>JAAVMX010000004.1:10000000-14800000 GCA_012934285.1 Ophiocordyceps sinensis
GGACGAACGACCACAACCAGGCTCTCTGTCGTATCCCGGATCGCTTCAGACCTCCGCCGCCATGTCGGAGCAATCTGCCCGTGGCATGAGCTTTCCTGTGCCGACTCAAATTCATGGCTCGCCAACGTCGACAGGCGGCAAGAAGCACAAGTGTCCCTACTGCTACACCGAGTTCACGCGCCACCACAACCTCAAGAGCCACCTTCTGACGCACAGCCAAGAAAAGCCATATGTTTGTACAGAATGCCAGATGCGTTTCCGTCGGCTCCATGACTTGAAGAGGCACGGGAAACTGCACACGGGCGAGAAGCCACACGTGTGCCCCAAATGCGATCGCAAGTTCGCTAGAGGGGATGCCCTGGCCAGGCACAGCAAAGGCGCCGGGGGATGCGCCGGACGAAGGGCTAGCATGGGCAGCTTTGCTGATGGAGAAGAGCTGGACGGCGCCATGGGCGAAGGAGACGAGTCTGCCATGTCAGGCATCGCCTACGACAATGGCGACGACGAAGAGCTGAGACGGCAGAGCTTGCCGAGCCTAGGCGCACCACACGCTTCCGGCGCTCAGGGCGAGACCTTTGGTGCCCACTCACGTACGTACCCGCCAGCGGGCCCTAGGCCAGCGGCGGGCGGCCTGTCTCCTCCCAACTTCAACGCCGCTCAAACTGGCTCCGCCAACAACGGTTCCACGAGCGTGTCGAACAGCATGGCGAGCAGCCACGCGGCCGCCAACACGAGCACTTCTTCAGTGCCCGCCGCCGCCGCCGGAACCACGAGCATATATTCCCAGTCCGGTATGACGGAGAGTCCCAAGCCACTCAGCCCCGGCGCTCCGGCACACGACACTCCCAATGCCGCGAGGCAGCGATCGCCGAGCTTGTCGCAGCAGCTTCAGCAACAGCAAATGGGTAGGCGGCAACCTGAGCTGCAGTCACCGCGCCGCGGGCAACCTCGGCCGAAGCTACCGGGGCTCTCGCACCCTGGATTCGCCGCGTCCGGTTCGACGGGCTTCACCCATAGACGCGCGCCAAGTGGGCCCAGCGGCGACAGCGGCAACATGTTTGCACAGAGTGACCCGAGCGTGTGGGCATACGTGCAGGGGCTGGAGTACAAGGTCAAGGCCCTAACAGAGAAAGTCATCGACCTCGATGAAGAGGTCACGGGTTTGAAGAGGCAGCTGGAGACGCGCGACGGTGCTGCGACGTCATAAGGACATGGTTGAGGTCAAGGAAGAGGAGGAGGATGGCGAAGAAAACTATTTGCGTGCGTGTCACTGCGTCTCATATCACATACATAACGAAGTACCCATTGCCCTAGCTGCCGGCGGTGCAAAGGGCTCCGGCTTGCCATGGGCGTTCAGGGGGCTAGGCAATGAATGAATGGCATTAGATGGCAGGGGCATGCGACTCAAAAGATGACCAAGGCATAGGCGTCGCTTTGCTTGCACATGCATGTGCGCCTTTGGAGAGAGTTTGCCTTATGGCTGAAGCCGCCCCGTGAGTGTCAGCGCGAGCGAGCGTGGGCTGTGATAGGAACAAGGGACGCTCTTAGGGCGCAGACCTTGACTAGCAAATGAGGGCACCCGGCCGCGGGCGCGGTCTTAGTGGCGTTAACGACAAAGTAGCAATCGTGGCATAACGCGTAGCGGGTTTTTTAGGAAAACTTTACGTATACAGTGGCCCAACTTTAAAAACGACGAGTTGAAAGTCAGCGTGACCGATAGGTACTTATCTCTTAACTGAATTAATTTTTCTTTTTCGAGTATTATTAGTAAAAGCTTTAATGAATATTGTATGCTATACCTAATACTATATATAGTAAGATGTTATTATCATTTTATTTCTTTATATAGAATTTAGCTCTAAATTAAATAAAATAGTAAATAGTTTTTTTAAATTAGAGTAAAACTTAACACCTTTTTAAAACCCTTTTATTATAAATAGCGAAAATGCTATAAAAAAACTAAAGGGTTTATATATAGGTTTACTATTAAACTAACTATTAATACTCGTTTTCTAGCTATTATACTTCTCTATACTTAACTAAAGATTAATATTGCGAGTACCTCTTTTTTTCTTAAAAATAGGTACTTTACGTACTTTCTTTAATAATTTCTCTTTATTTGTAATAAGGTTTATATAAATTTGTTACCTCGGTATATATTCTACTTAAAAGGTATCGTACCTATACTCTTTTAAATATTATTCTACCTAATTTACTTAAAAAGCTATAAAAGTTTATAAAATCGTAAAAACTTAAAGAAAAGTACTAAACGTGATTTCCCTTACGTTTTTAGTTCTCCCTAATTCTATAACTCTAATTATATATAGACCCTTTTATATAATAAACTTTATATATATCGTAACGTATAAATAATAGAAACGTAAATTCTCTATTTCTTTTACGCTAGGAAGAACGAAAATAAAAAGTTCTTAAAAAAGAAGTACCTATAAAAATAAAATTTATTTAAAAGTCAATTAAAAAGCACCTATAGCTTAATAAATTATAACTCAAAAATCATTATATACTTTATAATACTATATAGCTATAGTAAAAATCTTAGAGATTTTAAGTCACGTTCTAGGTTTAGGTGGGGTTTTTTATAGTTCTACGAGAAGTATAGGGTAGTAGCTTTACATATATGTCGTCGTTATTTTTGTTGACCCACTGTATGTACCCGTTGGGACCTAAGGGCCTTCGTCCCTTAGTTGGGTATAAATTAGCCGGACACGCCCTTAATCGCCGGACAAAAATTTCGCGGGAAGCGGCGGGGGTAGATGTACCTTTAGGCGCCTAGGGGTTCTTTTTTATTTAAAAAGTACCTTAAATAGCGATTTATTATATAAAAAAACTAATAAGTAGTTTACTTTTTCTTCTCGCTTCTATTATATATTAAGCTTCTTTTCTTATATACGCTCTAAGAGTAATTATAGCCTATTTTAAGTAAGTACCTCTAGTTTTTAGTAGTAATAAATTCTTCTTTAAAAGTAAAAATTAACTAATTTATAAATCGATATAAAGCTTACGTAATAGCCTAAAAATAATAGCGTTAAAACGAGAGAATAATAAAGAAAAATAAATATATCTTATAAGAATATATAAAAAATGCTTTTTTCGATTCTTTAGTCACGTGGTAAGTACCTTTATATACTATCTAGTAGGAGAGATACTAAATTTTGTCCGGCGATTAGGAACGTGTCCGGCTAATTTAGACCTAACTAAGGGACGAAGCGTCCCTTAGTTCCTAACGGGTAGTACGCTTACTAATAGTACCCGTTAAAACTATTAGATGCTACCTTAATTAGCTCCGCATTAAGTTAGGCAGAAAACCTTTAGATAAAATCGCCACACAAAAACGTATAGGATAAAGGGGTAAAGGGGGAAAATTAACTCTACGAATGTCTACGAATCTTCTAATATAAAAACAAATACATTAAAATATGCTAGAATTTATCTTCTTTTCTTTTAAGCTAGGGAAGAGGTTATTTTAAAAGCGCTATGTGGAATGCATCGCGAGATAGCTATATTTTGCACTTAAAATAAATTTTCAATGATTTTTAATAACCTGCCCTACCCTATCCCTCTTCCTCTTTTAATTGCCCGATTCGACTGTCTAAAGGTTTTCTGCCTTACTTAATGCGGAGCTAATTAAGTTAGCATCTAATAGTCAACGGGTATATACTAATAGGATCCTTAATATCCTCTTCCTTAAATAAGCAGTCCGCTGCTTATAAGGCAATAAATAGAACCTAATTAGGAAATAATGTATTAAAATAAGTAATATAAAGTAAGCAATTAAAATAATAAGAACTGTTAGATAGGGTCTATTGTATAGGGTTAACCAAAGTGTGTGGATTCTATAGATGTATGTTCCTAGCTAGGAAGGAGGTGTGCGTATGTTATATAGCCTCCTATATAGGGTCTATTGTATAGGGTTAACCAAAGTGTGTGTATTCTATAGATGTATGTTCCTAGCTAGGAAGGAGGTGTGCGTGTGTTTTTATAACGTCGAGTTTATACGTTTCTCAATCGTCTAAATAGACGATTATATCGTCTAAATAAGCTAAGACGAATATATTAAGGTGTTCGTGTAGGGCGTTATTAATACGCTTCTAAAAAGTCGCTAGGGCATTTATAAGCCCTAGAGGGAGGATTAAAAATTCGTATAAGCCGTATCGAGTTCTAAAAGCGGCCTTATGTTCGTCTCCTTCCTTAATTCGTATCTAGCTATAAGCTACTTCAAGGTCGATTTTCGTATAATATCTTTTCTTAGATAATCGATCCCTTAATTCGACAATAATAGGGTAAGGGGTCCGGTCTTTAATAGTATCGTTGTTAAGCTAGCGGTAGTCGATGTATAGCCTAGTCTTAACCTTATCTTTGCTGTTTTTCGGAGCAAATAGTACCGGGGCTAGATATTCTAATTTCGACTCCCTTATATAACCTTTTCGAAGGTTTTCGTCGATATAATCCCGAAGCAATTTTAAATGCAATTTATCGAGGTTATATATCTTACGAAAGCGAGGCTTCGCTCTATCTATAAGGTTGATTTCGTGATCCTATTGCGTTTAAGGCGGTAGTTTATCCTCTAGTAGGTCGTTAAATATTACACTAAGTTTAACGAGGATATCGTGCGGTATAGTCTTAAATATATCCGCTTTAAGGTCCGTCTCTATTTCTTTAATAGAGGCGCTATTCGAAGCGTCTTCTAATAATAGGTTTAGCGGCTCTAGGACCGTATTAAATCGGTCCGGAAGTTCCTCTTCGAATAAGGTAGCAACTTCCTTAATTCCTAGGCTTCGCCTTTCTAGGCTAGTATTAAGTTCCGAGGTTTTTAGTCCGGTTAAGTCCTTTAATTCGTTATAGAGTAGAATATCTAAGGTATCGTCTTTAAACCTTAGAAGGCCTTTATTCTAGTCGATAGAAGGGTTATATTATTATAAAAATAGTAGTCTTAGTATAATATCGTATCGTATAGATAGGATATCGAAAGTGTCTTTAGACGATAAGTTTCCGATAGAATATTCGAAAGGATTAGTTTCGTAGATAATATTCCCGTTATTATACGTAAAGGGTTTCCCTTCGGCTATAAATAGCGTATAAGGCGTGGTTTTCTACCGGTAACGAAGGCGTAGACGATTTATTATTTCCGGGGTAATATAGTTGCTTATAGATCCGCTATCTACTAAAGCGGAAAGTCTATGCCTTTAGTAGTTAATCGTAAGGATTATCTTTTTACTAATAGTTTTATAAGTAATAAGAAGATCTTAATTACTAATAAATAGCCCTTTTACTAATAGTAATAGAGGTTTTTTATATCCTCGGTAGTAAGGGTGCTATTACCCTATATCCCCTCCCCTAGAATAGTCTTAAGGGGATTAGGTTCTCTCTTAAACCTAGTAGACTCTCTTTCGAGCCTACTATACTATCTTTTAAGTCTATATAGATTAAGCTCTCTTTTAAGCTCCGGGGGTTGTCTTTTAAACCTAAGGGGTTCTCTTTTAAACCTAGTAGAACCTAGCTCTTCTCTAATAGACTTACCGTTAAGTCTATTAGCAATTCCCCAAGGTATAGGTTATATTATAACCCTATAATTAGTAGTCTCGAAAGGGAGACCTTATAGTTGCCGGACCCGTTCGAGTAGGTCCCGGTTAACTTAAGAAGTAAGTCCGAGGGTCCGGGAGGCGAGGCAGTAGACGCCTTCTAGCCTCCGGAGGGCCTTCTAGAGAGTCCGGACCTCGAAAGAGGGTTCCGGGTGTAGCTCCGGCATATAACCTCCTAGACGGTCTAGTCTAGTAAGGAGGTTAAGCTTCTCGCGTTCTTTCTCTTACACGAGGTCTACTAGTAACGTAATTTCCCTATAAAATTCCTTATAGGTTTCGTGCTCGTTATCTAAAAGCATTGCCTCTAGCCGATTTGCTTTACGCTTATAGCTTCGAAGTAAAGCTAAAGTCTCTTCGGCTATATCGGTAAGGCACTCCGGGGGCCTATCCTCGGCGCTAGGGTAACTCTAGGCTTCTTATTCGATAACTCCTTCTAAATAGTTTGTAACAGCTAGGTATTCCGCATAGCTGCTATATTCCGGGTTAAAGGCATCGAGAAGGTCCTCGTCGTCTTCGAATTCTCGGTAGGCCGGAGGGGACTCCGAGCCGTATAGGGCAGCCGTAGCTAAGCTGCCTTCCGAGAATGCTTTGGTATTAGCGGGGCTATAAGCATCGGGTATATAGCCTCCGGTAAGATGTTCCAACTCTAGGGCCTAGCTATAGTTGTGCTAGTACTAGGTTTCTCGAGGGAATTCCTTAGAGTCGTATTAGGTTATTAGGGGTATATCGTCGTCGTCGTCTAGCTCCGGCCTGGGCTCCGGCCCGGGCTCCGGACCGTCTAAGTCCGGAGCGGACTCTACGGAGGAATCCGGGGAGTCCGGGGAGTCCGGGGGTGCTAGACCGACCCCCGCGTTATCTATAGAGTTATCTATAATCTCTCCGTCCTCTAAGTCGATCACTAGATCCTCTATCACGCTGTCCGGAGCGTCCGGACTGTCCGGGCCGGCCGGGTCCTTAAGGCCGGCCGGGTCGTCGTCCGGGTCCGACTATCTAAATAGGTCCTCCTCTTCTTCGATAGAGGGCCTAACTAGGCTATCTAGAATAGGTGCCAATTTATCCTTAGGATCCCTAATAGTCGTAAAACGTTTTCCGTAGTAGGGATAGGCAGAAAAGCCTATAGGATCGCTATTAAAGAGCGTAGGATCGAGAGCTTTTCTTAAAGGCGGTAGAGAGAGCCTAAGAGGTCCTTGCTCTAAGGTATTAAGGCTTTTAGAAGCCGCCGGCTTTCCTTTAGCTAGATTTTTCTTCCGGTAGCAATCTTTAGCAATATGCCCTGCCTTCTTATAAAAGAAGTAGGTAAGGCTCTTATAAATGCTATTGTTTTTCGAGCTTCCGGCCGATGCCGAATAGCTAGTTATTCCCGGGTTTAGAATAGCATCTAGGTCTATAGGATCGTCGTAATTCGTCTATTTCCCCTTTTTCTTCGAAAAAACCTTATACCCCCTTTAGGGGTCTTTCTTCTATTGCCGGCGTTTAAAAAGCCGGTCGTCGATTCTAACTGCTTAGGCTATAAACTCGACGAGGGTGTCGGGACGGTCTTATTTAGAGATCTCGTCCTCTACATCGTCCTTTAGCCCCTCGTAAAAAACCGCTATTATAGCATCGTCGTCCTATTCTAATTTCGATGTTATCTGCCTAAACGAGGCAGCATAATTAAAAGCAGAGGTTTTTCATCGTAAATACCGTAGCTTATACTCTACGGCTCTCTTCTCGTTACCTATACCGAAGGTCTGCTAGAGGTTGGTTTTAAAAGCTTAATAACTATTAAAGATATCGTCCGTAAGTTTATCCCGGTCCCCTTCTGCCTCGGTAACCCTATCCCTAAGAATAGGTTTAAACTAGGTTAAAGCTAATCCCTTTAAGCAGCTAGCTGTAAAGAAGACCTTCGCTTTATTAATAGAGAAGGAATCCGGAAAGGAAAGAAAGAAGGCCTTTAGCTAGGTAAGAAATTCCTATAGCTTGCCGGCTTCTCCGGTGTAAACAGCCGGCTTTAGGGTTTTAACAATTTCCCCGAACTGCCGGGGGTGGCGGAAATCCGGGACGGCTTAGACCGGGGCGAACCCGGCCGGGCCCGGAGGCGGCGGCGGTCCCGGGACGGCGGTATAAGCCGGAGCTGGGCCCGTAGGCGTAGTAGCATAAGCAGTAGCCGTAGCTACAGCCGGACGAGCTGCCGGGCGAGCTGCCGGGCGAGCTGCCGGGCGAGAGGTTAAAGAAGTAGAAGAAGACATTCTTAAAGAAGTAGTTGTTTTTAGTGTTTTTTCTAAAAAGAGTTCTTCGAATCCATAAAGATTGAAATAAGATCTAAGATCTAATAGATCGGAAAGATTAGAAAAAGATCAAAGGGTAAAACAAAGACTAAGCAAAGATTAAATAAAGATTAAGCAACGGTCTTTAAAACACACTCCGCGGCTAAGCAAAAGATAAGAGCTTTTATCGTGTAATAGAACGGTAAGAAGACAGAAGATAGTCTAACCGGACTAAGTCTCTAATAGTTAAAGACTAATAGAAGGCGTTATTTATCCTTAAAAGCTATAGGGGCGGAATAATAAGCAGAGGAGCACTTAGGGTTATTTATACTAGACCGGCTAGCTAAGTCTAAGCAAGTAGGGGTAGTCGAGGCTAAAGCACTAAAGGCACTACTAGAAGAGGTATAGGTTACTTAGTAGGCAGTTGAACTAAAACTATGATAAAAGCTAAAGAAGAAAGGAAGGAAGGAGAGCCTAAGGAAGGGCGGACTAAGGGCCTAATCTATAACGCCTCGACTAAGTCGAGGCGGACGCACGAAGAGACATGGCCCATATATTTTTTGCGGGCCGGGTCCTCTTGTACCGTCGTATACCCTTATTGGCGAATTTCCTTACCGCTTTCGCGCCCCGCGTGTTTCTTGCATTCGTCATTCAGCGGCGGCAGCAGCAGCGGCGGCGGCAGCAGCAGCAGCGGCGGCAGCAGGCGTGTTTCTTGCACTCGTCATTTAGCGGCAGTAGCAGCGGCGGCAGCAGGCGTGTTTCTTGCACTCGTCATTTAGCGGTGGTAGCAGCAGCGGCGGCAGCAGCGCGAAGACGTATGTATGTAAAAGTGCACGTACTGCATTCGCTGGCCGCCTCGACTTATTCGAGGCGGCTAGCGGCAGAAAAATGCGTTTTACTTAGCGACTTTCCCTGATGTAGGCATTTACGCGATTATACACGACCCCTACTAGCTCGGTACATTAAGAGTAGGGGTAGATATACAAATATAGAAGAAGGAGCTATAATTCTTTTATTTACACTAAAAACATATGCTAATCGGGGTTCTAATACCCTTCTATTATATATATATGTCCGCCTCGACTAAGTTAAGGCGTTATAGATTAGGCCTTAAACTTCCTTTATATAGCTCTTCCCGTCCGTCCGGACGGTCTTAGTACGTCCCTTTCCTTCTAGCACCTTCTGCCACGTATCCCTTATACTGCCCCGAACTAATGCGGGTCCCTAGGGCTACGTAGGGGCTGTATAGGTCGGCTGACCTTAAGAAGGCTGCCTCCCGCGTCGTTCTAAAGCCTTTATAGACTAAACTAGGTCATATAGGTCTATTTATGCACTACGCGCATAACGTTATATAGGTAGGTTATACGATATAAGTCGTATGACCTCCTTATGCAAAGGATCGGACGAATAATCGGTCCTAAAAGCCGAGGGGGCTATATTAGGCCTATAGCTCCCGGTAGTCTAGGTGTCGGTCTCTTATGCGGGGCATCGAGCCAATCATCGGGTCTTATTAGGCAAAGGTGCCTAATAAGATCGTCGGCGTGACCGTAGCGGCGTGGTACGTCCCGTACCTAAGGAAGCTAAGTCCCGAAGGACTTAGGTTCGAAAAAGGGGTGTATCCTAGGCTAGAAAGGGGTATGACCGGATAATAGGTAAGTCTAGGGCGAACATCCTTATACTAAGTCATAAAGTACTAAGTACTAAAGTACTAAGTACCCCGGTACCCTCGTACTAAGTATTTACGCACTTAAGTCCCTTAGTACTTAAGTCGTCCCGTACTTTTAGAAAAAAGAAAGTAAACTAAGAACCTAGATTAGTAGTTCTATAATAGTCGACGATGTATATTATACGCCGAGGGATTAATTAACTGCCTATAGTTATACTAACTATTATTAACGCGGAAGGTCTACTTTTAGTTTAAACTTTAGGTTGCTAAGGCTATAATCGTAATAGGGCAGTTAATCTTTATAGAGGAGGCTTTCTAGAGCCTAGCGCTTTTCGAGGCTCGTCGAGACCTACGATCGCATATAAAGACGACGTAGGTTAGAACTAGCTAGCCGTTAATAATGCGCAAAGGCAGGGCACCTACTAGGTGCCTACGGATTAGTAGATAGTCCGGGCTCCGGCAGCCCTATAGTTCGTAGGGCATGCCGGGCTACCTGCAATTATTATACTTCTTCTTATATACGCACCCTTTGCCTTATGCCTATCTTTCTATATACTATATAGTAGTAATACCTTACCCTCTTTCCGGTAAGACTAAAGATCCGTAAGGTTCTTATTAGCATCGCCTTCGGAGCGTTATATAAGGACGTTACGTAAGCCTAAACTTATAGTATACGCCTGTCTTACTTAGGACGAACCCCCCGTAATTTTCTATACGTTCTACGTCCGATCTTCGATAGTAGAGCCTACCGTTAGCTAATCGCCGTCGCCTTTAGTCTTAGCGCCTTAACGGCTTTACGATAGCCTTATACGCTATTTAGGAAGTATCGTAGTTAATCTATATCTTTCTTCTATCGCTGCGAGAAGTTCTCCTTATTTTCTTATAAAGCGAAATTTTGTTTTTTATCTATACTCTTTCGTATGCCTTTTGCCCTACTTTCTATACGTATAATTCTTTTTACTTCCTCGTATTATCGCACCTCGCGTTCTTTACCTTCGCTATAAGCTCTTCGTTCTTTAGTAAGTCTAGCTCGGGACGTAGAGGACCGCGCTTAGGCCGATAAGGCATATTCTCGCGATCGCGAAAACTCTCTTCCTCCCGACGATAATTAGTTCTATGCCTATATCCCGCCGCCCTAACGTCGTCGCTTTAACCGATACTCTAAGAATTAACCCGACGAGCTTAGTAACTTAGCGGCCGTAATTCTTAATAATAACCTTTATAAGCGGGTCGTAGGATAGAGTATACGTTTTAATCGCTTAATTCTTAATAATCCTACCGAGCTTATCTTATAAACCTTTACCGATAGAGATATTCTCTATATTTAAGAGGTAGTTAATCTTATCTATCGCCTTACGAAAGACTACCTTAAATTCTAAGTTTATCTTAATAAAATAACGGCTAAGGAATCCTACCTTAATATATATACCCTATAGAGGCGAAATCTTCGGGATATTTTAAATAAACCTATAGGTATGCCTTTAACTAAGACTCCTCTTATTATAACCCGCTACCTAATTCCCGCCCGGTCTTATCTATAACCTACTCTTATGCTTCCGGACGATAACCTCTCCGGCCTTAATCCGCCTATACGTAGAGCCTCCCGCTCTTAGGATTAAGTCCCTGCCTTATCTCGTTCACTTTCCGGACGCTAGCCTCCCTATCGTATGCCGGATTCCGGCTACCTAGACGGTAACCCTTCCGATTTAAGTAAGTATAGCGCTAGCATAGGCTAGGGTTTAAACGCTTATCTCCGCCGTAAGAACTCCGCTTTCTCTTATCCCTTTAAGGCGTTAGCCCTTAATAAAGCCGTAGTAAACGTAACGGGGTTAATCTAAGTCGGCATAGAGGAAGTCCTTAAAAGAGGTTTAATAATACTATAAGAGGGGAAAGGAAGAGAGTGCGGGCGCAGCTATAAGGGCTACGGAGGCCGCCTAAATGCAGGCTTATCTAGTTACGTGCACTAGATTGCAATAGAGGGTTAAAGACCCTTATATTAGACCCTACCCCGCTAAGGCCCCTTACGTATAATACCTAATACCGTGCCTAATATAGTAGAGTTATTTTTCTCTATATAAAAAGTTTTTTTCTAAAAAATAGGGGTTATAAGGGAACGAGCTTAGGGGGGGTATATAATTGTTATTAATCTACGAAGGGATATAGCTATAGACTAAATCTAAATGTCTATATATACGATATAGAGGTCACGTAGGATAATATATAATATAACCTAATATCGTAATAGTATATCCCCTTTAAATCGGCGTTCGACTTAAACGCTTAAAAGGGTTAATAGGCTAATGAAAATAGAGGAAATCTATATTAATCGGTCTTAAAAGCGGGCTTAATATAGAACGAAAGAGAAATAGAAAGAAATAAAAGGTAAAACTAGGAAACTAACGCGTGCCGTCGTAACGTAAATTATATTAATAAATTATACTTATTATTACTTAGGCGAAGGGGAAGATATAAGGAAGGCCGTATAAAAGGCCGGTTTAGGCTTAGTCGGGTTAAGGGCGTAAAAAGCCTTAAGGTCGTCTTAGCAGCCGTTAAGGCAAGAGGAGTCCTCCTACGTAAGGGGGCTATAACGTTATTAAACGCGATACTTAATCTTCCCGGAGGCGTACTAGCGTTACGTAAGGATAGAAGAAAACTCTTACTTAAGGTACGCGTTATCGCCGTCGTCGTCGCTAATAGAAAGGAGAACGCCGTTATCGGCGGGCTAGACGTTAAGCTCCGACTAGCCGGGCAAAGGGGGCTCTTAGGTCTTAGTAAGGAGGGAGTAATAAAAAACAAAGTAAAGGCGGCTACCCTTAAGGAGGCGAAGAAGGCACGCCGTCTTATATACCTTAAGGACCTTATATAAGCCCTCCCGCTTATAGTCGAGCTTTTTTATAAGGCGGAGGGTCTAGATCTAGCGGGTGCTAAGGAATACTATATCGCTAGGCTAGTACGCTAGGGCGGGAGTCCGCCGGGCGTTCGTATAGCGAGCTTAAGTAGCCTAAGCATCCTCGATCGCATCGCGGAGGAAGTTAGAGATACGCTAGAGATAGGAAGCAAGCATATTACCGCGGAGGTATTCCTTCCGCTACTAAGGGGTTATACCGGGTAGGGGGGGACTAAAGGGCTTAGTGCTAAGCTTTAGGTAGAAGCTATAGTTAGCGAAGAAAAAGGAAAGGCCGGTAGATTTAAAGACTTAATTATTAGCAATAAACTTAGCGAGGGGGAGGAGGTCGACCTAATCGTCCTAAAGGTAGGTAGTATAGTAACGAAGGTAAACCTCTATCTAGGCATTCGCGATCTTAGTCTAACCGTCGGTCTAAAGGTAGTAGGCGGAGCTAAGGTAAAGGCGGTAACTAAGGCGACGATTAAGCTACTACTAGAAAGCCGAAATAAACTAAGTGCTATAATCGCTAATAATAGAGGCTAGGGTACTATAGAAGGACTAAACGTAGAAAACGAACGCGTTAATAACGTCTTTAATAATTATCGAGGGTATTAAAACGTAGTAGCGTATCTTTATAAAGCGGTCGACGATAACGAAGATATTAGAAAACTTAACGCCGTTATAGCGGTAGATAAAGAGGTCGGTAATAAAGTCGACGGATATATCGGTCTATAAGGCGAAGGGAATACTTAAAGGCTAAAGCAGGCCTTAGGGGGAGGAACGAGGGGATATAGCGTATAGGCACGTATAATAGTTCCGCACGAAGCTAGAAATAGACTTATGTATATTAGGCTAAATATAGGACCGGCGGTAGAGGCTAGCGGTCTTCGTACGTCTAGGGTAGCCGGTAAGGGGAGAGGTATAAGCGCGGACGAGGATCTAAAGAATTAAGGCGTCGTTAAGGGGAACGAAGAGCCGGCCTTAGAAATAGAACCGGCCTTAGACCTTAGAGAGAGCGGTCTTAGGGATCGAGCGGAAGGGGGCGCGAAGGGGGCAAGGCTAGCGGGGATAAAAGGACTAAAGAGCTACGCGAATAGCGGAGATAAGCGGGGAGGAGGAATAAGCCTAGTCGATAAGGTTATCGATTAGCTTAGAGTCGTCGAAGGCGTAAAAGTCGAAGCAGTCGGAATTATATTTATAAATTATATTTATAAACGGATCGGACTTCTTAACGGTATTAAAGGCGGTAATAATATTAGGGTAGAAGGAGGTATTAACCTTAGACTTAGGGAGGATAACCTAATATCGGTAGTTAATCCTCTCGTCGGCTTAGTCGGTAAGGGAGAGAAGGCGGGAGCTAGGCAGGCGGCTAAAGGCGTCGGGGAGAATAGCTTAAGAGCTAGGCTAAAAGACGATCTTAAAATTAAAACGACTAAGGAATTCGGCCTAGCGGGCCTATCGCTAGTTTAAGAGCTTCGTAGTTATAAAATACTAAAGATTCTTATAGTCTAAGGCTATCTTAAACTTAGGCAGGCCCTCGAGCTTAAGGCGCTACTCCTCGAGAGATTTTATAATCGCGAGGAGCTCTTTATCGTAGATCTCGTAATTACACTCTTAAGCGGAGTATTTCGATAAGAAGAAGGCAACCGGATAATAACGACTATCGTCGAGGAGCTATATTAGTATACCTTTAGCGGCTTAGTCGGAAGCATCTATCTAAACTATAGTCTTACGATAGGGGTCGAAGTATACGAGGACTAGGGCGGTAGTAAAAGCGTGCTTAAGGGCTTTAAAGGCGTAGGCGTAGGCAGGAGACTAAATCTAAGGGGTAGAGTTCTTAGTAAAGGCGTTTAAAGGGTTCGTAAGCCTAGAAAAGCCGCGAATAAAACGCCGATAAAAATTAGCGAATCTTAAGAAGCGCCGGAGGTCTTTAATAAAGGAGGGGGTAGGCTAGTCTAAGACCGCATAAACCTTATTAAGGTCTATATAAATACCCTTATCTAAGATAATTAGGCCGAGGTACTTAGTCTTAGTAACGTAGAAGTTATACTTATCTACGTTAAGCTAAAGGCCGGCGGTATTAAGGCGCTTAAAAACTGTATTAACGTAGGCCTAGTGCTCCTCCCGCGTCTTTAAGAAGATTAAGACGTTATTTAGATAGGTAAAGCAAAACTTATTAAGGATACCGTAAAGGGCTATATTAATAAAACTCTAGAAGTAAGATAGGGCGGCGGTAAGGCTAAAGGGAGTAATATAATACTTAAAAAGCCCGTACCGTATAGCGAACGCGGTCTTTTACTTATATCCTTCGGTAATACGAAGGCGATTAAACGCTATAATAACGTTAATCTTAGTAAAAAACTTCGCCTTTTAGATATAGGCGAGAGTATTATAGATAAAGGGTAAGGGAAAACGGTTCTTAATTATAGCCTTATTTAAGCCGCGATAGTTAACGTAAAAACGAACGCCTTTACCTAGCTTATAGGTAAGCATAACGGGGGTAATAGCGGGGGAGGTAGAGCGGCGGATAAAGCCCTTCCCGAGCTGCTTATTAATATACGCGCGGACGATCTAGTTCTCGGCTTCGCTAAAAGGGCGGGGGCGGGTATAAGGAGGCTATATTCCCTCTTTAAGGTTAATTTAAGTATTAACGGTACGGTAAAAGGCGAGCTTATCGGCCTCGCTCTTAAGCTATATATAGATTATATAGTAGAGCTCCTTAAGGACCTTAGCCTAAAGCTCGTTAAGTATATAAAGGACTTTCTCTTACTTCTTAAAGAACTTAATAATATCGTCGGGGGAGATCTTATTAAGGTAGATCTTATCGAGGTAATCGTCGACGAAGTCGTAAAGGCGGGGGTTAAGGCAGGCTTTTACGTCCTTAGCGTCTATAAATCTAATTAAAATAGCCTAATAAAAGTCCTTAAGGATATCTTAGTCGATAGGTAGTAAGGGCTCGGTAGGTATAGGCTCGGCGGTAAAGGCCTTAATTAAGGCCTAAGAGGTTAAGACTTAAGGCTATTAGTAGAATATTACTATCGCGTCGACGTTAAGTATCTAAACGTTAAACGCTAAGTCGTTAGGGGACGAGAAGCAAAAGGGCTAAGGTCTAATAACCTTATAACTCGGCCGTAATATAAGACGGCGGTAGCCGGCGGTCTTATAGATAAGATAGGGGCGGGGAGGTCGAATATAGCGGTAAGGGTAGAGGGTAGCTAAGGAGTTAGAGTCGTAGCCGGAGTCGGAGTTAGCGTCGTTAACCTAGCGGGAGGAGTCCGGATAGGCGGGTTTACCCGCGTTAAGGGCATCCTTAAAAAACGCTAAGAGAGAAAGGCTAAGAGATAAAGGAATAAACTTAAGAACGTCGCTAAAGCGGACGGACCGGATAAAGGCTAGAGGACGGGCTAAAGCCGTACGGGCAGGAATAGGGATCGTAGCGGTAGGAATAAGGATTATAGCGGTAAAGAGTTCGCCCTTATCGTCTAAGTCTCTAATAGAGGGGGCGGTAGGGGGTTCGCCCTCGTCGTTAGAGTCTTCGATAGAGGGAGCGGGGGGAAAACGAATTGTATTTATTAATTATATTCCCTCTAAAATAAAGGCGGGGGGGGCCGGGATAGGGCGGGTAGGGCGGGCAAGGGTGGCCGAAAGACCTAGGATAAGATAAGGCTAATAGTCTAAGAGGCAGGAGGCTAGACAAAAAGGGGACTAGAAGGAAAGGGAGTTACCGCGCTAGCTAATAATAGGGTTATGCCGGCGTAGCTAAGGGAGGCTAAGAATAACCTTATAGCTAAGCTTCGTAAGAAAGAAGCAGATAGACTTAGTATAAGCGCTAATCCGGGAGACCGAAAAGGCGCAATAAGTAATAGAGCTAGACTCGCAGTCGCTACTATCGGCGAGAGAAAGCCGGCGTAAGAACTAAAGCTAGCGGATAGAAAGGGCAAGGCGGTACGCGGTCTAAGCGTATATAAAGGCGTATCCGGAGTAGCCGGAGTCGACTAAAGCACTTATAACGATATCGGCGGACATAAGGGATAAAGGCATAAGTAGAGCACGCGGTTATATTCCCGCGGGGAGGCAAAGATCCTCCCCGGTGTCGAACGAAGCTATAAACTTAAATACTAAGAGCTCTATCGCACGATAAGACGAAAGAGCTACGCATTTCCTAAGGACGGGGAAAAGACAGGGAGGTCGTTTACCTCGCCCTTAATAAAGCCCTGCTTAATAGCGCGAACCTAGTAGCGGGGGGGAGGGGGTTTAAGCAGACGTAGGGCAAACGTACCGCTACTACGGCTACAGCCGCGGCTAGAGCTAGAACCGGCGCTAGGACTAGCGCTAGGGTTAGCGCTAGGATTAGCACCGATACCTTTATTAAGGTAGGTCTAAGCGGTATAGGTAGCGGTAGCCGGCTAAGGGTAGTAGAGGTAAAGACAGTTCTTAAACCGCCGTTGCTTTTTAGCGTTAGTAAGACGGGCCCGGAATACATCGAGCTGTATTAGGTTACCGGCAGGAGGCATAGGCGGGGCGGGCGAGGTAGGGCTAGTGCGAGCGGGGTTACGAGGCGGCTAGAGCTAAAAACGGGCCTTAATACGCTGCTAGTTATCCTAAAGCGTAGAATATATCTTAGCCTAGGCCGTAAAGTTATTATAGGCCGGGCATTCGACCTATAGAGCGGCGGCGTTAGTAAGTTCGATAGAGACCTTCGAATAAAGGTAGGCGACGTAAGCGGTGCCGTCGAACGATAGGTCGGCTTAAAGCTAGGTAAACTTCGAATAGAAGTCCGGCTAAAAGATATTCTTTATCGATAAGGCGTTAAAGTCGGCCTCCGACTAAGCGCGGGTAAAATTAGTACTAAAGACTAGGCTAAGGTCGTCGGTAAAGGCTTTAATAGTAGTATACTACTAATTAGCGAAGGACTTATTATTAAGGACGTCTTAAGGAACGCTAGCGATAATAAAGGCGGCCCGGCTAGTAAGCCGGCTAGCCGTATAGAGAATACGGTCTTACTCCGTAGGGTATAAGGCGGCGTCCTAACGGAGCTTAATAGTAAGGCCGTCGCGCTAGGTCCGGAAAGCCTCCTAACGTTGCTTTTAAGTGCCGGAGTCGCCGGCGAACCTCTTAAGGTCGGCGATATAGGAACGGGTAAGGGCAAGGGCGGGGGCGGGGGCAAGGGCCTAGTCCTAAGCAGCGTCGCGTTCGGTTAAGACGAAGAGAGAGGACGTAGCGCGGTTAAGCTAACGCTAAAGATCGGCAGCGTGCTTTTAAGCAACGGCTGCGTGCTCTTAAGCGATAAGCACTCTTATATCTAACTTAACGTAAGCATTATTAAGGTGAGTAAAGGCCTTAATCTAAAGGGCGCGGAAGTCGGGAATAGCGTTAGCCTAAATATAGGCGAACGTGCTAAATATAGGCCGTTAGGCTCGAAGAAGGGCGGCGAGGCGGGGGTAGTAAGAAACGTACTTAGTCTAAGGCTTTAGGTTAGTAGGAGCTAGCGGGGTAACGGCCGGAGTAACGGACGGAGGATCGGCCTTTATATAGTCGGTTATCGTAGATTATAAGGCAAAGGGTAAGGAGGGAAATCTATGCAATTCGCGTCGAGACGGCGTATCTATACTAGGAAAATTCTAATAATCGAGGAAAACTTAGTCGAAGGGGTCCTACGAGGAGGCGGACTTACGTCGCGAAGAGGGGAGATTAAAAAAAAAAGGGGTAAGATAGCGAGATTATTAATTAAAGGCAACGGGATAAAAATAGTAGATTAAACTATAAGGGAATAAGCTTAAGGGGGGTATATAATTGTTATTAATCTACGAAGGGATATAGCTATAGACTAGATCTAAATATCTATATATACGATATAGAGGTTACGTGGGATAATATATAATATAACCTAACACCGTGATAGGGTTTTTTTTAGAGAGTTTTATAAATCTTAGTTAGTTATAAACGGATATATATAAAGCGCACTTCTTATACAATAAGTACCCTTTAAGAGGGGCTATAAGGGAGCAGATATCTCCCGATTGGTTTATCCTACCGGCATGTAAAGATATACATTAGAACCGCCGTGCAATATTATATATAACATAAGTTACTCGGCTGTATTAGCTGCCCGGATGCTCGAGATACCAAATGCCGAAGTATGTAGTATATATAAGGACTAATATACGCATAGTCTATAGTCGGGCCCCGGTTAACTAAGGTCACCTACACTACCTCCTATTACTCGCCTAATTAATCACGCAATAACTAAGATACTATACGAGGTTAGACTATATACACCTAGCATAGAATTCATAGCGCTTTCCATCCGAATAATTAGTTAAGTTATATATACCTTTATTCCTATGCAATTAGCTATATAAAGGGATCTTAGTTCGCACCTAGACAGACTATCACTAAGCAATTCTATATCCTCTTCTCTCTCTTATCTTTGCATCTTGCTTAATACTTTCTGCATTTGCCGTAATCCTCTGCCTCTAAGCTTCTCTTTAGGCTCTTATTAAGAATATAAGACGTATAGTGGCTAACCTATTATACGCTTTCCCGCTTGCTAGCGTACGCTAAGCGCACCTACGTACGTTCTCTACGACTAAAATACTTACTATTCTTCCCGCACGAGGCTATATAAGCTCCGTCCTATTTGCTATAGCTATTAGAGCGCGGGTCTAACGTCTATTATATAGTCTCTCCCGCCTTTACTACCCGTATAGTAGAGGCATTCCTAGCTACTCGTCGCTTAAGTCGGAGTCGTTATTATCTTCGCTATTAGAGGTACGCCCCGCCGCTATACGTAGGACGTTTACCCGATTTTTAGTCGGGCACGCCTTAGACTAATAAGTCTTACTACCGTAGCTTATATAGCGGCCGTCTTTCTTCTACTTCTTCCTTTTATCCGCAATAATAGTAGTAGAGACGGTAATATCTATCGTATTACTAAAGCCGCCTTTACTTATAGGGGGAGGAATTAATAAAAGAAATTTATTACCGCTTAGCTTAGGGAGATATTATATAAAGGCGTCGTATATATCTAAAGACTAGTCTTCTCGCTTAAGCGTATGCGTTAGTCTATGTTTATGCTAGCAATAAGGTAGTTAGTCTTTACCGCGTCGGGCTATATATATGCGTCTACTCGAAAGAGTACTTCTTTAAACCGTATAAGGTAGGCCGGCATCGTCTCGCTCCGCTTTTATCGTAGCGAAGAAAGCTCGAGGGCCGCTATCTTAGCTACGTTCGGTTCTCTATAGCTAATATAGAGCTTCGCAATTATATCGGTCGGCGCGTTTATAGGAACGCGGGTAAAAGGGAGCAGCTGCCTCTAAACAACGGGTGATAGGCTTACGTAAAGGTAGTTAAATTACACGCGGGTATTACTAATAGCAGCGCCGTCGGTATAGAGCTTTGCCTTAGCATAAAGAATCTAAGGTTTAAGGTTATCGGAAGACCCGTTAAACTTCGTAAGGTGCGGAAGAATAGCTTTTCGTGTTTTAGGCTACTATTAAATTAATCCCTTAATTATAAGTGCGAATTAACGGTCGCGGTCTTCCTAGTTTTAAGACTAAGGCAGAGACTAAGGAGTAGCTATCGTGTAAAGATATTAAGGGCCCGGGCGGTTTAATTATCCTTAAATTAAACGTTAGAGAAAACTTTATAGCAGCACTTCCCGGAGCGGAAGGAGCTAGAAAATTAATAAAGGATAGTATTATTCTATAACGGGGTTAATCCGAGTCGGTATAGAGGAAGTACCTAGAAGAGGTTTAATAACACTATAAGAGGGGAAAGGAAGAGAGTATAGGCGCAGCTATAAGGGCTACGGAGGCCGCCTAAATATAGGTTTATCTAGTCACGTGCACTAGATTACAATAGAGGGTTAAAGACCCTTATAGTAAAACGTCTTAAAAGAGATAATATAGGAGTGTTTAACCCTAATAAAAAGGACCTACGTTACCTCGGGTTAATTACTTAAGCCAATAGGAAGAATACTTATACCGACGTTTATCTATTTTATAAGCGTCTTTAACTTTACTACGATAAAGACCCTTATACGCTCTATCCTTTCTACCTATCGTTCTTTAGCGGAAGTGCGCTTAGTTAGTATATAAGTAAACTTTCCGTCGCTTAGCGATATTATCTACGATCTACGTCCTTTATAACCTTTATAAAGAAGCTTACTTAAAGGTTTAGCCGCTTTAATGCGGAAATCTCCTATAAGCTATATAGCGGAGAATATAGTATCTCTATATAGAATGTAAGAGAGTTATCCCTCCTATAGTAGATCTAACGTAAGGTTTTACTTATACGATAGCTTCGCCTTAAAAAAGACTATTAGATTATTTAGACCTTTTATAGACTGATTGCCGCGTAAATCGCTTCCCTCCTTCCGTTGCTTAATAAAAAGACTTTTATTAAGAAGTAGATCTAGGAAATCGAAGAGAGGAAGCCCCTTATTACCGTATTACTTAACCGGTATATCTTTTAAGACTCTCGCTATAACGACTCTTATAGCTTCGACCGCCGCGACTACGACTACGACTATCGCGACGCCTGCCGCTATAATAACGATTATAATAGAGACCGTAAGCGAGATACTCGCGTTTTAATAATAATCGCGGATAAGGCAACCGTCGCTATGCCGGGCCTTCTACCCGCGACTACGACCGCTATAAGTACGATCGCCGCCCTAACGACCGTTGTAATAACGATCGTCGCAACGACTAAGCTCCCCGCCGCTAGGATTAGGATAGTCGCCGCCCCGCCGGATAAAGAGATATATATAGAGAGGAAAAAGTAAAGAAGTAGGTGCGCTTTAAATTAAAGTACTAAGCTAGCGAGGCCCCCGCCTTAAGTAGCAGTAAGGTAGGCGACGAAGCCTCTAAAGACAATTAAAGCTCTATTCGTTCTAACTTAGACATTTCTAAGGCCTACTTCGTCGGTTATATAACGACGTATGCCCTACCCGATAAAGGCCTTTTTAAGTACGCTACCTACGATCGATGCTTCCCCCTCGCCTTTGTTTTAAACGAGTATATCCGCGCTAAGTGCTGCGTTTCGAAGCTATAGCTTACTAAGGAGACGATAGCCCTAAAGCCCGCTAAATATCGGCGTTATAAGGCTAGTTTTCTATTACAAAACCTCCTCTTTTAGCACCTAGCTACTAACGGCTGCACTTAGGTGCGTAAGGGCATTATCTTAAGCTAATGCTTTACCCCTTTAGTCGTTATACTACCCTCGGCTTTTTATAAGGTAACCGCTCCTCTTAGCCCTACGTCCTTAATAGCCGAGCTAGTTTATCTAGCCGAGGCCGTAGGCCCTACGTCTTTTCTCGACTCCTTATCTATTCTTAAGCCTATGCCCCGACCCCTTTATTAAGATAACGAGGGCATGCCCGTTCCCTTTTCCTATATAAGGATTAAGATTATAAGCAAGCCGTCTAAGAAAGCGTTTAAAATCTATCCGGACACCGGATATAGTAAGCCTATAATTAATCGGGACTTATTGTAGTATTTACCGTATACTATTAAGAAGCTACCTCTTATAGCCGTTAAGGGCATTACCGGTTACGCCTACGTCGAAGACTAGGCTACTTTCTCCTTTTTAGTCTAAGGCCGGCACGCTAACGGTTCCGACGTAGGACTCGCGGAGTTTTCTTACTCCGCTTAAGTCACTAAGGTCGCTATAAGCGCCCTGCTTAGGAATGCTTTCCTTAAGCCGCACCTTAGCAACGTCGACTATAGCGCGGATGTAATCCGCATCGGCACTCTTTAGGACTTTAAGATCCCTTTTAATATCTATCGCCCCGGCCGGGACGTAGTGCGATAAGTCTAAGCCGTTCGAAAGACTCTAGTTCCTGCCGGTTAGATAGTTATTATGCCCGCCTTTTAGAAAGAAATCCCTAAGGGCCGGCCGTACGCCTTTTATTCCTCTTACGACCTAGCCGCGTATACTATCGTAGATAATTCCTCTTTCCCTAGCGTCGCTATAATTAATAACTCCGCTAAGAACGTAGTTATCTTACGCAAGCAGCGACTTAGCTAAATCCTAGAGTGCTATAATTTAGGGTTCCTTATAGTCCTATCGTAGACTTTAGCCCTTCGGGCCTTAATAGTTGCCTCTATAGCTACGGCAGCCCTTAACCCTTCTATAGCCTCTCCTTCGGCTGCCGACCTTTAGCAAGTTCCTATAGTCGGTAGTAGCTTTAATATCTCGGCATCTATTATATTTTCCTTTAACGTTATTTCGGCCGCTTTATAGCCGTTAGCTCTTACGCCTCCTTTCGTTAATTAGTTCGATTTCCCTTCCGTAGCGCCCTTCCTAAAGCCTAACGTAGTCCCTTTTTAGCGCTAAGCCTAAAAGCTAAGGTCTCTCACGGGATATATTATAGAGGAGGGCATTTATATTTACACTAGAGACCCTCGCTTTATTGATAAAGTTATTAAGCTCTTCTAGCGTTTCCCCTCTCTTTAGAAAGATATAGGTATAGCCGTTATCTAACTTAGTAAAGAGCTTACCGTACCTTTCGTCGACGGATAGTAGTATTAGAAGATTGCCTAGCGTCTTTACCCGTAAGGACTCCGCGACCGTGCGATTATTAATAAGACCTTCGATAAGCTATACTAATAGAATCGCATAGAATAGACTACGTAACTAACGCTCTTTGCGGCACCTGTCTTTATTATTTAGCGTACCTCTCGAGGTATTACGAGAGGCCGCGCTATTATAGACATACGTAGAATAAACGGCGTTACGGTCCCTAACGCCTATCTACTTCCTCTTTAAAAGAGTATTATCGCTAAGCTATTAAGAGCTAAGTATATTACTATTATCGATATAGCCTTATTCTTCTACTAATTTAGCGTACGGCGTAATTATCGCAACCGGTTTACTATTCTAAGCTATCGTAGACTTAAGAACCTTACCGTCGCGCCGATCGGGTTCTAAAAT
Source organism: Ophiocordyceps sinensis (assembly GCA_012934285.1). Classification (NCBI taxonomy): domain Eukaryota; kingdom Fungi; phylum Ascomycota; class Sordariomycetes; order Hypocreales; family Ophiocordycipitaceae; genus Ophiocordyceps; species Ophiocordyceps sinensis. The sequence goes on from JAAVMX010000004.1 coordinate 10,023,338, forward strand.
AGCCTTACTTACGCCTAGCGATATATAGACCGTATTCTCCGACCGTATTAAGCTTTTTCCTATGCTTTTATCGACGATATCGTAATTTACTTTTAGACTTAGGAAGATTACCTTCGTTACCTATAGGCTATTATAGCCCTCTTTAATAAGCTTAATCTTACGATATCTCCGGCGAAAGGTTAGATCGGCTACCTATCTATATATCTCCTCGGCTACTGCGTTAACGCATTTCGTATAAGCACTTCGGAGGATCGTATAGCCGCCTTCGCTAAGCTTAAGTTCTTAGATATACTATAAAAGCTCGAATACTATATTAACGCCGCCGGTTTTATTCGATCTAAGATCCCCTACTTTAGCCCCCTTATCGAACCTCTCTAAGCCCGGAAGACGGCTTTCCTCGCGTTAGGCCGCGCAATCGGTAAAGTAACCGATAGGAATCTAAATCGCTGTAAAGCCTTCGCGTAGAATACGGCCTTCTCCCCTACTGCCGTAGAGAAGCTTTCCTTTTAAGCCCTTTAGAACGAAATTGCGTTAGGAAGAATACTTTATTACCTTAATCCCGCTAAAAAGCTTTTTGCCTAAATCGACGCCTTTATTTAGCGCGGCTTTAGCATAGTGTTTTATTACCTCTTAGACGACTTTGCTTAGGTTATAGGCTAGCCGATCCCTATAAAATAGATAATGCCTATATAGTTCCTCTCTTAGGTGCTTACCCCCACCGAACGGAACTATAGTCTATTTAAGCTAGAAGTTGCCTATCTCGCTAAGTAACTAAGAAAATGCGAACTATAATCTAGTCGTTAACTCTACCGCTTACAGTCCTTACGGATTACTCTACTATAAAGCAGATTTATAAAAAGCGTATACTCGATATATCTAGCGCCGACCGTAGTAACCGCCGACCTATAGTTGCTTCTATCTACCTCTCGCAATTTAATCTTAAGATTTATTATATACCCGGTAAGGATAACCTTATCCCTAACGCCTTTAGTAGACTAGCCGCCTTAAAAACGGATCTTATCCCCGACTATTACCGCCCTAACTATATAGCGCTTAACGACGTGCTGCCGTTATAGATCTTAGGATAAAGACTTATTTCGTTATTAGTTATCCCTTTAACCTATACTTCTTTAAGATTATCGGCATACTTTCCGACGACCTAGCCGCGCCGGCTACTACGGCTTTTACGCTTAACCCCGACGGCACTCTTCTTCCTCCTATACCCGTTTTAAGTGCCGCCTTTAGCTAGGAAGAGCGTAAGGCCGCCCTTTTACGCCTTAAAAGATATAGTATTCCTTTCCTTCTTTAGGACTAGCTGCTCTATTACGATGGTCGTAATAGCTACCTCCGCCTTTATATCCCCGCCTCTATAGTATTACCTATGCTAGCGGCCGCTTACGATGCGAAAAATCACTTTAGGACTCGTATATTATAGGACCTTTAGCGCTACTCTATCCGAAACCTAACTTCTAAAGTTAAGAAATATATTACGGCTTATAAGGCTTACTATCTAGGATAGATAGACCGCTAGCTACTCGTAGGCTCTTATAAGCCTATCTAAGCTCTAGTTTAACCTATACGTTTAATTAGAATAGACTTTATTACGGATACGCCTATTATATCCTCCGCCTCTTCGCCTTAGGCTATCTCGAGCTTCGATACCTTTAACTAGCTGCTTATAGTAACCTACCTAGCTAGCAAACGTTGTCTTTTAATCCCCGGAAACGCTAAGTACTCTATAACGAACTAAGGCGTATTCCTCTCTCGGCTTCTTCTACTTACGGACTAAGGAATACCGTCTACTATTGTTAGTAACCGCGATAGGCGCTTTAATACTAAAGTTTAGCGTTCGCTATAGAAGTTCTTTAAGACTAAAATCGCTATAACGATAGTATATTACCCTTAAGTAGACGGACTAGCCGAACGCCGTAATTAGACGATTAAGACCGTACTATAAATAGCTTATTTCGAGGACTTAGACCTCGATTAGAAATTGCTTTTGCCTGCTCTATAATAGAACCTTAACTTAGCTTTTAACGCTAGTACTTATATCCCCGTATATAATTATATCTTCGGATATAATCTACGCTCTCCTCTTAAGGCCGACGATATCTCTATTGCGGATAACCTCCTTTATTTACGGGAAGCGGTAAGACGATAGGCCGGTTTTACAATAGACCTAGCGGCGATAAGAGCTAAACGCCGTTACGACGGAAAATATCGCTAGATCCTCTTTTAAGCTAGCGATAAGGTATACCTTAAATTGCATTAGGGTTATTACGAGCTATCTTAGCCTACGAAGAAATAGTCCCGTTAGAGGGAGGGGCCCTTCCTTATTAAAAGAATAGTTAACGACCTCGTAGCTAAGCTAGACTTACCCGCCTATATTTAAATCTATTTAGTTATTTCGGTAGAGCATTTAAAGCCTACGTACGATAGATACTTTAAGGAAGAAAAGCCTAGCGCGGTTAAAGCAGCGTAAGATCTTAATAACGCTTTAAGCGAGGGCGATAAGCACTACGAGCTTAAGTATATACTTAAATCTTGTAAGCGCTGCATTAGCCGATTAAAGACCCCCGTCACTAAGTATTAAGTCCGCTAGAAGGGCTAGGGGGCCGCCTACGACTAGTAGGTCCCCGCTAGTGCTATTTCCCGAGAAGCAATCGTAGAATTCGCCTTAAAGCGTATTACGCGTTCCGCCGGCGCTACCCTAGCTGCGATTAAATAAAGGACATCGATCTAATTGTTTAGTTAGGAAAAGATCCTATAGTAACGTATAGAGCGAAAGAGCATAGATTATAAGGATCGCGTTACGTTATTCTAAATTGTTTTTTCCTTCTTAATTAGCTCTTTATTTTATTCTACTAAGGATAATAGGGGCTTGTTTTTCTAGCCGGCATTATAATGCGTAAAGGCAGGGCACCTACTAGGTGCCTACGGATTAGTAGATAGTCCGGGATCTAGCAGCCCTATAGTTCGTAGGGCATGCCGGGCTACCTACAATTATTATCCTTCTTCTTATACACGCACCCTTTGCCTTATGCCTATCTTTCCCTACACTAGTTAATCTAACGCTTATAGGCGCTATTCTTATTTATAATAGCGGCGCCGTTCTCGCGGTAGAAACGTTATAGGAAGTTATATAGCTTATCGTACGTATTAAAGGTCGGCGAGGGCGGTAGGGGTAGAATTAGTAGGCTATCGTAGTCGTCGGGCTCGTAAAAAGGCCTCTCCTCGTCTTAAGAGGGCTTATCGGCGCGTAGCTGCTCGTATATCGGCTCTTAGGGAGGGCGTTGCGAATCTATCGCTAATAGCTTTACGTTATACTTAACTAAATCCGTAGACGATACGACTTAAAAGCCGCTACGGCTACTATTTACGTAGTTAGCCTCGCGGATATCGAAAAAGCCTTACGACTAAAGAAGCCGAAAACGGAAGCCGAATTACGTTAAATAATCCCTACGTAGTTCTATAACCTACTGCCGCTCTTTCGGAAAAGCGAGGCTAATAAATTAAACCTATATAAGCCGGGCATTAACTACGCGATACTACTTCGTAAGGATTCCTATAGATAAGATATAGTTCCGCCCTTCGGGCCGCTATACGCGATATCTTAAGCCGAGTTGCTTATATTAAAGAAAACACTACGCGGCCTTTTAGACAAAGGGTTTATTTAGGCTAGCTCTTCTAAGGCCGCCGCTTTAGTGCTATTCGCGCGGAAACCCGGAGGAGGACTACGATTCTACGTAGACTACCGAGTACTTAACGTAATAATACGACCGGACCGCTACCCGCTTCCGCTTATTAGGGAGACACTCCGCACTATCGCTAAAGCGAAGTAGTTTACTAAGTGAGATATCTATTAAGCGTTCTATAAGGTACGAATTACGGAAGGTAATAAGTAGAAGACCGCGTTTTATACTCGCTATAGGCTTTTTAAATAGATAGCAATACCGTTTAGGCTTATAAAGGCTCCTAGTACCTTCTAACGGTATATTAATAGCATTCTTCGCGAATTTCTCGATAAGTTCGCTTCCGCTTATATTAATAATATTTTTATCTATATAAGCGGTAGCCTAAAGGATTATATAGATAAAGTGCGGAAGGTGCTAGACCGGCTCTCTAAGCATAGGCTATACTTCGACCCTAATAAATGCGAATTCGGCGTCCGCTAGGTTAAATACCTTAGATTTATTATTATCGCAGGCGTTAGTATTAAGCGTACCCCGTAAAGATTTAGGCTATTTAAGACTAAATAGCCCTAACTTCGCAAAATACTATACGGAGTTTCTTAGGATTTACGAACTACTATTAGATTTTTATTCGTTAATTATCTTATATTATTAGTCCGTTTATAGCCCTTACCGGCAAAGGTATAGCCTTTTATTAGGGCGGTATATAGGCAAAGGCGTTTTAAACGTTAAAGGACCTGTTTTCGTAAGCCCTAGTGCTGCTGTAATAGGACTTTAATTATCCTACAATACTTAAGGCGGACTATAGTAGATTCGCGCTTAAAGGCACGCTTTTATAAAAGGTAGACGGCTAACGCCGCCCTATAGACTTTTACTCCTATAAGCTTACCTCCGCCGAACGGAACTACGCTATCTACGATAAGGAAATACTCGCTATAATTAGCTATTTAAAGCAATAGTAAGCGGAGCTCTACAGCTATAAGAACTTTGAGATCCTTATAGACTATCGTAACCTTAAGGATTTTATAACTCGACGTTATCTCTTTAAGCGATAGGCCTATTAAGCGGAATACCTTTTACGGTCCTATTTCCGGATTAAGTACTAACCCGGAAAAGAGGCTATAGTACCGGACGCTCTATCCTAAAGAGATTAAGATCGGCCTTCTAACGAAGATTATAATGCCTAAGAGCTTTAAATACTCCTAAAGGAGGCGTTACGCACGTATCTTAGAGTAACGCTTATCGGTGCGGATAGCGTAGTCTTAGTTAATAGTAAGGGCGATAAGGACGAGGATAATAGCGAGAAGAATAATAATTCGTCTTTTAGTTCGGAAAGTAAAGGGATAATCGAAGAAGACGTAGAGCTTAACACTTAGAAAGCGGACTTTATAGCGGCTACGACCTAGGACGACCTTAACGCATAAGACGCGGAGCTAACTACTAATATAGGCCTTAACCGACGGATTTTTTAGGACGAGGAGCTTTAGCGTATATAGGACCGCTTAGTAGCTTAAGACGTTACCTACGGGAGCGTGCGCTACGCCGTAAAGGTAAGAGCATAACGATTCGACCTTAAGCTTAACCTTAAGGTATAGGTAGCCGACTGCTATATAGACTTACGTAAGCACTTACGGTTCCGTAGACGGCTTTAGGTTCTTAGTTCCTCTATAGCTATAGAGGCTATAGTAAGAGACGCTCCCCTAGAGCTAAAAGAAGGGAACGCGCTCTAAGGACGGCCTATTTAAATAGTATACGACGCTAGCGTCGTCGGCTACCTTAGCCGCGAAGGAATAGTTATCGCCGTATCCCGCGACTTCTATTAGCCGCTCCTTTAGCTATATATTAGACGATTCCTCCGTAACTATAATATCTACGGGCGTATAAAGATTTAGCGTACGCTTAAGAAAAGGCTACTTAAATCGCTTCCTATACCGGACCGGTTCTATACGTATATTTAGATAGACTTTATAATAGACCTCCCCTTTATAGAGAGCGGCAACCGTAATCTTTAGGTAATTAAAGACCGTCTAAGTAAGGAAGTTATATTAGAACCTATACCCTCTATAGAAGCGGAGATCTACGCGGAGCGCTTTCTTATATACTATGTATAATACTATTAGTGGCTAACGTTAATTATAAGCGATAAAGGCTTAAATTAGATAAGCCGCTTTTAGCAGCACTTATATCGGCTGCTATAGATTATATAGCTGCTAAGTATAGTATATTATCCGTAAACTAATAAAAGGCTAGAACGGCTTAATTAAGAAGTTTAAGCTTACCTTTAGGGCGTTAACGACTATAACTAAAGGGACTAGGATAAATAGCTCCTTATAGCGTAAATAGCGCTTAATAGGAGAAATTACTCTTTAATTAGTATATCCCTTTTCTTCGCATTATATAGGTATAAACTAGTATCCTTATTTCCTATCGCTATAGATATAGCAGTAGAAAAGCCGTCTAGCAATAGCCTAGAAGGGCGCGTAGCCTCCTTTATATAGCGACTTAAGTAGGTCTCGGACTTCTATTAGTCGTTAATAGCCTTAGTAACGTAGGACTAAAAGCGGTATGCTAATAAACGGCGGGAACTTATAGAGCAATTTACGGTAGGTAATAAAGTCTAGGTAGACCTACGGAACTATATATTCTTAAGGCCGAAGAAAAAGTTTAATTAATTATACGAAAAATTTACGGTTAAGAGAGTACTAAGCCCGTAAGCCGTCGAGCTAGAGGGATTGCCTAACGGGATTTACCTTTATTTTAATATAGACCTTCTTTATCGCGTAGTAGTAGATCTAATACCCGGCTAAGTAATAGTAGACCTATAGCCTTCCGTAATCTTAATAAAGGGAGAAGAAGAGTTTTTAGTAAAGGAAATTCTTACCGTACGATAGAAGAAGGTCGGCCGCGGTAGTAAGCGCGAGGTCTTCGTAAGGTAGTAAGGGTACTAAGACCTAACGTAGCACCTAGCAGCGGACTTCGTAGATACGGAAGCGCTCGATCGCTTTAAAAAGCGCTTTAAGGCTATCGGAGAAAACGATAGACCGCCTAACGCTACGTTGCTAGTAAAGATACGACGGAAGAAGGTACGGTTTACGCTCCTTAAAGCGAGCCGCGCAGCTTAAGGCGCGGCCGGGCCTTACGTAATACGTCGTTAATTTTCGCTTAGGTAGGGTAAAGGTCTTATATAAGGGTCTTTAACTATAGGTAAGATTAGGTCTACGACTTAATCCGCATTCTTATATACGAGCGGGGAAGAGGCATATGCGGGCGGGGAAAGGGGCTTATACGGATAAGGGTAAGGGGCTCGTGCGGATAGGGGTAAGGGGCACGTACGGATAAAGGGGTACGTGCGTAGAGCTATATATCCGCATACATAGGTGCGCCTATACTTAGTTCTTTATAGATGATTTCTATACCTATATAAAGGGCACCTATATAATCACTCTGCTTACCCTATTATAGTAAGACTTATAAAGATATCTCCGACCCGATCTAACGGTTAAAACGTTTTTCCTAGCTTCTATTAAGCCCGTTACTTCTATTCGATAGGTTAAGCTAATATTAATTAAAGTGCGTTTATAACGTAAGTAAAAACTATTGTAAAATCCCTTATAATACTAACGATAATAGCTTCTTCTTCTTCTTTAACCTTAGGCCTATTAAAGAAGACCTTACCTAATCTTAAAAAATATCTTACGAACATACTTATCTTAGAAGGCTTCCTTTCGAAGATAGATATTAACCTTAATGATAATAAAGTAATATTAAAAGAGCGCAATAAGAATGCCTTTATAATATATACCGTAAGATTCCTATCGTATTATTAAAACAATATAAGTCTATAAGGCGATAAGCTCTTTAGGTATTTCTAGGAGTATTTCTAAGGGTAGATAGAAGAGACTTAGGATATATTAAAGAGGGAGTTTAAGAGAGAGGTTAGGCTTCTTCTTAAGCGTAGAGGCATCTACCCTAGCCTAAATAACACCTCGTTTTTAGGAGTAGAGGTTGTTATATACACGTGATCTATAAGATCACGTACGCACGTAATAATAGGAGGCTATAGAACATACGAATACCTCCTTCCTAGCTAAGGACATATATATAGAATATACACCTATTAGTTAAACTTAGTAGACCCTATTTAATACTAATTAGTGGTTGACTTATAGTTAATTATAGAATAGTAAGGATAGAAGAGGTAAGATCTATTATCCTTAAGATAGCTCGTATAGAGAACCCGTTCTACGACCTCTACGAGGATCTTATACTAAGCTAGTTTACTAAAGTCACCGCTATAAATAGGAGAATATAATATCGTAAACTCTAGCTCCTTTATTAGTCTCGGCCTAAGAACTAGAGAAAGAGACGACGGAGCTATATTATTATAGGACGAGCTTAAGGGGGGTATATAACTATTATTAATCCACGAAGGAGCGCAGCTATAGACTAAGTCTAAGGGTCTATATATACGATATAGAGGTCACGTAGGATGATATATAACATAATCTAATACTATGATAGTATATCCCCCTTAAATCGGCGTTCGACTTAAACGCTTAAAAAGGGGTAATAGTAGAAGAGCGAGAGCTAAGGGAATCCTATATCAATCGACGTAAAAGTAAGCCCTTATTATATAAAGGAAGGAAAGAAAATAAAGCTCGAGGTTAAAAAGCCTATACGCGCTAAGATGAATTATATTTATTAATTATATCTATTATTATCTAGGCAAAGAGGACGAGGCGAGGAAGGTAGTATAGAACGTAGGGCGAGGCTTAGCCGGGTTTACGGCGTAGAAGGACTTAAGGTCGTCCTAGCATCCGTTGAGGCATAAGGAATCCTCCTACGTAAGGGGGCGATAACGCTACTAAATGCGATATTTAATCCTAGACGTATACTAACGTTACGCGAGAATAGAGGAGAATTCCTACTTAAGGTACGCGTCGTTATCGCCGTCGCCGTCTAAGGAAAGTAAGATGCCTCTATTAAAAGGCCGGATATTTAGGTCGGCTTAGCCGGGCAAAGGGGGCTCTTAGGTCTAGGTAAGGAGTAAGTAGTAGAAAATAGGGTAAAGACGGCTACCCTTAGGGAGGCGGAGGAGGCAAGCCGTCTTATACGCCTTAAGGACCTCGTATAGGCCCTCCCGTTTATACTTAAGCTTCTTTAACGGGCGGAGGGTATAGATCTAACGGGTACTAAAAAAGACTATATCGCTAGGCTAATACGTTAGGGCGGGCGCCCGGCGGGCATCGGCGTATTAGGCCTAAGTAGCCTAAGCGTCCTTAATCGCGTTATAAAAGAAGTCGGATACGCGTTAGAGGCGTAAGGCAAGCGCGTCGCTACGGAGGTACTCCTTACGCTATTAATAGGTTATGCTAAGGGGGGGTAGTCCTAAAGGCTTAGTGCTAAGCTTTAGGTCGAAGCCGTAGTTAGCGAAGAAAAGGGAAAGGCCGGTAGACTTAGAAACTTAGTTATTAGCGGTAAACTTAGCGAAGGGAAGGAGGTCTACCTAATCGTCCTAAAGGAAGGTAGTATAATAGCGGAGGTAGACCTCTATCTAAGCGTTCGCGATCTTAGTTTAGCTATCGGTCTAAGGGTAGTAGGCGGAACTACGGTATAGGGGGCAGCCGAGGCGGCGGCTAAGCTACTACTAGAAGGCGGAGACGAACTAGGTGCCCCTATTACTAACGATTAAGGTAAGGGTGCTATAGAAAGACTAAACGCGAGAAATAAACGCGTTAACGACGTCTTCGACTATTATCGAGGGCGTCGGGACGTAGTAGCGTATCTTCGTAAGACGGTTAACAATAACTAAAATACTAAAGAACTTAACGCTATAACGGCGGCAGACGGGAAGGTCTATAACGAAATTAATAGAGATATCGGTCTAAGGGGCAAAAGGGATGCTTAAGGGTTAAAGAAGGCCCTAAGGGGCGGAATAAGGGGATTTAACCTAAAGGCAGACGTAATAGTTATAAACGAAGCTAGAAATAGACTTATATATACTAGGCTAAACGTAGGTTCGGCGGTAGAGGCTTACGGTCTTAGTGCACCTAAGGTAGCTAGCTAGCGGGGAAGTATAGGTGCGGATTAAGATCTAAAAGATAAAGGCGTTATTAAGGGGGATAAACAACCGGCCCTAAAAGTAGAACCGGCCTTAGGCCTCTAAGAGGGCGGACTTCGGGATTAAGCGGAGAGGTACGCAAAGAGAACTAGGCTAATAGAGCTAAGGAGACCGGAGAGCCGCGCGAATATTAGCGATAAGTAGAGAGGAGAAATAAACCTAGTCGATAAGGTCGTCGATCGGCTTAAAGTCGTTAAAGGTATAAAAGGTAAGGCAATCGGAGTTATCGGAATTATATTTATTAATTATATTTATAGACGAGTCGGACTCTTTAAACCCGTAAGCGAGTAAAGAGGCGTCGATCTTAGACTGTAGAAGGATAATTTAGTAATAATAGTCGATCCTCTCGTTAGCGCAATCGGTTAAGGAGGTAAGGCGGGAACTAAGGAGCCGGCTAAAGGCGTTAAGGAGGGTAGCTTAAAAGCTAGGCTAAAAGACAATCTTAAAGTTAAAACGACTAAGGAACTCGGCCTAGCGGGCCTACCGTTAGTTAAAGAGCTTTATAGTTATAAAATACTAAAGGTTCTTATAGTCTTAAGCGATCTTAAACTTAGGTAGGCCTTCGAGCTTAAAGCGCTATTCCTTAAGGGACTTTACAATCGCGAGGAGTTCCTTATCGTAGATCTTATAGTTATATTCTTAAGCAGAGTGTTTCGATAAGAAAAACGCAATAGGGTAGTAGCGGCCGTCGTTAGAGAGCTATATTAGCATGCCCCTAGCGGCTTAGTCGGAAGCATCGGTCTAAACTATAGTCTTTCGAGAGGGGTTAAAGTATACGAGGACTAGGGCGGCGGTAAAGGCGTGCTTAAAGGCTCCGAAGGCGTAGGCGTAGGCGGGGGACTAGATCTAAGGGGCAGAGCTTTTAGTAAGGGCGTTTAAGAGGTTCGTAAGCTTAAAGAAGCCGCGGATAAAACGCCGATAAAAATTAGCGAACCCTAAGAAACGCCGGAGGTCTTTTATAAAGGAGGGGGCCGGCTAGTCGAAGACTATACGGACCTTTTTAGGATCTATACGTATGCCTTTATCCGAGATAATTAGGCTAAAGTATTTAGTCTTAGTAATATAGAAATCGCATTTATCGACGTTAAGCTAAAGGCTAGCGGTATTAAAGCGCTTAAGAACCTCCTAGACGTAGACTTAATACTCCTCCCGTATAGTAGAGAAGATTAAGATATCGTCTAAGTAAGCGGAATAAAAATCATTAAGGATATTATATAAGGCCGTATTAATAAAGCTCTAAAAGAAAGATAGCGCGTTAAAGAGACTAAAGAGTATAACGCAATACTTAAAAAGCCTATACCGTATAGCGAAAGCCGTCTTCTACTTATAGCCCTTAGCGATACGAAGGCGATTAAACGCTATAATAACGTTAATCTTAGTAAAGAACTTCGCCTTCCTAATTTAGGCGAGGGTATTATAGACTAAGGGTAAGGGGAAGCGGTTCTTAATCGTAGCCTTATTTAGGCTACGGTAATCGACGTAAAAACAGACGCCGCCGCTAGGCTTATAAGCGAGTATAACGGGGGCGGCGGTAGTAAAGGTTAAACGGCGAATAAAGCCTTTCCTAAGCTGCTCGTTAGCGTAAGCGTAGATAATACGGTTCTCGGCTTTACTAAAGGGGCGGGGGCGGGTATAAGGGGGTTATATTCCCTTCTTAAGGTTAATCTAAGTATCGACGGCGCGGTAAAGGGCGAGCTTATCGGCCTTATTTTAAAACTATATATAGATTATATAGTAAAGCTCTTTTAGGACCTTAGCCTAAAGCTTATCGAGAGTATAAAGGACTTTATTATATTTTAAAAAGAACTTAGCGATATTATTAAGCAAAACTTTATTAAGGAAGATTTTATTAAGGTAGTTATTAACGAAGTCGTAAAGGCGGGGGTTAAGTTAGGCGTTAGCGGCATTAGGATTAATAGACCTAGATAAAACGGCCTAATAGAGTTCCTTAGGAATCTCTTAGTCGATAGGAGGCGGAGGCTTAATACGTTAGGGTTTAGCGGCTAAGGCTTTAATTATAGTCTAAGAAGTTATAACAGAGGGCTTACGGTAGAATACTATTATAGCGGCTACGTTAAGCATCCGGATAGAAAACGTAAAGTCGCTTAAAGGGATTATAAAAAGGCGGGGTCCTAACGCCTAATGCCTAGGTCGGGGAGCTAGGTAGCGGGAGCTAGTAGCCTAACGTATAGGCCGAAGGCGGGGGGGGGGGGGCGGACGTAACGGCGGGGGTAAAAGGTGCTTAAGGGGTCGGAGTTATAGCTAAAGTTAAGATCGGTCTAGCGGGAGGAGTCTAGGTAAATAGGTTTACTTACGTTAAGAGCATCTTTAAAGAACGTCGGGAGGCTAAGGGGAAAATAAGGCGATAGAGGAATAAACTTAAGGGTATTAGAAAAGCGGACGGCATAGGCAAAAGCCTAAGGGGCAAAAGGCGAGGATAAGGCAAAAGGCTCGCCCCTATCGTTAGAGTTAGCGATAGAAAGGGCGGGGGGGGAATAAATTATATTTATAAATTATATTCCCTTAAAGCCGGGAATAGGAATAGCGGGAGCGGCCGGGATGCTAAGGATAAGATAAGGCTAAAGGTCTAAAAGGTAAGAAGTAAGGTAGAATAAGGATTAAAAGGAGAGTAAGTTATTACGCTAGCTAATAATAAGGTCGTAGCGGCGTAGCTAAAAGAGGCTAAGAATAACCTTATAGCTAAGCTTTATAAGGAAGAAGTAAATAGACTTAGTATAGGCGCTAACTTAGGCGACTAAGTAGGCGTAATAGGTAATAGCGCTAGACTTATAATCGCTACTATCGGTAAAAGAGAGCTAGGGAGGAAACTAAAGCTAGCGGATAGGGAGGGTAAAGCAGTACGCGGTTTAAGTATATATAAAGGCGAAGCCGGAATAACTAAAGTCGACTTAAGCACTTACGGCGATATCGGTAGGCATAAAGGAGAAAAGCAATAGTAAAGCGTAAGGCTATATTCCCGCCGGGAGATAAAAGTCCTCCCTTATATTAAACGAAGCTATAAAATTAGAAACTAAAAGCTCCGTCGTGCGATAAGGCGAGGGAGCTAGGCGTTTCCTAGGGGGGGGGGAAGCGCTAGAGGTAAGGGTAAGAGAATCGGTAACCTCGCCTTCGACAAAGCCCTACTTAATCGCCCGGACGTTAAGCTAAGGAAAGGGCGTAATATCGAACGCTAATTAGTCGGGTCCTTAACATTTAGGTAATAGCAATCAAAAAGGGAAGAGAGGCTCTAAGGCTAAAACAGCCTATACGGAAGGATTAGAAGCTGTAAAATAATGCAAATCACTAAGAATAATAGCTCTTATCTTATCTAATAGGGAGGCTAACTAGTCTCTATATATAGGAAAAATCCTCGGACGAAATCAGCCGCGTAGACCTAAGGAAAAACAGGTAACGTAAATAATCGGACGGAAGGATCGGTAAGAAAAGCAATAGATTATACCGTACGATAAATAAGTCATATAGTTAGCAAATAAAACGCAGTCTAGTAGAAGACTAGGAAATTCCACGGTGGAAGCCGTGGAAGGGAATTGGAATTCTACGGAAGAAGACCGTAGAAGGGAAGAGATTTTATAGGTAAAGACTATGTAAATAACCGTAAAATCACCGTGAAATTACCGTAAAACCACCGTGAAATATAACCGAAGAAAAGTAGGTAAATGCGCCTATAGAAGTGCGGGGTAAATAACCGTAGAAGCCCGTGGAATTCTATGGTAGAATCTAGGGAAGAACCGGGGATTTCCCGGTGGAAAGCAAATAGGGAAGACGGTGATATTAATACGTAAGGAGGCGTAAGGCGGGAGTGCCGCCGCCTTAGCCGCGACCCCGGCTAGCACCCTTCTTAGGATAGGTCTAGGCCGTATAGGTTAAGGTCACTAAGACGGCGTAGTAGAGATAAAGACGGGTTCTTATACCGTCGTTGCTTCTTAGCGTCCGTAAGACTAGCCTAGAACGCGTTAAAGTCTATCGGGTTGCTAGCGGGCGTAGAGGCGGCGGGGCTAGCTAACCCGGTAGGGGTAAGGGGGGGGATAGTCCGGGGCTAGACGAGCCTTTTACGGGCTTAAACACACTCGTAGTTCTCTTAAAGGGCGGCGTAGAGCTTAGCTTAGCCGTAATAAGAGCCTAAAGGGAAGCTTAGAGGCAGAAGATTACAGCAGTGCAAAGAGTGTTAAGATTCATACAGAAATAAGAGAGAAAGGTGTTGTTGAATTGCTTAGTGAAGGTCTGTCTAAGGGCGGACTAAGGTCCCTTTATATAGCCAATTCCACACAAACAAAGGTACATGTGACTTAACTAATTGTGGTTATAGAAAGCGCTATTATTTGTCTGTATAATGCAAGTGGTCTAATCCCATTTGGTAGCTTAGTTATTGTATGATTCAATGCGCGAGTAATACGAGGTGATGTGGATAACGCCGGTCAACCGAGTCATAAGTTATGACTTATATGCCTCTGTCTCTACTCACACTATATACTTCGGGCTTCGGTATCCCAGCCATCTCGAGAGCTAATGCGACCGGGTGACATATGTTATATGCAATAATGCAAGGCGGTTCTAATGCATATCTTTATGCATTGGTGGGATGAACCAATCAGGAGATATCTGCTCCCTTATAGCCTCTCTTAAACGGTACTTCTTTTATAAAGAAGTACGCTTTATATATGTCCGTTTATAACTAGCTAGGATTTGTAAAAACTCTCTAAGAACCTATTTCTAGGAAAAAACCTTTATATAGAGAAAAAGTAACTCTACTATTTTTTATAGAGAAAAGAATTAAAACTCTATTATATTTATTAGTCCGTTTAGTAAACCTATATATAGGGAAAAACTTAAGGGTATATAAAGGAAAGCTAGAAGAAAGCATAAGAAAGAGCAGCTGAAAACCTCTATTTATCTTTATATATAGGATCCTTTTTAAGACCTAAGAGGAATATCGATTTTTGCTTTTAACATAACTAGCTTATTGAATTATTACGTATAAAGAAGCAATATCTAGAGACCGATCGTCGGTCTATAAGGTTACTAGCCTAGTTAGAGTCTATACAAGCTGTGAAACAGAAGTCTAGTATAGGTATATTGCAGTTTTAATATAAGCATAGGACGGGGAATTTATTTAAGTATTTCCATATAACGTTAAGGGCTTTAAAATGCGAGGAGTCTAGTTAAGAAGAGAATCTTACGCAGGATATTACTGCGAAAAGGATATTAGGCCTTGTAAATAGGGCTAAGAATAGCAGGGAGCCTATTTGCATTTAGTATAAGAGTATGTTCTTTTTAGAGGCGTTTTTTATTCCTAACTTATTCAATTTAACGCCTTTAGTAGTAGGTGTATTAAAGGTTCCTATGTTTTATTTATTAAATTCCTTTATTTCATTCTTTATATAGTTTGCTTAAGATATATATAGTTCCTTTATTTCTCTATGTATCTATATAGATAATCCTAAGAAGTCTTTTACTTCCCCTAGAGATTTAATCGGTAGGGTTTTATTTATTTAGTCTATGACTTAGGTTATTGCACGTATAGTAGGTCTAAAGAATAAAAGATCGTCTATATAGACGGCTATAGCTATTCTAAGCGTGCTGTTTATAAACACCCCTTCGTCTATTAGAAGGCAGTAAAAACTAAGCTCGTTAAGGACGCTTTTTAATAGGTTATACTAAAGTAAAGGACTTTGTTTTAAGCCGTATAGTGCTTTTCTTAGTTTTGCTTCGAGCTTCTTCGTCTTGTTTTTATTTAAGTAATTTAAGTAAGTTATGCCTTTATATTTCGTATTTTTATGCTAGGAAAACCATACGTATAGTATTATATCTAGAAAAGCTTTAGGTATCTATATATACGTTTCTATATCTATATCCGCATATAGGAAGGCATTTTGTATATTAAACTATAGTACTTTTTAGTTATTAGCGATAGCCTATACTAATAGGAGCCTTATAGACTTAGGTCTTGCTATAGTAGAGAAGGTTTTAATATAGTCTAGGCCGTATATTTGCTTATAGCCTAAGGCTATAAGTTGAGCCTTGAATTTCTTTATCTAGGTTTTATTATCCTTTTTAACTCTATAGACCTATCGGCTTCCGAGGGCTTCCCGGTCTTTAGGTAGCTCGGTTATTTCCTAAGTATTGTTGTCTATAAGCTGCTGTATTTCTGCTACCATGCCTTTATCCTAGTGTAGAGCTTCGGCGCTTTTTATAGCTTGCTTATAGGTTTTTAGTTCTATAGGATCACAACCTTCTAACGCAGATATAAGGGTTATATTATCGTTATTTATTAGCAGATGTATTAGGTATTCTAAGTAGTCGTTATAGAATTCAGCCGGCTTCTTAGGTATTTTAACCTAAATTCTTAAATCCTTATTATTATTGTCCTATATTATATATTTAGGATTATCATCCTCGGATATGTTATCTAGTATTTCATTCGGATTATTCTGGGATTTATAATATAGGGTATTGTTAGGTTTTATATCTAGTATAGAGGATCTCGTACGTAGATAATCCTCCGGAATTTTATTTACAGACGGTATAGTATTAAAGTTAAAGGTTTTATTATCTTTTAAGAAGTTGTTTTCTAATATAGTAATATCTTTTAATATTACGACCTTTTTTCTACTATAGTCGTATATTTTATAGGCTATGTCTTCGTAGCTAATTACGATTCCTTAATAGGCTCGTACGTTTAGTTTATCACTAAGTGATTTATTTTTATAGTCTATAATGCTTATGTTTTCTTTATATCTAGAGGGATATAGTATAGTCTGTTCTTAATAAAACCGGTTATTAATTTATTTAGATTTTTATTAAGGAGGGATATAGAGTCCGGGCGTATTAAGGCGTATGTGTTTATTATAGCTGATTGGCTAATTATGTTAATGCCGATTTTAGGTATATAAAGGCAATTTCTTAAGGTATATTATTAATTACTATTTAGGAATTTAAAGACGAGGTCTCTAGCACCTCGTATAATAATAGAGGAAGCTTTTTCCTAGGTCACGGTAGTATATATTTCTTTATAATTAGAGAGGAGAGTTTTATTCGAAACTATATGCCTAGTAGCCTTAGTATCGAATACAAAGTTATAATAAAAATTCCTAATCCGTAAAGCAGCCCTATCGACCTTTAAGGTTACCCTTAAAATTGCTAAGAGAAGCGGCTTTAGAGGTCTTATTATTTATTTTCTATTAGATAAGGACTCTATTTTCATAAGGGTATAGAGAAGGATATTGTTAGAGGGAAATAGGGTATAGGAAGAGAAAGTATAAAAAAGAACTAGTATTTTATATAGTAACGAGAGTATAGAGAAGAGTATTAAAGGTATAGACGAGAGTTTTAAGGGTATAGACGAGAGTAGCGAGGATATAAAGGATATAAGGAGTATAAAGAGGGGTAAGAGGGAACTTATAATGCTAGAAGCCGACTTAAAGACAATAAGGACCTTACTAGACTTAGGAGAAGATACCGAAGGGGCCTTTTACTTCCGGAGTCGAGAAGTCCGGGGACGGGTAGCCGGGCGAGGAGTAAGGGAGGGGGAACTCTCCCGAGAGTTTAGGATAGGCGTAGGCCTCTTATAGCTCCTATTAGTATACTCCTTAGGCTCCCTTTTAGTCGAGGAGGGGGAGGGCAACGTCTTAGTAGTAAACCTAGCGGCTTTAGCCTTATCCTTATTCTTTAGTTTCTAAAAACAATTTTTCTCTATATGCCTATGCTTCTTATAGTAAGAGTAAATAAGAATCTTATTGTTATTCGCTATAAAGAGGTGCTTATTACTCTCTAAAGCCTTAGTTCTCTTAAACTCGTCGATAAAGGACGAGGAGAGGGACTTAAGGGTATATACCGTAGCATTAGTACGGAGTATCTAGGTTATATTTATAATATAACTCGAGAAGGAGCTATTTAGACTCTTAAGGATCTATATTATTACTACGATCTCTAGGATTCGGATCTCTCTATTATTTAGCTTATCGTAGCGCTCTTTTACCTTATTTAAGTAAGTTTCGATAGATAGTTTACCCTTAACCTTTGTATTAAAGAGCTCCTTAATAAAGAGGAAGTTTAAGGTAAAGTTTACCGGGTTATATAAGGTCTTAAGAGTATCTTAAGCCGCCTTTATAAACGTATAATGCTTTATCTAAGAGAGAGAACTATCGTCGCCTATTAGGCGTATAAGTGCTAGATAGTCTTAAGACTTTACGTAAGAAGCGTTAAGGATTGCGGGAGTAAGCTTCTTACTTATAAAGACGGATTCTATCCGTAGAGACTAGGCAGAAAAGTTAACGCTCCCTTTAAGCTTTATAAACGAGTAGTCCTTAAACGAACTTATTTTCGGGGTCGGGAGGTATCGGAGAAACTTCGGAAGGAATTCGGAGTCGACGGGCTACGGCAAAGGTAGCGAAGGAACTTTAAAAGATTTTTTTAATAGTTTTTTAGCGAAAGATAGTAGTTAGAAGAAGGTGTATGCTAGGGTCGAATCGGGGGTAACGAGGAGAACGGGGGATAAAACACTAAGAAAGTAGTAATATATATAAACTAAGGGTAGCTTAAGAAGGCAAGAGGCCTAAAAAGGCAAAGAGAAGGTCGTGGTAGATAGGCGGCTGTTTTTAGTATAGCGGCGAGTGGTCTAAAGGATCTAAAGAGGGCTTTAGATAAAAAGCAACTTAAAGCTTAGGCAGAGATAGGGATTATAACTAATAAAAGCCTAAAAGGAAGCTTAGAGGCAGAGGATTACGGTAGTATAAAGAGTGTTAAGCTTAATGCAGAAATAAGAGAGAAAGGTATTATTGAATTGCTTAGTAAAGGTCTATCTAAAGGCGGACTAAGGTCCCTTTATATAGCTGATTCCACACGAATAAAAGTATATATAACTTAACTAATTGTAGTTATAGAAAGCGCTATTATTTATCTATATAATATAAGGGGTCTAATCCTATTTAGTAGCTTAGTTATTATATAATTAAATGCGCGAGTAATACGAGGTGATATAGATAACGCCGGTTGACTGAGTCATAAGTTATAACTTGCATGCCTCTGTCTCTACTTATACTATATACTTCGGGCTTCGGTATCTTAGCTATCTCGAGAGCTAATGCGACCGGGTGACTTGTGTTATATGCAATAATGTAAGGCGGTTCTAATGCGTATCTTTATGCATTAGTAGGATAAACCAATTAGGAGATATCTACTCCCTTATAGCCGTAGAAGTCGTCGGTATTAGGGCTAAGGACCTAAAGAGCGGCGGCATTAGCGAGCTCGTTAATAACCTATTAATAAAGGTATCTAGCGTAAGCGCTTTTATTATAATTAAGGTCGGCCTATAGCTAAGTAAACCGCGAGAAGAAATCCGGCTAAAAAGTGCCTTTTATAGCTAAGGTATTAAATTCCGCCTTAGACTAAGCGCGGTAGTTTACGGTACTAAAGATAGAGGCGAGCTTATAGGTAAGGGAGTCGAGGGACTAAAAGCGCTACTACTCGAAGGGGGTATCGTCGCGGATATAGCGGGGGATACTATCGGCGATAGAAGCGGCCCTGCCGGAAAGTCGGCCGATCGTATAGACGACTTAGTCCCTATCGGTAGGGAATATATAAAGGTCGGAGGCGATCTTAAGGGATATACTATCGCGTTAGACATAGAAGGCGTCTTAGCGCTACTTCTAAGTACTAATATCGCCGGAGAAGCGTTTAAGGTCGGCGAAGCGGGTATAAGGACTTACGGCAAAAAGGGCAAAGGCAGCCTAAAGGGCGGTAAGGTAGGCGAAGGCAGCGTTAGACTAATTAAGCTAGTCTTAAAGTCCTTTTACGTACTGCCGGTAGCCGAAGGCCTCCTTATAGGCGGTAGTAGCGGAGGTAGCGGCCTTAAGGAAACTAGACTTAAGAAAGACGAGAGACTAGGTTTAATCGGTATACCGGAGGAAATTCGTCTTAAGGTTAGCGAAGATAGATAAGGCGACGGAGGAACCTTAGAGAATAGAGGCTAGGTAAAGGAAGGCGGCGAGGGCGTTAGGCTAAAGGACGTCCTAGAGGGGAACGCCTGCCGGAGGGCTAGGCGAAGGGGAGAAGGAGGGGGTAGAAATAGGAGTAGCTATCGTAGCGGCGGGAAAAAGGAGTAGCGGCGGGGAAAGGGGAAAGAACCCGTAAGGGGGTAGAAAAGGGGCTAGGAAAATCTTTAGGAGAGTAGAAAAAAGGCGGAAAGGGGCGTAATAAGATAAAGAACAAAGGCAGGCGTATAAGCGAAGCTAAAGGGACTAAAGAATCGTAAAGGCTCGGCGGAAGGGCAGAAGAATAGTAGATTAAACTATTATAGGATAAGCTTAAAGGGGTTATATAACTATTATTAAGGAGCGCAGCTATAGACTAAGTCTAAGGGTCTATATATACGATATAAAAGTTACGTAGAATAATATGTAATATAACCTAACACTATAATATATATAAAATAAACTACGAATGCAAACGCGTATATATATAAAACAATAGATAAAACACCTTATTCTTAAGGCTTACGTTAGGGCATATAAGGCGTGCTGCGTAAGATCGTGCGATAATAATAATCTAGCTAGGAAGAAGCCCTATAGGCTGCTATGCGAGGGTGTAGAAGACACCCTAGCACGAGAGGCTTACTAACTAAAGTAAGGCGAACTATAACACCTCCCCTTAGCCGAATAGCCTATATAAGGCTCTTAATAACACGGCAAACGTATAATTACAACGCGCTTTTAAAAATGCTTTTCGATAGCTCCTTTCTTCCGTAATTTATCTATCCTCTATTCGCAGGGCTTTTTGCCCTTTTAATTGCCTAATTAGGCCCTTAATCCTTTTCTAATCGGGATTGTTATTAAATCTCGGGTTAAAGTCTAAGCTAGTGCCTAAAATTCTCGTGGTTTATACGTAAGAGCGGCTTCGTTAAGCCGTTAGCGATTATTTCCTTAGTCCGGACCTAATAAAGCTGAAAATAGCCTATCGCCGCGCGTTAGATAATCTATTTAAAATAGCGATTAATATGCCTCGTGCGGCCTGCATTCGCCTTATTGAGAATAGCTAGTCTCGCATTCTAACTATCGGTGTATATAATTATCGGCGTAGGTTGCGGATAGCTTAAATTGTATAAAAGCTTCGCCTGCTATATAGCTGCTATGCCAGCCGGCGTAAGGTTAATAAATTCTGCCTCCGTAGATAAGGTTGTTACTAACGTTTATCGCTTCGACCGCTAAAAGATCGGTCCGTCGGCTAAAAAGACTATATACCCGGCTATTAAGCAGCGGGTTCGAAGATTGTTAGCAAAAGAGGCGTCGGCATAGACGCGCAGCTTTAGATCGTTAGTCGAATAACGGCCGCTAAGGACAATGCTTAGGGTTAAAGATCCCTTAAGATAACGCAATAAGTGCTTTAGGATAGCTATATGCGTTATAGTCGGGTTGTAATTTGCCTCCGACAACTTATTTACTATATAAGATAAGTTTAGCCTAGTCCCTATTGCTAGCTAATTTAGGCTGCCGGTCCTTCGAAGCTACTACTTAGAGGGCATTACTAACTATTGTTATCTTTAGTCCGCTAGGATAACGGTCTTTAGCGGCTACGGCGTTACTGCCGTATTCGCGATATTACTACCGAACTCCTTAAGGATCTTTATCGCGAATCTTGTCTAATATAGGCGAATCGTTTAGTTAACGCGATCCTAGTCTATTTCTAATCCTAGGAACTCGGTCGGCTCCTTAAGACTCTTTATCTTATATAGGCCGCTTAAAAGGCGAGCCTTATCCGCAATAAGGTCTCGTATAGCTACTGCGATTAATATATCGTCGACGTATAGGATTAGAAGCGTGCTATTATCGTAACGAAATAAGCATTATTCTGCCTTTAGCTAAACGAAGCCTAAAGCAACGAGGTTAATAATAACTTTATTAAACTACTAACGAGGGGCGGCCTCGTGCCTATATAGAGCTCGTTATAGATTATAGACGCGGCTAGTGCCGTTGGTTAGACCGTAGGTCTATTGAATTTCAATTTCCTCCCTTACTTTAGCGTACGGGAAGGCGTTAACTATATCGAACTTCTTATATTTAAGGTTATCTAAAGCCACGAGAGTAGTAAACACACGAATAGAAGCCTAGTGTGCTATAGCGGCGTAGACGTCTTTAATAAGCCTATTTATAGAGTCCCGGTCTCCGCGAACATACTAACGGGCCTTTGCGATGCTATTACCTCCCGCAATATACTTCTTAAGAAAGACCTAACGGCCCGGAAGGACTTAACAGCCTCGTGGACGGGAAATAAGAATTTAGGTCCCTTTATCGTTAAGCTTGCGGTATTCCTTCCTTATTGTAGGCAACTAGCGACTCTTATAGTTAAGGTAGTCTATAGCCTACTTCTAGTTCTTTAGAGTCGTATTAGGCTATATAAAAGCTAGAGCCGCTCCTATACTAAGAATCTAGGGAGGATTAGTCTTATAATAGGTATTATTTTCGCGAAACACTACGAGTTATAATCTAGACGATTCCCCGCCTTAGCTGCTACTACGGCTGCCTCTACGGCTCCCGCGAGTAAGGCTACTACGACTACGGCCTTATCCTAACCGCTCGTTGTAGTCGTAGGCCTAATAGGGACGAGATGCGCGGCGAGGATAAAAAGGCGATGCCTTATCCTTAGAAGCCGGATTCGAGTCCTCTATGTCTTCGTGCTTTATAATCTCTTTATTAAAATAAATATAACGCTGCTATTGCCTTATAGCAGGCGTTAGATCGGGTGTTAGGATGTGACTTAGGTCTTTAAGCACCCCCTATAGGGTAGATAGGTCGAGTTCTTCTTTACGCGGCGAAGCGGCTTTATCGTCGTGCCTCGCATTGCGTTTTCTATCTACGGCTTTAATCTTCCCTATGTCGAATAGGTAGGTAACTTTATCGTTATCCTCCTATAGGGTAGCCTTAAATTCGACTTCGTTAATAGTAAGGCGCTAGTGCTCCTTACTATCCTAAAAGCGGATATCTTAAGCGCGTATAACGATCTTCTTCTCGGGAAGCTAGACCTTATATATATGCCCGTTAAGTCCCTCTATACCAACTAGGCGACCTTTCTAAGCTCGTAGGGCTATCTTTACACTTTTAACCCTCTCTTAGTGCGGGATAGTAACGAACGTAGTATAGCCCTAAGGCCTTATATACTTAATGCTATATAAGTATAGCGTGCGGATTTCGTCGAATAAAACCTAAATTAGGGCTCTACCGTCCTTATAGGCGCTCGTCGGAAGTATATTATTAACGTAAGCGCTTATCTCTATAAAGTACGGCTATAAAAAGGCCGGAAGGCTCGTATCGGCGTAAATACAGCGTGCGAGGTCTATTAGAGTGCGGCTAGCACGTTCTATAAGTCTATTCTACTCCGGAGTATAGGGGGCACTAAAGCGAAGGATTAATCCGTCCTTATCGGCCTATTTAAATATTACATCCGACTAAAACTCTAACGCGTTATTAAAACATATAGACTAAACCTTCTTATTCGTAGAGTAGGCTTATACCTGCCTTATCTAACTATAAAGTAAGTTATATGCCTCTCCTCGGTTAGCCGCGAATAGAACCTAATAGAACCTTATATATATATCGATCCCGTATAGCGAGTACTACTTACCGCCGAAACCGGTAGGTAAGTGCTAAATAAAGTCCTAGAAGACGTATGCTAGGAACTGCAATAGCTTAACTAAAGATATCCGGCTGACTATAAGATCGGCCTTTGTAAAATAATAGGCCTTATAAAAGAAGTCGTTAAGGCTATCTATATTAACGTTAATGCCTAACTTTCGGTACGCGTTAAGTACTCTAGCCTTACCCGTATGTCTAAGTCTGCGGTGTATAAGCCTATAATCGACCTTCCTATTAACCTTTATTAAGGTCTTCGGCAACGCCGTAAAGGCGAGGTCGGGGTGCTTATCTCGAATAGTAGGGTTACCTATAGCCTAAGCATTACGAATAGTGCTAACGCTAAGTTCCTAAGTGATCTTACAGACTGCCTCCCCTATAGCTTAAAAAGCCAGTCGGCTATTAAATCCGTCTAGTATAATACCCTTATCCTAAAGGACTTTAGAGCTTATTGAATTCGCGGGTGCATTAGGGCAGTAGCGAACGTTAGTTAGGTTAAGAGTTAAGTCTTTAATCGTTATGCGTGTAATGCCTACGCTTAAGACTCGAAGGTTACTACCGTTTAATACTTATATTAGACGATAGGCTAGAGTAGGAGTAAAGGTCGTAAACTACTTTAAGTCGTTAAAGTAGGTATCTAAGGCTTTAGTATCGTATACGACTATATCTCGTAAGGCCTTACAACCCGTAGCTAGGATAGCGTCCTTAAACGACGTAAGACTTATAGCGAATAGGGTTATATCGCGTTTGCCTACCGCTACGATATCTATATTGCCTTTCTTAAAAGGATTAATATGTTATAGTACTACATTATATAACATAGTATATAGTAATATGCCACGTGATATATAGTCCTATATATAAACGAGCCCTTAGCCTCTATAGTTCTTCTCCTTTTTATAGAACAATAAGGTTATCTAGCTATTACCTAGTGCTATAATAGTTTGTTCTATCTCCTATTGCGCCCCGTCGCGATCCCTAGCTTTATAAATATAGTCCTAGTAGCTCTATTACCTTATCCCCTTAGTCGTCGCGACCCGAGCGTAACCCCTAAGAAATCATTCCCTTAAGCCCCTAAGAATTTTTCCCTAGCCTATAGAAACCTATATAGCTTATAGAAAATTTTTTTTAGTCCCCGACAAATACCTTAGATTAGACACTCCTTCTTCCTCCTTATAGTAGATATATCTATAGCCTCTAACGCTATAAGCGACGGTCTAAAGGCCTTTACTAAAGAGTTTATTAGTAAATTTCCTTAAATCGCCTAGGCGATTAAGAGGTTCGATAACGTAGTCCCGGTCGCTAATGCGTAGGAGACCTAGGAAAACCTTTAGAGCCCGGATACCCGATATATTCTTATATATATCGAGGAGAGTCTTCGCTCCCTTCGCGTAGCGGAGGCCTCTTAGGTTAACCGAAATGCTAGGTTAAAGGAACGTATAACTATATAAGATTAGCTCTTAGCTACGAAAGATTAGCTCCTAGCCACGAAGGAGTAACTTCTTAAGGCTAACGACCTTACGATCTTAACTATAAAGATATTATAGTCTTAGACGATAACCCTAGTATAGTCGTCTAGAGAACGAAAGACGGTAGACCCTCCGATCTTTACTAAAAAAGGGTCTACCTCCGACCGTTAACGTAAGTACGAGGCTTAGGAACTTAAGATATAAGGTATCTTCCTCCGCGATAGTATATAGTTCGACTTAAATAGCGCCCGCCTTCTTTATATTAGCGATAGGCTTAGTAAACGGGCCTACGACTTCGTTAAAGATAGGATAGCTACTATTATAGCTAACCTATCTAAGAGAGAGAAGTAGGAATAGCCTACTACGACGACGCTTCTTATAGCTTTAGATAGGCAGTATAAGGTTTTAGACTTAACGCAAGCCGCTAAGAATATCCTCGATAATTTCCCTTAAGGCGATAAGAACTATTAGATCTAAAAGGCAGACCTTAACGCCTATATACGTAAGGCAAGAAAGATAAAGGAATAGTAAGTCGACCTCCTCCGGAAGTTTATATCGAAGGATATAAGCAATCTCGTTAAGAATATATAGACTAAGATCCCTAATACTAACTACGAGAAGTAGTAAGCGTAGATAGATATCTTTACGAAGAATCTCGCTAACTATACTTATCGTTAGAAGCTCGAGAAGAAGGCCGCCCCCCGTTCGTAGTTCCCGCCGACGCTTATACCTACCCCTACCTTAACCGCCCCGGCCTAACCCTTATACGGTAGCCCTATAGACCTTAACCGGCTTTCCGATACTAAACGATAATTTAAGATCGATAATAAACTCTATATAGCCTACGGAGAGCTTAGACACTAGAAGGAGGCTTACGACCCGGCTAAGATAGTAAATCCGCTTCTAATGCCCTTACGTTAGGGTAGTCCTTAGTTTTAGGGCCGGGGCGCCCCCTCCCCTAGCTTTAGCCGAAGATTATAAAGCGCCCGCGGCGGCGGGTATAGCTAAGGCTAGCTCGTCTATACGGCCGACTATAAATAAGGCCGTATCTTTAGGGAAAAGGATACGGATTTATAAAGCGAGCGGCCGGCGTTAAGGCTACTGCTAAAAGATATACCCTTAGAATAAGTCGCTCTTAGGGGTTATATATAAGGGAGGATAAAAGGATTAAGTCGTTGCTTTTAGATAGAATAGATCTTCGGATTAGTTCGTCGAATAGTAATAAAAAGTTAATCCTTCTCTATACTCGTCTCTCCTTTACGTATAACCTTTAGTCCCCTTACTACGTTAATGCGTTATCCCTCGTGGATTTTAGCTATACTACCGTAGCGTTCGCCGATCTTTACGCTATCGTACGGAAATATAACGTTACTATAAAAAAGCTCTTTAAACCTCGACCGCTTCGACTAGCCGACGGTATACCCTTAATATAGATAACGGACTATTTTATAGCCTAAATAACTATTAGTAAGTATATAGAACTTATGCTTTTCTTTATTACGAATCTATTACCTTTTACCCCGATTATCCTAAGCATCCCCTAGCTTTAGGAATACGAACTAACTATACTTTAGAAATCTCTCTAAGTCCGCTTTAATTCTAATTACTATATAAAATACTGCCTACCTCTAAGTATAATAGCCGAGGATAGGATATCTTTTAGGACTCCTATTACTCCTACGCCTAAAGGGCATTAGTTACGTCGGAAAGTATATTTTTCTAACGTCGTAGAGATTTAGATAACCCTAACGTTTACTCTAAAATAAAAGGTCCCTATAACAATAGAAGATATACCGGAAATTCCCTTTCGGTAAGAAGAGATTAATATCTTAGAAGACTAGACTATCCTACCGGGAAGTTATATATCTATAGACTCGTCTACTAAGGAATATCTACCTAAGTAGGTATCGCACCCCTTAAACCTTAGCTAACCGATTCGATATCCCTTATATAAGATATAGCTATTCGCTTAGGAAACCGCCCGCTTAATATCCCCGATTAGCCCTCCGGACTCCCTTAAGACTTAAGCCTTTAAGGCTACTCTACCGTAGACTACTTTAGTAGCTCGCCTACTCCTTATTCGCCTTACCGCCGGCCGTCGCTACGTTCCCACCCGATAGGGCTAGAAGAAACGCCCCCGCCGGCGTATACGATAGGAAGATTAAATACCCTTAGATATAAACGATATCTACTATATATAAGTAGTTAACTTCGTTTAATTCTATAAATAGGATAGTATCTAAGCGATGCGAATTATTATATCTAAATTAGCTAAGCTAGTCGAGGAGGGAGAAAATCTACGACTCTTTAACAAACTCTTAGTAGGCCTAGTTAAAGTCCCGGAATTATCTAAAACCTCTTTCTAACGCGTTATTACTAAGGACTATATAATAGAGGTAGCTTAAGCCGCCTTTCTTAAACGTTTTTATAATTTCCTTTAGATAAACCTCTAGGATATAGCTAATTCCGAATCTCTATTTCGGAGGGTCGATAAAGCCGACGTAGAAAAATTCCTCTAAGTAAAACCGGAAGTTATAAAGGCAGATATCTTAAAGAAACTCCTAAAAGAGTTCTAGGATAAGCTTCCTTATT
The DNA here is from genome assembly GCA_012934285.1 of Ophiocordyceps sinensis. Taxonomy (NCBI): domain Eukaryota; kingdom Fungi; phylum Ascomycota; class Sordariomycetes; order Hypocreales; family Ophiocordycipitaceae; genus Ophiocordyceps; species Ophiocordyceps sinensis. Next base: position 10,050,852 of record JAAVMX010000004.1, read on the forward strand.
TCCTTCTAAAGAATGCGAACGAGCTCCCCTTATACCGCCCCTAGGATTATAAGATCGAACTTATACTTAGCAAATAAGCTCCGTACTATAGAAATCGGCTTATATTACCTATAGAACTCCGCTGCATTAAGAAGTAGATTAACGATATGCTTAATAAAGACTTTATTTTAGAGTCTTCTTCTTTAGCCGTGGTATTACTAATCCTCGTTTATAAACCGGGCGGTAGTGTTTATATCTATTATAACTACTAAGGTTTAAATTAGGTTATAGTTAAGAATTAATATCCCTTACCTTTAATCCGCGAAATACTAGATTCTCTCTACGACGCTAAGTTTTATATAAAGCTAGACGTAATTGCTATATTTAACCGTATTTAAATCGCCGAGGGTTATAAGTAGCTTATAGTATTTATCACACGCTTCGGACTATTCGAGATGCTAGTTACCCCCTTCGGCCTTTATAACGTACCGTCGACCTTTTAGAACTATATTAATTATATGCTTTATAATGCCTTCGATAACTTCTATATAGTATATCTTAATAACGTACTAGTCTTTTTAAAGACTAAGGCGGAATACGAGAACTATATACGAATAGTTATCTAACGCTTAGGCAACGTAGGGCTTTAAATCGACATCGGGAAGTTAGAGTTTTATATAACGAAGACTAAGTATCTTAGATTAATTATTTCGACATCTAGTATAAGTATAGACCCCGAGAAGGTACGTATAATCACGGCTTAGAATACCCCGACTTTAGTAAAAGAACTCTAGCAGTTTCTTAGGTTTATAAACTTCTACCGTCGTTTTATTAAAGGATACTTTAATATTATCTCCCCGATAACTATATTACTTCGAAAGGATTCCCGTTAGTCTTAGGGACCTAAATAAGTTGCCGCGTTTAAGGCCCTTAAACTTCTTTTACTATTGCCCCGGTCTTAGCCTATTTTAATTGAGTATTGCTATTTGCACGACACGAAATTGCTATTTGCACGACAAATACCCAAATTCTCCACTTTTTCTGCGCGACCCCGCGCGCCTAGGTCCCGCCAGCAAAATTAGGTGTAGGTACATGGCAATTAAGAGAGCCGCGCAAATCGTGCGAAGAACAACAACACGCAGCAGAGGGCACGCAGCAGAGCCGGGCACGAAACATACATCAAAGAGCCACGCACGCAGCAGAGGGCACGCAGAGGGCACGCAGCAGAGCACGCAGCAGGGAGCCGGGCATAAAGCATACATTAAGGAGCCGACACAGCAGAGGGCACGCAGCCGGGAGCCGGGCACGAAGCATACATCAAGGAGCCGCATACATAGCAGAGGGCACGCAGCAGAAGGCGCGCAGCCGGGAGCCGGGCACGAAGCATACATTAAGGAGCCGCACGCAGCAGAAGGCACGCAGCCGCACACACAGCAGAAGGCACGCAGCAGAAGGCGCGCAGCCGGGCACGAAGCATACATTAAGGAGCCGCACACACAGCAGAGGGCACGCAGCAAAAGGCACGCAGTAGGGCACGCAGCCGGGCACGAAGCATACATCAAGGAGCCGCACGCAGCAGAAGGCACGCAGCCGCACACACAGCAGAGGGCACGCAGCCGCACACACAGCAGAGGGCACGCAGCAGGGCACGCAGCAGGCCACGCAGCAGGCCACGCAGCATACATTAAGGAGCCGCACACACAGCAGAGGGCACGCAGCAGGGCACGCAGCAAGGCACGCAGCCAGCAGAGCACGCAGCAGAAGGCACGCAGCCGGGCACGCGGCAGAGAGCTAGGCACGTAGTAGAGGGCACGCAGCAGAGGGCACGCAGTAGGGCACGCAGCAGAGAGCTAGGCATATACGTTATTTGAGCTCTTTACGCGCGTGTTTATTGAATTAAATTGAGGCTCGGCACGATTTGCGCGGCCCTCTTAATTGCCATGTACCTCTACCTAATTTTGGTGGCGGGACCTAGGCGCGCGGGGTCGCGCAGAAAAAACAGGGCTTCGAGGTATTTATCGTGCAAATAGCAATTTCGTATTGTGTAAATAGCAATACTCTTTTAATTACTCGAAGAAAATAGTTATTAAAACTAACGCCTCGAATTAGGCCTTAGGAGGAGTCCTTTTATAGACCGGAGACGACGGATATCTTTACCCTATTGCGTTTTTTTCGTTAAAGTATACTACCCCTAAGTGTAACTATAAGATCTATAATAAAAAGCTATTAGCAATTATTAAAGCGCTTAAGGAATAACGCTTAAAACTCTAAGGGACTACTAAGGCGTTCGACGTTATTATAGACTATAAGAATCTTTAGACGTTTATATCTATAAAGCAACTTAACTAACGATAAGTACGCTAGGCTAAGTTCCTTTCTTAGTTTAACTTTATAATTATATACCGCTTAAGCAATAAGGCAATTCTCCCCGATGCTTTTAGTAGGCTCCCCGGCGATAGACTAGCTACTATAGATAACGGTAGACTCCTCTATCGAAATTAGGTAGTTATCCTTAAAGAGAAAGTCGACCTAACTATCCTAAAAGAACTTTTAACCGATTCCTATACCTTAAAGGAGGACCTTAATATAGTCGTAGCCCTTAGACTAAACGTAGCTAGTAAATCACTCGATAAGCTTATCCGCGAAGCATATTAATAAGATAATCTTACCTAGGATATAGTAGCGATACTCCGGGATCTATACGCCCGACGCTAGCTAAAGTATATCCGAAAGCTCTTACGTTACGATATATCCGAATATTAGTTAATTAATAGATATATCTTTTTCCGCGACCGGCTCTTTATTCCTAATACTTTAGATCTCCGCCTTAAAGTCGTTTATTAATCCTATAGTAGTAGCCTAATAGGATACCTAAAGAGGGTAAAAACCCTTAATTTATTAAACCGAATATACTAATAGCCGAGGATTTCTTACTTCGCCGCTACGTTTGTTAAAGACTCTACTCTCTATCTTTAGACTAAGACCCCCCGCTTATCTCCCTTTAGATTCCTAAAACCCCTCGCTATACCGGTCTAACTATAGGCCGATATATTAATTAATTATATTATAATACTCCCTAAGTATACCTAAAATAGGAAGACTTATAAGAATATACTTACGATAGTTAATAGGCTTATAAAGATAAGATATTTCGTCTTTATTACCGGCCTTTCTATAGAAGAATTAATTAACTCCTTTATTTATATAGTCTATCGCTTATATAAAGCACTTAATACTATTATCTTTAACTAAGGCACTTAGTTTATCTCTAATTTTTAGCGATAGCTTAGCACTTATTTAAGAATAACGTTAAAACTAAGCTTAGCATAGTACCTAAAGACTAACGGTTAAACCGAAATCGTTAACGCTACGATAAATAAATACATTCGAGCCTATATTAGCTTTACCTAAGATAACTAGGTCGACTAGCTCCCGCTCGCGGAATTCGCAACGAATAATTAAGTAAACGAAATAACCGGTATTTCTCCGTTCTTCGCTAACTACGGCTTTAATCCTCGTCTTAGTATTAAACCTATAGGCCCCCGACCCTTAACGCTCTTATTATAGGCAAAGAAGGAATTCCTTCGCGTAGACGCAATAGCTAGTCGTTTTAACTATATCTTTATTTAGCTTTAAGCTCTCGTATAAGCCTTATAATAGAAATATAAGGATAATGCTAATATAAAGCGGGACGAAGGCTTTCTCTTCCGACCTAATAATATAGTTATAGTTTTATTAGAGAATATAACTACTAATCGCCTAAAGAAATAATAAAACGATAAATAGGACGGTCTTTATCCTATTCTTAAGGTCTACCGCGGCGCTATAGTTATCGACCTCTTAAAGTATATCCGAGTTAATAAGTCTTTCTATACGTTAAAGGTACGGCTTTAGACAACGGAAATAATACCGGGCTAAGTATAGATTAATCGAGAGGAACGACGTAACGTCGTAAGCCGTATCGTAGAACGCGATAACGACGGCAATATCGAAGAAATATAGGAATTTAAGAAGATCCTTAACGTATATAATAACGAAGCCTTAATCCTAACTTATCTAATTAAATAGAAATATTACTAAGAACCGACCTAGTAGCCTAAAGATAACCTAAGAGGTTGCCCTAAAGCTATTTAACGCTTCTATAGATATAACCTAGATAAGCCGGGCCCTTTAGATTAGGCCCGCTTATAAAAGATTCCTTTATTATATACGGATTTCTAGCGAAAATAACATTCTTTAGCGATTTAGGGACTAAATCGTCTTTAGAGGGGGAGTACTATTATAGTACTATATTATATAATATAGTATATAGTAATATACTACGTGATATATAGTCCTATATATAAACGAGCCCTTAGCCTTTATAGTTCTTCTCCTCTTTATAGAATAATAAGGTTATCTAGCTATCACCTAGTGCTATAATTTAATGCCTTATTAACGCTATTCTTCCCGTTTTTATTCCGGGGCTTTATCGGGGTAGAGAGTCTAGCAGTTGCTTAGCTTATAACCTCTACTAGTAGCGACGATATAACTATATTCGAGTTTTACTTACTTAGATAAGTTATTATTAGTTCGGGATCTAGTATTATCGGAGCTACCTCTGCCTCTACGGCCTCTGCCGCGGCCTCTGCCTCGTCCTCCTCTACGGCTATTGTCTATTATAGATAGGGTTAAGGATGTTAACGACTTATCTTAAATAGCTAACGCTTAAGAGCCGGGGACCTTTTAAGACCCCTTCTTTACCTAGCATTAATATTGCAAGAACTTATCGATAGCGGCTTGAGTAGGAAAATCATCCTTCTTATAGTCGTATTGCTAAGCGTAAAACTAGTAAGGGTAACCCGTCCGAAGGCTATAAATAGCCGTGTAAACGTATATATTCTCGTCTAATGTCTTATAGACGGCCCTTAGTTAACGCTAGTACTACTCTAGTCGACGAGAGTATATATCTAAAGTGGCAAAGTTATAAGCTTTAAGTCTAAAAAACTTAAGCATCGTCTCTACGATAGAAGGCTTAGGCAGCTGTAAGGCTATACGTTGTATAAGGAGGTATATCTATTGACTCGTAGAATTAATAGTCTAACCTCCCCTTATAACTATCTCCTTTAGATTATCGGATAGAGTGATTATAAAGATTCTTATAGCCTTTCAAATTGTTCTTTTGCTAGTCCTTTTATTCTTCGGTAATACCAATCGTGCCTACCGGTCGTTCGGGCCTAGGAATAAGCCCTTAGACATATTCGTAAATATCTGATATCTTTAGCGTAAGATTTACGTTAATTAGCTAGGTAGCATAGGTTTCTAGTGCCTTTAGACGTTTGATCGTGCCCGTTAGGGCTCTATTATCGTTGGCTATCTCGAACGTCCCGTTAGGCAACTGTCCCGCGGGCAAAAGAGGCGTTATTATAGGATTTTATACGTAGAAAAACTCTTTAAATAGGCGTTTAGGCGAAAAAACAGCTATAAAGGCGAGAAAAGTCGGAAAAAGATCGTGATGATTAAAAAGAACCACTTATAAAGCGTAGGGATGCGTTTTAGCGGCGCTTATAACCTCTTAAGGCTTACGTTAGGGCATGTAAGGCGTGCTGCGTGAGATCGTGGATAATAATAATCTAGCTAGGAAGAAGCCCTATAGGCTGCTGTGCGAGGGTGTAGAAGACACCCTAGCACGAGAGGCTAACTAACTAAAGTAGGGCGAACTATAACACTTATAATTACCGATATTATAATAACTTCCTTAGACTAGGCAGACAATAGACTATTTAGGAGGTTAATAAGGAACGTATAGGTCCTTAAATACGTCCTTAACTATATTAATATTAAGCTTTAGAATAATAATATTAATCCCGATAAAGGCCTAAGCGAGATAGCAGCGATAATATACGTCGCTAGGTTCTTATCTAACTATAAACCTAATTTAAGCATATAAGAATATAATATCCTTAGCTACTTTTAACAATACTTTTACGGATAGAAAGAAGTAATATAGTAGGCTGTTAATCCGGCCTATAAGAGATCGGTACGCAATCTTCTCCGCCGACGTAGTATTTATACTAGACCCTTTAAATATAGCTTTAACCGATAATTTATTACTACGCAATCTATTACGGATCCCCTAATATAGCCTAAAGGAGAACTCGCGAGAATCTAGTTTAATAGAGGCACTACGGTCTCTAAGGCTATAGACGCTAACTACGCTATGGCTAACTTACCACCCCCGCATAGTTAAGCACACACCGGAAACACGCCGATATTAGACCCTAACTCCGCTTAATAAGGCACTAAGTATCGCCGGAATTACCCTTAATCGACCCCTACGACCGGCAGGAGTCGTCCTAAGGCCGGCTCCTCTACTCTTTCTAATATTATAGCGGTAAATAACTATTAACCCTACGAGTCATTAGTTTTACGATAACTATAGTGGTTTAGTTAACCTACGTATAGCTGCTATAATCCCTAACCCCGACCTTAAGGCATACCGTTAGATTCCCTTAGCGTACGTCCTAAACGAGCTAGTTAATATAAATCTTTAATAGAAATTTGCGAAGCTTTAGGATAGTACGGAGAATTATACCGGGAAGCCTTATAACTTATTCGATAATAAAATCCGCTAGTTTATAGGCATCTATTATAGCATTATTACTACACCCGGTTAATTCTATAGGCTGCTTCTACGACTTCTTATAGGTCGCGCCTAAGCGTACTACCTTTAATATATTACGTAGACTACTACGTTTAAGGCCGTATACGATAGCATTAAGAAGCATTTTAATATAGAAGTAAATAAGGCGTAGTATTTTACCGATTAGACCTCTATCTCGTTTAATAAGCTACGCACCTAGAATCCTACCCTATGTCTATAAGATATCCTAGAGTTACTCTTTAATAAGCTTTAGTAATATTTACGAGCTTTCGGCGGCACCTTCGTCGGTAAAGACTAACTACGAGCTACGGTTATTAAGGCATGCTGTAATATCCCCGAGCTTATATAAGCCCTATTCCGACCCTTAGAGCATATCGAGACCCTATTCTCGGAGCTCCGTTTATCCTTTAAAAAATAAGCCTAATACTTGCTTATCCCGGTTAATTCCTAACTAAGGATATAGAATATTTTAATTCGGAAGCTATATACCTAGACCGTAGGTATACTAACTACTAAGGCAGGGGAGGATACCGTGGCTATACATAAGGCTCTAGACGAGGAATTAATCGTAGCGGCTACCGTAGTTATTCTAACCGAGGTTATAGAGGAAGAGGAGGCTATAAGACTAACAACCGCCCTTAGAGCAAGAAGTGCTTCGTCTGTAATAAGGAAGGTTGCTAGTCGACTAAACATAGCGTTAAAGAGAGGCAGAAGGCGAAAGACTAGTATCTAACCTAATATTACTTCTAGGGAACGCCTTCTACTAACCTTATAGCATACGTAACGGAATATAAAGGTTATAAGATTAACGACCCGACTAACAATTAGGAGGTTAAAGAGAACTAGGATAACGCCGCTAATACCGAATAGTAGTATATAACCTAAATACTCTATTAATAAGCATTTACTTATCTCTTTATAAGCGAAGATATGTTTAGCATAGAATAAGTAACGCCGGCTTCTTAGTTTCTTATCGACGATAGGTACTTAAGGAACTAATTCTAAGGTATCCTAATTAATACCGGCGCTACTAAGGTATTAATAGCTAGTAAAGATTAATATCTCGCCTACTAGCGAGAGAATCCTAGTATAAAGCTTAACGACTTTATAGCTAGCTAAGCCTCGATTAAATTCGGGAATAGCGATGCTATTAAATCTCTCGGCTTATTAGCCGTAGAAACACCGTTAGGAAGGATTACCTTCTACGTGCTTATATCTCTAACCCTTTTCCTCTTTTGTCTTACGGATATTAATCGTTTAAATATATACTACGATAATACAACGGACGTTATTATTAATAAGAATAAAGAGATCTCGCTTTTAATAGTCCGTAAATAGGGCTACCTTTAGTTCTTTTTTAGTAGGTAAGAATAAGCGATATCGTTCCTAGCAGAAAGTAAACTCTATACCCTCTATCGTCCTTTCGGCTACCTAATAGTTATAAGATTACATTACTTACTAAGGCGAATAGGTCATAAAGTGTTAGTTAGTAAGCTAGAGACTATCGCGAAGTAATATTATTATTAGTAACTATACTCTTAGGCCTTACGTTAATTTAAATTTATATTAAAGGACGATTAGGACTTTAACTACGAGATTATCGTCGACGTAATGCACTTATACGAAGGCTTAGTCCTCTACGTAGTTAATGCGGCAACGGCCTTTTAAAGAGCACGTTTCTTACTCTTAATGTCTATAAAGGATATATAGGAAATACTACGAGCTTTATAGATTAATACCTATCTTAGCCCGCCGGATACTATTAAGCATAACGCTAGAACGAACTTTACGTCGTTAGAATTCCGCAATAAGGCTAAGTTTATAGGTATTATATATAAGCAAGTTCTTATAGAAGTATATTAGTCGATTAGGAAGGTTAAAAGGTATTACGCTCCGCTCCGCCGTGCCTTCGATATTATATATGCCGAACTTAGCAACGTAACTTTAGCTAAAGCAATACTTTAGATAGCTATAAAAGCAGTTAATAATATAGCTAGCCCTTAAGGATCAATGCTAATCTTGCTTATATTTAGCGTATATCTACGTATAACGTTAGACTCTCCGCCTTTATCGATAACGATAAAAAGAGCTACTATAGTCTATAAGGCAATAAGGATATTGCGTTAGCTTACTATAAAGCGGTAAGTTAAGGAAGCCTTATAAGCCCGAAATAGCCTAAAGATAACGGATGTTCTCTCCCTCCCTTTATAGAGTAAAGTTCGTATTATAGTACTATATTATATAACATAGTATATAGTAATATACTACGTGATATATAGTCTTATATATAAACCAGCCCTTAGCCTCTATATTTCTTCTCCTCTTTATAGAATAATAAGGTTATCTAGCTATTACCTAATGCCGTAATAGTTTATTCTATCTCCTATTACGCCCCGTCGCGATCCCTAGCTTTATAAACATAGTCCTAGTAGCTCTATTACCTCGTCTCTTTAGTTATCGCGACCTAAGCGTAACCCTTAAGAAATCATTCCCCTAAGCCCTTAAGCCCTTAAGATTTTTTCCCTAGCCTATAGAAACCTTTATAGCCTATAGAAATTCCTTTATAGTCCTAGATAATACCCTAGAGTAAATACTCCTCCTTCCTCCTTATTGCGGATATACCTATAGCCTCTAACGCTACGGGCGACGGTCTAAAGGCCTTTGCTAAAGAGTTTATTAGTAAATTTCCTTAGATCGCTTAGGCGATTAAGAGGTTCGATAACGTAGTCCCGGTCGCTAACGCATAGGAGACCTAGGAAAATCTTTAGAGCCTAAATACCCGATATATTCTTATATATATTAAGGAGAGTCTTTAATCCCTTCGCGTAGCGGAGGCCTTTAAGGTTAACCGAAATGCTAGGTTAAAGGAACGTCTAACTATACGAGATTAGCTCTTAGCTACGAAGGATTAGCTCCTAGCTATAAGGGAGCAACTTCTTAAAGCTAAGGACTTAATGATCTTAACTATAAAGATATTATAGTTTTAGACGATAACCCTAATATAGTCGTTAGGAAAACGAAAGACGGTAGACCCTCCGATCTTTACTAAAAAAGGGTCTACCTCCGACCGTTAACGTAAGTATAAGGCCTAGGAACTAAAGATATAAGGTATCTTCCTCAGCAATAGTATATAGTTCGACTTAAATAGCGCCTGCCTCCTTTATATTAGCGATAGGCTTCGTAAACGGGCTTACGACTTTATTAAGGATAGAATAGCTATTATTATAGCTAACCTATCCGAGAGGGAGAAATACGAATAGCCTACTACGACGACGCTTTTCGTAGCCCTAGGTAGGCAGTATAAGGTTCTAGACTTAACGTAAGCCGCTAAGAATATTCTCGATACTTTCCCTTAAAGCAATAAGAACTATTAGATCTAAAAGGCAGACCTTAACGCCTATATAGGTAAGGTAAGGAAGATAAAGGAATAGTAAATCGACCTCCTCCGGAAGTTTATCTTAAAGGATATAAGCGATCTCGTTAAGAATATATAGACTAAAATCCCTAACACCGACTACGAGAAGTAGTTAGCGTAGATAGATATCTTTATAAAGAATCTAGCTAACTATGCTTATCGTTAAAAGCTCGAGAAGAAGGCCGCCCCCCGTTTATAGTTCCCGCCGACGCTTATACCTACCTATACTTTAACCGCCCCGGCCTAACTCTTATATAGTAACCCTATAGACCTCGACCGGCTTTCCGATACTAAACGATAATTTAAGATCGATAATAAACTCTATATAGCTTACGGAGAGCCTAGATATTAGAAGGAGGCTTACGACCTAGCTAAGATAGCTAATCCGCTTTTAATACCCCCCCGTCGGGGTAGTCCTTAGTTTTAGGGCCGGGGCGCCCCTTTCCCCGGCTTCGGCCGAGGATCTTAAGGCGCTTATAGCGGCGGGTATAGCCGGGGCTAGCTCGTTCGTACGGCCGACTACGAATAGGGCCGTATCCTTAGAGAAGAGGATACGGATTTATAAGGCTAGCGGCCGGCGCTAAGGCTACTGCTAAAAGATATACCCTTAGAGGAAGTCGCTCCTAAGGGTTATATATAGGGGAGGATAAAAGGATTAAGTCGTTGCTTTTAGATAGAATAGATCTTCGGATTAGTTCGTCGGATAGTAATAAAAAGTTAATCCTTCTCTATACTTATCTCTCCTTTATACGTAACCCTTAGTTCCTTTACTACGTTAATACATTATCTTTTATAGATTCTAGCTATACTACTATAGCGTTCGCCGACCTTTACGCTATTGTACGGAAATATAACGTTACTATAAAGAAGCTCCTTAAACCTTAACCGCCTCGATTAGCAGACGGCGTGCCCTTAATATAAATAATAGACTATTTTATAGCCCGAATAATTATTAGCAAGCATATAGAACTTATGCTCTTCCTTATTACGAATCTATTACCCTTTACCTTAATTATCCTAAGTATCCCCTAGCTTTAGGAATATAAACTAACTATACTTTAGAAATCTCTTTAAGTCCGCTTCGACTTCTATTACTATATAAGATACTGCCTACCTTTAAGCATAATAGCCGAGGATAGGATAGCTCTTAAGACTCCTATTACTCCTATACCCGGAGGGCATTAGTTACGTCGAAAGGTATATTTTTCTAACGTCGTAGAGATTTAGACTACCTTAATGTTTACCCTAAAATAAAGGGTCTTTATAACGATAGAGGATATGCCGGAAACTCCTTTTCGGTAGGAAGAGATTAATATCCTAAAAGACTAGACTATCCTACCGGGAAGTTATATACCTATAGACTTATCTACTAAGGAATATCTACCTAAGTAAGTATCGCACCCCTTAAACCTTAGCTAACCGATTCGATATCCTCTATATAGGATATAGCTATTCGCTTAGGAAACCGTTCGCTTAATATCCCCGATTAGCCCTCCGGACTCCCTTAAGACTTAAGCCTTTAAGGCTACTCCGCCGTAGACTACTTTAGTAGCTCGCTTACTCTTTATTCGTCTTACCGCCGGCCGTCGCTACGTTCCCGCCCTATAGGGCTAGACGAGACGCCCCCGCCGGCATATACGATAGGAAGATTAAATACCCTTAGATATAAACGATATCCGTTATATACGCGTAATTAACTTTATTTAATTCTATAAATAAGATAGTATTTAGGCGATACGAATTAATATATCTAAATTAGCTAAGCTAGTCGAGGAAGGAGAAAATCTACGACTCCTTAACGAACTCTTAGTAGGCCTAGTTAAGGTCCTAAAACTATCTAAAACCTCTTTCTAACGCGTCGTTATAAAACCTCTTTCTAACGCGTCGTTGCCGGGGACTATATAAGAGAGGTAGCTTAAGCCGCCTTCCCTAAACGTTTTTATAACTTCCTTTAGATAAACCTCTAGGATATAGCTAATTCCGAATCTCTATTCTAGAGGGTCGATAAGGCCGATATAGAAAAATTCCTCTAAGTAAAGCCGGAAGTTATAAAGGCAGATATCCTAAAGAACCTCCTAAAAGAGTTCTAGGATAAGCTTCCTTATTTCCTTCTAAAAAATGCGAACGAGCTTCCCTTATACCGCCCCTAAGATTATAAGATCGAACTTATACCTAGTAAATAAGCTCTATACTATAGAAATCGGCCTATATTACCTATAAAACTCCGCTATATTAAGAAGTAGATTAACGATATACTTAATAAAGGCTTTATTTAGGAGTCTTCTTCTCTAGCCGCGGTATTACTAATCCTCGCTTATAAGCCGGGCGGTAGTGTCTATATCTATTATAACTACCGAGGTTTAAATTAGGTTATAGTTAAGAATCGATAGCCTTTGCCTTTAATCCGCGAAACGCTAGATTCCCTCTACGACGCTAAGTTTTATATAAAGCTAGACGTAATTGCTGTGTTTAACCGTATTCGAATCGCCGAGGGTTATAAGTAACTTATAGCGTTTATTATACGCTTCGGACTATTCGAGATGCTAGTTACCTCTTTCGGCCTTTATAATACACCGTCGACCTTCTAAAACTATATTAATCACGTGCTTTATAATGCCCTTAATAACTTCTATATAGTATATCTCGATAACGTACTAGTCTTTAAATAGAATATAAGAACTACGTGCGAATAGTTATCTAACGCTTAGGCAACGTAGGGCTTTAAATCGATATCGGGAAGTTAGAGTTTTATACGATAAAGACTAAGTACTTTAGACTAATTATTTCGATATTTAGTATAAGTATAGACCCCGAGAAGGTATATATAATCACGGCTTAGAATACCGCGACTTTAGTAAAAGAACTCTAGTAGTTTCTTAGGTTTATAAACTTCTACCGCCGTTTTATTAAGGGATACTTTAGTATTATCTCCTTAATAACTACGCTACTTTAAAAAGATTCCCGTTAGTCTTAAGGACTTAAATAAGCTACCGCGTTTAAGGCCTTTAAACTTGCTTTTACTATTGCCCCGGTCTTAGCCTATTTTAACTACTCGAAGAAAATAGTTATTAAAACTAACGCCTCGAATTAGGCCTTAGGAGGAGTCCTTTTATAGACCGGAGATAACGGATATCTTTACCCTATTGCGTTTTATTTGTCGAAGCATACCGCCCTTAAGTATAACTACGAGATCTATAATAAAGAGTTATTAGCAATTATTAAAGCGCTTAAGGAATAGCGCCCGGAACTCTAAGGAACTACCGAAGCATTTAACGTTATTATAGACTATAAGAATCTTTAGACGTTTATATCTATAAAGTAACTTAACTAACGATAAGTGCGCTAGGCCGAATTCTTTTCCTAATTTAACTTTATAATTATATACCGCTTAAGCAATAAGGCAATCCTCCTTAACGCTTTTAGTAGGCTCCTTAGCGATAGACTAGCTATTATAGACGACGACCGACTCCTCTATTAAAATTAGGTAATTATCCTTAAAGAGAAAGTCGACCTAACTATCCTAGAGGAATTCTTAACCGATTCCTATACTTTAAAGGAGGACCTTAACGCAATCGCCGCCCTTAGACTAAACGTAGCTAGTAAATTACTCGATAAGCTTATCTATAAGGCATACTAATAAGATAATCTTACCTAGGATATAGTAGCGACACTCCGGGATCTATACGCCCGACGCTAGCTAAAGTATATCTAAAAGCTCTTACGTTACGATATATCTAAATATTAGTTAATTAACAGACGTATCTTTTTCTACGACCGGCTCTTCGTCCTTAATACCTTAGATCTCCGCCTTAAAGTTATTTATCGATCCTATAGCAGTAGCTTAGTAGGATACCTAAGGAGGGTAAAACCCCTTAATCTATTAAACTAAATATATTAATAGCCGAGAATTTCTTGCTTCGCCGCTATATTCGTTAAAGACTATACTCTCTATCTTTAGACTAAGACCCCCCGCTTATCTCCCCCCGGATTCCTAAAACCCTTTGCTCTACCGGTCTAGCTATAGGCCGATATATTAATTAATTAGATTACGTTACTCCTTAAGTATACTAGAAATAGGAAGACTTTTAAGAATATACTTACGATAGTTAATAGGCTTACGAAGATAGGATATTTTATTATTATTACCGGCCTTTTTATAGAAGAATTTATTAACTCCTTTATCTACGTAGTCTATCGTTTATATAGAGTACTTAATACTATTGTCTCTAACTAAGGCATTTAGTTTATCTTTAATTTTTAGCGATAGCTTAGCACTCGGTTATAAATAATATTAAAACTAAGCTTAGTATAGTACCTAAAGACTAACGGTTAAACCGAAATTATTAACGCTACGATAAATAAATACCTTCGAGCTTATATTAGCTTTACTTAAGATTATTAGGTCGACTAGCTCCTGCTCGCGGAATTCGAAATAAATAATTAAGTAAATAAACTAACCGGTCTTTCTCCGTTCTTCGCTAACTACGGCTTTAATCCTTATCTCGGCATCGAACCTATAGGCCTTTAACCCCCGACTCTCTTATTATAGGCAAAGAAGGAATTCCTTCGCGTAGACGTAATAGCTAATCGTTTCGACTATATCCTCGTTTAGCTTTAAGCTCTCGCATAAGCCTTATAATAGAAATATAAGGATAATACTAATATAAAGCGGGACGAAGGCTTCCTCTTCCGACCTAGTAATATAGTTATAGTTTTATTAAAGAATATAACTACTAATCGCTTAAAGAAGAAATAAGACGATAAATAAGATAGTCCTTATCTTATTCTTAAGGTCTACCGTAGCGCTATAGTTATCGACCTCCTAAAGTATATCTAGGTTAATAAGTCTTTCTATACGTCTAAGGTATAGCTCTAGACAACGGAAATAATACTAAGCTAGGCATAGATTAATCGAGAGGAACGACGTAACGTCGTAAGCCGTATAGCAGAACGCGATAACAACGGTAATATCGAAGAAACATAGGAATTTAAAAAGATCCTTAACGTATACGATAATAAAGCCCTAACTCTACCTTATCTAATTAAATAGAAATATTACTAAGAACTAACCTAATAGCCCGAAAATAACCTAAGAGGTTGCCTTAAAGCTATCTAACGCTTTTATAAATGCAACCTAGATAAGCCGGGCCCCTTAGATTAGGCCCGCCTATAAAAGATTCCTTTACTATATACTAATTTCTAGTAAAAATATTATTTCTAGCGAACGATTTTAATAATTTCAGCGATTTCGTAGCGATTTAAGGACTAAATCGTCTCTAAAGGGGGAGTACTATTATAGTACTATATTACATAATATAGTATATAGTGATATACTACGTAATATATAGTCCTATATATAAACGAGCCCTTAGCCTCTATAGTTATTCTCCTCTTTATAGAACAATAAGGTTATCTAGCTATTACCTAGTGCCGTAATAGTTCGGGTATAGAGAGAGAAAAACGGCTAGTAAGGGCCGTTTAAGATTGCTTTTATTAACGGCTACGACGTGATAATTAATAAGATTAATAGGCCCTAGGTCCTTCGTTTAATACTCGTATAACTATATAATCGCGATAAGGAGATAGATAAGCTACTAGCTCCCGACTAAAAAGACGAGCCTAATGCCCCTCGACTAGACCCTCTAGCGCCTTAAAGGCGTAGACGACCTCTAGGCTCTAAGAATAGGCTAAAGCAATTAATTATAGAAAATACGGCTCTTAGATTCCTACTTTAAAGCAATCCTATATACGCTTTCTTTATTAAGAAAGAGGAGGACGCGTATACGTTAGCTCTAAAACTACGTGACGATAGCATTATTACTACTCCCGGCGCTTTATTTAAGGAGGCAGATGATTAGGAGATAGACGACCTCCTTATCCGCGGAGTCTTTAGTTTTAAGAAATATAATAAGGCAATATACGGAGGATATCGGATCTTTAGCTTACGTATAATTCGAGAGGTAAAGGGACGAGATATAAAGCTATAAGAGAAATCGAGGCTCGTCGTTTAAGCATATAACGATTAAGAGAAGCAGTGCTTATTAATAGCCTCGCTAACGATCTAACGCGTTAGCTAGCGGCTAATACTTATAATCGCGCCCGTACTAATGCGAGATTACGGTATAACTTTATCCCTTCGTAATATAATATAAGCCTACCTATAGGCGATGATTAAGCTATTACGGACAATCCTAATATACCTTCCTAAGGAGTTAGAAGGTAGATACCTAAAAGGGACTATTATTCGCGTTATCCGACCGCTATACGGCTTTGCGGAATCTAGTGTTAACTAATCCTATATATACTAAGGTTATTATATTAAATAACTTAATATATCGAGCTCGACCTATAACTCGTGCCTATTAATAACTAATACGGACCCTAACATATTAGGCATTATAGGCATATAAACGGACGATATACTTATCCTTAGCACACCCGCTTTCTTAGCCGCGGAGAAAAATAAATTATAAGAGGCTAAGTTTCGCGCTAAGCTAAAGACATTAATAACAGCTAGCTCTATTATAGAATTTAATAGCGCGAAAGTAATACTGCAAAATAACGGAGATATACTACTATAGCAAAAAGGGCAGGCTGTACGTATTAATATAATTAATACGATAGTATTTAATAGCCCCTAGAGGTACCTTAAATAACGGGCCTAAGGCAGCTATATTGTATATATATATTAGCTAGAAGCATCCTTTAATATCTCTATTATAGCCTAGGTTTACGAACCTAAAAAGAAAGACTATAAGAGGCTAAACAAGCGCCTCTAATAGCAAAAGGATAACTAAAATCGAGGACTAAAATACGTCCCGATATACCTAGCAATAGCGTAGCTAATAGTCTTTATAGACGGTTCCTTTGCTAATAATAGGGATCTATTATCGTAACTCGGTTTTATTATTGCTATAGTTAATAAGAAAGGGACTAAGACTAAATTCGATATTACCGGAAATATTATTTATTAGAGTTTAACGAAGTATAAGCGTATAACGCGTAGCGTGCTTATACCGGAGATCTACGGAATAGTAAATAGTATCGATCTCGGCTTCGTTATAACTACTACTATAAGGATAATTATAAAACACCTCTAAATTCTACCTCTCCCTTAAGTAATTTATATAGACTTATACTCGCTTTACGAGAACCTCGTAAAGCTAGGGATAACTAAGGAGAAGAGGCTTATAATTAATATTATAGCTCTTCGCTAGTTATATAAAAGACGTAAAATCTCGGAAATCCGGTAGATTAATAGTAATAATAACCCTACTAACGCAATAACGAAGGACGCGCTAAACCGGTCTCTATAAAGGTTTATTAACTTAAACAGATTAACGATTCGGATAGAGGCTTTTGTTATAAGACCTTAATAGTTATATTGTTTTTGCACCTACGTTGCCCCGGTATTACTATATACCGGCCCTACTTAAGCTCTACTTCGTCCCGGCTACGTTCTAGCCCGGGCCTAATTTAATATCACACTTTATTCCACACCGGCCTATTTAATATAGCTAGTGCTATTTCCTTTATGCTTTTTCCTTTATACGAAATAACTTATTTTACGCGTTATAGTCCTTTAGTTTGCGATTACAAAAGAAAAACTGCTAGTATAGGAGTAGAGGTTATTATATACACGTAATGTATAAGATCACGTGCGCCTGTGATAATAGGAGGCTATATAACACACGAATACCTCCTTCCTAGCTAGGGACATATATATAGAATACACACCTATTAGTTCACCCTAGTAGACCCTATCTAACATCGTTCTTAAAATAAAATAATTTATTACTTTATAATTAGCGGAAATACTGCTAAACTAGCCTAGATAGGCTTAGGCAACGACGAAATTTAATATCGGAATAACGGCATATAATATAAGGCTTTATAGTATTTAAGGCATTAAGCAATAAGACGATACCCCGTCTCTTGCCCTAGACCCGGCTCTAGGCCCGGTAATAGTTCCCGGTGTAATGCAATAATAATAGACCCTACACCTAATAATATACTAATTTAATAAGCTAATTGCGATTGTCCTTATTCCCGTTTCCCCGACTGCTGCCCTAGCTAATTCGGAAACTATTGCCCTAACTGCTTCGGCAACTACTGCCTAAGCACCGGCTATAATACATCCTACTAAAAACACTATTGCGACTATAGCCTCTTTACCTCCTATTAATGCTTATACTACGATCCTACTAATCGACGTTCCTAACGTCGATATAGATGCCGAACTTTAGCAGAAATTTGCTAAGCTTTAGAGGAAGGATAAGTATTATATAGGAAAGCCTTATAATCTCTTCGACGATAAGGTCCGTATGTTTATAAGGGCCTACTATAAGCTAAAGGTCTAACCCGGTTAATTCTATAACCTATTCTTATAGATCCTAATAGATAGAGTCGAGACCTTTTATATTTAGCACGTTAAGTTAACTATATCGTTCTATACAACCTATAATACTATTAAGCAGTATTTTAATACAGACGTTAACTATAGTTATTACTCTACTAACTAGATAATAATAATATTTAATAAGGTCCGTACGGAAAATCCCTTTATACTGCTTTATAAGGTTCTATAGACTCTCTTTAATAAACGTTTACTATATTAGAGAGCCTTTAGTAAAGACTACGATAGTAATATTCCCCTTCGTATATCTCTTATTAACACGTGCCGCGGTATTCTTAAACTAGAATACGCCCTCTTTAAGCCCGCTTAGAAAGTCTTAACTATTTTTATAGACTTATATACGTCTATCGAAACCTACCTCGCACGCAACCTATCGGCCTAATTCCTATAAGATAAAGCATTTAATTATAACGGTTAATAGTACTTAGACCGAAGATACTCGAATAACCGTAGCCGAGGTGGATTCCGTAGTCTTAGACGAGACTATAGACGAGGATATAAACGTAGTAGCCGTAGAGGCTATTTAAAAGGCTTTTATAAGAGAACGAGCTTAGGGGGGGGTATATAATTATTGTTAATCCACGAAGGGACATAGCTATAGACTAGATCTAAATGTCTATATATATACGATATAAAGGTCACGTAGGATAATATATAATATAACCTAACACTATAATAGTATATCCCCCTTAAATCGGCGTTCGACTTAAACGCCTAAAAGGGTTAATAGGCTAATAAAAACGAAGGAAATCTATATTAATCGGTCCTAAAAGCGGGCCTAATATAGGACGAGAGAGGAATAGAAAGAAACAAAAGGTAAAACTAAGAAACTAACGCGTGCCGTCGTAACGTAAATTATATTAATAAATTATATTTATTATTACTTAGGCGAAGGTAAAGATATAAGGAAGGCTATATAAAAGGCCGGTTTAGGCTTAGTTAGGTTAAGGGCGTAAAAAGCCTTAAGGTCGTCCTAGCAGCCGTTAAGGCAGGAGGAGTCCTCTTATATAAGGGGGCTATAACGCTATTAAACGCGATACTTAATCTTCCCGGAGGCGTACTAGCGTTACGCGAGGATAAAAGAAAACTCCTACTTAAGGTACGCGTTATCGCCGTCGTCGTCGCCGGGGGAAAGGAGAACGCCGTTATCGGCGGGCCGGACGTTAACCTCCGACTAGCCGGGCAAAGGGGGCTCTTAGGTCTTAGTAAAGAGGGAGTAATAAAAAAAAAGGTAAAGGCGGCTGCCCTTAAGGAGGCGAAGAAGACACGCCGTCTTATATACCTTAAGGACTTTATATAGGCCCTCCCGCTTATAGTCGAGCTTCTTTATAGGGCGGAGGGTCTAGATCTAGCGGGTGCTAAGGAATACTATATCGCCGGGCTAGTACGCTAGGGCGGGAGTCCGCCGGGCGTCCGCGTAGTAAGCCTAAGTGGCTTAGGCATCTTCGATTGTATCGCGGATAAAGTTAGAGATACGCTTAAGACGGGAAGCGAGCGCGTTACCGTAGAGGTATTCCTTCCGCTGCTAAGGGGTTATACTAGGTAAGGGGGGACTAAAGGGCTTAGTGCTAAGCTTTAAGTAAAAGCTATAGTTAGCGAAGAAAGGGGAGAGGCTAGTAGATTTAGAGACCTAATTATTAGTAGTAAACTCAACGAGGGGGAGGAGGTCGACCTAATCGTCCTAAAGGTAGGTAGTATAATAACGAAGGTAAACCTTTATCTAAGCGTTCGCGATCTTAGTCTAACCGTCGGTCTAAAGGTAGTAGGCGGAGCTAAGGTAAAGGCGGTAACTAAGGCGATAATTAAGCTACTATTAGAAAGCCGAAATAAACTAAATGCTACGGTCGCTAATAATAAAGGCCGGGGTGCTATAGAGGGACTAAACGCGGGAAACGAACGCGTTAATAACGTCTTTAATAGTTATTAAGGGTATAATAACGTAGTAGCGTATCTTCGTAAGGCGGTTGATAATAACGAGGATATTAGAAAACTTAACGCCGTTACGGCGGTAGATAAGGAGGTCGGTAATAAAATCGACGGATATATTAGTCTCTAAGGCGAAGGGAATACTTAAGGGCTAGAGTAAGCCCTAGGGGGAGGAACGAGGGCATTTAGCGCGTAGGCACGTATAATAGTTCCGCACGAAGCTAGAAATAGACTTATATATGCCGGGCTAGATATAGGACCGGCGGTAGAGGCTAGCGGTCTTTATACGTCTAAGGTGGCCGGCAAAGGGGGAGGTATAAGCGCGGACGAGGATTTAAAGAATTAAGGCGTCGTTAAGGGGAACGAAGAGCTAGCCCTAGAAATAGAACCGGCCCTAGACCTTAGAGAGAGCGGTCTTAGGGATCGAGCGGAGGGGGGCGCGAAAGGGGTAAGGCTAGCAGGGCTAAGGGGACTAAAGAGCCTACGAATAGCGGAGATAAGCGGGGAGGAGGAATAAGCCCGGTCGATAAGGTTATCGATCGGCTTAAAGTCGTCGAAGGCGTAAAGGTTAAGGCAGTCGGAATTATATTTATAAATTATATTTATAAACGAATTAGACTCCTTAACGGTATTAAGGGCGGTAGTAGTATTAGGATAAAGGGAGGCATTAACCTTAGACTTAGGGAGGATAACCTAATATCGGTGGTTAATTATTTTATCGGCTCGGTCGGTAAGGGAGAAAGGGCGGGAGCTAGGCAAGCGGCTAAGGGCGTCGGGGAGAATAGCTTAAAAGCCGGGCTAAAAGACGATCTTAAAATTAAAACGACTAAGGAATTCGGCCTAGCGGGCCTATTGCTAGTTAAAGAGCTTTATAGTTATAAAATACTAAAGATTCTTATAGTCTAAGGCTATCTTAAACTTAGGCAGGCCCTCGAGCTTAAGGCGCTACTCCTCGAGAGATTTTATAATCGCGAGGAGTTCCTTATCGTAGATCTCGTAATTACACTCTTAAGTAGAGAATTTTAACGAGAAGAAGGCAACCGGATAATAATAACTATCGTCGAAGAGCTATATTAGCATACCTTTAGCGGCTTAGTCGGAAGCATCTATCTAAACTATAGTCTTACGATAGGGGTCGAAGTATATAAGGACTAAGGCGGTAGTAAAGGCGTGCTTAAGGGCTTCGAAGGCGTAAGCGCAGGCGGGAGACTAGATCTAGGGGGTAGAGTTCTTAGTAAAGGCGTTTAAAGGGTTCGTAAGCTTAGAAAAGCCTTAAATAAAACGCTAATAAAAATTAGCGAATCCTAAGAAGCGCCGGAGGTCTTTAATAAAGGAGGGGGTAGGCTAGTCTAAGACCGCACGAACCTTATTAAGGTCTATACGAATGCCTTTATCTAAGATAATTAGGCCGAGGTACTTAGTCTTAGTAACGCAGAAGTTATACTTATCTACGTTAATGTTACGGTATAGGACCCTAATAGGTACGTACCTACATAGATGCGGGTTAACCCCGGGCTACGCTAATATTGCCCTACTATATTTCACAGGCATTTCATAGGCATTTCACGGTTATAGCACGGTGATATTACGGTGAAATCTAGTATAGGTAAACCCCGGCATTACGCTACGACTCTACGGCTATCTTACGACGCGCATTATAGGGATTCTACTATAACACGCAAAGCGCATAATAGGGGGAAATCACCGCGTTAAGGCATATATAGGGAGAGGATCACGCATACATAGTAATGCGCGATTAGGCATTATTAGGGAGATTCCCTAGGGAAGCTACGGTAATGCACTGGGATTTTACGGTAAAAACCCGGATGGCAATACAGGCATATAACGGGCATCTTCCCTAGCCTAAGAATGGAAGGGATAAGTAATTATTTTCCACATTATTTAATAGTTAAAAACCTGCTTTACCTTATACTTGCCTTCGCAACCGGTAGACAGTCTATTACTAGTAGAACTATTAGCCGGCCTAACTCCCTTCCTAGGCCTTATTGCGGCTAGCAGCATCCTGTCCTTTCGACAACCCCGTAGTGCACTAATTATATTAGTCCATTGTATAATAGTTAAGCTAGAGGCCGGCGGCATTAAGGCGCTTAAGAACTGCGTTAACGTAGGCCTAGTGCTCCTCCCGCGTCTTTAAGAAGATTAAAACGTCGTCTAAATAAGTAAAGCAAAACTCGTTAAAGATACTATAAAAGGCCGTATTAATAAAACTCTAGAAGTAAGATAGGGCGGCGGTAAGGCTAAAGGGGGTAATATAATACTTAAAAAGCCTATACTATATAGCGAATGCGGTCTTTTACTTATATCCCTTGGCAATATAAAGGTAATTAAACGCTATAATAACGTCGATCTTAGTAAAAAACTTCGCCTTCTAGATATACGCGAGAGTATCGTAGATAAAGGGCAAAGAGAAGCGGTTCTTAATCGTAGCTTTATTTAAGCCGCGATAGTTAACGCAAAAACGGACGCCCCCGCCTAGCTTACGGGCGAGTATAATAAAGGCAGTAGCGGGGGAGGTAAAGCGGCGGATAAAGCCCTTCTTAAGCTGCTCGTTAACGTACGCACGGACGATCCGGTTTTCGGCTTTACTAAAAGGGCGAGGGTAGGTATAAGGAGGTTATATCCCCTCTTTAAGGTTAATTTATGTATTAACGGTATAGTAAAGGGCGAGCTTATCGGCCTTACTCTTAAGCTATATATAGATTATATAGTAGAGCTCCTTAAGGACCTTAGCCTAAAGCTCGTCGAGCGTATAAAGGACTTTCTCTTACTTCTTAAAGAACTTAGCGATATCGTTAAGGGAGATTTTATTAAGGTAGATCTTATCGAGGTAGTCGTCGACGAAGTCGTAAAGGCGGGGGTTAAGGTAGGCTTTTACGTCCTTAGCGTCTATATATCTAATTAAAACGGCCTAATAGAAGTCTTTAGGGATATCTTAATCGATAGGTAGTAAAGGCTTAGTAGGCAAAGGCTCGGCGGTAAAGGCCTTAATCGAGGTTTAAAAGGTTTAGACTTTAGGCTACCGGTAGAATATTACTATCGCGTCGACGTTAAGCATCCGGACGTTAAATACTAAGTCGTTAAAGGACGAGAAGTAAAAGGGCTAAGGTCTAATAATCTTACGACTTAACTATAATATAGGGCGGCGGTAGCCGGCGGTCTTATAGATAAAATAAAGGCGGGGAGGTTAAATATAGCGGCGAGGGTAAAAGGTAGCCGGGGAGTTAGAGTCGTAGCCGGAGTCGGAGTTAGCGTCGTTAACCTAGCGGGAGGAGTTTAGATAGGCGGGTTTACCTACGTTAAGGGCATCCTCGAAAAACGCCGAGAGAGAAGGGCTAAAGGATAAGGGAATAAACTTAAGAACGTCGCTAAAGCGGATAGAATAGACAAAGGCCGGAGGACGGGCTAAGGTTATACGGGTAGGAATAGGGATTATAGCGGTAGGAATAAGGATCGTAGCGGTAGGGGGTTCGCCCTCGTCGTTAGAGTCTTCGACGGAGGGAGTAGGGGGAAAACGAATTATATTTATTAATTATATTCCCTTTAAAACAAAGGCGGGGGGAGCTAGGATAAGGCGGCTAAGGCGGGTAAAGGTAGCCGAAAGGCCTAGGATAAAATAAGGCTAGTAGTCCGAGAGGCAGGAGGCTAGATAAAAGGGGGACTAGAAGGAAAGGGAGTTACCGTACTAGCTAATAATAGGGTTATGCCGGCGTAGCTAAAGGAGGCTAAGAATAACCTTATAGCTAAGCTTCGTAAGCAAGAAGCAGATAGACTTAGTATAAGCGCTAATCCGGGAGACTAAAAAAGCGCAATAAGTAATAGAGCCGGACTCGCAATTGCTACTATCGGCGAGAGAAAGCTAGCATAGGAATTAAAGCTAGCGGATAGGAAGGGTAAGGCGGTACGCGGTCTAAGCGTATATAAAGGCGTATTTAGAATAGCCGGAGTCGACTAAAGCACTTATAATAACATCGGCGGATACGAGGGATAAAGGCATAAGCAAAGCACGCGGTTATATTCCCGTAAGGAGGTAAAGATCCTCCTTAGTATCGAATAAAGCTATAAACTTAGACACTAAGAGCTCTATCGTGCGATAAGGCGAGGGAGCTACGTATTTCCTAAGGACGGGGAAAAGGCGGGGAGGTCGTCTACTTCGCCCTCGATAAAGCCTTACTTAATAGCGCGAACCTAATAGCGGGGGGGAGGGGTTTTAAGTAAGCGCGGGGCAGACGTACCGCTACTATAGCTACGGCCGCGGCTAGAGCCGGAACCGACGCTAGGACTAGCGCTAGGGTTAGCGCCGGGATTAGCACTAATACCCTTATTAAGGCAGGTCTAGGCGGTGTAAGTAGCGGTAGCCGGCTAAGCGTAGTAGAGGTAAAGACGGTTCTTAAACCGCCGTTGCTTTTTAGCGTTAGTAAGCCGGGCCTAGAATACATCGAGCTATATCGGGTTACCGGCAGGAGGCATAAGCGGGGCGGGCGAGGTAGGGCTAGTGCGAGGGGGGTTGCGAAGCGGCTAGAGCTAAGAACGGGCCTTAATACGCTACTAGTTGTCCTAAAGC
The DNA here is from genome assembly GCA_012934285.1 of Ophiocordyceps sinensis. Taxonomy (NCBI): domain Eukaryota; kingdom Fungi; phylum Ascomycota; class Sordariomycetes; order Hypocreales; family Ophiocordycipitaceae; genus Ophiocordyceps; species Ophiocordyceps sinensis. The sequence goes on from JAAVMX010000004.1 coordinate 10,075,813, forward strand.
GTAGAATATATCTTAGCCTAGGCCGTAAAGTTATTATAGGCCGGGCATTCGACCTATAGAGCGGCGGCGTTAGTAAGTTCGATAGAGACCTTCGAATAAAGGTAGGCGACGTAAGCGGTGCCGTTAAACAATAAGTCGGCTTAAAGCTAGGTAAACTTCGAATAAAAGTCCGGCTAAGAGATATTCTTTATCGATAAGGCGTTAAAGTCGGCCTCCGACTAAGCGTAGGTAAAATTAGTACTAAAGACTAGGCTTAGGTCGTCGGTAAGGGCTTTAATAGTAGTATACTACTAATTAGCGAAAGACTTATTATCGAGGACGTCCTAAGGAACGCTAGCGATAATAGAGGCGGCCTAGCTAATAAGCCGGCTAGCCGTATAGAGAATACGGTTTTATTCTATAGGGTATAAGGCGGCGTCTTAACGGAGCTTAATAGTAAGGCCGTCGCGCTAGGTCTAAAAAGCCTCTTAACGTTACTTCTAAGTGCCGGAGTCGCCGGCGAACCTCTTAGGGTCGGCGATACGGGAATAGGTAGGGGTAGGGGCAAGGGCTAGGGCTTAGTCCCGGGCTATATTACGCTCGGTAAGGACGAGGAGAGAGGACGTAGTACGGTTAAGCTACCGCTAGAGGTCGGCGGCGTGCTCTTAAAAGACGAGCACTCCCGTATCTAACTTAGCGTAAGTATTATTAAGGTAAGCAAGGGACTCGGCCTATAGGGCGCGGAAATTAAGGGTAGCGTAAGCCTAAATATAGGCGAACGAGTCGAATATAGGCCGTTAGGCCTAAAGTAGCGCGGCGAGATAGGGATAGCGGGAAAGGTAGTCGTTCTAAAGCTCCGGGTCGGCGGGAGCCGGCGGAGTAACGGCCGGAGTAGCGGCGGACGAAGGATCGGTCTCTATAATAAGGTCGGACATCGTAGATTAGATAGGGTAACGAAGAAGACAATAGGGAAGGGGTAAGGGGGGAGGAGGGGATCTTATGCAATTCGCGTCGAGACGGCGTATCCGCACCGGGAAAATTCTAACAATCGAGGAAAACTTAGTCGAAAGGGTCCGGCGAGGAGGCGGACTCGCATCGCGAAGAGGGGAGATTAGAAAATAAAGGGTTAAGATAGCGAGATTATTAATTAAGGTCAATAGGATAAAATAGTAGATTAAACTATAAGAGAACGAGCTTAAGGGGGGTATATAATTATTGTTAATCTACGAAGGGACATAGCTATAGATTAGATCTAAATGTCTATATATATACGATGTAGAGGTTACGTGGGATGATATATAACATGACCTAACACTGTGATAGCTTTAGCTATAACCGTAGAACCCCCTTTCGCTTAGACTAAGAGCCTAAAGAGAAGCTTAAAGGCAGAGGATTACGGCAAATGCAGAAAGTATCGAGGAAGATAGAAAGATAAGAGAGAGAAGAGGATATAGAATTGCTTAGTAATAGTCTGTCTAGGTGCGGACTAAGATCCCTTTATATAGCTAATTGCATAGGAATAAAGGTATATATAACTTAACTAATTGTTGTAATAGAAAGCGCTATTAATTCTATGCTAGGTGCATATAGTCTAACCTCGTATAGTATCCTAGTTATTGCGTGATTAAATACGCGAGTAATAGGAGGTAGTATAGGTAACCTTAGTTAACCGGGGCCCGACTATAGACTATACGTATATTAGTCCCTACACACACTATATACTTCGGCATTCGGTATCTCGAGCATCCGGGCAGCTAATGCAGTAGGGTGACTTATATTATATGCAATAATACACGGCGGTTCTAATGCATATCTTTATATACCGGTAGGATAAACGAATCGGGAGATATCTACTCCCTTATAGCCCCTCTTAAAGGGTACTTATTGTATAAGAAGTGCGCTTTATATATGTCCGTTTATAACTAACTAAGATTTATAAAACTCTCTAAAAAAACCTATTAATAGGAAAAAACTTTTATATAGAGAAAAATAACTCTACTATATTATATAGAGAAAAAAATAAAAACTCTACTATATTTTATTAATCCGTTTAGTAAACCTATATATAGGGAAAAACTAAAGGGTATATAGAGGAAAGCTAGAAGAAAGCATAAGAAAGAGCAGCTAAAAACCTCTATTTATCTTTATATATAGGATCCTTTTTAAGACCTAAGAGGTCTCGAAATTTACTAAATAGTATACGCCTTAATTCTTTTATAAATATATTAGCATCTACTGCTAATCTAACCCCTAACTAGACACTAAGGTTAGCACTCCTTCCTCCGATTCCTAAACCCCTAATGCTATATAGGCGTGGCCGTCCTCCTAGTGTAAAGAATAAGCTAAAGCTGCTTTTAGTTCGGCTTTTAATTCTACTTCCCTATCCTTAGGCCTTTATTATTAAGAAAGAAGAAGATTCCTATAAATTAGCATTTAATCTACGGGATAAATAGTTATTACGACCCTAAGAGCCCTATTTAAGGAATTAGAAGGATAAAAGATCGATAACCTTATTGCCTATAGTGTTTTTAGCTTTAAACGGTACGATAAAGCTATCTACGGAGGTTACTATATCTTTAAGTCGAGGATAGTACGTAAAGTAAAAGGGAAGGATAAAAAGCTCTACGAGAAGTCCCGTCTTATTATTTAGAAACCGACCTTATTAACGCAATTACCGACGATTTAACGCGTTAGCTAGCTGCTAATCCTAGCCCTCGCTTTTAGACTCCTTCGTTATTACAGTACAACCCTTTTGTTGCGAGATATTACTTAGGCATACCCGTAGGCCGAAACTAAGCTATTTAAAACTATCTTAACTAGACTGCCCGTCGAGATATAAAGATAATACCCGGAAGGAACTATCATCTGTATAATTCGACCCCTTTACGGGATCGCGGAGTTAGGATTGCATTAATTCTAGACGTATTACAAACATTACGTTATTCGCCTTAATATATTAATATTAACGTATAACTTATGCCTCTTAATCGCAAACGGGACTCTTAATAGGTTTAGCGTAGTTAGTCTACAAACGGATAATATATTAATGCTAGGCATACGCAGCTTCTCTATAGCGAAAGAGGAGCAGCTTTAAAAGGCTAAATTTAGAGTAAAGCTAAAGACTGAAATATCTCCTAGCTCGGTGCTTAACTTTAATAGGGCTAGGCTAATACTATAAGATTAAGATCCCCTTCTTTAGCAAAAGGGTTAATTAGAAAAGCTTAAGACTATTATCGCTCGGGATTATAACTTCGCGTAACGGTATATAGAATAACGAGCCTATAAAGCATACGTTGCTTTAATCTGCTAGCTAAAGGCTTCTTTTAATCTTTTAATAGCAGCTTAAGTCTAAAGTCCTAACAAAAACGACTACGCGACTATTAATAAGCGCTTGCAATAGTAAATCGACTATAAGAAACAAGGCCTAACGTATAAACTAATTAATCTTACGATTGCGAAACTGCTAGTATTTATAGATAGATCCTTTGCGAATAACCTAGATCTCTCTTCTTAGCTAGGCTTTATTATTGCACTTATTAATAAAACCCGGTCTAATAGCTACTTCGAGATTAAAGGCAACATTGTCTACTAAAGCTTAACGAAATATAAGAGAGTTACGCGTAGTGTCCTAGCCTTAGAGGTCTACGGCATAATTAAAGGCGTTAATATCGGCATTTGCCTTGCTATAACGATTAAGATAATTATAAAACGCCTTTAGCTCCCTCCGGTGCCTTTAATCCTTTGCATAGACTTGTATTCGCTCTACGAGTGCCTTATAAAACTAATAATAACGAAAGAAAAGAGACTAATAATCGATATTATATCGCTTCGTTAATCGTACGAGCAAAGGGAGATCTTAGAAGTTCGATAGATTAATAGATGTAATAACCTAGCTTATGCATTAATAAAGACCTCCTTAAATAAAGCGCTTAAACGCTTCGTTAAGACTAACGCACTAACCGTTAGGATAGAGGCTTTTATCGTGCGCCTTTAAACTTCTTCTTCCTCGCTTTAGATAAGTGCTATATATAGTCTTTTTCCTTTTACTATTCCTCGCGCGCGCGTGCTCTTTATATAGGAATAAGGGATATCCGTTCTTTAGGCACGATTGCAATCCACGTAATCAAATAGATCACGTGCGGGCAACGCCTACACGGATGCGCTATTAATAGCACAATGCATCGCATGCATTAAGGACCCCGGTAATAGCGTTACTAACTCGGCCGCCCTTACGATAATTAAGTTATTAACTTAATCGCCCTTATAGGCATAGCCCCGACGTCGCAACGAGGGCTTATAAAGGGCCGGCTTTAGGCCCTAACGATATACGCGTTTATAGCCTATATAAAGGGGCTATTCGTCGCCCCTTAGTTAATAAAGAGATATAGACTAATCCAACTAGCTTTACAACCCCCTTTTTGTTTAACTAACTAACACTTTGTTTAATTACACGTATTTCCTTCTTAAATTACGCGCGCTTATTTACGCACTTATTCCTTTACCTATTCTATTGCTTGAAAATAACTATAATAATAAAAAGAGTTTACCGGCATAGTTTAAACCCTAATCCTCCGGCTGTTTATATTTAAACCAATCGGGAAGGTTATCTTATCGTATCCTATTATTTAGTTTAGAATATTCGTGCAATTTGCTATAAATACTATTACTAATAGCAACTTTAATAAAAAGAATAATCTTTTAGTAGAGTAATATTATTAATAATGCCTAACTAGGAATCGTCGGTCTAATAAGGTCTAATCCTTATAACCGCCCTTAGTATAAATAGCCTTAAACGAATAGCCCCCGACGAATAAATTTAGTTAGTATAGTCACGCATATATTTACTTTCTCTTACTATCTATTATAATCTATATTACTTCTTACCTTACTTCTTACCTTATTTTTGCCTTAGTTACTTAATATTGCCTATAGTTGCCTATAGTTCGGTTATCTTAGTTGCTTATAGTTCCTTAGTTACTTAAACGCTTCGTAAGGTAGTTAGTAACGCTACCCTTAAGCATAGTTACTAGCTTAAAGTATTAGTCTAGACCGCTTAATTATTAAAGAGTATTGCTATTTGCATAGCACGAAATTGCTATTTGCATAGTAAGAACATTTAAATCCCTACTTTTCTGCACGTACCCCGCGCGCCTATGTCCCGCCACTAAAATCTAGTGCCGGTATATGGCAATTAAGAGAGCCGCGCAAATCGTGCGAATAACGCGAAGAACACCACCGACACGCAGCAGGGCACGCAGCCGGGAGCCGGGCACGAAGCATACATTAGGGAGCCGCACACACAGCAGAGGGCACGCAGCAGAGGGCACGCAGCCGGGAGCTAGGCACGAAGCATACATCAAGGAGCCGCACACACAGCAGAGGGCACGCAGCCGGGAGCCGGGCACGAAGCATACATTAAGGAGCCGCGCACGCAGCAGAGGGCACGCAGTAGGGCACGCAGCAGGGCACGCAGCAGAGGGCACGCAGCAGGGCACGAAGCCGGGCACGAAGCCGGGAGCCGGGCACGAAGCATACATTAAGGAGCCGCACACACAGCAGAGGGCACGCAGCAGGGCACGACGCATACATTAAGGAGCCGCGCACACAGCAGAGGGCACGCAGCAGAGCACGCAGCAGGGCACGCAGCAGGGCACGCAGTAGGGCACGCAGTAGGGCACGCAGTAGGGCACGCAGCCGGGCACGCAGCCGGGCACGAAGCCGGGCACGAAGCCGGGAGCCGGGCACGAAGCATACATTAAGGAGCCGCGCACGCAGCAGAGGGCACGCAGTAGGGCACGCAGCAGGGCACGCAGCAGAGGGCACGCAGCAGGGCACGAAGCCGGGCACGAAGCCGGGAGCCGGGCACGAAGCATACATTAAGGAGCCGCACACACAGCAGAGGGCACGCAGCAGGGCACGACGCATACATTAAGGAGCCGCGCACACAGCAGAGGGCACGCAGCAGAGCACGCAGCAGGGCACGCAGCAGGGCACGCAGTAGGGCACGCAGTAGGGCACGCAGTAGGGCACGCAGCCGGGCACGCAGCCGGGCACGAAGCCGGGCACGAAGCCGGGAGCCGGGCACGAAGCATACATTAAGGAGCCGCACACATAGCAGAGGGCACGCAGCACACGCAACAGAGGGCACGCAACAGAGGGCACGCAACGGAGGGCACGCAGCAGAAGGCACGCAGCAGGGCACGCAGCAGAAGGCACGCAGCAGGGCACGCAGTAGAAAGCTAGGCATATACGTTATTTAAGCTCTTTGCGCGCGCGCGTTTATTGAATTGAATTAAGGCTAGGCACGATTTGCGCGGCCCTCTTAATTGCCATATACCTCTACCTAATTTTAGTAGCGGGACCTAAGCGTGCGGGGTACGTGTAGAAAGAGTAGAGATTTAGGTATCTTACTATATAAATAGCAATTTCGTGCTATGCAAATAGCAATACTTATTATTAATAGGGTTACTAGCCTAACTACTATATTACGAAGGGTGTTTTCTCACGTTGCGTTATTACGTTATAAAACGGCTGCGCCTTTAACGGTTATATAGCTATTATAATATAGCTTTAACCTTGTTAATTTAATATTGCGCAACCGTACTATCGCGCCCGCGCGTCTATAATAGCCTGCTTAACTAGGCTCTTTCCTTTATATACTAGTAAATAGGTATAGTAACGGTTACGGATTTGCTTTAAGAAAAGAATAACTACGAGTATAAGAATAGCTAGCTACGTAAGGCTCTTACGGACCTAAAGCATAGGCGCCTAGGGCATCTATAGCCGGATGCTATAGGGCTTGCTAGTTAATAAATCCGTAGGCACGAAGCTTTATAGACCGGCAACCTATAAATGCGAGGTATATACTATAGGAAAGGCGAAACGGTAAGTCTCCCGGAACCTACCGACGTTAAGGCCGTAAGGAGTAGGGGTTTAATTTAGCTTTAACCTCTATGTTAGCCCGGAAGTAAGTGCCGCGGGATTTAAATACTACGCCTTATTTACCTATATAACGACTAATATACGGTTCTTCTATAAAATTAAGCAGAAAACCGAGGTCCGGGATATCTTTAAGAAGCCAATTGCAAAGCTCGTCACGCGTTACAGGATTTAAATAATCATCCTAGTTACTAACGGGGAGAAGGCCCTAATTACTAAAGAGATTAAGCAATTTATAGATAGACTTAGCCTATAGCTCTTTATATTAGCCCTTTAAACGCCGACTTAGAATATTTATACGGAGCGATTAAGGGCTATAGTTAAGGAAAGAGCGAGACTAATAAGTCTCGACTCGTAGATCCTTAATACCCTCTAGACCGAGACCTACCAAACGGCCGTCTACCTGCTAAACCTAACGCCCTTTAAAGGGGTCGATAAGATAGGAAGGAGTCCTTATAAGAGATAGTAGTAGTATATAAGGGATTATAACTCCTTATATAGCTATATTAAGGAGATCCGACCGACAATCACGCATTTACGCGTATATAGATATATAGCATACTTAATAACGACGGATGCCCTTAAATACATTAAATCTTATAAGTCTCTCTCGTAGACTACGTAGAGGGAATATATTAGATACCTAGTTAGATATAAGTCTACTAACTAGTTTATTATTTAGGTCCCTTCCTTAGGATAGACAAGGCTTTTAACCTCTACGAATATTTAATTTAATAAGGATATTATATACGATCTAAGGAGGGAAGAAGGTGCGTAGGCTCTATATACCTACACTTATAATATCCTCTAATAGATAAACGCAATTAATATGCCCGAAGATAATAAAGGCGATAAAGAAGGGGCCTACGAGTACCCTTAAACCGATAAGACTACTAGACTGTAATATACGGCGGCTAAATTTATGCTAGCATTTAATTATAGGAGGCAGAATAAAAGGGTAATACCTTCGACGATAGATAGTCTATACGTCTCGCCTCTTTAGACCGGTAAGGTAGTCTCCTTCGATGCCGTAAAACTACCTAATCTTAAGGGTAGGAATCCCGCGACACCGGGAACATTAACGCTAGAGCCTATAGGGGGACTAATTGGCCTTAGGACGCCTCTTTTAGGGGTCTCGGGGGTGCCTCCTCCTTTACGGGGTAAAATACTAGAATTAATAGCCGAAACGGCTAGACCTAACCTAGAAGGCCGACCTCGGATAGAGGAGCTTTTAGATACGGAAGAAGACGTGCCGGATTCGACGAAGCCATTACGTAAGGAGCGGGATACGTCTTAAGGGGTAAACCCTAGCAATATCGTTAAAGGGAAGAGAAAGAGGACTTAAAGGACCCTATTTATTAATAATATTATTGCGAGGGCTTTAACCTATAGACTATAAATCGAGGATATGCCTCCTATGCCTGCCTCCTATAAAATAGCGATAGCCTCGGCCTATAAGACCTAGTGGCTTAGAGGAATAGCCTACGAGATTAAGGACTAAGAAAAACTTCTAACCTAGGTTAAGACCTAAAAATCTAAGGCTAAGAAGAAGGTAGAACCCCTAATTCCGATGAGATAGGTCTACGCCTATAAGTGCAATCTATATAAATATATAGTTCGGTTTAAAGCCCGCTTAGTTGTTTAAGGAGACCGCTAACCGGAAGATAACGAGGATACGTATACGGCGACCCTTTAAGCGAGGACCTTTAGGCTGCTAATAGCCCTACTATATCTTAAGGATATAGAGTCCGCGTAGTATAACGTTAAGACGGCTTTTCTAAACACGATACTGCGATTTATAGTCTACTATTAGCTTCTACCCGGCTACGTAGAACTAGGCTTATACATGCGGCTTCTATAAGGGCAATATGGCCTGTGAGGGAACGAGCTTAAACCTAACACCGTGACATAGCCTAAGAATCGCCCCGAAACTCTAGTATAAGGACCTTACCGGCTTCTTTAAGTCTTTAGGCGCGGAAACCCTAATTTAGGACGCTTGTATAATAGTCTATAAAGGAGTTATTATCTTCTTCTTTATAGACGATATCGCGATAATATATCTAAAGGAGCGGAAGGATAACTAGCTAGACCTCTATAAGGCCTTTATAGCGAAATACACTATTAACTATATAGGGGAACTACGTTAGTTCTTAGGGATTAAGATAATCCGGGATAGACCTAATAGGAAGTTATAGCTATCTTAGGCATCTTATATCTCTAAGATAGCGAAGGAATTTCATATAGACGACGATTCGGGCTTTAGCGTACCTAAGATCCCCCTAACAACGGATAAGCTAATTCCCTACGAGGAAAAGGAGAGTAATAAAGAGGTCTATTACTTTCTTTCTTTAGTAGGCACGATCCTTTATCCGGCAATTTACACTAAGGCGGACGCGGCGTTCCTAGCGGCGAGGCTAGCCTAGTTTAGCTACAACCCGGGTCTACGACACCTTCGAGAGGTAAAGAGGTGCCTAGCGTACTTATATACTACGCGGGACCGAATAAGAGCCTAAAGGGAAGCTTAAAAGCAGAGGATTACGGTAGTACAGAAAGTATTAAGGAAGATACAAAGATAAGGGAGAGAAGAGGATATAGAATTGCTTAGTTATTATAGTACTATATTACATAACATAGTACATAGTGACATGCCACGTGACATATAGTCCTATATATAAACGAGCCCTTAGCCTCTATAGTTCTTCTCCTCTTTATAAAACAATAAGGTTATCTAGCTATTACCTAGTGCTATAATAGTTTGTTCTATCTCCTATTGCGCCCTATCGCGATCCCTAGCTTTACAAACATAGTCTTAGCAGCCCTATTACCTTATCCCTTTAGTCGTCGCGACCTAAGCGTAACCCTTAAGAAATTATTCCCTTAAGCCCTTAAGCCTATAAGAACTTTTCCCTAGCCTATAGAAACCTATATAGCCTATAGAATTTTTTTTATAGTCCTTAATAAACACCTTAGATTAGATACTCCTCCTTCCTCCTTATAGCGGATATACCTATAGCCTCTAACGCTACGAGCGACGGTCTAAAGGCCTTTGCTAAGGAGTTTATTAGTGAATTTCCTTCGGTCGCCTAGGCGATTAAGAGGTTCGATAACGTAGTCCCGGTCGCTAATGCGTAGGAGACCTAGGAAAACCTTTAGAGCTTAGATACCCGATATATTCTTATATATATCGAGGAGAGTCTTCGCTCCCTTCGCGTAGCGGAGGCCTCTTAGGTTAACCGAAATACTAAGTTAAAGGAACGTATAACTACACGAGATTAGCTCTTAGCTATAAAGGATTAGCTCTTAGCTATAAGGGAGCAACTTCTTAAGGCTAAGGACCTTATAATCTTAACTATAAAGATATTATAGTCCTAGACGATAACCTAGGTATAGTTATTATAAAAACGAAAGACGGTAGACCCTCCGATCTTTATTAGAAAGGGGTCTACCTCCGACCGTAAACGTAAGTATAAGGCCTAAGAACTTAAGATATAGGGTATCTTCCTCTGCGATAGTATATAGTTCGACTTAGACAGCGCCCGCCTCCTTTATATTAGCGATAGGCTTAGTAAATAGGCCTACGACTTCGTTAAAGATAGGATAGCTACTATTATAGCTAACCTATCTAAGAGGGAGAAGTAGGAATAGCCTATTACGATAACGCTCTTCGTAGCTTTAAGCAGGCAGTATAAGGTTCTAGACTTAACGTAAGCCGCTAAGAATATCCTCGATAATTTCCCTTAAGGCGATAAGAACTATTAGATCTAGAAGGCAGACCTTAACGCCTATATGCGTAAGGCAAGGAAGATAAAGGAATAGTAAGTCGACTTCGTCTAGAAGTTTATATCGAAGGATATAAGCGATCTCGTTAAGAATATATAGACTAAGTGTAAAGGTCTTCGACTATTAGTAAGATTAGGTCTACGACCTAATCCGCATTCTTATAGAGCGGGGAAGAGGCACGTGCGGGCGGGGAAAGGGGCTCGTGCGAATAAAGGTAAGGGGCTCGTGCGGATAGGGGTAAAGGGCACGTGCGGACAAAGGGGTACGTGCGCAGAGCTATATATCCGCATACATAGGTGCGCCTACACTTAGTTCTTTATAGATGATTTCTACACCTATATAGAGGGCACTTATATAATTACTTTGCCTACCCTATTATAGTATTATCTATCTCTCTTTTTCACGGACTTATTTAACACGATAACGTCCCGCTTTTATATTAGCGGCATGTATTAATTAGAACGATAGGCCGCTACGATAAAAGCGGCACGCGTAGTAATACTAGCTGCTATTATAGACTTACTAGATAACGATATAGAGGACGTCTTTAAGCAATAGGCCGAGGGGTCCTAGCAGCCATAGCTGCGACAAAAGGCGCTAAATAAGCGGGCCTTCGCAAAAGCCCGCCTTCGATAGGAAATAACAGAAGCCCGTTTAGGCAAGGCGACGGCGGATGCCGTACCTTCTATAGCGGAAGAGGAGCGCCTCCTAGTGCTACTATAGAAAATAGCCGTTAATCCGGTTAAACGAAGGGGGTTGCTAAAAGTCCTTAGTGTTAAAATAGGATCTACGGCGCCTACCTCTACGGATACGCTACTCGCGCCTACGGCTGCGTCGACGAACTCTCCTACGGCTAAGGACGCTAGCATAGCTAACCCGAGGACGGCCCTTAAAGCCGCCTTCGGCAAAAGGAAGCCTCTACTATAGCCTATATAAGATAGCAAGCTAGAGTCTTTTTACTTCTTCTTATATCGCCTCCGCAATAAGTTTACCGTTAACGAGAAGTAAGGCTTTAACGGTTGCCGCGATACCGCCTAGTATTCGCTGCTCTATACGCTGCTTAAGCCTTAAATACGGCGGATTTCTAGGTTTTAGGAGAGTAGCGGGCCTAGTAGCGCCTACGACCGCCGTGCCTTCTTTAACCACCTTATCCACGCGTTCGGCAACGTATAGGAGTAGGAGAAAGCGTAAGATAGGTTGCGGATCCTCTTTTAGAAAGACGGCTAGACGTTTAGGGACTTCCTTCCCGACTTTAAAGAGACTATCACTCGTGCCGCCGGAAATAGCGTTTAGGGAGACAGCGCTAAGCTTATATAGCTACGAAATTCGATCACTCTATAACTACGGGAAATGCTTATCTTAATTAAGATGCCTACTAACTTCCGGGAGTACGTAGGTCGCCTTACGAAGGTAGCCTAGAACTATAAGTAAAGCCCTAGCTTTTAGAAGTTGCGAAAGCGCGCTAGCATAAACGGCGTTAGCAATAGGAACGGAGGAGCTACTACTAGGAACGCTATAACGCTCCCGCCGCCTAGATCTACGCCCGACACTACGGTAGACTACGAGGGCGACGTTATAATATCTACTACGCGGCCCGCTCGTAGAAGAGCGAGGACACTATCCGCCGCCTTAGGTAGCGCGCCCTCCTCTTCTATATAGCGAGCTAAGTAGGTATCGAAGGCGGAGCTTTAAAAGCGGAGAGAGGAAGGGCTTTACGTACGCTATAGCGCGGATAGATATTTTGCTACGGGCTGCCCGTATCGTCCCGCTCGCCCTATAAAGCGAGCCGAACGGCCTATAGCGATTCGCACTACCCGACCTTCTCTTAAGTCTAATGTTAAGGAGGATAACAATATCCCCGCTGCTATTAGTGCGGAGGGAAACGCATAGCTCTAGAGCATAGACAGGCCCCGGAGCCTAATTCGCTAGCACTAAAGAAAAAAGAGTTAACTAACCGTATTAAGACTTCTCCTACCTTAATACCTATTGTTATTAACCGTATAAACCTTATCTTTACTTTTATAGACGAGGGTTGCTAGTATAACGCCGCTATCGATAAGGCATTCGCACGAGAACTACGTTTGCTAGTTAAAGATATAAGAACTCGGTACGTATAAGGAGCCTTAAGCGTAATAGAGGAGGCGAAGATTAAAGGTATCGCATAGATAGCTACGGAAATTAACGGGCATAAGCAATTGCTCGTAGCATACGTTATCCCTTAGCTAGAATTTAACCTAATCCTTAGAAAGCCTTAGCTTCTTTATACAAAGTCCTACTCTATGCCGCACTAAGGGAGGCTTTAGTATAGGAATTCGCAGCGTTAGCTACGGCATATTAATAAGAACGAGCCTAAAGACACCGAATATACTATAGAGCTTCGAGAGGCTAAAGAAGTTATAGCTTTAGTATTTATCGGCATAATTAACCGAATCTATAGACGATACGGCTCGGAAGCCGCTACGGCTACTATTTACGTAATTAGCCTCACGGATATCGAAAAAGCCTTACGACCGAAGAAGCCGAAAACGGAAGCCGAATTGCGTTAAATAATCCTTACGTAGTTCTATAACCTACTGCCGCTCTTTCGGAAAAGCGAGGCCGATAAATTAAACCTATATAAGCCCGGTATTAACCACGCGATACTACTTCGTAAAGATTCCCGTAGATAAAATATAGTTCCGCCCTTCGGGCCGCTATACGCAATATCTCGAGACGAGTTGCTTATATTAAAGAAAACACTACGCGGCCTTTTAGACAAAGGGTTTATTTAAGCTAGCTCTTTTAAAGCCGCCGCTCTAGTGCTATTCGCGTAGAAACCCGGAGGAGGACTACGTTTCTACGTAGACTACCGAGCGCTTAACGCAATAACACAACCGGACCGCTACCCGCTTCCGCTTATTAGGGAGATACTCCGTAATATCGCTAAAGCGAAGTAGTTTACTAAGTTAGATATCTATTAAGCGTTCTATAAAGTGCGAATTACGGAAGGTAATAAGTAGAAGACCGCGTTCCGCACTCGCTATAGGCTTTTCGAATAGATAGTAATACCGTTTAGGCTTATAAGGGCTCCTAGCACTTTCTAACGGTATATTAATAGCATTCTTCGCGAATTTCTAAACGAGTTCGCTTCCGCCTATATTAATAATATTCTTATCTATACAAACGGCAGCCTAGAGGATTATATAGATAAAGTACGGAAGGTGCTAGCCCGGCTCTCTAAGCATAGGCTATACCTCGACCCTAATAAATGCGAATTTAGCGTCCGCCGGGTTAAATACCTTAGATTTATTAATATCGCGGGCGTTAGTATATAGGCGGACCCCGTAAAAATCTAGGCTATTTAAGACTAAATAGCCCTAACTTTATAGAAGGGTATACGGAGTTTCTTAGGATTTACGAACTACTACCGGATTTTTATTCGTTAATTTTCTCGTATCGTCGGTCCGCTTATAGCCCTTACCGGCAAAGGGGTAGCCTTCTATTAGGGCGCCGTATAGGTAAAAGCGTTCTAAACGTTAAAGGACCTATTTTCGTAAGCCCTAGTGCTACTACAGTAGGATTTTAATTATCCCGTAATACTTAAGGCGGACTATAGTAGATTCGCGCTTAAAGGCACGCTTTCGCAAGAGGTAGACGGCTAACGCCGCCCTATGGCTTTTCACTCTCGTAAGCTTACCCCCGCCGAACGGAACTACGCTATCTACGATAAGGAGATACTCGCTATAATTAGCTATTTAGAGCAATAGTAAGCGGAGCTTTATAGCTATAAGAACTTCGAAATCCTTATAGACTATCGCAACCTTACGTATTTTATAACTCGACGTTATCTCTCTAAGCGATAGGCCTGTTAGGCGGAATACCTTTCGCGGTTTTATTTCCGGATTAAGTACCGACCTAGAAAAGAGGCTACGGTGCCGGACGCTCTATCTTAGAGAGATTAAGATCGGCCTTTTAGCGAAGATTATAATGCCTAAGAACTTTAAATACTCCCGGAGGAAGCGCTACGTATATATCTTAGAGCAACGCTTATCGATATAGACGGCGTAGTCTTAGTTAATAGTAAGGACGATAAGGACGAGGACGATAGCGAGGAGGATAATAATTCGTTAGTTGCTTCGGAGGGTAAGGGGGTAATTAAAGAAGACGTAGAGCCTAACGCTTAGGAAGCGGACCTTGTAGCGGCTACGACCCGGGACGACCTTAACGCGTAGGGCGCGGAGCTAACTACTAATATAGGTCTTAACCAACGGAATTTTTAGGACGAGGAGCTTTAGCACACGTAGGACCGCTTAGCAGCTTAGGACGTTACCTACGGGAGCGTGCGCCGCGCCGTAGAGGCAAAAGCACGACGATTCGACCCTAAGCTTAACCTTAAGGTATAAGTGGCCGACTGCTACGTAGACCTACGTAGGCACCTACGGTTCCGCGGACGGCTTTAGGTTCTTAGTTCCTCTATAACTATAAAGGCCGTAGTAAGAGACGCTCCCCTACAGCTAGAAGAAGGGAACGCGCTCTAAGGACGGCTTATTTAAATAGTATACGACGCTAGCGTCGTCGGCTACCTTAGCCGCGAAGGAACAGTTACCGCTATATCCTGGGACTTCTATTAGCCGCTCCTCTAGCTATACGTTAGACGATTCCTCCGCAACTATAATATCTACGGGCGCATAAAGATTTAGCGTGCGCTTAAGAAAGGGCTGCTTAAATCGCTTCCTATGCCGGACCGGTTCTATACGTATATTTAAATAGACTTTATTACGGACCTCCCCCTTATAGAAAGCGGTAACCGTAATCTTTAGGTAATTAAGGACCGTCTAAGTCAGGAAGTTATATTAGAACCTATGCCCTCTATAGAAGCGGAAATCTACGCGGAGCGCTTCCTCGTATGCTATATACGATACTATTAGTAGCTAACGTTAATTATAAGCGATAAGGGCTTAAATTAAACGAGCCGCTTCTAGCAGCACTTATATCGGCTACTATAGATAATATAGCTGCTAAGTATAGTATATTATCCGTAAACCGATAGGGGGCTAGAACGGCTTAACTAGGAAGTTTAGGCTTACCTCCGGGGCGTTATCGACCGTAACTAAGGGGACTAGGACAAATAGCTCCCCGTAGTATAAATAGCGCTTAACGGGAGAAATCACTCTTTAATTAGTATATCCCCTTTCTTTAGCCGTCCGGCAATAGCCCGGAGGGGCGTATAGCCTCCTTTATATAGCGACTTAAGTAGGTCTCGGACTTCTATTAGTCGTTAATAGCCTCGGCAGCGTAGGACTAAGAGCGGTATACTAATAAACGGCGGGAACCTATAGAGCGATTTACGGTAGGTGATAAAGTCTAGGTAGACCTATAGAACTACGCATCCTTAAGGCCGAAGAAGAAGCTCGACTAGCTATACGTAAAATTCACGGTTAAGAGAGTGCTAAGCCCGTAAGCCGTCGAGCTAGAGGGACTGCCTAACGGGATTTACCCGAATTTTAACGTAGACCTTCTTTACCGAGCAGCAGTAGATCCGATGCCCGGCTAAGTAATAGCGGACCCGCAGCCTCCCGTAATCTTAGTAAAGGGAGAAGAAGAGTTCTTAGTAAAGGAAATTCTCGCCGTACGATAGAAGAAGGTCGGCCGCGGCAGTAGGCGCGAAGTCCTTATAAGGTAGTAAGGGTACTAAGACCTAACGTAGCACCTAGCAGCGGACTTCGTAGATACGGAAGCGCTCGATCGCTTCGAAAAGCGCTTTAGGGCTATTAGAGAAAACGAAGGACCGCCCGACGCTGCGTTGCCGGCAAAGAAAAATGTACGGTTTACGCTCCCTAAAGCGAGCCGCGCAGCCTAAGGCGCGCCCGGGCCTTACGTAACACGTCGTTAGATTTCGCTCGGGTAGGGTAGGGGTCTTATATAAGGGTCTTCGACTATTAGTAAGATTAGGTCTACGACTTAATCCACATTCTTATATACGAGCGGGGAAGAGGCACGTACGGGCGGGGAAAGGGGCTTATACGAATAAGGGTAAAGGGCTTATACGGATAGGGGTAAGGGGCACGTACGGACAAAGGGGTACGTGCGTAGAGCTATATATCCGTATGCATAGGTGCGCCTACACTTAGTTCTTTATAGATAATTTCTATACCTATATAGAGGGCACCTATATAATTACTCTGCCTACCTTATTATACTAAGATCCCTAATACCGACTACGAGAAGTAGTTAGCGTAGATAGATATATTTATAAAGAATCTCGCTAACTATACTTATCGTTAGAAGCTCGAGAAGAAGGCCGCCCCCCGTTTATAGTTCCCGCCGACGCTTATACCTGCCCTTGCCTTAACCGCCTTAGCCTAACCCTTATATAGTGACCTTATAGACCTCGACCGTCTTTCCGATACTAAACGATAATTTAGGATCGATAATAAACTCTATATAGCTTACGGAGAGCCTAGATATTAGAAGGAGGCTTACGACCTAGCTAAGATAGCGAATCCGCTTTTAATGCCTTTACGTCGGGGTGGTCTTTAGTTTTAGGGCCGGGGCGCCCCCTCCCCCGGCTTCGGCCGAGGATCTTAAGGCGCCCGCGGCGGCGGGTATAGCTAGGGCTAGCTCGTCCGTACGGCCGACTATAAATAAGGCCGTATTCTTAGAGAAGAGGATACGGATTTATAAAGCGAGCGGCCGGCGTTAAGGCTACTACTAAAAGATATACCCCTAGAGTAAGTCGCTCTTAGGGGTTATATGTAAGGGAGGATAAAAGAATTAGGTTATAGCTTTTAGATAGAACGGACCTTTAGATTAATTCGTGAATATAACGCAGCTACCCGCGTAACTATAGAGCCGGGAGATAGGGATATATGCACGATAGATAATGCATTTTAGCTCGGGGACTATTCGGCTATTAGTCGCCAACTAGTCCCCGACAACCCCTCTCGAGGCCTAAGGGTATATCCCTAAGGCCTCGATATATCTTAGAAGGGGGGCAAGCTTTAGTCTTACTATAAGAGGGCAACCGTATTGTAATAAAGGATTATTCGTACTTTTAACTATCGTTCCTACCTTCCTAAACGTACCTTTAGTCTATCTTCTTATAATTTCTAAAGCTTCTCTTTTTTAGTTACCTAAGAGCGATAGCGCTGCGCGGCAGGCGTATTTCCGGACGTATAGGCCGCGTAGGCCGAATAGGTTATAGTAGCTATCGAGTCGCTAGCCTATCGCCGTTACCTTACGTAACGGAACTAATATTAGAAGACGAATATACTAACTTATATAAGGGCTATAACGAGCGTCTTAGGACGCTATTACTAATTTTTTCACTACCTAAGGGGGCCCGATCTATCCCCTCGCGAAGTTAAACGTAAGCTAGCCCTTTATAACCTACCCCTCGGCGTATAGATATCCTCGTAGCTCTTTAAGCAAGAGCCGTAGAGCTTAAGGAGGAGAAAAGATTAAGAGATAGGATTATAGAACTTCGAAAGGAATTTTTGCAATAAGGTAACTTATTCGGCAAGGACTTATATAAACGTCGCTAATAGTTAACCGAATCGAGGGAGAGTCGTAGTAGGGAAATTAAAATAAAAAACATTCCTTAGTTATTACAACCGACTAACCCTTAAAAACGTCTTAATTAGATTAGCGATCTTAAGGATACCTTTATCGCTGCCTTACGTCGTTTTAAGCGCAATAAGAATAAAATCTTATATACCCTTAACTATATATATATAGACTATAAGGCGAGATAGAGGCGATACCTCGACGAAAAGCTCCCTATAGAGAGGGAATTACTTCGCACTAACTAAGATAATTTTCGTAACTAAACCCTAATTTTAATTAAAGATACTGCTAATCGCGAGACTCTCTTAGCTATATAACTATAGGAAGCACGCTAACGAGAGGGTTAGTCCCCCCTCGATTTTAGTCTTTACTTAGATTCCCTCGAGCAATACCTAGAACGTCCGCTAGAAAAAACTTATATACTTTCCTTTTTTGCGAAGTTACGTCCCGATCTTCGGGACTAAATCTCCTTTTATTTAGCGTCTATTTAAGATAACACTCGTAAGGAGATAGTCTAACTCGCTTAACGCTTCTAAGATGCTTTAGGAAATAAAAAAACGCCCCGTAAAGCTAACTAACGACTAGTCGACCCTAACTTAAGGGGCAAGAGGCTCTTATTCGATAGGCTATCGCCGACGTAAAGGCCGAAATAGATTTATTAATAACTATTAAGATTCTAACGCCGCTAGATAGACCTCGAATAGCCGTAGAAACGGTCGTAGCAACGGCCGTAGGAACGGCCGAGGAAATAGTCGCAATAGTCGCAACGGCAGGAATAAATACGGTAGGAATAGCCGTAGCAATAACTAGGGAGGAAATTCGTATAGAAACGGCGAAAGCTAATCCGGCATAATTATTTATTAGTATTATAAGAAACTAGGCTATATATAAGCCGATTGCTAGGCGATAGCGAGAGCTAACCGAGCCGTGGCCGATTTAAAGACGATAAATAAGGAGGGAAACGCCTAGAAGTCGAAGTAAATACCTCTCCTTCGACTAAGCTATAGGTAGAGGTAGTTAAGAGACTATATACTACTAGAAAGCTACTAAGGCGAATACCTTGTAACCTAAATTTTATGCTATTTCTTAATAAAGACGATAACTTAGCGAACCTTAAGCGAACGGGGGAGGAAATACCGGCGACTCTTTTAGACTTTAAAGACGTGTTTTCTAAACACGAGGCCGATTTACTACTAAGGAAGAAGGGCACCGATTATACGATTAACCTATTGCCCGACTCTAAGCCACCTTTTAGACCTATCTACCCTCTTTCTTAATCTAAACTTTAGGTTCTTAAGGAGTAGATAGATTAGTCCCTTAAGCGTAGCATTATTCGGAAATCTAAGAGTTCGGCCGGAGCTCTTATTCCTTTTATACCTAAGAAAGACGGCACTTTACGCCTTTATATAGACTACTAGGGGGTTAATAGCATTACCGATAAGAATCGCTACCTACTCCCCCTTATTTCGGAGATTATAGACCGTTATTAAAGGGCTAAGTACTTTTCGAAGATTAACCTAAAAAACGTATACTAACGCATCCGGATTAAGGGAGGGGATAAATAGAAGATAGCCTTTTATACTCGCTATAATTACTACGAGTATTTAGTATTGCCGTTTAGATTAACTAACGCCCTTACTATATTTTAGTTATATATTAACTAAGCTCTTAAAGGCCTTATAAACACTATTTGCGTCGTCTACCTTCATGATATTTTAATCTTTTCTAAGACCTACGAAAAGCATATAAAACACTTACGGTAAGTCCTCGGACGATTAAGGAATACCGAGCTATTCGCTAATTTATCGAAGTGCACTTTCTATAAGCAGTCTTTAGAGTTTTTAGGATTTATCTTATCTATTAACGGAGTTGCAATAGACCTAGCCTGCGTTAAGGCTATTATAATTGGGAAGAACCTCGTTCTTTCTATAATGTTTAAGTTTTTCTCGGTGATATAAATTATTACCGACGATTTATTTTAGGATACTCTAGCATTATTGCCCCTTTTACTACGTTATTAAAAGGGAGCGTTAAGAGAAGAAAGCCCGGACGAGTATAGCTAAACACTAGCGAATTAATAGCGTTTTACGCCGTAAAAAACGCCTTTACAATAGCCCTACTTCTCCGATACTTCGACCCTTAAAGACTGATTCGCATTAAGACTAATGCCTTAATTTTCGCAATAGCTAGCATTCTTTCGTAGCCCGATAATAAAGGCTACTATTATCCGATTGCTTTTTAGTTACGGAAGTTTATTAGCCTTAACTATAGCACCCTTAATTCAGAGATATTTACTATCGTTAAGTTATTTAAACACTAGCGATACTATGTCGAAGGGGTAGCGAATACCGTTAAAGTTTTATTAGATTATTAAAACCTTTAAGGCTTTATAAAGCAAGTATCCCTTAATAGAAGATAAGTACGTTAGTATATATACGTAGCTCCTTTCGATTTTACGATTAAACACTAAGCCGGTAAATTAAATCCTATCGATGCTTTATTAAGGAAGCTAGAATTTATAGGCGAAGCCCTACCGTCTATAGAGCTACTCCTAGAACGATAATAAAAGTTAGCAATTATTCGGTAGGTATATATAGCTATAGATTCTTTATAAAGCGACCTAAAGACGAGTTCTTAGGTCTTTACTATCTTTAAGCTTTACGAGATATCTTTACGTAACGAAAATACATAAGCTCTCTAAGATTCGATCGCTTAGCATTTAGGAACGAGTCCCGCTAAGTTAGCCACTTAGGTTAAAGATATCGTTAGTTATAAATAACGGTATTAAAGACAATTAGCTAGGTTAGCAGCTCGTTGTAAAAGGGTCTATAAGAGCAATATCTCTAAGCCCCTTTTTAAGCTCTATAAGAGGACTTAAGCGGAAGGTCCGTAGACTATATAGCGAGTATAGGCCGAAAGTACCTTAAAAGAAGGGGTAAGTCCTTAGTTATTAAGCCTAGATAGAGTTATTTTGCATTTAGGAAAAATCATAGTGCCCGTAGAGGTTGCCTTAAGGCAAGAGCTTATTTAGCTCTACTACGACGATCCCCTTATAGGATACTTCGGAATAGCCCGTACGAAAGACCTCCTATCCCGGAAATTCTTCTAGGAAGGAATAGCTCGTAATATAAATAGCTATATGCGTTTATATTATATCTATTAAGGCGCTGTTCTAAAGCGGCATGGCCTATATAGCGTCCTTAAGTCGCTGCCTATTCTTATAAGACCTTAGGAAGAAGTCTCTATAGACTTTACTACCGGTTTTCCGGAGTTATAGTTCGATAGTAGAGAAGTTAACGCAATACTAATAATCGTTAACTAATACACTAAGTATAGCGTATTTCTCGCGGTCTCTAAGATAATAATAGCGCTTAAGTTAGCTAAGGCTTTTTATTATAAGATTAAGCTTATCTATAGAGTACCGAAAGGCATTATTTCCGATAGAGGATCTCTATTTACTAATAAGTTTTAGTTAGACCTCTATTATATATTACGGATAAAACGTAGGTTATCGATAGCCTTTTACCTATAAACCGACGGTTAGACCGAACGGGTAAATTAGATACTATAATACTACCTTCGGTATTATATAAATGCCGAATAAAACAACTAGCCTAGACTACTACGAGAGGCTTAGTTCGCTTATAATAATACGAAGAAGACGACTATAGGCTTTTCGCCTAATAAGGCATTATTCGGATACTAACTAGACTACTATATCTACCTTACGGACGATGCTATTATTAAGGGAGTGCCTAAAGCGAGAGCTCCTATTAGCAAATTAGCAGACTTAAGGAAAAAGCTAAAGACTTATTAGCGATTAGCTATCGAGTCGCAAAAGAAATCCTATAACCTTTATTATAAGCTACTTACCCTTAAGGTTAAGGACTTAGTAAGACTCTCTACGAAGAACTTACGCCTTAAAGACTAAAGAAGGAAGCTATTACCTAAATATATTAGACCTTTTAAGGTTATTTAAGCTATTAGCAAGCAGGCGTACCGCCTAGCCCTACTAGAGAAATACAACCGGCTTTATAATATGTTTTATATTAGTCTTCTTAAGCCGTAGGCAGAAAAGGCTATTAACTAATACCCTAGCGACTTACTGCCGATGCTTAACCTCGACGATGCTAAAGGAGAATAGTCGGTCTAGCAAATTAAGGACTATAAGAAGAAGAAGGGCGTTACCTACTACTTAGTGAAATAGGAAGGTTAGCCAGCCGAATACAATAAGTAGGTTGCTTAAGACGATATAGCGAATGCCTAAGAACTTATTAACGAATACTTAGAGATACGACTAAAGAAACGGCGGAAATTACGTATTACGAAATAACTTCTTTTTAGCTTACCCTAACTTTTCTACTTTTACTCCGCCGCTACTTTATCGTTATTCCTTAATATCTATACGGTAGAAGTCTCTTACTTTTATTTCGCTAGTAAAGTCCGCAATAATAAGGAGACGTTTTAACTACTCCCCCCTTCCTTAGCGACCGCTCTCCTCGATTATTTTATATAAGTTATCGTATATATATTCTCGTCCTACCCGCTATAGGGTAAAACCTACGTCCTTAATCACTAGACGAAGCTTCTAGTCCCTATTCTCGCGTATAGTTTTCCGTCGCTCTATCGATGCCTACCGGTATTCGAAACGACGTTTCGTATATAAACGTTTAGCACTTAATACCCCCTATTCCTCTCGGTAGGCCGTTATTACGGCCACGAACGACGCATAGACTTAGTAGAAGATTAACTTTATCTTCTTCTTCTCTATCTCGTCCCGAGTAGTCTATAGCTTAGCTATCTTCGTCTAAATAGCGCATAGATTAGCTATATCCTTAGACATTATTGCCGGCACTTATAATTTTATTAGCAACTATATCCCGACTTAATAGGGAATAAAGATCTTACCGATTCGCAAAGGTTACCGCGCGAGTTGTATTAAATATATCTGCTTAATCGTGCATCCTCCTATATATAATATAGTTCGACTACTCTAGTATCGTCCTCGTTGTCGCTAAACCCTTATATACTGCTATTAAGGCACTTAATATAGTATAGCTCGGTGACTCGGCACCCTTTCGCCCGGCGACTTTTTATATATACGGCCTTCTTACCCTTTTTCTTAGGCGATATCCCTTTCTAGATATTCCTCTTATCGACGGTGTTTCCTTTAGTATTCGCCTCTATATCCTCTTCTCTATCGTCTTTACTAGACGACGAAAATGTTTCGGGTTTAATAACCGCTAGCGTTATACGCTTTATATTCGCGTAATCTTCTTAGGACTCTACTACAATAGGTTTTTTTATGCTTATAAAAGGCTCTTTAAACAATTAACGAAATAGTTAATCTTCGGTTTCTTCCTCTAACGAGGATATCGATTTCTTTAAGGCATTTCGTATATTCTTCTCGGTAAGGAGTCGTTTTAATAAGGTGGTTTTCTCTCCGCTCGTCTTCTTTAGCTTTATCTCTTCCTATGCTATCGCTACGGCGTCCTTAATCGATACTCTATTCACCGATAACTCTGAGACTTAAGCTATAACTAAGGGACCTATCGGCTAAATATCGTCTATCTATTTTCCTCCCTTTTAAGGCGTCTCTACCGTTGCGCTTGCCGTTCGCTTAGGACCTATAGCGTTAAATTAATTCGGAATATGCTCGTCTAATTCGGAATATGCTCGTCTAATTCGGAATATGCTCGTCTAATTCGGAATATGCTCGTTAGATTTAGAATATACTCGTCTAATTCCGAATATACTTCTCTATAAGATCTCGATATAGTTATATAATAAGAGAAGAGAAGAAAAAAATCTTTATATATAAAGAGCAGCACTCTATTATAGTTCGCTAACTATACGTAGGCGACTAGCCCCCTATTGCGTAGTAACTATTATAACGCGTAACTAATACGATAATTATTATAATATATATAATAATAACTATCGTCGTTAATTTTTATACTACGTTTAATCCTATTTTAATCCTATTCTAGTCCTATTTGCTATTAGGACTTTGTTTATACCTAAAGCTATCCTAGCGTCTAAAGCGTCCGCCCTAGAAGGGGGGGATAATTATAACGCAGCTACCCGCGCAACTATAGAGCCGGGAGATAAGGATATATACACGATAGATAATGCATTTAAGCTTAGGGACTATTCGGCTATTAGTCGCTAACTAGTCCCCGATAACCCCTCTCGAGGCCTAAGAGTATATCCCTAAGGCCCCGATATATCTTAGAAGGGGGGCAAGCTTTAGTCTTACTACGAGAGGGCAACCGCATTGCAATAAAGGATTATTCGTACTTTTAACTATCGTTCCTACCTTCCTAAACGTACCTCTAGTCTGTCTTCTCATAGTTAAATAGTAATAAAAAGTTAATCCTTCTCTATACTCGTCTCTCCTTTACGCGTAACCTTTAGTCCCTTTACTACGTTAATATATTATCCCTCGTAGATTTTAGCTATACTACCGTAGCGTTCGCCGATCTTTACGCTATCGTACGGAAATATAACGTTACTATAAAGAAGCTTTTTAAACCTAAACCGCTTTAACTAGCCGACGGTATACCTTTAATATAGATAACAGATTATTTTATAGCCCGAATGACTATTAGTAAGTATATAGAACTTATGCTTTTCTTTATTACGAATCTATTACCCTTTACCCTAATTATCCTAGGCATCCTTTAGCTTAAGGAATATAAACTAACTATACTTTAGAAATCTCTTTAAGTCCGCTTCGATTCCGATTACTATATAAGATACTACCTGCCTTTAAGCATAATAGCCGAGGATAGGATAGCTTTTAGGACTCCTATTACTCCTGCGCCTAAAGGGCATTAATTATATCGAAAGGTATATTTTTCTAACGTTATAGAGATTTAGACTACCCTAACGTTTACCCTAAAATAAGGGATCCCTATAACGATAGAAGACGTGCCGGAAATTCCCTTTCGGTAAGAAGAGATTAATATCTTAGAAGACTAGACTATCCTACCGGGAAGTTATATACCTATAGACTCGTTTACTAAGGAATATCTACCTAAGTAAGTATCGTACCCTTTAAACCCTGGCTAACCGATTCGATATCCTTTATATAGGATATAGCTATTCGCTTAGGAAACCGCTTGCTTAATATCCCCGATTAGCCCTCCGAACTCCCTTAAGACTTAAGCCTTTAAGGCTACTCCGCCGTAGACTACTTTAGTAGCTCGCCTACTCTTTATTCGCCTTACCGCCGGCCGTCGCTACGTTTCCACCTAGTAGGGCTAGACGAGACGCCCCTACCGGCGTATACGATAGGAAGATTAAATACCCTTAGATATAAACGATATCCGCTATATACGAGTAATTAACTTTATTTAATTCTATAAATAGGATAGTGTCTAAGCGATGCGAATTAGTATATCTAAATTAGCTAAGCTAGTCGAGGAGGGAGAAAATCTACGACTCCTTAACGAACTCTTAGTAGGCTTAGTTAAGGTCCTAGAACTATTTAAAACCTCTTTCTAACGCATTATTACTAAGGACTATATAATAGAGGTAGCCCGGGCCGCCTTCCTTAAACGGTTTTATAATTTCCTTTAGACGAACCTTTAGGATATAGCTAATTCTATATCATAGTATTAGGTTATATTATATATCATCCTACGTAACCTTTACATCGTATATATAGACATTTAGACTTAGTATATAGCTATGTCCCTTCGTGGATTAACAATAATTATATACCCCCCTTAAGCTCGTTCTCTTATAGTTTAATCTACTATTTTATCCTATTGCCCTTAATTAATAATCTCGCTATCTTACCCTTTTCTTTTCTAATCTCCCTTCTTCGCGATATAAGTCTGCTTCCTCGCCGGACCCCTTTCGACTAAGTTTTCCTCGATTATTAGAATTTTCCTAGCGTAGATACGCCGTCTCGACGCGAATTACATAAGATCCCCTCTTTCCCCCCCCCTTACCCTTTCCCTATTATCTTCTTCGTTGCCCTATCTAATCTACGATATCCGACCTCGTTATAGAGACCGATCCCTTGTCCGCCGCTACCTTAGCCGTTACTCCGCTAGCTCCCGCCGACCCGGAGCCTTAGAACGACTACCTTTCCCGCTATCCCCGTCTCGCCGCGCTACTTTAGGCCTAACGGCCTATATTCGACTCGTTCGCTTATATCTAAGCTTACGCTACCCTTAATTTCCGCGCCCTATAGGCCGAGTCCCTTACTTACCTTAATAATGCTTACGCTAAGTTAGATACGGGAGTGCTTATCTCTTAAGAGTATACCGCCGACCTCTAGCGGTAGCTTAACCGTACTACGTCCTCTCTCCTCGTCCTTACTAAGCGTAACGTAGCCCGGGACTAAGCCCTAGCCCTTACCTCTACCCCTTCCCGTTCCTATATCGCCGACCCCGAGAGGTTCGCCGGCGACTCTAGCACTTAAAAGCAACGTTAGGAGGCTTTCCGGACCTAGCGCGACGGCCTTGCTATTAAGCTCCGTTAGGACGCCGCCTTATACCCTACGGAATAAGACTGTATTCTCTACGCGGTTAGCCGGCTTACTAGCCGGGCCGCCTCTATTATCGCTAGCGTTCCCTAGGACGTCCTCGATAATAAGTCTTTCGCTAATTAGTAGTATACTACTATTAAAGCCCTTACCGACGACCTTAGCCTAGTCTTTAGTGCTAATTTTACCCGCGCTTAGTCGGAGGCCGACTTTAACGCCTTATTAATAAAGAATATCTCTTAGCCGGACTTCTATTTAAAGTTTACCTAGCTTTAAGCCGACTTATCGTTTAACGGCACCGCTTACGTCGCTTACCTTTATTCGAAGGTCTCTATCGAACTTACTAACGCCGCCGCTCTATAGGTCGAATGCCCGGCCTATAATAACTTTACGGCCTAAGCTAAGATATTTTCCACGCTTTAGGACAACTAGTAGCGTATTAAGGCCCGTTCTTAGCTTTAGCCGCCTCGCCACCCTGCTCGTACCGGCCCTGCCTTACCCGCCTTACCCGCGCCTCTTGCCGGTAACCTAATGCAGCTCGATGTATTCTAGGCCCGGCTTACTAACGCTAAAAAGCAACGGCGGTTTAAGAACCGTCTTTACCTCTACTACGCTTAGCTGGCTACCGCTACCTATACCGCCCGGACCTACCCTAATAAGGGTATCGGTGCTAATCCCGGCGCTAACCCTAGCGCTAGTCCCGGCGTCGGTTCCGGCTCTAGCCGCGGCCGTGGCCGTAGTAGCGGTACGTCTGCCCCGCGCTTGCTCGAACCCCCTCCCCCCCGCTATTAGGTTCGCGCTATTAAGCAGGGCTTTATCGAGGGCGAAGTAGACAACCTCCCCGCCTCTTCCCCGTCCTCGGGAAATACGTAGCTCCTTCGCCTTATCGCGCGATAGAGCTTTTAGTGTCTAAGTTTATAGCTTCGTTCGATACCGGGGAGGATCTTTGCCTCCCCGCGGGAATACAACCGCGTGCTCTACTTATGCCTTTATCCCTTATGTCCGCCGATATTATTATAAGTGCTTTAGTCGACTCCGGCTATTCCGGATACGCCTTTATACACGCTTAGACCGCGTACCGCCTTACCCTTTCTATCCGCTAGCTCTAATTCCTACGACGGCTTTCTCTCGCCGATAGTAGCGACTATAAGTCCGGCTCCGTTACTTATTGCGCTTTTTCGGTTTCCCGGATTAGCGCTTATATTAAGTCTATCTACTTCTTTCTTACGAAGCTTAGCTATAAGGTTATTCTTAGCCTCCCTTAGCTACGCCGGCACGACCCCGTTATTAGCTAGCGCGGTAACTCCCTTTCCTTTTAGTCCCCCTTTTGTCTAGCCTCTTGCCTCTCGGACTACTAGCCTTATCTTATCCCGGGCCTTTCGGCCACCCTTACCCGCCTTACCCGCCCTATCCCGGCTCCCCCCGCCTTTATTTTAGAGGGAATATAATTAATAAATATAATTCGTTTTCCCTTTACTCCCTCCGTCGAAGACTCTAACGACGAGGGCGAGCCCCTTACCGCCTCCTCCGTCGAGGACTCTAACGACGGGGACGAAACCCCCGTTAATGCGATCCCTATTCTTACTACTACGATCCCTATTTCCGCCCGTATAGCCCTAGCCTATCCTCCGGCCTTTATCCGTTCCGTCCGCTTTAGTAACGTTCTTAAGTTTATTCCCCCGTCCCTTAGCCTTTCCCTCTCTGCGTTTTTCGAAGATGCTCTTAACGTAGGTAAACCCGCCTATCCGGACTCCTCCCGTTAGGTTAACGACGCTAACTCTAACTCCGGCTACGACTCTAACTCCTTAGCTACCCTTTACCCTCGCCGCTATATTCGACCTCCTTACCCTTATCCAGTCTATAAGACCGCTAGCTACCGCCGCCCTATATTACGGCTAAGTCGTAAGACTATCGGACCTTAGCCCCTCCGCTTCTTATCCCCTAACGACTCGGCGTTTAACGTTTAGATGCTTAACGTCGACGCGATAGTAATATTCTACCGGTAGCCTAAAGTCTAGACCTCTTAGACCTCGATTAAGGCCTTTACCGCTAAGCCTTTACCTACCGAGCCCTTACTACCTATTGACTAAGATATCCTTAAGGACCTTTATTAGGCCGTTTAATTAGATATATAAATGCCGAGGATATAAAAGCCTACCTTAACCCTTACCTTTATAACTTTATTAACGACTACCTTAATAAGATCTACCTTAATAAGATCTCCCTTAACGATATCGCTAAGTTCTTTAAGAAGTAAGAGAAGGTCCTTTATACGCTCGATAAGCTTTAGGCTAAAGTCCTTAAGGAGCTCTACTATATAATCTATATATAGCTTAAGAGCGAGGCCGATAAGCTCGCCCTTTACTATACTATTAATACATAAATTAACCTTAAAGAGGGGATATAACCTCCTTATACCCGCCTTCGCCCTTTTAGCGAAGCCGAGAACCGGATCGTCCGCGCGTACGTTAACGAGTAGCTTAGGAAGGGCTTTATCCGCCGCTTTACCTCCCCCGCTACTGCCTTTATTATACTCGCCCGTAAGCTAGGCGGGGGCGTCCGTTTTTGCGTTAACTATCGCGGCCTACATAAGGCTATAATTAAGAACCGTTTCCCTTTGCCCTTTATCTACGATACTCTCGCCTATATCCGGAAGGCGAAGTATTTTACTAAGATCGACGTTATCGCGGCGTTTAATCGCCTTCGCATTGCCGAAGGATATAAGTAGAAGACCGCGTTCGCTATATAGTACGGGCTTTTTAAGTATTATATTACCCCTTTTAGCCTTACCGCCGCCTTATCCTACTTTTAGAGTTTTATTAATATAGCCTTTTACGGTATCCTTAATAAGTTCTGCTTTACTTATTTAAACGACGTTTTAATCTTCTCGGAGATATAGGAGGAGCACTAGGCCTACGTTAACGTGGTTTTTAAGCACCTTAATGCCGCCGGCCTTTAGCTTAACGTAGATAAGTATAACTTCTACGTTACTAAGACTAAGTACCTCGGCTTAATTATCTCGGATAAAGGCATTCGCATAGACCTTAATAAGGTTCGTGCGGTCTTAGACTAGCCTACCCCCTCCTTTATTAAAGACCTCCGGCGCTTCTTAGGATTCGCTAATTTTTATCGGCGTTTTATTCGCGGCTTTTCTAAGCTTGCGAACCCTCTTAACGCCCTTACTAAGGACTCTGCCCCTTAGATCTAGTCTCCCGCCTACGCCTAAGCCTTTAAAGTCCTTAAGCACGCCTTTACTACCGCCCTAGTCCTTATATACTTTGACCCCTATCGTAAGACCGTAGTTTAGATAGATGCTTTTAATTAAGCCGCCGGGGGTATGCTAATATAGCTCTTTAACGATAGTCGTTACTATCCGGTTACCTTCTTCTTATTAAAGCACTCCGCTTAAGAGTATAATTACGAGATCTACGATAAAGAACTCCTCGCGATTATAAAATCTCTCGAGGAATAGCGCCTTAAGCTCGAGGGCCTGCCTAAGTTTAAGATAGCCTTAGACTATAAGAATCTTTAGTATTTTATAACTACAAAGCTCCTTAACTAGCGATAGGCCCGCTAGGCCGAATTCCTTAGTCGTTTTAATTTTAAGATCGTCTTTTAGCCCGGCTCTTAAGCTATTCTCCCTAACGCCCTTAGCCGCTTGCCCGGCTCCCGCCCTCCCTCCCTTACCGACCGAGCCGACGAGAGGATTAACTATCGATATTAAGTTATCCTCCCTAAGTCTAAGGTTAATGCCTCCCTCTACCCTAATACTACTACCGCCCTTAATACCGTTAAGGAGTCCGATTCGTTTATAAATACAATTTATAAATATAATTCCGACTGCCTCGACTTCTACGCCCTCGATAACTCTAAGCCGATCGATAACCTTATCGACCGGGCTTATTCCTCCTCCCCGCTTATCTCCGCTATTCGCGTGGCTCTTTAGTCCCTTTAGCCCCGCTAGCCTTACCCCCTTCGAGCCTTTCTCCGCTCGATCCTTAAGACCGCTCTCTCCGAGGTCTAAGGCCGGTTCTATTTCTAAGGCCGGCTCTTCGTTCCCCCTAACGACGCCTTAATTCTTTAAATCCTCGTCCGCGCTTATACCTCCCCCTTTGCCGGCTACTCTAGACGTATAAAGACTGCTAGCCTCTACCGCTAGTCCTATATCTAGCCCGGCATACACAAGTCTATTTCTAGCTTCGTGCGGAACTATTATACGTGCCTACGCGCTAAATCCCCTCGTTCCTCCCCTTAAGGCCTACTCTAGCCCTTAAGTATTCCCTTCGACCTATAGACCGATATATCCGTCGATTTTATTACCGACCTCCCTATCTGCCGTCGTAATAGCGTCGAGTTTTCTAATATCCTTGTTATCGTCGACCGCCTTACGAAGATACGCTACTACGTCTTAATACCCTCGATAACCGTTAAAGACGTTATTAACGCGTTTGTTTCCCGCGTTTAGTCCCTCTATAGCGCCCCGGCCTTTATTATTAGCGACTATAGCACTTAATTTATTTCGTCTTTCTAGTAGTAGCTTAGTCGTTGCTTTAGTTACCGCCTCTACCTTAGCTCCGCCTACTACCCTTAGACCGACGGTTAGACTAAGATTGCGAACGCTTAAATAGAGGTTTACCTTTATTATTATACTACCTACCTTTAGGACGATTAAGTCGACCTCCTCCCCCTCGCTAAGTTTACTATTAATAATTAAGTCTTTAAATCTACCGGCCTCTCCCCTTTCTTCGCTAACTATAGCTTCTACCCGAAGCTTAGCACTAAGCCCTTTAGTCCCCCTTTACCCGGTATAACCCCTTAGCAGCGGAAGGAATAACTCTATAGTAACGCGCTCGCTTCCCGTCTCTAGCGTATCTCTAACTTCCTCCGCGATACGATCGAGGATGCTTAAGCCACTTAGGCTTACTACGCGGACGCCCGGCGGACTCCCGCCCCGGCGTATTAGCCCGGCGATATAGTATTCCTTAGCACCCGCTAGATCTAGACCCTCCGCCCTATAAAGAAGCTCGACTATAAGCGGGAGGGCCTATATAAAGTCCTTAAGGTATATAAGACGGCGTGCTTTTTTCGCCTCCTTAAAGGCAGCCGCCTTTACCCTATTTTTTATTACTCCCTCCTTACTAAGACCTAAGGGCCCCCTTTGCCCGGCTAGTCGGAGCTTAACGTCCGGCCCGCTAATAACGGCGTTCTCCTTTCCCCCGGCGACGACGACGGCGATAATACGTACCTTAAGTAAGAGTTTTCTTCTATCCTCGCGTAACGCTAGTACGCCTCCGGGAAGATTAAGTATCGCGTTTAATAGCGTTATAGCCCCCTTGCGTAAGAGGACTCCTCCTGCTTTAACGGCTGCTAGGACGACCTTAAGGCTTTTTACACCCTTAACCCGACTAAGCTTAAACCGGCCTTTTATACAGCCTTCCTTATATCTTCCCCTTTGCCTAAGTGATAATAAGTATAATTTATTAATATAATTTACGTTACGACGGTATACGTTAGATTCTTTATTTTACCTTTTATTTCTCCTTATTCTTCCCTCGTTCTATATTAGGCCCGCTTTTAAGACCGGTTAATATAGATTTCCTTCGTTATTATTAGCCTATCGCCCCTTTTAGGCGTTTAAGTCGAACGCCGGTTTAAGGGGGATATACTATTATAGTATTAGGTTATATTATATATTATCCTACGTGACCTCTATATCGTATATATAGACATTTAGACTTTGTCTATAGCTATGTCCCTTCGTGGATTAATAATAATTATATACCCCCCTTAAGCTCGTTCTCTTATATTCTAAATCTTTATTTCGGAGGGTCGATAAGGCAGATATAGAAGAATTCCTCTAAGTAAAGCCGGAAGTTATAGAGGTAGATATCCTAAAGAAACTCCTAAAAGAGTTTTAGGATAAACTTCCTTATTTCCTTCTAAAGAATACGAACGAGCTTCCCTTATACCGCCCTTAGGATTATAAGATCGAACTTACACTAGGCAAATAAGCGCCGTACTATAGAAATCGGCCTATATCACCTATAAAACTCTACTATATTAAAAAGTAGATTAACGATATACTTAATAAAGGCTTTATTTAGGAGTCTTCTTCTCTAGCCGTAGTATTACTAATCCTCGCTTATAAACCGGGCGGTAGTATCCGTATCTATTATAACTACTAAGGTTTAAATTAGGTTATAGTTAAGAATCGATATCCCTTACCTTTAATCCGTAAAACACTAGATTCTCTTTACGACGCTAAGTTTTATATAAAGCTAGACGTAATTACTACGTTTAACTGTATTTAAATCGCTAAGGGTTATAAGTAGCTTATAGTATTTATTACACGCTTTAGACTATTCGAGATGCTAGTTACCCCCTTCGGCCTTTATAACGTACCGTCGACCTTTTAGAACTATATTAATCACGTGCTTTATAATGCCTTTAATAACTTCTATATAGTATATCTTAATAACGTACTAGTCTTTTTAAAGACTAAGGCAGAATATAAAAACCACGTGCGGATAGTTATTTAACGCCTAGGCAACGTAAGGCTTTAAATCGATATTAGGAAGTTAGAGTTTTATATAACGAAGACTAAGTATCTTAGACTAATTATTTCGATATCTAGCATAAGTATAGACCCCGAGAAGGTACGTATAATTACGGCTTAAAACACCTTAACTTTAGTAAAAGAACTTTAGTGGTTTCTTAGGTTTATAAACTTCTACCGCCGTTTTATTAAGGGATACTTTAGTATTATCTCCTTAATAACTACGCTACTTCGGAAAGATTCCCGTTAGTCTTAAGGACCTAAATAAGCTGCCGTATTCGAGGTCCTTAAACTTGCTTTTACTACTGCCCTAGTCTTAGCCTATTTTAACTACTTAAAGAAAATAGTTATTAAAACTAACGCCTTAAATTAAGCCTTAGGAGGAGTCCTTTTATAGACTAAAGATAATAGATATCTTTACCCTATTACGTTTTTTTCGTTAAAGCATACTACCCTTAAGTATAACTATAAGATCTATAATAAAAAGCTATTAGCAATTATTAAAGCGCTTAAGGAATAGCGCTTAGAACTCTAAGGGACTACCGAAGCGTTCGACGTTATTATAGACTATAAGAATCTTTAGACGTTTATATCTATAAAGCAACTTAACTAACGATAAGTGCGCTAGGCTAAGTTCCTTTCCTAGTTTAACTTCGGGATTATATACCGCTTAGGCAATAAGGCAAACCTCTTTAACGCTTTTAGTAGGCTCTTCGGCGATAGACTAACTACCGTAGACGACGATAGACTCCTCTATCGAAATTAGGTAGTTATCCCTAAAGAGAAAGTCGACCTAACTATCCTAGAGGAACTCTTAACCGATTCCCGTGCCTCGAAGGAGGACCTTAACGCAATCGCCGCCCTTAGACTAAACGCAGCTAGTAAATCACTCGATAAGCTTATCCACGAAGTATACTAATAAGATAATCTTACCTAAGATATAATAGCGACGCTTTAAGACCTATACGCTTAACGCTAGCTAAAGTATATCCGGAAGCTCTTGCGTTACGATATATCCGAATGTTAGTTAATTAATAGACGTATCTTTTTCCGCGACCGGCTTTTCGTCCTTAATACTTTAGATCTCCGCCTTAAAGTCGTTTATCGATCTTATAATAGTAGCCTAATAAGACACTTAGGGAGGGTAAAAACCCTTAATCTATTAAACCGAATATACTAATAGCCGAGAATTTCTTACTTCGCCGCTACGTTTATTAAAGACTATACTCTTTATCTTTAGACTAAGACCCCCCGCTTATCTCCCTTTAGATTCCTAAAACCCCTCGCTCTACTAGTCCGGCTATAGGCCGAAATATTAATTAATTATATTACGATACTCCTTAAGTATACCCGAAATTAGAAGACTTACGAGAATATACTTACGATAGTTAAAAGGCTTACGAAGCTATTACTAGCCTTTCTATAGAAGAATTAGTTAACTCCTTTATCTACGTAGTCTATCGTTTATATAGAGCACTTAATACTATTATCTCTAATTAAGGCACTTAGTTTATCTCTAACTTTTAGCGATAGCTTAGTACTCGTTTATAAATAACGTTAAAACTAAGCTCGGTATAGCACTAAGAGACTAACGGTTAAACCGAAATTATTAACGCTACGATAAATAAATATATTTAAGCCTATATTAGCTTTAACTAAGATAATTAGGTCGACTAGCTCCTGCTTGTAGAATTCGCAATAAATAATTAAGTAAATAAAACAATTAGTGTTTCTCTATTCTTCGCTAACTACGGCTTTAATCCTCGTCTCGGCATCGAACCTATAGGTCCTTAACCCCTAACTCTCTCGTTATAGGCAAAGAAGGAATTCCTTCGCGCGGATATAATAGCTAGTCGTTTCGACTATATCCTCGTTTAGCTTTAAGCTCTTGTATAAGCCTTATAATAGAAATATAAGGATAATACTAATATAAAGTAGGATAAAGGCCTTTTCTTCCGACCCGGTAATATAGTTATAGTTTTATTAGAGAATATAACTACTAATCGCCTAAAGAAGAAAGAGGACGATAAATAGGACGGTCTTTATCCTATTCTTAAGGTCTACCGCGGCGCTATAGTAGTCGACCTCCTAAAATATATTTAGGTTAATAAGTCTTTCTATACGTCTAAGGTACGGCTTTAGATAACGGAAATAATACCGGGCTAGGCATAGATTAATCGAGAGGAACAACGTAACGTCGTAGGCCGTATCGCGGAACGCGATAACGACGGTAATATTAAAGAAATATAGGAATTTAAGAAGATCCTTAACGTATACGATAATAAAGCCCTAACTGCTATAGAACGAGCTTAGGGGGGGTATATAACTATTGTTAATCTACGAAGGAGCGCAGCTATAGACTAAGTCTAAGGGTCTATATATACGATATAGAGGTCACGTAGGATAATATATAATATAACCTAACACCGTGATAGTATATCCCCCTTAAATCGGCGTTCGACTTAAACGCCTAAAAAGGGGCAATAGCAGAAGAGCGAGAGCTAAGGGAATCCCGTGTTAATCGACCTAAAAGGTAGGCCCTTATAACACAAAGGAAGGAAAGAAAATAAAGCTCGAGGTCGGAAAGCCTATGCGCGCTAAGATAAATTATATTTATTAATTATATCTATTATTATCTAGGCAAAGGGGACGAGGCGAGGAAGGTAGTATAGAAGGCGGGGCGAGGCTTAGCCGGGTTTACAGCGTAGAAGGACTTAAGGTCGTCCTAATATCCGTTAAGGCATAAGGAATCCTCCTACGTAAGGGGGCTATAACGCTACTAGATGCGATATTTAATCTTTCTAAACGCGTACTAACGTTACGCGAGGATAGAGGAGAATTCCTACTTAAAGTGCGCGTCGTTATCGTTATCGCCGTCCGGGGAGAGCAGGATGCCCCCGTTAGTAGGCCGGATATTTAGGTCGGCTTAGCCGGGTAAAGGGGGCTCCTAGGTCTAGGTAAGGAGTAAGTAGTAGAAAATAAGGTAGAGACGGCTACCCTTAGGGAGGCGGAGGAGGCAAGCCGTCTTATACGCCTTAAGGACCTTATATAGGCCCTCCCGTTTATAGTTAAGCTTCTTTATCGGGCGGAGGGTATAGATCTAACGGGTGCTAAGAAAGACTATATCGCTAGGCTAGTACGTCGGGGCGGGCGCCCGGCGGGCATCGGCGTACCGGGCCTAAGTGGCTTAAGCGTCCTCGATCGCGTTACGAAGGAAGTCGGATACGCGTTAGAGGCGTAAGGCGAGCGCGTCGCTACGGAGGTACTCCTTACGCTGCTAAGGGGTTATACTAAGGGGGGGTAGTCCTAAAGGCTTAGTGCTAAGCTTCGGGTCGAAGCCGTAGTTAGCGAAGAAAGAGGAGAGGCCGGTAGACTTAGAAACCTAGTTATTACCGGTAAACTTAGCGAGGGGAAGGAGATCTACCTAATCGTCCTAAAGGAAGGTAGTATAGCAGCGGAGGTAGACCTCTATCTAAGCGTTCGCGATCTTAATCTAGCTATTAGTCTAAGGGTAGTAGGCGGAACTAAGGTATAAGCGGCAGCC
Organism: Ophiocordyceps sinensis; assembly: GCA_012934285.1. NCBI lineage: Eukaryota > Fungi > Ascomycota > Sordariomycetes > Hypocreales > Ophiocordycipitaceae > Ophiocordyceps > Ophiocordyceps sinensis. Next base: position 10,112,656 of record JAAVMX010000004.1, read on the forward strand.
GAGGCGGCGGCTAAGCTACTACTAGAAGGCGGAGATAAACTAAGTGCCCCTATTACTAACTATTAAGGCAAAGGTGCTATAAAGAGACTAAACGCGAGAAACAAACGCGTTAACGACGTCCTAGACTATTATCGAGGGCGTCGGGACGTAGTAGCGCATCTTCGTAAGACGGTTAACGATAACTAAGATACTTAAGAACTTAACGCTATAACGGCGGCAGACGGGAAGGTCCGTAACGAAATTAATAAAGATATCGGTCTAAAGGGCGAAAGGGATGCTTAAGGGTTAAAGAAGGCCCTAAGGGGCGGAACGGGGGGATTTAGCGCGGAGGCAGACGTAGTAATTGCGAACGAAGCTAGAAATAGACTTATATATACTAGGCTAAACGTAGGTTCGGTGGTAGAGGCTCGCGGTCTTAGTGCGCTTAAGGTAGCTAGCTAGCGGGGAAGTATAAGTGCGGATTAAGATCTAGAGGATAAGGGCGTCGTTAGGGGGAACGAACAACCGGCCCTAAAAGTAGAACCGGCCCTAGGCCTCCGAGAGGGCGGACTTTAGGATTAAGCGGAGAGGTACGCGAAGAGACTTAGGCTAACGGAGCTAAGGAGACCGGAGAGCCGCGTGAATATCGGCGATAAGCGGAGAGGAGAAATAAGCCCGGTCGATAAGGTCGTCGATCGGCTTAAAGTCGTTAAAAGCATAGAGGGTAAGGCAGTCGGAGTCGTTAGAATTATATTTATTAATTATATTTATAGACGAGTTAGGCTCCTTAAACCCGTTAGGGAGTAAGGAGGCGTCGACCTTAGACCGTAGAAGGATAACCTAGTAACGATAGTCGATCCTCTCGTCGGCGCAGTCGGTTAAGGAGGTAGGGCGGGAACCGGGGAGTCGGCTAAAGGCGTTAGGGAGGGTAGCTTAAAAGCTAGGCTAAAAGACAATCTTAAAGTTAAAGCGACTTAGGAACTCGGCCTAATAGGCCTACCGTTAGTTAAAGAGCTTTATAGTTATAAAATACTAAAGGTTCTTATAATCCGAAGCGATCTTAAACTTAGGCAGGCCTTTAAGCTTAAGGCGCTATTCCTTAAGGGACTTTACGATCGCGAGGAGTTCCTTATCGTAGATCTTATAGTTATATTCCTAGGCGGAGTGTTTCGACGAGAAGAATACGATAGGGTAGTAGCGGCCGTCGTTAGAGAGCTATCTTAGCACGCCCTTAGCAGCTTAGTTAGAAGCATCGGTCTAAACTATAGTCTTTCGAGAGGGGTTAAAGTATGCGAGGAATAAGGCGGCGGTAAAGGCGTGCTTAAGGGCTCCGAAGACGCGGGCGCAAGCGGGGGACTAGATCTAGGGGGCAGAGTTCTTAGTAAGGGCGTTTAAAGGGTTCGCGAGCTTAGAGAAGCCGCGGATAAAACGCCGATAAAAATAAGCGAACCCTAAGAAACGCCGGAGGTCTTTTATAAAGGAGGGGGCTAGCTAGTCGAGGACGGCGCGGACCTTTTTAGGATCTATGCGTATGCCTTTATCCGAGATAATTAGGCTAAGGTACTTAGTCTTAGTAATATAGAAATCGCACTTATCGACGTCGAGCTAAAGGCTAGCGGCGTTAAGGCGCTTAAGGACCTCCCGGACGTAGGCTTAGTGCTCCTCCCGTATAGTAGAGAAGATTAAAACATTATCTAAGTAAGCGGAATAAAAATCATCGAGGATATCGTATAAGGCCGTATTAATAAAGCTCTAAAAGTAAGACAGCGCGTTAGAGAGACTAAAGGGTATAACGCAATACTTAAAAAGCCTATACTACGTAGCGAAAGCCGTCTTCTACTTATAGCCCTCGGCGATATAAAGGCGATTAAACGCTATAATAACGTTAATCTTAGTAAAGAACTTCGCCTTCCTAATTTAAGCGAGGGTATTATAGACTAAGGGCAAGGGGAAGCGGTTCTTAATCGTGGCCTTATTTAGGCTATAGTAATCGACGTAAAAACGGACGCCGCCGCCGGGCTTATAAGCGAGCATAATAAGGTCGGCGGTAGGAGAGGTCGAACGGCGAATAAAGCCTTTCTTAAGCTGCTCGTTAACGTAGGCGCGGATAATACGGTTCTCGGCTTTACTAAAGGGGCAAGGGCGGGTATAAGGGGGTTATATTCCCTCCTTAAGGTTAATCTAAGTATCGATAGCGTGGTAGGGGGCGAGCTTATCGGCCTTACTCTAAAGCTATATATAAACTATATAGTAAAGCTCCTTTAGGACCTTAGCCTAACGCTTATCGAGAGTATAAAGGACCTTATCGTATTTTAAAAAGAACTTAGCGATATTATCTAGCGAAACTTTATTAAAGAAGATTTTATTAAGGTAGTTATCGACGAAGTCGTAAAAGCAGGGGTTAAGTTAGGCTTTAGCGGTATCGGGATTAATAGACTTAGATAGAACGGCCTAATAGAGTTCCTTAGGGATCTCTTAGTCGATAGAAGGCAAAGGCTTAGTAAGTAAGGGTTTAGCGGCTAAAGCTTTAATTATAGTCTAAGAAGTTATAATAGAAGGCTAGCGGTAGAATACCGCTATAGCGGCTACGTTGAGCATCCGGATAGAGAACGTAAGGTCGCCCGGAGGGATTATAAAGGGGTGGGGTCTTAACGCTCGATGCCTAGGTCGGGGAGCTAGGTAGCGGGAGCCGGCAGCCTAACGTATAGGCCGAAGGCGGGGGGGGGCGGACGTAACGGCGGGGGTAGAAGGTATCTAGGGGGTCGGAGTCGTAGCCTAAGTCGAGGTCGGTCTAACGGGAGGAGTCTAGGTAAATAGGTTTACCTACGTTAAGAGCATCTTTAAGGGACGTCGGGAGGCCGAGGGAAAAATAAAGCGATAGGGGAATAAACTTAAGGGTATTAGAAAAGCAGACGGTATAAGCAAAAGCCCGAAAGGCAAGAGGCGAGGATAAGGCAAAGGGCTCGCCCTCGTCGTTAAAGTTAGCGATAGAGGGGGCGGGGGGGGAACGAATTATATTTATAAATTATATTCCCTTAAGGACGGGAACGGGAATAGCGGGAGCGGCCGGGAGGCTAGGGATAAGATAAGGCTAAGGGTCCGAAAGGTAAGAGGCGAGGTAGAATAAGGACTAAAAGGAGAGGGAGTTATCGCGCTAGCTAATAATAGGGTTATAGTAGCGTAGCTAAGGGAGGCCGAGAATAACCTTATAGCTAAGCTTCGTAAGGAAGAAGCAGATAGACTTAGCGTAAGCGCCGACTTAAGCGACTAAATAAGCGCAATAGGTAACGGCGCCGGACTTATAGTCGCCGCTATCGGCGAGAGAGAGCCGGCGAGGGAACTAAAGCTAGCGGACGGGGAGGGTAAGGCGATACGCGGTCTAAGTATATATAAAGGCGAATCCGGAATAACTAAAGTCGACTAAAGCACTTATAGCGACGTTAGTAGGCATAAGGGAGAAGGGCAATAGTAAAGCGTAAGGCTATATTCCTACCGGGAGATAAAGGTCCTCCCTTATATTAAATAAAGCTATAAAATTAGAAACCGAAAGCTTTATCGCGCGATAAGGCGAGGGAGCTAGGCGTTTCCTAGGGGGGGAGAAGCGCCGGAGGTAGGGGCAAGAGAGTCGGTAACCTCGCCCTCGACGAAGCCTTACTTAATCGCCCGAACGTTAAGCTAGGGAGGGGGCGCGAGGAGGCATAGGGCGGGAGTACCGCCGCCTTAGCCGCGACCCCGGCTAGCACCCTTCTTAAGATAGGTCTAGGCCGTATAGGTCGGGGTTACTAAAGCGGCGCAATAGAGATAAAGACGGTTCTCGTACCGTCGTTGCTTCTCGGCGTCCGTAAGACTAGCCCGGAACGCGTTAAGGTCTATCGGGTCGCTAGTAGGCGTAGAGGCGGCGGGGCCGGCGGACCCGATAGGGGCGGGGGGGGGAATAGTCTAGGGCTAGACGAGCCTCTTATAGGCTTAAACACGCTCGTAGTTCTCCTAAAGGGCGGCGTAGAGCTTAACCTAGCCGTAGAAGTCGTCGGTTTTAAGGCCGGGGACTTAGAGAGCGGCGGCATCGGCGAGCTCGTTAGTAACCTTTTAATAGAGGTATCTAACGCGGGCGCTCTTATTATAATCGAGGTCGGCCTATAGCTAGGTAAACCGCGAGAAGAAATCCAGCTAAGAGGTGCCTTTTATAGCTAAGGTATTAAATTCCGCCTTAGACTAAGCGCGGTAGTTTAAGGCACTAAAGATAGAGGCAAGCTCGTAGGTAAAGGAGTCGAGGGACTAAAAGCGCTACTCCTTAATAGGGGTATCGTCGCGGATATAGCGGGGGATACTAGCGGCAATAGAAGCGGCCCGGCCGGAAAGTCGGCTAATCGCGTAGACGATTTAGTCCCTATCGGTAGGGAATGTATAAGGGTCGGAGGCGATCTTAAGGGATATACCGTCGCGCTAAACGCGGAAGGCGTCCTAGCGCTACTTCTAAGTGCCGATATCGCCGGAGAAGCGTTTAAGGTCGGCGAAGCAGGCATAGGGACTTACGGTAGTAGGGGTAAAGGCAGCCTAAAGGGCGGTAAGGTAGGCGAGGGCGGCGTTAGACTAATTAAGCTAGTCCTAGAGTCCCTCTACGTGCTGCCGGTAGCCGAGGGCCTCCTTACGGGCGGTAGTAGCGGAGGTAGCGGCCTTAAGGAAACTAGACTTAAGAAGGACGAGAGATAAGGTCTAATCGGTATGCCGGAGGAAATTCGTCTAAAGGTCGGCGAAGATAGACGAGGCGACGGAGGAGCCTTAGAGAATAAAGGCTAAGTAAGGGAAGGCGGAGAGGGCGTTAGGCTAAAGGACGTCCTAGAGGGGAACGCCTGCCGGAGGGCTGGGCGAAGGGGAGAAGGAGGCGGTAGAAATAGGAGTAGCTATCGTAGCGGCGGAAAAAGGGGTAGCGGCGGGAAAAAGGGCTAGAAAAATCTATAGGAGAGTAGAAAAGAGGCGGAAAGAGGCGTAATAAGACAAAGAACGAAGGCAGGCGTATAAGCGAAGCTAAGGGGACTAAGGAATCGTAAAGGCTCGGCGGGAGGGCAGAAGAATAGTAGATTAAACTATTATAAAACGAGCTTAAGGGGGGTATATAACTATTATTAATCTACGAAAGAGCGCAGCTATAGACTAAGTCTAAGGGTCTATATATACGATATAGAGGTTACGTAGGATAATATATAATATAACCTAACACCGTAATACTAACTCTAACTTACCTAATTAAATAGAAATATTACTAAGAACTAACCTAGTAGCTTAAAGATAACTTAAGAAGTTGCCCTAAAGCTATCTAACGCTTCTATAGATATAACCTAGATAAGCTAGGTCCCTTAGATTAGGCCCGCCTATAAAAGATTCTTTTACTATATACTAATTTCTAGCGAAAATAATATTTCTAAGCGATTTAAGGACTAAATCGTCTCTAGAGGGGGAGTACTATTATAGTACTATATTATATAATATAGTATATAGTAATATACTACGTAATATATAGTCCTATATATAAACGAGCCCTTAGCCTCTATAGTTCTTCTCCTCTTTATACAATAATAAGGTTATCTAGCTATTACTTAGTGCTATAACATTAGTTATAGTCTATCTAAGTGCGGACTAAGATCCCTTTATATAGCTAATTGCATAAGAATAAAGGTATATATAACTTAACTAATTGTTAGGATAGAAAGCGCTATTAACTCTATACTAAGTGTATATAGTCTAACCTCGTATAGTATCCTAGTTATTACGTAATTAATTACGCGAGTAAGAGGATGTAGTATAGGTAACCTTAGTTAACCGGGGCCCGACTATAGACTATACGTATATTAGTCCTTATATATACTATACACTTCGGCGTTTAGTATCTTAAGCATCCGGGCAGCTAATACAGCCGGGTGACTTATATTATATATAATAATACACGGCGGTTCTAATAAATATCTTTATATACCGGTAGGATAAACCAAGTAGGAGATATCCGCTCCTTTATAGCCCCTCCGATAGGGTACTTATTGTATAAGAAGTACGCTTTATATATATCCGTTTATAACTAACTAATATTTAGAAAGACTCTCTTAAAATCTATTTTACTAGGAAAAAACTTTTATATAGAGAAAAATAAAACTCTACTATTATTATTTTATATAGAGAGAAACTTTGAAAAATCTACTATATGTATTTATTCCGTTTAGTAAACCTATATCTAAGGAAAAACTAAAGGGTATATAGAGGAAAGCTAAAAGAAAGCATAAGAAAGAGTATCTAAAAACCTCTATTTATCTTTATATATAGGATTATATTTAAGACCTAAGAGGCCTCGAAATTAATTAAATAGTATACGCCCTAATCCCTTTATTAATATATTAGCAATAGTATCGGCGGATTTCATATAAAATACTTCTATTTCGCCTAGTAAAGCACTATTGCGGGTAAAGTTATAAGCGAGGCCGATATATTTCTAGAGCTTTTAAGATTCTAGGTTATTTGCTTTTTTTAGTGCTAATTGACTATCGGAGAATATTAGCGGGACTTTATTAGATATAGATATAGACAACTCTTTTACTATACTATTAAAGTAGCTATATAGGTATAGAGCCTCCTTACTAGCCTCTCTAAGGCCTATAAACTCTACTTCGTAAGTAGATAGCGATATAGATTTTTGTTTTAAATATCAATAGCTTATAAGATTATTGCGTAAAAAGAAATAGTATCTCGAGACCGATCGTCGGTCTATAAGGTTACTAGCCTAATCGGAGTCCGTATAGGCTATAAAATGAAAATCTAGTATTAGTCTATTATAGTTATAGTATAAGCATAGGTTAAGGAATTTGTTTAGATATTTCTATATAACGTCGAGAGCTTTAAAATGCAAGGAGTCGGGTTAAGAAGAAAATCTTACACAGAATATTACTGCGAACAGGATATTAGGCCTTATAAATAGGGCTAAAATAGCAAGGAGCCTATTTACATTTAGTCTAAGAGTATGTCTTTTTTAGAGGCGTTCTTCATTCCTGATTTATTTAATTTAACGCCCTTAGTAGTAGGTGTATTAGAGGTTCCTATATTTTAGTTTTTAAATTCCTTTATTTTGGATTTTATATAGGTTGCTTAGGATATATATAATTCCTTTATGTCTCTATTTATTTATATAGATAATGCTAAGAAGTCTTTAACTTCCCCTAGCGATTCGATCGGCAGGGTTTTATTTATTTAATTTATTACTTAGGTTATTACACGCTCTATAGGTCTATAGAATATGAGATTATCTATATAGACGGCTATAGCTTTTCGCAGTATGCTATTTATAAATACTCCTTCGTCTATTAGAAGGCAGTAAAAACCAAGCTCGTTAAGGACGCTTTTTAATAGGTTATACTAAAGTAAAGGACTTTATTTTAAGCCGTATAGTGCTTTTCTTTATTTCGCTACGAGCTTCTTCGTCTTGGTTTTATTTTAGTAATTAAAGTAAGTTATGCCTTTATATTTTATGTTTTTATGCTAGGAAAACCATGCGTGTAGTATTATATCTAGAAAAGCTTCGGTTATCTATATATACGTTTCTAATATATATTAAGCATCCTCTATACTATATGCCGGGGCTAATGTAATTAGCTATAGATAAGATAGCAGGCAGCTATTCCTAGCTCCTAGGGCTTACGCCTACCTAATAGAAGCATCCTTCTTTACATATACATTCTTAGTGCCTAGTGCATTAAATTAGTAGCAATTCGCACCTTCTGCCTTTAAGCTACTATTAGGAACGCCCTTCCTATCTCTAGAGCTTCGCTCTATTACGACACGTTCGCTAAGAGCTTTTTAAAGCTCTCGCCATTCGTTAGAAGCCGCCTAAAGGCTCCTAACACCTATAGTATAACTAGCTTATATAACCCTAGCTAGCACGCCTATATAACCACTAACCTAAGCCTTACGATCCGACGAGGCTCGCCTTTTTAGGCATTATTAGAACTAAGGTCTATTGCCTAATTCTCTATTCTTAAGTCCCTACGCAATTAGCCGTAAGGAAAAAATTTCTCTCTATGTTTTCGATTTTATACACGTACCCGTTCTTACGCTAAAATTAAAACACCCTACACCTCCTACTATAGACTTTTCTCTTCTCCTATAACTCTTCTTCCCTTTATAATCCCTTCTCTTCTCTTTTCTATCTATCGACCTCTTTGCCTTCTTCCCTCGTTTTGTTTAAGCTATTATTACTATAGCTAGGGACGAAGAAGCCCGTTAAGCTATAGCGTCTATATCTCGTTTAAACGACGACCTCTATCCTCGCTTACCGACTTAGCAATATGCTCCGCCGGAAAGTGTCTATAGCGCCGCCCCCTTTAGGGAATCTAAGAGTAATTATAAAGATCCTCCTCCTCCTGCCCGTCGTCGCCCTCGCTTATCTATAGAAACCGAGGTATTACGCAAGCAGTCTGCCTTATTAGCTATAGAGGATAGGGACTATAATAATCTATTAAAATAAGCCGTTCGCTACTTTAAGTTAATTAAGATACTACCTATAGAAGGGGTTATTAAGACCTTTACTAATATAGACCTAATGTATATAAAGTAACCCTATATTCTCTTAGGCTCCTTAGCCTTTAAGTCGGAGACTATCTTTAAGATTATAGACCTTCCGCCTATAAAAAAGAAGCATCTATAGCACGCCGATACTTAGCGAAAGGGAATTTACGCGCATCTTCGTTTTATAGGCAATCTTCTAGACATAAAGACTCCTCTCTACGCTACGATGGCTTTAGTATATCGGCTAGTTCGAGCCGTGCCTCTTAACCCGTAAAGAATCGACGGAGACCCTTCTAACGGTCAATCGGAAGAATAGCCTCCTCCTCGTCCGTAAGGAATCCTTCGCTTATCTAAGCAGTACTCTATTAGGCAGCAATATCGCCTTAAGGAGCAACCCTAGGTTCGATATTATTCTCTTTAGTCTAAGTTATCTATCTAAATACTTATAGGCCTTCTACTCTCGTCGATAAAAGGATTTATATAATAGTAATAATATAATTTATCTAGATCCGATAATAGCTTTATCCGCCGCCCCCTAAAGTCCTATCCGAATCTACGTAGCTACCGCGAGGCGAGCTATACCTCCTCCTCGGCCTATAACGACGAGGCCGTTACTAAACGCCTTAAACGGGATAATATTAGTACTTTTAACCTAGACAAATATAATCCGAAGAACCTAGGCATTATCGCTCTTAGCGATAGAAAGAATATCTATATAGACGTCTACCTCTTTACGAAGCGTCTAAAGATCTACTAAGACGAAGATCTATTCGCCCTTTGCCCTTACTACCTCTCCTTCTTAGTAGGAGGAGCTCTTATATAGTATATAAGTAACCTTATAGCGGAATAACGCGATATCCTTAGTTCCTCCCCTCCTAAAACCTTCTATAAGTTCTTAACTAAGCCCGATATCTTAAAGGAACTTTATAGAGAAAGGTATACGATATCTATATAGTCCTCTAGCTCTATTACTCTCGCGTAGTAGATCTAGAGAAAGGTTTCGCTCGCCCGCTAACTTAAGATAGGCAAGGATGTCTAAATTATTAAGGCTATCTATCCTCTTATTGCCGTCTAAATCTCCTCGCTTCTTCCTATTCCTACGAAGAAGACCCCGATCGATAAATAGACTCGCATTAAGGAATAAAAGCCCCTTATTATAGCCTCCCTTAAGCTATATATCTCCGGAGACTAAGACCGTTCTCGCTGCGGTAGCTTTTCTCGTTAGGATAATAACTATCGTTAGGATAACTATCGCCGTAATAATAGTTACCGTTAGGGTAACCGTAATCGCAGCCGTCGCGATAATCGTCCCGATAACTATCGTTAAGATAACTAAGGCAATAACTACCGGCAAACTAACCGTCGGGATTAAGACTAAGGCTATAATCGCAACCGTAGCCCCGAAGGTCGAAGCTTAAGTAATAACCGTAATTAGTTAAGCTTACTCCCGCTACGCCGCGACAAGCGTTACCTTCGCTAGGACGACCGACGAGATAACCAAACGGAATACCGCTAAGGTAAATATAAAGGTAACAATAATAAGAAGAAAGTGCGTTTTAAGTTAAAGTATTAAAGCGATAAGAAGACTGCTCTAAGCGGCGATAAAGCTAGTAACGAGCTATACTTAAACAACGACTCTTAGGATAACGCATCCTCTTACGCCTCCTCGGAAGCTAACTTCGTAGGCTATATAAACTCTCGGCACCTTACTTAACGGGCCGGCAAGTTTAAATATAGCACCTACGACCGTACCTTCGCCCTCGCCTCCGTGCTTAAAGAGCATATATACGCTAACTACTATATATCTAAGCAATAGCTCCGTAGTAAAGAGCGCGCGCTTAAGCCTTTAACCTATAAGGTTTATAAGGCCTCTTTTCTTTCTCGCAACGCCCTCTTCTCTTACCTCTATCTTAGGTATAAGAAGTCCCCTCCTATTACCGTAGGGAACGTTACCGATCCTATTATTGTTAAGCCTAATGCCCCCGCCGCTTTAGAGCCTATTCTTCCCGCACCTATTATTAAAGAGCCTGTTTTTTACGTAGCGCCTACTATAGTACCCCGACTAAATTAGATCCTAAAAGCTAAAGCCGAGGAGCCCTAGTAGGATTAGGATTCCCCGCCGCACTTATAGTCCTATATAAGGATTAAGGTCTCTGCCTAACCCGGTAGGCAGGAAGTCTAAGTTTGCCCCGACTCTAGCTATAGTAAGCCTATAATTAACCGCGACCTTCTTTAGACCCCTCACTATACCGTCGAGAAGAAGCCTCTAGTTACTATTAATAGAGTTAACGGTCGTTCTTTCTGCGAGGACTAAGCTACGTTCTCTTTCTACGCGCGTAGTACTATAGCTCGTTCTACTGCTTAAGCAGCTATAGCTAAGTTTACTTACTCCGCCTATGTCTCTAGAGTAGAAGCCGGCGCACTCTTCGGCAATGCCTTCCTTAAGCTATACCGAGGATCCCTTAATTATAACAAAGAGGTTATTCGCATTAGAGTGCTCGACGGGTTTAAAATCCTATTCGATATCTATAAATAGTCCTACGAAGTTATTTACCGTATTAAAGCCGTCCGAAAGACTATTATACCGCCCGGCACTACCCTTATAGTCCCTATATCTTAGAAAGAACTTCCTAAGGACCGCGCCTATACTTTCTTCGCCTCTTACGCTAATGCTATTTATAGCATCGTCGATGCTAAATCTCTCCCTACTATTCTTATTACTAATAGTACGAACGTTAACCTTATTATTAAGCGTAAGCAGAAGCTTAGCTAGATATAGGAGTGTTAGGAGTCTAGCTATTTTACCGCCCCGTCCTAGAAATCAGCTATAAAGGCTCTAACGCTAGCTACTGCAATTTCGCCCGCTTTAAGAGCCGTAGCTATAACGCCCTCCGTAGGAACTACTATTACTACTTCTGCTTCTACTAGTCTATCGGTCAACGTTGTAAGCACCTTCCCGCTTACTTAGGAGGTCCTTAAGTGCCTATAGCCTCCCGCCTTGCCTTAGCCCGTAGAAGCTCTAAGCACTTCTCCGACTCCTTCGCTATCTAACTCTATTTACGCCTATATTACAGCTTCTTCTATAGGACCTAGCAAGTGGTCTAAGGTTCGCGAGAACCTTATAGCAGCTGCCTCTAACGTTACGGCAGGTGCTATAGCTGCCGTAGCTATCGAGATAGACACCGCGGATAGAATTAAGGATCCCCTCTCTAGCCGTATCCTATACTAAACGCATATATAGCGCCTACGAGAGCTTTAAGAAAAATACACTAAAGAAGGAATTTATATTTTCGACTATAGTCCCTCTTTCGTACGCCGAGTTAAAAGGCTTCTTAGAAAGTACTCCTAGCTCTAGCGAGATATAAGCACCGCCGTCGTAGAACCCGGAAAGGAATTAATAGTTCCCTTAATTAATAATTAGCACGAAAAATAAGTGGCTTAAAGGCCTTACTTATTAAGGCTTCGCGATAGGAAGGTTATCGACGATATATTTAACCTACTTTATAAGTAAGGTCGCTTAAAGTAGGCCGACAAGCCTACGCCGTTCGTAGCACCTATCTTCGTAGTTTAGCGCATAGCCTAAGGCGAGACTAAAGGCCGAGTCGTTATTAACCTACGTGCCGTTAATAGTATTACTATTCCGGATTCCTACCCTCTGCCTCTATAAAGCTCTATTATTGCTAAACTCTTAAGCGCTTATTTTATTACTGCTATCGACGCTTCCGCCTTTTTCTATTAGTTTCGAGTTAAACTTAAGCATTAAGGCAGGTTTACTAACATAAGTCATCGAGGTTTAAAGCGCTTAATAGTTGCACCTATCGGCTTTCGCAATAGCCTAGCGTACGCATAACGCTAAATAGACCGAGTTCTCCGTCCGCACTAGGGCTATAGCCGCGCGTTTATTAATAATATTGTTATTTACTCCGCTACGGAAGAGGAATACTTTTAACATCTCGAGGCTATCTTTAAGCTCTTTGTATTGCTTAACTTATCTATAAGCCCTACTAAAAGCTAGATCGGCTACCCTTCTATAGAGTTACTCGGATTTCGTATCGACGCGTTTAAGATAAGTACTACGAAGCATAGGCTCGCCGCCTTAGCAAAGCTCCTATTCCCCGATAATCTCGCCGCTCTTAAACACTATATTAGCGCTATAAGGTATATTCGCAACCTGATCCCGTACTACGGCGCCTCTATTGCCCCTCTATAAGACCGTAAGACTAGTCTTCTAGCCTAAGGTCGCTTAATCGGTAAGGTTAAAAACGGGAACCTTAATAAGCGGAAGTCCTATACGCGAGTTATATTATTCTAGCCTACCTTAGCTAAGCTTTCCTCCTTCGCCTCTCTTTAAAAGAAAATTACTTCTAGCCGTATAATTTACTATATAGACCCGTAAAAGAGGCTATTCTATTAGATTAACGCCTCCTTATAGCGAGGCTTCGCCGCCGTCTTTTTTTTATCTCCGCGACGGCACTATTTAGCAGCTAGGCTAACCTATTCCGGTTAAAGCTATTATGCCTATCTGCTTCCTCTCCTATACTCTAACGAAAGCTAAGCAGTCCTATAGTCCCTTAGAACTAAAGGTCGCTTATCTTATCTAAGCTACGAAGAAGATACGCACTACGGTATAGTCGTTAACCCTCCCGCTCGTAGTCTTAACCGATTACTCTACGACTAAGCAGATCGTCGCTAAAAAGACCCTCGATACTTTTAGTATAGACCGAGCTAACCGTCGCTTAGTTATAGCCTTAATTTACCTCTCGGAGTACGATATCGAGGTTTACTACCTCCTTAGCAAGAAGAACTTTATCCCCGACGCCTTTAGTCGCTTGCTAGCCGAGGAATCCGACTAGCTGCTTAACCGCCGCCGCCCTAACTTTACTATACTTAACGATATGCTTATAGCCTCTAAGGCTATTATAGGTCTTAAGAAACGCGAGGAATTTGCTATTGCCTACGATAATAACCCTTACTATAAGCGAATACTTTAGATAATCTTAGATAGTAAGGACGCTATCGAGAGTCTTTCCGCGCCCTTAAAAGGAGCTATAGCCGTATCTACTAACGTAAGGGCACGAACAAAAGCATAACTTAAGCGCCGCGGCATACTATTCTTTATAGTCGATAAGCTCCTATACTATAAAGGCCCCGACGGCTTTTCCCGGCTATATATCCCTAACGCCTTCGTCCTATCTATAATCTTAGTAGCTTATAACGATAAAAATTACTTCGGCGTCGTTTGTATGCTTAAGGACTTAGAGATATACTTAATTCGCGGAGTTACTCGTTAGGTAAAGAAGTATATCGCAGCCTATAAAGCCTATTGCCTTAGCTAAATAGACCGTTAGAGCCTTGCCGGCAGCTATAAGCCTATTCGCCCCCCGCTATATCTAATGTAAAGCATCGCGATAGACTTTATAATCGATATACCGCCCTCGCTATTAGCAAGCTCCTTATAGTAAATCCTAGGCTTCGACCTCTTTAACTAGCTCCTTACGGTTACCTACCTTATTAGTAAGAGATATCTGCTAATCCCTAGCAACGCTAAGTACGGCACGAAGGATTAGGCGTAGAGCCTTGCCCGTTAACTACTCCTCTCTAACTAAGGTATGCTAAGGACTATTATTAGCGACCGGGATCGTAAGTTTACCTCTAACTTTTAGAAAGGCCTCTAAAGCGCGTTCGGAACGAAGATTACTATAACAACCGCGTACTATCCGTAGGCCGACGGACTTACCGAACGTCGCAATTAGACCGTAGAAACCGCCCTACGAATATTATATATTAAAGATCCTAGCCTCGACTAAAAGATGCTAATCCTAGAGCTATAGTAAAACCTTAACACTGCCTTTAACGCCGGCACTAAGATCTCGGCGCATAAGTTAATCTTCGGCTTCGATATACGAGGACTATTAGAGGCTGTAGACAACGTTGCCGGTATTGCCCCCGATGATTTGCCCTATTTGCGGGAAGTTATCCGTAAGTAGGCAAGCCTCGCTATAGATCTCGCTGCTATAAAAGCCAAGTAGTACTATAACGTAAAGCATCGACTAGTCGTCCTTAAGGCTAGCGATAAGGTCTACCTAAAGTTGCATACGGGCTATTATAAGCCTAGCCAGCCGCTAAAGAAATAGTCGCGGCAACGAGAAGGCCCTTTCGTTATTAAGCGTATAGTTAATAACCTCGCGGCGGAGCTCGACCTCCTTAGCTAAGTTAGAATCCACCCGGTCGTCTCTATTTAGCACCTTAAGCTTACGCACGAAGGGCATTACGTTAAACTCGAGCCTAGACCTATAGAAGCCGCTCGCGATATCGAATAAGCGCCTAACAAAAGAGACTAGTACTATAAGGTTAAGCGTCTAATAGACATCCGTATTCGTCGCATTAGTCGGTCGAAGTCACCTATAACCGAATACCTTATACGATGGAAAGGATAGGCTGCTATATATAACTAATAGGTCCGAGCCGACTAGGTCTCCGCTAAAGCCATTACGGAGTTCTAGGGTCGCCCTCTAGCACGCGCTATACGAAGCAAGAAGGCCGCTTAGCAGAAGGAACGATTAGAGGAATAATTACTAGTAAACATAAGCATGACTTATAAGAATAAAATAAAGGATTAACGGCATTAGGAGCGTTCCTCCTAATTGCCTAATTAGGATTATATTATAACTGCTATAGATAGTAGTGTTTTATTTTTCGAGCCGGCATTCTAATATATATAAAGCATCCTCTATACTATATGCTAGGGCTAATATAATTAGCTATAGATAAGATAGCAGGGGGCTATTCCTAGCTCCCGGGGCTTACGCCTACCTAATAGAAGCATCCTTCTTTACACACACATTCTTCGTGCCTAGTGCATTAGTTTCTATATCTATATCCGCATATAGAAAGGCATTTATTATATTAAACTATAGTACTCTTTAGTTATTAGCGATAGCCTATAGTAATAGGAGCCTTATAGACTTAGGTCTTACTATAGTGGAGAAGGTTTTAATATAGTCTAAGCCGTATATTTGCTTATAGCCTAAAGCTATAAGTCGAGCGTTGAATTTCTTTATTTGATTTTTAGTATCCTTTTAAACTCTATAGACCTATCGGCTTCCGAGGGCTTCCCGGTCTTTAAGTAGCTCGGTTATTTCCTAAGTATTATTATCTATAAGCTGCTGTATTTCTACTACTATGCCTTTATCCTAGTATAGAGCTTCGGCGCTTTTTATAGTTTGCTTATAGGTTTTTAGTTCTATAGGATTATAACCTTCTAAAGCAGATAGAAGGGTTATATTATTGTTATTTATTAGTAGATGTATTCGGTATTTTTAGGAATCGTTATAGAATTCAGCCGGCGGATTAGGTATTTCAACCTAAATTCTTTAATCCTTATTATTATTGTCCTATATTATATAGTTAGGATTATTATCCTCGGATATATTATCGGGTATTTTTTAAGGATTATTCTACGATTTATTATAGGGTGTATTTTTAGGATTTATATCTAGTATAAAGGACTTTATGTATAAGTAATTATTTAGTATTTTATTTATAGAAAGTATTATAGGAATAAGGGATATCCGTTCTTTAGGCACGATTGCAATCCACGTGATTAAATAGACTACGTATAGGCAACGCCTACATAGATGCGCTATTAACTATACGATGCATCGTATGCATCGGGAAGCCTAGTGATAGCGTTACTAACTCGGCCGCCCTTACGATGATTGAGTTATTAACTTAATAGCCCTTATAGGCATAGCCCCGACGTCGCAACGAGGGCTCGCAAAGGGCCGGCTTTAGGCCCTATTAATATACGCGTTTATAGCCTATATAAAGGGGCTATTCGTCGCCCCTTAGTTAATAGAAATATATAGACTAATCCAGCTAGTTTGCAACCCCCTTTATTTATTTAACTAACTAATACTAATTAGTGATTAAACGATTAATTATAGATTGGCAAGGTAGAAGAGATAGAGCCTAATCGTCGAAAGTGCACTAGATCTTTATCCCCTAAGATTCTATTCCCTACACCTAGAGACGATCCTTTATGCTAAGAATAAGGAACCTACGCGAGTTAGAGCCGACGAAGCTATTACGATACGGCTAGCTCTCGGTAGCCGCCGATAAGTCCCTTTCTAGCTCTTATTTAATCCCGTCTCGCTTCGAGAAGAAGGAGAGTTACGTTAGGCAATAGTGCGTTAATAACGTAAGATAACCTTCGTAATAACCTTCGCGATCCCCTTTAATAATAACTATACATTTTATTTAAATACACTATATCGAACCCTATCGATAACCCTAACGCTCCCGGTCCCGCACCGGAAGCAACTAAGCCTAACGATAACCCCCTTCCCGGTTGGCTAAAAGGCATCGGCATCTTCGGTTCGTACTATAAGAAAGCTAATATTGCATTCTAAGAGATAGACGTTACCTACGATAATATAAATAAGAAAGTAGTCACGACCTATGTAGCCCGGTTTATTATTATTAATACCGGATTAACTATTTATAGATACGAGCTATTTACGGACTTCTAGGAATACTTTAATAGGTAGATAGAGGCTATATAAACCGGGCAGAGAAGTATTCTAAGAAGGCCCTTAAATCCTTCTTACGGTCCTATAGAATCTAGACCGGCGTTAAAAACCTTAGCTATATAGCATCGTTTTTAATGCTTTAGCGCCAATAGATTCCCTTAATTTAGCTAAAAGACGAACTACCTCTAGACTAGTCGTCTTTCTATAACGATCGAACCCGAGAGTTCGTAAGGAATACATCCGTTACGGCCCTAGCCGCTATAACCACCCCTCCTTCCCCGGTTATCCTAGCTACGGCCCTAACGGCACCTCTTAATGCCCGACCCCGGCTCCCGCAATAGCCTTTGCGACGGCACTATTAACGCCCGTAGCTATCCCTTTACCGCCTCTAACCGCCCCGGCAGTTATATTCGCGCTAGAACCTCCCTTTACCCCGATAGCCTTAATACGTGCTAACTCTATCGATCCCGCCTTATACCTACGAGATTAAATACCCGGTATATTCCCGAACCCTTAGGCCCCTCCGTTCCGAGATATATTAAAGACGCTAATAATACTTTACCCGACTTCGTACTAATTCTCTAAAGCCCCTCTAATTAATATAACGTTAAAGGCAGCCTATACGATAGTCCCTTTATACGACGTTTTAAACGAGGAGATAGATACGGACCTCTAACATAAGTTTATTAAGCTATAGGATAAAAGCAAGAACTATATAGGGGAGCCTTATAACATTCTTAATAATAAAGTCCGGATCTTTATAGACGTTTATTATATAGTTAAGGCCCGGCCCGGCTATTTCTATATACTCTTTCCCTAGATCCTTACTAGATAAGCCTAAGACTACTATATTTAGCATATACAATAGGATAGCACGTTTAGGTAGGCCTACGACCTACTTAAGGCTTACTTCGATACCGAAGTAAACTATTAGCACTATTAGGTAGATTAAAGTACTATAACTTTTAAAAAGCTATAAGTTAAGTATCTAAATAAGACCTAATAGGAAGTCCTATAGATCCTTTTTAATAAGCTATAACGATATTAACGCGCCTTAGAATTTAAGTTCGCTAAAGACCTCCCCCTCTATACTACCTTACTTTACGCGTGCCGAAACGTCCCGGAATTTAGCTATACGCTATATAACCCCCCTAAGACCGTAGAAAAGCTATTCTCCGCGCTACGTTCCTCCCTAAAGACCTATCTATTAATATAGGCCGAGAACGGCACGTCCGGCACATTCGTGCAATATCGTAATAAGGTAATAAATATAAATAATAAATATAATTTATTAGGCGTATTCTATACCGACCGAAGATATATTAATAACCGCGGCAACGGCCGTAGGTTTAGCAAAAGCAGCGGAAGAGGCTACCGTAACCCTTATAGCGGCGGTAGTAGCTTTAGCAACCGCTAATAGTTAAGGAAATACTTCGTTTATTAGAAGGGAGGCTGCTAATCGATAAAGCATACCCTAGAGGAACGAGCTAGGTCTAAGGCTTAGTACTACGCGTAATGCCTTTTAACCGGCAAATCTAGTATAGGATTTAAGGCCTATCTTACCGAATATAAAGGTAACGAGACTCCTTAGGCCGCTATCGAATAGCGTAACGATAAGGCTAGTAACGATAAAGAATTAACTAAGTAGTAAGCCTCGTAAATCCTATATTAGCAATCCTTTAACTATTTAATTATAGGCGAAGACGTATAAATAATAGACTAGTTAAGCGTCCCGGCTACGTATATCGTCTTCGACCGTTACTTAAAGGACCGCTTCTACGGCATCCTTATAGACACCGGAGCAGCTATAGTCTCTACCGTAAGTTAAGACTAGTATCTCGCCCTATAACGAGAAGACCCTTCTATCGTGCTCGACGAGTCTACCGCCGGCTAGGCCTATATTAAATTCGGTAGCGGCGAGGACGTATGTTCCCTCGGTTCTATTGCCCTTAAGACCCCTATAAGCCGTATTACGTTCTACGTGCTAGAAACGACGACTCCCTTCCTCCTCTACTTAGCTAATATAGATCGCTTAGGCGTATACTTTAATAATACTACCGATACGATTATCGGTCTAAGTATTAGCGTCACCGTTATTCGTAAATAAGGCTATCTATAGTTCTTCTTTAGTAAGGAAGAGAACGCAATCGCCTTCTTAACTAAAGCTAAGATATAAACGCTCTACCGCTAATTTAGCCACCCGGCCGTTAATAGGCTCTACTACCTATTAAAATAAGTAAGGCATAACGATATTTTAGTAGAAATACTAAAAGATATCTTAATATTCTGCTATTACTGCTAGCTCTACGCGCCGGCACCCCGGAGGTTTAGGTTTATATTAAAGGATAACTAAGAATTTAACTTTAAGGTCGTCGTCGATGTAATATACCTAAAGGTCGGTAGTAGCACCCGTCCGGTGCTATACGCGGTCTATATAGCGATATATTTCTAAAGAGCGCGATTCCTCCTATCTATATCGGCTAAAGATATATAGGAGATACTTAAGGCACTATAGATCGATATATACCTTAGACCCTCTAACCTTATCCGGTATAACGCGGGCACTTACTTCGCCTTAACCGAGTTTCGTAACGAAGCTCGCATTATAGGTATTACGTATACCTAGATCCCCGTTAAGGCATATTAGTCTATAGGTAAGGTTAAAAGGTATTACGGCCCGCTCCGTCGTGCGTTTAAGATAATATACGCCGAAAGCGGTAGGATAACGGCCCTTAAATCCGTCCTATAAATAGCTATTAAAGCCGTAAATAATATAGTAGGACTAAACGGCCTTATCCCTACGCTCTTCGTCTTTAGAGCGTACCTACGGATAACTTAAGACTCCCTTCCTTCGGCAACTACGGTATAGAGAGCCGCGACTATCTAAAAGGCTATAAAGGCCTTACGGTAGCTCTCTACGGCACGGTAAGTTAATAATGCCCTATAAGCTTAAAACGGCCCTTAACCCTTAACACTCTATTACTACCGCATAAAGTAAAGTCCGCGTTTAGAGAGAGAAACGAAGATAGTAAGGTCTATATAAGATCGCCTCTATTAACGGCTACGACGTTACTATCGAGACCGTTAACGGCCTCCCGGTCTTCCGTTCTACCCTTATATAGCCGTACTACTATAGCAATAACGATACCCCGGATCCCTTTGCCCTTAATAATATAGACACCCTCTCTAAGGTCGGTTCCTCTACTCTAGACGAAATTCCCGAGCTAGACCCTTCCCCTTCTCCGGTGTAAGCGCTGCTTACTCCTCCGCAGCCCTATAAGCGCGGACGTCCCCCGGGCTTAAAGAATAAGCTAAAGACCGTAACCTTCTATAATTAATTCCTAGTTAAGAAGGAAGAAGATATACTACGGCTTTTGTATAAACTTCGCAATAACGGCGTTATTACTATACCCGGCGCCCTTTTTAAAGAATTCGACTAGCGAGAGATTAACGATCTCGTAGCCTATAGGGTCTTTAGTTTTAAATAGTTCGACAAATCGATTTATAGATCTTACCGGCTATTTCGTTCCCGAATAGTCTAGAAAGTAAAGGGCCGTAACGTTAAACCCTACGAAAAGTCCCGTCTAGTAATCTAAGGCTATAGCAATATAGAGAAAAGCTCGCTTCTAACCTATTTACCTACTATTTAACGTATTAGCTAGCGCTTAATCCTAGCCCTTACTCCCGCCTTACTTCGCCGAGGCATAAGCCTATCTCTACGCGATATTATATAGGCCTATCCCTAAGCTTAGATAAAGCTTAATCGTATAGTATTAGCAGCTCTTCTAATAGAGCTCTAGGGCAAGTATCTAGAGGGCATAATTATAAGAGTTATTAGACCGTTATACGGCCTTCTAGAAGCCGGTATATATTAGTGGAAAACCTACTATAAGCACTATATTAAGAGTCTTAATATAGCTCCTTCTACCTATAACTCGTGCCTTCTAATTATAAATTATTATGGTTCGCCCTACTTTTAGTTAGTTAGCCTCTCGTGCTAGGGTGTGCTCTATACCCTCGCCTAGCAGCCTATAGGGTTTCTTCCTAGCTAGATTATTATTATCGCACGATCTCACGCAGCACGCCTTACATGCCCTAACGTAAGCCTTAAGAGGTTATAAGCGCCGCTAAAACGCATCCTTACGCTTTATAAGTAGGTCTTTTTAATTATCACGATCTTTTTCCGAATTTTCTCGCCTTTATAGCTGTTTTTTCGTCTAAACGCCTATTTAAAGAGTTTTTCTACACATAAAATTCCCTTCCTATAATAACGCCTCTTTTACCCGTAGGACAGTTGCCTAACGGGACGTTCGAGATAGCGAACGACGATAGTACCCTTACGGGCACGATTAAACGTCTAAAGGGACTAGAAAACTATGCCGCCTAGCTAATTAACGTAAATCTTACGTTAAAAATGTTAGATGTTTACGAATATATCTAAGGGCTCGTCCCTAGACCTAAACGACCGGTAGGCACGATTAGCATTACCGAAGAATAAAAGGACTAGCAAAAGAACGACTTAAAGGCTATAAGAATCCTTATAATCACTTTATCCGATAATCTAAAGGAGATAGTCACGAAGGGAGGTTAGACTATTAATTCTACGAGTTAATAAACATACCTCCTTATATAACGTATAGCCTTATAGCTGCCTAAGTCTTCTATTATAGAGACGATGCTTAAGCTTTTTAGACTTAAAGCCTATAACTTTGCCACTTTAGATATATACTCTCGACGACTAGAGTAGTGCTAGCGTTAACTAAGGGCCGTTTATAAGACACTAGACGAGAATATATATGTTTATACGTCTATCTATAGCCTTCGGACGGGTTAACCTTACTAGTTTTACGCTTAGCAATACGACTATAAGAAGGATGATTTTCCTACTAAAGCCGCTATCGATAAGGTCTTATAATATTAATGCTAGGTAGAGAAGGGATCTTAAAAGGTCCCCGGCTCCTAGGCGTTAGCTGTCTAAGATAAGTTAACATCCTTAACCCTATTTATAATAGACAATAGCCGTAGAGCAGGACGAGGCAGAGGCCGTAGAGGCAGAGGTAGCTCCGATAATGCTAGATCCCGAACTAATAATAACTTATCCGAGCAAGTAAAACTCAAATATAGTTATATCGTCGCTACTAGCAGAGGTTATAAGCTAAGCAACTGCTAGACTCTCTACCCTAATAAAGCCCCGGAATAGAAACGGGAAGAATAGCGTTAATAAGGCATTAATCCTTTTAAGAAAGGCAATATAGACATTATTACGGTAGGCAAACGCGATATAACCTTTTTCGCGATAAGTCTTACGTCGTTTAAAGACGCTATCTTAGCCACGGGCTATAAGTCCTTGCGGGATATAGTCGTCTACGATATAAGAGCTTTAGACACCTGCTTTAACGACTTAAAGTAGTTTACGACTTTTACTCTTACTCCGGCCTATCGTCTAATGCAAGCATTAAACGGTAGCAACCTTCGAGTCCTCGGCGTAGGCATAACACGTATAACGATTAGAGACTTAACTCTTAACCTAACTAACGTTCGCTATTGCCCTAATGCACCCGCGAATTTAATAAGCTCTAAAGTCCTTTAGGATAAGGGCGTTATGCTAGACGGATTTAACAGCCGACTAGCTTTTTAAGCTATAAGGGAGGCAGTGTGTAAGATTAGCTAGGAACTTAGGGTTAGCACTATTTGTAATGCTTAAGTTACGGGAGACCCTATAATTCGACAAAAACATCCCGACCTTGCCCTCGCAGCCCTGCCGAAGACTTTGACTAAGCCTACTAATAAGAAGGTCGACTTTAGTCTTATGCACCGTAGGCTCGGGCACGCAGGCAAAGCCAGAGTGCTTAATGCTTGCCGTAAGTCCGGCATTAACGTTAATACTAATAATCTCGATGACTTCTTTTGCGAGGCCTGTTATTTTAGTATCGAACGCTAGGCAGTCGGGTCCTCGACATTAGTACGATAGCAATTAAGTAGAAGAGAGGCTCTAAGGCTAAAACAGCCTGCACAAAGGGATTAGAAGCTGCAAAAGGATGTAAATCACTGAGAATAATAGCTCTTGTCTTATCTAGTAGGGAGGCTAACTAGTCTCTATATATAGGAAAAGTCCTAGGACGAAATCAGCCGCGTAGACCTAAGGAAAAATAGGTAACGTAAATAATCGGACGGAAGGATCGGTAGGAAAAGCAATAGATCGTACCGTACGATAAATAAGTTATATAGTTAGTAAATAAAAGGCAGTCTAGTGGAAGACTAGTAAATTCCACGGTAAATTCTACGGTAGAAGCCGTGGAAGAGAATTAAAATTCTACGGTAGAAGACTATAGAAGGGAATTAGAATTCTACGGTAGAAGACCGTAGAAGGGAAGAGATTTCATAGGTAAAGACTATATAAATAACCGGAAAATCACCGTGAAATTACGGTGAAATATAACTAAAGAAAAGTAGGTAAATGCGCCCGTAGAAGTATAGGGTAAATGCCTATAAAAGCCCGTGGAATTCTATAGTAGAATCTAAGAAAGAACCGGGAATTTCCCGGTAGAAAGCAAATAGGGAAGACGGTAATGTTAATATACCCCCCTAGCTAAAAGGGAATAACTTCCGGCTAATTAGAATTATTATCGACTTCTTCTTAGATCTTAGAAGAAATATCCGTAAGTTAAAGCTAGCGAAAGAACGTTTAGAAACGTTATCGTAGAAGCAATTTAGTTAATCTATCCGTAACTATCTAGTTAGAAGGGATATATTTAATATTAAAAGTATTGCGTAAGAATTCCTATCGGGCCTAGTAGTTATAAACTTTAACGTGCTTTAAGGCGGTCTAAATCTTTAGAATCTTAGCGGAAACTAAGCGGATTATCTAGGTGTTATTATACTAAATAGTAGGAATAGGAATATCTAGCTATAGGGAAATATCGTTAAATAAACGAAGAATAGAAATCAGCTCTTTCGCGGTAGAAGAGACTATAAGAAGTTCGGCTTCGGTAGAAGAAGTATTAACCGTAGATTGTTTCTAAGCACTCTACGCGATTAGACCGTTAAATAGGCTAATGAAATAGCCCTTAGAAGAATAACGCGTGTCTAGGTCGTTAGCGTAAGCGGCATCGGAAGCTATAACGAGTTCTTACTCGTCTATATCCGAAAACTTAATCGCAAGGAAACGCGATTCGTATAAGTAAGTCACTAAGCTTTTAGTAAGCTTAATATAAAGCGTAGACGGGTTCTATATATACTCTACTAAAGAATTCGACGGTTTTACGGCGTTAAGACGAGTAGAAATAGTCACGTAATTGTAGGAACCGACTAAAGACTAAAAGTAGTAGATTTAGTTATCCGTAGCCTATCCCTAATGTTTCTCTAGCTTCTTAGGAAGTAGGAACGGATAAAGGGTTGAAATAGGCTATAGAACCGTAGAAGTAGGGATTAAACTAAACTTAGAAGCAATCTTATTTAGGTAAACGTCCTAGTATAACTATAGCTTTCGCTACTTATAGTCCTAGATGATTCTTATCCTAAGGAAATAGGTAAGCTCTCCGCGGTCGGTAACTATATACTTCTTCTTAAAGCGACGGATAAAATCGTTAGTAGCCCTACGGTGCTCTTTACGAAAAAGGATAATAATATTATCTATAAAGAAGAAAGTAATAATACCACTCGTAGTAGACATAAAAATATAAGGATCCTCCGCACTTTGCTAAAGGCTAAGTTCGGTAAGAGACCTAGATAGTTCCTATTACTAGAGAAGCGGCGAACGGCGAAGCCTATATAAAGCCTTTATTAAATAAATTATAAAACTAAATACCTTAAATCCGTCTAAGAAGTAGATATATACTTCTTTATCTAGATCGGCATTCGTAAAGGCGTTAACCGCGTTAAGTAAGCGGGTTTTAGTGCTAAATTTAGCGGCAATAGCAATTATAATGCGAAAGTTTTACGCTATAAGCGTCGCGGCGTAAGTTTCCTTTCCGCTAAACGGCTAAAGATCTCCTCGTTTATAAAGGCGAGACTTAAACTTCCTAAGGTAGCTATGCTTATTAAACTTATAATCGAATGCCTATATTAATAGAAGAGGACGCACTAGCGTATTCGCTCTTAGGGTAGGCGAAGAAAAGAAGGTCTTCCGCTGTTTTAAGGAGTCCTATTTAACCTTTCTAGCGGCTTTAAACTTAGGTCTATACGGCTGCGTCTCGAGATTAGACTAAAACCTTAGAAGTATAAGCAAATCCCGTTTATGTATTTTCCTAGGTTTAAGAGAAGTAGCGAATGCAGCTATAAAAGCGCTACTATTAGCCGGTAAATGCCTAACGTAGGCGAAAGCGGGATATCGACCTAAAAAACGGTTTAAGCGAGTAAGGCGTAAATCCCCTATAAATCTCGTCGTCCGCGGACTATCTATAGGAATAGTGTTATCGTAATCTATAGACCGAGAAGTAGCTTAAGGCAACTATACCTTAAGTCGGTCTACTAGTTCTACGGTTGCAATTAGCGAAAGAGTAGAAATATCGGGTTAGAAATCCCGTGTATTCTTGAAAATATCCTCCGGCGGTTCCGGGGTTTAGTTAAGCGTCGGGAGCTAAGGATTGCCATCGGCTAAAACGTCTGCTAGAGTAGAATGCTTTTTAAGAAGCACTATTAGCGTTAACTAGAATTCTGCCTTATCTTACTCTTCTTCCTATGCAATATATAGTAGAAATGCCGGTAATAATACTTATATTAGCGGTTCGGATGCCTTAAATACGGTAAAAAACTAAGTCTTATCAAACGTTATATTACGAACTTAACGAACCTCCCGTCTCTATAGGATCTACACATGAAAAATATTAATAGAATTATACCCGACTAAGTAACTAACCTCTATATAAGGTTCCTGCTTAAGATTACGTTTCTACGTGTTAGTTAAGGCCTTAGTGGTTAGTAGGTAGGCTTTATAGCTAAAAGCTCGAAGATAATCGAATCGTAATAGTTAAGGAAAGAGAAAAGCCGGTATATTCCGGTCGTAATCCCTTAACTAGTCGTAAAGAACTTCTATCGGGGAAATCTACTTCGATAGGAAAGACGTAGAGGAAGCTGCCTATCGGGCTAGAATCCGATTGTGTAAATACACTATAGTTTTCTACGTTTCTATCTATAAATGCTCGGGCAAATTTGCTCTAATCCTTATAGATCGAGCTTTCGTAGATACTACCCCCTTAGCTCGTTCGGTAGCGCCGTTCTAAGCGGGTGTATAGGGAGCAGTAGGCTTATTATAAATGTCCTACTAGTTAATAAAGTCCTAAAAATCGTATTAAAGGGCTCGGTCGTTATCTTAATAGATTATACCGATAGAAAGTAAGAACTATCGGGAAATATACCGACCTAGGCTCTTAAAGCATAAAATCAGCTCGTCTATAAAGGCGTCTAGAAGTATATATAGAAAAACAAGCTTCGTATAGTCATCCTTAATAAGAAATACAACGTTCTTATTATTATAGCTCTTATATATAGAAAAGATATCGTAAAACACCTTAGAAAAGGGAAACGTCGCTTTAGAAAGCGGCGGTTTACGGTTAATAATTCGTTTAGCCTACGTAAGTTTATAGGACTTATAGGAGATTATCTTATCGAAAGTCACCGACTATAGTATTCCGAGTGCTTTCGAAAGCGCCTTATTGTTCGGATGTCTAAGTCGTTAGTGCTAAAGAGAAAGTTCCTCTATACTTATTAGTATAGACTCCGGTATAATAGCCGAAAAAGGTGCTATAACCGGGGTTTCTACGGTAGAATCTATAGAAGGAACGGAAGCAATAATTAGAATTATTAGAAGCGTAGTAGAAGGCGTTAACGGGTTATACTCGATGATATACTAGTTGTAAATTAGCTCTATTATACAAATAGTGCGAGTTAAAGAAGAGATCTATCTAGTCTGCGGGTTCTACGAAAGATTCGCTTTATAAAGAAGACGAAGTAAACAAAGGGACGTATAGAAAGACGGGATATATACTACCTAACTAAGCTAAAAAGTGCCCGTCGAAATACGCATAAATACCGTGCCTATCCTAAGAATAGGAGTGCTTCTACTACCTACGAGTGTATACTTAGAAGAAGGCTAGAAGTTATAGAAGCGCTCCCTATTATTGCAAATATATCTATTAGACCCTAAATCTATAATAAAAGAATCCCTTAACGGGTATTCTATAGTAGTCTATAGAACAACTAGTAGTAAAAAGGTCGTAAGAATATTAGCGGTAGCCGTAGCTTATACTATCTTTATCTCGATCTTATTATTCTTCCGCTACTCCTCGTCGCGAAGAAGTGCCGCGTTGACTTTAGCCTGATTAGTTAGAACCTTAAGGAAATCGTCTATAGTCTTTTAGACGTCTTTATTAGGTTTCTATAATAGAAGTCGAATAGAAGGATTAAAGTAGTTGCATTTAGAGAAGAAGTAACGTTCTCTATAAGCACACTACGGTTTAGGTTTTAGCTTTGTCTTATCCTTTTCTAAGGACGTCGCAGCCGGTGTTTTCGCAGGTTTTTCAGTAGATTCCGCGGCTAAGGGTTGTGTTCCCTAGCCTTAGAACTTTGCAAATGCATTAGTCTTTAGCGCTTTAGTCGCAGCCTTTAAGGCCTACGAGCGCTCGAAAAGTTCGGATATCTTAAATCCGTCGGGAAAAGACTATTCCTAACCTAGCTTATTTAGGCGGGCATCGTCCTCTATCTTATTTGTCTAGTATTCCGCAAAAGGGCTAGAAATAGGCTAAATGGCCTTAAGAAAAAGCTATATAGCCCGGAGACCTTCCGATTCCGGCAATTTAATTCGCCGGGCGTCGGTAAGGACCTTCTGCTAGTTGGAAATCTATATCGTAATATCCGTCCGGTCCGGTGCCTTTAAAATAGTATAGAACTACGTAAGAATAGTCTTCTATTGCGTCTACGAAGTCGGCTTTACACGCCGCTATAGTAAAGCCAATTCCTTAGAAACCTCGTATTTATCGGCATTATTAAGTAGTAGTTCCCGATGTTCTAAACGATAAACTGCTAGATTAACGTAAGAGATTTCTATTAGTCCTTATAGGCTTAAAGCAACGTGCAATACCGGGAAAAGAGAAACTTAAACCTCTTAAGTTCTTCTATAGATAAACTAGCAATATTAGCAACGGTCGCGTTAACTATTCTAGCTATTAGTTCTACGGGAAGAGGCAATAAGGGTTTCTAAAGTTTAAGCGTAATAGAAGGATCGATTTTCTCCTAAATCCCTTAAGCGAGTGCGTATTTCTAGATCGTTAAGATCTATCGGTCTTAATCCGCTAGTCTATTTAAAATAGTCTTCGAAGTAATATCGGCTATAATAGATGCGGTAACGTAGGTAAAAGTATAGTAAAATCACCGGAAAAGGGGTGGTTAGATATATAATATATATAAATAAACCGTAAAAACTAAACTAAGTGCGGGAAAACACTAATAGAATAGGGTAAACGTACTAACTAGTCCTCTATAACTTAATTCGCTAGATTAATAACGCTCCTTAAAGACATACTAGTCCTCTATAAGTTAATTCGCTAGATATAAAGGCAAAGGCTTTACTACCGTAAGTCGTGGCGTTAGCAGGCTGAAAAATATAAGCCGTTAGAACTCTCTATACGTAGAGAAGTTCGTCCGGGCTTATAACTATCGAACGCTAGGCAGTCGGGTCCTCGACATTAGTATAATAGCAATTAAGTGGAAGAAAGGCTCTAAGGCTAAAACAGCTTGCATAGAGGGATTAGAAGCTGTAAAAGGATGTAAAACACTAAGAATAATAGCTCTTGTTTTTGTCTAGTAGGGAGGCTAACTAGTCTCTATATATAGGAAAAATCCTCGGACGAAATCAGCCGCGTAGACCTAAGGAAAAATAGGTAACGTAAATAATCGGACGGAAGGATCGGTAAGAAAAGCAATAGATCGTACCGTACGATAAATAAGTCATATAGTTAGCAAATAAATAAGCAGCCTAGTAGAAGACTAGTGAATTTCCACGGTGAACTCTACGGTAGAAGCCGTAGAAGAGATAGAATTCTACGGTAGAAGACTATAGAAGGGAATTAGAATTCTACGGTAGAAGACCGTAGAAGGGAAGAGATTTTACGGGTAAAGACCGTGTAAATAACCGTAAAATCACCGTAAAATCACGGTGAAATATGACCGAAGAAAAGTAGGTAAATACGCCTGTGGAAGTGCGGGGTAATGCCCGTGGAAGCCCGTGGAATTCTATAGTAGAATCTAGGGAAGAACCGGGGATTTCCTAGAGGAAAGCAAATAGGGAAGACAGTGATATTAACATCTTTAAAC
Source organism: Ophiocordyceps sinensis (assembly GCA_012934285.1). Lineage (NCBI taxonomy): Eukaryota > Fungi > Ascomycota > Sordariomycetes > Hypocreales > Ophiocordycipitaceae > Ophiocordyceps > Ophiocordyceps sinensis. Next base: position 10,142,019 of record JAAVMX010000004.1, read on the forward strand.
CGTAATATGTTAGTGTATTTTAAGATCGGTGCGGCTCGAGTGCCTACTATAAATGCAGAGTGCTAATAGGCGAGTTTTTCTTTCTATAGAGGGGTTAACTCTTTGTTTATAGGCTACGGAGGGGTTAACTCCTTGTTTATAGGCCACGGAGGGGTTAACTCCTAATTATATAGACTTTTTGCTATAGAGGGGTTTGCTCCTTATTTAAGTAGACTTATTTTTGCCTATAGAGGGGTTAACTCTTAATTATATAGACTTACCGCGGAGGGGTTTACTCCTTATTCATACGGACTTAATGCCACGGAGGGGTTTACTCCTTATTTATATAGACTTAATGCTATAGAGGGGTTTACTCCTTATTTATATAGACTTAATGCTATAGAGGGGTTTACTCCTTATTTATATAGACTTAATGCCGCGGAGGGGTTTACTCCTTATTTATATAGACTTAGTGCTACGAAGGGGTTTACTCCTTATTTATATAGACTTAATGCCGCGGAGGGGTTTACTCCTTATTTATACGGACTTAGTGCTACGGAGGGGTTTACTCCTTATTTATATAGACTTATGTTTGCCTAGAAGGCTGCTCGAGAGGAATCGAGATGCTCGCTTTATAAATCGAGATGCTCGCTCTATAGCTTTATAGTCTAGTCAGCGAGATATAATTATATTATAGCTATAAATAAGGCCGCTAGGGGAGTGCTTAAAGGAGTAAGGAGAGGCTTAAATCGAGCTTTAGTATACTGCTTTATATTTTCCCGGTCGTTTTTAAGCGCTATTGCGTAGTCTATATCGTAGTTTGCCTTACGTTTAGGGTTTATATGTTAGTAGACGAAGATATCGTTAAATACTTAATTATCGAGAACTTATAGTATATTAATTTAATTATTATCGGGGAGAGTAATATTCCTTAAGGCTAGGGCTAGCTCCTTAAGGTCGCACTCCTTAACGCTTTCGGCAAGGTTGTCGAATATTCTATCGAAAATCTCTTACTCGTCGAAAATAATATCTTAAGTAGTAATACCCTTCCCTTCTATAAGAACCTAGACTTAGTAGATATTAGAAGATATATATCCTATTAGGAAGCCTATCTAAGCTCGTAGGTCGAGCTTCCTAAGGCGTTATTTCTTCTCTTAGGCCGTAGTTATTATTGTAAACGCTTTATACCTATAGGCACGAAGATTCTATTACGCTAGCTTTCTCTTAGTTAGTTTCTTATAGGGGGATTCCTACTTATAGCTGTATTTTAGCGTGCGATTATAGAGATATATAGCGGACTTATAAATCTCTCGCTAAAGCTAGGTTAAGAGCTTTCCTCGTATCGCTTTAGACTTATCTTTAATTATACCCCTTAAGCGCTCGGCGCCGCTATTTTAATCTTATGTATATAAGGCCGAGGGCTTAATTTTAAAGAGCCTTGCCTTAAGGAATGCTTCTACTACTAGCTTCTAAGTAGTAATCTCGTTATTATACTTAACGATCTTAGTATAAAACTAGTATTAGTGCTTTAAGTAGTCGAGGCCGGACTTAAGGGCCGTAATAATAGTTTCTATAAGACGGTCTTAAAGGTAGTAATCCTATATAAAGCCGCTCGCTCTATCGGTTAAAAGCATTAGCGAGTTATAGCCTTTATTATCTAGCATAAAGTTATAAAAGTCTATCGTAATTCTCTCGCCTACGATACTATTATCTTTAAGGGCTTATCGTATTATCTGTTTTACCTTCGCGGTGCCGTAGTTCTCGCACTATACTATTAAGATGCCTTTAATCTTAATACCTTAAGAGATGTTAACGAGGTGTTCTAAGGCTTATAGTCCCGGATGCCTTATTTAGAGATGCTAAAGTTTAGTAATAGCCTTTTACGGCGTTTGTTTAGTATAGCTATTAAACTTATTTCGGCGGTTGTAAAATGCCCGCCTTATTGTATAGTAGGGGATATACTTAAGAACGAACTAGCCGTAGTGCTATTTAATAAGGCCGACGATAGTATCGTCGGCCGAACGGAGCGCTAATAGCCTATAGAGTCGTTCGTCCTACTAAAGTCCCTACTGCTTTAATAGCCTATAAGAGATTAGATTATATATAAAGTTCTTATAGAAAGCAACGTTTAGTAAACGTAATACTTATAGTTTAAACGATAGGGTCTATAGGCGGATATTAACTTTACCGTAGCTAAGGATAGGCACTTTTTTAATACTTGCCTAAAGGAAATCTCCTTTATTTACTATTCTAAAGTTCTTAAACTAGGAAATCTCGTTAAAGATATAGGGAGTTATGCTATAATCTAGGATTAAGGAGTAATAAAAAGGGTAGACGTCGACGTTAAAAGACGCATCGACTAAACGGGGGAGGAATAAAGCCGAAGGGCATCTTCCTCTCTCTTATACGAGTTAATCCGTCTTATTATTATTCTTAGTTCCCCTTTTGCCTCTATATCTCTAAGCTTCTTTTACGACCTTAAGGTTCTTTATATTCTTAGAGATAACATCCTTTTTGCTTCTAAGCTATTAGTTAGGCGCTTTATTAAGGTTAACCTCTTAGTAATTCTTAATTATATAGCCTTTTATAGAATAGAGCTTATAGTAAGGGATACCTCTCTTATCTATATTAGTAGGTCGCGATCTCTTTTTATTATTCCTGCCTTTTTAGTTATTCTATTAGCTGCTTTACTCCTCGTTTTATCCCGTATAGAAAGGGCCGAAGGAGCCTTTCTTAGTATAAGATAGTTAAGCAAGCTATTTATCTATAAATATAGTAAATTCGTGAGATATAGAATAAATATCGAAATCCTTCTCCTTCTTTACGTAAGAGAGGTTAAAGGAATCGACCTAGTTAAGATAATATAGATAAGTATTGCTATTTGCCCGGATATAAATCTCTATTTGCACGGAAGTCTAGGAAATCCTTACTCTTTCTGCGTAAACCCCGCGCGCCTATATCCCGCCACTAAAATCTAGTATAGGTATATGGCAATTAAGAGAGCCGCGCAAATCGTGTGAAAAACACTAGTCTGCGAAGGCCACGACTTTACAGCTAAACACGCAGCCGGGAGCCGGGCACGAAGCATACATTAAGGAGCCGCACACATAGCAGGGGGCACGCAGTAGAGGGCACGCAGCAGGGCACGCAGCAGGGCACGCAGCATACATTAAGGAGCCGTACACATAGTAGAGGGGCACGCAGCAGGGCACGCAGCAGGGCACGCAGCAGGGCACGCAGCAGAGCACGCAGCCGGGAGCCGGGCACGAATTATACATCGAGAAGCCGCACATACAGCAGAGGGCACGCAGTAGAGGGCACGCAGCAGAGCACGCAGCAGGGCACGCAGCAGGGCACGCAGCAGAGGGCACGCAGTAGAGGGCACGCAGTAGAGCACGCAGTAGAGGGCACGCAGTAGAGGGCACGCAGTAGAGGGCACGCAGTAGAGCACGCAGTAGGGCACGCAGCATACATTAAGGAGCCGTACACATAGTAGAGGGGCACGCAGCAGGGCACGCAGCAGGGCACGCAGTAGGGCACGTAGTAGGGCACGCAGCCGGGCACGAAGCATATATCAAGGAGCCGCACACACAGCAGAGGGCACGCAGCAGAGGGCACGCAGCAGGGCACGCAGCAGGGCACGCAGCCGGGCACGAAGCATACATCAAGGAGCCGCACACACAGCAGAAGGCACGCAGCAGGGCACGCAGCAGGGCACGCAGTAGGGCACGAAGCATACATTAAGGAGCCGCACACACAGCAGAGGGCACGCAGCAGAAGGCACGCAGCAGAGGGCACGCAGCAGAGGGCACGCAGCAGAGGGCACGCAGCAGAGGGCACGCAGCAGAGGGCACGCAGCAGAGGGCACGCAGCAGAGGGCACGCAGCAGACAGCAGAGGGCACGCAGCAGAGGGCACGCAGCAGAAGGCACGCAGCAGGGCACGCAGCAGGGCATGCAGCAGAAGGCACGTAGTAGGGCACGCGCGCTGCTATGGCTGTTGAATTAACTAACTAAATTAAGGCTATACACGATTTGCGCGGCCCTCTTAATTGCTATATACCTATACGGAAAATTTAGTAGCGGGATATAGGCGCGCGGGTGAGGCCTTTCAAAGGTCGGATCGGGCATACAACAGAGAGTCTCGGGGCTTCCTGCTGGGGGAAGCTTCGTTAAGACTATGTTCTGTGTGTGGTTGATTGATTATCTAGAGTTATAGGCGCGCAGGGCTTTAGGGAAAACCCTGCAGCGGGGCGCTGACTAATGCGCCTACAGCGGGATCCTTAATACCCCTTTGCTTAAACAAGCAGTCCCCTGCTTGCTAAAGCAATTAATAGAACCTAAATAGAAAATAGTGCATCGGTATATGCGATGCGAAACAATAAATAGCAAAAATACCCTTAATCCTCTATTACATAGCAGTAGCGGCTCTTAGGCGCTCGTAATCCTTCTTTAATATTATACGGCTCGCGTACTATAAGCTGCGGACCGGGTGTCCGTCGCGACTATACGCGGGGAATAGATTTATTTTATTATACCTGCTAGGAAGGCCGAATCCTCCTAGGGACGCGAGAGAGTAGGCATTGCCCGGATGGGCGGCCGTAATAGCCTAAGGACCGTCGTAGTAGGGTTCGTGCTTCCGGGTGCGCTAACGCACTCGGAAGACCTAATCTCCCGGCGCGTATACGCGAATTAGTCCCTTACGTTCCTATAAGTAAGCTCGTATACAAGCGCGAGCGGCTTTAAGGCTAATAATATATCTACGTGCGATAGGAGCAGGATGCTATTATACGAGTTCTTAGGCCTACGCGATATCTTCCTCTACTATAGGATCGCGGGAGTAGGCTACGTACGTAGCTTTATAGTGCTACTTAGGAGGCTAGGTTCCGTACAATAAGAAGAATAAGCTATACCCGTACGGGCCGGGTTAGCGGTTATATAGGTAAACTACGCGTATTAGGCGCTATGCTAATAGTATAGAAGGGATATCGAGATATAGGCGATAGATAATAGCTTTAAGCACGCCGTTTGCTTATTCGACCTTTCCGTTCCCGCGAGGTCTAGCGGGTGTGACGGGCTTAACGGTTATACTAAAACGCTTATAATAGTCTTAGGCTTATTGCCTAGCAAAGCAACCTATATTATCGCTAATAATCTCGCGTAGTAGGCCGAATCGCGTAGTAATAGTCTATAGGACTAGGATTATTCCCTCGAAGTCTATAGACTGCGTAATAGCAGAGATAAGCCAACCGGTTGCGTACTCTACGGCGTTAAGCAGCTATTGCCCTTTACACACTATATAGTCGATGGCCTACCTTATTAAAGGCGGCATAGGTGCTAAAGGCATTAGGTTAAGGAGCGTTAGGTCCGGCGGCTTTATTAGTTAGTAGGACTAGCAACGGCGAATAGCTTCGTAAGCTGCGAGCGGAAGCTCGGGGTGCTAGTATCTTATAGCTAGATAACGTATAACGTAGCCGATAGAACTATGCCTAGAGGCCTTATAGGCTTATCTTATAGCATTAATAAGGGCCTCGTACTCCGGCATAAGCAGTAGAGCAATAGCTTTAGTAGGGCTCGGAGGTTCGCCGGGCGGGAGGTGCTCGGTCTAACGGATGCGGTATAAAGCGCCTTTTAGCTCGCAAAAGTGCGTATAAGCCTAGCTCGTCGTAATGTTCGGCGGTAGAGCTTCTCTAGACGTAAGGAATTCGAAGATCGCTTATAAATTAATTCGTGCTAGCTGTTCTAGTCGAGTGACGAGCTCTATAGCGTTAGGAGCGGCGTTATTAGCTTTAGGCGTAGGTTTAGGCGCTGCATCGTTATTATACGTAGGATTGTCTTCTAGGATCGTTATAAGCTCGTCGTTATCGTTAATTATAGCTATCCTCCCCTCGTCGGCGTTATAAGCAGTATCCTTATCGTATAGCGGGCGAGAGAGATAATCGGCGAGCACGTTCGCTTTACCACTGCGATATACGATCTTAATATTATAGTATTCGATAATATCGAGGAACTAAATAATTCGCATAGGTTAGTCTATCTTAGTGCGAAGAGTCTTAAGGGATTCGTAGTCTATAATAATAGTAATGTCTATACCTTTAACCTAATGCTTTTAATATTATAGGGCTATTATAATTCCTAAAAGCTCTCGTTCTTATATAGAATAACGCTATTACGTCTCGGTAAGCTTCTTAGAAAAGTAGGCTACTAGGTGAAGGTAGGAACGCTCCTTACTACCCGTTAGGTATATATACGGCTATAGAAGAGCTACGCCTATATATTTCCCAGACGCATCGCTCTTAATAATTATAGGAAGCATTTAGCTAAACTTAACGAGGACTAGTATTATTGTAATAGCATTACGGATCTATTCTTAAGCAGCTTTAGCTTCCGTAGTTAGGGTAATAGGGACGTTCTTACTACCGAGGGACTATTCTATTAACGGGATAGATAGGTCCGAAAAGTTCGGGATTAGTATACGTAGGTATCCGACTATATAAATAAAAGCGCGGATTTCCGTAGTAGTCGTAGGCATTAGGCGGTCGCGAATAGCGGCAATCTTAAGAGGATCTGCCCGAATGCCTCTAAAATAGACGATAAAGCCTAAGAATACACCTATATCGACGAAGAGCTTTATCTTCTTAGCGTTTAAAAGCAGGCCGTACTCGACGGCGCGGGCAAAGAAGGCAAGTAGGCGTTCGTAAAGCTGCTCGACTATATCGGCCTAAAGGCATACATCGTTAAGGAGACTAGCGGCGAACTCGCGCAGCGGCTATAAAACTTCCTCTATAAAAGCTTAGAAAGTAGCCGAGGCGTTCGTAAGGCCTATAGGCATAACTTCTTATTCGTATAGGCCGAAAGGCGTAACGAAAGCAGTCTTCTCGCAGTCTTTTAAGGCGATACGGATATGCTAAAACCCGTCTTATAGGTCGATAAAAGCGTAGTAATAGTAGCCGGCTACGCGCTAGATTTTATCTATAGTATTTAGGAGAGGGTGCGTATACTTCTTCATTAGGGTATTAAGTATACGGTAGTCGGCATAAATACGCTAAATCACTTGCCTATAGACATTATGCTATAGGCCCGTAGGTGCCTTCTTCGGCGTTAATAATAAAGGAGACGACTATAGGCTAATAGACTTTCGAATAATACTCCCCTTATATTTCTTAATAAAGTCCCTAATAGCTTAGGCCTACGAGGGACTATAGCGTCGGGGAGCTTACCGTATAGGCGTGCTATTACCTATATTAATTCGATAGACTATCTATGCTAATTTTTCTATACGTTAAAGCGATACGTCGAAGAGCTTTAGGAATTTAGCGAAATAAACTTCTATAAAACATTTCGCCTATTCCGGCGTGTTAGCGTAAAAGCGGATAGCACGTATAGGAGTAGGTTAAACGTCGGTCGAATTAGCGAAGACAGCTATAGTAAAAACGTTCGACGGCCGCGGCTATAATAGAGGCTTGCCCTTAAGATTGCGAAGTCGTATAGCGCCGTTGCCTTTATAAGCGACTCTAAGGGCGTAAAAGACAGATCGTCTAAAGGTTAAGTCACTAAGGAAAGTCCCGTTAGGGACGATACTATAAGAGAGGGCTACCGAACCGGTCTAATCGTCGTTGCCTTACTATTGTATAGCGATAACGATATCGTCTTAAACGCTTAGTCTAGGAATCCCTCCTATCCCTTTTATAGTAGAGGCGACTTAGGACGGGTATAGGGCTAGCTTATATACGAGTAAAGAAGAAACGTAGTAAGATATAGAACCGTAGTCGAAGAAAGAAGAAAGAGTATAAGATAGGGAAGTCGTTAGTTAGTAAAGGAAAACACTATAACGATCGCCGAAGCCCTCGCGGAGAGGCTTCTAGCTAGTGTTAATACCGCTATCTATAGTTATAAAGTAGATAGCGTTATATCCCTATTAGAAATGCCCTAAGTCTATCCCTTCTTATATAGCTATAAGGATAGCTTCTATTTCCGTATTATCTTCCTTAAGTTAGTACGTCGGGTCTTAGTCTTCGTCGGTATTATCTATAACCTTGTCGTCGAAGTATATATAAGGGCGGTTAGCGTAATTGCGATAATTTCCTCGCGTGCCCTTACGTATGCTTTTGCCTTAGTTACCTCTGCCGCGATTACTACCGCGGCTGCGGCTACTCCCTCTAAAGCGCTAGCGGGAACCGAATGCCTTAGCAGCTTCGTACATCTTCCCCTTTATCGTAACGTCTCGAAGCGGGCTAGACGGTAAGGATAACGTAGTAGTAGGTGCCGGCGAAGACAATAGACGATAGTCTTATGCCTAATGTCTAGCCTTACTATAGTTAAAGTAGGTATTCGCCTTAGATAAGGCTGTAAAAGTCGAAGCGGCGATAGCTTTATCGTCGGCGGCGTAGACGAGAGTATCGGTCGTATGCGGATCGGCTATAACGATGCCTAGAGGGCCTAAATAAGAGGAGGCGGACAATAAGCTAGGATTAGGCTTAACGACTTCTATTATCGCCGGTTTATTACTAACAACCTTGTTTATCTTCTATATCTAGTATAGTTAGCCCTCTTATATACGGATAGAAGTGGCTAGCTTACCGTAGATATCTTCTATAGGCTAACGCGTTTGCTCGCTAGCTAATAGCATAAGACGCTATATAAGGGCTATACTATATAGCGTAGTAATGTCCGAACCGATCCGTGATTAGATATATAGGAGGTTATTCCGAATGTACTAGAGGGTAATAGTACGGACACTAGGGCTGCGTTTCTTAATATCGGGAAGGTTTAAGAACGCGTCGCGAATACGCTAGGCAAAGTTAATAAAGGCCTCGTCCTTAACTAGCGCTAGTTAGGCGTAAATAGCTAACGGCGCGTCTAAAACACCGTAGTCCCTTAGGACTATGAAAATGCCCTTAAGGAGCAATATCTAGTCTAGGTGCCTAACGTTAACCTAATACGCGATAGGGCCGAAGTCCTTAGATAACTCGTTAGCTATCTAAGTAGGCTAGAGGTTATATAGTATCTATCCGATAAGAAACGCGGATTATATCTATTAGAGCTTCTAGAGGACGGTATAGTCCGCTTAATATAACTTCTATTTAGGCTTTATAGTAATCTTATTTCGGTTATTAGTCACTATATCGTTAACGTCTCTAGCAGCTTTCGCTTAAGGCTAGATGCTTTTTATAAGAGTCTTAGTAGCTCGATCGTAAGTGGCATTATGCGGAACGTGTGTAGGATAGTCGAAGTTTAAACGTAGGTTAGGACCTTGTTCTATAAATGCGTACTAGTCGACGGCTCTATCGTCGTAGTATAGGAAAGGCTTTACCGGCAGCTAGTGCTATTACGGTAGAACCGGTTGCTAAACGGGTTGCCTATGCTACGGCTAAGCCACCTGCCCTTACCGCTGCTAATTTAAATAAGCAAATCGCTACTCGCTTATAAGGTTAGAAGTAGGCGTTGCCGTAGCACTCTAGTTAGGTAGGTCTGCGGGAGGAGCAGGAGGCGATAAGTAGTCCGGCACGGGAGGTGCGGGAGGAATAGGAATAAGCCCTAAAGCTAAGGAGCTAGCAGTAGGTAGTAGTGCTAGAAGAGGAGGTGCTTATGCTCGTAAGAGACTAGCTAGGCGCTCCTCGAGACGCTCTATCTAGGTAGCTTAGCGCTCCTTAAGACGCTCTTCGAGACGCTCTATCTAAGTGATTTAGTTGTCTTCTAGCTGTTTAAGCTAGTTAGCTTACTATCGAGACTACTAACGTATTTCACCGCGAAGTTCTTTACGTAAGTCGTTAAGGTAAGTGTTAAAGACTTCGTTTTAGCGGGTTATCTTTTAGTCTACCTATCTTCCTAGGCTAGCGACTAAACTCGTCCTATTCGGCTTAGGGCCGATAGTAGAGCTTGCTATAGAGCCCCGGCGAGAGCCTCGGTCGGCTCTTAGCTCGTCCTTAGACGGCGAATTCGGCGGCAACGCTGCCGATATATTATGCAACGTTAGGCGAAAGAAAAATAGGGTAGAACGTGTGTTTTAGGGTAATACGGCAGATCTACGTAGCGTAAACGCTAGGATGCGTGATTCGTCTAAATTTTAAAGAGGCTAAGTTTTGCTCTCTAAAAATACGTATTTTTAAGGCCTTTTAAAGGTCGGATCGGGCATACAATAGAGAGTCTTAGGGCTTCCTGCTAGGGGAAGCTTTGTTAAGACTATATTCTATGTGTAGTTGATTAATTATCTAGAGTTATAGGCGCGCAGGGCTTTAGGGAAAACCCTATAGTAGGGCGCTAACTAATGCGCCTACAGCGGGATCCTTACGGGGTCGCGTAGAAAAAGTAGAGATTTTAGCGAACTTCTATATAAATAGAGATTTATATCCGTGCAAATAGCAATACTTATATAGATTAATAAAAGCTAGAAAGTCAGCAACTTAAATACTCTTATAGGTAGCTTTAGGAAGTTCTTCCTAAATCCCTTTATATATAATATTCTTCTAGCTCTTAAGTGAAAAGTGCTAGTTCTTTAGCTAACTTAGGGAAGGCTTAACTACCGTTTTATAGCGAACCTAAAGTGCCCGTTAGATATCTTCCGGTTTGCCCTTTGCCTACTTCTTAAGCATAGCGTACTAGTCCTTAAGGTCTTTATTAGGCTTATAATAGGTCTAAAAAAGGTAGTCGGAGATTATCGAGGCGATCTAAGTGTAAAGCTCTTTAATATCCTTCTTTTAACTCTCCTATTTCTTCTCCTTATATAGAAATATCTGCTATTATTAAGTGCCTTAAGGAGGTTAGCGTCCCTATTAGACTATTTCTTCGTCTACTACACGAGAGCGAGATCCTTTTAGAGAGTCGTCTTTAATAAGCATAGGCGGAATAGGAAGGAGCCTTTTAGTGCCGAAGACCTAGTCCTATATATTGCTATTAAGGACCTACGCCTTAAACTTATTGTCTTAAACGGACTAATTAGCATTTTCGATAAGGATAACTTCGGTATTCTTCTTAATAGATATAGTAATTGTTTTGCCTAAGAGGAGCCTATTTTTAGTAGAGTATTACTATTTGCCTAAGTATAAATCTCTATTTGCCTAAGTAATACTTCGGGTACCCCCCTAAAATGCCTAACCCCCCCCGCCCAGCCGCGCCTACTTAATTACAGTGCGTATGCCTGGCAGGCTATAGGCCAATTCTTCGCATCGTTAAATCGCATCGTTAAATCGCATCGTCAAATCGCATCGTCACGCATCTCGCCGCATCGCATCGCTCTAGCCAACGAGGCTCTAAGGCACGCAGCAGGGCACGCAGCAGAGGGCACGCAGCAGAGCACGCAGTAGGGCACGCAGCAGGGCACGCAGCATACATCAAGGAGCCGCACACACAGCAGAGGGCACGCAGCAAGGCACGCAGCAGGGCACGCAGCAGGGCACGAAGCATACATCAAGGAGCCGCACACACAGCAGAGGGCACGCAGCAAGGCACGCAGCAGGGCACGCAGCAGGGCACGCAGCCGGGCACGCAGCCGGGCACGTAGAGGGCACGCAGCCGGGAGCCGGGCACGAAGCATACATCGAGAAGCCGCCGAGCCGCACACACAGCAGAGGGCACGCAGCAGGGAGCCAGGCACGAAGCATACAACGAGAAGCCGCCGAGCCGCACACACAGCAGAGGGCACGCAGTAGGGAGCCGGGCACGAAGCATACATCGAGAAGCCGCCGAGCCGCACACATAGCAGAGGGCACGCAGCAGGGAGCCGGGCACAAAGCATACATCAAGGAGCCGCACATACAGCAGAGGGCACGCAGCAAAGGGCACGCAGCAGAGGGCACGCAGCAGGGCACGCAGCAGAGCACGCAGCAGAGGGCGCGCAGCCGGGAGCCGGGCACGAAGCATACATTAAGGAGCCGCACACACAGTAGAGGGCACGCAGCAGGGAGCGAGCCGTAGACGGATATTTCATACGTAAAGAATTATTAGTCTACGGCCTGCCATAAATGCGCACTATATTTATATAGGCGCGGCTAGGCGCGGGGGGGTTAGGGGTTTTTTAGGGTATACGTAGGCTATAAAAAAAATATCACTTAGGCAAATAGAGATTTATACTTAGGCAAATAGTAATACTTATTACTAATAAGGATGTAATACCGCCTATTATAAAGCCGTAGGCGGTTGTATTAATGCTAAATAAAAGCCTTTACGAGAAGGCTTTATTAAGCGATATAGTGTTTTTCTTTCTCGACTAATAGCCTCCCTATCCTTAACCCTCTCTACCTTTTTTAACTACGGCTCGACCGCTTATTACGTCTCCTCTTCCCTTACTATTAGATTATATAATAGAGGCTACTACATTAGGTTAGCATAACCGTTACGTAGCTTCGTAGAAAATTTCCTATAAAACAAGCCCCTTAAGAAAATAAGGGCTATATATATATCTCGATTATTATATTAATACAACCTCTTTTGCTATGCAACCTATTAGACCTATTAAGACCTATAATCGTGCCTATTTAGTCCGAGCCGTAGATTAAAGATCTAATAATTAAGAGTCTTATACTTTAATCTACTAGAACCGTAAACTAGAAACCGAAAAAGGCTCCCTTTAGGCCGATAATCACTATGTCTACCCTTACTAAGAAAAACAAGTTTATTCTTAACGATAATGCTAACTAGTCCCTTTAGGACAATAAGTTTAAGGCGTAGGCCTTCGATAGCAACCTTTAGGACTAGGTCTTCGGGACCGAAAAACTCCTTCTTACTCCGACGATGCCTATTAAGGATAACGCTATAAGGGGATCTCACGTTTGCACCGCAGACGAAGAAATAATCTAATAAGGCCAACCGCCTAAAGGATCTTAGAAATAGTAGGTATTCCTCTATAAAGAGAAGAAATAGGAGAGCTAAAGAAAGGATATTAAAGAGCTACGTACTTAGATTGCTATAATAATTTCCGACTACCTTTTCTAGACCTATTGTAAGCTAAATAAAGAACTTAAGGAGTAGTACGCTACGCTTAAGAAGTAGGCAAAAGGAAAGCCGGAAGATATCCTCCGTGCTATTTAGGTTCGCTATAAAGCGGTAGTTAAGCCTTCTATAAGTCAGCCGAAGAACTAGCACCGTTAGCTTAAGAGCTAGAAGAAGGTTATATATAAAGGGATTAAAGAAAAACTCCCTAAAGCTACCTATAAGAGTATTTAAGTATCTAACTTCCTATCCTTTATTAATCCCTACTATTATCACTAGGTTAATTCCTTTAACCTTTCGCACCTTAAGAATAACGCAGATTTTAATATCTATATAATAACTAACGAGTTTACCGTCTTTATCGATAAACTACCTACTTTACCGTCCTATACGAAGAGAGGCGCCTTTAGCCTTTCTTTCGCTAGATAGGACGATTAAAAGGACGATAAATAGGACGGCTAGTTAGAAAATAAAAACACTAAAAATAATAAAAACAATAAAAACAATAAAAACAATAAAAAGAGATTATAGGCTACTACTTCGGATAAACGAGGTATTTCTAAGTGTAGGCTATATACGCTTAAGGGCTATACTCTCGAGACCTATTAGGAGATTAAGTCCGATAAAGCCCCCGACTAATAGCCCGGGAATAGATAGGAATCCATTACGAAGAGCATAGAAGACCCTAAGATCGCGAAAGAAGTCTAACGACTAAAAGGGAAGAAGGTAACGTTTAAAGACGATAAGGATTAACTAATATAGGAAAAGGGAAGATGTCCTTCGGCTTCTTTCCTTATCTCCCTCGTTAAGGCCTCCTTTAGCATTAACGTTTATCCCCTCTACTATTTAGCAATTCTAGACTATAGAACGACACTCTATATATTTAACGAGATCTTACGATTTAAGAACTTTAGGATAGCTAAAGAGGGAGACTTCCTTTAGGCAGGCGTAGAAAAAGTGCCTATCCTTAGATATAGCGACGTTAACGTCCGCCTTTAAACCCCTTTCTTTAAGCCTTAAGTACTACGGCTACTTAATATCGCATTCTATAAGAACTTTACGTACAACCTAATCTCTTATAGGTTATTAAAACAATAAGGCATATAGTAAGACGAACGACCCTATAGACCGTCGACGCTCCGAGCAGCTAATAACACTATTATTAGACTTATCGAACAATACTATAGATAGTTCGTCTTAGAATATATCCCTTACGACACAATAAGGCGGGCCTTCTATACCCGCCGAAATAAGTTCGACAGCTATACTAAAAGGAAGCTATAAAAGGCAACGGTAGAACTTTAGCATCTCCGGATAGGATATCCGGGACTATAAGCGCTCGAACACCTTATTAACTGCTCTAAAGGTGTTAAGATTAAGGGCATTATAACGACTTAGTGCGATAACTATAGCACCGCTAAAGCAAAGCGGATAATACGACGAGCTCCTCGAGATAAAAGCGTCGTAGGCGAGAGAATTATAATTAACTTCTATAACTTTATGCCTAATAATAAAGGTTATAATTTACTAATGCTTTTAATAGATAATGCGAGCGGATTCGTATATGATTTCTATCTATAGGACCGCCTCGTAGAAACTATTATCGCGGCCCTTAAGTCCGGCCTTAACTACCTTACGTATTAATACTAGTTCTATACTAAGACTATCGAATATAAAAACGAGATTACTAGTTAAAAGCCGGCAGTAGAAGCTTTCCTTAAGGCGAGACTCCTTAAAATCGAGCCCTCGGCCCTATACATATAGGACTAAAATAGTAGCGCCGAGCGCTTAGGGGGTATAATTAAGGATAAATCGCGGGCAATATAAGGTAAACTTCTAACGCAACTTTAGCGAGAGATATATAAGTCAGTAGTATATCTCTACAACCGTATACTAAAGTATAGTTATAAGTAGGAAAGCCCCTACGAAAGACTAACCGGTAGGAAGCCTACGCAATAACATCTTCGTGCCTATAGGTGTAAAGTATTCGCGATAACTACTATAGCTTAGGAAAAGAGACAACGCCTTAAGAAGCTCGACCTACGAGCTTAGGTAGGCTTTCTAATAGGATATACATTATCTAACATCTACCGCGTGTAGGTGCCTACTAAAGGAAAAGTTATTACTACACGAGACGTTGCGTTTAACAAGCGGGAGATTTTCGATAGAACCTTCGAGAGTCTTACCGATAGCGTTAAGGAGAGCAACCTTAAAGAGCTAGCCCTAGCCCTAAGGAACATTAGCCTTTCCGATAATAACCGAATCAACGCGCTATAGGTACTTAATAATTAAGTTTTTAACGATATTCTCGTCTACGAAGATATAAACCTAGCATATACGGCGAGCTAAGAAGATAGTACAGACTACGCAATAGCGCTTAAGAACGACCGAGAGAGCATAAAGCAGTATACGGAAGCTAGATTTAAGCCTCTACCTACTCCTCCGAACACTCCCCCGGCGGCCCTATTTATAGCTATAATCTAATCATATCTCGCTAACTAATCGATAAAACTAGAGAGCGAAAATCATAAACCCTCGCGAGCAGCCTTCTAGACGGGAACACTTCCTTTACCGCATATAAACATAAGTCTACATATATAAGGAGTAAACCCCTCCGTAGCATCTTTATTAAGTCCACATACACAAAGAGTAAACCCCTCCGTAGCATTATTATTAAGTCTATATAAACAAAGAGCGAACCCCTCTATAGCACTAAAAACAAGCCTATATAAGCTAAAAGCTTAAGAACAATCCCCTCCGTAGTATAATTAAAAACACGCCTACTAGCACTCGGTATTTATAGCCGGCACTTAAGCCGTACTAACCTCGAGAGACACTAATACGCTACGATTTAAGGATAAGGCTTACCTCGACCGCTTAATCCTAAAAAGGCAGGTACATCGGCGAGACCTTCCCGCTATTCTAATACATTATAGACAGCTTAAACACTATCCACTCGGCCCTTACTTTAAAAAGGCGGAGCGATTATATCTTTAAAGCCATAAGGAAATAAGGTCGTAGACTAAAGTCGACTATAAAACACTTACGAAGAAAGGCTAAGTGCTTAACTATATATAGGTATACGTGTATAAGATAGACAAACATAGGAAACTCTCTAAATGCAAGGCGAGATTAGTTATGCGAGGAGATTAATAGCTTAAAAACGGGCAAGAGACCTACGCAGCTACTCTCGCGGGACGGAGTTTTTAGACACTTATAACAATCGCGGCAAGGTTTAATCTCGAGCTAATATAGTATAACGCTATTAACGCCTTCGTTAACGCTACTCTCGACGAGATTATCTATATAAAGATGCCTTTAGGATATAGGAAACACTCGATCGTGCTTAGGCTCGATAAGGCACTCTATAGACTGCGGAAATCCCTTCTTCTATAGTATTACGAACTTACGTTATCGCTCTAAGAGATAGGATTTTAGATAGTACCGTATAAACCTTACTGCTTAACGTTTAACGGCATTATCGTCTTCTTCTATATAGATAACATTATGTTTATATATTATAAAAAGGATTAAGAGAGGGCTAAATCGCTATAGAATTAGCTCTAAGGAAAGTATAAGCTTATAGGCGGTAATAGCCTATAATAGTTCCTTAGTATTAAGATTCTATATAATCGCAAATAGGGCTATATTTAGCTATTATAAGCCGCTTATATTAATAAGATCTACCGACTAGCGAAGAAACGTAGGTTATTTAACACACCGATAGGAGCGAACGACCTCTCTCCTTATAAAGGGATCGCTAAACACTATAAGATACAATCCTACTAGGTAAACGTAGGCTCTATACTATACGCGGCGGTTATTACCCGACCTAATATCGCGTTTGCGATATTAAAACTCTAAAATACAACACTAACCCTAGACCGAACTATAAAGAAGCTATCGATCGAGTTATCTACTATTTACACCGCACTCGTAGGCTTACGCTTCGTCTAAGGGGTAGCGACGACTTTAAGGTAGTAAATAACGCCTCTTTCGCTAATAACACTAATCGCAAGAGCTCGCAGGCATTTGCTATAAAGCTATTCGGAGGCCTAATCGGCTAAAAAGCTAATAAATAGGATACTATTACAACTTTAACGATAGAGGCGGAGCTTCTAGCTCTATTATAGGCAGTAAAGGAGTCGATCTACGTAAGCAGGCTTATTAAAGAGCTCGACGTCTCCCTTAATAACTCCCGAATTCGTATTTAATATAATAATACTTAGACTATCCGACTAATTATAGCCGAAGTCGCGACTCTATAGACGAAGCTTCGCTATATAGACATTTACAACCACTAGCTTCGTTAGGAGGTCCTTAACGAGACTATCGAAGTTAAGTATACTCCTACCGCGAAGATAATAGCAGACGGCCTCACAAAGGCGCTTTAAAGGCCCTCCTTTAAGGCCTTTATTAAACAAATCGGCCTCTACGATATCTCACAACGCCTCGCCGATCGAGAGCTCCCCGAATCGACAGACGAAGCGATATAAACCGACAATCATATAGTGTAGGAAGATTAAGAGGTATAAGGCTATAGATAGCCTTAAAGTATGCTTTACGCCCCGCGACGACGTTAGGGAGACGACGGACCTAAGGCTTAAAGAGGCTACGCATAGCTGCGCTTAAAGGCTCTATAGCTCAATTAGGCGTAGAGAGCTAAGAAGGAAAATAATAAGGACGAGGGGTCCTCGAAGGATTAAGAAGAGGTATAAGAGCTCGAGAAGCCGCACTCTTTAAGGCGCCTAGGCGTAGGAATAAAAGGGCAGGGATTAATAATATCCCGACCCGATAGCTTAACGATAGAACGAGGATTAAAAACTCATCGGATTTAAGCTATTTAGCGACCTCTTTACGCTAGCTTCCCTCCCGCGGATGTAGGTTCGAAGCTAGGGGGGTGTATTAGATTATATAATAAAGGCCACTACATTAGGTTAGCATAACCGTCACGTGGCTTCGTGGAAAATTTCCTATAAAACAAGCCCCTTAAGAAAATAGGGGCTACACATATATCTCGATTATTACATTAATACAACCTCTTTTGCTATACAACCTATTAGACTTATTAAGACCTACAACTGTGCCTATTTAGTCCGAGCCGTAGATTAAAGATCTAACACTTACGAATAAGCTCGCCTTATACCTATTATAGGTCTCCTCTACTATAAAGGGCATTAGAGGAATCCCCGGCCTTAGTATAAGCGATAATATCCTTATTGCTATATAATAGAAAGGTAATAATACCTAGATAGGCTCGGTAAGTATAAGGAAACGAGCTTAAGGGGGGGTATATAATTGTTATTAATCTACAAAGGGATATAGCTATAGACTAGGTCTAAAGGTCTATATATACGATATAGAGGTTATATAGGATAATATATAATATAACCTAATACTATAATAGTAAGCCTTTCCTACGGTGTTATGCCTAATAGCACTTTCCCTAGCGATCTTACCTTAGGACGGTCTGTTCTTTATGCCCTAGGAGTCTCCTATAAGGAAAAGAGCGTAATTTAACTATACAACCTTAAGGGCTAGCCTCTATTACACCCGCAATAGACGAACATCTTCTCTATAGCAGCTTTTACTAATTCTATAGATATACAATCTACTAATACCGTTCGTGTTTATACCGATACTCCGGACTAGGCGAAACGCTATATAGACCTCTACTTCGCTAAATTCCCTAAGCTTTTCGACGCTTCGCTTCGTCGTACGGAGAAACTAGCTAAGACGGTCTAGCTTATTAATATAGGCGATAGCACGCCTATACGATAAGCTCCTCGACGTTATAGTCCCTCGTAAGCTTAAGCCATTAAGGACTTTATTAAAAAGCATAAGGGAAGCATTATACGGAAGTCTATAAGCCTATAGTCTTCTCCTCTAATATTAATGCTTAAGAAGGCGCTTATAGGCCTATAGCATAATGCCTATAGGTAGGTTATTTAGCGTATATACGCCGACTACCGTATACTTAATACCTTTACGAAAAAGTATATATATCCTCTCTTAAATACTATAGACGAGATTTAGCGCGCGGTCGGCTACTATTACTACGCCTTTATTAACTTATAGGATGGTTTTTAGTATATCCGTATCGCCTTAAAAGACTATAAGAAGACTGTCTTTATTACGCCTTTCGGCTTATATAAATAGGAAGCTATGCCTATAGGCCTTATAAACGCCTTAGCTATTTTCTAAGCTTTTATAGAGGAAGTTTTATAGCCGCTGCGCGAGTTCGCCGCTAGTCTCCTTAACGAGATATGCCTTTAGGCCGATATAGTCGAGCAGCTTTACGAACGCCTGCTCGCCTTCTTCGCCCGCGCCGTTAAGTACGGCCTGCTTTTAAACGCTAAAAAGATAAAGCTCTTCGTCGATATAGGTATATTCTTAGGCTTTATAGTCTGCTTTAGAGGCATTCGGGTAGATTCTCTTAAGATTACTGCTATTCGCGACCGCCCGATGCCTACGACTACTATAGAGATCCGCGCTTTTGTCTACGCAGCTGAATACTTACGTATATTAATCCCTAACTTCTCCGACCTATCTATCCTATTAATTAAATAGTCCCTTAGTAGTAAGAACGTCCTTATTACTCTAACTATAGAAGCTAAAGCTGCTTAAGAATAGATCTATAATATTATTATAACGATATTAGTCCTCGTTAAGTTTAGCTAAATGCTTTTAGTAATTATAAAAAGTAATGCCTTTAGAAAGTATAGAGGCGTAGCCTTTCTAAAGCCGTATATATACCTTATAGGTAGTAAGGAGCGTTCCTACTTTTACCTAGTGGCCTACTTTTTTAAAAAGCTTACCGAAATATAGCAGCGTTATTCTACGTAAGAACGAAAGCTCTTAGGAATTATAATAGCCGTATAATACTAAAAGCATTAGGCAGAAGGCGCGGATATTACTATTATTATAGATTATAAATCTCTTAAGACCTTACGCACTAAGATAGACTAGCCTATGCGAGTTATTTGTTTCCTTAACGTTATTAAATACTATAACATTAAGACCGTATATCGTAGCGGTAAAGCGAATATGCTCGCCGATTATCTCTCTCGCCCGCTATACGATAAGGATGCTACTTATAACACCGACGAGGGGAGAATAGCTGCGATTAATAATTACGACGAGCTTATAATAATCCTAGAAGACGATGCCGTTCCTAAACCTATATATACTATAGCGCTTAACCCTACGCCTAAAGCCGATAACGCCGCCCCTAATGCTATAGAGCTTATTACCCGACTAGAATAGCTAGCACGGATTAATTTATAAGCGATCTTCGAATTCCTTATATTTAGCGAGACTCTACTGTGCAATATTACTAATGCGTAAAAGCAGGGCACCTGCTAGGTGCCTACGGATTAGTAGATAGTCCGGGTTCCGGCAGCCCTATAGCTCGTAGGGCATACCGGGCCACCTATAATTATTATCCTTCTTCTTATATACGCACCCTTTGCCTTATGCCTATCTTTCCCTATACTATATAGTAGTAACACCTTGCCCTCTTTCCGGTAAGACTAGAGACCGTAAGGTTCTTATTAGCATCGCCTTTAGAGCGTTGCATAAGGACGACGTTACGTAAGCCTAAACTTATAGTATACGCTTGTCTTACTTAGGACGAACCCCCGTAATTTTCTATACGTTCTACGTCCGATCTTTAATAGCGGAGCCTACCGTTAGCTAATTACCGTCGCCTTTAGTCTTAGCGCCCTAACGGCTTTACGATAGCCTTATACGCTATTTAGGAAGTATCGTAGCTAATCTATATCTTTCTTTCTATTGCTATAAGAAGCTCTTCTTATTTTCTTATAAAGCGAAAAAAAATTCTTATCTACACTCTTTCGTATGCCTTTCGCCTTACTTTCTTACACGCACGATTCTTTTTACTTCCTCGCATTATCGCACCTTGCGTTCTTTACCTTCGCTATAAGCTCTTCGTTCTTTAGCAAGTATAGCTTAAGACGTAAAGGAACGCGCTTAGGCCGATAAGGTAAATTCTCGCGATAACTTTCTTCCTCCCGACGATAATTAGTTCTCCGATAAGAATCGGTCTTAAGATGCTTATATTCCGCCGCCCTAACGTCGTCGCTTTAACCGATACTCTTAGAATTAACCTAACGAGCTTAGTAATTTAGCGGCTGCGATTCTTAATAATAACCTCTATAAGCGGGTCGTAAGATAAAGTATACGTTTTAATCGCTTAATTCTTAATAATCTTACTAAGCTTATTTTATAAACCTTTACTAATAGAGATATTCTTTATACTTAGGAGGTAGTTAATCTTATCTATCGCCTTATAAAAGACTACCTTAAATTCTAAGTTTATCTTAATAAGATAACGGCTAGGGAATCCTATATCGATATATAGACCTTATAGGAGCGAAATCTTCGGGATATTCTAAATAAAGCCGCGGGTATACCTTTAACCGAGACTCCTCTTCTTATAACCCGCTACCTAATTCCCGCCCGGTCTTATCTATAACCTACTCCTATACTTCCGGACGATAACCTCTCCGGCCTTAATCCGCTTATATATAAAGTCTCCCGCTCTTAAGATTAAGTTCCCGCTTTATCTTATTAACTACCCGGACGCTAGCCTCCCTATCGTATGCCGGATTCCGGCTACTATAACGGCGATTCTTCCGATTTAAGTAAGTATAGTGCTAGTATAGGCTAGCCTTTAAACGCTTGCCTCCGCCGTAAGAGCTCTACTTTCTCTTATCCCTTAGAAGCGTTAGCCCTTAACGAAGCCGTAGTAAAACGTCTTAAAAAAGATAATATAAGAGTATTTAACCTAGATAAAAAGGACCTACGTTATCTTAGGCTAATCGCTTAAGCCGACGGGAAGGATACCTATACCGACGTCTATCTATTTTACGAGCGTCTTTAACTCTACTATAATAAAGACTCTTATACGCTTTATCCTTTCTACCTATCGTTCTTTAGCGGAAGTACGCTAAGTTAATATATAAGTAAACTTTCCGTTGCTTAGCGATACTATCTACGATCTATATCCCTTATAACCTTTATAAAAAAGCTTACTAAAAGGTTTAGCCGCTTTAATACGGAAATCCCTTACGAACTATATAGCGGAGAATATACTATCGCTATATAAAACGTAAGAGAGTTATCCCTCCTATAGTAGATCTAACGTAAGGTTTTACTTATACGATAGCTTCGCTTTAAGAAAGACTATTAGATTATTTAGACCTTTTATAGACTTATTGCCGCGTAAATCGCTTCCCTCCTTCTATTGCCTAATAAAAAGACTTTTATTAAAAAGTAGATTTAGGAAATCGAAGAGAGGAAAGGAAGCCTTTTATTACCGCGTTATTTAACTAATATATCTCTTAAGACTCTTACCGTAATAACTCCTACGGTTTTTACCGCCGCGACTACGACTACGACTATCGTAACGCCCGCCGCTATAATAACGATTATAATAAAGACTATAAGCGAGATAGTCGCCGTTTTAATAGCAATCGCGGCTAAGGCAACTATCACTATACCGGGCCTTCTACCCGTAATTACGACCGCCGCGAGTATAATCGCCGCCCCGACGACCGTCGTAATAACGATTATCGCAATAATTAAGCTCCCCGCCGCTAGGATTAAGATAATCGCCGCCCTACCGGATAAAGCAATATATATAGAGAGGAAAAAGTAAAGAAGTAAGTGCGCTTTAAATTAAAGTATTAAGCTAGCAAGGCCCCCGCCTTAAGTAGTAGTAAAGTAGGTAATAAAGCCTCTAAGGACGATTAGAGTTCTATTCGTTCTAACTTAGACCTCTCTAAGGCCTACTTCGTCGGTTATATAACGACGTATGCCTTATCTAATAAAGGCCTTATTAAGTACGCTACCTACAATCGGTGCTTCCCCCTCGCTTCCGTCTTAAA
This sequence comes from Ophiocordyceps sinensis, assembly GCA_012934285.1. Classification (NCBI taxonomy): domain Eukaryota; kingdom Fungi; phylum Ascomycota; class Sordariomycetes; order Hypocreales; family Ophiocordycipitaceae; genus Ophiocordyceps; species Ophiocordyceps sinensis. Next base: position 10,164,834 of record JAAVMX010000004.1, read on the forward strand.
TAAGCATATTCGCGCTAAGTGCTACGTTTCGAAGCAGTAGCTTATAAAGGAGATAATAGCCCTAAAGCCCGCTAAATATCGCCGTTATAAGACTAGTTTCTTATTGCGAAACCTCCTCTTTTAATACCTAGCTACCGACGGCTATACTTAGGTATATAAGGGTACTATCTTAAGCTAATGCTTCTCCCCTTTAGTCGTTACGCCTCCTTCGGCCTTTTATAAGGTAATTACTCCTCCTAGCCCTACGCCTTTAATAGCCGAGCTAATTTATCTAGCCGAGGCCGTAGCCCTTACGTTTCTTCTTAACTCCCTATCTATTCTTAAGCCTATGCTACGACCTTTATATCGAGATAATAAAGGCATACCTATTCCCTTTTCCTATATAAGGATTTAAATTATAGGCAAGCCGTTTAAGAAGGCATTTAAGATCTATTTAAATACCGGATGCGGAAAGCCTATAATCGATCGAGACCTATTATAGTATTTACTATATATTATTAAAAAGCTGCCTCCTATAGCCGTTAAGGGTATTACCGGTTACGCTTACCTCGAAGACTAAGCTACCTTCTCCTTTTTAGTCTAAGGCCGTTACGCTAACGGTTCTAACGTAAGGCTCGCGGAGTTTTCTTACTCTACCTAAGTCACTAAGGTCGCTATAAGCGCTTTACTTAGGAATGCTTTCCTTAAACCGCACTTTAGCAACGTCGACTATAGATCGGATATAATCCGTATTAGTATTCTCTAAGACTTTAAGATCCTTTTTAATATCTATCGCCTTAGCCGGGATATAGTGCGTCGCGTTTAAGCCGTCTAAAAGACTATAATTCCTACTGGTTAGACTATTATTATACCCGCCTTTTAGAAAGAAATCCTAAAAGGCCGGCCGTACGCTTTTTATTCCTTTTATAATTTAGCTATATACGCTATCGTAGATAATTCCTCTTTCCTTAGCGTCGCTATAATTAATAACTCCGCTAAAGACGTAGTTATCTTACGTAAGCAGCGACTTAGCAAAATCCTAGAGTATTATAATTTAGGATTCCTTATAGTCCTATCGTAGACTTTAGCCCTCCGGGCTTTAACTACTTCCTTTATAGCTACGGCAGCCCTTAACCCTTCTATAGCCTCTTCTTCGACTGCCGACCTTTAGTAAGTCCCTATAGTCGGTAGTAGCTTTAATATCTCGGCATCTATTATATTTTCCTCTAATGTTATCTTAGTAGTTTTATAGCCGCTAGCTCTTACGCTTCCCCTCGTTAATTAGGTCGACTTCCCTTCTATAGCGACCTTTCCTAAGCTTAACGTAGTCCCTTTTTAGCGCTAAGCCTAAAAGCTAAGCTCCCTCCCGGAATATAATATAAAGGAGGGCATTTATATCTATACTAAAGACCCTCGCTTTATTAATAAAGTTATTAAGCTCCTCTAGCGTTTCCCCTCTCTTTAGAAAGATATAGGTATAGCCGTTATTTAACTTAATAAAAAGCTTATTATACCTCTCGTCGGCGGATAGTAGTATTAGAAGATTGCCTAGCGTTTTTACCTATAAGGACTTTACGACCGTGCGATTATTAATAAAACCTTCGATAAACTATATTAGTAGAATCGTATAGAATAAACCATATAATTAACGCCTTTCGTAGCGCCTATTCTAGCGTACCTCTTAAGGTATTACGAAAGGCCGCGCCGTTAAAGATATACGTAGAATAAATAGCGTTATAGTCTCCGACGCCTATCTACTTCCTCTCTAAAAGAGTATTATCGCCGAGCTACTAAGAGCTAAGTATATTACTATTATCGATATAGCCTTATTCTATTGTAGTAGGTGTCCCTACTATTAGTCAGCCTTATGCGAGGGGCAGCTATTAGGGCTACCCTCTCGCATAGCTAGCTAGCTTCCTTCCTTCTTTTCTCCTCTATAGCTCTTTATAGCATCGATCTTAGCACTTTATTCGCTTACGCCTATGTGCATTGCCTAAGACTACGATAGGTTATAAGCTCCGTCTGCTTGCTTCTATAGCGCAAATAGAGTTATTTGTTTATAGTGATATCTACGATTTTTCCCGACCGGAAGAAGTTAACGAAAAATTTTCCTTCCTCGTTTGTGTTTCTAGCCGGAATAGCAGACCTCGAGTACGCAGCCGGAATGGCTATAACGACGATTAAGAAGCTAAAAGGGCCCGATAACTACTCCTTATAGTTGATAGATGTAAAGCTGACCTTACTTACGCTAGACTTAGAGGAGTATATTAACGGCTCTTCTACCCGACCCGATAGCTAGGTTGGCTAGGTCGGTAAGTCCGATGAATAGAAAGCATAGGATAAATAAGATTTAAGAGCGACTAAGATCTTAATTCTTAGCCTGTCCGACGATATTAAGGAGTCGCTAACACGGTCTAGATAGACTAATCGGACGTCTTCCTACGCTACGATAGGTTATATCTAAAGGGCTATATTGCAGCTTCCTAAATCTACTATCGGAGATACGATAGTCGAATTTTTCCGTTTAGAAGTATAGAATTTTGCAATTATTAACGCTTATTCGAAACGGCTAGAATAGTACTAGCGATAGATAACGACTATCTAGCTATAGACTAGTGAATAAATATACGTCTATGCTACTATATATAGACTTAAGCAAGCCTACCTATAGTAGTTCTACGTATAGGAATACGACTGTAAAAAGAATAACTTCCCGACGAAGGGAGAAATCGTTAAGTTCCTACAGAAATAAGCTCTCATCGAGAAGAATATAGTAAAGGTGCCTAACGGTGGATAAGTCTTAGCAGCTAATAAGAATAATATCCTGGCTTCCGATCGAGGGAATGCTTAAGGCCGGGGATAAGGCCGCGGTAGAGGATATAGCGGTAGCGGTCGAGGCGGGGCTAATTACAATAACAATATAGAAGAAGGTTCTTCTAATAGAGACCTTATAAAACTCGAGTATAGTTGCCTTACACTACCCGGCAAGGGTTATACGCCGGAATACTATTAGACCCTCTACCTAGAGTAAGCCCCGGAATAGAAACGGGATAAGTAGCGTTAATAGGGCATTAATCCCTTTAAGAAGGGAAATACTAATATTATTGCTGCTAGCAAACGCGATATTACCCTTTTTGCTATACGGTTTAACGATGCTGTCCTAGCCACGGGATATAAGTCCCTATAGGATACGGTTGTATATAATACCGGCGCCTTAGACACCTACTTTAACGACTTAAAGTGGTTTACGACCTTTACTCCTACTCCGGCCTATCGTCTAATGCAAGCATTAAACGGTAGCAACCTTCGAGTCTTAGGCTTAGGCACTATACGTATAACGATTAGAGACTTAACTCTTAACCTAACTAACGTCCGCTATTGCCTTAATACACCCGCGAATTTAATAAGCTCTAAAGTCCTATAGGATAAAGGCGTCGTGCTAGACGGATTCAACAGCCAACTGGCTTTTTAAGCTATAAGGGAGGCAGTCTGTAAAATCACCTAGGAACTTAGCGTTAGCACTATTCGTAATGCTTAGTCTACGGGTGACCCTACGATTCGAGATAAGCATCCTAACCTCGCCTTTACGGCGTTGCCGAAGACCTTAATAAAGGTTAAGAAGGTCGACTATAGGCTTATGCACCGTAGACTAGGACATACGGGCAAGGCTAGAGTCCTTAATGCGTGCCGAAAGTCAGGCATTAACGTTAATATAGAAAGTTTTAACGACTTCTTTTATAAGGCCTATCACTTTGCAAAGGCCGACCTTATAGTTAGCCGGACATCTTTAGTCAAGCCGTTGTAATTCTTAGCATACGTTTTCTAGGACTTTATTTAGCACTTACCTACCGGTTTCGGCGGCAAGCGGTACTCGCTGCACGGGATCGATATATATATAAGGTTCTATTAGGTTCTTTTCGCGGTAAACCGAGGAGAGGCGTACGACTTGCTTTATAGTTAGATAAAGCAGGTATAAGCCTGCTCTACGAATAAGTCGGTTTAGTCTATATGTTTTAATAACGCCTTAGAGTTCTAGTCGGATATAATATTTAAATAGGCTAATAAGGACGGATTTGTCCTTCGCTTTAGTGCCCCCTATACTCCGGAGTAGAATAGACTTACTAAACGTGCTAGCCGTACTTTAATAGACCTCGCACGCTGCATTTACGCCGATACGAACCTTCCGGCCTTTTTATAGCCGTATTTTATAGAGATAAGCGCCTACGTTAACAATATGCTTCCGACGAGCGCCTATAAGGACGGCAGAGCCCTAATTAAGGTTTTATTCGACGAAATCCGCACGCTATACTTATACAGCATGAAGTATGTAAGGGCTTAGGGCTATACTGCGTTCGTTACTATCCCGCACTAGCAGAGGGTTAAAAGTGCAAAAATAGCCCCTCGAGCTTAGAAAGGTCGTCTGGTTGGCATAGAGGGACTTAACGGGCATATATATAAGGTCTGGCTTCCCGAGAAGAAGATCGTTATACGCGCCCGAGATGTCCGCTTTTAGGAAGGCAAGGAGCATTAGCGCCCTGCTATTAACGAAGTCGAATTTAAAGCTACCCTATAGGAGGATAACGATAAAGTCACCTACCTATTCGACATAGGGAAGATTAAAGCCGTAGATAGAAAACGCAATGCGAGGCACGACGAAGCCGCTTCGCCGCGTAAAGAAGAACTCGACCCATCCACCCTATAGGGGGTGCTTAAGGACCTAAGTCATATCCTAACACCCGATCCGACGCCTACTATAGGGCAACAGCAGCGTTATATTTATTTTAATAAAGAGACTACGGAGTAGGACGATACGGAGGACTCGAATCCGGCTTCTAAGGATAAGGCATCGCTATTTTATCCTCGCCGAACCTCGCGACCCTATTAGACCTACGACTACAACGAGCGGTTAGGACGAGGCCGTAGTCGCGGTGACCGTGCTTACGGCAGCCGTAGAGGCAGCCGTAGTAGTAGCTAAGCTAGGGAGTCGTCCGGTTTATAGTAACTCGCAGTATTTCGCGAAAATAATACCTATTGTAAGACTAATCCTCCCTAGGTTCTTAGTGTAGGAGCGGCTCTAGCTTTTATATAGCCTAATACGACTCTAAAGAACTAGAAGCAGGCTGTAGACTACCCTAACTATAAGAGTCGCTAGTTGCCTGCTATAAGGAAGGAATACCGCAAGCTTAACAATAAAGGGACTTAGATTCTTATTTCCCGCCTACGAGGCTATTAAGTTCTTCTAGGCCGTTGGGTATTTCTTAAAAAACACATTGCGGGAGCAGACAGCATTGCAAAGGCCCGTTAGTGTGTTCGTAGGGACCGAGACTCTACAAATAGGCCTATTAAAGACGTCTACGCCGCTGTAGCACACTAGGCTTCTATTCGTGTGTTTGCCACCCTTATGGCTTCGGATGACCTCGAATGTGAGAAGTTCGACGTGGTTAACGCCTTCCTACACGCCGAAGTAAGGGAGGAAATCTATGTTAAGCAGCCCCACGGTCTAACTAACGGCACTAGCCGCGTCTATAAGCTATAACGAGCTCTATATAGGCACGAGGCCGCCCCTCGTTAGTGGTTTAACAAAGTTATTATTAACCTCGTTGCTTTAGGCTTTATTTAGCTAGAGGCAGAATTATGCCTATTTCGTTACGATGATAGCACGCTTCTAATCCTCTACGTCGACGATATGTTAATCGCAGTAGCTATACGAGACCTTATTGCGGATAAGGCTCGCCTATTAAGCGGCCTTTATAAGATAAAGAGTCTTAGGGAGCCGACCGAGTTCCTAGGACTAGAAATAGACCGGGATCGCGTTAACCGGACGATTCGCCTACATTAGATAAGATTCGCGATAAAGATCCTTAAGGAGTTCGGCAGCGATATCGAGAATACGGCAATAACGCCGTGGCCGCTAAAGACCGTTATCCTAGCGGATTGGAAACAACAATAGTCGGTAATGCCCTCTAAGGAGTAGCTTCGAAGAACTAGCAGCCTAAACTAGCTAGCGATAGGAATAAGGCCGGATTTGTCTTATATAGTGAATAAGTTGTCGGAGGCAAATCATAACCCTACTGCAACGCACCTAGCTGTCTTAAAGCACTTGTTGCGTTATCTTAAAGGATCTATGACCTTAGGCATTATCCTTAGGGGTCGTTATTCGACTAATGATTTAAAGCTGCGCGTCTATATAGATGCCTCTTTCTCTAACGATCTTCGAACCCGCTGTTTAATAGCCGGGTATATAGTCTTCTTAGCCGATAGGCCTATCTTTTAGCGGTCGAAACGATAAACGTTAGTAATAACCTCGTCTACCGAGGCCGAATTTATTAACCTTACGCCGGCGGGCATAGCCGCTATATAGCAAGCGAAGCTATTACACGATGCAGGCTACCTATAGCCTACGCCGATAATTATATACACCGATAGTTAGAATGCGAGATTGGCTGTTCTTAATAAGGCGAATGCGGGCCGTACGAGGCATATTAATCGCTATTTTAAGTAGATCGTTTAGCGCACGGCGATAGGCTATTTTTAGCTTTATTAAGTCCGCACTAATAAGATAATTGCTAACGGCTTAACGAAGCCGCTTTTGCGTATAGGCCACGAGAAGTTTAAGCACTAGCTTAGGCTATAACGCCACGTTTGATAATAGGTTTCCCGATTAGGAAAGCATTTAGGGACAGAAGCCTGGTTGGGCAATTGGAAGGGCAGAAAGCCCTACGAATAAGCGACCGATGAATTATAGAGGAAAAGGCTATAGAATGCAGCTCTAAGCCGTGTTATTGTTAGCCTTATTAGGCTATTCGGCTAAGGGGAGGTGTTATAGTAGGTGTCCCTACTATTAGTCAGCCTTATGCGAGGGGCAGCTATTAGGGCTACCCTCTCGCATAGCTAGCTAGCTTCCTTCCCTCTTTTCTCCTCTATAGCTCTTTATAGCATCGATCTTAGCACCTCATTCGCTCACGCCTATATGTATTGCCTAAGACCACGATATATTCTTTTACTATATCCCGAAGATTTCGCCTCTATAAGGTATATATATTAAGGTAGGATTCCCTAGCCGTTGTCTTATTAAGATAAACTTAGAATTTAAGGTAGTCTTTCGTAAGGCGATAGATAAGATTAACTACTTCCTAAATATAAAGAATATCTCTATCGGTAAAGGTTTATAGGATAAGCTCGGTAGGATTATTAAGAATTAAGCGGTTAAAACGTATGCTTTATCCTACGACCCGCTTATAGAGGTTATTATTAAGAATTACGGCCGCTAAGTTGCTAAGCTCGTCGGGCTAATTCTAAGAGTATCGGTTAAAGCGACGACGTTAAGGCGGCGGGATATAAGCATCTTAGGACCGATTCTTATTAAAGAACTAATTATCGTCGGGAGGAAGTATTATAGTACCACATTATATAACATAGTATATAGTGATATACTATGTGATATATAGTCCTATATATAAACGAGCCTTTAGCCTCTATAGTTCTTTTCCTCTTTATAGAATAATAAGGTTATCTAGCTATTATTTAGTGCTATAATAGTTTATTCTATCTCCTATTACGCCCCGTCGCGATCCCTAGCTTTGCAAATATAGTCCTAGTAGCTCTATTACCTTATCCCCTTAGTCGTCGCGACCTAAGCGCAACCCTTAAGAAATCATTCCGCTAAGCCCCTAAGCCCCTAAGATTTTTTCCTAGCCTATAGAAACCTTTAAAGCCTATAGAATTTTTTTATAGTCCTTAATAATACCTTAGATTAGATACTCCTCCTTCCTCCTTATAGCGGATATACCTATAGCCTTTAACGCTACGGGCGACGGTCTAAAGGCCTTTGCTAAGGAGTTTATTAGTGAATTTCCTTAGATCGCCTAGGCGATTAAGAGGTTCGATAACGTAGTCCCGGTCGCTAACGCGTAGGAGACCTAGGAAAACCTTTAGAGCTTAGATACCCGATATATTCTTATATATATCGAGGAGAGTCTTCGGTCCTTTCGCGTAGCGGAGGCCTCTTAGGTTAACCGAAATGCTAGGTTAAAGGAACGTCTAATTGCATAAGATTAGCTCTTAGCTACGAAGGATTAGCTTTTAGCTACGAAGGAGCAACTTCTCGAGGCTAAGGACTTTACGATCTTAACTATAAAGATATTATAGTCTTAGACGATAACCACGATATAGTCGTTAGGAAAACGAAAGACGGTAGACCCTCCGATCTTTATTAGAAAAGGGTCTACCTCCGACCGTTAACGTAAGTACGAGGCTTAGGAACTTAAGATATAAGGTATCTTCCTTCGCGATAGCATATAGTTCGACTTAAATAGCGCCCGCCTCCTTTATATTAGCGATAGGCTTAGTAAACGGGCCTACGATTTCGTTAAAGATAGGATAGCTATTATTATAGCTAACCTATCCGAGAGGGAGAAGTAGGAATAGCCTACTACAACGACGCTTCTCGTAGCTTTAGGTAGGTAGTATAAGGTTCTAGACTTAACGTAAGCCGCTAAGAATATCCTCGATAATTTCCCTTAAGGCGATAAGAATTATTAGATCTAGAAGGTAGACCTCGACGCTTATATACGTAACGTAAGGAAGATAAAGGAATAGTAAGTCGACCTCCTTTAGAAGTTTATCTTAAAGGATATAAGCGATCTCGTTAAGAATATATAGACTAAGATCCCTAATACCGACTACGAGAAGTAGTTAGCGTAGATAGATATCTTTATAAAGAATCTCGCTAACTATGCTTATCGTTAGAAGCTTAAGAAGAAGGCCGCCCCCCGTTTATAGTTCCCGCCGATACCTATACCTGCCCTTACCCCGACCGCCTTAGCCTAACCCCTATACGGTAACCCTATAGACCTCGACTAGCTTTCTAATACTAAACGTTAATTTAAGATCGATAATAAACTCTATATAGCTTACGGTAAGCTTAGATACTAAAAGGAGGCTTACGACCCGGCTAAGATAGCTAATCCGCTTCTAATGCCTTTACGTTAGGGTAGTCCTTAGTTTTAGGGCCGGGGCGCCCCCTCCCCCGGCTTCGGCCGAAGATCTTAAGGCGCTTGCGGCGGCGGGTATAGCCGGGGCTAGCTCGTCCGTACGGCCGACTACGAATAAGGCTATATCCTTAGGGAAAAGGATATAGATTTATAAGGCGAGCGGCCGGCGTTAAGGCTACTGCTAAAAGATATACCCCTAGAGTAAGTCGCTCTTAGGGGTTATATATAGGGGAGGATAAAAGGATTAGGTTATTGCTTTTAGATAGAATAGATCTTCGGATTAGTTCGTTAAATAGTAATAAAAAGTTAATCCTTCTTTATACTCGTCTCTCCTCTATACGTAACCCTTAGTCCCTTTACTATATAAATACGTTATCCCTCGTAGATTCTAGCTATACTACCGTAGCGTTCGCCGATCTTTACGCTATCGTACGGAAATATAATATTACTATAAAGAAGCTCTTTAAACCTTAACCGCTTTAACTAGCCGACGGTATACCTTTAATATAGATAATAGACTATTTTATAGCCTAAATAACTATTAGCAAATATACGGAACTTATGCTCTTCTTCGTTACGAATTTATTACCTTTTACCTTAATTATCCTAGGCATCCCTTAGCTTTAGGAATATAAACTAACTATGCTTTAGAAATCCCTTTAAGTCCGCTTTAATTCTAATTACTATATAAGATACTGCCTGCCTTTAAGCATAATAGCCGAGGATAGGATAGCTCTTAGGACTCCTATTACTCCCGCGCTTAAAAGGCATTAGTTACGTTAAAAGGTATATTTTTCTAACGTCGTAGAGATTTAGACTACCCTAACGTTTACCTTAAAATAAAGGGTCCCTATAACGATAGAAGATATACCGGAAATTCCCTTTCGGTAGGAAGAGACTAATATCCTAGAAGATTAGACTATCCTACCGGGAAGTTATATACCTATAGACTTATCTACTAAGGAATATCTACCTAAGTAGGTATCGCACCCTTTAAACCTTAGCTAACCGATTCGATATCCTCTATATAGGATATAGCTATTCGCTTAGGAAACCGCTCGCTTAATATCCCTAATTAGCCCTCCGAACTCTCTTAAGACTTAAGCCTTTAAGGCTACTCCGCCGTAGACTACTTTAGTAGCTCGCTTACTCTTTATTTATCTTACCGCCGGCCGTCGCTACGTTCCCGCCCGATAGGGCTAAACGAGACGCCCCCGCTAGCGTATACGATAGGAAGATTAAATACCTTTAGATATAAACGATATCTACTACGTACGCGTAGTTAACTTCGTTTAATTCTATAAATAAGATAGTATCTAAGCGATGCGAATTAGTATATCCGAATTAGCCGAGCTAATTAAGGAGGGAGAAAATCTACGACTCTTTAACGAACTCTTAGTAGGCCTAGTTAAGGTCTTAAAACTATCTAAACCCTCTTTCTAACGCATTATTGCTAAAGACTATATAATAGAGGTAGCTTAAGCCGCCTTCCTTAAACGTTTTTATAATTTCCTTTAGACAAACCTCTAGGATATAGCTAATTCTAAATCTCTATTTCGGAGGGTCGACGAGGCCGATATAGAAAAATTCCTTTAAGTAAAGCCGGAAGTTATAAAGGCAGATATCCTAAAGAAACTCCTAAAAGAATTCTAGGATAAGCTTTTTTATTTCCTTCCGAAGAATATAAACGAGCTCCCCTTATACCGCCCTTAGGATTATAAGATCGAACTTACACTAGGCAAATAAGCTCTATACTATAGAAATCGGCCTATATTACCTATAGAACTCCGCTATATTAAGAAGTAGATTAACGATATACTTAATAAAGGCTTTATTTAGGAGTCTTCTTCTCTAGCCGCGGTATTACTAATCCTCGCTTATAAGCCGGGCGGTAGTATCCGCATCTATTATAACTACCGAGGTTTAAATTAGGTTATAGTTAAAACTCGATATCCCTTACCTTTAATCTACGAAACACTAGATTCTCTCTATAACGCTAAGTTTTATATAAAGCTAGACGTAATTACTACGTTTAACTATATTCGAATCGCCGAGGGTTATAAATAGCTTATAGTATTTATTATATGCTTTAGACTATTTAAGATATTAGTTACCCCCTTCGGCCTTTATAACGTACCGTCGACCTTTTAGAACTATATTAATTACGTGCTTTATAATGCCCTTAATGACTTTTATATAGTATATCTTAATAACGTATTAGTCTTTTTAAAGACTAGGGCGGAATATAAGAACTATATACGAATAGTTATCTAACGCTTAGGCAACGTAGGGCTTTAAATTAATATTAGGAAATTAGAGTTTTATACGACGAAGACTAAGTACCTTAAACTAATTATTTCGATATTTAGCATAAGTATAGACCTTAAGAAGGTACGTATAATCACGGCTTAGAATACTCTAACTTTAGTAAAAGAACTCTAGCAGTTTCTTAGGTTTATAAACTTCTACCGCTGTTTTATTAAGGGATACTTTAGTATTATCTCCTTAATAACTACGCTACTTCGAAAAGATTCCTATTAGTCTTAGGGACCTAAATAAGCTACTGCGTTTAAGGCCCTTAAACTTGCTTTTACTACTACCCTAGTCTTAGCCTATTTTAACTACTCGAAGAAAATAGTTATTAAAACTAACGCCTCGAATTAGGCCTTAGGAGGAGTCCTTTTATAGACCGGAGACGACGGATATCTTTACCCTATTGCGTTTTTTTCGTTAAAGCATATTACCTTTAAGTATAACTACGAGATCTATAATAAAAAGCTATTAGTAATTATTAAAGCGCTTAAGGAATAGCGCTTAGAACCCTAAGGGACTACCGAAGCATTCGACGTTATTATAGACTATAAGAATCTTTAGACGTTTATATCTATAAAGCAACTTAACTAACGATAAGTGCGCGAGGCTAAGTTCCTTTCTTAGTTTAACTTCGTGATTATATACCGCTTAAGCAATAAGGCAATCCTCCTTAACGCTTTTAGTAGGCTCCTCGGCGATAGATTAACTACCGTAGACGACGATAGACTCCTCTATCGAAATTAGGTAGTTATCCCTAAAGAGAAAGTCGACCCGACTATCCTAGAGGAACTCTTAACCGATTCCTATGCCTTAAAGGAGGACCTTAATATAGTCGCCGCATTTAGACTAAATATAGCTAGTAAATCACTCGATAAGCTTATCCGCGAGGTATATTAATAAGATAATCTTGCCTAGGATATAGTAGCGATACTCTAAGACTTATACGCTCGACGCTAGCTAAAGTATATCCGGAAGCTCTTACGTTGCGATATATCCGAATATTAGTTAATTAACGGATATATCTTTTTCCGCGACCGGCTTTTCGTCCTTAATACCCCGGATTTCCGCCTTAAAGTCGTTTATCGATCCTATAGTAGTAGCTTAATAAGATACCTAAGGAAGGTAAAAACCCTTAATCTATTAAACCGAATATACTAATAGCCGAGAATTTCTTACTTCGCCGCTATATTTATTAAAGACTATACTCTCTATCTTTAGACTAAGACCCCCCGCTTATCTCCCTTTAGATTCCTAAAACCCCTCGCTCTACTAGTCCGGCTTTAGGCCGATATATTAATTAATTATATTACGATACTCCTTAAGTATACCTGAAATAGGAAGACTTATAAGAATATACTTACGATAGTTAATAAGCTTACGAAGATAAGATATTTTATCCTTATTACCGGCCTTTCTATAAAAGAACTAATTAACTCCTTTATCTACGTAGTCTATCGTTTATATAAAGCACTTAATACTATTATCTTTAACTAAGGCACTAAGTTTATCTTTAATTTTTAGCGATAGCTTAGCACTCGTTTATAAATAACGTTAAAACTAAGCTCGGTATAGTACCTAAAGACTAATAGTTAAACCGAAATCGTTAATACTACGAAAAATAAATATATTCGAGCCTATATTAGCTTTACCTAAGATAACTAAGTCGACTAGCTCCCGCTCGCGGAATTCGTAATAAATAATTAAGTAAACGAAATAACCGGTATTTCTCTATTCTTCGCTAACTACGGCTTTAATCCTCGTCTCGGCATTAAACCTATAGGTCCCCGACCTTTAACTCTCTCGTTATAGGCAAAAAAGGAATTCCTACGCGCGGACGTAATAGCTAGTCGTTTCGACCGTATCCTTATTTAGCTTTAAGCTCTTATATAAGCCTTATAATTAAAATATAAGGATAATACTAATATTAAGCGGGATAAAGGCTTTCGTTTCCGACCCGGTAATATAGTTATAGTTTTATTAAAGAATATAACTACTAATCGCTTAAAGAAGAAATAAGACGATAAGGAAGACGGTCTTTATCTTATTCTTAAGGTCTACCGTAGCGCTATAGTTATCGACCTCTTAAAGTATATCTAAGTTAATAAGTCTTTCTATACGTCTAAGGTATAGCTTTAGATAACGGAAATAATACCGGGCTAGGCATAGATTAATCGAGAGGAACGACGTAATATTATAGGCCGTATCGTAGAACGCGATAACGATGGCAATATCGAAGAAACATAGGAATTTAAGAAGATCCTTAACGTATACGATAATAAAGCCTTAACTCTAACTTATCTAATTAAATAGAAATATCACTAAGAACTAACCTAGCTATTACGGTGTTAGGTTATATTATATGTTATCCTACGTGACCTTTATATCGTATATATAGAAATTTAGATCTAGTCTATAGCTATATCCCTTCGTAGATTAATAACAATTATATACCCCCTTTAAACTCGTTCTCTTATAGTTTAATCTACTATTTCATCCTATTGCCCTTAATTAATAATCTCGCTATCTTACCCCTTTTTTTTCTAATCTCCCCTCTTTGCGACGTGAGTCTGCCTCCTCGCCGGACCCCTTCGACTAAGTTTTCCCTCGATTATTAGAATTTTCCCGATATAAATACGCCGTCTCGACGCGAATTATATAGATTTCCCTCCTTACCCTTTACCCTATAATCTACGATAACCGACTATATAGAGGCCGATCCTCCGTCCGCTACCCTAGCCGTTACCCCGCCGGCTCTTACCGACCTAAAGCCTTAGACCGAGTACGTTTCTTACTACCCCCGCCTCGCCGCCCTTCTTCGAGCCTAACGGCCTATATTCGGCACGTTCGCCTATATTTAGGCTAACGCTACTCCCGACTTCCGCGCCCCTTAGATCGAGGCCCTTACTTGCCTTAATAATACTTACGTCGAGTTAGATATAGGAGTGCTCGTCGCTTAAGAGCACGTAGCCGTTGCCTAGGATTACGCTGCCGATCTTTAGCGTTAGCTTAACCGCGCTACGTCCTCTCTCTTCGTCTTAACCGAACGCGACGCTGCTTAGGACTAGGCCCTTGCCCCCGCCCCCGCCCTTACCCTTACCCGTTCCTATATCGCCGACCTTAAGAGGTTCGCCGGCGACTCTAGCACCTAAAAGCAACGTTAGGAGGCTTTCCGGACCTAGCGCGACGGCCTTACTATTAAGCTCCGTTAGGACGCCGCCTTATACCCTACGGAGTAAGACCGTATTCTCTACGCGGCTAGCCGGCTTACTAGCCGGGCCGCCTCTATTATCGCTAGCGTTCCCTAAGACGTCCTCGATAATAAGTCCTTCGCTAATTAGTAGTATACTACTATTAAAGCCCTTACCGACGACCTTAGCCTAGTCTTTAGTACTAATTTTACCCGCGCTTAGTCGGAGGCCGACTTTAACGCCTTATTAATAAAGAATATCTCTTAGCCGGACTTCTATTTAAAGTTTACCTAGCTTTAAGCCGACCTATCGTTCGACGGCACTACTTACGTCGCCTACCTTTATTTAAAGGTCTCTATTAAACTTACTAACGCCGCCGCTATATAGGTCGAATGCCTAGCCTATAATAACTTTACGGCTTAGGCTAAGATGTATTCTACGCTCTAGGACAATTAGCAGCGTATTAAGGCCCGTTCTTAGCTTTAGCCGCCTCGTAACCCCGCTCGCACTAGCCCTACCTCGCCCGCCCCGCCCGCGCCTCCTGCCGGTAACCCGATGCAGCTCGATGTATTCCGGGCCCGGCTTACTAACGCTAAAAAGCAACGGCGGTTTAAGAACCGTCTTTACCTCTACTACGCTTAGCCGGCTACCGCTACCTATACCGCCTAGACCTGCCCTAATAAGGGTATCGGTGCTAATCCTAGCGCTAACCCTAGCGCTAGTCCCGGCGCCGGTTCCGGCTCTAGCCGCGGCCGTAGCCGTAGTAGCGGTACGTCTGCCCTACGTCTGCTTAAACCCTCTCCCCCCCGCTACTAGGTTCGCGCTATTAAGTAGGGCTTTATTAAGGGCGAGGTAGATAACCTCCCCGCCTCTTCGTCCTTAGGAAATACGTAGCTCCCTCGCCCTATCGCGCGATAGAGCTCTTAGTGTCTAAGTTTATAGCTTTGTTCGATACTAGGGAGGATCTTTGCCTCCCCGCAGGAATATAACCGCGTGCTCTACTTATGCCTTTATCCCTTATATCCGCCGGTATCGTTATAAGTGCTTTAGTCGACTCCGGCTGCTTTAGATACGCCTTTATATACGCTTAGACCGCGTACCGCTTTGCCCTTCCTATCCGCTAGCTCTAGTTCCTACGCCGGCTTTCTCTCGCCGATAGTAGCGACTACGAGTCCGGCTCTATTACTTATTGCGCCTTTTCGGTCTCCCGGATTAGCGCTTATACTAAGTCTATCTACTTCTTTCTTACGAAGCTTAGCTATAAGGTTATTCTTAGCCTCCTTTAGCTACGCCGGCACGACCCCGTTATTAGCTAGCGCGGTAACTCCCTTTCCTTCTAGTCCCCCTTTTGTCTAGCCTCCTGCCTTTCGGACTACTAGCCTTATCTTATCCTAGGCCTCTCGGCTACCTTTACCCGCCTTGCCCGCCCTATCTTAGCTCCCTTTGCCCCTATCTCCGAGGGGATATAATTAATAAATATAATTCGTTTTCCCCCCGCCCCCTCCGTCGAAGACTCTAACGACGAGGGCGAACCCCTTACTACCCCCTCCGTCGAAGACTCTAACGACGAGGGCGAACCCCCCGCCGCTGCGATCCCTATTCCCGCCCGTCCTCTAGCCCTTATCCGTTCCGTCCGCTTTAGCGACGTTCTTAAGTTTATTCCCCCGTCCCTTAGCCCGCCCCTCTCTACGTTTTTCGAGGATGCTCCTAACGCGGGTAAACCCGCCTATCCGGACTCCTCCCGCTAGGTTAACGACGTCGACTCCGACTCCGGCTACGACTCCGACTCCCTAGCTACCCTCTACCCTCGCCGCTACGTTCGACCTCCCCGCCCCCGTCCTATCTATAAGACCGCTAGCTACCGCCGCCTTATATAACGGCCGAGTCGTAAGACTATTAGACCTTAGCCCTTCCGCTTCTCGTCCCCTAACGACGCGGCGTTTAACGTCCGGATGCTTAACGTCGACGCGATAGTAATATTCTACCGGCAGCCCGGAGTCTAGACCTCTTAGACCTCGATTAAGGCCCTTACCGCTAAGCCTTTGCCTACTAAGCCCTTACTACCTATCGACTAAGATATCCCTAAGGACTTCTATTAGGCCGTTCTAATTAGGTATATAGATGCCGAAGACGCGAAAGCCTACCTTAACCCCCGCCTTTACGACTTTATCGACGACTACCTTAATAAGATCTACCTTAATAAGATCTCCCCTAACGATATCGCTAAATTCTTTAAGAAGTAGGAGAAAGTCCTTTATACGCTCGACGAGCTTTAAGCTAAGGCCCTTAAGGAGCTCTACTATATAATCTATATATAGCTTAAGAGCGAGGCCGATAAGCTCGCCCTTTACCGTGCCGTTAATACTTAAATTAACCTTAAAGAGGGGATATAACCTCCTTATACCCGCCCTCGCCCTTTTAGTAAAGCCGAGAACTAGATCGTCCGCGCGTATATTAACGAGCAGCTTAGGAAGGGCTTTATCCGCCGTTCTACCTCCCCCGCTATTGCCCTTATTATGCTCGCCTATAAGCCGGGCGGGGGCGTCTATTTTTGCGTTAACTATCGCGGCCTAAATAAGGCTATAATTAAGAACCGTTTCCTTTTACCCTTTATCTATAATACTCTCGCTTATATCCGGAAGGCGAAGTTTTTCACTAAGATCGACGTTATCGCGGCGTTTAATCGCCTTCGTATTACCGAAGGATATAAGTAAAAGACCGCGTTCGCTATATAGTATAGGCTTTTCGAGTATTATATTACCCCCTTTAGCCTTACCGCCGCCCTATCTTACTTCTAGAGTTTTATTAATACGGCCCTTTACGGCATCCTTAACGAGTTCTACTCCGCCTATCTAAACGACGTCTTAATCTTCTTAAAGACGCGGGAAGAGCACTAGGCCTACGTTAACGTAGTTCTTAAGCACCTTAATGCCGCCGGCCTCTAGCTTAACGTAGATAAGTATAACTTCTACGTTACTAAGACTAAGTACCTTAGCCTAATTATCTTAGATAAAGGCATTCGTATAGATCCTAATAAGGTTCGTGCGGTCTTAGACTAGCCTGCCCCTTCCTTTATTAAAGACCTTTAGCGCTTCTTAGGATTCGCTAATTTTTATCGGCGTTTTATTCGCGGCTTTTCTAAGCTTACAAACCCTTTAAACGCCTTTACTAAGAACTCTACCCTTTAGATCTAGTCTCCCGCATACGCTTACGCCTTCGAAGCCCTTAAGCACGCCTTTACTACCGCCTTAGTCTTCGCATACTTCGACCCCTATCGTAAGACCGTAGTCTAGATAGATGCTTCCGACTAAGCCGCTAGGGGTATACTAATATAGCTCCTCGACGATAGTTATTACTATCCGGTTGCCTTCTTCTCGTTAAAGCACTCCGCTTAAGAGTATAATTACGAGATCTACGATAAGAAACTCCTCGCGATTATAAAATCTCTCGAGGAGTAGCGCCCCGAGCTCGAGGGCCTACCTAAGTTTAAGATAGCCTTAGACTATAAGAATCTTTAGTATTTTATAACTATAAAGCTCTTTAACTAGCGATAGGCCCGCTAGGCCGAATTCCTTAGTCGTTTTAATTTTAAGATCGTCTTTTAGCCCGGCTCTTAAGCTATTCTCCCCGACGCTTTTAGCCGCTTGCCCGGCTCCTGCCCTCTCTCCCTTACCGACCGAGCCGACGAGAGGATTAACCACCGATATTAGGTTATCCTCCCTAAGTCTAAGGTTAATGCCTCCCTCTACCCTAATACTACTACCGCCCTTAATACCGTTAAGGAGTCCGATTCGTTTATAAATATAATTTATAAATATAATTCCGACTGCCTTAACCTCTACGCCCTCGACGACTCCGAGCCGATCGATAACCTTATCGACCGGGCTTATTCCTCCTCCCCGCTTATCTCCGCTATTCGCGTAGCTCTCTAGTCCCTTTAGCCCTACTAGCCTTGCCCCCTTCGCGCCCCCCTCCGCTCGATCCCTAAAACCGCTCTCTCCGAAGTCCGGGGCCGGTTCTATTTCTAAGGCCGGCTCTTCGTTCCCCTTAACGACGCCCTAATTCTTTAGATCCTCGTCCGCGTTTATACCTCCCCTTTTGCCGGCTACCCTAGACGTACGAAGACCGCTAGCCTCTACCGCCGGTCCTATATCTAGCCCGGTATATATAAGTCTATTTCTAGTTTCGTACGGAATTATTATATATGCCTACGCGCTAAATCCCCTCGTTCCTCCCCTTAAGGCCTACTCTAGCCGTTAAGTATTCCCTTCGCCCTATAGACCGATATATCCGTCGATTTTATTACCGACCTCCTTATCTACCGTCGTAATAGCGTTAAGTTTTCTAATATCCTTATTATCGTCGACCGCCTTACGAAGATACGCTACTACGTCCTAATACCTTTAATAACCGTTAAAGACGTTATTAACGCGTTTGTTTCCTACGTTTAGTCCTTCTATAGCACCCCGGCCTTTATTATTAGCGATTATAGCACTTAGTTTATTTCGGCTTTCTAGTAGTAGCTTAGTCGTCGCCTTAGTTACCGTCTCTACCCTAGCTCCGCTTACTACCCTTAGACCGACGGTTAGACTAAGATCGCGAATGCCTAGATAAAGGTTTACCTCCGTTATTATACTACCTACCTTTAGGACGATTAGGTCGACCTCCTCCCCCTCGCCGAGTTTACTACTAATAATTAGGTCTTTAAATCTACCGGCCTTTCCCTTTTCTTTACTAACTATAGTTTCTACTCGAAGCTTAGCACTAAGCCTTTTAGTCCCCCCCCGCCTAGTATAACCCCTTAGTAGCGGAAGGAATACCTCCGCGGTAACGCGCTTGCTTCCCGCCTTTAGCGTATCTCTAACTTCCTCCGCGATGCGATCGAGGATGCTTAAGCCACTTAGGCTTACTACGCGGACGCCCGGCGGACTCCCGCCCTAGCGTACTAGCCCGGTGATATAGTATTCCTTAGCACCCGCTAGATCTAGACCCTCCGCCTTATAAAGAAGCTCGACTATAAGCGGGAGGGCCTATATAAGATCCTTAAGGTATATAAGACGGCGTATCTTCTTTGCCTCCCTAAGGGCAGCCGCCTTTACCTTATCTTTTCTTACTCCCTCCTTACTAAGACCTAGGAGCCCCTTTTGCCCGGATAGTCGGAGCTTAACGTCCGGCCCGCCGATAACAGCGTTCTCCTTTCCCCTAGCGACGACGACGGCGATAACGCGCACCTTAAGTAAGAGTTTTCTTCTATCCTCGCGTAACGCTAGTACGCCTCCGGGAAGATTAAGTATTACGTTTAATAGCGTTATAGCCCCCTTACGTAGGAGGACTCCTCCTGCCTTAACGGCTGCTAGGACGACCTTAAGGCTTTTTACGCCCTTAACCCGACTAAGCCTAAACCGGCCTTTTATACGGCCTTCCTTATATCTTTCCCTTCGCCTAAGTAATAATAAGTATAATTTATTAATATAATTTACGTTACGACGGCACGCATTAGTTTCTTAGTTTTGCCCTTTATTTCTTTCTATTTCTCTCTCGTTCTATATTAGGCCCGCTTTTAGGTCCGATTAATATAGATTTCCTTCGTTTTTATTAGCTTATTAACCCTTTTAAGCGTTTAAGTCGAACGCCGATTTAAGGGGGATATACTATTATAGTGTTAGGTTATATTATATGTTATCCTACGTAACCTCTACATTGTATATATAGATATTTAGATCTAGTCTATAGCTATGTCCCTTCGTAGATTAATAACAATTATATACCCCCCTTAAACTTATTCTCTTATACTAGCAGCCCGAAGATAACCTAAAATAATGCCTTAAAGCTATCTAACGCTTCTATAGATATAACCTAAATAAGCCGGGCCCCTTAGATTAACCCCGCCTATAAAAGATTCCTTTACTATATACTAATTTCTAGCGAAAATAATATTTCTTAGCGATTTAAGGACTAAATCGTCTTTAAAGGGGGAGAACTATTATAGTACTATATTATATAATATAGTATATAGTAATATACTACGTGACATATAGTTCTATATATACACGAGCCTTTAGCCTCTATAGTTCTTCTCCTCTTTATAGAATAATAAGGTTCTCTAAGTATTATCTAGTGCTATAATAGGAAGAGAGTTTTCGCGATCGCGAGAATATGCTTTATCGGCCTAAGCGCGGTCCTCTACGTCTTAAGCTATGCTTACTAAAGAACGAAGAGCTTATAGCGAGGGTAAAGAACGTAAGGTGCGAGGATATAAGGAAGTAAAAAAAATCGTGCGTATAGTAAGTAAGGCGGTAGGCATACGAAAGAGTATAGACGAGAAATTTTTTTCGCCTTATAAGAAAACAAAAAGAACTTCTCGCAGCGATAGAAAAAAGATATAGATTAGCTACGATACTTCCTAAATAGCGTATAAGGCTATCGTAAAGCCGTTAGGGCGCTAAGACTAAAAGCGACGGCGATTAGCTAACGGTAGGCTCCGCTATTAAATATCGGACGTAGAACGTATAAAAAATTGCGGGGGGTTCGTCCTAAGTAAAATAAGCGTATACTATAAGTTTAGGCTTACGTAACGTCCTTATACAACGCTCCGAAGGCGATGCTAATAACAATCTTATAGATCTCTAGTCTTACTAGAAAGAGGGCAAGGTGTTGCTACTATATAGTATAGGGAAAGATAGGCATAAGGCAAAGGGTGCGTATATAAGAAGAAGGATAATAATTACAGGTAGCCCGGCATGCCCTACGAACTATAGGGCTGCCGGAGCCCGGACTATCTACTAATCCATAGGCACCTAGTAGATGCCCTGCCTTTACGCATTAGATACCCTAGATCCCCCTACCCTTAATAATACAGACACCCTCTCTAAGGTCGGTCCCTCTACTCTAGACGAAATTCCCGAGCTAGACCCTTCCCCCTCTCCGGTATAGGCACTACTAGCTCCTCCGTAGCCCCGCAAACGCGGACGTCCCCCGGGCTTAAGGAATAAGCTAAAGACCGTTACCTTCTATAATTAATTCCTAGTTAAGAAGGAAGAGGATGCTCTACGGCTTTCGCACGAGCTACGCAATAACGGCGTTATTACTACACCCGGCGCCCCTTTTAAAGAATCCGACTAACGGGAGATTAACGATCTCGTAGCCCGTAGGGTCTTTAGTTTTAAACAGTTCGACAAATCGATCTATAGATCTTACCGGCTGTTTCGTTTCTAAATAGTCCGGGAAGTAAAGGGCCGTAACGTGAAACCCTACGAAAGGTCCCGTCTAGTAATCTAAGGCTATAGCGATATAGAGAAAAGCTCGCTTCTAACCTATTCCCCTACTATTTAACGTATTAGCTAGCGCTTAATCCTAGCCCTTACCCCCGCCTTACTTCGCCGAGGCATAAGCCTATCTCTACGCGATATTACATAAGCCTATCCCTAGGCTTAGATATAGCTTAATCGTATAGTTTTAGCAGCTCTTCTAGCAAAGCTCTAGGGCAAGTACCTAAAGGGCATAATTATAAGAGTTATTAGACCGTTATACGGCCTTATAGAAGCCGGTATATATTACTAGAAGACCTACTATAAGCACTATATTAAGAGCCTTAATATAGCTCCTTCTACCTATAACTCGTGCCTTCTAATTATAAACTAAGGACCCGACGACTTTAGCCTCGTCGGAATATAGACCGATAATACCCTAATGCTCGGTTTAGACACCTTTTTAGCCTAAGAAGAAAAAGAGCTTTAGATAGCTTAATTTCACACTAAGCTAAAGGCTTAAAAAACCTTAGGGAATGCGATAGACTTTAATAGAGTAAAACTAACGCTCTACGAGAAGGATTCTAACATCCTTAACAAACGCCTCTATTAGTAGATCGACTATTAATAACGTAGACTAACGTACTAACTAATTAATCTCGACATAGCTAAACTCGTAGTGTTTATAGATAGCTCGTTCGCAAACAACCGAGACCTTTCGTCTTAGTTAGGCTTCGTTATCACGCTCGTTAATAAGACCGAGCGTATAGATACTTATTTCCGGATTAATAGCAATATTATCTATTAGAGCTCGACGAAGTATAAGCGAGTAACCCGTAGCGTTCTTACGAGCGAGATCTACGGCATAGTTAACGGTATAGACCTCGGCAACTCTCTAATTACGACCCTTCGTATAGTTACGGAACTGCTTTAGCTCTTACTAATCCCTTTTATTAAAAATACTAACTTATACTCCCTCTACGAATGCTTTATTAAACTCGGCACTTTAAAGGAGAAACGCTTAATAATCGATATTATAGCGTTGCGTTAGTCGTATAAGCGACGTAAGATTAAAGAGATTAGGTAGATCTATAGGGAAGATAACCCTACCGACGCTATAACGAAGGTATCGCTAAATAAAGCCCTTAAACGCCTTATTAATATAAATAGCCTCTCGATTAAGATAGAAGCCTCCGTCCTTCGCCTATAGCTACCTACGGTCTCCCCTACGGTATTCCTTTCATTCTGCCCCCTTTTTATTTATATTTATTAAATATATTTATTAGGCCTTCTACCTAATATATCGTTCTTCCTATCTCCGTTTGTTTAGATTATAGACTTACTGTGTAGTAACTAATATAGCTTATATCGCGGGGCATAACTATAAGTAAAGCTTTGCTATAGCTAAGGGACCTTTCTGCTTGTCGGGAAATGCGGTTAATCCCCGGGAGGAGACCTATCTAATAGTAGTATAGGATTTTAGTAGGAGCCCCGTTAGATAGGTAGCTAATAGACGCCTAGTATTTTTAGCCGGTTTAACCCCGGCCCTACTATTAGCTAATTAGCACACTGAATTTTTAGACTCTATCTAATCATAGCGTGTTATTTCGCGGCAGCTAATAGCCGTACTTCGTTTTTATAGCAGGGGACCCTTGTAATAAAAAAGCTTACTACATATATAAGTAAGCAAAGCGGCTTGCCGCAACTTACACACATTCTATGTTCTTTATAGCGTAAAGCAAGCTTTACTTAATAAAGAAAAGTTGCTAGTATAGGAATAAAGGATATCCGTTCTTTAAGTTCGATTGCTATCTACGTAATTAAATAGATCACGTGCGGGCAACGCCTACACGGATGCGCTATTAACTATACAATGCATCGTATGCATCGGGGACCCCGGTAATAGCGTTCTTAGCCGCCCTTACGATAATTAGGTCATTAACTTAATCGCTCTTATAGGCATAGCCCCGACGTCGTAGCGAGGGCTTATAAAGGGCCGGCTTCGGGCCTTATTAATATACGCGTTCGTAGCCTATATAAAGGGGCTATTCGTCGCCCCTTTATTAATAGATATTGAGTCTTACTATTTATCCCGTAGTAAATCTCTATTCGTCCCGGAGGTACCGAAGTACTATACATCCCTGTATCTCCCCGCGCCTCCCCGCGCCTATAGGGCACGCAGTAAGGCACGCAGTAGGGCACGCAGTAGGGCACGCAGTAGGGCACGAAGCATACATTAAGGAGCCGTATATATAGCAAGGAGCCGCACACATAGTAGAGGGCACGCAGTAGGGCACCTAGTAGGGTATAAAGCATACATTAAGGAGCCGTATATATAGTAAGGAGCTGCACATATAGTAGAGGGCATGCAGTAGGGCACGTAGTAGGGCACGAAGCATATATTAAAGAGCCGTACACACAGTAAGGAGCCGCACACATAGTAAGGAGCCGTATATATAGTAGAGGGCACGCAGTAAGGCACACAGCCGGGCAAGCAAAGTACGCAGTAGGGCACGCAGTAAGGCACGAAGCATACATCTGTTAGATCCGCGGATTAAGAGATTACATACAGGATCACGTGCGGGATTACGGACGGGAAATTCGGCTAAGAGGCCTCTTAAATAAGGTCTTAAGGCTTCCCCTCTTTAAGCATAATCATTATATATATTAAATATACTGCTTTTAGCGGCCTTACAGCCGCTGTAGCGCCCTAACGGCCGCTATAATATATATCTCTCGCATCCTTATTTAGTAGGCCGTAGGTCGAAGATCTAATAATTAAAAGTCTTAGTCTTCTAGCTACTGCTACTAAGAGAAGCCACTATTTATCTATTAGGCCCCCTTTAAACCGTGAGAAAAGCCTAGCTAATTATGCTCGGCAAGCGGACTAGATTCCTCTCGTATCGAAAGAAAAGCCCGCAATACGGCAATATATCGAATAAAGCCCGTAAGAACTATCCTCGCGGCACTATATCGAAAGAAAAGCCCGCAACACGCGGCACTATATCGAACTAAGCCCGCGAGAACTATCCTCGCGGGACTATATCGAATAAAGCCCGTAAGACTTACGGTACTAATACATCGAAAGAAAGCCCGTAAGAGACTACCTTACGGCACTAGAAAGAAAATACACGTCCTACTACTACTAGCAAAGGCGAGAGGGTAATTCCCTCGTTAGCTAGCTAAATATATATCCTACTATTAATAAGAGCCTAAAGGGAAGCTTAGAGGCAGAGGATTACGGCAAATGCAGAAAGTGTCGAGGAAGATGCAAAGATAAGAGAGAGAAGAGGATGTGGAATTGCTTAGTGATAGTCTGTCTAGGTGCGGACTAAGATCCCTTTATATAGCCAATTGCATAGGAATAAAGGTACATGTGACTTAACTAATTGTCGGGATGGAAAGCGCTATTAATTCTAAGCTAGGTGTATGTGGTCTGACCTCGTATGGTATCCTAGTTGTTGCGTGATTAAATGCGCGAGTAATAGGAGGTGGTGTAGGTGACCCTAGTTGACCGGGGCCCGACTGTGGACTATACGCATATTAGTCCCCACACACACTATATACTTCGGCATTTGGTATCTCGAGCATCCGGGCAGCTAATGCAGCCAGGTGACTTGTGTTGTATGCAATAATGCACGGCGGTTCTAATGCATATCTTTATATGCCGGTAGGATAAACCAATCGGGAGATATCTGCTCCCTTATAGCCCCTCTTAAAGGGTACTTATTGTATAAGAAGTGCGCTTTATATATGTCCGTTTATAACTAACTAAGATTTGTAAAACTCTCTGAAAAACCCTATTTATAGGAAAAGACTTTTTATATAGAGAAAAATAACTCTAATATATTACATAGAGAAAAATTAAAAACTCTACTATATTTTATTAGTCCGTTTAGTAAACCTATATATAGGGAAAAACTAAAGGGTATATAGAGGAAAGCTAGAAGAAAGCATAAGAAAGAGCAGCTAAAAACCTCTATTTATCTTTATATATAGGAACCTTTTTAAGACCTAAGAGGTCTCGAAATTTATTAAATAGTATACGCCCTAATTCTTTTATAAATATATTAGCGATATTATCAGCAGATTTTATATAGAATACTTCTATTTCGCTTAGTAAAACACTATTGCGGGTGAAATTATAGGCAAGGCCGATGTATTTCCGGAGTTTATATGCTTCCGGGTTATTTGCTATTTTTAGCGCTAATTAACTATCGGAAAATATCAGAGGGACTTTATTAGATATAGGTATAGACAACTCTTTTACGATGCTATTTAGATGGCTGTATAGATATAAGGCCTCTTTATTAGCCTCTCTAAGGCCTATAAACTCTGCTTCGCAAGTAGATAGTGATATTGATTTTTGCTTTTAACATAACCAGCTTATAAGATTATTGCGTATAAAGAAATAGTATCTAAAGACCGATCGTCGGTCTATAAGGTCACTAGCCCAATCGGAGTCCGTATAGGCTATGAAATAAAAATCTAGTGTTAGTATATTGCAGTTATAGTATAAGCATAGGTCAGGAAATTTGTTTAGGTATTTCTATATAACATCGAGGGCTTTAAAATACGAGGAGTCGGGTTAAGAAGAAAATCTTGCGCAGGATATTACTGCGAAGAGGATATCAGGCCTTGTAAATAGGGCTAAAAATAGTAAGGAGCCTATTTGCATTTAGTATAAGAGTATGTCTTTTTTAGAGGCGTTCTTTATTCCTGATTTATTTAATTTAACGCCCTTAGTAGCAGGTGTATTCGAGGTTTCTATATTTTCTTTTTTAAATTCCTTTATTTTATTTTTTGTATAGGTTGCTTAGGATATATATAATTCCTTTATGTCTCTGTTTATTTATATAGATAATCCTAAGAAGTCTTTAACTTGTCCTAGCGATTCGATCGGTAGGGTCTTATTTATTTAATCTATTACTTAGGTTATTACACGCTCTATAGGTCTATGGAAGAGGAGATCATCAATATAAATAGCTATAGCTATTCGTAGTGTGCTATTTATAAACATTCCTTCGTCTATTAGAAGGCAGTAAAAACCAAGCTCGTTAAGTACGCTTTTTAATAGGTTATACTAGAGTAAAGGACTTTGTTTTAAGCCGTATAGTGCTTTTCTTAATTTCGCTACGAGCTTCTTCGTCTTGTGTTTATTTAAGTAATTAAAGTAAGTTATGCCTTTATATTTTGTATTTTTATACTAGACAAACCATGCGTGTAGTATTATATTTAGAAAAGCTTCGGGTATCTATATATACGTTTCTATATCTATATCCGCATAAAGAAAGGCATTTTTTATATTAAACTATAGTACTTTTTTAGTTATTAGCGACAGCCTATACTAGTAGGAGCCTTATAGACTTAGGTCTTGCTATAGTAGAGAAGGTTTTAATATAGTCTAAGCCGTATATTTGCTTATAGCCTAAAGCCATAAGTCGAGCTTTAAACTTCTTTATTTAGTTTTTATTATCCTTTTTAACTCTATAGACCCATCGGCTTCCGAGGGCTTCCCGGTCTTCGGGTAGCTCGGTTATTTCCCAAGTATTATTATCTATAAGCTGCTGTATTTCTGCTACCATGCCTTTATCCTAGTGTAGAGCTTCGGCGCTTTTCATAGCTTGCTTATAGGTTTTTAGTTCTATAGGATTACAACCTTCTAAAGTAGATAGAATGGTTATATTATCGTTATTTATTAGTAGATGTATTGGGTATTCTTAGTAGTCGTTATAGAATTTAGCCGGCTTCTTAGGTATTTTAACCTAAATTTCTTAATCCTTATTATTATTGTCCTGTATTATACAGTTAGGAATATCATCCTCGGATATATTATCGGGTATTTCATAGGGATTATTCTAGGATTGTGTATTTTCAGGATTTATATCTAGTATAGAAGTTCTTATGTGTATATAATTATCTAGTATTTTATTTATAGAAGGTAAAGTATTAAAATTAAAAGTTTTATTGTCTTTTAAGAAGTTGTTTTCTAGTATAGTTATATCTTTTAAGATAACAACCTTCTTTCTGCTATAGTCGTATATTTTATATGCTATATCTTTATAGCCTATTATAATTCCTTTATAGGCTCGTACGTCTAGCTTATCACTAGGTGTTTTGTTTTTATAGTATATAATACTTCTAAAGACACGGATCTTATCTATTTCTTCCGTAGTAAGGGCTCTATCTTCTTTCTTTTCAAGAGGGCATATATACCCTAGGGCAGTATAGGGAGATCGGTTGTATATATATATAGCTGCTAAGACAGCTTCTCCCCAGAGGTATTTAGGTAGCTTAGCTATATAGAGCATAGACCTAACTTTATTAAGTATTGTTCTATTTATACGTTCTATTCTCCCGTTTAAGTAGGGGGTATATAGTGGACTTAAGTTATATTTTATTCCGTTTTTAAGAGCATAAGGTTTAATATTATAGATGAATTCTTTTGCATTGTCTAAGAAGACCTCTTTTATCTTTATCTTATCTTTATTATCCTTAAGCTCTGTTTTAAATTCTAGGAACTTAGGTAGGCTTTCGGCTTTATCTTTTATAAGGTATATTCTTAGGTACCTAGAGTAGGTATCTAGGAATAATATAAAGTATCTAAATTTATCGTATATAGGGACTTTTATAGGACCTTAGATATTAACGTTTATTTTATCTAGAAAGAGATATCGTCGTTTTAAAGGGGTTTTCTTCTTTTTATCTATATGTTTAGCTTATATACAAGCTTCGCATTGCTTTACAGCTATAATATCTTTTTGGTCTACGGATATGTTTAGGTATAGTCTACGAAGATATCGGTATAGGGATTTATAGCTAAGATAGCCTAGCCGTTTATACTAAAGAACGAGGTCTATTTTCTTTTTTATTTTAGGGGTTTTTATTGTATTAGTTAGTATAGTATCTTAGAGTATAGCGTTATCTATTGTTTCTTTCGGGCTATATTGTATGTAATATATCTTGTTTTTAATTAGAAAACGTGTTTTCTTTATATCTAACGGGATATAGTAAAGTCCGTTTTTAATAAAACCGGTTATTAGTTTATTAAGATTTCTATTAAGGAGGGATATAGAGTCTAGGCCTATAAGAGCGTATGTGTTTGTTATAGCTAATTGGCTAATTATATTAATGCCGATTTTAGGTATATAAAGGCAGTTTTTTAAGGTATACTGTTATTTGCTATTAGGGAACTTAAAGATAAGATCCCTAGCCCCTCGTACGATAATAGAGGAGGCTTTTCCCTAGGTCACAGTAGTATATATTTCTTTATAGTTAGAGAGGAGAGATTTATTCGAAACTATATGCCTAGTAGCTCTAGTATCGAAGACAAAGTTATAGAAATTCCTAATCCGCATTATAGTCCTATCTACTTTTAACACTACCCTTGAAATTGCTGAAAGAAGAGGCTTTAGAGGTCCTATTATTTATTTTCTATTAGAGGAGGACTTTATTTTCATAGGGGTATATAGAAGGATATTATTCGGGGGAAATAGGGTATAGAAATAGGGCACTACTAAGGGTATTTTATATAGCATAGAGGATATAAAGGATATATAGAGTGTTATAAAGGATAGGAGAGTACTTACTATACTAGAAGTAGAGTCTAAGACGACGAGGACCTTATTAGAGGTCTCGGAGGATTCCGGAGTAGCCTTACGCTTCCGGAGGCGGGAGGTCTAGGGACGGCCGGCCGGACGCGGGGCCGGAGACGGAGAGCTCTCCCGAGAGTGGAGAACCGGGGTCGGCCTCCGGTGGTTGCGGTTGGTGTTCTCCTTAGGGTCCCGGCGAGAAGAGGAGGAGGCAGAGACCGTTTTTAGGGTAAATCCCGTAGCCCGAGCCTTAACTTTATTCTCGGGTTTCTAAAAACAATTCCTTTCGATATGCCCTCGCTTTTTATAGCAAGAGCAAACAAGGACCTTACTGCCGCCGGCTATAAATAGCTGCTCGTTATTCTCGAGAGCTTTCGTCCTCTTAAACTTATCTATAAGAGATAAAGAGAGTGATTTAAGGGTATACGCCGTAGCATTAGTACGAAGGGTCTACGTGATATTTATGATATAACTCGAGAAAGAGCTATTAAGGCTCTTTAAGATCTAGGTTATTACTACGATCTCTAGGATATAGATCTCTCTAGTGTTTAGCTTATCGAAGAGCTCTTTCACCTTATTTAGGTAAGTCTCGATAGATATCTCTCCCTTAATCTTCGTGTTAAAAAGTTCCTTTATAAGGAGGAAGTTAGAGGTAAATTTATAAGGTTATATAGGGTTTTAAGTACCTCCTATGCCGCCTTTGCAGACGTATAGTGCTTTATCTAGGATAAAGGGCCGTTATTAACTATAAGCCTTATTAAGGCTAAATAGTCCTAAGACTTCGCATAAGCAGCATTAAGTATAGCTAGACCGAGCTTTTTACGTATAAATATAGATTCTATACGTAGAGACTAAGCCGAAAAGTTAGTGCTCCCTTTAAGCTTTATGAATAAGTAGTCCTTTAAAGAACTTATTTTTGCCGTATGTCGGATCGGAAGGTACCGGAGGAAACTCGGAAGAAGCTCGGCGTCTACGGGCTAAGGTAGGGGTAATAAAGAAATTTCTTCTGATTTTTTCGAGGGTTTTTTAGGTATAGAATAGTGGCTAAGAAAGGGTGCGTTATAGGAGCGAAAACGAGGCCAACGAGAAATAGGGGGGGGGGCAAAACACTAAGAAAGTAGTGATATATGTAAACTAAAGGTGGCCTTAGAAGGCAAGTAGCCTAAAAAGGCAAAGAGGACGTTATAGCGGAGAGACGGTCGTTTTTAGTGCAATAGCGAGTGATCTAGAGGATCTAAGGGAGGCTCTAGGTGAGAAGCAACTTAAAGCTTAAGCAGAGATAGGGATTATAACTAATAAGAGCCTAAAGGGAAGCTTAGAGGCAGAGGATTACGGCAAATGCAGAAAGTGTTAAGGAAGATGCAAAGATAAGAGAGAGAAGAGGATATGGAATTGCTTAGTAATAGTCTATCTAGGTGCGGACTAAGATCCCTTTATATAGCCAATTGCATAGGAATAAAGGTATATATGACTTAACTAATTGTCGGGATAGAAAGCGCTATTAATTCTAAGCTAGGTGCATATAGTCTAACCTCGTATAGTATCCTAGTTGTTGCGTGATTAAATACGCGAGTAATAGGAGGTAGTGTGGGTGACCCTAGTTGACCGGGGCCCGACTGTAGACCATACGCACATTAGTCCCCACACACACCACATACTTCGGCATTCGGTATCTCGAGCATCCGGGCAGCTAATGCAGCCGGGTGACTTATGTTGTATGCAATACTGCACGGCGGTTCTAATGCATATCTTTATATGCCGGTAGGATAAACCAATCGGGAGATATCTGCTCCCTTATACTATTAGTAAAGGCGAGAGGGTAATTCCCTCGTTAGCTAGCTAAATATATATCCTGCTATAATAAGCAGAGGCGAGAGGGTAATTCCCTTATTAGCTAGCTAAGATATATCCTACTACTACTAGTAGAGGCGAGAGGGTAATTCCCTCGTTAGCTAGCTAAGATATATCCTACTGCTATTAGCAAAGGCGAGAGGGTAATTCCCTCGTTAGCTAGCTAAGCTAAATAAGTCTATATAAACGCGACATTAAAAAGTCTATACGATTAAGAGTAAACCCCTCCGTAGCACGAAGTCCGTATAAATAAGGAGTAAACCCTTCCGCGGCATTAAGTCTATATAAACGTAGTATTAGTCCGTACGATTAGGAGTGCACCCTTTTATAGTATTAAAAAGTCTATACGATTAAGAGTAAA
This sequence comes from Ophiocordyceps sinensis, assembly GCA_012934285.1. Taxonomy (NCBI): domain Eukaryota; kingdom Fungi; phylum Ascomycota; class Sordariomycetes; order Hypocreales; family Ophiocordycipitaceae; genus Ophiocordyceps; species Ophiocordyceps sinensis. The sequence continues at coordinate 10,196,358 of JAAVMX010000004.1, forward strand.
CCCCTCTATAGCACTAAGTCCGCATAAATAAAGAGTAAACCCCTCCGCGGCATTAAGTCTATATAAACGTAGCATTAGTCCGCACGATTAAGAGTAAACCCCTCCGCGGTATTAAAAAGTATATACGATTAAGAGTAAACCCCTCTACGGCATTAAGTCTATACGATTAGGAGTTAACCCCTCTATAGCCTATAAATAAGGAGTTAACCCCTCCGTAGTATTCTTATATAGTCGGGAAATATATCTACCTACTATTTATTTAGTAGTTATTTTATATAGTCGGGAAATATATCTACCTACTATTTATTAAATAGTTATCTTATATAGTCGGGAAATATATCTGCCTACTATTTATAGTAGTTATCTTATATAGTCGGGAAATATATCTACCTACTATTTATTTAGTAGAATAAATAAGCGGCGGTAGGAGGAAAACTCTCTCGTCGTAGTATATATAAATTCGCGGCAGCGAGAGAGAAGAAGACTTATCGTCGTAGTAAATATATATATTACGGCGAAAGGAGAAGAGAAAGACTCTCTCGTCGTAGTATAAAGCAATCGCAGCGGCGGAAGAGAATACTCTTTCGTCGTCGCGGTAGATATAATTATAGTAAATACCGTTACGATAAATATATTTTACCGCGGCGAGAGGAAGACACTCTCGTCGTAGTATATATATTTCGCGGCGGCGAGAGGAAGATACTCTTATCGTAGTATATATATATCGCGGCGGCGGAAGAGAAAAAGACTCTTTCGTCGTTACGGTAAATATAACGTAGTAGCGGGAGGAAGACTCCTTTATCTACGTACTTATATAAATATAAGCAAATAGCTCTCGACGAGCTAATAGCTCGCGGCGGCGGAAAGAGGAAAAAGTCCCTTTCCTTCGTCGCGGATACTCTAATATTCGAGCAAGCAGCTCTTACGGCGAGCGGTAGAGTCCCTCGTCGTAGCGAGCGGTAAAGTCCTTCGTCGCAGCGAGCGGCAAAGTCCTTTATCGCAGCGAGCGGTAAAGACACTCGTCGTAGTAAGACGAAAGACTACCTTCGTTATAAATACTTATTCGAGCGAGTAGCTCTCGTAGCGACGGAAGACTTCCTTATTGCGGTAAATATGCTTAAATAAAAACAACGCGGCGGGAGGAAGACTCTCTCGTCCGTATATTTATCTAACGCATAAGCTAATAGCTCTTAACGAGCTAATAGCTCGCGGCGGCGGAAAGAAGGAAAAGTCCCTTTCCCTCGTATATATATACTTATTCGAGCAAATAGTTCTTATAGTTAGTAGCTCTTAAGTTAGTAGCTCTTAAGTAAGTAGCTCTTAAGTAAGTAGCTCTTAAGCAAACGGCTCTCGAGTAAGTAGCTCTCGCGGCGATAGAAGACTCCCTCGACCGCACCTCTTACGGCATTCGTCGTCTTACGGCGAATAGTAAAGTCCCTCGTTATAGCGAGCGGTAGAGTCCTTCGTCGCAGCGAGTGGTAGAGTCCTTCTCCTTCGTATATACTTACTTACTTAAGCAAATAGCTCTCGCGGCTTCGTCTATATTACTTAATTAATAACTCGAGCAAGCAGCTCTCGCGGCTTCCTCTCGCAGTAAGTAGCTCTCGAGCAAGCAGCTCTCGAGCAAGCAGCTCTCGAGCAAACGGCTCTCGAGCAAGCAGCTCTCGCGGCGACGGAAGACTCCCTCGTCCGCACCTATTACGGCATTCGTCCGCATTAAGCAGGCTATACGAGCCTACGGCTACATAAGCCTTAGCTATATAAGCCTCGACTTTATATAAAGCCCGCGGCTATACGAGCCTACGGCTATACGAGCCTTAACTTTATATAAAGCCTACGGTTATATAAGCCTACGGCTATACGAGCCTTAACTTTACGTAAGCCCTTAGGAATATAACCCTTAGCTATACACACGAACCTTCTAAAGCGATCGACTAATATAATATAGGAGGATTAGAAGGAATAAGGCGTATTATTACCGCTAAAGGCGTATACGGTAGCGTAAAGGCATAAAATGCCGAGTTGTAATTACTACTATAGTCGGTCGTAAGGAGGACCCGGAAGAATACGATAATCCGCCCCGATTAATTAAACATTAGAAAAAGACCCCGGATTTAAGCTATTTAAGCTCTTTAGTCTAGCTTCCCTCGCATTGCGATTAAAGCTAAAGGGGTATATTAGATCCGCGGATTAAGAGATTATATATAGGATTACGTGCGGGATTACGGATAGGAAATTCGGCTAAGAGGCCCCTTAAATAAGGTCATAAGGCTTCCCCTCTTTACGTATAATTATCACACATATTAAATATACTGCTTTTAGCGGCCTTATAGCCGCTGTAGCGCCCTAACGGCCGCTATAATATATATCTCTCGCATCCTTATTTAGTAGGCCGTAGATCGAAGATCTAACAATATTAAGGAGCCGTATATATAGCAGAGGGCACGCAGTAGACGGCACGCAGCATATAGTAGGGCACGCAGTAAGGCATATAGTAGGGCACGCAGTAGAGGACACGCAGTAGAAGGCATATAGTAGAGCACGCAGTAGAGGGCATATAGTAAAGCACGTAGTATAGGGCACGTAGTAGAGGGCACGTAGTAGAGCTATAACGCAGCTACCCGCGCAACTATAGAGCCGGGAGATAGGGATACATGCACGATAGATAATGTATTTTAGCTCGGGGACTATTCGGCTATTAGTCGCTAACTAGTCCCCGACAACCCCTCTTAAGGCCTAAGGGTATAAATTATAACGTAGCTACCCGCGCAACTATAGAGCCGGGAGATAGGGATATATACACGATAGATAATGCATTTTAGCTTAAGGACTATTCGGCTATTAGTCGCTAACTAGTCCCCGATAACCCCTCTCGAGGCCTAAGGGTATATCCCTAAGGCCCCGATATATCTTAGAAGAGGGGCAAGCTTTAGTCTTACTATAAAAGGGCAACCGTATTATAATAAAGGATTATTCGTACTTTTAACTATCGTTCCTACCTTCCTAAACGTACCTTTAGTCTATCTTCTTATAATTTCTAAAGCTTCTCTTTTTAAGTTACCTAAGAGTAATAGCGCCGCGCGGTAGGCGCGGTTCTAGACGTATAGGCCGCGTAGGCCGAATAGGTCGTAGTAGCTATCGAGTCGCTAGCCTATCGCCGTTACCTCGCGTAACGGAACTAATATTAAAAGACGAATATACTAACTTATATAAGGGCTATAACGAGCGTCTTAGGACGCTATTACTAATTTTTTCGCTACCTAAAGGGGCCTAATCTATCCCCTCGTGAAGTTAAACGCAAGCCGGCCCTTTACGACCTATCCCTCCGCGTATAGATATCCTCGCAGCCCTTTAAGCAAGAGCCGTAGAGCTAAAGGAGGAGAAAAGATTAAGAGATAGGATTACGGAACTTCGATAGGAATTTTCGCAGTAAGGTGACTTATTCGGCAAGGACTTATATAAACGTCGCCGATAGTTAACTAAATCGAGGGAAAGTCGCGGTAGGGAAATTAAAATAAAAAACATTGTTTAGTTATTATAACCGACTAACCCTTAAAAACGTCTCGATTAGATTAGCGATCTTAAGGATGCCTTTATCGCTGCCTTACGTTATTTTAAGCGTAATAAGACTAAAATATTATATGCCTTTAACTATATATACGTAGACTATAAGGCGAGATAGAGGCAATACCTCGACGAAAAGCTCCTTATAGAGAAGGAATTGCTTCGCACTAATTAAGACAATTTTCGTGACTAAACCTTAATTTTAATTAAAGATACTATTAATCGCGAGACTCTCTTAGCTACATAACTATAGGAAGCACGCTAACGAGAGGGTTAATCCCCCCTCGATTTTAGTCTTTACCTAGATTCCCTCGAGCAATACCTAAAACGTCCGCTAGAAAAAACTTATATACTTTCCTTTTTTACGAAGTTACGTCCCGATCTTCGGGACTAAATCTCCCTTTATTTAGCGTCTATTTAAGACAATACTCGTAAGGAGATAGTCTAACTCGCTTAACGCTTCTAGGATGCTTTAGGAAATAAAAAGCGCTCCGTAAAGCTAACTAACGACTAGTCGACCCTAACTTAGGGGGCAAAAGGCTCCCGTTCGATAGGCTATCGCCGACGTAGAGGCCGAAATAGATCTACTAATAACTATTAAGATTCCGACGCTACTAAATCGACCTTAAATAGCCGTAGAAACGGTCGTAGCAACGGCCGTAGGAACGGCCGAAGAAATAGTCGCAATAGTCGCAATAGTAGGAATAAATACGGTAGGAATAGCCGTAGTAATAACCGGGGAGGAAATTCGTATAGAAACGGCGAAAGCTAATCCGGCATAGTTATTTATTAGTATTGTAAAAAAAATAGGCTATATATAAGCCGATTGCTAGGCGATAGCGAGAGCTAACCGAGCCGTGGCCGATTTAGAGACGACGAAGAAGGAGGGAAACGCCTAAAAGTCGAAGTAAATGCCTCTCCTTCGACTAAGCTATAGGTAGAGGTAGTTAAGAGACTACGTGCTACTAGAAAGCTACTAGGGCGAACACCTTATAAAATTATCGTTAATCTCGATTGCGGTAGTAAAGTAGACCTAGTAGATATAAACTTTGCTCGAAAATAAAGGCTATAATAGCTTCCTTTATTAACCCTTAGATTAAAGGTAGTCGGGAATACGCTTGTAAGACGATATAGAGTCTAGGAAGTTTCTATCTAACTCTAAGACAGTCGCTATAGGGAAAAGACAGTCATTCGCCCCTATATCGGCATCGATAACGGATTAAAACCCGACGACGCACTAGTTTTGCTTAGTATGCCCGTACTTTCTTAGGAATATATTTATCTCGTTCCTTTTAAGCGCGCTTAGTGGTTTAAATACTAACTTTCTAAGGTGTTATTACGCTAACCGTAGAAGTTTTTGCATAAGTATCGGAATAAGGCATAGGTCTATGCAGTTATACTAGACCTAAATTTTATGCTATTTCCCGATGAAGATAATAACTCGGCGAACCCTAAGCGAACGGGGGAGGAAATACCGGCGACTCTTTTAGACTTTAAAGACGTGTTTTCCAAGCATAAGGCCAATTTATTGCTAAAGAAGAAAGGCACCGATTATGCGATTGACCTATTGCCCGACTTTAAGCCACCTTTTAGACCTATCTACCCTCTTTCTTAATCCGAACTTTAGGTTCTTAAAGAGTAGTTAGATTAGTCCCTTAAGCGTAGTATTATTTGGAAATCTAAGAGTTCGGCCGGAGCTCCTATCCTTTTTATGCCTAAGAAAGACGGCACTTTGCGCCTTTATATAGACTACCGGGGGGTTAATAGCATTACCGATAAGAATCGCTACCTACTCCCCCTTATTTCAGAGATTATAGACCGTTGTTAAAGGGCTAAGTACTTTTCGAAGATTAACCTAAAAAACGCATACTAACGCATCCGGATTAAGGGAGGGGATAAATAAAAAACAGCCTTTCGTACTCGCTACGGTTACTACGAGTATTTAGTATTGCCGTTTAGATTAACTAACGCCTTTACTATATTTTAGTTATATATTAACTAAGCTCTTAAAGGCCTTATAGATACTATTTACGTCGTCTACCTTAATAATATTTTAAATCTTTTCTAAGACTTACGAAGAGTATATAGAACACCTACGATAAGTCCTTAAACGACTAAGGAATACCGAGCTATTCGCTAATTTATCGAAGTATACTTTCTATAAATAGTCTTTAGAGTTTTTAGGATTTATCTTATCTATTAACGGAGTTGCAATAGACCTAGCCTGCGTTAAGGCTATTATAAATTAAGAAGAACCTCGTTCTTTCTATAATGTTTAAGTTTTTCTCGGTTTTGCAAATTATTACCGACGATTTATTTTAGGATACTCTAGCATTATTGCCCCTTTTACTACGTTATTAAAGGGGAGCGTTAAAGGAAGAAAGCCCGGACGAGTATAGCTAAACACTAGCGAATTAATAGCGTTTTCGCCGTAAAGAACGCCTTTATAATAGCCTTACTTCTCCGATACTTCGACCCTTAAAGACCGATTTACATTAAGACTAATGCCTTAATTTTCGCAATAGCTAGCATTCTTTCGTAGCTTAATAACGAAGGCTATTATTATCCGATTGCTTTTTAGTTACGGAAGTTTACTAGCCTTAAGCTTAACTATAGCACCTTTAATTAAGAGATATTTACTATCGTTAAGTTATTTAAATACTAGCGATACTACGTCGAAGGGGTAGCGAATACCGTTAAAGTTTTATTAGATTACTAAAACCTTTAAGGCTTTATAAAGTAAGTATCCCTTAATAAAAGAGAAGCACGTTAGTATATAGACCTAGCTCCTTTCGAATTTAACGATTAAACACTAAGCTAGTAAATTAAATCTTATTAATGCTTTATTAAGGCAGCTAGAATTTATAGGCGAAGCCCTACTATCTATAGAGCTACTCTTAGAACTATAATAGAAGTTAGCAGTTATTCGGTAGGTATATATAGCTATAGATTCTTTATAGAGCGACCTAAAGACGAGTTTTTAAGTCTCTACTATCTCTAAGCTTAACGAGATGTCTTTACGTAACGAAAATACACGAGCTCTCTAAGATTCGATCGCTTAGCATTCGGGAACGAGTCCCGCTAAGTTAGCCACTTAGGTTAAAGATGTCGTTAGTTATAAACAATAGTATTAAAGACAATTAGCTAGGTTAGCAGCTCGTTATAAAAGGGTCTATAAGAGTAATATCTTTAAGCCCCTTTTTAAGCTCCTTAAGAGGACTTAAGCGGAAGATCCGTAGACTATATAGCGAGTATAGGCCGAAAGTACCTTAGAAGAAGGGGTAAGTCCTTAGTCATTAAGCCTAAATAGACTTATTTTGCATTTAGGAAAAATCGTAATGCCCGTAGAGGTTGCCTTAAGGTAAGAGCTTATTTAGCTTTATTACGACGATCCTTTTATAAGATACTTCGGAATAGCCCGCACGAAAGACCCTCTATCCCGGAAATTCTTCTAGGAAGGAATAGCTCGTAATATAAATAGCTATATGCGTTTATATTATATCTATTAAGGCGCCGTCCTAAAGCGGCATCGCCTATATAGCGCCCTTAAGTCGCTGCCTATTCCTATAAGACCTTAGGAAAAAGTCTTTATAGACTCTACTACCGGTTTTCCGGAGTTATAGTTCGATAGTAGAGAAGTTAACGTAATACTAATAATTATTAACTAATATACTAAGTATAGCGTATTTCTCGCGGTCTTTAAGACAATAATAGCGCCTAAGTTAGCTAAGGCTTTTTATTATAAGATTAAGCTTATCTATAGAGTACCAAAAGGCATTATTTCCGATAGAGGATCTCTATTTACTAATAAGTTTTAGTTAGACCTCTATTATATATTACGGATAAAACGTAGGTTATCGATAGCCTTTTACTTATAAACCGACGGTTAGACCGAACGGGTAAATTAGATACTATAATACTACCTTCGGTATTATACGAATGCCGAATAAAACAACTAGCCTAGACTACTACGAGAGGCTTAGTTCGCTTGCAATAATGCTAAAGAATACAACTATAGGCTTTTCGCTTAATAAGGCATTAGTCGGATACTAACTAGACTACTATATCTACCTTACGGATAATGCTATTAGTAGGGGAGTACCTAAAGCGAGAGCTTGCATTAGTAAATTAGCAGACTTAAGGAAAAAGCTAGAGACTTATTAGCGATAAGCTATCGAGTCGCAAAAGAAATTCTATAACCTCTATTATAAGCCACTTACCCTTAAGGTTAAGGACTTAGTAGGACTCTTTATAAAGAACTTACGCCTTAAGGACTAAAGAAGGAAGTTATTACCTAAATATATTAGACCTTTTAAGGTCCTTTAAGCTATTAGCAAGCAAGCGTACCGCCTAGCCCTACTAGAGAAATACGACCGGCTTTATAATATATTTTATATTAGTCTTCTTAAGCTATAGGTAGAACGGGCTACTAACTAACACCCTAGCGAATTACTGCCGATGCCTAACCTTAACGATGCCGAAGGAGAATAGTCGGTTTAGTAAATTAAGGACTATAAGAAGAAGAAAGGCGTTACCTACTACTTAGTAAAATAGGAAGGTTAGCTAGCCGAATATAACGAGTAGGTTACTTAGGACGATATAGCGAATGCCTAAGAACTTATTAACGAATACCTAAAGATACGGCTAAAGAAACGGCGGAAATTACGTATTACGAAATAACTTCTTTTTAGCTTACCTTAACTTTTCTATTACTACTCCGCCGCTACTTCGCCTTTATTCCTTAATATCTATACGGTAGAAGTCTCTTACTTCTATCTCGCTTATAAACTCCGCAATAACTAAGAGACGCTTCGCTTACTCGCCTCTTCCTTACCGACTACTCTCCTCGATTATTTCGTATCAATTATCGTATATATATTCTCGTCCTACCCGCTATAGGGTAAAACCTACGTCCTTAATTACTAGACGAAGCTTCTAGTCCTTATTCTCGCGTATAGCTTTCCGTCGCTCTATCGATGCCTACCGGTATTTAAAATAACGTTTTATATATAAACGTTTAGCACTTAATACCCTTTATTCCTCTCGGTAGGCCGTTATTACGGCTATAAACGACGTATAGACTTAGTAGAAGATGAACTTTATCTTCTTCTTCTCCGTCTTATCTTAAGTAGTCTATAACTTAGCTATCTTCGTCTAAATAGCGTATAGATCCGCTATATCCCCGGATATTATTGCCGGCACTTATAATTTTATTAGCAACTATATCCTAACTTAATAGGGAACGAGGAGCTTACCGATTCGTAGAGGTTACCGCGCGAGTTATATTAAATATATCTGCTTAATCGCGCATCCTCCTATATATAAGATAGTTCGACTATTTTAGTATCGTCCTCGTTAGCGCTAAACCTTTATATACTGCTATTAAGGGACTTAATATAATATAGCTCGGTGACTTAGCACCCTTTCGCCCGGCGACTTTTTATATTTACCGCCTTCTTGCCCTTTTTCTTAGGCGATATCCCTTTCTAGGTATTCCTTTTGTCGATAGTATCTCCTTTAGTATTCGCCTTTATATCCTTATCTCTATCGTCTTTACTAAACGACGAAAATATTTCGGATTTAATAACCGTTAGCGTTATACGCTTTATATTCGTGTAATCTTCTTAAGACTCTATTATAATAGGTTTCTTTATATATATAAAAGGTCCCTTAAATAATTATCGAAATAGTTAATCTTCGGTTTCTTCCTTTAATAAGGATATCGACTTCTTTAAGGCATCTTATATATTTTTCTCTATAAGGAGTCGTTTTAATAGGGTTGTTTTCTCTCCGTGTGTCTTCTTTAGCTTTATCTCTTCCTATGCTATTGCTACGGCGTCTTTAATCAATACTCTATTCGCGGATAACTCTAGGACTTAAGCTATAACTAAAGGACCTATCGGCTAAATATCGTCTATCTATTTTCCTCGCTTTTAGGGCGTCTCTACCGTTACGCTTGCCGTTCGCTTAAGACCTATAGCGTTAAACTAATTCGGAATATGCTCGTCTAATTCGGAATATGCTCGTTAGATTTAGAATATACTCGTCTAATTCCGAATATACTTCTCTATAAGATCTTAGTATAGTTATATAATAAGAGAAGAGAAGAAAAAACCTTATATATAAAAAGCAGTACTTTATTATAGCTCGCTATTTATACGTAGGCGACTAGCCCCTTATTACGCAATAACTATTACAACGCGTAATTAATACGATAATTATTATAATATATATAATAATAACTATCGTCGTTAATTTTTACACTACGTTTAATCCTATTTTATTCCTATTTGCTATTACGACTTTATTCGTACCTAAAGCTATCCTAGCGTCTAAGGCGTCCGCCTTAGAAGGCGGGGATAATTATAACGCAGCTACCCGCGCAACTATAGAGCCGGGAGATAGGGATATATACACGATAGATAATATATTTTAGCTCGGGGACTATTCGGCTATTAGTCGCTAACTAGTCCCCGATAACCCCTCTCGAGGCCTAAGGGTATATCCCTAAGGCCCTAATATATCTTAGAAGAAGGGCAAGCTTTAGTCTTACTACGAGAGGGCAACCGTATTGCAATAAAGGATCATTCGTACTTTTAACTATTGTTCCTACCTTTCTAAACGTACCTTTAGTCTGTCTTCTCACAAGAGCACGTAGCAGAAGGCACGCAGCCGGGCATAAAGCATATATTAAGGAGCCGTATATATAGTAGAGGGCACGTAGTAAGGCACGCCTTAAATTACAGCACACGCAATTGCTCCTACGAAGTACTAGGCAAGACTAATTAGGCCTATAGCCTGCTAGGTACGAAGTATACGCACGTAATTTAGGTTAGCGCGTGTAGGTATAGGAAGGCGCGGGCAGGCGCGGGGAGGTACGGGGATATATAGTACTTCGGTACCTCCGGGACGAATAGAGATTTGTCTAGAGCTCATATAGCAGGAGCTAATAATCGTGTCTTATGTGTGTGTCTGTGTGAGAGGAAGCTAGCTAGCTGTGCGAGAGGGTAGCCCTAATGGCTGCCCCTCGCATAAGGCTGACTAATAGCGGGCTAACCGTAACACCTCCCCTTAGCCGAATCCTACCACTATATAAGGCGGGCCGCGAGGGTTATCTTACTGCTGCTCCCTAAAATCTATAGTGTTTATATAAAAAGGCGGCCTCTAAAGGCTGCCGTAGGCAATTCCTGCTAATTAATCCTTCCTATGACTTATTATCACGTTTTCGTACGGGCAATTCGCGCCTATTCCTAATTCCGGGTTCTTTTTTCGTCGTGGTTATATTACTATAGGAGCAGGCGGACTAAGCCTCTTAGGATAGTATTCGTTGTAAGAGAAGGTAGATAAAGCCTCTTAGGATAGTATTCGTGGTTATATCGCGTAAGAGAAGGCAGACTAAGCCTCTTAGGATAGGTTCGTGGTTAAATCGCGTAAGAGAAGGCAGACTAAGCCTCTTAGGATAGTATCGTTCGTTGTAAGAGAAGGCAACTAGCCTCTTAGGACAAAAATCGTCGTTCGTAGTTAAATCGTGTAAGAGAAGGCAGACTAAGCCTCTTAAGACAGTATCGTAGTTATATCGCGCAAGAGTAGGCAAACTAAGCCTCTTAGGATAGGTTCGTTCGTGGTTAAATCGCGTAAGAGAAGGCAGACTAAGCCTCTTAGGATAGGTTCGTTCGTATTATAAGAGAAGGCAACTAGCCTCTTAGGACAAAATCGTAGTTATATCGCGCAAGAGTAGGTAGACTAAGCCTCTTAGGATAGAAGCTATCTTCTAGTCGGCTTACGGATAACTATGTCGGAGGGAGGGAAAAATTTTTAGAAGGCGGCTCGAGGGCGACAATAGGCTATACGACGCGAGAAAATTCCCTATCGTTTCGTTCGGACCTAACGGACAACCGTGTTATAGGTAAAGGGGCTCGAGAAGACTCTTTTAGTCTCTCGGCTTAAAGTCGTAAAAAATAATGCTCGAGAAGACTTTTCTTTCGGTCTCTTAGCGTAAAAAAATCGATCGCTGCAATTAGAAAAGGGCAAAGAAAATAGCCACTCGATACAGAAGGTCGTCTTATAACGCAAGCAAGTAGAAGCGTGTAAGGGCTTATAACCTCTAGAGCTTATATAGCAGGAGCTAATGATCGTGTCTTGTGTATGTGTCTGTGTGAGAGGAAGCTAGCTAGCTGTGCGAGAGGGTAGCCCTAATAGCTGCCCCTCGCATAAGGCTGACTAATAGCGGGCTAACCGCAACAATTTGCTACGGGATAAATAGTAAGACTCTAGATATATAGACTAATCCAGCCAGTTTGCAACCCCCTTTGTTTGTTTAACTAACTAACAATTATCGTCTTCTTTTATATAGATAACATTATCTTTATATATTATAGAAAGGATTAAGATAAGGCTAAATCCCTTTAGAATTAACTTTAGGAAAAATATAAGCTTATAGGCGGCGATAACCTATAATAGTTCCTCGGCATTAAGATTCTATAACATAGTAATTAACGATATATTTAGCTATTATTAGCCGTAGATATTAATAAGATCTACCGATTTATAAAGAAACGCCGCCCTTTCGATATACCGATAGGGGTAAACGAGCTTCTTCCTTACGAAGGGATCGCTAAATACTATAAGATATAAGCCTACTAGGTAAACGTAGGTTCTATACTATACGCGGCGGTTATCACCCGCCTTAATATCGCGTTTGCTACGTTAAGACTATGTAAATTTAATACTAACCTTAGACTAAAACATAAAGATACGGTTAATTAAGTCTTCTGCTATCTATACTATATATAGGGACTTACGCTTCGTCTAGTAGGTAGGGACGACTTTAAAATAGTAAGTAACGCCTCTTTCGCCGATAATACCATACCGACCGGAAAAGCTCTTAGGCATTTGCTATAAATCTATTCGGAAGCTTAATCGGATAAAGAGCTAATAAATAAGATATAGTTATAACCTTTATAACTAAGGCTAAGCTCCTAGCGTTATTATAGGCGGCAAAGGAGTTAATCTACGTAGGCAGGCTTATTAAAGAGCTCGACGTCTCCTTCGATAACTCCCGCATTTATATTTAATATAATAATATATAGACTATCCGATTGATTACTGCCGAAGTCGCTACTCTATAGACGAAGCTTCGCTATATAGATATTTATAACTACTAGCTTCGTTAAGAAGTCTTTAATAAGACCCTCGACGTTAAATATATACCTACCGCGAAGATAATAGCCGACGGCCTTACTAAGGCACTTTAAGGGCCCTCCTTTAAGGCCTTTATCGAATAAATTAGCCTTTACGATATTACCTAACGCCTCGCCGATCGAGAACTCCTTAAAACGACCGACGAAATAATATAAACCGATACATATATAGTGTAGGAAGGTTAGGAGATATAAATAGGCCGATAAAGCCGTATCCTTAAGGGTAATAGTCTTAATGCCGGCCCTATATACGTATAGAGGCACGATATATATATATAATAGAGGAAATACTACGTATAGGCGTAGGTAATAAAAAATAACCGTAAGGAACCTAATTCCTAATGCGTATTAGGGGGCCTTGCGTAAAAACATTAAGGAGACGATAGATAAAGGGCCTTATTAAATATCTATAAGCATTAACTAAGCTAAAGGCGTTTAAACACTCGATTAAGCGTTAATAAAGAAGGAAGCTCTTACGCAGCGAGGGTATATATAGCGTGCCTTATAATAGCGACTATACCGGCAGTAAATTCGGCACGATATATTAGCGAACCTAGTTCCTTATGCGTATTACTACGGCCGGGGAGATCTACGAGTATTAGCTGCTAAACGACTTACGAACTACGAATACCCTTAACGGCGGTAGAGCTAAGAGGGAAGATCGGAAGAACGAAGCTTCTATATAGTAAGGGCATCTACTATATATAGTAGCGGAAGGAATAGAGAAAGTATAAGAGCTTATTAAGCCGCACTTATTAAAGCGCTTAAGCGTAGGATTAAATAGGTAGGGATTAAAGATATCCCGCCCTAATAGCTTAACGATAGAACGAAGATTAAAAACTCATCGGATTTAAGCTATTTAGCGACCTCTTTACGCTAGCTTCCCTCCCTTAAATACGGGTTCGAAGCTACGGGGGTGGATTAGATTATATAATAGAGGTTATAAAGATTAGTTTAATATAACCGCTACGTAACGTAAGGGAAATATCCCTTAAATACGGCCCCCTTATAAAAAGAGGGGAAGCACATACAACACGTATTATTATATATTACATTAATATAACCTCTTTGCTATACAACCTATCTAGACCTCTTATCACGCCTATTTAGTCCGAGCCGTAGATCTACGATCTAATAGAAGGTAAGGCTTTTAGTCCTCGAAATAGCTATATAAAGACCTCGTAGCTTCGCGTTGCGTAGTTGTAAGGAAGCTACGTTAAGGTTATATTCTATGTGTTAATTAATTATCTAGAGGTTGTAGGCGCGTAGGGTTTTTAAGGAAAACCTTATGCGGTGCGCTAACTAATGCGCTTATACTAATAGGATCCTTAATATCCCTTTCCTTAAATAAGCAGTCCGCTGCTTATAAGGCAATTAATATTACCTAAATAGGAAATAGCGTATTATCGTAAGTAATATAGAATAAGTAATAAAAAATAATAAAAACTCCTATGCTACGCGAGCGGCATGCCTTTCTAATAAATTATCTTCCTCCTATACTCCTTCCTTAGCTATATACGGCCGGTCTACTTGCTATTGCGAGATACGCAAAGCTGCGTAAGAGCTCGAGGTTAGCTAGCCTATATATAAGGCTCGACTTACCGGCCGTAGACTTATAGAGCTATAGCCGCTTAAAGGCGCTCGCAGTTACGCTATAGCATTATACGGCTACCGTACTATAAGCTGCGCATAGGGTGCCTATTACGACTATAGGCAGGGAAGAGATTCGTGCCGTTATAACGGCTAGCCAACGTATAGCTACCGGGGGATGCTAAAGAGTAGGCGTTAGCGGGGTAGGCTACTATAATTGCCTAAGGGCCGTTATAATACGGCTCTTGCTTCTTCGTGCGCTACCGTACGCGTAATACCTAATCTCCGGGTGCGTATACGCGAATTAGTCCCTTCCGCTTTTATAGGTAGGAGCGGGTGCGGGCACGAGCTGCCTTAAGGCTTACGACGTATCGTCTCGCAATAGGGGCCTCGTGCTACTATATAAGCTCTTATGCCTAAGCAATATCCTCCTCGACCGTAGGGTCGCGTGTATAGGCGGCGTACGTAGCCTTATAGTATTATTCGGGCGGCTGCGTGCCGTATAGTAGGAAGAAAGGGCTATACCCGTAGGGACCTTTCTACCGATTGTAGAGGTAAAAAGCGCGGACGAGTCGCTAGTATAAGAACGCCTAAAGGTCGTCGAGGCGTAGTTAATAGAGGATCGCCTTAAGGGCGCTATTAGCTTGCTTTACTTTACCGTTGCCTCGCGGCCTTATAGGCGTTATAGGCCTAATCTTAGTGCTATACTAGCGATAGTAATCTTACGCTTACTAGCCTATAAAGCAGCTAGCTTTATCGCTAGTAATCTCCTTTAGGGCGCTAAAGCAAGCGACGATAGACTATAAGAGTAGAAGTATACCTTCGAAGTCGGTTAAGGGCGTAATAGCCGATATAAGCTAGCTAGTAGCGTATTCTACGGCGTTAAGGAGCTGCTTGCCTTTATAGCCCGTATAGTTAATCTCCTAACGCATTTACGGGGGAACCGGCATTAACGGCATTAGGTTAAGCAGTATTAGGTTAAGCGGCTTGATTAACTAATAAGCCTAATAATAGCGTACGGCTTTATACGCCGCGAGGGGCAATTCGGGATACTAATAGCGTATAGCTAGGAATCGCATCGTATAGCCTATAGTACTATAGCCCGAAGTCTTATGTACGTTCTTAGCTACTGCTATAAGGGCCTTATATTCCGGCACTATTAATAAGGCAATTGCTCCTACCCTAGTAGGTAGATCGCCGGGAGGGAGGCGCTCGTTCTACCTAATGCGGTAAAGCCTATCCTTAAGCTTATAGAAGTGCTCGCGAGCCTAATGCGGCGTGATATTAACTAAAAGAGCTTCGCCGGCGGTTAGGAACTCGAAGACGGCTTATAGGTCGATGCGGGTTAATTAATTAGGTCGTTTTATAAGCCTATTCTTTAGCGTCGCCGGCGTGCCGTTCGCAGCTTCGTTATCCTTAGTAGCGGCTTCTTCTTCTTCTTTTAGTGCCGTAGCGGTAGGTTTATCGCTATCGTTATCGAGCTTAACTATTATTCCCTCGCCTATCGCGAGAGTCGTAGACTTAGGGTCGGGCGGGCGGAAAAGGTAGTCGGCTAGTACGTTAGCCTTACCGCTACGATATACTATCTTAATATTATAGTATTTAATTACATTAAGTAAGCGGACTATATAAGCAGGTTATTTTATCTTCGTACGTAAGGTGCGAAAGGACTTATAGTTAGTAATAACGGTATTATCGGCACCTTTAACCTAATGTCGCTAGTGCTATACGTGTCGCACCGACCTATAAGGACCCGCACCCGAGGGCGCGATTAAGATACCGTTAATTATACGCAATTAAGGTAGCAAAGCGAGGGAAAACTGTGTTGTTCTTGTCTAGTTCTATAGAAGGCTAGCTGTCTTACGAGGCACCTTAAATAGGTGCGTAAGTAGACATAATGACCGTATAGCTACCGAGCTACATCTAGCTCGGTCTTATAGGCGCCGCTCCGATGCGATACACCCCCTAGCGTTAAGTAATCAATTTAACGCTACGAGAAGAAGCTATCGCGAGCGCCTATAAAGCCTTAAATACACCCTCCCTTAGTATTGCGACCGTCTCTATTCCTCTAATCCTCCTATGTTTCCTTTATTCCCTATATCCGCCCGCGTATATCCTTTAAATTAAGTAACGCTTTAAACCTCTTAAACTTAGCTCTCGGGAGCGCTTTTATCAAGCCGTCTATAGGTATCTCGGCCGTTAGGGTATATTCTACCGTAAAGCGCCCTTTCCTATTTTCTTATTTAAGCTATATATTCTAAATATCGATATAACGGAGCTTCGTAAAGATACGGCCTTCTTCGACTACTAATCGTATAGTCTAGAGGTCATCGCAGTATATTTTCAATAGCCTAAGGTCCTCTAAGATATCTCGCAGTAGCCTTAACAGCGCGATGCCTTCCTTCGTTATACGCTTGAGTCCTAAGAGCTCTACCTCTATAGTCGAGGTTATTACCGTATCTTATAGGCTCGCTTTCTAGACGATTAAGCCGCCGTAGAGCATTATAATATAGCCTTATAACGAGCGGCGCGTGTCGGGATCGTCTGCGAAAGACGCGTCGGTCGCGATAATAAGAGCCTTACCTATAGTAAGTCCGTCGAACTTAATTATAAGGAACCTTATAGCGTATAGGTAGCGGATGCACTAGTTCGCCGCCTCTAAATGCTCGGGGGAAGGGTTCGTTAAGAACCTTAAGAGCTACGAGGCTACGAGCGCTATATTAGGTCTTACGGTAATCGCGGTGTATATAATTGACCTAACCCTTTCCTAGAAGTCCTTAATCTCGCGAAAGGAGGCTTATTCGGTGTTCTTAACGAGTGGAAAAGGCGGGATTAAAACCGCCAGCGCTTTGCTATTATCGTTAAGGCTAAACTTACGTATAATCTTCTCGATGTATACGTCTTAGCAAAGAAAGATCTTCCGAAGCTATCGGTCGCGGATAACTCTAATCCCGAGATACTATCTAAAGGCCTCCTCGTAGACCTCGTATTTCCTATTAAGGTACTTAATAAGGTCGTCTACGCTAATCCCTTTAGGACTTAGGATAAGGATGTTATTAACGTATACTAGCATAAGGATCTTGCCGTTTATAAAAACGCAAGGCTCCTCGCCGGTGTAGATAAGCCCTTATTCCTCTAACGCTTAGTGTATCTCGTTGTACTAAAGAAGAGGCGATTCGCGTAGTCCGTAGAGAGCCTTATCGAGTTCGGCTACTATTAAAGAATTCTTATCTCCTTTAAGAAAACCTAGCTCGACGTACCCTTTTAGTAGTTCTACGTAGACCGGCCGCTTCGTCTTATTAATATTAGTATTTAGAAAAGCGTTAGCAATATTAAGTTACCGAACATTGAGATTATACTTCGCCGCTATAGACACTACTATCCTAAAGGTTTTAATAGCGAGGGTTATAGCGTAGGTCTCCTCGCTTTAATCGCCCTAAAGGTCTCTACGCATAATAATGCGTGCCTTACATCGTATAAGGTATCTATCTTTATCGAACTTATAGAGGAAGACCTATTTAAGCGGGATTAGGGTTCCCTTAGCGCGCTCCCGGCTAAGGAGGCGCTACGTACCTCTTCGGAGGAGGTCGTATAGCTCCTTACGGCAGCCCTCTTTAAACTCCTTCCCGTGCGGGTAGTAGTCGAGATCTTAATAGCGTTTAGGCAGTCGGACGAGGTTATCTCGATAATGCTTATATGCCTTTTGTTAGACTACGGCTGTGAATACTAAATGAAATATCGTAAGATCTCCTTTTAGCTAGAGATCTTCGGGCAGTAGGGTACTAAAAACGTTATCCCTCTACCTTATGCGTCTCGGTCGAGAGCTCTATCTTATGGCTTCTATACCGTAGAGCTCTTATTGTATTCGACGAGGGCGACGGGTCCTCTCTTATATTAGGGCTTCTTCCGTAGGTAGTCCCGCGGAAACCTTACCTTCTTTTACTAAGGTCGCATTACGTTAATTAAGATCCTAGCGATCTTTAGCGTATATACCTTATTATAGGCCTACCTCTTCCTCTTAGTCGGGAGGTTGCCTAGCTAAGGCTTCCCTCCTCGGTAAGGGAGGTGTTTGCCCGAGCTAGGGCTACGGCAGTTGCTCTAGCTCTTTAGGCTCTAGATGCACGAGAGGGGTATTAGTCTCGTTATCCTATAATCCTACTATCGGTTCGAGACCTTGCCCCGTCGGGTTAAGCGTCTATTCCGGTATAAGAAGTCCTTCGGGGGGAGGTAATAATACAGGTTATAGCTTCGCCGCCTCTATCTAAGCTAACGAGGAGGCTTCTATACGAATTAGAGCCTCTCTTGCGACCTTACCTACGCCCTCTACCCCTGAGTTCGAAACAGCGGGCTTAATACCTAAGATATATTCGTCGAACTCCTATAAAAAATCATTAAGAATAGCATTTTAGTCCCGTTAAATCGGTATTTCGATCGACTCGACGATAGGGATATATTCTTATATTAGGACTTATAGGTCCTCTATCTATAGGTCGAAGAAATAGTTCTCGTTAAATACTATATCTCGAGTAATAATAACCCTCTTAAGTTAGGGGACCTAGACGTAATATAGGTTACTAGCGTAGTAGCTAACGAGATAACTAATTTACGCTCTAGGGTATATTTTAAAGGCTCGTTTATATAAGTTAGCCTTTATATTAAGATGCAAAGGGTAGGCGCGGTAGCTAAAGGCGTAAAGCCCGTCTTAATATAGGCGGAAGTTAGCTTCTCTATACGCTATAACGCTAAAACGGCCGAACTAGCGAAGATATTAATTAGAATATCTATCGAGTGTCTCTTTAAGCGATTTCCACTAGTTGCGGTATCTCGGCAGGATATTATGCGTCCTAACCATAGCTTAGTAAGCCTCTAGCTAGAGGTTGCGAGGCAGCTTCCCTATTGCCGAACGGAGTCGTTATTATATAACTCCGCCTAGTCTTTCCGCGCCTCCCGTAGGCTCTTTCGTATGTGCGGGCGGAAGCTAGAGCTCGATGCCTTCCTATTCTGCCTATTCCTAGAACTTCCATATCTTCTATCCTAGGAGGTTAACTAGGGCTCTCTCATTATCCATTTTTATCTTGCAAATCACTACGCCTATATATCGGCGGACTAATGCCTTAAAGTTGCGTATAAGGGGGGGCTCTCTGTCTTTAAACTTATGCTCTATAAGAACA
Organism: Ophiocordyceps sinensis; assembly: GCA_012934285.1. Taxonomy (NCBI): domain Eukaryota; kingdom Fungi; phylum Ascomycota; class Sordariomycetes; order Hypocreales; family Ophiocordycipitaceae; genus Ophiocordyceps; species Ophiocordyceps sinensis. The sequence continues at coordinate 10,215,883 of JAAVMX010000004.1, forward strand.
TTATCCCGCTATATTCGTCGGATAGCAGTAGGATGTATCGGTGGCCGTTATAGCTTAGCTCGAAGTCGAAGAGGTAACCGTAGTTAGGCCGTGTATCCGCACTCCTCTCGCCTAAAAGACTAGTTGCTCGAGTACTCGAGGGCTTATATGCCCTAATCTTAAGTGCTAAATCTTTGCCGTGTTAACCCTAGGCGGAACTAGGTTTCTTAATGCTGCGATCCGCCGCTAGGGGTACTATAGAATCTTATCTTAGACCGGTAATAACGCATACTAGGGAGCATTAAGCAACGCAAAGCAGGACGTAAGTGGCTTTAATTCAGCTACTAAGAGGCCGTATATGCTCTTAAAGCTTATAAGGATCTTATTGCACTTAATGCTTCCGTACCTTAACGTATTGTTATACCTATATAGCTAAAAGCTAAAGTCCTTAAGCTTCTCCCCGCTAATTAGGTTAGTATAGAATCCGGGGACGAATGCAGCGTCCTAGAGGATTAGGTCCTCCGTTTTCTTACCATTAGGTCCGTTAACGATATTCTCAATAATCCGCGTGCCTTTATATAGCACCGCGAGCGCTATATCGCCAACTAGCACGATATCGGTCTCGGTTGCCTTAACGACGTTATACCGAAGAAGCTCGAGCTTATTAATAATATAGGTGCTTGCGTAACTATCGATAAAGGTCGAGTTCTATAGCGGATAAATAGCCGCGTACGCGTTCGGCGATATGCTAAATGCATACTGCTCTTCCACGGTCTATTAGATCACCGTGTAGGCTAAGGCCGGCGGTCCTAACGTCGATTTCTTCGGCTAAGTCGATGTCTACAGCGCCGGCTAGCCCTTTAAAGCCTTAATCGCCTCGACCGTAGTCTTCTAGCGCGGTAAGTCCTTAGCTTCCTTATACTTCTTAACGCGGTTAGGGACCTCGGTGATCCTAGGCCTATAAGAGACCCCGTTAATAGCCTTATAGAAAGCTATATAGTCTATAGGCTTTTAGTAATAGCGATTCTTACTAATGCCGTAGGGGCACTCGTGTTCCTATCGAGCCGGCGTGTTAGTATTTCCTCCGGGTGTAAAGAACGCGCCTGCTAGCCCGAATGGCTTGCTATATATATTGCGATCGAGGCTTATAGAGTAGAAGAGTTTGCTAACGCTTTAGAGGGTTATCGTAACGACGTTGCCTTTTTGCTACTACTTGCGTAGCTTACTAAGCTAATTGTAAGACTATAGTTCGTCTAGCGGTATAGTTGCCTTAAGGAAGTCTACGATAGCCTAATCTCCCTTAATGTTAGTAGTTATCGTAGTAAAGGCTTCGAGGTATACTAGTTCCTACTAAAGGTACTAATCTACTAGGTTAATCTTTCGGGGTGTCTATAGCGCCCTACGATAGTTCAGTCGTGCGATGCCGATATAGTAAGAGTTAGAGACCTTAAGAAGCTCTCTTAGCTTATTCACGATCCTACGGAGGTCTAGATTATCTAGGAAATGCCTTACGTAGGACTAATCAACGGTTTAATAGACCTAGTTCGAAAGGCCCGTTACGGCCTTTTTCTTAAAAACGTATTTAGCGTAGGCTATCTTACGGTCATCTCGGTTAGACTTAAAGCATATAAGCTATCCTACGTTAAGCTCTATAATCGGGACTAGCGGGTCTAGCGCTACTGCCGGGTTATTAAGCATAGCTTCTACGTATGCCTAGGCTGCGAGGCTATTAATCTTCGCGACCTAGCTTATATAGGTAACGACCGGAGGTTTAACTAGCTTAAGGGTCTTATTAGCCCCCTTATCGCCGGTGTTTATATACTTCTAAACCTCTACACCCTTAGCTATGCGACGGAACGTCGTAAACTATATTGCCTAGTAGTCTGCCTTAGACAGGCTGACCTTAGTGTTAATTGCTAGAGACATAAGAGTTATAGCTATTATTAAGTGTTTAAAGTTAAAGTTAAAGTTATAGAAGAAAGGGGTTATAAAATAAGAGTGCTTATTGCAGAAATTATTAAAGATATTCGAGGAAAGAGGCTTCCGAGCATATATAACTTGCTCTTTATAGGCACTAGAGATAGTCACCCGTTAAGCGGTAAAGGAGACGTCGTACGTTACCTTTTCGCCCCTTACGGTAATCTTCTCCTTACTGCCTTATTTATTGCGACTATCTTAGAGGTTAAGGAGCATCGAGGTTCTATACGGTTATTATATCGATGCCATTAGGATCTCGATATCGATGCTTTACTAAACAGTCGATCGAGGGCTTATATAGCTGCCTTAGTTAAGGCAGCCTTCGGGGACCTTAGCTTCTCGAGGCTGACCTAGACGTTATACCTCGAGACCCCCTAACGGCTAACGCAGACAATCGTTATGCCCGACGTTATACTATTACTAGAGGCCTTAGAGAGCTGCGGTCCCTCGAAGCTGCCCGGCTAAAGCGGCTCTAAGCTCCTTACAGGAAGATGCGATAATTCTTAAATACGTTGACTTAGTAGCAATTTGCGCGGGTTCGTATACCGGGCTTATAACTATCGCACCGACCTATAAGGACCCGCACCTAAGGGCGCGATTAAGATACCGTTAATTATACGCAATTAAGGTAGTAAAGCGAGGGAAAACTATGTTATTCTTATCTAGTTCTATAGAAGGCTAGCTATCTTACGAGGCACCTTAAATAGGTGCGTAAGTAGACATAATAACCGTATAGGTACCGAGCTACATCTGGCTCGGTCTTGTAGGCGCCGCTCCGATGCGATAATACGGCTATTATAATGCTAAAGAGCTTACGTTCTTACGCGGAATAACGCTATTATGTTTCCGTAAGCTTCTTCGAGAAGTAAGCGATAGGGTAGAGGAAAGAACGCTCTTTACTACTCGTTATAAGGTATAAGTATAGTTATAAAAGTACTATACTAACGCACTTACCTAAAGCATTACTCTTAATTATTGCGGGAAGCTGCTAGCTATACTTCTTTAAGACCGGCGTAATCGTAATAACCTCGCGGATCTATTTCTAAGCCGATTGAGCTTCCTTAGCTAATATTACGGCAATGTTTTTACCGCCGAGAGAGAGCTCGATTAGCGGGGCGGAAAGGTCGGAGAAGTTAGCGATTAATATTCTTAAATAGCCTGCCGTATATACGAAAGCCTTAATCTCTATAGTAATTATTAGCATAGGGCGGTCGCGAATAGCGGCAACCTTTAAAAATTCGGCGCGGATGCCGGCCGTAGAGACTAAGAAGCTTAAAAAGACACCTTTATCTACGAAGATATAAGTCTTTAAGGCGTTAATACAGAGCCCGTATATAGCGGCGCGGGTAAAAGACTGCAGTAAGCGTTTATATAGTTATTTACGCGTATCGGCCTAAAGGGCTATATCGTCTAAAAGACCGGCTGTAAAGGCCTAAAGTAGCTCTAGCACTTCCTTTATAAGGCTTAGAATATAGCCGGGGCATTAGTTAGGCCTATCGGCATAGTATCCTATTCGTAAAGCCTAAAGGGGGTTACGAAGGCGGTCTTCTCGCAGTCCTCTTAAGCGATGCGTATATGCTAGAAGCTATCTTTTAGGTTAATAAAGGCATAATAGCGGTGCCTAGCAATACGCTAGATCTCGTCTATTATATTCGGTAGAGGATATATATCATTCTTCGTATAGTTATTAAGGACGCGATAGTCGGCATAAATACGCTAAATAAGTTAGCTATAGGCGTTATACTAAAGGCCTATAGGTGCCTTTTTCGGTATTAATAATAAGGGCTAAGCCTATAGGCTAAGAGACTTCCGGATAATAAAGCCCTTATATTTCTCGACGAAGTCCCTAATAGCTTACGCCTATAAGGGACTATACCGTCGTAGCCTTTACTAAATAAGCGTAGCGTCGCTTATATTAATCCGGTAGACTATTCGAGCTAATTTATCACTACGACGAAGAGTAGGATTAAAGCATTTAGGGAACTAAGCGAGATATTAGTCTATATAGATCTTAGCCTAGTCCGGGGTAGTCTTATAGGAACGCGTAGTAAAGATCGGCTTTATTAACGACGCGTAGGATGCTTACTAATTGTTTTTTACCGCTTAGATAGTATTACTAGCGGTAAGGGCAAAATCATCCTTATTATCTTCTTCCGTCGTTATAGAATAGACCTACGACTTTTAAGGTCGTAGTATAGGCTAGTTTAAGAGGCGGCGTAAGCGAATCGCGCCGTTATCCTCGCACGAGAGACCTAAGGTATAAAAAAGAGAGCGGCTAAGGGTTAAACAGCCGGGGAATATGCTATTAGGGACGATACTATAAGAGATAGTAACTAAGACGGTCTAGCCGTCGTTGTATAGCTACTATACCGAAATAAAGGTATTATCGCGGACGCTAGGCCCTAGGATTCCTCCGATTCCCTTTATCGTAGAGGAGACTTAAGAAGGGTATAGGGCGAGCTTATCGGCAAGAGAAGAGGCGACGTAATAAGAGGTCGACCTATAGTCGAAAAACGTAGATAAAGAAATAGCTAGTAATACCGTTAAACGAGTAAGAAAAACACTATATAGCTTACTAAAGCCTTTACGAAGAGGCTTCTCTTTAGTATTAATGCTACCGCTTACTGCTATATAGTAAGCGGTATCGCTATCTTAGTCGTAATAACCGGAATCTATTCCTTCTTATATTACGGCGAGGATAGCCTTTATTTCGGCGTTATCCTTTAAAAACTAAGAGATAGGGTCCCGATCCTCGCTATTAGTATTAAGGACCTTAATGTTAAAGTAAACGTACGGGCGGTTAACGCCTAAGTTACTACGATAGCTTCCTCTACTACCTCTACCTCTATCGCCGCTACGTTAGATATAGCCGCGACTAATGCGAGTATTACCGCGGTTACGCTAGCGGCTGCTAAGGGTTTAAGCTATTTTATATATCTTGCCTATAATCTTAATATCGCGGCCTAAGGCAAAAGACGAAGAGGAGGATATATTGCCTAAGCCTTCGTAGGCTAGGGCAAGCGTCGAAAGAAGCCTATAATCCTTAGCCTAATAGCTAGGCTTACTGCAATTAAAATAAGTATTGCTATTTACATAGTAATAAATTGCTATTTAGATAGTAAACTTACTTTTTCGGCGCGCACCCCGCGCGCCTATGTCCCGCCACTGAAATTAAGTGTAGGTATATGGCAATTAAGAGAGCCGCGCAAATTGTACGAAGAACGCGAAGAACACTAGGCCCCCCCGGCACACAGTAGAGGGCACGCAGCAGAGGGCACGCAGTAGAGCCGGGCCCGAAGTATACATTAAGGAGCCGCACATACAGCAGAGGGCACGCAGTAGGGCACGCAGAAGGGCACGCAGTAGGGCACGCAGTAGAAGGCACGCAGTAGGGCACGACGCATACATTAAGGAGCCGCACATATAGCAGAGGGCACGCAGCAGAAGGCACGCAGTAGAGCCGGGCACGAAGCATACATTAAGGAGCCGTACACACAGTAGAGGGCACGCAGTAGAGGGCACGCAGCAGAGGGCACGAAGCATACATTAAGGAGCCGCACACACAGCAGAAGGCACGCAGTAGGGCACGCAGTAGAGGGCATACAGTAGGGCATGCAGTAGAGGGCACGGAGCAGGGCGCGCGCGCGCTGCTATAGCTGTTGAATTAACTAACTAAATTAAGGCTATATACGATTTGCGCGGCCCTTTCAATTGCTATATACCTACACTCAATTTTAGTGGCGGGACATAGGCGCGCGGGGTACGCGCCGAAAAAGTAGAGATAATCGTGGTTTACTGTCTAAATAGCAATTTGTTACTATGCAAATAGCAATACTTATTAAAATAGGTATTACCTTAAGACGTAGTAGTAAAAGACGATAAAGCGGTATCGTTAGCGGGGTAGACTATAATATCTATAGTTTAAGGGTCGGTAATAATAATACCGGACGGTATAGAGAGTATAAAGGCAGACAGCTAGGATAGGCTCGGCTTAACTATTTCTATAGTAGCCGGCTTATTCCCTATAGCCTTATTAACTCGCTAAGTCTAGTAAGGCAAGGCCTCTTATATACGAATAGACGTAGAGGGCTTTCTATATATATCCTCTATAGGCTAGCGGGTTTATTTACTAGCTAATAATACTATACGTTTAATTAACGCTATGCCGTAGAGGGTTGTGATATTAGGCCTTAGCTAGGTCTAAATACGCGGGAGATTATTCTATATATACTATACGGTAATGTTTTATATACCTACGCTCTTTTTCTTAATATCGGGGAGGTTAAGAAACGCCTCCTTAATGCGCTAGGCGAAGTTAAGGAGTGCTTCGTCCTTAACGGGGGCTAACTACGCGAAGATAGCTAAAGGAGCATCGAGAGCATTATAGTCCCGAGGAATAGTAAAGATGCCTTCGATAAGGAGCAACTAACTTAGGTAACGAACGTTAACTTAGGAAGTAATATAGCCGAAATCCCTAGATAACTCGTAAACTATACGAGCTAGCTATAGGCTATACGGGATCTAGCTAACGATTAAGGTAGACTAAATCTACTGCAATTTCTATAGTACGGTATAGTCCGCCTAATGCAGCTTCTACTCTTGCTTTAGGATAACCTTATTCCTATTATTATAAACCTCCTCGTCGATCTCGCGGGCTGCCTTAGCTCGCGGCTATATATTCTTAACGAGAGCCTCCGTAGAAGCGTTAAAAAAAGCATTATATAGAATATACTAAAGGCAATTAAAATTAAGCTAGAGGCGGTAGCCTCGTTCCTAAAGGGCAAACTAATTACTATTGCCTTCCTTAACGTACGGGAATGTAATAATTTATCCTAATTATAGGTATTTACGCTACCTTTATTAAGGCTACTATCCCGGTTGCTATCTTAGCTAATCCTGCTAGTTAAAGCGTAAAAAACGCTCTACGCTAGTTATAGTAGTAGGCGGTCGAGCAGTAGTATCTACCGGAGGGGGTAGTAGTTAGCAGAGTTATAGTCTACGGCGAAGAGGGCAACGGGGTAGACTTAGCAACTAAGGGAACGGGAATAAGAGCCGAGGGACTATTAGGCTAAGTAAGGGACAAACGAGGCGGCTGCTAAGCAGCGAGGATATCTAAAATACGCTTAATATCCTTGCCTTAGGCAAGAGTGTTATTGCGTTAAGCATATACGTTATTGCGTTAAGTAAGAAGCTTAGCGCGTATGCTTTAGTTAAGGTCGCTCTACTTCTATAGATGCTAGTTAGTCTATTTGCCGAGGTTCGCGATAGTTTTGCCTTTATTAGGCTTTAGGTCCTACTCTTACTATAAGGTGCGATATAGGTGCGGCTCGTAGTCGGCTTTATAAGGTGTACGTAAGGGGCAGTAATACAATTAATATCACTAGTGGCTTTTGCTATTAGCGCGATAGCACCCCTCGTCGTCGTTACAATTATAACATTAATTAACAGCCTTCCTATTCGAGACCCCTTAAAGAAAGGGGCTCGGGGCAGCTGGCTGTAAGGCAGGTGCATTGGCGTAGGCGCAGCTCACGTACCGCCCGTAGAGGCGGCGCACGTGGTGCGACGATGGCATCTACGTCTTAGGTCAACGTCTACTAGGTTATTCCTGCCTGCGGTTGCCGAGGCCTATAGCGCGCCGGGTCACGTGCGGGGGCACACGTGCAGCCTAGGACATGCTGCCATTGAAGCGGGGATAAGTGTAAGGTGCGACACGGGTGCGGCTCGTGGTCGGCTTTATAAGGTGTACGTAAGGGGCAGTGACACAATTGATGTCACTAGTGGCTTTTGCCATTGGCGCGATAGCACCCCTCGTCGTCGTTACACTTGCTTTCGGGAGCTAGGGCCCGCTATAGTATCCTCGCGAGAACGAGTCTCGTAGAGCAATTAGCTCCTTACCTCGTCGTTAGAACGGGGAGAGCCTAAGGGAAATGCTCCTACGATATTCGATATATTAATAGGTTCGGTCGGGGTAGGTAGTATTTGTTATAGGTTATTGCGTTGCGTTCGCTATAGGTTAATAGGAATCCGATTTCTTAAGAGCTAAAGGTAACTCTTTAAAAATACGTATTTTTAAGACTTTTAGTCCTCGGAATAGCTATATAAAGACCTTATAGCTTTACGTTGCGTAGTTATAAGGAAGCTACGTTAAGGTTATATTCTATATATTGATTAATTATCTAGAGGTTATAAGCGCGTAGGGTTTTTAAGGAAAACCCTATATAGTGCGCGGACTAATGCGCTTATACTAATAGGATCCTTAAAGGTAGGTCGGGAAGGTTTAAGTACCTATAAATACCTACTCCCCTATCGGTTCCTAGATTAAAAGAATAGAGCAATACACATACACTAAGATATAAGACTTTATGTATTACGCTTAAATAACTATAATAGAGGTCTTATAGTTCGCCTTACTTTTACTTAGTTAGCCTCTCGTGCTAGGGCTTCTTTTTAGCTAGATTATTATTATCGCACGATCTTACGCAACACGCCTTACATATAGCCTTAAGACTTAGGGCTTAATCTATAACGCCTTAACTAAGTTAAGGCGGACGCACGAAGAGATATAGCCTATACATTTTTTACGGGCTAGGTCCTTTTATACCGTTATATACCTTTATTAGCGAATTTCCTTACCGCTTTCGCGCCCCGTGTTTATTTTTTAAGGTTATCGTAACTACGAGGAAAAAAGCATAGTAGCGGCAGTAGTAGCAATAGCGGCAGTAGTAGTAGCAGCGGTAGTAGTAGTAGTAGCGGTAGTAGTAGTAGTAGTAGTAGCAATAGCGGTAGTAGTAGTAGTAGCGGTAGTAATAGTAATAGCGGTAGTAGCAATAGTAGCGGTAGTAGTAGCAATAGCGGTCATAGCAATAGCAGCGGTAGTAGTAGTAGTAGCGGTAGTAGTAGCGCCGTCGGCAGTAGTAGCGGCGCTAGACGTATGTAAAGTATATATACTATATTCGCTAGTTCGCTAGCCGCCTTAACTTATTCGAGGCGGCGACGCCGCTTTAACTTAGTCGAGGCGGCTAGCGGTAGAAAAATGCGTTTTGCTTAGCGTCTTTCCCTAATATAGGCATTTACGCGACTATATACGACCCCTATTAGCTTAGTATATTAAGAGTAAAGGTAGATATATAAATATAGAAGGAGGAGCTATAAGGATCCCTATTAGGTAGGCGCTTTAGTCAGCGCCCCGCTATAAGGTTTTCCTAAAGCCCTAAGCGCCTACAATCTTAGCTAGTTAATTAATACACATAGAACATAGTCTTAACGAAGCTTCTAAGCCGGGAGCCTAAAGACTCTCTATTATGCTTAATCCGACTATTAAAAGGCCTTAAAAATACGTATTTTTATAGAGTAAACCTTAGCCTCTTTAAAAATCGGACGAACCACACACTAGCCTACGCACCCTAGCGTTCACGCTATAGACCTATCGTATTACTATAAACTCACGTTCTACCCTAGTTTTCTTTAACGTTGTATAGTATGTCGGTAGCGTTGCCGCCGAATTCACTATCTAAGGACGAACTAGGAGTAGACCGAAGCTCTCGCCGGGGCTCTATAGTAAGCTCTACTATCGGCCTTAAACCGAGCAGGACTAGTTTAGTCGCTAGCCTAGGGAGATAGGTAGACTAGAAGATAACCCGCTAAAACGAAGTCTTAAACACTTACCTTAACGACTTACGTAAAGAACTTCGCGGTAAAATACGTTAGTAGTCTCGATAGTAAGCTAACTAGCTTAAACAGCTAGAAGATAACTAAATCACTTAGATAAAACGTTTTAAGGACCGTTAAGCTACCTAGATAGAGCGTATAGAGGAGCGCCTAGCCGGTCTCTTTCGAGCACAAGCACATCCTCTTCTAGCACTACTACCTACTGCTAGCTCCTTAGCTTTAGGACTTATTCCCGTTCCTCCCGCGCCTCCCGTTCCGGACTACTCGTTACCTCCTGCTCCTCCCGTAGACCCGGAAAGTGTTACTACAACGCCTACTGCTAACCTCACAAGCGAATAGCGATTTGCTCGTTCGAATTAGCAGCAGTAAGAGCAGGTGGCTTAGCCGCAGCATAGGCAACCCGCTTAGCAACCGGTTCCGCCGTAATAGCACTAGCTGCCGGTAAAGCCTTTCCTATACTACGACGATAGAGCCGTCGACTAGTATATATTCCTAAAACGAGGTCCCGACTTACGTTTAAACTTCGACTATCCTATATACATCCTATATAATGCCACTTACGATCGAGCTACTAAGACTCTTATAAAAAGCATCTAGCCTTAAGCGAAAGCTGCTAGGGATATAGACGATATAGTAACTAATAACCGAAATAAGATTACTATAAAGCCTAAATAGAAGTTATATTAAGCGGACTATACCGTCCTCTAGAAGCTCTAATAGATATAATCCGCGTTTCTTATCGGGCAGATACTATATAACCTTTAGCCTACTCGGATGGCTAATAAGTTGTCTAGGGACTTTAGCCCTATCGCGTATTAGGTTAACGTTAGACACCTAGACTAAATATTGCTCTTTAAGGGCATTTTCACGGTCTTAAGGGACTACGGTGTTTTAGACGCGCCGTTAGCTATTTACGCCTAACTAGCGTTAGTTAAGGACGAGGCCCTCGTTAACTTTGCCTAGCGCATTTATAACGCGTTCTTAAACCTTTCCGATATTAAGAAACGTAGCCCTAGTGTCTATACTATTACCCTCTAGCATATTCGGAACAACCTCCTATGTATCTAATCGTATATCGGTTCCGATATAACTACGCTATATAGCATAGCCCTTATTTAGCGTCTTATGCTATTAGCTAGCGAGCAAACGCGTTAGCCCGTAGAAGATATCTACGGTAAGCCCGCTACCTTAATCCGTACGTAGGAAGGTTAGCTATACTAAACCTAGAGGATTAATAAGGCTATTAGCAATAAGCCGGCAACGATGGAAGTTATTAAGCCTACTCTTAGCCTACTATTAGCCTTATCCTATTTAGGTCTATTAGGCATTATTATCGCCGACCCGCATACGACTAATACAATAGTCTACCTTACTACCGCCGATAACGATAAAGCTATCGCCGCCTCTACCTTCGCGGCTACGTCGAAGTCGAATATATGCTTTAACTACGGCAAAGCTAGCCACTAGGCCTAGGACTATAGACTATTGTCTTCGCCCGCATTTACTACTACGGCATCCTCGTCTAGCACGCCTCGAGAAGTTATAATTAAAGGCATAATATACGAAGCCGCTAAGGCTTTCGGCACCCGCTAGCGCTCCCGAGGCAATAGCTCTTAGGGCCGCGGCAGCGACCGTAGTAGAGGTAACTAAGGCTAAAGCACCCGAGGGGGAATATAAGGCAATTAGTGCGGCTAAGCTAGCCGTCCGCACGTCTATTATAACATAGAGGTGCTTAATAACGCTAAAGAAGATTAAGACCTTACGCATTAGTATAAGGAGGACGATATAGAGACCGAGGCTATTCTAGCCGTAATAGAAGAAGGTATAAATACGAGCTACTAATAGATATATAATACCGCCTACTATATAGCCGTAGGCGGTAGCATTAATGCTATATAATAGCCTCTACGAGAAGGCTTTAGGGAGCAGCATAGCATTTTCCTTTCTCGACTTACGACCTCCCTATCTTTAACTCTCTCTACCTTTTTCGACTATAGGTCTATAGCTTATTACGTCTCTTCTTCCCTTACGAACAAGCTTGCCCTATACCTATTATAGGTCTCCTCTACTATAAAGGGCATTAGAGGAATACCCGGTCCTAGTATTAGTAACGACGTCCTTATCGCTATATAGTAGAAAGGTAATAATGCTTAGACAGGCTCGATAAGCCTATCCTACGGCGTGGTGCCTAACAACACCTTTCCTAGTAACCTTACCCTTAGAAGGTCGGTGTTTTATACTTTAGGAGTCTCTTATAAGGGAAAAGGTGCGATTCGACTACGTAACCTAGAGGGCTAACCCCTATTACATCCCTAGCAGTTAAATATCTTTTCTACTACTGCCTTCGCTAATTCGATAGACGTATAGCCCGTTAACACTGTCCGTTTTTACGTCGATACCCCGGATTAGGCGAAATACTATATAAATCTCTACGCCGCTAAATTCCCCGAGCTTTTTAACGTATTACTACGCCGCACGGAGAAATTAGCTAAGATAGTCTATAGGATTAATATAGGTGATAGCACGCCTATACGGTAGGCTCCCCGACGCTATAGTCCCTTATAGGCCTTAGCTATTAAGGACTTTATAAAGGGGGAGTATTATTCGAAAGTCCGTTAGCCCGTAGTCGTCTCCTCTACTATTAACGCTAAAGAAGGCACCTACGGGCCTATAGCATAATGCTTATAGGCAGGTTATTTAGCGTATCTACGCCGACTACTATATACTTAATACCCTAACGAAGAAGTATGCGTATCCTCTCCCGAATACTATAGACGAGATATAACGAGCAGCTAGGCATTACTATTATGCCTTTATCGACCTATAAGACGGTTTTTAGTATATCCGCATCGCTTTAAAGGACTATAAAAAGACCGCCTTCGTTACGCCTTTCGGCCTATACGAATAGGAAGCTATGCCTATAGGCCTTACGAACGCTCCGGCTACTTTCTAAGCTTTTATAGAGGAAGTTTTATAGCCGCTACGCGAGTTCGCCGTTAGTCTCCTTAACGATATATGCCTTTAGGCCGATATAGTCGAGCAGCTTTACGAACGCCTACTCGCCTTCTTCGCCCGCGCCGTTAAGTACGGCTTGCTCTTAAACGCTAAGAAGACGAAGCTCTTCGTTAATATAGGTGTGTTTTTAGGCTTTATCGTATATTTTAGAGGCATTCGGGCAGATCTTCTTAAGATTGCCGCTATTCGCGACCGCCCGATGCCTACGACTACTACGGAAATCCGCGCTTTTGTTTACGCGGCCGGATACCTACGTATACTAATCCCGAACTTTTCGGACCTATTTATCCCGTTAATCGAATAGTCCCTTAGTGGTAAGAACGTCCTTATTACCTTAACTACGGAAGCTAAAGCTGCTTAAGAACGGATCCGTAATATTATTATAACGATACTAATCCTCGTTAAGTTTAGCTAAATGCTTTTAGTAATTATTAAAAGTAATGCCTTAGGAAGGTGCGTTAGCGTAGCTCTTCTATAGCCGTATATACGCCTAATAGGTAGTAAGAAGCGTTCCTACCTTTACTTAGTAGCCTACTTCTTTAAGAAGCTTACCGAAACGCAGTAGCGTTATTCTACGTAAGAACGAAAGCTTTTAGGGATTATAATAGCTATATAACACTAAAAGCATTAGGTTAAAGACGCGGATATTACTATTATTATAGATTATAAGTCTCTTAAGACCTTACGCACTAAGATAGACTAACCTATATAAGTTATTCGGTTCCTTAACGTTATCGAGCACTATAATATTAAGATCGTATATCGTAGCGGCAAAGCGAATATGCTCGCTAATTACCTCTCTCGCCCGCTATACGATAAGGATACTACTTATAACGCCGAAGAGGGGAGGATAGCTGTAATTAACGATAACGACGAGCTTATAACGATACTAAAAGACGATCCCGCATACGATATAGCGCTTAAACCTACGCCCGAAGCCGATAACGCCGCTCCTAATGCCGTAGAGCTCGTTACTCAACTAGAATAGCTAGTACGAATTGATTTATAAGCGATCTTCGAATTCCTTATATCTAGCGAAACCCTACTATGCAATATTACGCCGCATTAGGCGAATATACACTTCTACGAGTTAAAAGGCAGTTTATACCTTATTTACTAGAATAAGCGTTCCCTTCCCCCTAGCGAGCCGCTAAACCCTATAGGGGCAATTGCACTACTACTAGTACTAAAGTATAAAGCTCTCGTAGATATAGCTAAGCAGGCATATAAGGCCTCCGGGTATAGCACCGTTAGTTACGTTATATAATACCTATTTATACGATACTAGCACTTAGAACTCCCGCTTATAGCTTACGAAGCTATTCGCCGTTGCTAGTCCTATTAACTTATAAAGCCGCCGGATCCTACGCTCCTTAACCTAATGCCTTTAGCACTTATATCGCCTTAAATAAGGTAGGCCATCGACTATATAAGGTGTAAAGGGCAATAGCTGCTTAACGCCGTAGAGTACGCAACCGTCTGGCTTATCTCTACTATTACGTAGTCTATAGACTTTAAGGGAACTATCTTAGTCCTATAGACTATAAGCACGCGATTCGGCCTACTACGCGAGATTATTAGCGATAATATAGGTTGCTTTACTAAGCAATAGGCCTTAAGCTATTATAAGCGTTTTAGCACGACCGTTAAACCCGTTACGCCCGCTAGACCTTGCGGGAACGGAAAGGTTAAATAAGCGAACGGAGTGCTTAAGGCTATTATCTACCGCCTATATCTCGATAATCCCTCTATATCGTTAGCATAGCGTTTAATGCGAGCCGTCTACCTATACAACCGTTAGGAAGGCCCGTACGGCTATAGCCTATTCTTCTTATTATATAGAACCTAGCCTCTAGAGCAGCACTACGAAGCTATATACGCAGCCTATACCCGCGATCCTATAGTAGAGGAAGATATCGCGTAGGCCTAAGAACTTATGCAATAGCATCTTACTCTTATCGCACGAGGATATATCACTAGCCTTAAAGCCGCTTACGCCCGTATACGAGCTTACTTATAGGAACGTAAGGGACTAATCCGCGTATACGCGCCGGGAGATTAGGTCTTATAAGTGCGTTAGCGTACTAGAAAGCACGAACCCTACTACGACGGTCCTTAGGCTATTACAGCCGCCTATCCGGGCAATGCCTACTCTCTCGCGTCCTTAGGAGGATTCGGCCTTCCTAGCAGGTATAATAGAATAAATCTATTCCCCGCGTATAGTCGCAACGGGCACCCGGTCCGTAGCCTATAGTACGTAAGCTATACGATGTTTACTACCGTAATCGAGATTAACGATAATTTTATAAGGTATTCGCTTTAATAGCTTTCTAATAGCATATAGTCTTTTAAATACCTCTACCTATAGCTTTATCGAAGAAAAGGCATTTACTTCGACTTTTAGGCGTTTCCTTCCTTCTTTATTAAATCCGAATTAGCTATAGTTCGGTTAGCTTTCGCTAGCGCTTAGCAATCGGCTTATATATAGCCTAGTTTCTTATAGAGTCTTGCTATTTGCATAGTACGAAATCTCTATTTGCATAGTAAGGATATCTAAATCTCTACTTTTCTATACGTACCCCGCGCGCCTATGTCCCGCCATAAAAATCTAGTGCCGGTATATGGCAATTAAGAGAGCCGCGCAAATCGTACGAAGAACGCGAAGAATACTACCGACACGCAGCAGAAGGCACGCAGTAGGGCACGACGTATACATTAAGGAGCCGCACACACAGTAGAGGGCACGCAGCAGAGGGCACGCAGCAGGGCACGAAGCATACATTAAGGAGCCGCACTTACAGCAGAGGGCACGCAGCAGAGGGCACGCAGCAGGGCACGCAGCAGGGCACGCAGTAGAGCACGCAGCAGAGCACGCAGCAGGGCACGCAGCAGGGCACGCAGTAGAGGGCACGCAGCAGGGCACGCAGCCGGGCACGAATCATACATCAAGGAGCCGCACACACAGCAGAGGGCACGCAGCAGAGGGCACGCAGCAGGGCACGCAGCAGGGCACGCAGCAGGGCACGCAGCAGAGCACGCAGCAGAGCACGCAGCAGAGCACGCAGTAGGGCACGCAGCAGGGCACGCAGCAGAGGGCACGCAGTAGGGCACGCAGCCGGGCACGAATCATACATTAAGGAGCCGCACACACAGTAGAGGGCACGCAGCAGAGGGCACGCAGCAGGGCACGCAGTAGGGCACGCAGCAGGGCACGCAGTAGGGCACGCAGCCGGGCACGAAGCATACATTAAGGAGCCGCACACACAGCAGAGGGCACGCAGTAGGGCACGCAGCGAATTGACTAAATTAAGGCTATATACGATTCACGCGGCCCTCTTAATTGCTATATACCTATACGGAAAATTTAGTGGCGGGATATAAGCGCGCGGGGTACGTATAGAAAGAGTAAGGGTATACCTATCTTACTATGCAAATAGAGATCTCGTGCTATGCAAATAGTAGGACTCTTCTTATAATACTAATAAATAACTATACCGGATTAGCTTTCGCCGTTTCTATAAGAATTTCCTCCCCGGTTATTACTACGGCTATTCCTACTATATCTATTCCTCTTATTGCGACTATTATAACTATTTCCTTAGCCGTTCTTACGGCCGTTGCTATAACCGTTTCTCCGGCTATTTAAGGTCGATCTAGCGGCGTCGGAATCTTAATAGTTATTAGTAGATCTATTTCGGCCTTTACGTCGGCGATAGCCTATCGAATAGGAGCGTCTTACCCCTTAAGTTAAGGTCGACTAATCGTTAGTTACCTTTACGGGGTGCTTTTTATTTCCTAAAGCATTCTAAAAGCGTTAAGCGAGTTAGACTATCTCCTTATAAGTATTATCCTAAATAGACGCTAATTAAAGGGAGATTTAGTCCCGAAGATTAAGACGTAACTTCGTAAAAAAAGAAAATATATAAGTTTTTTCTAGCGGACGTTCTAAGTATTACTTAAGGAAATCTAAGTAAAGACTAAAATCGAGGGGGGACTAACCCTCTCGTTAGCGTGCTTCCTATAGTTATATAGCTAAAAGAGTCTCGTAATTAATAGTATCTTTAATTAAAATTAAGGTTTAGTTACGAAAATTATCTTAGTTAGTATAAAGCAATTCCCTTTCTATAAGGAGATTTTCGTCGAGGTATCGCCTCTATCTCGCCTTATAGTCTACGTATATATAATTAAATGTTAGTAGGTGATTTACTTAGATTAATCTAAACAAAGGGGGGTTGCATTAGTTATAGTTATATCTTATCTAGCTAGAGAAGGGGGAATAAGGGGGCCCCTTTATACCCGTCTACCGGGGTCCCTCTATAGAGCCTGCTGTGTCTTAACAATGCATTGTTAAGGCCTACGCTAGGGCTTACTGCTCTAGTCATAACGATGCCCTTAGTTAATAACGAGGTCATTAACTATATAGGTCACGTAGCGTTATACGCCGCGTAGTTATAACCCCTATTGCCCCTTTCCTATGTATAGTCGGCAATATAGTTGCGACTCTATCCCTTAGTTATATAACTATATTCCTATACTAGCAGTCTTTCTTTCTAACTGCTAAGCAACCTTCCTAATCGTAAGGATAACGCGTATTAGACTAAAGGGGTCTAATAAATACAATACATAAGTATAAATAAAAGAGAGTCCTAAAAGGGGAACTTAAGGGCGTAGAACGTATGCCTCTATCCGAATAGTTAAGCTATTATTATCTACGAAGCGTTTAAGAGCTCGGTTCGGTAATGCCTTCGTTATAGCATCGGCCGGGTTATTATCGCCGTTAATCTAATAGATCTCTACAATCTCTTATTGCTCGTATAACTATCGAAGAGATATAATATTAATTATTAATCTCTTCTCCTTAGTTATCCCGAGCTTTACGAGACATTCGTAGAGCGAATACGAATCTATGTAGATAATTAATTAGATATTCAGTAGCTTAAGCCGGTCGGTAATAATCTTTAACGTAGTTGCTAAAGCGATCCTAAGGTTAACGCCGTTAACTATACTATATATCTTAGAAGCTAGCACGCTTTAGGTAACTCTTTTACACTTCGTTAAACTCTAGTAGATAATATTTCTAATAACCTTAAACTAGTTATTAGACCTTTCGGTCTTATTAACTAGTGCAATAATAAAGCCTAGTTGCGATAATAGGTCTTTATTATTAGCAAACGACCTATCTATAAACACTATTAGCTTCGCCTTTATAAGATTAATTAGTTTATATATTAAACTTTAGCTTTAGTAGTCTATTTGCTACTTAAGTCGCTTGTTTAAGATTATATAATCCTTATCATCCGGGTTCTATACTTATGCCGCGACCGAGATATCGAATGCTGCTTCCGGTTAGCATACTAAGGCTATATAGGCTCTATAAGCACGTTGTTTTAGGTACTATTATGCATAGTCCGGAGCCTTAATATCGATTTAGTCGATCCGGGCGGCTTATCCTTTCTATTAGAGCAGGAGTATCTTATCCTATTGTAAGCTTACCTTCGCGCCGTTAAAATCCGTGACGGAGCCCTAAGTCATCGTGGTTTTCGGCTTCGCCCTAAATTATGCCTCTCGGAGCTTTTCTTCTTTAGCGGCCGAAAAACTCGTCGTTCTAAGCATAAGGGTATTATCCGTTTGCATCCTAACGATGCTTAAGTATTCTAGTCCTATATTAGATATTAGAAGGCAAGAGTCGAAGGTCGATATCGCTATATCGAGGCCCTCGATATAGTGCTTCTAATACGTATTAAACTAGTAGACTCCCGATTTTATAATGCTATATAGGGGCCTAATAACTCGGATAATCGTATCGGGCGGATACTTCCCTTATAATTCGGCGGGGAGGCGTGTTAAGACCGTTCCAAAGAGCTCTATAGTCGCTTAGGGATACGCTTAGGTAATATCTCGAAGCTCGAAGGGATAACGTTATCCTATAGCGTATAAGGCTAAGAGTAAGGGCTAAGATTAGTCGTTGGCTAACGCGTTGGATTATCGGGGACTACGTTAGTAGGGAAGCCTTCTCCCTATTATTATAACCTTAGACTATAAGCCTTGATTTTTTATATAGCTTAGTGTCTTTACCTTTAACCTCTCGAACTATATAGGAGCTAAAGATACGGTGGCCGCTGTAAATAGCTTCGTTATAACATATAACGTTCGAAACTAAATACTCCTTATGCTACGAGATCGTCGATCTCCGTACTATCTAACGCTTCGAATAGTGCGCTTAGGGTCGTAATAGCGCCTTTAGATCGGAGCTTAACGGCTAGCTCGTAGGCCTCGTCCTCCTTTTTTATCGTAAAGGCCTCGTCCGCTTCTTTATCGCTTAAATCGTTAAGATCTATATCGTCCTCGTTATCGTCTAGGTTATCCTCTACGTTTAGTCTTTCTATAATTAAATGCCTAGCCTTATTCTTCGATCCTAGCGGGCGTCCTCGCTTACGGGGTGCTAGAGGGTCCGGTCGGGCGGGTACGTCCGGCTGCTCGAATTCTAGTGCCGGAAGGTCGTTAAGCATTTAATTACGATAATACGGTTATACTAGCGTAGATCTAAAGACTTAAGGTCTATTAACCGTATCGATTGTAATGTTATACCCGTTAATAGCTGTAATCTTAAATAGTCCTTACTATCCTAACTTTTCCCTCTATACTCGAACTTCGCTTTAGAGAGGAAGGGCAAGTATATTCGCCGTATCTAGACCGTTACGGCTATATAATGCTGCTTAGACCTATCGTTTAGCCGTAAGCTGCCTAAGTGCTTTTATCGCTTTCTATACTATAGCGGCTTATTTAAAGGTTATTAGCGATAGCGGCGAATTAAGAGTTATCTTAGGATATACCCTAAATATAAGCAACGTAGGTATTAGTCCGTTCGGTCTAGTAGTATCGTTAATAGCTTTAATAGCCGTCTAAAGAACTGCCTTAAGGGAGGTAAAGCTGCCTATTTCTACGAAAAGGATATTAAAAGCTTAGCGTAAAAGGGCATAATACCTCTTAACCTTGCCGATAGACTAATATGCTTTAATAAGAACTTATATATATATAATCCCTATAATGCGGGCTTTGTTTCGGAATTCTACCGCCGTAAAGTTTATGCCGGCATTATATTTAATAATATTAAAGGGACTAAGGTATATATTAATCTAAAGGGCTCGAAGAGTCTCCTATATATCCTTAGCTAATATAGAAGGAAGGAATTAAGCGCTTTAGAAGGCCGTCGATGCGTTAAAAATATATAATACCGGACGTTATGCCGAATTCGGAATGTCTAAGTATATTATATTAACGATAACCTTATAATTAAAGTCTTAGTTATCTTTAAGGTTAAACTTAAACCGTTTCGGGGCAGGCGAATGCATCTAGCAATAGTAATATAGTTCCGAGATATTCTCTAGAGTGCTAAGAGACATATCGCCGTAGCCTACTTGCTTTAATAGGTTGTATACCCTAGCTATAGCCGGATGTCCGAATCGACGATATAGGGTCCTAATTTCCGTTTCTATAAGGAATATAGTCGATTATTCACTCTTCCTAAGGAAGAACTAAGGGTATCCCTATTTCCTAACCACCGGGATGTTTGTCTTAAGGCCGGTAAGGGTATTCGTCGTGTTATTAAAGAATACGCTTAGCCTATCTATATCTATGAGATATAGTAGGAAAAGGGTCGGAGTTTCTAGCATATAGAATATAATCCTTCTAATCGGAGTAATAAGATTAATTAATCCTAGTGACATTATCACGTTGCCGGCGCCGAATCTAATTACTTCCTATCCCGCGGTCGATATATCTAAATCGACGGAAGGGTCTTCTTATTAGAGGGCTATATATTGTTCTCGTCCGGCCGTTAAGACTTTCGCCGCTTCTATATCGATTAGGATGCCTTAGAAATAGAGCTTTAAGTAACGATTATCGATAAGGAACTAATCGGCCGAGACTATCGGTTCTATACCGTAGACGTTATCTCTTATGATAAGGTAGTTAAAGGCTATTTAGCAAAGCATTTAACTAGCTTACTACTGCTCCGGCTCGTTATCCTCGCTATACTCTTCCTCCTTATCGTCCTTATAACCTTTATAGCCTGCTAAATAGGCTATAATGTCCGGGGAGACGCCGGTATAAAGACAATGCGAGAGATATTAATCCTTAGCTTTTCGCCGTTCCTCTATAGAATGTTTTATAGACTAACATCCCTCTTTTCTACACACGAAGCACTTCTTAGTCTAGGTCTTATTGCCGTATCCTTAGCCGTAGCCTCCTCTACCGCGAGGTCGATAGCCTTATCTAAAGCCTCGCGGGCGAAATCCTCCGTTGCCTCTACTACGATTATTAGTATACCTACGGTCTATATAAAACTAACTATTAGGGTTCTTCGAATTATATTTATAATTTATATCTATCCTATCGTTATTACGATATCGATCTTAGATAAATTAGCGCGAGGCATTTCTCGCTTATCGTGCGAGTTACGTCGTAAGGGAAGCTCGGAGGTCGGTATAGAGCTCCTTAGCCTCCTTAGCCTGCTTAAAGAAGGCACCTTCGAGTTCCGGGATACCTTAGCACGCCTTAGTAAGATTCACTATAAGCGGGGTTTCGCCTATAAACTTAGGTCTTAGAGCCCGTTAATAAAGCAATAGCTTATCGATTAGCAACTAGAGCACTTCCGGTAGGCCTTTCTTAAGGTTGCTAGCCCGAACTTAGTTAAACGTTGTGTTAGTCTAATTAGTATAGTACTAAGCCTAAGTCGCTTTAGTATCGAAATATCGTTTAATCTTATCGTATACGCTTCGGAAGGTAGTCGTCTAAGTAATATTCTCCGTATAGAAGCGGTCGGCTCGTCCCTTTAAGATCTAAAGGAGGAAGGTATAGAAGAGCCCGAGCTTAATCTTAAGGTTATAATACACGCCTATAAACTTACGGATAGTCTCGTTAAATAGGGCATATAGCTCGCCGGTATAGCTCTTCTCCTTATCCTATATCTTAACGAACTTAGTCTATACGTCGGGATCTAATGAGATATTCGGAATATCGGCCGGTAGGAGTGCTATATACTCCTTAATGTTATAATTAAATGCTTCGATAGCCTTTAGGGCGATTATTAAAGCAGATAGATCGAGCCTCGGTTTCGCCCTTAGGATATATAACGTTAGTTCCGGGAGAAATAGTAGTCGTAGCGTATAAAGCCGATTTATACGATTAAATAGTGGAAATGCCGGTGCATCTATTATAGCTATATTCGGGTCTTAGTCTAGTTCCGGGGTCGGATCCGTAGTCGCCGCTCGGGCCGGGCCGCTATATTAGAATCGGTGCGAAGTCGGAAAGACCGTTAACTAGTTCGTTATAGTCGAGAAGGGATCTTTATTTATCTAGTCTTAGGCTATTCGTTCCTTTTAGTTTTTCTTCTTTTCTTGCTTACTAAGGGCCCTTATGCCTATATCGAATACCTCCGTTATAAACTCCTTCTTATTCTAGGGGAGTAGATTATTAGATTAAAGCATCGTTATATATAATCTAATAAACGGCGTATTCTTTAGTCCTATCGAAACGCCGCGTCTTCGCAATAGCATCTTAAGTACCTTCTTATAGTTATAATCCACCGTATTCTATATAGATTTATTCTATCCTAAGAAATATTCCTAGAATAGGTTAAAGAGCCGTTAACCTTAATAGTAGATAGATATTTCGCCTATTATAATAAACTAGGCTACGA
Organism: Ophiocordyceps sinensis; assembly: GCA_012934285.1. NCBI lineage: Eukaryota > Fungi > Ascomycota > Sordariomycetes > Hypocreales > Ophiocordycipitaceae > Ophiocordyceps > Ophiocordyceps sinensis. The sequence goes on from JAAVMX010000004.1 coordinate 10,238,222, forward strand.
ATGTTATAACCTCCGCTTTATAAGGATCTTCTATCGTAATCTCTTCTATATCCTAGTATCGTATATCTACCTCTATGCGAGCGGTAAGAGGGATGCCGATCTCCTTTATCTATTATACAATCGGTTCCGGGCTATTAAGTAAAGCCGGTGCGTTTATATTCAATAGTAATCCTGCTATTATTGTTTGTTTTTTAAGTTCGTTCTAGGGTTAGTTAGTATCGTAAGGGTCTTTACGAGAAATATCGAAGCGATTAGTCTCTATTCTAAAGGACGTAACTCTTCCTCCTTAAGGGAAGCAAGCACGGGATTAAATAGTTATAGGGGTTCGCGATATTATTCTATATTATAGACGCACTGCCTATTAACGTTTACTCTTCCTATAATAGGCGAGAACGGGATTAATAAAGAGCTTAGAAGGTCTTATTTGCCGTAGAGCTAATATAAACAATCCTTATTCTTAGCATAGATAAACTTCTCTTAGGTATACGCAATAGAACCTCGAGGGTAAAGATACGCGGAAATAGCGTCCGTAAGGAATAAAGATTCTACTATACTTTCGAAGATTAAGATCTATCTCTTCTGTCTTATTGTTCTATAATTAAATCTATTTAATCACTAATTAGTATTAGTAGGTGATTTACTTAGATTAATCCAAACAAAGGGGGGTTGCATTAGTTATAGTTATATCTTATCTAGCTAAAGAAGGGGGAATAAGGGGGCCCCTTTATACCCGTCTGCCGGGGTCCCTCTATAGAGCCTACTATACCTTAACAATGCATTGTTAAGGCCTACGCTAGGGCTTACTGCTCTAGTTATAACGATGCCCTTAGTTAATAACGAGGTTATAAACTGTGTAGGTCACGTGGCGTTATGCGCCGCGTGGTTATAACCCCTATTGCCCCTTTCCTATGTATAGTCGGCAATATAGTTGCGACTCTATCCCTTAGTTATATAACTACATTCCTATATTAAAGGTATATAAGATTTTATTCTTATTGCGTTTAAAATAACGTAAAGTAGCGATAAAGGCATCCTTAAGATCGCTAATCTAATCGAGACGTTTTTAAGGGTTAGTTAGTTATAATAACTAAAGAATGTTTTTTATTTTAATTTCCTTACTATAACTCTCCTTTAATTCGGTTAACTATCGGCGACGTTTATATAAGTCTTTACTAAATAAGTTACCTTACTGCGAAAATTCCTCTTAAAGTTCTGTAATCCTATCTCTTAATCTCTTCTCCTCCTTAAGCTCTACGGCTCTTGCTTAAAGAGCTATAAGGATATCTATACGTAAATAGGTAGGTTATAAAAGGCCGGCTTACGTTTAACTTCGCGAGGGGATAGATTAAGCCCCTTTAGGTAGCGAAAAAATTAGTAATAGCGTCTTAAGACGCTTGTTATAGCCTTTATATAACTTAGTATATTTATCTTTTAATATTAGTTCCGTTATGCGAGGTAACGGCAATAGGCTAGCGACTCGATAGCTATTATAACCTATTCGGCCTACGCGGCTTATACGTCTGGAAACGCGCCTACTACGCGGCTATAACGACGACGAGGGGTGCCGTCGCGCTAATAGCAAAAGCCACTTATAATATTAATTGTATTACTGCCCCTTACGTATACCTTATAAAGCCGACCCCGAGCCGTACCTACTTTCGGGCCGCACCCGTATCGCACCTTATACTTATCCCCTGTTTAATAGCAGTATGTCTTAGGCTATACGTATCGCCGACCTCGACTACGTGACCCGGCGCGCTATAGGCCTCGGCAACCGTAGGCAGGGATAACCTAATGTACGTTAACTTAAGGCGTAGATGCTATCGTCGCACTACGTGCGCCGCCTCTACGGGCGGTACGTAAGCTGCGCTTACGCCGATGCACCTGCCTTATAGCTAGCTGCCCTAAGCCCCTTTCTTTAAGGGGTCTTAAATAGGAAGGCTATTAATTAATATTATAATTATAACGACGACGAGGGGTGCCGTCGCGCTAATAGCAAAAGCCATTAGTAATATCAATTATATTACTGCCCCTTACGTATACCTTATAAAGCCGACCCCGGGCCGTACCTACTTTCGGGCCGCACCTATATTGTACCTTATAGCGGCGCTATCGCTTTTAGGTAACTAAAAAAGAAAAGCTTTAGAAATTATAAGAAGATAGACTAAAGGTACGTTTAAGAAGGTAGGAACGATAGTTAAAAGTGTAAATAATCCTTTATTATAATACGGTTGCCTTCTTATAGTAAGACTAAAGCTTGCCCTTCTTCTAAGATATATTAAGGCCTTAAGGATATACCCTTAGGCCTTAAGAGGGGTTATTAAGGACTAGTTAGCGACTAATAGCCGAATAGTCCTTAAGCTAAAATGCATTATCTATTATATATATATCCCTATCTCCCGACTCTATAATTACGCGGGTAGCTACGTTATATATTATAAGTATTGCTATTTATATAGCACGAAATTGCTATTTGTATAGCAAGAATATCTAAATCCCTACTTTTCTACACGTACCCCGCGCGCCTATATCCCGCTATTAAATTCTAGTGTAGGTATATAGCAATTAAGAGAGCCGCGTAAATCGTGCGAAGAACGCGAAGAACACCACTAACGCGCAGTAGGGCACGTAGCAAAGGGCACGCAGCAAAGGGCACGCAGTAGAGCACGCAGGGAGCCGTATATATAGCAAAGGGCACGCAGTAAAGGGCACGCAGTAGAGCACACAGGGAGCCGCACACACAGCAAAGGGCACGCAGCAAAGGGCACGCAGTAAGGCACGCAGTAGAGCACGCAGCCGGGCACAAGGCATATATTAAGGAGCCGCATATACAGCAAAAGGCACGTAGTAGAAGGCACGCACCCGGGCACGAAGCATACATTAAGGAGCCGCACACGCAGTAGAGCACGCAGTAGAGCACGAAGCACTAGGGAGTGACCCTGCTTCGCGGGGTGCACTCCCTAGTTGGTAGCTAGGGGTTTGCACGTGACTGCCTTAGAGAGTGACCCCGCTCCGCGGCGTGCACTCTCTAATTAGTAGCCCTACCCGCTCCGCGGGGTATTAGCTTAGTTAGTAGCCTTAGGGCACGTGATTATAAATCAATCCTTAGGGTTAAGATTATTTAAATCCCCTATTTAAGCCCCTTTTTAAAATTCCTCTTTAAAGTCCCTCGTTTAAATCCCCTGTTTAAATCCCCTGTTTAAATCTCTCGTTTAAATCCCTTATTTAAGCCCCCCGTTTAAGTCCTTTATTTAAGTCCCTTATTTAAGTCCCCCTTTAAAAATCCCCTTTAAAGTCCCTTAAATCCCCTGTTTAAATCCCCTGTTTAAATCCCTTGTTTAAGGCCTTTGTTTAAGTCCCCTTTAAAGTCCCCTATTTAAGTCCCCCTTTTAAATACCTTGTTTAAGCCCCCCGTTTAAGTCCCCCGTTTAAGTCCCCCGTTTAAGTCCCCTGTTTAAATCCCTTGTTTAAGGCCTTTGTTTAAGTCCCCTTTAAAGTCCCCTATTTAAGTCCCCCTTTCAAATACCTTGTTTAAGCCCCCCGTTTAAGTCCCCCGTTTAAGTCCCCCGTTTAAGTCCCCTGTTTAAATCCCCTGTTTAAATCTCCCGTTTAAGTCACCCTTTAAAAATCCCTTTTAAAGCCCCTTATTTAAATCCCTCGTCTAAATACCTTGTATAAAGCCCTCGTTTAAATCCCTTGTTTAAATCCCCCGTTTAAATCCCCCGTTTAAATCCCCCGTTTAAATCCCCTATTTAAGTCCCTTGTTTAAATCCCTCGTTTAAATCCCTTGTTTAAATCCCTCGTTTAAATCCCTCGTTTGAATCCCTCGTTTAAATCCCTCGTTTAAATCCCTCGTTTAAATCCCTCGTTTAAATCCCTCGTTTAAGTCTCCTATTTAAGTCCCCTATTTAAACCCCCCGTTTAAATCCCCTATTTAAATCCCCCGTTTTAATAACCTATTTAAGTCCCCCGTTTAAGTCCCTCGTTTAAATCCCTTGTTTAAGTCCCCTGTTTAAATCCCCCGTTTAAATCCCCCGTTTAAATCCCCTGTGTAAGTCCCTTGTTTAAATCCCTCGTTTAAATCCCTTGTTTAAATCCCTCGTTTAAATCCCTCGTTTAAATCCCACGTTTAAATCCCTCGTTTAAATCCCACGTTTAAATCCTACGTTTAAATCCCACGTTTAAATCCCACGTTTAAATCCCTCGTTTAAATCCCTCGTTTAAATCCCTCGTTTAAGCCCCCTATTTAAATCCCTCGTTTAAATCCCTCGTTTAAATCCCTCGTTTAAGTCTCCTATTTAAGTCCCCTATTTAAACCCCCCGTTTAAATCCCCTATTTAAATCCCCCGTTTTAATAACCTATTTAAGTCCCCCGTTTAAGTCCCTCGTTTAAATCCCTTGTTTAAGTCCCCCGTTTAAGTCCCTCGTTTAAATCCCTTGTTTAAGTCCCCCGTTTAAATCCCTCGTTTAAGTCCCCTATTTAAATCCCTCGTTTAAATCCCCCGTTTAAATCCCTCGTTTAAATCCATCGTTTAAATCCCTTCTTTAAATCCCTCGTTTAAGCCCCCTATTTAATTCCCCCGTCTAAATCCCTTGTTTAAGCCCCCTATTTAAATCCCTCGTTTAAATCCCTCGTTTAAATCCCTCGTTTAAGTCTCCTATTTAAGTCCCCTATTTAAACCCCCCGTTTAAATCCTCTATTTAAATCTCCCGTTTTAATAACCTTATTTAAGTCCCCCGTTTAAATACCATATTTTAATAACCTATTTAAGTCCCCCGTTTAAATCCCCTATTTTAATAACCTATTTAAGTCCCCTGTTTAAGTCCTTATTTAAAAAGCCTATTTAAAGTCCCTTAAATCCCCCTATTAAATCCCCCTATTAAATCCCCCTATTTAATCTCCTTATTTAATCTTCCTATTTAATCCCTAGGAGCCGGGCATATAGCCGGGAGCTAGAAGCCGGGCACGTAGCCGGAAGCCGGGCGCGCTCCCGGGCCTATACATACATAGCAAGGCGGCTAGAAGCGGCTTACGTCGCATACACATAGAGCCTATTAAAAAGTTGTTCGTGGCCGTAGCTAATTAAAATCGCGGGCTAGCACTAACAGAAATAACCCCGGTCGTGTTAGCATACGTATAGAAATAGGCCGTAAAGACAAACAGAATGTTAATAGGTATATCGCTTCCCGCTATTCTACTACGACTACCTAAGTATAGCGCTAATCCCCTTACCCGGGAAATAAAAACACGCAAAAATACCTAAAAGCGGGCCCTAGGGCGTTAAGGGCAGAGTGTTACAATAGGCTATAAGGCTAACGCGACCGCGGGAATTCGTTGGTAACCGTCGAGTAGATCCACCGTTGCTTGCGTACATAGTAGATACATTAAGGAGCCGCATATATAGCAAAGGGCACGCAGTAGAGGGCACGCACCCGGGCACGAAGCATACATTAAGGAGCCGCACACACAGCAAAGGGCACGCAGCAAAGGGCACGTAGCAAAAGGCACGCAGTAAAGGGCACGCAGTAAGGCACGCAGTAAGGCACGCAGCAAGGCTACGTACGTAGTAAGGCACGTAGTAGAGGGCATGTAGTAGAGGGCACCTACTATAGCTATTAAATTAACTAAATTAAGGCTATTGTAGGAATAAGGAATAAGGGATACGTAAGGTGCAGTTGCGGGCACGCGACCTACGTGACCCTACGTAATCACGTGCACGCAACGAGGCTATATCTCTTCGCGATGCCTCCCTCCTAGCTAGCATACAACATTAAGATAATATACACCCCTTTAGTTAACCCTAATAGAGCCTATCTAACACTAATCAGTGGTTGATAAGGTTAATTATAGATAGTAAGGTAGAAGAGATAGATTTAATCCTCGAACGTGCTTCGCATTAGAGAGGATTATCTATGCTAAGAATAAGGATCGTTGCCGTGCTTCGATTTCTTTAACTTACGATTAAACCCGTTACGGCTATCCTCGATAGAAGCGATTATTACAAGTGCGTTATTAACGCATTCCCTAGATAATAATATCGCGAAGATTATCGCGATCCCTAAATCCTAGTTATTAAAGCCTGAATCCTACCGCTACGATGACTTCTTAGAGCCCGAACCCCGCCGCTAGCAGCCGCTCTATACGATACGTCCTTACCCTTAAACAAACGCTAGGGAGGACCCTTATTGCAAGGGCAGCGTAGAAACACGCCGATATAAGCCTTTAGCTCGACGAGGCTTTAGATAAGCAGAATCCGGTCGCTACGACTACTTACGTCGCGGCCTTTATAGGAAGCTGCGAAGGCTTAAGGGATAAGTAGGATTTTGCCCTCCTTACCTATTTCTAAGTGAATTTCGAAGGCTGGTTAGAAGAGACGTAGCATACCGTTTATAAAGACTATAGGAAGGCGTTACGAAACCTCCTCCGGCGCCGCGGCATTTATCTAAAGAAAGAAGACTTAGCCGTACGATAATTCCTTACGATATAGCCGATGTATAAGGAGCTCTTAATCTAGCCTTAAAGAGAATTCCTTAAGATAGACTTCGATCTCGATATATTAGTCCGTTGCGAGAGAGACTAGATGCGAGCCGAACTCGGCTTACCGCTATACCCGGAACCGTTGCTAAAGAGCTTCTCGCTAAAGCCGGCCCTATCGCTAAAGGCATCCTTACCTACGCCTTCGCTAGTCCCGGCAGCCTCGCCGACGTTCCCTTCCTCGTTACCTTCTTCGTCGCTAGTAGTAGTAATAGCGGCTTCGCCGTCGTTAACTTAAGTTCCCGTAGTTGCTCCTACCGCCGTTGCTTCTACCGTTACTCCCGCCGTCGCTCCTATCGTTGCCTTAGCCGGCACGGCCCCGGCTTTATAGCTAGCTTCTACCGGCATAGCTAAGGTTCCCTTAGGAATAACCCCGGCATTGCCCCTAGCTCCTATAGGCGTAACCCCGATATAGGCCTTAATCCTAATTCTAGTGCCCTTAATAGCAATAACGCCTCCGCCGCCGATTAGTAAAAGTCCGCTAGTTGCTTTAAGTCTATAGCCGCAGCTATAGCCGCACGCTTCGCTAAGCCGGCTCCCTCGGCTAAGCCGACTCCCTATTCTAAGCCGGCGCTCCCCTTCGCCCGCTTCTCTAAGCAGTAGCTCTTCGGACTGCTCTATTAGCCCTTAAAGCAGCTCTTCGGACTGCTCCTACGACTTACCTAATAAGTCCCCTATTAGCTCTCGAAGCAGCTCTCTAAGCAGCTCTTTAAAACCCACGAAGCCGCTCCTATAGCAGCTTCTATAGCAGCGCGCTCTTAAGCTAAGCAAGTGCCGTCGCTGCTAATCCCTTTTTTAGTCTCGAAGCGCCCTCTTTCGCTACCTCGGCGAAGGATATTAATATATAAAGCGCATATAGACATCCTCCTAGACCGTTATACCGCAGTAAGTAAGGTATCTACTAAAGTAGGCTAATTGCTAGCACTATAATACTTACTTCGACTCCTAAGGCGTACTCTTTCGTTACCTCGCTAAAGGATGTTACTACTAGAAGCCTATGCAGGCTTTCTCCCTACTAGTCACCCGGCAGTCGCCTTTATTACGGCAGACGCCCTTACGCTTACTCTTTGTTTTCCCGAGAAGCGGCCCCGCACCCTTCGTTCCGCGTGGCCGGCAGTAGGCAGCCTCGCGAGCTCCTGTATCCCTAGCCTCGTAAGCCACGAAGAAGAAAGACTCTTAAGGGAGAGCTTCCCTACCTACTTCCTTCGGCTCCTTCGTGTGTTCTCGTTGTTCGTTGTTTTGCGTGACTCCCTAACGCTCGTTTTGCTTTATTGCTCGTTGTTCTTTTCCTTCCTATAGTTATAACACTATAAAACTTTAGCCTAATCCTCGATAGCATCGCGCCGCCTATTTAACCGGGCTAAGAATCCCTCTATCCCTCTTTCGGTTCTTTCGTTCGATTCGTTCGTTGCGTTCGATAGATCTTATCTTTAGGTTAACGACTAGGTTGTATTATTCTTATTATCTTATAAAGACTGCTAGTATAGGAACAAGGGATAAGGGATACGCAAGGTGTAGTTGCGGGCACGCGACCCACGTGACCCTACGTAATCACGTGCACGCAACGAGGCTATATCTCTTCGCGATGCCTCCCTCCTAGCTAGCATACAATATTAAGACAATATACACCCCTTTAGTTAACCCTAATAGAGCCTATCTAACAGCTATATACGATTTACGCGGCTCTTTTAATTACTATATAACTATACGGAAAATTTAGTAGCGGGATATAGGCGCGCGGGGTACGTATAGAAAGAGTAGGGATTTAGGTATCTTACTATGCAAATAGCAATATCGTGCTATGCAAATAGCAATACTCTATATTATTTGCTATCTTAAAATATCTCTTTAAGCAGCTATCCTAAGGGCAAAGAGGCGTTATCGTAGGATTTTATATATAGAAAAACTCTTTAAGTAGGCATTTAAGCGAAAAAAACGGCTAGAAAGGCGAGAAAAGTCTTAAAAGGATCGTAATAATTAAAAAAAAACTACTTACGAAGCGTAGGGATGCGTTTCGGCCGGGCTTATAACCTCTAGAGGCTTACGTTAGGGCATGCAAGGCGTACTGCGTGAGATCGTGCGATAATAATCTAGCTAAAAGAGAAGAAGCCCTATAGGCTTGTGCGAGGGTGTAGAAGACACCCTGGCTCGAGAGGCTGACTAACTAAAAGTGGGGCGGATCACAAGCACCATGCATGTACGAATACGAAGTACGAGTAAGGAGTCACGACCAAAGAGTACCTCGACGCATACCCCCTCTTTTTGTGCAACGTCAGGGCAGCGCAACGTCAGGGCAGCAGCAGGTGCGGAAAGGTTTTGGCAAACAGCCACGGCCCTGGCAACTAACTGGTAGAGAACATGTCGACGGAGCTAAGAGGCAGCGACCGAGGCGGGAAAGTCGAGGAAAGAGGCACCGAGCCACCACCCCGCGCCTTCTTCCCCCCACAAGTCAAGCATACCTAGTAGTATCCACCGTCGGGGAGAAATTTTCCAATCGCCTTTGGGGTTTCGCAAAGGCCCCTCCCTCTTGGCCCACGGCAAGGGTCTTGGCAAGGAAGCGTTGGCAGGCAGAGAAGAGGTTAATAAAAGCAGTTGGCAGGCAGAGAAGAGGTGAAAAAGCAGGGTCCCCCGAGTCTCGCCCGCCGGCGATCCGCTTACCGTCCAACCCCCGAAGAAGCTCGGGCGCTCATCTATGCAACGGCGGATCCTGCTGAGCAACCCACAGTCTCTTTCTTGCCCGTGGGAGCACCAAGATGCACAGCAACGCTCATGGCAGGTTACACCATGTACCGTACATGCCAAGATGGAGGGCTTGGGACTGCCCCCACTGCCTTGACTGCCTCGGGAGTTGGGCATTCTGGTTCGGGCAATGAAGCTCATCAGGCTTGATGCAGCAACAAGAACGTCGGTGCGCCCACGCACGAGACTGGGCAACCTAGAGTCGTTCAACAGTGAGCCCCCCCATACACTGCTGCATGCCCGCTCTGTCGCTGGCGTGGCCTGTGTAGTTCGCCAGGTCGGTGCAGGGCTCGGCCGAGGACAGGTCGAGTCGACAAGTACACCTGATTCTCTTGTGCCGGGAGGGGACAGGGCCACGACGCCTGCCTCGGAAGCAAGAGCAAGGGGAAAAGCAAAAGAATCCCTCCCAAGTCGCTCGCTCAGTTCGTCCAGTCGTCCAGTCGTCCAGTCGTCCAGTCGTCCAGTCGTCCAGTCGTCCAGTCGTCCAGTCGTCCAGTCGTCCAGTCGTCCAGTCGTCCAGTCGTCCAGTCGTCCAGTCGTCCAGTCGTCCAGTCGTCCAGTCGTCCAGTCGTCCAGTCGTCCAGTCGTCCAGTCGTCCAGTCGTCCAGTCGTCCAGTCGTCCAGTCGTCCAGTCGTCCAGTCGTCCAGTCGTCCAGTCGTCCAGTCGTCCAGTCGTCCAGTCGGTGCAGGGCTCGGCCGAGGACAGGTCGAGTCGACAAGTACACCTGATTCTCTTGTGCCGGGAGGGGACAGGGCCACGACGCCTGCCTCGGAAGCAAGAGCAAGGGGAAAAGCAAAAGAATCCCTCCCAAGTCGCTCGCTCAGTTCGTCCAGTCGTCCAGTCGTCCAGTCGTCCAGTCGTCCAGTCGTCCAGTCGTCCAGTCGTCCAGTCGTCCAGTCGTCCAGTCGTCCAGTCGTCCAGTCGTCCAGTCGTCCAGTCGTCCAGTCGTCCAGTCGTCCAGTCGTCCAGTCGTCCAGTCGTCCAGTCGTCCAGTCGTCCAGTCGTCCAGTCGTCCAGTCGTCCAGGGCCAGCCCCTCGTCCAGGGCGCCCCTTTCTGTTTTGGTCTTTATCTCCCCCCCTCACCCTCTCATGTGGGCGTCGTTGCCAGAGTCCCACGACGACAGGTCCATGGCGTCCATGGGCCCCATGTCCATGAGCGCGCGCAGCACGCCGTCGCCCAGCGGCGGCATCCCCGCGGCCTGCCCGCCAATGCCCGGCCACCCCCCGTTGGACGCCATGCCGAACCCCGCCCCGGCCTGCGGCCCGCCGACGCCGACGCCGCCCCCGGTGCCGCCGCCCATGGCCCCCCCCGCCATGGTGGCGAAGTCGCCCGGCCCGCCAAAGAAGCCCGCCGCGCCGCCCGCGTCCAGGCCCGCGCCCTGGCCCATCATGCTCTGCGGCGGCGACATGGGGCTCGCGCGAAACGACGACGACTCGCAGCCCGAGCCGCCGCCCATGCCCGGCCCGGGCGCTAGGTGCGACCTGCCGTCCGATCCCGCCCCGCTCGATTTTGGAGTCGGCCCGCCCGACAGGCCCGTCTCCGGCGACTTGCGCGTCTCGGCCTTGTCCCCGCACCCCTCCCCAAACCCGGACAGCGGGCCGCCGCCCGTCGACGCGCCTCGTTCGTGGTGCATGGCGCCCGACGTCGGCGTCAGCCCCGGCATCGACGCCTGCTCGGCCGAGAACCACGCCTGTCCGAAGCCCCCCGCCACGGGCCCCTGGCTGGCGCGCTGCGCGTCCACCAGGTCCTGCGCGCTGCCGTCGTCGCCGGGCACCTTCAAGAAGTGGCAGTCGTCGCGGTACGCCAGGATGCCCTGCGCACCGTCCGGCTCGTCGCAGGCCGTCCTCGCGTTGCCCGTCTTGGCCAGCCCGGGCTGCGGCGCATCAGCATCTCTCGGCTCGCCGGGCGGGCATGGCCGACTCACGCTGTCGCCGGGGCGCGGGAACGCGTTCCTCAGCTTGGGGATGCGCGTGGCCAGGGCCTCAAAGTCGACGTCGAGCTGGACGAGGAACGACTCCGTCAGGGGGTTCCGTCGCTTCAGGGCGTTCATGGCCGAGAGCAGGAAGCGCAGCGAGTCGGTCGTCTGGGCGTCGTCGGGCCGGCTCTTGAGGTACTGGACAAAGACCCGGGCGGCGACGTAGAGGCAAAAGGATATAAACGGATTCATCTGGTAGGCGTTAGCCACGGCCTCGGCGGCGCCGTCACCTCTCGGGGGCATCGCACCGCAGACAGGTCCATGTGCGAAATGGTGCGCATGATGCTGGCAATCTCGTTGGCGGCCGTGATGCAGCGCACCTTGCTCTCAGAGCTGACGGCGCCCCCGAGCTTGTTCTTCTCGGCCTTGAAGATGGCGGCTTGGTGCAGGCAGATGGTGGACGTGTGGATGCTCATGTTTGTGAAGACGACGTTGGGCTTCGACAGGCCAGCCGGGAGCTTGAGGTGGGCCGGGAGACAGAGCGACGTGTTGAGGAGAATGGCGTCCATCTGGCGGTGGCGTTTCCAAAAGGGGCCGTTGAGGTCGTGGTCGAGGTCGTCATCGTCGGGACGGTGCAGATGGACGAGGTTGCGGCCAAAGAGGCAAGCCAGGAGGACGATGCCGCCAAACGACGAAAGCTTGGCGGCGCCCGAGGGGTTGGTGGACTCGGCGAGCGTCTGCGTCTGCTCGGGCCTGCTCATGTCAAAGGCCTCCTCGGACGCGGGCAGCTTGGTCATGATGTCCCTCTCGTCAATCGTCATGGGCCAGCCGGTCCCAATGCTCGCGTACCGGTCCTCGCAAAAGGCCATCCAGAAGGTGCGCCTCCGCTCCTCGCGCTCCGTCCAGTCCTTGGGGGGTGGGAGGCACTGCTTGACGTCGAGGCTGGTGCCGTCGAGGCGATGCAGGCCGAGCCTGTTTGACCGGCTCAGCACTCACGGAGTCAGACAAGGCAAGCGGCGGGCCGACTCACATCTGGCAGAGGCGCACGGCCGACCCCGTGTTGATCCAGGCGCGCGGAAAGTACATCATCTTCATCTCGTAGCAGGCCAGCAGCACGTGTGTCTGGCAGTGGGCGACGGATATCATGTGCTCGCCGTAGCCCTTGACGTAGTCTGCCTCGACGTACTTGCGCGCCCGCTGGTAGAAGAGGTCCTTGAGGTCGGCGTACTTGTCCGTGATGGAGCAGGCCAGCGTCCACATGGCATAGCGCAGGCAGACGGGCGGGCGCTGGTTGGGGGCGCTTGGCGAGCAACAAGGCGTCAGTCGCGGCACGAGGACACGGGGAGAGACGGCTGCTCACAGGTTCATGGCGGCGAGGTAGCGATACCGGTGGACCATGGGGATCGACGGATGCACCTTTTCAAAGTAGACCTGATGGAGCTCGTCGATGGTCTCCTGCGGCGGCAGGGGTTCCTCGAGCCCGAGGCCAATCATCTCCCAGGTGAAGTTGCCGCCGACGCTGTTGATGGGAATGCCCATGTTTGCGTTGAAGTTGAAGTCGTCGAGGGCGGCCGCCGCCTGGGGCGACTCGCCGCTGGCGTTGTTGAAGTGCTGCTGCTGCTGCTGCTGCCAGCGCGCCTCGGCGTCTCGGTCAGCGGCAGACGGGGGCGCCAGTAGGGGCTTCGCAACGGGCATATTTGTAGAGGCCGAGGGGACCGCGACGCCCATCGCCTTGGCCGGGCTCGCACTCGTCGTCGGAGGGAGGGGGTCTTGGGTCTTGAGCAGCGTCTCGACTTGCTCTGCACGCACGACAAGACGTCAGCGGTTTCGCCCGCCGAGGCCCCCAAGGCCGGACGGCCTCTACTCACTCAGGCGCTCCTCGAGGGCCTTGACGTATCCGCGCTTGGGCCCGCTCTTCCTCCGCTGCTCGTCGTATGCGCATGCGTGTCCGAGGCGCGAGCAGGTGCTGCAGCTGGGCCGTACGCCGTCGCACTTGAGCTTGCGCTTGCGGCAGATCATGCACGCGAGGCGCTTGGGCTTGGGGACGCCCGCGTTGTTGGTGTTGTTGCCGCCGGCGGCAAACATGGACGCCGAGGATTCATGGGCCGCGTCGCCGTCGTTGCCGTTTGCCTCGCCGCCGTTGCCGTTGCTCGACGAGCCGTTGTCCGACGAGTCGGCCATTGTCGAGTTTGCTTGCCGCTTGTGCGACGCGGGGCCGTCGTCGCACGGGGAGGACCGACGACGCCAAGCTGCCTGCGGGGATGAGATGGAAGCGACGCCCAAGGGGGATCCGGGCTCGGCGGGAGAGCTGGAGAGAAGGGAGGGGGGTTGCAGAGTCGGTGGTAACTTGGGCAGGTTGGCCAAGGGCGAGCGAGGCTAGGATGGAACGAGACAAAACTGCCGACCGCCTTTGCTCAGAGTTGAGTTGATTATGACGGTTGACAGTGCTGTACAATGCTGTACCTGCCCGGTACCCATCCAGTATCCGGGCAGTTACCTTCGCGCGCCGGGCGGCGGGGTTCTGTCAGATCACATGATGGAGGCCACCACATTAGGTCAGCATGACCGTCACGTGGCTTCGGGAAAATTTCCCACAAAACAGGCCCCTCAAGAAAATAGGGGCTACACACACATCTTCATCATCACATCAATACAACATCTTTTGCTGTGCAACCCATCAGACCCATCAAGACCTACAATCGTGCCTATTTGGTCCGAGCCGTAGATCGAAGATCTAACATGTTCTAGTTAGTGGCTAAGTCACTATATTAAGCGGCAAAACTATATTAAGCTAGTCTGTAATATTACTAACGTAGTAGGTTTAATACGGTATTTTAATAAGTATTACTATTTGGCCTTATGCAAATCTCTATATAGCCTAGTGATATATTTTTTTATAGCCTACGTATACCTTAGAAAACGTCTAACCCCCCCGCGCCTAGCCGCGCCTATATAAATATAGTGCGTATATATAGCAGGCTATAGACTAATAATTCTTTACATACGAATATCCGTCTACGGCTCGCTCCCTACTACGTGCCCTCTGCTATATACTCTACTACGTGCCCTCTACTATATGCCTAGCCGCGTGCCTTCTACTATATGCCCTTTACTATATGCCCTCTACTATATATACGGCTCCTTAATATATGCTTTATGCCCGGTTTATTGCGTGCTCTACTACGTGCCCTCTACTACGTGCCTAGCTATATGCCCTCTACTATATGCCCTTTGCTACGTGCCTTCTACTATGTGTGCGGCCCCTTGCTATACAGTAGGGTAATAAAAGTTACGATTAGCCCGATGTTTGTATACCTACCCTATACTTCTACGGGAATAATAAAAACTCTACTAAAACTTAGCGCGTTACTTAAAACCTCTATAAATTTTACGAAACCTATATAACATACTAAAGTCAATAAAGACATTTTACTTATAATTTATAACGCTATAGGTACTTTTATTATTCAAAAAATAGAATATTTAAAAACATTTAGTACTTACTTTCTTATTTTCACTTCTCCTTTTAAAATAGAGCTTATTATAACTAAAACATTTGCGAATAATTTATTATAAGGTTCTTTAATATATAATATAGATATAGAGGTTTTTCTCTTCTATTAGGTATTTATATAGAATTATAAATCGATTTAAATATAAAGGGTATTACTTTAAGTACTTATGACTAAGTAAAAGCGAGTTTTAAAAACTTTTCTAAGTAAAAGAGAGAGTTAGTTATTATATACATAATAGTCGTATAAATACGATACGTAAATGCCCTAATTATAACAATAATGAAATATATATATTATGCTAGTTAGAATTAATAAATAATTAATATAGAAATACGTTAAGTATTAATTTTTAGCTAGAAGGAAGGTACTCTTTATATTAATATATAGTTCAATATACGGAATCCCTACTACTATAAACTCTATACTATAAATAGAAACAATAGCGTCTATATATAGGAAACTCTTTTTTAAATTTAAAAGCTTTTTCTTTAGATATAAAGGAAAGGGTTTAAAAAACTCTGAAAAATACTTAAATAGTAAAGTAATTAATTATCGTATTGAATATAAAACATAAAACTAAATATAGATAATAGAAAAGATCGTATACTTATTATATATAATACACGGTATAATATAGTATTTTTGTTTTGCCGAAAGCTAATTACTATAAGTAAATATAAATAAATTAAGTTAAGAGAGAAGTACCTTTCTATTACTCTTACTTATGTCTAATCGTAACTTTTAGAGAGCCACTGTATGCTTTATGCCCGGCTTACTGCGTGCTCTACTACGTGCGTTCTACTATATGCCCTCTACTATATATACGGCTCCTTAATATATGCTTCGTGCCCGGCTTACTGCGTGCTCTACTAGGTGCCCTCTACTGCGTGCTTAGCTATAAGCCCTCTACTGCGTGCCCTTTACTGCGTGCCCTCTACTATATATGCGGCTCCTTAATATATGCTTCGTGCCTAGCTTACTACGTGCTCTACTGCGTGCCTTCTGCTGCGTGCCCTCTGCTATATATACGGCTCCTTAATGTATACTTCGTGCCTAGCTCCCTACTGCGTGCTCTACTACGTGCCCTACTGCGTGCCCTACTCAGTGCCCTACTGCGTGCCCTACTGCGTGCCTTAGAGCCTCGTTAGCTAGAGCGATACGATACGGCGAGATGCGATTTAATAATGCGATTTAACGATACGATTTAACGATGCGATTTAATAATGCGATTTAACGATGCAATTTAATAATACAATATAAAGAATTAGCCTATAGCCTGCTAGGTATACGCACTATAATTAAGTAGGCGCGGCTAGTCGTAAGGGGTTTAAGCGTTTTTCGGGTGTACGTAAAGTATTACTAGGCTAAATAGAGATTTATACTAGGCTAAATAGTAATACTTATTTTAATTACTATAAGAATAGCCGAAAAAATAGTTTTAGTAGAATATTATTTTATATAGGAAAAATAGTTTATTTTACTAATAAATAAAGAGTACTTAGTGCTAGGTATATAATATCGGCTATTAGGCTAGGGCTAGGGCTAGGTAAAGCGCTAGTTATAAGGGGATAAAGGTTATAAGGTATAAAGGGATAAGCTATAGCTATTACAGGCTGCGCTATAGTACGTACTACGGCTATACTATAGTAGGCGCTTAGGTTAGCCGCTGCGTAGGTCCGGCATTAAGCCGGCTACTAGCACGTATAGTCTAGCAATGCCTTAGACGAGGGCACGGTCGGGCCGATATAGGGCTTGTGTAGGGGCAAGGCGTATATATAAAACCTACGGGAAGGGCGAGCTACGGCGGGCTCTTCTTCCTCTCCTTATTAGCTTTAGATAGTTAATTATCTAGCTACGTAGTATTAAGTTAAACCCTATGCCGGCCTTTTATATATCTAAAGCTTTAATAATAGACGCCCGCAAGAGTAGACAACCGGGCTAATACCGATATAGCGTAGGCCTTAGACAAGATCTCGCTTAGGGCTAAGTTAGATCGAATTCGGGAGGTATAGGCAGCTATTATAGAGCGCGTCTAAGCAGTAGACGCGATATAGTAGGAAGCAATTATAAGGTTAACTAACGTTATCTCGTCTTTTATAAAACGGCTAAATTAGATACTACCGACCGCCTTTACCCTTAATATAACCTTAGGTCTATCGATAATACTACTTAACGCAAGAACGGAGAATGTCTAGCTCTTGCCGAAGACCCTGCTAAACCGGAAACTACTCCTATTGTTAATATTACCGTCTCCCCTATTAGCTTTCCACCGGGAAATCCCCGGTTCTTCCCTTACTAGTCTTCCACTAGGCTGCTTATTTATTTGCTAACTGTATGACTTATTTATCGTACGGCACGATCTATTGCTTTTCTCACCGATCCTTCCGTCCGATCATTTACGTTACCTTATCTACGAAAGCTCGATCTATAAGGATTAGAGCAAATTTGCCCGAGCATTTATAGACAGAAACGTGGAAAACTATAGTGTATTTACACAATTGGATTCTACTATGGAATTCCACGGGCTTCCACGGGCATTACCCCGCACTTCTACGGGCGTATTTACCTACTTTTCTTCGGTTATATTTTACGGTGATTTTACGGTTATTTATACGGTCTTTACCTATGAAATCTCTTCCCTTCTACGGTCTTCTACCGTAGAATTCTAATTCCCTTCTATAGTCTTCTACCGTAGAATTCTAATTCTCTTCTACGGCTTCTACTATAGAATTCACCGTAGAATTCACTAGTCTTCTACTAGGCTGCTTATTTATTTGCTAACTGTATAACTTATTTATCGTACGGTACGATCTATTGCTTTTCTTACCGATCCTTCCGTCCGATTATTTACGTTACCTATTTTTCCTTAGGTCTACGCGGCTGATTTCGTCTAAGGATTTTTCCTATATATAAAGACTAATTAGCCTCCCTACTAGATAAGATAAGAGCTATTATTCTTAGTGTTTTACATCCTTTTACAGCTTTTAATCCCTCTATGCAGGCTGTTTAGCCTTAGAGCCTCTCTTTTACTTAATTGCTATTATACTAATGTCGAGGACCCGACTGCCTAGCGTTTAATAGTTATAAGCCCGGACGAACTTCTCTACGCATAGAGAGTTCTAACGGCTTATATTTTTAGCCTACTAACGCTACGACTTACGGTAGTAAAGCCTTTGCCTTTACATCTAGCGAATCGAGTCGTAGAGGACTAATATAACTTTTTAAGGAGCGTTATTTAATCTAGCGAATCGATTTACGGAGGACTAGTTAATACGTTTACCTTATTCTATTAGTGTTTTCCCGCACTTAGTTTAGTTTTTGCGGTTTATTTATATATATTGTGTATCTAACTACCCTTTTCCGGCGATTTTACTATACTTTTACCTACGTTACCGTATCTATTATAGCCGATATTACTTTAAAGACTATTTTAAATAGACTAGCGGACTAAGACCGATAGATCTTAACGATCTAGAAATACACACTCGCCTAAGGGATTTAGGAGAAAATCGATCCTTCTATTACGCTTAAACTTTAGAACCCCTTATTGCCTCTTCCTATAGAACTAATAGCTAGAATAGTTAATACAACCGTTGCTAATATTGCTAGGTTATCTATAGAAGAACTTAAGAGGTTTAAGTTTCTCTTTTCCTAGTATCGCACGTTGCTTTAAGCCTATAAAGACTAATAAAAATCTCTTATATTAATCTAGCAGTTTACCGTTTAGAACATTAGGAACTACTACTTAACGATTGCCGACGAATATAAGGTTTCTAAGGAATTAGCTTTACTATAGCGGCGTATAAAGCCGACTTTATAGACGCAATAGAAGACTATTCTTACGTAATTCTATAGAGGCAATTTCTATACTTTTAAAAAAAGCTCTACGATCTCCTCGCGTAGCCGCCGAGGTCGACACCGGATTATAAAATTAATTTAGACTCGAGAATCGGATTCCTTAGACCCGGTTGCCCTTAAGCGCGATAGCATATCGGGGGACGGACGCAGGCTGCGGGCCGATAGACGTTAATATCGCGAGACGGGGGTTAGAGGCTAGCGTGCATAGCCTACCGACTACTAGCGAAGCGCCCCTTAAGCCCGACGTAGGTTAGGAGAAACTAATAGGAAGGGATAGTGCCGCTTACCTAAAATTCGCGGGTCTAGTGCCTAAGGAGGCCCTCTAAGGCGTCTAAGGGGCCTTTAAGTCCGTTCTCTAAGGCTACCTAAAGGAATAGGAGGAGAAGATCCGAGCGGATACCGCGGTCTATACGACTATAGGCTAGCTTAGGAAATCGGTTAAGGAGTTAGTAAAAGAGGCTATTAAGGCGGCGCTCTTATCGAAGCAAGCGTCGAAGTCTTAGGCCGACGTAGCCGCGGCTGCGGTCGCGGCTGCTACCGTCGCGCCCCTAATATAACGCTAGCCCGCGCCCGGAGGCGCTAGCGGCAGCTATAATATCGGGGCTAATAGCGAGAAGCCGACTCTCGCCCGCTACGAAAACTAGCTTACGGTCCGATATAAGGGGATCGCTTTAGATCTCTAACGTAGAACCCCTTAAGCGATCGTTAACGACGTTAATCGCGCCTTTAAGGAGCCCGCTATAAAAGCGGCGTAGGTCTTCCGTAGCGGCGATATCGCGCTTATGTTTAAGCAGAATGCAAAGAAGTATAAGGCGGATAGGGAGTAGCTAGAGAAGGCGTTTAGGAAGGAGACGATGCTATCCTAAGGCGGCTTTACGGTAATAGTAAAAGGCGTCCCGATAATAGTCCTTTAGCGAAGGGACGACGCCGCCCTAGCAGCCGAACTAGCTAAGGCGAACGACGTTAAGGTTATCTACCTCTACCCTAAAAGGGCCTATATAAGGGCGGGCATAAAGGCGACCTTAATTATTACGGTAGACGGCGTAGAGGCGGCGAATAGGCTCTACGACTTTAGCATAGTAATATAGGCGGAGATTTTCGATATAGAACCCTTCGACGATATAATCCGGCTAAGGCAGTACTACCGGTGTTTTTAGTATAGATACGTCGCGAAGTACTATATAGCGAAGGCAACGTACGGGCGGTATACGTTAAGACTATACGACGAAGCTATATACGCGGCTACTATTAGGCAGATCCTATACCGGTATACCCTCTATAGGGGGAGATACGCGGCGTAGGATAGGCACTGCCTTAAGGTAGAGAAGCTTTAGGATAGGGCTTAGGAGGCATACCCTTAAAGGCCGAGGCGTTTCGCCGCCGCGGCGATGCCGACGATACGCCTTAAGTAGGCGCCGCCCTATGTATAGCCTTTTCCGCTTCCTACCGCGCCGTAAGCGTCGCTATCGAAACGGCGATAATAGGACACCCCCCCCCCCCCCCCCCCCCCCCCCCCGCTACCCGCCCTTCCCCCTAGCCGGCCTTAGGACATTACGAAGGCCGGTCGGGCGCGAGGCTAGTCGACTATTCGCGGGCTTCTATAGTCGCGGCCGGCCTTAGCGTCGGTAAGGGCTCGCACCGCTACAGTCGAGGCCGCGCTTACTCCTAACGACGACCTTTTCTCCGACCCCCCCTAATATTAGATATCCTTTACTAAAACACCGTAAGGATAAGCGCGAATATATACCTCGCGCTCGCCGCCCCTAAGGCGTACGATATTATAGCACTTTAAGAGACACCGATTAATAGTAGGATAAAAGCCCTAGCGTACCTAAGGCGGTACGACTATAGGCTTATCTTTAGGGCGACCTAAAGCGTGCTATACGTTTATAAGAAGCACGGCATTAATACGTAGATAAGCGACTAAGGTATAGACTAATATAGTATTACGTTTACTAATTTTAATACTATAGTTTTTTTAGTTTACTCCCCTCCGGTTAACTCCCTCCTCCCGACTACTCCGCTCCTTAACCTTACGATTAAATCGTTATACATCCGTTACGTCTTCGTCGGGGACTTTAATAGCTATCACCCGCTCTAAGACGCCTACGGGCGTACCTTTAGAAATAGCGAGGACCTCTTAAAGCTAACGGCGCGTTAGCGCTTTAGGCTCGTAACCCTTAAAGGCTAGGTTATACGTATCGCCTTTAAGCGCCGGAGGAACGGCACGATAGACCTCGCTTAAGCGTCTTAGGGTTTAGGCGTTACGTACCGTAGAAACGTAGGCCTCGTCGGATCGGATTATATATCGCAACGGCTAGAGGTAGATATAGGGCCGCTAACTTATCGGCCGGCGGCCCGGACGATAGGACTTAACCGCCTTTAGAGGAAACTTAACCTAAATAAGGCCTAAGTAGTAGCTATCGTAAAGTTCCGGCCGGGGGCCGCGCTAACTACGCCTACGACCTTTAAGAAGGTCGAGGCGTACGTAGACTAAGTAGTCGCTTAGTTAACCGAGATTACGAAAGACTATACACCCGAGGCCTAAGGCCGCGCCGACGGCGGCCGCTTTAACTAATAGACTATAAAGGTAGACCGTTGCGATAAGGAGGCTAAACGCGCCCTCCGGGCGTTCTTAGCATCCGGCAACTAGACGACCTATAAGACGTTAGATAAGGCGAAGATAGCCCTCCGGCGTGCCGTCGTTACTATATAATAAGACTCTTAGCGGGAGCTTACCTATAATTTAGCCGCTAACTAAGCCCTCCTCTATAAGATCGAGAGGTAGGCGCGGCTCTAAAGCGGTAGCCTACTATAGGCGATATATATCCCGGACTTAGAGAGACCGAGCGACCCGAACGGGCCGGCTTATACTTATAAGGAGAAGGCAAAGACCCTCGCGGCCCGGTTCTTCCTACCCTTAGTAGCGAGAGGCGAGGGGAACCCTTAAGCCGCCCGGGAGGCCTATACTATATCGCAGCGTTTTATAGTCGGCGACGTTAGGTCGGCGGTTAAAAAGATAGCGTCGTAAAAGGCCGCGGGGGAGGACGGCCTCCCGGTTAAGCTTATTAAGGCCTATAAAGAGCTATTGCTTAAGGTGCTTACGGTATTGCTTAACGCTAGTTGCGACGTCGGATATTTTCTAAGACGGTTCCGATACGCGGCTATTATCGTCCTACCGAAGCCCGGGAAGACAGCGGCCTAGCTTTAATAAGCCTAGGGGTAGAGACTAATCTCTCTCCTTAGTACGGTAGGGAAGATCCTTAATGCTATAGTCGCGAGGAGGATCGTAAACGTAGCGGAGGCGTATAACCTCCTGCCCGAAGGGCAGATAAAGAATAAGACCGGGAGGTCTACTAAGACAGCGATACGACTCGTAACGGAGCTCGTAAAGACGACGTAGGCCTAAGGAGGGGTAGCGTCGTTCCTCTAGCTCGACCTTAAGGGGGCTTTCGATAGGGTAGACTATACGTACCTCGTCGAGACCCTCCGCTAGAGGGGTTTCTTAGGCTAGGTTATCGCGTAGGTTAAGAGCTTCCTTAAGGGGAGGACGGCCTAGCTCTACTTCGACGACGCGTTAGCGGAGACCTAAGAGGTGCCTACGGGCGTGCCTTAGGGCTCGCCCCTCTCCTTAATCCTCTTCCTCCTTTATATCACGCTATTATACGACGACCTTAAGCCGGAGATAGGGGTTACTACCGTCGGCTTTACCGACGATATAAACCTTTTAGCCTACGGTAAGACCGTAGCCGCGACTATACGACGCTTAAGGAGCGCTTAGAAGAAGTATGATAAATAGGTAGGGGAGGTCGGCGCTAAGTTTAAGCCGGAGAAAAGCGAGCTAATCTACTTTACGTAGACCTATAAGCCGATACCGACGAAGCTTTAGCTTAAGACGAATATAGTCCGGCCGGTTAAGGACGGGAGGTTCTTAAGGGTTTAGTTTAACCGAAAGCTACGATAGAAAGCCTAAGTTAGGAAGCTTAAGACGAAAATAGGTATATAAGCGCTAGCCCTTACGAGGCTCGCGGCGTCTATATAAGGCATACGATTATAAAGCGCGAGGACGGTCTATACTAATATAGTTTAAAGCGCGCTCGCTTATAAAGCGTCGACGTTTTATAAGCCTACGCTTAGAGGAGGGAAACCTACCGGCTTAGTAAAAGCGCTTATAGTATACTAGTCGAGCTGCCTACGGGTAGTAGCTAAGGCGTTTAAAGCGACCCCGATCTAAAACCTAGAGATATAGACGGCGGTCCTACCGCTCGACCTCTACCTTAACGACCGCCTCGCGTGGTATAAGGAGCGAACCGAGGAGTCGGGCATAGTAGACCGGATCTAACGCGCCTACGAGAAGCCGGCAAGAGTGCTGCCTTAACCCCGTCGGCCGACCCAGCCGCCCGGCCGGCCGTACGACGCGTAGCTCTAAGACTAATGCCCCTAAGGCACTATAACGGAGGAGGCGGTCTTCCGCGATTAAGAGGCGCGCTAGAAGGAGGATCTACGAGCGATAGAGGCGAAGCGACTATAAAAAGCACGGCAGCCGGTAGATATTAACCCTTACTTCGACCGGCCGAAGAAGGCACTAAAAGTATATAACGGGCTATATAAGCACGAGAGCTCCGCGCTTATCTAAATTCAGACCGGGAAGATCGGTCTATAGGGGTTTTTATTCGACCGGAACGTCCCTAACGTCGACTCGCCGCTCTATCGGTGCGGGACCGCGCGTAAAACCGCGTTCTACCTCTTCCTCTAGTGCCCTGCCCTTACTAGCGCGAGGGCGGCCTTACTAAGAGGCATCCGACGGGAGAGCGACCTTAAGGCGGCGCTTAACCGCCCCGCCGCCGCGAAGCCGCTTATCCGGTAGTTCTTTAAGCACCGCCTACTATAGTAGTTCCGGGCCGCGATAGCCCTTACGGAGAAGATAGACCGCCGTAACGCTAGCGGGGGGGAGCTCTAAGAGTAGGACAATAAGGCTCCTAGCGCTAGCCCCGTTTAACGTTATATGTGTTTATATATATTTATATATTCGATTATACGCTTACTAAGATTTATTTTTCTGCGTTCTAACCCGCTAGGCGGGGCCCTAGCCCGCACCCTATCGCCCGCGTGCCGTCTGCGCGCCGGCTTTACTAAGTTAGACTATCCGCCCGACCCTAACGCCCCTAGGCCTGCCCGGGCGGGATAACCTTTATTAGGCACTAGACCGGCGGTAGCAACCAAACTTAATTAACCGTAGCGAATATAGGCCGCATCCGGCCCGACGTCGAGATAGATAGACGTTATATAGGTTTTCCCTTAGGCCGCTTAGTTTTTCCTATGCTAGCTAAATATAAGGGCACTAGGCCCGTTAGGGCAGCTAGAGTACTTTAATAATAATAATACGTAATTCCATACTATTTTAAAAGCACTAGACCGGACGGATATTACGATATAGATTTCCAACTAGCAGAAGGTTCTTACCGACGCCCGGCGAATTAAATTGCCTAAATCGGAAGGTCTCTAGGCTATATAGCTTTTTCTTAAGGCTATTTAGCCAATTTCTAGCCCTTTTGCGGAATACTAGACAAATAAGATAGAGGACGATGCCCGCTTAAATAAGCTAGGCTAGGAATAGTCTTTCCCCGACGGATTTAAGATATCCGAACTTTTTAAGCGCTTATAGGCCTTAAAGGCTACGACTAAAGCGCTAAAGACTAACGCTTTTGCAAAATTCTAAGGCTAAGGAATAAAGTCCCTAGCCGCGGAATCTACTAATAAATCGGCAATTACTTTAGCAGCTACGTCCTTAGATAAGGATAAAGGCAAGAAAAAGGATAGTCCGCCGTGCATTTGCGGAGAACGATACTATTTCCGATAGTGTTATTACTTTAACCCTTCCGTTCGACTTCTATTATAGAAACCTAATAAAGACGTCTAAAAGACTATAGACGACTACCTTAAGGTTCCGGCTAATAAGGCTAAAGTTAACGCGGTACTTCTTCGCAATAAGGAGTAGCGGAAGAATAATTAGACTAAGACAAAGACGGTTTAAGCTACGGCTGCCGCTAACGTTCTTACGACCTTTTTACTACTAGTTGTTCTATAGACTACCGTAGAATACCCGTTAAGGGATTCTTTTATTATAGATTTAAGGTCTAATAGATATATTTGCAATAATAAGGAGCGTTTCTATAACTTCTAGCCTTCTTCTAAGTACGCACTCGCAGGCAGTAGAAGCACTCTTATTCTCGGAATAAGCACGGTGATTATACGCATTTCGACGGGCACTTTTTAGCTTAGTTAAGTAGCATATATCCCGTCTTTTTATACGTCCCTTTGTTTACTTCGTCTTCTTTATAAGGCGAATCTTTCGTAGAACCCGTAGACTAGATAAATCGCTTCTTTAACTCGCACTATTTGTATAACGGAGCTAATTTATAACTAATATATTATCGAATATAACCCGTTAATACCTTCTACTATGCTTCTAATAATTCTAACTATTGCTTCTATTCCTTCTATAGATTCTACTATAGAAACCCCGGTTATAGCACCTTTTTCGGCTACTATACCGGATTCTACACTAATAAGTATAGAGGAACTTTCTCTTTAGCACTAACGACTTAGACATCCGAATAATAAAGCGCTTTCGAAAGCTCTCGGAATACTATAGTCGGTAACCTTCGATAAAATAATCTCCTATAAGTCCTATAAACTTACGTAGGCTAAACGGATTATTAACCGCGAACCGCCGCTTTCTCAGGCGATATTTCCTTTTTCTAAGGCGTTTTATAATGTCTTTTCTATATATAAGAGTTATAATAATAAGAACGTTATATTTCTTATTAAGGATAACTATACGAAGCTTATTTTTCTATATACTCTTCTAAACGCCTCTATAGACGAGCTGATTTTATGCTTTAAGAGCTTAGGTCGGTATATTTCCTAACAGTTCTTACTTTCTATCGGTATAATCCATCGAGACAACGACCGAGCCCTTCGATACGATTTTTAAGACTTTATTAACTAGTAGGGCATTTATAATAAGCCTACTACTCCCTATATACCCGCTTAAAATAGCGCTGCCGTACGAGCTAGGGGGGTAGTATCTACGAAAGCTCGATCTATAAGGATTAAAGCAAATTTGCCCGAGCATTTATAGATAGAAACGTAGAAAACTATAGTATATTTATATAATCGGATTCTAGCCCGATAGGCAGCTTCCTCTACGTTATTTCTATCGAAGTAGATTTCCCTAATAGAGATCCTTTACGACTAATTAAGGGATTACGACCGGAATATACCGGCATTTCTCCTTCCCTAACTATTACGATTTAATTATCTTCGAGCTTTTAGCTATAAAGCCTACCTACTAACCACTAAGGCCCTAACTAACACGCAGAAACGTAATCTTAAGCAGGAACCTTATATAGAGGTTAGTTACTTAGTCGGGTATTATTCTACTAATATTTTTTATATATAGATCCTATAAAGACGGGAGGTTCGTTAAGTTCGTAATATAACGTTTAATAAGACTTAGTTTTTCACTGCGTCTAAGGCATCCGAACCGCTAATATAAGTATTATCACCGGCATTTCTACTATATATTACATAGGAAGAAGAGTAAGATAAGGTAGAATTCTAGTTAACGCTAATATTACTCCCTAATAAGAGTCTAGCAGACGTTTTAGCCGATGGCAATCCTTAGCTCCCGACTCCTAACTAAACCCTATAACCGCCGGAGGATGTTTTTAAGAATACACGGGATTTTTAACCCGATATTTCTACTCTTTTACTAACTATAACCGTAGAACTAGTAGACCGACTTAAGGTATAGTTGCCTTAAGCTACTTCTCGGTCTATAGATTACGATAATACTATTCCTATAGATAGTCTATAGACGATGAGATTTATAGGGGATTTACGCCCTACACGCTTAAACCGTTTTTTAGGTCGATATCCCGCTTTCGCCTACGTTAGGCATTTACCGGCTAATAGCATTGCTTTTACGGCTGTATTTACTACTTCTCTTAAACCTAGGAAGATATACAAACGGGATTTACCCGCGCTTCTAAGGTTTTAGTCTAATCTTAAGACGCATCCGTATAGACCTAAGTTTAAAGCTATTAGAAAGGTTAAATAGGACTCCTTAAAATAGCGGAAGACCTTCTTTTCTTCGCCTACCCTAAGAGCGAACGCGCTAGTGCGTCCTCTTCTATTAATATAGGCATTCGATTATAAGTTTAATAAGCATAGCTACCTTAGGAAGTTTAAGTCTCGCCTTTATATACGAGGAGATCTTTAGCCGTTTAGCGGAAAAGAAATATACGCCGCGACGCTTATAGCGCGAAATTTTCGTATTATAATTGCTATTGCCGCTAAATTTAGTACTAAAACCCGCTTACTTAACGCGGTAAACGCCTTTACGAATGCCGATTTAGATAAAGAAGTATATATCTACTTCCTAGACGGATTTAAGGTATTTAGTTTTATAATTCGATTAATAAAGGCTTTATATAGGCTTCGCCGTTCGCCGCTTCTTTAGAAATAGGAACTATCTAGGTCTCTTACTAAACTTAGCCTTTAGCAAAGTGCGGAAGATCTTTATATTTTTATATCTACTACGAGTAGTATTATTACTTTCTTTCTTATAGATAATATTATTATCCTTTTCCGTAAGGAGCACCGTAAGGCTGCTAACGATTTTATCCGTCGCTTTAAGAAGAAGTATATAGTCACCGACCGCGGAGAGCTTACCTATTTCCTTAGGATAAGAATCATTTAGGACCGTAAGCAGCGAAAGCTATAGTTATGCTAGGACGTTTACTTAGATAAGATTGCTTCTAAGTTTAGTTTAATCCTTACTTCTACGGTTCTACGGCCTATTTTAACCCTTTATCTATTCTTACTTCCCGAAAAGCTAGAGAAACACTAAGGATAGGCTACGGATAACTAAATCTATTACTTTTAGTCTTAAGTCGGTTCCTATAATTACGCGACTATTTCTACCCGGCTTAACGCTATAAAATCGTCGAATTCTTTAGCAGAGTATATATAGAACCCGTCTGCGCTCTATATTAAGCTCGTAGAAAGCTTAGTAACTTACTTATACAAATCGCGTTTCCTTGCGATTAAGTTTTCGGATATAGACGAGTAAGAACTCGTTATAGCTTCCGATGCCGCCTACGCCGACGACCCGGATACTTATTATTCTTCTAAAGGCTATTTTATTAGCCTATTTAACGGTCTAATCGCGTAGAGTGCTTAGAAACAATCTACGGTTACTTCTTCTTCTACCGAAGCCGAACTTCTTATAGTCTCTCTTACTGCGAAAGAGCTAATTTCTATTCTTCGTTTATTTAACGATATTTCCCTACAATTAGATATTCCTATTCTTACTATTTAGTATAATAATACCTAGACAATCCGCCTAGTTTCCGCCGAGATTCTAAAGATTTAAACCGCCTTAAAGCACGTTAAAATTCACAACTGCTAGGCCCGTTAGGAATTCTTACGTAATACTTTTAATATTAAATATATCCCTTCTAATTAGATAGTTGCGGATAGATTAACTAAATTGCTTCTATAATAACGTTTCTAAACGTTCCTTCGCTAACTTCGACTTACGGATATTTCTTCTAGGATTTAAGAAGAAGTCGATAATAATTCTAACTAGCCGGAAGTTATTCCCTTCTAGCTAGGGGGGTATGTTAACATTACCGTCTCCCCTATTGGCTTTCCACCGGGAAATCCCCGGTTCTTCCCTAGATTCTACTATAGAATTCTACGGGCTTCTATAGGCATTACCCCGCACTTCTATAAGCGCATTTACCTACTTTTCTTCGGTTATATTTCACCGTGATTTTACGGTAATTTTACGGTTATTTATATAGTCTTTACCTATAAAATCTCTTCCCTTCTATAGTCTTCTACCGTAGAATTCTAATTCCCTTCTACGGTCTTTTACCGTAGAATTCTAATTCTCTTCTACGGCTTCTACCGTGGAATTTACTATAGAATTCACTAGTCTTCTACTAGGCTGCTTATTTATTTGCTAACTATATAACTTATTTATCGTACGTTACGATCTATTGCTTTTCTTACCGATCCTTCCGTCCGATTATTTACGTTACCTGTTTTTCCTTAGGTCTACGCGGCTGATTTCGTCCGAGGATTTTTCCTATATATAGAGACTAGTTAGCCTCCCTACTAGATAAGATAAAAGCTATTATTCTTAGTGTTTTACATCCTTTTGCAGCTTTTAATCCCTCTATGCAGGCTGTTTAGCCTTAGAGCCTCTCTTCTACTTAATTGCTATTACACTAATATCGAGAACCCGACTGCCTAGCGTTCGATACCTATCATTAAGTAAGTTCGACGGCTAGCGGCGCTACTACGCCGCGTAGTTATACTAGATAAAGGAGAAATGCGAGTTAGACTAAGGCTTCTTCTTAATTAACCGGGAGATCTTTTATTTAATCTACGCGTGCCTAAATATATTACCTTAGTAGACTATAGCGACCTTCTATAGCTAAGGCGATATATATTAGTACGACCTAGCGAAATTCCTAAAATACCTCGATAGCGTATACCTTAATATAGACCTTTAGCTACGAGCTACGACGGCCTTACGCACTATAAAGTAAGGCGACTACTAGACCGTTACTACCTTTATGCCTAAGTTCGAATAGAAGCTAATAGAAGCCCGGCGGTAGCTCGTAAGAGCCTAAGGTAAAGATTATCTTCCTTAAGGGCACTCTAAACTTACGCCTCCGTATAGCCTTAGTAACCGTAGAGCTGCCGAGGGATAGCTTCTATAAGCTCTATATAAAGGTGGCTTAAATCGCGGCTAAGATCGAGCGCCTATATAGCGCTTCTACCTAAAGGAGCGGCCGCGGCCGTAGTTATCTAGCTATAGAAGGAAACGGCCGAGATACCGAGGGCAATACTACGATAACGGGAGTTAAAGGAGTTAGTGCCCCTTATAGTAGCGGTGCCGTCTAGGGCGGTAGAGGCCGAGGTAAGGGAAAATCCTCGTTAGGATCGGGAGCCTACTAAGTATACGCTAAGACCGGCTATTAGGCGTTTAAGTATCCGAATAAGAAAGGTAGAGGCCCTCGATAGACGTCTCTAAGGGTCTAAGGCATATAACCGTAAGGCGAAGTTATCGGGGAGGTAGATAATAGTAACGATTTAGGAAACGAGTAACCCCTTAGCGAAGTTAGGCTAAAAGGGTAGACGAAGCGGTCTAGCGGGAGTAGTAGAAGGCGAAGGGCTATATAACGATAAAGCTTATATCGATACCTATTAAGATAGATAAGGTAAACGACTTTCGCGCCTTCGTCGACTTAGGCTAGAATTACTACGCTATAGTCGACCTTAACGTCGTAAGACGGCTTAGGTTAAAGTATATAAAGAGGAAAGAGAAGGTATTACTGCCTTTCTTAGACGATATAAAGCCTATACGTTCTATAGGTATAGTTTACTTTAATATAGATATTAACGGCATTAAGGAGCGTATCTTCGCTTATATCGTTTAAGGCCTTAGCTAGGACGTATTCTTAAGCCGCCCTTAGATAAGAAGGAACTACGTTACCTATATCGCAAAGAATAATACGATCTAGCATAAGAAGGCCGATGTTTAGATTCGATTATTAGGCTAGGCTAAGCCGGCCTAGATCTAGCGCTTAAAATACGCGAAGCTAGTCTTAGCGTCGGTGTTGGCCGCCGAGATATAACGGCTTAAGCGGCGATAAAAAGACATAGGCGTAGTAAAGGCGATCTCGTTAAAGGAGATTAAATAGGCGTTAGAGCCGAAGAAGCCGGTTAACCCGGCGGACTATATCCCGGCGGACTTACTTTAGGACTTCCTTAACCTCTTTGCGCTAGATAAGTCTATAATACTATCGCTATTCCGGCTAAAGGTAGACTATAAGATCTATTTAAAGCTAACCTTAGAGGGCGGCGAGCTACGGCTGCCTTAGGGCCTATTGTATAATATATCGAGGGAGGAGTTACTAATCCTAAAAAAGACGTTAATAAACCTCCTCGACTATAGATTTATCTAAGCTAATAGCTCGGCGGCGGCGGCGCTAGTATTATTCGTAAAGAAGCCTAATAAGGGCATTCGGTTTTACTACGACTACCGGGCCTTTAATAAGATTATAAAGCGGGATCGGTACGCACCGCTATTAATCGCCGAGACGCTTAATAACTTAGCGAAGGCAAAGTGGTTTACTAAGCTCGACGTCGTCGCGGCGTTCTATAAAATCCGTATCGCCTAAGGCTATAAGTATAAGACCGCCTTTCGCATACGGCTAGGTCTTTTCGAGGAGAGGGTATACCCGTTCGGGCTTACTAAGACCCCGGCGACCTTCTAACGGTATCTTAATTCTACGCTCTAACGGTTCTTTATCGACTTCGTTACGGCGTTTATAGATAATATCCTCGTTTACTCCTCTAGGTCGAAAAAGGACTACTAGCAAAAGGTCCGCCTTATATTTAAAACGCTTAGCGATATAGGCTTATACCTAGACCCGAAGAAGTACGAGTTCTACGTAAAGTAGGTAAAATACCTTAGCTTTATCGTAACGGCCGGTGGTATAAGAAGGGATGCACTAGGCAAAGGGTGTATATAAAAGAAGAAGGATGATGAATTTAAGGTGGCCTAGCCTGCCCTACGCTACGGGAAGTAGGCTAGCCGGAGCCCGGACTAATGCTAGCCCGTAGGCACCTGTTAGAGGTGCCTACCTATTGCGTATTATAATAGGGGCCTGAAAAAAAAAGCCCTACTATCCTTAGCAGTATAAAAAACTAACGTATAACAATAGCGCAATTAATCCTTTAATTCGCGTTTATTTAAATCCGTGCCTATAAGTCATATATTCTAATCTTAACTATACTTCCTAGATAGATTCCTTCGGAGGGCCGCGTTAAAGGGCATTCGCGGTAGAGCGCGTAACGCGCTTAGTAGAGAAAGCATCGATGGCTTCCTGCGAGACCGAACCGGCGGGCACCTACTAGTCGTAGGCTACACCTTAGCCTTTCTACCGTACTTAATATTCGGTCACTAAATTCTTAGAGCGGCCTACGAAGCGTTACCGTATCTTTATAATTCGTTTAACCTCGTAGTGCTAATCGCCCTCCCGTAGGGCATCGGTAAGGTCTTAGGCTGCTTCGACTACGCCTAGCTTATCTTCTTTAAAATAGCCGTCGTAGGTTAGTCGGAGATGCTCGACGGAGATTATAGGGTAGACTTTAATCTACGGTAGGAGCTCGAGTTCCGCGGCGAGGTCGTTTACTATTCGGATAACTTAAAAGGGTCCTTTACGCTACTAAGACTACTTTTTCGAGGGTTTAGTCGGCTCGTAATATCTATAGTATAGCTTTAAATACACTTTATTACCGGCTAAAAAGACGATTTAGCGATATTTACTATCGTATCGGCGTTTAGCACGTATTACTGCGAGGTCTATCGCTAGACTAGCCTATCGTCGCACCGTTTTATAAATGTACGGAATGTCATCGGCAGCGGCTAGGTCATTGGCCTTAAGCGGAGATCGGAGGCCGTAGCTAAAAAGATAGTTATAGGCTAACATCCGGGTTCCTACGTTAAATGCCGAGTTAAGGTTTTATTAAAGACTAGGAAGCAATAGCTTTTAATCGAGATTAAGATCCTCGATATAAGCTATATAAATAGCAATCTCGACCGTTTAGTTGCGTCGTTCCGCGAGGCCGTCCGCCTAAGGGTAATAGGCGGTCGTTATTGCGGTTTTTATCCTAAATGCCTTCTAGAGGGATCGCTAAATTTCGCCGTTAAAACGACGGTCCTAATTACTAATAATAGTAGACGGCATCCTTTAATCCGCTAGGAGGAGGAGCCTCGAAAAGGATACGCTTTAATCCGCAGCGGTATATTTAGCGTTCCCGGGAATTAGAAGGCAACGTTTGCTAGACAAATACGTTATAGTAAGTAATTAATTAAAACTATCGAAACTAGGAATAGCCTAAGGAGAGGAGGTTAAAGGCGTAATAGGCATATCCGTAATAAAGTCTATCCTAATTAAACGCATAGGTTAAGCTAGAGCCTAGATAGGCTTATAAGCTCCTACCGGCTGCTAACGATTAGTCTAGCCTAGGCAATAAGCTTTATAACCTGCGATATGCTTCTTAACTTTAGCGGTTAGGTTTCGAATCGAATTACGCTTAAGATCCTATAATATCCGCGTAGTCCTAAAATAGTTTTTCATATCGTAGGCTACTGCTAATATAGGCGGGACTATAGCGGAGGGGACGTAGAGACGAAGATAACTATTACGTCCCTTATAGTAAAGCAATTAGTCTTATAGAAGAAAAGGAACGCCGCGTCTTTTAAGGCGTAGTAGGGCTGCCTTACGTTCCTCCTAGGTCGGGGCAGTATTAGCAGCAAGCGTAAGAGCGACGGGAGAGACGCTAGCCGTGCCGAGGTCGGGGGCTATAACTATAGAAAGGTCGTCTAAGAGTATATCGATAATCTTCGTAAAATGCGAATCCGCGGCGTAGCCGGCTATAAATTAGGCCTTTATCTTAGGGTCTATAACTACTTCGGAAACGAGTAAGACATCGTCTAACGCAGTATAGTCGGGGCGCTATCGTTCGGCAATTATATTAGTCTTAAGGGCCGCGAGCTTACTAAAGGCATCCGGAATTAGATTATCCTTTCCGGGTAGGTAGTAGATCTTAAGGCGAAATTAGGAGAGGTAGATAGACGCGACGACTAAGCGCCTATTTGCATAGTCTATACTTAAGGTGTCGAGAGTTCTTTTCTTATAGATTTACTTCGTAGCCGAGTGGTCGGTAAGGACTACTAAAAGTAGCGTAAAGGACTAAATAACTATCCGTATCTTCTTAATAGCCTAAATAAGGTAGGCTACTTCTAGCTCCGAGGGGCCGTAACTACGCTTAGCCTAAGTAAGAGTGCGGGATAAGAAATAAATCGGCATTATTATTTTCACTAGGATAGGTTAACCCGGCTTTTAGGCCGCATCGTCTAAGATATAATAGAAAACGACTCTAAATCCTCTTTTAAGAGAGGCATCGGTCTAGTAGAATAGCTTCTTCCGAGGGTTTATATAATAGAGCATGCGACTAGAGGCGATCTCGGCTTAGAGTGCTAAAAAGGCTAAACGTTCCGCTTGCGTTAGGATATACGAAGAGGAGCGGGCGAAAGCTTTCCTTCGGTTCGGATTCCTAAGCGTAACCTTGCCGACTTATCGACTAGCAGCGAGGAGGGCAGTTTTCTATGCCTAAAGAGGCTCTACTAGTTAACCGTAGTATAGGATCTTTAACCGTAGGTAGCTAGCTACGCCGACGTAGTATTCTAGGCTCTATAAGGAGTTAGGGAAGTCGAGCTTCGCAAAGGCGGCAATGCGATCCTCGGAGGTGCTAAGGCCGAAAGCGTCGATACGATAACCTAATAGATATACCGAAGGATATCCTATCTAGCTCTTAGTAGGCGACATCGTAAGGTTAAGCTTTATAAAAAGCTAAAAGATAGTATAGAGATGCTTAAGATGCGCTGCTTTAGACTTAGAGTAGATAATAATATCGTTAATAAACGCGCGAGAAAAGTCCTAATGCAGACGTAGAACGCGGTCTATAAAACGTTAGGCGTAGGTAGGGCTATTGCGGAAGCCGATAGGCGCTATAGTAAGGTTTTTAAGGCTATAGTAACTAATGACTATAAACCTATTCTAATGCGTACGCTAAACACCGAACTAATAGAAGAAAGAAGCCGTATCGACGACCGTAATATAGGTTGCGCTAAGGAGTTCTACGACGATATCCTCTTAAAGAGGGAGCGGGTAGGCATCGGGGACTATAACCTTATTAATGCCACGCATATTAATTACTACGCGTCCTTTAGTGACTCTACGGGAGGTACGCTAAACTATAAAAACTAAGGCGGCGAAGGGCGTCGGCTAAGTAGTCTACTCTATACGTTTCTATTAATAAAGCTTATCGAAGGTTTTATTAATAATCGCTCGATCTTAGAGGCCTTACGGATATAGTCGCTGCGAGATCTTCTAATTCTACTAACCTTAAATAAGCAGGACTAATAATTCCTAGCTAGGTTCTACTATAGCTATGCCTATATCCTTCTAAAGAGATAGGTAGCATGCTAATAGCTTTATTACCTTAGAGACAAATATAGGGTCCTTAGCGTAAATATAAATGCCTTTATTAGTAATACGTTCCGGCAATAACCTAGGCTTCTACACTTACGGTTGAAAGGGAACCGCATTTAGCTCGGGGAAAGGAGTAGAAGTAGGGAAAGCAGACTACGGGACGGAGGCAGCTTTAGCGGGCGTAGGGGCGATGGTTAGGGCCTAACCGTTAGCTTCGGAGGAGAATATAGCTATAGGTAAAACGTTAAAGATACTACCGACGGCGGGAGCAATCGGCTTATTGACAGGCGGCCCTAAAGGGAGCATAGTCGCTATAGCCGCGGAGGCTACTATTAGGGTTTTAAGGGCCGACTGCTAAAAAGGAGCGACGAAGAAACCGGAATTATAATATTCTAAAATCTAGCCGAGGCGCTATTTACGAGAGATAATAAGGTCTTAGTCCGAGCTGTTAATAACAGTAACGCTAGGGAAGGTCTTATCGTCTATAATAGCATAGGCGGCGAAGTCGGAGGCCGAGTAGAAGGCAAAAGCTCTCCCTTTAGGGACTTCCTTCTAAGAAGCGGGGACGATTATTGTCTAGCTAGTAAGAACCACGGTCTTTCGAACGGCTTAGACTCTTCGTACTACGTCGCGCCCTAGGCGGTATAGGTTAAAAGGAACCTTAAAGTCCGTAAGGGTTCTAAAGCGAATAACGTCTTTTCTAAAGTCTACGTTTCCTTAGTAAGGTTTAAGGAAAGCATTCCTAAGAAAGGCACCGGCTTCTACCTTAGTGACCTAAGCGGAGTAGATAAACTCTATAAGACTAGCTTCTATTCTATCCGCGCGGAAACCTTAAATAAAGAAGGAAAAGGTTGCTTACTTATCTATAACGATATTTCTTACGACACCCTTAACAATAATAGGAGGCTGCTTCTCGAAAGAGTATAGGAGCTTCTACAGTAGGTCTAGGTCGATTAAAGGTCGGCTATATCTAGTATTAGGGCAGATCTCGACTTTTTGCCCGTCCGGGGAGCCTATGATTTTAATCCTTATAAAGGAGAACGGGATAGGTATACCGTCCTAGTCTTAGGCGAGTGGAAGAGGAACTAGCTTAAGGATAGACGGGGAGTTAAGAAGCGAAGTATTTGCCGAAAGCTACGGAGTAAGAGGCGCCGAGGTTATAAGGTGCACTATATCGGTAGAGACATCCTTAGTCGGAGGGGGCGGAGTAGCGATTGCGCTAATAGGTATAATAGGCACGGCTATATAAGCGACGGTTACCTACTTAGCTGCCTATTTTCTTACCTAAGTATAGCTATTACCCGCTAGATGCCGGAAGAGGAGGTTACGCGAAGGAAAAGCTATCTTATATCTACGGCACTTAGCAGGCTTTAGAGTAATAGCTTTGCTAACGAGCTGCTATTTAGCAATATAGCACTTAGCGCGGATATACTCCTCTAATATAAAGGCTAACGGAAAATATCTATTATAGATACCGTATTTAAAAACCCCTTTAGATAGGAGATTAGACGTAGTTATATAACCTATAAAGTTAACCTCGGAGGGGCATAAGTCCTCTAACACTATGCTTTATTTAGAGTCGGAAGCTTCGTTACTCGCTTCGCTGCTACTTAGGGCGGGTGCTTTACTTATCTAGTATTTCTCCTTAAAGCGCACCTTTTTCTTGCCCTTCTCTTTATCCTCTCCGTATATATCGCCTTAGGGAGCGGGGCGACGATTACTCTAGCCGCGACGGCGATTATTAAGCCGGTCTCGGCGATCGCGATTTCGGGTGTCGTTACGTCGGTTACGATCTTAGTCGTCGTTACGGCGATAGTTGCCTTAATCCCGATCTTAGTTACGGTTACGTCGGTCGTTGGTACGCCTATCGCGGCGGTCTAAGCCTTAATATCTACCGGTGCTACGGTCGTCTACGATAAGTTAAAGGAAGGCAGCTATAATTAAAGGGCGATACTGCTTAATTTCGCGGATCTACTTATTAATAGTAGTACGTTTAGTAGGGAGAGAGAGAAGAGTCGAGATCTTAACTATAATAAGTAAGTAAAAAGCCTAAATAACCTAAGAGTCCTTAGTAATTACTAGCTGCCGGGCTAAGGATAGCTTTCTTTAGATCTACTAAGCTAGGGAAATTTCCCCTACGTTCTATATCGAGATAGTATACTCCGTGCTATAAAGCTCTTTCGAAATCTCTACGTTTAGTCGGCTAAATCTACGCGTAATCTTTTTTATAAACGTACTAAGTAAGGAGTAACTAAGCCGGTAACGTTGTTTGTCGATTAGCTCGCTTATATACTAGTTAAGCGAACTCCCGGCTAGAAACGATATATAGAAGGAGTAGAGGGCGTAGGGATCTTTATCCTAATAGAGCTTAAAGCGCTTGTAAAAAAGATAAACGTCCGTGTAGATATTCTTCCCGTCCGCCTAGGTAATTAGACTAAGATTCTTAGGGTCCCTTTTATTAGGGTTAAAAGCCCTAACGTTATCTCTTTTAAGACGTTTCCCTATAGCTTTATTAGCAGCCGATATATCCGATGTTATAACTAAGGCTCGTATAGTATAAGAGTTATAAGTACCCTCGCGATAAATCCGACGGTTTTAATAAAAACTAGCGCCGTTAATACTACTATCGACGCTAGAGTCGGAAGGATAGCTATCGTCTAAGTCGTCTAGGTCTAGACGCTAAGGAATATGCTTTTAAGTCCTTTATACGGGAGCAATAGTAGCTTATTAGGCAAGAGGGCGCTCCGTAGAGTATATAATCGCCGGGCGAAAGGAGCGAGCCTAAGGCATAACTATATTTTCGCTACCGGAATAAACGGCTAGTATATCGTAGTCCGCGGAGACTAAGGAAGG
This sequence comes from Ophiocordyceps sinensis, assembly GCA_012934285.1. NCBI lineage: Eukaryota > Fungi > Ascomycota > Sordariomycetes > Hypocreales > Ophiocordycipitaceae > Ophiocordyceps > Ophiocordyceps sinensis. The sequence continues at coordinate 10,275,787 of JAAVMX010000004.1, forward strand.
CGACCGACGAAGAGATATAGGGCGTTAAGTCTCGATTAAGAGAGTCTCTTCCTTAGGAAAGTTGTCCGGCTTATCTAAGACATCGCGAAGGATTATTCGCTATTTATCGTATATCTCTAGATAGGCCTCTCGGGCAGCCTTAGGATTATAAAGCGGACGAAAGGCGGTATTGCTAATCGCGAGACGATAGACTAGGCGGGAAGCGTCCTCGAGATATAAGAGGTCGCCGTCGGTAAAGGTACGGAGAACTGCTTTAGTCGGGTTGCCTATAACTAACTTATAGAATCGCAAGCTTTAGCCTACGACCTTAAAGTATAAGTTATTTCCGAGAATAGCGTCGACTATTGCGTTTATAAGGTCTTTATAATTAAAAAAATGCCGATTTAGTCGGCGTCACCTAGTATATAGGCGAGGAGGAAAAGAGTCTGCCTCTCTACTAGGAAGATAAGATAGGAGCTTAGGATACTGATTTTCTAAAGAGGACTCCCTTTCGCGGTCCGCGCGATCGCGGTCGCGATTATCTAAGTCTCGAGCTATAATAAAAGGGTTTACGAGAGATAAGACGAGAAGAAGGTAAAGAGGGTAGAGGAGGAGAATAGCGAAAAGTAAGGGCGAGGGTAAGGCACGTATAGTATGCGTAGAAAAATTCTCTACCACCTAAGTTTACTACGGGAAAATTCTACCAAATATAAAAGAGAGAAAAGGAAGATATAGCTTATCGGCCTCCTAGCGGTGCTAGGAGAAAAGACGAGAGTATCGTAAACCGCTAAGACCGCTAAGATAAGGTTAGTTAATAGTAATTAGGCCTACTATCTGCGGATAGACGTAGGTCTTACTAAAAATAGCGGGGCGACTATCCGTAACTAGACGAAGGTTTTATAGGGAGCTAAAACGCTCTAAGGCAACGTAGGATGCGCTACTAGTGCGACTCATAAGGCGCTTAATTAAGGGCTTATTAGGGGCCTTAAAAAACTTACGAAGGCAAGGTGTTACTACTAAATATAGTGTAAGAAGGGATGCACTAGGCAAAGGGTATATATAAAAGAAGAAGGATGATAAATTTAAGGTAGCTTAGCCTGCCCTACCGGAAGTAGGCTGGCCGGAGCCCGGACTAATGCTAGCCCGTAGGCACCTATTAGAGGTGCCTACCTATTGCGCATTAGCCGGACGGGGAATTAGTTACGACCTAGATAAGCTTTATACTATCCGTAAGTAAAAGGCACTAACTAACGTATAGGGGGTATAAAGCTTCCTTAGATTCGCTAACTACTACCGTATCTTTATTCCGCTTTATACGTATATAGCTTAAGCCTTAGATGCGTTATATAATAAAGGGGTATAGTTCCGCTAGGGGGCGGTCGAAGAGTAAGCGTTCCTCTATTTAAAGCAATTATTTTATAAGGCGCCGGTCCTCGTATAGTAGGATCCCTCGCTAAAGACGTTGCTTAAGACCGATAGCTCTAGCTTCGCTATAGGTAGCGTGCTAATATAGGTTAGCTATAATAGGATATAATACGCGGTTAGGTACTTCTCTAAACGGATAAACCCTGCCGAGTTTAACTACCTAATTTACGATAAAGAGATACTAGCAATTGTCCGTTGCCTAGCCTTTTAGGGGGCTAAACTTAGGAATAATCGGCGGTTTACGATCCTTATAGACTACGATAACCTAAAGTATTTTATAATAAAGCGGACGTTAAATAAGCGCTAAAGCCGCTAGGCCTTAGAACTATTAAATTAATCTATAATTTCGCACTAACGTATCGTCCGGGCAGTTAGGCGGTCGTCTTAAACGTATTATCTCGCTAAGAATAAGATAAGCCCTTTAGGTTTAAAGACGCCCGTAAATAAGGACGAGTAGTCTAGCTCCTACCCGATAGGTGCGTCTCTAATATAGCACGAGTTCTAAAGGGGGATCTATCGTACCGCTTTCGATAAGACGACTCGCTACGTCCGGGCGAGGCCTTATATTCCCCTAATAGTAGTAATTAACGGCCTTATATAAGGCCTATAGTAAGACGAATCGGAGTACTATAAGCGCTAGAATAAGCGCTAGTATTCCTAAACGACGCTTTATAACGTTAGTAAGAGACGATAGTAGCCTAAGACTATAAATACTAAGCTGCCTTTAAGGCGGTATAAAAGGGAGAGCGACGCTTCCCGCTATAGCTTAAGCTTAAGATATAAATCGCTAAGTGCTCGATCGACCTTAGCAACCGTCTTTACTTTCGTAACCGTATTTAAGTGCCCGGCGAGGATAGTATCCTTCGCACTAATATTATCTAATATATATATAACTTATAGGCAAACGGCTACCTAAGGAGAGATAGGACGATTATAGTAGTTTCTTAGCAATTCTTTTAGCTAGGCTAATTATAAGACGTTCGAAGGTTTATCTAGAACTATAACGTACATAGTTAGAGTTATATCTAGCGCTAGATTAAAAAGGGAATACTAAAGCCGCTGCCCGTCCCTAATGAGCTATAGGCGTACCTTTTAATAGACTTTATAATAGACTTCCTAAGTTCTACTAAAAGCAGCGCTTAGTATCTATAGGTAATTATCGACTGTTTAATAAAGGCGGTAATATTAAAAGCGACAGAAACTATAAACGCAAAGGCGTGCGCCGTAAGGTTCCTCTTAGCGTACTACCGCTTCTATAGTATGCTAAAGTCTATCGTAATAGACCGAGGAAGCAACTAGCTCGGCGAGTTCTAGGTTAAGTTCTATCGACTCTACGATATTAAGCAGAAACTTAGCACTATATACTACCTATAGACTAACGGTAGCCTGGAAAGAGCAAACTAAGAGATCTAGGCCTACCTTCGCGCGTACGTATACTATATATAGAACGATTAAGAAGACCTACTGCCCGCCGCGCAGCTAGCAATAAACAATAGAGTATCGTCGACTATAGGGCTAAGTCTATTCTTCGTAGAATATAGATATAACGTTAATACTATCTAGCTATACGACGAGCCGGCACGCGCGACGCTTAACTAACGTAGTGTACGAGACCTTATTGCTAGAATATAGGACTTAACTAACTTTATATAGGCTGCGGTAATAACGGCCTAAGCACGATAGGAGGACTTCGCTAATCGCTATCGCTAGCTAGCGGAAAGGTTTTAAGTCGGCGATAAAGCATAGCTCTATATAGGCAACTACCTCTCGGATAGACCTTACCTAAAGATTAATTAGATCTACTATAAATACCCGGTAAAGGCAGTCCTTAGTTTATATACTATCGAGCTTAAAGTGCCGCGAGGCATATACCTACGCTTCTACGTCGACCTATTACGGCGCGCCGCCGCGGATCCTCTCCCCGGCTAGGTCCTCTACAACGCCTAGCCGCCGCTAGTTATTACGTATAAAGGCGGCCGGGAATAAGGCGTAGAGGAGATCCTCGTAGCGCAATAGAAAAGGCAAGGCCCCCGCCGAAAGCGCTAGGTGCTTATTCGATAGCGTAGGTATATAGAGCCGACCTAAGAGCCTTTAAAAGAATTCCGTAATATAAAAGCGCTCGATAACTTCGAAGGGTTATATAGCGACGTACTTAAGTATAACGGCGATTAAGTATACTTTAGTTAATAAGCCTACCGCGCTATAAAAGGTAATTAGCTTACGTAGGGCGGAGCGCCGGTAAGTAGAGTAAGTATAGACGGAGGGCGGGCCTTATATACGCCTAGTAAAACCACTAAGAGCCCGGCTCTTAGTTAGCCTTAAACTAAGGGCCGTTAGAACTACCCGCGATTAGAAAACGATAGTATAGTAATAAGCGACGACGATAAGGTTTACGACGAAGATCGAGGAAGCTAAGAAGCTATATATATTAGCTATAGAGACAAAAAGAAACCGCTACTACCTAACCCCTATTTTCCACCGTTTTCTACCTTATGTCGGTTTACTTTCGGGTCGATACGGCCGCACGCGTTAAGCGGGCGAACTACGAGTCGATAAGATTAGCGGACGGTTTTTTCATTCTTATATAGCGGGCTTACTTACGTGCGGGTCGCGTGATCCTTCGGCGGAGGGGTTAAATCTATATATAGCTAGGTACTCTATAAGCGTACGGGCGGCGGGCTCCCTAGTAGCGATAACCTAAGGATAGTTAATACCGCCGATACGTCTAGTAATAATAAAGGCGATTTACGGCGCGGCATTATATGCCCGTTTTAGCATACGCGTAGTAGGCCCGCGCGAGAGGGGAGGCTTACTCTTAGCAAGCCTCCGCCTCCCCGCGGGCTATCCTACCTATATAAGGCGCGTATAAGACTAGCCTTTTCTCATCGGAATATATTAGCGGCTTCCTTTTAGATAGGGTCTTCGCCGGTGTTATAGTAGGCAGGGCCGGCGGCGAGGGAGTACGTACGGGAGTCGCTATATTTGTTTTTATTAGTTAAGGAAAAGAAAGAAAAGAGGAAAAGAACCTAGGGGAGGGGCGACGAGCTTTTATAGCGGTAGGAGGGGCAGAAAAAGCGTGACCCCGCTCGGCGGTAAGGGTAAAGCGTAATGTTATTTCTATTAAAGGGGGAGGGGACTAATATCACGGGCTACGCTATAGTATATACTACGGCTATGCTATAGTAAGCGCTTAGGTTAGCCGCTGCGTAGGCCCGGTATTAAGCCGGCTACTAGCACGTATAGCCTAATAATGCCTTAGACGAGGGCACGGTCGGGCCGATATAGGGCCCGTGTAGGGGTAAGACGCATATATAAAACCCACGGGAAGGGCGAGCTACAGCGGGCTCTTCTTCCTCTCCTCCTTAGCTTTAGATAGTTAATTGTCTAGCCACGCAGTGTTAAGTTAAACCCTATGCCGGCCCCTTATAATAGCATACGTATAGGCATAGGCATAAGCATAGGCCTAAGCATAGTATAACGCAGCTACTTATATAACTATAGAGTCGGGAGGTAGGGATATATATATAATAGATAGTATTAGTTAGTTAAACAAAAAGGGGGTTATAAAGCTAGTTAGATTAGTCTATAATATCTATGAACTAAGGGGCGACGAATAGCCCCTTTATATAGGCTATAAACGCGTATATTATTAGGGCCTAAAGCCGGCCCTTTATAAGCCCTCGCTGCGACGTCGGGGCTGTGCCTATAAGGGCGATTAAGTCAATGACTTAATTATCGTAAGGGCGGCTGAGTTAGTAGCACTATTATCGGGGTCCCCGATGCGTGCGATACATTGTGTTATTAATAGCGCATCCGTATAGGCATTGCCCGCACGTAATCCATTTAATTACGTAGATTATAATCGTGCCTAAAGAACGGATATCCCTTATTCCCATAGATAATATATTTTAGCTTAAGGACTATTTAGGCATTAGTCGCTAACTAGTCCTTAATAACCCCTCTCTAAGCCTAAGGCTATATCCTTAAGGCCTTAATATATCTTAGAAGAAGGGCAAGCTTTATTCTTACTATAAGAGGGCAACCTTATTGCAATAAAGGATTATTTATGCTTTTAACTATCGTTCTTACCTTCTTAAACATACCTTTAGTCTGCCTTCTTATAATTTCCAAAGCTTCCCTTTTTTAGTTACCTAAAAGCGATAGTACTATACGGTAAGCGCGTTTTAGAACGTATAAGCCGCATAGGCCGAATAAGTTATAGCGGCTATCGAGTCGCTAGCTTATCGCCGTTACCTTACGTAATAGAACTAATATTAGAAGATAAATACACTAACTTATATAAGGGCTATAACGAGCGTCTTAAAACGCTATTACTATTTATTTTACTATCAAAAGGGGCTTAATATATCCTCTCGCGAAGTTAAACGTAAGCCGGGCCTTTACGACCTACCCTTTTGCGTATAAATATCCTCGGGGCCCTTTAAGTAAGGGCCGTAGAGCTCGAGGAGGAGAAGAGATTAAGAGATAGGATTATAGAACTTTAAGAGGAATTTTCGCAATAAGGTAACTTATTCGGTAAGGACTTATATAAACGTCGCCGATTATAAGGTACGGTACGGGTATAGCTTATAGTCGGCTTTATAAGGTATACGTAAGAGGTAGTAATACAATTAATATTACTAGTGGCTTTTGCTATTAGCGCGATAGCACCTTTCGTCGTCGTTATAATTGTGATATTAATTAATAGCCTCCCTATTTAAGACCCCTTAAAGAAAGGGGCTTAAGGCAGCTAGCTATAAGGCAGGTGCATCGGCGTAGGCGTAGCTTACGTACCGCCCGTAGAGGCAGCGCACGTAGTGCGATAATAGCATCTACGCCTTAGGTTAACGTATATTAGGTTATCCCTACCTGCGGGACTCTAAGGCCCATAGTTTACGCTAGGTTACGTAGTCGAGGTCGGCGACACGTATAGCCTAGGATATACTGCTATTAAAGAGGGGATAAGTATAAGGTGTGATATAGGTGCGGCTTATAGTCGGCTTTATAAGGTGTACGTAAGGGGCAGTAATATAATTAATATTACTAGTGGCTTTTGCTATTAGCGCGATAGCACCCCTCGTTGTCGTTATACCGATAGTTAACCGAATTAAGGGAGAATCGTAGTAAGGAAAAACAAATATTACTTATATTAGTAGGTGATTTACTTAGATTAATCCAAACAAAGGGGGTTGCATTAGTTATAGTTGTATCTAATCTAGCTAAGAAGGGGGAATAAGGGGGCCCCTTTATACCCGTCTGCCGGGGTCCCTCTATAGAGCCTGCTATGCCTTAATAATGCATTGTTAAGGCCTACGCTAGGGCTTACTGCTCTAGTTATAACGATGCCTTAAGTAAATAACGAGGTTATTAACTATATAGGGCACGTGGCGTTATACGCCGCGTGGTTATAACCCTTATTGCCCCTTTCCTATATATAGTCGGCAATATAGTTGCGACTCCATCCCTTAGTTATATAACCACATTCCTATATTACTTAGTTATTATAACTAATTAACCCTTAAAAATATCTCGATTAGACTAGCGATCTTAAGGACGCCTTTATTACTACTCTACGTCGTTTTAAACGTAATAAGAATAAAATCTTATATACTTTTAACTATATATACGTAGATTATAAGGTAAGGTAAAAGCGATACCTCGATAAAAAGCTCCTTATAGAAAGGGAATTGCTTTATATTAATTAAGATAATTTTCGTAATTAGACCTTAATTTAAATTTAAGATATTAATAATCGTAAGACTCTCTTAGCTATATAACTATAGGAAGCACGCTAACGAGAGGGTTAATCCTCCCTTAAGTTTAGTCTTTACCTAGATTCCTTTAAGTAATACCTAAAACGTCCGCTAGAAAAAACTTATATACTTTTCTTTTTCATAAAGTAACGTCCCGATCTTTAGGACTAAATCTTCCTTTATTTAGCGTTTATTTAGGATAATATTCGTAAGGAGATAGTCTAACTCGCTTCACGCTTTTAGGACGCTTTTAGAAATAAGAAACGTCCTTTAAAGCTAGCTAACGATTAGTCGACCTTTGCTTAAAGGGCAAAAGGCTCTCGTTCAATAGGCTATCGCGGCGTAAAGGCTGAAATAGATCTATTAATAATTATTAAGATTCCGACGCCGCTAGATCGACCTTAAATAGCCGTAGAAACGGTCGTAGTAACGGCCGTAGGAACGCCCGAGGAAATAGTCGTAATAATCGCAACGGTAGGAATAGATATAGTAGGAATAGCTATAGCAATAACCGGGGAGGAAATTCTTATAGAAACGGCGAAAGCTAATCCGATATAGTTATTTATTAGTATTATAAGAAATTAAGCTATATATAAGCCGATTGCTAAACGCTAGCGAAAGCTAACCGAACTATAGCCGATTTAAAGTCGACAAAAAAGGAAGGAAACGCCTAAAAGTTAAAGTAAATGCCTTTCCTTTAATTAACCTATAGGTAGAGGTAGTTAAGAGACTATATGCTATTAGAAAGCTTCTAAGGCGAATACTTTATAATATTATTATTAATCTCGATTGCGGTAGTAAAGTAGATTTAATAGATATAAATTTTGCTTAGAGAAATAGGTTATAATAGCTTCCTTTATCGACTATTAGTTTAAAGGTAGTAGGGAATATATATATAAGACGGTATAGAGTTTAGGAAGTCTTTATCTAACTTCGAAATAGTCGTTATATGGAAAAGACAATTACTCTCCCTTATATTATTGTCGATAATAGATTAAAACCTAACGACGCACCGGTTTTACTTAGTATACCCGTACTTTTATAGGAATATATTTATCTTATTCCTTTAAAGCGCGCTTTATAGGAATACAGTGTTATAAAATGTAGTTGCATGCACGTGATCACGTGATCACGTGCGCACGCGACTTAAGGGAGGCTATATCACAATACGGTAGCCTCCTCTCTAGCTAGCCGTATTATATAGAATATAACAACCACCCCGTCCTAAAAGGTCGACCCTAGAGCCTCTCTAATACTAATTAGTGGTTGACTTATAGTTAATCATAGAATAGTAAGGATAGAAGAGATAAGATACTTTATCCTCGAAAGTGGTCGCAAGGAAACCCCGTTCTACGACCTTTGCGAGGATCTTATGCTAAGCTAGATTACTTAAGTCACTGCCTTAAATAGGAGAACGTAACCTTATAGACTCTAGCTCTATTAATAGTCTTAGCCTAAATTTTAGAGAAAGAGACGACGGAGCTATAATAAATAAACCACGCACGTAGACGCGTATACTAATAAGACCACCCTATAATACCTAATATTACTATAATTTCTTCGAACCCTAATCCTATATAGCTAGACGGTAGCCTATACGAACGACTGCTAGGAAGCATACCGGTTCTATAGCCCGCTCGCAATAACGTCGACGTCGATCGCTAGAATAATAGCATCGACCCCGATAAGCAACCGGACGAGAAAACAGCAATAACATACGTTATAAGGTCCCTCGCAGATTGTGATATTAATCTTAGTATATAGGGATACGATATCTTTAGCTACTATTAAGAATATTTCTATAGATAGAAAGAGGCTATATAGCAGGCAGTCTATCTAACCTTTAAGAGGGCAGTGCGTAATCTTCTCCGCCGACGAGGCGTATATACCGGACCCCTTTAAGGCGGCTTTAATCGTTAACTTATAGCCACGCAATCTATGCAAGATCCGCTAATATAGCCTAAGGGAGAACTAGCGAGAATCTAGTTCGATAGAGGCACTACCGTGCCTAAGGCCACGGATTCTAACTATACGCTCGCTAACGGTCCTTCCCTATATAGTTAAATATATAGTGGAAACACGCCGGCTTAGCCCTTAACCCCGTTAAATAAAGCCTTAAGTATCGCCGGCATGCCTCCTAACAGGCCCCTGCCTCTAGCAGGAATACAACCTAAGCAGGCCCTTATACTATTTCTTCTACTATATTAATAAATAACGATCTACCCTATAAGCTATCGTTATTAGCATATCGATTACGCCGTTCTTAACCTAAGAGATATAGCTGCTATCCTTAACCCTAAGCTTAAAGCTTATCTTTAGATTCCCCTAGCGTACGTTCCGAATAAGACTATTAACGCGGAACTTTAATAGAAATTTGCGAAGCTTTAGGATAGCATAGAGAATTATACCGGCAAGCCCTACGACCTATTCGATAATAAGATCCGCTAGTTTATAGGCGTTTATTATAGCATTAATGCTACGCCCGGCTAATTCTATAGGCTGCTTCCGAGGATTCTTATAGGTCGCGCCTAAGCGTATTACCTTTAATACATTACGTAGACTACTACGTTTAAGGCAGCCTATAATAGCATTAAGAGGCATTTTAACACTAAGGTAAATAAGGCATACTACTTTACCGATTAGACCTTTATCTCGTTTAATAAGCTAGGCATCTAAAACCCTACGCTTCCTTTATAAGATATCCTAGAGCTACTCTTTGACAAGCTCTAATTACATTAATAAGCCCTCGGCGGCACTTTTATCGGTAAAGACTAACTGCGAGCTACCGTTATTAAGGCGTGCCGTAATGTTCCTAAACTTACATAGGCTTTATTCCGACCCTCTAAGTATATCGAGACCCTATTCTTAGAGCTCCGGTCTTCCCTTAAGACGAGCCTAAACCTTAGCACACCCGGTTAGTTCCTAACTAAGGATATAGACTAATCTAACCCGGAGGCGATATACCTAGACCGTAGGTATACTAACAACCGCGGTAGAGGAGGTTACCGTAGCTTCTTACGAGGCTACGGGCGAGGCTATAATCGCGGCGGTTACTACGGCAACCCTAGCCGTAGTTATAGCTTTAGTGGCAGAGGACGAAGCGGCTACCTAATAGGGAGCCGACCCTAAAGCAAGAAGTGCTTCGTCTGCAATAAGGAAGGTTGCTAGTCTACTAAGCATACCGTAGAAGAGAGGCAGAGGACGAAAGACTAGTACTTAACCTAATACTACTTCTAAGGAACACCCGCTACGAACCTAGTAGTATACGTAACGGAATATAAAGGTTATAAGATCACCGGCCTAACTAACGACTAGGAGGTTAAAGAGTATTAGGATAATAGTGCTAAAGGTGCTAAGATAGAATAGTAGCAAGCGACTTAAATGCTCTATTAATAGGCATTTATATATCTCTTTATAGGGGAGGATATATTTAATATAGAGTAGGCTATACTAGCTGCCTAATTCCTTATCGACGATAGGTACTTAAGGAAGCAATTCTAAGGCATCCTAATCGACACCGGCGCCGCTAAGGTCTCTATAGCTAGTTAGGAATAGTATCTCGCCTTTTAACGAGAGAACTATAACGTAAAGCTTAACGACTCTATAGCTAGTTAGGCCTCGATTAAATTTAGCAACGGTAATACTATTAACTCCCTCGGCTCGATAGATATTAATATACTAGTAGGAAGGATTACCTTCTACGTGCTTAAGTCCCCGACGCCTTTCCTATTTTCTCTCGCGGATATAGATCGTTTAAAGGTGTATTTTAATAACACTACGAACGTTATTATTAGCAAAGATAAGGGCGTTACGGTCCTAGTAGTCCGCAAATAGGGCTACCCCTAGTTCTTCCTTAGTAAGGCAGAATAGGCTATCTCGTTCTTAGCGGAAAGCGAACTCCGTATGCTCTATCGCCGATTCGGCCACCCTATAGTAATAAGACTTTATTACTTACTACGCTAAGCAGGCTATATAGTATTTGTTAATATACTTAAGAATATCGCGAAGTATTATTATTACTACTAGCTATACTTATAGGCCCTTCGCCGATTTAAATTTACGTTAAAGGACGATTAGGACTTTAACTACGAAATTATCGTCGACGTAATGCACTTATATAACCGCCTAGTCCTTTACGTAGTTAACTTAGCTACGGTATTCTAAAGAGCCCGCTTCTTACCCTTAATATCCGCTAAGGATACGTAGGAAACGCTTCGAACTTTATAGATTAATATATATCTCGGCCCGCCGGATACTATTAAACATAACGCTAGAACGAACTTTGCGTTAGTAGAATTCCGCAACGAGGCTAAGTTTATAGGCATTATATATAAGCAAGTTCCTATAGAAGTATATTAGTCTATCGGTAAGGTTAAAAGATACTACGCTATGCCTTTAACATTATGTATGCCGAACTTAGCGACGTAACTTCTGCCGAGGTAATCCTTTAGATAGTAGTAAAGGCTATTAATAATACTACCGGACCTTAAGGCCTTATGCTAACGCTGCTTATATTCGGCGTATATCTACGTATAACGTTAGACTCTCCGCCCTCGGCTACGACCCTTAAGAGAGCCGCCGTAGTTTATAAGGCGATAAAGATATTGCGCTAGCTCTCTATAGAGCGGTAAGTTAAGGAGGCCTTATAAACCCGGAATAGACCGAATACGTCCGATATTCTCTCTCTTCCCTTATAAAGTAAAGTTCGTATATAGAAAGAGAAAACCGGCTAGCAAAGGCTATTTAAGATTGCTTTAATCAACGGCTATAACGTAACGATTAATATAGTTAACGGACCTTAGGTCCTTCGTTTAACGTTAGTGCAACCGTATAACCGCGATAAGAAGACCGAGGACCTTCCGGCTTTACGTCTTAAAGAAGATTCCCCGTAGCTAATTTAGTAGGCTAAACCCCCTCGACTAAGCCCCTTAGCACCTTAAAGACGCGGACGTCCCCCCGGCTTTAAGAATAGGCCGAAGCAATTAATTATAAGTAATATAGCTTTTAGGTTCCTACTCTAAAGCAACCCTATATATGCCTTCCTTATTAAGAAAGAGGAGGACGCGTACGCTTTAGCGCTTAAGCTATATAACGATAGCGTTATTATAACTCCCGGAGCCCTATTTAAAGAGGCCGACAATTAGGAGATTAATAACCTTTTTGTCCGCGGAGTCTTTAGCTTCGAAAAGTATAATAAGGTAGAGCACGGCGGCTATCGCATCTTCCGGTTATATATAGTACGAGAGGTAAAGGGACGAGACATAAAGCTATACGAGAAATCGAGGCTCGTCGTTTAAGGTTATAACGACCGCGAGAAGCACTACTTATTAATAGCCTCGCTAACGATCTAGTGCGTTAGCTAACGGCTAATACTAGCAATCGCGCCTGCAATAATACGGGATTATAGGATAACTTTATCCTTACGTAATATTACGTAAGCCTACCCGTAGGCGACGACGAAGCTATTATAGACAATCCTAACGTACCTGCCTAAGGAGTTAGAAGGTAGATACCTAAAAGGGACTATTATTCGCGTTATCCGACTACTATACGGCATCGCGGAGTCTAGTGTTTACTAATTCTATATATACTAAGGTTATTACGTTAAGCAATTTAATATATCGACCTCGACCTATAACTCGTGCCTGCTAATAACTAATATAGGACCTAAGAAATTAGGCATCGTAGGCATTTAGACCGACGATACCTTTATCCTTAGCACCCCCGCTTTCTTAGCCGTCGAAGAGGATAAATTGCAAGAAGCTAAGTTCCGGGCTAAGCTAAAGACGTTAATAATAGCTAGCTCTATTATAGACTTTAACAGCGCGAAGGTAATACTATAATAGAGCGGAGATATACTATTGCAGCAAAAAGGCCAGGCTATACACATTAATATAATTAACACAATAGTATCTAATAGCCCTTAGCGCTACCTAGAACAACGGGCCTAAGAGAGCTACGTAGCGTATGTCTATTAGCTAGAAGCATCCTTTAATATCTCTATTATAGCCTAGGTTTACGAGCCTAAAAAGAAAGACTATAAGAGGCTAAATAAGCGTCTCTAGTAGTAAAAGGATAACTAAGATCGAGGACTAAAATACGTCCCGATAGACCTAGCAACGGTAAAGCTAAGAGTCTTTATAGACGGCTCCTTCGCAAACAATAGAGACCTCTTATCGCAACTTAGCTTTATTATTGCAATTATTAATAAGGAGAGGACCGATACTCAATTCGACGTTACCGGCAATATTATTTATTAGAGTTCGACTAAGTGCAAACGCGTAATATAAAGCGTGCTTATATCGGAGATCTATAGGATAGTAAATAGTATCGACCTTAGCATCGTCTTAGCAATAAATATAAAGATAATTACTAAACACTTACAAATTCCGCCCCTTCCGCTAGTGATTTGCATAGACTTATACTCGCTTTACGAGAACCTCGTTAAGCTAGGGATAACCTAGGAGAAGAGGCTTATAATTAACATTATAGCCCTTCGATAGTCGTATAAGAGGCGCGAGATCTTAGAGATTAGGTGAATTAATAGTAATAATAACCTAGCTAACGCGATAATAAAGGACTCCCTTAATCGATCTTTATAGCGCTTTATTAATTTAAACCGATTGACGGTCCGAATAGATGCCTTTATTATAAGACATTAATCGATATATTATAGCTATTACCTACGTTACACCGGCACTATTCTATGCTAGCCTTAATACGGCCCTGCTTCGCCCTAGGTACGTTCTAGCCCGGGCCTAATTTAATATTAAAATTTGTTTTATACCGGCTTATTCAATAAGGCCGTATACTATTTTATTTATACGGATATCGGGTTGTTTTTACCGTTTGTAATCACTTAGTCTAAGGTCATAAAAGAAAGACTGCTAGTATAGGAATGTAGTATTATAAGATATAGTTGCATGCACGTAATTACGTGATCACGTGCGCACGCGACTTAAGGGAGGCTATATTATAATACGGTAGCCTCCTCTCTAGCTAGCCGCATTATATAGAATACACATACACCGGTTAACCCTAAGGACACTATCTAACACGCTTAATAGTATAAACACTAGCTTTTTAAGGTATTATTACGCTAGCCGTAGAAGTATTTATATAAGTGCCGGAATAAGGCATAGGTCTATATAGTTACACTAGACTTAAAGTTTATGCTATTTCCTAATAAAGACGATAACTTAGCGAACCCTAAGCGAATAAGGGAGGAAATACCGGCGACTCTTTTAGACTTTAAAGACGTGTTTTCTAAGCATAAGGCCGATTTATTACTAAGGAAGAAAGGCACTAATTACGTAATTAACCTATTGCCCGACTCTAAGCCGCCTTTTAGACCTATCTACCCTTTTTCTTAGTCCGAAGTTTAGGTCCTTAAGGAGTGGCTAGACTAGTCTATTAAGTATAGTATTATTCGGAAATCTAAGAGTTCGGCCGGGGCTTTTATTCTTTTTATGCCTAAGAAAGACGACACTTTACGCCTTAATATAGACTACCGGGGGGTTAATAATATTACCGATAAGAATCGCTACCTACTCCCTTTTATTTCGGAGATTATAGACCGTTATTAAAAGGCTAAGTCCCTTTCGAAGATTAACCTAAAAAACGCATACTAACGCATCCGGATTAAGGGAGGAGATAAGTAAAAGATAGCCTTTCGTACTTATTACGTTTACTATAAGTATTTAGTATTACTATTTATTTTAACTAACGCCCTTACTATATTTTAGTTATATTAACTAAGTTCTTTATAGGAATATAGTATTATAAGATATAGTTACGTATACGTTATCTATATAATTACGTACGTACGTAACTCTAAGAGGCTATATAATATACGGTTACCTCCTTCCTAGCTAGGATACACACATATAGAATATAAACCCTATTAGTTAACCCTAGTAGACCCTATCTAATACTAATTAATAGTTGACTTATAGTTAATTTTAGAATAGTAAGGATAGAAGAGATAAGATCTATTATGCTTAAGATAGCTCGCATAGATAACCCGTTCTACGACCTCTATAAGGATCTTATGCTAAGCCAGTTTATTAAAGTCACCGCCTTAAATAAGAGAACGTAATATCGTAAACGCTAGCTCTATTATTAGTCTCGGCCTAAGAACTAAAGAAAAAGACGACAGAGCTGCATTAAATAAACTACGAACGCAGACGCGTATATAGACAATAACACCCTAGAATCCCCGATATTACGATAACTTCCTTAGACTACGTAGACAATAGACTATTCGGCAGGTTGATAAGGGACGTGTAGGTCCTAAAGCACGTCCTTAACGCCGTTAATATCGAACGTTAGAATAATAATATTAATCCCGATAAGGAACTAATCGAGGAAGCGGCGATAACCTACGTCGTAAGGTTCTTATTAGACTATAAGCCTGATTTAAGTATATAAGGATATAATATCTTTAGCTACTTTTAAGAATACTTTTATATATAGAAAGAGGTAATATAGCAGGCAGTTAATCCTACCTATAAGAGATTAGTGCGCATTCTTGTCCGCCGACGAGGCATTTATATAGGACCCCTTAGAGGTAGCTTTAACCGACAACTTATTACTACGCAATCTATTACGGATCCTCTAACATAGCCCGAAGGAGAACTAGCGAGAATCTAATTCAATAGAGGCACTACGGTCCCTAAGACTATAGACGCTAACTACGCGCTCGCTAACTTACTACCCCGTATAGTTAAATATACACTGGAAACACGCCTATGCAACCCTTAACCCCGCCTAATAAAGTACTAAGTGTCGCCGGAATTACCCCTAATCGACCCTAAGACCGGTAGGAGTAGTCTTAAGGCTGGCTCCTATACTCGTTTTAACCTCGTAGCGGTAAATAACTATTAACCCTACGAGTTATTAGTTTCGCGATAACTACAGTGGTTTAGTTAACCTATAAGCAGCGGCTGTAATCCCTAACCCTAAGCTTAAAGCATACCTTTAGATTCCCTTAGCGTACGTCCTAAACGAACTAATTAATATAGATCTTTAATAGAAATTTGCGAAACTTTAGGACAGTATAGAGAATTATATTAGCAAGCCTTATGACTTATTTAATAATAAAATCCGCTAGTTTATAGGGATCTATTATAGTATTAATGCTACGCCCGGCTGATTCTATAAGCTGCTTTCGAGGATTCTTACGGGTCGCGCTTAAGTATACTACCTTTAATATATTACGTAGACTACTACGTTTAAGGCAGCGTATAATAGCATTAAGAGGCATTTTAACACCGAGGTAAATAAGGTATATTACTCTACCGATTAGACCTCTATCTCGTCTAATAAGCTGCGCACTTAAGATCCTACGCTATCTCTATAAGATATCCTAGAGCTACTCTTTAATAAGCTCTAATTGTATTAACGAGCTTTCGGCGGCACCTTCGTCGGTAAAGACTAACTGCGAGCTACTGTGATTTAGGCGTGCCGTAATATTCCCGAACTTACCTAGGCTTTATTCCGACCTTCTAAGTATATCGAGACCTTATTCTTAGAGCTCTATTTATCCCTTAAAATAAGCCTAACCTTTAGTACTCCCGGTTAATTCCTAACTAAAGATATAGATAATTCTAATTTAGAAGCGATATACCTAGACCGTAGGTATACTAATAACCGAGGCAAAGGAGGATACCGTAGCTATATATAAGGATCCGGACGAGGAATTAATAGTAGCGGCTATCGTAGCTATTCTAACCGAGGTTATAAAGGACGATAAGGCTACTAGATAAACAACCGCCCTTAGAGCAAGAAGTGCTTCGTCTATAATAAGGAAGTTTGCTAGTTAACTAAGCATAGCGCCGAAGAGAGGCAGAAGACGAAAGACTAGTATCTAACCTAATATTACTTTTAAGGAACACCCGCTACTAACCTAATAGCATATATAACGGAGTATAAAGGTTACGAAATCAACGGCCTAACTAACGATCAGGAAGTTAAAGAGTACTAAGATAATACCGCTAATTTAGAATAATAGTAGGCAACCTAGATGCTCTATTTATAGGCATTTATATACCTTTTTATAGGCGAAGATATATATACCCTAGCATAAGTAACGCCGGCTTCCAAATTTCTTATCGACGATAGGTACTTAAGGAAGCAACTCTAAGGTATCCTAATTAACACCGGCGCTATAAAGGTATCGATAGCTAGTTAAGAATAATATCTCGCCTTTTAGCGAGAGAATCCTAATATAAAGCTTAACGACTCTATAGCTAGCTAGGCCTCGATTAAATTCGGGAATAGCGATGCTATTAAATCTCTCGGCTTACTAGCCGTAGAAACACCGTTAGGAAGGATTACCTTTTATATGCTTGCGTCTCCGACCTCTTTCCTCTTTTATCTCGCGGATATAAATCGTTTAAATATGTATTACGATAATATAACGGACGTTATTATTAGCAAAAGCAAAGGTATCTCGCTCCTAGTAGTCCGGAAATCGGGGCACCTTTAGTTCTTCCTTAGTAAGCAATAATAAGCAATATCTCTCGAGAAGAGAGATATACGCTGTGCATATAGAAGTCAAAGACTAAAAAGGGGGTTAAAGACGCAGACAGTCTGTATAGAGCTATTTAAATCTTATGCAGGCAGGAAATATAGTATAGAGGTGATTGATTGATCTCTAACCTCTCCCTACCTTACTAAGGGGGACTGCCCCCTTTTATAGGCAGTCCTATCCCTCCTAAATCAGTAGCCCCCTTTGGCGTTCCACCTAAATGTCTGAGCTTAAGACACAGCCCCCTATTTCCTTTTTCCTGCCCAGCCTTTTTCCCAGCCTTTTTCCCACGCCTTTTTCCAAAGCCCTGTTTTCTCAAGCCTCTTTTCCACGCCCCTTTTCTAAGCCTCTTTTTCTAAACTCTTTTTCTAAGCCCCTTTTTCTTAGCCCCCTTTTAAGCCCCTTTTCTAAGCCCATTTTCTAAGCCCCTTTTCCAACTAGCTTCGGGTGCCCTATAGGCCGCATAGCGATACACGGGCCGCTAGTAGTCCCCCGGGTAGTTCTCTAGGTCGAGAGCCCGCCTAGGCTACCTAAGTCTTACAAATCCTAGCCTAGCTTCGCAATACACCCCCTTAGCTATAGCTTGCCCCCTTTAAAAGGGGTATAGCTATCTATAGGTCTAGGACTTTAGTTATATAGTTAGCTAGGGAGGACACTTATAGCCCTACTTACCGCCTAGGACTGTAAAATAGGTAGTCACCTTCTAAGAGCTTTATAGATAATAGACTAACTCCTTAAGTTCTAGAAACTAGATTAAACTCCTTGCCCGCTAAGTTAGGGGTCCTATCCTAAGGTTATTCCCCGAGACGGTTTTTAGGACCTACTAGATAGAGGGAGAGTCGCCCTACTGCTATTCGGCTGCCTCGCACCTAGCTAGCCTGCTGGCTAGTATTGCTTCTCGAAGGTCCTCTTAGCGGGCCTTTAGTCGGATTCTTTCTCTAATATCTTCTAGCCTAACCTACTATAAGAACACAGCTAGTCTTTGCTTAGGAAGGGCCTTTATAAGCCTATTAGCCTTTATCTCTACTATTAGGATCTACCGGAGCGAGATAAGTCCCTGCTAGACCTCCTATCGTAGCTAGTGCTAATCAATATCAACGTGCCTAAGCCTAGTTAATAGCTTATTGTTTTCTTCTGTAAATAACCTAATAGTCTAAGTGTTATCACACTCTAGGACTAAAGAGGTCGGAATCTAAAGCTATAAAGACGTAAGCAACCGGCTAAGGAAAATAGCCTCCTTTACTGCCTCTAAAAGAGCGAGCATTTCTGCTTCTATGCCTAACGTTGTAACTATTGCCTATTTAGACGCTTTCTAGGCTATATAGCCTCTAAATAGAGACATAATATATCCTTAAGAGCTTTTCCGGTCGACTAAGTTATCGGCAAAGGAGGCATCGCTAGAATAGAGGAATATCTTAGCCCCTTTCTGCTTATGCCCTCTTAGGCGTAGTCCGTGGCTTCTAGTCGAGTAAAGGTAGAGAATAGCTCGGTCTACTGCCTCTTAGTGCTTTATAGAGGGATTCTAGTTATACCGGGCTAGCCGGGAGACCGTAAAGGCTATATCGATCCTAGTAGAAATTGCTGCAAATAGTAGTAACCCAACCTTCTAGAGGTAAGCGTGTTTTTCTTATTCTATTGCGTAGAAGGTCGATAGAGATAGCAGAAGCTCTTCTTCTAGCATCGGAGTAGCTAGAGCTCTTTATTCTAGCTGGTCTAGTAGAAACTTATAAGCTACCTTATCGATATAGGCATCCTATGTCAACTAGATCGTCCGTTGGCTTCTATTTCATAGAATTCGAATGCCTAGAAACCACTTTAGTTCTCCTAGAAGGGTTATCTTATATCTTTCTTATAGACCTTGCTTTGCCTCCTAGGCTATCTATTGGTCTTCCTTTCGGTAGGCCTAGATAATATCGTCTATATAGAAGAAGACGATTACAGCTCCTTTTATTATAATATAAGGCTCTTAGGGAACCTTTTTAAAGCCTAGGGTCTTAAGAGACGATGTAAGGTGCTATTGCTAGACGAGGGGAGACCTACGTAGACCGTATAGGGCCTTCTAGAGCCGTATAATCCTACCTTCCTTTTAAAACCTAGGGGGCATCCGCATATAGACGACTTCGTCCTTGTCTAAAGGGCAGTTTATAAAGGCGTTTACCGTATCTATTTAGTCTAATTTAAGGTCGTACTCGGCTGCTATAGCTATTAGAGCCCTAAAAGACATCCCGGCTAAGGTTATAGCTCTTATTAGATGTTACTATTACTATCTTCCCTATTTGCGTTCCACCGGGAAATCCCCGGTTCTTCCCTAGATTCTACTATAGAATTCCACGGGCTTCTACGGTCATTTACCCCGCACTTCTATAGGCGCATTACCTACTTTTCTACGGTTATATTTCACCGTAATCTCACGGTGATTTTACGGTTATTTATATAGTCTTTACCCGTAAAATCTCTTCCCTTCTATAGTCTTCTACCGTAGAATTCTAATTCTCTTCTACGGCTTCTACCGTCACGGCTTCTACCGTAGAATTCACTAGTCTTCCACTAGACTGCGTTTTATTTGCTAACTATATAACTTATTTATCGTACGGCACGATCTATTATTTTTCCTACCGATCCTTCCGTCCGATTATTTACGTCACCTGTTTTTCCTTAGGTCTACGCGGCTGATTTCGTCCGAGGAATTTTCCTATATATAGAGACTAATTAGCCTCCCTAATAGATAAGATAAAAGCGATTATTCTTAGTGATTTACATTATTTTACAGCTTCTAATTCTTCCGTATAGGCTGTTTTAAGCCTTAGAGCCTCTCTTCTTTTTTAATTACTATTACCTAAATGTCGAGGACCCGACTAATTAGCGTTCGATAGTTATAAGCCCGGACGAACTTCTCTACGCATAGAGAGTTCTAACGGCTTATATTTTTAGCCTGCTAATACTACGACTTACGGCAGTAAAGCCTTTGCCTTTATATCTAGCGAATTAACTTATAGAGGACTAGTATATCTTTTAAAAAGCGTTATTAATCTAGCGAATCGACTCGCGGAGGATTAGTTAGTACGTTTACCTTATTCTATTAGTGTTTTCCTACACTTAGTTTAGTTTTTACGGTTTGTTTGTATATATTATGTATTTAACTACCCCTCTCCGGTGGTTTTACTATACTTTTACCTATGTTACCTTCTACGGCTTCTACTATTATAGCTTCTACCGTAGAATTTACTAGTCTTCTACTAGACTGCGTTTTATTTACTAACTATATAACTTATTTATCGTACGGTACGATCTATTATTTTTCCTACCGATCTTTCCGTCCGATTATTTACATTACCTGTTTTTCCTTAGGTCTACGCGGCTGATTTCGTCCGAGGACCTTTCCTATATATAGAGACTAGTTAGCCTCCCTACTAGACAAGACAAGAGCTATTATTCTCAGTGATTTGCATTATTTTGCAGCTTTTAATTCTTCCGTGCAGGCTGTTTTAAGCCTTAGAGCCTCTCTTCTTTTTTAATTGCTATTACCTAAATATCGAGGACCCGACTAATCAGCGTTCGATAGGTAAGCTCCTACTAGAGGTACTAAGTCACTAGGCTTATCCTCTATATTAAACGCTAGCTCGTCGGCGCCTCGACATTAGTGTAATAGCAATTAAGTAGAAGAGAGGTTCTAAGGCTAAAACAGCCTATAAGGAAGGATTAGAAGCTGCAAGGTGTAAATCACTAAGAATAATAGCTCTTATCTTTTCCAATAAGGAGGGCTAACTAGTCTCTATATATAGGGAAATCCCTCGGACGAAAACAGCCGCGTAGACCTAAGGAAAAGAGGTAAAAGAAAGAGTCGGATAGAGTCGCCGGTCGGAAGCGCCGGTCGTAAACAATAAATCGCATCCGTACGATAAATAATTATATAGTTAGTAAATAACTAAACTAATAACGCAATAGTCTATTAGAAGGACTAGTAAATTCTATGGTAGAAGCCGTAACTATGTAAAGGAATTCTACGGTAGAAGCCGTAGAAGAGAATTAGAATTCTACGGTAGAAGACCGTAGAAGGGAAGAGATTTTACGGGTAAAGACTATATAAATAACCGTAAAATCACCGTAAAATCACGGTGAAATATGACCGAAGAAAAGTAGGTAAATACGTCCGTGGAAGTGCGGGGTAAATAACCGTAGAAGCCCGTGGAATTCTATAGTAGAATCTAGGGAAAAACCGGGGATTTCCCGGTGGAAAGCAAATAGGGGAGACGGTAATATTAACACTCTAATTAGTCTCTAAGGCATTGCGATAGTTAATATAGGTAAGGCCGATTCGAATAGAGTTAGTAACCCTAAGGAGATCACGTAGATAATTAACGATGCCTCGAAGGTTTGGGCTTTCTAGGAAGTACGCGATGTATAACTAGTCAATAGTCTTATAGACCTAAGTCGAAAGGTTAGCGATAGCTTGCTTATCCTAGAGGTATTTAGCGTAGTCTTCCTTATAGTTATAACCCTTAATCTTAAAGCTCTAGTACTAAGCTAGAGTAAGGCTTATAATAGGGTTCCTAAGGGTAAGGGTATTTAGCCTTATAATCTCTTATTCCTTAGTTACTTTAGTCGGCGGAAGTAGCTAAAGGACCTCTTTAGCGGCGATGCCTTTATTATTAATATACTTCTAAACCTCTACGCCCTTCGCTATACGGCGGAAGGTCGAGAACTATATAGCCTAATGCTCTAACGTAGTTAGAGTCACCTTAGACTTAGTAGTGTTAGTAGTATTAGTTATAATTAAATAGTTGTTTAGTATTTAAGTTAAAGTCAATAATGTTCCTAAGTAAGAGAAAGCGGTTGTTATATAATCCTTTATAAAGGGATCTAAGGATCTATTTATAAGTGCTTATAGGTAAAGTATATACGGCGGCTAGGAAGACTAGGAATATAGTCCTTCTAGCCGTATAGTAATACCTCCGTTAAACACCTATCTATAATAGTGTCGATAGCTATATTGTAAGTTACCTTTCTAGTTTAAGGCTCGATCGCGGCGCTAATATCGATGCCTTACTAAGCAACCGATTAAGGGCTTATGCAGTCGATCGAGAGTCTTATATACTTTCTTAAGAACCTTACACGCTTTCTTAGCGATATAACCCTCGGATGGATTGTGCTCTAAGTGTGCCTCGGCATAGGCCCTATATATAACGTATTAGCCGGGAGGGCTTAGGCTATAATCCTAAGGTCTCGTAAAGTCGTTGAAATCTTTAAGGATAGGCTCCTTATAGGAAGATGCTTCGTTTGTCTAAATTGTCGTCTATAGTAGCAATTTGCGCTAGTTTATATACCGGGCTTATAACTATTGTATCTATCCGTAAGGGCCCGCACCTATAGGCGCGAGGGGTAGTTAATAGGTATACTTAAGGTTACAAAAAGGGGCACTAATTGATAAGAGAAAAAGGTCTAATAATGCGATGTATAGTCGTAGGCTAGCTGTCTTACAAAGCACCTTAAATAGGTGCGCAAGCGGACACGTAACCTGCACTAGTATAGAGCTATATCTAACACCTCCTTATAGGCACGCTCTAATGCGATAGAAGATCCGCGATGCTCGTCCTCGGATTAAGGAGGATTAGAAAGTAAACGTAAAGAAATCCTTTTAATAAGGCGTATTAATACCTCTTCGGATATTACTACTTATATAACTGCCGGAGCTAGTTACCCGTTGGCTGTCTTTATGCTTACTCAATTAGCTCTACATTAAGTTAGGCAGAAAACCTATAGACAGGCAGAAAACCTTTAGACAGTCGAATCGGCCAATCAAAAGAGGAAGAGGGATAGGGTAAGGTCGGTTATTAAAAGTCATTAAAAAATTGTTTTAGGTGCAAAATATAGCCATTTCGCGATGCATTCCGCATAGCGCTTTTAAAATAACCTCTTCCCTAGCTTAAAAAAATAAAGACAAATTCTAGCCTATTTTAAGATAATTTTTATATACTAGAAGATTCGTAGACATTCGTAGAGTTGATTTTCCCCCTTTACCCCTCTGCCCTATACGTTTTTGTATAGCGATTTTGTCTAAAGGTTTTCTAGCTGTCTAAAGGTTTTCTGCCTAACTTAATGCGGAGCTAATTAAGTTAGCATCTAATAGTCAACGGGTAAAAGGTAGGGGAAATTTACGCAATAGTAGGAAAGAATATAGCTAAAGGAGGAGGTAATATAATAGCCTGCCTAAGGAGGGCGGTCGTTAACGTAGGCCGGAAAATCAGTAATTAGCCGGCTATAGGGTCGTCCTAAAATAAGGGATTAGGAAGGGGATTATTCTCGGATAACGGGCTAGGAAGGGGTTTATCCTCGATATCCCTTTCGAAACTAAACGCCGGACGTTTTCCTTCCGCTATATTAGATCGTAACTAGTATTAAATTAAGTCTAGTTAACGGTTAAAGTCGATATTTAGTCGGTATAGCTAATAGGATTCCGTATACTAAAGAGCGTTAACTCTTAAAAAGAGTTAATTACGCTTATCCTAAAAGGTTAAGGAAGAAAATATTTAAAGTACGGCTTAAAGATTGCCTAGATAATTAATCTAACGGGCCGGGAATTTTATAAGTCTAGCGTATTTCCCGTATATCGCGGGTTTAAAGGATCCGTCGAAAGGGTAGGGCTTGCCTTAAGACGTATAGAAGTTATAGGCAATAGCTTCTTTAAATCGGGCGTATAATTTAGCCTTAAGCTCTTTAAGGATAGCTATAGGGAAGAGGTCGCGTATAATCGGTTATTCCGCGTAAGCTTATAGGAGTTTTCTTCTTAAGAAGGTATCTAAGGATATTCGCGGAAGAAGTCGATCGTGCTACTATAGTAAACCGTTTAGCAGCGGACGGGAAGCTAAGGTAAAGACTTACAACGATTAATCGTAGGCAACTATAGAAGCGAGGTTGCCGACGATAGATCGCTAGGAAGACCTTCTACTCGTTATAGTTTAGTACGACTCTAAAAGGGGTCCGCAAAGCGTAGCCTCTAATAATACGGTTAAAGGTAAAGATAAAAGGAGTCTAGCTATACTAGAGTTACTACTATTTAATATATATATCCTTATGCAATAGAAATAGGATCTCTATAAGGGCAGATATAGACTAAATACCGGTCGTTTATAGGAATAAGCATAAGATAAAACTAAATAAAATAGGTAAATACCTAATTATAAAAAGCTTATCCCCCTTTCTTAGTCCGGGGAATCTATCGTCTAAATACTATAGTCCTTCTATAGTAGAACTTTAATATCTTTTATAGTAGAATTCTAATATCTTCTCCAATAGGATTCTAATGTCTTCTACGGTAGAATTCTAATATCTTTTACGGTAGAATTCTAATATCTTTTACGGTGGAATTCTAATGTCTTCTACGGTGGAATTCTAATGTCTTCTATAGAGGAATTCTAATGTCTTCTACGGTAGGATTCTAATGTCTTCTACGGTAGAATTCTAATGTCTTCTATAGTAGAATAAATAAGTGGTATCTCTAGTTGTATATAGCGTGCTTATAGAGGTATTCTACTTAGAATAGATGTCTAGGTAGATCCCGTAATACGCTAGCTCTAATTCCCTCGCCGGCTCTCCTTCGCCGATAGTAGCGACTATAAGTCCGGCTTTATTACTTATTACGCCTTTTCCGTCTCCCGGATTAACGCTTATACTAAGTCTATCTACTTTTTATTTATAAAGCTTAGCTATAAGGTTATTCTCGGCCTTCCTTAGCTACGTTACTATACCCCTATCGTTAGCTAAGTAACTTACTCTCCTTTTAGTCCTTATTTTACCTCGGCTCTTGCCTTTCGGACTACTAGCCTTATCTTATCTTAGGCCTTTCGGCCGCCCTTACCTACTATACCCGTATTATAATTCCTATCTTAAGGGGAATCTTATTAATAAAGATAATTCGTTTCCCTTCTACCCCTTCTTTTAAAGACTCTAACGATAAGGGCGAACCTCCCGCCGCGTTTTTGCCTATAGTTTCTATTTCTAAAGGAATATAATTAATAAATATAATTCGTTTTCCCTTTGCCTTTTTTATCGAGGACTCTAACCACGAGGTTAAGCCCTTTACTACCGCCTTTGCCTATTCTCCGGCCTTTATCCGCTTAGCCTATATTAGTTCTATTCGTTTTAGCAATATTATCGAGTTTATTCCCCCCCTTCTTAATCTTTCCCTCTCTACGTTTTTTAAGGACGTTCCTAACGTAGGTAAACCCGCTTATCTAGACTCCTCCCGCTAGGTTAACGACGCCGGCTCTAATTCCGGTTACGACTTTAATAGCCCGGCTACTCTCTACCCTCACCGCTACGTTAGACTACCTCGCCTTTATCCTATCTATAAGACCGCTAGCTACCGCCGTCCGGCACTATAGCTAAGTCGTAAGACTATCGGACCTTAGCCTTTCCGCTTTTCCTCCCTTAACGACTTAGCGTTCGATATCCGGATGCTTAACGTCGACGCTATAGTAATATTCTACCGGAAGCCTAAAGTCTAGACTTCTTAAACCTTAATTAAAGACCTTACTGCCGAACCTTTGCCTATTAAACCTCCGCTATCTATCGACTAAGATATCTATAAGGACTTTTATTAAGCTATTTTAATTAGGTATATAGACGCCGACGACGCTAAAGCCTACCTTAACCCCTAACTTTACGACTTTATCGACGACTACTTTAATAAGATCTACCTTAATAAAATCTCTTTTAACGATATCGCTAAGTTCTTTTAAAAGCAAGAGAAAGTCCTTTATACGCTTAATAAGCTTTAGGCTAAGGTCCTTAAAGAGCTTTATTATATAATCTATATATAGCTCTAAAGCGAGGCTAATAAGCTTACCCCTTACCGTACCGTTAATACTTAAATTAACCTTAAGGAAGGAATATACCCTCCTTATACCCGCCTTCGCTCTTTTAGCAAAGCTAAGAACTAGATCGTCCGCGCGTATATTAACGAGTAGCTTAAGAAGAACTTTATCTACCGCTCTACCTCCCCCGCTATTGCCCCTATTATACTTGCCTATAAGCCTAGCGGGGGCGTCTATTTTTACGTTAACTATCGCGGCCTAAATAAAGCTATAATTAAGAACCGTTTTCCCTTACCCTTTATCTACGATACCCTCGCCTATATCCGGAAGGCGAAGTTTTTTACTAAGATCGACGTTATCGCGGCGTTTAACCGTCTTTGCATTGCCGAAGGATATAAGTAGAAGACCGCGTTCGCTATACGGTATAGGCTTTTCGAGTATTATATTACCCGCTTAAGCCTTACCGCCGCCCCGTCTTACTTTTAGAGTTTTATTAATATAGCCCTTTACGGTATCCTTAATGAATTCTGCTTTACCTATTTAAACGACGTCTTAATCTTCTTAAAGACGCAGGAGGAATACTAAGCCTACGTTAATACGGGTTTTAAGCGCCTTAACGCCGCCGGCCTTTAGCTTAACGTAGATAAGTATAATTTCTACGTTACCGAGACTAAGTACCTCGGCCTAATTATCTTAGATAAAGGCATTCGCATAGACCTTAAAAAGGTTTATATAGTCTTAGACTAGCCTACCCTTTCTTTTATTAAGGACCTCTAGCGCTTCTTAGGATTCGCTAATTTTTATCGGCGTTTTATTCGCGGCTTTTCTAAGCTTATAAACCCTTTAAACGCCCTTACTAAGAACTCTACCCCTTAGATCGAGTCCCCCGCCTACGCTTACCCCTTCGAAGCCCTTAAGCGAGCTTTTACTACCGCCTTAATCCTTATATACTTCGACCCTTATCGTAAGACTATAGTCTAGATAGATACTTCCGACTAAGCCGCAAAGGGTATATTAATATAGCTCCTCGACGATAGTCGTTACTATCCGCTTGCCTTCTTTTCGTTAAAATACTCCGCTTAAGAGTATAACTACGAGATCTACGATAAGGAAATCCTCGCGATTATAAAATCTCTTAAGGAGTAGCGCCTTAAGCTTAAAGGCCTGCTTAAGTTTAAGATAGCCTCGGATTATAGGAATCTTTAGTATTTTATAACTATAAAGCTCTTTAACTAGCGGTAGGCCCGCTAGGCCGAATTCTTTAATCGTTTTAATTTTAAGATTATCTTTTAGTCTAGCTTTTAAGCTATTCTCCCTAACGCCTTTAGCCGCCTGCCCGGCTCCCGCCCCCTCTCCCTTACCAACCGAGCCGACGAAAGGATCGACTACCGGTATTAGGTTATCCTCCTTAAGTCTAAGATCGCCGCCTCTTTCTATCCTAATACTACTACCGCCCTTAGTACCGTTAAAGAGTCCGATCTATTTATAAATATAATTTATAAATATAATTCTAACTGCCTCGACCTTTACGCCTTTAACGACTTTAAGCCGATCGACGACCTTATCGACCGGGCCTACTCCTCCTCCCCGCTAATTTCCGCTATTCGCGTAGCTCTTTCGTCCCTATAGCCCTATTAGCCTTACCCCCTTCGAGCCCCCCTCCGTTCGATCCCTAAGACCGCTCTATCTAAGGTCTAAGGCCGGTTCTATTTCTAAGGCCGGCTCTTCGTTCCCTTTAATAACGTCTTAATCCTTTAGATCCTTATCCGCACTTATACCTCCCCCTTCGCCGGCTACCTAAGGCGTATAAAGACCGCTAGCCTCGACCGCCGGTCCTATATCTAGCCCGGTATATACGAGTCTATTTCTAGCTTTATATAGAATTATTATATATGCTTACGCGCTAAGTCCCCTTATTCCTCCCCTTTAGGCCTACTCAAGCCCTTAAGTATTCCCTTCGCCCTATTAACTAATATCTCTATCGACTTTATTACTAACCTCCCTATCTACCGCCGTAACGGCATTAAGTTCTTTAATATCCTTATTATTATCGACCGCCTAACAAAGATACGCTACTACGTCCCGATACCCTTAATAACCGTTAAAGACGTTATTTACGTATTTATTTCCCGCGTTTAGTCCCTCTACGGCACCCTAGCCTCTATCGTTAGCGACCGTAGTACTTAGTTTATCTCGGCTTTTTAATAGTAGCTTAATTACCGCCTTAGTTACCGCCTCTACCTTAGCTCCGCCTACTACCCTTAGACTAACGGTTAGACCGAGATCGCGAACGCTTAGATAGAGGTTTACCTTTATTATTATATTACCTACCTTAAGGACGATTAGGTCGACCTCCTTCCCCTCGCCGAGTTTATTACTAATAATCAGGTCTCTAAATCCACCGGCCTTTCCCCTTTCTTTGCTAATTAATTATACTTTTAGTCTTTAGTCGGATTCTATAACTACGCGACTATTTCTACCTAGCTCGACGCCGTAAAGTCGTCGAATTCTTTAGCGGAGCATTTATAGAATCCGTCTACGCTTTATATTAAGCTTATAGAGAGCTTAGTGACTTACCTATACGAATCGCGTTTTCTCGCGATCGAGTACTCTAATATAGATGATTAAGAACTTATTATAGCTTTAGATACCGCTTACGCCGATAATCTAGATACTCGCTGTTCTTCCGAAGGCTATTTTATTAGCCTTTTTAACGGTCTAATCGCGTAGAGTGCCTAGAAATAATCTACGGTTATTACGTCTTCTACTAAGGCCGAACTTCTTATAGTCTCTTCTACCGTAAAAGAGCTAATTTCTATTCTTTGTTTATTTAATAATATTTATCTATAATTAGATATTCCTATTCCTACTGTTTAGTGCGATAACACCTAGACTATTCGCTTAGTTTCCGCCGAGATTCTAAAGATTTAAGGCGCCTTAAGGCATATTGAAATTTATAACTACTAGGCCGGATAGGAATTCTTACGCGATACTTTTAATATGAAATATATCCCTTTTAACTAGATAGTTACGGATAGATTAACTAAGTTACTTCTAAGATAACGTTTCTAAATGTTTCTTTACTAGCTTCGACTTACGGATATTTTATCTAAGATCTATAAGGAAGTCGATAATAATTCTAATTAGCCGGAAGTCGTTTCCTTTTAGCTAGGGGGGTATATTAATATTACCGTCTTCCCTATTGCTTTCCACCGGGAAATCCTCGGTTCTACTATAGAATTTATATAGAAGTATCTATAGAATTTATATATAATTATTACGTATTTCTACTATAGAATTCTACGGGCTTCTATCGGCATTTACCCCGCACTTCTATAGGGGTCTACCCTACTTTTCTTCTACGGTTATATTTTACGGTGATTTTACGGTGATTTTACGGTTATTTATATAGTCTTTACCTATAAAAATCCCTTCCCTTCTACGGCTTCTACCGTAGAATTTACTAGTCCTTCTAATAGACTATTGCGTTATTAATTCCTTTCTTGCTGATTGTATAACTATTTATCGCACGGATATAATCTATTGATTTCCGACCGGTATTTTCCGTCCGACTCTTTCCGTTATATATTCTCCTTAGGTCTACGCGGCTGTTTTCGTCCGAAGGATTTCCCTATATATAGAGACTAGTTAGCCCCCTTATTAAGAAAGATAAGAGCTATTATTCTTAGTGATTTACACCTTGCAGCTTCTAATCCTTCCTTATAAGCCTTAGAGCCTCTCTTCTTTTTTAATTGCTATTACCTAAATGTTGAGAACCCGACTGCCTAGCGTTCGATATCCCTTAAGCTAAACTCCCTCGAGCTATTTCTCCTCCCCAAGGTTTTCCTTTCCTCGAGCCATTCATTATCTCTCTCGCTCGAGCTATTTCCTCTTCGAACTATCTTCTCGAACTAATCTTCCGCCTTTTCGTCTCCTTACGATGCCTCGCTACGAGACCGTCTAAGCCGCCTCGAGGGACTAAGGCCCTAATCCACAACGCCTTGAAAAAATCAATGCAGACGCGGGCAGAGACTTGCTCCACCTAATTTTAGTGCGGGTCTCCCTATGTACCGTCTTACATCCTTGTCGGCTATTTCGCTCACCGCCTAAAAGGCTCGCGATAGCCTTATTTTCTCCCCTATAAGCTTCCTCGTCGACGAAGCCGCCGGGCATAAAGGCTTATGCAAGAGCTAATAGAATAGTAGCTTTCCTTATATTATCGTAGGCATCGTATTTAACAATAAAGCGGTTAGGGAAGTCGCCTAGGAACGAAGTCATACACGAAGAGGGTGTATCGAAAGCGCCTTGAAAAACGACATAGGCGATATGTCGAAAAACAATGCGGTGCGCCGCATTGTTTTTCGACATATCGCCTATAGCAGAATTCGATATTTTTCTTAGCATCTTTCCCTAATGTAGGCATCTACGCGATGCTGCACGACCCCTACTAGCGCGATACATTGTAAATAGGGATAGACATACAGCTATAGGAGGAGCAGCACGAATTCTTGCATTTAGGCCGAAAAACGCTACTAATCGGGGGACGAATACTCTTCTAGCCGAGTTGTATGTCCGCATTGGTTTTTTTAAGGCGTTGTAGATTAGGGCCTAAGACACCTCTTTTCGCCACGGTAGAACCTATGCTAAGGGCACCGATAAAGATACCTTCTAAATCTGCATTAACGGCGTTAAGGAAGTAGTATAGATGCCGTTACCTTAGGATAACGATAACGCCTTTCTCTCTTCTAATCGGGAACGTCGCTAACGAGAGACTTAGGACCGTTAAATAACCCGAGAGTCTTCTTACCGCGCTTAAAATAACCGCCGCGAACGCTACGACTAGAACGATTGCCGCCCTATCTACTAGGGCGAAGAATACGGGGAGGAAGAGGCCGAAGGAGCCTAATTTATTAGCCGTATAGCGGCAGCTTTGCCGGCTGCTATTTTACCTGCTATTGCTAAAGCTTCGCCGCCTATTATTGCTAAGCTTTCGGCGCTTGCTCTTACTACGATGCCCTCGCCGCCTACCGTTACGACGATAGATCCCTCGACTTTTCCTATTAAGACAATAGCCCCGCCTTTTGTTAGCCGTATAACGGCAGCCTCGCCGCCCGTTGCGACGACGTCTTCGCCGCCGTCCGCTAGCCGTATAACGGCAGCTTCGCCGCCTACTACACGCCCTATTCCGCCGCCTACTGCACGCCCTATTGCGATGTCTGCTGCACGCCTTAGTCCGCCGCCTGCTACACGCCCTATTGCGATATCTATAGCGCGCCCTATTCCGCCGCCTGCTGCACGCCCCGTTGCGATGTCTATAGAGCGCCCTATTGCCACGATGCCTTCGCCGTCTGCTAAAGGCCCTCTTCCTAAGGACCTTCCGGCCGTATTAAGCATCTCTCCCGCCGCGGCCCCTTCTCTTAAGGCCCCTAAGGAATCTAAGATTTGTCCTATTAAGACGATGCCTTCGCCGCCCGTAACGCTAGCTTGTCCTATTAAGACGATGTCTTCGTCGCCGCCTACTATAGGACCTATTGCGATGTCTGCATCGCGCTTAGTTCCGCCGCCCGCTGCACGCCTTATTAAGACGATGTCTTCGTCGCCGCCTGCTACACGCCTTATTGCGATGTCTATAGAGCGCCCTTAGGCGACTATGCTTTCGCCGTCTACTATAGGTCCTATTCCTAAGGCTCCCCCGGCCCCGAAGCCCTCTTCGTGCCGAAGGTAGAAGGCACCTTTCGCTTCCCGGAACGCTCTTTTTAAGCACCTTCGCCGGACCTATCCCGGCTAGTAGAAGGCGCCCGCCGCCGTTGTTGCGACTGTTTCAGCGCCTGCTATTAACGTCGGCTGTACGACGTTTCCCTAACCTGCCGGCAACTAGGCCATTTCTCTCGAGAACGTCTCTCACGGCCTTTCTGTTTAAGGACTCTCTACCGTTATCGAAGCCGTCTGCGCGACCGTTCTCGCGGCTATTGTTCGCCGCCTCGCCGCCTCTCCCCCCGCGGCTTCTACCTTACCTACTGCTGCTATTAACGCCGGCTACACGAATGTTCCCGCGGCTGCCCTAGATAAGTCGCTGTAGCAGCATCTTTATCCTACCGGTAAGTCATCGCCATTATGTTTTCTTTATTCTGCCGGCGAGCCCTCGTTATAGCGATGCTTTCCGTTTGATAACGCCTTCGGTAAACCGCCGCCGCCGCAACGACGCTTTTAACCTACCGTATTTTTAACCCGGCGGCCTTACGCTCCTTAGCGCACCGATTAGCGCCGCTTTAGACGCTTGCAGCACGATTAGAGAGCACCCGTTTAAGGCTACTGCTCCGCTGCCTAAAGAACGATCGCCGTTATATACCCCTTTCGGCGATTAAGGAATTCGATCTAGATAATAAACGGTTAATAATTAGGCATGACTTATTAGCAAAGGAACGATTTAGAGGATTAATTAACCTTATAATAAGAGGTCTTAATTTAGCTTATTCTTATGTGTTTAGTTAGTTATTTATTCCTACTGAGGTTAGTAAAGGTTCTTTTTTTAAGGCCCGTATTATAATGCGCTAAAGGCGGGCAACCTAGCTAGGTGCCTACGGATTAGCAGTAAGTCCGGGCTCCGGCAGCCCCTATATCTCGTAAGGCATACCGGGTTACCTTTAATTTATCATCCTTCTTTCTTTATAGCACCCCCTTTGCCTAGTGCCCTCTTATTTACACTAACTTCTCTTAACCTAGCTTATTTAGTCGGGCATTATCCTCTATCTTATTTATCTAGTATTCCGCAAAAGGACCGGAAATTAGCTAAATAGCCTTAAGAAAAGGCTATATAGCCTAAAGACCTTCCGATTCCGGCAACTTAATTAGCTAGGCGTTATTAAAGACCTTCTACTAGTAAGAAATCTATATTATAATATTTATCCGGTTCGGTGCCTTTAAATAGTATAGAACTACGCGAGAATAGTCTTTTATTGCGTTTACGATGTCGGCTTTATACGCCGCTATAGTAAAGCTAATTCCTTAGAAACCTCGTATTTATCGGCAATTATCGAGTAATAGTTCCCGATATTTTAAATAATAAACTATTAGATTAATATAAGAGATTTTGATTAGTCCTTATAGGCTTAAAGCAATATACGATATCGGGAAAAAAGAAACTTAAACCTCTTAAGTTCTTTTATAGATAACCCGGTAATATCTATAACTATTATATTAATTATAAGTATTACTATTTAGCCTAGTATAAATCTCTATTTAGCCTAGTAACACTTCGCATACACCTAAAAAACGCCTATACCCCCTATAGCTAGCCGCGCCTACTTAATTATAGTGCGTATATATAGTAGGCTATAGACTAATTCTTCCTATATAGTCGTATACATCGTATCGTTATATCGCATCTATCGTCGCATCGAATCGTCGTATCGCATCGTTATATCGCAACCTTATATCGCATTATTATATCGCAATAAATACTTAATTAATCTCCTAAGCCCTCGCCGACGCCGCGCCCTAAGCCGACGCCGCGCCCTAAGCCGACGCCGCGCCCTAAGCCGACGCCGCGCCTTAAGCCGACGAAGCCGACGAAGCCGACGAGCACGAGCTTTAGCTTCTAATTCCGCCGCTCCTACCCTCTACGACCTATAACTCCTTCGACGACCTCTATACCTTCCTTTAAACCTTCTATCGTAAGAATAGCGTAGGCATTATTAGGCGAAATAGCTAAGGCAAGCGTATCGTTAATAAGGAGGCCTAGCCTACTAGTCGTATGCTAATTTACGATCGTAGGCGCTCTTAGCCCTTAAAGAGCGTTAGGCTTCGCAATGCCTCTACCTAAAACACTAACTGCCCTATAAAGATTATAGCAATAACGAAGTAAAGCTCTAATTAGCAATAGACCTACTGTATTAAGGGCTATTATAACCACTCGTAGTTACTTTACCTATTAGCTTATAATATCTATCGCCGTCGTACCTTAGTATAGTAAGAGCTTAAGAGGGAGCTTTTAAAGCATCGCGCCCTTCTAGCTCGCGAGATAGCCTTAATCATTTAGGATAGGGCTAATAACGACGCCGCCGTTAAGGCCTTCTTCCGTTAGCGAGATATATATAACGATCGCTAAAAGATTCGTGCCGTAGCTCTTAGTAGAAAGACAGCTACCTAAGCCTTTATTAACTACCTTTAGCGTAGCGGCTTAAAGCATATTATTAAGTACGCCGATAATAACGATAACGATAATAATAACGATAGCGATAACGACTACGATATTCGGAAGGTTAAGGCTATCTTTTAGATATACCTATAGTGCGAGCAGATATAGAAGCAGTTTCTAAAGGTTATAAGGCTTAATAATACGTATAAAACGAACCGCTTTAAGATGTATCTCTTTTAGGCTACTAGAGTTATAGATTAAAGGTCTATCGCTAACTTCGCCTTTAGCCTAATTAATAACGAAAAGGAAGAGGGCTTCTAATAGCTATTAGAACGGCTTAACGAGCTACGGCAGTAGGTCGAGGCCCTAGAGCCGACTGTTATTATTAAAGATAAATAAAAGGCACTTAAAAATATACTTAAACGCGTTTTTCCTTTATTATAGCAATAACTTTGCATTTAGTACGTTAATGCAAAGATCTACGCTAGGATTATATCCCGTTGGAAGGAGCTAGGCTCTATAGATAACGATAACGACGAGGACGACGAGGACGATAAGGCTAACGAGGCTAACGAGACTATTAATACGGATGATAACCTCTTTAGCCGAAATGCTATATAAGCAGAGGCAGAAGAAGCTACCGGCGTAGACGAAGAAGAGCAATAGACGGAGAATAACCGCGATAGTATATTCGATGCTTAAAAGACTATTATCTATGCATTAATAAAGGAAAAGTTCCTTACTAATTAAAAGGCATTCGATTAAACCTTTTAACACTAACGCTATATCTTAAGGTATATCTCTAAGGAGTATATGCCTTAGCGCGAATAGTAGGCTTATTGCTATATTAGCCGCTACCGTAACTTTAGCTAGAGGGTTAATAGCCCTATTAAGACTATATATAAGGATATAAAGTTATATCTTCTAATAAGGACTAGCGATCTCTTCTACCTTTATAATGCCTTGCTTTAGATAATCGCTAATAAGGAACGCACTTATCTTAAAGAAGCTGCTAGGCAAAAGGATGCGCTTCGGCTAAAGTATAAGGGCTAAACGTAGCTCGGCAAGCTAAACGTTTAGGTTACCTACGTTGCTATTAACCTTCTTGCTAAGCAGCATCGGCTTGCTTTAGCAGCGATGCCTTTATAGGTTAAAGAGCCTATACCTCTTAAGCCGTATTCGCACCGCTTTATATAGCAATACGGGCTGCCGTATGCTTATATTATCTTCTAACGACTTTAGTCTAATATTGCACTTACTAAGCTCGATATACACCCTCGATAGTAGCTTATTAAGCCTTTTAACCTTAAAGAACCGCTCCTTTAGATCCGGGATCCTAATATTATATAGAACCTCCGTAGCCGGCCTCGTCTTACGAAGAATACTAGCCTTATTATACCTTTAACCTTATAGACGGATTGCTAAGATACCGTAGCCTTATAGCCGGCCTTATAGCTAAGAAGCAGGGGCCGAGGCCGACCATAGAGCCGAGGCCTCGCAGCCGTCGGCTTAATATAAGTATACGACGTAACTGTATATAAGCTAAGATAGATAAAGAAGGAACCTAGCTTATATAAGCTAAGATAGATAAAGCAGGAAGCTAGTCCGGCC
Organism: Ophiocordyceps sinensis; assembly: GCA_012934285.1. Classification (NCBI taxonomy): domain Eukaryota; kingdom Fungi; phylum Ascomycota; class Sordariomycetes; order Hypocreales; family Ophiocordycipitaceae; genus Ophiocordyceps; species Ophiocordyceps sinensis. Next base: position 10,312,036 of record JAAVMX010000004.1, read on the forward strand.
GGCCGTCGCAAAGATTACGCGTAAGGGCATCTTAAGGCAGGGGACGAGGGCGAGGCAGAGGACGAGGGCGAGGCAGAGGACGAGGGCGAGGCAGAGGCGTAGAGTTAAGGGCGGCGGCTAGGGCGTCGCAGGCGGATTAATTAACGGGCCGGCCGTGATATATTAAGATCGCCTTCGCCTTAAAGATGCGTTTTTAAACGAATTAAGCATCTTAATTAAACGGGAAGAATTAGTCCCCGGGTTGCTATAAATGCGCACTGTATTTATATAGGCGCGGCTAGGCGTGCGGGGTTAAGCGTTTTCCGGGGTATACGTAGGCTATAAAAAAATATCACTAGGCTAAATAGAGATTTATACTAGGCTAAATAGTAATACTTATATAATATAAGGTATAATATAACATTTTCCTTTTGCCGAAAACAAATAACCGTAAGTGTGGGAATTATAGATAGAATTCCAATGGAATTCCACGGTAGAAGGACTTCCCTTCTAAGGTGAATTCTATAGATGGAATTCCAATGGAATTCCATAGTAGAAGGACTTCCCTTCTAAGGTGAATTCTATAGATGGAATTCTAATAGAATTCCACGGTAGAAGGACTTCCCTTCTAAGGTGAATTCTATAGATAGAATTCTACTTCCTTCTATAGACTTCTACGGTCGTCCCGATAGACGCATCCGTCCGCGGAAGGTCTTTCCCGACTAACGCATCTATCTTTATATTCTGTTTATAGATCCCTTTCTATTCTTAGCTACCGAGGCTTCCCGAAAGGAAGCCCCGACCCTTCTCTTGTCTTATCTATAAGAAGGTAGTATAATCCTTAGCTAGATACGTATTAATAATTCTAATAAGACTACGAGACCTATATTTATATTTGCATTTAAGATACCTACTAATACTAATTAATAATTGTAAGGCTTAATTATAGATAGTAAGGTAGACGAGATAGTTCTATATCCTTCGAACGTATTTTAGATCTTTATCGAACGGCTTCCGCCCGACGATCTTATTCTATACACTTAGAGAAGGATAACTATGCTAAGAATAAGAAGACTTTACCTTCCGAGTCTAGCTCGCCCCTAAGGGTTGCGTATAGCTCTTTTTTAAACCTTTTGCTAACCGATTACCGCTTTAGAAGAAGAAGAGTAGTACTAGCAGAAAGTGCGTTAATAACGCCGAACGATAAATTTTTCGTAGAGAACCCTATAAACACACCGATAAACCGCGTAAAAAACAAGCACGCATTTTAACTTCGACATACTAACCTATTAGTCCTTTATCCGATATAATAGAGGAGACTTTTAGGGAATAGATAGAAGGCATAACTATCTACCGATCCCTTTTTCTATATATTAATGTAAAACATTAAGATAGCAATATTAAACCCGACGAGAATAACGGCATCGCGATTATAACATTAGTCGCTAAGTTTATTGCCCTTTGCGAAGCGTCGATCGATTTTTAAGGAAACGAGATCCTATTATACTTCTAAGACTACTTCTAAGGATAGACAGCGAATACATAGGGTCTAACACACGTAGACTATAAACGAGCGCTAAAAGTTCTAATAAGGAAAAGAGGAATATACACCGGTCGTAGTAATACATCTTATATAACGATCTTCCTAATGTTATAAGCACTCGGGAAACTATTAGAATAGCCTATAGAAGATATAATAGCATAGAAATTTAACGATAGCACGGAGGAATACACTAAGAAAATAGAGATAAAAATACGATAAATCCTTCCACGCCTATAACCGCTAGAATAGCCCCCTTCTAACTATTAGAAGCAGTTCTAATAGAAAAAGCAGCATCTATAATAAACGTTCTAGAGATGCTATAGACGTTAAATATACCTTTAACGGTTCCGTAGTTCGATTTAGGAGGGACTATTCTATCTAAGCAACAACCGATAGTTCTATATGAATAATAGCTATTTAATACTAATGTTCCGGGTATAACTATTTACCTAATATCACACCGATTTAATCGTCTAGATCTCTTTATAAATCCTACGGACTAAGGTTCTACGGCGATAACTAAATAGCTAAGCAATTCCAACCCTATTCTATTAGAGGCATATATAAGACTTCCTCTAGATAATATTCCGAATGCTATCGCTAATATAGATATCTAATAACGCTTTATTAAGCTTTAGATAAAAGATAAGAACTATACCGGAGAACTATATAACTTACTTAACGATAAACTTTAGGTTTTTATAAACTTATGCTATAACCTATAAATTAAACTAAGTTAGTTCTATGCTTTATTCCCTAGGATCCTCGTAGGACGTGCGTAAACCTATTATATTTAATATATCAACTAGATAGCGACATTCCGAAAGGCATACGATATAATTAAAAGACATTTTAACACAGAAGTCAATTACGTATATTATTATATAGACTAAATAACAACGACCTTCTATAAGTTGCGAGGAGAACACCCGGCTAAGCTATTGCATAAAATCCTTTAAGCTTTATTCGATAAATTGCAACTTTGCTAATAGGCACTCGGCAAAGACTTTATAGGCGATCTTCCCCTACGAACTATACTTATTAATGCATATAAAGGAGTTCCTAAACTAGAGTACGCTTTATTTAAACCCTTAACTAATGCCGAAGCACTTTTTGCCGACCTAAGATCCTCGTTGTAAATACACCTATCTCGCGGTTTATCTAACTAATTTATCTAAGAATATTAGTCTAATAACTAAGAAACTAAAGAGGATAACTACGACCCGTATAACTAGATATTCTACATAGATCGGAGATATAATAACAATAACCGTAGAAGATATAGATACTAAGGACGAGGAGGACGAAATTATAGCCGATTATTCAATCGTAGAGGATTCCGCGGAGGATTCTATAGTAGATACTCCCTATTAGCTATTAGATTATAAGCAGGGTCCTAAGCCTAAAGCAGCTATAGAGGCAACTACGGCAATCGTCTATAGACTAAGAAGTATTTTATATACGGAAAACAAAGATACTAGTTAACTAAACACACACCCGAGGAACGATAGAAATCGAAGGACTAATATATCGCATAATGCCACTTTACGAATATACTAACAATAGGTTTTATAGCCTACGTAACGCAATATAAAGGTCACGAGATAGACGATATAGTAGAAGACTTTAATAATAAATCTTATCTAAGAGACGACGATAACTTTATAAGATAATAGTAAGCTAGTTAGATAATTTGCTAATAAGCTTCTATACATCTGCTTACTAAAGAAGACCTATATAGTAAACAAAAAGCTATTACTATATCTAACTAGTTTATTATAGATAAAAGATACTCTAAGACACGCTTCTAAGGCATTATAGTTAATATAGGTGTAGCTAAAGTGTCTATAGCCGGATTCGACTAGTATATTGCCCTATAGAAAGAAGACCTTTCTATCACTATCGATAATTTAACGGCAGGATAAGCTTCTATTAAGTTTAGTAGTAGAGAGGCTATTAACTCACTTAGTTCTATTGCCTTTAAAACACTAATTAGAAAGATTACTTTTCACGTTCTAAAGACACCTACACCTTTCCTACTCTCTTTAGCCGATATAGACCGATTAGGTGTATACTTTAATAACACAATAGACATAATTATTAATTAAGGCGTAGTTCCCGTAATACGAAAATAGGGATATCTATAGTTCTTTCTTTCTAAAGATAAGGAATTAATTAACTTCCTTATAGAGGTTAAGATCCGAATACTCTATCGTCGGTTTAGATATCCCGTAGTTATAAGACTATATTATCTACTACGCTAAGCAGGATATAATAATATATTAATTAGAAGACTCGAAACTATTTCTAAATTTTATCACTAATGCTAGATACACTCCTAGGCTCTAAGACGATTTAAATTTATACTATAAGATAATCGAGAATTTAACTATAAGATTATTTTTAACGTTATATACCTCGGAAACCTATAACGACTAGTGCTATACGCAGTAGATTTAGCAACTTTATTCTAAGCAGTAAGATTCCTTCTATTAATGTCCGCTAAAGATGCGTAGGAAACACTACGTGCGTTATAGATTAATATATATCTCAGTCTACTAAATGTTATTAAACATAACGTAAGAACGAATTTTGCTTTTAATAAATTCCGAAACGAAGCGAAAGTAATAGGGATTATATATAAGTAAGTTCCGGTTAAAGCCTATTAGTCTATCGGAAAGATTAAAAGATATTATAGACTACTTAAACGAACATTTAGTATTCTTTAGGAGGAAATTAAGAACGTTACATTAGCTAAAGCCATCCTTTAAATAGTAGTTAAGGCAATTAATAATATAGCTAGTCCTAATAGTTTAGTTCTTATATTATTAGTGTTTAGTGCTTACCCTTAGATTATATAGGAATTACCCCCTTCTATAACAACGATGTAAAGAGCTATAGCTATGCAAAAGGCTATAAAATTGCTTCGCTAGATCTCTACTAAACGACGAATTAATAATACTATTTATAGCCGAAACGGACTATTAATAAAGGAGATTCTTAATCTTCTACTATAAAGTAAGGTCTATATATAGAGAGAAAAGAACGGTTAGTAAGGTCTATTTAAAATCGCAGTAATTAAAGGCTATAATATAATAATTAATACTATTAATAGTCTATAAGTATTTAGGTTAATATATATACAACTATACTTCTAAGACGAAAAATCGGTACTACTATTAGAAGAACTCCTAGCTGTAAATTAAGATATACCGGAATATAATTCTTAAGATAATAAACTAATAGAAGAATATGAAAATATATAAGAACCTCCTCGTATACCCCGTAAACGTAGTCGCCTATCCGATGCGAAAAATAAACTAAAGAATTAGCAGTTCTTAGCTAAGAAAGAGGTTAACGTATACGATCTTATACTTAAACTTCGTGCCGATAGCGTGATTATAACACCCGGTAACCTATTTAAAGAATCTAATATAAAAGATATTAACGACCTAGTTATTCGTAGTGTATTTAGTTTCGAATAATATAACGAAGAAAAATATAGAGGATATCGAATCTTCTGTTTACGGATAGTTAGAGAAGTTAAAGGACGTAATACTAAACTATACGAAAAGTCGAGACTAATAATCTAAGGATACAGTAATATTAAGAAGATATCTATACTTATATAGTCACTAATAATCTAGCGAGTTAGTTAACGTTTAATTATAGCAATTGCAGCCGGAATGCTTAAAGAATACAGAATAACATTATCTCTACGAGATATTACCTAAGCATATCCTTAGGCTAACATAGAGTTATCCCGAATAATCCTAATAGCTCTACCCGCTAAACTAGTAAAGAAGTATCCGGAAGGCATAATCATCCGTGTAATTAGACCTTTATATAGTATCGCGGAATCCGGACTATATTAGTTTAATATATACTATAGTTGTTAGTAGGGCTCTCTACGGTAAGCAGCCGGAAGCGAACCTATCGCACGTGTGATAGGGTGCGGTGTCTAGTTCTTATTGTCTTGTCTAGCTAGGAGGGAAGAGGGGAAAGGGGGCTCCTTTATAGGTAACGTGGCCTCGTTGCACGCACGTGATCACGTAGGATCACGTAGCTGCAACTGCCTCGTACGTATCCCTTATCCCTTGTTCCTATACTAGCAGTCTTTATAAGATAGTAAAAAACAGCTTAAACGAACGTAGCAATAAGGGGCAATAAGGGGCTAAATAGGGATCTATGGCCCGGTTAAACAGGGCCGTATTGTTATCATAGATCCGGCTTTTTAACCTTACAACAGCCTTGCAAATAGCCGTATAACGTACGGGAAAAAGAGCGTTAGGAAGCATTAAGCTTTAGGGCGAAGCAGAGGGGCGAAGTAGAGCAAGAGATAGAGTTATCTTCGGGCCGGGAAAAGAGCGTAAAACAAAGCGTAAATAAGATCGTATATTCGGGCTAGGAAAGAACGTTGCCGGAGTGCTATAAGGTCGGCATATAACGTTGCTAAGGCGAAATAGGGCTTATTTCGGCGCTTATTTCGGGCACTAAAAGGGGAAGCAAAAGAGGGAACGGGGCGCCGAAAAGGGGAAAAACAGGGCGCCGAAAAAGGGAAAAAAAAAGCAGGGAATACACTCGCAGTCTTTAAATAAGGAAAGTCATTAAATAAAGAACAAAGGCCGTAAAGAACGTTATCTCGGCCACTAAGGAGTATCGGAAAGGGTTAGCTAGCCGAGCTTATTAGTCCTATCGTTTTCGTTATCCTCTTCGGCGAGGATATAGCCTTATTATCGTCCGTAGCCCCGTCCGTACGGCTAACTAAGACCGGGTCTTAAACGCACGGAACGTAGTGCCTTAGAACGACCTCTTACACGGCCGAAAAACTGCTAGTCGGGGCGGCGTGCGAGGTGCGTTTCGAGGGACGATCGTAGGTCCGAAAATAGCTCTTTAATGCGTACGGCCGGGCGGAAAAGGGCGGGCTCGAGTTCTAGAACGCTATAGTAGGCCCGGACGAGAGTTATTCGCAAAGGGACGTTAGTCTCCGGGTCTTAGTCTACGAATATACCTCCTAAGGCTCGTTAGCAAAGCTATAGCTTATTAAATAGCATCTCGAGGATTTCGGGAAGTGGCTTTTCCGGGTGTTAGGCTCGAAGCCTTAGGAACGTCGTCGTAGTCTAAGTCGTAAAGTACTATTTATAATTAACGCTTATATTAAAGTAGCGTTATAAGGCGTCGTATACGGCCCGGAACGTAGCCGTAGTCTAATTAATATGCCGGATATAGTAGTCCTTAGCACGGCCGGCGAGGATTTAACTAATTAGCCTGTAAAACTAGCCGGGGGCGACTTATAGGCTATAATAGGTCCGCATAAAGAGCTAGACCTTATCGTCTAGGATATTATATAGGTTTCCTATATAGCTATAGTCCTTTTTCTACACCTTAGCGAATTACAGTACGAGGTTAGCGTCCGTAGGGACGTTCGGGACCTTAGGCGGCGGCATTATTATATATGCCTTAAGGGGGAATTTAGGGATAGTAGGGACGGGGATATAGGCAACGGCGGTAGGAATAGCGGTAGGAATAGCGGCAGGAATAGCGGTAGGAATTAGGGTAAGAACGGCGGTAGGCATAAACGGTTAGGCGGCAGGCTAGTATTAGGCGGTAGGCTAGAACGGTGCAGCCGGCTAGTATTAGGCAGCTAGGGTGACGAACTTAGGGTGCCGGAACCGGTGGCTTATCGGATAGACCGTGTGTTATATAGCCTAAGGAGCCTAAGGAACGGCGTTAAGGACTTAGCCGGGGACGATATAGTCGGGAAACGGGCTAGGAAAGACTAATAGTAGTAGGCCGGAAATAATAGGTAATAGAGCAATAGGCGAAGGAATAGCAGGCGGAGCAACGGGTAACGATACAATAGGCGAGGACGTAGGCAATAATACTCTAGCGGCTCTTTAAAGTATTAAAGCTAAGGAAGCTTCGTCGGACGAGACTAAGGCCGAGATTAATAATACGGCTAAGAAGGGCGAGGGCGGAACTAATGTTACGGCGGCAGTAGCTACGGCTGCTTACTTCTCTTAGGCCGCTATGCCGATATCGAATTACGCTTCCGAGAATTCGTCGGTAGGCTAGGCGGGGAGGTCTTCTACGGTCTATAGCATTACGAATTAAAGCGCGAAGGGTCCGTTCCTATATCCTATATAGACCCCGCGCCGCCGTATAAGTATTCGTAATGCTCTTTTAAAGTCTTAATAGACTATATTCTAAGTGGCCTTAGTCTAGCCTTTAAAATAGTCTCGGAAGTAGTCGAGAAGCTTATACCCCTAGATATATACGTCGAACTCCGTATATACTATAAAGCGGGCGACGTACGTAGTTATAGCGGCTTAGCTTATTCCTTCGTTAGGGCGGACGTCTTCCTCCTAAAGGGCAAGGTCGATATACTTATAGAGGGTCTCGTAGACTCTAACGCCTCTTAAAAGGGTCGCACGCTAGTCGATAGGGGCTAACATCGTATTGCCTTCCGGGGTGTTCCTTTAGGGTGTTCTTATTGATAAGGGCTTAAAGAAGCAAGCGGACTGTATGTTAGTGCCGGGGTAAAGCAGGTCTATTGTAGGGCCGAAAAAGGGCGTGGCCGGGTTCTTATAGGTCCTGCTTCGGGGCGGTAAAGGGCAAAGCAGCGGCAGAAGGCAGAAACAACTAGCAGTTCTTTAAAACAGCAAAGAACAACCAGCAGGGCTTAAAGCAGCAAGCGGACTGTATGTATAGTGCCGGGCTTAAGGGAGCAAGCGGACTATATGTATAGTGCCGGGCTTAAGGGAGCAAGCGGACTATATATAGTGCCGGGCTTAAGGGAGCAAGCGGACTGTATATAGTGCCGGGCTTAAGGGAGCAAGCGGACTATATATAGTGCCGGGCTTAAGGGAGCAAGCGGACTGTATATAGTGCCGGGTCGGAAGACGGCGGGGTCTTTATCGTACACGAGGGTCTTCGTGATAGTCTTATCGGTATAAGCAGCGGGAACGATTAGGTTGTTGCAGTCTGCGAAAACAACGATGGTTAAAGGTTCGCGATACTTGCCTTCGGGGCAACGGGGTCGATTAGGTTACTACAGTCTGCGAAAACAGCAACTTTAAAAGGGCGATGCTTGCCGGGAGCGGGCAGCGGGCTCGTCGCGTTATAGACGCACTATCGAGTAGGTCGCTATAGTCTGCGAAAACAGCGATGCTAATAACAGTTAGAAAGGATCTAAACGGTAATCTAGAAGGTCCCTTATTCTTAGCATAGATGATCCTTCCGTCGGGTCGCTATAGTCTACGAAAATAGCGATGCCGGCGTTTAATAGTTAAGGGTCTGTCTCTTCCACTTAGCTAATCTATAATTAAGCGTTTTAATTACTAATTAGTATTAGTAAGGCTTTCTACGGTAAGCAGCCGCAAGCGAACCTATTGCACGTATAATAGGGTGCGGTGTCTAGTTCTTATTGTCTTATCTAGCTAGGAGGGAAGAGGGGAAAGGGGGCCCCTTTATAAGTAACGTAGCCTTATTACACGCACGTGATCACGTGGGATCACGTGGCTGCAACTGCCTCGTACGTATCCCTTATCCCTTATTCCTATAATAGTCACTATATTAAAGAGCTTAATATAGCTTATTTAATATACGACGTATGCTTACTTATTTCTAACTATAGCCCTCCTATACCTTTTAGAATAGTCGGGATATAGATAGACGATACGTTCATGCTCGGGACTTAGAGTTTTTCGAACCACGAAGAAAAAGAGCTCTAGAAAGCATAATTTAGAGCTAAACCGAAAACTCTAATAACTGCTGGATAATCTATAGACTTTAACGACGCGAAATTAACCTTATAACACGATAGAAGTTTGCTACTATAATAGAAAGGTTAAGCAGCTAAGATTAAAAATGTAAAACCCTAGGCTTTTAACCGCCCGTAAAGGTATATAGAGCAACGTGCTTATAGTGCATACGTTATATCTATCTATTAACTAAAAGCGTCGTTTAATATCTCTATTACTGCTTAAGTCTAGAACCTAGAATAAAAAGACTATATAATCCTAAATAAGAGACTATAGTAGCAACTAGATAATTAATAACGTAGACTAATATATCTTCTAATTAACCTCGCATTAGCTAAACTATTAGTCTTTACTAATAGATCGTTTATAAATAATAAAGACTTATCTTTATAGCTTAGATTCGTTATTGCTTTAGTTTATAAGACCGACCGAATAAATAAGCAATTCTCGATTAAAGGCAATATTATCTACTAAAACTCTACGAAATGCAAACGAGTTACCTAAAGCGTCCTTATATCGGAAATCTACGGTATAGTAAACGGATTCGATATTAGGATATCTCTTACTATAACTCTTAAGATAATTATAGATCGCCTTAATCTTCCTCCGGTTCTATTAATTATCTACACCGATTCGTACTCTTTATATAAATGCTTTATTAAACTAGGTACTATAAAGGAGAAAAGATTAATAATCGATATTATAGCTTTACGATAGTTATATAAACGCTGTAAGATTATAGAGGCCTAATAGATTAACGGAGCCGATAACCTAGCTATTGCAATAACGAAAGCATTACTAAACTAAGCCCTTAAACGTTTCGTCGATATAAATAAATTAACTATTAGAATAGAAGGGTTTATTATTCGCCTATAGCCCTTCTAACACATTCTTCCTTTTAACGGTTATATAGTTATAATACTATATAATATTACAACGAACTATTCTAATATAACAAATAGTCGATTTTTATTACGCATTTTTATTTCTTTTTTAAAGAAGGGTAATATTTAAGGAAAAATAAGAGAGGTTCTTATAAACGGCATAAAGAAAAAAAGTTGCTAGTATAGGAATTATAGATAGAATTCCAATAGAATTCTACGGTAGAAGGACTTCCCTTCTAAGGTAAATTCTATAGATAGAATTCTAATAGAATTCTACGGTAGAAGGACTTCTCTTCTAAGGTAAATTCTATAGATAGAATTCTAATAGAATTCTACGGTAGAAGGACTTCCCTTTTAAGGTAAATTCTATAGATAGAATTCTACTTCCTTCTATAGACTTCTACGGTCGTCCTAATAGACGCATCCGTCCGCGGAAGGTCTTCCCCGACTAACGCATCCGTCTTTATATTCTATTTACGGATCCCTTTCTATTCTTAGCTACCGAGGCTTCCCGGAAGGAAGCCCCGACCCTTCTCTCGTCTTATCTATAAGAAGGTAGTATAATCCTTAGCTAGATAGGTATTAACAATTCCAATAAGACTACTAGACCTACATTTGCATTTGCATTCGAGACACCTACTAATAGTAAGTAAATATAAATAAATTAAGTTATAAGAGAAGTACCTTTCTATTACTCTTACTTATGTCTAATCGTAACTTTTAGGGAGCTACTATATATAGAGACCTCGTGGCTTAGCGTTACGTAGTTATAAGGAAGCTACGTTAAGGTTATATTCTATATGTTAATTAATTATCTAGAGATATACGCGCAGAGGGTTTTTAGGGAAAACTCTACGCGTGGGGTGCTGACTAATGGTCTGCACCAATGGGATCCTTAAGCGTAGAGGGGCACGTTTATATCGGTCGCGAGTAGCAGCGTTTAGCTTGGGGATCCGTGACACTACTAGCTTCAACTGCTAGCTTCGACGACATCCACCCCTCTACTCGCCTCCCTCTCCTTCCGAGATGTAGTCGAAGTCCCACGGTGCCTGGGCCTCTTCGCCGTCCTCGCCGTCCTCGTCCACAGCCGTCAGAACTCCCGCGGCGGCCGCGGCGCCGGAGCCCATAGCGCCCTCACCGGCGTTGCCAGCTGGGGTCTGGGGATCTGCCATGGCAAACGGCGAGCGCACCTGGCTACGCAGCAGCTGGTCCATGACAGGGTTGCCCGTAGAGGCGCGTGCGGGGTCCACGAGGCCTTCCAGCAGCGACCTGCCGGGCCCGCCAGAGCGGCCACCGCCACCGCTTCGGCCGCTCTGCTGGCCAGCAACCGGCGCACGCTCCGTCGTCAGCTTCTTCAGCTTTTCCTCAATGAGCGACTTGGCCTCGTTAGGCTGGGTGTCATCCAGGAGAAGAGGACCTCCAGTCGGCTGAGAAGACGTATTAGCGATCATAAGACAAACAACGGGGACCAATGGCGGCCTGGCACTCTACCTTTTTGACCGGTTGATACCGGCCGGCGGGAAAGCTGATATACTTGAGCTGGCTAGGCAAGACTCGGCTCATGTTCTCCATGTCGTAGCCAATCTTCTCCTTCTCGGGCTTCTTCTTGGGGTCACTTGGCGTGGCCGCCTCTTTTTCCTCCGCCTCTTTCTTGTCCTTGGAATCGTCCTTTTTCTTGTCATCATCCACTTCCATCTTGTCGCCACTCTTGGCCGGTGGTGCGTCAATGTCCATGCTCTCCCGCCGCTGAGCCCGCTCCTTCTTCTGGGCTCTCCGCTTGGCCTTGGCAGTTGTGGACAGGATGGCTGTGGCAATCAAGGCGGGGCCCTCCTCAGCCTTGACTTCCTGCTCCGGAGGGTAGTCAAACAGGCTCTGCCTCGTGGCGCAGTGAAACTTAAAGTCGGGCATCTCCAGCTCGTGGTCGAGACCAATCATGGCCGTAGGGGAGAAGCTGAGGGACAAGAAGTGGGTGAAGGGAAACCAATACCAGTACTGGGTGAAGACAGCCATGCCGACGATGCCCGCCATGTTGAGGTTGCCCGTTTGGGTCTGAAGGCCGATAGTGCAGTTGCGGCCGCCTGCGTCGATGATGCCGAGGGCGAGGGCAGCACCAAACTTGGTCATGGCGTCCTCGTGGCGATCGCCAACGACCTTCTTAAGGGTCTTGCGAATCGATGAGACCTTGGGGTTCATCACCTCGTTTTGCTGCACCATTATCATGGCCAGCGAAATGAGAGCGCCCTGTCGAACGAAGTCGGTGGGGTCCATCATCATCGGCTCCAGCAGATCAATCGCCTCGTCGAGTCCTGTGCCGGCGCAGGATATACCCAGCGCCATGGCGGAGCCGTACCGGACGTGCGGGTTGTACGACTCGGAGAGCAGCTCGACCATGCGAGGGACGCTTCCCGGCTTGCGGAATAGGATGAAGCCCAGGCTCATCACGGCAATGCGCCGGACATCGTCGTTGACATCGCTTACGGCGGTGTGGAGGAGCTTCCGGATTGCCTTGTTGCTGCCGGTGCCGCAGTAGGCCAGGGCAACTGTCATGATGCCGCCGTAGCGCAGGGTCGGATCGGGGTCGTTCAAGAGACCCTCAATAAGGACGTCGGCGCCCTCCTGACGGCCGTACATGATGAGCGCCATGCCGATGGCGACGCCGCGCACAATCTTCTCGTGCGTCGTCTCGTGCGCATACGTAATCATGTCCTCGAGAGCCTTGACGTTGCCCGTGCCCAGCATGATGAGACCCATGGACAAGCCAACGGCCTCGCCATTCAGCGCCGAGTCCTGGAAGAGAATATCCTTGAGCTTTTCGAATATCTCGGTGTCTCCCGTCGCCATGCCGGCGATGCCGAGGCCAAGGGCGCCGCCGTGCTGAACAACCTCCTCCTCGGCCTGGCCGAGCTGCGTCTTGAGGTAGTCGAGGGCGTCGGCCCCGTGGTTGGCATGGATGAGTCCGTAGGCGTAGAGAGCGCCGCCTTGGCTGAAGATGGAGCCGCTGCCCAAGCCACCTTGCCTGGGCAGATAAGGCTCGAGGAGCTTTCGTGATTGCGACAGATTTCCGCGGTGGATGACGCCGAGGGCTGCCGTGGCGGTAAATTTGGACCAGTTGACAGCCTTACCGAGCCACTCCAGGTTGTCACGGAAAAACTTGTCGTTGGTGGTGCCTTGATTCATGAATGCGTTGCAAAAGGTGACGGCGGTGTGGAAAATCGAGTTGCGGCCCTCGAGGCTGTCACGGACCTTGTTGAGGATGCTCAAATCCGTGTGGTTGTTGCGGTAGAGGAATTCCAGAGTCAGGCGGGTCGTCTTGGAGCCGTTGAGAATCGACCGAATGTTGCGCCAGGCCTTCGCGACGTTCTCCGGCAGCTCCTCCTCTGGTGCTTCTTGCTGGTCCCCGAGCAGCGCATCGCTCTCTTTGGGCTTCGTGTCATCCTCATTGGCCCCCTCCTTTTTGGGGCCTTTGCCCGAGGGCAGAGACGCGAGAACCCTGCCCAAGAACTCCTGGGTGCCATTGTCGTACAGGTCGAAGGCGATTTGGTACGCGTTGGCCAGTGAGGTGCGATCGCCGTTGCTCACGAGAGTCCGGAGCATGCGCGAGGCCTCGTCGTCTGAGTTGAGGTAAACCACACACCTTGCAATGGCGAAGTAGTCGGGGTTGGGTATGTTGTTGAGCAAGTCCAGGACCAGACGCAGAATCGGGGTGCGGAAGCCGCGCTCTTGGACAATGTCCATGCAGATGCCCAGTGCGTACTCCATGAGCTCCTGGGCCGGGCCCTGGAGGCCGTCCTGTGACCTCGTCTTGGAGCGTTTTTCGTCCTCGCTGGCACGCTTGATGACGCGGCGCAGGACCTCGAGATTCTTGGCCTCAACAGCGATGCCGACGACCTGCCGGTAGCGACCCTGCTTCAGGCAGCTCTCGAAGAGGCGCTCGACGACACGCCACAAGGAGGCCTCGGTCGCCTGATCCGGCAGCTGGGCGATGGAGCTGGAGCGGGCTTGCTTGACGACGGGCTGGAAGGTGGCGTCGAGTATCGTGTTCTCGAGGGAGGCGCGGGACAGTAGCGACTTGGGAGGAAGCGTCGTATGGGAAAAGGGGGTCGTGGGAGACATGACGGCACCGTCGGACGCGTTGGAAAAGGTCGTGGTCAGCTCAGGCAGGTCGGCGTTGCCGGAGGCCTTGGGCTTGGCATGCTGGGCAGCGGTGACGGCTATGTACTGGTCGACACACTTGGAGATGATTGTCTCTTCGAACTCACTGGGTGAATCGAGCTTGAAGAGGTCGCCGGCGGCCAGGGCAAAGACCATGCTATCATTGTACGCCTGGAGGTGGTAGTAGACCTTGGCAAGGACCAGGGCAGCAAGCTGTCGCTCGGGGAAAGACTCGTCCTCGTAGAGAGCCTCGCTGAAAAGTGACAAAGATAAGCTGGTGCGAAAGACAACGATTGCAAAATAAAATTTGCTTGGAGGCGTACAGTTGGTTTAGAGCGCCGGCGACCTCCGTCCAGACGGTGTCGATGTCGTCGTTTAGGGTCTGCAGGGCAAAGACCTTGAGCTCGGGCTCCTCGTCGGAGAGGAAGGCCAGGACGCCCGTCGCCGACACCAGTCCAGGCATTGTGAGTGGTGCGTCGCTGAGAGTGCGAGGCGATAAGAGGTCTTGATTATATTGAGAGAGGAGCCAAGAGGTCCGAGAGGTTTGGGCTGCAGCAGGAAGCTTGCGATGGCTGTTCCTTAGCAGGGAGACGGAAATGAAGGACCCAAAGCAGCGCGAGCAGGACAAGAGGACGAGCGTGGGGAGGTTGGTGAGGTTGGACGGATGGGCAAAGAAAGGCAATGTGGTTTGTAGAGAGAGAAGTACCTTCGCGCGCCGGGCACACTTAAGAACAGTGGGTGGGTGACCATGTTTGGTACGTATAACGGTTATATGTGGGTCTAACATCGTGTTGTGATTGGTGTAACGGTGTTGCATTACGTATCACGGCGATAAACGCATATAGCTATTATAGCCATATTATAGTGACTAAAGCGTAATAGTCATACCGCGTATAATAGTCACCGTACGCGATAAAATAAGCAGCATTATATAATAGTTATTTAGTCAATAACCGTGCTAGGGGAATAACTATGTTAGGTAAGCATAATACGTATATATATATAACCGTTATACGGCTTAAAGCCCTGTTGGCCGCTGGTGACTGTGTTGGCCGCTGGTGACTGTGTTGGTCGCTGGTGACCGTGTTGGCCGCGTGTTGGCCGCGGGGCGCGGGTACGTATCCCCTTTGCCGCTTAGGTAGCGGGGTTACCTTTACATAGTAAAATAAAGTTTGAAATTTTCAACAATTAGTAATCATCCCGCTTAGCTAAGTGGCAAGCGGCGTAGATCGTAAACACGTAACCTCGTAGGTCCGGGTTCGATTCCCGGTATATAAAAATTTTTGTCCTTTGCCTCGTGCCTCGTGACCCGTGCCTATGCCTCGTAGTGCCTCGTAGCCTGTAACCCGTGCCTGTGCCTCGTAGTGCCTCGTAGCCTGTAATCCGTACCTATGCCTCGTAGCCTATAATCCGTAGTACCTATACCACGTGACCTGCCGGACCCGGGCCCGGACCCGGCCCTACAGCCGGCGTCCCGTACCTAGGGCTAAGTACTCTTTATTTAATACTTAAAATAAATATTTTTTTATAACCGTTATATTACGTATAACGGTTATATATTTAAAACCGTTTTTTACGCTATTCTTATTATGCTTATAACACTATTTTTTACTATTATAACTATTTTAGGTATATAACGGTTAATAAGCGTATAACGGTTACGATCCTAACACTGTTATAGGTCTAATAGAGTTGTAAGACACGTAGCGGGACTAACACGGTTATAGCGCGTATGACGGTCACCCAGCCACTGATAGGAACCCCGCCCGGCGCGCGAAGGTACTTCGTGCGAAGGCACTAAGGTGTCGCACGTTAGGCAAAGCTCTTACTAGCTAGTGGTACGAAGTACGTACCGGGGCTACCTTCGCGCGCCGGGCGGGGTTGTAGTTAGTGGCTGAGTAACTATTTTAGGCGTGTGTAACTATGTTGTAGGGCGCGTCACTCTGTTGTAGGGCGCGTTACTCTATTGCAGCGGTTTAATTTAGTGATATAGAATAAACACTCTTATTTACAGCAAAATCTCAATAATGCAGGAAGTCACGATCCTTCTAACATAAATTTCCTACTTATCGCGATAATACGCCTAAAACCGTGTTAACGAATTTAGCCCTTTTGCCGCCTAAAGCCCTATTAGTCGCCTTAACATCCTGTTAGCCGCTGTTCGTAGCCCTATTGGCCGTGTTTATTGCAATTGTGGCACGGACCACCCTTGCCATTAGTTAGCCTCGCCGTGCAGAGTTTTAGCCCTCTATACGCCGCATAGCTTTTAGCTCTTTCTAAAATCATTAGAGCTTTCTCAATAGGTTATAGCCCTCGCGCACGCTTTTTCTAGCGCACGCATTTTTTAATTATCGTAAGAATTAATTCTACGATAGCTTTAATTATTGTTTTCCTAGGTATCCGAAAGAACGGCATATTTATCGGTCGGGACATTTTATAGCTTTCTATTACCTATTATAAAATAGAGGCGTTTTTGCGTAATATACCTCGCACTACGCTAAGAACGCTAAGATAGCATTAGCAGCCCCGCGCTAGGCCTAAGACGCTAGACTCGATAAGCTTTAAGGATAGGAAAATTATAGCTTATAGTTTATTAAGCTATCTATCGCCTTAGGTATCGAGCACCTAAAAGGGCATATTAATAGAAAGATTAAGCCCGTAGAGGATAACTCTCCCGGCTTTAAGAAATAGGACGTAAACGATAGAGTAATAAAGTATTATATTATTGTAAGTCTTTCCCCCGAACTACGGGACTAGATCTAAAAAGAAGGTTAGGACCTAGAGATAATAGCTTTTAAGACTATAAAGTAGATTAAAATAACCTCTATAGAGGTGCCTAAGGTAATATTCTACTCTATATTTATAGAGCTTGCTACTATTAACGCGAGAAAGTTCGTAGATATAGCCTAATATTTAAAGAAGCTTTATTTCTACTAAGACTAGCTTATCGCGGTCTTAAAGAACTTAGACGAAAGAATCTTCGTTATCTTTGCCCTTAAGGGACTAAAGATATATCGACCGGACTAGTTTAACAACTAAAGCTACGATTAATAGAGAGGCAAAGAGATCTCTAAAGACGAGATTTATAAGTAGCTCGCCGGGAGAGCTCGAGCCGAGTAGTTAAACTCTCTTACTAATACCGCGTTTAAAAACACTCGACGTAATAATAGCGGGAATAATAACGCTAATAGTAGTACCGGTAGCAATAATAACACCGGCAATAATAATAATTCTAGCGGCAATAATAATAATTCTAGCAGTAATAATAATAATTCTAGCGGCGATAATAATAACTCTAGTAGGAATAATAATAACTAAGGAGGCGGCTATAGGAGGAAGAGGAACCTTATAGACGCTCTAATTAAGATTAAATATAGCTGCTTTATTAAGCCTAGCTAGTTATTTTACGAGGAGGATAAATACTATCGCAAACACCCGGAAAAAGCCTTAAGATAGTAGGTTGATAAGATAAAGGACTAGAACGGCAATGCTAGGAATCCCGATATTATTATAGCCGGCGGAGAGTTTAACGGTTGCTTGCTAAACTACGTAACGATCGAGGACCCCGTCGAAGTTATCGCCGAGGCGGGTTTACTAAGCGGCACTACGATTAATAAGCCTATCCGCGACGAGGTTATCGCCGATTCGGGCTACGCTAACTATTGTTTTAACGACTTAAAGTGGTTTTCGGATATAACCTCTCTTAAACCTTTTTCTATAACATCCTCTAATAGCTCCCCTTTGTAGGTTAAAGCCGTAGGAACGGTTAAAGTAGTTATAGAAGGCGTTATACTAAAGCTATCTAAGGTTAATTATTCCCTATCGGCACTAGCCAACCTTATTAGCTCCTAGTGTTTATAAGAGAAGGGCATTAAGTTAGACGACGTTATTAAGTGCCTTATGTATATGCCTACTACGTCGAAGATCTACCGTATTAAATAGAAACTAGGTATTGCGATAATTCTTAACGTAGAGCCTAAGGGCAATTACACCGACCTTAACCTAATGTCTTTACTACGAGGCGATAAAGGGAAGCTATCGTATAAAGCGATGCACTATCGACTCGGCTACGCCGGATAGGAAAGAGTCCTTAAGGCTTATAAAAAAGCCGACATTAAGATCGATAAGGAAGAGGCTAAGACCTTCTACTACGAACTATGCTATCTCGCTAAGGCAGATAGGATAATATGCCGGAATCCGAGCGTTATCGCTACCGGTTTTCTATCCTATATTAACCCGGTAGTTATAACGCCCTCGCTACTAGATAGAGACGATAAGGGTCCGTATATAAAGATATTAAGGATTAAAGCCGCCGCTGCCGAGGGACTATATATAGAAATGCTCGCCGAGGCCGAAGCCCTTATCACGGCAACGCTAAAGCCAGCCTCGCTACTATCGTCTTCCTCGCCCTCGCTAGTAGCAGCAACAGCAGCTCTAACGTCGTTTTCATTGCCCTTATCGCAGCCCTCGTCACAGCCTCGAGTTCCCGCTGCTCCTACCGTCGTTCCTCCCGCAGGCACGACCCCGACTTCATCGCTGGCTTCCACCGGCACAACCTAGGTTCCCTTAAGAACAACCCCGGATTCGGCCCTAGCTCCTAAAGGCGCAACCACGATGCCGGCCCTAACCACAATTCCGCCGCCTTCCTCGCCCTCGCTAGCAGCAATAACACCAGCGGCCACGACTCTTTAAAGTCCGCCAGTTGCTGCAAGTTCACAGCAGCAGCCACAGCCGCACGCTTCGCCAAGCCGACCAAGCCGACTCCCCGTTCTAAGCCGGCTCCCCGCTTCGCCCGCCCCAAGCTCTCGCAGCAGCTCTTCGGACTGCTCTTTCGGCCCTTAAAGCAGCTCGTCAAGCTGCTCTTCTATAAGCTCTCGCAGCAACTCTCCAAGCTGCTCTCCCATAAAGCTGCCGCCCACACAGCAGCTTCCCTATCAACAGCGCGCTCCTTGGCATGCCCTAAAGCCTAGCAAATGCCGTTATTGCAAAGCGCCCTTTAAGTCTCGCAGCGCACTCTTTCGCCACCTCGGCGAAGGATGTCACTACGCAAAGCGCACGCAGACTTCCTTCTAAACCGTCATGCCCTAAGCCCGGCATCTACTAAAGCAGGCCAATTGCTGGCATTGCAAATCCCACTTCGACTCCCGAGGCGCCCTCTTTCGTCACCTCGCTAAAGGATGTCGCTACTAGAAGCGCACATAAGCTTCCCCTCTGCCCGTTAAATAATAGGGCAACAAACGCGCTCCCCCTCACAACAACCGACAGTCTCCCTGGCCCTAGCTTGCCACTCAGCCACTCTCTCGTCACCACAGAGCAGGAGACTACCACTAGAAGCCTATATAGGCTCCCTCCTAGGCAGTCACCCAACAGACGCCTTCTTCGCCTTCGTCCCGGCAGTCGCCTTTATCCCGGAAGACGCCCTTATCTTCACACGTTATTCTTCCGAGCTTTGGCAACGCACCCTTCGTTCCGCGTGGCCAGCTCGAGGCAACGGCAAAGCAGGCAGCCTCGCGAGCTTCCGCATCCCCAGCCTCGCAAGCCTCGAAGAAGAAGAACTCTCGAGGGATTCCCCTGCCCGTTGCTCTGCCCGGCCCTTCCGGCCCTTCCTTCGTGTGTTCTCGTTGCTCGTTGCTTTGCCCGTCTTCCTAACGCTCCCTTTCTCACTCCCTTCCTTCGCTTATTGCGTCACGCTCGTTGCTTATTCGATGCTTCGTTATTCGCTTGTTGATTCGTCGATCGTTGCTTCGTTTCTCGCTCGTTGCTTCGTTGCTCGCTCGTTGCTTCGTTGCTCGCTCGTTGCTTCGTTGCTCGCTCGTTGCTTCGTTGCTCGTTGTTTCTCCCTTTTTCCGTGGTTATAACACCACACTTCGCAAGGCTATTTAGCCTAACCCTCGATGGCATCGCAAGATCCCTCTTTCCCCTCTTTTCGTACGTTCGATGCGTTCGTTGCGTTTAATTAGATTACATACCTTTGGTTCGACCTTGTTGTTGTTGTTGTTGTTTGCAGCATTTAAAGAAGAACTGCCAGTGTGGGAACAAGGGATAAGGGATACGCAAGGTGCTATTGCGGACACGTGATCCACGTGATCACGTGTACGCAACGAGACCATATCTCCGCGATGCCTTCCCCTCTCTAGCTAGTAAGACAGACACAATACACCCCTTTTGGTTAACCCTATACAGTAGAGCCTTACTAACAACTACTATAGGTAGAATAATAGGTAGGGCAGATTCGTCGGTTGCTTTAGTAGCAGCACGTATAGCGTAGGTAGTTTAAATAAGCATTGCAATAGGCTTTTTTACCGGCTTAAGAGTTCGCTTAATTAGTTTAGCCGCCTCTCGTTAGTAGAATTTAGCTACTATAGCGGCTCCTACTTTAAACTCCTTTACCTAAGAATTATAGGCGGCGCTTTAGCCTTTCTATCGAATAAGGTATTTAAGCACTTGCTAGCCGTTTCGTTTAGTAGTAGAGAGGCGTATCTTAATATAAGGGAGCAAATATCTCCCGAACCAGATATCGTATAGGTACATAATAATATGCATAAAATCCACCGTTTAATGTTGCATAACATACTTATCTCTCGGTTGCATTAGCTAGTCGGGGTGATAAGATACAGGAGTTATAGCATAAGGTGTAGGTGCTAAGATAGATACGTCGGTACTTATATATCTCGCTTAGAACTACCCTCTATTCCGCAACAATAACTCCGCGATAACGGTGCAATATATCGGCAATATCTTATGCGCGTTCTTTTCTCCGGAAATAGCGCTGTTAGACGGCACAATAAGCCAATTGATATATACCCTAGTTCCTAAGATATTTAGCTATAAGAAGGCGCCGATATCCTTAGCTAGATAGACTATTACTAATAATTCAACAACCGCTTTCTCTCTTAATTCTGCTCTAATCTTTACACTTCTTATATCTCTATAATCCTCTACTATTAGTCTTTATCTTAATCTCTTAGTATTTATAATCCCTGCTGCTTCCTAAGCTCTAATAAATTGCTTTACCTAGAGCCTTACTTTACTCTTCCGGATTACTCGGCTGTACTATATATACCGCTAAATTAACTTATCCCTACCTTTTTAGGCCACTTGCCTTCTTACGCTACACACGGTTTGCCTAGATCACTAGTTTCTTAGTGTTTTTACCCTTTTTTCCCCTGTTACCCCCGATTTGCCCTTAGGACCCCCCCCTCTTAAAGTCTGTTTTCTATACTTAAACCCTTCTTTAAAAGTCTTTTTAAAATTCCTTCGCCTACTCCTTCCTAGCTTATTTCCACCGAATTTCTGCCGAATTTTCTTCGGTATCTTCCTAGCACGCAAAACTCAACAAAACACAAAAACACTAATAAACACTAATACTACTAATAAAAAAACATTATAGCCAGCTTTAAGGATTATTCTTTCTCTAAGCTTAAGGGAAGCGCAAACTACTCGTCCTAGTCCCTTAGGATAGAGTCTATGTTTATTAGGGAAAAGCTTGCTTAAGCTATTCTCGATTAATAATATAATAAGTCCTTTAAATGCCTCGCCCTTATAAGGCTAATGATTAATAATAGGCCTCTATCCTAGATAAAACACCAGGCTTCTGCTAAAGCCGCTTAGGAGGCTCTTAAAACCCTCTATAACCCTGTGAATTTCACGTCTAATTTCCTACTAATAAAGGAATTGTTTAATACTAAGATAGAAGGGTACTCTTCTATTAAAGATTACCTTAATAAGGTAAAAGAGCTCTTTAATAAGCTTAATACTCGGGAAATCCTTATTCTTAAGATTGTTATAATCACCTGGATTTTAAAATCCCTAAATAGCTCGTTTTCGAGCTATATAACTAATATAACGTAGACCCTATAGGTCGATGCCTTAGCCTATACGCTTAAGTCCCTATCCTCCTCTTTAATCGATGAATTTAAGAGGACTAAGGCGCTTAATAGCGGTAAGCAGTTGTTCTATTTAAACAATAATAAAAACAATAAAATACCGGTTTACTCTTGCTATAAAAAGCGAGGCTATATAGAGCGAAACTGCTTTTAGAAACCAGAAAATAGAGATAAGGCTAGAGCTGCTAGCTTTATACTAAGAAATAATACGCCCTCTTCGAATTCGAATTTAAAGAAATACCAGCTAATAGAGCTAAGGGACTATACTAATAGAAATCATAGGAGGCCGACCCTTATTCTACACTCTCGGGAGAGTTCTTAGTCCCCTCGCCCTACTACTCGCATCTCTCGACCTCGGAAGAGAAAGACGCCGTCTCAAAAGACGCCTTCTCGAGATACCTCTTCCGAAGACTCTCGAAAGGTTATAGTTATAACGGATTCGGGCTTAGGTATTATAAGTTTTTTCCTATCCCTTTATATACTCTTTATATCCTTTATACTCTTTATACCCTCTATACCCTTTTAATACCCTTTGTCATTACTCTATAACCCGTTACCGTATAAAGATACCCTTCTCTATACCCCTATAAAGGCAAGATCTAGGTCTAATAGAAAACAAATAATAGGACCTTTAAAGCCACTTCTTTCTACAATCTTAAGACTTGTTTTAATGTTATACAGATAGGGAACTTTTATAATTTTGTGTTTAACACTAGGGCTATAAGGCATATAGTTTCTAATAAATCCCTCCTCTCTAATTATAAAGATATCTATACAACTATAACCTAGGGAAAAGCCTCTTTAATTATTATACGAGGGGCTAGGGATCTTATTTTTAAGTTCCCTAATAATACAAAACAATACATATTAAAAGACTGCCTATATATACCCGAAATCGGCATAAATATAATAAGCCAGTCTGCTATAAAAAACACATATACTCTTACAGGCCTAGACTCTATATCTCTTCTCGATAAAAATCTTAAACAATTAATATTAGGCTTTATTAAAAACGGCCTATACTATATCCCTCTAGAAATAAAGAAAACTCGCTTTCTTATTAAAAATAAGATATATAACATCCGGCATAGTCCGAAAGAAACGGTTGAAAATACTATACAAAAACCCTTACTAGATAAATAAGATAAAGATATTGAAAATAAATCCATACAAAATAAAAAGAAGGTAGATTTACTACTTTAGCATAAACGCTTAGGTCACCTTAGCTATAAATCCCTATACCGATACCTCCGTAGACTATACCCAGACATATCCGTAGACTAAAAAGATATTATAGCTATAAAACAATGCGAAGCTTATATATAAGCTAAATATACCGATAAGAAAAAGAAGACTCCCTCGAAACGACGATATCTCTTTCTCGATAAAATAAATGTTAATATTTAAGGCCCTATAAAGGTCCCTATATACGATAAATTCAGATACTTTATATCCTTTCTTAATACTTATTCTAGGTATCTAAGAATATACCTTATAAAAGATAAAGCCGAAAGCCTACCAAAGTTTCTAGAGTTTAAATTAGAACTCGAAAACAATAAAGATAATATTAAAATAAAAGAGGTCTTCTTAGACAATGCAAAAGAATTTCTATATAATATTAAACCATATGCCTTAAAAAGGGTATAATATATAACTTAAGTCCGCCGTATACACTATACTTAAACGGTAGAATAGAACGTATAAATAGAACGATACTTAATAAAGTTAGGTCTATGCTTTATACGGCTAAACTACCTAAATATCTTTAGGGAGAAGCTGTTTTAGCAGCTACATATATATATAATAGATCCCCCTATACTGCTTTAGGATATATATGTCCTCTAGAAAAGAAGAACAACATAGCCCTTTCTATAGAAGATATAGAGAAAATCCGTATTTTCGGAAGTATTATATACTATAAAAATAAAACCCCAAGTGATAAACTCAATGTACGAGCTTATAAAGGAATTATAATAGGCTATAAAGATACAGCCTATAAAATATACGACTATAGCAGAAAAAAGGTCGTTATCTTAAAGGATATAACTATATTAGAAAATAACTTCTTAAAAAACAATAAAACCTTTAATTTTAATACTATACCTTCGCTAAATAAAATACCAGAGAGGCACCTACGGTCCTCTATAGATATAACTCCTAAACATACTAATAATATACGCTAGAATAATCTAAATTATATAACCGATAATATACCCTTAGATTATAATCCTAACAATATTAATAATATATTAGATAATATACCTATGCGCTAGGATAATAATAATAAGGATTAAAGAATTTAGGTTAAAATACCTAAGAAGCCGGCTGAATTCTATAACGAATATAAAGAATACCCGATATATATTTTATTAAATAATAGTAATATAACCCTTTTATATGCTTTAGAAGGTAGTAATCCTATAGAACCAAAAACCTATAAGCAAGCTATAAACAGCAACGAAGCTATACACTAGGATAAAGGCATGGTTGCTAAGATATAACAGCTTATAGATAACGATACTTAGGAAATAACCGAGCTACCCGAAGGCCGGGAAGCCCTCGGAAGCCGATAGGTCTATAGAGTTAAAAAGGATAACGAAAATAATATAAAGAAATTCAAGGCCCGACTTATAGCTTTAGGCTATAAGCAGATATATAGTCTAGATTATATAGAAACCTTTTCTACTATAGTAAGACCTAAGTCTATAAGGCTCTTATTAGTATAGGCTGTTTCGAATAACTAAAAGATTATGCAGTTTGATATAAAAAATGCCTTCCTATATGTAGAAATAGACACAGAAACCTATATTCTTATAACCGAAGCTTTTATTGATATAATACTAAAAGCATGGTTTAATAAATATAAGAAAACAAAATATAGAGGCATAACTTACTCAGACTATCTTAATAAACATAAAACGAAAAAGCTCGTAGCTAAACTAAGAAAAGCACTATACGGCTTAAAGCAAAGTCCTTTACTCTAGTATAACCTATTAAAAAAGGTCCTTAATGAATTGGGGTTTTAATGCCTTCCGATAGACGAAGGGGTGTTTATAAACAGCACACTAAAAATAGCTATAGCCGTCCATATAGATAATCTTGTGTTTTTTAGGCCTATAGAGCGTCTAATAACCTAAGTAATAGATAAAATAAATAACATCCTACCGATTGAATCGTTAGGAGAGGTAAAAGACTTCTTAGGATTATCTATATATATAAACAGAGATATAAAGGAATTATATATATCCTAAGCAAATTATATAAAGAATAAAATAAAGGAATTTAATAAACAAAATATAAGAACCTCTAATACACCTGCTATAAAAGGCGTGAAATTAAATAAATTAGGAATAAAAACCGCGTTAAAAAGGACATACTCTTATACTAAATGCAAATAGGCTCTCTATTATTTCTAGCCCTTTTTATAAAGCCTAATATCTTATATGCTGTTATATCCTGCGCGAGATTTTCTTCTCAACCAGACTCTTCGCATTTGAAAGCTCTCGATGTTATATAGAAATATCTTAATAAATTTCCTAACCTTTGCTTATACTATAACTATAATATACCGGCACCGGATTTTCACTTTACAGCTTATATAGATTCTAACTGGGCTAATGACCTTATAGACCGACGATCGGTCTCTAGATACTGTTTCTTTATACGTAATAACCTAATAAGCTAGTTATATTAAAAACAAAAATCTATATCGCTATCTACTTACGAAGCGGAGTATATAGGCCTTAGAGAGGCTAATAAAGAGGCCTTATACCTATATAGTCACTTAAATAGCATAGCAAAAGAGTTGTCTATACCTATATTAAGAAAAGTCCCTTTAATATTTTCTAATAGCTAATCAGCGCTTAAAATAGCAAATAACCTAGAATCCTATAAACTTTAGAAACATATAGGCCTTGCTTATAATTTCACTCGTAATAGTGTCTAGCTAGGCGAGATAGAGGTCTTTTATATAAAATCTATAGACAATATTACTGATATATTTACAAAGGAATTAGGGCATATATTATTTTCTAAATTTCGAGGTCTTTTAGGCCTTAAAAAGGATCCTATATATAAAGATAAATAGAGGTTTTTAGCTACTCTTTCTTATGCTTTCTTCTAGCTTTCCTCTATATACCTTTAGTTTTTTCCTCTATATAGGTTTGCTAAAGAGAATACCCTTAAAAGTTTTTCCCTTTATAAAAGTTTTTTTAAAAAGGTATAAAACATAATAGAGTTTTAAAAAAAAAATTCTATATAAATAAGAATTTTTCCTATAAAAATAGGGTTTTTAAAAAAAGAGAGAGTTTTTATTATTATTTAGTTATAACGGACATTTATAAAGCGCACTTCTTTCTTATAAAATAAGTACCCTTTAAGAGAGGCTATAAGGGAGTAAATATCTCCCGAACTAGATATTATATAGGTATAAAATAATATGCATAAGATCTACCGTTAAATATTACATGACATACTTATGTCCCGGTTGCATTAGCTAGTCGGGGTGATAAGATATAGGAGTTATAGCATAAGGTGTAGGTGCTAAGACAGATACGTCGGTACTTATATATCTCGCTTAGAACTACCCTTTATTCCGCAACAATAACTCCGCGATAACGGTGTAATATATCGGCGATGTCTTATGCGCGTTCTTTTCTCCGGAAATAGCGCTGTCAGACGGCATAATAAGCCAATTGATATGTACCCTAGGTCTTAAGATATTTAGCTATAAGAAGGCGCCGATGTCCCTAGCTAGACAGACTATTACTAACAATTTAACAACCGCTTTCTCTCCTAATTCTACTCTAATCTTCACACTTCTTATATCTCTATAATCCTCTACTATTAGTCTTTATCTTAATCTCTTAGTAAAACCTTAACGACTTCTTTTATAAGGCCTATTATTTTGCAAAAGCTAACCTAATAGTCAGCCGGACATCTTTAGTTAAGCTATTGCAGTTCCTAGCATACGTATTCTAGGACTTTATTTAGCACTTACCTACCGGTTTCGGCGGAATGCAATACTCGCTATACGGGATCGATATTTATATAAGGTTCTATTAGGTTCTTTTCGCGGCAGACCGGGGAGAAGCGTATAACTTACTTTATAGTTAGATAATATAGGTATACGCCTACTCTATAAATAAGAAGGTTTAGTCTATATGCTTTAACAACGCGTTAGAGTTCTAGTCGGGCGCGATGCTTAAATAGGCTAATAAGGACGGTTTTATCCTTCGTTTTAGCGCGTTATATACTCCGGAGTATAATAAGCTCGCTAAACGTGCTAGCCGTACTTAAATAGATCTTACCTATTGCATTTATATTAATACGAACCTTCCGGCCTTTTTATAGCCGTACTTTATAGAAATAAGCGCCTACGTTAATAATATGCTTCCGACGAGCGCCTATAAGGACGGTAGAGCTTTAATTAAGGTTTTATTCGACGAGATCTACACGCTATACTTATATAGCATTAAGCATATAAGGGCTTAGGGCTATACTACGTTCGTTACTATCCCGTACTAGCAGAGGGTTAAAAGTGCAAAGATAGCCTTACGAGCTTAGAAAGGTCGCCTTATTAGTATAGAAGGACTTAACGGGCATATATATAAGGTCTAGCTTCCCGAGAAGAAGATCGTTATACGCGCTTAAGATATCTGTTTCTAGGATAGTAAGGAGCGCTAGCGCCCTACTATTAATAACGTCGAATTTAAGGCTACCCTATAGGAGGATAATAATAAAGTCACCTACCTATTCGATATAGGGAAGATTAAATCCGTAGATAGAAAACGCACTACGAGGCACGATAAAGCCGCTTCGCCGCGTAAAGAAGAACTCGACCTATCTACCCTATAAAAGGTGCTTAAGGACCCGAGTTATATCCCGACTCCCGATCCGACGCCTGCTATAGGGCAATAGCAACGTTATATTCATTTTAACGGAGAAACTATAAAGCACAAAGACATAGAGGACTTAAATCCGGCTTCTAAGGATAAGGCATCGCTATTTTATCCTCGCCGAACCTCGCGACTATATTAGGCCCGCGACTACAACGAGCGCTTAGGACGAGGCCGTGCCTATAGTAGCCGCGCTCGCGGCAGCCGAGGCAGTAGCCGAGACGGCGAATCGTCTAGTTTATAGCTCGCAGTATTTCGCGAAAATAATACCTATTGTAAGACTAATCTACCTTAGGTTCTTAGTGTAAGAGCGGCTTTAGCTTTTATATAACCTAATACGACTCTAAAGACTTAAAAGCAGGCTATAGACTACCCTAACTATAAGAGTCGCTAGCTGCCTACTATAAGGAAGGAGTACCGCAAGCTTAATAATAAAAGGACTTAGATTCTTATTTCCCGCCTACGAGGCTATTAAGTCCTTCCGGGCCGTTAGGTCTTTCTTAAGAAGCATATTATAGGAGCCGATAGCATCGCTAAAGCCCGTTAGTATATTCGTAGAGACGGGGACTCTATAAAAAGGCCCGTTAAAGACGTCTACGCCGCTATAGCACACTAGGCTTTTATTCACGTGTTTGCCACTCTCGTAGCTATAGATAACCTCGAATATAAGAAGTTCGATATAGTTAACGCCTTCCTACACGCCGAAGTAAGGGAGGAAATATATTTTAAGCAGCCCTACGGTCTAACTAACGGCACTAGCCGCGTCTATAAGCTATAATAAGCTCTATATATGCACGAGGCCGCCCTTTGTTAGTAGTTTAATAAAGTTATTATTAACCTCGTTGCTTTAGGCTTCGTTTAGTTAAAGGCAGAATTATGCCTTTTTTATTACGAAGATAGCACGCTTTTAATCCTCTACGTCGACGATATATTAATCGCAGCAGCTATACGAGACCTTAATGCGGATAAGGCGCGCCTATTAAGCGGCCTATATAAGATAAAGAGTCTTAGGGAGCCGACCGAGTTCTTAGGACTAGAAATAGACCGGCATCGCGTTAACCGTACGATTCGACTATACTAGATAAGATTCGCGACGAAGATCCTTAAAGAGTTCGGCAATAACATCGAGAATATAGCACTAACGTCGTAGCCGCTAAAGACTATTATCCTAGCAGACTAGAAACAACAATAGTCGGTAATGCCCTCTAAGGAGTAGCTCTAAAGAACTAGCAGCCTAAACTAGCTAGCGATAGGAATAAGGCCGGATTAATCTTATGTAGTAAATAAGCTATTAAAGGCAAATTATAACCCTACTATAACGCACCTAGCTATCCTAAAGCACTTATTGTGTTATCTTAAAGGATCTATAACCTTAGGCATTATCCTTAGGGGTCGTTATTCGACTAATGATTTAAAGCTGCGCGTCTATGCCGATGCCTCTTTTGCTAACGATCTTCGAACCCGCTATTTAATAGCCGGGTATATAGTATTCTTAGCCGATAGACCGATCTTTTAGCGATCGAAGCAATAGACTTTAGTAATAACCTCGTCTACCGAAGCAGAATTTATTAACCTTACGCCGGCTAGCATAGCAGCTATATAGCAAGCGAAGCTTTTATATAATGCAGGCTATTTATAGCCTACGCCGATAATTATATACACCAATAGTTAGAATACGAGATTAGCTATTCTCAATAAGGCGAATACGGGCCGTACGAGGCATATTAATCGCCACTTTAAGTAGATCGTATAGCGCACGGCGATAGGCTATTTTTAGCTTTATTAGTTCCGGACTAATAAAATAGTTGCTAACGGCTGAACGAAGCCGCTTTTACGTATAGGCTAGGAGGAGTTTAAGCACTAGCTTAGGCTATAACGCCACGTTTAATAATAGGTATCCCGATTAGGAAAACATGTAGGGACAAAAGCCTAGTTAGGCAATTAGAAGGGCAGAAAGCCCTACGAACAAGCGACCGATAGATTATAGAGGAAAAAGGCTATAGAATATAGCTTTAACCCGTGTTGTTAATAGCCTTATTAGGCTATTCGGCTAAGGGGAGGTGTTATAGTATCCCTACTATTAGTCAGCCTTATGCGAGGGGCAGCTATTAGGGCTACCCTCTCGCATAGCTAGCTAGCTTCCTTCCCTCTTTCCTCCTCTCTAGCTCTTTATAGCATCGATCTTAGCACCTCATTCGCCTACGCCTATGTGTCTTGCCTAAGACTACGATACTTAATAAAGCGAGTCTTTAGGTTAAGGTCTATAATAGCTTCGGCGGTAAGAAATATATTATCTAACGCGGCGTAGTCGCTCTAACGATAAGTAAGCAACTAATCTATTTTAAGAGCTGTTAGACGGCTAAAGGCGTTAAGGATAAAATTCTTAGCGCTAAGTATATATCGAACGCTAGGCAGTCGGGTCCTCGATATTAGTGTGATAGTCATTAAGAAGAAGAGAGGCTTTAAGGCTAAAACAGCCTATAAGGAAGGATTAAAAGCTGCAAGGTGCAAATCACTTAGAATAATAGCTCTTATCTTTTCTAATAAAGGGACTAACTAGTCTCTATATATAGGGAAATCCCTCGGACGAAAGCAGCCGCGTAGACCTAAGGAAAAGGGGTAATAGAAAGAGTCGGACAGAAAACATCGGTCGGAAATCAATAGATTGTGTTCGTGCGATAAATAGTTATATAAGGTAGCAATAAAGGAATTAATAACGCAATAGTCTAATAGAAGGATTAGTGAATTCCACGGTGGAATTCTACGGTAGAAGCCGTAGAAGGGAATTAGAATTCTATAGTAGATAACTATAGAAGGGAAGAGATTTTACGGGTAAAGACTATATAAATAACCGTAAATTCACCGTTAAATTACGGTGAAATATAACCGTAGAAGAAAAGTAAGGCGGATGCCTATAGAAGTGCGGGGGAGATGCCTATAGAAGCCCGTAGAATTCTATAGTCGAAACTAGGGAAAAACTAGGGATTTCCTAGTAGAAAGCAATAGGGAAGACAGTAATATTAATATACCCCCTTAGCTAGAAGGAAATAACTTCCGGCTAGTTAGAATTATTATTGACTTCTTCGTAGATCTTAGATAAAATATCCGTAAGTCGAAGCTAGTAAAGAAACGTTTAGAAACGTTATTATAAAAGTAACTTAGTTAATTCATCCGCAGCTATCTAATTAGAAGGGATATACTTAATATTAAAGGTATTGCGTAAGAATTCCTATCGGGCCTATTAGTTATAAATTGTAATATGCTTTAAGGCAGTCTAAATCTTTAGAATCTCGGCGGAAATTAAGCGGATTATCTAAGTATTATCGTACTAAATAGTAGGAATAACAATATCTAGTTATAAAGAAATATCGTTAAATAAACGAAGAATAAAAATTAGCTCTTTTACGGTAGAAGAGACTATAAGAAGTTCGGCCTTAGTAAAAGACGTAGTAACCGTAGACTATTTCCGGGTACTCTATGCGATTAGACCGTTAAAAAGGCTAATAAAACAGCCTTTTAAAGAATAGCGAGTATTTAGATTATCGGCGTAAGCGGTATTTAAAGCTATAATAAGTTCTAAATTATCTATATTAGAGTACTCGATTACGAGAAAACGCGATTCGTATATATATATATTTCCAAGCTTTTAGTAAGCTTAATATAAAGCGTAGACGGGTTCTATATATACTCCGCTAAAGAA
Organism: Ophiocordyceps sinensis; assembly: GCA_012934285.1. Lineage (NCBI taxonomy): Eukaryota > Fungi > Ascomycota > Sordariomycetes > Hypocreales > Ophiocordycipitaceae > Ophiocordyceps > Ophiocordyceps sinensis. Next base: position 10,343,840 of record JAAVMX010000004.1, read on the forward strand.
TTCGACGACTTTACGGCGTTAAGCCGGGTAGAAATAGTCGCGTAATTATAAGATCCGACTAAAGACTAAAAGTAGTATATCTAATTATTCGTGGCCTAACCTTCGTATGTCTCTAGCTTTTCTAAAAGTAAGAATAAACAAAAGGTCGAAATAAGCCGTAGAACCGTAAAAGTAAGGCCTTTTAATAGTCGGATTAAGTGTATAATAGAGAGTCTCGGGGCTTCCTACTAGGGGAAGCTTCGTTAAGACTATGTTCTATGTGTGGTTGATTGATTATCTAGAGTTATAGGCGTGTAGGGCTTTAGGGAAAACCCTATAGTAGGGCGCTGACTAATGCGCCTACCTAATAGGATCCTTAATACCCCTTTGCTTAAACAAGCAGTCCCTTACTTACTAAAGCAATTAATAGAACCTAAATAGGAAATAGTGCATCGGTATATCCGATGCGAAATAATAATAAAAATACCCTTAATCCTCTATTATATAGCAGCAGCGGCTCTTAGGCGCTCGCGATCCTTCTCTAACATCGTGCGGCTCGCGTACTATAAGCTGCGGACCGGGTGTCCGTCGCGACTATACGCGGGGAATAGATTTATTCTATTTTACCTGCTAGGAAGGCCGAATCCTCCTAAGGACGCGAGAGAGTAGGCATTGCCCGGATAGGCGGCCGTAATAGCCTAAGGACCGTCGTAGTAGGGTTCGTACTTTCGGGTGCGCTAACGCACTCGTAAGACCTAATCTCCCGGCGCGTATACGCGAATTAGTCCCTTACGTTCCTATAAGTAAGCTCGTATACAGGCGCGAGCGGCTTTAAGGCTAGTGATATATCCTCGTGCGATAGGAGCAGGATGTTATTACACGAGTTCTTAGGCCTACGCGATATCTTCCCCTACTATAGGATCGCGGGTATAGGCTGCGTACGTGGCTTCGTAATGCTACTCTAAAGGCTAGGTTCCGTATAATAAGAAGAATAGGCTATACCTATATAAGCCGGGTTAGCGGTTGTATAGGTAAACTACGCGTATTAAGCGCTATGCTAATAGTATAGAAAGATTATCGAGATACAAGCGGTAGATAATAGCCTAAAGCACTCCGTTCGCTTATTCGACCTTTCTATTCCCGCGAGGTCTAGCGGGCGTAATAGGCTTAACGGTTGTGCTAAAACGCTTATAATAGTCTTAGGCTTATTGCTTAGTAAAGCAACCTGCATTATCGCTTATAATCTCGTAGGGTAGGCCGAATCGCGTGCTAATAGTCTATAGGACTAGGATTATTCCCTTTAAGTCTATAGACTACGTAATAGTAGAGATAAGCCGACTAGTTGCGTACTCTACGGCGTTAAGCAGCTATTGCCTTTTATACCTTATATAGTCGATAGCCTACCTTATTAAGGGCGGCACGGGTGCTAAAGACATTAGGTTAGGAAGCGTCGGGTCTAGCGGCTTTATTAGTTAGTAGGACTAGCAACGGCGAATAGCTTCGTAAGCTACGAGCGGGAGTTCTAAGTGCTAGTATCGTATAGATAGGTATTATATAACGTAACTAACGGTGCTATGCCCTAAGGCCTTATATGCTTGCTTAGCTATATCTACGAGAGCGTTATACTCTAGTACTAGTAGTAATGCGATTACTCCTATAGGGTTTAGCGGCTCGCTAGGGGGAAGGGAACGCTTATTCTAGCGAATGCGGTATAGACTGCCCTTTAACTCGCAGAAGTGTGTATTCGCCTAATACAGCGTGATATTCGGCGGTAGAGCTTCTCTAGACGTAAGGAATTCGAAGATCGCTTATAAATCAATTCGTGCTAGCTGTTTTAGTCGAGTAACGAGCTCTATAGCGTTAGGAGCGGCGTTATCGGCTTCGGGCGTAGGTTTAAGCGCTGCATCGTGTGCGGGATCGTCTTCTAAGATCGTTGTAAGCTCGTCGTTATCGTTAATCGCAGCTATCCTCCCTTCGTCGGCGTTATAAGCAGTATCCTTATCGTATAGTAGGCGAGAGAGATAATCGGCGAGTATATTCGCTTTGCCGCTACGATATACGATCTTAATGTTATAGTATTTATAACGTCGAGGAACTAAATAATTTACATAGGTTAGTCTATCTTAGTACATAAGGTCTTAAGAGACTTGTAATCTATAATAATAGTAATATCCGCGCCTTTAACCTAATGCTTCTAATATTATACGGCTATTATAATTCCTAAAAGCTCTCGTTCTTATATAGAATAACGCTATTACGTCTCGGTAAGCTTCTTAGAAAAGTAGGCTACTAGGTGAAGGTAGGAACGCTCTTTACTACCTATTAGGTATATATACGGCTATAGAAGAGCTACGCCTATATATTTCCTAGACGCGTCGCTCTTTATAATTATAGGAAGCATTTAGCTAAACTTAACGAGGACTAGTATTATTATAATAGCATTACGGATCCGTTCTTAAGCAGCTTTAGCTTCCGTAGTTAGGGTAATAAGGACGTTCTTACCACTAAGGGACTATTCGATTAACGGGATAAATAGGTCTAAAAAGTTCGGGATTAGTATACGTAGGTATCCGGCCGCGTAAATAAAAGCGCGGATTTCTATAGTAGTCGTAGGCATCGGGCGGTCGCGAATAGCGGCAATCTTAAAAGGATCTGCCCGAATGCCTTTAAAACAGACGATAAAGCCTAAGAATACACCTATATCGACGAAGAGCTTCGTCTTCTTAGCGTTTAAGAGTAGGCCGTACTTAACGGCGTAGGCGAAAAAGGCAAGCAGGCGTTCGTAAAGCTGCTCGACTATATCGGCCTAAAGGCATATATCGTTAAGGAGACTAACGGCGAACTCGCGCAGCGGCTATAAAACTTCCTCTATAAAAGCTTAGAAAGTAGCTAGGGCGTTCGTAAGGCCTATAGGCATAACTTCCTATTCGTATAGGCCGAAAGGCGTAATAAAAGCAGTCTTCTCGCAGTCTTCTAAGGCGATACGGATATGCTAAAACCCGTCTTATAGGTCGATAAAAGCGTAGTAATAGTAGCCGACTACGCGCTAGATTTTATCTATAGTATTTAGGAGAGGATGCGTATACTTCTTTATTAAGGTATTAAGTATACGGTAGTCGGCGTAGATACGCTAAATCACTTGCCTATAGGCATTATACTATAGGCCTATAAGTGCCTTCTTCGGCGTTAATAGTAGAGGAGACGACTATAGGCTAACGGACTTTTAAATAACACTCCCTTTATATTTCTTAATAAAGTCCCTAATAGCTTATGCCTACGAGGGACTATAGCGTTAGGGAGCCTACTATATAAGCGTGCTATCGCCTATATTAATTCGATAGACTATCTATGCTAATTTTTCTATGCGTTAAAGCGATACGTCGAAGAGCTTTAGGAATTTAGCGAAATAAACGTCTATAAAACATTTCGCTTATTCCGGCGTATTAGCGTAAAAGCGAATAGTACGCGTAGGAGTAGGTTAAACGTCGGTCGAATTAGCGAAAATAGCTATAGAGAAAACGTTCGACGGCCGCGGCTATAATAGCGGCTTGCCCTTAAGATTGCGAAGTCGTATAGCGCCGTTGCCTTTATAAGCGACTCTAAGGGCGTAAAAGATAGATTGTCTAAGGGTTAAGTTACCGGGGAAAGTCCCGTTAGGGACGATACCGTAAGAGAGGGCAACTAAACCGGTCTAATCGTCGTTGCCTTACTATTGCATAGTGATAATAATATTATCTTAAACGCTTAGTCCGGGAATCCCTTCTATCCCCTTTATAGTAGAGGCGACTTAGGACGGGTATAGGGCTAGCTTATATACGAGTAAAGAAGAAACGTAATAAGATATAGAACCGTAGTCGAAGAAAGAAGAAAGAGTAGAGAATAAGGAAGTCGTTAGTTAGTAAAGGAAAATACTATAACGATCGCTAAAGCCCTCGCGGAGAAGCTTCTAGCTAGTATTAATGCCGCTATCTATAGTTACGAAGTAGATAGCGTCGCCTCCCTATTAGAAATACGCTAAGTCTATCCCCTCTTATATAGCTATAAAGATAGCCTCTATTTCCGCATCGTCTTCCTTAAGTTAGTACGTCGGATCTTAGTCTTCGTCGGTATTATCTATAACCTCGTCGTCGAAGTGTATATATAGGCGGTTAGCGTAGTTGCGATAATTTCCTCGCGTGCCCTTACGTATACTCCTACCTTAGTTACCTCTGCCGCGATTACTACCGCGGCTACGGCTACTCCCTCTAGAGCGCTAACGGGAACCGAATGCCTTAGCAGCTTCGTATATCTTCCCTTTTATCGTAACGTCTTAATGCAGGCTAGACGATAAGAATAATATAGTAGTAGGTGCTAGCGAAGACAATAGTCGGCAGTCTTATGCCTAATGTCTAGCCTTACTATAGTTAAAGTAGGTATTCGCCTTAGATAAGGCCGTAAAAGTCGAAGCGGCGATAGCTTTATCGTCGGCGGCGTAGACGAGAGTATCGGTCGTACGCGGATCGGCTATAATAATGCCCGGAGGGCCTAAATAAGAAGAGGCGGATAGTAGGCTAGGATTAGCCTTAACGACTTCTATTATCGCCGGCTTATTGCCTACGACCTTATTTATCCTCTATATCTAGTATAGTTAGCCCTCTTATATATAGATAGAAGTAGCTAGCTTGCCGTAGATGTCTTCTATAGGCTAACGCGTTTGCTCGCTAGCTAATAGCATAAGACGCTAAATAAGGGCTATACTATATAGTATAGTAATGTCGGAACCGATCTATAACTAGATGCGTAGGAGGTTATTCCGAATATGCTAGAGGGTAATAGTACGGACACTAGGGCTACGTTTCTTAATATCGGGAAGGTTTAAGAACGCGTTATAAATGCGCTAGGCAAAGTTAACGAGGGCCTCGTCCTTAACTAGCGCTAGTTAGGCGTAAATAGCTAATAGCGCGTTTAAAACCCCGTAGTCCCTTAGGACTATGAAAATGCCCTTAAGAAGCAATGTCTAGTCTAAGTGCCTAACGTTAACCTAATACGCGATAGGGCCGAAGTCTTTAGATAACTCGTTTGCTATCCGCGTAGGCTAGAGGTTATATAGTATCTATCCGATAAGAAACGTGGATTATATCTATTAAAGCTTCTAGAGGACGGTATAGTCCGCTTAGTGTAACTTCTATTTAGGCTTTATAGTAATCTTATTTCGGTTATTAGTTACCGTATCGTTAACGTCTCTAGCAGCTTTCGCTTAAGGCTAGATGCTTTTTATAAGAGTCTTAGTAGCTCGATCGTAAGTGGCATTATACGGGATGTGTATAAGATAGTCGAAGTTTAAACGTAAGTTAGGACCTCGTTCTAGGAATGCGTACTAGTCGACGGCTCTATCGTCGTAGTATAGGAAAGGCTTTACCGGCAGCTAGTGCTATTACGGTAGAACCGGTTAAGCGGGTTGCCTATGCTACGGCTACGCTACCTGCCCTTACTACTGCTAATTCGAACGAGCAAATCGCTGCTCGCTTATAAGGTTAGCAGTAGGCGTTGTAGCAACACTCTCCGGATCTACGGGAGGAGCAGGAGGCGATAAGTAGTCCGGAACGGGAGGCGCGGGAGGAACGGGAATAAGTCCTAAAGCTAAGGAGCTAGCAGCAGGTAGTAGTGCTAGAAGAGGAGGTGCTTATGCTCGATAGAGACTAGCTAGGCGCTCCTCTATACGCTCTATCTAGGTAGCTTAACGCTCTTAGAAACACTTTATCTAAGTAGCTTAACGCTCCTCGAAACGCTCTATCTAGGTGATTTAGTTATCTTCTAGCTGTTTAAGCTAGTTAGCTTACTATCGAGACTACTAACGCATTTCACCGCGAAGTTCTTTACGTAAGTCGTTAAGGTAAGTATTAAAGACTTCGTTTTAGCGGGTTATCTTCTAGTCTACCTATCTTCCTAGGCTAGCGACTAAACTCGTTCTATTCGGCTTAGGGCCGATAGTAGAGCTTGCTATAGAGCCCCGGCGAGAGCTTCGGTCTACTCCGAGCTCGTCCTTAGACGGCGAATTCGGCGGCAACGCTGCCGATATACTATGCAACGTTAGGCTTATATAGCGTTAGGCGAAAGAAAAAATAGGGTAGAACGTGTGTTTAGGGTAACACGATAGGTCTGCGTGGCGTGAACGCTAGGATACGTGATTCGTCCGATTCTTAAAGAGGCTAAGGTTTGCTCTTTAAAAATACGTATTTTTAAGGCCTTTTAATAGTCGGATTAAGTGCACAACAGAGAGTCTTAGGGCTTCCTACTAGGGGAAGCTTCGTTAAGACTATGTTCTATGTGTGGTTGATTGATTATCTAGAGTTATAGGCGTATAGGGCTTTAGGGAAAACCCTATAGTAGGGCGCTGACTAATGCGCCCACCCAATGGGATCCTTAAAAGTAGGGATTAAACTAAACTTAAAAGCAATCTTATTTAAATAAATATCCTAGCATAACTATAGCTTTCGCTACTTATAGTCCCGGATAATCCTTATCCTAAGGAAATAGGTAAGCTTTCTACGGTCGGTAATTATATACTTCTATCTAAAGCGATAGATAAAATCGTTAATAGATTTACGGTGCTCCCTACGGAAAAGGATAATAATATTGTCTATAAAGAAGAAAGTAATAATGCTACTTATAGTAGATATAAAGATATAAGGGTCCTCCGCACTCTATTAAAGGCTTAGTTCGGTAAAAGACTTAAATAATTCCTATTACTAAAGAAGTAGCAAACGGTAAAGCCTATATAAAGCCTTTATTAACCGAATTATAAAGCTAAATATCTTAAATCCGTTTAAGAAGTAGATATATACTTCTTTATTTAGATTAGCATTCGTAAAGGCTTTAACTACGTTAAGTAAGCGGGTTTCTATACTAAACTTAGCGGCAATAGCAATTATAATATAAGAAGTTTGTATAGTAATCGTAGCGGCGTACGTTTCTTTTCCGCTAAACGGTTTAAGGTCTCCTCTTATATAAATGCGAGATTTAAACTTCCTAACGTAGCCGTGCTTATTAAACTTATAATTAAATACCTAAGTTAATAAAAAAGATATATAAAGGCGTTTGCTCTTAGAGTAAGCGAAGGAAAGAAGGTCTTCCGCTAGTAAAGGGAGTCTTATTCTACCTGTCTAGCGGCTTTAAACTTAGGTCTATACGAATGCGTCTCGAGATTAGACTAAAACCTTAGAAGCGTAGGTAATTGCCGTTTATATATCTTCTTAAGTTTAAGAGAAGTAGCGAATATAGCCGTAAAGGCGGTGCTATTAGTCGGTAAATGCCTAATATAGGTAAATATAGGATATCGACTTAAAAAACGGTTTAAACGAGTAAGGCGTAAGTCCTTTATAAATCTCATCGTCTATAGACTATCTATAGGAATAGTATTATCGTAATATATAGATTAAGAAGTAGCTTAAAGCAACTATACCTTAAGACGGTCTATAGGTTCTACTATAGTTCCCGATGTTTTAAACGATAAACTGCTAGATTAACGTAAGAGATTTCTATTAGTCCTTATAGGCTTAAAGCAACGTGCGATACTAGGAAAAGAGAAACTCAAACCTCTTAAGTTCTTCTATAGATAAACTAGCAATATTAGCAACGGTCGTATTAACTATTCTAGCTATTAGTTCTACGGGAAGAGGCAATAAGGGTTTCTAAAGTTTAAGAGTAATAGAAGGATCGATTTTCTCCTAAATCCCTTAGGCGAGTGCGTATTTCTAGATCGTTAAGATCTATCGGTCTTAGTCCGTTAGTCTATTTAAAATAGTCTTCGAAGTAATATCGGCTATAATAGATACGGTAACGTAGGTAAAAGTATAGTAAAATCACCGGAAACGGGTGGTGATGCATAATATATATAAATAAACCGCAAAAACTAAACTAAGTGCAGGAAAACACTAATAGAATAAGGTAAACGTACTAATTAGTCCTCCGCGAGTCGATTCGCTAGATTAATAACGCTCCTTAAAAAGATAATCACACTAGTCCTCTAAGAGTCGATTCGCTAGATGTAAAATTAAAGGCTTTACTACCGTAAGTCGTAGCGTTAGTAGGCTAAAAATATAAGCCGTTAGAACTTTCTATGCGTAGAGAAGTTCGGCCGGGCTTATAACTATCGAACGCTAGGCAGTCGGGTTCTCGACATTTAGGTAATAGCAATTAAAAAGGGAAGAGAGGCTCTAAGGCTTAAACAGCCTATATAGAGGGATTAGAAGCTGCAAAAGGATATAAAACACTAAGAATAATAGCTTTTGTCTTTTCTAATAAGGAGGGCTAACTAGTCTCTATATATAGGGAAATCCCTCGGACGAAAACAGCCGCGTAGACCTAAGGAAAAGAGGTAAAAGAAAGAGTCGGACGGAGTCGCCGGTCGAAAGCGCCGGTCGTAAACAATAAATCGCATCCGTACGATAAATAGTCATACAGTCAGCAAATAAATAAGCAGCCTAATAGAAGACTAGTGAATTCTACGGTAAATTCTACGGTAGAAGCCGTAGAAGAGAATTAGAATTCTACGGTAGAAGACCGTAGAAGGGAATTAGAATTCTACGGTAGAAGACTATAGAAGGGAAGAGATTTCACAGGTAAAGTCTATATAAATAACCGTAAAATCACCGTAAAATCACCGTAAAATTACGGTGAAATATAACCGAAGAAAAGTAGGTAAATACGCCCGTAGAATTGCGGGGTAATGCCTATAGAAGCCTATAGAATTCCATAGTAGAATCTACGGAAGAACCGGGGATTTCCCGGTGGAAAGCAAATAGGGAAGACGGTAATATTAACAAAGCTTAGGCAGATATAGGGATTATAACCAATAAGAACTTAAAGGGAAGCTTAGAGGTAGAGGATTACGGCAGTGCAAAAAGTGTTAAGATTAATGCAGAAATAAGAGAGAAAGGTATTATTGAATTGCTTAGTAAAGGTCTGTCTAAAGGCGGACTAAGGTCCCCTTATATAGCTAATTCCACACGAATAAAGGTATATATAACTTAACTAATTGTAGTTATAGAAAGCGCTATTATTTATCTACATAATGCAAGTGGTTTAATCCTATTTAGTAGCTTAGTTATTGCATAATTAAATGCGCGAGTAATACGAGATAATATAGATAACGCCGGTTGACCGAGTCATAAGTTATGACTTATATGCCTCTATCTCTACTCACACTATATACTTCGAGCTTCGGTATCTTAGTTATCTCGGGAGCTAATGCGACTAGGTGACTTTAGTATATATAACAATGCAAGGCGGTTCTAATGCATATCTTTATGCATTAGTAGGATAAACCAATCAGGAGATATCCGCTCCCTTATATAGTGTTATCACAAAGAGCTAGCTTTAAAGAAGGATTAAGACGATAAAGATAATACACAATTATCCCTCGTAAACCGGCGAGGTAAAATAACGACTATAGCGACATCTATATTAGGAGAGGTAAGTATCGTAACGCTTAAGGAAAGCCTTAATTAGACCCCCTAGATTCGGGCGATTAAGGGCTAGGCGAAGATCTACTATATCTAGGAATATATCGACCTAGCAGGATCCGAAGAGCTCGAGGAGCCTACTAAGATTAGCTAGGAAGAGTTTAAACGCAACCTTAGGAAGCGATCCTAAAGAGGGGCCCTTACGGACGTTGAGTTTAATAATAAGACTATAGAATATAACAATCGGCTTAATAATGCGACGATGGAATTCCGTTTTAAGTAGGATGGCTATAACTCAGCCGTTGGCCTATTTAAGACCCGGGAAAAGGCTATAATTCGCATCGAAGAGCTAATTAGCAAGTCTATTAGTAAGGCTCTTAAGGGAGAGACCCTCGTATAGACCTCGCCTCGAAGCAGGATCTAGGAACTTAAACAGAAGGTCCTGCCCTTAGAGGAGGAGGAAAAGACCCTTATAGTAGATTATCGGCAAAAGGGGGAATCGAGACTAAAAGGCATAGGTAGATTAACTTAATTAAGTGATTGTTAACTCTAGGGACCTAAAAGTCACGACTTTAAATAACATTAAGATCCGATAGGATTTTCTTCGTGCTATAGAGGAATTCGACCTTAGTTAGGCCTCGAACAAGAGATTAAATAATGCTTTCTATAAACGACTTAAAGGCATCGTTAGATTAACTCCGAACCCCCTAAGGAACCTTATCGCGGAATTTAAACGTAAGGTAACCCTTCGAAAGAAAACTAAACCTTAGGTTACCTAGAACTCTCTAGCGCTAAAGAAAGAGTTAAGGTAGTCGCAATGCCTATATAATACTCACCGGACTAATAAAGAGCATTAGTAGGAGAACTGCTACTTATTCCGTATAATGTTTAAAAAGGATGCCCTTAAGGGATAGGAACCGAAGGATATAGTAAGGACTAGGATTAATAAGTAGCTTTAGGACTACCCGGAAGGTAAGAAGAAGGCAATAGCTTAGAAGCTATCTAGATCCGGCAAGTTAGACGAAACAATTACGGTTTTAAATAGCGGCAACAATAAGCAGGCGAATGTAGTCTCTCGCATTAATACGATATTATAAGTTAACCTTATCTATATTAAAGATAGTCCTCTTAGAGATAAGGTTATCTACGATTTAGGGGCGAGTATATATATATTTAATAACATTAGGTGGTTTAATAAGAAGACGTTTACCTAAGGGTCGTAGGAAGAGGTCCGCGCTAGTAAAACCGCGCTTATAGTCTAAGGGATAGGATCCGCAGTTATCCTACTCTTAGGGGGCAAGAAGCTCTTACTCGAAATCAGCTACTATATCCCTAAGATGCCGATAAGCGTCTTTTCCGTTTAATAAAGAATTAAGGCTTAAGTTTATTAAAACTAGCACGATAATACGCTATTCTATAAACCAACGGGCGAGTAGCTTACTTAGCTTAAGGAATTCGAGGACTAATACATTATTACGAGCCTGCCGGATACCCTAAGGACTGTTTTTGCAATAAGTCGACGACCTAAGCCGCCTTTAAATAAGGATCTTACGGACCTATAGCATAGGCGCCTAGGGCATCTAGGGCCGGAGGCTATAGGGCTGCTGGTTGATAAATCCGTAAGCACGAAGCTTTATAGACCGGCAACCTGCAAATGCGAGGTATATGCCACGGGAAAGGCGAAACGGTAAGTCTCCCGGGACTTACCGACGTTAAGGCCGTAAGGAGCAAGGGTTTAATTTAGCTTTAACCTCTATGCCGGCCCGGAAGTAAGTGCCGCGGGATTTAAATACTACGCCTTATTTACCTATATAACGACAAATATACGGTTCTTCTACGCTATTAAGCAGAAAACCGAGGTCCGGGATATCTTAAAGAAGCTAATTGCAAAGCTCGCTACGCGCTACGGGATTTAAATAATTATCCTAGTCACTAAAGGAGAGAAGGCTCTAATCACTAAGGAGATAAAGTAGTATACGGATAGACTTAGCCTATAGCTCTTTATGTTAGCCCCTTTAACGCCGACTTAGAATAGTCATACGGAGCGATTAAGGGCTTTTATTAAGGAAAGGGCTAGACTAATAAGTCTTAGCTTATAGATCCCTAACACCCTCTAGACCGAGACCTACCGAACGGCCGTCTACTTACTAAACCTAACACCTTTTATAGGGGTCGATAGGATAGGAAGGAGTCCTTATAAGAGATAGTAGTAGTATATAAGGGACTATAACCCCTTATATAGCTATATTAAGGAAATCCGACCGATAATTACGCATTTACGCGTGTATAGATATATAGTATACCTAATAACAACGGATGCCCTTAAATATATTAAATCTTATAAGTCCTTCTCGTAGACTACGTAGAAGGCATACATTAGATATTTAGTTAGGTATAAGTCTACTAACTAGTTCGTTATTTAAGTCCCTTCCCTAGGATAGACGAAGCTTTTAACCTCTTCGAATGTTTAATTTAATAAGGATGTTAAATACGATCTAAGGAGGGAAGAAGGTGCGTAGGCTCTTATTGATATTACCGTCTTCCCTATTTGCTTTCTACTAGGAAATCCCCGGTTCTTCCCTAGATTCTACTATAGAATTCCACGGGCTTCTACGGGCATTACCCCGTACTTCTACGGGCGTATTTACCCACTTTTCTTCGGTTACATTTCACCGTGGTTTTACGGTGATTTCACGGTTATTTACACAGACTTTACCCGTGAAATCTCTTCCCTTCCACGGTCTTCCACCGTAGAATTCTAATTCCCTTCCACGGTCTTCTACCGTAGAATTCCAATTCTCTTCTACGGCTTCCACCGTAGAATTCCTTTACATAGCCACGGCTTCCACCGTAGAATTCCCCGTGGAATTCACTAGTCTTCTACTAGGCTGCTTATTTATTTACTAACTGTATGACTATTTGTCGTACGAATGCGATTTATTGTTTTCGACCGGCGCTTTCGACCGGCGACTCCGTCCGACTCTTTCTTTTACCTCTTTTCCTTAGGTCTACGCGGCTGTTTTCGTCCGAGGGATTTCCCTATATATAGAGACTAGTTAGCCCTCCTTATTAGGAAAGAGAAGAGCTATTATTCTTAGTGATTTACATCCTTTACAGCTTTTAATCCTTCTTTACAGGCTGTTTTAGCCTTAAAGCCTCTCTTCTACTTAATTACTATTATACTAATATCGAGGACCCGACTGCCTAGCGTTCGATAGCTCTATACACCTATACTTATAATATCCTCCGAAAGATAAACGCAATTAATATGCCCGAAGATAGTAAGGGCGATAAAAAGAGGGCCTATAAGTACCCTTAGACCGATAAGACTATTAGGCTGCGATATACGGCGGCTAAATTTATGCTAGTATTTAATTATAGGAGGTAGAATAAAGGGGTAATACCCCCGACGATAGAGGGTCTATACGTCTCGCCTCCTTAGACCGGTAAGGTAGTCTCCTTCGATGCCGCGATACTACCTAATCTTAAGGGTAGGAATCCCGCGATACTAGAACTAGTAATACTAAAGACTATAGGGGGAGCAATTAGCCTTAGGACGCCTCTTTTAGAGGTCTTAGGGGTGCCTCCTCCTCTAGGGGGTAGATTAACAGCCGAAACGGCTAGACCTAACCTCGAAGGCCGACCTCGGATAGAGGAGCTTTCGGATACGGAAGAAGACGTGCCGGCTTTATCGAAGCTATTACGCAAAGAGCGGGACATATCTTAGGGTTTAAACCCTAGCAATATCGTTAAAGGGAAGAGAAAAAAGACTTAAAGGACCTTATTTATTAATAATGCTATTGCGAGGGCTTTAACCTATAGACTATATATTAAGGATATACCTCCTATGCCTACCTCCTATAAGATAGCGATAGCCTTAGCCTATAAGACCTCGTAGCTTAAAGGAATAGCCTGCGAAATTAAGGACTAGGAGAAAATTCTAACCTAGGTTAAGACCTTAAAATCTAAGGCTAAGAAGAAGGGAGAACCCCTAATTCCGATGAGATAGGTCTACGCCTATAAGTGCGATCTATAGGGATATATAGTTCGATTTAAAGCCCGTCTAGTTGTTCGAGGAGATCACTAACCGGAAGATAACGAGGATACGTATACGGCGACCCTTTAAGCGAGGACCTTTAGGCTGCTAATAGCCCTACTATGTCTCGAGGACATAGAGTCCGCGTAGTATAACATTAAGACGGCTTTTCTAAACACGATACTGCGATTTGCAGTCTACTATTAGCTTCTACCTAGTTACGCAAAACCAGGCTTATACATACGGCTTCTACGAGAGCTATACGGCCTAAAAATCGCCTAGAAACTCTAGTATAAGGACCTTACCGGCTTCTTTAAGTCTTTAGGCGCGGAAACCCTAATTAAGTACGCCTATATAATAGTCTATAAGGGAGTGATTATCTTCTTCTTTATAGACGATATCGCGATAATATATCCGAAGGAGCGGAAGGATAACTAGCTAGAACTCTATAAGGCCTTTATAGCGAAATACACCGTTAACTATATAAGGGAACTACGTTAGTTCTTAGGGATTAAGATAATCCGGGATAGGCCTAATAGGAAGTTATAGCTATCTTAGGCATCTTATATCTTTAAGATAGCGAAGAAGTTTTATATAGACGACGATTCGGGCTTAAGCGCGCTTAAGATCCCCCTAACGACGGATAAGCTAATTCCCTACGAGGAAAAGGCGAGTAATAAAGAGGTCTATTACTTTCTTTCTTTAGTAAGTATAATCCTACATCCGGCAATTTATACTAAGGCGGACGCGGCGTTCCCGGCGGCGAGGCTAGCCTAGTTTAGCTATAACCCGGGTCCGCGATACCTTCGAGAGGCAAAGAGGTGCCTAGCGTACTTATACACTACGCGGGACTATTGCATCTGTTTTAAAGCCACTAACGAGATAAGGAGGTTTCTCTATGCGTCGGATTCCTCGTTCGCGGACAACCCTACGTCGAGGAAGTTATTATAAGGGTATATATTCTTATTTCTCGGCGGGCCCGTGGATTAGAAAGCCATTAAGCAGGCTACTATTACGACCTCGTCTACCGAAGCGGAGCTCTTAGCTTTATTAAGGACCGCGAAAGAGCAGATGCAATTTGCTCGACTTATTAAGGAGCTTAGGATCTAGGTTAAAGGCACCGCGGAGCTATAGTATAATAACCTCTAGACGATTAGGCTATTAACCGAGCTAAGTGCTCGGCTTAAGACGAATTTAAAGCATATCGACATCTATCAATATTAGCTTCGTTAGGAAGTGTAAGAGGAACGGCTCTAGGTGAGATAGATTAAATCTACTAAGAACCCGGCGGACGGTATGACTAAGGCCCTCCCTTTGCAAAAGCACGAAGACTTCGTAAAGCAGCTCGGCATAAAGGACCGCCCCGAGGACCTAGATAGGAAGGACTAAGACGGCGCGGATAGGGCCCTTTAGGGTGTGTTTTTATAGTTTATGCGAATTTAGCCCCCTATCTAACATTAGGGGTAGTATAATAGTTATAGGCCGTTCCGACTAATTCGAACGAGCTATTTTATTTAATTATTGTATTTTCTTTGCGTTGCTATAGTCTCTATAAGGACTATAGCAAGGGGGTGTATTAACGTTATACGACGTTAGGGGCTATACGGGGCATTGACCCGGGCCTGGACTATAGGCATGTAATAGGCTATTACGTCCCTAACGAGCCTATTATATAACCCCCTTAGCTAAGGACGGCAGGAGGGTATTCCAAGGTATTATAACTATAGTTAGTGCGGGCTAGGGGCCTTGTATAAGAGGCTCGGGTACCTATATATACCTCCGTTAGTCCTATAGTTAGGTAGCTGCATGCATCTTTATGTCTATAAGTTTAGACCTCCTTTTATTACTCTTCTACTATTATATTTATGCAGCTGATTTCCTGCATTTAAGAGTAGGGTATACCTAGCCCTCGAAGGTATATATATGCTTAAAAGACTAAAAGCTAGGCACGGTTATAAGAAAGAGCTATAGGTAGTATATCTCCCTAGTAGTAGGGGGAATAAAGGCTATACGGCTAAGAGAGCGTTATCTCTATTAGGGCTACTACTTAAATAGGCTTTAGTCTTTTTTAAAAACAAAGGCGGCGGGGAAGTCGGGATATAGGATGCTACGGCCGTATTTGTTTGCTTAATTATAAGTAAAGAAGGCTATAAGTTCGGTTTTATAGCGCCCGGCAATATTCTAGACCTCTTCTAGAGATGCGTAGTCTAGGAAATATATTGCCTGCTTACCCTCGAGATATATAGGCAGACGGATAACCGGGGGGTATTCCTTATAGACTAGAAACTTAAAGAGCTATACAACCGCCTTAGCTAAAGAGACGTAACGACTTTGCCTATATATCTCTATCTCGTTATTTAATACTACATTACCGACCTATAAAGTAGTTCTATCTAGCCTTTTATAAATATACTTATAGATACATTTAATAGCCTTAACCGTTGCGTAGATGTCGACGTTAATATACGTATTATACCTTAAACATAGGTATATGCTATATAGCATAATATATCGGTTGTTTAGCTAGACTTCCCGGCCGTTTACGCGGCGGACTATAAACTATCCTATATTTCTACGCCTTTAAATTAGGTACCTATCTTTGAAGACGATTGTTTCCGCTATAAACGGCTTTAGGAATCGCTTTAAGCACTACGGGGGACTGTTTACTTAGGCCTATATGCATAGTAATCGCGGTTTATTATCCCCGTAGGGACTATAGGTTAATTAGAACGTAATAATCCCGCGTAAGGTGCTTATAGGATCCTCTTTAAGGGTAAGAATCTCTGCCTAAATAACTCCATCGATATTCGCTAGTATTTTATAAAGTCGGACCGTTGCTGCCGTAAGGAAGAGAAAGATATGCCTATAAGGGAGGCCCTATTTTTAGTACCTAATAGTCTACATAATACTAGCAAAGGTGCTAAATAGACTATTTCGTAACTCTGCGTTTATAGCCTAGCATTTGCTATTAAATACGCGCCGGATAATATTAAGGCGGTCTAATATAGTCGAGCCAGCCTAAAGCTCCCTCTTAATCTCGACTTAGTTTAGATTTACTATAACTATAATAAAAAAGGTTAAAGGTCTAAGTGCCTGTATAATCGCTATTAAATCCTAGTAGCATTAGGCGATAAAATAGTCCCCTCCGATATATATCGCGGGTAGTATAACCTATTAGCCTATATCTACGGCGTCTCTATCCTCTATAGAAAGCTAATCCTAAATGCCGTTATATAGGTCCGCTCGGAGGTTAGCTTAATAGTTCGCTAGCTAGTTTAGCTTAATTTTATCTCTAGCGGCCTAAAGGTCGATTAGGAATTATTAAAAGAGGCGACTAAAAGCAAATAAGACCGTAAACTACTCGCGGCGAGGGTAAAGGATATAACGGCAATAAGCCCGCTACCTTAGACGACTATTAGTACGGCCTTACTTACATAAGTCTTATAACTATAAACCTTAGTAAAAACTAGGATCTCTATAGGGTAAGAGCAACGGGTAGGCGAGTAGGAGATACGATATATAGTAAGGATATACCGTATAGAATACCCGTTTATAACTATTTTAGTCCCGCTCTACTATTATAACGTCGCGGAAACCGGGTTCGGCGTATTCGTCCGGAATAAGGACTATAACCTCGTCTACGGTAGGTAAATTCTCGTAGCGCTTGTCTATACCGCTTTTTAGGATTAAATATAGCTATAGGCTAAGTACTACCCTTATAGCTCCCTCGCTAGCCCGGAAACGCTTACGAGCGGTAAGGTAGATAGAGATAAACGGATTTATCTTATAGAGGTATTCCGTAAACTCTATTAAGAAGCGGTTATCTAAGTCTTAGTTAGAGATCGACCTAATTTTAGATGTATAAGTAGGGTTATAGAAATAAAGCTATGCGTATTAAGGGCCGTATTTAAGAGCCGCCTTAAACGGCCTAATCGTATAATAAAGTATACCGTAGATCTAAAACTCTATTAGGCCCTTAGCAGCAACTCTACGGGTTATTGGTATAGTCTAAATAGACGTTAAGGCAAATATATTATTATAACAGCGGAGATTCTTCCGGAAAGCAGATCCCGCGGATAGATTAAGAAGAGGAGGTCCTATAAGAAGTACTAGATATCCTTAAATAGTACGAGGTCGACGTCCCCTTAGTTACAATAGCTCTTAAACTTAAGGTCCGTGAGTATAAAAGACTAACAAATTAGCATATACGTAGTATTATTATATAATAAGAGATAAGACTTATAGATAGCCGCTTAGCTGCTTAATAAAACGCGCCGTAGAACGTGTATACTATAATCCGTAGCCTAAGATCGGCATATAGGACTAATATCGGAGAATCTAATAGTAAGTAAGCTAGAAAGAAGGGTGGTAGAACGGGTGGGAGTAGGAGCTAGAGTATACTAGCAGGCTGCTATATACGGCGCCGGCGAGGCTATAGTATAACGCGAGGCTAAGGAGCCTAACGCGACTAAGTAACACGTGCGTTACCTAAGATTTTATCACGGCACTAGGTAATAGCTAGATAACCTTATTATTCTATAAAGAGGAGAAGAACTATAGAGGCTAAGGGCTCGTTTATATATAGGACTATATGTCACGTGGCATATCACTATATACTATGTTATGTAATATAGTACTATAATAGTACTCCCCTTCTAAAGACGATTTAGTCCTTAAATCGCTAAGAAATGTCATTTTCGCTAGAAATCCGTGTATAATAGAGGAATCTTTTATAGGCGGGTCTAATCTAGGGGGCCCGGCTTATCTAGGTTGCATCTATAGAAGCGTTAAATAGCTTTAGGGCAACCTCTTAGGTTATCTTCGGGCTACTAGGTCGGTTCTTAGTAATATTTCTATTTAATTAGATAAGTGAAGGTCGGGGCTTCGTTATCGTATACATTAAGGATCTTCTTAAATTCCTATATTTCTTCGATATTGCCGTCGTTATCGCGTTCCGCGATATAGCCTACGACGTTGCGTCGTTCCTTTCGATTAATCTATGCCTAGCCCGGTATTATTTCCGTTGTCTAAAGCCGCACTTTAGACGTATAGAAAGACTTATTAACTTAGATATGCTTTAAGAGGTCGATAACTATAGCGCCGCGGTATACCTTAAGAATAGGATAAGGACCGTCCTATTTATCGTCCTATTTTCTCTTTAGGCGATTAGTAGTTATATTCTCTAATAAAACTATAACTATATCACTAGGTCGGAAGAGAAAGCCTTCGTCCCGCTTTATATTAGCATTATCCTTATATTTCTATTATAAGGCTCGTGCGAGAGCTCGAAGCTAAATAAAGATATAGTCGAAACGACTAGCTATTACGTCCGTGCGAAGGAATTCCTTCTTTGCCTATAATAAGAGCGTTAGGGGTCAGGGGCTTATAAGTTCGATGCCGAGACGAAGATTAAAGCCGTAGTTAGTAAAGAACGGAGAAATACTAATTATTTCGTTTACTTAATTATTCGTTGCGAATTCCGCGAGCGGGAGCTAGTCGACCTAGTTATCTTAGGTAAAGCTAATATAGGCTCGAATATATTTATTTATCATAGCGTTAACGATTTCGGTTTAACCGTTAGTCTCTAAGTGCTATACCGAGCTTAGTTTTAACGTTATTCTTAAATAAGTGCTAAGCTATCGCTAAAAATTAAAGATAAACTAAGTGCCTCGGTCGGAGAAAATAGTATTAAGTGCTTTATATAAGCGATAGACTATATAGATAAAGGAGTTAATTAATTCTTCTATAGAAAGGCCGGTAATAGGGATAAAATATCTTATCTTCGTAAGCCTATTAACTATCGTAAGTATATTCTTATAAGTCTTCCTATTTCGGGTATACTTAGGGAGTATTATAATATAATTAATTAATATATCGGCCTATAGTTAGACCGGTAGAGCGAGAGGTTTTAGGAATCTAAAGGGAGATAAGCGGGGGGTCTTAGTCTAAAGACAAAGAGTATAGTCTTTAATAAACGTAGCGGCGAAGTAAGAAATCCTCGGCTATTAGTATATTCGGTTTAATAGATTAAGGGTTTTTACCCTCCTTAAGTATCCTATTAGGCTACTGCTATAGGATCGATAAACGACTTTAAGGCGGAGATCTAAGGTATTAAGGATAAAGAGCTAGTCGCGGAAAAAGATACGTCCGTTAATTAACTAACATTCGGATATATCGTAACGTAAGAGCTTTCGGATATGCTTTAGCTAGCGTTAGGCGTATAGATCCTAGAGTATCGCTACTATATCCTAGGCAAGATTATCTTATTAATATGCCTTACGGATAAGCTTATTAAGTAATTTACTAGCTGCGTTTAGTCCGAGGGCGGCGACTATATTAAGGTCCTCCTTTAAGGCATAGGAATCGGTTAAGAGTTCTTCTAGGATAGTCGGGTCGACTTTCTCTTTAGGGATAACTACCTAATTTCGATAAAGGAGTCTATCGTTATCTACGGTAGCTAGTCTATCGCCGGGGAGCTTGCTAAAAGCGTTAGGGAGAATTACCTTATTGCTTAAGCGGTATATAATTACCAAGTTAAACTAGGAAAGGAACTCGGCCTAGCGTACTTATCGTTAGTTAAGTTACTTTATAAATATAAACGTCTAAAGATTCTTATAGTCTATAATAACGTCGAACGCCTCGGTAGTTCTTTAGAGTTCTAAGCGCTATTCCTTAAGCGCCTTAATAATTGCTAATAGCTCTTTATTATAGATCTCGTAGTTATACTTAGGGGCAGTATGCTTTAACGAAAAAAACGCAATAGGGTAAAGATGTCTATCGTCTCCGGTCTATAAAAGGACTCCTCCCGAGGCCTAATTCGAGGCGTTAGTTTTAATAACTATTTTCTTCGAGTAGTTAAAATAGGCTAGGACTAAGGCAGTAGTAAAAGCAAGTTTAAGGGCCTTAAACGCGGCAGCTTATTCGGGTCCTTAAGACTAACGGGAATCCTTTCGAAGTAGCGTAGTTATCGGGGAGATAATTGTTAACATTACCGTCTTCCCTATTTGCTTTCCACCGGGAAATCCCCGGTTCTTCCCTAGATTCTACTATAGAATTCTACGGGCTTCTACGGGCATTACCCCGCACTTCCACAAGCGTATTTACCTACTTTTCTTCGGTTATATTTTACCGTGATTTTACGGTGATTTTACGGTTATTTATAAAGTCTTTACCTATAAAATCTCTTCCCTTCTACGGTCTTCTACCGTAGAATTCCAAGTCTCTTCCACGGCTTCTACCGTAGAATTTACCGTAGAATTCACTATTCTTCTACTAGGCTGCTTATTTATTTGCTAACTATATAACTTATTTATCGTACGGCACGATCTATTGCTTTTCCTACCGATCCTTCCGTCCGATTATTTACGTTACCTGTTTTTCCTTAGGTCTACGCGGCTAATTTCGTCTAAGGATTTTTCCTATATATAGAGACTAGTTAGCCTCCCTACTAGATAAGATAAGAGCTATAATTCTTAGTGTTTTACATCCTTTTGCAGCTTCTAATCCCTTTATGCAGGCTGTTTTAGCCTTAGAGCCTTTCTTCTACTTAATTGCTATTATACTAATATCGAGGACCTAACTGCCTAGCGTTCGATAGTTATAAGCCCGGACGAACTTCTCTTCGCATAGAGAGTTCTAACGGCTTATATTTTTAGCCTGCTAACGCTACGACTTACGGTAGTAAAGCCTTTGCCCTTATATCTAGCGAATTAACTTATAGAGGACTAATATATCTTTAAGGAGCGTTATTAATCTAGCGAATTAAGTCACGGAGGATTAGTTAGTACGTTTACCCTATTCTATTAGTGTTTTCTCGCACTTAGTTTAGTTTTTGCGGTTTGTTTATATATATTATATATCTAACTACCCCTTTTCCTATGATTTTACTATACTTTTACCTACGTTACTATATCTATTATAGCCGACATTACTTCGAAGACCGTCTTAAATAGACTAGCGGACTAAGACCGATAGATCTTAATGATCTAGAAATACGCACTTGCCTAAGGGATTTAGGAAAAAATCGACCCTTCTATTACGCCGAAACTTTAGAAACCCTTATTGCCTCTTCCCGTAGAACTAATAGCTAGAATAGTTAACGCGACCGTTGCTAATATTGCTAGTTTATCTATAGAAGAACTTAAGAGGTTTAAGTTTCTCTTTTCCCGGTATCGCACGTTGCTTTAAGCCTATAAGGACTAATAGAAATCTCTTACGTTAATCTAGCAGTTTATCGTTTAAAACATCGGGAACTACTACTTAACAATTGCCGACGAATATAAGGTTTCTAAGGAATTAGCTTTACTATAGCGGCGTATAAAGCCGACTTTATAAACGCAATAGAAGACTATTTTTACGTAGTTCTATACTATTTTAAAGGCATTAGACCGGACGGATATTATAATATAGATTTCCAACTAGTAGAAGGTCCTTACCGATGCCCGGCGAATTAAGTTGCCGGAATCGGAAGGTCTTTAGGCTATATAGCTTTTTCTTAAGGCTATTTAGCTAATTTCTAGCCCTTTTGCGGAATACTAGATAAATAAGATAGAGGACGACGCCCGCCTAAATAAGCTAGGCTAAGAATAGTCTTTTCCCGACGGATTTAAGATATCCGAACTTTTCGAGCGCTCGTAGGCCTTAAAGGCTACGACTAAAGCGCTAAAGACTAACGCTTTTGCAAAGTTCTAAGGCTAACCAACATAATCCCTAGCCGCGGAATCCACTAAAAAACCTATAAAAACACCGGCTGCGACGGCCTTAGAAAAGGATAAGATAAAGCTAAAACCTAAACCGTAGTATGCGTATAGAGAACGTTACTTCTTCTCTAAGTGTAACTACTTTAACCCTTCCGTTCGACTTCTATTATAGAAACCCGATAAGGACGTCTAAAAGACTATAGACGATTACCTTAAGGTTCCGGCTAATAAGGCTAAAGTCGACGCGGCACTTCTTCGCGATAAGGAGTAGCGGAAGAACAATAAGATCGAGATAAAGACGGTATAAGCTACGGCTACCGCTAATATTCTTACGACCTTTTTACCGCTAGTTATTCTATAGATTACTATAGAATACCCGTTAAGGGATTCTTTTATTATGGATTTAAGGTCTAATAGACACATTTGCAATAATAGGGAGCGCTTCTATAACTTCTAGCCTTCTTCCGAGTACGTACTCGTAGGTAGTAGAAGCACTCTAATTCTTAGGATAGGCACGGTATTTATACGTATTTCGACGGGCACTTTTTAGCTTAGTTAGGTAGTATATATCCCGTCTTTTTATACGTCCTTTTATTTACTTCGTCTTCTTTATAAGGCGAATCTTTCGTAAAACCCGTAGATTAGATAGATCTCTTCTTTAACTCGCACTATTTGCATAATAGAGCTGATTTACAACTAGTATATTATCGAGTATAACCCGTTAACGCCTTCTACTACGCTTCTAATAATTCTAACTATTGCTTCTGTTCCTTCTATAGATTCTACCGTAGAAACCCCGGTTATAGCACCTTTTTCGGCTATTATACCGGAGTCTACACTAATAAGTATAGAGGAACTTTCTCTTTAGCACTAACGACTTAGACATCCGAACAATAAGGCGCTTTCGAAAGCACTCGGAATACTATAGTCGGTAACCTTCGATAAGATAATCTCCTATAAGTCCTATAAACTTACGTAGGCTAAACCAATTATCAACCGCGAACCGCCGCTTTCTAAAGTAACTTTTCCCTTTACTAAGGTGTTTTACGATGTTTTTTCTATATATAAGAGTTATAATAATAAGAATATTGCATTTCTTATTAAGGATAACTATACGAAGCTTATTTTTCTATATGCTCTTTTAAACGCCTCTATAGACGAGCTGATTTTATGCTTTAAGAGCCTAGGTCGGTATATTTCCTAATAGTTCTTACTTTCTATCGGTATAATCCATCGAGATAACGACCGAGCCCTTCGATACGATTTTTAGGACTTTATTAACTAGTTAGGCATTTATAATAAGCCTATTACTCCCTATACACCCGCTTAAAACGGCGCTACCGAACGGGCTAGGGGGGTAGTATCTACGAAAGCTCGATCTATAAGGATTAAAGCAAATTTGCCCGAGCATTTATAGATAGAAACGTAGAAAACTACAGTATATTTATATAATCGGATTCTAGCCCGATAGGCAGCTTCCTCTACGTTATTTCTATCGAAGTAGATTTCCCTAATAGAGATCCTTTACGATTAGTTAAGGGATTACGACCGGAATATACTAGCTTTTCTCCTTCCTTAACTATTACGATTCGATTATCTTTAAGCTTTTAGCTATAAAGCCTACCTACTAACCACTAAGGCCCTAACTAACATATAGAAACGTAATCTTAAGTAAGAACCTTACGTAGAGGTTAGTTACTTAGTCGGGTATAATTCTACTAATATTTTTTATATATAGATCCTATAGAGACGGGAGGTTCGTTAAGTTCGTAATATAACGTTTAATAAAACTTAGTTTTTCACCGTGTCTAAGGCATCTAAACTACTAATATATGTGTTATTACCGGCATTTCTACTATATATTGCATAGGAAGAAGAGCAAGATAAGGCAGAATTCTAATTAACGCTAATAGTGCTTCCTAATAAGCATTCTAATCTAATAGACCTTCTAGCCGATAGTAATCCTTAGCTCCCGACTCTTAACTAAACCCCGGAACCGCCGGAGGATATTTTTAAGAATGCATAGGACTTTTAACACGATATTTCTACTCTTTCACCTACTATAACCGTAGAACCTATAGACCGACTTAAGGTATAGTTGCCTTAAGCTACTTTTCGGTCTATAGATTACGATAACACTATTCCTATAGATAGTCTACGGACGACGAGACTTATAGGGGATTTACGCCCTACTCGCTTAAACCGTTTTTCGGGTCGATATCCCGCTTTCGCCTACGTTAGGCATCTACCGGCTAATAGCACTGCTTTTACAGCTGCATTTACTACTTCTCTTAAACCTAAGAAGATATATAAACGGGATTTGCCCGCGTTTCTAAGGTTTTAGTCTAATCTCGAGACGCATCCGTTTAGACCTAAGTTTAAAGCCGCTAGAGTAGTCAAATAGGACTCCTTAAAACAGCGGAAGACCTTCTTTCCTTCGCCTACCTTAAGAGCGAACGCGCTAGTGCGTCCTCTTCTATTAATATAGGCATTCGATTATAAGTTTAATAAGCACGGCTACCTTAGGAAGTTTAAGTCTCGCCTTTATATACGAGGAGATTTTTAGCCGTTTAGCGGAAAAGAAACATACGCCGCGACGCTTATAGCGTGAAATTTTCGTGTTATAATTACTATTGCCGCTAAATTTAGCACTAAAACCCGCTTACTTAACGCGGTTAACGCTTTTACGAATGCCGATCTAGATAAAGAAGTATATATCTACTTCTTAGACGGATTTAAGGTATTTAGTTTTATAATTCGGTTGATAAAGGCTTTATACGGGCTTCGCCGTTCGCCGCTTCTTTAGCAATAGGAATTATCTAGGTCTCTTACCGAACTAGGCCTTTAGCAAAGTGCGGAGGATCCTTATATTTTTATATCTACTATAAGTGGCATTATTACGTTCTTCTTTATAGATAATATTATTATCCTTTTCCGTAAGGAATACCGTAGGGCTATAGACGATTTTATCTATCGCTTTAAGCAGAAGTATATAGTTACTAACCGCGGAGAGCTTACCTATTTCCTTAGGATAAGGATTATCTAGGACCGTAAGTAGCGAAAGCTATAGTTATGCTAGGACGTTTACCTAGATAAGATTGCTTTTAAGTTTAGTTTAATCCCTACTTATACGGTTCTACGGCCTATTTCGACCCTTTGCCTATTCCTACTTCCCGAGAAGCTAGAGAAACACTAAGGATAGGCCACGGATGACTAAATCTACTACTTTTAGTCTTTAGTCGGTTCCTATAATTACGCGACTATTTCCACCCGTCTCGACGCTATAAAATCGTCGAATTTATTAGCGGAGTATATATAGAACCTATCTACGCTCTATATTAAGCTCGCAGAAAGCTTAGTGACTTACTTATACGAATCGTATTTCCTTACGATTGAGTTTTCGGATATAGACGAATAAGAACTCGTTGTAGCTTCCGATGCCGCTTACGCTAACGACCCGGATACTCGTTATTCTTCTAAGGGCTATTTTATTAGCCTATTTAACGGTCTAATCGCGTAGAGTGCCCGGAAACAATCTACGGTTACTACTTCTTCTACCGAAGCCGAACTTCTTATAGTCTCTTCTACAGCGAAAGAGCTAATTTCTATTCTTCGTTGATTTAACGATATTTCTTTACAGCTAGATATACCTATTCCTACTATTTAGTGTAATAACACTTAGACAATCCGCCTAGTTTCCGCCGAGATTCTAAAGATTTAGACCGCCTTAAAGCACGTTAAAATTCACAACTGCTAGGCTCGATAGGAATTCTTACGCAATACTTTTAATATTAAATATATCCCTTCTAACTAGATAGTTGCGGATAGATTAACTAAATTGCTTTTACGATAACGTTTCTAAACGTTCCTTTACTAGCTTTAACTTACGGATATTTCTTCTAGGATCTAAGAAAAAGTCGATAATAATTCTAACTAGCCGGAAGTTATTCCCTTCTAGCTAGGGGGGTATATTAATATTACCGTCTTCCCTATTTGCTTTCTATTAGGAAATCCCCGGTTCTTCCCTAGATTCTACTATAGAATTCTACGGGCTTCTATAGGCATTACCCCGCACTTCTATAAGCGCATTTACCTACTTTTCTTTAGTTATATTTCACCGTGATTTTACGGTGATTTTATAGTAATTTCACGGTTATTTACATAGACTTTACCCGTAAAATCTCTTCCCTTCTACGGTCTTCTACTATGGAATTCTAATTCCCTTCTATAGTCTTCTACCGTAGAATTCTAATTCTCTTCTACGGCTTCTACCGTGGAATTTACCGTAGAATTCACTAGTCTTCTACTAGGCTGCTTATTTATTTGCTAACTGTATAACTATTTATCGTACGGATGCGATTTATTATTTGCGACCGGCGCTTTCGACCGGCGACTCCGTCCGACTTTTTCTTTTACCTCTTTTCCCTAGGTCTACGCGGCTATTTTCGTCCGAGGGATTTCCCTATATATAGAGACTAGTTAGCCCTCCTTATTAGAAAAGACAAAAGCTATTATTCTTAGTGTTTTATATCCTTTTGCAGCTTCTAATCCCTCTATGCAGGCTGTTTAAGCCTTAGAGCCTCTCTTCCCTTTTTGATTGCTATTACCTAAATGTCGAGAACCCGACTGCCTAGCGTTCGATAAGCTTTAAGTTGCTTCTTATCTAAAGCCCTCTTTAGATCCTTTAGACCACTCGCCGCTATACTAAAAACAACCGCCCGCCTACTACGACCTCCTCTTTGCCTTTTTAGGCCTCTTGCCTTCCTAAGCTACCTTAAGTTTGCATATATTACTACTTTCTTAGTGTTTTATCCCCCGTTCTCCTTGTTAGCCCCGATTCGACCTTAGTATATACCTTCTTCTAACTACTATCTTTCGCTGAAAAACGTACTAAGATGTTTTTTAAAATTCCTTCGCTACCTCTACCGTAGCCCGTCGACTCCGAATTCCTTCCGAAGTTTCTCCGATACCTCCCGACCCCGAAAATAAGTTCGTTTAAGGACTACTCGTTTATAAAGCTTAAGGGGAGCGTTAACTTTTCTGCCTAATCTCTACGGATAGAATCCGTTTTTATACGTAAAAAGCTTACTCCCGCAATCCTCGACGCTTCCTACGCGAAGTCCTAAGACTATCTCGCACTTATACGCCTAATAGTCGACGATAGTCCTCTCTCTTAGATAAAGCATTATACGTCTATAAAGGCGGCTTAAGATACTCTTAAGACCTTATATAACCCGGTAAACTTTACCTTAAACTTCCTCCTTATTAAGGAGCTTTTAAATATAAAGATTAAAGGTAAACTATCTATCGAAACTTACCTAAATAAGGTAAAAGAGCTCTATAATAAGCTAAATACTAAAGAGATCCGAATCCCGGAGATCGTAGTAATAATATAGATCCTTAAGAGTCTAGATAGCTCCTTCTTAAGTTATATTATAAATATAACCTAGACACTCTATACCGATGCTACGGCATATACCCTTAAGTCCTTCTCCTCGTTCTTTATCGACGAGTTTAAGAGAACTAAAGCTTTAGAGAGTAATAAGCACCTCTTTATAGGAAACAATAATAAGATTCCGGTTTGCTCTTACTATAAGAAGCGTAGGCATATAGAGAAAAATTGTTTTTAGAAACTAGAGAATAAGGATAAGGCTAAGGCCGCTAGGTTTACTATTAAGACGTTGCCCTCCTCCTCCTCGACTAAAAGGGAGCCTAAGGAGTATACTAATAGGAGCTATAGGATGCCTACGCTTATCCTAAACTCTCGAGAGAGTTCCCCCTCCTTTACTCCTCGCCCGGCTGCCCGTCCTTAGACTTCTCGACTCCGGAAGAGAAAGGCCCCCTTAGTATCTTCTCCTAAGTCTAGCAAGGTCTTTATTGTCTCTAAGTCGGCTTCTAGCATTATAAGGTCCCTCCTACCCCTCTTTATACTCCTTATATCCTCTATATCCTCGATACTCTCGTCTATACCCTCGATACTCTCGTCTATACCCTCGATACTCTCGTCTATACCCTCGATACTCTTCTCTATACTCTTATTACTATATAAAATGCTAGTCCTTATTTATACCTTCTCTTCCTATACCTTATTTCCCTCTAAGAATATGCTTCTCTATTCCCCTATAAAAACAAAGTCCTCCTCTAATAGAAAACAAATAATAGGACCTCTAAAGCCGCTTCTCTCGGCAATTTTAAGGGTAACCTTAAAGGTCGATAGGGCTGCTTTACGGATTAGGAATTTTAATAACTTTATATTCGATACTAAGGCTACTAGGCATATAGTTTCGAATAAAACTCTCTTCTCTAATTATAAAGAAATATATACTACCGTGACCTAGGGAAAAGCTTCCTCTATTATTATGCGAGGTACTAGAGACCTCGTCTTTAAATTCCTAAATAGTAATTAATAATATATCTTAAGAAATTGCCTTTATATACCTAAAATCGGCATTGACATAATTAGCCAATCAGCTATAATAAACACATACGCCTTAATAGGCCCGGACTCTATATCCCTCCTCGATAAAAATCTAAATAAATTAATAACCGGTTTTATTAAGAACGGACTATACTATATCCCTCTAGATATAAACAAAACACGGTTTCTAATTAAAAGCAAAATCTAAAACATACAACATAGTCTAAAAGAGACAATAAACAACGCTATACTCTAAGATACTATACTAACTAATACAATAAAAACACCTAAGACTAAGATAAAAACACCTAAGATAAAAAAGAAGATAGACCTCGTTCTCTAGTATAAACGGCTAGGCTATCTTAGCTATAAATCCCTATACCGATACCTCCGTAGACTATACCTAGACATATCCGTAGACTAAAAAGATATTATAGCTATAAAACAATGCGAAGCTTGCATATAGGCTAAACATACTAATGAAAAGAAGAAAACTCCCTTAAAACAACGATATCTCTTTCTTAATAAAATAAACGTTAATATCTACGGCTGTAGGAACAAGGGATAAAATATACGTACGAGGTCGTCGAGGGCACGTGACCTACGTGACCCGAGGCCACGTTAGCACCTATAAAGGGGCCCCCTTTCCCCTCTTCCTTTCTAGCTAGACAAGACAATAAGAACCCAACCGCATACTATCACACGTGCGATAGGTTCGCTTCCGGCTGCTTACCGTAGTAGAGCCCTACTAACACTAATCAGTGATTAAAACGCTTAATCATAGATTAGCTAGGTGGAAGAGATAGACCCCTAACCCTTAAACGTCGGCATCGCTGTTTTCGCAGACTGTAGCGACCGACGGAAGGATTATCTATGCTAAGAATAAGGGACCTTCTAGATCACCGATCCCTTCTAACTATCGAAAAGAGACCCGTCTAAATCACCGTTTAGATCCCTTCTATCGATAGTACGTCCCTAACGCGACGAGCCCGCTGCCCGCTCCCGGCAGTAACGACCCTTTGTGTTACTTACGAAGAATCCTCCTAGATTACCGTCTAGATCCTCTCTAAGTATCCTAATCGACCCCGTTGCCCTAAAGATAAGTATCGCGAAGCCCCTTTAACGCTGCTTAAGATATCCTACTAGATCACCGATTAGATCTCTTACTACAACGACCCGAATCGCGCCCGCTACTTATACCGACAACCATCGCGAAGACCCTCGCGACCCGACAAACATTCGATTAACACTAGCCATTTAATCATCTAAAAGCCCGCTGCCTGCTCCCGAAAACCATCACAAAGACCCTCGTGTACGACAAACACCCCGCCGTCTTCCGACCCGGCACTATATACAGTCCGCTTGCTCCCTTAAGCCCGGCATACACACAGTCCGCTTACTGCTTTAAGCTAGGCCTACTGGTTGTTCTTTGCTGTTTGAAGAACCGCTAGTTATTCCTGCTCTTTGCCGCGCTGCTTTACTCTTTGTTCCTCTTCTTTACCGCTGCATTCTCCTTTACCGCCCCGAAGTAGGACCTATAAGAACCCGGCCACGCCCTTTTTCGGCCCGGCAATAGACCTACTTCACCCCGGCATTTACACACAGTCCGCTTACTGCTCTAAGCTTCCTTCACTAAGAACACCCCGGAAGGCCACACGATGTTAGCCCTAAACCCGGCCCTAGTCGACCAGCTTGCGACCCTTTTAAAAGGCGTTAGAGTCTACGAGACCCTCTATAAACATATCGACCTTGCTCTTTAGGAGGAAGACGTCCGCCCCGACGAAGGAACGATAAGTTAAGCCGCCGTAATAACGTACGTCGCCCGTTTTATAGTATATAAGGAATTCGACGTATACGTCTAGGGGTATAAGCTTCTCGACTACTTCCGGGACTATTTCGAGGGCTAGACTAAAGCCGTATAGAATACGGTCTAACGGGACTTTAAAAGAGCATTACGAACGCTTATACAGGGGCGAGGGGTCTATACAGGCCGTAAAAACGGACCCCTTACGCCCTAACTCGTAATGCTTTAGACTACGGAAGACCTGCCAACCTAGCTAGACGATGAGTTCTTAGCAACCCGCTTCGACGAAGGCACGGATGCCTATACGGCTAAGACCGAAAGGAAGGCTGCAGTAGCTACTGCCGTAACCTCTCTACCGCCCTCGCCCTTCCCTGCCGCCGCATTAACAGTACTAGCATCGTCCGCCTCTAACAGCATTAAAGAAGCTGCCAGATTGTTATTATCGTCGCCGCCCGCCGCCGCAGCGTTAGTAGCTGCCGCGATAAGAGCTCCGCCGCCGTCGCCACCCGTTGTTTCGCCCGTTAGTCCTTCGCCTGTTGTTCTACCACCCGTTATTTCCGGCCTACTACCACCAGTCATTCCCGACCCCTTTATCCTAGGCTAAGTCCCTACCGTCGTTCCCTAGGCTATACAACACACGGTCTATCCGATAAGCCACCGGTTCCGGCACCCCGAGTTCGTCACCCCGGCTGCCTAATACCAGCCGGCTGCACCGTTCTAGCCTGCCGCCCAACCGTTCCTGCCTGCCGCTGTTCCTGCTGCCGTTCCCCGTGTTCCCCGCGTCCCTACCGTCGCTCCCGCCCCTACTATCCCTACCGAATTCCCCCCTAAGGCATACATAACAATACCGCCGCCCGAGGTCCCGAACGCCCCTACGGACGCTAACCTCGTGCTGCAATTCGCTAAGGCGTGGAAAAAGGACTATAACTATATAGGAGACCCGTACGATATCCTAGACGATAAGGTCCGGCTCTTTATACGGACCTACTATAGCCTACGCGTCGCACCCGGCTAATTCTACGACCTAATTAGTTAAATCCTCGCCGGCCGTGCCGAGGACTACTACATCCGGTACGTTAATTAAGATATATCGTTCTAGACTATATACGATGCCCTTAAACGCCGCTTCGACGTCTACTAGGAATAATACTTTACGGAGTAGACTATAACGTTATTCTAGAAGCTTAGGACCTAGAACCCTAGGAAGCCTATGCAAGAAGTGCTCGAGCTGCTATTTAATAAGCTATAGCTTTACTAACGAGCCTTTAGTAGTTCTTTCGTAAACTAGGACCCGGAAATAAACGAGCCGCTGCGAATGACTCTCGTCCGGGCCTACCGTAGCGTTCCGGAGCTCGAACTAGCCCTTTTCCGCCCGGCCTTACGGATTAAGGAGCTATTTTTAAACCTACGTTCCTCCTTAGAAACGCACCTTACACGACGCCCCGACCAGCTTTTCAACTAGTACGGCCGTGCAAGAGGTCGTTCGAGGGGATACATACGAGGCTCCGTACGAAGCTCAAGACCCGGCCCTAGCTAAGGATACGGACGAGGCTACGGACGATAATAAGGCTATATCCTAGCCGAAGAGGATAATAAGGACGATAGGACCGATGCGTTTAGCTAGTTAGCCCTAACTAATACTCCCTAGTGGCTAAGATAACGTTCTTTGCGACTCTTATTCGTTATGCCCTTCTTTATTCTTTGTTTAATGACTTTCCTTATTTAAACACTGCGAGTATATTCCCTGCTTTGTTTTTCCTGCTTTGTTTTTCCCCTTTTTCGACGCCTTATTCTTCCCCTTTTCGGCGCCCCATTCCCTCTTTTACTTCCCCTTTTAGTGCCCCGAAACAAGCACCGAAACAAGCCCTGTTTCGCCCCGGCAACGTTATATGCCGACCCTACAGCACTCCGGCAACGTTCTTTCCCGGCCCGAACACACGCTCTTATTCACGCTTTGTTTTTCGCTCTTTTCCCGGCCCGAAGATACCTCTATCTCTTGCTCTGCTTCGCCCCGAAGCTTAATGCTTCCTAACGCTCTTTTTTCCCGTACGTTATACGGCTGTTTGCAAAGCTATTGCAAGGTTAAAAAGCCGGATCTACGATAACAACACGGCCCCGTTTGACCGGGCCATAGATCCCTGTTTGGCCCCTTATTGCGCCTTTATTGCGACCCTTATTGCTACGCTTGTTTAGGCTATTTGCACGATCTTATAAAGACTGCTAGTGTAGGAACAAGGGATAAAGGATACGTACGACGTCGTCGAGGGCACGTAACCTACATGACCTAAGGCTACGTTAGCACCTATAAAGGGGCCCCCTTTCCCCTCTTCCTTCCTAGCTAGATAAGACAATAAGAACCCAACCGCATACTATCACACGTGCGATAGGTTCGCTTCCGGCTGCTTGCCGTAGTAGAGCCCTACTAACAACGGCCTTATTAAAGTCCCTACCTACGATAAATTCAGATACTTTATATCTTTTCTTAATACCTATGATAGGTACCTAAGAATATACCTAATAAAAGATAAAGCTAAAAGCCTGCCTAAGTTTCTAGAATTTAAAGCAGAACTTAAGAATAATATAGATAAAATAAAGATAAAAGAAGTCTTCTTAACAATGCAAAAGAATTTATCTATAACATTAAACCATATGCCCTTAAAAACGATATTAAATACAACTCGAGCCTACCGTTTACCCCCTACTCGAACGGCAGAATAAAGCGTATAAATAGAATAATACTTAATAAAGTTAGATCTATGCTCTATACGGCTAGACTGCTTAAATATCTTTAGGGTGAAGCTGTTTTAGCAGCTATATATATATACAATCGATCTCCTTATACTGCTCTAGGATATATATGCCCTTTAGAAAAGAAAGAAAATAGGGCCCTTACTAAAGAAGATATAGAAAAAATCCGTGTGTTCGGAAGCATTATATACTATAAGAATAAAACACCTAATGATAAACTAGACGTACGAGCCTATAAAGGAATCGTAATTAGCTACGAAGACACAGCCTATAAAATATACGACTATAGTAGAAAAAAGGTCGTAATATCAAAAGATATTACTATATTAGAAAACAACTTGTTAAAAGATAATAAAACCTTTAATTTTAATACTATACCGTCTATAAATAAAATTCCGGAGGATTATCTACGTACGAGATCCTCTATACTAGATATAAAACCTAACAATACCCTATATAATAAATCCCAGAATAATCCGAATGAAATACTAGATAATATATCCGAGGATGATAATCCTGACTGTATAATATAGGACAATAATAATAAGGATTAAAGAATTCAGGTTAAAATACCTAAGAAGCCGGCTGAATTCTATAACGACTACTAAGAATACCTAATACATCTGCTAATAAATAACGATAATATAACCCTTCTATCTGCGTTAGAAGGTTGTAATCCTATAGAACTAAAAACATATAAGCAAGCTATGAAAAGCGCCGAAGCTCTATACTAGGATAAAGGCATGGTAGTAGAAATACAGCAGCTTATAGAAAATAATACTTAGGAAATAACCGAGCTACCCGAAGACCGGGAAGCCCTCGGAAGCCGATAGGTCTATAGAGTTAGGAAGGATAATAAAAACTAGATAAAGAAATTTAAGGCTCGACTTATAGCCTTAGGCTATAAGCAAATATACGGCCTAGACTATATTAAAACCTTCTCTACTATAGTAAGACCTAAGTCTATAAGGCTCCTACTACTATAGGCTATGCCTAATAACTAAAAAGTACTATAGTTTAATATAAAAAATGCCTTCCTATATGCGGATATAGACATAGAAACGTATATATAGATACCCGAAGCTTTTCTAGATATAATACTATACGCATGGTTTTCCTAGCATAAGAATATAAAATATAAAGGCATAGCTTACTTTAATTACTTAAATAAAAACAAGACGAAGAAGCTTATAGCAAAACTAAGAAAAGCACTATACGGCTTAAAATCAAGTCCTCTACTCTAGTATAACCTATTAAAAAGCGTCCTTAACGAGCTTGGTTTTTACTGCCTAATAATAGACGAAGGGGTGTTTATAAATAGCACGCTTAGAATAGCTATAGCCGTCTATATAGACGATCTCTTATTCTTTAGACCTACTATACGTGCAATAACCTAAGTCATAGACTAAATAAATAAAACCCTACCGATTGAATCTCTAGGGGAAGTAAAAGACTTCTTAGGATTATCTATATAGATACATAGAGAAATAAAGGAACTATATATATCCTAAGCAAACTATATAAAGAATAAAATAAAGGAATTTAATAAACAAAATATAGGAACCTCTAATACACCTGCTACTAAAGGCGTTAAATTAAATAAGTTAGGAATAAAAAACGCCTCTAAAAAGGATATACTCTTATACTAAATTCAAATAGGCTCCCTGCTATTCTTAGCCCTATTGACAAGGCCCGATATCCTTTTCGCAGTAATATCCTACGTAAGATTCTCTTCTTAACTAGACTCCTCGCATTTTAAAGCCCTTAACGTTATATAGAAATACTTAAATAAATTCCCCGACCTATGCTTATATTATAACTGCAATATACCTATACTAGACTTCTCTTTCACAGCTTATATAGACTATGACTAGGCTAGTAACCTTATAGACCGACGATCTGTCTTTAGATATTGCTTCTTTATACGTAATAATTTAATAAGCTAGTTATATTAAAAGCAAAAATCGATATCGCTATCTACTTACGAAGCAGAGTTTATAGGCCTTAGAGAGGCTAATAAGGAGGCCTTATATCTATACAGCTATCTAAATAGCATCGCGAAAGAGTTATCTATACCTATATCTTATAAAGTCCCTCTAATATTTTCCGATAGTTAATTAGCGCTAAAAATAGCAAATAACCCGAAGCATACAAACACCGGAAACACATCGGCCTTGCCTATAATTTCACCCGTAATAGTGTTTTACTAGGCGAAATAGAAGTATTCTATATAAAATCCGCTAATAATATCGCTGATATATTTACAAAAGAATTAGGGCGTATACTATTTAATAATTTCCGAGACCTCTTAGGTCTTAAAAAGGATCCTATATATAAAGATAAATAGAGGTTTTTAGCTGCTCTTTCTTATGCTTTCTTCTAGCTTTCCTCTATATACCCTTTAGTTTTTCCCTACATATAGGTTTACTAAACGGACTAATAAAATATAGTAGAGTTTTAATTTTTTCTCTATAAAAAATAGTAGAGTTACCTTTTCTCTATATAAAAGTTTTTTCCTAGAAATAGGTTTTTAGAGAGTTTTTTATAAATCCTAGTTAGTTATAAACGGATATATATAAAGCGCACTTCTTTATAAAACAAGTACCCTTTAAGAGAGGCTATAAGGGAGCGGATATCTCCTAATTGGTTTATCCTACTAATGCATAAAGATATGCATTAGAACCGCCTTACATTATTGTATATAACATAAGTCACCCGGTCGCATTAACTCTAGAGATAGCTGAGATACCGAAGCTCGAAGTATGTAGTGTAAGTGGAGATAGAGGCATGCAAGTTATAACTTATGACTCGGTCAACCGGCGTCATCCACATCACCTCGTATTACTCGCGCATTTAATCATACAACAACCAAGCTCCCAAATAGGATTAGACCACTTGCATTATATACAAAAGTAATGGCGCTTTCCATAACTACAATTAGTTAAGTCACATATACCTTTGTTCGTGTGGAATTAGCTATATAAAGGGACCTTAGTCCGCCCTTAGACAGACCTTCACTAAGCAATTTAACAACACCTTTCTCTCTTATTTCTGCATTAATCTTAACACTCTTTGCACTGCCGTAATCCTCTGCCTCTAAGCTTCCCTTTAGGCTCTTATTCACTAAGGTTAGAGCCTAATGCGGTGTAAAGAATGCGATATCGATAGCTTTAATTTAGCGTTATTTAAGCGAAAGAGACCTAGCTTATGCGGCCGGGCTTATAACTCTTAAATATAGGAAATCAGCTGTATAAATGTTTTAGTAGAAGAGTAAAGAAAGGAGGTCTAAACTCGTAGACATAAAGATGCATGCAGCTACCTAACTATAGGACTAACGGAGGTATATATAGGTACCTAAGCCTCTTATATAAGGCCCTTAGCCCGCACTAACTTTAGTAATAATACCTTGGAATACCCTCCTACCGTCCTTAGCTAAGGGGGTTATGTAATAGGCTCGTTAGGGACGTAATAGCCTATTGCATGCCTGTAGTCCGGGCCCGGGTTAATGCCCTGTGTGGCCCCTAACGTCGTATAACGTTAACACCTACCTTCCGTACAGCCTATTTAGCTAAAGGCCTTTTAGAAGATAACACCCGCTAGTCGTCTTGCTTTAGAGAGGCCTCGGTCTAGAAAATAGGGTTTATACTACGTAGGCTTTTTATTATATATTTATAGACTAAGGATATCTCTAACCTAGCTGCTTTATAGCGTAAGTTCGTAAAGCAGCTATACGATAACCTCTCGCACTATATAAGGAAACGAGCTTAGGGGGGGCATAAAATTATTATTAATCCACGAAGGAACATAGCTATAGACTAGGTCTAAAGGTCTATATATACGATATAGAGGTTACGTAGGATAATATATAATATAACCTAATACTATGATAGTATATCCCCTTTAAATCGGCGTTCGACTTAAACGCTTAAAAAGGGCAATAGGCTAACGAAAACAGAGGAAATCTATGCTAATCGGTCCTAAAAGCGGGCTTAATATAGAACGAGAGAGGAATAAAGAGAAATAAAGGGTAAGGCTAAGAAACTAGCGCGTACCGTCGTAACGTAAATGATATTAATGAATTATATTTATTATTACTTAGGCGAAGGTAAAGACGTAAGGAAGGCCGTATAAAAGGCCGGCTTAGGTTTAGTCGGGTTAAAGGCGTAAAAGGCCTTAAGGTCGTTCTAATAGCCCTTAAGGCAGGAGGAGTCCTCTTATATAATAGGGCTATAACGCTATTAAACGCGATACTTAATCTTCCTACAGGCGTATTAGCGTTACGTGAGGATAGAAGAAAACTCCTACTTAAAGTATACGTTATCGCCGTCGTCGTCGCTAAGGGAAAGGAAAACGCCGTTATCGGCGGGCCGGACGTTAAGCTTTAACTAGCCGGGCAAAAGAGGCTCTTAGGTCTTAGTAAGGAGGGAGTAATAGAAAATAAAGTAAAGGCGGCTGCCCTTAGGAAGGCGAAGAAGATACGCCGTCTTAAATACCTTTAGGACCTTATATAGGCCCTCCTATTTATAGTCGAGCTTCTTTATAAGGCGGAGGGTTATAACGCAGCTACCCGCGTAACTTTAGAGTTAGGAGATAGGGATATATACACGATAGATAATGCATTTTAGCTTAGGGACTATTCGGCTATTAGTCGCTAACTAGTCCCCGACAACCCCCCTTAAGGCCTAAGGGTATATCCCTAAGGCCCCGATATATCTTAGAAGAGGGGCAAGCTTTAGTCTTACTACGAGAGGGCAACCGTATTGCAATAAAGGATTATTCGTACTTTTAACTATCGTTCCTACCTTCCTAAACGTACCTTTAGTCTATCTTTTTATAATTTCTAAAGCTTCTCTTTTTTAGTTACCTAGGAGTAAGGACGCCGCGTAGCAAGCGCGTTTCCGAACGTATAGGCCGCATAGGCCGAATAGGTCGTAGTAGCTATCGAATTGCTAGCCTACCGCCGTTACCTTACGTAACGGAACTAATATTAGAAGATAAATACACTAACTTATATAAGGGCTATAACGAGCGTCTTAGGACGCTATTACTAATTTTTTCGCTCCCTAAAGGGGCCCGGTCTATCCCCTCGCGAAGTTAAACGTTGGCCGGCCCTTTACGACCTACCCCTCTACGTATAGATATCCTCGTAGCTCTTTAAGTAAGAGCCGTAGAGCTTAAAGAGGAGAAGAGATTAAGAGATAGGATTGCGGAACTTCGAGAGGAATTTTCGCAGTATAGTAACTTATTCGGCAAAGACTTATATAAACGTCGCCGAAAGTCAACCGAATTAAGGGAGAGTTATAGTAGGGAAATTAAAATAAAAAACATTCCTTAGTTATTATAACCGACTAACCCTCGAAAACTTCTTAATTAGATTAGCGATCTTAAGGATGCCTTTATCGCTGCTTTACGTCGTTTTAAGCGCAATAAGACTAAAATCTTATATACCTTTAACTATATATACGTAGACTATAAGGCGAGATAGAGGCGATACCTTAACGAAAAGCTTCCTATAGAGAGGGAATTGCTTCGCACTAACTAAGATAATTTTTATAACTAAACCTTAATTTTAATTAAAGATACTACTAATCGCGAGACTCTTTTAGCTACGTAACTATAGGAAGCACGCTAACGAAAGGGTTAGTCCCCCCTCGATTTTAGTCTTTACCTAGATTCCCTCGAGTAATACTTAGAACGTCCGCTAGAAAAGGCTTATATACTTTCCTTTTTTATAAAATTGCGTCCCGATCTTCGGGACTAAATCTCCCTTTATTTAGCGTCTATTTAGGATAATACTCGTAAGGAGATAGTCTAACTTACTTAACGGTTTTAAGATGCTTTAGGAAATAAGAACCGCCCCGTAAAGCTAACTTACGACTAGTCGACCTTAACTTAAGGGGCAAGAGGCTCCCGTTCGATAGGCTATCGCCGACGTAAAGGCCGAAATAGATCTACTAATAACTATTAAGATTCTAACGCCGCTAGATCGACCTTAAATAGCCGAAGAAACGGTCGTAGCAACGGCCGTAGGAACGGCCGAGGAAATAGTCGCAATAGTCGCAACGGCAGGAATAAATACGGCAGGAATAGCTATAGTAATAACCGGGGAGTTTAGGCTACCGGTAGAATATTACTATCGTATTAACGATAAATATCCGGACGTTAAACGCCGAGTTATTAAAAGATAGGAAGTAGAATAGCTAAAGTCTAATAGTCTTACGACTTAGTCGCGATATAGGGCGGCGGTAGCTAGCGGTCTTATAAACGGGATAGGGGTAAGAAGGTCGAACGTAGCGGCGAGGGTAGAGGGTAGCCGGGGAGTTAAAGTCGTAGCCGGAGTTAGAGTTAGCGTCGTTAACCTAGCCGGAGGAGTTTAGATAAGCGGGTTTACCTACGTTAGGAGTATCCTCGAAAAACGCAGAAAGGGAGGGGCTAAAGGATAAAGGAATAAACTCGAGAATATCGCTAAAGCGGACGGAAGGGATAAAGGCCGGAAGGCGGGCTAAGGCCATACGGGCGGGAATAAGGATTATAGCGGCGGGAATAAGGATCGCAGCGGTAAAAGGTTCGCCTTTATTATTAGAATCTTTAACGGAGGGACTAAAGGGAAACCTCTTTAAGGCAAAGGTAGGTAAAAGCGCGGTAAAGGGCTCGCCCCTATCGCCGGAATCTTCGACGGAGGGGGCGGGGGGAAAACGAATTATATTTATTAATTATATTCCCTCTAAAATAAGGGTAAGGGAAGCTAAGATAGGGCGGGTAAGGTAGGCAAAGGTAGCCGAAAGGCTTAGGATAAGGTAAGGCTAATAGTTAGAAAGGCATAAGGCTAGATAAAAGGGGGACTAAAAGGAAAGGGAGTTACCACGCTAGCTAATAATAGGGTTATGCTAGCGTAGCTAAAGGAGGCTAAGAATAACCTTATAGCTAAGCTTCGTAAGAAAGAAGTAGATAGACTTAGTATAGGCGTTAATCCGGGAGACCGAAAAGACGTAATAGGTAATAGAGCCGGACTTATAGTCGCTACTATCGGCGAGAGAAAGCCGGCGCGGGAATTATAGTTAGCGGATAGGAAGGGTAAAGCGGTACGCGGTCTAAGCGTATATAAAGGCGTACCTAAAATAGCCGGAGTCGATTTAAGTACTTACTGTCATAGAACGAGCTTAGGGGGGGTATATGACTATTATTAATCCACGAAGGAGCGCAGCTATAGACTAAGTCTAAGGGTCTATATATACGATATAGAGGTCACGTGGGATAATATATAATATAACCTAACACTGTGATAGTACATCCCCCTTAAATCGGCGTTCGACTTAAACGCTTAAAAAGGGGCAATAGTAGAAGAGCGAGAGCTAAGGGAATCCCGTATTAATCGACCTAAAAGGTAGGCCCCTATAACATAAAGGAAGGAAAGAAAACAAAGCTCGAGGTCGGAAAGCCTATACGCGCTAAGATAAATTATATTCATTAATTATATCTATTATTATCTAGGCAAAGGGGACGAGGCGAGGAAAGTAGTATAAAAGGCGGGGCGAGGCTTAGCTAGGTTCGCGGCGTAGAAGGACTTAAGGTCGTCCTAACATCCGTTAAGGCATAAGGAATCCTCCTACGTAGGGGGGCTATAACGCTACTAAATGCGATATTTAATCTTCCTAGACGCATACTAATATTACGCGAGGATAGAGGAGAATTCCTACTTAAGGTACGCGTCGTTATCGTTATCGCCGTCCGGGGAGAGTAAGATGCCCCCGTTAGTAGGCCGGATATTTAGGTCGGCTTAGCCGGGCAAAGGGGGCTCTTAGGTCCGGGTAAGGAGTAAGTAGTAGAAAATAGGGTAGAGACGGCTACCCTTAAGGAGGCGGAGGAGGCAAGCCGTCTTATACGCCTTAAGGACCTTGTATAGGCCCTCCTGTTTATAGTTAAGCTTCTTTATCGGGCGGAGGGTATAGATCTAATAGGTGCTAAGAAAGACTATATCGCTAGGCTAATACGTCGGGGCGGGCGCCCGGCGGGCATCGGCGTGCCGGGCTTAAGTAGCCTAAGCGTCCTCGATCGCGTTACGAAGGAAGTCGGATACGCGTTAAAGGCATAAGGCGAGCGCGTCGCTACGGAGGTACTCCTTACGCTACTAAGGGGTTATGCTAGGGGGGGGTAGTCCTTAGGGCTTAGTGCTAAGCTTCGGGTCGAAG
Organism: Ophiocordyceps sinensis; assembly: GCA_012934285.1. Taxonomy (NCBI): domain Eukaryota; kingdom Fungi; phylum Ascomycota; class Sordariomycetes; order Hypocreales; family Ophiocordycipitaceae; genus Ophiocordyceps; species Ophiocordyceps sinensis. Next base: position 10,385,156 of record JAAVMX010000004.1, read on the forward strand.
CCGTAGTTAGCGAAGAAAAGGAAAAGGCTGGTAGACTTAGAAACCTAGTTATTAGCGGTAAACTTAGCGAGGGGAAGGAGATCTACCTAATCGTCGTAGAGGAAGGTAGTATAGTAGCGGAGGTAGACCTCTATTTAGGCGTTCGCGATCTTAGTCTAGCTATTAGTCTAAGGGTAGTAGGCGGAACTAAGGTGTAAGCGGCAGCCGAGGCGGCGGCTAAGCTACTGCTAGAAGGCGGAGACGAACTAGGTGCCCTTATTACTAACTATCGAGGTAAGGGTGCCGTAGAGAGACTAGACGCGAGAAACAAACGCGTTAACGACGTCCTCAACCGTTATTAAAGGCGTCGGGATATAATAGCGTATCTTCGTAAGACAGTTAACGATAACTAAGATGCTCGAGAACTTAACCCTATAACGGCGGTAGACGGGAAAGTCCGTAACGAAATTAATAGAGATATCGGTCTAAAGGGCGAAAGGGATACTTAGGGGTTAAAGAAGGCCCTAAGGGGCGGAACGGGGGGACTTAGCGCGGAGGCAGACGTAGTAGTTGCAAACGAAGCTAGAAATAGATTTATATATGCTAGGCTAAACGTAGGTTCGGCGGTAGAGGCTCGCGGTCTTAGTGCGCCTAGGGTAGCTAGCTAGCGGGGAAGTATAAGTGCGGATTAAGATCTAGAGGATAAGGGCGTCGTTAGGGGGAACGAATAACCGGCCCTAAAAGTAGAACCGGCCTTAGGCCTCCGAGAGGGCGGACTTTAGGATCGAGCGGAGAGGTACGCGAAGAGAACTAGGCTAACGGAGCTAAGGAGACCGGAGAGCCGCGCGAATGTCGGCGATAAGCGGAGAGGAGAAATAGGCCCGGTCGATAAGGTCGTCGATCGGCTTAAAGTCGTTAAAGGCATAGAGGGTAAGGCAGTCGGAGTCGTTAGAATTGTATTTATTAATTATATTTATAGACGAGTCGGGCTCCTTAAACCTATTAGGGAGTAAGGAGGCGTCGACCTTAGACCGTAGAAGGATAACCTAGTAATAATAGTCGATCCTCTCGTCGGCGCGGTTGGTTAAGGAGGTAGGGCGAAAACCGGGGAGTCGGCTAAAGGCGTTAAGGAGGGTAGCTTAAGAGCTAGGCTAAAAGACGATCTTAAAGTTAAAGCGACTTAGGAACTCGGCCTAGCGGGCCTACCGTTAGTTAAAGAGCTTTATAGTTATAAAATACTAGAGGTTTTTATAATCCGAAGCGATCTTAAACTTAGGCAGGCCTTCGAGCTTAAAGCGCTATTCCTCGAGGGACTTTACGATCGCGAGGAGTTCCTTATCGTAGATCTTATAGTTATATTCTTAGGCGGAGTATTTCGACGAGAAGAATGCGATAGGGTAGTAGCGGCCGTCGTTAAAGAGCTATATTAACACGTCTTTAGCGGCTTAGTTAGAAGCATCGGTCTAAACTATAGTCTTTCGAGAGGGGTTAAAGTATACGAGGACTAAGGCGGCGGTAAAAGCGTGCTTAAGGGCTCTAAAGGCGTAGGCGTAGGCGGGGGACTAGATCTAAGGGGCAGAGTTCTTAGTAAGGGCGTTTAAAGGGTTCACGAGCTTAGAGAAGCCGCGGATAAAACGCCGATAAAAATTAGCGAACCTTAAGAAACGCCGGAGGTCTTTTATAGAAGAAAGGGCTAGCTAGTCGAGGACAGCGCGGACCTTATTAGGATCTATGCGTATGCCTTTATCCGAGATAATTAGGCTAAGGTACTTAGTCTTAGTGATATAGAAATCGCACTTATCGACGTTAAGCTAAAGGCTAGCGGCGTTAAGGCGCTTAAGGACCTCCTAGACATAGGCCTAGTGCTCCTCCTATATAGTAGAGAAGATTAAAACATTATCTAAGTAGGTAGAATAAAAATCATCGAGGATATTATATAAGGCCGTATTAATAAAGCTCTAGAAGTAGGACGGCGCGTTAGAGAGACTAAAGGGTATAACGCAATACTTAAAAAGCCTATACCGCGTAGCGAAAGCCGTCTTCTACTTATAGCCCTCGGCGATATAAAGGCGATTAAACGCTATAATAACGTTAATCTTAGTAAAGAACTTCGCCTTCCTAATTCGGGCGAGGGTATTATAGACTAAAGGTAAAGGGAAGCGGTTCTTAATCGTAGCTTTATTTAGGCTACGGTAATTAACGTGGAAATAGACGCCGCCGCCGGGCTTATAAGTAAGTATAACGGGGGCGGCGGTAGTAGAGGTCGAACGGCGAATAAAGCCTTTCTTAAGCTACTCGTTAACGTAGGCGCGGATAATATAGTTCTCGGCTTTACTAAAGGGGCGGGGGTAGGTATAAGGGGGTTATATTCCCTCCTTAAGGTTAATCTAAGTATCGACGGCGCGGTAGGAGGCGAGCTTATCGGCCTTACTCTAGAGCTATATATAGATTATATAGTAAAGCTCCTTTAGGACCTTAGCTTAAACCTTATCGAGAGTATAAAGGACTTTATTATATTTTAGAAAGAATTTAGCGATATTATTAAGCGAAACCTTATTAAGGAAGATTTTATTAAAGTAGTTATCGACGAAATCGTAAAGGCGGGGGTTAAGTCGGGCTTTAGTAGCATTAGGATTAATAGACCTAAATAGAACGGCCTAATAAAGCTCTTTAAGGATCTCTTAGTCGATAGAAGGCAAAGGCTTAGTAGGTAGGGGTTTAGCGGCTAAGGCTTTAATTATAGTCTAGGAAGTCGTAATAGAGGGCTAGCGGTAGAATACTACTATAGCGGCTACGTTAAGCATCCGGATAGAGAACGTAAGGTCGCCCGGAAGGATTATAAAAAGGCGGGGTTTTAACGCTCGATGCCTAGGTTAAAGAGCTAGGTAGCGGGAGCCGGTAGCCTAACGTATAGGCCGAGGGCGGGGGGGGCGGACGTAACGGCAGGGGTAGAGGGTATCTAAAGGGTCGGAGTCGTAGCTTAAGTCGAGGTCGGTCTAACGGGAGGAGTTTAAGTAAGTAGGTTTACCTACGTTAGGAGCATCTTTAAGGGACGTCGGGAGGCCGAGGGAAAAACGAGGCGATAAGGGAATAAACTTAAGTATATTAGAAAAGCAGACGGCATAGGCAAAAGCCCGAGGGGCAAAAGGCGAGGATAAGGCAAAGGGCTCGCCCTCGTCGTTAAAGTTAGCGATAAAGGGGGCGGGGGGGGAACGAATTATATTTATAAATTATATTCCCTTAAGGGCGGGAACGGGAATAGCGGGAGCGGCTAAAAGGCTAGGGATAAGATAAGGCTAAGGGTCCGAGAGGCAAGAGGCGAGGTAGAATAAAGACTAGAAGGAGAGGGAGTTATCGCGCTAGCTAATAATAAGGTCGTAGCGGCGTAGCTAAAGGAGGCCGAGAATAACCTTATAGCTAAGCTTCGTAAGGAAGAAGTAGATAGACTTAGCGTAAGCGCTAACTTAAGCGACCGAGTAAGCGCAATAGGTAACGGCGCCGGACTTATAGTCGCCGCTATCGGCGAGAGAAAGCCGGCGAGGGAACTAAAGCTAGCGGACGGGGAGGGTAAGGCGGTACGCGGTCTAAGTATATATAAAGCGAATCCGGAATAACTTAAGTCGACTAAAGCACTTACGGCGATATTAGCAGGCATAAGGGAGAGAGGTAGTAGTAAAGCGCGAGGCTATATTCCCGCCGGGAGATAAAAGTCCTCCCTTATATTAAATAAAGCTATAAAATTAAAAACCGAAAGCTCCGTCGCGCGATAAAGCGAGGGAGCTAGGCGTTTCCCGGGGGGGGAGAAGCGCCGGAGGCAAGCGTAGGAGAGTCGGTAACCTCGCCCTCGACGAAGCCCTACTTAATCGCCTAAACGTTAAGCCGGGGAAGGGGCGCGAGGAGGCGTAGGGCGGGAGTGCCGCCGCCTTAGCCGCGACCCTAGCTAGCACCCTTCTTAGGATAGGTCTAGGCCGTATAAGTCGGGGTTACTAAGGCGGCGTAGTAGAGATAGAGATAAGTTCTCGTACCGTCGTTGCTTTTTAACGTCCGTAAGACTAGCCTAGAACGCGTTAAGGTCTATCGGGTCGCTAGCGGGCGTAGAGGCGGCAGGGCTAGCGGACCCGGTAAAGGCGGGGGGGGGGAATAGTCTAAGGCTAGACGAGCCTCTTACAGGCTTAAATACGCTTATAGTTCTCCTAAAAGGCGGCGTAGAGCTTAGCCTAGCTATAGAAGTCGTCGGTGTTAGGGCTAGGGACTTAAAGAGCGGCGGCATTAGCGAGCTTATTAGTAACCTTTTAATAAAGGTATCCGACGTAAGCGCTCTCGTTATAATTAAGGTCGGCCTATAGCTAGGTAAACCGCGAGAAGAAATCCGGCTAAAAGGTGCCTTTTATAGCTAAGGTATTAAATTCCGCCTTAGACTAAGCGCGGTAGTTTAAGGCACTAAAGATAGAGGCGAGCTTATAGGTAAATAAGTTAAGGGACTAAAAGCGCTACTACTTAAAGAGGGTATCGTCGTAGATATAGCGGGGGATGCTAGCGGTAATAAAAGCGGCCCGGCCGGGAAGTCGGCCGGTCGCGTAGACGACTTAGTCCCTATCGGTAGGGAATATATAGGGGTCGGAGGCGATCTTAAGGGATATGCCGTTGCGCTAGACGCGGAAGGCGTCCTAGCGCTACTTCTAAGTGCCGATATCGCCGGAGAAGCATTTAAGGTACGCGAAGTAGGCATAAGGACTTACGGCAAGAGGGGCAAGGGCAGCCTAAAGGGCGGTAAGGTAAGCGAAGGCGGCGTTAGACTAATTAAGCTAGTCTTAAAGTCCCTCCGCGTACTGCCGGTAGCCGAGGGCCTCCTTACGGGCGGTAGTAGCGGAGGTAGCGGCGTTAAGAAAACTAGACTTAAGAAGGACGAGAGACTAGGTTTAATTAATATACCGGAGGAAATTCGTCTAGAGGTCGGCGAAGACGGACGAGGCGACGGAGGAGCCCCGGAGAATAGAGGCTAAGTAAGGGAAGGCGGAGAAGGCGTTAGGCTAAGGGACGTCTTAAAGGGGAACGCCTACCGGAGGGCTAGGCGAAGGGGAGAGGGAGGGGGTAGAAATAAGAGTAGCTATCGTAGCGGCGGAAAAAAGGGTAGCGGCGGGAAAAGGGGCTAGAAAAATCTATAGGAGGGCAGAAAAGAGGCGGAAAGAGGCGTAATAAGATAAAGAACGAAAGCAAGCGTATAGGCGAAGCTAAGGGGACTAAGGAATTATAAAGGCTCGGCAGGAGGGCAGAAGAATAGTAGATTAAACTATTATAAAACAAGCTTAAGGGGGGTATATAACTATTATTAATCTACGAAGGAGCGCAGCTATAGACTAAGTCTAAGGGTCTATATATATAATATAAAGGTTATATAGGATAATATATAATATAACCTAATACTATAATACTTACAATAATATCGGCGGATATAAGGGATAAAGGCATAAGTAAGGCACGCGGTTGTATTCCTACAGGGAGGCAAAGATCCTCCCCGGTATTAAATAAAGCTATAAACTTAGACACTAAGAGCTCTATCGTACGATAAGGCGAGGGAGCTACGTATTTCCTAAAGACGGGGAAAAGGCGGGGAGGTCGTTTACTTCGCCCTCGATAAAGCCTTACTTAATAGCGCGAACCTAGTAGCGGGGGGGAGGGGGCTTAAGGAGGCATAAGGCAGACGTACCGCCGCTACGGCTACGGCCGCGGCTAAAGCCGGAACTAGCGCCGGGACTAGCGCTAGGGTTAGCGCTAGGGTTAGCGCCGATACCCTTATTAAGGCAGGTCTAAGCGGTATAGGTAGCGGTAGCCGGCTAGGCGTAGTAAAGGCAAAGACGGTTCTTAAACCGCCGTTGCTTTTTAGCGTTAGTAAGCTAGGCCTAGAATATATTAAGCTATATTAGGGTACCGGTAGGAGACGTAGGTAAGGCGGGCGAGGTAGGGCTAAGGCGAGCGGGGTTATAAGGCGGCTAGAGTTAAGAACGGGCCTTAACATACTGCTAGTTATTCTAAAGCGTAGAATATATCTTAGCCTAGGCCGTAAAGTCGTTATAGGTCGGGCATTCGACTTATAGAGCGGCGGCGTTAGTAGGTTTAATAAAGACCTTTAAGTATAAGTAGGCGACGTAAGTTATGCCGTTAAACGATAAGTCGGCTTAAAGTTAGGTAAATTTTAAAGAAAAGCCCGGCTAAGAGGTATTCTTTATCAATAGGGTATTAAAGTCGGCCTCCGATTAAGCATAGGTAAAATTAGCATTAAAGGCTAAGCTAAGATCGTCGGTAAGAGCTTTAATAGTAGTATACTACTAATTAGCGAAAGACTTATTCTCGGGGAGATCTTAGGGAACGCTAGCGATAATAGAGGCGGCCCGGCCGGTAAGCCGGCTAGCCGCGTAGAGAATATAGTCCTACTCTATAGGGTATAAGGCGGCGTCTTAACGGAGCTTAATAGTAAGGCCGTTACGCTAGGTCCGGAAAGCTTCCTAACGTTGCTTTTAAGTGCCGGAGTCGCCGGCGAACCTCTTAGGGTCGGCTATATAGGAACGGGTAAAGGCAAGGGCGGGGGCAGGGGCAAAGGCCTAATCCTAAGCCGCGTTATATTCGGTTAAGACGAAGAGAGAGGACGTAGCGCGGTTAAGCTAGCGCTAAAGATCGGTAGCGTGCTTTTAGGCAACGGCTATATGCTCTTAAGCGACGAGCACTCCTATATCTAACTTAACGTAAGCATTATTAAGGTAAGTAAGGGCCTTAATCTAAAGGGCGCGGAAGTCGTAAATAGCGTTAGCCTAAATATAGGCGAACGTGCCGAATATAGGCCGTTAGGCCTAAAGAAGGGCGGAGAGATAGAGGTAGTAGGAAACGTAGTCGGTCTAAGGCTTTAAGTCGGTAGGAGCCGGCGGGGTAACGGCTAGGGTAGCTAACGGGGGATCGGCCTCTATATAGTCGGTTATCGTAGATTATAAGGCAATATAATAAGGTGAGGGACGGGTGAGGAGGAAAATCTATATAATTCGCGTCGAGACGGTGTATCTATACCGGGAAAATTCTAATAATCGAGGAAAACTTAGTCGAAAGGGTCCGGCGAGGAGGCGAGCTCGCGTCGTAAAGAAGGGAGGTTAGAAAAGAAAGGGGTAAGATAGCGAGATTATTAATTAAGGCAATAGAATAAAATAGTAGATTAAACTATAAGCAAACGAGCTTAAGGGGGGTATATAGTTATTATTAATCTACGAAGGGATATAGCTATAGACTAGGTCTAAAGGTCTATATATACGATATAGAGGTTACGTAGGATAATATGTAATATAACCTAATACTATAATATACTAGTTACGCCGCCGCGACCTCGTCTTCTATAAGATCTTTAATCCCTATATCTCGACTACGGCCTATTTCTTATTAACTAGCTTTTATTAAAAGCCGATAAGTCTTTATAGGATTTCGGCCTTCCCCTTTTTTAGCACTAGTAGGACGACTTAGAGTTTAATCCTCTCCTTCGTTACAAGCATTCTTACGACTTAGTCGAGCAATAGTTAACCTACGAAGATGCCTACTATATATTTAATAACAGGCAGCGCCGTTTTTTTAACGAGTGTGTCTTTACTATCGATAATACTCCGGCTTCTACTTCCTTCTTCCTATAAGGGCTAAGCGGCACTAGGAAGACCTTTTTATACCGTAGACTTATAGCCTATTACTAGGTCTAAGGCAAGATTGTTCTTTCTATTGCTTTATCCGGCATCGCTGTACTATTACTTCCCGGTGGCCGTATAGCTTACTCCTATTTTAAGATACCGATATAGATTAACTCGACTTCGATATATAATATACGGCGAAATTTATAGAGTAGGAAGCTCTTATAGTAGACTTCTCTTATTATCTAGGACGAGGTGCCTATATAGCATAAGTACTACTTCGAGGCTATAGACCGTACCCTCTAGGACCTACGCTTAAACAACCTCCCGTTTAGTAGTATACCTACCGTCTTTAGCAGGGACTTTATATAGATCCTTCCCGTAGTCCGAAACGGTTCTTAAGCCTAGATTATTTCGGCATGTTTATAACGCTCCTATCTTTAGCTAGGCTTAAAGGTCCGTTACCTTACGGAGAATATACGGGTATAAGGTGCTACGCCGGAAAATCGCGAGTTTATTTAGTGGCTAGGCGAATTACCTTATAGGGCAGACGTAAACGGGCTAGTTATACCTTTACCTTCAATCTATAAGGACGTCTCCCTACCGGATTTCTTTTTAAAGGTCTATCCGGATACTCTCTTACGTAGAGCCTCTTTCGAGCCTATACTTCTCGCGGACCGCTATATTCTTATAATAATAAATAAGAATGTCACGGTCCTAAATAGTAAGGTCCTAGCTTATTTTTTAAGCATAGTCTCTCTATCTCTTGCGAATACTACGGTTGAATATAGGGCTAGTGACCCTAATAGCGCTGCGTATATGCTTTCCCCTAAGTTTATTTCCTCCCTTAAATTTCCCTTTATCCCTCCTACGCGGCTTAAACTTAAGATAGGATGCCCTATTATTTTGCTCCGTAACTTAGATCCTAAGTAGGGTCTTTATAATAGCACCCGTCTATCTATTATCCGGTTTGCTAGGCATATTTTAGATATCTAGATTCTATTAGGGGATTTTATCGGCTAGAGACGCTTAATCCCTCGCATTAAGCTCTCTACTAACGAGGATAAGTTTACTTTTCTTATTATACGTTTATAGTTTCCTATCTATATCTGCTTTAGTATAACTATTGATAAGTTATAAGGCTAGTCTTTTAAAGCTATAAGCGACGATTGATAGGACTCTATTTTTATATACGGCTAGTTTTACGTTGCAATATCTCGGGTTATAAGTGTTTCTTCCTTATTCTTACTGCTTAATAAAGGGAACTAAAGCACCGTTCTTAATATTATTTATCTAGGGGTTTTACTTAGGCAAGCATAAAGGCAGTCTCCGTTTCTACGGCTTTAGGCACCCGTAAACTCCTATATTTCTTTCTCTATAAACTTCTATATATAATAAATAAATAAGAAAACACCCTATACTTTAATTATTATTATTATCGGCTGTTAATAGTGCCTGCCCGACCGTAAGGAAAACCTTGCCTTAGCGGCGACGCTTAGCGGCTAATACCCTATTAGGGATTAAGAGCGTAAAATAGCCGGCCTTAGTGCTAGAAGGACCCGGCGTGCGAATAGACTTTACCGGACTTAGACTATTTGCCCCTCCTAATATAACCTTAATACGACCTTTTTTAGTATCCTTTCTATAGCCTTAGCCGCCTATCTCTTTCTCTTAGGAGTGGCTATAGCAGTCGGCGTATCGTATGTAATATACGTATCGGCTTAGACGACTTAATTACGGTCTAAATAAATTAGTAATAGACCGGGAGATTAATAGATTAGTTAGTAACTTACGGAAAGAGCATCTTACCCCCTTTAAGTTATAATGGCAATTCCCGTAAACTTTATTCCTAATGTTCGCGTATGCGAAGCAACCGGTAAATAGCCTAAGACTTACGTCGCAGCTGCTGCATTAAGCCGACCCTATGCCCCGTAATCTAGATTAAGGCCGCCTTAAAGTTTTCCAGCCGGTTAAGCTTAAGCTCCTTGCCTAAGCGTATAGTTACAACCCGTATCTCTAATAGCTCTAGCATTTACGCTATATTTTTCGTAGTCTTCCCCGTATATACTGCTATTAGGGCTTTACGGCTTATTATATAGGTCGTCGTCGCCGTTGTATTTATATCGCGCTCTAAGCCCCCTCCCGCGCTAATTAACCCCTTTAAGCTACTAGCGATCGATAGCGGTATAGTCTTATTAGGAAAAACATATAATATAGCTTATGCCGCGAAGCACTACTATAAGTAAAGCTTTACTATAGCTAGGGGACCTTGCGGTTAATCCCCGGGAGGAGACCTATCTAATAGCAGTATAGGATTTTAGCAGGAGCCCCGTTAGACAGGTAGCCAATAAGCGCCTAGTATTTTTAGCCGGTTTAACCCCGGCCCTACTATTAGCCAATTAGCGCACTGAATTTTTAGACTCTATCTAATTATAGCGTGTTATTTCGCGGTAGCTAATAGCCGTACTTCGTTTTTATAGCAGGGGACCCTTACAATAAAAAAGCTTACTATATATATTAAGTAAGCAAAGCGGCTTGCCGTAACTTACACACATTCTGTGTTCTTCGTAGCGCAAAGCAAGCTTTGCTTAATTAGCAAGATATACTTAATTAACGGGCTATAATCCCTATTTAAACGTTACGTAGTATTACAATCGTAATATTGTATTATAAAACGCGTAGTTGTAAATCGCGTAGTAATAGTATTATTATAGAGAGAAGAGAAAATAAAGCTATAACTAAATTCGCGATAATAATAATAATATAGCTATAGTAGCGCACTATTCTACTTTCGGATTAATTACGGCAGCGCGTAGCGCACTTATAGTTACGTACACCCGTACCTTAGGCTACTAAGTAAGCTAATACCCCCGCGGAGCAGGTAAGGCTACTAATTAGAGAGTGCACGCCGCGGAGCGGGGTCACTCTCTAAGGCAGTTATATATAAACCCTTAGCTACTAACTAGGGAGTACACCCGGCGAAGCGGGGTTACTCCTTAGTAGAGGGCACATAGTAGGCCACGCAGTAGGGCACGTAGTAGGGCACGCAGCATATATTAGGGAGCCGCACATATAGTAAAAGGCACGCAATAAGGCACGCAGTATATATTAAGGAGCCGTATATATAGTAGAGGGCATATAGTAGAGGGCACGTAGTAGGGCAGCAGCCGGGTATAAAGCATATATTAAGGAGCCGTATATATAGTAAAGGGCACGTAGTAGAGGGCACGCAGTAGGGCACGCAGCCGGGCACGAAGCATATATTAAGGAGCCGTATATATAGTAGAGGGCACGTAGTAGAAGGCACGTAGTAGGGCATATAGCCGGGCAAAAAGTATATATTAAGGAGCCGTATATATAGTAGAGCGCACGCAGTAGAGGGCACGCAATAGGGCACGTAGTAGAAGGCACGTAGTACGGCACGTAGTAGGGCACGCAGTATATATTAAGGAGCCGTATATATAGTAGAGGGCACGCAGTAAGTCACGTAGTATATATTAAAGAGCTATATATATAGTAGAGGGCATATAGTAGAAGGCACGCAGTAAGGCATACAGCCGGGCATAAAGCATATATTAAGGAGCCGTATATATAGCAGAAGGCATGTAGTAGAAGGCACGTAGTAGGGCACGCAGCCGGGCATAAAGCATACATTAAGGAGCCGTATATATAGTAGAGCGTATATAGTAGAGGGCATATAGTAGGGCACGCAGTAGAAGGCACGTCGTAGTATAAGAGTCTTCGACTATTAGTGAGATTAGGTCTACGACCTAATCCGCATTCTTATATACGAGCGGGGAAGAGGCACGTGCGGGTGGGGAAAGAGGCTTGTGCGAATAAGGGTAAAGGGCTCGTGCGGATAGGGGTAAGGGGCACGTGCGGATAAAAGGGTACGTGCGTAGAGCTATATATCCGTATGCATAGGTGCGCCTATACTTAGTTCTTTATAGATGATTTCTATACCTATATAAAGGGCACCTATATAATCACTCTGCCTACCCTATTATAGTATTATCTATCTCTCTTTTTCACGGACTTATTAATACGATAACGTCCCGCTTTTATAATAGCGGTACGTATCGACTAAAACGATAGGCCGCTACGATAAAAGCGGCACGCGTAGTAATACTAGCTGCTATTATAGACTTACTAGACAACGATATAGAGGACGTCTTTAAGCAATGGGCCGAGGGGTCCTAGCAGCTATAGCTACGATAAGAGTCGCTAAATAAACGGGCCTTCGCAAAAGCCCGCCTTCGATAGGAAATAACAGAAGCCCGCTTAGGCAAGGCGACGGCGGATGCCGCACCTTCTATAGCGGAAGAAGAGCGCCTTCTAGTGCTACTATAGAAAATAGCCGTTAATCTAGTTAAACAAAGAGGGTTGCTAGAAGTCCTTAGAGTTAAAATAGGATCTATAGCGCTTACCTCTACGGATACGCTACTTACGCCTACGGCTACGTCGACGAACTCTCCCGCGGCTAAGGACGCTAGCATAGCTAAGCCGAGGACGGCCCTTAAAGCTGCCTTCGGCAAAAGAAAGCCTCTACCGTAGCCTATATAAGATAGTAAGCTAGAGTCTTTTTACTTCTTCTTATACCGCCTCTATAGTAAGTTTACCGTTAACGAGAAGTAAGGCCTTAACGGTTGCCGCGATACCGCTTAGTATTCGCTACTCTATACACTGCCCGAGCCTTAGATACGGCGGATTTTTAGGTTTTAGGAGAGTAGCGGGCCTAGTAGCGCCTACGACCCCTATGCCTTCTTTAACTACCTTATCTACGCGTTCGGCAACGTATAAGAGCAGGAGAAAGCGTAAGATAGGTTATAGACCCTCTTTTAGAAAGACGGCTAGACGTTTAAGGACTTCCTTCCCGACTTTAAGGAGACTATAACTTACGCCGCCGGGAATAGTGTTTAAGGAGACAGCGCTAAGCTTATATAGCTGCGGAATTTGATTACTTAATAACTACGGGAGATGCTTATCCTAATCGAGATGCCTACTAACTTTAGGGAGTACGTAAGGCGCTTTATAAAGGTAGCCTAGAACTATAAGCAAAGCCCTAGCTTCTAGAAGTTGCGAAAGCGCGTAGGCATAAACGGCGTTAGTAATAGGAACGGAGGAGTTACTACTAAGAACGCTATAACGCTCCCGCCGCTAAGATCTACGCCCGACACTACGGTAGACTATAAAGGCGACGTTATAATATCTACTACGCGGCCCGCTCGTAGAAAAGCGAGGATACTATCCGCCGCCTTAGGCAGCGCGCCCCCCTCTTCTATATAGCGAGATAAGTAGGCATCGAAGGCGGAGCTTTAGAAGCGGAGAGAGGAAGGGCTTTACGTACGCTATAGCGCGGATAGGTATTTCGCTACGGACTGCTTATATCGTCCCGCTCGCCCTACGGTAAAGCGAGACAAACGGCCTATAGCGATTCACGCTACCCGACCTTCTCTTAAATCTAATATTAAGGAGGATAATATAGTCCCCGCCGCTACTAATACGGAGGGAAACGCATAGCTCTAGAGTATAGACGGGCCCTAAAGCCTAATTCGCTAGCACTAAAGAAAAAAGAGTTAACTAACCGTATTAAGACTTCTCTTACCTTAATACCTACTGTTATTAACCGTATAAACCTCGTCTTTACTCTTAAAGACGAGGATTGCTAGTGCTACGCCGCTATTGATAAGGCATTCGCATAATACCTACGTTTGCTAGTTAAAGATATAGGACCTTAGTACGTATAAGGAGCCTTAAGCGCGATAGAGGAAGCACAGATTAAAGGAATCGCATAAATAGCTACGGAAATTAATAGGCATAAGCAATTGCTCGTAGCGTACGTTATCCCTTAGCTAGAATTTAACTTAATCTTTAGAAAGCCTTAGCTTCTTTATATAGAGTCCTACTCTATGCCGTACTAAGGAAGGCTTTAGTATAGGAATTCGCAGCGTTAGCTATAGTATATTAACGAGAACGAACCGGAGGACACTAAGTATACTACCGAGCTTCGGGAGGCTTAAGAGGTTATAGCTTTAGTCTTTATCGGCATAATTAACCGAATCCGTAGACGATACGGCTTAAAAGCCGCTACGGCTGCTATTTACGCAATTAGCCTTACGGACATCGAAAAGGCCTTACGACTAAAGAAGCCGAAGACGGAAGCTAAATTGCGTTAAATAATCCTTACGTAGTTCTATAACCTACTACCGCTCTTTCGGAAAAGCGAGGCCGATAAATTAAACCTATATAAGCCCGGCATTAACTACGCGATACTACTTCGTAAGGATTCCTACGGATAAGATATAGTTCCGCCCTTCGGGCCGCTATACGCGATGTCTCGAGACGAGTTGCTTATATTAAAGAAAACACTACGCGGCTTTTTAAATAAAGGGTTTATTTAGGCTAGCTCTTCTAAGGCCGCCGCTCTAGTGCTATTCGCGTAAAAACCTAAAGGAGGACTACGATTCTACGTAGACTACCGAGCACTTAACGCAGTAATACGACTAGACCGCTACCCGCTTTTACTTATTAAGGAGATACTCCGTAATATCGCTAAGGCGAAGTAGTTTACTAAGTTAAATATCTATTAGGCGTTCTATAAGGTGCGAATTATAAAGGGCGATAAGTAAAAGACCGCGTTCCGCACTTACTATAGGCTCTTCGAATAGATAGTAATACCGTTTAGGCTTATAAGGGCTCTTAGCACCTTCTAACGATATATTAATAGTATTCTTCGCGAATTTCTAGGCGAGTTTGCTTCCTCTTATATTAATAATATTCTTATCTATACGAGCGGCAGCCTAAAGAATTATATAGATAAACTACGGAAGGTACTAGACCGGCTCTCTAAGTATAGGCTATATATTATAGAACCACTTATCTAGGTTCCTAGTTTACTTTCTTTTCTCTAAAGTACGGGACGACTTAAGTACTAAGGGACTGTTAGGCTAACAGCCCCCGTAGAGGCCTCTAAGGGTGTAGGTAGTATAGCGGTTAAGTAGGGCAGAAAAAAGCCTATAAGATACGTGTTTTTCTTAGGGCGCGGTAGAGCTTTTCTATATCTACGATCACTTCCTTTTTTAGGCCCTCTTTAAGCCTTATTTTCTATATAACATCGCACTACATCGTAACGTTCTGTTTTTAGTGGCAAGACTAGGGTGCGTAGAGCGACATTCCCCGCCACGCCTGTCTTTAAGACCCTTAGAATCATTACGTACCTTACGCATTTTTCGCATTTCTTCGCGGCACCTAGCCGACATACTAGACTTTTCTAGAACAGCGTTTTCTAAGGCACGATCTCCGCTTTAGGAGGCAACTATCTCGTCGATATTATCATCGAGATTAGAGAAGTTAATCTTTTCCTTATTATTAGAAGTTCTTAAGCCTACTTGCCCTCTACCTAAATCGTTAGTTTGCATATTCTTCGAGATATTAGCTAGAGGAGAGTTTAAGCTACCGATAGCGCCCGAGATTAGGAATTTTAACGGCAATAGAGCCGCTAGCCGATAGCTATCCTAGCTTAAATAGACGTTTTAAGCGCTTAACGGCAATACGTTAGATGCTTCCCTCGTTGTCTAGGCAATTAATATAGGGCTCCTTAGGGATGCTACTGTCTTTATAGATAGTTCGGATAGACTTAGGGAGATCGTAGTCTTTGCTAAAGGGAACCTTACCTTACTAAAAGACCTTAAGGAACTAGAAACCGCGTTAACCGACTATTTTAAGGTAATACTTATCGACGAAGTTAATGCGAACTTCTAGCAGCTAATTTAGCAAAGACTAGATAAACTACTAGTTGCCTACTATAAGCGAGCCTAGAAGCTTATAAGACAGCACGGTGGTAAAGACCGGCTAGGGCCTAGGGAGAGAGCCCTTACGCTACTTAAGCGTTACTATCTTATATACTTTATAAAGAGTTTTATTAACGGGTTAGCTAATGCCGAACTTAAGCGAGGATTAATCGAGCAGAATGCTCTTACTATAGATAGTCTATCTAATACGATAATAATTGTCTAAAAGACCTAAGGCATTCTCGCGGTAAAGGCGAATAACACTCGATAAGTGGCCCGTAATGCCTTAGTTACTACTATAGCTAACTACATTCGTCGCTAGACTAGATAAAGTGCTTAGAAAGTCCTTATAGATAAACATAGCTTTAATCCCTACTAGTTAGCACCTACGCTAGAGAATATAAGCGAGCGAGGGTAGACCCTATCCTATATAGGATCTTTATATATAGCTATAACGATACCGGATCCTATATTTTTGCCATCCGCTCTATACCCGTACGTTAGGCAAGGCATACACTAATAGATAAGGGGGAATACTAAACGAGTAGTTAAGCAGCCCTATAGGCAAGCTCCTGCTTAAAAGGTACTCCCTATACCGTCTATTCGTTAGTAGCCTACCTACTAGCAGCTATTCTAAGGATAAATATAGGAAGAAAGATTATAGAGGACTATAGGACTATATAATAATTAGCGAGGAGCATTGCGTGGCCGTAGTTAAGGAGGATTGCCGCCCTTTAGAAGCCGAGCGGGACTATTAAAGCTAGAGGACTCCCGAAACTAATATATAAATAGATCTTCTCCTATTCCGGATTAGCCGATCTACTTTACATACGGATAATATAGCTACTACCCGTTAATATGCTCTATATTATTTATAGAAAGACTTTAGGATTAAGAGAGAGATATTCTTCGCGAGCGGTATTACGCAAAGAGAGTATAGCAGTAAGAGGCAAATAGACAATTGCCTAAAGGATTAGGAGGGACTCGACCTCTACCCTAAGCTATAGTCTAAGCCAACTATAGACATATAGAAGAGGAGCTAGAGACCTATATTGCTAAGGCTGCGTTAGGTACGCGAGTGGTTTATTTTACAGACTCATAGGACCTTCTAGACAGCGATAATAAGTATGGCTATAGTATCCTTACTAGCCTTATAGAGGAAACCTACATTAATAAGGAACTATCCGTTAGAGCCCGTGCTATAGGATTAGAGCCCGATGCCGATGCCATTTAGGATTCCTAGGACTAGGACCTAGATTCGGAGGGAGTAGAAGCGTTGTCGATGATTAAGCGCCTTTAAAGAGTTATAACCGAGGAGGATGTTAAAGACCGGGATATATTAGCCCTAATTTAAGGCGCCCTAGCGATTATAATGCTAGCGGGGGGGGGGCGAACCTACCTCGTGCTATAAAGAAGAGGCAAAGGGGAGGCGACGCAGTCCCTGTTATTATCTAGCTAGTGACGGATTCTAAGGAAGCGCTAAGGAGGCATAAGGTGCCCTAAGGAGAGGTAGACCTCCTAGCAACTACTACTACTATTGCTGCAAAGGTGAAAAAGACAACTAAGCCGAGAAGCCTTACGGAGATCTAGGCACGGGAAGGGCTTAGATCCTTCGATTAGATTAACCTAGCTCGTAAGGTTATAGTGCCTCTTAGCCTAGCCGACTTTAGTAAGTAAGCCCGGAAGGTGCTAAGCAGTTTCGTTATTTGTCTTTACGCAAGCAGGTGCGATAGGCTAAACCTAAGAAAGGAGCTATACCGGCGATAGCCGCGGCGGCACATAAGTATATATCGCCCTTCTATAACACCTAGTTGTTAGCAAAAGCGGTAGTAACCCTAAAGACGTTTAGAGTAGCTATTATAGTTATCTTCGCTAGTACTTAGTAGGAAGCTATATACGTCGCTATGCTATTATAGACCGTTTAAGCAGACTAAGGCTTAGAAGCTAACATTGTGTCGCAGAAGTTTGCCGTAGAATATAACTAGCTACGCTAGCAACTATCCGAAATCGGGTTTCGAGGACTATTAATAACGAACGCGGATAGATCGAGGACCCCTATTATAGAGTTCGTAAAGGGCACTATCGTTTGCGAAGGGATTAGGCGGGAGATCCTAGCTATTGTTCGACCGGACCTCTATAAAGGAACACTAAAGGACGATATCTTAATCTTGCTTAAGCTCCCGTAGCTCTACGAGATTAATACAGTATTGAATATCTAAGCAAGCACCCTTAAGATTAGACTTCCCGCTATTAGGGAATAACGTTAGAAGATATAAGGTCTAATTATAACTATAAGTAGCCGTTAGAAGCTATTGCTATCTCTAGCAGCGCCCTTATTATTAAAGAGGTTCGTAGGGAAGAAGGATATACGCGAGGCTATTGCTATATTAGAGGATAATTCCTTATCGGAAGAAGACTCTTCCTCTACTAGATACACCGCATCTTCGGAAAACTAGATCTCCTACTTTAACCTAAGCATATCGTTAAAGTACGATCAATAGTATTATTATTTAACTATACCCTACACCTCCCTTTCTCCTAGTTCTTTATAGAGCCTTTACTATAGCTTTTAGGACATACACTACGCCTAACGAAGCCGAAGGACTAAGCAGCTTTTAAGAGAATATACCGCCTAGGAATATACTATACAGGCCTATCACACGTTACGGATAAGTGCACTATAGAGGAGGATTTAATCCCGATAGCCCCGATAGACTTTGCGAAAGATAGACTACCCCCTAGAGACCGCGTGGGTGTAGTTAACTAGCCCGGACTATAGAGCGAGGGACCGTCTATATACCCTTTCCTAACGCAAAGAAGGGTCTAGAGGAAGCCAATTAATAAAACAACCCCGTTAGAGGTTATCACAGCCTGGTTTACTACGATAGGGATTCGGCTAGGCCTATTAGTGCTAAAAGACCTTAAGGAAGAAGTATAGCGAGTGTTCTTTACCTATCGGGAGCTTAATAGGACTACGGTATATAACCTACCCCTAATAGACCTTTATACGCATAGACCCTACGTTAAGGGAGGCGTAAAGCCGTAGAATAGATTCCCGAGGAGACGTTAGACCGAGCCGTAAAAGTATTAGCTAAATAAGATCGTAAACGACTACGTTAATGCCGGTATATATAAATACATAGCTATAGCGAATAGCACGCTATTATCGTAGTCGGCCGAGCCGGGATTAGTAGTTAAGGACGAGAATAACCCGTAGGCAGAACTACGATTGACGATTAACTATAGCTATATCGAGGAGGACCTACCGGGAATAAAGATCCTACTATTAGCCGAGATTTATAACAACCTCTCGGATCCTAGGGTAAGAACCTACTGTTAATTTAACCTTAAATATAGATACTAGGCTATCCCTATAGACCTGGAACTACGATACGTTCTTGCTTTTGCGATACTAGGCTTTACGTAGTTACAGCCGACGAGAATGCCCTAAGGGACCTAGACGGCGCCTTTCTCCTTTACGGAGTTTATAAAGATTGTGATAGGACCTATCCCTATACCCCTTGCTAAACCCTTACTTATAGCCCCTCCTGCTGTAGGAGATATAGCACCCGTTAACGTATATATCGATGATATGTTCGGCAAGCATAAGACCTTCGAGGAGTAGTAGGCGTTCGTGCGGGATTATCTCTTGCCTCGATTTCTATAGGCACTACTTAAGTTAAGTTTTAAGAAGGTAAGGCTTAGTATAGAAGAGATTATAGCGATCGGTTAGACCTACCGCATCGGGGGCGAAGTCCTTATTAAGCTAAAGAGAGCAGTAAAGCTAAAGGAGTAGCTAATACTAATAGACTAGACGGGTATTAGGTCCTTCGTTAGTATATTAGGACCTTATCGACAATAGATCCCTAATTATACCGAGATTGCCTATCTATTAAATAGGCTAATAGGCAACGTGCCCTAGCGTTAGGGTAAAAGTAAGGCCCTATCTTTTGCTATTTTAAAAGCGTAGTGCTAAGTAGTCGTAGCAATATATAGATACCTATTTAATATGCCGGTGTAACTATACACTAATGTAAGTAAATTTAAGGCCGGGTGTACGCTATTATAGCACCGCGAGGATTAGGACTTCCCTATCCTATATAACTCCTTTTTGTTTATAAAGACATAGAGGAACTATAGCACCTACTAAAGGGAGCTTTATGCCTTCGTAGAGTTTTGCAGGAGATACCGCTACTTCTTTTACGGCAGGAGCCTATTAATAGTCTATATTAACTATATGCCGCTTACCTAGTTTCTTTCTAGATAAGGCTATAAGGGAATCTATGCCCGCTAGGTGACCGAGTTAAGGGTGCTTAACATTCGCATCTATTATATTAAAGGGACCCGCAATAGAGCCGTAGATAGGCTATTAAGGACTATCTTTCCTTCCTAAGAGTATAACGACGACGGTCTAAAGTTATAGGGTTTTATTAATGCCGCCGGCGCATAGATCTAGAAGGATAGTAAAGGAGGCTTCGAGGAGCTTATCGGGGAGCTTAGGCGTTAGTTGCAGCTACCCTAAGGATGCAAAGGGGCTCTATGCCCGACCTTTTCTATAGACTAGTAGACGATACTCCGGAAACAGTGGCGATAGGACGGGGAATAAGCCCTAGGGGAGGTGAAGGCGTTGTCGATCCGAGGAGAGGATCCTACCTTAGAGGCGCGTTTCTAAATGCATCCGGACTTCGGGGAGATCTCGCGATATCTACTATAGGGGACACTAGAGGACCCGCTAGATCGACACACACGACGATAAATTGCTAGTAGAGCGTAGAGCTTTAAGTAGACTAAAGGCCGACTATAGCACTATAGTGCTAATAGTTCTTAGCAAAGATGCCTGCTAGAAGAAGAGATCCCGGAAGTGCTAAGAAGGGCTTACGATAATAGCGGACACTTTAAAGCAGACTATACTCGCCGTAGACTATACACGCACGTATACTAGCCTAAGACAGCACGAGATATCGTTCACTATATTGCGAGCTGCTTTCTATACGCTACCTTTAGGGCAAATAAGCTAAAGGCACTAGACTAGCCTATTATAATTACGCAGCTACTAGAAGTCGTTAGTATAGACTATATTAGCCCTTTTCCGCAGTTAGCTTTAGGGATAAGGCATATCCTAGTTATTATAGATTACTTCTTAAGATTCGCTTAGTTAATAGAGTATCGGATAACACAAGCTATAGAGGCGTTATAGAAAGTCAAGAGCTAGTTAAACTCCTTAATAATATCTCCCTTAGCCTTTTACATAGACCTAGGCTCGTCCTTCCGATTACGAGAATTCGGAGCGATTATAGCACGGCATAATATAGAGATAGTAGGAGCACCTTTATAGTTGCATAAGAGCGTAGGCCTAGTCGAAGTCATAAACAGGATCCTATAGGAAGTTATAGGGCGCATTAGAGCATTGCAACTAGAATAGGATAAGACCTTGCCCTCTATTATAAAGTCCCTTAACTATCGTTGGATTCGGTCGCTAGGATACTCACCGAGTTAAATCCTCCTTAGACTAAAAGACAATGCTATTATAAAAGACTAGAACGACTCTTAGAACAGAAAACAAGCCGCACTTACATTAGGGCAGTGTTTATAGCCATTAGGAGGAGATTTAGCCGACTTAGTGATATCCTATTTAGCCGAGATAACCTTACGACGACTAGCAGTAAGAGCTGCATTTTATCATAAAGCAGATTAGCAACGATAGCTCTATAAAGCACGAAGGCAGCCGGGATTTAAAGCTAGAGATATAGTTCTTATAGCCTAAGAAGGAAAGCCTTAAAAGCTGACCCTACGATAGCGCGGGCCCTTTATAATTCATTAGAGATAAGGCCGGGCAATATACGCATTAGTGCATATAGATGGATCGCCTATTCGGGGAGCCTAGGGGTTGGAGTTTTATAAAGATAGCCTGCTAAAGATATATGTGCGGCCGGCGCGCCTAGAAGGACGTTTCCTATAGGAATACCCCTTTAGACCATCATTAAGAGCTTAGAGAGGGAAGGCAAAGGCATAATAATAACGATGACGAGGGTGTTATAAGAGAAGGGGAAAATTAGTGCTATTTTCTTAATTTGTTTTATTCGCATGCCGGAGGCATACTAGTTGCTAGGGAACATATTAGGCTAATAGCCCCCGTAGAGGCCTCTAAGGGTGCAGGTAGCAAGGCGGTTAAGTAGGGCAGAAAAAAGCCTATAAGATACGTGTTTTTCTTAGGGCGCGGTAGAGCTTTTCTACATCCACGATTACTTCCTTTTTTAGGCCCTCTTTAAGCCTTGTTTTCTATATAACGTCGCACTATATCGTAACGTTCTGTTTTTAGGACTTAAGTACGGAAATACTTAGTACGAGGGTACCGGAGTACTTTAGTACTTTGGTAATTAGTACTTTGTGACTTAGCATAAAGATATTCGCCCCGGACTTACCTATTATCCGGTTACACCCCTTTTTAGCCTAGGACACACCCCTTTTTCGAACCTAAGTCCTTCGGGACTTAGCTTCCTTAGGTACGGTACGTACCACGCAGCTACGGTCACGCCGACGATCTTATTAGGCACCCTTGCCTAATAAGACCCGATGATTAGCTCGATGCCCTGTAGGAGGGACCGACACCTAGACCACCGGGAGCTATAGGCCTAATATAGCCCTCTCGGCTTTTAGGACCGATTATTCGTCCGATCCTTCCCATAAGGAGGTCATACGACTTGTGTCGTATGACCTACCTACATAACGTTATGCACGTGGTGTATAAATGGACCTATATGACCTAGTTTAGTCTATAAGGGCTCTAGAACGACGCGGGAGGCAGCCTTTTCGAGGTTAGCCGACCTACATAGCCCTTACGCAGCCCCGGGGACCCGCATTAGTTCGGGATAGTGTAAGGGATACGTGGCAGAAGGTGCTAGAAGGAAAGGGACGTACCGGGACCGTCTAGACGGACGGGAAGAGCTATATAAAGGAACTTTAGTCCGCCCTTCCTCGGGCTCTCCTTCCTTCCTTTCTTCTTTAGCATTTATCATAGTTTTAGTTTAACTGCCTACTAAGTGACCTATACCTCTTCTAGTAGTGCCCTTAGTGCTCTAGCCTCGACTACCCCTACTTGCTTAGACTTAGCCAGCCGGTCTAGTATAAGTGACCCCG
Organism: Ophiocordyceps sinensis; assembly: GCA_012934285.1. Taxonomy (NCBI): domain Eukaryota; kingdom Fungi; phylum Ascomycota; class Sordariomycetes; order Hypocreales; family Ophiocordycipitaceae; genus Ophiocordyceps; species Ophiocordyceps sinensis. The sequence continues at coordinate 10,407,717 of JAAVMX010000004.1, forward strand.
AGTGCTCCTCTACTTACTATTCCGCCCCTATAGCTTTTAAGGATAAATAACGCCCTCTATTAGTCTTTTACTATTAGAGACTTAGTCCGGTTAGACTGTCTTCTGTCTTCTAACCGTTCTATCACACGATAAAAGCTCTTACCTTTTGCTTAGCCGCGGAGTGTGTTTTAAAGACCGTTGCTTAATCTTTGTTTAATCTTTGCTTAGTCTTTGTTTTACCCCTTAATCTTTTTCTAATGTTTTCGATCTATTAGATCTTAGATCTTATTTCAATCTTTGTGGATTCGAAGAACCCTTTTTAGAAAAAACACTAAAAACAACTACTTCTTTAAGAATGTCTTCTTCTACTTCTTTAACCTCTCGCCCGGCAGCTCGCCCGGCAGCTCGCCCGGCAGCTCGCCCGGCAGCTCGCCCGGCAGCTCGCCCGGCAGCTCGTCCGGCTATAGCTACGGCTGCTGCTATTACTACCACGCCTGCGGGCCCGGCTCCGGCTTACACCGCCGCCCTAGGACCGCCGTCGCCTCCGGGCCCGGCCGGGTACGCCCCGGTCCCAGCCCTAGTTCCGGACTTCCGCTACCCCCGGCAGTTCGGGGAAATTGTTAAAACCCTAAAGCCGGCTGTTTACACTAGAGAAGCCGGCAAGCTATAGGAATTTCTTACCTAGCTAAAGGCCTTCTTTCTTTCCTTTCCGGATTCCTTCTCTATTAATAAAGCGAAGGTCTTCTTTACAGCTAGCTGCTTAAGGGGATTAGCTTTAACCTAGTTTAAACCTATTCTTAGGGATAGGGTGACCGAGGCAAAGGGGGACTAAGATAAACTTACGGACGATATCTTTAATAGTTATTAAGCTTTTAAAACTAACCTCTAGTAGTGTTATAAAACGAGCTTAAGGGGGGTATATAACTATTGTTAATCTACGAAGGAGCGTAGCTATAGACTAAGTCTAAGGGTCTATATATACGATATAGAGGTCACGTAGGATAATATATAACATAACCTAACACCGTGATAGTACATCCCCCTTAAATCGGCGTTCGACTCAAACGCCTAAAAAGGGGCAATAGCAGAAGAGCGAGAGCTAAGAGAATCCCGTATTAATCGACCTAAAAGGTAGGCCCTTATAACACAAAGGAAGGAAAGAAAACAAAGCTTAAGGTCGGAAAGCCTATACGCGCTAAGATAAATTATATTTATTAATTATATCTATTATTATCTAGGTAAAAGGGACGAGGCGAGGAAGGTAGTATAAAAGGCGGGGCGAGGCTTAGCCGGGTTCGCGGCGTAAAAGGACTTAAGGTCGTCCTAACATCCGTTAAGGCATAAAGAATCCTCCTACATAGGGGGGCTATAACGCTACTAGATGCGATATTTAATCTTCTTAGACGCATACTAACGTTATATAAGGATAGAAGAGAATTCCTACTTAAGGTACGCGTCGTTATTATTATCGCCGTCCGGGGAGAGTAAGATACCCCCGTTAGTAGGCCGGATATTTAGGTCGGCTTAGCTAGGCAAGGGGGGCTCCTAGGTCTAGGTAAGGAGTAAGTAGTAGAAAATAGGGTAAAGACGGCTACCCTTAAGGAGGCGGAGGAGGTAAGCCGTCTTATACGCCTTAAGGACCTTATATAGGCCCTCCTGTTTATAGTTAAGCTTCTTTATTAAGCGGAGGGTACGGATCTAACGGGTGCTAAGAAAAACTATATCGCTAGGCTAGTACGTCGGGGTAGGCGCCCGGCGGGCATCGGCGTACCGGGCCTAAGTGGCCTAAGCGTCCTTAATCGCGTTACGAAGGAAGTCGGATACGCGTTAGAGGCGTAAGGCGAGCGCATCGCTACGGAGGTACTCCTTACGCTACTAAAGGGTTATACTAAAGGGGGGTAGTCCTAAGGGCTCGGTGCTAAGCTTTAGGTCGAAGCCGTAGTTAGTAAAAAAAGGGGAAAGGCCGGTAGACTTAGAAACCTAGTTATTAGCGGTAAACTTAGCGAGGGGAAGGAGATCTACCTAATCGTCTTAAAGGAAGGTAGTATAGCAGCGGAGGTAGACCTCTATCTAAGCGTTCGCGATCTTAGTCTAGCTATTAGTCTAAAGGTAGTAGGCGGAACTAGGGTATAGGCGGTAGCCGAGGCGGCGGCTAAGCTACTGCTAGAAGGCGGAGATAAACTAGGTGCTTTTATTACTAACTATTAAGGTAAGGGTGCTATAAAGAGACTAAACGTGAGAAACGAACGTATATCGACGTCCTCGACCGTTATTAAGGGCGTTAGGATATAGTAGCGTATCTTCGTAAGACGGTTAACGATAACTAAGATACTCGAGAACTTAACGCTATAATAGCGGTAGACGGGAAGGTCTATAACGAAATTAATAGAGATATCGGTCTAAAGGGCGAAAGGGATGCTTAAGGGTTAAAGAAGGCCTTAAAGGGCGGAACGGGGGTACTTAGCGCGGAGGCAGACGTAGTAGTTGCGAACGAAGCTAGAAATAGACTTATGTATGCTAGGCTAAACGTAGGTTCGGCGGCAAAGGCTCGCGGTCTTAGTGCGCTTAAGGTAGCTAGCTAGCGGGGAAGTATAGGTATAGATTAAGATCTAAAGGATAAGGGCGTCGTTAGGGGGAATAAATAACCGGCCTTAAAAGTAGAACCGGCCCTAGGCCTCCGAGAGGGCGGACTTCGGGATTAAGCAGAGAGGTACGCGAAGAGAACTAGGCTAATAGAGCTAAAGGGACCGAAGAGCCGCGCGAATGTCAGCGATAAGCCGAGAGGAGAAATAAGCCCGGTCGATAAGGTCGTCGATCGGCTTAAAGTCGTTAAAGGCATAGAGGGTAAGGCAGTCGGAGTTATTAGAATTATATTTATTAATTATATTTATAGACGAGTTAGGCTCCTTAAACCTATTAAGGAGTAAGGAGGCGTCGACCTTAGACCGTAGAAGGATAACTTAGTAACGATAGTCGATCCTCTCGTCGGCGCGGTCGGTTAAGGAGGTAAGGCGGGAACTAAAGAGTCGGCTAAAGGCGTTAGGGAAGGTAGCTTAAGAGCTAGGCTAAAAGACGATCTTAAAGTTAAAGCGACTTAGGAACTTAGCCTAGCGGGCCTACCGTTAGTTAAGGAGCTTTATAGTTATAAAATACTAAAGGTTTTTATAATCCGAAGCGATCTTAAACTTAGGTAGGCCTTTAAGCTTAAGGCGCTATTCCTTAAGGGACTTTACGATCGCGAGGAGTTCCTTATCGTAGATCTTATAGTTATATTCCTAGGCGGAGTATTTCAACGAGAAAAACGCGATAGGGTAGTAGCGGCCGTCGTTAGAGAGCTATATTAGCACGCCCTTAGCGGCTTAGTTAGAAGCATCGGTCTAAACTATAGTCTTTCGAGAGGGGTTAAAGTATACAAGGACTAAGGCGGCGGTAAAGGCGTGCTTAAGGGCTCTAAAGGCGTAAACGCAGGCGGGGGACTAGATCTAAGGGGTAGAGTTCTTAGTAAGGGCGTTTAAGAGGTTCGCGAGCTTAGAAAAGCCGCGGATAAAACGCCGATAAAAATTAACGAACCTTAAGAAACGCCGGAGGTCTTTTATAGAAGAGGGGGCTAGCTAGTCGAGGACGGCGTAGACCTTTTTAGGATCTATGCGTATGCCTTTATCCGAGATAATTAGGCTAAGGTACTTAATCTCGGTAATATAGAAATCGCATTTATCGACGTTAAGCTAAAGGCTAGCGGCGTTAAAGCGCTTAAGGACCTCCCGGACGTAAGCCTAATGCTCCTCCTATATAGTAGAGAAGATTAAAACATTATCTAAGTAAGCGGAATAAAAATCATTAAGGATATCGTATAAGGCTGTGTTAATAAAGCTCTAAAAGTAGGACGGCGCGTTAGAGAGACTAAAGGGTATAACGCAATACTTAAAAAGCCTATACCGTATAGCGAAAGCCGTCTTTTACTTATAGCCCTCGGCGATACGAAGGCGATTAAATACTATAATAACGTTAATCTTAGTAAAGAACTTCGCTTTCCTAATTCGGGCGAGGGTATTATAGACTAAGGGCAAAGGGAAGCGGTTTTTAATTATAGCCTTATTTAAGCTACGGTAATCGACGTAGAAATAGACGCCGCCGCCGGGCTTATAAGCGAGCATAATAGGGGCGGCGGTAGTAGAGGTCGAATAGCGAATAAAGCCTTTCCTAAGCTGCTCGTTAACGTAAGCGCGGATAATACGGTTCTCGGCTTTACTAAAGGGGCGGGGGTAGGTATAAGGGGGTTATATTCCCTCCTTAAGGTTAATCTAAGTATCGACGGCGCGGTAGGGGGCGAGCTTATCGGCCTTACTTTAGAGCTATATATAGATTATATAGTAAAGCTCCTTCGGGACCTTAGACTAAAGCTTATCGAGAGTATAAAAGACCTTGTCGTATTTTAAAAAGAATTTAGCGATATTATTAAGTAAAACCTTATTAAAGAAGATTTTATTAAAGTAGTTATTAACGAAGTCGTAAAGGCGGGGGTTAAGTCGGGCTTTAGCGGCATCGGGATTAATAGACCTAGATAGAACGGCCTAATAGAGTTCCTTAAGGATCTCTTAGTCGATAGGAGGCAGAGGCTTAGTAGGTAGGGGTTTAGCGGCTAAAGCTTTAATCGTAGTTTAGGAAGTCGTAACGGAGGGCTAGCGGTAGAATACTACTATAGCGGCTATATTAAGCATCCGGATAGAGAACGTAAGGTCGCCCGGAGGGATTATAAAAGGGCGGGGTCCTAACGCTTAATGCCTAAGTCGGGGAGCTAGGTAGCGGGAGCCGGTAGCCTAACGTATAGGCCGAAGGCGGGGGGGGCAGACGTAACGGCGGGGGTAGAGGGTATCCGGGGGGTTAGAGTTATAGCTTAAGTCGAGGTCGGTCTAACGGGAGGAGTCTAGGTAAGTAGGTTTACCTACGTCGGGAGCATCTTTAAAAGACGTCGGGAGGCCGAGGGAAAAATAAGGCGATAGGGGAATAAACTTAAGGGTATTAGAAAAGCGGACGGTATAGGCAAAAGCCCGAAGGGCAAGAGGCGAAGATAAGGCAAAGGGCTCGCCCTTATCGTTAGAGTTAGCGATAAAGGGGGCGGGGGGGGAATAAACTATATTTATAAATTATATTCCCCTAAGGGCGGGAACGGGAATAATAAGAGCGGCCGGGAGGCTAGGGATAAGATAAGGCTAAGGGTCTAAGAGGCAAGAGGCTAGGTAGAATAAGGAATAAAAGGAGAGGGAGGTATCGCGCTAGCTAATAATAGGGTCGTAGCGGCGTAGCTAAAAGAGGCCGAGAATAACCTTATAGCTAAGCTTCGTAAGGAAGAAGTAGATAGACTTAACGTAAGCGCCGACTTAAGCGACTAAGTAAGCGCAATAGGTAATAGCGCTAGACTTATAGTCGCCGCTATCGGCGAGAGAAAGCCGGCGAGGGAACTAAAGCTAGCGGACGGGGAGGATAAGACGGTACGTAGTCTAAGTATATAAAAAGGCGAATCCGGAATAACTAAAGTCGACTAAAGCACTTACGGCGACGTTAGTAGGCATAAGGGAGAAGAGTAGTAGTAAAGCGCGAGGCTATATTCCCGCTAGGAGATAAAGGTCTTCTCTTATATTAAATAAAGCTATAAAATTAAAAACCGAAAGCTCTATCGCGCGATAAGGCGAGGGAGCTAAGCGTTTCCTAAGGGGGGAAAAGCGCCGGAGGTAAGGGTAAGAGAGTTAGTAACCTCGCCCTCGATGAAGCCTTACTTAAGCGCCCGGACGTTAAGCCGGGGAGGGGGCGCGAGAAGGCGTAGGGCGGGAGTGCCGCCGCCTTAGCCGCGACCCTAGCTAGCACCCTTCTTAGGATAGGTCTAAGCCGTATAGGTTAGGGTTACTAAGGCGGCGTAGTAGAGATAGAGACGGTTCTTATACCGTCGTTGCTTTTTAGCGTCTATAAGACTAGCCTAGAACGCGTTAAGGTCTATCAGGTCGCTAGCGGGCGTAGAGGCGGTAGGGCCGGCGGACCCGGTAGGGGCGGGGGGGGGAATAGTCTAGGGCTAGACGAGCCTCTTATAGGCTTAAACACGCTCGTAGTTCTCCTAAAGGGCGGCGTAAAGCTTAGCCTAGCCGTAGAAGTCGTCGGTATTAGGGCTAAGGACTTAGAGAGCGGCGGTATCGGCGAGCTCGTTAGTAACCTTTTAATAAAGGTATCCGACGTAGGCGCTTTCGTTATAATCGAGGTCGGCCTATAGCTAGGTAAACCGCGAGAAGAAATCCGGCTAAAAGGTGCCCTTTATAGCTAAGGTATTAAATTCCGCCTTAGACTAAGCGCGGTGGTTTAAGGCACTAAAGATAAAGGCGAGCTCGTAGGTAAAGGAGTCGAGGGACTAAAAGCGCTACTACTCGAAGGGGGTATCGTCGCGGATATAGCGGGGGATACTAGCGGCGATAGAAGCGGCCCGGCCGGAAAGTCGGCCGGTCGTATAGACGACTTAGTCCCTATCGGTAGGGAATATATAAGGGTCGGAGGCGATCTTAAGGGATATACCGTCGCGCTAGACGCGGAAGGCGTCTTAGCGTTACTTTTAAGTACCGATATCGCCGGAGAAGCGTTTAAGGTCGGCGAAGCGGGCATAAGGACTTACGGTAAGAGGGGTAAAGGCAGCCTAAAAGGCGGTAAGGTAGGCGAGGGCGGCGTTAGACTAATTAAGCTAGTCTTAAAGTCCCTCTACGTACTGCCGGTAGCCGAAGGCCTGCTTACGGGCGGTAGTAGCGGAGGTAGCGGCCTTAAGGAAACTAAACTTAAGAAAGACGAGAGACCGGGTTTAATCGGTATGCCGGAGGAAATTCGTCTAAAGGTCGGCGAAGACGGACGAGGCGACGGAGGAGCCCCGGAGAATAGAGGCTAAGTAAGGGAAGGCGGAGAGGGCGTTAGGCTAAGGGACGTCTTAGAGGGGAACGCCTGCCGGAGGGCCGGGCGAAGGGGAGAGGGAGGGGGTAGAAATAGGAGTAGCTATCGTAGCGGCGGAAAAAAGGGGTAGCGGCGGGAAAAAGGGCTAGAAAAATCTATAGGAGAGTAGAAAAGAGGCGGAAAGAGGCGTAATAAGATAAAGAACGAAGGCAAGCGTATAAGCGAAGCTAGGGGGACTAAGGAATCGTAAAGGCTCGGCGGGAGGGCAGAAGAATAGTAGATTAAACTATTATAGAATAAGCTTAAGGGGGGTATATAACTATTATTAATCTATAAAGGAGCGCAGCTATAGACTAAGTCTAAGGGTCTATATATACGATATAGAAGTTATATAGGATAATATATAATATAACCTAATACTATAATAAGTAGACCTTCGGTATAGGTAACGAGAAGAAAGCCGTAGAATATAAGCTATAGTATTTATAATAAAAAACCTCTGCTTCTAATTATACTACCTCGTTTAGGCAGATAATATCGAAATTAGAATAAGACAACGACGCTATAATACCGGTTTTTTACGAGGGGCTAAAGAACGATGTAAAGGACGAGATCTTTAAATAAGACCGTCCTAATACCCTCGTCGAGTTTATAGCCTAAGCAGTTAGAATCGACGACCGGCTTTTTAAACGCCGGCAAGAGAAGAAGGACCCCCGAGGGGGGTATAAGGTTTTTTCGAAGAAAAAGGGGAAACAAACGAATTACGGCGATCCTATAGACCTAAATGCTATTTTAAACCCGGGAATAACTAGCTTTTCGGCACCGGCCGGAAGCTTGAAAAACAATAGCATTTATAAAAGCCTTACCTACTTCTTTTATAAGAAGGCAGGGCATATTGCTAAAGATTGCTACCGGAAGAAAAATCTAGCTAAAGGAAAGCCGGCGGCTTCTAGAAGCCTTAATACCTTAGAGTAGGGACCTCTTAGGCTCTCTCTACCGCCTTTAAGAGAAGCTCTCGATCCTACGCTTTTTAATAATAATCCTATAGGCTTTTCTGCCTATCCCTACTACGAAAAACGTTTTACGACTATTAGGGATCCTAAGGATAAAATAGCACCTATTCTAGATAGCCTAGTTAGGCCCTCTATCGAAGAAGAGGAGGACCTATTTAGATAGTCGGACCCGGACGAGGATCCGGCCGGACCGGAGGACCCGGCCGGCCCGGACAGTCCGGACGCTCCGGACAGCGTGATAGAGGATCTAGTAATCGACTTAAAGGACGGAGAGATTATAGATAACTCTATAGATAACGCGGAGGTCGGTCTAGCACCCCCGGACTCCCCGGATTCCTCTATAGAGTCCGCTCCGGACTTAGAGGGTCCGGAGCCCGGGCCGGAGCCCGGGCCGGAGCCCGGGCCGGAGCCGGACGACGACGACGATATACCCCTAACAACCTAATACGACTCCGAGGAATTCCCTCGGGAAACCTAGTACTAGTATAACTATAGCTAGGCTCCGGAGTTAGTAGATCTTACCGGAGGCTATATACCTAATTCTTATAGCCCCGCTAATACCGAAGAATTCTCGGAGGGTAGCGTAGCTACGGCTGCCCTATACGATAGCTCGGAGTCCCCTCCGGCCTACCGCGAACTCGAAGACGTTAAGGACCTTCTCGATGGCCTTAACCCGGAATATAGCAGCTATAGGGAATACCTAGCTATTACGAACTATTTAGAAGGAGTTATCGAACGAGAAGCCTAGGGTTACCCTAGCGCCGAAGATAGGCCCCCGGAGTGCCTTACCGATATAGCCGAAGAGACTTTAGCTTTACTTCGAAGCTATAAGCGTAAAGTAAATCGGCTAAAGGCAATGCTTTTAGATAACGAGCACGAAACCTACGAGGAATTTAGCAGGGAAATTGCATCCCTAGTAGACCTCGTGGAAGAGAAAGAACGCGAGAAGCTTAACATCCTTACTAGACTAGACCGTCTAGGAGGTTATATGCCGGAGCTATACCTAGAACCCTCTTTCGAAGTCCGGACTCTCTAGGAGGCCCTTCGGAGGCTAGAAGGCGTTTACTACCTCGCCTCCCGGACCCTCGGACTCGCTTCTTAAGTTAACCGAGACCTACTTAAACGGGTCCGGCAACTATAAGGTCTCCCTTTCGAGACTACTAATTATAGGGTTATAATACAACCTATACCTTAGGGAACTACTAATAGACCTAGCAGTAAGTCTATTAGAGAAGAGCTAGGTTCTACTAGGTTTAAAAGAAAACCCCTTAGGTTTAAAAGATAACCCCCGGAGCTTAAAAGAGAGCTTGATCTATATAGACTTAAAAGATAGTCTAGTAGGCTCGAAAGAGAGTCTACTAGGTTTAAGAGAGAACCTAATCCCCCTAAGACTATTTTAAGGGAGGGGATATAGGGTAATAGCACCCTTACTACTAAGGATATAAAAAACCTCTATTACTAAAAGTAAAAGGGCTACTTACTAGTAATTAAGATCTTCTTATTACTAATAAAACTATTAGTAAGAAGATAACCCTTATGATTAACTACTAAGGGCATAGACTTTCCGCTTTAGTAGATAGTGGATTTATAAGGAACTATATTGCCCCGGAAACGATAAATCGTCTACGCCTTCGTTACCGGTAGAAAACCACGCCTTATACGCTATTTACAGCTGAATAAAAACCCTTTACGTATAATAACGGGAATACTATCTACGAAACTAATCCTTTCGAATATTCTATCGGAAACTTATCGTTTAAAGACCCTTTCGATATCCTATCTATACGATACGATATTATACTAAGACTACCCTTCTTGCAATAATATAACCCTTCTATCGACTAGAATAAAGGCCTTCTAAGGTTTAAAGACGATACCTTAGATATTCCACTCTATAACGAATTAAAGGACTTAACTAGACTAAAAACCTCGGAACTTAATACTAGCCTAGAAAGGCGAAGCCTAGGAATTAAGGAAGTTGCTACCTTATTCGAAGAGGAACTTCCGGACCGATTTAATACGGTCCTAGAACCGCTAAACCTATTATTAGAAGACGCTTCGAATAGCGCCTCTATTAAAGAAATAGAGACGGACCTTAAAGCGGATAGATTTAAGACTATACCGCACGATATCCTCGTTAAATTCGGTGTAATATTTAACGACCTACTAGAGGATAAACTACCGCCTCGAACGTAATAGGATTACGAAATCAACCTTAAAGACGGAGCGAAGCCTCGCTTCCGTAAGATATATAACCTCGATGAATTGTATTTAAAATTGCTTCGGGATTATATCGAAGAAAACCTTCGAAAAGGTTATATAAGGGAATCGAAATTAGAATATCGGGCCCCGGTACTATTTGCTCCGAAAAATAGCAAAGATAAGGTTAAGACTAGGCTATGCATCGACTACCGCTAGCTTAATAACAATACTATTAAAGACCGGACCCCTTTACCCCTTATTGTCGAATTAAGGGATCGATTATCTAAGAAAAGATATTATACGAAAATCGACCTTAAAGTGGCTTATAGCTAGATACGAATTAGGGAAGGAGACGAACATAAGACCGCTTTTAGAACTCGATACGGCTTATACGAATTTTTAATCCTCCCTCTAGGGCTTATAAATGCCCTAGCGACTTTTCAAAAGCGTATTAATAACGCCCTACACGAACACCTCGATATATTCGTCTTAGCTTATTTAGACGATATAATCGTCTATTTAGACGATTTGGAAACGCATAAACCCGACGTAATAAAGGTGCTTAAGGCTCTCGAAGCAGCTAGCCTTTATATTAAGCCAGAAAAATGCATATTCTACACGCAGGAAGTCGAATTCTTAGGCTATATAATTACCCTAAACACTATACGGATAGACCTGTATAAGTTAGAGGCAATTAGCGGTTGGCCTGTTCCTTCTATAATTAAGGAAACACAGAGCTTTATAGGCTACGCTAATTACTACCGACGCTTTATAGTGGATTTCTTTAAAGAGTTAATCCCTATACTAGCAGTAATAAAGCTAGCTAGGACGAAACCCTATACCTAGACGGACGAAGCTAATAGCGCTTTTATTAAGCTTAAGAGCCTATTAACTTCCGCCCCGGTACTATATAGCTACGATGCGGAAAAACCGTGCGAATTAGAAACCGACGCTTCTAATTTCGCATTAAGTACGTAGTTAAGCTAAAGAGACGACGATAATATATTGCATCCTATAGCTTTTTACTCTAAAAAGCTAAGTAGGGCAGAGATATATTATCCGATCTATAATAAAGAATTTTTAGCGATTATAAACGCCTTTAAAGAATTTCGGCATTATATCCTAGGGAATTCCTATAAGACGAAGGTCTATACAGACCATAGGAATATCACCTATTTCGCTATTACGTAGCAGCTTAACGCACGGTAAATCCGTTAGGCAGAGTTCTTAGCAGATTTTAACTACGAAATTCTGCATAAAAAGGGAATAGAAAATTCCCGTGCCGACGCTATTAGTCGACGTCCCGACTATAATACGAAGATTAAACCTTATAACAAACGGCTTTTATATCTTAATACGGAAGGCAACTACGAGCAGCAATTACTTAATGCCGTATTTAAGATCGAAGAAGATAATTCTGTTTTAGAATTACTTAAAAGCACTTATAAGGATACCGATTTAAGCAGGTTTAAGAAGCATATAACCTAGGAAAACGACCTCGCCTACTATAAGGGAAAGTTATTCCTTACGCCTAGTAGCGAGGCAACGATTATAAAGGATTTCCACGAAAGCCCGATATACGGCTACTAAGGGATATCCCGGACCTATAATCGAATTCGGAATTACTATAACACTTATAATCTTCGCCGCAAAATTCAGAAGATTAATAAGGCATGCGATACTTATAATAAAGCTAAGGCTGCACGGCATAAGCCTTACGGAAACCTCTAGCCTATAGAGACCCCCGAATTACCTTAGGAATCTATTGCTATAGACTTTATTACGAAGTTACCGAAACCTATCGAACCTATAACGAATATAGAATACGACTCTATATTAGTTATAGTAGACCGCCTTACGAAATACGGTTATTCTATTCCGATTAAAGAAGCTATATCGGCTAAGGAATTATCTTACGTCTTTATAAGATATATTCTAGCCGATAGAGGTCTACTAAGAACCCTAATTACGGATAGGGACCGAAAGTTTATTTTACACTTTTGGCAGAGCCTTATGCGAGCTCTAGGAACTAAGCATAAATTATCTACTGCTTATTACCTTATTACCGACGGAATTACGGAACGGCTAAACTAGACCTTAAAGCAATACCTTCGAAGCTATATTAACTACTAGTAAGACGACTAGCTAGTCAGGCTACTAATAGCCTAGTTAGCTTATAATACTTCGGTATCGGAACCTATATAGCAAACGCTAGCCTTTGCGAATTACGGATTTACATCCGAAGCCTATAAATCTTCCCTACCTGAAGTTATAGCCGAAAAAGCTATCTTAAGCTCTAAGCAGCTAAGAAGCTTGCATTCCGCTATTAAAGACGAGCTCGACTTTATAAAGGAGCGAATAACTTATTACTATAATAAGAAGACCGAAAAGGAACCTACTTTTAATAAGGGCGCGATAAAGTCTACCTTATTAAGAAGAATATTACTTCTAATAGGCCTAACAATTCGTTAGACTATAAGAAGATAGGACCTTTTCTTATACAGGAAAAATTCTCCGACTTAACCTATAAGCTAGACCTACTAACGGCTATGCTTATACATCCCGTTTTTTACGTTTCGCTACTTAAATCAGCGCCTAAGAATAGCCGCCTAGCGAAAGATATCGATATACTAGTCGAAGAAAACGAATACGAAGTCGAAGAGATTTTATCTAAGAAGATAGAAAACGGCTAGCATTTCTATCTTATAAAGTGGAAGAATTATCCTTCTTCCGATAACACGTGGGAACCTATTAAGCATCTTAAGAACGCTCTTAAGAAGATTAAAGCCTATAACAAATCTAACCCTTAGGTTTAAGGGAAGAGGAGTTTAAGGGTTTAAAGGTTTAACCCCCCTTAGGAAGGGTAATGTGTTATAGAACCACTAATCTAGGTTCCTAGTTTACTTTCTTTTTTCTAAAGTACGGGACGACTTAAGTATTATAGTTCGGCCTACTTTAGTTAGTCAGCCTCTCGTGCTAGGGTGTCTTCTACACCCTCGCACTAGCCTATAGGGCTTCTTCCTAGCTAGATTATTATTATCGCACGATCTTACGCAGCACGCCTTACATGCCCTAACGTAAGCCTTAAAAGGTTATAAGCGCCGCTAAAACGCATCCCTGCGCTTTGTGAGTGGTTCTTTTTAATTATCACGATCTTTTCCCGACTTTTCTCACCTTTATAGCTGTTTTTTCGCCTAAACGCCTATTTAAAGAGTTTTTCTACACATAAAATTCCCTTTCTACGACAACGCCTCTTTGCCCGCGGGACAATTGCCTAACGGGACGTTTAAGATAGCGAACGACGATAGTGCCCTTACTAGCACGATTAAACGTCTAAAGGGACTAGAAAATTATGCCGCCTAGCTAATTCACGTACATCTTACGCTTAAGATGCTAGATATTTACGAATATGTCTAAGGGCATATCCCTAGGCTAGAACGACCGGTAGGCACGATTGGCATTACCGAAGAATAAAAGGACTAGCAAAAGAACGACCTAAAGGCTATAAGAATCCTTATAATTACTCTATCCGATAATCTAAAGGAGATAGTCACTAAGGGAGGTTAGACTATTAATTCGATAAGTTAATAGACATACCTCCTTATACAACGTGTAGCCTTATAGCTGCCTAAGTCTTCTATTATAAAGACGATGCTTAAGTTTTTTAGACTTTAAGCCTATAACTTTACTACTTTAGATATATACTCTCGACGACTAGAGTAGTGCTAGCGTTAACTAAGGGCCGTCTATAAGACACTAGACGAGAATATATACGCTTATACGGCTATCTATAGCCTTCGGACGGGTTACCCTTACTGGTTTTACGCTTAGCAATACGACTATAAGAAGGATGATTTTCCTACTAAAGCTGCCATCGATAGGTTTTTACAACATTAATGCTAGGTAGAAAAGGGATCTTAAAAGGTCCCCGGCTCCTAGGCGTTAGCTATTTAAGATAAGTCGTTAACATCCTTAACCCTATCTATAACAGACAACTCTCGTAGAGGAGGACGAGGCAAAGGCCGCGGCAAAGGCCGTAGTAGAGGCAGAGGTAGCTCCGACAATACTAGATCCCGAACTAAGGATAACTCATCCGAGCAAGTAAAACTCGAATATAGTTGTATCGTCGCCGCTAGTAGAGGTTATAAGCTAAGCAACTGCTAGACTCTCTACCCCGATAAAGCCCTAGAATAGAAACAGGCAGAATAGCGTTAATAAGGCATTAATCCTTTTAAGAAGGGCAATATAGATATCGTAGCGGTAGGCAAACGCGATATAACCTTATTCGCTATAAGTCTTACGTCGTTTAAGGGCGCTATCCTCGCTACGGGTTATAAGGCCTTACGGGATATAGTCGTATACGATACTAAAGCCTTAGACACTTGCTTTAACAACTTAAAGTAGTTTACGACCTTTACTCCTACTCCGGCCTATTGTCTAATGCAAGCATTAAACGGTAGCAACCTTCGAGTCTTAGGCTTAGGCACTACACGTATAACGATTAGAGACTTAACTCTTAACCTAACTAACGTTCGCTACTGCCCTAATACACCCGCGAATTTAATAAGCTCTAAAGTCCTTTAGGATAAGGGCGTTGTGCTAGACGGATTTAATAGCTAACTAGCTTTTTAAGCCATAGGGGAGGCAGTCTATAAGATTACCTAAGAACTTAGCGTTAGCACTATTCGTAATGCTTAGTCTATAGGTAACCTTACGATTCGAGATAAGCACCCCGACCTCGCCTTTACGGCGTTGCCGAAGACCTTAACAAAGGTTAATAAGAAGGTCGACTATAGGCTTATGCACCGTAGACTTAGACATACGGGTAAGGCTAGAGTCCTTAATGCGTGCCGAAAGTTAGGCATTAACGTTTATATAGATAACCTTAACGACTTCTTTTATAAGGCCTATTATTTTGCAAAGGCCGACCTTATAGTTAGCCGGACATCTTTAATTAAGCTATTGCAGTTTTTAGCATACGTCTTCTAGGACTTTATTTAGCACTTACCCCCCGGTTTCGGCGGTAAGCAGTACTCGCTGCACGGGATCGATATATATATAAGGTTCTATTAGGTTCTCTTCGCGGCTAACCGAGGAGAGGCATACGACTTACTTTATAGATAGATAAGGAAGGTATAAGCCTGCTCTACGAATAAGAAAGCCTAGTCTATGTGTTTTAATAACGTATTAGAGTTTTAGTTAGATGCAATATTTAAATAGGCCGATAAGGATAGGTTTATCCTTCGCTTTAGTGCCCCCTATACTCCGGAGTAGAATAGACTTACTAAACGTACGGGCCGTACTTTAATAGACCTCGCACGCTGCATTTACGCCGATACAAACCTTCCGGCCTTTTTATAGCCGTATTTTATAGAGATAAGCGCCTACGTTAACAATATGCTTCCGACGAGCGCTTATAAGGACGGTAGAGCCCTAATTAAGGTTTTATTCGACGAGATCCGCACGCTATACTTATATAGCATTAAGTATATAAGGGCTTAGGGCTATACTGCGTTTATTACTATCCCGCACTAGCAGAGGGTTAAGAGTATAAAGATAGCCCCTCGAGCTTAGAAAGGTCGCCTAATAGGCATAGAGGGACTTAACGGGTATAAATATAAGGTCTAGCTTCCTAAGAAGAAGATCGTTATACGCGCCTAAGATATCCGCTTCTAGGATGGCAAGGAGCACTAGCGCCCTACTATTAACGAAGTCGAATTTAAAGCTACCCTATAGGAGGATAACGATAAAGTCACCTACCTATTCGACATAGGGAAGATTAAAGCCGTAGATAGAAAACGCAATGCGAGGCACGACGAAGCCGCTTCGCCGCGTAAAGAAGAACTCGACCTATCCACCCTATAGAGGGTGCTTAAGGACCCGAGTTATATCCTAACACCCGATCCGACGCCTGCTATAGGGCAATAGCAGCGTTATATTCATTTTAACGAAGAGACTACGGAGCATAAAGATACGGAGGACTTAAATCCGGCTTCTAAGGATAAGGCATCGCTATTTTATCTACGCTAAACCTCGCGACCCTATTAGACCTACGACTATAACGAGCGGTTAGGACGAGGCCGTAGCCGTAGTAGCCGTGCTTGCGGCAGCCGTAGCAGCAGCCGTAGCATAGCTAGGGAGTTATTCGGTTTATAACTTATAGTGTTTCGTAAAAAAACACTTATTTTAAGACTAATCCTCCTTAGATTCTTAGTGTAGGAGCAGCTCTAGCTTTTATATAGCCTAATACGACTTTAAAGAACTAGAAGCAGGCTATAGACTACCCTAACTATAAGAGTCGCTAGTTGCCGGCTATAAGGAAGGAATACCGCAAGCTTAACGATAAAGGGACCTAGATTCTTATTTCCCGCCTATAAGGCTGTTAAGTCCTTCCGGGCCGTTAGGTCTTTCTTAAGAAACATATTGCGGGAGCCGATAGCATTGCAAAGGCCCGTTAGTGTGTTCGCGGAGACCGGGACTCTATAAATAGGCCTATTAAAGACGTCTACGCCGCTATAGCACACTAGGCTTCTATTCGTGTATTTGCCACCCTCGTGGCTTCGGATAACCTCGAATATAAGAAGTTCGACGTAGTTAACGCCTTCCCGCACGCCGAAGTAAGGGAGGAAATCTATATTAAGCAGCCCTACGGTCTGACTAACGGCATTAGCCGCGTCTATAAGCTATAGCAAGCTCTATACAGGCATAAGGCCGCCCTTCGTTAGTGGTTTAACAAAGTTATTATTAATCTCGTTGCTTTAGGGTTCGTTTAGCTAAAGGCAGAATTATGCCTATTTCGTTACGATAATAGCACGCTTCTAATCCTTTACGTTAACGATATATTAATCGCAGCAGCTATATAAGACCTTATTGCGGATAAGGCTCGCCTATTAAGCGGCCTATATAAGATAAAGAGTCTTAGGGAGCCGACCGAGTTCCTAAGACTAGAAATAGACCGGGATCGCGTTAACCGAACGATTCGTCTGCATTAGATAAGATTCGCGACAAAGGTCCTTAAGGATTTCGGCAGTAACATCGAGAATACGGCAATAACGCCGTAGCCGCTAAAGACCGTTATCCTAGCGGACTAAAGACAATAATAGTTAGTAATACCCTTTAAGCAATAGCTCCGTAGGACCGGCAGCCTAAATTAGCTAGCAATAGGGACTAGGCTAGACTTATTATATACGGTAAATAAGTTATCGGAGGTAAATTACAACCCGACTATAACGTATATAGCTATCCTAAAGCATTTATTGCGTTATCTTAAGGGATCTTTAACCTTAGGCATTATCCTTAGCGGTCGTTATTCGACTAACGATCTAAAGCTATGCGTCTATGCCGACGCCTCTTTTGCTAACGATCTTCGAACCCGATGCTCTACAGCCGGGTATATAGTCTTTTCAGCCGATAGACCGATCTTTTAGCGGTCGAAGCGGCAAACGTTAGTAATAACCTTATCTACGGAGGCAGAATTTATTAACCTTACGCCGGCTAGCATAGCAGCTATATAGCAAGCGAAACTGCTATACGATATAGGCTACCCGTAACCTACGCCGATAATTATATACACCGATAGTTAGAATATAAGACTAGCTATTCTTAATAAGGCAAATATAGGCCGTACGAGGTATATTAATCGCTACTTTAAATAGATTATCTAACGAACGGCAATAGGCTATTTTTAGCTTTATTAGGTCCGGACCGAGGAAATAATCGCTAACGGCTTAACGAAGCCGCTCTTATATATAAACCACGAGAAGTTTAAGCACTAACTTAGACTTTAACCCGAGGTTTAACAACGATCCCGATTAGGAAAGGGATTCGGAAAAGGATTAATGGCCTAATTAGGCAATTAAAAGGGCAAAAAGCCCTGCGAATAAAGGAAGGATAACTTACGGAAGAGAGGAGCTATAGAAAAGCATTTTTAAGAGCGCGTTGCAATTGCACGTTTGCCGTAGTGTTAAGAGCCTTATATAGGCTATTCGGCTAAGGGGAGGTATTATAGTTCGCCCTACTTTAGTTAGTTAGCCTCTCGTGCTAGGGTGTCTTCTACACCCTCGCACTAGCCTATAGGGCTTCTTCCTAGCTAGATTATTATTATCGTACGATCTTACGCAGCACGCCTTATATGCCCTAACGTAAGCCTTAAGATTAAGTACTAAGGGACTTAAGTACGGAAATACTTAGTACGAGGGTACCGGGGTACTTAATACTTTGGTACTTAGTACTTTAGTACTTTGGTACTTTGGTACTTAGTACTTGGTACTTTAGTACTTGGTACTTTATGACTTACCTTCGCGCGCCGGGCGGGGTTTTAGTTAGTAGCTAAGTTACTATTTTAGGCGTGTGTGACTATATTATAGGGCGCGTTACTCTATTATAAGGCGCGTTACTCTATTATAGCGGTTTAATTTAGTGATATAGAATAAACACTCTTATTCACAGCAAAATCTTAATAATATAGGAAGTTATAATCCTTCTAATATAAATTTCCTACTTATCGCGATAATACGCCTAAAACCGTGTTAACGAATTTAGCCCTTTTACCGCCTAAAGCCCTGTTAGTCGCCTTAACATCCTATTAGTCGCTATTCGTAGCCCTATTGGCCTGTGTTAGCCGTGTTACGTAGGGTGCGCGGGTACGTATATTACCCCGCACCCTAGGTCGCGCTATGACCTTTGTATAGTAGAAAAAGGTTCGAAATTTTCAACAATTAGTAAGCCCGTTTAGTCAAGCGGCGCAAATCGTAGTTCGTAACCTCGTAGCTCTATGTTCGATTCCGCCTAATATAATTTTTTTCCCTCGTAGCCTATGCCTGTCCCTCGTAGCCTGTGCCTGTCCCTCGTAGCCTGTGCCTATGCGTGCGTGCGCCGTAGCTTGTCCCCTCGTACCTAGGTAGCGCCCTACCCGGCCCCGGCCCCGGCCCCGCAGCCGGTATCGAGTACCTAGCAATAGGTACTCTTTATTTATTGCTAAAATGACTTTTATTTTATAACCGTTTTTCCTATATAAAACGATGTTTTGCTAAAACTATTTTTTCGGCTATTCTTATAGTAACTAGAACACTATGTTAAACCTATTACGTTAGTAATACTACGGACGAGTTTAACATAGTTTTGCCGCTTAATATAGTGACTTAGCCACTGACTAGAACCCCGCCCGGCGCGCGAAGCTAGCATAAAGATGTTCGCCTCGGACTTACCTATTATCCGGTCACACCCCTTTTTAGCCTAGGATACACACCCCTTTTTCGAACCTAAGTCCTTTAGGACTTAGCTTCCTTAGGTACGGGACGTACCACGCAGCTACGGTTACGCCGAGGATCTTATTAGGCACCCCTGCCTAATAAGACCCGATGATTGGCTCGATGCCCTGTAGGAGGGACTAACACCTAGACCACCGGGAGCTATAGGCCTAATATAGCCCTCTCGGCTTTCGGGACCGATTATTCGTCCGGTCCTTCGCATAAGGAGGTCACACGACTTATATCGTATGACCCACCTATATAACGTTATACACGTGTGAACCACCTATATAACGTTATGCACGTGGTGTATAAATGGACCTATATAACCTAGTTTAGTCTATAAGGGGTTTAGAACGACGCGGGAGGCAGCCTTTTTAAGGTCAGCCGACCTATATAGCCCTTACGCAGCCCCGGGGACCCGCATTAGTTCGGGGCAGTGTAAGGGATACGTGGCAGAAGGTGCTAGAAGGAAAGGGACGTACTAGGACCGTCTATACGGACGGGAAGAGCTATATAAAGGAACTTTAGTCCGCCCTTCCTCGGGCTCTCCTTCCTTCCTTTCTTCTTTAGCTTTTATTATAGTTTTAGTTTAACTGCCTACTAAGTGACCTATACCTCTTCTAGTAGTGCCCTTAGTGCTCTAGCCTCGACTACCCCTACTTGCTTAGACTTAGCTAGCCGGTCTAGTATAAGTGACCCCGAGTGCTCCTCTACTTACTATTCCGCCCCTATAGCTTTTAAGGATAAATAACGCCCTCTATTAGTCTTTAACTATTAGAGACTTAGTCCGGTTAGACTGTCTTCTGTCTTCTAACCGTTCTATTACACTATACCTCGACCTTAATAAATGCGAATTCGGCGTCTGCCGGGTTAAATACCTTAGATTTATTATTATCGTAAGCGTTAGTATATAGGCGGACCCCGTAAAGATTTAAGTCATTTAGGACTAGATAGCCCTAACTTCGCAAAAAGGTATACGGAGTTTCTTAGGATTTACGAACTACTACCGGATTTTTATTCGTGAATTTTCTTATATCGTCGGTCCGCTTATAGCCTTTACCGGCAAAGGGGTAGCCTTCTATTAGGGCGCCGTATAAGTAGAAGCGTTCTAAACGTTAAAAGACCTATTTTCGTAAGCCTTAATGCTATTATAGTAGGACTTTAATTATCCCGTAATACTTAAGGCGGACTATAGTAGATTCGCGCTTAAAGGCACGCTTTAGCAAAAGGTAGACGGCTAACGCCGCCCTATGGCTTTTTACTCCCGTAAGCTTACCTCCGCCGAACGGAACTACGCTTTCTATAATAAAGAAATGCTTACTATAATTAGCTATTTTAAGCAATAGTAAGCAGAGTTCCGCAGCTATAAGAACTTTAAGATCCTTACGGATTATCGCAACCTTAAGTATTTTATAACTTAATATTATCTCTTTAAGCGATAAGCCTATTAGGCAGAATATCTTTCGCGGTTCTATTTCCGGATTAAGTACCGACCCGGAAAAAAGGCTACGGTGCCGGACGCTCTATCCCGGAGAGATTAAGACCGACCTTTTAACGAAGATTATAACGCCTAAGAGCTTTAAGTGCTCTTAAAGGATGCGCTACGCACGTATCTTAAAGCTACGCTTATTAGCGTAGACGGCGTAGTCTTAGTTAATAGTAAGGGCGATAAGGACGAGAACGATAGTAAGGAAGATAATAATTCGTCTATTAGTTTAGAAGTTAAAGGGCTAATCGAAGAAGACGTAGAGCCCGAGACTTAGGAAGCGGACTTTATAGCGGCTACGAATTAGGACGCCCTTAACGCGTAGGACGCGGAGTGTTACGGTATTAGGTTATATTATATATTATCCTACGTAACCTCTATATCGTATATATAGACATTTAGATCTAGTCTATAGCTATATCCCTTCGTAGATTAATAACAATTATATACCCCCCTTAAGCTCGTTCCCTTATAGTTTAATCTACTATTTTTATCCCGTTGCCTTTAATTAATAATCTCGCTATCTTACCCCCTTCTTTTCTAATCTCCCCTCTTCGCGACGCGAGTCCGCCTCCTCGCCGGACCCCTTTAACTAAGTTTTCCTCGATTATTAGAATTTTCCTAGTGTAAATACGCCGTCTTAACGCGAATTACATAGATTTCCCTCCTTACCTTTTACCTTATAATCTACGATAACCGACTATATAGAGGCCGATCCTCCGTCCGCTACCCTAGCCGTTACCCCGCCGGCTCCTACCGACCTAAAGCCTTAGACCGAGTACGTTTCTTACTACCCCCGCCTTACCGCCCTTCTTTAAGCCTAACGGCCTATGTTTAGCACGTTCGCCTATATTTAGGCTAACGCTACTCCCGACTTCCGCGCCCCTTAGATTAAGGCCCTTGCTTGCCTTAATAATGCTTACGTTAAGTTAGACATAGGAGTGCTCGTCGCTTAAGAGCACGTAGCCGTTGCCTAAGAGCACGCTGCCGATCTTTAGCGTTAGCTTAACCGCGCTACGTCCTCTCTCTTTATCTTAACTAAACGCGACGCGGCTTAAGACTAGGCCCTTGCCCCTACCCCCGCCCTTACCCTTACCCGTTCCCGTATCGCCGACCCTAAGAGGTTCGCCGGCGACTCCGGCACTTAAAAGCAACGTTAAGAGGCTTTCCGGACCTAGCGCGACGGCCTTACTATTAAGCTCCGTTAGGACGCCGCTTTATACCCTACGGAGTAAGACTATATTCTCTACGCGGCTAGCCGGCTTACTAGCCGGGCCGCTTCTATTATCGCTAGCGTTCCTTAGGACGTCCTCGGCAATAAGTCCTTCGCTAATTAGTAGTATACTACTATTAAAGCCCTTACCGACGACCTCGGCTTAGTCTTTAGTGCTAATTTCACCTACGCTTAGTTAAAGGCCGACTTTAACGCTTTATCGATAAAGAATATCTCTTAGCCGGACTTCTATTTAAAGTTTACCTAGCTTTAAGCCGACTTATCGTTTAATAGCACCGCTTACGTCGCCTACCTTTATTTAAAGGTCTTTATCGAACTTACTAACGCCGCCGCTTTATAGGTCGAATGCCCGGCCTATAATAACTTTACGGCCTAGGCTAATATGTATTCTACGCTTTAAGACAACTAGCAGCGTGTTAAGGCCTATTCTTAGCTCTAGCCGCCTTATAACCCCGCTCGCATCGGCCCTACCTCGCCCGCCCTACCCGCGCTCCTTGCCGGTAACCTAATGTAGCTCGACGCATTCCGGGCCCGGCTTACTAACGCTAAAAAGCAACGGCGGTTCGAGAACCGTCTTTGCCTCTACTACGCTTAGCCGGCTACCGCTACCTATACCGCCCGGACCTACCCTAATAAGGGTATCGGTGCTAATCCCGGCGCTAACCCTAGCGCTAGTCCTAGCGCGGGCTCTAGCTCTAGCCGCGGCCGTGGCCGTAGTAGCGGTACGTCTACCCCGCGCCTGCTCGAGCCCCCTCCCCCCCGCTACTAGGTTCGCGCTATTAAGCAGGGCTTTATCGAGGGCTAGGTAGACGACCTCCCCGCCTCTTCCCCGTCCTCGGGAAATACGTAGCTCCCTCGCTATCGAACGCTAGGCAGTCGGGTTCTCGACATTTAGGTAATAGCAATTAAAAAGGGAAGAGAGGCTCTAAGGCTTAAACAGCCTATATAGAGGGATTAGAAGCTGCAAAAGGATGTAAAACACTGAGAATAATAGCTTTTGTCTTTTCTAATAAGGAGGGCTAACTAGTCTCTATATATAGGGAAATCCCTCGGACGAAAACAGCCGCGTAGACCTAAGGAAAAGAGGTAAAAGAAAGAGTCGGACGGAGTCGCCGGTCGAAAGCGCCGGTCGCAAACAATAAATCGCATCCGTACGACAAATAGTCATATAGTTAGTAAATAAATAAGCAGCCTAGTAGAAGACTAGTGAATTCTACGGTAAATTCTACGGTAAAAGCCGTAGAAGATAATTAGAATTCTACGGTAGAAGACCGTAGAAGGGAATTAGAATTCTACGGTAGAAGACCGTAGAAGGGAAGAGATTTCATAGGTAAAGTCTATATAAATAACCGTAAAATCACTATAAAATCACCGTAAAATCACAGTGAAATATAACCGAAGAAAAGTAGGTAAATACGCCCGTAGAAGTATAGGGTAATGCCTATAGAAGCCCGTAGAATTCTATAGTAGAATCTAAGGAAGAACCGGGGATTTCCTAGTAGAAAGCAAATAGGGAAGACGGTAATGTTAATATACCCCCCTAGCTAGAAGGGAATAACTTCCGGCTAGTTAGAATTATTATCGACTTCTTCTTAAATCCTAGAAGAAATATCCGTAAGTCGAAGCTAGTAAAGGAACGTTTAGAAACGTTATTATAGAAGCAATTTAGTTAATCTATCCGTAACTATCTAGTTAGAAGGGATATATTTAATATTAAAAGTATTGCGTAAGAATTCCTATCGGGCCTAGTAGTTGTGAATTTTAACGTGCTTTAAGGCGGTCTAAATCTTTAAAATCTCGGCGGAAACTAGGCGGATTGTCTAGGTGTTATTATACTAAATAGTAGGAATAGGCATATCTAGCTATAAAGAAATATCGTTAAATAAACGAAGAATAGAAATTAGCTCTTTCGCCGTAGAAGAGACTATAAGAAGTTCGGCTTTAGTAGAAGAAGTAGTGACTATAGATTATTTCCGGGCACTCTACGCGATTAGACCGTTAAATAGGCTAATAAAATAGCCCTTAGAAGAATAACGAGTATCCGGGTCGTCGGCGTAAGCGGTATTAGAAGCTATAATAAGTTCTTATTCGTCTGTATCTGAAAACTTAATTATAAGGAAACGCGATTCGTATAAGTAAGTCACTAAGCTTTCTACGAGCTTAATATAGAGCGTAGACGGGTTCTATATATGCTCCGCTAATAAATTCGACGATTTTACGGCGTTAAGACGGGTGGAAATAGTCGCGTAATTATAAGAACCGACTAAAGACTAAAAGTAGTGGATTTAGTCATCCGTGGCCTATCCCTAGTATTTCTCTAGCTTCTCGAGAAGTAGGAATAGACAAAGGGTCGAAATAGGCCGTAGAACCGTAGAAGTAGAGATTAAACTAAACTTAGAAGCAATCTTATCTAAGTAAACGTCCTAGTATAACTATAGCTTTCGCTACTTATAGTCCTAGATAATCCTTATCCTAAGGAAATAGGTAAGCTCTTTACGGTTAGTAACTATATACTTCTGCTTAAAGCGACGGATAAAATCGTCTATAGCCCTACGGTATTCCTTACGGAAAAGGATAATAATATTATCTATAAAGAAGAACGTAATAATACCACTCGTAGTAGATATAAAAATATAAGGATCTTCCGCACTTTGCTAAAGGCCTAGTTCGGTAAGAGACCCGGATAATTCCCGTTGCTAAAGAAGCGGCGAACGGCGAAGCCTATATAAAGCCTTTATTAACCGAATTATAAAACTAAACACCTTAAATCCGTCTAGGAAGTAGATATATACTTCTTCATCTAGATCGGCATTCGTAAAGGCGTTAACCGCGTTAAGTAAGCGGGTTTTAGTGCTAAATTTAGCGGTAATAGCAATTATAATGCGAAAATTTCACGCTATAAGCGTCGCGGCGTATGTTTCTTTTCCGCTAAACGGCTAAAGATCTCCTCGTATATAAAGGCGAGACTTAAACTTTCTAAGGTAGCCGTGCTTATTAAACTTATAATCGAATGCCTATATCAATAGAAGAGGACGCACTAGCGCGTTCGCTCTTAAGGTAGGCGAAGGAAAGAAGGTCTTCCGCTATTTTAAGGAGTCCTATTTAATTGCTCTAGCGGCTTTAAACTTAGGTCTAAACGGATGCGTCTCGAGATTAGACTAAAACCTTAGAAACGCGGGCAAATCCTGTTTATATATCTTCTTAGGTTTAAGAGAAGTAGCAAATGCAGCTGTAAAAGCAGTGCTATTAGCCGGTAGATGCCTAACGTAGGCGAAAGCGGGATATCGACCCGAAAAACGGTTTAAGCGAGTAGGGCGTAAATCCCCTATAAGTCTCGTCGTCCGTAGACTATCTATAGGAATAGTATTATCGTAATCTATAGACCGAAAAGTAGCTTAAGGCAACTATACCTTAAGTCGGTCTATAGGTTCTACGGTTATAGTAGGTGAAAGAGTAGAAATATCGGGTTAAAAGTCCTATGCATTCTTAAAAATATCCTCCGGCGGTTCCGGGGTTTAGTTAAGAGTCGGGAGTTAAGGATTGCCTTCGGCTAAAACGTCTGCTATAATAGAATGCTTATTAGGAAGTACTATTAGCGTTAACTAGAATTCTGCCTTATCCTACTCTTCTTCCTATGCAATGTATAGTAGAAATGCCGGTAATAACACCTATATTAGCGGTTCGGATGCCTTAGACGCGGTGAAAAACTAAGTCTTATTAAACGTTATATTACGAACTCGACGAACCTCCCGTCTCTATAGGATCTACACACGAAAAATATTAGTAGAATTATACCTAACTAAGTAACTAACCTCCGCATAAGGTTCCTACTTAAGATTACGTTTCTACGTGTTAGTTAGGGCCTTAGTGGTTAGTAGGTAGGCTTTTTAGCTAAAAGCTTAAAGATAATCGAATCGTAATAGTTAGGGAAGGAGAAATGCCGGTATATTCCGGTCGTAATCCTTTAACTAGTCGTAAAGGATCTCTATTAGGGAAATCCACTTCGATAGAAATAACGTAGAGGAAGCTGCCTATTAGGCTAGAATCCGATTGTATAAATATACCGTAGTTTTCTACGTTTCTATCTATAAATGCTTAGACAAATTTGCTCTAATCCTTATAGATCGAGCTTTCGTAGATACTACCCCCCTAGCTCGTTTGGCAGCGCCGTTCTAAGCGGGTGTATAGGGTGTAGTAGGCTTATTATAAATGCCCTACTAGTTAATAAAGTCCTAAAAATCGTATCGAAGGGCTCGGTCGTTGTCTTAATAGATTATACCGATAGAAAGTAAGAACTATCGGGAAATATACCGACCTAGGCTCTTAAAATATAAAATCAGCTCGTCTATAGAGGCGTCTAGAAGCGTATATAGGAAAACAAGCTTCGTATAGTTATCCTTAATAAGAAATGCAATATTCTTATTGTTATAACTCTTATATATAGAAAAAACATCGTAAAACACCTTAGAAAAAGGAAAAGTTACTTTAGAAAGCGGCGGTTCGCGGTTGATAATTCGTTTAGCCTACGTAAGTTTATAGGACTTATAGGAGATTATCTTATCGAAGGTCACCGACTATAGTATTCCGACAGCTTTTAAAAGCGCCTTATTGTTCGGATATCTAAGTTATTAGTGCTAAAGAGTAAGTTCCTCTATACTTATTAGTATAGACTCTAGCGTAGTGACTAAAAAAGGTGCTATAACCGGGGTTTCTACGGTAGACTCTATAAAAGGAATAAAAGCAATAGTTAGAAGCGTAATAGAAGGCATTAACGGGTTATACTCGATAATATACTAGTTATAAATTAGCTCCGTTATGTAAATTGTACGGGTTAATAAAGAGATTACGCTAGTCTACGGGTTCTACGAAAGATTCGCCTTATAAAAAAGACGAAGTAAATAAAGGGACGTATAAAAGGACGGGATGTATACTACCTAACTAAGTTAAAAAGTACCCGTCGAGATGCGTATAAACACCGTGCCTATCCCGAGAATTTAAGTGCTTCTACTGCCTGCGAGTATATACTCGGAAGAAGGCTAGAAGTTATAGAAACGCTCCTTATTATTGCAAATATGTCTATTAGACCTTAAATCTATAATAAAAGAATCCTTTAACGGGTATTCTATAGTAGTCTATAAAACAACTAGTAGTAAAAAGGTCGTAAGAACGTTAGCGGCAGCCGTAGCTTATACCGTCTTTATCTTAGTCGTATTATTCTTCCGCTACTCCTCGTCGCGAAGAAGTGCCGCGTTAACTTTAGCCTTATTAGCCGGAACCTTAAGGTAGTCGTCTATAGTCTTTTAGACGTCTTTATCGGGTTTCTATAATAGAAGTCGAACGGAAGGGTTAAAGTAATAACACTATCGGAAATAGTATCGTTCTCCGTAAATGCATAGCGGACTATCCTTCTTTTTGCCTTTATCCTTATCCTTATCTAAGGATATAGCTGCCGAAGTAGTTGCCGATTTATTAGTTAATTCCGCGGCTAGGGACTTTATTCCCTAGCCTTAGAACTTCGCAAAAGCGTTAGTCTTTAGCGCTTTAGTTATAGCCTTTAAGGCCTACAAGCGCTCGAAAAGTTCGGATATCTTAAATCCGTCGGGGAAAGACTATTCCTATCCTAGCTTATTTAGGCGGGCGTCGTCCTCTATCTTATTTATCTAGTATTCCGCAAAAGGGCTAGAAATCGGCTAAATAGCCTTAAGAAAGAGATATATAGCTTAGAGACCTTCCGATTCCGGCAACTTAATTCGCCGGGCATCGGTAAGGACTTTCTGCTAGTTAGAAATCTATATCGTAATATCCGTCCGGTCTAGTGCCTTTAAAATAGTATAGAACTACGTAAGAATAGTCTTTTATTATATCTACGAAGTCGGCTTTACACGCCGCTATAGTAAAGCTAATTCCTTAGAAACCTTATATTCGTCGGCAATCGTTAAGTAGTAGTTCCCGATGTTTTAAACGATAAACTACTAGATTAACGTAAGAGATTTCTATTAGTCCTTATAGGCTTAAAGCAACGTGCGATACTAGGAAAAGAGAAACTTAAACCTCTTAAGTTCTTCTATAGATAAACTAGCAATATTAGCAACGGTCGCGTTGATTATTCTAGCTATTAGTTCTACGGGAAGAGGCAATAAGGGTTTCTAAAGTTTAAGCGTAATAGAAGGATCGATTTTCTCTTAAATCCCTTAGGCGAGTGCGTATTTCTAGATCGTTAAGATCTATCGGTCTTAGTCCGCTAGTCTATTTAAAATAGTCTTCGAAGTAATATCGGCTATAATAGATATAGTAACGTAGGTAAAAGTATAGTAAAATCACCGGAAATAGGTGGTTAGATATATAATATATGTAAATAAACCGTAAAAACTAAACTAAGTGTAGGAAAACACTAATAGAATAAGGTAAACGTACTAACTAGTCCTCCGCGAGTCGATTCGCTAGATTAATAACGCTCTTTAAAAAGATAATTATATTAGTCCTCTAGGAGTCTATTCGCTAGATATAAAATTAAAGGCTTTACTACCGTAAGTCGTAGCGTTAGTAGGCTAAAAATATAAGCCGTTAGAACTCTCTATGCGTAGAGAAGTTCGGCCGGGCTTATAACTATCGAACGCTAGGCAATCGGGTTCTCGACATTTAGGTAATAGCAATTAAAAAGGGAAGAGAGGCTCTAAGGCTTAAACAGCCTGCATAAAGGGATTAGAAGCTGCAAAAGGGTATAAAACACTAAGAATAATAGCTCTTATCTTTTCTAATAAGGAGGGCTAACTAGTCTCTATATATAGGGAAATCCCTCGGACGAAAACAGCCGCGTAGACCTAATGAAAAGAGGTAAAAAAAAGAGTCGGACGGAGTCGCCGGTCGAAAGCGCCGGTCGTAAATAATAGATCGCATCCGTACGACAAATAGTCATATAGTTAGTAAATAAATAAGCAGCCTAGTAGAAGACTAGTAAATTCTACGGTGAATTCTACGGTAGAAGCTATAGAAGAGAATTAGAATTCTACAGTAGAAGACCGTAGAAGGGAATTAGAATTCTACGGTAGAAGACCGTAGAAGGGAAGAGATTTTATAGGTAAAGTCTATGTAAATAACCGTAAAATCACTATAAAATCACCGTGAAATTACGGTGAAATATAACCGAAGAAAAGTAGGTAAATGCGCCTGTGGAAGTACGGGGTAATGCCTATAGAAGCCCGTGGAATTCTATAGTAGAATCTAGGGAAGAACCGGGGATTTCCCGGTGGAAAGCAAATAGGGAAGACGGTAATATTAATACTCGCCTTATCGCGCGATAGAGCTCTTAGTGTCTAAGTTTATAGCTTCGTTTAATACCGGGGAGGACCTTTGCCTCCCTACGGGAATACAACCGCGTGCTCTACTTATGCCTTTATCCCTTACGTCCGCCGATATCGTTATAAGTGCTTTAGTCGACTCCGGCTGCTCCGGATACGCCTTTATACACGCTTAGACCGCGTACTGCCTTGCCCTTCCTATCCGCTAGCTCTAGTTCCTACGCCGGCTTTCTCTCGCCGATAGTAGCGACTATAAGTCCGGCTCTATTACCTATTGCGCCTTTTCGGTCTCCTAGATTAACGCCTATACTAAGTCTATCTGCTTCTTTCTTACGAAGCTTAGCTATAAGGTTATTCTTAGCCTCCTTTAGCTACGCTAGCACGACCCTATTATTAGCTAGCGCGGTAACTCCCTTTCCTTCTAGTCCCCCTTTTGTCTAGCCTCCTGCCTCTCGGACTACTAGCCTTATCTTATCCTAGGCCTCTCGGCTACCCTTGCCCGCCTTACCCGCCCCGTCCCGGCTTCCCCCGCCTTTATTTCGGAGGGAATATAATTAATAAATATAATTCGTTTCCCCCCCGCTCCCTCCGTCGAAGACTCTAACGACGAGGGCGAACCTCCTGCCGCCCCCTCTATCGGAGACTTAGACGACGAGGGCGAACCCCCTACCGCTACGATCCTTATTCCTACCGCTGCGATCCCTATTCCCGCCCGTACGGCCTTAGCCCGTCCTCTAGCCTTTGTCCGGTCCGTCCGCTTTAGCGATATTCTTAAGTTTATTCCCCTATCTCTTAGCCCCTCTCTCTCGGCGTTTTTCGAGGATACCCCCAACGCGGGTAAACCCGCCTATCCGGACTCCTCCCGCTAGATTAACGACGCCGACTCTAACTCCGGCTACGACTCTAACTCCCCGGCTACCCTTTACCCTCGCCGCTATATTCGACCTCCCCGCCCCCGTCCCGTCTATAAGACCGCCGGCTACCGCCGTCCTATATTACGGCCGAGTCGTAAGGTTATTAGACCTTAGCCCTTCCGCTTCTCGTCCCTTAACGACTCGGCGTTTAACGTCCGGATGCTCGACGTCGACGCGATAGTAATATTCTACCGGTAGCCTAAAGTCTAGACCTCTTAGACCTCGATTAAGGCCTTTACCGCCGAGCCTTTACCTACCGAGCCCCCGCTACCTATCGACTAAGACATCCCTAAGGACCTCTGCTAGGCCGTTTTAACTAGATATATAGATGCCGAGGACGCGAAAGCCTACCTTAACCCCCGCCTTTACGACTTTATCGACGACTACCTCGATAAGATCTGCCTTAATAAGATCTCCCCTAACGATATCGCTAAGTTCTTTAAGAAGTAAGAGAAGGTCTACTATACGCTCGACGAGCTTTAGGCTAAGGTCCTTAAGGAGCTCTACTATATAATCTATATATAGCTTAAGAGCGAGGCCGATAAGCTCGCCCTTTACCGTGCCGTTAATACTTAAATTAACCTTAAAGAGGGGATATAACCTCCTTATACCTGCCCTCGCCCTTTTAGCAAAGCTAAAAACCGGATCGTCCGCGCGTACGTTAACGAGCAGCTTAGGAAAAGCTTTATCCGCCGCTCTACCTCCCCCGCTATTGCCTTTATTATACTCGCCCGTAAGCCGGGCGGGGGCGTTAGTTTTTACGTTAACTATCGCGGCCTAAATAAGGCTACGATTAAGAACCGTTTCCCTTTGCCCTTTATCTACGATACTCTCGCCTATATCCGGAAGGCAAAGTTTTTCACTAAGATCGACGTTATTACGGCGTTTAATCGCCTTCGTATTGCCGAAGGGCATAAGTAGAAGACTGCGTTCGCTATATAGTATAGGCTTTTCGAGTATTGCGTTACCCCTTTTAGCCTTACCGCCGCCCCGTCCTACTTCTAGAGTTTTATTAATACGGCCCTTTACGGCATCCTTAACGAGTTCTACTCTACCTATCTAAACGACGTCTTAATCTTCTTAGAGACGCGGGAGGAGCACTAGGCCTACGTTAATGCGGTTCTTAAGCGCCTTAATGCCGCCGGCCTTTAGCTTAACGTAGATAAGTATAACTTCTGCGTTACTAAGACTAAGTACCTCGGCCTAATTATCTTAGATAAAGGCATTCGCATAGACCTTAATAAGATTTATACGGTCTTAGACTAGCCTGCCCCCTCTTTTATTAAAGACCTCCGGCGTTTCTTAGGATTCGCTAATTTTTATTAGCGTTTTATTCGCGGCTTTTCTAAGCTTGCGAACCCTTTAAACGCCCTTACTAAGAACTCTGCCCCTTAGATCTAGTCTCCCGCCTACGCCTACGCCTTTAAA
This sequence comes from Ophiocordyceps sinensis, assembly GCA_012934285.1. Lineage (NCBI taxonomy): Eukaryota > Fungi > Ascomycota > Sordariomycetes > Hypocreales > Ophiocordycipitaceae > Ophiocordyceps > Ophiocordyceps sinensis. The sequence goes on from JAAVMX010000004.1 coordinate 10,439,440, forward strand.
GCCCTTAAGTACGCCTTTACTACCGCCTTAGTCCTCGCATACTTCGACCCCTATTGTAAGACCGTAGTTTAAATAGATACTTCCGACTAAGCCGCTAGGGGTATGCTAATATAGCTCCTCGACGATAGTTATTACTATCCGGTTGCCTTCTTCTCGTTAAAGCACTCCGCTTAAGAGTGTAATTACGAGATCTACGATAAAGAACTCCTCGCGATTGTAAAATCTCTTAAGGAGTAGCGCCCCGAGCTTAAGGGCCTACCTAAGTTTAAGATAGCCTTAGACTATAAGAATCTTTAGTATTTTATAACCACGAAGCTCTTTAACTAGCGATAGGCCCGCTAGGCCGAATTCTTTAGTCGTTTTAATTTTAAGATCGTCTTTTAGCCTAGCTCTTAAGCTATTCTCCCTAACGCCTTTAGCCGCCTGCCCGGCTCCTGCCCTCTCTCCCTTACCGACCGAGCCGACGAGAGGATTAACCACCGATATTAGGTTATCCTCCCTAAGTCTAAGGTTAATGCCTCCCTCTACCCTAATACTACTACCGCCCTTAATACCGTTAAGGAGTCCGATTCGTTTATAAATATAATTTATAAATATAATTCCGACTGCCTTAACCTCTACGCCCTCGACGACTCCGAGCCGATCGATAACCTTATCGACCGGGCTTATTCCTCCTCCCCGCTTATCTCCGCTATTCGCGTAGCTCTCTAGTCCCTTTAGCCCCGCTAGCCTTGCCCCCTTTAAGCCCCCCTCCGCTCGATCCTTAAGACCGCTCTCTCCGAGGTCTAAGGCCGGTTTAATTTCTAAGGCCGGCTCTTCGTTCCCCCTAACGACGCCCTAATTCTTTAGATCCTCGTCCGCGCTTATACCTCCCCCTTAGCCGGCCACCCTATACGTACGAAGACCGCTAGCCTCTACCGCCGGTCCTACATTTAGCCCGGTATATATAAGTCTATTTCTAGCTTCGTGCGGAACTATTATACGTGCCTACGCGCTAAATCCCCTCGTTCTTCCCCTTAACGCCTACTCTAGCCCTTAAGTATTCCCTTTGCCCTATAGACCGATATATCCGTCGATTTTATTACCGACCTCCTTATTTACCGCCGTAACGGCGTTAAGTTTTCTAATATCCTTGTTATCGTCGACCGCTTTACGAAGATACGCTACTACGTCCTAATACCCTCGATAACCGTTAAAGACGTTATTAACGCGTTTGTTTCCCGCGTTTAGTCCCTCTACGGTACCCTAGGCTCTATTATTAGCGACCGTAGCACTTAGTTTATTTCGGCTTTCTAGCAGTAGCTTAGTCGTCGCCTTAGTTACCGCCTCTACCCTAGCTCCGCCTACTACCCTTAGACCGACGGTTAGACTAAGATCGCAAACGCTTAAATAGAGGTTTACCTTCGTTATTATACTACCTACGTTTAGGACGATTAAGTCGACCTCCTTCCCTTCGCTAAGTTTACTACTAATAATTAGGTCTTTAAATCTACCGGCCTTTCCCCTTTCTTCGCTAACTATAGCTTTTACCCGAAGCTTAGCACTAAGCCCTTTAGTCCCCCCCCGCCCGGTATAACCACCTAGTAGCGGAAGGAATACCTCCGCGGTAATACGCTTGCTTCCCGCCTCTAGCGTATCTCTAACTTCCTCTACGATACGATCGAGGATGCTTAAGCCACTTAGGCTCGCTACGCAAACGCCCGGCGGACTCCCGCCCTAGCGTACTAGCCCGGCGATATAGTATTCCTTAGCACCCGCTAGATCCGGACCCTCCGCCCTATAAAGAAGCTTAACTATAAGCGGGAGGGCCTATATAAGGTCCTTAAGGTATATAAGACGGCGTATCTTCTTCGCCTCCCTAAGGGCAGCCGCCTCTACCCTGTTTTTTATTACTCCCTCCTTACTAAAACCTAGGAGCCCCCTTTGCCCGGCTAGTCGGAGCTTAACGTCCGGCCCGCCGATAACGGCGTTCTCCTTTCCCCCGGCGACGATAACGGCGATAACACGTACCTTAGGTAGGAGTTTTCTTCTATCCTTACGTAGCGCTAGTACGCCTCCGGGAAGATTAAGTATCGCGTTTAATAGCGTTATAGCCCCCTTACGTAAGAGGACTCCTCCTACCTTAACGGCTGCTAGGACGACCTTAAGGCTTTTTACGCCCTTAACCCGACTAAGCCTAAACCGGCCTTTTATACGGCCTTCCTTATATCTTTACCTTCGCTTAAGTAATAATAAGTATAATTTATTAATATAATTTACATTACGACGGCATGTATTAGTTTCTTAGTTTTACCCTTTGTTTCTTTCTATTCCTCTCGTTCTATATTCGGCCCGCTTTTAGGACCGATTAATATAGATTTCCTTCGTTTTTATTAGCCTATTAACCCTTTTAGGCGTTCGAGTCGAACGCCGATTTAAGGGGGATATACTATCACGGTGTTAGGTTATATCATATATTATCCCACGTGACCTCTACATCGTATATATAGACATTTAGATCTAGTCTATAGCTATGTCCCTTCGTGGATTAATAACAATTATATACCCCCCCTAAGCTCGTTCCCTTACATAGAGATAACCACTAATATAGGCCTTAACCGACGGATCTTTTAGGACGAGGAGCTTTAGCGTATATAGGACCGCTTAGTAGCTTAAGACGCTACCTACGGTAGCGTACGCCGCGCTATAGAGGCCGGAGCACGACGATTCGACCTTAAGCTTAACCTTAAGGTATAGGTAGCCGACTGCTATATAGACTTACGTAGGCACCTACGGTTCCGCGGACGACTTTAGGTTCTTAGCTCCTCTATAACTATAGAGGCCGTAGTAAGAGACGCTCTCTTAGAGCTAGAAGAAAGGAACGCGGTCTAAAGACGGCTTATTTAAATAATACACGACGCTAGCGTCGTCGGCTACCTTAGCCGCGAAGGAATAGTTACCGCTATATCCCGCGACTTCTATTAGCCGCTCCTCTAGCTATACGTTAGATAATTCCTCCGCAACTATAATATCTACGGGCGTATAAAGATTTAGCATACGCTTAAGAAAGAGCTGCTTAAATCGCTTCCTATGCCGGACTAGTTCTATACGTATATTTAGATAGACTTTATTATAGACCTTCCCCTTATAGAGAGCGGCAACCGTAATCTTTAGGTAATTAAGGACCGTCTAAATAAGGAAGTTATATTAGAACCTATGCCCTCTATAGAAGCGGAGATCTACGCGGAGCGCTTTCTTATATACTATATATAATACTATTAGTAGCTAACGTTAATTATAAGCGATAGGGGCTTAAATTAGATAAGCCGCTTCTAGCAGCACTTATATCGGCTGTTATAGATTATATAGCTGCTTAGTATAGCATATTATCCGTAAACCGATAGGGGGCCGGAACGGCTTAACTAGGAAGTTTAAGCTTACCTCTATAGCGTTATTAACCGTAACTAAGGGGACTAAGATAAGTAGCTCCCTATAGCGCAAATAGTGCTTAACGGGAGAAATTAATCTTTAATTAGTATATCCCCTTTCTTCGCATTATATAGGTACGAACTAGTATCCTTATTTCCTATCGCCGTAGATATAGCAGCGGAAAGGCCGTCTAGCAATAGCCCGGAGGGGCGCATAGCCTTCTTTATATAGCGACTTAAGTAGGTCTCGGACTTCTATTAGTCGTTAATAGCCTCGGTAGCGTAAGACTGAAAGCGGCATACGAATAAACGATAGGAACCCGTAGAGCGATTTACGGTAGGTAATAAAGTCTAGGTAGACCTACGGAACTACGTATCCTTAAGGCCGAAGAAGAAGCTTAATTAGTTATATGTAAAATTTACGGTTAAAAGAGTGCTAAGCCCGTAAGCCGTTAAGCTAAAGGGACTGCCTAACGGGATTTACCTTAATTTTAATATAGACCTTCTTCGTCGCGTAGCAGTAGATCTAATGCCCGGCTAAGTAATAGCGGACATATAGCCTCCTATAATCCTCGTAAAGGGAGAAGAAGAGTTCTTAATAAAGGAAATTCTTACCATACGAGAGAAGAAGGTCGGCTGCGGTAGTAGGCGCGAGGTCTTTATAAAGTAGTAAAGGTACTAAGACCCGACGTAGCACCTAGTAGCGGACTTCGCAGATACGGAAGCGCTTGATCGCTTCGAAAAGCGCTTTAAGGCTATCGGAGAAAACGATAGACCGCCCGACGCTATATTGCCGGTAAAGATACGACGGAAGAAGGTACGGTTTACGCTCCTTAAAGCGAGCTACGTAGCCTAAGGCACGGCCGGGCCCTACGTAATACGTCGTTAATTTTCGCTTAGGTAAGGTAAAGGTCTTATATAAGGGTCTTTAACTATTAGTAAGATTAGGTCTACGACTTAATCCGTATTCTTATATACGAGTGGGGAAAAAGCCCGTGCGGTATATAATTACTCTGCCTACCCTATTATAAGTAGAAGGCATATAGTAGAGGGCATATAGTAAGGTATAAAGCATATATTAAAGAGCCGCGTATATAGTAGAGGGCATATAGTAGGGCGCGTAGTAAGGCACGTAGTATATATTAAAGAGTCGTATATATAGTAGAGGGCACGTAGTAAGGCACGTAGTATATATTAAAGAGCCGTATATATAGTAGAGGGCATATAGTAAAGGGCACGTAGTAAGGCACACAGCCGGGCATAAAGCATATATTTAGGAGCCGTATATATAGCAAAAGGCACGTAGTAGAGGGTATATAGTAGGGCACGCAGCCGGGCATAAAGCATATATTAAGGAGCCGTATATATAGTAGAGGGCACGTAGTAAAGAGCACGCAGTAGGGCACGCAGCCGGGCATAAAGCATACATTAAGGAGCCGTATATATAGTAGAAGGCACGTAGTAGAGAGCACGTAGTAAGGCACGTAGCCGGGCATAAAGCATATATTAAGAAGCCGTATATATAGCAGAAGGCACGTAGTAGAAGGCACGTAGTAGGGCACGCAGTAAGGCACGCAGTATATATTAAAGAGCCGCACATATAGTAGAGGGCATATAGTAGAGGGCACGCAGTAAGGCACGCAGTATATATTAAACAGCCGTATATATAGTAGAGGGCATGTAGTAGAGACCACGCAGTAGAGGACACATAGTAGGGCACGCAGCCGGGCACGAAGCATATATTAAGGAGCCGCACATATAGCAGAGGGCATATAGTAGAAGGCACGCAGTAGAGCAAGCAGAGGGCACGCAGCAGAGGGCACGCAGTAGGGCACGTAGTAGAAGGCACGTAGTAGAGCACGTAGTCCGGACTAATTAACAGGCCGGTGATACGTATATCTCGCGATAACTTTAAATATGCGTTATTTAAGCTCCTTACGCGCGCGTTGCTATAACCGTTAAATTAAATAAAGGAAGCTAGGCATAATTAACGCGGCCCTCTTAATTACTATATACCTCTACGGAAATTTAATAGCGGGACATAGGCGCGCGGGGTGCGCGCTAGAAAAGTAGAGATAATCGTAGTTTACTATCTCAATGGCAATTTATTACTATATAAATAGCAATACTCTTTATTAATTATAGTCTTATTCTTAAGGATAGAAAGCAGCGTATTAATTTTAATATTAATTAAGGGATAAATAGTATAGGAATACAATATTATAAGATATAGTTGTATGCACGTAATTAAATAATCACGTGCGCACGTGACTTAAGGGAGGCTATATTATAACATAGTAGCCTCCTCTCTAGCTAGCCGTATTATATAGAATACACACATACTAGTTAACCCTAATAGACCCTATCTAACACTAATTAGTAGTTGACTTATAGTTAATTATAGAATAGTAAGGATAAAAGAGATAAGATATATTATCCTCGAGAGTACTCGTACGGAAACCCCGTCCTACGACCTTTGCGAGGATCTTATGCTAAGCTAGATTACTAAAGTTACTGCCCTAAATAGGAGAACGTAACCTCGTAGACTCTAGCTCTATTAATAGTCTTAGCCTAAATTTTAGAGAAAGAGACGACGGAGCTATAATAAATAAACTACGCACGCAGACGCGTATACCGATAAGAATACCCTATAATACCTAACATTACGATAACTTCTTCGAACCCTAATCCTATATAGCTAGACGGTGGCCTATACGAACGACTGCTAGGAAGCATACCGGTTCTATAGCCCGCTCGCAATAACGTCGATGTCGATCGCTAAAATAATAGCATTAACCCCGAAAAGCAACCGGACGAGAAAACAGCAATAACATAGGTTATAAGGTTTCTTATAGATTGTGATATTAATCTTAATATATAAGGATACGATATCCTTAGCTACTATTAAGAACATTTATATAGATAGAAAGAGGCTATATAGCAGGTAGTTAATCGAACCTTTAAGAGGGTAGTGCGCAATCTTCTCCGCCGATAAGGCGTATATACTAGACCCCTTTAAGGTAGCTTTAATCGTTAACTTATTGCTATACAATCTATATAAGATCTACTAATATAGCCTAAAGGAGAACTAGCGAGAATTTAGTTCGATAGAGGCACTACTATGCCTAAGGCTACGGATGCTAACTATACGCTCGCAAACGATCCTTCCCTATATAGTTAAACATATAGTAGAAACACGCCGGCTTACCCCTTAACCCCGTCGAATAAAGCCTTAAGTATCGCCGGCATGCCCCTTAAAAGGCCCTTGCCTCTAGTAGGAGCACTACTTAGGCAGGCCCCTATAGCATTTCTTCTACTATATTAGCAAATAACGATCTACCCTATAAGCTATCGTTATTAGCATATCGATTACGCCGTTTTAGACCTAAGAGATACGGCTATAATCCTTAACCCCGAGCTTATAGCTTATCTTTAGATTCCCCTAGCGTACGTTCTAAATAAGACTATTAACGCGGAACTTAAATAGAAATTTGCGAAGCTTTAGGATAGCATAGAGAATTATACCGGAAAGCCCTACGACCTATTCGATAATAAGATCCGCTAGTTTATAAGCGTCTGTTATAGCATTAATGCTACGCCCGGCTAATTCTATAGGCTGCTTTTAAGGATTCCTATAGGTCGCGCCTAAGCGTATTACCTTTAACATATTACGTAGACTACTACGTTTAGGGCAGCCTATAATAGCATTAAGAGGCATTTTAACACCGAGGTAAATAAGGCATACTACTTTACCGATTAGACCTCTATCTTGTTTAATTAGCTTCGCACTTAAAACCCTACGCTGCTTCTATAAGATATTCTAAAGCTACTCTTTAATAAGCTCTAATTATATTAACGAGCCTTTAGCGGCACCTTTATCGGTAGAGACTAGCTGCGAGCTACCGTTATTAAAGCGTGCCGTAATATTCCCGAACTCACATAGGCTCTATTCCGACCCTCCGAGCACATCGAGACGCTATTCTTAGAGCTCCGCTTATCCCTTAAGACGAGCTTAAACATTAGCACACCCGGTTTATTCCTAACTAAGGATATAGACTAATCTAACCTAAAGGCGATATACCTAGACCGTAGGTATACTAACAACCGCGGTAGAGGAGGTTACTATAGCTTCTTACGAGGCTATAGGCGAGGCTATAATCGCGGCGGTTACTATAGCAACTCTAGCCGTAGTTATAGCTCTAGTAGTAGAGGACGAGGCGGCTACCCGATAGGGAGCCGACCCTAGAGTAAGAAATGCTTCGTCTATAATAAGGAAGGTTGCTAGTCTACTAAGCATACCGTAAAAGAGAGGCAGAGGGCGAAAGACTAGTATTTCACCTAATACTACTTCTAAGGAACGCCCGCTATAAACCTAGCAGCATACGTAAGGAAATATAAAGGTTACGAGATCACCGGCTTAACTAACGACTAAGAGGTTAAAGAGTACTAGGATAATAATGCTAAAGGTGCTAAGATAGAATAATAGTAAGCGACCTAAATGCTCTATTAATAAGCATTTATATATCTCTCTATAAGGGAGGATGTATTTTATATAGACTAGGCTATACTAGCTGCTTAATTCCTTATTAATGATAGGTACTTAAGGAAGTAATTATAAGGTATTCTAATTAATACTAGCGCCGTAAAGGTCTCTATAGCTAGTTAGGAATAGTATCTCGCCTTCTAACGAGAGAACCCTAACGTAAAGCTTAACGACTCTATAGCTAGTTAGGCCTCGATTAAATTTAGCAACGGTAATGCTATTAACTCCCTTAGCTCAATAGCTATTAATACACTAGTAGGAAGGATTACCTTCTACGTGCTTAAGTCCCTAACGCCTTTCCTATTTTCTCTCGCGGATATAGATCGTTTAAAAGTGTATTTTAATAATACTACGAACGTTATTATTAGTAAAGATAAAGGCGTTACGGTCTTAGTAGTCTATAAATAGGGCTACCCTTAGTTCTTCCTTAGTAAGGCAGAGCAGGCTATCTTATTCTTAGCGGAAAGCGAACTCCGCACGCTCTATCGCCGATTCGGCCACCTTATAGTAATAAGACTTTATTACTTACTGCGTTAAGCAGGCTATATAGTGTCTATTAATATACTTAAGAATATCGGGAAGTACTGCTATTACTATTAGCTATACTCTTAAGCCCTTTGTCGATTTAAATTCACGTTAAAAGACGACTAAGACTTTAACTATAAGATTATCGTCGACGTAATGCACTTATATAACCGCTTAGTCTTTTACGTAGTCAACTTAGCAACGGCATTCTAAAGAGCCCGCTTCTTGCCCTTAATATCCGCTAAAGATATATAAGAGACGCTTCGAGCCTTCTAGATTAATACCTATCTTAGCCCGCTAGATACTATTAAATATAACGCCGGAACGAACTTTACGTTAGTAGATTTCCGCAATAAGGCTAAGTTTATAGGCATTATATGTAAGCAGATCCCTATAGAAGCATATTAGTCTATCGGAAAGGTTAAAAGATATTACGCTCCGCTCCGCCGTGCCTTCGATATTATATATGCCGAACTTAGCGATATAACCTCTACCGAGGCGATTCTTTAGATAGCGGTAAAAGCTATTAATAATACTGCCGGACCTTAAAGCCTTATGCTAACGCTGCTTATATTCGGCGTATATCTACGTATAACGTTAGACTCTCTGCCTTCGGCTACGACCCTTAAAAGAGCCGCCGTAGTTTATAAAGCGATAAAGATATTACGCTAGCTCTCTATAAAGCGGTAAGTTAAAGAGGCCTTATAAACCTAGAATAGACCGAATACGTCCGACATTCTCTCTCTTCCTTTATAAAGTAAAGTTTATATATAGAGAGAGAAAACCGGCTAGTAAGGGTTATTTAAGATTGCTTTAATCGACGGCTATAACGTAATGATTAATATAGTTAACGGACCTTAGGTCCTTTGTTTAACGTTAGTATAACCGTACAACCGCGATAAGAAGACCGAAGAGCTTCCTACTCTACGTCTTAAAGAATATTCCCCGTAGCTAATTTAGTAGGCTAAGCCCCCTCGACTAAGCCCCTTAGCACCTCGAAGACGTAGACGCCCCCCCGGCTCTAAAAATAGGCCGAAGCAATTAATTATAAGCAATATAGCTCTTAGGTTCTTACTCTAAAGCAACCCTATATATGCCTTCCTTATTAAGAAAGAGGAGAATACGTACGCTTTAGCGCTTAAACTATATAACGATAACGTTATTATAACTCCTAGAGCCTTATTTAAGGAGGCCGATAATTAGGAGATCGACGACCTCTTTATCCGCGGAGTATTTAGCTTCGAAAAATATAATAAGGCAAAATACAGCGGCTATCGTATCTTCCGGTTACGTATAGTACGAGAGGTAAAAGGACGAGATATAAAGATATACGAGAAATCGAGGCTCGTCGTTTAAGGTTATAACGACCGCGAGAAGCAGTGCTTATTAATAGCCTCGCTAACGATCTAACGCGTTAGCTAACGGCTAATACTAGCAATCGCGCCTATAATAATACGGGATTATAGGATAACTTTGTCCTTATGTAATATTACGTAGGCCATCTATAGGCGACGACGAAGCTATTACGGATAATCCTAACGTACCTGCCTAAGGAGTTAGAAGGTAGATACTAGAAAGAGACTATTATTTATATTATCCGACTACTATACGGCATCGCGGAGTCTAGTGTTTACTAATTCTATATATACTAAGGTTATTACGTTAAGCAATTTAATATATCGACCTTAACCTATAACTTATGCCTGCTAATAACTAATATAGGACCTAAGAAATTAGGCATTATAGGCATCTAAACCGACGACACCCTTATCCTCGGCACCCCCGCTTTCTTAGCCGTCGAAGAGGATAAATTATAAGAAGCTAAGTTCCGGGCTAAGCTAAAGACGTTAATAACAGCTAGCTCTATTATAGACTTTAACGGCGCAAAGGTAATACTATAATAGAGTAGAGATATACTATTATAGTAAAAAGGGCAGGCTATACGCATTAATATAATTGATATACCTCGGCACCCCCGCTTTCTTAGCCGTCGAAGAGGATAAATTATAAGAAGCTAAGTTCCGGGCTAAGCTAAAGACGTTAATAACAGCTAGCTCTATTATAGACTTTAACGGCGCAAAGGTAATACTATAATAGAGCAGAGATATACTATTATAGTAAAAAGGGCAGGCTATACGCATTAATATAATTGATATAATAGCATCTAATAGCCCTTAGCGCTACCTAGAACAACGGGCCTAAGGGAGCTATATAGCGTATGTCTATTAGCTAGAAGCATCCTTTAATATCTCTATTATAGCCTAAGTTTATAAGCCTAAAAAGAAAGACTATAAGAGGCTAAATAAGCGTCTCTTCTAGCAAAAGGATAACTAAAATCGAGGACTAAAATACGTCCCGATAGACCTAGCAACGGCAAAGCTAATAGTCTTTATAGACGGCTTATTCGTAAACAATAGAGACTTCTTATCGCAACTTAGCTTTATTATTGCAATTATTAATAAAGAGAGGACCGATACTAAATTCGACGTTACCGGTAATATTATTTATTAAAGTTCGACTAAGTATAAGCGCGTGATATAAAGCGTGTTTATATTAGAGATATACGGGATAGTAAATAGTATCGACCTCGGCATCGTGTTAGCAATAACTATAAAAATAATTACTAAACATTTGCAAATTCCGCCTATTCCTTTAGTAATTTATATATACTTCTACTCGCTTTACGAGAACCTCGTTAAGCTAGGGATAACTAAGGAGAAAAGGCTTATAATTGATATTATAGCCCTTTAATAGTCGTACGAAAGGCGCGAGATCTCGGAGATTAGGTAGATTAATAGTGATAATAACCTAGCTAACGTGATAATAAAGGACTCCTTTAACCGATCTCTATAGCGCTTTATTAATTCGAACCGATTAACGATTCGAATAGATGCCTTTATTATAAGACCTTAATCGATATATTCTAGCTATCCCCTACGGTGCACCGGCACTATTCTATGCCGGCCTTAATACGGCCCTACTTCGCCCCGGCTACGTTCTAGCCTAGGCCTAATTTAACATTAGGATTTGTTTTAGAGTATTGCTATTTGTATAGCACGATATTGCTATTTGCATAGTAAGATATATATACCCCTACTATTTCTATACGTACTCCACGCGCCTATGTCCCGCCACTAAATTTAAGTAGAGGTATATAGCAATTAAGAGGGCCGCGTAAATCGTGCCTATCGATTTTTCCTATAATAGCGACGTAAAGCTATTCGCGATAGATTCGCAACGCCCTCTCTAAGAGCCGATGCATAAGCAGCTACGCGCCGATAAGCCCTCTTTAGATAAGGAGAGGAGGCCTCTTTACGAACCTAACGACTACGATAGCTTACTAATTCTACCCTTACCGCCCTCGCCGACCTTTAATACGTACGATAAGCTATACGACTTCCTATAACGTTTCTACCGCGAGAACGGCGCCGCTATCGTAAAGAAGAATAGCGCCTATAAGCGTAAGATTAACGGCTAGCTAGTTTTAACCTACGTTATCTTTATATATAATTATAGGCCTCGACGAGCCTCGAAAAGCGCTAGGCTCCGTAAAGCCTCCTTTATAAAGATTAACTACCCTATTACGATTATAGCCTTAGTAACCTCAAGTTTAAACTAAAAGTAGACCTTCCGCGTTAATAATAGTTAGTATAACTATAGGTAGTTAATTAATCCCTTAGCGTATAATATATATCGCCGACGAACCGTTGTTAAGTAAGAGCTTAAGGGCCGGCTTTCTAAGCTTTAAGCCGTCCTTGCTCGCGAGATCGCATCGATCCTTAAAGAGTCGTTAACTGCCGAAGAATCCTTCTTTCGGCAAAAGGATATCTATACCGATCGTTAGAAGATCCGCGCCGTAGCCTTTAGTAGGAAGACTATTACCTAAGCCTTTATCGCCTACCTCCGAGACGCCGGCCTTAAATATATCGTTAAGCTCGCCGACGCCGACGCTAATAGCAATAGCGATAATAGTAATAGCGACGACGGCGACGGCAATAACGGTCGGAAGGTTAAGGCTATCTTCTAGACCTACCCTTAGTGCGAGAAGATATAGAAGCGGTTCCTTAAGGTTCTCGGCCTTAATAATATATATAACACTAACCGCTTTAAGATATTTCTCTTTTAGGCTATTAGAATTACCGATTAGAATTCTATTGCTAACTTCGCCTTTAGCCTTATTAATACGGAAAAGGAGGAGGGCTTTTAGTAGCTAGTAGAGCGGCTTAACGAGCTACGACTAGAGGTCGAGGCTATAAAGCCGACTATTATTATTATAGATAAGGAAAAGGCCTTTAAAAACGCCCTCTCGAACGTTTTCCCCTCCTCGTAGCAATAGCTTTACGTATGGCATGTTAACGCTAAGATCTACGCGAGAATAAAGACGTAGTAGAAGGAGCCTAGCTGCGACGACGACGACGACGACAACGACGACGACAACGACGACGATAACGAGGCTAACGAGGCTAACGAGGCTAGCGAGGGCGATCCTAACGGACGAGCTCGTATATAATAAAAGGCAGAAGAGGCAAAAGCGGTAAAGAACGCACCCCCCCCTCCGGCTAATAAATACACCCGTGAGAGTATATTTATAGCTTAGAGACTCGTGATCTTCGCTTCTACGGAAGAAGAATTTAAGGCTAATTAAAAGACTTTCGATAAAACCTATAGAGAGCTCTAGGCCTGTATTATTAGGTATATTTCGAAGGAATATATGCCCTAGCGGGAGCAATAGGCTGCTTGCTTTCTTAGTAGGTATCGCAACTTCGGCTAACGGGTTAATAGCCCTATAGAGACCGCCTATAAAGACGTTAAATCGTACCTTCTTATAGGTATAGGAGACCTCTTTTACCTTTATACCGCCTTACTCTAGATAATTAAGAATAAAGAGCGCTACTATTAGTAAAAGGCCGCCCGATAGTAAGGACGGCAGCGGCTAGTTTATAGCGGTTAGAAATAGCTTAGCAAGCTGACTTTCTAAATTATATACTAGGCTATTAATATACTTACTATATAGCACCGGCTTGCCTTAGCCGCGATGCCTATAGAGGTAGGGATAGAACTATAGGAGCTAATACCGCTTCTACGTTATACCGGCCGATTTACTTAATAATAGGGGCTTCCTTATGCCTACGTTATTCTCTAGCGCTTTAAAGCGAACCCTCCGCTTCCGCTTATTAGACTTAATATTCTTTCCCGGTAGTAGCTTAAGAAGCCTTTAGTTCGACCCCCCCCCTTTATTACTATAAACGATGCTAATAACGACCTCTAGGACCTCGAGGAGCTACTCCTCTGTATCTAAGACCCTAACGTAGTATAAACGCTTAAGGGCCGGCCTCGCGCTACGAAAAATACTAGTCTAACTATGCCCTTAACCTTATAACACTAAGAGGAAGACGACGATTAATAAGCGCCGGCAGCTTTATAAGCAGCCTTATAGCCACGAGGACGAGGATAAATACGAGGACAAAGACGAGGACGAGGGATATAAAGGCAGCTGCTGCAATTAAGTTAGGCTAGTCCCCGCCGACTTAACGCAAGCGTACGGCGCATACGCATATAGAATAAGGTAGACATATTATAATAAGCGTTATAAGGAAGATCGCGTGCACGCGTAAATACACGGGCAAGGGGATCTCGAGGGAGACGGGCTAGGGGCGGAAGAGCTATAAGAGCTATAGCATCGCCGTCGCTATTGCCGTCGCCGTCGCCGTCGCCGTCGCCGTCTATTAAAGAGGTTATTCTAGCTACGTAGGCCACGCAGTCCGGGCCGGATTAATAAACGGGCCGATTATACAAACATCTCGCGATCCCTTTAAACATACGTTATTTACGTTTTTTAAGCTTCTTACGCGAGCGCTGCTAAATTACGCGCTGCTATAACTATTAAATTAAATTAAGGCTAAGGACGATTTACGCAGCCCTTTTAATTACTATATACCTCTACCTAATTTTAGTGGCGGGATATAGGCGCGTAGGATACGTGTAGAAAGAGTAGGGATTTAGGTATCTTACTATATAAATAGCAATATCGTGCTATATAAATAGCAATAAGTCTTACTATTTACATAGCACGAAATCTCTATTTATATAGTAAGATAGGTATACCCCTACTCTTTCTATACGTACCCTATGCGCTTATGTCCCGCTACTAAATTTTCCGTATAGGTATATAGCAATTAAGAGGGCCGCGTAAATCGTATATAGCCTTAATTTAGTTAATTCGCTGCGTGCCTTACGGCGTGCCCTACTGCGTGCCCTCTACTATATATACGGCTCCTTAATGTATGCTTCGTGCCCGGCTCCCGGCTGCGTGCCCTCTACTGCGTGCCTTACTGCGTGCCCTCTACTATATGTGCGGCTCCTTAATGTATGCTTTATGCCCGGCTTCCGGCTACGTGCCCTACTATATGCCCTACTGCGTGCCTTACTACGTGCCCTACTGCGTGCCCTACTGCGTGCCCTACTGCGTGCCCTACTACGTGCCTTACTGCGTGCCTTACTGCGTGCCCTTTACTATATATACGGCTCCTTAATATATGCTTTATGCCTAGCTCCCGGCTGCACGCCTTCTACTACGTGCCTTACTACATGCCCTTTACTATATATACGGCTCCTTAATATATGCTTCGTGCCCGGCTTCCGGCTGCGTGCCCTACTGCGTGCCCTACTACGTGCCCTACTACGTGCCCTACTGCGTGCCCTACTACGTGCCCTACTACGTGCCCTACTGCGTGCCTTACTACGTGCTCTACTACGTGCCCTCTACTATATATAAGGCTCCTTAATATATGCTTTATGCCCGGCTCCCGGCTGCGCGCCCTCTACTACGTGCCCTACTACGTGCCTTACTATGTGCCCTCTACTATATATATAGCTCCTTAATATATTCTTCGTGCTTAGCTCCCGGCTGCGCGCCCTCTACTACGTGCTTAACTACGTGCCTACTACGTGCCCTACTGCATGCCCTCTACTATATATACGGCTCCTTAATGTATTCTTCGTGCCTAGCTCCCGGCTGCGCGCCCTCTACTATATGCCTTACTTTGTGCCCTACTGCGTGCCCTCTACTACATGCCCTCTACTATATATACGGCTCCTTAATATATGCTTTATGCCCGGCTCCCGGCTGCGCGCCCTCTACTACGTGCCTTACTACGTGCCCTCTGCTATATATACGGCTCCTTAATATATGCTTTATGCCCGGCTTCCGGCTACGTGCCTTACTACGTGCCCTACTATATGCCCTACTACGTGCCTTACTATATGCCCTACTGCGTGCCTTACTACGTTCCCTACTACGTGCCCTACTGTGTGCCCTACTACGTGCCCTCTACTATATATACGGCTCCTTAATGTATGCTTTATGCCTAGCTCCCGGCTGCGCGCCTTCTACTATATGCCTTACTACGTGCCCTCTACTATATATACGGCTCCTTAATGTATGCTTCGTGCCCGGCTTCCGGCTGCGTGCTTTGCTGCGTGCCCTACTGCGTGCCCTACTGCGTGCCCTACTGCGTGCCCTACTGCGTGCCCTGCTGCGTGCCTTCTGCTGTGTGTGCGGCTCTTTAATATATGCTTCGTGCCCGGCTCCCGGCTGCGCGCCCTCTACTGCGTGCCTTGCTGCATGCCCTACTACGTGCCCTCTACTGTGTGTGCGGCTCCTTAATGTATTCTTCGTGCCCGGCTCCCGGCTGCGCGCCCTCTGCTGCGTGCCTTGCTGCGTGCCCTGCTGCGTGCCCTGCTGCGTGCCCTCTGCTGTGTATGCGGCTCCTTAATGTATTCTTCGTGCCCGGCTCCCGGCTGCGCGCCCTCTGCTGCGTGCCTTGCTGCGTGCCTTACAGCGTGCCCTCCGCTGCGTGCCCTCTACTGTGTGTGCGGCTCCTTAATGTATGCTTCGTGCCCGGCTTCCGGCTGCGTGCCCTACTGCGTGCCCTGCTGCGTGCCCTACTGCGTGCCCTACTGCGTGCCCTACTACATGCCCTACTGCGTGCCCTACTTCGTGCCCTCTGCTGCGTGCGCGGCTCCTAAATGTTTGCTTTGTGCCCGGCTGTGTGCTTTGCTGCGTGCCCTACTGCGTGTTAGGGTAGCGGTATAGTGTTTTTCGCACGATTTACGCGGCTCTCTTAATTGCTATATACCGGCACTAGATTTTAGTGGCGGGACATAGGCGCGCGGGGTAGGCGTAGAAAAAGTAGAGGTTTAGATATATTGCTATATAAATAGAGATGTAATGCTATGTAAATAGCAAGACTTATAGTAATACTCTTGCTTTATACCGGCCTATTTAATAAGGCCGCGTACTATTTTATTTATATAGACATCGGGTTGTTTTACGCGTTTGCGATTACTTAGTTTAAGGTTATAAAAGAAAGACTGCTATTATAGGAATATAGTGTTATAAGATATAGTTATATATACGTGATTAAATAATTACGTGCGTATATAACTTAAGGGAGGCTATATTATAATATAGTAGCCTCCTCTCTAGCTAGCCGTATTATATAGAATACACACACACTAGTTAACCCTAATAAACCCTATCTAATAGATAGCTTAAATAACTTAATAGTCCTTAATAATATTTAGCTATTAAGTAAAAGCGACTTTTTGCTAAATCTACTATAGTAGTAAGAGTATATTAGCGTTCTATATACAGATAGTATACTTTTTATAATAACTATTATTATTATTAAAGTACTCTAGCTGCCCTAACGGGCCTAGTGCCCTTATATTTAGCTAGCATAGGAAAAACTAGGAGGCTTAAGGGAAAACCTATATAACGTCTATCTATCTTAGCGTTAGGCTAGATGCGGCCTATATTCGCGGCGGTTAACTAAGTTTGGTTGCTGCCGCCGGTCTAGTGCTTAATTAAGGTTACCCCGCCCGGGCAGGCCTAAGGGCGTCGGGGTCGGGCGGATAGTCTAACTTAGTAAAGCCGGCGCGCAGACGGCACGCGGGCGATAGGGTACGGGTCGGGGCCCCGCCTAGCGGGTTAAAACGCAGAAAAATAAATCTTAGTAAGCATATAATCGAATATATAAATATATAAACGCTAAAGGGGGTCTACGTTAGGAGCCTCGTCGTCCTATTCTTAAAGCTCCCCCCCGCCGGCGTTACGGCGGTCTATCTTCTCTATAAGGGCTATCGTAGCTCGGAACTACTATAGTAGGCGGTGCTTAAGGAACTACCGGATAAGCGGCTTAGCGGCGGCGGGGCGGTTAAGCGCCGCCTTAAGGTCGCTCTCCCGTTAGATGCCTCTTAGTAAGGCCGCCCTCGCGTTAGCGAAGGTAAAGCACTAGAGGAAGAGGTAGAACGCGGTTTTACGCGTGGTCCTATACTAATAGAGCGGCGAGTCGACGTCGGGAACGTTCTAGTCGAATAAGAACCCTTATAGACCGATCTTCCCGGTCTAAATCTAAATAAACGTAGAGCTTTTATATTTATATAAACCGTTATATACCTTTAGCGCTTTCTTCGGCCGGTTAAAGTAAAGGTTAATATCTACCGGCTGCCGGGCTTATAGTAGTCGCTTCGCCTCCGCTACTTAGACATCCTCCTTCTAACGCGCCTCTTAATTACGGAGGACCGCCTCCTTAGTTATAGTGCCTTAAGGGCACTAGTCCTAAAGCCACGCGTCGTACGGCCGGCCGGGCGGTCGGGTCGGCCGATAGGTTTAGGCAGCACTCTCGCCGGCTTCTCGTAGGCGCGTCGGATCCGGTCCGCTATACCCGACTCCTTAGTACGCTCCTTATACTACGCGAGGCGGTCGTTAAGGTAAAGGCTAAGCGGCGGGACCGCCGTCTATATCTCTAGGTTTTAGATTAAAGTCGCCTTAAACGCCCTAGCTATTACCTAAAGGCAGCTCGACTAGTATACTATAAGCGCCTTTACTAAGCCGGTAGGTTTCCCTCCTTTAGGCATAGGCTTATAAAACGTCGACGCTTTATAAGCAAGCGTGCTTTAAACTACGCTAGCGTAGACCGTCCTCGCGCTTTATAATCGTATGCCCTATATAAACGCCGCGAGCTTAGTAAAGGCTAGCGCCTATATGCCTATTTTCGTCTTAAACTTTTTAAACTTAGGCTTTCTATTATAGCTTTTAGTTTAACTAAACCTTAAGGAACCGCTTATCTTCGACTAGCCGGACTATATTCGTCTTAAGCTAAATGTCACGGCACTAGGTAATAGCTAGATAACCTTATTATTCTATAAAGAGGAGAAGAACTATAGAGGCTAAAGGCTCGTTTATATATAGGACTATATATTACGTAGTATATCACTATATACTATGTTATGTAATGTAGTACTATAATAGTACTCCCTCTCTAAAGACGATTTAGTCCCTAAATCGCTAAAAAATGTCATTTTCGCTAGAAATCCGTATATAATAAAGGAATCTTTTATAGGCGGGCTTAATCTAAGGGGCCCGGCTTATCTAGGTTGTATCTATAGAAGCGTTAAATAGCTTTAAGGCAACCTCTTAGGTTATCTTCGGGCTGCTAGGTCGGTTCTTAGTGATATTTCTATTTAATTAGATAAGTTAGGATCGGGGCTTCGTTATTGTATACGTTAAGGATCTTCTTAAATTCCTATATTTCTTCGATATTGCCGTCGTTATCGCGTTCTACGATACGGCCTACGACGTTACGTTATTCCTCTCGATTAATCTATGCTTAGCCCGGTATTATTTCCGTTATCTTAAGCCGTACCTTTAACGTATAGAAAGACTTATTAACTCGGATATGCTTTAGGAGGTCGATAACTATAGCGCCGCGGTAGACCTCGAGAATAGGATAAGGACCGTCCTATTTATCGTCTTATTTTTTCTTCGGGCGATTAGTAGTTATATTCTTTAATAAAACTATAACTATATTACCGGGTTAAAAGAGAAAGCCTTCGTCCCGCTTTATATTAGCATTATCTTTATATCTCTATTATAAGGCTTATATAAGAGCTTAAATCTAAATAAAGATACGGTTAAAACGACTAGCTATTGCGTCCGCGTAAAGGAATTCCTTCTTTGCCTATAATAAGAGCGTCGGGGGTTAAGGGCCTATAGGTTTAATGCCGAGACGAGGATTAAAGCCGTAGTTAGCGAAAAACGGAGAAATACCGCTTATTTCGTTTACTTAATTATTCGTTGCGAATTCCGCGAGCGGGAGCTAGTCGACTTAGTTATCTTAGGTAAACCTAATATAGGCTCGAATGTATTTATTTATCATAGCGTTAACGATTTCGGTTTAACCGTTAGTCTTTAGGTGCTATACTAAGCTTAGTTTTAATATTATTCTTAAACGAGTGCTAAGCTATCGCTAAAAATTAGAGATAAACTAAGTGCCTTAGTTAGAGATAATAGTATTAGGTGCTTTATATAAGCGATAGACTACGTAGATAAAGGAGTTAACTAATTCTTCTATAGAAAGGCCGGTAATAAGGATAAAATATCTTATCTTCGTAAGCCTATTAACTATCGTAAGTATATTCTTATAAGTCTTCCCGTTTTAGGAATACTTAGGGAGTATTATAATATAATAAATTAATATATCGGCCTATAGTCGGACCGGTAGAGCGAAGGGTTTTAGGAATCTAAAAGGAGATAAGCGGGGGGTCTTAGTCTAAAGATAGAGAGTATAGTCTTTAATAAACGTAGCGGCGAAGTAAGAAATCCTTAGCTATTAATATATTCGGTTTAATAGATTAAGGGTTTTTACCTTCCTTAGGTATCCTACTAAGCTACTACTATAGGATCGATAAACGACTTTAAGGCCGAGATCCGGAGTATCGGGAACGAAGAGCCGGTCGCGGAAAAAGATACGTCCGTTAATTAACTAATATTTAAATATATCGTAACGTAAAAGCTTTCGGATATACTTTAGCTAGCGTTAAGCGTATAGATCCTAGATTATTGCTACTATATCCTAGGTAAGATTATTTTATTAGTATACTTTATAGATAAGCTTATCGAGTGATTTACTAGCTGCGTTTAGTCCGAGGGCTACGACTATATTAAGGTCCTCCTTTAAGGCATAGGAATCGGTTAAGAGTTTTTCTAAGATAGTCGGGTCGACTTTCTCTTTAAGGATAACTACCTAATTTCGATAGAGGAGTCTATCGTCGTCTACGGTAGCTAGTCTATCGCCGGGGAGCTTGCTAAAAGCGTCGGGGAGAATTACCTTATTGCCTAAGCGGTATATAATTATAAAGTTAAACTAGGAAAGGAACTCGGCCTAGCGTACTTATCGTTAGTTAAGTTGCTTTATAGATATAAATATCTAAAGATTCTTATAGTCTATAATAGCGTCGAACGCCTTAATAGTCCCTTAGAGTTTTAAGCGCTATTCCTTAAGCGCTTTAATAATTGCTAATAGCTCTTTATTATAGATCTCGTAATTATACTTAAGGGTAGTATACTTTAACGAAAAAAACGCAATAGGGTAAAGATGTCCGTCGTCTCTAGTCTATAAAAGAACTCCTCCTAAGGCTTAATTCGAAGCGTTAGTTTTAACAACTGTTTTCTTTAAGTAATTAAAATAGGCTAGGACCGGGGCAGTAGTAAAAGCAAGTTTAAGGGCCTTAAACGCGGCAACTTATTCGGGTCCTTAAGACTAACGGGAATCCTTTCGAAGTAACGTAGTTATTAGGGAGATAATATTAAAGTATCCTTTAATAAAACAACGGTAGAAGTTTATAAACCTAAGAAACTGCTAGAGTTCTTTTACTAAAGTCGGGGTATTCTAAGCCGTGATTATACGTACCTTCTTAAGGTCTATGCTTATGCTAGATATCGAAATAATTAATCTAAGATATTTAGTCTTCGTTATATAAAACTCTAACTTCCCGATATCGATTTAAAGCCCTACGTTACCTAGGCGTTAGATAACTATTCGCACGTAGTTCTTATATTCCGCCTTAGTCTTTAAAAAGACTAGTACGTTATTAAGATATACTATATAGAAGTTATTAAGGGCATTATAAAGCACGTAATTAATATAGTTCTAAAAGGTCGACGGTGCGTTATAAAGGCCGAAGGGGGTAATTAGTATCTCGAATAGTCTAAAGCGTGTGATAAATGCTATAAGCCACTTATAACCCTCGGCGATTCGAATACGGTTAAATATAGTAATTACGTCTAGCTTTATATAAAACTTAGCGTCGTAGAGAGAATCTAGTATTTCGCGGATTAAAGGTAAGGGATATCGATTCTTAACTATAACCTAATTTAAACCTTAGTAGTTATAATAGATGCGGATACTACCGCCCGGTTTATAAGCGAGGATTAGTAATGCTATAGCTAGAGAAGAAGACTCCTAAATAAAGCCTTTATTAAGTATATCGTTAATCTACTTCTTAATATAGCGGAGTTCTATAGGTAATATAGGCCGATTTCTATAGTATAAAGCTTATTTGCTAAGTGTAAGTTCGATCTTATAATCCTAAGGGCGGTATAAGGGGAGCTCGTTTATATTCTTTAGAAGGAAATAAGGAAGCTTATCTTAGAACTCTTTTAGGAGTTTCTTTAGGATATCTGCCTCTATAACTTCCGGTTTTACTTAGAGGAACTTTTCTACGTTAGCCTCGTCGACCCTCTAAAATAGAGATTCGGAATTAGCTATATCCTAGAGGTTCGTCTAAAGGAAATTATAAAAACGTTTAGGGAAGGCGGCTTAAGCTACCTCTATTATATAGTCCTTAGTAATAACGCGTTAGAAAGAGGTTTTAGATAATTCCGGGACCTTAACTAAGCCTACTAGGAGTTCGTTAAGGAGTTATAGATTTTCTCCCTCCTTAAGTAGCTTAGCTATTTTAGATATACTAATTCGTATCACCTAGATACTATCTTATTTATTAAATTAAACGAAGTTAACTACTCGTACGCAGCGGATATCATTTATATCTAAGGGCATTTAATCTTCCTATCGTATACGCCGGCGGGGGCGTCTTATCTAGCCCTATCGGGCGGGAACGTAGCGACGGCCGGCGGTAAGGCGAATAAGGAGTAGGCGAGCTACTAAAGTAGTCTACGGCGGAGTAGCCTTAAAGGCTTAAGTCTTAAGGGAGTCCGGAGGGCTAATCGGGGATATTAAGCGGGCGGTTTCCTAGGCGAATAGCTATATCCTATATAAGGGATATCGAATCGGTTAGCCGGGGTTTAAAGGGTGCGATGCCTACTCGGGTAGATATTCTTTAGTAGACGAGTCTATAGATATATAACTTCCCGATAGGATAGTCTAGTCTTCTAAGATATTAGTCTCTTCCTACCGAAAGGGAATTTCCGGCACGTCTTCTATCGTTATAGGGACCCTTTATTTTAGAGTAAACGTCGGGGTTATTTAAATCTCTACGACGTTAGAAAAATATACTTTCCGACGTAATTAATGCCCTCTAGGCGCGGGAGTAATAAGAGTCTTAAGAGCTATCCTATCCTCGGCTATTATACTTAAAGGTAGG
Source organism: Ophiocordyceps sinensis (assembly GCA_012934285.1). NCBI lineage: Eukaryota > Fungi > Ascomycota > Sordariomycetes > Hypocreales > Ophiocordycipitaceae > Ophiocordyceps > Ophiocordyceps sinensis. The sequence continues at coordinate 10,462,363 of JAAVMX010000004.1, forward strand.
TAGTATCTTATATAGTAATCGGAATTAAAGCGGACTTAGAGAGATTTCTAAAGTATAGTTAGTTTATATTCCTAAAGCTAGGGGATACCTAAGATAATTAAGGTAAAAGGTAATAGATTCGTAACGAAGAAGAGCATAAGTTCTATATGCTTACTAATAGTTATTTAGGCTATAAAGTAGTCCGTTATCTATATTAAGGGTATACCGTCGGCTAGTCGAAGCGGTCGAGGTTTAAAGAGCTTCTTCGTAGTAACGTTATATTTCCGTACGATAGCGTAAAGATCGGCGAACGCTACGGCAATATAGCTAGAATCTATAAAAGATAACGTATTAACGTAGTAGGGTGACTAAGGGTTATATATAGAGGAGAGATAAATATAGAGAAAGATTAACTTTTTATTACTATTTAATAAACTAATCCGAAGATCCGTTCTATTTAAAAGCAATAACTTAATCCTTTTATCCTCCCCTATATATAACCCTTAGGAGCGACTTATTCTAAGGGTATATCTTTTAGCAGTAGCCTTAACGCCGGCCGCTCGCCTTATAAATCCGTATCCTCTTCCCTAAGGATACGGCCTTATTCGTAGTCGGCCGTACGGACGAGCTAGCCTTAGCTATACCCGCCGCTACGGGCGCCCTAAGATCCTCGGTCAAAGCCGGGGGAGGGGGCGCCCTAGCCCTAAAACTAAAGACTACCCTAACGTAAGGGCATTAGAAGCGGATTTACTATCTTAGCCGGGTCGTAAGCCTCTTTCTAATATCTAGGCTCTCCGTAGGCTATATAGAGTTTATTATCGATCTTAAATTATCGTTTAGTATCGGAAAGCCGGTCGAGGTCTATAGGGTCACTGTATAGGGGTTAGGCTAAGGCGGTCGAGGTAGGGGCAGGTATAAGCGTCGGCGGGAACTACGAACGGGGGGCGGCCTTCTTCTCGAGCTTATAACGATAAGTATAGTTAGCGAGATTCTTCGTAAAGATATCTATCTACGCTAACTACTTCTCGTAGTCGGTATCGGGGATCTTAGTCTATATATTCTTAACGAGATCGCTTATATCCTTCGATATAAACTTCCGGAGGAGGTCGACTTACTATTCCTTTATCTTCCTTACCTTACGTATATAGGCGTCGAGGTCTACCTTCTAGATCTAATAGTTCTTATCGCCTTAAGGGAAATTGTCGAGGATGTTCTTAGCGGCTTGCGTTAAGTCTAGAACCTTATACTGCCTGCTTAAAGCTATAAGAAGCGTCGTTATAGTAGGCTATTCCTACTTCTCTCTCTCGGATAGGTTAGCTATAATAATAGCTATCCTATCTTTAACGAAGTCGTAGGCCTATTTACTAAGCCTATCGCTAATATAAAGAAGGCGGGCGCTATCTAAGTCGAACTATATGCTATCGCGGAGGAAGATACCCTATATCTTAAGTTCTTAGGCCTCGTACTTACGTTAACGGTCGGAGGTAGACCCTTTTCTAGTAAAGATCGGAGGGTCTACCGTCTTTCGTTTTCCGGACGACTATGCCGGGGTTATCGTCTAGGACTATAATATCTTTATAGTTAAGATCGTAAGGTCCTTAGCCTCGAGAAGTTACTCCCTTATAGCTAAGAGCTAATCCTTCGTGGCTAAGAGCTAATCTCGTGTAGTTACGCGTTCCTTTAACCTAGCATTTCGGTTACCCTAAGAGGCCTCCGCTACGCGAAGGGAGCGAAGACTCTCCTCGATATATATAAGAATATATCGGGTATCCGGGCTCTAAAGGTTTTCCTAGGTCTCCTACGTATTAGCGACTAGGACTACGTTATCGAACCTCTTAATCGCTTAAGCGATCTAAGGAAATTCACTAATAATAAACTCCTTAGCTAAGGCCTTTAGACCGTCGCCTATAGCGTTAGAGGCTATAGGTATATCTACTATAAGGAGGAAGGAGGAGTGTTTAATCTAAGGTGTTTATTAAGGACTATAAAAAATTTTCTATAGGCTATATAGGTTTCTATAGGCTAGGGAAAAATTCTTAAGGGCTTAAGGGCTTAGGGGAATAATTTCTTAGGGGTTACGCTCGGGTCGCGACGACTAAATGGATAAGGTAATAGAGCTGCTAGGACTATATTTATAAAGCTAGGGATCGCAATAAGGCGCAATAGGAGATAGAATAAACTATTACGGCACTAGGTGATAGCTAGATAACCTTATTATTCTATAAAGAGGAGAAGAACTATAGAGGCTAAGGGCTCGTTTATATATAGGACTATATATCACGTGGTATATTACTATATACTATGTTATGTAATGTAGTACTATAATACTAAAGCTTTATTAGTATTAGCTTATAGGTTTTCGTAAAGTAGATAAGCTCGCTTTTCTCTAGCTTAAACTTAGCGCCGACCTCCCTTACCTATTTATCGTACTTCGTCTAAGCGCTTTTAAGGCGCTATATAGTCGCGGCTACGGTCTTACCGTAGGCTAAGAGGTTTATATCGTCGGTAAACCCAACGGTAGTAACTCCTATCTCCGGCTTAAGGTCGTCGTATAGTAGCGCGATATAGAGGAGGAAGAGGATCGGGGAGAAGGGTAAGCCTTAGGGCACGCCTATAGGCATTTCCTAAGTCTCCGCCGGCGCGCTATTAAAGTAAAGCCGGGCCGTCCTCCCCTTAAAGAAGCTCCCGACCTACGCGATAACCTAACCTAAGAAACCCTTTAAGCGGAGGGTCTCGACGAGATATATATAGTCTACCTTATCGAAAGCTTTTTTAAGGTCGAGCTAAAGAAATAACGCTACCTTTCTTTAGGCTTACGCCGTCTTTATAAGCTCTATTATAAATCGTATCGCTATCTTAGTAGACCTTTCGGTCTTATTCCTTATCTACCCTTCGGGCAGGAGGTTATACGCCTCCGCTACGTCTATAATCCTCTTCGCGACTACGGCCTTAAGGATCTTCCTTACCGTGATAAGGAGAGAGATTAGTCTCTACCCTTAGGCTTATTAAAGCTAGGCCGCTATCTTCCCGGGCTTCGGTAGGACAATAATAGCTATATATTAGAACCGTCTTAGAAAGTGTCTAACGTCGCAATTAGCGTTAAGTAATACCGTAAGCGCCTTAAGCAACGGCTCCTTATAGGCTTTAATAAGCCCTATCGGGAGGCTATACTCCCCTACGGCCTTTTACGACGCTATCTTCTTAACCGCCGACCTAACGTCGCCGACTATAAAACGCTATAGTATTATATAGGCCTCCCGGGCGGCGTAAGGGCTCCCCTCGCCTCTCGCTACCGGGGGCGGGAAGAACTAGGCTGCGAGGGTCTTTGCCTTTTCTACGTAGGTGCGGGCCGGCCCCGTTAGGTCGCCCGGTCTCTTTAGGTCGGGGATATATATCGCCTATAGTAGACTGCCGCTTTAAAGCCGCGCCTACCTCTCGATCTTCTAAAGGAGGGCTTAATTAGCGGCTATATCGTAGGTAATCTCCCGCTAAGAGTCTTATTATACTATAACGACGGCCCGCTAAAGGGCTATCTTCGCCTTATCTAACGTCTCCTAGGTCGTCTAGTTGCCGGACGCTAAGAACGCCCGGAGGGCGCGTTTAGCCTCTCTATTGCATTAGTCTACCTTTATAGTCTATTAGTTAAGGCGGCCGCCGTCGGTACGGCCCTAGGCCTCGGGTGTATAGTCTTTCGTAATCTCGGTTAGCTAGGTAACTACTTAGTCCGCGTACGCCTTAACCTCCCTAAGGGTCGTAGGCGTAGTTAGCGAGGCCTTTAGCTAGAACTTCTTGATAGCCGCCGCTTAAGCCTTATCCGGGTTAAGTTTTCTCTAAAGGCGGTTAAGCCCTATCGTTTAAGCCGCCGGCCGGTATATTAGCGGCCTTATATCTACCTCTAGCCGCTGCGATATATAGTCTAATCCGACGAGGCCTACGTTTCTACGGTACGTTACGCTTAGACCTTAAGACGCTTAAGCGAGGTCTATCGTACCGTTCCTCCGGCCCTTAGAGGCAATGCGTATAACCTAGCCCTTAAGAGTTACGAGCCTAAGGCGCTATCGCGCCGTTAGCTTTAGGAGGTCCTCGCTATTCCTAAAGGTACGCCTATAGGCGTCCTAAAGCGGGTAATAGCTATTAAAGTCCCCGACGAGGATATACTAAGTACGTAACGATTTCGCCGCGAGGTTAAGGAGCGGAGTAGTCGGGAGGGGGGAGTTAACTAGCAAAGAGTAAACTAAAAAAACTATAGTATTAAAATTAATAAACGTAATACTATATTAGTCTACCCTTAAGTCGCTTATCTATATATTAATGCCGTGCCTCTTATAGACGTATAGCGCGCTTTAGGTCGCCCTAAACATAAGCCTATAGTCGCACCGCCTTAGGCACGCTAAGGCTCTTATCCTACTATTAATTAATATCTCCTAAAGTGCTATAATATCGTACGTCTTAAAGGCGGCGAGCGCGAGGTATATATTTTCGCCTATCCTTACGGTATTCTAATAAAGGATATCTAATATTAAGGGGGGTCGGAAAAGGGGTTATCGTTAGGAGCGGGCGTAGCCTCGGTCGTAGTAATACTAGCCCTAGCCGACGTTAAGGCCGGCCGCGACTATAGATGCCTACGAATAGTCGACTAGCCTTACGCCCGGCTAGCCTTTATAATATCCTAAGGCCGGCCGGGGGGAAGGGCGGGTGGCGGGGGGGGGGGGTAGGGGGGTATCCTATCGTCGCCGTTTCGACGGCGACGTCTATAGCGCGGTAGGAAGAGGGGCGCCGGCTTAAGGCGTATCGTCGGCGTCGCCGCGGCGGCGAAACGCCTCGGCCTCTAAGAGTATGCCTCTTATGACTTATCCTAAAGCTTCTCCGCCTTAAGGCAGTGCCTATCCTACGCCGCGTATCTCCCCCCGTAGAGGGTATACTAGTACGGGATCTACCCTATAGTAGCCGTATATATAGCTTTATCGTAGCGTCCTAACGCGTACCGCCCGTACGTCGCTTTTGCTATATAGTATTTTACGATATATCTATACTAAAAGCACTAGTAGTACTACCTTAGCCGGATCGTATCGTCGAAAGGCTTTATATCGAAGATCTCCGCCTATATTACCGTGCCGAAGTCGTTAAGCCTATTCGCCGCCTTTACGCCGTCTACCGTAATAATTAAGGTCGCCTTTATGCCTGCCTTTATATAGGCCCTCTTAGGATAAAGGTAGATAACCTTAACGTCGTTCGCCTTAGCTAGTTTAGCTACTAAAGCGACGTCGTCCCTTCTCTAAAGGACTATTATTAAGACGCCTTTTACTTTTACCGTAAAGCCGCCTTAGGATAGTATTGTCTCCTTCCCGAAAGCCTTTTCTAGCTACCCCCTATCCGCCTTATACTTCTTTGCATTCTGCTTAAATATAAGCGTAATATCGCTACTACGGAAGACCCGCGCCGCTTTTACGGCGGGCTCTTTAAGGACGCGATTAACGTCGTTAACGATCGCTTAAAGGGTTTTACGTTAGAGATCTAAGGCGATCCCTTTATGCCGGACCGTAAGCTAGTTTTTATAGTAGGCGAGAGTCGGCTTCTCGCGATTAGCTTTAATATTATAGACGCCGCTAGCGCCTTTAGGCGCGGGCTAGCGTTACGTTAAGGGCGCGACGGTAGCAGCCGCGACCGCGGCCGCGGCTACGTTAGCTTAAGACTTCGACGCTTGCTTTAATAAGAGCGCCGCCTTTATAGCCTCCTTTACCGATTCCTTAACCGATTTCTTAAGCTAGCCTACGGTCGTATAGACCGCAGCGTCCGCTCGGATCCTCTCCTCCTATTCCTTTAGGTAACCCTAGAGAATAGACTTAAAGGCCCTTTAGACGCCTTAAAGGGCCTCTTTAAGCACTAGACCTACGAATTTTAGGTAAGCGGCACTATCTCCTCCTATTAGTTTCTCCTTGCCCGCGTCGGGCTTAAGGGGCGCTTTATTAAGGGTCGGTAGGCTATATACGCTAGCCTTTAACCCCCTTCTTACGACGTTAACGTCTATCGGCTCGTAGCCCGCGTCCGTCCACTAATACGCTATCGCGCCTAAGGGCAACCGGGTCTAAGGAATCCGATCCTTAAGTCTAAATTGATTTTATAATCCGGTGTCGACCTCGGCGGCTGTGCGAGGAGATCGTAGAGCGTTTTTTATACTTTTTATAATAAAGGTCTTAAAATAGTTTAGTAAGCGGTCGCTAGAATCGCTTAATAAGCTTCTTATAAAATCGCTTAAAGGAGCTAGTAGCTATATTCTTTTGCTAAACGGTATTTAATTCGCTTATATATTAATTTAAAGCACCTCCTACTAAAAACGAAATTTAATATAAGTATAGCGCGTATTTATTCTTATCGCTATATAACTAAAGCCGCTTATAGAAGAGATATACATCTATATATACGTTCTTACCGTCTAAAAGCGTAAGTAGGCCTATATTACGTTTACTAAGTTTATTAGGATTAAAGGTGCCGATATTATCGCGTTTTAAGCGTTTACTAACTACCTCTTAAATAGTATTCGCACTATTCGCGCTTATATTAGCTAAGTGAGATAAACTATAAGATACGTTTTATTTTATATTAAAGATATATCTTAATTAACTCTAAGAGTTATTAAAGCTTAAAGACTTATCCGAGTTATTATCTAAATCGTCGACGTAGTAGGATTAGCGTATCCCTAGCGAGCTTTAATAAGCTCTTTTAAGGCGGGTCGATAGGATATAGTATACTCTACCGAAGGAACTATACAATCGGGTATATCGTTAAAGGCAGTTAGGTTTTTAGTAAAGATAAAAGGGTCGTCTATAAGAGAATTATTAGCTAAATAAAATTATTTTATAATTAATCTTTAAAGCGGTAGATACTTAAAGTCTAAAGTAGTATTAGCTATAGGTTTTATTAAATACATTTAATACTTAGGCTTCTATACTTTAAGCTTTTAAAGGATATTAAAGAAGTCCTTAAAGTAGGTATAGTCTTAATTAGTAAAAGTTTTAAGGATTAATTAAATAGGTCGTTCTTAAAAGAGCCTACTAAAACGTATACTCTACCTAACGGCCTTTCGGATCGGCTTATTATTAGCTAGACATTCTTTAATATTATCTAAGAAAGGTCGATCGTTTATTTCCTACTAAAAGAGTAAATAGCATCGATCGTAAAAAGCTTTTTTCCCCTTAACTTTAGGAGGGGAGCACGGTATAGGTCTTTCTTTAGTAAAGTTATCGCAGTCGGAGTCTATAATATTTAAATCTTTAAGGTTATAGGAATATAGTTATATAACTAAGGGATAGAGTCCTAACCATATTGCCGACCATGCATAGGAAAGGGGCAATAGGGGTTATAACCATGCGGCGTATAACGCCACGTGCCCTATATAGTTAATGACCTCGTTATTAACTAATGGCATCGTAATGACTAGAGCAGTAAGCCCTAGCGTAGGCCTTAACAATATATTGTTAAGGCATAGCAGGCTCTATAGAGGGACCCCGGGAGACGGGTATAAAGGGGCCCCCTTATTCCCCCCTTCTTAGCTAGATTAGATACAACTATAACTAATGCAACCCTCTTTGTTTAGATTAATCTAATTGAATTACCTACTAATACTAATTAGTAATTAAATAGATTTAATCATAGACTAGTAAGGCAGAAGAGATAGATCTCGATCTTTAAAAGTGTAATAGGGGCAGTAGTTATAAACGCGGCCCCTACGTATCTTTACCCTTAGGGTTCTATTACGTACACTTAGAGAGGATTATCTATGCTAAGAATAAGACTGTTTAAACCGAGCTCGACTAGCAAATAGACCCTTTTAAGCTTCCTTTTTAAGCCCGTCTCGCTTTTATTAAGGAGAAAGAGTAACGTTAATAAGCAGTGCGTCTATATCGTAAAACAATAACGCGAATCCCTATAACTATTTAATCCCGTCTCGCTTCTATTAAGGAGGAAGAGTAACGTTATTTAGAATAGAGACTAATCGCTTCGATATCTTTCGTAAAGACCCTTACGAGACCACTACGATAACCCTATCAACGAATTCGAAATAAGCAAAAATAGCAGGACCGTTATTAGCCACGAATACATTGGCTCCCCCTAAAACCACCGATAACCCGGTTAAACCGATCGAACGATAGATAAAGGACATTAGCATTATCCTATCCGCTCGTAGAGACGTAGATATATAATACTAAGATACGGAGGAAATTATATCGGAAGACCTTAGTAAGGCCGAAGTCACGATATTTATAGCCCGATTTATTATAATTAGTAAAGCATCTATCTACTACTAAGGCTAACGGCTCTTCGACTTATTCTAAGAGCATTTTTAGGGATAGAATAAATCTATATAGAACCTAGTTTCTATAGACTATAAGAGAGCCCTTAAAGCTCTTATACGAAGACGTAGACTCGCTATAGGAATTAAGAATACGTCGTATACTAGGTTATATATAGCTATGCTTCGATCGGACGATCTACTCCCTTAAAACGAGAAAGAGTTTATAAAAGAAGAATTTAAGATAGGCATAAGGGCTCTCCGTAAATAAGAAAAGATAAGGAATATATAAGACTAAGCAGTCTAGGAATAGATAAATCTAGATCCCTTCTCGGCTATAACGAACTAATTAACGGTCTATCCGACTTTACACCGATTCTAATATAACGGCCTAGCCTAAGCGGCGACTATAGATCCGACCCTAGAACTAGACCGAGAACCGAATATAGCTACGACGGATGCACTAATATTTAATCGTATAAATCGGATTTATACGCTACGACTACTATTTATCCTAGAACTAACGTTATATATCCTAAGAGCGAAACCGAGGCTCGATCTATCTGCTTTAATAATCGCCCTAAAGGCTACGGTCGAAGCATTTAATTATAATATTAAGGAGTATATAGCACTCCTACCCGCCGATGTTCTAAACCTCTCGTCCGATCCCGATCTTTAGACGAAGTTTATTAAGATGTAGGATAAAGAGAAGAGCTACACCGACGAACTATATGCCCTATTTAACGAGACTATCCGTAAGTTTATAAGCGTATTTTTTAACCTTAAGATTAAGCTAAGGCTCTTTTATACCCTTCTCCCTTAGATCTTAAAGGGACGAGCCGACTATTTCTATACGGAGAATATTACCTAGACGACTACCTTCCGAGGCGTATACGATAAGATTAAATAACATTTCGATACTAAGGCGACTTAGGCTTAATACTATACCGATTAGACTAATACGACGTTTAACTAAGTTCGGGCTAGCAACCTTAAGAAAGGCCTACCGGAAGTGCTTTAGTTGCTAATCGATAAGCTATTGCTTTATTAACGAGCTCTAGGACCTAAGTTTATAGGCGAAACCCCGCTTATAGTAACCCTTACTAAGGCGTGCTAAGGAGTCCTAGAACTCGAAGGTGCCTTCTTTAAATAAGCTAACGAGGCTAAGGAACTCTATGCCGACTTCCGAGCTTCCCTTACGACGTACCTCGTACGATAGGCGAGGAATACCTCGCGCTAATTTATCTAAGACCGAAATCGTAATAACGATAGGATAGATATAAATTATAAATATAATTCGAGGAACCCTAATAGTTAGTTTTATACGGACCGTAGGTATACTAATAATCGTAGTAAAGGCAACGGAGGATTTTGCTTATAAGGCTTTAGATAAGGCTATCGGCCCTATAGTAGAGGAGGCTACGGCTAAGGATACGACAATAAGACTTAGACTAAGAAGGGCTTTATATATAGAAAGGAGGGATATTAGTCTACGAAACACTCTATAGAGGAACGGCGGAAAGCTAAGGACTAATATCTCTCGTATTGTCTTTACACCGGCGTCTCCCCGGACATTATAGCCTATTTAGCAGGCTATAAAGGCTATAAGGATAATAAGGAGGAAGAGTATAGCGAGGATAAAGAGCCGGAATAGTGGCAAGCTAGTTAAATGCTTTATTAAATAGCTTTTAACTACCTTATTATAGGAGATAACGTCTACGGTATAGAACTAATAGTCTCGGCCGACTAGTTTCTTATCGATAACCGTTACTTAAAGCTCTATTTTTAAGGCATCTTAATCTATATAGGAGCGGTAAAGGTCTTAACGGCCGGATAAGAATAGTATATAGCCCTTAAATAAGAAGACCCTTCCGTTAATTTAGACACATCGACTATAGGTTAAGAAGCAATTAGGTTTAGCGCCGGCACTATTATAAGGTCCTTAGGATTAATTAATCTTATTACTCCGATTAGAAGGATTATATTCTATATGCTAGAAACTCCGACCTTTTTCCTACTATATCTCGCGGATATAGATAGACTAAGTGGATTCTGTAATAATACGACGAATACCATTACCGGCCCTAAGGCGAACATCCCGGTGGTTAGGAAATAGGGGCACCCTTAGTTCTTCCTCGGGAAGAGTAAATAATCGACCGCATTCCTTATAGAAACGGAAATTAAGACCTTATACCGTCGATTCGGATATCCTGCTATAGCTAGGCTATATAACCTATTAAAGCAAGTAGGCTACGGCGATATATCTCTTAGCACTCTAGAGAATATCTCGGAACTATATTACTATTGCTAGATGCATTCGCCTGCCCTAAAACGGTTTAAGTTTAACCTTAAAGATAACTAAGACTTTAATTATAAGGTTATCGTTAATGTGATATACTTAAACGTCCTAAATTCGGCATAACGCCCGGTATTGTATATTATTAACGTATCGACGGCCTTCTAAAGCGCTTGATTCCTTCCTTCTATATTAGCTTAGGATATATAGGAGACTCTTTAAGCCCTTTAGATTAATATATACCTTAGTCCCCTTAACATTATTAAATATAATGCCGGCAGAAACTTCGCGGCTATAGAATTCCGAAACAAAGCCCGTATTATAGGAATTATATATATATAAATTCCTATTAAGGTATATTAGTCTACCGGCAAGGTTAAGAGGTATTATGCCCTATTGCGTCGAGCTTTCAATATCCTCTTCGTAGAAATAAGCAGCTTTACCTCCCTTAAGACAGTTCTTTAAACGACTATTAAAGCCGTTAACGATACTACTAGACCGAACGGACTAGTACCTACGTTGCTCGTATTCGGAGCATATCTTAGGATAGCTCTTAATTCGCCGCTATTACTAACGACCTTTAAACGAGTAGCCGTAGTATGGAAAGCAATAAAGGCATTTAGGCAGCTTACGGCTAAAAGATAGGTCTAGGCTATATTATACAGCCGGAATGGCCCGGATACGGCGAACATACTTGCCTTTCTTCTTTAAAGCGAAGTCCGTGTATAGAGGGAGAAGTTAGGATAGCAAAGACTATTTAAAATTGCAGCTATTAATAGGCACGATATTACGATCGATACGGTTAATAGACCTTAGGTTTTTAGATCTATATTAGTATAACCGTATTATCGTAATTAAATGCTTAATAATATCCTGGCCCTAGAGTCCGAGCAGCCGGACGAACCCGTTCGACCGGACCCTCCGGCCCCTTATAAGCGAGGACGTCCGCCCGGATCGAAGAATAAGGCTAGGCATTTAATTATAGAAGGAATAGACGTAGAGGATAACCTAGACGATAACGAGGACGATATAGACCTCGACGATTTAAGTGACGAAGAAGCGGACGAGGCCTTTACGATAAAAAAGGAAGAAGAGGCCTATAAACTAGCCGTTAAGCTCCGATCTAAAGGCGCTATTACGACCCCGGGAGCACTATTCGAAGCGTTAGATAGTACGGAAATCGACGATCTCGTAGCATAAGGAGTATTTAGTTTCGAATAATATAATCAAGCTATTTACGGCGGCTACCGCATTTTTAGCCCCCGCATAGTTCGAGAGGTTAAAGGCAGAGACACTAAGCTATATAGGAAATCGAGGCTTATAGTCTAAGGTTATAATAATAGGGAGAAGGCTTCCCTACTAACGTAGTCCCCGCTAATCTAACGCATTAGCTAATGAGTAATCTTAGCCCTTGCTCCTAGCCTTATACGCTGTAGGATAACGTTATCCCTTTGAGATATTACCTAGGCATATCCTTAGGCAACTATAGAGCTATTTCGAACGGTTTTAACACGTCTCCCCGCCGAATTGCAAGGGAAGTATACGCCCGACACAATCATCCGAGTTATTAGGCCTTTATATAGTATTATGGAATCTAAAGTCTACTAGTTTAATACGTATTAGAAGCAGTATATCGAGGGCCTCGATATAGCAATATCGACCTTCGACTCTTATCTTCTAATATCTAATACGGGACTAGAACACTTTAGTATCGTTCGGATACAAACGGACGATGTTATAGGACGAGCTTAAGGGGGGGTATATAACTATTATTAATCTATAAAGGAGCGTAGCTATAGACTAAGTCTAAGGGTCTATATATATAATATAGAGGTTACGTAGGATAATATATAATATAACCTAACACCGTGATAGTATATCCCCCTTAAATCGGCGTTTAACTCGAACGCCTAAAAAGGGGCAATAGTAGAAGAGCGAGAGCTAAGGGATTCCTATGTTAATCGACCTAAAGGTAGGCCCCTATAATATAAAGGAAGGAAAGAAAATAAAGCTCGAGGTTAAAAAGCCTATACGCGCTAAGATAAATTATATTTATTAATTATATCTATTATTATCTAGGTAGAGGGGATAAGGCAAGGAAGGTAGTATAGAACGCGGGGCGAGGCTTAGCCGGGTTTACGGCGTAGAAGGACTTAAGGTCGTCCTAGCATCCGTCGAGGCATAAGGAATCCTCCTACGTAAGGGGGCTATAACGCTACTAAATGCGATATTTAATCTTCCTAAACGCGTACTAACGTTACGTAAGGATAGAGGAGAATCCCTACTTAAGGTGCGCGTCGTTATCGTCGTCGCCGTCCGGGGAAAGCAGGGTGCCTCCGTTAAAAAGCCGGATATTTAGGTCGGCTTAGCTAGGCAAAGGGGGCTCTTAGGTCCGGGTAAGGAGTAAGTAGTAGAAAATAGGGTAAAGACGGCTACCCTAAGGGAGGCGGAGGAGGCAAGCCGTCTTATACGCCTTAAGGACTTTATATAGGCCCTCCCGTTTATAGTTAAGCTTCTTTATCGGGCGGAAGGTATAGATCTAACGGGTACTAAGAAAGACTATATCGCTAGGCTAATACGTCGGGGCGGGCGCCCGGCGGGCATCGGCGTGCCGGGCTTAAGTAGCCTAAGCGTCCTCGATCGTATTACGAAGGAAGTTAGACATACGTTAGAGGCGTAAGGCGAGCGCGTCGCTATAGAGGTACTCCTTACGCTATAAAAGGGTTATACTAAGGGGGGGTAGTCCTAAGGGCTCGGTGCTAAGCTTTAGGTCGAAGCCGTAGTTAGCGAAGAAAAGGGAGAGGCCGGTAGACTTAAAAACCTAATTATTAACGGTAAACTTAGCGAGGGGAAGGAGGTCTACCTAATCGTCTTAAAGGAAGGTAGTATAGCAGCGGAGGTAGACCTCTATTTAGGCGTTCGCGATCTTAGTTTAGCTATCGGTCTAAAGGTAGTAGGCGGAACTAAGGTATAAGCGGTAGCCGAGGCGGCGGCTAAGCTACTACTAGAAGGCGGAGACGAACTAAGTGCCTTTATTACTAACGATCGAGGTAAAGGTGCCGTAAAGAGACTAAACGCGAGGAATAAACGTGTTAACGACGTCCTCGACTATTATCGAGGGCGTCGGGACGTAGTAGCGTATCTTCGTAATATAATTAACTATAACTAAATTACTAGAGAACTTAACGCTATAACGGCGGTAGACGGGAAGGTCTATGAAAAAATTAATAAAGATATCGGTCTAAAGGGCAAAAGGGATGCTTAAGGGTTAAAGAAGGCCTTAAAGGGCGGAACGGGGGGACTTAACGCAGAGGCAGACGTAGTAGTTGTAAATAAAGCTAGAAATAGACTCGTATATGCTAGGCTAAACGTAGGTTCGGCGGTAGAAGCTCGCGGTCTTTATAACGCAGCTACCCACGCAACTATAGAGCCGGGAGATAGGGATATATACACGATAGATAATGCATTTTAGCTTAGGGACTATTTGGCTATTAGTCGCTAACTAGTCCCCGACAACCCCTCTCGAGGCCTAAGGGTATATCCCTAAGGCCCCGATATATCTTAGAAGAAGGGTAAGCTTTAGTCTTACTACGAGAGGGCAACCGTATTATAATAAAGGATTATTCGTACTTTTAACTATCGTTCCTACCTTCCTAAACGTACCTTTAGTCTATCTTCTTATAATTTCCAAAGCTTCTCTTTTTTAGTTACCTAAGAGCGATAGCGCCGCGCGGTAGGCGTGTTTCTAGACGTATAGGCCGCGTAGGCCGAATAGGTTATAGTAGCTATCGAGTCGCTAGCCTATCGCCGTTACCTCGCGTAACGGAACTAACATTAAAAGACGAATATACTAACTTATATAAGGGCTATAACGAGCGTCTTAGGACGCTATTACTAATTTTTTCGCTGCCTAAGGGGGCCCGATCTATCCCCTCGTGAAGTTAAACGTAAGCCGGCCCTTTACGACCTACCCCTCCGCGTATAGATGTCCTTGCAGCCCTTTAAGTAAGAGCCGTAGAGCTAAAGGAGGAGAAAAGATTAAGAGATAGGATTACGGAACTTCGAGAGGAATTTTCGCAATAGGGTAACTTATTCGGCAAAGACTTATATAAACGTCGCCGATAGTTAACTAAATCGAGGGAGAGTCGCGGTAGGGAAATTAAAATAAAAAACATTCCTTAATTATTATAACCGACTAACCCTTAAAAACGTCTCGATTAGATTAGCGATCTTAAGGATGCCTTTATCGCTACCTTACGTCGTTTTAAGCGCAATAAGACTAAAATCTTATATGCCCTTAACTATATATATATAGACTATAAGGCGAGATATAGGCAATACCTCGATGAAAAGCTCCTTATAGAGAGGGAATTACTTTATATTAACTAAGATAACTTTTATAACTAGACCTTAATTTTAATTAAAGATACTACTAATCGCAAGACTCTTTTAGCTACGTAACTATAGGAAGTACGCTAACGAGAGGGTTAGTCCCCCCTCGATTTTAGTCTTTACTTAGATTCCCTCGAGCAATACCTAAAACGTCCGCTAGAAAAAACTTATATACTTTCCTTTTTTACGAAGTTACGTCCCGATCTTTAGGACTAAATCTCCCTTTATTTAGCGTCTATTTAAAACAACACTCGTAAGGAGATAGTCTAACTCGCTTAACGCTTCTAAGATGCTTTAGGAAATAAGAAGCGCTTTATAAAGCTAACTAACGATTAGTCGACCTTAACTTAAAGGGCAAAAGGCTCTCGTTCGATAGGCTATCGCCGACGTAAAGGCCGAAATAGATCTACTAATAACTATTAAGATTCCGACGCTATTAGATCGACCTTAAATAGCTATAGAAACGGTCGTAGCAATAGCCGTAGGAACGGCCGAGGAAATAGTCGTAATAGTCGCAACGGTAGGAATAGATATAGTAGGAATAGCCGTAGCAATAACCGGGGAGGAAATTCGTATAGAAACGGCGAAAGCTAATCCGGCATAGTTATTTATTAGTATTATAAGAAACTAGGCTATATATAAGCCGATTGCTAAGCGATAGCGAAAGCTAACCGAGCCGTAGCCGATTTAAAGACGATAAAGAAGGAGGGAAACGCCTAAAAGTCGAAGTAAATGCCTCTCCTTCGACTAAGCTATAGGTAGAGGTAGTTAAGAGACTACGTACTATTAGAAAGCTATTAGGGCAAATACCTTATAAAATCATCGTTAATCTCAATTACGGTAGTAAAGTAGACCTAGTAGATATAAATTTTACTTAAAAATAAGGGCTACGATAGCTTCCTTTATTAACCCTTAGATTAAAGGGAGTTAGGAATACGCTAGTAATATAGTATAGAGTCTAGGAAGTTTCTATCTAACTCTAGGACAGTCGCTATAGGGAAAAGATAGTTATTCGCCTTTATATCGGCGTCGATAACGGATTAAAACCTAACGACGCATTAGTTTTACTTAGTATACCCGTACTTTCTTAGGAATATATTTATCTCGTTCCTTTTAAGCGCGCTTAGTAGTTTAAATACTAACTTTCTAAGGTATGATTACGCTAACCGTAGAAATTTTTATATAAGTGTCGGAATAAGGCATAGGTCTATATAGTTATACCGGACCTAAATTTTATACTATTTCCCGATAAAGATAATAACTTAGCGAACCCCGAGCGAATAAGGGAGGAAATACCGGCGACTCTTTTAGACTTTTAAGACGTATTTTCTAAGCATAAGGCCGATTTACTACTAAAGAAGAAAGGCACCGATTATACGATTAACCTATTGCTTAACTTTAAGCCGCTTTTTAAACCTATCTACCCTCTTTCTTAATCCGAACTTTAGGTTCTTAAGGAGTAGTTAGATTAGTTCCTTAAGTATAGCATTATTTAGAAATCTAAAAGTTCGGCCGGGGCTTTTATTCTTTTTATGCCTAAGAAAGACGGCACTTTACGCCTTTATATAGACTACCGGGGGGTTAATAGCATTACCGATAAAAATCGCTACCTGCTCCCCTTTATTTCGGAGATTATAGACCGTTATTAAAGGGCTAAGTACTTTTCGAAGATTAACCTAAAAAACGTATACTAACGCATCTAGATTAAGGGAGGGGATAAATAGAAGATAGCCTTTCGTACTCGCTATAGTTACTATAAGTATTTAGTATTGCCGTTAAGATTAACTAACGCCCTTACTATATTTTAGTTATATATTAACTAAGCTTTTAAAGGCCTTATAGACACTATTTACGTCGTCTACCTTAATAATATTTTAATCTTTTCTAAGACCTACGAGGAGTATATAGAACTCTTACGATAAGTCGTCGAACGACTAAAGAATACCGAGCTATTCGCTAATTTATTAAAGTGCACTTTCTATAAGTAGTCTTTAGAGTTTTTAGGATTTATTCTATCTATTAACGGAGTTATAATAGACCTAGCCCGCGTTAAGGCTATTATAAATTAAGAAGAACCTCGTTGTTTCTATAATATTTAAGGTTTTCTCGGTTTTATAAATTATTACCGACGATTTATTTTAGGATACTCTAGCATTATTGCCCCTCTTACTACGTTATTAAAGGGGAGCGTTAAGGGAAGAAAGCCCGGACGAGTATAGCTAAATACTAGCGAATTAATAGCGTTTTACGCCGTAAAGAACGCCTTTACAATAGCCCTACTTCTCCGACACTTCGACCCTTAAAGACCGATTCGTATTAAGACTAATGCCTTAATTTTCGCAATAGCTAGCATTCTTTCGTAGCTTAATAACGAAGGTTACTATTATCCGATTGCTTTTTAATTACGGAAGTTTATTAGCCTTAAGCTTAACTACGGCACTTTTAATTAAGAGATATTTACTATCGTTAAGTTATTTAAACACTAGCGATACTACGTCGAAAGGGCGGCGAATATCGTTAAAGTTTTATTAGATTACTAAAACCTTTAAGGCTTTATAAAGCAAGTATCCCTTAATAGAAGATAAGCACGTTAGTATATATACCTAGCTCCTTTCGATTTTACGATTAAATACTAAGCCGGCAAATTAAATCCTACCGATGCTTTGTTAAGGAAGCTAGAATTTATAGGCGAAGCCCTACCGTCTATAAAGCTACTCTTAGAACTATAATAGAAGTTAGCAGTTATTCGGTAGGTATATATAGCTATAGATTCTTTATAAAGCGACCTAAAGACGAGTTCTTAGGTCTTTACTATCTTTAAGCTTAACGAGATATCTTTACGTAACGAAAATACATAAGCTCTCTAAGATTCGATCGCTTACCATTCGGGAACGAGTCCCGCTAAGTTAGCCACTTAGGTTAAAGATATCGTTAGTTATAAATAACGGTGTTAAAGACAATTAGCTAGGTTAGCAGCTCGTTATAAAAGGGTCTATAAGAGTAATATCTCTTAGCCCCTTTTTAAGCTCCTTAAGAAGACTTAAGCGGAAGATCCGTAGACTATATAGCGAGTATAAGCCAAAAGTACCTTAGAAGAAGGGGTAAGTCCTTAGTTATTAAGCCTAAACGGACTTATTTTACATTTAGGAAAAATTATAGTGCCCGTAGAGGTTGCCTTAAGGTAAGAGCTTATTTAGCTCTACTACGACGATCCCTTTACGGGATACTTTGGAATAGCCCGTACGAAAGACCTCTTATCACGGAAATTCTTTTAAGAAGGAATAGCTTATAATATAAACAGCTACGTGCGTTTATATTATATCTATTAAGGCGCCGTCCTAAAGCGGTATCGCCTATATAGCGCCCTTAAGTCGCTGCTTATTCCTATAAGACCTTAGGAAGAAGTCTCTATAGACTTTACTACCGGTTTTCCGGAGTTATAGTTCGATAGTAGAGAAGTTAACGTAATATTAGTAATCGTTAACTAATACACTAAGTATAGCGTATTTCTCACAGTCTTTAAGACAATAATAGCGCCTAAGTTAGCTAAGGCTTTTTATTATAAGATTAAGCTTATCTATAAAGTACCGAAAGGTTTTATTTATAATAGAGGATCTCTATTTACTAATAAGTTTTAGTTAAACCTCTATTATATATTACGGATAAAACGTAGGTTATCGATAGCCTTTTACCTATAAACCGACGGTTAAACCAAACGGGTGAATTAGATACTATAATACTACCTTCGGTATTATACGAATGCCGAATAAAACAACTAGCCTAGACTACTACGAGAGGCTTAGTTCGCTTACAATAATGCGAAGAATGCAACTATAGGCTTTTCGCTTAATAAGGCATTATTCGGATATTAACTAGACTACTATATCTACCTTACGGACGATGCTACTAGTAGGGGAGTACCTAAAGCGAGAGCTCGCATTAGTAAATTAGCAAACTTAAGGAAAAAGCTAAAGACTTATTAGCGATAAGCTATTAAGTCGCAAAAGAAATTCTATAACCTCTATTATAAGCTATTTACCCTTAAGGTTAAGGACTTAGTAAGACTCTCTACGAAGAACTTACGCCTTAAGGACTAAAGAAGGAAGTTATTACCTAAATACATTAGACCTTTTAAGGTCCTTTAAGCTATTAGTAAGTAGGCGTACCGCCTAGCCCTACTAGAGAAATACGACCGGCTTTATAATATATTTTACATTAGTCTTCTTAAGCCGTAGGTAGAACGGGCTATTAACTAACACTTTAGCGAATTACTACCGATGCCTAGCCTCGATAATGCCGAAGGAGAATAGTCGGTTTAATAAATTAAGGACTATAAGAAGAAGAAAGGCGTTACCTACTATTTAGTAAAATAAAAAGGTTAGCTAGCCGAATATAACGAGTAGGTTGCTTAGGACGATATAGCGAATGCCTAAGAACTTATTAACGAATACCTAAAGATACGGCTAAAGAAACGGCGGAAATTACGTATTACGAAATAACTTCTTTTTAGCTTACCTTAACTTTTCTATTACTACTCTACCGCTACTTCGCCTTTATTCCTTAATATCTATACGGTAGAAGTCTCTTACTTCTATCTCGCTTATAAATTCCGTAATAACTAAAAGACGCTTCGCTTACTTACTTCTTCCTCGGCGACTACTCTCCTTAATTATTTCGTATAAATTATCGTATATATATTCTCGTCCTACCCGCTATAGGGTGAAACCTACGTCCTTAATCACTAAACGAAGCTTTTAGTCCTTATTCTCGCGTATAGCTTTTCGTCGCTCTATCGATGCCTATCGGTATTCGAAACGATATTTCGTATATAAACGTTTAGCACCTAATACCCTTTATTCCTCTCGGTAGGCCGTTATTATAGCTATAAACAACGTATAAACTTAGTAGAAGATTGACTTTATCTTCTTTTTCTCCGGTTCGTCCTAAGTAATCTAAAGCTCGGCTATCTTTATCTAAATGCCGTATAAATCCGCTATATCCCCGGATATTATTACGGGTACTAATAATTTTATTAGCGATTATATCTCGACTTAAGGGGGAAGGAAGAGCTTATAGGTTCGTAGAGGTAACCGCGCGAGTTATATTAAATATATCTGCTTAATTATATATCCTCCTATATATAATATAGTTTGACTTCTCTATTATCGTCCTCGTTATCGCTAAACCCTTATATACTACTATTAAGGCACTTAATATAGTATAGCTCGGTGACTTAGCACCTTTTCGCCTAGTGACTTTTTATATATACGGCCTTCTTGCCCTTTTTCTTAAGTGATATCCCTTTCTAGATATTCCTTTTATCGCCGGTATCTCCTTTAGTATTCGCCTCTATATCTTCGTCTCTATCGTCTTTACTAAACGATAAAAAAGTTTCGGATTTAATAACCGCTAGCGTTATACGCTTTACATTCGCGTAATCTTTTTAAGACTCTACTATAATAGGTTTTTTTATGCTTATAAAGGGTGCCTTAAATAATTAACGATATAGTTAATCTTCGGTTTCTTCTTCTAATAAGGATATCGACTTCTCTAAGGCATCTCGTATATTTTTCTCTATAAGGAGTCGTTTTAATAAGGTTATTTTCTCTCTATGCGTTTTCTTTAGCTTTATCTCTTCCTTTACTATCGCTACGGCGTCCTTAATCGATACTCTATTCGCCGATAACTCTAAGACTTAAGCAATAACTAAAGGGCCTATCGGCTAAATATCGTCTATCTATTTTCCTCGCTTTCGGGGCGTTTATACTATTGCGCTTACCGTTCGCTTAAGACCTATAGCGTTAAACTAATTCGGAATATACTCGTCTAATTCGGAATATGCTCGATAGATTTAGAATAAACTCGTTTAATTCCGAATATACTTCTCTATAAGATCTCGATATAGTTATATAATAAGAGAAGAGAAGAAAAAAATCTTTATATATAAAGAGTAGCACTCTATTATAGTTCGCTAACTATACGTAGGCGACTAATCCCTTATTGCGTAGTAACTATTATAACGCGTAATTAATATAATAATTATTATAATATATATAATAATAACTATCGTCGTTAATTTTTATACTATGTTTAATCCTATTTTAGTCCTATTTGCTTTTACGACTTTATTTATACCTCAAGCTATCCTAGCGTCTAAAGCGTCCGCCCTAAAAGGGGGGGATAATTATAACGCAGCTACCTACGTAACTATAAAGCCGGGAGATAGGGATATATATACGATAGATAATGCATTTTAGCTTAAGGACTATTCGGCTATTAGTCGCTAACTAGTCCCCGATAACCCCTCTCGAGGCCTAAGAGTATATCCCTAAGGCCCCGATATATCTTAGAAGAGGGGCAAGCTTTAGTCTTACTACGAGAGGGCAACCGCATTATAATAAAGGATTATTCGTACTTTTGACTATCGTTCCTACCTTCCTAAACGTACCTCTAGTCTGTCTTCTTATAGTCTTAGTGCGCTTAAGGTAGCTAGCTAGCGGGGAAGTATAGGTGCGGATTAAGATCTAAAGGATAAGGGCGTCGTTAGGGGGGACGAACAACCGGCTTTAAAAGTAGAACCGGCCTTAGGCCTCTAAGAGGGCGGACTTTAGGATTACGCGAAGAGAATTAAGCCAATAGAGCTAAGGAGACCCGAAAGCCGCGCGAATATCGGCGATAAATAGAGAGGAGAAATAAGCCCGGTCGATAAGGTCGTCGATCGGCTTAAAGTCGTTAAAGGCGTAGAGGATAAGGTAATCGGAGTCGTCGGAATTATATTTATTAATTATATTTATAGACGAGTCGGACTCTTTAAACCCGTTAGGGAGTAAAGAGGCGTTAACCTTAGACCGTAGAAGGATAACCTAATAACGATAGTCGATCCTCTCGTCGGCGCGGTTAGTTAAGGAGGTAGGGCGGGAGCTAGGGAGCCGGCTAAGGGCGTTAGGGAGGGTAGCTTAAGAGCTAGGCTAAAAGACAATCTTAAAGTTAAAACGACTAAGGAACTTAGCCTAATAGGCCTACCGTTAGTTAAAGAGCTTCGTAGTTATAAAATACTAAAGGTTCTTATAGTCTAAAGCGATCTTAAACTTAGGTAAGCCTTTAAGCTTAAGACGCTATTCCTTAAGGGACTTTACGATCGCGAGGAGTTCCTTATCGTAGATCTTATAGTTATATTCTTAGGCGGAGTATTTCGATAAGAAGAACGCGATATAGTAGTAGCGGCCGTCGTTAAAGAGCTATATTAGCACGCCTTTAGCGGCTTAGTCGGAAGCATCGGTCTAAACTATAGTCTTTCGAGAGGGGTTAAAGTATGCGAGGACTAAGGCGGCGGTAAAGGCGTGCTTAAGGGCTCTTAAAGCGTAGGCGTAGGCGGGGGACTAGATTTAAGGGGTAGAGTTCTTAGTAAGGGCGTTTAAAGGGTTCGCAAGCTTAAAGAAGCTGCGGATAAAACGCTTATAAAAATTAGCGAACCCTAAGAAACGCCGGAGGTCTTTTATAGAGGAAGGGGCTAGCTAGTCGAGGACTACGCGGACCTTTTTAAGATCTCTACGTATGCCCTTATCCGAGATAATTAGGCTAAGGTACTTAGTCTTAGTAATATAGAAATCGCACTTATCGACGTCGAGCTAGAGGCTAGCGGTATTAAGGCGCTGAAGAACCTCCCGGACGTAGACCTAGTGCTCCTCCCGTATAGTATAGAAGATTAAGACATTGTCTAAGTAAGCGGAATAAAAATCATCGAGGATATCGTTTAAGGCCGTATTAATAAAGCTCTAGAAGTAGGATAGCGCGTTAGAGAGACTAAAGGGTATAACGCAATACTTAAAAAGCCTTTACTATATAGCGAAGGCCGTCTTTTACTTATAGCCCTTAGCGATACAAAGGCGATTAAACGCTATAATAACGTTAATCTTAGTAAAGAACTTCGCCTTCCTAATTTAGGCGAGGGTATTATAGACTTAAGGCAAGGGGAAGCGGTTTTTAATTATAGCCTTATTTAAGCTACGGTAATCGACGTAGAAATAGACGCCGCCGCTAGGCTTATAAGCGAGCATAATAAAGGCGGCGGTAGTAAAGGTTAAACGGCGAATAAAGCCTTTCCTAAGCTACTTATTAACGTAGGCGTAGATAATACGGTTTTCGACTTTACTAAAGGGGCGGGGGCGGGTATAAAAGGGTTATATTCCCTCCTTAAGGTTAATCTAAGTATCGACGGCGCGGTAGGGGGCGAGCTTATCGGCCTTACTTTAAAGCTATATATAGATTATATAGTAAAGCTCCTTTAGGACCTTAGCCTAAAGCTTATCGAGAGTATAAAAGACTTTATTATATTTTAAAAAGAACTTAGCGATATTATCGGGCGAAACTTTATTAAGGAAGATTTTATTAAAGTAGTTATCGACGAAGTCGTAAAGGGGGGGGTTAAGTTAGGCTTTAGCGGCATTAGGATTAATAGACCTAGTTGAAACGGCCTAATAGAGTTTCTTAAGGATCTTTTAGTCGATAAGAGGCAAAGGCTTAATAAGTAAGGGTTTAGCGGCTAAGGCTTTAATTATAGTCTAAGAAGTCGTAACGGAGGGCTAGCGGTAGAATACCGTTATAGCGGCTACGTTAAGCATCCGGATAGAGAACGTAAGGTCGCTTAAAGGGATTATAAAAGGGCGGGGTCCTAACGCCCGATACTTAGGTCGGGGAGCTATATAGCGGGAGCCGGTAGCTTAACGTATAGGCCTAGGGCGGGGGGGGCGGACGTAACGGCGGGGGTAAAGGGTATCTAAAGGGTCGGAGTTATAGCTAAAGTTAAGGTCGGTCTAGCGGGCGGAGTCTAGGTAAGTAAGTTTACCTACGTTAAGAGTATCTTTAAGGGACGTTAGGAGGCTAAGAGGAAAACGAGGCGATAAGGGAATAAACTTAAGGGTATTAGAAAAGCGGACGGTATAGGCAAAAGCCTAAGGGGCAAGAGGCAAGGATAAGATAAAGGGCTCGCCCCTATCGTTAGAGTTAGCGATAGAAAGGGCAAAGGGGGAACGAATTATATTTATAAATTATATTCCCTTAAGGGCGGGAATAGGAATCGTGGGAGCGGCCGGGAGGCTAGGGATAAAATAAGGCTAAAAGTCTAAGAGATAAGAAGCGAGGTAGAGTAAAGACTAAAAGGAGAGGCCGTTATTGCGCTAGCTAATAATAGGGTTATAGCGGCGTAGCTAAAAGAGACTAAGAATTACCTTATAGCTAAGCTTCGTAAGGAAGAAGTAGATAGACTTAGTATAAGCGCTAACTTAAGCGACTAAGTAAGCGCAATAGGTAATAGCGCCGGACTTATAGTCGCCGCTATCGGCGAGAGAGAGCCGGCGAGGAAACTAAAGCTAGCGGACGGGGAGGATAAAGCGGTACGCGGTCTAAGCGTATATAAAGGCGAATCCGGAATAACTAAAGTCGACTAAAGCACTTACGGCGACGTCGGTAGGCATAAAGGAGAGGGGCAATAGTAAAGCGTAAGGCTATATTCCCGCCGGGAGATAAAAGTCCTCCTTTATATTAAATAAAGCTATAAAATCAAAAACCGAAAGCTCTATCGCGCGATAAGGCGAAAGAGCTAAGCGTTTCCTTAGGGGGGGGAAGCGCCGGAGGTAAGGGAAAGAGAGTTAGTAACCTTACCCTCGACGAAGCCTTACTTAATCACCCGGACGTTAAGCCGGGGAGGGGGCGCGAGGAGACGTAAGGCGGGAGTACTACCTCCTCGGCCGCGACCCTAGTGTAAGAGAACGAGCTTAGGGGGGGGTATATAATTATTATTAATCTACGAAGGGACATAGCTATAGACTAAGTCTAAATGTCTATATATACGATGTGGAGGTCACGTGGGATAACATATAACATGACCTAATACCGTAACACCTAGCTAGTATCTTTCTTAGGATAGGTCTAGGCCGTATAGGTCGGGGTTACCGGGGCGGCGTAATAGAGATAGAGATAGTTCTTATACCGTCGTTGCTTCTCGGCGTCCGTACGACTAACCTAAAACGCGTCGAGGTCTATCGGGTCGCTAGCGGGCGTAGAGGCGGCGGGGCTAGCGGACCTAATAAAGGCGGGGGGGGAATAGTCTAATGCTAGACGAGCCTCTTACGGGCTTAAATACGCTTATATAGTAGCTATCTAAAAGTTACGATTAGATATAAGTAAGAGTAATAGAAAGGTACTTCTCTCTTAACTTAATTTATTTATATTTACTTATAGATATTAGTTTTCCGCAAACCGAAAATACTATACTATACCTTATATTATATATAATAAGTATACGATCGTTCCGACTCTCTATATTTAGTTTTACGTTTTATATCAAATACAATAGTTAATTACTTTTATTATTAAAGTCTTTTTCGGAGTTTTTAAAAACCTTTCTTTTATATTAAAAGAAAACGCTTTTATATTTAAAAAACAGTTTCCTTTCTACCGAAGCCATTGTTCCTATTTATAGTATAGAGTTTTTAGTAGTAGGAATTCCGTATATTTGAATATATATTAATATAAAGAGTACCTTCCTTCTAGCCAAAAATATATACTTAACGTATTTCTATATTAATTATTTATTAATTCTCACTATTATAATATATATATTTTATTCTCGTTATAATAAAGGCATTTACGTATGGTATTTATACGACTATTATTTATACATTAACTAATTCTCTCTTTTACTTATAAAAGTTTTTAAACTCTCTTTTACTTAGTAATAAGTACTAAAAGAAATACCCTTTATATTTAAATCGATTTATAGTTATATATAAGTAACTGATAGGAGACACTTTGTAAATATCTAAATTATATATTTAAGAACCTGAAAATAAATCATTCGTAAATCTTTTACTTATAATAGGCTCTATTGTAATAGAAGAAGTAAAAATAAGAAAGTAACTAATAAAGGTTTTTAAATATTCTACTTTTTAAGAGATAAAAGTACCTATAGCGTTATAAATTATAAGTAAAATGTCTTTATTGACTTTAGTATATTATATAGCATAAGTAAAAATTAAAGAGGTTTTAAGTAACGCGCTAAGTTTTAGTAGAGTTTTTATTATTCCCGTAGAAGTATAAGGTAGGTATATAAACATCGGGCTAATCGTAACTTTTGTTACCCTACTATAGTTCTCCTAAAGGGCGGCGTAGAGCTTAGCCTAGCCGTAGAAGTCGTCGGTATTAAGGCCGGGGACTTAAAAAGCGGCGGTATTAGCAAGCTCGTTAATAACCTTTTAATAAAGGTAGCCGACGCAAGCGCTCTTATTATAATCGAGGTCGGCCTATAGCTAGGTAAACCGGGAGAAGAAATCCGGCTAAAAGGTGCCTTTTATAGCTAAGGTATTAAATTCCGCCTAAGACTAAGCGCGGTAGTTCGCGGTACTAAAGATAGAGGCGAGCTTATAGGTAAAGGAGTCGAGGGACTAAAAGCACTACTACTCGAAGGGGGTATTATCGCGGATATAGCGGGGGATACTAACGGCGATAGAAGCAGCCCGGCCGGAAGGTCGGCCGGTCGGAAAGACGACTTAGTCCCTATCGGTAGGAAATATATAAGGGTCGGAGGCGATCTTAAGGGATATGCTATCGCGCTAGACGTAGAAGGCGTCCTAGCGCTACTTTTAAGTGCCGATATCGCCGGAGAAGCGTTTAAGGTCGGCGAAATAGGCATAAGGACTTACGGTAGGAGGGGTAAGGGCAGCCTAAAGGGCGGTAAGGTAGGCGAAGGCGGCGTTAGACTAATTAAGCTAGTCTTAGAGTCCCTCCGCGTACTACCGGTAGCTAAGGGCCTCCTTACGGGCGGTAGTAGCGGAGGTAGCGGCCTTAAGGAAACTAAACTTAAGAAGGACGAGAGACTAAGTCTAATTAATATACCGGAGGAAATTCGTCTAAAGGTCGGCGAAGACGGACGAGGCGACGGAGGAACCCTAAAGAATAAAGGCTAGGTAAGGGAAGGCGATAAGGGCGTTAGGCTAAGGGGCGTCTTAAAGGGGCACGCCTACCGGAGGGCTAGGTAAAGGGGAGAGGGAGGGGGTAGAAACGGGAGTAGCTATCGTAGCGGCGGGAAAAAGGGGTAGCGGCGGGAAAAAGGGCTAGAAAAGTCTATAGGAGCGTAGAAAAAAAGCGGAAAGGGGCGTAATAAGATAAATAATAAAGGCAGGCGTATAGGCGAAGCTAAAGGGACTAAAAAATCGTAAAGGCTTAGCGGAAGGGCAAAAGAATAGTAGATTAAACTATTATAGGATAAGCTTAAGGGGGCGTATATAACTATTATTAATCTACGAAGGAGCGCAGCTATAAACTAAGTCTAGGGGTCTATATATACGATATAGAGGTTACGTAGGATAATATACAATATAACCTAACACCGTAATAGACGATACCCTTATGCTTAAAACGACGAGTTTTTCGGCCGCTAAGGAAGAAAAGCTTCGAGAGGTATAATTTAAGGCGAAGCCGAAAACCACGATAACTCAGGGCTCTATTACGGATTTCAACGGCGCGAAGATAAGCTTATAATAAGATGAAATACTCCTGCTTTAATAAAAGGGATAAGCCGCTTAAATCGACCGAATCGATGTTAAGGCTCCGGATTATATATAATAGTACCTAAAACAACGTGCTCGTAGAGCTTATATAGCCTCGGTGTGCTAACCGGAAGCAGCATCGATATCTTAGTTACGGTATAAGTATAGAACCCGGATAATTAGGATTATATAATCTTAAATAAGCGACTTAAGTAGCAAATAGACTACTAAAGCAAAGGTTTAATATATAAACTAATTAATCTTGCAAAGGCGAAGCTAATAGTATTTACGGATAGGTCGTTTGCTAATAATAAAGACCTAATATTACAACTAGGCTTCGTTATTATATTAGTCAACGAGACCGAAAGGTCCGACAGCTAGTTTAAGGTTATTAGAAACATTATTTATTAGAGTTCGACGAAATGTAAGAGAGTTACCTAAAGCGTGCTAGCCTCTAAGATATACGGTATAGTTAACGGCGTTAACCTTAGGATCGCCTTAGCAACTACGCTAAAAATTATTACCGACCGACTTAAGCTACCGAACATCTAATTAATTATCTATATAGATTCGTACTCGCTCTACGAATGTCTCGTAAAGCTTAGGATAACTAAGGAGAATGGATTAATAATTAATATTATATCTCTTCGATAGTTATACAAGCAGCGAGAGATCGTAGAGATCTGTTAGATTAACGGCGAAGATAACCCAGCCGATGCTATAACGAAGGCATTACCTAACTAAGCCCTTAAACGCTTCGTAGACAATAATAGCTTAACTATTCGGATAGAGGCATACGTTCTACGTCCCTAAGTTCCCCTTTAGAGCTCTCTTTTATTTATACTTATGTATTGTATTTATTAGACTCCTTTAGTCTAATATACGTTATCCTTGCGATTAGGAAGGTTGCTTAGCAGTTAGAAAGAAAGACTGCTAGTATAGGAATATAGTTATATAACTAAGGGATAGAGTCCTAACTATATTGCCGACTATGCATAGGAAAGGGGCAATAGGGGTTATAACCACGCGGCGTATAACGCCACGTGCCCTATATAGTTAATAACCTCGTTATTAACTAAGGGCATTGTTATAACTAGAGCAGTAAGCCCTAGCGTAGGCCTTAACAATAGATTATTAAGGCATAGCAGGCTCTATAGAGGGACCCCGGCAGACGGGTATAAAGGGGCCCCCTTATTCCCCCCTTCTTAGCTAGATTAGATACAACTATAACTAATGCAACCCCCTTTATTTAGATTAATCTAAGTGAATCACCTACTAACAAAGGTCGTTATTATATACTAATAGTGCGAATCTTTCTAAGCTGCTTATAGGTTTAGCAGCGTGTCGAAAATTATAAGGCCGAATATTAATCCGAGACTTATTCGGAGAGTAGTCTAAGGAAGAATACGGCTTAACTTAGCAGATTATCGTAGTACTTTCGTACGAAGATAGTAGTCTTTAATATAGGATTTTACGTAGATAGATAGTAGTCTATTCCGCGCGAAGATATTAAGTAAGGCTTTTATTATAAATAATCCGTAAAGCTCGTTTCTAGTTAAAAGGAGGTTGTCCTTTCTAGTTTCTATAAGAGGCAGAGGAATTACTACTAATTTAGTATATAAAAGCTTATAGCGTAGGTATAGGCCTAAAGGTATAAAGGAGGATAGAGATCTATTAACCTACGGTATGCTACGAAGTAACTAAGTACTCTATATATAGTAGGTCCTTAGCCTCTATTATATAACCTTCTAACGGCGGGGTACCTAGTAAAATAACCCCGCGGCGGCGGGGTCCCTTTATTACGTAACCTAATACTCGTTCGTGCATTACTACCGAGGCTTATAATAAGCTACGTAAAGCTTTAAAGCTTACGCCTTAAGGGCGGCCGCTTAGTAGATTCTTCCGCGAGGATCTATTATATAAGCTCTTGCTCTTGCCTTAGAGATAAGCGTTAACTACTTTCTATAGCGTTGCGAATATGCTACGCGCCGTTAAGCCGCTCTCGTAGGGTAGTCTAAGGTATAGCATACTCGCGGCTTATAAGCGCGATAGAGGACCCGCGTTCTACGTCTTTATATACGTTATTAAAATTAATCTTATAGCGAGCGTTAGAAATATCTATAATAAGAATTTAATACGTAAATAGCTTTAATTAATATAATTATAATAATTCATATTTATATAAATACTATAAGTCGCGACTTAGATTACGTCGCGGACCTTAGGGGTAGTAGACCCTTAGTTATTAGATCGTAGACCTACGGCCTACTAAATAAGGATGCGAGAGATATACGTTATAGCGGCTATAATACCGCTAAAAGCAGTAAATTAATGTATGTGATAATAATGCTTATTGTGCTTAATAAGGGGCTAACTTAAGACCTTATTTAAGGGGTCTTTATAAGGTGCGATATAGGTGCGGCCCGAAAGTAGGTGCGGCCTAGGGTCGGCTTTATAAGGTATACGTAAGGGGCAGTGATATAATTAATATCACTAGTGGCTTTTGCTATTAGCGTGATAGCACCCCTCGTCGTCGTTACAATTGTGACATTAATTAATAGCCTTCCTGTTCGAGACCCCTTAAAGAAAGGGGCTCGGGGCAGCTAGCTGTAAGGCAGGTGCATCGGCGTAGGCGCAGCTTACGTACCGCCCGTAGAGGCGGCGCATTAGGGCAATGCGACGATGGCATCTACGTCTTAGGTTAACGTCTACTAGGTTATTCCTGCCTGCGGTTGCCGAGGCCTATAGCGCGCCGGGTCACGTGCGGGGGCACACGTGCAGCCTAGGACATGCTGCTATTAAAGAGGGGATAAGTGTAAGGTGCGATACGGGTGCGGCCCGAAAGTAGGTGCGGCCCGGGGTCGGCTTTATAAGGTGTACGTAAGGGGCAGTAATACAATTAATGTCACTAGTGGCTTTTGCTATTAGCGCGATAGCACCCCTCGTCGTCGTTATAGTCTTTTAGGCTAATTTCCCGTCCGTAATCCCGCACGTAATCCCGTATATAATCCCTTTACCCGGGGATCTAACACACTCCTTTAGCTTCGATCTTAATGCGAGGGAAGCTAGACTTAAGAGCTTAAATAGCTTAAATCCGGGGTCTTTTCTAATAAGTCGATTAATTAGGGCGGATTATCGTATTCTGCCGGGTCCTCCTTACGACCGTAGTAGTAAATTGCAACTCGGCATTTTATGCCTTTACGCTACCGTATACGCCTTTAGCGGTAGTAATACGCCTTATTCCTCCTATATTTAGTCGATTAGTCGATCGCTTTAGAAGGTTTATATAGTTTATTAGAGTATAAGGCCTTTTAATAGTCGGATTAGGCATAATAGAGAGTCTTTAGGCTCCTAGCTTAAAAGCTTCGTTAAGACTATATTCTATATGTGTTAATTAACTAGCTAAGGTTATAGGCGCTTAGGGCTTTAGGAAAACCCTATAGCGGGGCGTTAACTAATGCGCCTACCTAATAGGGATCCTTAATACCCTTTTGCTTAAACAAGTAGTCCCCTACTTACTAAAGCAATTAATAGAACCTAAATAGGAAATAGTGTATTAGCATATGCGATGCGAAATAATAACAAAAATACCCTTAATCCTCTATTATATAGCAGTAGCGGCTTTTAGGCGCTCGCGATCCTTCTCTAGCATCGTGCGGCTCGCGTACTATAAGCTACGGACCGGGTGTCCGTCGCGACTATACGCGGGGAATAGATTTATTCTATTATACCTACTAGGAAGGCCGAATCCTCCTAAGGACGCGAGAGAGTAAGCATTACCCGGATAGGCGGCCGTAATAGCCTAAAGACCGTCGTAGTAGGGTTAGTGCTTTCGGGTGCGCTACCGCACTCGTAAGACCTAATCTCCCGGCGCGTACACGCGGATTAGTCCCTTACGTTCCTATAAGTAGGCTTATATATAGGCGCGAGCGGCCTTAAGGCTAGTGATATAACCTCGTGCGATAGGAGCAGGATGCTATTGCATAAGTTCTTAGGCCTACGCGATATCTTCCTCTACTATAGGATCGCGGGTATAGGCTACGTACGTAGCTTTATAGTACTACTCTAGAGGCTAGGTTCTGTATAATAAGAAGAATAAGCTATAGCCGTGCGGGCCTTCCTAACGGTTATATAGGTAAACGGCTCGTATTAAACGCTATGCTAACGGTATAAAAGGATTATCGAGATGTAGGCGGTAGATAATAGCCTTAAGCACTCCGTTCGCTTATTCGACCTTTCCGTTCCTACGAGGTCGAGCGGGCGTAATAGGCTTAACGGTTATACTAAAACGCTTATAATAGTCTTAGGCTTATTGCCTAGCAAAACAACCTATATTATCGCTTATAATCTCCCGTAGCGGGCTAAATCGCGTGCTAATAGTCTATAGGACTAAGATAGTTCCCTTAAAGTCTATAGACTACGTAATAGCAGAGATAAGCCAGCCGGTTGCGTACTCTACGGCGTTAAGCAGCTATTGCCTTTACACCCTATATAGTCGATAGCCTACCTTATTAAGGGCGGCACGGGTGCTAAAGGCATTAGGTTAAAGAGCGTAAGATCCGGCGGCTTTATTAGTTAGTAGGACTAGTAACGGCGAATAGCTTTATAAGCTACGAGCGGGAGTTCTAATTGCTAGTATCTTATAGATAAAAACCGTATAATATAGCTAACGGTACTATGCCCGGAGGCCTTATATACTTGCTTAGCTATATCTACGAGAGCTTTATACTCTAGTATTAGCAGTAGTACGATTGCCTTTATAAGGTTTAGCGGCTCGCTAGGAGGAAAGGAACGCTTATTCTAGCGAATGCGGTATAAACTGCCCTTTAACTCGCAGAAGTATGTATTCGCCTAATGCGGTGTGATATTACACGGTAGAGTCTCGCTAGATGTAAGGAATTCGAAGATTGCTTATTAATTAATTCGTGCTAGCTATTCTAGTCGAGTAACGAGCCCTATAGCGTTAGGAGCGGCGTTATCAGCTTCGGGCGTAGGTTTAAGCGCTATATCGTATGCGGGATCGTCTTCTAGGATCGTTATAAGCTCGTCGTTATCGTTAATTACAGCTATCCTCCCCTCGTCGGCGTTATAAGCTATATCCTTATCGTATAGCGGGTGAGAGAGATAATTAGCGAGTATATTCGCTTTACCGCTACGATATACGATCTTAATATTATAGTATTCGATAACGTCGAGGAACTAAACAACTCGCATAGGTTAGTCTATCTTAGTGCGTAGGGTCTTAAGAGACTTATAATCTATAATAATAGTAATATCCGCGCCTTTAACCTAATGCTTTTAGTGTTATATAGCTATTATAATCCTTAAAAGCTCTTATTCTTACGTAGAATAACGCTACTGCGTTTCGGTAAGCTTCTTAAAGAAGTAGGCCACTAGGTAAAGGTAGGAACGCTCTTTACTACCTATTAGGTGTATATACGGCTATAGAAGAGCTACGCCGATACACCTTCCTAAGGCATTACTTTTAATAATTATAAAGAGCATTTAGCTAAACTTAACGAGGATTAGTATCGTTATAATAACATTATAAATCCGTTCCTAAGCAGCTTTAGCTTCCGTAGTTAAGGTAATAGGGACGTTCTTGCTATTAAGGGACTATTCGATTAATAGGATAGATAGGTCCGAAAAGTTCGGGATTAGTATACGTAGGTATCCGGCCGCGTAAATAAAAGCGCGGATTTCCGTAGTAGTCGTAGGCATTAAGCGGTCGTAAATAGCGGTAATCTTAAGAGGATCTGCCCGAATGCCTCTAAAATAGACGATAAAGCCTAAAAATATACCTATATCGACGAAGAGCTTTATCTTCTTAGCGTTTAAAAGCAGGCCGTACTCGACGGCGCGGGTAAAAAAGGCGAGCAGGCGTTCGTAAAGCTGCTCGACTATATCGGCCTAAAGGCATATATCATTAAGGAGACTAGCGGCGAACTCGTGCAGTAGCTGTAAAACTTCCTCTATAAAAGCTTAGAAAGTAGCCGGGGCGTTCGTAAGGCCGATAGGCATAGCTTCCTATTTCCTAAGGCTTACGTTAGGGCATATAAGGCGTGCTGCGTAAGATCGTGCGATAATAATCTAGCTAGGAAGAAGCCTTATAGGCTGCTATACGAGGGTGTAGAAGACACCCTAGCACGAGAGGCTGACTAACTAAAAGTAGGGCGAACTATAACACCTCCCCTCAGCCGAATAGCCTATATAAGGCTCTTAATAACACGGCAAATACGCACTCTAAGCGTTCTTAAAGCTTCCTTCTATAGCTCTTTTCCTTCCGTAAGTCATCCTTCCTCTATTCGTAGGGCTTTTTGCCCTTCTAATTGCCTAATTAGGCTAATCCTTCTTCGAATCCTTTTCCTAATTAGGAAGAAGCCTTCGTCGTTAAATCCCGGGTTAAAGCCCAAGCTAGTGCCTAAACTTCTCGTGGTTTATACGTAAGAGCGGCTTTGTTAAGCCGTTAGCGATTATTTCCTCGGTCCGGACCTAATAAAGCTAAAAATAGCCTATCGCCGTGCGTTAGATAATCTATTTAAAGTAGCGATTAATGTGCCTCGTACGGCCCGCATTCGCCTTATTAAGAACAGCTAGTCTCGCATTCTAACTATCGGTGTATATAATTATCGGCGTAGGTTGTAGGTAGCCTACATCGTGCAAAAGCTTCGCTTGCTATATAGCTGCTATGCTAGCCGGGGTGAGGTTAATGAATTCTGCCTCTATAGATAAGGTTATTACTAACGTCTGTCGCTTCGAACGCTAAAAGATCGGTCCGTCGGCTAAAAAGACTATATACCCGGCTGTAGAACAGCGGGTTCGAAGATCGTTAGCAAAAGAGGCGTCGGTATAAACGCGTAGCTTTAGATCGTTAGTCGAATAACGGCCGCTAAAGACAATGCCTAAGGTTAAAGATCCCTTAAGATAACGCAATAAATGCTTTAAAATAGCTAAGTGCGTTGCCGTAGGATTGTAATTTGCCTTTAATAACTTATTCACTATGTATAATAAGTCTAGCCTAGTCCCTATTGCTAGCTAATTTAGGCTGCCGGTCCTTTAGAGCTACTATTTAAAAGGCATTACCGATTATTATTATTTCTAGTTCGCTAGGATAACGGTCTTTAGCGGCTATAGCGTTATTGCCGTATTCGCGATATTACTACCGAACTCCTTAAGGATCTTTATCGCGAATCTTATCTAATATAGGCGAATCGTTTGGTTAACGCGATCCCGGTCTATTTCTAGTCTTAAGAACTTAGTCGGCTCCTTAAGACTCTTTATCTTATATAGGCCGCTTAAAAGGCGAGCCTTATCTACAATAAGGTCTCGTATAGCTGCTGCGATTAATATATCGTCGAAGTAGAGGATTAGAAGCGTGCTATTATCGTAACGAAATAGGCATAATTCTGCCTTTAGCTAAACAAAGCCTAAAGCAATAAGGTTAATAATAACTTTATTAAACTACTAACGAGGGGCGGCCTCGTGCCTATATAACGCTCGCTATAGCTTATAGACGCGGCTAGTGCCGTTAGTTAGACCGTAGGGCTTCTTAATATAAATTTCCTCCCTTACTTTAGCGTGCGGGAAGGCGTTAACTACGTTGAACTTCTTATATTCGAGGTTATCCGAAGCTACGAGAGTAGTAAACACGCGAATAGAAGCCTAGTATGCTATAGCGGCGTAGACGTCTTAATAGGCCTATTTATAGAGTCCCGGTCTCCGCGAACATACTAACGGGCCTTTGCGATGCTATCGGCTCCCGCAATATGCTTTTTAAGAAAGACCTAACGGCCCGGAAGGACTTAACAGCCTCGTAGGCGGGAAATAAGAATCTAAGTCCCTTTATCGTTAAGTTTACGGTATTCCTTCCTTATAGTAGGCAACTAGCGACTCTTATAGTTAGGGTAGTCTATAGCCTACTTCTAGTTCTTTAGAGTCGTATTAGGCTATATAAAAGCTAGAGCCGCTCCTACACTAAGAATCTAGGGAGGATTAGTCTTACAATAGGTGTTATTTTCGCGAAATACTACGAGTTACTATAAACTAGATAACTCCCTACGGCTGCTGCTACGGCTGCCGCGAGCACGGCTACTTTAGCTACGGCCTCGTCCCGGACGTTTGTTATAGTCACGGGCCTAATATAGTCGCGAGGTCTAGCGAGAATGAAATAGCAATGCCTTATTCTTAGAAGCCGGATTCGAGTCCTCTATATCTTCGTGCTCCGTAGTCTCCTCGTTAAAATAAATATAACGCTGCTATTGCCCTATAGCAGGCGTCGGATCGGGTGTTAGGATATGACTTAGGTCCTTAAGCACCCCCTATAGGGTAGATAGGTCGAGTTCTTCTTTACGCGGCGAAGCGGCTTTATCGTCGTGCCTCGCATTGCGTTTTCTATCTACGGCTTTAATCTTCCCTATGTCGAATAGGTAGGTGACTTTATCGTCATCCTCCTATAGGGTAGCCTTAAATTTAACGTCGTTAATAATAGGGCGCTAATGCTCCTTACTATCCTAGAAGCGGATATCTTAAGCGCGTATAACGATCTTCTTCTCGGGAAGCTAGACCTTATATATATGCCCGTTAAGTCCCTTTATGCCTACTAGGCGACCTTTCTAAGCTCGTAGGGCTATCTTTGCACTTTTAACCCTCTACTAATGCGGGATAGTAACGAACGTAGTATAGCCTTAAGCCTTTATATACTTAATACTATATAAGTATAGCGTGTGGATCTCGTTAAATAAAACCTTAATTAGGGCTCTACCGTCCTTATAGGCGCTCGTCGGAAGCATATTATTAACGTAGACGCTTATCTCTATAAAGTACGGCTATAAAAAGGCCGGAAGGTTTATATCGGCGTAAATATAGCGTGCGAGGTCTATTAAAGTACGGCCCGCACGTTTAGTAAGTCTATTCTACTCTAGAGTACAGGGGGCACTAAAGCGAAGGATAAATCCGTCCTTATCTGCCTATTTAAATATTGCATCCGACTAGAACTCTAACGCGTTATTAAAATATATAGACTAAACCTTATTATTCGTAGAGTAGGCTTATACCTGCCTTATCTAACTATAAAGCAAGTTATATGCCTCTCCTCGGTTAGCCGCGAATAGAACCTAATAGAACCTTATATATATACCGATCCCGTATAGCGAGTACTACTTACCGCCGAAACCGGTAGGTAAGTGCTAAATAAAGTCCTAGAAGACGTATGCTAGGAACTATAATAGCTTAACTAACGATGTCCGGCTAACTATAAGGTCGACCTTTGCAAAATAATAGGCCTTATAAAAGAAGTCGTTAAGGCTATCTATATTAACGTTAATGCCTAACTTTCGGCACGCGTTAAGTACTCTAGCCTTACCCGTATATCTAAGTCTACAATATATAAGCCTATAATCGACCTTCCTATTAACCTTTATTAAGGTCTTTAGTAACGCCGTAAAGGCAAGGTCGGGGTACGTATCTCGAATCGTAGGGTTACCCGCAGCCCAAGCATTACGAACAGTGCTAACGCTAAGTTCCTAGGTGATCTTATAGACTGCCTCCCCTATATCTTAAAAAGCCAGTCGGCTATTAAATCCGTCTAGCACGATACCCTTATCCTAAAGGACTTTAGAGCTTATTAAATTCGCGGGTGCATTAGGGCAGTAGCGAACGTTAGTTAGGTTAAGAGTTAAGTCTTAAATCGTTATACGTATAGTGCCTACGCTTAGGACCCGAAGGTTGCTACCGTTTAATGCTTATATTAGACGATAGGCCGGAGTAGGAGTAAAGGTCGTAAACTACTTTAAGTCGTTAAAGTACGTATACGACTATATCCCGTAAGGCCTTACAACTCGTAGCGAGGATAGCGTCCTTAAACGACGTAAGACTTATAGCGAATAGGGTTATATCGCGTTTGCCTGCCGCTACGATATTTATATTGCCCTTCTTAAAAGGATTAATGCCTTATTAACGCTATTCTTCCTGTTTCTATTCTAGGGCTTTATCGGGGTAAAGAGTCCAGCAGTTGCTTAGCTTATAACCTCTACTAGCAGCGACGATATAACCACATTCGAGTTTTACTTACTTAGACAAGTTATTATTAGTTCGGGATCTAGTATTATCGGAGCTACCTCTACCTCTACGGCCTCTGCCGCGGCCTTTGCCTCGTCCTCCTCTACGGCTATTGTCTATTATAGATAGGGTTAAGGATGTTAACTTATCTTAGATAGCTAACGCCTAAGAGCCGGGGACATTTTAAGATCCCTTCTCTACCTAGCATTAATATTATAAGAACTTATCGATAGCGGCTTTAGTAGGAAAATCATCCTTCTTATAGTCGTATTGCTAAGCGTAAAACCAATAAAGGTAACCCGTCCGAAAGCTATAGATAGCCGTATAAACGTATATATTTTCGTCTAGTATCTTATAAACGGCCCTTAGTTAACGCTAGCATTACTCTAGTCGTCGTAAGTATATATCTAAAGTAGCAAAGTTATAAGCTTTAAGTCTAAAAAACTTAAGCATTGTCTCTACGATAGAAGACTTAAGCAGCTATAATGCTGCTCGTTATATAAGGAGGTATATCTCTTAACTTATAGAATCAATTGTCTAACCTCCCCTCGTAACTATCTCCTTTAGATTATCGGATAGAGTGATTATAAGGATTCTCGTGGCCTTTAGGTCGTTTCTTTGCTAGTCCTTTTGTTCTTCGGTAATACTAATCGTGCCTACCGGTCGTTCGGGTCTAGGGACGAGCCCTTAGACGTATTCGTAAATATCTCACATTTTAAACGTAAGATTTACGTTAATTAGCTAGGCGGTATAGTTTTCTAGTCCCTTTAGACGTTTAATCGTGCCTATTAGGGCTCTATCGTCGTTCGCTATCTCGAACGTCCCGTTAGGCAACTGTCCCGTGGGTAAAGAGGCGTTGTTATAGGATTTTATGCGTAGAAAAACTCTTTAAATAGGCGTTTAGGCGAAAAAGCAGCTATAAAGGCGAGAAAAGTCGGAAAAAGATCGTAATGATTAAAAAGAACCACTCACAAAGCGTAGGGATACGTTTTAGCGGCGCTTATAACCTCTTAAGGCTTACGTTAGGGCATGCAAAGCGTGCTGCGTAAGATCTTGCGATGATAATCTAGCTAGGAAGAAGCCCTATAGGCTGCTGTGCGAGGGTATAGAAGACACCCTAGCACGAGAGGCTGACTAACTAAAAGTAGGGCGAACCACAACACTATTCGTATAGGCCGAAAGGCGTGACGAAGGCAGTCTTCTCGCAGTCTTCTAGTGCGATGCGAATGTGCTAAAAACCGTCTTATAGGTCGATAAAAGCATAATAGTAATGCCCGGCTGCTCGTTATATCTTATCTATAGTGTTTAGGAGAGGATACGTATACTTCTTCGTTAGGGTATTAAGTATACGGTAGTCGGCGTAGATACGCTAAATAACTTGCCTACGGGCATTATACTATAGGCCTATAGGTGCCTTCTTCTGCGTTAATAGTAGAGGAGATAACCACGGACTAACGGACTTTCGAATAATACTCCCCTTATGTTTCTTAATAAAGTTCTTAATAGCTTACGCCTGCGAGGGACTATAGCGTCGGGGAGCCTGCCGTATAGGCGTGCTATTACCTATGTTAATCCTATAGACTGTCTTAGCTAATTTCTCCGTTCGACGAAGTAACGCGTTAA
This sequence comes from Ophiocordyceps sinensis, assembly GCA_012934285.1. Lineage (NCBI taxonomy): Eukaryota > Fungi > Ascomycota > Sordariomycetes > Hypocreales > Ophiocordycipitaceae > Ophiocordyceps > Ophiocordyceps sinensis. The sequence continues at coordinate 10,501,544 of JAAVMX010000004.1, forward strand.
TAAGCTCGGGGAATTTAGCGACGTAGAGGTCTATATAGCGTTTTGCTTAATCCGGGGTATTAATATAAAAACGAATAGCGTTAGCGGGCTATACGTCTATCGAATTAGCAAAGACAATAATAGAAAAGATATTTAACTGCTAGGGATATAATAGGGGTTAGCCCTTAAGGTTGCGTAGTCGAATCGCACCTTTTCCCTTATAAGAGACTCTTAGAGCATAAAACACCGACCTTCTAAGGTAAGGTCACTAGGAAAGGTGCCGTTAGGCATAACTCTATAAGAAAGGCTTACCGAGCCTATCTAAGCATTATCTCCCTTCTACTATATAGCGATAAGGACGTCGTTACTAATACTAAGACCGGGTATTCCTCTAATGCCCTTTATAGTAGGGGAGACCTATAATAGGTATAGGGCAAGCTTATTCGCAAGGGAAGAAGAGACGTAATAAGCTATAGACCTATAGTTAAAAAAGGTAGAGAGAGTAGAAGATAGGGAGGTTATAAGTCGAGAAAGGAAAATGCTATACTACTCCTTAAAGCCTTCTCGTAGAGGCTATTGTATGGCATTAATGCCACCGCCTACGGCTATATAGTAGGCGGTATCGCACCCCTATTAGTAGTTCGCATTTATACCTTCTTCTATTACGGCTAGAATAGCCTTAGTCTCTATATCGTCCTCCTTATACTAATGCGTAGGGTCTTAATCTTCTTCGGTGTTATTAAAGACCTCTATATCGTAGTAGACGTGCGGACGGCTAGCTTAGCCGCGCTAATTGCCTTATATTCCCCCTCGGGTACTTCGGCCTCGGTTACCTCTACTATAGTCGCTGCCGCGACCCTAAGAGCTATTGCCTTAAGAGCGCTAGCGGGTGCCGAAAGCCTTAGCGGCTTCGTATATTATGCCCTTAATTATAACTTCTCGAGGCGTGCTAGACGAGGATGCCGTAGTAGTAGGTATAAGCGAAGACAATAGTCTATAATCCTAGGCCTAATAGCTAGCTTTGCCGTAGTTAAAGTATATATTCGACTTTAATATAGCCGCAAAAGTAGAAGCGGCGATAGCTTTATTATTATCGGCGGCAGTAGGGTAGACTATCGTATTAGTCGTACGCGGGTCGGCGATAATAATGCCTAGTAGACCTAAATAGGATAAGTCTAATAGTAGGCTAGGAGTAGGCTTAATAACTTCTATTATTACCGGCTTATTGCTAATAGCCTTATTAATCCTCTAGGTTTAGTATAGCTAACCTTCCTACGTGCGGATCGATATAGCGGGCTTACCGTAGATATCTTCTATAGGCTAACGCGTTTGCTCGCTAGCTAATAGCATAAGACGCTAAATAAGGGCTATGCTATATAGCGTAGTAATATCGGAACCGATATACGACTAAATGTATAGGAGGTTATTCCGAATATACTGGAGGGTAATAGTACGGACACTAGGGCTGCGTTTCTTAATATTAGGAAGGTTTAAAACCGCATCTCCGATGCGCTAGGCAAAGTTAACGAAGGCCTCGTCCTTAAATAACGCTAGTTAGGCGTAAATAGCCAACGGCGCGTCTAAAACACCGTAGTCTCTTAGGACCGTAAAAATGCCCCTAAGGAGTAACATCTAGTCTAAGTGCCTAACGTTAACCTAATACGCGATAGGGCCGAAGCCCTTATACAACTCGTTAGCTATCTAAGTAGGCTAGAGGTTATATAGTATCTACCCGATAAGAAACGCGGATTATATCTATTAGAGCTTTTAGAGGACGGTATAGTCCGCCTAATATAACTTCTATTTAGGCTTTATAGTAATCTTATTTCGGTTGTTAGTTACTATATCGTTAACGTCTCTAGTAGCTTTCGCTTATAGCTAGATGCTTTTTACGAGAGTCTTAGTAGCTCGATCGTAAGTAGTATTATACGGAATGTGTATAAGATAGTCGAAGTTTAAACGTAAGTCGGGACCTCGTTCTAGGAATACGTACTAGTCGACGGCTCTATCGTCGTAGTATAAGAAAGGCTTTACCGGCAGCTAGTGCTATTACGGTAGAACCGGTTGCTAAGCGGGTTGCCTATACTACGGCTAAGCCACCTACTCTTACTACTGCTAATTTAAACAAGCAAATCGCTGCTCGCTTATAAGGTTAGCAGCTAGCGTTGCTATAACGCTTTAGTTAGGCAGGTCTACGGGAGGAGTAAGAGGCGACGAATAGTCCGGCACGGGAGGCGCGGGAGGAACGGGAATAAGTCCTAAAGCTAAGGAGCTAGCAGTAGGTAGTAGTGCTAGAAGAGGAGGTAGTGCTTATGCTCGAAAGAGACCGGCTAAGCGCTCCTCTATACGCTCTATCTAGGTAGCTTAGCGCTCCTCGAAACGCTCTATCTAAGTGATTTAGTTATCTTCTAGCTATCTAAGCTAGTTAGCTTACTATCGAGACTACTAACGTATTTTACCGTAAAGTTCTTTACGTAAGTCGTTAAGGTAAGTGTTAAAGACTTCGTTTTAGCGGGTTATCTTCTAGTCTACCTATCTCCTTAGGCTAGCGACTAAACTAGTCCTGCTCGGCTTAGGGCCGATAGTAGAGCTTGCTATAGAGCCCCGGCGAGAGCTTCGGTCTACTCTTAGTTCGTCCTTAGATAGCGAATTCGGCGGCAACGCTGCCGACATACTATACAACGTTAAAGAAAACTAGGGTAGAACGTAAGTTTAGGGTAATACGATAGGTCTATATAACGCGAAACGCTAGGGTGCGTAGTTCGTCCGATTCTTAAAGAGGCTAAGGTTCGCTCTTTAAAAATACGTATTTTTAAGGCCTTTTAATAGTCGGATTAGGCACAATAGAGAGTCTCTAGGCTCCCGGCTTAGAAGCTTCGTTAAGACTATGTTCTATGTGTGTTAATTAACTAGCTAAGGTTGTAGGCGCTTAGGGCTTTAAGAAAACCCTGCAGCGGGGCGCTAACTAATGCGCCCACCTAATAGGGATCCTTAAGTATACGGACGGACGAGGGCTTTATATAGCCGAGGCTTATATAGTTAAAGCTAGTGTTCCTAAGGGCTTGTGGGTATAGCCGAGGGTTGTATTCCCGAGGGCTCGTGTGTATAGCCGAGGGTTGTATTCCCGAGGGCTCGTGTGTATAACCGAGGGTTTTATATTGCTAATAGCTCTATATTGCCGAGGGCTCTATATAGCCGAGGGTTGTGTTCCCGAGGGCTCGTGTGTGTGCATAGCCGAGGGTTTGTATAGCCGAGGCTCGTAGATAAAGTCGAGGCTTATATAGCCGTGGCTTATAGATTAACTCGAGGCTCGTATAGCCGTACCGTAGAAACTTATAAAATTCGGACGGTCTTAGCGGTGTGGGGAAGTAGGGGCCCTGTATGTCTTAGCACCACTAAATATATATATATTATATACCTTCTTTGCGTTGTGTGCGTAGAGCGCTGCTTAGGCGGGCGCGGGCAGATACACTGCTAGTATAAATTTAGTAGCGCTAGGACCTATAGGGGCCCTGCCCCCCTAGACCGCTAAGACCGTCCGAATTTTATGAGTTTCTACGGTAGGCTTGTATGGCCGTAGGCTTCGTATAAAGTCGAGGCTCGTGTGAGTAATGCGGACGAAGCCGCGAGAGCTGCTTACTTAAGTTATTGATTAAGTAATGCGGACGAATGCCGTGATAGGTGCGGACGAGGGAGTCTTCCGTCGCCGCGAGAGCTATTTGCTTGAGTAAGTAAGTGTATACGAGGGAGAAGGACTCTACCGCTCGCTACGACGAGGGACTCTGCCTCTCGCCGTAAGAGCTGCTTGCTCGAGAGCTACTTGCTCGAGAGCTGCTTGCTTAAATAAGTATTCGTGACGAGGGTGGTCTTTCGTCTTGCTGCGAGTGTTGCTATTTAAGCGATTGTTGCTTCTTTATTATGCCGCGACGAGGGAGTCTTCCGTCGCCGTGAGAGCTACGTGCTCGAATAAGTATACGGACGAGTGAGTCTTCCGACGCTACGAGAGCTGCTCGCTACGACGAGGGACTCTGCCGCTCGCCGTAAGGGTGTTTTCTTAAATAAGTATATAGACGAGGGAAAGGGACTTTCCCTTCTTTCCGCCGCCGCGAGCTATTAGCTCGTCGAGAGCTATTAGCTCGTGTGTTAGATAAGTGCGCGGACGAGAGAGTCTTTGTCCCGCCGCGGCGAAATATATATGCTGCGACGAGAGAGTCTTCCTCCCGCCGCCGCGAGTAATACCGCGAGTTCGAGGGCGCTCGCTGTGTATAAGTTTACTACGACGACGAAAGAATCTTCTTTTCTTCTCGCCGCCGCAAGCGCTTATCGTAACGACGAAAGAGTCTTCTTCTCTTCCCGCCGCCGCGAGCTATTAGCTTATAAGCTAATAGCTTATGTCTTATCTATTTAATGCTACGGAGGGGTTAACTCCTTATTTATAGGCCACTAAGGGGTTAACTCCTAATCGTATAGACTTTTAATACCGCGGAGGGGTTTACTCCTAATCGTGCGGAATAATTCCACGTTTGTATAGACTTAATGCCGAGGAGGTGTTTGCTCCTTATTTATACAGACTTATTAATGCCACGTTTATATAGACTTAATAATGCCGAGGAGGGGTTTACTCCTTATTTATACAGACTTAATATAGGAACAAGGGATAAGGGATACGTACGAGGCAGTTGCAGCCACGTGATCCCACGTAATCACGTGTGTGCAACGAGGCTACGTCACCTATAAAAGGGGCCCCTTTCCCCTCTTCCCTCCTAGCTAGATAAGACAATAAGAACTAAATACCGCACCCTATCATACGTGCGATAGGTTCGCTTCCGGCTGCTTACCGTAGAGAGCCTTACTAATACTAATTAGTGATTAAAACGCTTAATCATAGATTAGCTAGGTGGAAGAGATAGACCCTTAACCCTTAAACGCCGGCATCGCTATTTTCGCAGACTATAGCGACCCGATGGAAGGATTATCTATGCTAAGAATAAGGGACCTTTTAGATTACCGTTTAAATCCCTTCTAACTATTATTAGCATCGCTGTTTTCGCAGACTATAGCGACCTACTCGATAGTGCGTCTATAACGCGACGAGCCCGCTGCCCGCTCCCGGCAAGCATCGCCCTTTTAAAGTCGCTATTTTCGTAGACTATAGCAACCTAATCGACCCCGTTGCTCCCTAAAGGCAAGTATCGCGAACCTTTAACTATCGTTGTTTTCGTAGACTGCAACGACCTAATCGTTCCCGCTGCTTATACCGATAAACCATCACGAAGACCCTCGTGTACGATAAAGACCCCGCCGTCTTCCGACCCGGCACTATATATAGTCCGCTTGCTCCCTTAAGCCCGGCACCTATACAGTCCGCTTGCTGCTTTAAGCCCGGCCTGCTGGTTGTTCTTTGCTGTTTAAAGAACTACTAGTGTGTGCTACCTGCTTTGCCCTTTGCCGCCTCGAAGCAGGACCTACAAGAACCCGGCCACGCCCTTTTTAGGCCCTACAATAGACCTGCTTTACCCCGGCACTAATATACAGTCCGCTTGCTTCTTTAAGCCCCTATCAATAAGAACACCCCGGAGGAACACCCCGGAAGGCAATACGATATTAGCCCCCGTCGACTAGCGTACGACCCTTTTAAAAGGCATTAGAGTCTACGAGACCCTCTATAAGCATGTCGACCTTAGCCTTTAGGAGGAAGATATCCGCCCCGGCGAAGGAGCTTAAAATGCCCCTATCCCGACTTAAGCCGCCGTAACTACGTACGTCGCCCGCTTTATAGTATATACGGAGTTCGACGTATACATCTAGGGGGAAGAGCTTCTCGACTACTTCCGAGACTATTTCGAGGGCTAGACTAAGGCTACTTAGAATACGGTCTATCGAGACTTTAAAAGAGCGTTGCGAACACTTATACGGCGGCGCGGGGTCTATATAGGATATAGGAATAGACCCCTCGCGCCTTAATTTATAATGCTATAGACTATAGAAGACCTCCCCGCCTAGTCTGCCGACGAATTCTTAGAAGCGTAATTCGATATCGGCATAGCGGCTTAAGAGAAGCAAGCAGCCGTAGCTACTATCGCCGTAACGTTAGTTCCGCCCTCGCCCTTCCTAGCCGTATCGTTAATCTCGGCCTTAGTCTCGTCCGACGAAGCTTCCCCGGCTTTAATACTTTAAAGAGCCGCTAGAGTGTTATTACCTACGTCCTCGCCTATTATATCGTCACCTGTTGCTCCGCCCGCTATTCCTTCGCCTATTGCTCTATTACCCGTTATTTCCGGCCCGCTACTACTAGTCTTTCCCGGCCCGTTTCCCGACTATATTATCCCTGGCTAAGTCCCTAACGCCGTTCTCTAAGCTCCTTAGGCTATATAACACACGGTCTATCCGATAAGCCACCGGTTCCGGCACCCTAAGTTCGTTACCCCGGCTGCTTAATACCAGCCGGCTGTACTATTCTAGCCTACCGCCTAGTACTAGCCTACCGCCTAACCGTTTATACCTACCGCCGTTCTTACCCTAATTCCTACCGCTATTCCTACCGCTATTCCTACCGCCGTTGCCTATATCCCTATCCCTACTATCCTTAAATTTCCCCTTAAGGCATATATAATAATACCGCCGCCTAAGGTCCTAAACGTCCCTACGGACGCTAACCTTATACTGCAATTCGCTAAGGCGTAGAAAAAGAACTATAGCTATATAGGAAACCTATACGATATCCTAGACGATAAGGTCTAGCTCTTTATATAGACCTATTATAGCCTGCGAGTCGCCCCCGGCTAGTTCTATAGGCTAGTTAGTTAAATCCTCGCTAGCCGTGCCGAGGACTACTATATCCGGTATATTAATTAGACTACGGCTACGTTCTAAGCCGTATACGACGCTTTATAACGCTACTTCGATATAGGCGTTAATTACGAATAGTACTTTACGACTTAGACTACGACGACGTTCCTAAGGCTTTAAGCCTAACACCTGGAAAAGCTACTTCCCGAAATCCTCGAGATGCTGTTTAATAAGCTATAGCTTTACTAACGAGCCCTAGGAGGTATATTCGCAGACTAAGACCTAGAGACTAACGTCCCTTTGCGAATAACTCTCGTCTAGGCCTACCGTAGCGTTCCGGAACTCGAGCCCGCCTTTTTCCGCCCGGCCGTACGCATTAAAGAGCTATTTTCGGACCTACGATCGTCCCTCGAAACGCACCTTATACGCCGCCCCGACTAGTAGTTTTTCGGCCGTGTAAGAGGTCGTTCTAAGGCACTACGTTCCGTGCGTTCGAGACCTAGTCTTAGTTAGCCGTACGGACGGGGCTACGGACGATAATAAGGCTATATCCTCGCCGAAGAGGATAACGAAAATGATAGGACTAATAAGCTCGGCTAGCTAACCTTTTCCGATACTCCCTAATAGCCGAGATAACGTTCTTTGCGGCCTTTATTCTTTATTTAATGACTTTCCTTGTTTAAAGACTGCGAGTGTATTCCCTGCTTTTTTTTTCCCTTTTCGGCGCCCTATTCTTCCCCTTTTCGGCGCCCCGTTCCCTCTTTTGCTTCCCCTTTTAGTGCCCGAAACAAGCGCCGAAATAAGCCCTATTTCGCCTCGGCAACGTTATATACCGACCCTATAGCACTCCGGCAACGTTCTTTCCTAGCCCGAACATACGATCTTACTTACGCTTTATTTCACGCTCTTTTCCCGGCCTAAAGATAACTCTATCTCTTGCTCTGCTTCGCCCCTCTGCTTCGCCCTAAAGCTTAATGCTTCCTAACGCTCTTTTTCCCGTACGTTATACGGCTGTTTGTAAGGCTATTGCAAGGTTAAAAAGCCGGATCTACGATAATAACACGGCCCCGTTTAACCGGGCTATAGATCCCTATTTAGCCCCTTATTGCCCCTTATTGCTACGTTCGTTTAGGCTGTTTTTCACTATCTTATAAAAACTGCTAGTATAGGAATAAGGGATAAGGGATACGTACGAGGCAGTTGCAGCCACGTGATCCCACGTGATCACGTGCGTGCAACGAGGCTACGTTACCTATAAAGGGGCCCCCTTTCCCCTCTTCCCTCCTAGCTAGATAAGACAATAAGAACCAGACACCGCACCCTATCACACGTGCGATAGGTTCGCTTCCGGCTGCTTACCGTAGAGAGCCCTACTAACACTTAATGCTATATTTATATAGACTTAATAATGCCGAGGAGGGGTTTACTCCTTATTTTTACGGACTTAATGCTATATTTATATAGACTTATTAATGCCACGTTTGTATATACTTAATGCTTCTAGCGAAAGAGGGAATCACCCCTTCGCCTTTACTAATAGCAGGATATGTCTTTAGCTAGCTAACGAGGGAATTACCCTCTCGCCTCTACTAGTAGTAGTAGGATATGTGTTTAGCTAGCTAACGAGGGAATTACCCTCTCGCCTCTACTAGTAGTAGTAGGATATGTGTTTAGCTAGCAAACGAGGGAATTACCCTCTCGCCTCTGCTAGTCGTAGTAGGATGTGTGTTTAGCTAGCTAACGAGGGAATTACCCTCCCGCCTCTACTAGTAGTAGTAGGATGTGTGTATATAGCTAGCTAACGAGGGAATTACCCTCTCGCCTCTGCTAATAGCAGGATATTATTCTTTTTAATGCCGCGAGGTAGTCTCTAACGGGCTTTCTTTCGATGTATTAGTGCCGCGTATTACGGGCTTAATTTAATATATAAGTGCCGCGAGTCTTATAGGCTTTGTTTAATATAATGCCGCGTGTTGCAGGCTTTATTCTATGTAATGCCGTATATTGCGGGCTTTATTTAATATAATGCCGCGAGGTGGTTCTCGCGGGCTTTTATTCGATAGAAGAGGAATCTAGTCCTCTTACCGAGCATAATTAGGGAGGCTATCTCGCGGTATTAAAGGGGGCCTAATAGTTAAATAGTTAATAGTAGCTTCTCTTAGTAGCTTTAGCTAGAAGACTAAGACTCTTAATTATTAGATCGTAGACCTACGGCTTACTAAGTAAGGATGCGAGAGATATAGGTTATAGCGGCTGTAATACCGCTAAAAGCAGTATATTAATGTATATAATAATAATGCTTAATATACCCGAAAAGGGGCTGCCTTAAGACCTTATTTTAGCCCTAATCTATAACGCCTTAAAAAACCAATGCTATTATAGCACTAGGTAATAGCTAGATAACCTTATTATTCTATAAAGAGGAGAAGAACTATAGAGGCTAAGGGCTCGTTTATATATAGGACTATATGTTACGTAGTATATTACTATATACTATATTATGTGATATAGTACTATAATAGTACTCCCCCTTTAGAGACGATTTAGTCCTTAAATCGCTAAGAAATATCATTTTCGCTAGAAGTTAGTATATAGTAAAAGAATCTTTTATAGGCGGGCCTAATCTAAGGGGCCTAGCTTATCTAGGTTATATCTATAGAAGCGTTAGATAGCTTTAAGGCAACCTCTTAGGTTATTTTTAGGCTGCTAGGTTAGTTCTTAGTGATATTTCTATTTAATTAGATAAGTTAGAGTTAGGGCTTCGTTATTATATACGTTAAGGATCTTCTTAAATTCCTATATTTCTTCGATATTGCCGTCGTTATCGCGTTCCGCGATATAGCCTACGACGTTACGTCGTTCCTCTTAATTAATCTATGCTTAGCCCGGTATTATTTCCGTTATCTAGAGCCGTACCTTAGACGTATGGAAAGACTTATTAACCCGGATATGCTTTAGGAGGTCGATAACTATAGCGCCGCGGTAGACCTTAAGAATAAGATAAGGACCGTCCTATTTATCGTTTTATTTCTTCTTTAGGCGATTAGTAGTTATATTCTCTAATAAAACTATAACTATATTACTAGGTCGGAAGAGAAAGCCTTCGTCCCGCTTTATATTAACGTGCGAGAGCTTAAAGCTAAACGAGGATGCGGTCGAAACGACTAGCTATTACGTCCGCGCGAAGGAATTCCTTCTTTGCCTATAACGAGAGAGTCGGGGGTCGGGGACCTATAGGTTCGATGCCGAGACGAGGATTAAAGCCGTAGTTAGCGAAGAACAGAGAAATACCGGTCATTTCGTTTACTTAATTATTCGTTGCGAATTCCGCGAGCAAGAGCTAATCGACTTAATTATCTTAGGTAAAGCTAATATAGGCTCGAATATATTTATTTATTATAGCGTTAACGATTTCGGTTTAACTATTAGTCTTTAAGTACTATACTAAGCTTAGCTTTAACGTTATTTATAAACGAGTGCTAAGCTATCGCTAAAAATTAGAGATAAACTAAGTGCTTTAGTTAAAGATAATAGTATTAGGTGCTTTATATAAACGATAGACTATATAAATAAATGAGTTAATTAGTTCTTCTATAGAAAGGCCGGTAATAAGGATGAAATATCTTATCTTCGTAAGCTTATTAACTATCGTAAGTATATTCTCGTAAGTCTTCCCGTTTTAAGTATACTTAAGGAGTATCGTAATATAATTAATTAATATATCGGCCTATAGCCGGAATAATAGAGCGAAGGGTTTTAAGAATCTAAAGGGAGATAAGCGGGGGGTCTTAGTCTAAAGATAGAGAGTATAGTCTTTAATAAACGTAGCGGCGAAGTAAGAAATTCTCGGCTATTAGTATATTCGGTTTAATAGATTAAAGGTTTTTACCCTCCTTAGGTATCCTACTAGGCTATTGCTATAGGATCGATAAACGACTTTAAGGTAGAGATCTAAGGTATTAAAGACGAAGAGCCGGTCGCGGAAAAAGATACGTCTATTAATTAACTAATATTCGGATATATCGTAACGTAAGAGCTTCCGGATATACTTTAGCTAGCGTCGGGCGTATAAGTCTTAAAGCGTCGCTACTATATCTTAGGTAATATTATCTTATTAATATGCTTCGCGGATAAGCTTATCGAGTGATTTACTAGCAATATTTAGTCTAAGGGCAGCGACTGCGTTAAGGTCCTCCTTTAAGGCATAGGAATCGGTTAAGAGTTCCTTTAGGATAGTCGGGTGGACTTTCTCTTTAAAGATAACTATATAATTTTAATAAAGGAGTCTATTATTTTCTATAGTAGCTAGTCTATTGCCGGGGAGCCTGCTAAAAGCGTTAAGGGGGATTGCCTTATTGCCTAAGCGGTATATAATTATAAAGTTAAACTAAGAAAGGAACTTAGCCTAGCGTACTTATCGTTAGTTAAGTTGCTTTATAGATATAAACGTCTAAAGATTCTTATAGTCTATAATAACGTTAAATGCCTTAGTAGTCCCTTAGAGTTTTAAGCGCTATTCCTTAAGCGCTTTAATAATTGCTAATAGCTCTTTATTATAGATCTCGTAGTTATACTTAAGGGCAGTATGCTTTAACGAAAAAAACGCAATAGGGTAAAGATATCTATCGTCTCTAGTCTATAAAAGGACTCCTCCCGAGGCCTAATTTAAGGCGTTAGTTTTAATAACTATTTTCTTTAAGTAGTTAAAATAGGCTAGGACTAAGGCAGTAGTAAAAGTAAGTTTAAGGACCTTAAACGCGGCAGCTTATTTAGGTCCCTAAGACTAATAGGAATCTTTCCGAAGTAGCGTAGTTATCGGGGAGATAATACTAAAGTATCCCTTAATAAAACGACGGTAGAAGTTTATAAACCTAAGAAACTGCTAGAGTTCTTTTACTAAAGTCGGGGTATTCTAAGCCGTGATTATATATACCTTCTCGGGGTCTATACTTATGCTAGATATCGAAATAATTAGTCTAAGATACTTAGTCTTCGTCGTATAAAACTCTAACTTCCCGATATTGATTTAAAGCCCTACGTTGCCTAAGCGTTAGATAACTATCCGCATATTGTTTTCATATTCTGCCTTAGTCTTTAAAAAGACTAGTACGTTATTAAGATATGCTATATAGAAGTTATTAAAGGCATTATAAAGCACGTGATTAATATAGTTTTAAAAGGTCGACGGTGCGTTGCAAAGGCCAAAGGGGGTAACTAGCATCTCGAATAGTCCGAAGCGTATAATAAATGCTATAAGCTACTTATAACCCTCGGCGATTTAAATACGGTTAAACGCAGCAATTACGTCTACCTTCGTATAAAACTTAGCGTCGTAGAGAGAATCTAGTGTTTCGCGGATTAAAGGCAAGGGATATCGATTCTTAACTATAACCTAATTTAAACCTTAGTAGTTATAATAGATATAGACACTACCGCCCGGTTTATAAGCGAGGATTAGTAATACCGCGGCTAGAGAAGAAGACCCTTAAATAAAGCCTTTATTAAGCATATCGTTAATCTACTTCTTAATACAGCGGAGTTCTATAGGTAATATAGGCCGATTTCTATAGTATAGAGCTTATTTGCCCGGTATAAGTTCGATCTTATAATCCTAAGGGCGGTATAAGGGAAGCTTATTTATATTCTTTAGAAGGAAATAAGGAAGTTTATCTTAGAACTCTTTTAGGAGTTTCTTTAGAATATCTACCTCTATAACTTCCGGCTTTACTTAGAGGAAATTTTCTATATCGGCTTTATCGACCCTCCGAAATAAAGATTTAGAATTAGCTATATCCCGGAGGTTTATCTAAAGGAAATTATAAAAACGTTTAAGAAAGGCGGCTTAAGCTACCTCTATTATATAGTCCCCGGCAATAATACGTTAAAAAGAGGTTTTAGATAGTTCTAAGACCTTATCTAGGCCTACTAGGGGTTCGTTAAAGAGTCGTAGATTTTCTCCCTCCTCGACTAGCTTAGCTAATTTAGATATACTAATTCGTATCGCTTAAATACTATCCTATTTATAGAATTAAATAAAGTTAACTACTTATACGTAGTAGATATAATTTATATCTAAAGGCATTTAATCTTCCTATCGTATACGTCGGTAGGGGCGTCTCGTTTAGCCCTATCGGGCGGGAATGTAGCGACGGCCGGCGGTAAGACGAATAAGGAGTAGGCGAGCTATTAAAGTAGTCTACGGTAGAGTAGCCTTAAAGGCTTAAGTCTTAGGGGAGTTTAAAAGGCTAATCGGGGATATTAAGCGAGCGGTTTCTTAGGTGAATAGCTATATCCTATATAAAGGATATTAAATCGGTTAGCTAAGGTTTAAAGGGTATAATACCTATTCGGGTAGATATTCCTTAGTAGACGAGTCTATAGGTATATAACTTCCCGGTAGGATAGTCTAGTCTTTTAGGATATTAGTCTCTTCTTACCGAAAGGGAATTTCTAGCACGTCTTCTATCGTTATAAAGACCTTTTATTTTAGGGTAAACGTTAGGGTAGTCTAAATCTCTACGACGTTAGAAAAATATACCTTTCGACGCAACTAATGCCTTCCGGGCGCGGGAGTAATAGGAGTCCTAAGAGCTATCCTATCCTCGGCTATTATGCTTAAAGGCAGGCAGTATTTTATATAGTAATCGGAATCGAAGCGGACTTAGAGAGATTTCTAAAGTATAGTTAGTTTATATTCCTAAAGCTAGGGGATGCTTAGGATAATTAGGGTAAAGGGTAATAGATTCGTAATAAACAAGAGCATAAGTTCTATATGCTTACTAATAGTTATTTAGGTTATAAAATAGTCCGTTATCTATATTAAGGGTATACTATCGGCTAGTCGAAGCGGTCGAGGTTTAAAGAGCTTTTTTATAATAACGTTATATTTCTATACGATAGCGTAAAGATCGGCGAACGCTACGGTAGTATAGCTAGAATCCGCGAGGGATAACGTATTAATATAGTAAAGGGACTAAGGGTTATGCGTAAAGGAGAGACGAGTATAGAGAAAGATTAACTTTTTATTACTATTCGATAAACTAATCTAAAGATCCGTTCTATCTAAAAGTAAAGACCTAATCCTTTTATCCTCCCTTATATATAACCTTTAGGAGCGACTTACTCTAGGGGTATATCTTTTAGCAATAGCCTTAACGCCGGCCGCTCGCTTTATAAATCCGTATCCTCTTCCCTAAGGATATAGCCTTATTCGTAGTCGGCCGCATAGACGAGCTAGCCTTAGCTATACCCGCCGCCGCGGGCGCCCTAAGATCCTCGGCCGAAGCCGAGCGAGGGGGCGCCCTAGCCCTAAAACTAGGGACTACCTTAACGTAAGGGCATTAGAAGCGGATTCGCTATCTTAGCCGGGTCGTAAGCCTCCTTTTAGTATCTAAGCTCTCCGTAAGCTATATAGAGTTTATTATCGATCTTAAATTATTATTTAGTATTAAAAAGCCGGTCGAGGTCTATAGGGTTACCGTATAAGGGTTAGGCTAAGGCGGTCGGAATAAGGGTAGGTATAAGCGTCGGCGGGAACTATAAATAAAATGCAGTATTTTTCTTAAGCTTCTAACGATAAGTATAGTTAGCGAGATTCTTTATAAAGATATCTATCTACGCTAACTACTTCTTATAGTCGGTGTTAGGGATTTTAATCTATATATTCTTAACGAGATCGCTTATATCTTTTAATATAAACTTCCGGATGAGGTCGACTTACTATTCCTTTATCTTCCTTACCTTATGTATATAAGCGTTAAGATCTACCTTATAGATCTAATAGTTCTTATCGCCTTAAGGGAAATTATTAAGGATGTTTTTAGCGGCTTACGTTAAGTCTAGAACCTTATACTACCTGCCTAAAGCTACGAGGAGCGTTATTATAGTAGGCTATTCCTACTTCTCCCTCTCGGATAGGTTAACTATAATAATAGCTATCCTATCTTTAATAAAGTCGTAGGCCCGTTTACTAAGCCTATCGCTAATATAAAGGAGGCAGGCGCTATTTAAGTCGAACTATATACTATCGTAGAGGAAGACACCTTATATCTTAAGTTCTTAGGCCTTATACTTACGTTAACGGTCGGAGGTAGACCCTTTTTTAGTAAAGATCGAAGGGTCTACCGTCTTTCGTTTTCCTAACGACTATGCCGGGGTTATCGTCTAAGACTATAATATCTTTATAGTTAAGATTATAAAGTCCTTAGCCTTAAGAAGTTGCTCCCTTATAGCTAAGAGCTAATCCTTTATAGCTAAGAGCTAATCTCGTGTAGTTATACGTTCCTTTAACTTAGTATTTCGGTTAACCTAAGAGGCCTCCGCTACGCGAAGGGAGTAAAGACTCTCCTCGATATATATAAGAATATATCGGGTATCTAGGCTCTAAAGGTTTTCCTAGGTCTCTTACGCATTAGCGACCGGGACTACGTTATTAAACCTCTTAATCGCTTAAGCGATTTAAGGAAATTTACTAATAAACTCCTTAGCAAAGGCCTTTAGACCGTCGCTCGTAGCGTTAGAGGCTATAGGTATATCCGCTATAAGGAGGAAGGAGGAGTATTTAGTTTAAGGTATTTATTAAGGACTAAAAAAAAATTCTATAGGCTATATAGGTTTCTATAGGCTAGGGAAAATTTCTTAGGGGCTTAAGGGCTTAGGGGAATGATTTCTTAGGGGTTACGCTTAGGTCGCGACGACTAAAGGGATAAGGTAATAGAGCTGCTAGGTCTATATTTATAAAGCTAAGTATCGCGACGGGGCGTAATAGGAGATAGAATAAACTATTACGGCATTAGGCAATAGCTAGATAACCTTATTATTCTATAAAGAGGAGAAGAACTATAGAGGCTAAAGGCTCGTTTATATATAGGACTATATGTCACGTGGCATATTACTATGTACTATATTATGTAATGTGGTACTATGATAAATGCGGATATATAACTCGGCTAAAAGAGTATTCGTCCCCCGATTAGTAGTGTTTTTCGGCCTAAATATAAGAATTCGTGCTCCTCCCCTTATAGCTATATATCTATCCCTATTTATAATATATCGCGCTAGTAGGGGTCGTATAGCATCGCGTAGATGCCTATATTAAGGAACGATACTAAGAAAAATATCTAATTCTGCTATAAGGGATATATTAAAAAACAATGCGGCGTACTATATTGTTTTTCGATATATCGCCTATATCGTTTTTAAGGCGCTTTCGATAAACCCTCTTTATGCATTATAACTTCGTTCTTAGGCGACTTTCCTAACTGCTTTCTTAGAGCTATTAAAGAGCTATCGCGACGGGCAATAATTCGAGGAACCTTAAGGTCTATAGCTTAGTGTAACGCTACTAACTCGGCTAACTAGCCTTAATAGACTGGCTTTCGGAGGAGGGAGGCATTGCAAAAGCCCTAATAAGTGCGATTAAGCGCAAATACGGTTGCGATAATTACGATGTAAATACTTTGTACGAAAATACGAAATACGGAAATACACGCCTTAAGCGGTAAGCGAAATAGCCGATAAGGATATAAGACGGTATGTAGGGAGACCCGCACTAAAATTAGGTAGAGCAAGTCTCTGCCCGCGTCTACATTGATTTTTTCGAGGCGTTGTAGATTAAGGCCTTAAGGGGTCTCTTGGCCTAATTTCCCGTCCGTAATCCCGTACGTAATCCCGTATGTAATCCCTTTACCCGCGGATCTAATACTACTAGGGGGGCCTTAAAGTCGGCTAATCCCTATAACCGCTCCGCTAACATAGGGGGTTTACTAACCTAGAAAATTATCGGCGACGTAGAAAACCCCGGTACTTAGCAGCCCCGCTAATTTATATAGAGGCAGATATCACTTTATTCCCCCTATAGACATATAAATTATCGAATACTATAAGAAAGTTACGATACTACGATGTATCCTACTCGTACGGAATTAATTAATTTAATAACTATATCGCTATTAAGGCTGTTTGTTACCTAACAAACGGGAATTTAAACCCTTAAAAGGACTATAAACGACGGAATATATCCTCTAGCTATAGAAACAGCTTTAACCGTCGTAATAAAGACCGTATCGTAGGAGTTAGATATAATAAGCGTAGTGACCTTACGGAAGGTCTAGACAAAGGTGCCCTTTTATAGACAACCGACTATAAAGCCGGTCTCGTCGAAATTCTAGGTGTTCTTAGGAAGAACCTCGTATTTATTAATAGTATTAGACTAGCCCTTAAAGAAGGCTTCGACGTAGATGCGATCCTATATCGCCTTACGTTTAATATCTCGTAATACTGCTTTTCGGCGGTAGAAGTACTGCTTATGCCGTCGCATAAAGCGCTTAGCCTAAGATCGTAAGGCCGTTATATTAATACCTTTTACTCGAAGTATTGTATTTGTAAATTACTAGAGCGCCTGCCCTTAGATATAATGCCCTTAAGTAACTTAGCAATATGCCTAGTATAGTACCTCCTCCTTATCTACTTCCCGCAGTAGGGTATTATTAGCTCTATCCTTAGCTACTAAATAACTCCTTTAAATTCGATAGTAAAGTCGCTTATAAGGCATATTAAGTATAGCTACGGCATTCGAAATCGTAGTATAATAGCTGTGTTAGAAGAGCTCGGATGCTACGACTATTTATATCTCGAGGTTATCGTATATATAACGCGGAAAAGCAGGCAAGCCAGTATTAGGATTAATCTATCTTTAGATTAGCGATTCGTCGTTACTAGAAGAAGATATATCTAAAAAATAAGCCCGAATATAGTAAGATTGTGATTATTGCGTAGTATTAAAGAGGTAGTATTTTAACGCGATTGTTATAAGGCTATAATATCATCGCAAAAATGTTTTATAGTAATATTTTTATAAGTATAGGAATAAGGGATAAGGGATACGCATAAGGTATAGTTACGGGCAGGCGACCTACGTAACCCTACGTAATTACGTATATGTAACGAGGCTATATCTCCGCGATGCCTCCCTTCCTAGCTAGTAGAATAGATATAATACACACACACTAGGTAACGCTAATAGTAGAGCCTATCTAACACTAATTAGTGGTTAACTTAGTTAATTATAGACAGCTAGGTAAAAGAGATAAGATACGCAATCCTCGAACACCTATGCCTAGTCCTTATCTTCGTGGCTCGACCCCGACGCACCTAGTTTCTCTCTACCCTTTAGAGGAGAACGAGAAAGACTAGCTCTACGCTTAGATTTACCCTTATAGCGCCGTCCTAATATATTAAGAGGATCTTATGCTAAGCACGACTTCCGTTAATAGTCTCCGCTATTAAATAGAAGAAGGATACTAATTAGAAGTGCGTCTATAACGCCGACTATATCGCGAAGACCCTCGCGATCGATAACCTCGACTCCTTTAATAGCTAGCTCGAGCAATTAGTGCCGCCGCCGCCGACGCGGTATACCCTATCAACCGCTAAAGAGCTCGCACTTCCTTAAGAAAGCTCTTCTAACGCGCACTAGACAAGCACGAGCCCGACTCTCGTCGGACTACTCGTCCCTAAAAGCCCGCCGCCTGCTTCCGAGAAGACTATCGCGAAGACCCTCGCGTACGACAAACACCCCGCCCTCTTTAAGCCAAAAACAGAGGTCATACGATGTGGTGCGACGTTGCATAGAAAACAAGGCTTAAAGAGGGCCTAAAAAAGGAGGTGATCGTAGATGCTAAAAAGCTCTGCCGCGCCCTACGAAAAACACGTATCTAGTGGGCTTTTTTCTGCCCTATTTAACCGCCTTGCCACCTACACCCTTAGAGGCCTCTACGGGGGCTGTTAGCCTAATATGTTCCCCGGCAACTAGCATGCCTCCGGCATGCGAATAAAATAAATAAAGAAAGCAGTACTAATTTTCCCCCTCTCTTATAACATCCTCGTCGTTATTATGCCTTTGCCTTCCCTTTCTGCGCTCTTAATGATAGTCTAAAGGGGTATTCCTACGGGAAACGGCCTTCTAAGCGCGCCAGCCGTATATATATCTTCAGTAGGCTATCTTTATAAAACTCTAATCCCTAGGCTCCCTAAATAAGTAATCTATCTATATACACTAATGCGTATATTGCCCGGCCTTTTCTCTAATAAATCATAAAGGGTCCGCGCTATTATAGGGTTAGCCTTTAAGGCTTTCCTTCTTAGGCTATAAGAACTATGTCTCTAGCTTTAAATCCCGGTTGCCGTCGTGCTTCGTAGAGCTATCGTTGCTAATCTGCTTTATAATAAAATGCAGCTCTTACTACCAGTCGTCGTAAGGTTATTTCGGCTAAATATAACATCACTAGGTCGGCTAAATCCCCCCCTAATAGCTATAAACACTGCCCTAATGCAAGTGCGGCTTATTTTTCGTTCTAAGGGTCGTTCTAGTCCTTTATAATAGCATCGTCTTTTAGTCTAAGGAGGATTTAACTCGGTGAGTATCCTAGTAACCGAATGCAACGATAGTTAAGGGACTTTATAATAGTAGGCAAGGTCTTATCCTATTCTAGCTGCGATGCTCTAATGCGCCTTATAACTTCCTATAGGATCCTATTTATAACTTCGACTAAGCCTACGCTCTTATGCGACTATAAAAGTGCTCCTACTATCTCTATATTATGCCGTGCTATAATCGCTCTAAATTCTCGTGATCGGAAGGACGAGCCTAGGTCCGTATAAAAGGCTAGGGGAGATATTATTAAGGAGTTTAACTAGCTCTTAACTTTCTATAACGCCTCTATAGCTTATATTGTCCGATACTTTATTAACTAAGCGAATCTTAAGAAGTAATCTATAACAACTAGGATATGCCTTATCCCTAAAGCTAACTGCGGAAAAGGGCTAACGTAGTCTATGCTAACGACTTCTAGTAGCTACGTAATTATAATAGGCTAGTTTAGTGCCTTTAGCTTATTTGCCCTAAAGGTAGCGCATAGAAAGCAGCTGGTAATATAGTTAACGATATCTCGTGCTATCCTAGGCTAGTATACGTGCGTGTATAGTCTACGGCGAGTATAGTCTGCTCCGAAGTGTCCGCTATTATCGTAAGCCCTCCTTAGCACTTCCGGGATCTCTTCTTCTAGCAGGCATCTTTGCTAAGAACTATTAGTACTACGGTGCTATAGCCGGCCTTAGTCTACTTAAAGCTTTACGCTTTGCTAGCGATTCGTCGTCGTGCGTATTAGTCTAGCGGGTCCTTTAGTATCCCTTATAGTAGATATCGCGAGATCTCTCTAAAGTCCGGATGCATTTAGAAGCGCGCCTCTAAGGTAGGATCCTCTCCTTTATTCGATAACGCCTTTACCTCCCCTAGGGCTTATTCCCCGTCCTATCGCTATTATTTCCGGAGTATCGTCTACTAGTCTATAGAAAAGGTCGGGCATAGAGCCCCTTTACGTCCTTAGGGTAGCTATAACTAACGCCTAAGCTCCCCGATAAGCTCCTTAAAGCCTCCCTTACTATCCTTCTAGATCTATACGCCGGCGGTATTAATATAACCCTATAACTTTAGACCGTCGTCGTTATACTCTTAGGAAGGAAAGATAGTCTTTAATAGCCTATCTACGGCTCTATTGCGGGTCCTTTTAATATAATAGATGCGAATGTTAAGCACCCTTAACTCGGTTACCTAGCGGGCATAGATTCCCTTATAGCCTTATCCTAAAAGAAACTAGGTTAGTAGCATATAGTCGGTATAGACTATTAATAGGCTCCTGCCGTAAATGAAGTAACGGTGTCTCTTGCAAAACTCTACGAAGGCATAAAGCTCCCTTTTGTAGGTGCTATAGTTCCTCTATGTCTTTATAAATAGAAAAGAGTTATATAGGATAGGGAAGTCCTAATTATCGCGGTGCTATAATAGCGTATACCTAGCCCCGAATTTGCTTGCATTAGTATATAGTTGCACCGGCATATTAAATAGGTATCTATATATTGCTACGACTATTTAGCACTACGCCTTAAGAATTGCAAACGAGAGAGCTTTACTATTACCCTAACGCTAAGGCACGTTGCCTATTAGTCTATTTAATAGCCGGGCAATCTCGGTATAATTAGGGATCTATCGTCGATAAGGTCCTACTATACTAACGAAGGACCTAACACCCGTCTAGTCTATTAGTGTTAGCTACTCCTTTAGTTTTACTGCTCTCTCTAGCTTAATAAGGACTTTACCCCTAATGCGGTAGGTCTAGCCGATCGCTATAATCTCGTCTATGCCGAGCCTTACCTTCTTAAAACTTAACTTAAGTAATGCCTATAGAAATCGAGGCAAGAGATAATCCCGCACGAACGCCTACTACTCCTCGAAGGTCTTATGCTTGCCGAATATATTATCGATATATACGTTAACGGGTGCTATATCTCCTATAGTAAGAGGGGCTATAAGTAAGGGCTTAGCAAAGGGTATAGGGATAGGTCCTATCACAATCTTTATAAACTCCGTAAAGGAGAAAGGCGCCGTCTAGGTCCCTTAGGGCATTATCGTCGGCTGCAACTACGTAAAGCCTAGTATCGCAAAAGTAAGAACGTATCGTAGTTCCGGGTCTATAGGGACAGCCTAGTATCTATATTTAAGGTCAAATTGATAGTAGGTTCTTACCCTAAGATCCGAGAGGTAATCGTAAATCTCGGCTAATAGTAGGATCTCTATTCCCGGCAGGTCCTCCTCGACATAGCTATAGTTAATCGTTAATCGTAGTTCTACCTACGGGTTATTCTCGTCCTTAACTATTAGTACCGGTTCGGCCGACTACGATAATAGCGTGCTATTCGCTATAGCAGTGTATTTATATATGCCTATATTAACGCAGTCGTTTATAATCTTATTTAGCTAATACTTTTACGGCTCGGTATAACGCCTCCTTAGGGATCTATTCTACGGCTTTACGCCTCCCTTAACGTAGGGTCTATGCGTATAAAGGTCTATTAGGGGTAGGTTATACACCGTAGTCTTATTAAGCTCCCGATAGGTAAAGAACACTCGCTATACTTCTTCCTTAAGGTCTTTTAGCACTAATAGTCCTAGCCGGATCCCTATCGTAGTAAACTAGGCTATAATAGCCTCTAATAGGGTTGTCTTATTAATTGGCTTCCTCTAGACCCTTCTTTATATTAGGAAAGGGTATATAGAAGGTCCCTCGCTCTATAGTCCGGGCTAGTTAACTACATTCACGCGGTCTCTAGGGGGTAGTCTGTCTTTCGCAAAGTCTATCGGGGCTATCGGGATTAAATCCTCCTCTATAGTACACTTATCCGTAATGTATAATAGGCCTATATAGTATGTTCCTAGGCGGTATATTCTCTTAAAAGCTGCTTAGTCCTTCGGCTTCGTTAGGCGTAGTGTATATCCTAAAAGCTATAGTAAAGGCTCTATAAAGAACTAGGAGAAAGGGAGGTATAGGGTATAGTTAAATAATAACACTATTAATCGCACTTTAACGATATACTTAGGTCGAAGCAAGAGATATAGTTTTCCGAAGATACGGTATATCTAGTAGAGGAAGAGTCTTCTTCCGATAAGGAATTATCCTCTAATATAGCAATAGCCTCGCGTATATCCTTCTTCCTTACGAACCTCTTTAATAATAAGGGCGCTGCTAGAGACAGCAATAGCTTCTAACGGCTACTTATAGTTATAATTAGACCTTATATCTTCTAACGTTATTCCCTAATAGCGGGAAGTCTAATCTTAAGGGTGCTTGCTCGGATGTCGAATACTATACTAATCTCGTAGAGCTATAAGAGCCTAAGCAAGATTAAGATATCGTCCTTTAGTATTCCTTTATAGAGGTCCGGTCGAATAATAGCTAGGATCTCCCGCTTAATCCCTTCGCAAACGATAGTGCCCTTTACGAACTCTATAATAAGGGTCCTCGATCTATTAGCGTTCGTTATTAATAGTCCTCGAAACCCGATTTCGGATAATTACTAGCGTAGCTAGTTATATTCTACGGCAAATTTCTACGACATAATGTTAGCTTCCGAGCCTTAGTCTGCCTAAACGGTCTACGATAGCATAGCGACGTATATAGCTTCTTGCTAAGTACTAGCGAAGATAACTATAATAGCTACTCTAAACGTCTTTAGGGTTACTGCCGCTTTTACTAATAACTAGGTGTTATAAAAGGGCGATACACACTTATATGCCGCCGCGGCTATCGCTAGCATAGCTTCTTTCCTAGGTTTAGCCTATCGCACCTGCTTGCGTAAAGACAAATAACGAAACTGCTTAGTACTCTCCGGGCTTACTTACTAAAAGTCGGCTAGACTAAGAGGCACTATAACCTTACGAGCTAGGTTAATCTAATCGAAGGATCTAAGCCCTTCCCTTACTTAGATCTCCGTAAGGCTTCTTAGCTTAGCTCCCTTTTTCACCTTCGCAGCGATAGCAGTAGTGGTTGCTAGGAGGTCTACCTCTCCTTAAGGCACCTTATGCCTCCTTAGCGCTTCTTTAGAATCCGTTACTAGCTAGATAACAATAGGGACTACGTCGCTTCCTACTTGCCTCTTCTTTATAGCACGAGGTAGGTTCGCCCCCCCCGCTAGTATTATAATCGCTAGGGCGCCTTAAACTAAGGCCGATGTATCCCGGTCCTTAATATCCTCCTCGGTTATAACTCTTTAAAAGCGCTTAATTATTAACAACGCTTCTACTCCGTCCGGGCCCTAGTCCTAGTCCTAGTCCGGGGAATCCTAAATAGCATCGGCATCGGGCTTTAATCCTATAGCGCGGGCTCTAACGGGTAGTTCCTTATTAATATATGTTTCCTCTATAAGGCTAGTAAGAATACTATAGCCGCACTTATTATCGCTATTTAAAAGGTCCTATAAGTCTGTAAAATAAACTACTCTCGCACCTAAAGCAGCCTTAGCAATATAGGTCTCTAGCTCCTCTTCTATATATCTATAGTTAGCTTAGACTACCGCTTAGGATAGAGGTCTAGTCCCTCCTAATCCCTTAGGCAATTGTCTATTTGCCTCTTACTACTATACTCTCTTTACGTAGTACCGCTCGCGAAGAATATCTCTCTCTTAATCCTAAAGTCTTTTTAAAAATAATATAGAATACATCGACGGGTAGTAGCTATATTGCCCGTATGTAAAGCAGATTAGCTAATCTCTAAATAGGCGAGGATCTATTTATATACTAGTTCTAAGAGTCCTTTAGCTTTAATAGTCCCGCTCGGCTTCTAAATAGCAGTAATCCTCCTCGACTATAGCTGCGCAATGCTCCTCGCTAGTTATTATACGGTCTTATAGTCTTCTCTAATCTTTCTTCCTATATTTATCTTTAGATAGGCTGCTAGTAGGTAGGCTGTTAACGAATAAGCGGTATAAGGAGCACCTTCTAAGCAGGAGCTTGCCTATAGGGCTACTTAACTACTCGTTTAGTATTCCCCCCTATCTATTAGTATATGCCCTGCCTAACGTACGGGTATAGGGCGGATGGCAAAAATATAAGATCCGGTGTCGTTATAGCTATATATAGAGATCCTATATAGGATAGGGTCTGCCCTCGCTCGCTCGTATTCTCTAGCGTAAGTACTAACTAGTAGGGATTAAAGCTATATTTATCTATAAGGAATTTCTAAGCACTTTATCTAATCTAGCGACGAATATAGTTAGCTATAGCAGTAACTAAGGCATTACGGGCTACTTATCGAGTATTATTCGCCTTTACCGCGAGAATGCCTTAGGTCTTTTAGATAATTATTATTGTATTAAATAGACTATCTATAGTAAGAGCATTCTACTCGATTAATCCTCGCTTAAGTTCGGCATTAGCTAACTAGTTAATAAAACTCTTAATAAAATACGTAAGATAATAACGCTTTAGTAGCGTAAGGGCCCTCTCCTTAAGCCTTAGCCAGTCTTTACTACCGTGCTATCTTATAAGCTTTTAGGCTCGCTTATAGTAGGCAACTAGTAGTTTATTTAGTCTTTGCTAAATCGGCTGCTAGAAGTTCGTATTAATCTCGTCGATTAGCGTCGCCTTAAACTAATCGGTTAATACGGTTTCTAGTTCCTCTAGGTCTTTTAGTAAGGTATAGTCCCCTTTAGCAAAAGCTACGATCTCCCTAAGTCTATCTAAACTATCTACGAAAATAGTAGTATCCCTAAAGAGCCTTATATTAATTGCCTAAACAATAAGAGAAGTATCTAATATATTGCCGTTAAGCGCTCGGAATGTCTATTTAAGCTAAGATAGCTATCGGCTAGCGGCTCTATTGCCGTTAAAATTCCTAATCTTAGGCGCTATCGGTAGCCTAAACTCTCCTTTAGCTAATATCTCGAAGAATATATAAACTAACGATTTAGGTAAAGAGCAAGCAGGCTTAAGAACTTCTAATAATAAGGAAAAGTTTAACTTCTTTAATCTCGATAGTAATATCGACGAGATAGTTGCCTCCTAAAGCGGCGATCTTGCCTTAGAAAAGGCTATTTTAGAAAGGTCTAGTATATCGGCTAGGTGCCGCGAAGAGTGCGAAGAATGCGTAAGGTCCGTGATAATTCTAAGGGTCTTAAGAAGGCGTAGCGGCGAATGTCACTCTACGCACCCTAGTCTTACTACTAAAAATAGAGGTTATATAATATAGTGCGACGTTATATAGAAAATAAGGCTTAAAGAGGGCCTAAAAAAGGAAGTAATCGTAGATGCTAAAAAGCTCTGCCGCGCCCTACGAAAAACACGTATCTAGTGGGCTTTTTTCTGCCCTATTTGACCGCCTTGCCACCTGCACCCTTAGAGGCCTCCACGGGGGCTGTCAGCCCAACAAAGCCCGTCATACAGCGCTTTCCCTAAAAGATTGTAAACATGTGAATTAGGGCCCCCTGTTTTTCTGCCCTTTTACAAAGGTAGTGCATATTGCCGCTAAAATAAGAGACATATAAGGATACTAAAAGATATATAAGAAATAAGCGAAAAGCAGTATTAATAAAGGTACTAGAATGTTAATTAGTATCTAGTATATCCGCCGCCCGCCTTAAGCATAGCTTAAAGCCTCCTTAGCATCGAATGCACTAACCGTAGTAGAAAATCGTTAGAAATAGCGTTCTAAGCATGAATAATAGCACCTTCGAGGGTAAGGCCTATAGGCCGCTATTGTATATATTTATTATCAATCTATAACTTTATCTCCGACTATACATGCTTAATTAGGTTAAGATTAGGGCTATAAGGCGGCTATACGGCTAGCTTCGCATTTAGGAAGAGCCTCGTGATAACCTCTTGTATAGAGGCGGCTGCGTGCGTTAGGGCATTGTCTTACTAGATCGTGAATTCCTTCCGCTAAAGCTAGAAGTCCTAGAATAAAGGTAAAATATATTCGGAATAAGACTCTGCCGTTGCGTAGCCTAAAGCTGCTTTATCCTATAATAGATATATGCCTTTCTCTACGCCGGCGAAGCAGCCTTAGAATATAATACCCTTACCCTTAAGTTTAGACTTACTAAAATCGTTTAGGTTCTCGTCTAATAAAGATTAGTACGATATATAAAATACATAAAGAGAGAATTAAGAAAAGACTAACCTAGAAAGAGTATTGTCTAGCGGCGACGAGGGACGCTAGTAATATAGGTCTTATTAGACTAGATCTATTATTCTTAATCTTCCTTAGTAAGATACCGCTAACGAAGAGCAAACTTAATCCGTATACGCTAGGATGTTTCTAGGTTAGGCTATACCCGTTAAAGGTAGCGTCGGGCTCTAATTACGCTAAGAGCGTTGCGTATAGCCTTACTACTATAGAGGCGAAGCTTAGGAATAGCTTTACGTAGCTATATAGGTAATAGGAACCGCTTAGTCTTCCTTAGCGTGTAAATCATACTTTTAAGACTATCTAAAAGAGGTCTCGGCACGATTAAAGGGCGCCTACTATTCCCGTAGGCCGGCGTTATACTATAGCTTAATGCATAGTAAACCTGCCTTTACGAGAGACTAAAGGCCGTTGTAATATCCGGAACTAATATTATAGCGATTAACCGTAAGGTCTTAATCTATAGGCGTTAGTTAGCTATAGTAGGATCGGCAACCCGCCTGCGTATAGGCATCTCCTCGCCCTCGTCCTCTTCCTCGTCCTCTAGCCCTAGAGCTAAGACCCCTCTTCTAGTATTAGCATTAGTGTCGTCCTCCGCGGGGGCGACGTTAGGGGCGAGGGCTAGGTAAGCTCCTAGGGCGGCGACGTCGGGAGCGGTGCCGTCGGGGGCGCCGTCGGGGGCGAGGGGAAGAGCGATAGCATCGTAGGCGACGGTAGGGGCGGCATTAAACGCAATACGGGCGGAGATCTCTCTCGCGAGCGCGTATACCGCCTCGAATTATGCTATAAGATCTGCCTCGTTAGTAGCGGCGGTAGTAGCAGTATAGGCGGCGGACTTAGCTACGGTAGGCGGCGTGCTAATATTAAACGTGCCTTAATTTAATATTAAGGTAGGTAAAGGTCTTACGGGCTTAGGCTTCCTAGGATTAGGCGGCTTCCTAGGATTTAGCCTTCGAGTGGCCCTTATAGCTATTAGAGGAGTAAGAGCGCGTAGCGCTCTCGTTATTAAACTACGAGGTCTCGCCGTTCGAGCTCTTGCTGTTAGACTTAAAGCTCTCGTCGGGCTAGGGCTAAGCGGCGGATTCTAGCTTCTTCGTATCTTAGCAGGTTATAATAATAAGGATAGGTTATAGGGGGCGGCGGGAGTGGTCCTAGAGGAGTTAAAGCCTCCTTAAGGTTAGCTTAGGACTCCTAACACCCTAGAAGAAAGCTCTTAATCTATTAGAAGAAGGATAGTATATTAATAATAGGTAATAAGGTAAAAAGCGTAGAAAGGCTTTAAAAAAGTGCTTAAAGATAGGTGAATTCTTCGTTAATTAGTAATAGTTACCTTTGCTAATTGAAAATTAATATAGGCGGGCGGGAGATAGGGGGGCGGGAGACTCTAGTATAAAAAGTAGGTCTTATAGAGTTTGACTTCTAACCCCTCTCTTACGATATAAAGTCTTCCGGGCTAAGAAGATCTTACTACTAAAGCGTGGTAGTAATATCCTTTAGCGCTAGTGGCTAGTACTTAGCTAAGAAAGACTCGATTATAGTATAATAAAAGAGCGCTATTATATAGCCGGTAAAGAAATTAAAAACGTAGGGGTAGTAACTTAGGGAATCCGTTAGATAAACCCTTAACTTTCGCTATAATAATAAATAACCTAAGAAAAAAAAAGTATCTTTATACTCGTAAAGACGCGCTCTATTTCTCTTACTAATTTTATTTCCTTTCTAAGCTCTAGCGTATTTAAAAGAAAGTAATAAAGCTGCCTATATACTTTTTTTACTTTTTAAGTGATTTTCGTGCCTTAGCTTACGTCGGTACGTACCTTAGCTCTCGTCGGTACGTACCTTCGCGCGCCGGGCATACTTAAGAATAGTAGGTAGGTGACTATGTTTAGTACGTATAACGGTTATATATAGGTCTAACATCGTGTTGTAATTAGTATAACGGTGTTGCATTACGTATTACGGCGATAAACGCACATAGCTATTATAGTTATATTATAGTGACTAGAGCGTAATAGTTATACCGCGTATAATAGTTACCGTACGCGATAAAATAAGCAGTATTATATAATAGTCATTTAGTTAATAACCGTGCTAGGGGAATAACTATGTTAGGTAAGCATAATACGTATATATATATAACCGTTATATAGCTTAAAGCCCTATTGGCCGCTGGTGACTATGTTAGCCGCTAGTGACTGTGTTGGCCGCGTGTTAGCCGCGGGGCGCGGGTACGTATCCCCTTTGCCGCTAAGGTGGCTGGGTTACCTTTATATAGTAGAATGAAGTTCGAAGTTT
This sequence comes from Ophiocordyceps sinensis, assembly GCA_012934285.1. Taxonomy (NCBI): domain Eukaryota; kingdom Fungi; phylum Ascomycota; class Sordariomycetes; order Hypocreales; family Ophiocordycipitaceae; genus Ophiocordyceps; species Ophiocordyceps sinensis. Next base: position 10,530,124 of record JAAVMX010000004.1, read on the forward strand.
TCAACAATTAGTAATCCCTGGTTAAGCGGCGTAGATCGTAATGTAATTCGTAACCTCGTAGATCCGGGTTCGATTCCCGGTATATAAAAATTTTTGTTCTTTGCCTCGTGCCTCGTGACCCGTGCCTGTGCCTCGTAGTGCCTCGTAGCCTGTAACCCGTGCCTGTGCCTCGTAGTGCCTCGTAGCCTGTAATCCGTACCTATGCCTCGTAGCCTATAACCCGTACCTATACCACGTGACCTACCGGACCCGGGCCCGGACCCGGCCCTACAGCCGGCGTCCCGTACCTAGGGCTAAGTACTCTTTATTTAATACTTAAAATAATTATTTTTTTATAACCGTTATATTACGTATAACGGTTATATATTTAAAACCGTTTTTTAGGCTATTCTTATTATGCTTATAATACTGTTTTTTACTATTATAACTATTTTAGGTATATAACGGTTAATAGGCGTATAACGGTTACGATCCTAACACTATTATAGGTCTAATAGAGTTATAAGACACGTAGCGGGACTAACACGGTTATAGCGCGTATAACGGTCACCTAGCCACTAATAGGAACCCCGCCCGGCGCGCGAAGGTACCTTAGCTCTCGTCGGTACGTACCTTAGCTAACGTCGGTACGTACCTTAGCTAACGTCGGTACGTACCTATCCGAGCTAATAGGATAAAAATTAACCTACAATCTTTTAGGGAAGGCGCTATACAGTCCGCTTGCTGCTTTAAGCCCGGCCTACTATAGAAAGAGTAAGAAGCATACTAGTGCAAAGGTTGTTCCTATCTCTAGCTTCTCGATGTAATAACGTTTGGCTAAGGAGACTCTAGATGCAACCTTAAGGCCTTTTAAAGGTCGGATTAAGTGCATATATAACAGAGAGTCTCGGGGCTTCCTGCTAGGAAGCTTCGTTAAGACTATGTTCTATATGTGTTAATTAATTATCTAGAGTTATAGGCGCTTAGGGCTTTAGGGAAAAACCCTATAGCGGGGCGCTAACTAATGCGCTTACTTAATAGGATCCTTAATACCCCTTTGCTTAAATAAGCAGTCCCCTACTTACTAAAGCAATTAATAGAACCTAAATAGGAAATAGTGTATTAGCATATGCGATGCGAAATAATAACAAAAATACCCTTAATCCTCTATTATATAGCAGTAGCGGCTTTTAAGCGCTCGCGATCCTTCTCTAGCATCGTGCGGCTCGCGTACTATAAGCTACGGACCGGGTGTCCGTCGCGACTATACGCGGGGAATAGATTTATTCTATTATACCTACTAGGAAGGCCGAATCCTCCTAAGGACGCGAGAGAGTAAGCATTACCCGGATAGGCGGCCGTAATAGCCTAAAGACCGTCGTAGTAGGGTTAGTGCTTTCGGGTGCGCTACCGCACTCGTAAGACCTAATCTCCCGGCGCGTATACGCGAATTAGTCCCTTACGTTCCTATAAGTAAGCTTATATATAGGCGCGAGTGGCTTTAAGGCTAGTGATATATCTACGTGCGATAGGAGTAGGATGCTATTGCACGAGTTCTTAGGCCTACGTAATATCTTCCTCTACTATAGGATTACGGGTGTAGGCTACGTATATAGCTTCGTAGTGCTGCTCTAAAGGCTAGGTTCCGTACAATAAGAAGAATAGGCTATACCTATATAGGCCGGGTTAGCGGTTATATAAGTAAACTACGCGTATTAGACGCTATGCCAACGGTATAGAAGGATTATCGAGATATAGGCGATAGATAATAGCTTTAAGCACTCCGTTCGCTTATTCGACCTTTCCGTTCCTACGAGGTCTAGCGGGCGTAATAGGCTTAACGGTTATACTAGAACGCTTATAATAGTCTTAGGCTTATTGCCTAGTAAAGCAACCTATATTATCGCTAATAATCTCGCGTAGTAGGCCGAATCGCGTAGTAATAGTCTATAGGACTAGGATTATTCCCTTAAAGTCTATAGACTACGTAATAGCAGAGATAAGCCAACCGGTTGCGTACTCTACGGCGTTAAGCAGCTATTGCCCTTTATACCCTATATAATCGATGGCCTACCTTATTAAGGGCGGCACGGGTGCTAAAGGCATTAGGTTAAGGAGCGTTAGGTCCGGCGGCTTTATTAGTTAGTAGGACTAGCAACGGCGAATAGCTTCGTAAGCTATAAGCGGAAGCTTAAGGTGCTAGTATCTTATAGATAGATATCGTATAACGTAGCTAATAGTGCTATACCCTAAGGCCTTATATGCTTGCTTAGCTATATCTACGAGAGCGTTATACTTTAGTACTAGTAGTAGTACGATCGCTCCTATAGGGTTTAGCGGCTCGCTAAGGGGAAAGGAACGCTTATTTTAGCGAATGCGGTATAGACTACCCTTTAACTCGCAGAAGTGTGTATTCGCTTAATACGGCGTAATGTTCGGCGGTAGAGCTTCTTTAGACGTAAGGAATTCGAAAATCGCTTATAAATTAATTCGTGCTAGCTATTCTAGTCGAGTAACGAGCTTTATAGCGTTAAGAGCGGCGTTATCGGCTTTAGGCGTAGGTTTAAGCGCTATATCGTTATTATACGTGGGATCGTCTTCTTAGATCGTTATAAGCTCGTCGTTATCGTTAATCGCAGCTATCCTCCCTTCGTCGGCGTTATAAGTAGTATCCTTATCGTATAGCGGGCGAGAGAGATAATCGGCGAGCATATTCGCTTTGCCGCTACGATATACGATCTTAATATTATAGTATTCGATAATATTAAGGAACTAAATAATTCGCATAGGTTAGTCTATCTTAGTGCGAAGAGTCTTAAGAGACTTATAATCCGTAATAATAGTAATGTCCGCGCCTTTAACCTAATGCTTTTAATATTATAGGGCTATTATAATTCCTAAAAGCTCTTATTCTTATATAGAATAACGCTACTACGTCTCGGTAAGCTTCTTAGAAAAGTAAGCTATTAAGTAAAGGTAGGAACGCTCCTTACTATTCGTTAGGTATATATACGGCTATAGAAGAGCTACGCCTATATATTTCCTAGACGCGTCGCTTTTAATAATTATAGGAAGCATTTAGCTAAACTTAACGAAGACTAGTGTTATTATAATAGTATTACGGATCCGTTCTTAAGCAGCTTTAGCTTCCGTAGTTAAGGTAATAGGGACGTTCTTACTACTAAAGGATTATTCGATTAACGGGATAGATAGGTCTAAAAAGTTCGGGATTAGCATACGTAGGTATCCGGCTATATAAATAAAAGCGCGGATTTCTGTAGTAGTCGTAGGCATTAAGCGGTCGCGAATAGCGGCAATCTTAAGAGGATCTACCTAAATGCCTTTAAAATAGACGATAAAGCCTAAGAATATACCTATATCGACGAAGAGCTTTATCTTCTTAACGTTTAAAAGCAGGCCGTACTTAACGGCGTAGGTAAAGAAGGCAAATAGGCGTTCGTAAAGCTGCTTAACTATATCGGCCTAAAGGCATATATCGTTAAGGAGACTAGCGGCGAACTTATATAGCGGCTGTAAAACTTCCTTTATATAAGCTTAGAAAGTAGCTAAGGCGTTCGTAAGGCCTATAGGTATAACTTCCTATTCGTATAGGCCGAAAGGCGTAACGAAAGCAGTCTTCTCGCAGTCTTTTAGGGCGATGCGGATATACTAAAACCCGTCTTATAGGTCGATAAAAGCGTAGTAATAGTAGCCGGCTACGCGTTAGATTTTATCTATAGTATTTAAGAGAGGATATATATACTTCTTCGTTAGGGTGTTAAGTATATAGTAGTCGGTATAGATACGCTAAATCACTTGCTTATAGGCATTATACTATAGGCCCGTAGGTGCTTTCTTTAGCGTTAATAGTAGAAAAGACGACTATAGGCTAATAGACTTTCGAATAATACTCCCTTTATATTTCTTAATAAAGTCCTTAATAGCTTAGGCCTATAAGGGACTATAGCGTTAGGGAGCCTGCTATATAAGCGTGCTATTGCCTATATTAATTCGATAGACTATCTATGCTAATTTTTCTATACGTCGAAGCGATACGTCGAAGAGCTTTAGGAATTTAGCGAAATAAACGTCTATAAAACATTTCGCCTATTCTAGCGTATTAGCGTAAAAGCTAATAGCACGTGTAAGAGTAGGTTAAACGTCGGTCGAATTAGCGAAAATAGCTACGGTAAAAACGTTCGACGGCCGCGGCTATAATAAAGGCTTGCCCTTAAGATTACGAAGTCGTATAGCGCTATTGCCTTTATAAACGACTCTAAGGGCGTAAAAGATAGATCGTCTAAGGGTTAAGTCACCGGGGAAAGTCCCGTTAGGGACGATACTATAAGAGAAGGCAACCGAACCGGTCTAATCGTCGTTGCTTTACTATTATATAACGATAACGATATTGTCTTAAACGCTTAGTCTAGGAATCCCTCCTATCCCCTTTATAGTAAAGGCGACTTAGGACGGGTATAAGGCTAGCTTAAGTATAAGTAAAGAAGAAACGTAATAAGATATAAAACCGTAGTCGAAGAAAGAAGAAAGAGTAAAGGATAGGGAAGTCGTTAGTTAGTAAAGGAAAATACTATAACGATCGCCGAAGCCCTCGCAGAGAGGCTTTTAGCTAATGTTAATACCGCTATCTATAGTTACGAAGTAGATAGCGTTGTATCCCTATTAGAAATGCCCTAAGTCTATCCCTTCTTATATAGCTATAAGGATAGCTTCTATTTCTATATTATCTTCCTTAAGTTAGTACGTTAGATTTTAGTCTTTATCGGCATTATCTATAACCTTATCGTCGAAGTATATATATAGGCGGTTAGTATAATTGCGATAATTTCCTTACGTGCCCTTACGTATGCTCTTGCCTTAGTTACCTCTACCGCGATTACTACCGCGGCTGCGGCTACTCCCTCTAAAGCGCTAGCGGGAACCGAATGCCTTAGCAGCTTTATATATCTTCCCCTTTATCGTAACGTCTTAAGGCGGGCTAAACGGTAAGGATAACGCAGTAGTAAATGCCGGCGAAGATAATAGACGGTAGTCTTATGCCTAATATCTAGCCTTACTATAGTTAAAGTAGGTATTCGCCTTAGATAAGGCCGTAAAAGTCGAAGCGGCGATAGCCTTATCGTCGGCGGCGTAGACGAGAGTATCGGTCGTACGTAGATCGGCTATAACGATGCCTAAAGGGCCTAAATAAGAGGAGGCGGATAATAAGCTAAGATTAGCCTTAATGACTTTTATTATCGCCGGTTTATTGCTAATAACCTTATTTATCTTCTATATTTAGTATAGTTAGCCCTCTTATATACGGATAGAAGTAGCTAGCTTACTATAGATGTCTTTTATAGGCTAACGCATTTGCTCGCTAGCTAATAGCATAAGACGCTAAATAAAGGCTATACTATATAGTATAGTAATATTAGAACCGATCTATAATTAGATACGTAGGAGGTTATTCCGAATATACTAAAGGGTAATAGTACGGACACTAGGGCTACGTTTTTTAATATCGGGAAGGTTTAAGAACGCGTCGCGAATACGCTAGGCAAAGTTAACGAAGGCCTCGTCCTTAACTAGCGCTAGTTAGGCGTAAATAGCTAACGGCGCGTCTAAAATACCGTAGTCCCTTAGGACTATAAAAATGCCCTTAAGGAGCAATATCTAGTCTAGGTGCCTAACGTTAACCTAATACGCGATAGGGCCGAAGTCCTTAGATAACTCGTTAGCTATCTAAGTAGGCTAAAGGTTATATAGTATCTACCCGATAAGAAACGCGGATTATATCTATTAGAGCTTCTAAAGGACGGTATAGTCCGCCTAGTATAACTTCTATTTAGGCTTTATAGTAATCTTATTTCGGTTGTTAGTTACTATATCGTTAACGTCTCTAGCAGCTTTCGCTTAAGGCTAGATGCTTTTTATAAGAGTCTTAGTAGCTCGATCGTAAGTAGTATTATACGGGATATATATAGGATAGTCGAAGTTTAAACGTAGATTAAGACCTCGTTTTTAGAAATACGTACTAGTCGACGGCTCTATCGTCGTAGTATAGGAAAGGCTTTACCGGCAGCTAGTGCTATTATAGTAGAACCGGTTAAGCGGGTTGCCTATACTACGGCTATGCTACCTGCCCTTACTGCTGCTAATTCGAACGAGCAAATCGCTACTCGCTTATAAGGTTAGTAGTAGGCGTTGCCGTAGCACTTTAGTTAGGCAGGTCTACGGGAGGAGTAAGAGGCGATAAGTAGTCTAGCACGGGAGGTACGAGAGGAACGGGAATAAGCCCTAAAGCTAAGGAGCCGGCAGTAGGTAGTAGTAAAAGAGGAGGTGCTTATACTCGTAAGAGACTAGCTAAGCGCTCCTTAAGACGCTTTATCTAAGTAGCTTAGCGCTCCTCGAGACGCTCCTTAAGACGCTTTATTTAGGTGATTTAGTTATCTTCTAGCTATTTAAGCTAGTTAGCTTACTATCGAGACTACTAACGTATTTTACCGCGAAGTTCTTTACGTAAGTCGTTAAGGTAAGTATTAAAGACTTCGTTTTAGCGAGTTATCTTCTAGTCTACCTATCTTCCTAGGCTAGCGACTAAACTCGTCCTATTCGGCTTAGGGCCGATAGTAGAGCTTGCTATAAAGCCCCGGCGAGAGCTTCGGTCGGCTCCTAGCTCGTCCTTAGACGGCGAATTCGGCGGCAACGCTGCCGATATATTATATAACGTTAGGCTTATATAACGTTAGGCGAAAGAAAAATAGGGTAGAATAGGTAATACGATAGGTCTACGTGGCGTAAACGCTAGGATGCGTGATTCGTCCGATTTTAAAGAGGCTAAGTTTTGCTTTTTAAAAATACGTATTTTTAAGGCCTTTTAAAGGTCGGATTAGGTGCACACACAACAGAGAGTCTCGGGGCTTCCTGCTAGGAAGCTTCGTTAAGACTATGTTCTGTGTGTGTTGATTGATTATCTAGAGTTATAGGCGCTCAGGGCTTTAGGGAAAAACCCTGCAGCGGGGCGCTGACTAATGCGCCCACCCAATGGGATCCTCAACCTCCCGTGTCTCGTGCTGCACTTTATTGAAGGCAGGCAATCATCTTCCTCGCTCGATGCTTACCGGCCCGGTGGACAGACAGCAGAGCCGTACTCGTCGGTCTGGCCTCCTATCTGCGGCAAGCTGAGGCGGTGGCTCTCTATGGTGATTGAACTCTAGGTATTTAGCGTCCCTGCCAGCGACGAGTGGCCGGGCCCGGATTTTTTTTCCCTTGGGGGACAGTAGACGGCGGGCGATGGAGGGAAGAGGAAAGGGGGTAAAAATCATAGGGCGTCTCGCTCCAAGTCCCATCTGTCCTCAATGCCAAAACCCAGACCAGTCATCCCATCCCATGGCAACTGATTAATCACCTGGAACACTTTGGTCCTGCACGTCCTGCACTGCAATTGCGCAACTCACGCCACAATCTTTTCTCTCACCCGAAGACGGCCTCTGCGAATCCCCCCCCACCGCTCGACCCGTCTACGATGCCGCGCGCCTTGATGGCTGGCTAATCCGTCGACGCATCGCGCTCCATCCGACCGTCCGCCTCGCTTCGTCGAAAGCTTGCCTCGTTGCTTGCGTGACCATGTCCGCTGGCGGATGCGCCATCACCACTGCTTTCCGAACGCCGTCTTCCATTTGATCGCCCGCCGGTCCCTTGGCCCTGCGCCCCCGACATCGTCCTTCTTCGTCTGCATATCCGCAGACGCGGCCGATTCAGCGCAGCCGATTCAGCGCAGCCCATCGTCGTCGGCCGCCGCCCGTGCGCCCCTTGAGGGGAGGGCCCAGTTGACACTTCGCGCATCCGCCGAGTGCCCGGCGCCGACGCATCGCAGACATCACCATGGATCTTCGCTCCGTCCTCAACACGGCGGATAATGGCGAGCGCCCGCCGCCTCCCGCTCAGGCTTCGCCCACGCCGCAGCAGCAGCATCCGCCTCGCCCCTCGCCGAGCCCTGCCGCTCAGTATGGCTTTCGCGATCACCCCCAACAGCCGGCCCCCCATCCGTCGCCCGGCAAACTCATGGGTCAGGACTTTACTCATCGCTCGCAGCAGCATCCAGGCGGTCCGTATCCGCCGTCGCCGTACCAAGGCTCTCGCCAGTATGCGGCCCGCGTCGCGCCGCCCCAGCAGCAGGCGCCCCAGCCGCAACAGCCCGCCCAGCCGGCAAACCCATTCCTTGATGGGCGATCCCCCGGGGCCATAGCGATACCGGCTCAATCGCCCTATCGGCTGACGCCCACGCCGACGAGCGCCCAGGGAGGCAGCACGGCGGGCTATCCTTTTCCGCCCACAGAGGTAACGAGCCCTAGCCAGCGACACCAGTATCCACCGGGCCACTACCAGCCGCAACAACAGCAGCAGCAACAATTGCAACAAACACCGCACCTCCAGCACCAGCAGCACCAGCACCAGCTCCAGCTCCAGCACCAGCTCCAGCACCAGCACCAGCACCAGCACCAGCACCACCAGCACCAGCACCAGCACCAGCACCAGCACCAGCACCAACAGCTGCAGCAAAGCCAACACGGGCCTCGGCATCAGCGCCGAGACAGTCACCCGCAACCTGCTGCCGCCCTCGGCCCACCCGTCTACGCACACCAGCAACAGACACCCCCCCTCGGCACACCGTCGTCGCTTCCCTACCTCCACCAGCGGTCTCAGTCCGCCCACTCCACTCCCACACCGACCCCGGCCTCTGCCCTCGGCCAGCAACAGTTTGGCCCGCTGCACGCTCACTCTCATGGCAGCCCTGTAGCCGCCTCCAAGCCGTTCCCCGCCGCCGGAGCCTCGCCTGAATTGGCCCGTCAGCTTTCGCAGCCGCCCACGCCTCTCGGTCCGCCCCCGTCGGCCGCTCCCTGGCAGGCTTCCACCCCCGGCGCATTTGCTCAGCCGCTGAGCCCCCTCCAGCAGAGGACATTGTCGGCCGGCCGCCAGCAACCGTCGCCCAATCACCCGCCTCCTCTGCTTACCGCCGGTCAACGCGTGCCGAGCGTCCACAGCACGTATGAATCGCCCGCTTCCGCCTCCGACTCCCACGCCCGTCCCAGGTCGCGCCACGATCGTGAACAAAGCCTATCCGTGAGCCCCAGGACGCGTGTGGCGTCCCTGGTGAGCAACACGGGCTCCGAGCCCGAGAGGCGGCCCGCGCCCGCTGCCCGGAGCATGACCGTCGACGTCGACACGGCCGTGACCCCGGCGAAACGGAAGCTTGGGGACCGCAGCATGAGCCCCAGGGAGCTCGAGAATAGAGAGGTCCGACCACCCCCTGCCGAGGCCAATGGCGGCCTCCACCAAAAGTCGGCGTCGCCTGTGGCCGCTCGAAAGCGGCGCGTGCCTCGGGTCCAACCGCCCATTTGGGCCCAGAGCGCCCAGGCCTTGGGTCAAAATAAGCCCAGCCATGCCAATTTTGTCCTGCGCGCTCACCTCAACGGGAGGCCCGACGCCGTCCCCCGCGCCGACCGCTCCAGCCGTCAGCCATCGCCAGAGGCTGGCCGGGCCCAGCCCGCCAGCGCCAGTGCCAACAGCCAGAGTCGGCAGACGCTTGCCGCCGAGCCCAGCGCGCGGGACATTCTAGGACCCTGGGAGGCCAGCATGACGGGTGTCAAGCCGTACGAGGAATTGTCCAAGACGGTTGCCGACTTCGTCTTTATTCATGTTGTCAACAACCCTGACCTCAAGGAAATCGTCAGCCGCGGCATCCAGTTCGAGATTGAGGCCAAGCTAGGAACCCTGATTGACAAGGATACAAACTGTCGAGTCGACAGACTCTTGGACTCGGAATGCGTCTTGCGTGACACGGGCCGCATCGCCTTCCGGAGCAGCATGACCGAGGTCAGTCTCCCTTGCTCCCCATCCCTTCTCGTCGTGTGCGTGGGTGTGTGAAAAGCTGACAGGTTCGTCTTTGGCCAGGTCCACCACAAAGCGTTCAACGACTTTTTAAACCAAGCCGTCATCCAGACTGATCCGCGAGCGCCAAACGGGGGCGGCAGGGTTCAGATACACTACAAGCACCGACGAGAGATTGACCGATTCTTCGAACTTCCGCCCGATTTGCAAAGCCACCTCCCCGGATGCATGCGGTCCCGGCTCGGGTCTCGCAGTAGAAACGTGCGCGTGAGGGTCACGTACGACCAGAAGACGCGCGAGGTCTTGAACAAGATCATCAAGGCCCGCGTGGCCGACATTGACTTACACATGCCGTCTAGCCCGATGGATTGCCGACTCAGTATCAACCTTGAGATGAACTGGGATGGCTCGGCCGAAGGGCTGGAGCAGGTGGCGGACAACCAGGCCGACAGGCAGCCCGAGCGCAGCAAGGATCGGCTGAGCTACACCCAAGGACATTATCAAGTAGACCTCACGCAGGTGACACAGACCGTTTTCGGCCCAGGGGTGAGTGTTGCTACGGGTGCTTTGATGTGCGGCGTGCGCTGACTAGTACCAATGACAGAACTCGCAACGCGTTGACAAGGAACACGAGCTCGAGATCGAATTGGCCCCTGGCATCGTCCTCGACCAAGGCTCAAAGGCCTTGAATGGGGCTCCCCATCGGTACTCGGAGCTCATTGAAGGACTGGTGGACAATGTAAGGGTGCTGGCCCGCAAGGCCAGGGACTTTGGCGGGTGAGGCTCCCATTATCTGCGGGAGACGCAGGCGTTGTGGGAACGGACGGACGTGTATGCACAGGATGTAGGGGATCTGTGTCAGGGACTCGACAGCGAGGAGAGGAGACGGGGTCGAGGGCAGAATCAGCCATTGACGAGATGCACATGATTGGACTCGTTGGTCATGCGTCTCTTGGCCCGTGAAAGTGCTTGTCAACGGCTCTCGTGTATAGCTTATCGGTCTTGGACTCGACCCGACAGCTTTAACACAATGGCCGACTGGATACAAGGGATGCACCTGTGACAACAGGAGTCTCGGGAGCCAAGTCCCGGACCTTGGGACGCCACCTGTCATAAATAAGGGGCGAACCCTTAGGCACGAGTACTAGTTGGGACCTAAGGGCCTAATCTATAACGCCTCGACTTAGTCGAGGCGGACATGCATATATAATAGATAGGTATTAGAACCCCGATTAGCATATGTTTTTAGTGCAAATAAAAGAATTATAGCTGAGGCCTTTCCATGGTCGGATTAGGCATAATAGAGAGTCTCTAGGCTCCCGGCTTAGAAGCTTCGTTAAGACTATGTTCTGTGTGTGTTAATTGACTAGCTAAGGTTGTAGGCGCTTAGGGCTTTAGGAAAACCCTGCAGCGGGGCGCTAACTAAGGCGCTTACCTAATAGGGATCCTTAATACCCCTTTGCTTAAATAAGCAGTCCCCTACTTGCTAAAGCAATTAATAGAACCTAAATAGGAAATAGTGCATCGGTATATACAATGCGAAATAATAATAAAAATACCCTTAATCCTCTATTATATAGTAGTAGCGGCTTTTAAGCGCTCGCGATCTTTCTCTCCTACTAGAGAAATACGACCGGCTTTATAATATGTTTTACATTAGTCTTCTTAAGCCGTAGGTAGAACGGGCTACTAACTAACACCTTAGTAAATTACTACCGATGCTTAACCTTAATAATGCCGAAGGAGAATAGTCGGTCTAGTAAATTAAGGACTATAAGAAGAAGAAGGGCGTTACCTACTACTTAGTGAAATAGGAAGGTTAGCTAGCCGAATACAACGAGTAGGTTGCTTAAGATAATATAGCGAATGCCTAAGAACTTATTAATAAATACCTAAAGATACGACTAAAGAAACGGCGGAAATTACGTATTATAAAATAACTTCTTTTTAGCTTACCTTAACTTTTCTACTTTTACTCCGCCGCTACTTTATCGTTATTCCTTAACATCTATACGGTAGAAGTCTCTTACTTTTATTTCGCTAGTAAACTCCGTAATAATAGGGAGACGTTTTAACTACTCCCCCCTTCCTTAGCGACCGCTCTCCTCGATTATTTCGTATAAATTATCGTATATATATTCTCGTCCTACCTACTATAGGGTAAAACCTACGTCCTTAATCACTAGACGAAGCTTTTAGTCCTTATTCTCGCGTATAGCTTTTCGTCGCTTTATTAATGCCTACTAGTATTTAAGACGACGTTTCGTATATAAACGTTTAGCACTTAATACCCCCTATTCCTCTCGGTAGGCCGTTATTACGGCTATAAACGACGTATAAACTTAGTAGAAGATTAACTTTATCTTCTTCTTCTCTATCTCGTCTTAAGTAGTCTATAACTTAGCTATCTTCGTTTAAATAGCGTATAGGTCTACTATATCCCCGGATATTATTGCCGGTATTTATAATTTTATTAGTAACTATATCCCGACTTAATAAGGAACGAGGAGCTTACTAATTCGCAAAGGTTACTATATAAGTTATATTAAATGCATTTGCTTAATTATATATCCTCTTATATATAATATAGTTCGACTATTCTAATATCGTCCTTATTATCGCTAAACCTTTATATACTGCTATTAAGGCACTTAATATAGTATAGCTCGGTGACTTAGCACCCTTTCGCCCGGCGACTTTTTATATATATAGCTTTCTTGCCCTTTTTCTTAGGCGATATCCCTTTCTAGATATTCCTCTTATCGCCGGTATCTCCTTTAGTATTTGCCTCTATATCTTCGTCTCTATCGTCTTTACTAAACGACGAAAATATTTCGGATTTAATAACCGCTACCGTTATACGCTTTATATTCGCGTAATCTTCTTAAGACTCTACTATAATAGGTTTTTTTATGCTTATAAAAGGTCCCTTAAATAATTAATAAAATAGTTAATCTTCGGTTTCTTCCTTTAATAAGGATATCGACTTCTCTAAGGCATCTCGTATGTTTTTTCTCTATAAGGAGTCGTTCTTATAGGGTTATTTTCTCTCCGCGCGTCTTCTTTAGCTTTATCTCTTCCTATACTATTACTACGGCGTCTTTAATCGATACTCTATTCGCCGATAACTCTAAGACTCGAGTAATAACTAAAGGGCCTATCGGCTAAATATCGTCTATCTATTTTCCTCGCTTTCGGGGCGTTTATACCGTTACGCTTACCGTTCGCTTAAGACCTATAGCGTTAAACTAATTCGGAATATGCTTATCTAATTCGGAATATGCTCGTTAGATTTAGAATATACTCGTCTAATTCCGAATATGCTTTTCTATAAGATCTTAATATAGTTGTATAATAAAAGAAGAGAAGAAAAAAATCTTTAGATATAAAGAGTAGCACTCTATTATAGTTCGCTAACTATACGTAGGCGACTAGCCCTTTATTACGTAGTAACTATTATAATACGTAACTAATATAATAATTATTATAATATATATAATAATAACTATCGTCGTTAATTTTTATACTACGTTTAATCCTATTTTAGTCTTATTTACTATTACGACTTTATTTATACCTAAAGCTATCTTAGCGTCTAAGGCGTCCGCCTTAAAAGGGGGGGATAATTATAACGCAGCTACCCGCGCAACTATAAAGCCGGGAGATAGGGATATATGCACGATAGATAATGCATTTTAGCTTAGGGACTATTCGGCTATTAGTCGCTAACTAGTCCCTAATAACCCCTCTCGAGGCCTAAGGGTATATCCCTAAGGCCCCGATATATCTTAAAAGAGGGGCAAGCTTTAGTCTTACTACGAGAGGGAAACCGTATTATAATAAAGGATTATTCGTACTTTTAACTATTGTTCCTACCTTCCTAAACGTACCTCTAGTCTATCTTCTTACAATCGGGGTTATTGTCTAAGACTATAATATCTTTATAGTTAAGATTGTAAGGTCTTTAGCCTTAAGAAGTTGCTCCCTCGTGGCTAGGAGCTAATCCTTTGTGGCTAAGAGCTAATCTTGTGTAGTTACGCATTCCTTTAACCTAGCATTTCGGTTAACCTAAGAGGCCTCCGCTACGCGAAGGGAGCGAAGACTCTCCTCGACATACATAAGAATATATCGGGTATCTAGGCTCTAAAGGTTTTCCTAGGTCTCCTACGTATTAGCGACCGGGACTACGTTATCGAACCTTTTAATCGCCTAGGCGATCTAAGGAAATTCACTAATAAACTCCTTAGTAAAGGCCTTTAGACCGTCGCCTATAGCGTTAGAGGCTATAGGTATGTCTGCTATAAGGAGGAAGGAGGAGTATCTAATCTAAGGTATTTATTAAGGACTATAAAAAATTTTCTATAGGCTATATAGGTTTCTATAGGCTAGGGAAAAATTCTTAGGGGCTTAGAGGCTTAGGGAAATAATTTCTTAAAGGTTGCGCTTAGGTCGCGACGACTAAGGGGATAAGGTAATAGAGCTGCTAGGGCTATATTTATAAAGCTAGGGATCGCGACGGGGCGCAATAGGAGATAGAATAAACTATTATAGCACTAGGTGATAGCTAGATAACCTTATTATTCTATAAAGAGGAGAAGAACTATAAAGGCTAAGGGCTCGTTTATATATAGGACTATATGTTATATAGTATATTACTATATACTATGTTATGTAATGTGGTACTATAACACTTATAATCTTCGCCGCAAAATTAAGAAGATTATTAAGGCATGCGATACTTATAATAAAGCTAAGGCTATACGGCATAAGCCTTACGGAAACCTACAGCCTATAGAGAACCCCGAATTACCTTAGGAATCTATTACTATAGACTTTATTACGAAGTTACCGAAATCTATCGAACCTATAACGAATATAGAATACGACTCTATATTAGTTATAGTAGACCGCCTTACGAAATACGGTTATTTTATTCCGATTAAAGAAGCTATATCGGCTAAGGAATTATCTTACGTCTTTATAAGATATATTTTAGCCGATAGAGGTCTACTAAAAACCCTAATTACGGATAGGGACCGAAATTTATATTATACTTTTGGCAGAGCCTTATGCGAGCTCTAGGAACTAAGCATAAATTATCCACTGCTTATCACCCTATTACCGACGGAATTATAGAACGGCTAAACTAGACCTTAAAGCAATACCTTTAAAGCTATATTAACTACCAGCAAGACGACTAGCTAGTTAGGCTACTAATAGCCTAGTTAGCTTATAATACTTCGGTATCGGAACCTATATAGCAAACGCTAGCCTTTGCGAATTACGGATTTACGCCCGAAGCCTATAGGTCTTCCCTACCGGAAGTTATAGCCGAAAAAGCTATCTTAAGCTCCGAGCAGCTAAGAAGCTTACATTCCGCTATTAAAGACGAGCTCGACTTTATAAAGGAGCGAATGACTTATTATTATAATAAGAAGACCGAAAAGGAACCTACTTTTAATAAGGGCGATAAAGTCTACCTTATTAAGAAGAATATTACTTCTAATAGGCCTAACAATTCATTAGACTATAAGAAGATAGGACCTTTTCTTATATAGGAAAAATTCTCCGACTTAACCTATAAGCTAGACCTACTAACGGCTATGCTTATACATCCCGTTTGTTACGTTTTGCTACTCGAATTAGCGCTTAAGAATAGCCGCCTAGCGAAAGATATCGATATACTAGTCGAAGAAGACGAATACGAAGTCGAAGAGATTTTATCTAAGAAGATAGAAAACGGCCAGCATTTCTATCTTATAAAGTAGAAGAATTATCCTTCTTCCGATAACACGTAGGAACCTGTTAAGCATCTTAAGAACGCTCTTAAGAAGATTAAAGCCTATAATAAATCTAACCCTTAGGTTTAAGGGAAGAGAAGTTAAAGGGTTTAAAGGTTTAACCCCCCTTAGGAAGGGTAATGTATTATAGAACCACTAATCTAGGTTCTTAGTTCACTTTCTTTTTTCTAAAGTACGGGACGACTTAAGTACTAATAGACTTAAGTACGGAAATACTTAGTACGAGGGTACCGGGGTACCGGGGTACTTAGTACTTTGGTACTTAGTACTTTATGACTTAGCATAAAGATATTCGCCCCGGACTTACCTATTATCCGGTTATACCCCTTTTTAGCCTAGGACACACCCCTTTTTCGAACCTAAGTCCTTTAGGGCTTAGCTTCCTTAGGTACGGGACGTACTACGCAGCTTCGGTCACGCCGACGATCTTATTAAGCACCCCTGCCTAATAAGACCCGATGATTGGCTCGATGCCCCGCATAATAGACCGACACCTAGACTACCGGGAGCTATAGGCCTAATATAGCCCTCCCGGCTTTCGGGACCGATTATTCGTCCGATCCTCCGCATAAGGAGGCCACACGACTTATGTCGTGTGACCTACCTACATAACGTTATGCACGTAGTGCATAAATAGACCTATATGACCTAGTTTAGTCTATAAGGGCTTTAGAACGACGCGGGAGGCAGCCTTTTCGAGGTCAGCCGACCTACATAGCCCTTACGCAGCCCCGGGGATTTGCATTAGTTCGGGGCAGTACAAGGGATACGTGGCAGAAGGTGCTAGAAGGAAAGGGACGTACCGGGACCGTCTAGACGGACGGGAAGAGCTATATAAAGGAACTTTAGTCCGCCCTTCCTCGGGCTCTCCTTCCTTCCTTTCTTCTTTAGCTTTTATTATAGTTTTAGTTCAACTGCCTACTAAGTGACCTACACCTCTTCTAATAGTGCCCTTAGTGCTCTAGCCTCGACCACCCCTGCTTGCTTAGACTTAGCCAGCCGGTCTAGTATAAGTGACCCCGAGTGCTCCTCTACTTACTATTCCGCCCCTATAGCTTTTAAAGATAAATAACGCCCTCTATTAGTCTTTAACTATTAGAGACTTAGTCCGGTTAGACTGTCTTCTGTCTTTTAACCGTTCTATTATAACGAAGCTATTATTAATTTCGCCTAGCGTATCTAAGACGCGTTTCTTAACCTCCCGGACGTTAAGAAAACGAGCCTTAGCGTATAGAATCTTACGATCTAGTATATACGCAATAACCTACCGCGAATTTAGTCTTAGCTAAGTCGAGATGTCTCGTCCCTTTATAGCACCGCTTTAGTCTAGCGTTTAGTCTTACTAATAGGCGAATAGTCCTATTAGCTAGTTAAGGATATCTACGGCACGCCTTCTGCTTTAATTCGTACTTAAGCAGTAGCTACGCCGTACTAGACTTAGCGCATTAACGAGGCTATAGATGGTAAACCGGCCTAGCTCGAGATAGTTAGGCCTAGCCTCGCGTAGTTATCCGCCTTATTACTCGCGCCGCCCTCGTTACTCGCGCCGCCCTCTTTACTCGCGCCGCCCTCGTGACTTTCTACGCCGCTCGTCTTATCACTCTCGCACGGTAATATAGTTTACCCCTCGGCTAATAACGACACCGTTACCCCCTCCGTAGCGCCTATAACACTTGCTTTAAGTATAGTAAAGCAGGCTATTAGGCTAGGCACTATAAGCTCTCCTCGTCCCCGCCGCCCGAAAACATCGAGATTACGGGCAAGCTATATAAGATAGCGAGAACCCTAGGCAACCGCTAGCGGGATCGGGCTAATACGAGGAAAGGGGAGGGCTGCTTTATAATAGGCGACCGTAGGAGCTATCGTAGTAACGCTAGCTAGCCATAGGTCTACTACGAGGGCTCCGTTGCCGATAAGGAGGAGGACTCTTATACATAGGCCTTTCTTATAGCTATATACGAGGAGATCGATAATAGCCGTTATAGCTAGGCCGTTAGGAAGGTAATACATTTACATTGCTTAGTATGTTTTCGTTGCTTATTTTTATTGCTTGTTTTATATCTCTTCTTTTAATGCGTTATTTCCTATTTAGGTTGTATTAATTGCCTTATAAGCAGCGGACTGCTTATTTAAGAAAAGGGCTATTAAGGATCCTACTATAGGCGTATTAGTTAGCGCATCACACAGGGTTTTCCCTAAAGCCCTCGGCGCCTACAACCTCTAGAGAATGATTTTATTAATTAACACATAGAATATGACCTTAACGTAGCTTCCTTATAACCACGCAATATAAAGCCATAAGGTCTTTATGCAGCTATTCCGAGGACTAAAAGCCTAAGGGGTGACTAGACTATCGAATATAAGGATGCATGCAGCTACCTAACTATAGGACTAACGGAGGTATATATAGGTACCCGAGCCTCTTATACAAGGCCCCTAGCCCGCACTAACTATAGTAATAATACCTCGGAATACCTACCTGCCGTCCTTAGCTAAGGGGGTTATATAATAGGCTCGTTAGGGACGTAATAGCCTGTTGTATTACACACCTATAAGGATCCTATTGGGTGGGCGCATTAGTTAGCGCCCCGCTGTAGGGTTTTCCCTAAAGCCCTGCGCGCCTATAACTCTAGATAATTAATTAACTACATATAGAACATAGTCTTAACGAAGCTTCCCCTAGTAGGAAGCCCTAAGACTCTCTGTTGTATGCCCGATCCGACCTTTAAAAGGCCTTAAAAATACGTATTTTTAGAGAGCAAAACTCAGCCTCTTTAAAATTCGGACGAATTACGCATCCTAGCGTTTACGCCACGTAGATCTACCGTATTACCCTAAAACATACGTTCTACCCTATTTTTCTTTCGCCTAACGTTATATAATATGTCGGCAGCGTTGCCGCCGAATTCGCCGTCTAAGGACGAGCTAGGAGCCGACCGAGGCTCTCGCCGGGGCTTTATAGCAAGCTCTACTATCGGCCTTAAGCCGAATAGGACGAGTTTAGTCGCTAGCCTAGGAAGATAGGTAGACTAGAAGATAACCCGCTAAAACGAAGTCTTTAATACTTACCTTAACGACTTACGTAAAGAACTTCGCGGTAAAATGCGTTAGCAGTCTCAATAGTAAGCCAACTAGCTTAAACAGCTAGAAGATAACTAAATTACTTAGATAGAGCGTCTTAAAGAGCGTCTTAAGGAGCGCTAAGCTACCTAGATATAGCGTCTTAAGGAGCGCTTAGCTAGTCTCTTACGAGCATAAGCACCTCCTCTTCTAGCACTACTACCTACTGCTAGCTCCTTAGCTTTAGGGCTTATTCCCGTTCCTCCCGCACCTCCCGTGCCGGACTACTTATCGCCTCTTACTCCTCCCGTAGACCTACCTAACTAAAGTGCTACGGCAACGCCTACTGCTAACCTTATAAGCGAGCAGCGATTTGCTCGTTTAAATTAGCAATAGCAAGGGCAGGTGGCTTAGCCATAGCATAGGCAACCCGTTTAGCAACCGGTTCTACTGCAATAGCACGAGCTGCCGGTAAAGCCTTTCCTATACTACGACGATAGAGCCGTCGACTAGTACGCATTCCTAGAACGAGGTCCTAACCTGCGTTTAAACTTCGACTATCCTATATACTAAGAGCCCAAAGGGAAGCTCAGAGGTAGAGGATTACGGCAGTGCAAAGAGTGTTGAGATTGATGCAGAAATGAGAGAGAAAGGTGTTGTTGAATTGCTTAGTGAAGGTCTGTCTAAGGGCGGACCAAGGTCCCTTTATATAGCCAATTCCACACGAACAAAGGTACATGTGACTTGACTGATTGTGGCCATGGAAAGCGCCATTATTTGTCTGCATGATGCAAGTGGTCTAATCCCATTTGGTAGCTTGGTTGTTGCATGATTAAATGCGCGAGTAATACGAGGTGATGTGGATGACGCCGGTTGACCGAGTCATAAGTTATGACTTGCATGCCTCTGTCTCCACTCACACCACATACTTCGGGCTTCGGTATCTCAGCTATCTTAGGAGCTAATGCGACCGGGTGACTTGTGTTATACGCAACAATGCAAGGCGGTTTTAATGCATATCTTTATGCATTGGTGAGATAAACTAATTAGGAGATATCTGCTCCCTTATAGCCTCTCTTAAAGGGTACTTGTTTTATAAAGAAGTGCGCTTTATATATGTCCGTTTATAACTAACTAGGATTTGTAAAAACTCTCTAAAAACCTATTTGTAGGAAAAAACTTTTATATAGAGAAAAAGTAACTCTACTATTTTTTATAGAGAAAAGAATTAAAACTCTACTATATTTTATTAGTCCGTTTAGCAAACCTATATATAGGAAAAAAACTTAAGGGTATATAGAGGAAAGCTAGAAGAAAGCATAAGAAAGAGCAGCTAAAAACCTCTATTTATCTTTATATATAGGATCCTTCTTAAGACCTAAGAGGTCTCGAAATTTATTAAATAGTATACGCCCTAATTCTTTTGTGAATATATCAGCGATATTATTAGCGGATTTTATATAGAATACTTCTATTTCGCCTAGTAAAACACTATTACGGGTGAAATTATAGGCAAGGCCGATGTGTTTCCGGATTTTGTGTGCTTCCGGGTTATTTGCTATTTTTAACGCTAATTGACTATCGGAAAATATTAGAGGGACTTTATTAGATATAGGTATAGACAACTCTTTGGCGATGCTATTTAGATAGCTGTATAGATATAAGGCCTCCTTATTAGCCTCTCTAAGGCCTATAAACTCTGCTTCGTAAGTAGATAGCGATATCGATTTTTGCTTTTAACATAACCAGCTTATTAAATTATTGCGTATAAAGAAGCAGTATCTAGAGACCGATCGTCGGTCTATAAGGTCACTAGCCCAGTCAGAGTCTATATAAGCTGTGAAACAGAAGTCTAGTATAGGTATATTGCAGTTATAATATAAGCATAGGTCGGGGAATTTATTTAAGTATTTCTATATAACGTTAAGGGCTTTAAAATACGAGGAGTCTAGTTAAGAAGAGAATCTTGCGCAGGATATTACTGCGAAAAGGATATCAGGCCTTGTAAATAGGGCTAAGAATAGTAGGGAGCCTATTTGCATTTAGTATAAGAGTATGTCCTTTTTAAAGGCGTTTTTTATTCCTAACTTATTCAATTTAACGCCTTTAGTAGCAGGTGTATTAAAGGTTCCTATATTTTGTTTATTAAATTCCTTTATTTTATTCTTTATATAGTTTGCTTAGGATATATATAGTTCCTTTGTTTCTCTATGTATTTGTATAGATAATCCTAAGAAGTCTTTTACTTCCCCTAGAGATTCAATCGGTAGGGTTTTATTTATTTATTTAGTCTATGACTTAGGTTATTACACGTATAGTAGGTCTAAAGAATAAGAGGTCGTCTATATAGACGGCTATGGCTATTCTAAGCGTGCTGTTTATAAACACCCCTTCGTCTATTAGAAGGCAGTAAAAACTAAGCTCGTTAAGGACGCTTTTTAATAGGTTATACTAGAGTAAAGGACTTTATTTTAAGCCGTATAGTGCTTTTCTTAGTTTTACTACGAGCTTCTTCGTCTTGTTTTTATTTAAGTAATTAAAGTAAGTCATTCCTTTATATTTGGTATTTTTATGCTAGGAAAACCATACGTATAGTATTATATCTAGAAAAGCTTCGGGTATCTATATATACGTTTCTATGTCTATATCCGTATATAAGAAGGCATTTTTTATATTAAACTATAGTACTTTTTAGTTATTAGCGATAGCCTATACTAGTAGGAGCCTTATAGACTCAGGTCTTACTATAGTAGAGAAGGGTTTAATATAGTCTAGGCCGTATATTTGCTTATAGCCTAAAGCTATAAGTCGAGCCTTAAATTTCTTTATCTGGTTTTTATTATCCTTCTTAACTCTATAGACCTATCGGCTTCCGAGAGCTTCCCGGTTATCGGGTAGCTCGGTTATTTCCTAAGTATTATTTTCTATAAGCTGCTGTATTTCTACTACCATGCCTTTATCCTAGTATAGAGCTTCGGCGCTTTTCATAGCTTGCTTATATGTTTTTAGTTCTATAGGATTACAACCTTCTAACGCAGATAGAAGGGTTATATTATCGTTATTTATTAGCAGATGTATTAGGTATTCTTAGTAGTCGTTATAGAATTCAGCCGGCTTCTTAGGTATTTTAACCTGAATTCTTTAATCCTTATTATTATTGTCCTATATTATACAGTCAGGATTATCATCCTCGGATATATTATCTAGTATTTCATTCGGATTATTCTGGGATTTATTATATAGGGTATTGTTAGGTTTTATATCTAGTATAGAGGATCTCGTACGTAGATAATCCTCCGGAATTTTATTTATAGACGGTATAGTATTAAAATTAAAGGTTTTATTATCTTTTAACAAGTTGTTTTCTAATATAGTAATATCTTTTGATATTACGACCTTTTTTCTACTATAGTCGTATATTTTATAGGCTGTGTCTTCGTAGCTAATTACGATTCCTTTATAGGCTCGTACGTCTAGTTTATCATTAGGTGTTTTATTCTTATAGTATATAATGCTTCCGAACACACGGATTTTTTCTATATCTTCTTTAGTAAGGGCCCTATTTTCTTTCTTTTCTAAAGGGCATATATATCCTAGAGCAGTATAAGGAGATCGATTGTATATATATATAGCTGCTAAAACAGCTTCACCCTAAAGATATTTAGGCAGTCTAGCCGTATAGAGCATAGATCTAACTTTATTAAGTATTGTTCTGTTTATACGCTCTATCCTGCCGTTCGAGTAGGGGGTAAACGGTAGGCTCGAGTTGTATTTAATACCGTTTTTAAGGGCATATAGTTTAATGTTATAGATGAATTCTTTTGCATTATCTAAGAAGACTTCTTTTATCTTTATTTTATCTATATTATTCTTAAGTTCTACTTCAAATTCTAGAAACTTAGGCAGGCTTTTAGCTTTATCTTTTATTAGGTATATTATTAGGTACCTAGAATAGGTATTAAGAAAAGATATAAAGTATCTGAATTTATAGTAGGTAGGGACTTTAATAGGTCCCTAGATATCAACGTTTATTTTATTAAGAAAGAGATATCGTCGTTTTAAGGGAGTTTTCTTCTTTTTATCGGTATGTTTAGCCTATATACAAGCTTCGCATTGTTTTATAGCTATAATATCTTTTTAGTCTACGGATATATCTAGGTATAGTCTACGGAGGTATCGGTATAGAGATTTATAGCTAAGATAGCCTAGCCGTTTATGCTAGAGAACGAGGTCTATTTCCTTTTTTGTCTTAGGTGTTTTTATCTTAGTCTTAGGTGTTTTTATTGTATTAGTTAGTATAGTGTCTTAGAGTATAGCGTTGTTTATTGTCTCTTTCGGACTATATTGTATATTGTATATCTTGTTTTTAATTAGAAATCGTGTTTTCTTTATATCTAGAGGGATATAGTATAGTCCGTTCTTAATAAAACCGGTTATTAATTTATTTAGATTTTTATCGAGGAGGGATATAGAGTCCGGGCCTGTTAAGGCGTATGTGTTTGTTATAGCTGATTGGCTAATTATGTTAATGCCGATTTTAGGTATATAAAGGCAATTTCTTAAGGTATATTGTTAATTACTATTTGGAAATTTAAAGACGAGGTCTCTAGCACCTCGCATAATAATAGAGGAAGCTTTTCCCTAGGTCACGGTAGTGTATATTTCTTTATAATTAGAGAGGAGAGTTTTATTCGAAACTATATGCCTAGTAGCCCTAGTATCGAATATAAAGTTATAAAAATTCCTAATCCGTAAAGCAGCCCTATCGACCTTTAAGGTCACCCTTAAAATTGCCGAGAGAAGCGGCTTTAGAGGTCCTATTATTTGTTTTCTATTAGAGGAGGACTTTGTTTTTATAGGGGTATAGAGAAGGATATTTTTAAAGGAAATAGGGTATAGGAAGAGAAGGTATAAAGAAGGACTAGCATTTTATATAGTAACGAGAGTATAGAGAAGAGTATCGAGGGTATAGACGAGAGTATCGAGGGTATAAAGGATATAAGGAGTATAAAGAGGGGTAGGAGGGAACTTATAATACTAGAAGCCGACTTAGAGACAATAAGGACCTTGCTAGACTTAGGAGAAGATACTAAGGGGGCTTTTCTCTTCCGGAGTCGAGAAGTCCGGGGACGGGCAGCTAGGCGAGGAGTAGGGGAGGGGGAACTCTCTCGAGAGTTTAGGATAGGCGTAGGCCTCCTATAGCTCCTATTAGTATACTCCTTAGGCTCCCTTTTAGTCGAGGAGGAGGAGGGCAACGTCTTAGTAGTAAACCCGGCGGCCTTAGCCTTATCCCTATTCTCTGGTTTCTAAAAACAATTTTTCTCTATATGCCTACGCTTCTTATAGTAGGAGCAAATAGGAATCTTATTGTTATTCGCTATAAAGAGGTGCTTATTACTCTCTAAAGCCTTAGTTCTCTTAAACTCGTCGATAAGGGACGAGGAGAGCGACTCGAGGGTATATACCGTAGCATCGGTACGGAGTGTCTAGGTTATATTTGTAATATAACTTGAGAAAGAGCTATTTAGACTCTTAAGGATCTATGTTATTACTACGATCTCCGGGATTCGGATCTCTTTAGTATTTAGCTTATTATAGAGCTCTTTTACCTTATTTAGGTAAGTTTCGATAGATAGTTTACCCTTAATCTTCGTATTAAAGAGCTTCTTAATAAGGAGGAAGTTTAAGGTAAAGTTCACCGGGTTGTATAAGGTCTTAAGAGTATCCTAAGCCGCCTTTATAGACGTATAATGCTTTATCTAAGAGAGAGGACTATCGTCGACTATTAGGCGTATAAGTGCGAGACAGTCTTAGGACTTTGTGTAGGAAGCGTCGAGGATTATAGGAGCAAGCTTCTTACGTATGAAAACGGATTCTATCCGTAGAGACTAGGCAGAAAAGTTAACGCTCCCTTTAAGCTTTATAAACGAGTAGTCCTTAAACGAACTTATTTTCGGGCTCGGGAGGTATTAGAGAAACTTCGGAAGGAATTCGGAGTCGACGGGCTATAGCGGAGGTTGCGAAGGAATTTTAAAAGATTTTTTTAGTAGGTTTTTTAGCGAAGGACAGTGGTTGGAAGAAGGTGTGTGCTAGGGTCGAATCGGGGCTAACGAGGAGAACGGGGGACAAAACACTAAGAAAGTAGTGATGTGTGTAAACTAAGGGTAGCCTAGGAAGGCAAGAGGCCTGAAAAGGCAAAGAGGAGGTCGTAGTGGACGGGCGGTTGTTTGTAGTGCAGCGGCGGGTGGTCTAAAGGATCTAAAGAGGGCTCTAGATAAGAAGCAACTTAAAGCTTAGGCAGAGACAGGGCTTATAACTACTAAGAGCCTAAAGAGAAGCTTAGAGGTAGAGGTTTACGGCAGTGCAAAGAGTGTTAAGATTAATGCAGAAATAAGAGAGAAAGGTGTTGTTTAAATTGCTTAGTAAAGGTCTATCTAAGGGCGGACTAAGGTCCCTTTATATAGCTAATTCCACACGAACAAAGGTATATATAACTTAACTAATTGTGGTTATAGAAAGCGCTATTATTTGTCTGCATAATGCAAGTGGTCTAATTCTATTTAGTAGCTTAGTTATTGTATAATTAAATGCGCGAGTAATACGAGGTGATATAGATAACGCCGGTTGACCGAGTTATAAGTTATGACTTATATGCCTCTATCTCCACTTACACTACATACTTCGGGCTTCGGTATCTTAGCTATCTTAGGAGCTAATACGACCGGGTGACTTATGTTATATACAATAATGCAAGGCGGTTCTAATGCATATCTTTATGCATTAGTGGGATGAACCAATCAGGAGATATCTGCTCCCTTATATATATACGTTCTGTATAATACTACTTACGATCGAGCCACTAAGACTCTTATAAAAAGCATTTAGCCTCGAGCGAAAGCTACTAAAGACGTTAATAATATAGTAACTAACAACTGAAATAAGATTACTATAAAGCCTAAATAGAAGTTATACTAAGCGGACTATACCGTCCTCTAAAAGCTCTAATAGATATAATCCGCGTTTCTTATCGGATAGATACTATATAACCTCTAGCCTACTCGGATGGCCAACGAGTTGTCTAAGGACTTTAGCCCTATCTCGTATTAGGTTAACGTTAAGCACCTAGACTAAATGTTGCTCCTTAAGGGCATTTTTACGGTCTTAAGGGACTACGGTGTTTTAGACGCGCCGTTGGCTATTTACGCCTAACTAGCGCTAGTTAAGGACGAGGCCTTCGTTAACTTTGCCTAGCGTATTTACGACGCGTTCTTAAACCTTCCTAATATTAAGAAACGTAGCCCTAGTGTCCGTACTATTACCCTCTAGTATATTCGGAATAACCTCTTACGTATTTAGTTATAGATCGGTTCGGATATTACTACGCTATATAGCATAGCCCTTATATAGCGTCTTATGCTATTAGCTAGCGAGCAAACGCGTTAGCCTATAGAAGATATCTATAGTAAGCTAGCTACTTTTATCTATATATAAGAGGGCTAACTATACTAGATATAGAAGATAAACGAGGTTATTAGCAATAAACCGGCGATAATAGAAGTCGTTAAGCCTAATCCTAGCTTATTGTCCGCCTCCTCTTATTTAAGCCCTTTAGGCATCGTTATAGCCGATCCGCGTACGACCGATACTATCGTCTACGCCGCCGACGATAAAGCTATCGCCGCTTCGACTTTTACGGCCTTATCTAAGGCGAATACCTACTTTAATTATAGTAAGGCTAGACATTAGGCATAAGACTATCGTTTATTATCTTCGCCGGCACTTACTACTACGTTATCCTAACCGTCTAGCCCGCCTTAAGACGTTACGATAAAGGGGAAGATATACGAAGCTGCTAAGGCATTCGGTTCCTACTAGCGCTTTAGAAGGAGTAGCTATAGCCGCGGTAGTAATCGCGGTAGAGGTAACTAAGGCAGGAGCATACGTAAGGGCACGCGAGGAAATTATCGCACCTACGCTAACCGCCCTTATATATACTTTAACGACGAGGTTATAGATAATACCGACGAAGACTAAGATCTAACGTACTAACTTAAGGAAGATAACGTAGAAATAAAAGCTATCTTTATAGCTATATAAGAAGGGATAGACTTAAGGCATTTCTAATAGGGATACGACGCTATCTACTTCGTGACTATAGATAGCGGTATTAATACTAGCTAGAAGCCTCTCCGTAAGGGCTTTAGCGATCGTTATAGTGTTTTCCTTTGCCGACTAACGACTTCCCTATCCTTTACTCTTTCTTCTTTCTTCGACTATAGTTTTATATCTTACTACGTTTCTTCTTTACTTATATATAATCTAGCCCTATACCCGTCTTAAGTCGCCTCTACTATAAAGGGGATAGGAGGGATCTTTAGACTAAGCGTTTAAGACGATATCGTTATCGCTATATAATAGTAAGGCAACGACGACTAGACCGGTTCGGTTGCCCTCTCTTATAGTATCGTCCTTAACGGGACTTTCCTTAGTGACTTAACCTTTAGACGATCTATCTTTTACGCCCTTAGAGTCGCTTATAAAGGCAACGGCGCTATACGACTTCGCAATCTTAAGGGCAAGCCTCTATTATAGCCGCGGCCGTCGAACGTTTTTACTATAGCTATCTTCGCTAATTCGACCGACGTTTAACCTACTCCTATGCGTGCTATCCGCTTTTACGCTAACACGCCGGAATAAGCGAAATATTTTATAGACGTTTATTTCGCTAAATTCCTAAAGCTCTTTGATGTATCGCTTTAACGCATAGAAAAATTAGCATAGATAGTCTATCGAATTAATATAGGCAATAGCACGCTTATATAGCAGGCTCCCTAACGCTATAGTCCCTCGTAGGCTTAAGCTATTAAGGACTTTATTAAGAAATATAAAGGGAGTATTATTTAAAAGTCTATTAGCCTATAGTCGTCTCTTCTACTATTAACGCCGAAGAAAGCACCTACGGGCCTATAGTATAATACCTATAGGCAAGTGATTTAGCGTATCTATGCCGACTACCGTATACTTAATACCTTAACGAAGAAGTATATATACCCTCTCTTAAATACTATAGATAAAATCTAGCGCGTAGCCGGCTACTATTACTACGCTTTTATTAACCTATAAGACGGGTTTTAGTATATCCGTATCGCTTTAAAAGACTGCGAGAAGACTGCTTTCGTTACGCCTTTCGGCCTATACGAATAGGAAGTTATGCTTATAGGCCTTACGAACGCCCCGGCTACTTTCTAAGCTTTTATAAAGGAAGTTTTATAGCCGCTACGTGAGTTCGCCGCTAGTCTCCTTAACGATATATGCCTTTAGGCCGATATAGTCGAGTAGCTTTACGAACGCTTACTTACCTTCTTTACCCGCGCCGTTAAGTACGGCCTACTCTTAAACGCTAAGAAGACAAAGCTCTTCGTCGATATAGGTATATTCTTAGGCTTTATCGTCTATTTTAAAAGCATTCGGGCAGATCCTCTTAAGATTGCCGCTATTTACGACCGCTTAATACCTACGACTATTACGAAAATCCGCGCTTTTGTTTATATAGCCGGATACCTACGTATGCTAATCCCGAACTTTTTAGACCTATCTATCCCGTTAATCGAATAATCCTTTAGTAGTAAGAACGTCCCTATTACCTTAACTACGGAAGCTAAAGCTGCTTAAGAACGGATCCGTAATACTATTATAATAACACTAGTCTTCGTTAAGTTTAGCTAAATGCTTCCTATAATTATTAAGAGCGACGCGTCTAGGAAATATATAGGCGTAGCTCTTCTATAGCTATATATATACCTAATAGGTAGTAAAGAGCGTTCTTACCTTTACCTAATAGCCTACTTTTCTAAGAAGCTTACTAAGATATAGTAGCGTTATTCTATATAAGAATAAGAGCTTTTAGGAATTATAATAGCCCTATAATATTAAAAGCATTAGGTTAAAGGCACGGATATTACTATTATTACGGACTACGAATCCCTTAAGACTCTTCGCACTAAGATAGACTAACCTATACGAATTATTCGGTTCCTCGATATTATCGAATACTATAATATTAAGATTGTATATTATAGCGGTAAAGCGAACGTACTCGCCGATTATCTCTCTCGCCCGCTATACGATAAGGATACTGCTTATAACGCCGACGAGGGGAGGATAGCTGCGATTAACGATAACGACGAGCTTATAACGATCTTAGAAGACGATCCCGCGTATAATAACGATATAGCGCTTAAACCTACGCTTAAAGCCGATAACGCCGCTCTTAACGCTATAGAGCTTATTACTCGACTAGAATAGCTAGCACGAATTAATTTATAAGCGATCTTCGAATTCCTTACGTTTAGAGAAGCTCTACCGCCGAATATTACGACGAGCTAGGCTCGTACGTACTTTTGCGAGCTAAAAAGCGCTTTATACCGTATCTATTAGACCGAGCACCTCCCGCCCGGCGAACCTCCGAGCCCTACTAGAGCTATTGCTTTACTACTTATGCTAGAGTATAAGGCCCTTATTAATGCTATAAGATAAGCCTATAAGGCCTTTAGGCATAGTTCTATCGGCTACGTTATACGTTATCTAGCTATAAGATACTAGCACTCCGAGCTTCCGCTTATAGCTTACGAAGCTATTCGCTATTACTAGTCCTACTAACTAATAAAGCCGCTAGACCTAACGCTCCTTAACCTAATGCCTTTAGCACCTATGCCGCTTTTAATAAGGTTAGGCTATCGACTATATAGGGTATAAAGGGCAATAGCTGCTTAACGCCGTAGAGTACGCAACCGGTTGGCTTATCTCTGCTATTACGTAGTCTATAGACTTTAAGGGAATAATCCTAGTCCTATAGACTATTACTATACGATTCGGCCTACTACGCGAGATTATTAGCGATAATATAGGTTGCTTTACTAGGCAATAAGCCTAAGACTATTATAAGCGTTTTAGCATAACCGTTAAGCCCGTTACACCCGCTAGACCTCACGGGAATAGAAAGGTCGAATAAGCAAACGGCGTGCTTAAAGCTATTATCTATCGCCTATATCTCGATAATCCTTCTATACCGTTAGTATAGCGCTTAATACGCGTAGTTTACCTATATAACTGCTAACCCGGCCCGTACGGGTATAGCCTATTCTTCTTATTATATAGAACCTAGCCTTTAAAGCAGCACTACGAAGCTACGTACGTAGCCTACTCCTACGATCCTATAGTAGAGGAAAATATCGCGTAGGCCTAAGAACTCGTGCAATAGTATCCTACTCCTATCGCATATAGATATATTACTAGCCTTAAAGCCGCTCGCGCCCGTATATAAGCTTACTTATAGGAACGTAAGGGACTAATTTACATATACGCGCCGGGAGATTAGGTCTTACGAATGCGTTAGCGCACCCGGAAGCACGAACCCTACTACGATAGTCCTTAGGCTATTACGGCCGCCTATCCGGGCAATGCCTACTCTCTCGCGTCCCTAGGAGGATTCGGCCTTCTTAGTAGGTATAATAGAATAAATCTATTCCCCGCGTATAGTCGCGACGGACACCCGGTCCGCAGCTTATAGTACGCGAGCCGTATAATATTAGAGAAGGATCGCGAGCGCTTAAGAGCCGCTACTACTATATAATAGAGGATTAAGGCTATTTGTTATTTCGCATCGTATATACCGATGCACTATTTCCTATTTAGGTTCTATTAATTGCTTCAGCAAGTAGGGGACTGCTTGTTTAAGCAAAGGGGTATTAAGGATCCCATTGGGTAGGCGCATTAGTCAGCGCCCCGCTGCAGGGTTTTCCCTAAAGCCCTGCGCGCCCACAACTCTAGATAATCAATCAACCACACACAGAACATAGTCTCAACGAAGCTTCCCCTAGCAGGAAGCCCCGAGACTCTCTGTTGTGTGCCCGATCCGACCTTTGAAAGGCCTCACCTGTGGTGGTCAATGCCCCGTTTGGCCCCTGACGTCGCCTGACGTCAACAGACTCAATCAGGTGACCTCCATCATGTGATCTAACACGGCGGCACCACCTTGACACGCTTCTTACGGCAGCCAAGCATTACGGACATAAGAACCGAGAGTAAATAGGCCAGTGCCGTCCACGTCCAATTCCATAATACATTAAGCGCCAACAACAGCGAATTCTGGGCTGCATGATGATGGATTTAGGTTGCAAAGAAGTCACAGCTCCTTCCCTCGACCAATGTAACGGATTCTTTCTAGGCAAGAATACAGAGATTCGCCGTTCGGTATCACGAAACACGCGCCATATCCAGACGACGGTGACTGTGACAAGTCGACTGCTCCATCGGTCCAGACTGACCACTCAACGGGAGCCAAGGAATGAAGCAAGTCGACTATGATGCCGACACTGGGGGCGAGGGCGAGGCTGGTTGGTGGGGTCCGAAGCGACCAATGCCATTGCGAATGCCAGCGTCAACTTGTTTAGCCATCTTCTCGAGCGGCAGTCGGCTCTCGACTCGTTGGATAGCTCTGGCGATGGGGGGTTCGATGCGCTGAACGGTGCGCTCGACGGGTGGCGCAAAGTATGTGATATTGCGCTCCCAACGGGGGGCCCACTTTGTCGTCTGGCGAGCCAGACGCTCCTCGGCGCCGGGCATAACGAGGTAGAGAGGAGTCAAGACTCCCACCCCAGCGGCGCCCATGCAGAAGACCTCGGAAAGTCTTGCTCGCGGGAGCTTGGGAACACGGTGAGGAGGCATTGTGTGAGGGTTGCTGAACGCCTTCAGGGTTGATGAACTTTCTTTCCAATGCCTCTCAAGCTCACGGGGAGACTGCCTATCCATGTCAACAAACATTTACTACTTCGTCTGAATCTTTCTCGGTACCACGACAACTTACCAGCGAGAAAGGGTGGGCACAAGGGACGAGGGACCGTTGTGGGCGGGTGACGATACCTGTTTCACAAGTTAGAACACCGGGAAGGATGCCGACAATGAATGACGGCAGGAGGATGAGGAGATACCGGTTGTGGTGGACGCGATGATTCGATTTCAAGGATGAGATGGTGACTGTTTGAGGTGAAGGAGGAGGAGATGAGGGCGTGTCTAGGTGTAGGAGGAGGGCGAGTGTGTGGAATAACAACAGTCCAAGCAGTAGGGAGATAGGTAGATGATACATGTGATGTTGTTCGAGAGGGGAGGGCCCCGTGTACACTCTAAATAGCGAGTCCCGACTACTCGAGTCCTGCCCGTTGTCCATATAAGCAGTTGAGGTACCCGAGGGCATGCCATAAGCTACCTCGCGCACTATCATCAGGCCATGGTCAAGGGGCGGTTAGGTTAGCGTGCGGGGTAAAAGGCGGCGGTAAGGACGGACTACGTTACTGTCGCATCCGCCCGCGGGGGCACGCGGCACTAGGCACGGGAAAAGGGCTCAAATTAAGGGGTGAAAAGTCTGTTATTCTATGTGTGTATTCTATAGGGGCTTGGCGTCCCTCGAGCCTGCTTAAATAGGCGTGGCAGCGGATACCGTGTCGACTACGTATACTAGGCCCTATCTATCGCGTTATCCTAGCTCCGTTCCGAATACGAGAGCTTTATTCCGATGCGATATACCCCTTAGCGTTAATCAATTCGTTGATTTACGCTATACGAAGCTATTGCGAATGCTAGATATAAGCGGGTAGGGGTCCTGCCTAGTTATAGTAATAAGAAGAAAAGAGGTAGCGAAGCTATTATAGCGACGCGACGAAAAGCAAGGGAAAGGGGCGACGAAGCTATCGTAGCGACGAAGCCGGCGTAACTAAAAGAAGCAAGGGAAGAAAAAGGGGCAACGAAGCTATTATAGCGACGAAGCCGTCTTAGCGACGAGGCCGAAACAAAAGGGCCGACGAGGCTATCGTAGCGACGAGGCCGAAAGGGGGCTAACGAAGCCGGGAATAAGGCGACGAAGCCGGGAGCAAGGCGACGAAGCCGAGAACAAAAGGGCCGACGAGGCCATCGTGGCGACGAGGCTAAAGGGGGGCTAACGAAGCCGGAATAAAAGAACAGGGCAACGTCGTAGCGACGAAGCCGGGAATAGGGCGACGAAGCCGGGAGCAAGGCGACGAAGCCGTTATAGCGACGAAGCCGTCGTAGCGACGAAGCCGTTATAGCCGACGAAGCTAAAAAGGGGCCAATAAGGCCGGATAGGAAAGGGGCAAAGATAATGCCAATGTAGCGAGACTCGCCTCGCAGCGTATTGCGATCCGTAGTAGCCTCTTATAGGCGTACGGCATTATATTTTATTTGCGGATCCGGTAGGCCCGCCCGAGGGCTAGCTAGACCCGTCTTTAGGGCTCGCGGTATTACGTATCTTTCTATAAGAGCTATACTATCGTGACTAGGATCCTCTCGGTCGACGTATAGCTATAAGCTCTATAAGCCTATCTCCTCCGTGTTTTTAAGCGACTGCCGGGTCGTAAGCTAGGTCTCCTAATAAGAGGGGGTATAGTAGTTCTAGGTAGTAAGGAGAGATCGCCCGAGCTAGGGCTACGGCTATGCCCCTAGCTCTAAGGGCTCCGGGACGAGGGATATATATCCTCGTCCGATATCTAACGATAACCTCGTTACGGCTACGAACTCTAAGACCCCGTCGGGTCTAGTATTCGCACTAAGCTCGGTACGGTCTATAGACACTAAAGCCCCGTCGGGATAGGCGTTTATTCCCGGGTGAGGCAATAGGTCTCGCGGTTAAGGAGTTACGAGGGGTGGTAGTGCCTTCGTTTGCTCCGATGTAAGAAGTCCCTTAGGGGCAAGGGCAAGGCGGTCTATTCTTTCTTTGCCCTGCCCTCTACCCCTAAGTTCGAACAGCGGCTAATTTAATTCCCGAAATATACGTATATTAGCTGCTCCGTAGGAAAAGAAAATTCAATGCTAATTAAGGGAAGGTAGCGATAGTACCGCGCAGCGAGAGTAGCCGAGGCGGCTTGTAAAGCTAGGACGAAGGAAGGTGTAAGCGGCGATAGTGCCGTGCGGCTAGCGTAGCCGAGGCGGTTAGTAAAGCCGATGCGAAGAGAGGAGGGCGTAGGGCGACGAAGCCCGGGGAAAAGGTATATAGCGGCGATAGTGCCGTGCGGCGGGCGTGGCCGAGGGCGGCGGCATTAAGGCCGGGACAAAGAAGGCGACGAAGCCGACGAAGCCGACGTGGCAATAAAGCCGGGCGGCGATAGTGCCGTACGGCGGGAGCAGCCGATACAGCAGTAAAGCCAGCAGAATAAAAGTAGCGACGAAGCCGTTATAGCGATAAAGCCGGGCGGCGATAGTGCCGTGCGGCGGGAGCAGCCGAGGCGGTAGTAAGGCTAGTAGTATAAAGGAGGCGACGAAGCCGTTATAGCGACGAAGCTAGGCTATTATAGTGTTAGGTTATGTTATATATTATCCTACGTGACCTCTATATCGTATATATAGACATTTAGACTTAGTCTATAGCTATATCCCTTCGTGGATTAATAATAATTATATACCCTCTTTAAGCTCGTTCTCTTATAGTTTAATCTACTATTTTATCCTATTGCCTTTAATTAATAATCTCGCTATCTTACCTTTTTCTTTTCTAATCTCCTCTCTTTACGACGCGAGTCCGCCTCCTCGCTAGACCCTTTTAACTAAGTTTTCCTCGATTATTAGAATTTTCCCGGTATAGATACGCCGTCTCGACGCGAATTACATAAGATTTCCTTCTTCCCTCCTTACCCCTTTCCTATTATCTTCTTTATTGCCTTATCTAATCTACGATATCCGACCTCGTTATAGAGACCGATCCCTCGTCCGCCGCTACCCCGGCCGTTACTCCGCCGACTCCCGCCGACCTAGAGCCTTAGAACGACTACCTTTCCCGCTATCCTTATCTCGCTACTCTACTTTAGGCCTAACGGCCTATATTCGACTCGTTCGCCTATATCTAGGCTTACGCTACCCTTAATTTCCGCGCCCTATAGGCCGAGTCCTTTGCTTAACTTAATAATGCTTACGTTAAGTTAGATATAGGAGTGCTCGTCGCCTAAGAGCACGCCGCCGACCTCTAGCGGCAGCTTAACTATGCTACGTCCCCTCTCCTCGTCCTTACCGAGCGTAACGTAGCCCGGGACTAAGCCCTAACCCCTACCCTTACCCCTACCCGTTCCCGTATCGCCGACCTTAAGAGGTTCGCTAGCGACTCTAGCACTTAAAAGTAACGTTAAGAGGCTTTCTAGATCTAGCGCAACAGCCTTACTATTAAGCTCCGTTAGGACGCCGCCTTATACCCTATAGAATAGGACCGTATTCTTTACGCAGCTAGCCGGCTTATTAGCCGGGCCGCCTCTATTATCGCTAGCGTTCCTTAGGACGTCCTCGATAATAAGTCTTTCTATAGGAATAAGGGATATCCGTTCTTTAGGCACGATTCCAATCCACGTGATTAAATAGATCACGTACGGGCAACGCCTACACAGATGCGTTATCAACTATACGATGCATTAATCGTATGCATCGGGGACCCCGGTGATAGCGTTACTAACTCGGCCGCCCTTACGATAATTAAGTTATTGACTTAATCGCCCTTATAGGCATAGCCCCGACGTCGTAAGCAAGGGCTCGTAAAGGGCCGGCTTTAAGCCCTATTAATATACGTGTTTATAGCCTATATAAAGGGGCTATTCGTAGCCCCTTAGTTAATAGATATTATAGACTAATCTAGCTAGTTATAACCCCCTTTTGTTTATTTAACTAACTAATACTAATTAGTAATTAAACGATTAATCACAGATTAGTAAGGTAGAAGAGATAGAGCCCGATCGTCGAAAGTGCATTAGATCTTTATCCCTTGCGGATTCTATTGCCTACACCTAGAGACGGTCCTTTATGCTAAGAATAAGGAACCTACGCGAGTTAGAGCCGACGAAGCTATTACGATAGGGCTAGCTCTTAGTAGCCGCCGATAAGTTCTTTCTTAGCTCTTATTTAATCCCGTCTCGCTTCGAGAAGAAGAAGAGTTACGTTAAGGAATAATGCGTCTATAACGTAAGACAACCTTCGTAACGAACCTTACGATCCCCTTTAATAATAATAGTGTGTTTTATTTAATTATACTAGATTAAACCCTATCGATAACCCTAACGCTTCTAGTCCCGCACTAGAAGCAACTAAGCCTAACGACAACCCCCTTCCCGGTTGGCTAGCAGGCATTAATATCTTCGGTTCGTACTAAAATAAAGCTAATATTGCATTCTAAGAGATAGACGTTACCTACGATAATATAAATAAGAAAGCAATTACGACCTACGTAGCCCGGTTTATTATTATTAATGTCAGCTTAACTATTTATAGATATAAGCTATTCTTAGACTTCTAGGACTATTTTCACGGATAGATAGAGGCAATATAAAAACGGGCAGATAGGTATTTTAAGAAGGCCCTTAAATCCTTCTTACGGGCCTATAGAATCTAGACCGGCGCCTTAAACCTTAGCTTTACGACATCGTTTTTAATGCTTTAGCGCTAATAGATTCCACCGATTTAGCCTAAGGACAAACTACTATTAGAATAGTTAAAGTTCTACGACGAGCGAACCCGAGAGTTCGTAAGGAATACATCCGTTGTAGCCCCGGCTGCCGTAACTAACCCTCCTTCCCTAATTGTCCTAAGCACGACCCTAATAGCACCTCTCGGTGCTTTAACCCCGGCTCTTATAACAACCTTTACGACGGCACTATCTACGCCTACGGCTATCCCCCTTACGCCTTTAACCGCCCTAGTAGTTATATTCGCGCTAGAACCCTCCTTTGCCTTAATAACCTTAATATATACTACCTCCGTCGATCCCGGCTCGTACCTACGAGATTAAATGCCTAGCACGTTCCTAAACCTATAGGCCCCTCCGTTCTAAGATATATTAGAAACGCTAATAATACTTTACCCGACCTCGTACTAGTTCTCTAAGACCCCTCCGATTAATATAACGGTAAAGGCAGCCTATACGATAGTTCCCCCTTACGACGTTTTAAACGAGGAGAAAGACGTAGACCTCCTATAAAAGTTTATAAAGTTATAGGATAAGAGTAAGAATTATATAGGCGAGCCTTATGACATTCTTAATAATATAGTCTATATCTTTACGGACGTTTGTTATCTAGTTAAAGCCCGGCCCGGTTATTTCTATACCTTCTTTCCCCGGATCCTTACCGGACGAGCCTAAGACTACTATATCTAGCATATAGAGTAAGACAGCACGTTTAGGTAGGCCTACGACCTACTAAAGGCTTACTTCGATACTAAAGTAAACTATTAGCACTATTAGATAGATTAAAGCACTATAACTTTTAAAAAGCTACGAGTTAAGCATTTAAATAAGACCTAATAGAAAGTCCTAAAGACCTTTTTTAATAAGCTATAATAATATCAACGCGCCCTAGGATTTAAGTTAGCTAGAGACCTCCCCCTTCGTACTATATTGCTTAACGCGTGCCGAAACGTCCCGGAATTTAGCTACACGCTGTATAACCCCCCTAAGACCGTAGAAAAGCTATTCTCCGTGCTGCGTTCCTCCCTAAAGACCTATCTATCGATATAGGCCGAGAACGGCACGTCCGGCACATTCGTGTAATATCGTAACGAGGCAATAAATATAAATAATAAATATAATTTAATAGGCGTATTCTACACTAACCGAAGATACACTAACAACCGCGGCAATAGCCGTAGGTTTAGGGGGAGCAGCGGACGAGGCTACCGTAGCCCTTATAGCGGCGGTAGTAGCTTTAGCAACCGCTAATAGTTAAGGAAATGCTTCGTTTATTAGAAGAAAGGCTGCTAGTCGATAAAGCATACCCTAGAGGAACGAGCTAGGTCTAAGGCTTAGTACTACGCGCAATGCCTTTTAACCGGCAACCCTAGCATAGGATTCGAGGCCTATCTTACCGAATATAAAGGTAACGAGACTCCTTAAGCCGCTATCGAATAGCGTAACAATAAGGCTAGTAACGACGAAAAGCTAACTAAGTAGTAAGCCTCGTAAATCCTATATTAGTAGTCCTTTAACTATTTAATTACGGGCGAAGACGTATAAGGGATAGACTAATTAAGCGTCCCGACTATATAATTCGTCTTCGACCGTTACTTAAAGGACCGCTTTTACGGCATCCTCATAGATACCGGAGCAGCTATAGTATCTACGGTAGGCTAAGACTAGTATCTCGCCCTATAACAAGAAGACCCTTCTATTGTGCTCGACGAATCTACCGCCGGCTAGGCCTATATTAAATTCGGCAGCGGCGAGGACGTGCGTTCCCTTAGCTCCGTTGCCCTTAAGACCTTTATTAGCCGTATTATATTCCACGTGCTAGGAACGACGACCCCCTTCCTCCTCTGCCTAGCTAATATAGATCGCTTAGGCGTATACTTTAATAATACTACCGATACGATTATCGGTCTAGGTATTAGCGTCCCCGTTATTTGCAAATAAGGGCATCTAAAGTTCTTCTTTAGTAAAGAAGAGAACGCAATCGCCTTCTTAACTAAAGCCGAGATATATACGCTCTACCGCCGCTTTAGCCACCCGGCCGTTAATAGACTTTATTACCTATTGAAATAAGTAAGGCATAACGATATCTTAGTAGAAACACTCGAGGATATCTTAAAATTCTACTATTACTGCTAGCTCTACGCACCGGCACCCTAAAGGTTTAGGTTTATATTAAAGGATAACTAAGAATTTAATTTTAAGGTCGTCGTCGATGTAATATACCTAGAGGTCGGCAGTAGCACCCGCCCGGTGCTATACGCGGTCGATATAGCGACCTCTTTCTAAAAAGCGCGATTCCTCCCGTCTATATCGGCTAAAGACACCTAAGAGACACTTAGGGCACTATAGATCGATATATACCTTAGCCCCCCTAACTTTATCCGGCATAACGCGGGCACTAACTTCGCCTTAACTAAGTTTCGCAACGAAGCTCGTATTATAGGTATTACGTATACCTAGATCCCCGTTAAGGCATATTAGTCTATAAGTAAGGTTAAAAAGTATTACGGCCCGCTCTATCGTGCGTTTAAAATAATATACGCCGAGATTAGTAAGACAACGGCCCTTAAATCCGTCCTATAAATAGCTATTAAAGCCGTAAATAACATAGTAGGACTAAACGGCCTCGTCCTTACGCTCCTCGTCTTTAGAGCGTACCTACGGATAACTTAGGACTCCCCTCCTTCGGCAACTACGGTATAGAGAGCCGCGACTATCTAAAAGGCTATAAAAGCCTTACGGTAGCTTTCCGCCGCGTGGTAAGTTAGGGATAGCCTATAAGCTCGAAACGGCCCTTTAACCCTTAACACTCTATTACTACCGCAAAAGAGTAAAGTCTACGTCTAGAGAGAGAAGCGAGGATAGTAGGGTCTATATAAGATTGCCTTTATTAACGGCCACGACGTTACTATTAAGACCGTTAATAGCCTTATAGTCTTCCGTTCTACCTTAGTATAGCCGTACTACTATAGTAAGGACGATACCCCGGATCCCCTTATCCTTAATAATACAGACACCCTCTCTAAGGTCGATTCCTCTACTCTAGACGAAATTCCCGAGCTAGACCTGTCCCCCTCTCCGGTACGGGCACTGCTAGCTCCTCCGTAGCCCCGCAAACGTGGACGTCCCTAGGGCTTAAGGAATAAGCTAAAGACCGTAACCTTCTATAATTAATTCCTAGTTAAGAAGGAAGAAGATATACTACGGCTTTCGACTAAGCTATGCAATAACGGCGTTATTACTATACCTAGCGCCCCTTTTAAAGAATCCGACTAAAGAGAAATTAACGATCTTATAGCCCGCGGAGTCTTTAGCTTCGAATAGTACGACGAATCTATTTATAGGCAATACCGTCTTGTTATAGAACCACTAATCTAGGTTCCTAGTTTACTTTCTTTTTTCTAAAAGTACGGGACGACTTAAGTACTAAGGGACTTAAGTACGGAAATACTTAGTACGAGGGTACCGGGGTACTTGGTACTTTAGTACTTAGTACTTTATGACTTAGCATAAAGATATTCGCCCCGGACTTACCTATTATCCGGTCACACCCCTTTCCGGCCTAAGACACACCCCTTTTTCGAACCTAAGTCCCTCGGGACTTAGCTTCCTTAGGTACGGGACGTACCACGCAGCTACGGTCACGCCGACGATCTTATTAGGCACCCCTGCCTAATAAGACCCGATGATTGGCTCGATGCCCCGCATAATAGACCGACACCTAGACCACCGGGAGCTATAGGCCTAATATAGCCCTCCCGGCTTTCGGGACCGATCATTCGTCCGATCCTCCGCATAAGGAGGTCACACGACTTATATCGTGTGACCTACCCACATGACATTATGCACGTAGTGCATAAATAGACCTATATAACCTAGATTAGTCTATAAGGGCTTTAGAACGACGCGGGAGGCAGCCTTTTCGAGGTCAGCCGACCTACACAGCCCCTACGCAGCCCCGGGGACCCGCATTAGCTCGGGGCAGTGTAAGGGATACGTGGCAGAAGGTGCTAGAAGGAAAGGGACGTACCGGGACCGTCTAGACGGACGGGAAGAGCTATATAAAGGAACTTTAGTCCGCCCTTCCTTAGGCTCTCCTTCCTTGCTTTCTTCTTTAGCTTTTATTACAGTTTTAGTTTAACTGCCTATTAAGTGACCTACACCTCTTTTAGTAGTGCCCTTAGTGCTCTAGCCTCGACTACCCCTACTTGCTTAGACTTAGCCAGCCGGTCTAGTATAAGTGACCCTAAGTGCTCCTCTACTTACTATTCCGCCCCTATAGCTTTTAAGGATAAATAACGCCCTCTATTAGTCTTTAACTATTAGAGACTTAGTCCGGTTAGACTATCTTCTGTCTTCTAACCGTTCTATTACACGATAAAAGCTCTTACCTTTTGCTTAGCCGTAGAGTGTGTTTTTTAAGACCGTTGCTTAATCTTTGTTTAATCTTTGCTTAGTCTCTGTTTTACCCCTTAATCTTTTTCTAATCTTTTCGATCTATTAGATCTTAGATCTTATTTTAGTCTTTATGGATTCGAAGAACCCTTTTTTAGAAAAAACACTAAAAACAACTACTTCTTTAAGAATGTCTTCTTCTACTTCTTTAACCTCTCGCCCGGCAGCTCGCCCGGCAGCTCGTCCGACTGCAGCTACGGCTGCTGCTTCTGCTACTACGCTTACGGGCCCGGCTCCGGCTTACACCGCCGCTGCCCTAGGACCGCCGCCGCCTCCGGGCCCGGCCGGGTACGCCCCGGTCCCGGTCCCGGTTCCGGACTTCCGCCACCCCCGGCAGTTCGGGGAAATTATTAAAACCCCGAAGCCGGCTGTTTATACCGGAGAAGCCGGCAAGCTGCAGGAATTTCTTACCTAGCTAAAGGCCTTCTTTCTTTCCTTTCCGGATTCCTTCTCTATTGATAAAGCGAAGGTCTTCTTTACAGCTAGCTGCTTAAGGGGATTAGCTTTAACCTAGTTTAAACCTATTCTTAGGGATAAGGTGACCGAGACAGAGGAGGACCGGGATAAACTCACAGACGATATCTTTAATAGTTATTAAGCTTTTAAAACCAACCTCTAGTAGACCTTCGGCGTAGTTAACGAGAAAAAAGCCGTAGAGCATAAGCTACGGTATATACGATAAAAAACCTCTATTTCTAATTATACTGCCTTATTTAGGCAGATAACATCGAAATTAGAATAGGACGACGACGCTATAATAGCGGTTTTCTATAAGGGGCTAAAGGACGATGTAAAGGACGAGATCTCTAAATAAGACCGTCCCGACACCCTCGTCGAGTTTATAGCCTAAGGAGTTAGAATCGACGACCGGCTGTTTAAACGCCGGCAATAGAAGAAGGACCCCCGAGGGGGGTATAAGGTTTTTTTAAAGAAAAAGGGGAAACAGACGAATTACGGCGATCCTATAGACCTAGATGCTATTTTAAACCCGGGAATAACCAGCTATTCGGCATCGGCCGGAAGCTCGAAAAACAATAGCATTTATAAGAGCCTTACCTACTTCTTTTATAAGAAGGCAAGGCATATTGCTAAAGATTGCTACCGGAAGAAAAATCTAGCTAAAGGAAAGCCGGCGGCTTCTAGAAGCCTTAATACCTTAGAGCAGGGACCTCTTAGGCTCTCTCTACCGCCTTTAAGAGAAGCTCTCGATCCTACGCTTTTTAACAGCGATCCTATAGGCCTTTCTGCCTATCCCTACTACGAAAAACGTTTTACGACTATTAGGGATTCGAAGAATAATATAGCACCTATTCTAGACAGCCTAGTTAGGCCCTCTATCGAAGAAGAGGAGGACCTATTTAGATAGTTAGACCCGGCCGGCCCGGACAGTCCGGACGCTCCGGACAGCGTGATAGAGGATCTAGTGATCGACTTAAAGGACGGAGAGATTATAGATAACTCTATAGATAACGCGGGGGTCGGACTAGCACCCCCGGACTCCCCGGACTCCCCGAATTCCTCTATGGAGTCCGCTCCGGACTTAGAGGGTCTAAAGCCCGGGCCGGAACCCGGGCCGGAGCCGGACGACGACGACATACCCTTAATAACGCAATACGACTCCGAGGAATTCCCTCGAGAAACCTAGTACTAGTACAACTATAGCTAGGCCCCGGAGTTAGAAGATCTTACCGGAGGCTATATACCCGATGCTTATAGCCCCGCTAATACCGAAGAATTCTTAGAGGGCAGCGTAGCTACGGCTGCCCTATACGACGGCTCGGAGTCCCCTCCGGCCTACCGCGAACTTAAAGACGTTAAGGACCTTCTCGATAGCCTTGACCTAGAATATAGCAGCTATAGGGAATACCTAGCTATTACGAACTATTTAGAAGGAGTTATCGAACGAGAAGCCTAAGGATACCCTAGCGCCGAAGATATGCCCCCGGAGTGCCTTACCGACATAGCCGAAGAAACTTTAGCTTTACTTTAAAGCTATAAGCGTAAAGCCAATCGGCTAAAGGCACTACTTCTAGATAACGAACATAAAACCCACGAGGAATTCGGCAGGGAAATTGTATCCCTAGCAGACCTTATAGAAGAGAAAGAACGCGAGAAGCTTAACCTCCTTACTAGACTAGACCGTCTAGGAGGTTATATGCCGGAACTACACCTAGAACCCTCTTTCGAGGTCCGGACTCTCTAGGAGGCCCTCCGGAGGCTAGAAGGCGTCTACTGCCTCGCCTCCCGGACCCTTAGACTCGCTTCTTAAGTTAACCGAGACCTACTCGAACGGGTCCGGCAACTATAAGGTCTCCCTTTCGAGACTACGAATTATAGGGTTATAATACAACCTATACCCCGGGGAACTACTAATAGACCTAGCAGTAAGTCTATTAGAGAAGAGCCGGGTTCTACTAGGTTTAAAAGAGAACCCCCTAGGTTTAAAAGACAACCCCCGGAGCTTAAAAGAGAGCTTAATCTATATAGACTTAAAAGACAGTCTAGTAGGCTTAAAAGAGAGTCTACTAGGTTTAAGAGAGAACCTAATCCCCTTAAGACTATTTTAGGGGAGGGGATATAGGGTAATAGCACCCTTACTACCGAGGATTTAAAAAACCTCTATTACTAGAAGTAAAAGGGCTACTTACTAGTAATTAAGATCTTCTTATTACTAATAAAACTATTAGTAAGAAGATAACTATTACGATTAACTACTAAAGGCATAGACTTTCCGCTTTAGTAGATAGCGGATCTATAAGCAACTATATTGCCCTGGAAACGATAAATCGTCTACGCCTTCGTTACCGGCAGAAAACCACGCCTTATACGCTATTTACAGCCGAAGGGAAACCCTTTACGTATAACAACGGGAATATTATCTACTGTCGATATCACCGTCTTCCCTATTTGCTTTCCACCGGGAAATCCCCGGTTCTTCCCTAGATTCTACTATAGAATTCCACGGGCTTCTACGGGCATTACCCCGCACTTCTACAGGCGCATTTACCTACTTTTCTTCGGTTATATTTTACGGTGATTTTACGGTGATTTTACGGTTATTTATACAGTCTTTACCCGTAAAATCTCTTCCCTTCTACGGTCTTCTACCGTAGAATTCTAATTCCCTTCTATAGTCTTCTACCGTAGAATTCTAATTCTCTTCTACGGCTTCTACCGTAGAATTCACCGTAAAAT
This sequence comes from Ophiocordyceps sinensis, assembly GCA_012934285.1. Classification (NCBI taxonomy): domain Eukaryota; kingdom Fungi; phylum Ascomycota; class Sordariomycetes; order Hypocreales; family Ophiocordycipitaceae; genus Ophiocordyceps; species Ophiocordyceps sinensis. Next base: position 10,574,011 of record JAAVMX010000004.1, read on the forward strand.
TCACTAGTCTTCTACTAGGCTGCTTATTTATTTGCTAACTGTATAGCTTATTTATCGTACGGCACGATCTATTGCTTTTCTCACCGATCCTTCCGTCCGATTATTTACGTCACCTGTTTTTCCTTAGGTCTACGCGGCTGATTTCGTCCGAGTATTTTTCCTATATATAGAGACTAGTTAGCCTCCCTACTAGATAAGATAAGAGCTATAATTCTTAGTGTTTTACATCCTTTTATAGCTTCTAATCCCTCTATACAGGCTGTTTAAGCCTTAGAGCCTCTCTTCCCTTTTTTAATTGCTATTACCTAAATATCGAGAACCCGACTAACTAGCGTTCGATAGTTATAAGCCCGGACGAACTTCTCTACGCATAGAGAGTTCTAACGGCTTATATTTTTAGCCTACTAACGCTACGACTTACGGTAGTAAAGCCTTTGCCTTTACATCTAGCGAATCGACTCCTAGAGGACTAGTGTAATTATCTTTTTAAGGAGCGTTATTAATCTAGCGAATCGACTCGCGGAGGACTAATTAGTACGTTTACCCTATTCTATTAGTGTTTTCCCGCACTTAGTTTAGTTTTTGCGGTTTATTTATATACATTATATATCTAACTACTCTTTTCCGGTGATTTTACAATACTTTTACCTACGTTACCGCATCTATTATAGCCGACATTACTTCGAAGACTATTTTAAATAGACTAGCGGACTAGGACCGATAGATCTTAACGATCTAGAAATACGCACTCGCTTAGGGGATTTCGGAGAAAATCGATCCTTCTATTACGCTTAAACTTTAGAAACTCTTATTGCCTCTTCCCGTAGAACTAATAGCTAGAATAGTTAACGCGACCGTTACTAATATTACTAGTTTATCTATAGAAGAACTTAAGAGGTTTAAGTTTCTCTTTTCCCGGTATCGCACGTTGCTTTAAGCCTATAAAGACTAATAGAAATCTCTTACGTTAATCTAGTAGTTTATCGTTTAGAATATCGGGAACTACTACTTAATAATTGCCGACGAATATAAGGTTTCTAAGGAATTGGCTTTACTATAGCGGCGTGTAAAGCCGACTTTATAGACGCAATAGAAGACTATTCTTATATAGTTCTATACTATTTTAAAGGCACCGGACCGGACGGATATTACGATATAGATTTCTAACTAGCAGAAGGTCCTTACCGTTGCCCGGCGAATTAAGTTGCTAGAATCGGAAGGTCTCTAAGCTATATAGCTTTTTCTTAAGGCTATTTAGCCTATTTCTAGCCCTTTTACGGAATACTAGATAAATAAGATAGAGGACGATGCCTACCTAAATAAGCTAGGTTAAGAGCAGTCTTTCCCCGACGGATTTAAGATATCCGAACTTTTCGAGCGCTCGTAGGCCTTAAAGACTGCGACTAAAGCGCTAAAGACTAACGCTTTTGCGAAGTTCTAAGGGCAGGGAATAAAGTCCCTAGCCGCGGAATCCACTAATAAATCGGCAACTACTTTAGCAGCTGCGTCCTTAGATAAAGATAAGGATAAAGGCAAGAAGAAGGATAGTCCGCCGTGCATTTACGGAGAACGACACTATTTCCGATAGTGTTATTACTTTAACCCTTCTGTTCGACTTCTATTATAGAAACCCGATAAGGACGTCTAAAAGACTATAGACGACTACCTTAAGGTTCCGGCTAATAAGGCTAAAGTTAACGCGGCACTTCTTCGCGACGAGGAGTAGCAGAAGAACAATTAGACCGAGATAAAGATAGTGTAAGCTACGGCTGCCGCTAACGTTCTTATAACCTTTTTACTACTAGTTGTTCTATAGACTACTATAGAATACCCGTTAAGGGATTCTTTTATTATAGATTTAAGGTCTAATAGACATATTTGCAATAATAGGGAGCGTTTCTATAACTTCTAGCCTTCTTCCGAGTACGTACTCGCAGGCAGTAGAAGCACCCCTATTCTCGGGATAGGCACGGTGTTTATACGCATTTCGACGGGCACTTTTTAGCTTAGTTAAGTAGTATATATCCCGTCCTTTTATACGTTCTTTTATTTACTTCGTCTTCTTTATAAGGCGAATCTTTCGTAGAACCTATAGACTAGACAGATCTCTTCTTTAATACGCACTATTTATATAACGGAGCTAATTTATAACTAGTATATTATCGAGTATAACCCGTTAACGCCTTCTACTACGCTTCTAATAATTCCAACTATTGCTTCCGTTCCTTCTATAGATTCTACTGTAAAAACCCCGGTTATAGCACCTTTTTCGGTTACTATACCGGAGTCTGCACTAATAAGTGTAGAGGAACTTTCTTTTTAGCACTAACGGCTTAGACATCCGAATAATAAGGCGCTTTCGAAAGCCCTCGGAATACTATAGTCGGTAACCTTCGATAAGATAATCTCCTATAAGTCCTGCAAACTTATGTAGGCTAAACAAATTATCAACCGTAAACCGCCGCTTTTTAAAGCGACTTTTCCCTTTTCTATAGTGTTTTACGATATCTTTTCTATATATAAGAGTTATAATAATAAGAACGTTGCATTTCTTATTAAGGATAACTATATAAAGCTTATTTTTCTATATACGCTTCTAGACGCTTCTATAGACGAGCTAATTTTATGCTTTAAGAGCCTAGGTCGGTATATTTCCTAATAGTTCTTACTTTCCATCGGTATAATCCATCGAGATAACGACTAAGCCCTTCGACACGATTTTCAGGACTTTATTAACTAGTAGGGCATTTATAATAAGCCTACTGCACCTTATACACCCGCTTAAAACGGCGCTGCTAAACGAGCTAAGGGGGTAGTATCTACGAAAGCTCGATCTATAAGAATCAAAGCAAATTTGCCCGAGCATTTATAGATAGAAACGTAGAAAACTATAGTATATTTACACAATCGGATTCTAGCCCGATAGGCAGCTTCCTCGACGTTATTTCCATCGAAGTAGATTTCCCTAATAGAGATCCTTTACGACTAGTTAAGGGATTATAACCGGAATATACCGGCATTTCTCCTTCCCTAACTATTACGATTCGATTATCTTCGAGCTTTTAGCTATAAGGCCTACCTACTAACCACTAAGGCCCTAACTAACACGTAGAAACGTAATCTTAAGCAGGAACCTTATACGGAGGTTAGTTACTTAGTTAGGTATAATTCTACTAATATTTTTCGTATGTAGATTCTATAGAGATAGGAGGTTCGTCGAGTTCGTAATGTAACGTTTAATAAGACTTAGTTTTTCACCGCGTCTAAGGCATCCGAACCGCTAATATAGGTGTTATTACCGGCATTTCTACTATATATTGCATAGGAAGAAGAGTAAGATAAGGCAGAATTCTAGTTAACGCTAATAGTACTTCCTAATAAGAGTCTAGCAGACGTTCTAGCCGATAGAAATCCTTAGCTCCCTACTCCTAACTAAACCCTAGAACCGCCGGAGGACGTTTTTAAGAATGCACGGGATTTCTAACCCGACATTTCTACACTTTTACCTACTGCAACTATAGAACTAGCAGACCGTCTTAAGGTGCAGCTGCCTTAAGCCACTTCTCGGTCTATGGATTACGATAATGCTATTCCTATAAATAGTCTACGGATAATAAGGTTTATAGGGGATTTACGCCCTGCTCGTTTAAACCGTTTCTCAGGTCGATATCCCGCTTTCGCCTACGTTAGGCATTTACCGGCTAATAGTAGCGCTTTTACGGCTGTATTTACTACTTCTCTTAAACCTAAGAAGATACACAAACGGGATTTACCCGCGCTTCTAAGGTTTTAGTCTAATCTCAAGACGTATCCGTATAGACCTAAGTTTAAAGCCGCTAGAGGGGTTAAATAGGACTCCTTAAAATAGCGGAAGACCTTCTTTCCTTCGCCTACCCTAAGAGCGAACGCGCTAGTACGTCCTCTTCTATTAATATAGGCATTCGATTATAAGTTTAATAAGCACGGCTACCTTAGGAAGTTTAAGTCTCGCCTTTATATACGAGGAGATATTTAGCTATTTAGCAGAAAGGAAACTTACGCCGCGACGCTTATAGCGTGAAATTTTCGCATTATAATTGCTATTGCCGCTAAATTTAGTATAGAAACCCGCTTACTTAACGCGGTTAACGCCTTTACAAATGCCGATCTAGATAAAGAAGTATATATCTACTTCCTAGACGGATTTAAGATATTTAGTTTTATAATTCGGTTAATAAAGGCTTTATATAGGCTTCGCCGTTCGCCGCTTCTTTAGCAACGGGAATTATCTAGGTCTCTCACCGAGCTAGGCCTCTAGTAAAGTGCGGAGGATCCTTGCATTTTTATATCTACTATAAGTAGCATTATTACTTTCTTCTTTATAGATAATATTATTATCCTTTTCCGTAAAGAGCACCGTAGGGCTGCTAACGATTTTATCTATCGCTTTAAGCAAAAGTATATAGTCACTAACCGCGGAGAGCTTACTTATTTCCTTAGGATAAGAATCATCCGGGACCGTAAGTAGCGAAAGCTATAGTTATATTAGGACGTTTACCTAGATAAGATTGCTTCTAAGTTTAGTTTAATCCCTGCTTTTACGGTTCTACGGCTTATTTCGACCCTTTACCCGTTCCTACTTCCCGAGAAGCTAGAGAAATACTAGGGATAGGCTACGGATAACTAAATCTATTACTTTTAGTCTTTAGTCGGTTCCTGCAATTACGCGACTATTTCCACCCGTCTCGACGCCGTAAAATCGTCGAATTCTTAAGCGGAGTATATATAGAACCCGTCTGCGCTCTATATTAAGCTCGCAGAAAGCTTAGTAACTTACTTATACGAATCGCGTTTTCTTACGATTAAGTTTTCGGATACAGACGAGTAAGAACTCGTTATAGCTTCCGATGCCGCTTACGCTAACGACCTAGACACTCGTTATTCTTCTAAAGGCTATTTTATTAGCCTATTTAACGGTCTAATCGCGTAGAGTGCCCGGAAACAATCTAAAGTTACTACTTCCTCTACTAAGGCCGAACTTCTTATAGTCTCTTCTACCGTAAAAGAGCTAATTTCTATTCTTCGTTTATTTAACGATATTTCACTACAGCTAGATATTCTTATTCCTACTATTTAGTATAATAACACCTAGATAATCCGCTTAGTTTCCGCCGAGATTCTAAAGATTTAGACCGCCTTAAAGCACGTTAAAATTCATAACTACTAGGCCCGATAGGAATTCTTACGCAATACTTTTAACATTAAATACATCCCTTCTAACTAGATAGTTACGGATAGATTAACTAAATTGCTTCTATAATAACGTTTCTAAACGTTTCTTCGCTAGCTTCGACTTACGGATATTTCTTTTAGAATCTAAGAAAAAGTCGATAATAATTCTAACTAGCCGGAAGTTATTCCCTTCTAGCTAGGGGGGTATATCGATATTACCGTCTTCCCTATTTACTTTCCATCGGGAAATCCCCGGTTCTTCCCTAGATTCTACTATAGAATTCTACGGGCTTCTATAGGCATTACCCCGCACTTCTACGGGCGTATTTACCCACTTTTCTTCGGTTATATTTCACCCTAATTTTACGGTGATTTTACGGTTATTTACATAGTCTTTACCCGTAAAATCTCTTCCCTTCTATAGTCTTCTACTATAGAATTCTAATTCCCTTCTACGGTCTTTTACCGTAGAATTCTAATTCTCTTCTACGGCTTCTACCGTAGAATTCACCGTAGAATTTATTAGTCTTCTACTAAGCTGCTTATTTATTTGCTAACTATATAGCTTATTTATCGTACGGCACGATCTATTGCTTTTCTCACCGATCCTTCCGTCCGATTATTTACGTTACCTGTTTTTTCTTAGGTCTACGCGGCTAATTTCGTCCGAGGATTTTTCCTATATATAGAGACTAGTTAGCCTCCCTACTAGATAAGATAAGAGCTATGATTCTCAGTGTTTTACATCCTTTTACAGCTTCTAATCCCTCTATACAGGCTATTTAAGCCTTAGAGCCTCTCTTCCCTTTTTTAATTGCTATTACCTAAATGTCGAGAACCCGACTAACTAGCGTTCGATATCTACGAAACTAATCCTTTCGAATATTCTATCGGAAACTTATCGTTTAAAGACCCTTTTAATATCCTATCTATACGATACGATATTATACTAGGACTACCCTTCTTGCAATAATATAACCCTTCTATCGACTAGAATAAAGGCCTTCTAAGGTTTAAAGACGATACCTTAGATATTCCACTCTATAACGAATTAAAGGACTTAACCGGACTAAAAACCTCGGAACTTAATACTAGCCTAGAAAGGCGTAGCCTAGGAATTAAGGAAGTTGCTACCTTATTCGAAGAGGAACTTCCGGACCGATTTAATACGGTCCCGGAACCGCTAAACCTATTATTCGAAGACGCTTTAAATAGCGCCTCTATTAAAGAAATAGAGACGGACCTTAAAGCGGATAGATTTAAGACTATACCGTACGATATCCTTATTAAATTCGGTGTGATATTTAATGACCTACTAGAGGATAAACTACCGCCTCGAACGCAATAGGATCACGAAATCAACCTTAAAGACGGCGCGAAGCCTCGCTTCCGTAAGATATATAACCTCGATGAATTGCATTTAAAATTGCTTCGGGATTATATCGACGAAAACCTTCGAAAAGGTTATATAAGGGAGTCGAAATCAGAATATCGGGCCCCGGTACTATTTACTCCGAAAAATAGCAAAGATAAGGTTAAGACTAGGCTATGCATCGACTACCGCTAGCTTAACAACGATACTATTAAAGACCGGACCCCTTTACCCCTTATTGTCGAATTAAGGGATCGATTATCTAAGAAAAGATATTATACGAAAATCGACCTTAAAGTGGCTTATAGCTAGATACGAATTAAGGAAGGAGACGAATATAAGACCGCTTTTAGAACTCGATACGGCTTATACGAATTTTTAATCCTCCCTCTAGGGCTTACGAATGCCCTAGCGACTTTTTAGAAGCGTATTAATAACGCCTTGCACGAACACCTCGATATATTCGTCTTAGCTTATTTAGACGATATAATCGTCTATTTAGACGATTTAGAAACGCATAAACTCAACGTTATAAAGGTGCTTAAGGCTCTCGAAGCAGCTAGCCTTTATATTAAGCTAGAAAAATGCATATTCTACACGTAGGAAGTCGAATTCTTAGGCTATATAATTACCCTAAACACTATACGGATGGACCCGTATAAGTTAGAGGCAATTAGCGGTTGGCCTATTCCTTCTACGATTAAGGAAATATAGAGCTTTATAAGCTACGCTAATTACTACCGACGCTTTATAGTGGATTTCTCTAAAGAGTTAATCCCTATACTAGCAGTAATAAAGCTAGCTAGGACGAAACCCTATACCTAGACGGACGAAGCTAATAGCGCTTTTATTAAGCTTAAGAGCCTATTAACTTCCGCCCCGGTACTATATAGCTACGATGCGGAAAAGCCGTGCGAATTAGAAACCGACGTTTTTAATTTCGCATTAGGTGCGTAGTTAAGCTAAAGGGACGACTATAATATATTGCATCCTATAGCGTTTTACTCTAAAAAGCTAAGTGGGGTAGAGATATATTATCCGATCTACGATAAAGAATTTTTAGCGATTATAAACGCCTTTAAAGAATTTCGGCATTATATTCTAGGGAATTCCTATAAGACGAAGGTCTATATAGACTATAGGAATATCACCTATTTCGCTAACACGCAGCAGCTTAACGCACGGCAAATCCGTTAGGCAGAGTTCTTAGCAGATTTTAACTACGAAATTCTACATAAGAAGGGAACCGAAAATTCCCGTGCCGACGCTATTAGTCGACGTCCCGACTATAATACGAAGATCGAACCTTATAACGAACGGCTTTTATATCTTAATACGGAAGGCAACTACGAGCAGTAATTACTTAATGCCGTATTTAAGATCGAAGGAGATAATTCTGTTTTAGAATTACTTAAAAGCACTTATAAGGATACCGATTTTAGTAGGTTTAAGAAGCATATAACCTAGGAAAACGACCTCGCCTACTATAAGGGAAAGTTATTCCTTACGCTTAGTAGCGAGGCAACGATTATAAAGGATTTTCATAAAAGCCCGATACACGGCTACTAAGGGATATCCCGGACTTATAATCGAATTCGGAATTACTATAATACGTATAATCTTCGCCGCAAAATTCAGAAGATTATTAAGGCATACGATACTTATAATAAAGCTAAGGCTATACGGCATAAGCCTTACGGAAATCTATAGCCTATAGAGACCCCCGAATTACCTTAGGAATCTATTGCTATAGACTTTATTACGAAGTTACCGAAATCTATCGAACCTATAACGAATATAGAATACGACTCTATATTAGTTATAGTAGACCGGCTTACGAAATACGGTTATTTTATTCCGATAAAAGAAGCTATATCGGCTAAGGAATTATCTTACGTCTTTATAAGATATATTCTAGCCGATAGAGGTCTACTAAAAACCCTAATTACGGATAAAGACCGAAAGTTTATATCACACTTTTAGCAGAGCCTTATGCGAGCTTTAGGAACTAAGCATAAATCATCTACTGCTTATCACCCTATTACCGACGGAATTACGGAACGGCTAAACTAGACCTTAAAGCAATACCTTCGAAGCTATATTAACTACTAGCAAGACGAATAGCTAGTTAGGCTACCAATAGCCTAGTTAGCTTATAATACTTCGGTATCGGAACCTATATAGCAAACGCTAGCCTTTGCGAATTACGGATTTACACCCGAAGCCTATAGGTCTTCCCTACCGGAAGTTATAGCCGAAAAAGCTATCTTAAGCTCCGAGTAGCTAAGAAGCTTACATTCCGCTATTAAAGACGAGCTCGACTTTATAAAGGAGCGAATGACTTATTATTATAATAAGAAGACCGAAAAAGAACCTACTTTTAATAAGGGCGATAAAGTCTACCTTATTAAGAAGAATATTACTTCTAATAGGCCTAACAATTCGTTAGACTATAAGAAGATAGGACCTTTTCTTATATAGGAAAAATTCTCCGACCTAACCTATAAGCTAGACCTACTAACGGCTATGCTTATATATCCCGTTTTTCACGTTTCGCTACTCGAATTAGCGCTTAAGAATAGCCGCCTAGCGAAAGATATCGATATACTAGTCGAAGAAGACGAATACGAAGTCGAAGAGATTTTATCTAAGAAGATAGAAAACGGCTAGCATTTCTATCTTATAAAGTAGAAGAATTATCCTTCTTCCGATAATACGTAGGAACCTATTAAGCATCTTAAGAACGCTCTTAAGAAGATTAAAGCCTATAATAAATCTAACCCTTAGGTTTAAGGGAAGAGGAGTTTAAGGGTTTAAAGGTTTAACCCCCCTTAGGAAGGGTCATGTGTTATAGAACTACTAATCTAGGTTCTTAGTTTACTTTCTTTTTTCTAAAAGTACGGGACGACTTAAGTACTAAGGGACTTAAGTACGGAAATACTTAGTACGAGGGTACCGGGGTACTTGGTACTTTGGTACTTGGTACTTTATGACTCAGCATAAAGATGTTCGCCCCGGACTTACCTATTATCCGGTCACACCCCTTTTCGGCCTAGGACACACCTCTTTTTCGAACCTAAGTCCTCGGGACTTAGCTTCCTTAGGTACGGGACGTACCACGCAGCTACGGTCACGCCGACGATCTTATTAGGCACCCCTGCCTAATAAGACCCGATGATTGGCTCGATGCCCCGTATAATGGACCGACACCTAGACCACCGGGAGCTATAGGTCTAATATAGCCCTCCCGGCTTTCGGGACCGATCATTCGTCCGATCCTCCGCATAAGGAGGTCACACGACTTATGTCGTGTGACCTACCCACATAACGTTATGCACGTAGTGCATAAATGGACCTATATGACCTAGATTAGTCTATAAGGGCTCTAGAACGACGCGGGAGGCAGCCTTTTCGAGGTCAGCCGACCTATATAGCCCTTGCGTAGCCCCGGGGACCCGCATTAGCTCGGGGCAGTGTAAGGGATACGTGGCAGAAGGTGCTAGAAGGAAAGGGACGTACCGGGACCGTCTAGACGGACGGGAAGAGCTATATAAAGGAACTTTAGTCCGCCCTTCCTTAGGCTCTCCTTCCTTCCTTTCTTCTTTAGCTTTTATCACAGTTTTAGTTCAACTGCCTACTAAGTGACCCACACCTCTTCTAGTAGTGCCCTTAGTGCTCTAGCCTCGACTACCCCTACTTGCTTAGACTTAGCCAGCCGGTCTAGTATAAGTGACCCCGAGTGCTCCTCTACTTACTATTCCGCCCCTACAGCTTTTAAGGATAAATAACGCCCTCTATTAGTCTTTAACTATTAGAGACTTAGTCCGGTTAGACTGTCTTCTGTCTTCTAACCGTTCTATCACAATACGCCTAAGTAATGTCTTAAAGGGACAACGTTATCCTATAGCGTATAAGGCTAAGAGCAAGGGCTAAGATTAATCGTTAGCTAACGCGTTAGATTATCTGGGACTACGTTAGTAAGGAAGCCTTCTCCCTATTATTATAACCTTAGACTATAAGTCTTAATTTCTTATATAGCTTAGTGTCTCTAGCTTTAACCTCTCGAACTATACGGGAACTAAAGATACGGTAGCCGCCGTAAATTGCTTTATTATAACGTTCGAAACTAAATACTCCTCGTACTACGAGGTCGTTAATCTCCGTGCTATCTAACGCGTCGAATAGTGCTCCTAGGGTCGTAATAGCGCCTTTAGATCGGAGCTTAACGGCTAGTTTATATACCTCTTCTTCCTTTTTTATCGTAAAGGCCTCGTCCGCTTCTTTATTACTTAAATCGTCGAGGTCTTTATCGTCCTCGTTATCGTCTAGGTTATCCTCTACGTTTATTCCTTCTATAATCAAATGCCTAGCCTTATTCTTTAATCCGGGCGGACGTCCTCGCTTACGGGGTGCCGGAGGGTCTACTCGGGCGGGCTCGTCCGGTTGCTCGGACTCTAGGGCCGGGATATTATTAAGCATTTAATCACGATAATACGGTTATACTAATATAGATCTAAAAACCTAAGGTCTATTAACTATATCGATCGTAATATCGTACCCGTTAATAGCTGCAATTTTAAACGGTCTTTACTATCCTAACTTTTCCCTCTATACGCGGACTTCGCTTTAGAGAGGAAGGGCAAGTGTATTCGCCGTGTCTAGGCCGTTCCGGCTGTATAATATAGCCTAGACCTATCTTTTAGCCGTAAGCTGCCTAAGTGCCTTTATTGCTTTCTACACTACGGCTGCTTATTTAAAGGTCGTTAGTAATAGCGGCGAATTAAGAGTTATCCTAGGATATACCCTAAATACGAGCAACGTAGGTATTAGTCCGTTCGGTGTAGTAGTATCGTTAATAGCTTTAATAGCCGTCTAAAGAACTACCTTAAGGGAGGTAAAGCTGCCTATTTCTACGAAGAGGATATTAAAAGCTCGGCGCAAAAGGGCATAATACCTCTTAACCTTACCGATAGACTAGTATGCTTTAATAGGAACATATATATATATATAATCCCTATAATACGGGCTTCGTTTTAGAATTCTACCGCCGCGAAGTTTATGCCGGCATTATATTTAATAATGTTAAAGGGACTAGGGTATATATTAATCTAAAAGGCTCGAAGAGTCTCCTATATATCCTTAGCTAATATAGAAGGAAGAAATCGAGCGCTTTAAAAAGCCGTCGATGCGTTAATAATATATAATACCGGGCGTTATGCCGAATTTAGAACGTCTAAGTCTATTATATTAACGATAACCTTATAATTTAAGTCTTAGTTATCTTTAAGGTTAAACTTAAACCGTTTTAGGGTAAGCGAATGCATTTAGCAATAGTGATATAGTTCTAAGATATTCTCTAGAGTGCTAAGAGATATATCGCCGTAGCCTACTTACTGTAATAGGTTGTATAGCCTAGCTATAGCAGGATATCCGAATCGACGGTATAAGGTCCTAATTACCGTTTCTATAAGGAATACGGTCGATTGTTTACTCTTCCCGAGGAAGAACTAAAGGTACCCCTATTTCCTAACCACCGGGATGTTTGCCTTAGGGCTAGTGAGGGTATTCGTCGTGTTATTAAAGAGCCCGCCTAGCCTATCTATATCCGCGAGATATAGTAGGAAATAGGTCGAAGTTTCTAGCATATATAATATAATCCTTCTAATCGGAGTAATAAGATTAATTAATCCTAAAGACCTTATAACGGTGCCGGCGCTAAATCTAATTGCTTTTTAGCCTATGGTTAATATATCTAAATAAACGGAAGGGTCTTCTTATTGTAGGGCTATATACTATTCTTATCCGGCCGTTAAGACCTTCGCCGCTCCCGTATTAATTAGGATGCCTTAAAAATAGAGTTTTAAGTAATAGTCATTAATAAGGAATTAGTCGGCCGAGACTGTCGGTTCTATGCCGTAGACGTTATCTCCTATAATAAGGTAGTTAAAAGCTATTTAATAAAGCATTTAACTAGCTTACTATTATTCCGGCTCGTTATCCTCGCCGTACTCTTCCTCCTTATCGTCCTTATAGCCTTTATAGCCTGCTAAATAGGCCGTAATGTCCGGGGAGACGCTTATATAAAGACAATGCGAGAGATATTAGTCCTTAGCTTTCCGCCGTTCCTATATAGAATGTTTCGTAGACTAATATCCCTCCTTTCTATATACGAAGCACTTCTTAGTCTAAGTCTTATTGCCGTATCCTTAGCCGTAGCCTCTTCTACCGCGAGGTCGATAGCTTTATTTAAAGCCTCGCGAGCGAAATCCTCTATTGCCTCTACTACGATTATTAGTATACCTACGGTCTATAGAAAACTAACTATTAGGGTTCTTCGAATTATATTTATAATTTATATCTATCCTATCGTTATTACGATTTCGGTCTTAGATAAATTAGCGCGAGGTATTCCTCGCCTATCGTGCGAGGTACGTTATAAGGGAAGCTCGGAGGTCGGCATAGAGTTCCTTAGCCTTATTAGCTTATTTAAAGAAAGCTCCTTTAAGTTCCGGGACTCTTTAGCACGCCTTAGTAAGGGTTACTATAAGCGGGGTTTCGCTTATAAACTTAGGTCCTAGAGCCCGTTAATAAAGCAATAGTTTATCGATTAGCAACTAGAGTACTTCCGGTAGGCCTTTCTTAGGGTTACTAGCCCGAACTTAGGAGTGGTCAACCGCTTAGATAAGCCTGCAGATAGGAGTCGGTTTAAATCCGGCTAGGGTGACTTTTTGCGACTGCGCCCGTAGTCGCGGGGAAAAAATAGGCCGGCCGCGCCCCGTTATCGCGTCGCTAGCAAGTAGGTCACGTAGGTGAAATCACGTATAGTGCCCGACTACGTCATTTGTCGGAAAAAACAGAAGGCCGGGCAAGGCGCTCCCGATATTAGCCACTAAGCCGCACGGCCTAGTACTAGGCCTACGCATAGCTACACTAAGGGAAAAAGAAAGGTAGCAATAATCCCGCACCGATAACTACGACTATAATACGTGCCCGCCGCGCAACTACGTAGGTATATACATACGGGGACTAGGCTAATTTAAATGTAGTATAACTAGGGGAACCTTGCCTAGCCCCCCGACAGCTAATTAAAATAGTCGGGCTACTCGCTACACTAAGAAAATACCGTCCGACTACTTATCCGACGTGGCCGCGACTAACTAAATCAACCGAAGCGAAGCCGGGCCGGGGGCGCTATATAACCTACACGTGCGGGGATACGACGCACCTAAGCGGCCTAAACGACCGTAGTAGAAAGTATATAGGTTTTTCCTAGGGTCCTCCCGTTTCCTATACTAGCTAAGATCGAGGCACTAGGCCCGTTAGGGTAGCTAGAGTACTTTAATCAATTAAAAAAAAGCCCGAACTTAGTTAAACGTCGTGTTAGTCTAATTAGTATAGTACTAAGCCTAAGTCGCCTTAGTGTCGAAATATCGTTTAATCTTATTATATACGCCTTAGAAGGTAGTCGTCTAGGTAATATTCTCTATATAGAAGCGATCGGCTCGTCCCTTTAAGATCTAAGGGAGAAGGGTGTAAAGGAGCCTTAGTTTAATCTTAAGGTTATAACATACGCTTATAAACTTACGGATAGTCTCGTTAAATAGGGTATATAGCTCGCCGGTATAGCTCTTCTCTTTGTCCTATATCTTAATAAACTTAGTCTAAACGTCGGGATTAGACGAAAGGTTTAGAACATCGGCGGGTAGGAGTGCTATATACTCCTTAATGTTATAATTAAATGCTTCGACCGTAGTCTTTAAGGCGATTGTTAAAGCAGATAGATTAAGCCTTAGTTTCGCTCTTAGGATATATAACGTTAGTTCCGGGAGAAATAGTAGTCGTAGCGTATAAATCCGATTTATACGATTAAATAATAGAAATATCGGTGCATCCGTCGTAGCCGTATTCGGGTCTTAGTCTAGTTCCGGGGTCGGATCCGTAGTCGCCGCTTAGGCTAGGTCGTTGTGTTAGAATCGGTGCGAAGTCGGGTAGACCGTTAACTAACTTATTATAGCAGAGAAAGGGTCTTAGGCTACTTATTCCTTATCGTTTTTCCTCTTTTCTTATTTACGGAAGGCCCTTATGCCTATATTAAATTCTTCTATTATAAACTCCTTCTCGTTCTAAGGGAGTAGATCTTTAGATCGAAGCATCGCTATATAGGATTTAGTAAACAATATATTCTTTATCCCTATAAACAGGCCACGCCTACGTAAGAGAGCCTTAAGGACTTTCTTATATTCTTAGCTAACTATATTGTTAGATAGGCTCTACTGTTAGGGTTACCTAGTGTGTGTGTATTCTATCTGATTCTGCTAGCTAGGTAGGGAGGCATCGCGAAGAGATATAGCCTCGTTACGTGCACGTATTTACGTAGGGTCACGTAGGTCGCGTGCCCGCAACTATACCTTATGCGTATCCCTTATCCCTTATTCCTATACTAGCAGTCTTTATAAGATGATAAGAATAATACGGTTATATTAACCTAAAGATAAGATCTATTAAACGCAACGAACGAATCGAACGAAAGGAGGGATAGAGGGATCCTTAGCCCGGTTAAACGGGCGGCGCGATGCTATTAAGGATTATACGAAGGGTAGTGTTATAACCACGAAAAGAGGGAATAACGGGCGGCGCGATGCCATCGAGGATTATGCGAAGGGTAGTATTATAACTACGAAATGAGGGAACGAATAACGAGCAACGAAGCAACGAGCGAGCAACGAACGTGACGCAATAAAGAGCATTAGGAAGAGGCGCAAAGCAACGAGCAACGAGAACACACGAAGGGGCCGAGCGGAGCAACGGAGCCGAAGGAAGCAGGCAAGGAAGCTCTCCCTCGAGAGTCTTTCTTCTTCGTGGCTTACGAGGCTAGGGATGCGGCCCCTCGCGAGGCTGCCTGCTGTGACGTTTCCTCGAGCTAGCTACGCTAAACGAAGGGTGCGTTGCTAAAGCTCGGAAAAACAACGTGTTAAGGCGAGGGAGTCGTCTGCCGGGACGAAGGCGACTGTCGGGTCACTGGCGAGGAGGAAGCCTATATAGGCTTCTAGTAGTAGTCTCCTGCCTTACGGTAACGCGAGAGTAGCTATATAGCGAGCTAGGGCCGGGGGAAAGAGTGTCGGTTGCTTTAATAGGGAGAGCGTCTATTATTGCCCTATTGTTTAACGGGCGGAGGGGAAGCTTATATACGCTTCTAGTGGCGATATCCTTTGGTAAGGTGACGAAAGAGGGCGCCTCGGGAGTCGAAGTAGGATTTATAGTGCCTGCAATTAGCCTGCTTTAGTAGGTGCCGTGCTTGCCGGGCTTAGGGCATAACGGTCTAGAAGGAAGTCTGTGTGCGCTTTATATAGTGACATTCTTCGCCGAGGTGACGAAAGAGTGCGCTACGAGACTTAAAGGGCGCTTTATATTAACGGCATTTGCTTGGCTTTAGGGCATGCTAAGAAGCGCGCTATTAAGTGGCTGAAGGAAGCCTCTGTGTGGGTGGCTCCTTCGTAGGAGAGCAGCTTAGAGAGCTGCTGTGAGAGCTATTAGGAGACTCGCTGTAGGAGTCGAGGGAGCTAAGGGAGTAGTCCGAAGAGCTGCTTTAAGGGCTGAAAGAGCAGTCCGAAGAGCTGCTGTAAGAGCTTAGAGCGGGCGAAGCGGGCGAAACAGGGAGCCGGCTTAGAACGGGAAGTCGGCTTAGAACGGGAAGTCGGCTTAGAACGGGAAGTCGGCTTAGAACGGGAAGTCGGCTTGGCCGGCTTAGCGGAGCTTGTGGCTGCGGCTGCTGCTGTGGACTTGCAGCAACTAGCGGACTTTAAGCAGTCGAAGCCGTTAGTATTAAGGGCGAGGAAGGCGACGGAATTATAGTTAGGGCCGGCATCGTGGTTGCGCCTGCAGGAGCTAAGGCCGAATCCGGGGTTATTCCTAAGGGAACCTAGGTTATGCCGGTGGAAGCCAGCGATGAAGTCGGGGTCGTGCCTGCGGGAGCAACGACGGTAGGAGCAGCGGGAGCTTAAGGCTATGTCGAGAGCTGCGATAAGGATAAGGAAGACGACGTTAGCGAGTCTGCCGAGACTACCGAGGGCGAAGGCGAGGGCGAGGGCGAGGGCGAGGCTGGCTTGGCCGGCTTTAGCGTTAGTCTCTAGCCGAGTCTAATTCGCATCTCGTTTTGCCGATCTTTCGTTAACGTTTTCCCCTCGATAAAGTCTATCTCGAGGAATTCTTCTTATAGCTAGGTTAGCAGCGGCATCTCGAAGTTCTAATATACGACAAACAGCTTCGCAAATAGCTAGTTCTGCCTGGTGTAGATACCACGCCTATTTAGGAAGTCTCGTAATGCCCTCTTATATTCTTGTTTGACCTTATTCTAGGTCCCTTCGGTCTAGTCTTTAAAATAATTTTTAAAATAATAGAAGATATCTTCGTCGTTATTATACTCTTATAGGGGTCCGCAACCGCTAATAAATTCGATAATAGTAGCGGCGGCGGGATTCTCTGCCTAGGTGGCGGCGGCGTCGGCTGTAGGAGTCGGGCTCTAGGGAGTTATTGTAATAACTAGTTAATAGGGATCGCGATGTTCTTTGCGATGATTATTAGGACGGTCGGAGGAATCTCTCAGTAGGTAAAGACTAGCGGAGATATCTTCTTCTTATCGGATGCGTTGCTAACGCGCTTGCAGTTAGTGTCGTGCTTCTATCGAGGATAGCGGCGAATATTAACTAGAAGCTTAAAGGAATCTCTTAGTAGGTAAACCAGCGGAGATCCTTATTCTTAGCATAGATAATCCTCTCTAGGTGTGCGCAATAGAACCCGCAAAGGGGTAAAGATACGCGGAAACAGAGTCGTAAAGGACAAAGATTCTACTACACTTTCGAAGATCACGGTCTGCCTCTTCTAGCCTTGCTGTCTGTGATTGACTAAGTCAACCACTGATTAGTGTTGGATAGGCTCTGCTGTTAGGGTTACCCGGTGTGTGTGTATTCTGTCTGATTCTGCTAGCTAGGAAGGGAGGCATCGCGAAGAGATATAGCCTCGTTACGTGCACGTAATCACATGGGGTCACGTGGGTCGCGTGCCCGCAACTGCACCTTATGCGTATCCCTTATCCCTTGTTCCTATATATATTCTATATAGGTTTATTCTATCCGTAGAAACGCTTTTAAAACGAATTAAAGAGTCGTTAACCTTAGCAATAGATAGATGCTTTATAGGTTATAATAAATCGGGCTATAAACGTCGTGACTTTAGCTAGGCTAGGGTCTTCTAATGTGATCTCTTCCGTATCCTAGTATCGTATGTCTACCTCTTTGTAAGACGAGGTAAGGATGCCGATTTCTTTTATCTATCGTTCGATTAGTTTAATTAGTTTATCGGTAGAGTTAGGGGGAGCCGGCGTATTCGTGGCTAATAACGGTCCTACTATTATGCTTATTTTCGAATTCGTTAATAAGGTTATTGTAGGGGTCTCGTAAGGATCTTTACGAGGGATATCGAAGCGATTAGTCTCTATTCTAAATAACGTTACTCTTCCTCCTTAATAGAAGCGAGACGGGATTAAATAGTTATAGGGATTCGCGTTATTGTTCTACGTTATAGACTTACTCCTTATTAACGTTACTCTTCCTCCTTAAGGGAAGCGAGACGGGATTAAAAGGAAGCTTAGAAGGATCTATTTGCTAGTCGAGCTCGGTTTAAATAGTCTTATTCTTAGCATAGATAATCCTCTCTAGGTATACGCAATAGAACCCTAAGAGTAAAGATGCGTAGGAGCCGCGTTCTTACAACTACTGCTCCTTTTATACTTCCGAAGATTAAGATCTATCTCTTCTGCCTTACTATTCTATGATTAAATCTATTTAATCACTAATTAGTGTTAGTAGGTAATTCACTTAGATTAATCCAAATAAAGGGGGTTGTATTAGGTATAGTTATATCTAATCTAGCTAAGAAGGGGGAATAAGGGGGCCCCTTTATACCCGTCTGCCGGGGTCCCTCTATAGAGCCTGCTGTGCCTTAACAATGCATTGTTAAGGCCCACGCTAGGGCTTACTGCTCTAGTCATAACGATGCCCTTAGTTAATAACGAGGTTATTAACTATGTAGGGCACGTAGCGTTATGCGCCGCGTAGTTATAACCCCTATTGCCCCTTTTCTATATATAGTCGGCAATGTGGTTGCGACTCCATCCCTTAGTCATATAACCACATTCCTATAATAAGGTTCCTCTATAAGTATATATACGATAAAGATAACTAAGGCTACGAAGCCTTTGCCTTTTAATAAGAATACTTTTAAGGATAGCTTCTATAGATATAGGATAAGGTTAACTAGAGCTATAAACGGGCCTTACGCAAACTCCTTAAGAGACGTAGGATTTATACCGGCGTAGAAAATTAAGGCTTTAATAGGCAGTTTCTTAAACTATAGACTATTCCTAAACTACTATAATAGCCTGCTAAAAGGTATATAAATTAGATATTTAATTAAGGCACGATCGTAGTATTTATACTACCGACTATAGCCCTAAGCCCGGCCCTAGACCCGGCTCTAGCCCCCGGTTAGACAACTATTCCCGGTATAATGCAATAATAATAGACCTTATACCTAACAATATATTAGTTTAACTAGCCGACTGTCCCTATGCCTACCCTTATCCCTAATGTCCCTATTGCCCTTAATGCCTATTACGGCACTAGGTAATAGCTAGATAACCTTATTATTCTATAAAGAGGAGAAGAACTATAGAGGCTAAGAGCTCGTTTATATATAGGACTATATATCACGTAGTATATCACTATATACTATATTATGTAATATAGTACTATAATAGTACTCCCCCTCTAAAGACGATTTAGTCCTTAAATCGCTAAGAAATGTCATTTTCGCTAGAAATCCGTGTGTAATAGAGGAATCTTTTATAGGCGGGCCTAATCTAAAGGGCCCGGCTTATCTAGGTTATATCTATAGAAGCGTTAAATAGCTTTAGGGCAACCCCTTAGGTTATCTTCGGGCTGCTAGGTCGGTTCTTAGTGATATTTCTATTTAATTAGATAAGTTAGGGTCGGGGCTTCGTTATCGTATACGTTAAGGATGTTCTTAAATTCCTATATTTCTTCGATATTGCCGTTGTTATCGCGTTCCGCGATATAGCCTACGACGTTGCGTCGTTCCTCTTAATTAATCTATGCTTAGCCCGGTATTATTTCCGTTATCTAGAGCCGTACCTTAAACGTATAGAAAGACTTATTAACTTAGATATGCTTTAAGAGGTCGATAACTATAGCGCCGCGGTAGACCTTAAGAATAAGATAAAGACCGTCTTATTTATCGTCTTATTCTTTCTTTAGGCGATTAGTAGTTATATTCTCTAATAAAACTATAACTATATTACCGGGTCGGAAGAGAAAGCCTTCGTCTTACTTTATATTAGCATTATCCTTATATTTCTATTATAAGGCTTATGCGAGAGCTCGAAGCTAAATAAAGATATAGTCGAAACGACTAGCTATTACGTCCGCGCGAAGGAATTCCTTCTTTGCCTATAATAAAAGCGTCGGGGGTCGGGGGCCCATAGGTTTAATGCCGAGACGAGGATTAAAGCCGTAGTTAGCGAAGAACGGAGAAATACCGGTTGTTTCGTTTACTTAATTATTCGTTGCGAATTCCGCAAGCGGGAGCTAGTCGACCTAGTTATCTTAGGTAAAGCTAATATAGGCTCGAATGTATTTATTTATTATAGCGTTAACGATTTCGGTTTAACTATTAGTCTCTAAGTGCTATACTAAGCTTAGTTTTAACGTTATTTTTAAACGAGTGCTAAGCTATCGCTAAAAATAAGAGATAAACTAAGTGCCTCGGTCGGAGATAAGAGTATCGGGTGCTTTATATAAGCGATAGAATACATAGATAAAGGAGTTAATTAATTCTTTTATAGAAAGGCCGGGGATAGGGATAAAATGTCTTATCTTCGTAAGCCTATTAACTATCGTAAGCATATTCTTATAAGTCTTCCTATTTCGGGTGCACTTAGGGAGTATCGTAATATAATTAATTAATATATCGGCCTATAGTCGGACCGGTAGAGCGAGGGGTTTTAGGAATCCGGGGGGAGATAAGCGGGGGGTCTTAGTCTAAAGATAGAGAGTATAGTCTTTAATAAACGTAGCGGCGAAGTAAGAGATCCTTAGCTATTAGTATATTCGGTTTAATAGATTAAGGGTTTTTACCCTCCTTAGGTATCCCGCTAGGCTACTACTATAGGATCGATAAACGACTTTAAGGCGGAGATCTAAGGTATTAAGGACGAAGAGTCGGTCGCGGAAAAAAATACGTCCGTTAATTAACTAATATTTAGATATATCGTAACGTAAGAGCTTTCGGATATGCTTTAGCTAGCGTTAGGCGTATAGATCCCAGAGTATCGCTACTATATCTTAGGTAAGATTATCTTATTAGTATGCCTCGCGGATAAGCTTATCGAGTGATTTACTAGCTACGTTTAGTCCGAGGGCGGCGACTGCGTTAAGGTCTTCCTTCGAGGAATAGGAATTAGTTAAGAGTTCTTCTAGGATAGTTAGGTCGACTTTCTCTTTAAGGATAACTACCTAATTTCGATAGAGAAGTCTATCGTCGTCTACGGTAGCTAGTCTATCGCCGGGGAGCTTGCTAAAAGCGTCGGGGAGAATTGCTTTATTGCCTAAGCGGTATATAATTAAAAAGTTAAACTAAGAAAGGAACTCGGCCTAGCGCACTTATCGTTAGTTAAGTTGCTTTATAAATATAAACGTCTAAAGATTCTTATAGTCCGTAATAACGTTAAACGCCTTAATAATCCCTTAGAGTTTAAGGCGCTATTCCTTAAGCGCCTTAACAATTGCTAATAGCTCTTTATTATAGATCTCGTAGTTGCACTCGGGGGCAATATGCTTTAACGAAAAAAACGCAATAGGGTAAAGATATCCGTCGTCTCCGGTCTATAAAAAAACTCCTCCCGAGGCCTAATTCGAGGCGTTAGTTTTAATAACTATTTTCTTCGAATAGTTAAAATAGGCTAAGACCGGGGCAGTAGTAAAAGCAAGTTTAAGGGCCCTAAACGCGGCAGCTTATTCGGGTCCTTAAGACTAACGGGAATCCTTTCGAAGTAGCATAGTTATCGGGGAGATAATACTAGAGTATCCCTTAATATAACGGCGGTAGAAGTTTATAAACCTAAAAAACTACTAGAGTTCTTTTACTAAAGTCGGGGTATTCTAAGCCGTGATTATACGCACCTTCTCGGGGTCTATACTTATGCTAGATGTCGAAATAATTAGTCTAAGATACTTAGTCTTTGTCGTATAAAACTCTAACTTCCTAATGTCGATTTAAAGCCCTGCGTTACCTAGGCGTTAGATAACTGTTCGCACGTAGTTCTTATATTCCGCCTTAGTCTTTAAAAAGACTAGTACGTTATTAAGATATACTATATAGAAGTTATTAAGGGCATTATAAAGCACGTGATTAATATAGTTCTAGAAGGTCGACGGTGCGTTATAAAGGCCGAAGGGGGTAACTAGCATCTCGAATAGTCCGAAGCGTATAAGAAATACTATAAGCCACTTATAACCCTCGGCGATTCGAATATAGTTAAATATAGCAATTACGTCTAGCTTTATATAAAACTTAGCGTCGTAGAGAGAATCTAGTGTTTCGCGGATTAAAGGCAAGGGATACCGATTCTTAACTATAACCTAATTTAAACCTTAGTAGTTATAATAAATGCGGATACTACCGCCCGGTTTATAAGCGAGGATTAGTAATACCGCGGCTAGAGAAAAAGACTCCCGAATAAAGCCTTTATTAAGCATATCGTTAATCTACTTCTTAATATAGCGGAGTTCTACGGGTGATATAGGCCGATTTCTATAGTACGGAGCTTATTTGCTAAGTGTAAGTTCGATCTTATAATCCTAGGGGCGGTGTAAGGGGAGCTCGTTCGCATTCTTTAGAAGGAAATAAGGAAGCTTATCCTAGAACTCTTTTAGGAGTTTCTTTAGGATATCTGCCTCTATAACTTCCGGTTTTACTTAGAGGAATTTTTCTACGTCGGCCTCGTCGACCCTCCGAAATAGAGATTCGGAATTAGCTATATCCCGGAGGTTCGTCTAAAGGAAATTATAAAAACGTTTAAGGAAAGCGGCCCGGGCTACCTCTATTATATAGTCCCTAGTAATAACGTGTTAAAAAGAGGTTTTAGATAGTTCCGGGACCTTAACTAGGCCTACTAGGAGTTCGTTAAGGAGTCGTAGATTTTCTCCCTCCTCGACTAGCTTAGCTAATTTAGATATACTAATTCGTATCGCCTAGACACTATCCTATTTATAGAATTAAACGAAGTTAACTGCTCGTACGCAGTAGATATCGTTTATGTCTAAGGGCATTTAATCTTCCTATCGTATACGCTAGCGGGGGCGTCTCGTCCGGCCCTATCGGGCGGGAACGTAGCGACGGCCGGCGGTAAGGCGAATAAAGAGTAGGCGAGCTACTAAAGTAGTCTACGGTAGAGTAGCCTTAAAGGCTTAAGTCTTAAGGGAGTCTAGAGGGCTAATCGGGGATATTAAGCGGGCGGTTTCCTAGGCGAATGGCTATATCCTATATAAGGGATATTAAATCGGTTAGCCGGGGTTTAAGGGGTATAACGCCTGCTCGGGTAGATATTCCTTAGTAGACGAGTCTATAGATATATAACTTCCCGGTAGGATAGTCTAATCTTCTAGGATATTAGTCTCTTCCTACTTAAAGAGAATTTCCGGTACGTCTTCTATCGTTATAAAGACCCTTTATTTCGGAATAAACGTTAGGGTTGTCTAAATCTCTATAACGTTAGAAATATATACTTTCCGACGTAACTAATGCCCTTTAGGCGCGGGAGTAATAAGAGTCCTAAGAGCTATCCTATCCTCGGCTGTTATACTTAGAGGCAGGCAGTATCTTATATAGTAATCGGAATCGAAGCGGACTTAGAGATATTTCTAAAGTATAGTTAGTTTATATTCCTAAAGCTAGGGGATGCCTAAGATAATCGGGGTAAAGGGTAATAGATTCGTAACGAAGAAGAGTATAAATTCTATATGCTTGCTAATAGTTATTCGGGCTATAAAGTAGTCTATTATCTATATTAAGGGTATACCGTCGGCTAGTCGAAGCGGTCGAGGTTTAAAGAGCTTCCTCGTAGTAACGTTATATTTCTGTATAATAGCGTAAAGATCGGCGAACGCTACGGTAGTATAGCTAAAATCTACGAGGGATAACGTATTAACGTAGTAGGGGGACTAAAGGTTACGCGTAGAGGAGAGACGAGTATAGAGAAGGATTAACTTTTTATTACTATTCGACGAACTAATCCGAAGATCCGTTCTATTTAAGAGCAACGACCTAATCCTCTTATCCTCCCCTATATATAACCCCTAAGAGCGACTTATTCTAGGGGTGTATCTTTTAGTAGTAGTCTCGACGCCGGCCGCTCGCCTTATAAATCCGTATCCTCTTCCCTAAGAATACGGCTTTATTCGTAGTCGGCCGTATAGACGAGCTAGCCCTAGCTATACCCGCCGCCGCGGGCGCCCTAAGATCCTCGGCCGAAGCCGGGGGAGGGGGCGCCCTAGCCCTAAAACTAGGGACTACCCTAACGTAAGGGCATTAAGAGCGGATTCGCTATCTTAGCTAGGTCGTAAGCCTCCTTCTAGTATAAGCTCTCCGTAGGCTATATAGAGTTTATTATCGATCCTAAATTATCGTTTAGTATCGGAAAGCCGGTCGAGGTCTATAGGGTTACCGTATAGAGGTTAGGCTAGGGCGGTCGGGGTAGGGGTAGGTGTAAGCGTCGGCGGGAACTACGAACGGGGGGCGGCCTTCTTCTCGAGCTTCTAACGATAAGCATAGTTAGCGAGATTCTTCGTAAAGATATCTATCTACGCTAACCACTTCTCGTAGTCGGTATCGGGGATCTTAGTCTATATATTCTTAACGAGATCGCTTATATCCTTCGATATAAACTTCCGGAGGAGGTCGACTTACTATTCCTTTATCTTCCTTGCCTTACGTATATAGGCGTTAAGGTCTACCTTCTAGATCTAATAGTTCTTATCGCCTTAAGGGAAATTATCGAGGATATTCTTAGCGGCTTATATTAAGTCTAGAACCTTATACTACCTGCCTAAAGCTATAAAAAGCGTCGTCGTAGTAGGCTATTCCTACTTCTCTCTCTCGGATAGGTTAGCTATAATAGTAGCTATCCTATCTTTAACGAAGTCGTAGGCCCGTTTACTAAGCCTATCGCTAATATAAAGGAGGCAGGCGCTGTTTAAGTCGAACTATATACTATCGCGGAGGAAGATACCCTATATCTTAAGTTCTTAGGCCTCGTACTTACGTTAACGGTCGGAGGTAGACCCTTTTTTAGTAAAGATCGGAAGGTCTACCGTCTTTCGTTTTACGGACGACTATACCGGGGTTATCGTCTAAGACTATAATATCTTTATAGTTAAGATTATAAAGTCTTTAGCCTCGAGAAGTTGCTCCCTTATAGCTAGGAGCTAATCCTTCGTAGCTAGGAGCTAATCTCGTATAGTTACGCGTTCCTTTAGCCTAGCATTTCGGTTAACCTAAAAGGCCTCCGCTACGCGAAGGGAGCGAAGACTCTCCTCGATATACGTAAGAATGTATCGGGTATCCGGGCTCTAAAGATTTTCCTAGGTCTCCTACGTATTAGCGACCGGGACTATGTTATCGAACCTCTTAATCGCCTAAGCGATCTAAGGAAATTCACTAATAAACTCCTTAGTAAGAGCCTTTAGACCGTCGCCTATAGCGTTAGAGGCTATAGGTATGTCTGCTATAAGGAGGAAGGAGGAGTGTCTAATCTAAGGTGTTTGTTAGGGACTATAAAAATAATTTCTATAGGCTATATAGGTTTCTATAGGCTAGGGAAAAATTCTTAAGGGCTTAGGGGCTTAGGGAAATAATTTCTTAGGGGTTGCGCTTAGGTCGCGACGACTAAAGGGATAAGGTAATAGAGCTACTAGGACTATGTTTGTAAAGCTAGGGATCGCAATAGGGCGTAATAGGAGATAGAACAAACTATCATAGTATTAGGTAATAGCTAGATAACCTTATTATTCTATAAAGAGGAGAAGAACTATAGAGGCTAAGAGCTCTTTTATATATAGGACTATATGTCACGTGGTATATCACTATATACTATGTTATATAATATAGTACTATAATAATGCCCTTATTTCTTAAGCTCTTATTCCCTTTGCTAATGCTATTATAATTATTGCCCTTTTGCCGTCCTTTAATACTTATACTACGATCCCTTTAATCGATATTCCGAACGTCGATATAAATGCCGACCTTTAGTAGAAGTTCGTAAAGCTATAGAGGAAGGATAAGTATTATATAGGATAGCCTTATAACCTCTTTAATAATAAGGTCCGTATATTTATAAAGACCTACTATAAGCTTAAGGTCTAATTAGGTTAATTCTAAAACCTATTCTCTTAAATCCTAATAGATAGAGCTAAGACCTTTTATATCTATTACGTTAAGTTTACTATATCGTTCTATATAATATATAATGCTATTAAGCAGTATTTTAATATAGATATTAATTATAAGTATTATTATTCGCACGATACTAAATGTCTAATCGCACGATATCCCTATTTGTTCCTAGCTTAAACCCCGCTATAGCCCGCTATACAATTTAGCCTATATAGCCTAGCGCCGCCGGGAGTTACTTAAAGTCATTAGTTTTTTTTTATTGGCATTATATACGTATGTATACGTAGCTCTAACGTTCTTACGCCCGCGATGCGATATACGTGCGACGATTGCGACGATGCAATAATGCAACGATTACGACGATACGACGATTACGACGATTGCAACGATGCAACGATTGCGACGATATACGTATTAAGGCTTAACGTAGGGACTTCGTATAACTTCCCGCGGCGCTAGGCTACCTAGGCTAAATCGTATAGCGGGAAAAAAAACGGGGATATCGTGCGATTAGACATTTAGTATCGTGCGAATAGCAATACTCTATATTTATTAATTATATTTATAAACGAATCGGACTCCTTAATAGTATTAGGGGCGGTAGTAGTATTAGGGTAAAGGGAGGTATTAACCTTTGACTTAAGGAGGATAACCTAATATCGGTAGTTAATCCTCTCGTCGGCTTAGTCGGTAAAGGAGAGTAGCCGGGAGCCGGGCAAGCGGCTAAAGGCGTTAGGGAGAATAGCTTAAGAGCCGGGCTAAAAGCCAATCTTAAAATTAAAACGACTAAGGAATTCGGCCTAGCGGGCCTATCGCTAGTTAAAGAGCTTCGTAGTTATAAAATACTAAAGATTCTTATAATCTAAGGCTATCTTAAGCTTAGGTAGGCCCTTAAGCTTAAGGCGCTACTCTTCGAGAGATTTTATAATCGTAAGGAGTTCTTTATTATAGATCTCGTAATTATACTCTTAAGCGGAGGATTTCAACGAGGAGAAGGCAACCGGATAGTAATAACTATCGTTAAAGAGCTATATTAGTATACCTTTAGCGGCTTAGTCGAAAGCATTTATCTAAACTATCGTCTTACGATAAAGGTCGAAGTATATAAAGACTAAAGCGGTAGTAAAAGCGTGCTTAAGGGCTTTAAAGGCGTAAGCGCAGGCGGGGGACTAAATCTAAGGGGTAGCGTTCTTAGTAAGGGCGTTTAAAGGGTTTATAAGCTTAGAAAAGCCGCGAATAAAACGCCGATAAAAAATAGCGAATCCTAAAAAGCGCCGGAGGTCTTTAATAGAAGAAAGGGCAGGCTAGTCTAAGACCGCACGAATCTTTTTAAGGTCTATACGAATGCCTTTATCTAAGATAATTAAGCCGAGGTACTTAATCTTAGTAACGTAGAAATTATACTTATCTACGTTAAGCTAAAGGCCGGCGGCGTTAAAGCGCTTAAGAACCGTATTAACGTAGGCCTATTATTCCTCCTATATCTTTAAGAAGATTAAGATATTGTTTAAATAAGTAGAGTAGAACTTATTAAAGATGCTATAAAAGGCTATATTAATAAAACTCTAAAAGTAAGATAGGGCGGCGGTAAGGCTAAAGGGGGTAATATAATACTCGAAAAGCCTATACTATATAGCGAACGTAGTCTTCTACTTATATCCTTCGGCAATACGAAGGCGGTTAAACGCTTCGATAACGTCGATTTTAGTAAAGAACTTCGCCTTCCGGATATAGGCGAGGGTATTATAGACAAAACGTAGGGGAAAACGGTTCTTAATTATAGTATTATTTAAGCCGCGATAGTTAACGCAAAAACGGATACCTTTACCGGACTTATAGGTGAGTATAATAAAGGTAATAGTAAGGGAGGTAGAGCGGCGGATAAAGCCTTTCCTAAGCTACTTATTAACGTACGCGCGGACGATCTAGTTCTCGGCTTCGCTAAAGGGGCGGGAGCGGGTATACGGAGGTTATATCCCTTCCTTAAGGTTAATCTAAGTATTAACGGTATAGTAAAGGGCGAGCTTATCGGGCTCGCTTTTAAGCTCTATATAGATTATATAGTAAAGCTCCTTAAGGACCTTAGCCTAAAGCTCGTCGAGCGTATAAAGGACTTTCTCTTACTTCTTAAAGAATTTAGCGATATTATCGGGGGAAATCTTATTAAGGTAGATCTTATTAAGGTAATCGTCGATAAAGTCGTAAAGGCAAAAGTTAAGGCAGGCTTTTATATCCTCGGCGTTTATATATCTAATTAAAATAGCCTAATAAAGGTCTTTAAGGATATCCTAGTCGATAGGTAGCGGAGGCGGCTTGGTAGGCAATAGCTTAGCGGTAAGGGCTTTAATCGAGGTCTAAAAGGTCTAGACTTTAAGCTATTAGTAGAATATTACTATCGCATTAATGTTAAGCATCCGGACGTTAAACGCTAAGTCGTTAAAGGATAAGGAACGGAAGGGCTAAGGTCTTATAGTCTTACGACTTAATCGCAATATAGGGCGGCGGTAGCTAGCGGTCTTTTAGATAGGATAAAGGCGGGGAGGTTAAATATAGCGGCGAGGGTAAAGGGTAGCCGGGTAGTCGGAGTTATAGCCGGAGTTAGAGTCGGCGTCGTTAACCTAGCGGGAGGAGTCTAGATAGGCGGGTTTACCTATATCGGGAGTATCCTCGAAAAACGTAGAGAGGGAGGGGCTAAGGGATAAGGGAATAAACTTAAGAACGTCGCTAAAGCGGACGGAATAGATAAAGGCCGGAGGACGGGCTAAGGCTATATAAGCGGGAATAGGGATCGTAGCGGCGGGAATAAGGATCGTAGCGGTAAGGGGTTCGCCCTTATCGTTAGAATCTTCGATAGAAGGGGCAAGGGGAAAACGAATTATATTTATTAATTATATTCCCTCCGAAATAGGGGCAAGGGGAGCTAGGATAGGGCGGGTAAGGCGGGCAAAAGTAGCCGAAAGGCCCGGGATAAGATAAGGCTAATAGTCCGAGAGGCAAGAGGCTAGATAAAAGAAGGGCTAAAAGGAAAGGGAGTTACTACGCTAGCTAATAATAGGGTCGTGCCGGCGTAGCTAAGGGAGGCTAAGAATAACCTTATAGCTAAGCTTTATAAGAAAGAAGCAAATAGACTTAGTATAGGCGCTAATCCGGGAGACCGAAAAGGCGTAATAGGTAATAGAGCCGGACTTATAGTCGCTACTATTAGTAAGAAAAAGCCGGCGCGGGAATCGGAGCTAGCGGATAGGAAGGGCAAGGCGGTGCGTAGTCTAAGCGTATATAAAGGTATATCCGGAATAGCCGGAGTCGACTAAAGCATTTATAACGATATCGGCGGATATAAGGGATAAAGGCATAAGTAAAGCACGCGGTTATATTCCCGTAGGGAGGCAAAGATCCTCCTAAGTATCGAACGAAGCTATAAACTTAGACACTAAGAGCTTTATCGCGCGATAAGGCGAGGGAGCTACGTATTTCCTAGAGACGGGTAAGAAGCAGGGAGGTCGTTTACTTTGCCCTCGATAAAGTCTTGCTTAATAGCGCGAACCTAATAGCGGGGGGGGGGGGGTTTAAGGAAGCGCGGGGTAGACGTACCGCTATTATAGCCCCGGCCGCGGCTAAAGCCGGAACCGGCGATAGCACTAGCGCTAGGGTTAGCGCTAAGGTTAGCGCTAATACCCTTATAAGGGTAGGTCTAGGCGGTATAGGTAGCGGTAGCCGGCTAGGCGTAGTAGAGGCAAAGACGGTTCTTAAACCGCCGTTGCTTCTTAGCGTTAGTAAGCCGGGCCCGGAATGCGTTAAGCTGTATTAGGTTACCGGTAGGAGACGTAGGTAGGGCGGGCGAGGTAAGGCCGGGGCGAGCGGGGTTATAAGGCGGCTAGAGTTAAGAACGGGCCTTAATACGCTGCTAGTTATCCTGAAGCTTAGAATATATCTTAGCCTAGGCCGTAAAGTCGTTATAGGCCGGGCATTCGACCTATAGAGCGGCGGCGTTAGTAAGCTCGATAAAGACCTTTAAGTAAAGGTAGGCGACGTAAGCGGTGCCGTTAAACGATAAGTCGGCTTAAAGCTAGGTAAACTTCGAATAAAAGTCCGGCTAAGAGATATTCTTTATCGATAAGGCGTTAAAGTCGGCCTCTAATTAAACGCGGGTAAAATTAGCACTAAAGACTAGGCTAAGGTCGTTAGTAAGGGCTTTAATAGTAGTATACTGCTAATCGGCGAAAGACTTATTATCGAAGACGTCCTAAGGAACGCTAGCGATAATAGAGGCGGCCTAGCCGGTAAGCCGGCTAGCCGCGTAGAGAATATAGTCCTATTCCGTAGGGTATAAGACGGCGTCTTAACGGAGCTTAATAGTAAGGCCGTTACGCTAGGTCTAGAAAGCTTCCTAACGTTGCTTTTAAGTGCCGGAGTCGCCGGCGAACCTCTCGGGGTCGGCGATACGGGAATAGGTAAAGGCAAGGGCAGGGGCAGGGGCTAAGGCTTAGTCCTAGGCTACGTTACGCTTAGTAAGGACGAAGAGAGAGGACTTAATACGGTTAAGCTACCGCTAGAGGTCGGCGGCGTGCTTTTAAATAATAAGTACTCTTATATCTAACTTAACGTAAGCATTATTAAGGTAAGTAAGGGACTCGGCCTATAGGGCGCGGAAATTAAGGGTAGCGTAAGCTTAGATATAGGCGAACGAGTCGAATATAGGCCGTTAGGCCTAAAGTAGGGTAGTAAGATAGGGATAGCGGGAAAAGTAGTCGTTCTAAGGCTCTAGGTCGGCGGGAGTCGGCGGAGTAACGGCCGGGGTAGCGGCGGACGAAAGATCGGTCTCTATAATAAGGTCGGATATCGTGGATTAGATAGGACAACGAAGAAGACAATAGGGAAGGGGTAAAGAGGGAAGAAGGAAATCTTATGCAATTCGCGTTAAGATAGCGTATCTATACCGGGAAAATTCTAATAATCGAGGAAAACTTAGTCGAAAGGGTCTAGCGAGGAGGCGGACTTACGTCGCGAAGAGGGGACATTAGAAAAAAAAGGGGTAAGATAGCGAGATTATTAATTAAAGGCAATAGGATAAAATAGTAGATTAAACTATAAGGAAACGAGCCTAAGGGGGTGTATATAATTATTATTAATCCACGAAGGGATATAGCTATAGACTAGGTCTAAATGTCTATATATACAATATAGAGGTTACGCAGGATAATATATAATATAACCTAACACTATAATAAACACTTACTTTAACTCCTAAGGCGTACTCTTTTATTACCTTGCTAAAGGATATCGCTACTAAAAGCCCTTATAAGCTTCCTCTTAGCCTGTTGCTTACTAAGACAAATAGTAGGGCAAGAAATACTCTCCCTAGCGGCCTTAGCTTACCACCCGGCTACTCTCTCGTTACCGTAGAATAAGAGATTACTACTAAAAGCCTATATAGACTTCCTCTTCGCTAATAACTAGGCAGTCGCCTTCGCCCTAGCAGACGCCTCCCTCGTCTTTATACCTTATTTTTCCGAGCTTTGTATTACGGGATCTGCCTAGACATCTATTCTAGGCAGAACACCTCTATAAGCACGCTATATACAACTAGCGATACTACTTATTTATTCTACCGTAGAAGACATTTAGAATTCCACCGTAGAAGACATTTAGAATTCTACCGTAGAAGACATTTAGAATTCCACCGTAAAAGACATTTAGAATTCTACCGTAAAAGACATTGAGAATTCCACCGTAGAAGACATTAGAATTCCGCCGTAGAAGACATTAGAATTCCACCGTAAAAGACATTAGAATTCTACCGTAGAAGACATTAGAAATCCACTATAGAAGGACTATAGTATTTAGACGATAGGTTCCCTAGACTAGGAAAAGGGGATAAGCTTTTTATAGTTATGTATTTGCCTATATTATTTAGTTTTACCTTATGCTTATTCCTATAAACGACCGGTATTTAGTCTATATCTGCCCTTATAGAGATCCTATTTTCATTGCATAGGGATATATATATTAAATAGTAGTAATTCTAGCATAGCTAGACTTCTTTTATTTTTACCTTTAACCGTATTATTAGAGGCTACGCTTTACGGACCCCTTTTAGAGTCGTATTAAACTACGACGAGTAGAAGGTCATCCTAGCGATCTATAGTCGGCAACCTTACTTCTATAGTTATCTACGATTAATCGTAGTAAGTCTTTACCCTAGCTTCCCGTCCGCTGCTAAGCGGGTCGCTACGGTAGCACGATCGATTTCTTCCGCGGATATCCTTAGATACCTTCTTAGGAAGAAAGCTCCTACGAGCTTACGTAGAACAACCGACTATACGCGACCTCTTCCCTATAGCTATCCTTAAAGAGCTTAGGGCTAAATCGCACGCCTAATTCGAAGAAGCTACTGCCTATAACTTCTATCCGTCTTAAGGCAAGCCTTACCCCTTCGACGGATCCTTTAAACCCGTAATATACGGGAAATACGCTAGACCTATAAAATTCCTAGCCTATTAGATTAATTATCTAAGCGACCTTCGAGTCGTACTATAAACATTTTCTTCCCTTGCTTTTTAAGATAAGCGTAATTAACCTTTTTTAAGAGTTAACGCTCTTTAGTATACGGAATCCTATTAGCCGTATCGACCGAATATCGACTTTAACCGTTAACTAGACTTAATTTAATATTAGTTACGATTTAATATAGCTTAAGGAAAACGTCTAGCTCTTAGTTTCGAAAAGGATATCGAGGATAAACCCCTTCCCGGCCCGTTATCCGAGAATAATCCCCTTCCTAGTCCCTTATTTTAGGACGACCCTATAGCCGGCTAGTTACTGATTTTCTAGCCTACGTCGACGACCGCCCTCCTTAGGCAGGCTATTGTATTACCTCCTCCTTCGGCTATATTCTTTCCTACTACGGCGTAAATTTCCCCTACCCTTTAACTAGCTCCGGTAGTTATATAAGTAGTAATATCTAAAAAGGTATTAATACGCCTTATTAAAAGGATTTCTTTATATTTACTTTTTAATCCTCTTTAATCCGAGGACGAGTATCGCGGATCTTCCTTACGTTCTTAAGTAAGACTTCGGGCCGAGGATATCGGCCGTTTTAACCTAGCATCTCTATAGGAAATCTCTTTTAATATCCTAAAAGAGATAGAGAAAATTATAATTTATAGAAGCGTAGATCGCTTTATCGATGCTTTAAAATAGGTAGCTATATAGAGTATAGAATACGCCGACGCCTTCGCCTTAATAATCCTATTACTCCTTTAAGGAACCGCTATTAAGTAGTACTTAGGAGATCTTTTAGATAAAGAACGAGCTTCTCTTTATTAGCTAAGCCTAGGCTTTTGCATTTAGTGCGATAAACTCTCTAAGCGCTTCTTTATACGCTTAGAAATCGCCTTTCGTTCGCTATAACGTAAGAGGTTTATAGCGTAAGATATTATCGACGGAATAGACTTCCGTAGATTGATATTAAAAATAAAGCGAAAAGCTAAGGCAGTAGGCTACTTAGAGAATAATCTAACCTTAATTATGTATTAATGATTAGACACGCTGCTTTAGGAATCTTTCCGTCGCCTTATAGGAGACGATAAAATCGACGAATAGGTTATAGAGTGCGAGCGAATTATTCCCTAGCTTAATACGAAACTAACTATCGGCACTTAAGGACGTCTCTAAAATACAGTCTAAGGCCGCCTACGGACCGACCGTCTAGCCTTACGAGAACTACGTAAATAAACTTCTAGCGGTCCTTCTACGTTACGCCTATACGGCCGTTCTAACCTATAGAATAAACCTAGACCTACTAATATTATTCTTTCCTTAGTAGATAAAGGTAAAAAAGTAGTCTTCTAAACACCTTTTATACCTACTTCTACCTCTTCTACCCGGCCGTAGAATAAGTCCTTTAGGTCTCTACCACCCGAGGGCTATAAGTTAAACCCTATTATAGTTAACTTAGCTTATTAACTTACCGATGCCTTATTAGATAAGCATAGGAGTATAACGATTTCGTCTTCTTTATAAGATTAGATTTTGCTAGCCGTAGAAATACTAAACGTCGACTATTTAAACGATTCCTCCTCTTCTTCTTTTAATAATAAAGACTACTTCTATATAGTATTAGAAGCCTTCTTTATCCTTAATACCGTAGCTATTAAAGAGGACGAATTACCGATTAATACGTATATAGCCGAGATCGTTAATAGTATTCCTATTATCGACGCCGCTCTATAGATAGAGGATAATCCTTTAACTTAACTATCTCGATATACTTACGTTAGAATTATAGCGTATAGATAACTTAGACCTACGGATATAATCGAAATTTGCGTTAACTACGGCGCTAGACGATGTATTATCCGCGAGGATCTATTAGATAGATTCCTTTAGGTTACCTACGATCTATTCCGGAAGGTAGATCTCTTTAGCATCGGCTAGGCAAAGACCCTTAGGTAGGCTACGTTTACTATTTTTATCCTTAGAAAACGAGATAGAAAGTTCGCGGTAGTAAAGGTACGCGTAAGCGCTTAGGTAATAGAAGATCTCTTAGCCGGCCTCCTATTAGGTTAGGCATAGGCGGTTCCCTACGGAGTAAACGTCTTAAATACTAAATAGTCTATTACGATCGAAGCCTATAGCGGCCTTATAGTCGAATGCCGAACTACTAGCCGCGGACCCGCTATCCGACGACGCGTTCGTACTATTAGTCTTACTAAGATCTTACTACTAACTACCGTTATAGTTAAAACGGTGATTAAAAGTCCTCCGTAGGATTAAGACTTAGTGTTTTTCTTAGATAACGTAAACCTTAATAGCTCGTTATTATAGGATTCTTCTTTAATTACTATATTTAATTTAAGTTCGCGTACCCTTACTTTCCTAAAAAACCATTCCTTAGGTATACGTATCGACCTTAACGACGATATTTACTTTATATTCGCCGACGAGCACTAACCCGCGGGCTTTATCCCCCCCTACGCAATAAGAGATAATAATATAATCTAGACGATAGTAAGAACTATGAACTCTACCGCTAAATTACTAACTTTAGCTTTAAATATCTCTATAGGCAGCCCGCCGACCCTTTCCTACGGCTATAATGTTTTAATATTAAAAGCCGTAGAGAACTCTCTACCCTTTATTCCTTAGGAGGACGATATACCGCCTAAGTTTCTACTAGATCTAAGTTAAGCCTTCCGGCTCGGCATTAGATAAATTAAAGATATTCCCGAAATCGAGACTAAGTATAATATGAAAATCTATAACCTCGAACTAGACCTTACGCTACGCATCCGTAGTATCGCCGACGGCTTCCCTAGGCTATAGAAAGATCGGGGCACTATTTACGTAGATTTAACTAACTATATAAAAATCCCCTTAATCGAGAACTAGCATTAGAAAAAGCTAGGCTTTAGAGCCTACCTAGCTTTATAGCGAGATAAAGCCTACTTAGACGAAAAATATAATCTCTTATATAAATAAGGACGTCTCGAATAGGTATCTAAAGCCTCCCCTTTCGCTTACCCTATCTTCTTCGCCTAGCGAATGGTTTATAGGACTAAGAAACTACGTATAGTAGTAGACTTACGCGCGTTTAATAGCGTTATAGTTCCCGACGTATACCTTATGCTTATTTAGTCCGATATAATCTATAAGCTCGCTAGGAAAAAGTATATCTCTACGGTCGACGTAAGGAACTTCTTCTACTAGTTCCTTATCTATAAAAACTATTAAGAAAGCTTTACTATAGTAAGCTATAGAGGGCTTAAACGTTCTACGGTAGTCTTAATAAGCTATAAGAACTTACCGGCGTATACTTAACGTTTTATAGATAAGATTCTACGCGATTACGCAGCCTATACGGCAGCGTATATTAATAATATTATTTTCTTCTCTAATACCGCTAATAAATATATATAATACCTCGCGACTATATTTTAAATATTTATTAACTATAACCTCTCCCTCTCTAGCCCTAAATTATTCCTAGCCTACCCTTCCGTAGAATTGCTTAGGTATTACGTTAATAGTATAAAACTTATAAATATAGCCGAACGAGTATAAGCCCTACGGGATATTAAATTCCCCGATACTCTTTAAGCCTTAGAACAATAGATTAGATTAGTCGGGTTAATGCGAAGTTTAGTTCTATAATTCGCGGCGCGGATCGAACTACTCTAAGTCCGTAAAACGGCGTTACTAAAAGAAGGCCGCCTTACGGGCTCGATCCCTAAAGGCTACGCCCGTTCTCGCTTTACGTTAAAAACGGTCTTTAAACCTATAGCGATTAAAAGATATTGCTTCTAAGACATTACCGACGCGCTATATTCGGATTCCGCTATTTATTAATTTTTCCCTAACTAGCAACTATTCCTATAAGTTAACGCTAGTTATAATAACGGATTTTTAGCCGTCTTATTCTATATTAATGGTAAATCAAATTAGTTACCCTCTATAGGACTACCTCGCAATAGTATTAAACCTATCGTATACTTAAGTCGTAAACTAAACGGCGGCGAGCTAAGGTATTAGCCTACGGAATTAGAAGTAGCCTACCTTATATAGGCTTATCGAAAGTTACGTTTCTACCTAATCGCTACGACGGTTCCTTCTATCGTCGTGCTTACTAACTACGCCGCTACTACTGCTATTCTTAAGCAAACCTCTATATATACCTCGGCCCTAAGAGCGAATATAAGGCTTATGCTAGCTTTATAGTATCTTAGCTAGTTCCCGCTCGAGGTTTACTATATTCCGGGCACTATAAATATTTTAGTAGACTTACTTTCCCGGCTACTATTATAAGCTATAGTAGAACTAAGACCTAAGGAACTTAACTAAATCTAAGAGGATAAAACCTCTATAGACTATATTAATATCTTTACCGAGTCCTTAATCTAACCTAATTTACGCTAAAAGATCAAAGACGGCTATAATAATAACCTAAGATAGTAGGATATTATCGCCTAGCTCGGCGAAAAAGACTCTATCGAGGGATTATTATTCTTCTATATCGACGGTCTATTATACCTCTAAGACCCCGATAATAGAAGACGACTGTATATTCCCGATATATATACGGAAGAAATTATCGCGGATAAGCATACGCGAAAATTTTACGCGGGAAGAAGACGTCTTTAGGAAGACCTCTCTTCTAGCTTCGTTATTATATACTTAAAAATACTTTATAATAACCTAATATTAAAATGCGATACTTACGTACGCAACTAGACCGACCGCTTACTACTACCTAATAATCTTATTCCTATAACTTCCCTAGCTATTCCTTTCTATACTATAGCTATAGACTTTATTACTAGATTGCCTCCCGTTATATCGGAAAATTTACCGTAGTTTCCGCTAGTTAGAGAATTCTATAACTATCTCCTTATAGGGTTAGATAAATTCTCTAAGATATATATACTAATTCTAAGGCATAATGCCTTTACCGCGGAAGATTAAGCGTAGAGGTTATACAAAGAACTCCTCTGCTTAAACTAAGCTATTCTAAAGCATATTATCTCCGACTATAACTTAAAATTTTTATCCGCCTTTTAGAAATCCCTTTAGATAGCGTTCGGCTTTAAATTGCTCGTCTTAATAGCCTAGCACCCTTAAACCGACGGTCTTTTAGAACGATAGAACTAGATAGTAGAAATCGCTCTACGTTTCTTTACGTTAGACTTTCTAGACAAACGATAGTTACACGCGCTATTAGCGCTATAATTCTCTTTAAATAATTCCTACTCTTCGGTAATTAAAACATTACTAAGTAAACTAGTTATAGGATTTAGGATAGACGACGGGATACGCTACCTTAGCGACTAATTATTAGGAAAGTCGAAAGCGTTTCTACGCGATTAAGCGTCTATCTCTATCGTATATGCTTAAGCAGTAATAAAGCGTCGCTACGACGGTAAATATCGCAAACTAGAGTTTAAACTAAGAGACTAAGTATAGCTGTAATTCGGCAAAGGCTACTCTATCGCTAATAAACGTATAGCTAAGCTTACTAAACGAAGAATAGGTCCTTTTAAAATCGTAGAGCGTATCGGGCACTTAGCCTATCGACTAGATTTAGATAACTTAATGAATATTTACCCTATTGTTTCTATAGTTAAACTTCGCTTAGCTAAGAAACCGGACTTACGCCTAGGTCCGGTGTCTAAAGAAACTTTATATTAGGAAGTAGACCGTATCCTAGATTTACGTTAACGAAAATATAGTCGCGGAAAGGCAAGGCAAGAGTACCTTATATCTTAGAAAGGATAGCTAAGCAGTTATAATTCCTAGCTCGTAGCAACGGTAATAGACTCCCTAGATCTAGTAGCCGAATTTAACGTCTATAAGGAAAGTCTTACTATACGTATTACTAAAACTCGAAAGGATAGGCAAGACGTACTAGAAGAATATAGACCTTTATAACTAAGGGAAAAATCGAAACTAACTCTACGCCGATCCCCTTATAACTACTTTCCTATAATAGGATAAGCTTAGGGGGGGGTATATAACTATTGTTAATCCACGAAGGAGCGCAGCTATAGACTAAGTCTAAGGGTCTATATATACGATATAAAGGTCACGTAGGATGATATATAATATAACCTAACACCGTGATAGTATATCCCCCTTAAATCGGCGTTCGACTCGAACGGTTAAAAAGGGGCAATAGCAAAAGAGCGAGAGCTAAGGGAATCCCGTATTAATCGACCTAAAGGTAGGCCCCTATAATATAAAGGAAGGAAAGAAAATAAAGCTCGAGGTTAAAAAGCCTATATACGCTAAGATAAATTATATTTATTAATTATATCTATTATTATTTAGGCAGAGGGAACAAGGCGAGGAAGGTATTATAAAACGCGGGGCGAGGCTTAGCCGGGTTTACGGCGTAAAAGGACTTAAGGTCGTCCTAGCATCCGTTAAGGCATAAGGAATCCTCCTACGTAAGGGGGCTATAACGCTACTAGATGCGATATTTAATCTTCCTAAACGCGTACTAACGTTACGTAAGGATAGAGGAGAATTCCTACTTAAGGTGCGCGTTATTATCGTTATCGCCGTCCGGGGAAAGTAGGATGCCTCCGTTAGTAGGCCGGATATTTAGGTCGGCTTAGCTAGGCAAAGGGGGCTCTTAGGTCTAGGTAAGGAGTAAGTAGTAGAAAATAAAGTAAAGACGGCTACCCTTAAAGAGGCGGAGGAGGCAAGCCGTCTTATACGCCTTAAGGACCTTATATAGGCCCTCCCGTTTATAGTTAAGCTTCTTTATCGGGCGGAGGGTACGGATCTAACGGGTGTAAAGAAAGACTATATCGCCGGGCTAATACATTAGGGCGGGCGTCCGGCGGGCATCGGCGTGCCGGGCCTAAGTGGCTTAAGCGTCCTTAATCGCGTTACGAAGGAAGTCGGATACGCGTTAGAGGCGTAAGGCAAGCGCGTCGCTACGGAGGTACTCCTTACGCTGCTAAGGGGTAATACTAAGGGGGGGTAGTCCTAAGGGCTTAGTGCTAAGCTTTAGGTCGAAGCCGTAGTTAGCGAAAAAAGGGAAAAGGCTAGTAGACTTAGAAACCTAGTTATTAGCGGTAAACTTAACGAGGGGAAGGAGATTTACCTAGTCGTCCTAAAGGAAGGTAGTATAGCAGCGGAGGTAGACCTTTATTTAGGCATTCGCGATCTTAGTTTAGCTATCAGTCTAAGGGTAGTAGGCGGAACTAAGGTATAAGCGGCAGCCGAGGCGGCGGCTAAGCTACTTCTAGAAGGCGGAGAT
This sequence comes from Ophiocordyceps sinensis, assembly GCA_012934285.1. NCBI lineage: Eukaryota > Fungi > Ascomycota > Sordariomycetes > Hypocreales > Ophiocordycipitaceae > Ophiocordyceps > Ophiocordyceps sinensis. The sequence continues at coordinate 10,613,883 of JAAVMX010000004.1, forward strand.
AAACTAAGTGCCCTTATTACTAACGATTAAGGTAGGGGTGCCGTAGAGAGACTAAACGCGAGAAATAAACGCGTTAACAACGTCCTCGACCGTTATCGAGGGCGTCGGGACGTAGTAGCGCATCTTCGTAAGACGGTTAACGATAACTAAGATGCTAGAGAACTTAACGCTATAACGGCGGTAGACGGGAAGGTCTATAACGAAATTAATAGAGATATCGGTCTAAGGGGCGAAAGGGATACTTAAGGGTTAAAGAAGGCCTTAGAGGGCGGAATAAGGGGACTTAGCGCGGAGGTAGATATAGCAGTTGCGAACGAAGCTAGAAATAGACTTATATATACTAGGCTAAACGTAGGTACGGCGGTAGAGGCTCGCGGTCTTAGTGCGCTTAGGGTAGCTAGCTAGCGGGGAAGTATAGGTACGGATTAAGATCTAAAGGATAAAGGCGTCGTTAAGGGGGATAAACAACCGGCCCTAAAAGTAGAACCGGCCTTAGGCCTTTAAGAGGGCGGACTTTAGGATTAAGCGGAGAGGTACGTGAAGAGAACTAGGCTAATAGAGCTAAGGAGACTAAAGAGCCGCGCGAATATCGGCGATAAGTAGAGAGGAGAAATAAGCCCGGTCGATAAGGTCGTCGATCGGCTTAAAGTCGTTAAAGACATAGAGGGTAAGGCAGTTAGAGTCGTTAGAATTATATTTATTAATTATATTTATAGATAAGTCGGACTCCTTAAACCTATTAGGGAGTAAGGAGGCGTCGACCTTAGACTATAGAAGGATAACCTAATAATAATAGTCGATCCTTTCGTCGGCGCGGTCGGTTAAGGAGGTAAGGCGGGAACTAAGGAGCCGGCTAAAGGCGTTAGGGAGGGTAGCTTAAAAGCTAGGCTAGAAGACGATCTTAAAGTTAAAGCGACTAAGGAACTCGGCCTAGCGGGCCTACCGTTAATTACGGAGCTTTATAGTTATAAAATACTAAAGGTTCTTATAGTCCGAAGCGATCTTAAACTTAGGTAGGCCTTCGAGCTTAAGGCGTTATTCCTTAAGGGACTTTACGATCGCGAGGAGTTCCTTATCGTAGATATTATAGTTATATTCTTAGGCGGAGTGTTTTAACGAGAAGATCGCGATAGGGTAGTAGCGGCCGTCGTTAAAGAGCTATATTAGCACGCCTTTAGCGGCTTAGTCGGAAGTATCGGTCTAAACTATAGTCTTTCGAAAGCGGTTAAAGTATACGAGGACTAAGGCGGCGGTAAAGGCGTGCTTAAAGGCTCCGAAGGCGTAGGCGTAAGCGGGGGACTAGATCTAAGGGGCAGAGTTCTTAGTAAGGGCGTTCGAGGGGTTCGTAAGCTTAGAGAAGCCGCGGATAAAACGCCGATAAAAATTAGCGAACCCTAAGAAACGCCGGAGGTCTTTTTTAGAGGAGGGGGCTAGCTAATCGAGGACTACGCGGACCTTTTTAAGATCTATACGTATGCCTTTATCCGAGATAATTAGGCTAAGGTACTTAGTCTTAGTGATATAGATATCGCACTTATCGACGTCGAGCTAAAGGCTAGCGGCATTAAGGCGCTTAAGAACCTCCTAGACATAGACCTAATGCTCCTCCCGTATAGTAGAGAAGATTAAAACATCGTCTAAGTAAGCGGAATAAAAATTATTAAGGATATCGTATAAGGCCGTATTAATAAAGCTCTAGAAGTAAGACGACGCGTTAGAGAGACTAAAGGGTATAATATAATACTCGAAAAGCCTATACCGCGTAGCGAAAGCCGTCTTCTATTTATAGCCCTCGGCGATACGAAGGCGATTAAACGCTATAATAACGTTAATCTTAGTAAAGAACTTCGCCTTCTTAATCCGGGCGAGGGTATTATAGACTAAAGGCAAGGGGAAGCGGTTCTTAATCGTAGCCTTATTTAGGCTACGGTAATCGACGTAGAAACAGACGCCGCCGCCGGGCTTATAAGCGAGTATAATAAAAGCGGCGGTAGTAGAGGTCGAACGGCGAATAAAGCCTTTCTTAAGCTGCTTGTTAACGTAGGCGCGGATAATACGGTTCTCGGCTTTACTAAAGAGGCGGGGGTAGGTATAAGAGGGTTATATCCCCTCCCTAAGGTTAATCTAGGTATCGACGGCGCGGTAAGGGGCGAGCTTATCGGCCTTACTCTAAAGCTATATATAGATTATATAGTAAAGCTCCTTTAGGACCTTAGCCTAAAGCTTATCGAGAGTATAAAAGACCTTATCGTATTTTAAAAAGAACTTAAGCGATATTATTAAGCGAAACCTTATTAAGGAAGATTTTATTAAGGTAGTTATCGACGAAGTTATAAAGGCGGGGGTTAAGCTAGGCTTTAGCGGTATTAGGATTAATAGACTTAGATAGAACGGCCTAATAGAGTTCCTTAAGGATCCTTTAGTCGATAAGAGGCAAAGGCTTAGTAAGTAAGGGTTTAGCGGCTAAGGCTTTAATCGTAGTCTAAGAAGTCGTAATAGAGGGCTAGCGGTAGAATACTGTTATAGCGGCTATGTTAAGCATCCGGATAAAGAACGTAAGGTCGCCTAAAGGGATTATAAAAAGGTAGGGTCTTAACGCCTAATGCCTAGGTCGGGGAGCTAGGTAGCGGGAGCCGGTAGCCTAACGTATAGGCCGAGGGCGGGGGGGGCGGACGTAACGGCGGGGGTAAAAGGTATCTAAAGGGTTAAAGTCGTAGCTAAAGTCGAGGTCGGTCTAATAGGAGGAGTCTAAGTAAGTAGGTTTACCTACGTCGGGAGTATCTTTAAGGGATATCGGGAGGCTAGGGGGAAAATAAGGCGATAAAGGAATAAACTTAAGGGTGTTAGAAAAGCGGATAGTATAGGCAGAAGCCCGGGGGGCAAGAGGCGAGGATAAGGCAAAAGGCTCGCCTTCGTCGTTAGAGTTAGCGATAGAGGGGGTAAGGGGGGAATAAATTATATTTATAAATTATATTCCCTTAAGGGCGGGAATAGGAATAGCGGGAGCGGCCGGGAGGCTAGGGATAAGATAAGGCTAAAGGTCCGAGAGGCAAGAAGTAAGGCAGAACGGGGACTAGAAAGAGAGGGAGTTATCGCGCTAGCTAATAATAAGGTCGTAGCGGTATAGCTAAAGGAGGCCGAGAATAACCTTATAGCTAAGCTTTGTAAGGAAGAAGCAGATAGACTTAGTATAGGCGCCGACTTAAGTAACTAAGTAAGCACAATAGGTAACGGCGCTAGACTTATAGTCGCCGCTATCGGCGAGAGAGAGCCGGCGAGGAAACTAAAGCTAGCGGATAGGGAGGGTAAGGCAATACGCGGTCTAAGTATATATAAAGGTAAATCCGGAATAACTAAAGTCGACTAAAGCACTTACGGCGACGTTAGTAAGTATAAAGGAGAAAGGCAATAGTAAAGCGTAAGGCTATATTCCCGCCGGGAGATAAAGGTCTTCCCTTATATTAAACGAAGCTATAAAATTAGAAACCGAAAGCTCCGTCGCGCGATAAGGCGAAGGAGCTAGGCGTTTCTTAGGTAAGGGCAAGCGCCGGAGGTAAGGGTAAGAGAGTTAGTAACCTCGCCTTTAACGAAGCCTTACTTAATCGCCTAGACGTTAAGCCGGGGAGGGGGCATAAGGAGGCGCGGGGCGGGAGTACCGCCGCTTTAGCCGTAACCCCGGCTAGCACCCTTCTTAGGATAGGTCTAGGCCGTATAAGTCGGGGTCACTAAGGTAGCGCAATAGAGATAGAGACGGTTCTTATACCGTCGTTGCTTCTTAGCGTCCGTAAGACTAGCCCGGAACGCGTTAAGGTCTATCGGGTCGCTAGCGGGCGTAGAGGCGGCGGGGCTAGCGGACCTAGTAGGGGCGGGGGGGGGGAATAGTCTAGGGCTAGACGAGCCTCTTACGGGCTTAAATACGCTCGTAGTTCTCCTAGAGGGCGGCGTAAAGCTTAGCCTAGCTATAGAAGTCGTCGGTACTAGGGCTAAGGACTTAAAGAGCGGCGGTATTAGCAAGCTTGTTAATAACCTTTTAATAAAGGTATCCGACGCGGGTGCTCTCGTTATAATCGAGGTCGGCCTATAGCTAGGTAAACTACGAGAAGAAATCCGGCTAAGAGGTGCCCTTTATAGCTAGGGTATTAAATTCCGCCTTAGACTAAGCGCGGTAGTTCGCGGTACTAAAGACGGAGGCGAGCTCGTAGGTAAGGGAGTTAAAGGACTAAAAGCGCTACTACTTAAAGAGGGTATCGTCGCGGATATAGTAGGGGATGCTAGTAGCGATAAAAGCGGCCCGGCCGGAAAGTCGGCCGGTCGTATAGACGACTTAGTCCCTATCGGTAAAGAATATATAAGGGTCGGAGGCGATCTTAAGGGATATGCCGTCGCGCTAGACGCGGAAGGCGTCTTAGCACTGCTTTTAGGTGCTAATATCGCCGGAGAAACGTTTAAGGTCGGCGAAGTAGGCATAAGGACTTACGGCAGGAGGGGTAAAGGGTGCCTAAAGGGCGGTAAGGTAAGCGAGGGCGGCGTTAGACTAATTAAGCTAGTCTTAGAGTCCCTCCGCGTGCTGCCGGTAGCTAAGGGTATCCTTACGGGCGGTAGTAGCGGAGGTAGCGGCCTTAAGGAAACTAAACTTAAGAAAGACGAGAGACTAAGTCTAATCGGTATGCCGGAGGAAATTCGTCTAAAGGTCGGCGAAGACGGACGAGGCGACGGAAGAGCCCCGGAGAATAAAGGCTAGGTAAGGAAAGGCGGCGAGGGCGTTAGGCTAAAGGACGTCCGGGAGGGGAACGCCCGCCGGAGGGCTAGGCAAAGGGGAGAGGGAGGGGGTAGAAATAGGAGTAGCTATCGTAGCGGCGGGAAAAAGGGGTAGCGGCGGGAAAAGGGGCTAGATAAATCTATAGGAGAGCAGAAAAAAGGCGGAAAGGGGCGTAATAAGATAAATAACGAAGGCAGGCGTATAGGCGAAGCTAAAGGGACTAAGGAATCGTAAAGGCTCGGCAGAAGGGCAGAAGAATAGTAGATTAAACTATTATAGGATAAGCTTAAGGGGGGGGTATATAACTATTATTAATCTACGAAGGAGCGCAGCTATAGACTAAGTCTAAAGGTCTATATATACGATGTAAAGGTTACGTAGGATAATATATAATATAACCTAACACCGTGATATTCCTCTACCCTAATGATTTACTACTACTGCCTTACGGTTCCCCGGCTAATTCTATAACAACGCGTAGCGCTTCTATAGGCTTCTATAGACTCTTCTAAAACCTTCTACAATTAGTTAATACCCTGTTAACACCTAAAATTATCTTCTACCGACTATATACGTCTGTCTTTACCCTAATACCACTTGTTTATCTATGACTATTATAGTAGTAGAAGGCCTGTATATATTATTCCGAAGTAGGGACTAGCGCTTGCGACTAGACTTTTCGATTCCGCTATTACGAAATCCGCCTCGACTAACCTTCCGAGGGTTTAAGAGGGCAATCGAGCTATACGGGTCGGAGTATAATCTTCTATAAAACCTACGGTCCCTAGCCCTAAAATACTTAGCTTAAAAGGCCGGCTACGGACGAGAGTTTAGTAACTAAATACGTTTACTTAACAATAAGGCTTTAACATCGTTAACGGCTTAAGCGACGGAACCCTCTACTATATACCTCTAAACGCACCGCTATAAGTCGCCCCCCTCTTAGCTACTACGACACCTATCTTAGACTCGCCACCCGTTAAACATCTAAGGGACGATAAAGACGACGATTCCTATTTAATTGTTATGCCTACTAAACCACGAACGCTAGCGGGCAAATTTATCGTATAATAACCCTCTAAGCTACCTATATCCCTAACGGGATTAAAGGGAAATATCTACTACGTCCCTAGCGACGTCGTAAAGAATGGCTTAGGCCTCGCCTTAATGCTCGCCGTCCTTCTCAAAGCAGTCGATATATTAGCCGTCGGAGACGTTACCTTAGGCGACTAAGAAGAGATTAAAGGCATCTTAGCCACTATTAAGCAATAGAAATGCCTGCTAGCTTATCTTAAAGCATTCGAAGATATAGTTATAGATACTAAAACTCCTACCGGACCGCGATTTAGGCGAAACCTTAAACAGCAGGCTATATCTCTAGCGATCGATTATAAGCAGACCTTCGTTACTCTAACTAAATAAAGCTAGCTAGGAGCGCAATTTGCGTCCGCCCTAGCAGCTAGTATTGCCTAGCCGGATACGTTTAATATATTGCTCTTAAAGCGCGAGCTAACCGAGTTCTTTATTATAGAATATACTACCCTAATAAATTGCTTTATATTCTACGGCAAGCACGAAGCTATAGTCTTAAAAATAGCAGACATCGCTACTATTTAAGCCGCCCTTTTCGCCGAAATATAGACTAATACTAATACGCCGCTGCCGATGTTAACATACGCGTAGCTATACGGCGTCCTAGCGCAATAGATTATTAAGTTTAACCTATTCGTATGCGTGCTATTAGGAATAAGCCTTAGCTACGCAATGCATTAGACTACGAAGGTCGACGCCTTCTATTTGCTAAACGAAGTAGTAGAACACTCGGCAAGCGTGTGTAAGCACTTTAACACGCTTAACTAGTCGTTAACGCGCCTATATAATGCTAATATAACTAACCCTAACATATAACTTCGTGGAATAGTAGTTCCCGTCTAGCAACCTCTTAACGTAGCGTTTACTAGAAAACGCGAACCGACGGTATTTAACCCCGCCGGAATTCGAGTTGTAAAATCAACCGACTTAAAGGCTATAATAGAGGCTAATATAGTCGAGGAGGATAATAAGGATAATCCATTCGGATTCCCTTCTACTATAGCGCATATAGATTAAGCGAGATATATCTCCTATAACTACGGAGAAGTTTTGTTTTTTAAATAGTTATTTATACCTTCTACTACGACCTATACGATTTAAGCGTTATAGCTCTCGACCTAAAAGTTTTTATTTTTTATTTTTTTATAACCTACTATAGTTAAGCAAATATAGTTAATAAAATTGATTTAATCTATCGCCTAAACACGACTATATGCTATATTATTACCCGCCTATAATACGATAATATGTTTTAAAGTCCCTTAAACTAACACAATAAGGGCATTGCGAATCTTTAAGTTAGGGCAATTATTACGGGATCTGCCTAGATATCTATTTTAGGCAGAATACCTCTATAAGCACGCTATATACAACTAGCGATACTACTTATTTATTCTACCGTAGAAGACATTTAGAATTCTACCGTAGAAGACATTTAGAATTCTACTATAGAAGACATTTAGAATTCTACCGTAAAAGACATTTATAATTCTACCGTAGAAGACATTGGAATTCCGCCGTAGAAGATATTAGAATTCTACCGTAGAAGACATTAGAATTCTACTATAGAAGATATTAGAATTCTAGTATAGAAGACATTAGAAATCCACTATAGAAGGACTATAGTATTTAGACGATAGGTTCCCCGGACTAAGAAAGGGGGATAAGCTTTTTATAATTAGGTATTTACCTATATTATTTAGTTTTACCTTATGCTTATTCCTATAAACGACCGGTATCTAGTCTGTGTCTGCCCCCGTAGAGATCCTATTTCTATTGCATAGGGATATGCATATTACTTCGCTAACGCACCCTTCTTTCTACGTAGCTAGCTCGAGGCAACGGCATAGCAGCAAGCCTCGCGAGCCCTTAAGAAGAAGAACTCTCGAGGGATAGCCTTACGAACTTCCCTGCCCGCTTCCTTCGGCCCTATTGCTCTACCCGGCTCTTCCGGCCCTTCCTTCGTGTGTTTTCGTTGCTTATTGCTTTACCCGACTTCCTAACGCTCCCTTCCTTCGCTTATTGCGTTACGCTCGTTGCTTCGTTATTCGCTTATTAATTCGCTATTCGTTGCTTATTGCTCGTTATTCGTTCCTTCTTTCCGTAGTTATAACACTACGCTTCCTAAGCTATTTAGCTTAATCCTCGATGGCATCGCACGGCCCGTTCAACCGGGCTAAGGATCCCTCTTTCCCTCCTTCGGTGCGTTCATTCGTTGCGTTTAATTAGGTTACGTTCCTTTAGTTCGACCTTGCCGGGTTATTATTATTTATAGCCTTCTAAAGAAGAACTGCTAGTATAGGAATAAGGGATAAGGGATACGTATAAGGTGCAGTTACGGGCACGTAATCCACGTAACCTACGTAATTACGTGCACGCAACGAGACTATATCTCCGCGATGCCTTCCCCTCTCTAGCTAGAAGACAGACACAATACACCCCCTTTAGTTAACCCTATATAGTAAAGCCTAACTAACATTATCTATAGTTCTTTTTGCCTAAGGAAGAAAAAACGATATTATTCCTAATAGAACCTAAGATTAAGGTACTATATCGCCGCTTTAAGCACCTAGCTGTTTTAAGACTCTATCACCTACTTAAGCAAGCGGGCTATAATATTACGATTATATAATTTAAATCGATCTCTAAATTTTATTATTACTACTAAATACACTTATAAGCACTTAGACGTTTTAAATTCACGCTAAAAGATAATAAAGAATTTAATTATAAGATTATAGTAGACGTAATATACCTTAGGAGCTCTTAACGCCTTATTCTATACGTCGTTAACTCCGTAATAGCGTTCTAAGGAGCTAGGTTCCTTCCTTTAATATTAGCTAAAGATACCTAGGAAGTTCTTTAAGCCCTATAGATTAACAGCTACCTTAGACCTCCTAATACAATTAAATATAACGTAGGAACTAACTTTGCCTTACCTAAGTTCCGTAATAAGGCAAGAATTATAGGAATAACCTATAAGTAGGTCCTTATAGAAGCATATACGTCTATTAGAAAGGTCGAGAGGTATTATACTTCTCTCCGCCGCTCGTTTGAAATCCTATACGTAGAGATAGGCACTATTACGAACGCCGAAGCAGTCCTCTAAATAGCCGTAAAAGCCGTTAATAACACGGCCGGACCCTACGGCCTTATCCTTATACTTCTCGTCTTTAGTACGTATCTACGTATAACTATTAACACGCCCCTATTAGCTATAACCTTAAAAATGTCTATAGCTATATAAAAGGCGATAAAAACGCTTTAATAACTCTCTATAAAACGATAGGTATAAGATGCCCTTTGTGTAAGGAACGGTCCGTTAATAGTTAAGACTATTACTCTCCTAATATAGAGTAAAGTTTAAGTCTAGAGGGAAAAGGGAGGATAGTAAAGACTCTTTAAGATTGCTACGATTAACGCTTATAATATTACTATTAATACCGTCAACGGACCTTAGCTTTTTCGGTCTACCTTAGTATAACCCTACCTTCGAGAAGATTTGTCTCCTTAGCCTCTACTTCCCGTAATTAAAGCGGTTCCTCTTAATCTAACTAAAGAGGCTCCTCTTAACTAGACACCTAACTATACACTAAATACTATTAATACACTAGGCACTAAGAATGTATATATAAAGAAGGATAATTCTCTTAGGTAGGCGTAAGCCCTAGGAGCTAGGAATAGCTCCCTGCTTATCTTATCTATAGCTAATTACATTAGCCCCGGCATATAGCATAGAGGATGCTTTATATATATTAGAATGCCGGCTCGAAAAAGAAAATACTACTGCCTATAGCAGTTATATAATAATCCTTATTAGGCAATTAGGAGGAACACCCTTATTGCCTAAATCTTTCGTTTTATTCTTATAAGTTATGCTTATATATGCTAGTAATTATTCCTCTAATCGTTCCTTCTACTAAGCGGCCTTAGTCTTACTTCGTATAGCACGTGCCGGAGGGCGACCTTAGAAATCCGTGATGGCTTTAGCGGAGACTTAGTCGTCTCGGACCTATTGGTTATATATAGCGGCCTATCCTTTCTATCGTACGAGGTATTCGGTTATAGGTGACTTCGACCGACCGATGCGATAGACACGGATGTCTATTAGGCGTTTAACTTTATAGTGCTAATCTCCTTCGTTAGGCGCTTGCTCGATATCGCGAGCGGCTTCGATAGGCCTAGGCTCGGATTCGACGTAATGCCCTTTATGCGTAAGCTTAAGGTGCTAAATATAGATAATAAGGTGGATTTAGACTTAGCTTAAGAGGTCGAGCTCTACCGCGAGGTCGTTAACTATACGCTTAATTACGAAGGGACCCTCTCGCTACCGCGACTATTTCTTAGACGGCTAGCTAGGCTTATAATAGCTTATATAAAGCTTTAGGTAGACCTTATCGCCGGCTTTAAGAAGAACCGGCCGGTGTTTTACATTATACCGCTATTTAGCCTTTATAGCCGCTAGGTCTATAGCTAGGCTCGCTTATCTATAGATAAATTCTCGTAAGTAGGGCAATTCGTCTATAGTAGTACCTAGGATATTATCGGCAGCTTCTAACGGTCTATGTATATTAAAGCCGAAGATAGACTTATAGGCGGAGATCTTCGTACTAGCGTTAAATGCCGTGTTTAGATTCTACTAAAGGGCGGGGATTATTATTTTCTAATCTAGGCTAGGATCCTCGATATAGGATATCCGTAGAGCGGTCTCTACGGTCTAGTCGCGCCGTTCGGCAAGCCCGTTAGCCTATAGGTAGTAGGCGGTAGTTATTGCAATTTTAGTGCTAAATGCGCTCTAGAGGCCTTTCTAGGGATCCCGGTCGCTAATAATAGTTCTCGGCATGCCCTAATTAGAAAGAAGTAACTAACGGGCTAGGCTTTAAGCCTAGTCTCTTATGCCGTATTTAACGTTGCCTAGGATTAGCAGGTATCTCTTGCTAGTTAGACAAGTGACTATAAGAAGTTAGTTAAAGATATTAAAGCCTAGGATCTGCTATAGGGAGCTTGCTAATAGCGAGGGCGGTATATCGGTTATAAAGTCTATCGCGATGCTTTACATTAGGAAGTAGCGGGGGGAGAATAGGCTTATAGCTGCCGGCAAGGGTCTAACGGTCTATTTAGCTAAGGCAATAGGCTTTATAAGCCGCGATGTGCTTCTTTACCTTATAAGTGACTCCGTGAATTAAGTATATCTCTAAGTCCTTAATTATATAGACGACGCCGAAGTGGTTCTTATCGTTATAAGCTGCCGAGATTATAGATAGGACGAGGGCGTTAGGGATATATAGCTAGGTAAAGCCGTCGGGGCCTTTATAGTATAAGAGCTTATCGACTATAAAGAACGGTATGCCGCGGCGCTTAAGTTGCGCTTTTGTTTGTGCCCTTAAGTTAGTAGATGCAGCTATAGCTCCCTTAGCAGCTATAGCTCCTTCTAAGGGCGCGGAAAGACTTTCGATAGCGTCCTCGCTATTTGCGATTATTTAAAGTATTCGCTTATAGTAAGGGTTATTATTATAGGCGACGGCGAATTCCTCGCGCTTCTCGGGCGCTTAAAGGCCATAAGCATATCGTTAAGTATAGTAAAGTCGGGGCGGCGGCGGTTAAGTAGCTAATCGGACTCCCCGGCTAGCAGGCGACTAAGGGCGTCGGGAATAAAGTTCTTCTTGCTAAGGAGGTAATAAACCTCGATATCGTACTCCGAGAGGTAAATTAAGGCTATAACTAGACGGCGCTTAGCTCGGTTAGTGCTAGAGGTATCGAGGGTTCGCTTAGCTACTATCTACTTAATCACGGAGTAGTCGGTAAGGACTACGAGCGGGAGGGTTAACGACTGCACTATAGTGCGTATCTTCTTCGTAGCCTATATAGGATAGGCGACCTCTAGCTCTAAGGGACTATAGGACTGCTCGGCTCTCGTTAAGGTATAGGAGAGGAAGCAGATAGGCATAATAGCTTTAACCGGAATAGGCTAGGCTAGCTGCTAGATAATGCCGTCGCGGAGGTAGAAGAAGATAGCGGCGAAGCCTCGCTATAAGGAGGCGTTAATCTAATAGAATAGCCTCTTATACGGGTCTATATAGTAAATTATACAGCTAGAAGTAATTTTCTTCTAAAGGGAGACAAAGGAGGAAAGCTCGGCTAAGGTCGGCTAGAACGATATAACTCGCGTATAGGACTTCCGCTTATTAGGGTTCCTATTCTTAACCTTACTGATTAAGCGACCTTAGGCTAGAAGACTAGTCTTACGTTCCTATAGAAGGGCGATAAAGGCTATAGTATATAATAAGATTGCGAATATACCCTATAGCGCTAATATAGTATTTAAGAGCGGCGAGGTTATCGGGGAATATAAGCTTTGCGAAGGCGGTAAGCCTATGCTTTATAGTACTTATCTTAAACGCGTCGATTTAAAATCCGAGTAACTCTATAGAAGGGTAGCCGATCTAATTTTAGTAGGGCTTATAGGTAAGTTAAGCGACGCGAAGAGCTTATAGATAGCTATAAGATATTAAAAGTATTCCTCTTCTATAGCGGAGTAAATAATAATATCGTTAATAAACGCACGGCTATAGTCCTAGTATAGGCGGAGGACTTAGTCTATATAGCATTATACGTACGCTAGGCTATTGCGAAAGCCGATAGGTATAACTATTAAGCGCTTTAGACCTTATCGAACGCTGATTAGTCGGGTCCTTAACATTTAGGTAATAGCAATCAAAAAGGGAAGAGAGGCTCTAAGGCTAAAACAGCCTATACAGAAGGATTAGAAGCTGCAAAATGATGTAAATCACTAAGAATAATAGCTCTTAACTTATCTAGTAGGGAGGCTAACTAGTCTCTATATATAGGAAAAGTCCTCGGACGAAATCAACCGCGTAGACCTAAGGAAAAATAGGTAACGTAAATGATCGGACGGAAGGATCGGTAAGGAAAGCAATAGATTATGCCGTACGATAAATCAGTTATGCAGTTAGTAAATAAAACGTAGTCTAGTAGAAGACTAGTGAATTCTACGGTAGAAGCGGTAGAAGGGAATTAGAATTCTACGGTAGAAGACCGTAGAAGGGAAGAGATTTTACGGGTAAAGACCGTATAAATAACCGTAAAATTACCGTAAAATCACCGTAAAATATAACCGAAGAAAAGTAGGTAAATACGCCTATAGAAGTACGGGGTAAATAACCGTAGAAGCTCGTGGAATTCTATAGTAGAATCTAGGGAAGAACTAGGGATTTCCTAGTAGAAAGTAAATAGGGAAGACGGTAATATTAATATACCCCCCTAGCTAGAAGGGAATAACTTCCGGCTAGTTAGAATTATTATCGACTTTTTCTTAAATCCTAAAAGAAATATCCGTAAGTCGAAGCTAGCGAAGGAACGTTTAGAAACTTTATTATAGAAGCAATTTAGTTAAACTCTCCGTAACTATCTAATTAAAAGGGATATACTTAATGTTAAAAGTATTGCGTAAGAATTCCTATCGGGCCTAGTAGTTGTGAATTTTAATATGCTTTAAGGCGGTCTAAATCTTTAGAATCTCGGCGGAAACTAAGCGGATTGTCTAGGTGTTATTACACTAAATAGTAGGAATAGGAATATCTAGCTATAGGGAAATATTATTAAATAAACGAAGAATAGAAATTAACTCTTTTATAGTAGAAGAGACTATAAGAAGTTCGGCTTTAGTAAAGGAAGGAGTAACCGTAGATTATTTCTAAGCACTCTACGCGATTAGACCGTTAAATAGGCTAATAAAATAGCCCTTAGAAGAATAAAGAGTGTCTAAGTCGTCGGCGTAGGCATCGGAAGCTATAACGAGTTCTTACTCGTCTATATCCAAAAGCTCAATCGTAAGGAAACGCGATTTATATAAGTAAGTCACTAAGCTTTCCGTAAGCTTAATATAGAGCGTAGACGGGTTATATATATACTCCGCTAATAAATTCGACGATTTTATAGCGTTAAGACGGGTAGAAATAGTCGCGTAATTATAGGAACCGACTAAAGACTAAACGTAGTGGATTTAGTTATCCGTAGCCTAACCTTAGTGTTTCTCTAGCTTTTCGGGAAGTAGGAATAGATAAAGGCTCGAAATAGGCCGTAGAACCGTAGAAGTAGGGATTAAACTAAACTTAGAAGCAATCTTATCTAAGTAAACGTCCTAGTATAACTATAGCTTTCGCTACTTACGGTCCCGGATGATCCTTATCCTAAGGAAATAGGTAAGGTTTCCGCGGTTTATAATTATATACTTCTGCCTAAAGCGACGGATAAAATCGTTAGTAGCCTTATAGTGCTCCCTATAGAAAAGGATAATAATATTATCTATAAAGAAGAAAGTAATAATACTACTTATAGTAGATATAAGAATATAAGGATCCTCCGCACTTTGCTAAAGGCCTAGTTCGGTAAGAAACCCGAATAATTCCCGTTGCTAAAGAAAAAGCGAGCGGCGAAGCCTATATAAAGCCTTTATTAACCGAATTATAAAACTAAACACCTTAAATCCGTTTAGGAAGTAGATATATACTTCTTTATCTAGATCGGCATTCGTAAAGGCGTTAACCGCGTTAAGTAAGCGGGGTTTAGTGCTAAACTTAGCGGTAATAGCAATTATAATGCGAAAATTTCGCGCTATAAGCGTAGCGGCGTATGTTTCTTTTCCGCTAAACGGCTAAAGGTCTCCCCGTATATAAAGGCGAGACTTAAACTTTCTAAGGTAGCCGTACTTATTAAACTTATAATTAAATGCCTAAGTTAATAGAAGAGGACGTATAAGGGCGTTCGCTCTTAGGGTAAGCAAAGAAAAGAAGGTCTTCCGCTAGTGAAAGGAGTCCTATTCTACCTTTCTAGCGGCTTTAAACTCGGGTCTATAAGGATACGTCTCGAGATTAGACTAAAACCTTAGAAGCGTGGGTAAATCCCGTTTATATATCTTCCTTAGTTTAAGTAAAGTAGCGAATACAGCCGTAAAAGGGGTGCTATTAGCTAGTAAATGCCTAACGTAAGCGAAAGCGGGATATCGACCTAAAAACGGTTTAAACGAGTAGGGCGTAAATCCCCTATAAATCTCGTCGTCTATATACTATCTATAGGAATAGTATTATCGTAATATATAGACCGAGAAGTAGCTTAAGGCAACTATACCTTAAGACGGTCTATAGGTTCTACGGTTATAGTTAGGGAAAGAGTAGAGATATTAGGTTAAAAGTCCCGTGCATTCTTAAAAATGTCCTTAAGCGGTTCTAGGGTTTAGTTAAAAGTCAGGAGCTAAGGATTGCTATCGGCTAAAACGTCTGCTAGAGTAAAATGCTTATTAGGAAGCATTATTAGCGTTAACTAGAATTCTGCCTTATCCTACTCTTCTTCTTATATAATATATAGTAGAAATGCCGGTAATAATACCTATATTAGCGGTTCGGATATCTTAGACGTAGTGAAAAACTAAGTCTTATTAAACGTTATATTACGAACTCGAGAAACCTCCTATCGCTATAAGATCTATATACGAAAAATATTAGTAGAATTATACCCGCCTAAGTAACTAACCTCTATACAAGGTTTTTGCTTAAGATTACGTTTCTGCGTGTTAGTTAAGGCCTTAGTGGTTAGTAGGTAGGCTTTATAGCTAAAAGCTCGAAGATAATCGAATCGTGATAGTTAGGGAAGGAGAAAAGCCGGTATATTCCGGTCCTAATCCCTTAATTAGTCGTAAAGGATCTCTATCGGGGAAATCTACTTCGATGGAAATAACGTAGAGGAAGCTGCTTAACGGGCTAGAATCCGATTGTGTAAATATACCATAATTTTCTACGTTTCTATCTATAAATGCTCGGGCAAATTTGCTTTAATCCTTATAAATCGAGCTTTCGTAGATACTACCCCCTTAGCTCGTTCGGCAGCGCTATTCTAAGCAGGTGTATAGGGAGTAGTAGGCTTATTATAAATGCCCTACTAGTTAATAAAATCTTAAAAATCTCGTCGAAGGGCTTAGTCGTTATCTCGATAGATCGTACCGATAGAAAGTAAGAACTATCGGGAAATATCCCGACCTAGGCTCTTAAAGCATAAAACTAGCTCGTCTATAGAAGCGTCTAGAAGCGTATATAGAAAAATAAGCTTTATATAGTTATCCTTAATAAGAAATGCAACGTTCTTATTATTATAACTCTTATATATAGAAAAGATATCGTAAAACACTATAGAAAAGGGAAAAGTCGCTTTAGAAAGCGGCGGTTTGCGGTTGATAATTTGTTTAGCCTACGTAAGTTTGCAGGACTTATAGGAGATTATCTTATCGAAGGTTACCGACTATAGTATTCCGAGAGCTTTCGAAAGCGCTTTATTATTCGGATATCTAAGTCGTTAGTGCTAAAGAGAAAGTTCCTCTATACTTATTAGTGTAGAATCTAGTGTAGTAGCCGAAAAAGGTGCTATAACCAGGGTTTCTACGGTAGAATCTATAGAAGGAACGGAAGCAATAGTTAGAAGCGTAGTAGAAGGTGTTAACGGGTTATATTCGATAATATACTAGTTATAAATTAGCTCCGTTATGCAAATAGTGCGGGTTAAAGAAGAGATCTATCTAGTCTACGGGTTTTATAAAAGATTCGCCTTATGCAAAAGACGAAGTAAATAAAGGGATATATAAAAAGACGGGATATATACTACTTAACTAAGCTAAAAAGTGCCTATCGAAATGCGTATAAACACCGTGCCTATCCCGAGAATTAGAGTGCTTCTACTGCCTGCGAGTATATACTCGGAAGAAGGCTAGAAGTTATAGAAACGCTCCCTATTATTGCAAATATGTCTATTAGACCCTAAATCTATAATAAAAGAATCCCTTAACGGGTATTCTATAGTAGTCTATAGAATAACTAGTGGTAAAAAGGTCGTAAGAACATTAGCGGCAGCCGTAGCTTATACTATCTTTATCTCGGTCTTATTATTCTTCCGCTACTCCTCGTCGCGAAGAAGTGCCGCGTTAACTTTAGCCTTATTAGCCGGAACCTTAAGGTAATCGCCTATAGTCTTTTAGACGTTACGTCCTTATCGGGTTTCTATAATAGAAGTCGAACGGAAGGGTTAAAGTAGTTACACTTAGAGAAGAAGTAACGTTCTCTATAAGCATACTATAGTTTAAATTTTAGCTTAGTCTTATCCTTTTCTAAGGACGTCGCAGCCGGTGTTTTCGTAGGTTTTTTAGTAGATTCCGCGGCTAGGGATTATATTCCCTAGCCTTAGAACTTCGCATATGCATTAGTCTTTAGCGCTTTAGTCGTAGCCTTTAAGGCCTACGAGCGCTCGAAAAGTGCGGATATCTTAAATCCGTCGGGGAAAGACTGCTCTTAACCTAGCTTTTTTAGGCGGGCATTGTCCTCTATCTTATTTATCTAGTATTCCGCAAAAGGGCTAGAAATTAGCTAAATAGCCTTAAGGAAAAGCTATATAGCCCGGAGACCTTCTAACTCCGGTAACTTAATTCGCCGGGCATCGGTAAGGACCTTATATTAGTTGGAAATCTATATTATAATATCCGTCCGGTCTAGTGCCTTTTAAATAGTATAGAACTATATAAGAATAGTCTTCTATTGCGTCTATAAAGTCGGCTTTATACGCTGCTATAGTAAAGCTAGTTCCTTAGAAACCTTATATTCGTCGGCAATCTTTAAGTAGTAGTTCCCGATGTTTTAAACGATAAACTGCTAGATTAACGTAAGAGATTTCTATTAGTCCTTATAGGCTTAAAGCAACGTGCGATACTAGGAAAAGAGAAACTTAAACCTCTTAAGTTCTTCTATAGATAAACTAGCAATTTTAGCAATAGTCGCGTTAACTATTCTAGCTATTAGTTCTACGGGAAAAGGCAATAAGGGTTTCTAAAGTTTAAGCGTAATAGAAGGATAGATTTTCTCCTAAATCCCTTAGGCGAGTGCGTATTTCTAGATCGTTAAGATCTATCGGTCCTAGTCCGCTAGTCTATTTAAAACGGTCTTTAAAGTAATATCGGCTATAATAGATATAGTAACGTAGGTAAAAGTATAGTAAAATCACCGGAAGGGATAGTTTAATATATAATATATATAAATAAACCGCAAAAATTAAACTAAGTGCGGGAAAACACTAATAGAATAGGGTAAACGTACTAACTAGTCCTCCGCGAGTCGATTCGCTAGATTAATAACGCTCCTTAAAGATATACTAGTCCTCTATAAGTTAATTCGCTAGATGTAAAGGCAAAGGCTTTACTACCGTAAGTCGTCGCGTTAGTAGGCTGAAAATATAAGCCGTTAGAACTCTCTATACGTAGAGAAGTTCGTCCGGGCTTATAACTATCGAACGCTAACTAGTCTAGTCCTCGACATTTAGGTAATAGCAATTAAAAAGGGAAGAGAGGCTCTAAGGCTAAAACAGCCTATACGGAAGGATTAGAAGCTGCAAAATAATATAAATAACTAAGAATAATAGCTCTTACCTTATCTAGTAGGGAGGCTAATTAGTCTCTATATATAGGAAAAGTCCTCGGACAAAATCAGCCGCGTAGACCTAAGGAAAAATAGGTGACGTAAATAATCGGACGGAAGGATCGGTAAGAAAAGCAATAGATTATGCCGTACGATAAATAAGTTATATAGTTAGTAAATAAAACGTAGTCTAGTGGAAGACTAGTGAATTCTACGGTTGAAGCCGTAGAAGGGAATTGGAATTCTACGGTAGAAGACCGTAGAAGGGAAGAGATTTCACGGGTAAAGACCGTATAAATAACCGTGAAATCACCGTGAAATCACCGTAAAATCACGGTAAAATGTAACTAAAGAAAAGTAGGTAAATACGCCCGTAGAAGTGCGGGGTAAATAACCGTAGAAGCCCGTGGAATTCTATAGTAGAATCTAGGGAAGAACCGGGGATTTCCCGTTGGAAAGCAAATAGGGAAGACGGTAATGTCAATAGACCTTAATGACTTATAATAGTAAACCTGCCTTAATGCTTAAGTTTAACTCGAAACTAATAGAAGAAGGCGGAAGCGTCGATAGCAGTAATAAAATAAGCGCTTAAGAGCTTAGCAATAATAGAGCTTTATAAAGGCAGAGGTCAGGAGTCTAGGATAGTATTACTATTAACGGCACGTAGGTTAATAACAACTCGGCCTTTAGTCTCGCCTTAGGCTATGCGCTAGACTTTAAAGACAGGCGCTATAAACGGCGTAGGCTCGTCGGCCTACTTTAAGCGACCCTATTTATAAAGTAGGTTAAATATATCGTCGATAACCTTTCTATCCTAAAGCCCTTATAGGTAAGGCCTTTAAGCGACTCGTTTTTTCGTGCTAATTATCGATTAAGGGAACTATTGATTCCTTTCCGGGTTTTACGACGGCGGTGCTTATATCTCGCTAGAGCTAGGAGTATTTTTTAAGAAGCCTTTTAATCCGCTATACGAAAGAGGGACTATAGTCGAAAATATAAATACCTTCTTTAGTGTATTTCTCTTAAAGCTCTAGTAGGCGCTAAACGTACGTTTAGTACGGAATACGGCTAGAGAGGGGATCCTCGATTCTATCCGCAGCGTCTATCTTAATAGCTACGGCAGCTACTATTACGTTAGAGGCAGCTGCTATAAGGTTCTAGAGAACCTTAGACTACTTGCCGGGTCTTATAGAAGAAGCTATAACGTAGGCGTAGATAGAGTCGGGTAGCGAAGGCGCTAGAGAAGTGCTTAAAACTAGAGCTTCTACGGGTTAAGGCGGGGCGGGAGGCTATAGGCACTTAAGGACCTCCTAAGTAAGCGGGAAGGTGCTTATAACGTTAACCGATAAATTAATAGAAGAGGCAGTAGTAGTAATAGCGGTTCCTACGGAAGAGGATAGTATAGCAGCGGCTCTAAGAGCAGGCGCGATTGCTATAGCTAGTATTAGAGCCTTTATAGCTAATTTCTAAGACAAAGCGTTAAAATAGCCAGACTCTTAATACTCTTATATCTAGCCAAGCTTCTACTTACGCTTAATAACTAGGTTAGCATTTATGCTATAAGTAATAAAAATAGTAAGAAGAGATTTAGCATCGACGATGCTATAAATAGTATTAGTATAAAAGGCGAAGAAAGTATAGGCGCGGTCTTTAGAAGGTTCTTTCTAAGATATAAGGACTATAAGGGTAATACTAGGCGGTATAATAGTCTTTCGGAAGGCCTTAATACGGCGAATAACTTCGTAAGACTATTTATAGATTTTAAATGGGATTTTAAACCCGTCGAGCACTCTAATGCGAATAACCTCTTTATTATAATCGAGGGATCCTCGGTATAGCTTAAGGAAGGCATTACCGAGGAGTGCGCCGGCTTCTACTTTAGAAACCTAGGCGGAGTAAGTAAACTTAGCTATAGCTGCTTAAGCGGCCGGACTAGCTATAGTACTACGCGCGTAGAAGGAGAACGTAGCTTAGTCCTCGCAAAAATAACGACCGTAAACTTAGTATTAATAAGAGGGCACTAGGCAAAGGGGGTGCTAAGAAAGAAAAATAATAATAATTGCAGGTAGCCCGGTATGCCCTACGAGATATAGGGGCTTACCGGAGCCCGGACTAACTGCTAGTCCGTAGGCACCTAGCTAAGTGCCCGCCTTTAGCGCATTATAATACGGGCCTTAAAAAGGGAACCTCTGCTAACCTTAGTAGGAATAAATAACTAACTAAATGTATAAGAATAAGCTAAATTAAGACCTCTAATTATAAGGTTAATTAATCCTCTAAATGTATTCCTTTGCCAATAAGTTATGCCTAATTATTGACTATTTATCTCGATCGAATTCCTTAATCGCAGAAAGGGGGCATATAACGGCGAGTTCTTTAAGCAGCGGAGCAGTAGCCTCGAGAGGCTGCTCTCTAATCGTACTGCAAGCGTCTAAAGCGGCGACAATCGGTGCGCTAAGGAGCGTAAGGCCGGCGGGTTAATAATACAGTAGGTTAAAAGCATCGTTGCGGCGGCGGCGATTTACCGAAGGCGTTATTAAGCGGGTAGCCGGTAGGGTAAAAGCATCGCTATAACGAGGGCTTACCGGCAGAATAGAGATAACGTAGTGGCGATAACTTGCCGGTAGGAAGAAGATACTGCTATAGCGACTTATCTAGAGGAGCAGCCGCGGGAATAGTCGTATAGCCGGCGTTAATAGTAGTAGTAGGCAACGCGGGAGAGGCTATAAGGCGGCGAACAATGGTCGCGAGAATAGTCGCATAGACGGCTTCGATAACGGCTAAAGCAGGCGTAAGAGCGGTCGTATAAGGAGTGCTTAATTCGGCCGGAAGCGACGGCTTGCCGAAGTTATCGTTAATAGCAGGCGCGGGAATAGTCGCTATAACGGCGGCGGGCGCCTTCTTCTAGCCGGGATAGGTCCGACGAAGGTACTTAAAGAAAGCGTTCCGGGAGGCGAAAGGTGCCTTATACCTTCGGCACGAAGAGGGTCTATAGTAGGAGGTATAGGTTATTTTAATTTTAGCGTAAGAACGGGTATGCGTAGGAAATTGAAAACATAGAGAGAAAATCTTTCCTTACGGCTAATTGCGTAAAGACTTAAAATAGAGGATTAGGTAGTAGACTCTAGTTCTAATAATGCTTAGAAAGGCGAGCCTCGTTAGATCGTAAGGCTTAGGTTAGTGGTTATATAAGCGTGCTAGCTAGGGTTATATAAGCTAGTTATACTATAGCTGTCGAAAGCCTTTAAGCGGCTTCTAACGAATAGCGAGAGCTTTAAAAAGCTCTTAGCGAACGTATCGTAGTAAAGCGAAGCTCTAGAAATAGGAAGGGCGTTCTTAATAGTAGCTTAAAATTAGAAGGTGCGAATTACTACTAATTTTAATACACTAGGCACTAAGAATGTGTGTGTAAAGAAGGATAATTCTATTAGGTAGGCGTAAGCCCCGGGAGCTAGAAATAGCTCCCTGCTTATCTTATTTATAGCTAATTACATTAGCCCCGGCATATAGCATAGAGGATGCTTTACATATATTAACTATACTTCCTACTTCGATTCCTACGCCCCTAATACCACGTAGACGTAGCCGTCCCCCCGGTGTAAAGAATAAGCTAAAGCTCCTTATTCCCTTTCCCCCTCCTTAAGCCTTTATTATTAAGAAGGAAGAAGATGCCTACGAATTAGCACTTAATTTACAGGAGAAGGGAGTTATTATAACCCCTAGAGCCGCGTTTAAAGAGTTAGATAGATAAGAGATCGATAACCTTATTGCCTATAGAGTTTTTAGCTTTAAACGCTACGATAAAGCTATCTATAAAGGTTACCGTATCTTTAAGTCGAGGATAGTACGTAAAGTAAAAGGAAAGGATAAAAAGCCTTACGAGAAGTCCTGACTTATTATTTAAGGATATAATAACGAAGAGAAGACGATCTTATTAACGCAATTACCGACGATTAAACGCGTTAGCTAACAGCTAATTTTTGCCCTTAATTAAACGCGTTAGCTAACGGCTAACTTTTGCCCTTACTTTAGGACTCCTTCGTTATTACGGCATAACTCTTTCGTTATAAGATATTACTTAAGCCTACCTATAAGCCGAAAATAAGCTATTTAAAACTATCTTAACTAAGCTACCCGTTAAAATATAAGGACGATACCTAGAACGGACTATTATCTATATAATTCGACCCTTTTATAGGATTAAGGAGTTAGGACTATATTAGTTCCGGACGTATTATAAGTATTACGTTATCCGATTTAATATATTAACCTCGACGTATAACTTATGCCTTTTAATCGCGAACGGGACCCCTAATAGATTTAGCATAGTTAGCCTATAGATAGATAATACGTTAATATTAGGCATACGTAGCTTCTTAACGGCTAAGGAAGAGCAGCTTTAAAAGGCTAAGTTTAGAGCAAAGCCGAAGACTAAGATATCTGCCGGCTCGGTGCTTAATTTCAATAGGGCTAGACTAACACTCTAAGATTAGGATCTTCTTCTTTAACAAAAGGGTTGATTAGAGAAGCTTAAAACTATTATCGCTCGGGATTATAACTATACGCAAAGGTATATAGAATAGCGAGCCCGAGGAGTATACGTCGTGTTAATCTACGAACTTAAAGCTTTTTTTAAACTTTCTATAGCAGCATAAGTTTAAAACCCTAACGAAAAAGACTGCGTAACGATTAACAAACGCCTGCATTAGCAAATAGACTATAAGAAACGCGGCCTAACGTACGAACTAATTAATCTTGCGAACGCGAAGCTGCTAGTATTTACGGATAGCTCTTTTGCAAATAATATAGACCTCTTTTCGCAACTAGGCTTTATTATTACACTTATAATAGAGACCCGGTCTAATAGCCACTTTAGGATTAAAGGCAATATCGTGTACTAAAGCTCGACGAAGTGCAAAAGGGCCACACGCAGCATTCTAGCCTTAGAGGTCTACGGCATAGTTTAAGGCGTTAATATCGGCATTTGCCTCGCTACGACGATTAAGATAATTACAGAACGCCTATAGCTCCCTCCGGTGCCTTTAATCCTTTATATAGACTCGTATTCGCTCTACGAATGTCTTATAAAGCTTACTATAACAAAAGAAAAGCGACTAATAATCGATATTATATCGCTTCGTTAGTTATATAAGCGAAGGGAGATTATAAAAGTGCGATAGATTAATAGGAATAATAACCTAGCTAATGCATTAACGAAGGCTTCCTTAAATAAGTCTTTTAAACGCTTCGTTAAGACTAAGGCGCTAACCGTTAGGATAAAAGCTTTCGTCGTACGACCGTAATCTTTATCTTCCTCGCTTTGATATACATAAGGCTAGCTGTAATATATATAGACTGTTTTCCCTTTACTATTATACGCGCGCGCGCGCTATTTCCTTA
The DNA here is from genome assembly GCA_012934285.1 of Ophiocordyceps sinensis. Lineage (NCBI taxonomy): Eukaryota > Fungi > Ascomycota > Sordariomycetes > Hypocreales > Ophiocordycipitaceae > Ophiocordyceps > Ophiocordyceps sinensis. The sequence continues at coordinate 10,637,601 of JAAVMX010000004.1, forward strand.
TTTAATTACGCGCTTATTCACGCGCTTATTCGCGTACTTATTCCTTTACCTATTCTATTGCTTAATTAACTATAATAAAAGAATTCGTCGGCACGGTTCGAGCCCTAAACCCCTAGCTGCTTATATTTAAACCAATTGGGAAGGTTATCTTATTGTATGCTATTATTCGGTTAAATATATTCTTATAATTCGCTATAAACATTATCACTAATAGCAACTTTAACAAAAAGAATAATCTTTCGGTAGAGTGATATTATTAATATGCCGTATATAGCGTGACTATACTAAACAAATTTATTCGTCGGGGGCTATTCGTCTAGGGCTATTTATCTAGAGCTTATTCGTCGGGGGCGGTTATAAGGATTAGACTCGTTAGACCTAATGTCTAAGAACCCCTTCTAGGACGATTCCTAGTTAGGCATATTTGTTAGTTAGTTAAACAAAGAAAAGGGGGTTGTAAACTAGCTGGATTAGTCTATGATATCTATTAACTAAGGGGCGATAAATAGCCCCTTTATATAGGCTATAAACGCGTATATTAATAGGGCCCGAAGCCGGACCTTTGCGAGCCCTCTTCCGCGACGTCGGGGCTGTGCCTATAAGGGCGATTGAGTTAATGACTTAATTATCGCAAGGGCGGCCGACTTAGTAACGCTATCTCCGGGGTCCCTAATGCATACAATGCATCGTGTGGTTTATAGCGCATCCGTTTAAGCGTTGCCCGTACGTAATCTATTAGATTACGTAGATTGCAATCGTGCCTAAAGAACGGATGTCCCTTATTCCTATACTAACAACCTTTCTTTATAGTTGCTAAATAGTAAGTCCGTAATCTAAATAAAGGGAGATAGGAAGAACGATATATTAGGTAGAGGGCCTAATAAATATACTTAATAAATATAAATGATATAGGAATGCAGTGTTATAAGATGTAGTTGCGTATACGTAATCTATACGATCACGTGCGCACGTGACTTAAGGGAGGCTATATTATAACACGGTCGCCTTCTCTCTAGCTAGCCGCATTATATAGAATATAGACCCTATTAGTTAACCCTAATAGACCCCTATCTAATACTAATTAGTAGTTGACTTAGTTAATTATAGAATAGTAAGATAGAAGAGATAAGATTTATAACCTTCGAACGTCTACGTATCTTTAGCCCCCGCGCTCCTATTACGTTAACATAGAGAAGGTCTTATACTAAGATCGAGTCTTTAATTAATCCCGTCTCCGCTTCCGGAAAGAAGAGTAATATTAATTAATTATCTCTAAAGCTTCCGTTAATAGTCTCCGCTATCGAATAGAAGAAGGACACTAACTTAAGTACGTCTATAACGCCGATTCGATAATTACGTGATATATCCCTTACGCCGATAACCCTCGTAAAGAATATTACGAACCCCGATAATACGTAATCCCGCTATTATACTAACTTCTTCTACCCTAAACCCTACTGCTGCGGTAGACGAGGAACTGCTCGAATACTTAACAAGGAACGTATAGATCTAAGGCACCGCGTAGAAATAATTAATTAACGTTTACCTCTAAGACGAAAAAGTCCTTTATAACGAGGATAACGGTAAGGCAGCTATAACGTACGTTGCTAGGTTTATATTAGACGTAGAATACGATATATATCTCTAAGGATATAACCTTCTCGGGTTCTTCTAAGACTACTTTAAGGGATAGGTAGAAAATATATTAAACTGCGTATACTTTAGCTTTAAGAGAGCATTAAGGAACCTTCTTCGCCGACGTAGGATCTATACCGGACCGATGAATAGCTCCTTTGCGAAGCAGTTTATTATAACGCAAACGATCGAAGATCCGCTAGCTTAGCCTAATAAAGATTTAGCGAGGATTCGATTCGACGAGGGAATAGTAGTACCTAAAGCTACTGCTATTAATTATAATACCCCCGTTCCGATACCTTAACCTTAAGCACCTACTAGAACGACCCCGGTAAGGCCCCTAACTCCTACCGGCAGAGCCTTAAACACCCTAGGCATAGCCCCGGAACTAACCCGGCCTAATATAGAATAAACCCTTACGCTAGCCCTTACACCCGTTCTTTCGCTATAATAATAAATAACGGTCTATCCTACGAGCTATCGCTATTAGCACGTTAATCACGCTATTCTCGACCCTAAGGCAGCAGCCGGGATCCCGGATCTTGCTCTTACGGCATACACTTAGGTTCCCCCTACGTACGTCCTTAACGAACCTATTAACGCACATCTCTAATAGAAATTTATAAAGCTTGAGAATAACATAGAGGATTACATAGGCAAGCCCTACGACCTATTCGATAATAAGATCCATTAGTTTATAGGCATCTATTATAGCATTAATGCTATACTTAGTTAATTCTATAGACTGCTTCCTAAGATCCTTATAGGCCGCGCTTAGATATATTACCTTTAGTATATTATATAGACTACTACCTTTAGGGCAGCCTATAATAGCATTAAGATGCACTTTAACATAAAAGTAAATAAGGCCTATTACTTTATAGATTAGACCTCTACCTCGTTTACTAAGCTGCGTAGCTAGAACCTAACCTTACCCTTATAAGACGTCTTAGAGCTTCTCTTCGATAAGCTCTAGCTATGCTAACGAGCTCTCGGCGGCATATTCGTAGGTAAAGACTAATTGCGAGCGATAGTTATTAAGGCGTGCCGCAATGTACTAAAGCTTATATAAGCTCTGTTCCGACCCGCTAAGAATATTAAGACCTTATTTTCTAAGCTCCGGTCCTCCCTCGAGATAAACCTAACCCTTAGCAATTTAGGCTAATTTCTAACTAAGGATATAGACTAATTTAACGCGAACGCGATATACCTAGGCCGTAGGTATACTCATAACCGAAGTAGAGGAGGATACCGTGGCTTTACGCGAGGCTATAGACGAGGCTACGATTAAGGCAGTTACTATTATAACTCCGGCCGCGGGTATAGCCTAGGCAATAGAGGGCGAGGCGGCTACTAGATAGGCAACCGCCCTTAAACCAAGAAGTGCTTTATATATAATAAGGAAGGTTGCTAGTTAACTAAGCATACCCGAGAGGAACGATAGAAGGCTAAAGAATAATACTTAGCATAATGTTACTTCTAAGGAACGCCCGCCGCTAACCTAATAATATACGTAATAGAGTATAAAAGTCACGAGATTAGCAGCCTAACGGACGATTAGGAAGAAGAATAGTACTAAGATAATAGTGCTTACGACGATAATATAGAATAGTAGCAGGCAATATAAATGCTCTACTAATAAGCATTTATATATCTATTTATAGGGGAAGATATGTTTAATATAGAATAAGCTATGCCGGCTTCTTAGTTCCTTATCGACGATAGGTATTTAAGGGAAGAATTCTAAGGCATCCTAATCGACACTAGTGCCGCGAGGGTCTTTATAGCTAGTTAGGAGCAATATCTCGCGTTCTAGCGAGAGCACCCTAACGTAAAGCTTAACGACTCTATAGCTAGCTAGGCATCGATTAAGTTCGGCAACGGTAACGCGATTTATTCCCTTAGCTTAATAGCCGTTAATACGCCTATCGGAAGAATTACTTTCTATATCCTTAAGTCTCTGACTCCGTTCCTATTTTCCCTTACTAATATAGACCGTTTAAAGGTGTATTTCGATAATACTACGAACGTTATTATTAGCAAACTTAAGGGCATTACCGTTCCTATAGTCCGCAAATAGGGCTATCCTTAGTTCTTCCTAAGCAAGGCGGAACAAGCTATCTTATTCCTAGCAGAAAGCGAGCTCTATATACTATATCGTCGCTTCGGGCACCCTATAGTTATAAGACTTTACTACTTACTGCGATAAATAGGTCACGTAGTGTTAGTTAACACGCTCGAAGATATTGCTAAGTATTGCTATTACTATTAGTAATACTCTTAGGCCCCCCGTCGATTTAAATTTACGTTAAAGGACGATTAGGACTTTAACTATAAGATTATCGTCGACGTAATGCACCTATATAAACGCCTAGTCCTCTACGTAGTTAACTTAGCAACGGCTTTCTAAAGAGCCCGCTTCTTACCCTTAATATCCGCTAAGGATATATAGGAGACGCTTTAAGCTTTATAGATTAATACCTACCTCGGCCCGCTAGATACTATTTAAGATAACGCCGGAACGAACTTTGCGTTAGCAGAATTCCGCAATAAGGCTAAGTTTATAGGCATTATATATAAGCAAGTTCCCGTAGAGGCATATTAGTCTATCGGGAAGGTTAAAAGATACTACGCTCCGCTCCGCCGCGCCTTCGATATTATATATACCGAACTCGGCGATATAACCTTAGCTAAGGCAATTCTTTAGATAGCGGTAAAAGCTATTAATAATACTGCCGGACCTTAAGGCCTTATGCTAACGCTGCTTATATTCGGCGTATATCTACGCATAACGTTAGACTTTCCGCCCTCCGCTACGACCCTTAAGAAAGCCGCCGTAGTTTATATAGCGATAAAGATATTGCGCTAGCTGTCTATAGAGCGGTAAGTTAAGGAGGCCTTATAAGCCCGGAATAGACCGAATACGTCCGACATTCTCTCTCTTCCCTTATAAAGTAAAGTTCGTATATAGAGAGAGAAAACCGGCTAGTAAAGGCTATTTAAAATTGCTTTAATTAACGGCTATAACGTAACAATCGATACGGTTAATAGACCTTAAGTCTTTCGTTCTACGCTTATGCAACCGTATAACCGCGACGAGAAGACCGAAGAGCTTCTTGCTCTACGTCTTAAAGAAGATTTCCCGCCTTAATAGGCTAAGCCCCCTCGACTAAGCCCTCTAGCGCCTCGAAAGCGCGGACGCCTCCCCGGCTCTAAGAATAAGCCGAAGCAATTAATCACAGCTAATACGGCTCTTAGGTTCCTGCTTAGAAGTAACCCTACGTATAGCTTCTTTATTAAGAAAGAGGAAGACGCGTACGCGTTAGCCCTTAAGCTACGTAACGATAGCGTTATTACGACTCCCGGTGCCCTATTTAAGGAAGCTAACAATTAGGAAATCGACGACCTTCTTATGCGCGGAGTCTTTAGCTCCGAAAGGTATAACGAGGCAATATATAGAGGACACCGTATCTTTCGCTTACGTATAGTTCGCGAAGTAAAGGGACGAGAGACGAAGCTATACGAGATATCGAGGCTCGTCGTTTAAGGTTATTACGATCGAGAGAAGTAGTGTTTATTAACTATATTGCTAACGATCTAACGCGTTAGCTAACGGCTAATACTTACGATCGCGCCCGCGATAATATAGGACTATAGCATAACGTTATCCCTTCGTGATATAACGTAGGCATACCTATAGGCTTAAACGAAGCTATTAAGGACTATCCTAACGTACCTTCCGAAGGAGTTAGAAGGTAGATACCTAAAAGGGACTATTATTCGCGTTATTCGACCGCTCTACGGCATCGCGGAGTCTAATGTATATTAGTTCTACACCTACTAAGGTTACTACGTTAAATAGCTTAATATATCTATCTTAACCTATAACTTATGCCTTTTGATTATAAATAAGGGCATAGAGAATTTAGGCATAGTAGGTATTTAGACCGACGATACCCTTATCCTAGGCACCCCCGCTTTCTCGGCCGCCGAAGAGGACAAATTGTAGGAAGCTAAGTTCCGGGCTAAGCTAAAGACCTTAATAACAGCTAGTTCTATTATAGACTTTAACGGCGCGAAGGTAATACTACAATAAAGAGGTAATATACTATTGCAGTAAAAAGTGCAGGCTATACGCATTAACATAATTAACATAATAGCACCTAATAGCCCTTAGCGCTACCTAGAACAACGGGCCTAAGGAAGCTACGTTGCGTGTGTCTATTAGCTAGAAGCTTCCTTTAATATCTCTATTATAGCCTAAGTTTACGAACCTAAAAAAAAGACTATAAGAGGCTAAACAAGCGTCTCTAGTGGCAAAAGAATAACTAAGATTAAGGACTAAAATACGTCCCGATAGACCTAGCAATAGCAAAGCTAATAGTCTTTACCGACGGCTCCTTCGCAAACAATAGAGACCTCTTATCGCAACTAGGTTTTATTATTGCAATTATTAATAAGGAAAAGACCGATACTAAATTCGACGTTACCGGCAATATTATTTATTAGAGTTCGACTAAGTGTAAGCGCGTAATGTAAAGCGTGCTTGCATTAGAGATCTATAGGATAGTAAATACCCGTTGACTGTTAGATGCTAACTTAATTAGCTCCGCATTAAGTTAGGCAGAAAATATTTGGACAGGCAGAAAACCTTTAGACAGTCGAATCGGCTAATTAAAAGAGGAAGAGGGACAGGGTGGGGTCGGTCATCAAAAGTCATTAAAAAATTGTTTTAGGTGCAAAATACAGCTATTTCGCGATGCATTCCGCATAGCGCTTTTAAAATAACCTCTTCTATAGCTTGAAAAAAAGAAGATACATTCTAGCCTATTTTAAGATACTTTTTATATACTAGAAGATTCGTGGACATTCGTAGAGTTGATTTCCCCCTTTACCCCTCTATCCCATACGTTTTTGTATGGCGATTTTGTCCAAAGGTTTTCTAGCTGTCCAAAGGTTTTCTGCCCAACTTAATGCGGAGCTAATTAAGTTGGCATAAAGACAGCCAACGGGTACTATCGACCTCGGCATCGTCTTAGCAATAACTATAAAAATGTCGTCTTAGCAATAACTATAAAAATGATTACTAAACACTTGCAAATTCCGCCTCTTCCTTTAGTAATTTATATCGACTTATACTCGCTTTACGAGAACCTCGTTAAGCTAGGAATAACAAAGGAGAAGAGGCTTATAATTAATATTATAGCCCTTCGATAGTCGTACGAGAGGCGCGAGATCTCGGAGATTAGGTAGATTAATAGTAATAATAACCTAGCTAACGCGATAATAAAGGACTTCCCTAACCGATCTCTATAGCGCTTTATTGACTTAAACCGATTAACGATTCGAATAGATGCCTTTATTATAAGGCCGTAATCGATGCGCTCTAGCTATTACCTACGTTATACCGGCACTATTCTATGCCGACCTTAATACAGCCCTACTGCGCCCCGGCTACGTTTTAACCTAGGCCTAATTTAATATCACTAGTTGTTTCGTACCGGCCTATTTAATAAGGCCGCGTACTATTTTATTTATACAGACATTAGGTTATTTTACGCGTTTATAAGCACGTGGTTTAAGGTTATAAAGAAAGACTGCTAGTATAGTAATGCAGTATTATAAGATATAGTTACGTATACGTAATCTATACGATCACGTGCGCACGTGACTTAAGAGAGGCTATATTACAACACGGTCGCCTCCTCTCTAGCTAGCCGCATTATATAGAATATAGACCCTATTAGTTAACCCTAACAGACCCCTATCTAACAAATGAAAAAGGGGGTAGAATAAAGGGAATACCGTGTAGGAGACCGTAGGTAGCTATAGGCGAAGCACGAAGGCTTCTATCCTAATCGAGAGGCTGTTTGTATTAATAAGGCGTTTAAGGGCTTTGTTTAGCGATGCCTTCGTTATAGCGTCGGCGGGGTTATCTTCCCTATAGATCTACCTAATCTCCTCGATCTCCCGTCGCTTATACGACTAACGTAACGCTATAATATTAATCATTAAGCGTTTCTCCTTTATAGTACCGAGCTTAATAAGGCATTTATAGAGGGAGTATAAGTTAGTATATATAATAAAAGGGATTAATAAGAGCTAAAGACGTTCCGTAACTATACGGAGGGTCGTAATAAGAGAGATGCCGAGGTCTATACCGTTAACTATGCCGTAGATCTCGCTCGTAAGAACGCTGCGGGTCACTCGCTTTATAAGGCGGCGGCGCGTAGCGTTAGCCGGCTTTATAAAGTATACGTAAGGGGCAGTAACACAATTAATATCACTAGTGGCTTTTGGCTATTAGCGCGATAGCACCCCTCGTCGTCGTTACAATTGTGATATTAATTAATAGCCTCCCTATTCGAGACCCCTTAAAGAAAGGGGCTCGGGATAGCTAGCTATAAGGCAGGTGCATCGGCGTAAGCGTAGCTTACGTACCGTCCGTAGAGGCGTACGGGCGGCGCACGTAGTGCGACGATAGTATCTACGCCTTAGGTTAACGTACATTAGGTTATCCCTGCCTGCGGTTGCCGAGGCCTATAGCGCGCTAGGTCACGTAGTCGAGGTCGGGCGATACGTGCAGCCTAGGATATGCTGCTATTAAAGAGGGGATAAATATAAGGCGGCGGCGCGTAGCGTTAGCCGGCTTTATAAGGTGTACGTAAGGGGCAGTGACACAATTGATGTTACTAGTGGCTTTTGGCTATTAGCGCGATAGCACCCCTCGTCGTCGTTACACGCTTATACTTCGTCGAGCTCTAATAGATAATATTGCTATTAATCCGGAAGTGCGTATCTATACGCTCGGTCTTATTAACGAGCGTAATAACGAATCCTAACTAAGACGAAAGGTCTCGGTTGTTTGCGAATAAGCTATCCGTAAATACTATAAGTTTAGCTATCTCGAGATTAATTAGTCGGTACGTAAGTCTACGTTATTAATAGTCGATCTACTACTAGAGGCGCTTGTTAAGGATATTATAATCCTTCTCTTCGAGGACTTAGACCTAGGCTGCTATAGAGATATCGAATAAAGCCTCTAGCTAATAGATAGAGGCGACGTATATAGCACGAGCGCGTTGCTCGAGGTACTACTAGGCTTTATTATAAGCCCGTAAGTCGACTACCTTAATCCTTAAGGCTTATCCCTTCTGCTATAGGAGTAGAACGTCGTCGTAGAGCGTTAGCTTTACTTTATTAAAGTCTATCGCATTCCTTAGGGTTATTTAAGCCTTCGGCTTAGCGCGAAATCAAGCTATCTAGAGCTCTTTTTCTTCCTAGGCCGAGAAGGTGTCTAAACTAAGCATTAGGGTATTATCGGTCTATATTCCGACGAGGCTAAAGTCGTCGGGTCCTTAGTTTATAATTAGAAGGCACGAGTTATAGGTGGAAGGAGCTATATTAAGGCTCTTAACATAGTGCTTATAGTAGGTTTTCTACTAATATACACCGGCTTCTATAAGGCCGTATAACGGTCTAGTAACTCTTATAATTATGCCCTTTAGGTACTTGCCTTAAAGCTCTACTAGTAGAGCTACTAAAACCATACGATTAAGCTCTATCTAAGCCTAGGGATAGGCTTATGTAATATCGCGTAGAGATAGGCTTATGCCTCGGCGAAGTAAGGCGGGGGTAAGGGCTAGGATTAAGCGCTAGCTAATACGTTAAATAGTAGGGGAATAGGTTAGAAGCGAGCTTTTCTTTATATCGCTATAGCCTTAGATTACTAGACGGGACTTTTCGTAGGGTTTAACGTTACGGCCCTTTACTTCCCGGACTATTCGGGAACGAAATAGCCGGTAAGATCTATAGATCGATTCGTCGAACTGTTTAAAACTAAAGACCCCGTGGGCTATGAGATCGTTAATCTCCCGTTAGTCGGATTCTTTAAAAGGGGCGCTAGGTATAGTAATAACGCCGTTATTGCGTAGCTTATGCGAAAGCCGTAGAGCATCCTCTTCCTTCTTAACTAGGAATTAATTATAGAAGGTAACGGTCTTTAGCTTATTCCTTAAGCCTAGGGGACGTCTGCGTTTACGGGGCTATAGAGGAGCCGGTAGTGCCTATACCGGAGAGGGGGAAGGGTCTAGCTTAGGAATTTCGTCCGGAGTAAAGGGACCGACCTTAGAGAGGGTGTCTATATTATCGAAGGCAGGGGAATCTAAGGTATTGTTATTGCTATAGTAGTACGGCTGTATAAGGGTAGAATAGAAGACCGTAGGGCCGTTAACGGTCTCGATAGTAACGTCGTAGCCGTTAATAAAGGCGATCTTTTATAGACCTTACTATCCTCGCTTCTTTCTCTAGACGCGGACTTTACTCTATAGCGGTAGTAATAGAGTGTTAAGGGTTAAAGGGCCGTTTCGAGCCTATATGGCATCCCTAACTTATCGCGCGGCGGAGAGCTACTATAAGGCTTTTATAGCCTTTTAAATAGTCGCTGCTCTCTATACCGTAGTTGCCGAAGGAGGGGAGTCTTAAGTTATCCGTAGGTACGCTCTAAAGACGAGGAGCGTAGGGACGAGGCCGTTTAATCTTACTGTATTATTTACGGCTTTAATAGCTATTTATAGGACGGATTTAAGGGCCGTTATCCTACCGATCTTAGCGTATATTATTTAAAACGCACGACGGAGCGGGCCGTAATACCTTTTAACCTTGCCTATAGACTAATATGCCTTAATAGTAATCTAAGTATATATAATACCTATAATACGAGCTTTATTGCGAAACTCGGTTAAAGCGAAGTTAGTGCCCGCGTTATACCGGATAAAGTTAAAGGGCCTAAGGTATATATCGATCTATAGTGCCTTAAGGGTTTCCTATATATCCTTACCCGATATAGACGGGAGGAATCGCGCTTCTTAGAAAGATATCGCTATATCGACTGCCGACCTTTAGGTATATTACATCGACGACGACCTCGAAATTGAATTCTTAGTTATCCTTTAATATAAACCTAAACCTCTAGGGTGCCGGCGCGTAGAGCTAGCAGTAATAGCAGAATTTTAAGATATCCTTAAGTGTTTCTACTAAGATATCGTTATGCCCTGCTTGTTTTAATAGGTAATAAAGCCTATTAACGGCCGGGTGGCTAAAGCGGCGGTAGAGCGTACGTATCTCGGCTTTAGTTAAGAAGGCGACTACGTTCTCTTCTTTACTAAAGAAGAACTATAGATAGCCCTATTTACTAACAATAGGGACGCTAACACTTAGACCGATAATTATATCGGTAGTTTTATTAAAGTATACGCCTAATCTATCTATATTAGCTAGGCAGAGGAGGAAAGGGGTCGTCGGTTTTAGCACGTAGAACGTAATATAGCTAATAGGGGTCTTAAGGGCAATAGAGCCGAGGGAGCATACGTCCTCGCCGCTGCCGAATTTAATATATGCCTAGCCGGCGGTAGACTCGTCGAGCACGATAGAGGGGTCTTCTCGTTATAGGGCGAGATACTAGTCTTAGCCTACGGTAGAGACTATAGCTGCTCTAGTGTCTACGAGGATGCCATAGAAGCGGTTCTTTAAGTAACGGTCGAAGACGAATTACGTAGCCGGGACGCTTAATTAGTCTATCCCTTATACGTCTTCGCCTATGATTAAATAGTTAAAGGACTGCTAACATAGGATTTACGAGGCTTGCTACTTAGTTAGTTCTTTATCGTTACTAGCCTTATCGTTACGCTATTCGATAGCGGCCTAAGGAGTCTTATCACCTTTATATTTAGTAAGATAGGCCTTGAATCCTATGCAAGGGTTGCCGGTTAGAAGGCATTAAGCGTAGTACTAAGCCTTAGACCTAGCTCGTTCTTCTAAGGTATACTTTATCGACTAGCAGCCTTCGTTCTAATAAATAAAGCATTTCCTTAACTATTAGCGGTTGCTAAAGCTACTGCCGCCGCTACGAGGGCTACGGTAGCCTTGTCCGCTGCTTCCGCTAAACCTACGGCCGTTGCCGCGGTTGTTAGTATATCTTCGGTCGGTATAGAATACGCCTAATAAATTATATTTATTATTTATATTTATTACCTTATTACGATATTGCATAAACATGCCGGACGTGCCGTTCTCGGCCTATATCGATAGATAGGTCTTTAGGGAGGAACGCAGCGCGGAGAATAGCCTTTCCACGGTCTTAGGGGGGTTATATAGCGTATAGCTAAACTCCGGGACGTTTCGGCACGCGTTAAGCAAGGTAGTGCGAAGGGGGAGGTCTCCGGCGAATTTAAATCCTAGGGCGCGTTAATATCGTTATAGCTTATTAAAGAGGATCTATAGGACTTCCTATTAGGTCTTATTTAGATACTTAACTTATAGCTTTTTAAAAGTTATAGTGCTTTAATCTACCTAATAGTGCTAATAGTTTACTTTAGTGTTGAAGTAAGCCTTTAGTAGGTCGTAGGCCTACCTAAACGTGCTGTCTTACTCTGTATGCTAGATGTAGTAGTCTTAGGCTCGTCCGGTAAGGATCTAGGGAAAGAGGGCATAGAAATAGCCGGGCCGGGCCTTAACTATATAATAAACGTCTATAAAAATCCGGACTTTATTATTAAGAATATTATAAGGCTCCCCCGTATAGTTCTTGCTTTTATCCTATAGCTTAATAAACTTTTATATAAGGTCCGCATCTATCTCCTCGTTTAGAACGTCGTAGGGGGGGACTATCGTATAGGCTGCCTTTAATATTATATTAATCGGAGGGGTCTTAGAGAACTAGTACGAAGTTAGGTAAATTATTATTAGCGTCTTTAATATATCTTAGAACGGAGGGGCCTAGGGGTTCGGGAATATACCGGGCATTTAATCTCGCGGGAACGAGGCGGGATCGATAGAGGTAGCACGTGTTAAGGCTATCGGGGCAAAGGAGGGTTCTAGTGCGAATGTAACTGCCGGGGCGGTTAGAGGCGTAGAGGGGATAGCTGCGGGCGTTAACGGTGCCGTCGCAAAGGTTGCTATAGGAGCCGGGGTTAGGGCAATAAGAGGTGCCGTTAGGGCCGTAGTAACCGGGGAAGGAGGGGTAGTTATAGCAGCCGGGGCTACAACGGATGTATTCCTTACGAATTCTCGGGTTCGCTTATTATAGAATTTCGACTAGTCTAGTGGTAGTTCGACTCTTAGCTAAATCGGGGGAATCTATTAGCGTTAAAGCATTAAAAATGATGCCGTAAAGCTAAGGTTTAAGGCGCCGGTCTAGATTCTACGGGACCGTAAGAAGGATTTAAGGGCCTTCTTAAAATACCTATCTCCCCGGTTCTATATAGCCTTTATCTACCCGTTAAAGTAGTTCTAGAAGTCCGTAAATAGCTCGTATCTATAAATAGTTAAGCTAGCATTAATAATAATAAACCGGGCTACGTAGGTTATAATTGCTTTCTTATTTATGTTATCGTAGGTAACGTCTGTCTCTTAGAATGCAATGTTAGCTCTATTTGAGTACGAACCGAAGATGCCGATGCCGTCTAGCCAACCGGGAAGGGGGTTATCGTTAGGCTTAGTTGCTTCCGGTGCGGGACCGGAAGCGTTAGGGTTATCGATAGGGTTCGATATAGTATAATTAAATAAAAACACACGGAGTTGTTAGAGGGGATCGTAAGGGTTATCACGAAGGTTGTCTTACGTTGCTAACGCACTATTGCTTAACGTAACTCTTCTTCTTCTCGAAGCGAGACGGGATTAAATAAGAGCTAAGAAGGGACTTATCGGCGGCCACCGAGAGCTAGCTGTATCGTAATAGCTTCGTCGGCTCTAACTCGCGTAGGTTCCTTATTCTTAGCATAAAGGACCGTCTCTAGGTGTAGGCAATAGAATCCCGAGGGATAAAGATCCGGTGCACTTTCGACGATTAGGCTCTATCTCTTCTACCTTACTAATCTATGATTAATCGTTTAATCACTAATTAGTATTAGTTAGTTAAATAAACAAAAGGGGGTACTAAGGGGCGACGAATAGCCCCTTTATATAGGCTATAAACGCGTATATTAATAGGGCCCGAAGCCGGACCTTTGCGAGCCCTCGTCCGCGACGTTAGGGCTATGCCTATAAGGGCGTTTAAGTTAATAACTTAATTATCGTAAGGGCGGCCGAGTTAGTAACGCTATTACCGGGGTCCCTAATGTATACGATGCATTATGTGGTTAATAGCGCATCCGTTTAGGCGTTGCCCGCACGTGATCTATTAGATCACGTAGATTGCAATCGTGCCTAAAGAACGGATATCCCTTATTCCTATAATATTAATAATATCACTCTACTAAAAGATTATTCTTTTTATTAAAGTTGCTATTAGTAATAATGTTTACAGCGAATTATAAGAATGTATTTAACCGAATAATAGCATACGATAAGATAACCTTCCCGATTGATTTAAATATAAGCAGCTAGAGGTTTTTTTTTCAAACTATGCCGACGAATTCTTTTATTGCAGTTAATTAAGCAATAGAATAGGTAAAGGAATAAGTACGCGAATAAGCGCGCAATTAAATAAGGAAGTAACCGCGCAATTAAATAAGGAACTAAGCGCGTAATTAAATAAGGAAATAGCACGCGTTCGCGAGCAATAGTAAAGGAAAACAGTCTGCATATATTACAGTCAGCCTTATGTGTGTGTATTAAAGCGAGGAAGATAAAGATTACGGCCGCACGACGAAAGCTTCTATCCTAACGGTTAGCGCGTTAGTCTTAACGAAGCGTTTAAGAGACTTATTTAGGGAGGACTTCGTTAATGCATTAGCTAGGTTATTATTCCTATTAATCTATCGTACTTCTATAATCTCCCTTCGCTTATATAACGAACGAAGCGATATAACATCGATTATTAATCGCTTTTCTTTCGTTATAGTAAGCTTTAAAAAACATTTATAGAGCGAATACGAGTCTATATAAAGGATTAAAGGCACCGGAGGGAGCTATAGGCGTTTTATAATTATTTTAATCGTCGTAGCGAGGCAAATGCCGATATTAACGCCTCTAACTATACCGTAGACCTCTAAGGCTAGAACGCTGCGTATAACCCTTTTGCACTTAGTCGAGCTTTAGTGCATAATATTGCCTTTAATCTCGAAGTGGCTATTAGACCGGGTCTCTATTATAAGTGCAATAATAAAGCCTAGTTGCAAAAAGAGGTTTGCGTTATTTGCAAAAGAGCCATCCGTAAATACTAGCAGCTTTGCATTCGTAAGATCAATTAGTTCGTACGTTAGGCCGCGTTTCTTATAGTCTATTTGCTATTACAGGCGTTTATTAATCGTTACGTAGTCTTTTTCGTTAGGGTTTTAAACTTATAGTACTATAGAAAGGTTAAAAGAAGCTTCTAGTTAGTAGATTAACGCTACGTATGCTCCTCGGGCTTATTATTCTATATATCGTTATGCGAAGTTATAATCCTAAGCGATAATAGTCTTAATCTTCTCTAACTAGCCCTTCTATTAGAGGAGGAGACCTTAATCTTAATCTTAAAGAGTTAGTCTAGCTTTATTAAAGTTAAACACCGAGCCGGTAGATATCTTAGTTTTCGGCTTTGCTTTAAATTTAGCCTTTTAAAGCTGCTCTTCCTTACTTATTAAAAAGCTACGTATTCCTAACATTAATATATTATCCGTCTATAAGGTAACTATGCTTAATCTATTAAGGGTCCCGTTCGCGATTAAGAGGCATAAGTTATACGTCGAGGTAGATATATTAAGTCGGATAATATAATGCTTATAATACGTTTAGAACTAATATAGTCTTAACTCCGCGATCCCGTAAAGGGGTCGAATTATATAGATAATAGTTCCTTCCGGGTATCGTCTTTGCATTTTAACGGGCAGCATAGTTAAGATAGTTCGGAATAGCTTAGTTTCGGCTTATAGGTAGGCCTAAGTAATATCTCGTAACGAAAGAGTTATACCGTAATAACGAAGAAGTCCCGGAGTAAAGGCTAAGATTAGCCGCTAGCTAACGTATTAAATCATTGGTAATTGCGTTAATAAGGTCGTCTTCTTTTCGTTATTATATCCTTAAACAACGAGTCGGGACTTCTCGTAGGGCTTTTTATCCTTCCTTTTTACTTTACGTACTATCCTCGATTTAAAGATATAGTAACCTCCGTAGATAGCTTTATCATAGCGTTTAAAGCTAAAAACACTATGGGCAATAAGGTTATCGATCTCTTATCTATCTAACTCTTGAACGGGGCTCCTAGGGTTATAATAACTCCCTTTTCCCGTAAATTAAGTGCTAATTCGTAGGCATCTTCTTCCTTCTTAATAATAAAGGCTTAAGGAGGGGGAAGGGGAATAGGGAGCTTTAGCTTATTCTTTGCACTAGGGGGACGGCCACGCCTGTGTGGCATCGGGGGCGTAGGATTTACAGCGGGAAGCGTAGTTAGGGTCGGATTAGGAGGAGTCTCTTTAGTTAGATTAGGAGGAACCGCTTTAATTACGGGAAGCAGGGGCTAAGGAGACGAATCGTCTTAAAGATAGGGCTATACTAGGGTAGACCGAAAAAGCTATAGTCCGTTAACGGTATTAATAGTAATATTATAACCGTTAATCGCAGCAATCTTAAATAGTCCCTACTACTCCCTTTTCCCTTTAGACTCGAACTTTACTCTATAAGGGGAGAGTAATTATTATAGGATCTGCCTAAACATCTATTCCAGGCAGAACACCTCTATAAGCACGCTATATACAACTAGCGATACTACTTATTTATTCTACCGTAAAAGACATTTAGAATTCTACCGTAGAAGACATTTAGAATTCTACCGTAGAAGACATTAGAATTCTACCGTAGAAGACAGTTAGAATTCTACCGTAAAAGACATTAGAATTCCACCGTAGAAGACATTAGAATTCTACTATAGAAGATATTAGAATTCTACCGTAGAAGACATTAGAATTCTACCGTAGAAGACATTAGAATTCCACTTCAGAAGATATTAGAATTCTACCGTAGAAGATATTAGAATTCTACTATAGAAGATATTAGAATTCTCCCGTAGAAAGACTATAGTATTTAGACGATAGGTTCTCTAGACTAAGAAAAAGGGATAAGCTTTTTATAATTAGGTATTTACCTAGATTATTTAGTTTTACCTTATGCTTATTCCTATAAAAGACCGGTATTTAGTCTATATCTGCCTACGTAGAGATCCTATTTCTATTGCATAAGGATATATATATTAAATAGTAGTAATTCTAGTATAGCTAGACTCCTTTTATTTTTACCTTTAACCGTATTATTAAAGGCTACGCTTTATAGACCCCTTTTAGAGTTATATTAAACCACGACGAGTAGAAGGTCTTCCTAGCGATCTATCGTCGGCAACCTCGCTTTTATAGTTGCCTACGATTAATTATAGTAAGTCTTTACCTTAGCTTCCCGTCTGCTGCTAAGTGGGTCGCTACGGTAGTACGATCGATTTCTTCCGCGGATATCCTTAGATACCTTCTTAAGAAGAAAGCTTCTACGAGCTTACGTAGAACAACCGACTATACGCGACCTCTTCCCTATAGCTATCCTTAAAGAGCTTAGGGCTAAATCACACGCCCGATTTAAAGAAGCTACTGCCTATAACTTCTATATATCTTAAGATGAGCCCTACCCTTTCGACGGATCTTTTAAACCCGCGATATATAGGAAATACGCTAGACCTATAAAATTCCCGGCCTATTAGATTAATTATCTAAGCGACCTTCGAGCCGTACTATAAATATTTTCTTCCTTTGCTTTTTAAAATAAGCGTAATTAACTCTTTTTAAGAGTTAACGCTCTTTAGTATACGGAATCCTACTAGCCGTACCGACCGAATATCGACTTTAACCGTTAATTAGACTTAATTTAATATTAGTTGCGATTTAATATAGCGGCAGGAAAACGTCTAGCTTTTAGTTTCGAAAGGGATATTGAGGATAAACCCCTTCCCGGCCCGTTATCTAAGAATAATCCCCTTTTTAGTCCTTTATTTTAGGACGACTCTATAGCCGGCTAGTCACCGATTTTCTAGCCTACGTTAACGACCGCCTTCTTTAGGTAGGCTATTATATTACCTCCTCTTTCGGCTATACTTTTCCCCGCTGCTACGTAAATTTCCCTTACCTTTTAACGAGCTCCGGTAGTTATATAAGTAGTAATGTCCGAAGAGGTATTAATACGCCTTATTAAAAGGATTTCTTTACGTTTACTTTCTAATCCTCCCCGATCTAAGGACGAGCATCGCGGATCTTCCTTACGTTCTTAAGTAAGACTTCGGACTAAGGATATCGGCCGTTTTAACCTAGCATCTCTATAGGATATCTCGTTTAATATCCTAAAAGAGATAGAGAAAACTATAATTTGTAAAAGCATAGATCGCTTTATCGATGCTTTAAAACGAGTAGCTATATAGAGTATAGAATACGCCGACGCCTTTGCCTTAATAATCCTATTACTCCTTTAAGGAACCGCTATTAAGTAATACTTAGGCGATCTTTTAGACGAAGAACGAGCCTCTGTTTACTAGCTAAGCCTAGCCTTTCGCATTTAGTGCGATAAACTCTTTAAGCGGTTCTTTATACGCTTAGAAATCGCCTCTCGTTTGCTATAACGTAAGAGGTTTACGGCGTAAGATATTATCGACGGAATAGACTTCCGTAGATAGATATGGAAAATAAAGCGAAAAGCTAAGGCAGCGGGCTACTTAAAGAATAATCTAACCTTAATTATATACTAACGATTAAATACGCTGCTTTAGGAATCTTTCCGTCGTTCCGTTAAAGACGATAAGATCGACGAATAGGTTATAGAGTGCGAGCGAATTATTCCCTAGCTTAATACGAAACTAACTATCGGTACTTAAGGACGTCTCTAAAACACGGTCTAAGGCCGCCTATAGACCGACCGTCTAGCCTTACGAGAACTATATAAATAAACTTCTAACGGTCCTTTTACGTTACGCTTATACGGCCGTTCTAACCTATAGAATAAACCTAGACCTACTAATACTATTCCTTCCCTAGTAGATAAAGGTAAAAAGGTAGCTTTCTAAATACCTTTTATACCTACTTCTACCTCTTCTACCCGGCCGTAGAATAAATCCTCTAGATCTCTACCGCCCGAAGGCTATAAATTAAACCTTATTATAGTTAACTTAGCTTATTAACTCGCCGACGCCCTATTAGATAAGCACGGGAGTATAACGATTTCGTCCTCCTTACGAGATTAAATTTTACTAGCCGTAGAAATACTAAACGTCGACTACTTATACGATTCCTCTTCTTCTTCTTTTAGTAATAAAGACTACTTCTCTATAGTATTAGAAGCCTTCTTCGTCCTTAATACTATAGCTACCGAAGAGGATAAGTTACCGATCGATATATACGTAGACGAGCTCGTTAATAGTATTCCTATTATTAACGCCGCTCTATAGATAGAGGATAATCTTCTAACTTAACCGTCTCGATATACCTACGCTAGAATTATAGCGTATAGATAACTTAGACCTACGGATATAGTCGAGATTTGCGTTAACTATAGCGCTAGACGATATATTATCCGCGAAGATCTATTAGATAGATTCCTTTAGGTCTCCTACGATATATCCCGGGAGGCAGATCTCTCTAGCATTAGCTAGGCAAGGACCTTTAGGTAGGCTACGTTTACTATTTTTATCTTTAGAAAACGAGATAGAAAGTTAGCGGTAGTAAAGGTATACGTAAGCGCTTAGGTAGTAAAAAATCTCTTAGCCGGCCTCTTATTAAGTTAAGCATAGGTGGTTCCTTATAGAGTAGACGTCTTAAACACTAAATAGTCTATTACGATCGAAGCCTATAGCGGCCTTATAGTCGAATGCCGAACTATTAGCCGCGGACCTACTATCCGACGACGCGTTCGCACCGCTAGTCTTACTAAGATCTTACTATTAACTATAGTTATAGTTAAAACGGTAATTAAGAGCCCTCTATAGGATCGAGACTTAGTGTTTTTCCTAGATAATATAAACCTTAGTAGCTTATTATTACGGGATATTTCTTTAGTTACTATATTTAATTTAAGTTCGCGTACCCTTACTTTGCTAAAAAAACTATTCCTTAGGTATACTCGTCGACCTTAACGACGATATTTACTTTATATTAGCCGACGGGCATTAACCCGCGGGCTTTATTCCCCCTTACGTAATAAAAGATAATAATATAATCCGACCGGCAGTAAGAACTATAAACTCTACCGCTAAAGCACCGACTTTAGCTTCTAATATTTCTATAAACGGTAGCTTGCCTACCCTTTCCTACGGCTATAATATTCTAATATTAAAACCCACCGAGAACTCTTTACGCTTTACTCTTTAAGAGGACGATATACCGCCTAAGTTTCTACTAGATCTAGGTTAAGCCTTTCGGCTTAGTATCGGCTAAATTAAAGATATTCCCGAAATCGAGACTAAGTATAATATAAAAATCTATAACCTTAAACTAAACCTCGCGCTATATATCCGTAGCATCGCCGACGGCGTCCCTATACTATAGGAAGATTAAAGCACCGTCTATATAGATCTAACTAACTATATAAAAATCCCCTTAATTAAGAACTAGCACTAGAAAAAGCTAGGCTTTAGAGCCTACCTAGCGTTATAGCGAGATAAAGCCTACTTAGACGAGAAATATAATCTCTTATATAAATAAGGACGTTTCGAATAGGTATCCGAAGCCTCCCTTTTCGCTTGCCTTATCTTCGTCGCCTAGCGAATAGTTTATAGGACTAAGAAACTACGTATAGTAGTAGACTTACGCGCGCTTAATAGCGTTATAGTTCCCGACGCCTACCCTATGCCTATTTAGTCCGATATAATCTATAAGCTCGCTAGGAAAAAGTATATCTCTACGGTCGACGTAAGGAACTTCTTCTATTAGTTCTTCGTCTATAAAGACTATTAAAAACGCTTTACTATAGTAAGCTATAGAGGGCTCGAACGTTTTACGGTAGTCTTAATAGGCTATAAGAACTTACCGGCGTACGCTTAACGTTTTATAGATAAGATTCTACGCGATTACGTAGCCTACGCGGCGGCGTATATTAATAATATTATTATCTTCTCCGATACCGCTAATAAATACGTATAATACTTCGCGATTGTATTTTAAGTATTCGTTAACTATAACCTCTCCCTCTCTAGCCTTAAATTATTCCTAGCCTACCCTTCCGTAGAATTGCTTAGGTATTACGTTAATAGTATAAAATTTATAAATATAGCCGAATAAGTATAAGCCTTACGGGATATTAAATTTCCTAATACCCTTTAAGCCTTAGAATAATAGATTAGATTAGTCGGGTAGATGCGAAGTTTAGTTCTACGATTCGCGGCGCGTATCGAACTACTCTAAGTCCGTAAAATAGCGTTACTAAAAGAAGGCCGCCTCGTAGGCTCGATCCTTAAAGGCTACGCCCGTTCTCGCTTTACGTTAAAACCGGTCTTCGAACCTATAGCGATTAAAAGATATTGCTTTTAAGATATTACCGACGCGCTTTATTCGGATTCCGCTATCTACTAATTTTTCCGTAACTAATAACTATTCCTATAAGTTAACGCGAGTTATAATAACGGATTTTTAGCCGTCTTATTCTATATCAACGGTAAATCTAATTAATTACTATCTAAAGAACTACCTCGCAGCAATATTAAACCTATCGTATACTTAAGCCGTAAACTAAAGGGCGGCGAGCTAAGGTACTAGCCTATTAAATTAAAAGTAGCCTACCTTATATAGGTTTATTAAAAGTTACGTTCCTACCTAATCGCTACGACGGTTCCTTTAATTATCGTGCTTACTAACTACGCCGCTACTATTACTATTCTTAAGCAAACCTTTATATATACCTCGGCCTTAAGAGCGAATATAAGGCTTATACTAGCCTTATAGTTTCTTAGCTAGTTCCCGCTTAAGGTTTACTATATTCCGGGCACTATAAATATTTTAGTAGACTTACTTTCCTAGCTACTATTATAAGCTATAGTAGAACTAGGACTTAAGAAACTTAACTAAATCTAAGAGGATAAAAACTCTATAGACTATATGAATATCTTTACTAAGTCTTTAATCTAACCTAAGTTACGCTAAATAATTAAAGACGGCTACGATAACGATCTACGATAGTCGGATATTATCGCTTAGCTCGGCGAAAAAGACTTTATCGAGGGATTATTATTCTTCCGTATCGACGGTCTATTATACCTCTAAGACCCCGATAATAGAAGACGTTTATATATTCCCGACGCTTATACGGAAGAAATCATCGCGGATAAGCATATGCGAAAATCTTATATAGGAAGAAGACGTCTTTAGGAAGACCTCTCTTCTAGCTTCGTTATTATATACTTAAAAAAACTTTATAATAACCTTATATCGAAATACGATACTTACGCATACAATTAGACCGACCGCTTACTACTACTCGGTAATCTAATTCCTATTACTTCCTTAGCTATTCCCTTTTATACGATAGCTATAGACTTTATTATTAGATTGCCTTCCGTTATATTAGAAAATTCCCTATAGTCTCTACTAGTTAGAGAATTCTATAACTATCTCCTTATAGTTTTAGATAAATTTTCTAAGGTATATATACTAATTCTCAAGTATAATGCCTTTACTATAGAAGATTAAGCATAGAGGTTATATTAAGAACTCTTCCGCTTAAACTAAGGTATTCTAAAATATATTATCTCTAACTATAACCTAAAATGTTTATCCGCCTTTTCGAAATCCCTTTAGATAGCGTTCGGCTTTAAACTGCTTATCTTAATAGCCTAGTACCCTTAAACCGACGGTCTTTTAAAACGACGGAATTAGATAGTAGAAATCGCTTTACGTTTCTCTACGTTAGACTTTCTAGACAAACGATAGTTAGACGCGCTATTAGCGCTATAATTCTCTTTAAATAATTCCTACTCTTTAGTAATAAAAACATTACTAAATAAACTAATAATAGGATTTAGGATAGACGACGGAATACGCTACCTTAGCGATTAATTATTAAGAAAGTTAAAAGCGTTTTTACGCGATTAAGCGTCTATCTCTATCGTATATACTTAAGTAGTAATAAAGCGCTATTACGACGGCAAATATCGTAAACTAGAGTTTAAACTAAAAGACTAAGTATAGCTATAACTTAGCAAAGGCTACTCTATCGCCGATAGACGAATAGCTAAGCTTATTAAACGAAGAATAAGTCCTTTCGAAATCGTAAAGCGTACTAGGCACTTAGCCTATCGACTAGATATAGATAACTTAATAAACATTTACCTTATTATTTCTATAGTTTAACTTCGCCTAGCTAAGAAACCGGACTTACGCTTAGGTCCTATATCCGAAGAAACTTTATATTAGGAAGTAGACTATATCTTAGATTTACGTTAATAAAAATATAGTCGCGGAAAGGTAAAGCAAGAGTACTTTATGTCTTAGAAAGGATAGCTAAGCAGTTATAATTCCTAGCTCGTAGTAATAGACATAGACTCCCTAAATCTAATGGACGAATTTAACGCCTATAAGGAAAGTCTTACTATACGTATTACTAAAACTCGAAAGGATAGGTAAGACGTATTAAAGGAATATAGACCTTTATAACTAAAGGAAAAGTCGAAACTAACTCTACGCTAATCCCCTTATAATTACTTTCCTCTACCTTTATAATTTACTACTACTGCCTTACGGTTACCTAGCCAATTCTATAATAACGCGTAGTGCTTCTAAGGCCTTCTATAGACTCTTCTAAGACCTTTTATAACTAACTACTACCTTATTAATACCTAAAATTTTCTCCGACCTACTATATACGTCTGCTTATGCCCTAATACCGCTTATTTTTCTATAACTATTATAGCCTTAGCAGAAGGCCTATATATATAGTTCCGAAGTAAGGACTAGCGCTTACGACTAGACTTTTCGATTCCGCTATTACGAAATCCGCCTCGACTAACCTTCTAAGGTTTTAAGAAGGCAATCGAGCTATACGGGTCGGAGCATAATCCTCTATAAAACCTACGTTCCTTAGCACTAAAATACTCCGCTTAGAAGGCCGGCAATAGGCGAGAGTTTAGTAACTAGAAACATTCGCTTAAGCAATAAGGCTTTAACATCGTTAATAGATTAAGCGACGGAACCTTTTACTATATACCTCTAGACGTACTATTATAATTCGCCCCTCTTTTAGCTACCGCGATACCTATCTAAGACTTAATACCTATTAAACATCTAGAGAATAACGAAGACGACGATCTCTTTTTAAGCATTATGCCTACTAAACTACGAACGCTAGCCGGCAAATTTATCGCATAATAACCCTCTAAGCTACCTATATCCCTAACGGGATTAAAGGGAAATATCCACTATATCCCTAGCGACGTCGCAAAGAATAGCTTAAGCCTCGCATTAATGCTCGCCGTCCTTCTTAAAGTAGTAGATACATTGGCCGTCGGAGACGTCGCCTTAAGCGACCTAAAAGAGATTAAAGGTATCTTAGCTACTATTAAGCAACGAAAATGCCTGCTAGCTTATCTTAAAGCATTCGAATATATAGCTAGAGATACTAAAACTCCTACCGGACTGCGATTCGGGCGAAGCCTTAAACAGTAGGCTATATCTCTAGCCATCGACTATAAGTAGACCTTCGTCACTCTATCTAAATAAAGCTCGCTAAGAGCGTAATTCGTGTCCGCCCTAGCAGCTAGTATTGCCTAGCCGGAAACGTTTAATATATTGCTCCTAAAGCGCGAGCTAACCGTGTTCTTTATTATAAAACACACGACCTTATTAAGTTGCTTTATATTATACAGTAAGTACGAAGCTATAGTCTTTAAAATAGTAGATATCGCTACTATTTAGGCTATACTTTTCGCCGAAATATAGACTAATATTAATACGCCGCTACCGATATTAAGATACGCGTAGCTATACAGCGTCCTAGCATAATAGATTATTAAGTTTAACCTATTCGTATGCGTGCTATTAGAGATACGCCTTAGCCACGCAATGCATTAGACTACAAAGGTTAGCGCCTTCTATTTACTAAACGAGGCAGTAGAACACTCGGCAAGCGTGTATAAACACTTTAATACGCTTAACTAGTCGTTAGCGCGCCTATATAATGCTAATATAACTAACGATAACATACAACTTCGTAGAATAGCAATTCCCGTCTAGCAACCTCTTAACGTAGCGTTTACTAAAAGACGTAAACCGGCGGTATTTAACCCCGCTAGAATTCGAGTTACAAAATCAGCCGACTTAAAGGCTATAATAGAAGCTAATATATTCACGGAGGATAATAAGGATAATCTATTTGGATTCCCTTCTACTACGGCGTATATAGATTAAGCGAGATAAGTCTCTTACAACTACGCAAAAGTTTTGTTTTTTAACTTTTATTTATACCTTCTACTACGACCTATACGATTTAAGCGGTATAGCTCTCGACCTAAAAGTTTTTGTTTTTATTTTCTTTATTTACCTACTATAGTTAAATTAAGGCAGTTAATAAAATTAATTCAATCTATCGCCTAGATACGACTATATGCTATATCCTTACCCGCATATAATATATATTTTTAAAGTCCCTTAAACTAACGCAATAAGGGCATTGCGAATCTTTAAGTTAGGACAATTATTATAGGATCTGCCTAGATATCTATTCTAGGTAGAATATCTCTATAAGCACGCTATACACAACTAGCGATACTACTTATTTATTCTACCGTAGAAGACATTTAGAATTCTACTATAGAAGACATTTAGAATTCTACTGTAGAAGACATTAGAATTCTACCGTAGAAGACAGTTAGAATTCTACCGTAGAAGATATTAGAATTCTACCGTAGAAGATATTAGAATTCTACCGTAGAAGACATTAGAATTCTACCGTAGAATACATTGGAATTCTACTATAGAAGATATTAGAATTCTACTATAGAAGACATTAGAATTCACCTATAGAAGACATTGGAATTCCACCGTAAAAGACATTAGAATTCCACCGTTGAAGGACTATAGTATTTAGACGATAGGTTCCCCGGACTAAGAAAAGGGGATAAGCTTTTTATAATTAGGTATTTACCTAGATCATTTAGTTTTACCTTATGCTTATTCCTATAAACGACCGGTATCTAGTCTATGTCTGCCCTAGTAGAGATCGTATTTCTATTGCATAAAGACATACATATTAGTAATAGTCTTAACTATTAATAGACCGTTCCTTATATAAAGGGCATCTTATACCTATCGTTCTATAGAGAGTTATCGAAGCATTTTTATCGCCTTTTATATAGCTATAGACCTTTTTAAGGTTATAGCTAATAGGGGCGAGTTAATAGTTATACGTAGATACGTACTAAAGACGAGAAGTATAAGGTTAAGACCGTAGGGTCCGGCCGTGTTATTAACGGCTATTTAGAGGACTGCTTCGGCATTCGTAATAGTGCCTATCTCTACGTACAGGATTTCGAACGAGCGGCGGAGAGAAGTACAATACCTCTCGACCTTTCTAATAGACGCATATGCTTCTATAGGGACCTACTTATAGGTTATTCCTATAATTCTTACCTTATTGCGGAACTTAGTTAAGGCAAAGTTAGTTCCTACGTTATATTTAATCGTATTAGGAGGTCTAAGTTAGCTATCTATCTAAAGGGCTCGAAGGACTTCCTAAGTATCCTTAGCTAATATTAAAGGAAGGAACCTAACTCCTTAAAACGCTATTATAGAGTTAATAACGTATAGAATAGGCCGTTAAGGGCTTTTTAGGTATATTACGTCTACTATAATCTTATAATTAAACTCCTAGTTATCTTTTAGCGTGAATTTAAAACGCCTAAGTGCCTATAAGTGCATCTCGCAGTAATAATAAAATTTAGATATCGACTTAAGCTATATAGTCGTAATATTATAGCCCGCTTGCTTAAGCAGGTAATAGAGTCTCGAAACAGCTAGGTGCCTAAAGCGGTAATATAGTATCCTAATCTCGGTTTCTATTAGGAATAATATCGTCTCTTCTTCCTTAGGCAAAAAGAACTATAGATAACCCTATTTGCGGATTACCGGGATACGATTACTTAAAGCTAGAGCTTAAGTCACTAGCGTATTCGTTATATTATCGAAGTAGATCCTAAGTCGGTCTATATTAGTAAGTAAAAGCAAGCAAGGGGTATAGGTCTTAAGAATATAAAAAGTTACTTAACTAATAGGGGTTTTAAAGGCGATAGAACTAAGTAAATATATAAGTATACTAGTGCTAAATCGGATAAAGGCTTAGCCGGCTATAGAGTTATTAAGCGTAATAGAAGGTTCCGTTCGCTTTAAAGCGAAGTACTATTCCTATCCTATAGTTAATACTCTAGCCGTACTAGTGTCGATTATAATTCCCTAGAACTATTAACTAGAGTAATAATCCTCGATTAAGAATTAGTCGGTAAGGGTTAATTAGACTATACCGTAGACGTCTTCGCCGGTCTAAAGGTATATAAATACGGCCTCGTAAAGTATTTAAGTTACTGCTTATTCCGGTTTAGCAGTATTATCGGCGTCTTCTACGTCCTAGTACTCGTTAGCGTCGCCTTCGGCATCGGGTTCGTAACCTTTAAATTCGGTTACGTATGCTTTAAAGTTAGTAGTAGAGATACTATCGTTAAAACACTACGTAAGGTATTAGTCCTTAGACCATTAACGTTCCTTAGGCGTATGTTTAGTTAACTAATAGCCTTCCCTATAATAGACGAAATACTTCTTAGTTTAGGTTAAGCGGTTATTAAAGCTATTCCTATAGCTGCTACCGCGTCCTTATAGACGGAAGGGTATCCTACGGTTATTATAGCCTCGTAAATAGCCTCTACGGCGTTTACGTTTATATCTACGTCTATAGCTTCGTCTACGGAATCTACCTCGTCTACGGTTGCTTAAGTATCTTCGGTCTAGGTATTATTAATTATTATAATTAAATGTTTTATCTTATAGGAACTAGCTAGACGGGTTGCGTATAAGGTAGGTTTCGATAGACGTACGTAAGTCTATAAAGACGGTTTCGACTTTCTAAGCGGGTTTAAATAGAGCGTATTCTAGCTCTAGAATACCGCGGCATACGTTAATAAACGACGTACGGAGTAGTATATCACCTTCTTAGTCTTTTCCTAGGGCTCTCTAATATAGCTAAAGCTTATTAAAGAGAGTCTATAGTACCTTATAAAGCGGTATCGTAGGATTCTCTACGCGGACCTTATTAAATATTATTATTATTTAGTCCGTAAAGTAATAACTATAGTTAACGGCTGTATTAAAATATTGCTTAATAGCATTATAGGTTGTATAGAATAATATAGTTAACTTAACGTAGTAGATATAGAAGGTCTCGGCTCTATCCGTTAGGATCTAAGAGAATAGGTTATAGAATTAACCTAATTAGACCTTAAGCTTATAGTAGGTCTTTATAAATATATAGACCTTATCGTCGAAGAGGTTATAGGGCTATCCTATATAATACTTATCCTTCCTCTATAGCTTTACGAACTTCTACTAGAGGTCGGTATATATATTAACGTTCGGAATATTAATTAAAGGGATCGTAGTATAAGCATTAAGGGACGGCAAAGGGGCAATAGTTATAATAGCATTAGTAAGGCTTTTAGTCCTCGGAATAGCTAATAGAGACCTTATAGTTTCGCGTTGCGTAGTTATAAGGAAGCTACGTTAAGGTTATATTCTATATGTTAATTAATTATCTAAAGGTTATAAGCGCGTAGGGTTTTTAGGGAAAACCCTATGCGGTGCGCTGACTAATGCGCCTAGACTAATAGGATCCTTAATATCCCCTTCCTTAAATAAGCAGTCCGCTGCTTATAAGGCAATTAATATAACCTAAATAGGGAATAGCGCATTGTCGTAAGTAATATAGAATAAGCAATAAAAAACAATAAAAACTCCTATGCCACGCGAGCGGCATGCCTTTCTAATAAATTATCTTCCTCCTATACTCCTTCTTTAGCTATATACGGCCGGTCTACTCGCTATTGCGAGATACGCGAAGCTGCGTAAGAGCTCGAGGTTAGCTAGCTTATATATAAGGCTCGACTTACCGGCCGTAGACTTATAAAGCTATAGCCGCTCGAAGGCGCTCGCGGTTACGCTATAGCATTATGCGGCTGCCGTACTATAAAGCATAGCTACCGGGGGATGCTAAAGAGTAAGCGTTAGCGGGGTAAGCTACTATAATTGCCTAAAGGCCGTTATAATACGGCTCTTACTTTTTTATGTATTACCGTATACGTAATACCTAATCCCTAGGTACGTATACGCGAATTAGCCCCTTCCGCTCTTATAGGTAGGAGCGGGTATAGGCACGAGCTGCCTTAAGACTTACGACGTATCGTCTCGCAATAGGGGCCTCGTGCTACTAAATAAGCTCGTATGCCTAAGCAATGTCCTCCTTAACCGTAGGGTCGTGTGTATAGGCGGTATATATAGCCTTATAGTATTATTCGGGTAGCTACGTGCTATATAGTAGGAAGAAGGGGCTATACCCGTAGGGACCTTCCTGCCGATTGTAGAGGTATATAGCGCGGACGAGTCGCTAGTATAAAGACGCCTAAGGATCGTCGAGGCTTAGTCGATAGAGGATTGCCTTAAGGGCGCTATTTGCTTACTCTGCTTTACTATTGCCTTACGGCCTTATAGGCGTTATAGGCCTAATCTTAGTACCGTACTAGCGATAGTAATCTTACGCTTGCTAGCCTATAAAGCAGCTAGCGTTATCGCTAATAATCTCCTTAAGGGGGCCGAAGCGGGCGACGATAGACTATAAGAGTAGAAGTATGCCTTTGAAGTCGGTTAAAGGCGTGATAGCTAATATAAGCTAGCTAGTCGCGTATTCTACGGCGTTAAGGAGCTGCTTGCCCTTATAGCCTATATAGTTAATCACCTAACGGGTTAATAAGGGAACCGGCATTAACTTAGAGGTTAGGCAGTATTAGGTTAAGCGGCTTTATTAACTAATAGGCCTAATAATAGCGTACGGCTTTATACGCCGCAAGGGGCAATTCGGGATACTAATAGCGTATAGCTAGGAATCGCATCGTATAGCCTACGGTGCTATAGCCTAAAGTCTTATATACGTTCTTAGCTACTACTACGAGGGCCTTATATTCCGGCACTATTAATAGGGCAATTACTCCTGCCCTAGTAGGTAGATCGCCGGGAGGAAGGCGCTCGTTCTGCCTAATGCGGTATAGCCTGCCTTTAAGCTTATAGAAGTGCTCGCGAGCCTAATATAGCGTAATGTTAACTAAAAGAGCTTCGCCGGCGGTTAGGAACTTAAAGACGGCTTATAGGTCGATACGGGTTAATTAATTAGGTCGTTCTATAAGCCTATTCTTTAGCGTTGCCGGCGTGCCGTTTGCAGCTTCGTTATCCTTAGTAGCGGCTTCTTCTTCTTCTTCTAGTGCCGTAGCGGTAGGTTTATCGCTATCGGCATAGAGCTTAACTATCCTTCCCTCGCCTATCGCGAGAGTTATAGACTTAAGGTCGGGCGGGTAGGAAAGGTAGTCGGCTAGTACGTTTGCCTTACTGCTACGATATACTATATTAATATTATAGTATTTAATCGCATTAAGGAAGCGGACTATACGAGTAGGTTATTCTATCTTTATACGTAAGGTGCGAAGGGACTTATAGTTAGTAATAACGGTAATATCGGCACTTTTAACCTAATATCGCTAATGCTATACGGCTATTATAATGCCGAGGAGCTTACGTTCTTATATAGAATAGCGCTATTGTGTTTCCGTAAGCTTCTTTAAGGAGTAGGCGATAGGGTAGAGGAAAGAACGCTCTTTACTACTTATTATAAGGTATAAGTGCGGTTATAGAAGTGCTATACTAACGCATTTGCCTAAAGCATTACTCTTAATTATAGCGGGAAGCTGCTAGCTATACTTCTTTAAGACCGGCGTAGTTGTAATAACCTCGCGGATCTATTTCTAAGCCGACTTTACTTCCTTAGTTAATATTACGGCAACGTTCTTAACGCTAAGAGAAAGCTCGATTAACAGGGTAGAGAGGTCGGAGAAGTTAGTGGTTAATATTCTTAAATAGCCTACCGTATATATAAAAGCCCTAATCTCTATAGTAGTTATCGGCATAAAGCGGTCGCGAATAGCGGCAACCTTTAAAGGGTTAGCGCGGATGCCGGCCGTAGAGACTAAGGAGCCTAAGAAGACACCTTTATCTACGAAAAGGTAAGTCTTTAAGGCGTTAATAAGGAGCCCGTATATAGCGGCGCGGGTAAAAAACTATAGTAAGCGTTCGTATAGTTATTTACGTATATCGGCCTAGAGGGCTATATCGTCTAAAAGACCGGCTATAAAGGCCTAGATTAGCTTTAGCACTTCCTCTATAAAGGCTTAGAATATAGCTAGGGCATTAGTTAGGCCTATTATAAGGGAGCAAATATCTCCCGAACTAGATATCGTATAGGTATATAATAATATGCATAGAATCTACCGTTTAATGTTGTATAATATACTTATGTCCCGGTTGCATTAGCTAGTCGGGGTAATAAGATATAGGAGTTATAGCATAAGGTGTAGGTGCTTAGATAGATACGTCGGTACTTATATATCTCGCTTATAACTACCCTCTATTCCGCAATAATAACTCCGCGATAACGGTGCGATATATCGGCGATATCTTATGCGCGTTCTTTACTCCGGAAATAGCGCTATTAGACGGCATAATAAGCTAATTGATATATACCCTAGTTCCTAAGACATTTGGCTATAAGAAGGCGCCGATGTCCCTAGCTAGATAGACTATCACTAATAATTTAATAACCGCTTTCTCTCTTAATTTTGCTTTAATCTTTATACTTCTTATATCTTTATAATCCTCTACTATTAGTCCTTATCTTAATCTCTTAGTGGTTATAATCCCTGCCGCTTCCCAAGCTCTAATAAATTGCTTTACCTAGAGCCTTACTCTACTCTTCCGGATCACTCGGCTGCACTATATATACCGCTTAATTAACTTATCCCTACCTTTTTAGGCCACTTGCCTTCTTACGCTACATACGGTTTGCCTAGATCACTAGTTTCTTAGTCTTTTTACCCTTTTTTCCTCTATTACCCTTAATTTGCCCTTAGGACCCCCCCCTCTTAAAGTCTGTTTTCTATACTTAAACCCTTCTTTAAAAATCTTTTTAAAATTTCTTCGCCTACTTCTTCCTAGTTTATTTCCACCGAATATCTACCAAATTTTCTCCGGTATCTTTCCGCCACGCAAAACTCAATATAACACAAAAACACTAACAAACACTAACACCACTAATAAAAAAACATTATAGCTAGCTTTAAGGATTACTCTTTCTCTAAGCTTAAGGCAAGCGTAAACTACTCGTCCTAGTCCCTTAGGATAGAGTCTATGTTTATTAGGGAGAAGCTTGCTTAAGCTATTCTCGATAAGGGATATAATAAGTCCTCTAAATGCCTCGCCCTTATAAGGCTAATGATTGATAATAGGCCTTTATCCTAGATATAACACTAGGCTTTTGCTAAAGCCGCTTAATAGGCCCTTAAACCCCTCTATAACCCCGTGGATTTTACGTCTAATTTCCTACTAATAAAGGAATTATTTAATACTAAGATAGAAAGGTACTCTTTTATTAAAGATTACCTTAATAAGGTAAAAGAGCTCTTTAATAAGCTTAACACTCGGGAAATCCTTATCCCCGAGATTGTTATTATTACCTAGATTTTAGAATCCCTAAATAGCTCGTTTTCGAGCTATATAACTAATATAACGCAGACCCTATAGGTCGATGCCTTAGCCTATACGCTTAAGTCCCTATCTTCCTCTTTATTCGATGAATTTAAGAGGACTAAAGCGCTTAATAGCGGTAAGCAGTTATTCTATTCGAACAATAATAAAAACAATAAAATACCGGTTTACTCTTGCTATAAAAAGCGAGGCTATATAGAACGAAACTGCTTCTAGAAACTAGAGAATAGAGATAAGGCTAGAGCTACTAGCTTTATACTAAGAAACAATACGCCCTCTTCGAATTTAAATTCGAAGAAATACTAGCTAAAAGAGCTAAGGGACTATACCAATAGAAATCATAGGGGGCCGACCCTTATTCTATACTCTCGGGAGAGTTCTTAGTCCCCTCGCCCTACTGCTCGCATCTCTCGACCTCGGAAGAGAAAGACGCCGTCTCGAAAGACGCCTTCTAGAGATACCTCTTCCGAAGCCTCTCGAAAGGTTATAGTTATAACGGATTCGGGCTTAGGTATTGTAAGTTTTTTCCTATCCCTTGATATACTCTTTGTATCCTTTATACTCTTTATACCCTCTATACCCTTTTTCTACCCTTTATTATCACTCTATAACCCGTTACTATATAAAGATACCCTTCTCTATACCCTTATAAAGGCGAGATCTAAGTCTAATAGAAAATAAATAATAGGACCTTGAAAGCTACTTCTTTCTACAATCTCGAGAGTTGTTTTAAGGGTTAATAAGTCTGTTATATAGATGGGGAATTTTTATAATTTTAAGTTTAACACTAGGGCTATAAGGCATATAGTTTTTAATAAATCCCTCCTCTCTTATTATAAAGATATTTATACAACTATAACCTAGGGAAAAGCCTCTTCGATTGTTGTATAAGGGGCTAGGAATCTTGTTTTTAAGTTCCCTAATAATACACAACAATACACATTAAAAGACTGCCTATATATACCCGAAATTGGTATAAATATAATAAGCCAGTCTACTATAAAAAACATATATGCTCTTATAGGCCTAGACTCTATATCTCTTCTCGATAAAAATCTTAAATAATTAATATTAGGCTTTATTAAAAACGGCCTATACTATATCCCTATAGAAATAGAGAAAACTCGCTTTCTTATTATAAATAAGATATATAACATCCGGCATAGTCCGAAAGAAACGGTTGAAAATACTATACAAAAACCCTTACTAGATAAACAAGATAAAGATATTAAAAATAAATCCATATAAATTAAAAAGAAGGTAGATTTACTACTTTAGCATAAACGCTTAGGTTACCTTAGCTTAAATCCCTATACCGATACCTCCGTAGACTATACCTAGATATATCCGTAGACTAAAAAGATATTATAGCTATAAAATAATGCGAAGCTTATATATAAGCTAAATATACCGATAAGGAAAAGAAGACTCCCTCGAAACGACGATATCTCTTTCTCGATAAAATAAATGTTAATATTTAGGGCCTTATAAAGGTCCTTACATACGATAAATTTAGACACTTTATATCCTTTCTTAATACTTATTCTAGGTATCTAAGAATATACCTTATAAAAGATAAAGCCGAAAGCCTACTTAAGTTTCTAGAGTTTAAATTAGAACTCGAAAATAATAAAGATAATATTAAAATAAAAGAGGTCTTCTTAGACAATGCAAAAGAATTTCTATATAATATTAAACTATATGCCTTAAAAAAGGGTATAATATATAACTTAAGTCCGCCGTATATACTATACTCAAACGGTAGAATAGAACGTATAAATAGAACGATACTTAATAAAGTTAGGTCTATACTTTATACGGCTAAACTACCTAAATATCTTTAGGGAGAAGATGTTTTAGCAGCTATGTATATATATCATAGATCCCCCTATACTGCTTTAGGATATATATGTCCTTTAGAAAAGAAGAATAATATAGCCCTTTCTATAGAAGATATAGAGAAAATCCGTGTTTTCGGAAGTATTATATACTATAAAAATAAAAACCTAAGTGATAAACTCGATGTACGAGCTTATAAAGGAATTATAATAGGCTATAAAGATATAGCCTATAAAATATACGACTATAGTAGAAAAAGGGTCGTTATCTTAAAGGATATAACTATATTAGAAAATAACTTCTTAAAAGATAATAAAACCTTTAACTTTAATACTATACCTTCGCTAAATAAAATACTAGAGAGGCACCTACGGTCCTCTATAGATATAACTCCTAAATATACTAATAATATACCTTAGAATGATCTAAATTGTATAACCGATAATATACCCTTTGATTATAATCCTGACAATATTGATAATATATTAGATAATATACCTATGTGCTAGGATAATAACAATAAGGATTAAAGAATTTAGGTTGAAATACCTAAGAAGCCGGCTGAATTCTATAACGAATATAAAGAATACCCGATATATGTTTTATTAAATAATGGTAATATAACCCTTCTATATGCTTTAGAAGGTAGTAATCCTATAGAACTAAAAACCTATAAGCAAGCTATAAATAGCAACGAAGCTATACACTAGGATAAAGGCATAGTTGCTAAAATACAATAGCTTATAGATAACAATACTTAGGAAATAACCGAGCTACCCGAAGACCGGGAAGCCCTCGGAAGCCGATAGGTCTATAGAGTTAAAAAAGATAACGAAAATAACATAAAGAAATTCAAGGCCCGACTTATAGCTTTAGGCTATAAGCAGATATATAGTCTAGATTATATAGAAACCTTTTCTACTATAGTAAGACCTAAGTCTATAAGGCTTTTATTAGTATAGGCTGTTTTAAATAACTAAAAGATTATATAGTTTAATATAAAAAATGCCTTCCTACATGCAGAAATAGATATAGAAACCTATATTCTTATACCCGAAGCTTTTATTAATATAATACTAAAAGTATGGTTTAATAAATACAAGAAAACTAAATATAGAGGCATGACTTACTTAGACTATCTTAATAAACATAAAACAAAAAATCTCGTAGCTAAACTAAGAAAAGCACTATATAGCTTAAAACAAAGTCCTTTACTTTAGTATAACCTATTAAAAAAGGTCCTTAATGAATTAGGGTTTTAATGCCTTCCGATAGACGAAGGGGTAAGGATCCTATTAGGTAGGCGCATTAGTCAGCGCCCCGCTGCAGGGTTTTCCCTAAAGCCCTAAGCGCTTACAACCTTAGCTAGTCAATTAACCACACATAGAACATAGTCTTAACGAAGCTTCCCCTAGCCGGAAGCCACGAGACTCTCTATTGTGTGCCCGATCCGACCTTTAAAAGGCCTTAAAAATACGTATTTTTAAAGAGTAAAACTCAGCCTCTTTAAGAATCGGACGAATCACGCATCCTAGCGTTTACGCCACGTAGACCTATCGTGTCACCTATTCTACCCTATTTTTCTTTCGCCTAACGTTGCATAAGCCTAACGTTGCACAATATGTCGGCAGCGTTGCCGCCGAATTCGCCGTCTAAGGACGAGCTTAGAGTAGACCGAGGCTCTCGCCGGGGCTCTATAGCAAGCTCTACTATCGGCCCTAAGCCGAATAGGACGAGTTTAGTCGCTAGCCTAGGAAGATAGGTAGACTAGAAGATAACCCGCTAAAACGAAGTCTTTAACACTTACCTTAACGACTTACGTAAAGAACTTCGCGGTAAAATACGTTAGCAGTCTCGATAGTAAGCTAACTAGCTTAAATAGCTAGAAGATAACTAAATCACTTAGATAGAGCGTCTTAAGGAGCGTTAAGCTACCTAGCTAGAGCGTTAAGCTGCTTAGATAGAGCGTATAAAGGAGCGCTTAACTAGTCTCTTTCGAGCATAAGCACCTCCTCTTCTACTACTACCTACTGCCGGCTCCTTAGCTTTAGGGCTTATTCCCGTTCCTCCCGTACCTCCTATGCCGGACTACTTATCGCCTCCTACTCCTCCCGTAGACCTGCCTAACTAAAGTACTATAGCAACGCCTACTACTAACCTTATAAGCGAGCAGCGATTTGCTCGTTCGAATTAGCAATAGTAAGGGCAGGTGGCTTAGCTATAGTATAGGCAACCCGTTTAGCAACCGGTTCTACTATAATAGCACTAGCTGCTGGTAAAGCCTTTCCTATACTACGACGATAGAGCCGTTGACTAATACGCATTCCTAGAACGAGGTCCTAACTTACGTTTAAACTTCGACTATCCTACACACATCCCGTATAATGCCACTTACGATCGAGCTACTAAGACTCTTATAAAAAGCATCTAGCCTTAAGCGAAAGCTACTAAAGACGTTAACGATATAGTAACTAATAACCGAAATAAGATTACTATAAAGCCTAAATAGAAGTTATACTAGGCGGACTACACCGTCCTTTAGAAGCTCTAATAGATTCAATCCGCGTTTCTTATCGGATAGATACTATATAACCTCTAGCCTACTTAGATAGCCAACGAGTTATCTAAGGACTTCGGCCTTATCGCGTATTAGGTTAACGTTAGGCACCTAGACTAGATATTACTCCTTAAGGGCATTTTTATAGTCCTAAGAGACTACGGTGTTTTAGACGCGCTATTAGCTATTTACGCCTAACTAGCGCTAATTAAGGACGAGGCCTTTATTAACTTTGCCTAGCGTATTCGTAATGCGTTCTTAAACCTTCCCGATATTAAGAAACGCAGCCTTAGTGTCCGTACTATTACCCTCTAGCATATTCGGAATAACCTCCTACGCATTTAGTTACGGATCGGTTCCGATATTACTATACTATATAGTATAGCCTTTATTTAGCGTCTTATACTATTAGCTAGCGAGCAAACGCGTTAGCCTATAGAAGACATCTACGGTAAGCTAGCTACTTCTATCCGTATATAAGAGGGCTAACTATACTAGATATAGAAGATAAATAAGGTCGTTAGTAATAAACCGGCGATAATAGAAGTCGTTAAGGCTAATCCTAGCTTATTGTCCGCCTCCTCTTATTTAGGCCCTCCGGGTATCGTTATAGCCGATCCGCGTACGACCGACACTTTCGTCTACGCCGCCGACGATAAAGCTATCGCCGCTTCGACTTTTGCGGCCTTATCTAAGGCGAATACCTACTTTAACTATAGTAAGGCTAGATATTAGGCATAAGACTACCGTCTATTGTCTTCGCTAGTACCTACTACTACGTTATCCTTACCGTCTAGCCCGCCTTAAGACGTTACGATAAAAGGGAAGATATATAAAGCTATTAAGGCATTCGGTTCCCGCTAGCGCTTTAGAGGGAGTAGCCGCGGCCGCGGTAGTAATCGCGGTAGAGGTAACTAAGGCAAGAGCATACGTAAGGGCACGCGAGGAAATCATCGCAACTACGCTAACCGCCTATATATATACTTCGACGACGAGGTTATAGATAATGCCGACGAGGACTAAGATCCGACGTACTAACTTAAGGAAGACGACGTAGAAATAAAAGCTATCCTTATAGCTATATAAGAAGGGATAGACTTAGGGCATTTCTAATAGGGAGGCGACGCTGTCTACTTTATAACTATAGATAGCGGTATTAATATTAGCTAGAAGCCTTTCCGCGAGGGCTTCGGCGATCGTTATAGTGTTTTCCTTTGCCGACTAACGACTTCCTTATCCTTTACTCTTTCTTCTTTCTTCGACTACGGTTTTATATCTTATTACGTTTCTTCTTTACTTGTACTTAAGCTAGCCCTATACCCGTCCTAAGTCGCCTCTACTATAAAAGGGATAAAAGGGATTCCCGGACTAAGTATTTAAGACGATATCGTTATCGCTATGCAATAGTAAGGCAACGATAATTAGACCGGTTCGGTTGCCCTCTCTTACGGTATCGTCCTTAACGGGACTTTCCCTAGTGACTTAACCTTTAGACGATCTATCTTTTACGCCCTTAGAGTCGCTTATAAAAGCAACGGCGCTATATGACTTCGCAATCTTAAGGGCAAGCCTTTATTATAGCCGCGGCCGTCGAACGTTTTCTCTATAGCTATTTTCGCTAATTCGACCGACGTTTAACCTACTCCTACGCGTGCTATTCGCTTTTACGCTAATACGCCGGAATAAGCGAAATATTTTATAGACGTTTATTTCGCTAAATTCCCGGAGCTCTTCGACGTATCGCTTTAACGTATAGAAAAATTAGCATAGATAGTCTATCGAATTAATATAGGCGATAGCACGCCTATACGGTAGGCTTCCTAACGCTATAGTCCCTTATAGGCCTAAGCTATTAAAGACTTTATTAAGAAATATAAAGGGAGTATTATTCGAAAGTCCGTTAGCCTATAGTCGTCTCTTCTACTATTAACGCCGAAGAAGGCACCTATAGGCCTATAGTATAATACCTGTAGGCAAATAATTTAGCGTATCTACGCCGACTACTATATACTTAATACCCTAACGGAGAAGTATACGTATCCTCTCCCGAATACTATAGATAAAATCTAACGCGTAGCCGGCTACTATTACTACGCTTTTATCGACCTATAAGATAGGTTTTAGCATATCCGCATCGCTTTAGAAGACTATAAGAAGACTGCTTTCGTTACGCCTTTTAGCCTATACGAATAGGAAGTTATGCCTATAGGCCTTACAAACGCCCCGGCTACTTTCTAAGCTTTTATAAAGGAAGTTTTATAGCCGCTGCGTGAGTTCGCCGCTAGTCTCTTTAATAATATATGCCTTTAGGCCGATATAGTCGAGCAGCTTTACGAACGCTTGCTTGCCTTCTTCGCCCGCGCCGTTAAGTACGGCCTGCTTTTAAACGCTAAGAAGACGAAGCTCTTCGTCGATATAGGTGTGTTCTTAGGCTTTATCGTCTGTTTTAGAGGCATTCGGGCAGATCCTCTTAAGATTGCCGCTATTCGCGACCGCTTAATGCCTACGACTACTACGGAAATCCGCGCTTTTATTTATACAGCCGGATACCTACGTATACTAATCCCGAACTTTTCGGACCTATCTATCCTATTAATCGAATAGTCCTTCGGTAGTAAGAACGTCCCTATTACCCTAACTACGGAAGCTAAAGCTACTTAAGAATAGATCCGTAATGCTATTATAATAACACTAGTCCTCGTTAAGTTTAGCTAGATACTTCCCGTAATTATTAAAAGCGACGCGTCTAGGAAATATATAGGCGTAGCTCTTCTACAGCCGTATATATACCTAACGGGTAGTAAGGAGCGTTCTTACCTTTACCTAGTAGCCTATTTTTCTAAAAAGCTTACCGAGACGTAGCAGCGTTATTCTATATAAGAACGAGAGCTTTTAGGAATTATAATAGCTATATAACATTAGAAGCATTAGGTTAAAGGCGCGGATATTACTATTATTACGGATTACGAATCCCTTAAGACTCTTCGCACTAAGATAGACTAACCTATGCGAATTATTTAGTTCCTTAACGTTATTAAATACTATAATATTAAGATCGTATATCGCAGCGGCAAAGCGAATATACTCGCTAATTATCTCTCTTACCCGCTATACGATAAGGATACTACTTATAACGCCGACGAGGGGAGGATAGCTGCGATTAACGACGACGACGAGCTTATAACGATCCTAGAAGACGATCCCGCATACGATGCAGCGCTTAAACCTACGCTTAAAGCCGATAACGCCGCTCCTAATGCTATAGAGCTCGTTACTCGACTAAAACAGCTAGCACAAATCGATTTATAAGCGATCTTCGAATTCCTTATATCTAACGAGACCCTACCGTGCAACATTACGCTATAGTAGGCGAATACACACTTCTGCGAGTTAAAGGGCAGTCTATACCGCATTCGCTAAAACGAGCGCTCCCTTCCCCCTAGCGAGCCGCTAAACCCTATAGGAGCGATTATACTACTGCTAGTACTAGAGTATAACGCTTTCGTAGATATAGCTAAGCAAGCATATAAGGCCTTAGGGCATAGCACCGTTAGTCACGTTATGCGATACCTATCTATGCGATACTAGCACTTAGAACTCCCGCTCGTAGCTTATAAAGCTATTCGCCGTTGCTAGTCCTACTAACTAATAAAGCCGCCGGACCTTACGCTCCCTAACCTAATGCCTTTAGCACCCGTGCCGCCCTTAATAAGGTAGGCCATCGACCACACCGGGTGTAAAGGGCAATAGCTGCTTAACGCCGTAGAGTATATAACCGGTTGGCTTATCTCTGCTATTACATAGTCTATAGACTTCGAGGGAACTATCTTAGTCCTATAGACTATTAGCACGCGATTCGGCCTACTACGTAAGATTATTAGCGATAATATAGGTTACTTTACTAAGTAATAAGCCTAAGACTATTATAAGCGTTTTAGCACAACCGTTAAGCCTATTACACCCGCTAGACCTCGCGGGAACGGAAAGGTCGAATAAGCAAACGGCGTACTTAAAGCTATTATCTATCGCCTATATCTCGATAATCCTTCTGCACTATTAGCATAGCGCTTAATGCGCGTAGTTTACCTATATAACCGCTAACCCGGCCCGTATAGGTATAGCCTATTCTTCTTATTATATAGAACCTAGCCTCTAGAGCAGCACTACGAAGCCACGTACGCAGCCTATACCCGCGATCCTATAGTAGAGGAAGATATCGCGTAGGCCTAAGAACTCGTGTAATAATATCCTACTCCTATCGCACGAGGATATATCACTAGCCTTAAAGCCGCTCGCGCCCGTACATAAGCTTACTTATAGGAACGTAAGGGACTAATCCGTATATACGCGCCGGGAGATTAGGTCTTACGAGTGCGTTAGCGCACTAGAAAGCACGAACCCTACTACGACGGTCTTTAGGCTATTACGGCCGCCTATCCGGGCAATGCCTACTCTCTCGCGTCCTTAGGAGGATTCGGCCTTCCTAGTAGGTACAATAGAATAAATCTATTCCCCGCGTATAGTCGCGACGGACACCCGGTCCGTAGTTTATAGTACGCGAGCCGCACGATATTAGAGAAGGATCGCAAGCGCCTAAGAGCCGCTGCCGCTATATAATAGAGGATTAGGGGTATTTTTATTATTGTTTCGCATCGTATATACTAATATACTATTTCCTATTTAGGTTCTATTAATTGCTTTAGCAAGCAGGGGACTGCTTGTTTAAGTAAAAGGGTATTAAGGATCCTATTAGGTAGGCGCATTAGTTAGCGCCCCGCTGTAGGGTTTTCCCTAAAGCCCTAAGCGCCTATAAACTTAGCTAGTCAATTAACTATACATAGAACATAGTCTTAACGAAGCTTCCCCCAGCCGGAAGCTATAAGACTCTCTATTGTATGCCCGATCCGACCTTTAAAAGGCCTTAGGGGTGTTTATAAACAGCATACTGAAAATAGCTATAGCCGTCTATGTAGATAATCTTCTGTTTTTAGGCCTATAGAGCGTTTAATAACCTAAGTAATAGATAAAATAAATAATATCCTACCGATTGAATTATTAGGAGAGGTAAAAGACTTCTTAGGATTATCTATACATATAAACAGAGATATAAAGGAATTATATATATCCTAAGCAAATTATACAAAGAATAAAATAAAGGAATTTTATAAACAAAATATATAAACCTCTAATACACCTGCTATAAAAGGCGTGAAATTAAATAAATTAGGAATAAAAACCGCGTTAAAAAATAACATACTCTTATACTAAATGCAAATAGGCTCTCTATTATTTCTAGCCCTTTTTATAAGGCCTGATATCTTATATACTGTTATATCCTACGCGAGATTTTCTTCTTAACTAGACTCTTCGCATTTTAAAGCTCTCGATGTTATATAGAAATATCTTAATAAATTTCCTAACCTTTGCTTATACTATAACTATAATATACCGGCACCGGATTTTCACTTTATAGCTTATATGGATTCTAACTAGGCTAATGACCTTATAGACCGACGATCGGTCTCTCGATACTATTTCTTTATACGGAATAACCTAATAAGCTGGTTATATTAAAAACAAAAATCTATATCGCTATCTACTTCCGAAGCGGAGTATATAGGCCTTAGAGAGGCTAATAAAGAGGCCTTATACCTATATAGTCACTTAAATAGCATAGCAAAAGAGTTGTCTATACCTATATTAAGAAAAGTCCCTTTAATATTTTCTAATAGCTAATTAGCGCTTAAAATAGCAAATAACCTAAAATCCTATAAACTTCGGAAACATATAGGCCTTGCTTATAATTTCACTCGTAATAGTGTCTAGCTAGGCGAGATAGAGGTCTTTTATATAAAGTCTATAGACAATATTGCTAATATATTTACAAAAGAATTAGGGCATATATTAATTTCTAAATTTCGAGGTCTTTTAGGCCTTAAAATAGATCCTATATATAAAGATAAATAGAGGTTTTTAGCTACTCTTTCTTATGCTTTCTTCTAGCTTTCCTCTATATACCTTTAGTTTTTTACTCTATATAGGTTTACTAAAGAGAATACCCTTAAAAGCTTTTCACTTTATAAAAGGTTTTCTAAAAAGGTATAAAATATAATAGAGTTTTAAATTTTTCTCTATATAAATAAGAACTTTTCCTATAAAATAGGGTTTTTAAATAAAGAGAGAGTTTTTATTATTAGTTAGTTATAACGGACATTTATAAAGCGCACTTCTTTCTTATAAAATAAGTACCCTTTAAGAGAGGCTATAAGGGAGCAAATATCTCCCGAACTAGATATCGTATAGGTATTTAATAATATGCATAAAATCCACCGTTTAATAGTGCATAACATAATTGTGTCCCGGTTGCATTAGCGAGTCGGGGTGACAAGATACAGGAGTTATAGCATAAGGTGTGGGTGCTTAGACAGATACGTCGGTACTTACATATCTCGCTTACAACTACCCTCTACTCCGCAATAATAACTCCGCGACAACGGTGCTATATATCGGCGATGTCTTATGCGCGTTCTTTTCTCCGGAAATAGCGCTATTAGACGGCATAATAAGCCAATTGATATATACCCTAGTTCCTAAGATATTTGGCTATAAGAAGGCGCCGATATCCCTAGCTAGACAGACTATCACTAACAATTCAACAGCCGCTTTCTCTCTTAATTCTGCTCTAATCTTTATACTTCTTGCATCTCTATAATCCTCTACTATTAGTCCCTATCTTAATCTCTTAGTCCTATCGGCATAGTATCCTATTCGTAGAGCCTAAAGGGGGTTACGAAGGCGGTCTTCTCGTAGTTCTCTTAAGTAATACGTATATACTAAAAGCTATCTTTTAGGCTAATAAAAGCATAATAGCGGTGCCTAGCAATACGCTAGATCTCGTCTATTGTATTCGGTAGAGGATATACGTGCTTCTTCGTATAGTTATTAAGGACGCGATAGTCGGTATAAATGCGCTAAATGACTTAGCTATAAGCGTTATGCTAAAGGCCTATAGGTGCCTTTTTCGGTATTAATAATAGGGGCGAAGCCTATAGGCTAATAGACTTCCGGATGATAGAGCCTTTATATTTCTCGACGAAGTCCTTAATAGCTTACGCCTATAAGGGACTATACCGTCGTAGGCTCTGCCGAATAAGCGTAGCGTCGCCTATATTAATCCCGTAGACTATTCGAGCTAATTTATTACTACGACGAAGAGTAGGATTAAAGCATTCGGGGAATTAGGCGAGATACTAGTCTATATAGATCTTAGCCTAGTCCGGGGTAGTCTTATAAAAACGCGTAGTAAAGATCGGCTCTATTAACTACGCGTAGGATACTTGCCAATTGTTTTTCACCGCCTAGGTAGCGTCGCTAGCGGTAAAGGCGAAATTATCCTCGTTATCTTCTTCCGCCGTTACGGAATAGACCTACGACTTCTAAGGTCGTAGCATAGGCTAGTTTAAGAGGCGGCGTAGGCGAATCGCGCCGTTATCCTCGTACGAGAGACCTAAGGTATAAAAAAGAGAGCGGCTAAAGGTTAAGGAGCCCGGGAATATACCGTTAGAGACGATACTATAAGAGATAGTAACTAAGACGGTCTAGCCGTTGTCGTATAGCTACTATACCGAAATAAGGGTATTATCGCGGACGCTAGGCCTTAGGATTCCTCCGATTCCCTTTATCGTAGAGGAGACCTAAGAAAGGTATAGGGCGAGCTTATCGGTAAAGGAAGAGGCGACGTAATAAGAGGTTAACCTATAGTCGAAGAACGTAGATAAAGAAATAGCTAATAATACCGTTAAATAAGTAAGAACAACACTATATAGCTTACTAAAGCCTTTACGAAAAGGCTTTACTTTAGTATTAATGCTACCGC
This sequence comes from Ophiocordyceps sinensis, assembly GCA_012934285.1. Lineage (NCBI taxonomy): Eukaryota > Fungi > Ascomycota > Sordariomycetes > Hypocreales > Ophiocordycipitaceae > Ophiocordyceps > Ophiocordyceps sinensis. The sequence goes on from JAAVMX010000004.1 coordinate 10,682,281, forward strand.
TTATAGCTATATAGTAAGCGGTATCGCTATCTTAGTCGTAATAACCGGAATCTATTCCTTTTTATATCGCGGCGAGGATAGCCTCTATTTCGGCGTTATCCTCTTTAAACTAAGAGATAGGGTCCCGATCCTCGCTATTAGTATCGAGGACCTTAGTGTTAAAGTAAACGTACGGGCGGTTAACGCCTAAGTTACCGCGATAGCTTCCTCTACTACCTTTGCCTCTTTCGCCGCCGCGTTAGGCACGGCCGCGGCTAGTGCTAGTATTGCCGCGGTTGCGCTAGCGGCTGCTAAGGGTTTTAGCTATTTCGTATATCTTGCCCGTAATCTTAATATCGCGGCCTAAGGCAAAAGACGAAGAGGAGGACATATTGCCCGAGCCTCTATAGGCTAAGGCAGGCGTAGAAAGAAGCCTATAATCCTTAGCCTAATAGCTAGGCTTACCGTAATTAAAATAGGTATTACCTTAAGACGTAGTAGTAAAAGACGATAAGGCGGTATCGTTAGCGGGGTAGACTATAATGTCTATAGTTCGTAGGTCGGCAATAACGATGCCGGGCGGTATAGAGAGTATAGAGGCAGATAGCTAGGATAGGCTTAGCTTAACTATTTCTATAGTAGCCGGCTTATTCCCTATAGCCTTATTAACTCGCTAAGTCTAGAAGGGCGAGGCCTCTTGCGTGCGAATAGACGTAGAGGGCTTTCTATATATATCTTCTACGGGCTAGTAGGTCTATTCGCTAGCTAATAATACTATACTTTCGATTAACGCCGTGCCGTAAAGGGTTGCGATATTAGGCCTTAGCTAGGTCTAAATGCGCGGGAGATTATTCCGTATATACTATACGATAATGTTTCGTATACCTATGCTCTTTTTCTCGATATCGGGGAGGTTAAGAAACGCCTCCCTAATACGCTAGGCGAAGTTAAAGGGTACTTCGTCCTTAACGGGGGCTAACTACGCGAAGATAGCTAAAGGAGCATTAAGGGTACCGTAGTCTTAAAAAACGGTAAAGATGCCTTCGATAAAGAGTAATTAACTTAAGTAACGAACGTTAACTTAAGAAGCAACGTAGCCGAAATCCTTAGACAACTCGTTAACTATACGAGCTAGCTATAGGTTATATAGGATCTAGCTAATAACTAAGGTAGACTAAATCTACTACAATTTCTATAGTATAGTATAGTCCGCCTAATATAGCTTCTACTCCTGCTTTAGGATAACCTTATTCCTATTATTATAAACCTCCTCGTCGATCTTATAGGCTGCCTTAGCTTACGGCTATATATTCTTAACGAGAGCCTCCGTAAAGGCGTGAAAAGAAGCATTATATAGAATATACTAAAGGTAATTAAAATTAAAGCGGAGGCGGTAGCCTTATTCCTAAAGAGTAAACTAATTACTATTGCCTTCTTTAACGTATAGGAATACAATAACTTATCTTAGTTATAGGTGTTTACGCTGCCTTTATTACGGCTATTATCCCGGTTGCTGCTTTAGCTAATCCTACTAGCTAGAGCGTAAGAAACGCTTTACGCTAGTTATAGCAGTAGGCGGTCGAGCAGTAGCATCTACCGGAGGGGTAGTAGTTAGCGGAGTTATAGTCTACAGCGAGGAGGGCAATAGAGTAGATTTAGTAACTAAAGGAACGGGAATAAGAGCCGATAGACTATTAGGTTAAGTAGGGAGTTAAGCAAAGGACTCCCGTAGCTAATATAGCTTATGCCGCGGGGCATAACTATAAGCAAAGCTTTGCTATAGCTAGGGGACGCCTTAACAAAAGCGGGGCTTAAAGCATGTATCTGTTTACCTAATGCGGTTAAACCCTAGCAGAAGAATGTAGTAGCTAATAACCGTGTTGGATTTTATTAGTTAATATATCGGGATAAGCCCTACGGGACGTACTACTAATAGGAACCGAGGGATTTTTAGCCGGTTAAACCCCGGGGGAAATATAGCTAATAAGCGCACCGAATTTTTAGACTCTAGCCAATTATAGCATGTTATTTAAGGCCAGCTAGTAGCCGTACTTCGTTTATATAAGGGACCCCTACAATAAAAAAGCTTACTATATATATTAAGTAAGCAAAGCGGCTTGCCGCAACTTACACACATTCTGTGTTCTTTATAGCGTAAAGCAAGCTTTGCTTAATAAAGCGGTAACTATATCTAGGATACGCTTAATATCCTTACGCTAATTAAGGACCTTAGCGCGTATGCTTTAGTTAAAGTCGCTTTACTTCTATAGATGCTAGTTAGTCTATTTGCCGAGGTTAGCAACGCTTTTGCCCTTCCTAAGCTCTAGCTGCTGCTCCTACTCCTACTCCTGCTCCTAAGAGCTAGGGCCCGCTACGGTAGACTTACGGGTACGAGTCTCGTAAAGCAATTAGCTCCTTGCCTCGTCGTTAGAACGTGTTAGATCTTCGATCTACGGCCTACTAAATGAGGATGCGAGAGATGTGTGTTATAGCGGCCGTTAGGGCGCTTCTGCGGCTGTAAGGCCGCTGAAAGCAGTATATTTGTGTATATAATGATAATGCTTAATAATGCTTGTTGTGCCCGAAAAGGGGCTGCCTCGAGACCTTATTTAAGGGGTCTCTTGGCCTAATTTCCCGTCCGTGATCCCGCACGTGATCCTGCATGTGATCCCCTTACCCGCGGATCTGACATACCCCTTTAGCTTCGATCGCAATGCGAGGGAAGCTGGACTAATAATTAGTAAAGAGCTCAAACAGCTCATATCCGGGGTCTTTGCCAATTCAATCCATCAATCGGGGCGGATTATCGTATTCTTCCGGTCCTCCTTACGACCGACTATAGCAGTAATTGCAACTCGGCATTTTATGCCTTTACGCTGCCGTATACGCCTTTAGCGGCAACAACACGCCTTGTTCCTCCTGTATTAGTCGATTGGTCGATTGGTCGATCGCTTCGGACGGTTCGTGTGGTTTATTAGAGTATGCGGGCGGACGAGGGCTTCGTGTGGCCGAGGCTTGTGTGTGGCCGAGGGCTTTGTGTTGCCGAGGGCTCTGTATTTCCGAGGCTCGTGTGTGGCCGAGGGCTTCGTGTGTGTGTGGCCGAGGGTTGTGTTCCTAAGGGCTCGTGTGTGTGGCCGAGGGTTTTGTGTTGCCGAGGGCTCTATGTGGCCGAGGCTTAGATAAAGTCGAGGCTCGTGTGTTGCCGAGGGCTCTGTGTTGCCGAGGGCTTGGATAAAGTCGAGGCTCGTGTGGCCGAGGGCTTGGATAAAGTCGAGGCTCGTGTGGCCGAGGGCTCGTGTGGCCGAGGGCTCGTGTGGCCGAGGGCTCGTGTGGCCGAGGGCTCGTGTGGCCGAGGGCTCGTGTGGCCGAGGGCTCGTGTGGCCGAGGGCTCGTGTGGCCGTGGGCTCGTGTGGCCGTGGGCTCGTATGGCCGTAGGCTCGTGTGGCCGTGGGCTCTGTGTTTAGTGCGGACGAGGGAGTCTTCCGTCGCTGCGAGAGCTGCTTGCTTGAGTTGTTAATTAAGTAATGCGGACGAAGCCGCGAGAGCTATTTGCTCAAGTAAGTAAGTATGTATGAGGGAGAGGGACTCTACCGCTCGCTGCGACGAGGGACTCTGCCGCTCGCCGTAAGAGCTGCTTGCTCGAGAGCTGCTTGCTCGAATGAGTATGCGGACGAGGGAGTCTTCCGACGCCGCGAGAGCTGCTCGCTACGACGAGGGACTCTGCCGCTCGCCGTGAGAGCTAATTGCTTGAATGAGTGTTTGTGACGAGGGTGGTCTTTCGTCTTGCTGCGACGAGGGACTCTGCCGCTCGCTGCGACGAAGGACTCTGCCGCTCGCTGCGACGAGGGACTCTGCCTTTCGCCGTAAGAGCTGCTTGCTCGAGAGCCGTTTGCTCGAGAGCTGCTTGCTCGAATGAGTGCGACGAGGGACTCTGCCGCTCGCTACGACGAGGGACTCTGCCTCTCGCCGTGAGAGCTGCTTGCTCGAGAGCTATTTGCTCGAGAGCTGCTTGCTCGAGAGCTGCTTGCTGCGACGAGGGACTTTTTCCTTCTTTCCGCCGCCGCGAGCTATTAGCTCGTCGAGAGCTATTAGCTCGTGTGATGCTGCGACGAGAGAGTCTTCCGATGCCGCGAGAGCTGCTCGCTACGATAAGGGACTCTACCGCTCGCCGTGAGAGCTGCTTGCTTAAATAAGTATACGGACGAGGGACTCTCTCGCTGTAATGTATATTTATTATAACGATAAAAGAGTTCTTCTCTTCCTGCCGCCGCGAGCTATTAGCTCGGTCGAGAGCTATTAGCTCGTGTGTTAGATAAGTGCGCGGACGAGGGAGTCTTCCTCCCGTCGCTGCGATTGTGTTTTTGCTGCGACGACGAAAGAGTCTTCTTCTTCTCTTCCCGCCGCCGCGAGCGCTTGCCGCAACGACGAAAGAGTCTTCTTCTCTTCCCGCCGCCGCGACTACTACGTGCTACGACGAGAGAGTCTTTCTCTTCTCCTCTCGCCGCCGCGAATATATGTTTGCTACGACGAGAGAGTATTCCTCCCGCCGCCGCGATGTATATATCGTAACGACGAAAGAGTCTTCTTCTCTTCTCTTCCGCCGCCGCGAGCTATTGGCTTATAAGCTAATAGCTTGTGTTTTGTCTAAGTGTGCGGACGAGGGGTCTTTACCGCTCGCCGCGTATAGCTTATATAGTCTTATTTATTTAATGCCACGGAGGGGTTAACTCCTTAATTATAGGCTTATTTAATGCTATAGAGGGGTTAACTCCTTAATGTATAGACTTATTGTTTTTAATACTACGGAGGGGTTTGCTCCTTAATATAGGCTTATTTAATGCCACGGAGGGGTTTTGCTCCTTAATATAGACTTGCTTAGCTTAGCTAGCTAACGAGGGAATTACCCTCTTGCCTCTATGTAAGAGAACGAGCTTAGGGGGGGTATATAATTATTGTTAATCCACAAAGGGACACAGCTATAGACTAAGTCTAAATGTCTATATATACGATATAGAGGTTACGTAGGATAATATATAATATAACCTAACACTATAATAGTATATCCCCCTTAAATCGGCGTTCGACTTAAACGCTTAAAAGGGGCGATAGGCTTATAATAACGAAGGAAATCTATATTAACCGGTCCTAAAAGCGGGCCTAATATAGAACGAGAGAAGAATAAAGAGAAATAAAAGATAAAATAAAGAATCTAACGCGTGCTATCGTAACGTAAATTATATTAATAAATTATACTTATTATTACTTAGATAAAGGTAAAGACGTAAGGAAGGCTATATAAAAGGCCGGTTTAAGCTTAGTCGGGTTAAAGGCGTAAAAAGCCTTAAGGTCGTCTTAGCAGCCGTTAAGGTAAAAGGAGTCCTCTTACGTAAGGGGGCTATAACGCTATTAAACGCGATACTTAATCTTCCTAAAGGCGTACTAGCGTTATATAAGGATAGAAGAAAACTCCTACTTAAGGTGTATATCGTCGCCGTCGTCGTCGCTAGGGGAAAGGAGAACGCCGTTATCGGCGGGCCGGACGTTAAGCTCTAACTAGCCGGGCAAAAAGGGCTCTTAAGTCTTAGTAAAGAGGGAGTAATAAAAAATAAAGTAAAGGCGGCTGCCTTTAAGGAGATAAAGAAGATACGCCGTCTTATATACCTTAAAGACCTTATATAAGCCCTCCCGCTTATAGTCGAGCTTCTTTATAAGACGGAGAGTCTAGATTTAGTAAGTGCTAAGGAATACTATATCGCTGGGCTAGTACGCTAGGGCGGGAGTCCGCCGGGCGTCCGCGTAGCGAGCCTAAGTAACCTAGGCATCCTCGATCGTATCGTAGAGGAAGTTAGAGATACGCTAAAGGCGGGAGGCAAGCGCGTTACCGCGGAGGTATTCCTTCCGCTACTAGGGGGTTATACCGGGCGGGGGGGGACTAAAGGGCTTAGTGCTAAGCTTTAGGTAGAAGCTATAATTAGCGAAGAAAAAGGAGAGGCCGGTAGATTTAAAGACCTAATTATTAGTAGTAAACTTAGCGAAGGGAAGGAGGTCGACTTAATCGTCTTAAAGGTAGGTAGTATAATAACGAAGGTAAACCTCTATTTAAGCGTTTGCGATCTTAGTCTAACCGTCGGTCTAAAGGTAGTAGGTAGAGCTAAGGTAAAGGCGGTAACTAAGGCGGCGATTAAGCTACTACTAGAAAGCCAAAATAAACTAAGTACTACGATCGCTAATAATAAAGGCTAAGGTACTATAGAAGGACTAAACGTAGGAAATAAACGCGTTAATAACGTCTTTAACGGTTATTAAAGGTATTAAGACGTAGTAACGTATTTTCGTAAGGCGGTCGACGATAACGAGGATATTAGAAAACTTAACGCTATTATAGCGGTAGATAGGGAGGTCGGTAATAAAGTCGACGGATATATCGGTCTATAGGGCAAAGGGAATACTTAAGGGCTAAAGTAGGCCTTAAGGGGAGGAACGTAGGGATTTAGCGTATAAGCACGTATAATAATTCCGTATAAAGCTAGAAATAGACTTATATATACCGGGCTAGATATAAGACCGGCGGTAGAGGCTAGCGGTCTTCGTACGTCTAAGGTAGCCGGCAAGGGGGGAGGTATAAGCACGGACGAGGATCTAAAGAATTAAGGCGTCGTTAGGGGGAGGCCTAGTCCTAAGCCGTATCGCGTTCGGTTAAGACGAGGAGAGAGGACGTAACGTAGTTAAGCTAACGCTAGAGATCGGCAGCGTGCTTTTAAGCAACGGCTGCGTGCTCTTAAGCGATAAGCACTCCTATATTTAACTTAACGTAAGCATTATTAAGGTAAGTAAAGGCCTCGATCTAAGGGGCGCGGAAGTCGTAAGTAGCGTTAGCCTAAATATAAGCGAACGTGCTAAATATAGGCCGTTAGGCTTAAAGAAGGGCGGCGAGGCGGGGGTAGTAGGAAACGTACTTAGTCTAAGGCTTTAGGTCGGTAAAAGCCGGCGGGGTAACGGCCGGGGTAACGGACGGAGGATCGGCCTCTATATAGTCGGTTATCGTAGATTATAGGGCAATAGGATAGGGTAAGGGTAAGGGAAAAGTAAGGAGGGAAATCTATATAATTCGCGTTAAGACGGCGTATCTATACCGGGAAAATTCTAATAATCGAGGAAAACTTAGTCGAAAGGGTCCGGCGAGGAGGCGGACTTACGTCGCGAAGAGGGGAGATTAGAAAAGAAAAGGGTAAGATAGCGAGATTATTAATTAAGGGCAATAGGATAAAATAGTAGATTAAACTATAAGAGAACGAGCTTAAAGGGGGTATATAATTATTATTAATCTACGAAGGGACATAGCTATAGACTAAGTCTAAATGTCTATATATACGATGTAAAGGTCACGTAGGATAATATATAATATAACCTAACACCGTAACACTCTACTAGTAGTAGTAGGATGTGTATTTAGCTAGCTAACGAGGGAATTACCCTCTCGCCTCTACTAGTAGTAGTAGGATGTGTCTTAGCTAGCTAACGAGGGAATTACCCTCTCGCCTCTACTAGTAGTAGCAGGATGTGTTTTTAGCTAGCTAACGAGGGAATCACCCTCTCGCCTCTACTAGTAGCAGGATGTGTGTTTAGCTAGCTAACGAGGGAATTACCCTCTCGCCTCTGCTAAAAGCAGTATGTATTATTCTTTCTAGTGCCGTAAGGTAGTCTTTTGCGGGCTTTCTTTCGATATATTAGTGCCGCTTAGTGTAGGCTTTCTTTCGATGTATTAGTGCCGCTTAGTGCGGGCCTTCTTTCGATATATTAGTGCCGCGAGTTTTACGGGCTTTCTTTCGATATAGTGCTACGAGGATAGTTCTCGCGGGGTTTATTCGATATATTAGTACCGCGTGTTTTACGGGCTTTCTTTCGATATAGTGCCGCGAGGATAGTTCTCGCGGGCTTTATTCGTTATATTAGTGCCGCGTGTTTTATAGGCTTTCTTTTGATATAGTGCCGCGAGGATAGTTCTCGCGGGCTTTTGTTCGATGTAGTGCCGCGAGGTGGTTCTCGCGGGCTTTATTCGATATAGTGCCGCGAGGGTAGTTCTCGCGGGCTTTATTCTCGATGTAAGAGGAATCTAGTCCTCTTGCCGAGCATAATTAGCTTGGCTATCTCGCGGTTTAAAGGGGGCCTAATAGTTAAATAGTGGCTTCTCTTAGTAGCTTAGCTAGAAGACTAAGACTCTTAATTATTAGATCTTCGATCTACGGCCTACTAAATAAGGATGCGAGAGATATATGTTATAGCGGCCGTTAGGGCGCTATAGCGGCTGTAAGGCCGCTGAAAGCAGTATATTTATATATGTGATAATAATGCTTAATAATGCTTGTTGTGCCTAAAAAGAGGCTGCCTTAAGACCTTATTTAAGGGGTCTCTTAGCCTAATTTCCCGTCCGTAATCCCGTACGTAATCCTGTATATAATCCCTTTACCCGCGGATCTAATAGAATAGGGAGAGCCCGGGGGGAATGCTCCTACGATGTTTAATATATTAATAGGTTCGGTCGGGGTAGGTAGTATTTATTATAGGTAGTGTTCGTTATAGGTGGTATTCGTTATAGGTTATTGCCTTACGTTCGCTATAGGTTAGTAGGAATCCGATTTCTAAAGAGCTAAGGGTAACTCTTTAAAAATACGTATTTTTAAGGCTTTTAGTCCTCGGAATAGCTGTATAAAGACCTTATGGCTTCGCGTTGCGTGGTTAGAAGGAAGCTACGTTAAGTTTATATTCTATGTGTTAATTGATTATCTAGAGGTTATAGGCGCGTAGGGTCTTTATGAAAAACCCTGTGCGGTGCGCTAACTAATGCGCTTATACTAATAGGATCCTTATTAGTAGGGGGAATAGGAGCTTAAGAAATAAGGGCATTAGGGGCAATAGGGACATCGGTAATAAGGGCAGGCTTAAGGATAGTTAGCTAGTTAAACTAATATATTGTTAGGTATAGGGTCTATTGTTATTACGTCGCACTAGGAATAGTTGTCTAACCGGGGGCTAGAGCCGCACCCGGGGCTATAGTCGGTAGTGTAAATGCAACAATCGTGCCCTAATTAAATGTCTAATTTATATACTCTTTAGCATGCTATTATAGTGGTTTAGGAATAGTCTATAGTTTAAGAAACTGCCTATTAAAGCCTTAATTTTCCACGCCGGTATAGATCCTACGTCTCTTAAGGAGTTTACGTAAGGCCCGTTTATAGCTCTAGTTAACTTCCTATATCTATAGAAGCTATCCTTAAAAGTATTCTTAGAAGAAGGCAAGGGCTTCGTAGCCTTAGTTATCTTTATCGTATATATACTCGTAGAGGAACCTTATAGTATATATTATAGCCTCTACTTTACTTAGGTTCTCTAGGTCGGGTTAATATTATTTATCCTAAATTATAGGAATAGCTAGCTACGTGCGACGATATAGTCGCACACACGTAATGCACGTGATCCTAGGGATCACGTGCACGTACAAGGGAGCTACGTTACTGCAATAGCTTCACCTTACTTAGCTAGTAATACAACCTAATATAACTATACTGTTTACCCTATAAGGTCGACCTAGAGACCTACTAACACTGATTAGTGATTAATTCGGTCAATTATAGACAGCTAGGTAGAAGAGATAAGATTCGTAACTATCGAGTAGTATAAAATACCTTCGGGAACACTTAGGGACGGTTATCTTCGTGCTAAGAATAAAGATATCTCCGACCCGGTCTAACGGTCGAGACGTTTTTCCCTAGCTTTTATTAAGCCCGTCACTCCTATTAGATAGGTTAGGCTAATATAAATAAAGTGCGTCTATAACGCAAGATAACTATCGTAAAATCCCTTACGATACTAACGATAATAGCTTCTTCTTTAACCCTAGTCCTATTAAAGAGGACTCCCCCTACTCTTAAGAAATACCTCGCTAACGTGCTAATCCTAGATAGCTTCCTTTCGGCGATGGATATCGACCTTTAGAATAATAAAGTATTACTAGAGGAGCGCAACGAGACTGCCCTTATAACATATACTACACGATTCCTATTATTCTATCACTACGATATTAGTCTATAAGACGACGAGCTTCTTAGGTACTTCTAAGAGCATTTCTAAGGGTAGACTAAGGAGACTTAGGAAGTGTTAAAGAGGGAGTTTAGGAGGGAAGTTAGGCTTCTCCTTAAACGACGAGGCATCTACCCTAGCCTAAACAACACCTTGTTCCTAAAACAATTTATTACTCTATAATTAGCGGAATTAGTGCTAAACTAGCCTAGGCAAGCTTAGGCAATAACGAAGTTCGATATCGGAATAACGGCATATAATATGAAAATTCTAGGCATTTAAGGCATTAAGCAATAAGATAACACCCTATCTCCTGCCCTAGACCTATCTCCTGCCCTAAACCCGGCTCTAGGCCCGGTAGCTATTCCTAGTGCAATGCAATAATAATAGACCCTACACCTAACAATATACTAGTTCACTTAGCTAATTGCGCCTATTGCCCTTATTGCCCTTATTCCCGTTCCCCTAACTGCTGTCCTAGCACCTGCTCCTACTAAAGGCACTATTGCAACTATAAGCCATTTACCTACTATTAATGCTTATACTACGATCCTACTAATCGAAGTTCTAAACGTCGATATAGACGCCGACCTCTAGTAGAAATTCGCTAAGCTCTAGAGGAAGGATAAGTATTATACGGGAAAGCCCTATAACCTCTTCGACGATAAGGTCTACTTACTTATAAGAACCTGCTATAGGCTTAAAGTCTAACCTAGTTAATTCTATAACCTATTCTCTTAGATTCTAACGGATAGAGCTAAGACTTTCTATATCTAATACGTTAAGTTAACTATATCGTTCCGTATAACCTATAATACTATTAAGCAATATTTTAACACAGATATTAACTATAGTTATTATTTTACTAACTAGATAATAACGATATTTAATAAGGTCCGTACGGAAAATCCCTCTATGCCGCTTTATAAGGTTCTCTAGACTCTCTTTAATAAACTTTAACTATATTAGAGAGCCCTTAGTAAAGACTACGATAGTAATATTCCCCTTCGTATATCTCTTATTAACGCGTGCCGCGGTATTCCTAAATTAAAGTACGCCCTCTTTAAACCCGCCTAAAAAGTCTAGACTATTATTATAGTACTATATTATATAACATAGTATATAGTGATATGCCACGTGACATATAGTCCTATATATAAACGAGCCCTTAGCCTCTATAGTTCTTCTCCTCTTTATAGAATAATAAGGTTATCTAGCTATTACCTAGTGCCGTAATAGTTTATTCTATCTCGTATTACGCCCTGTCGCGATCACTAGCTTTATAAACACAGTCTTAGTAGCTCTATTACCTTATCCCTTTAGTCGTCGCGACCTAAGCGTAACCCCTAAGAAATTATTCCCCTAAGCCCCTAAGCCCCTAAGAATTTTTTCCTAGCCTATAGAAACCTATATAGCCTATAGAAACTTTTTATAGTCCTTAATAAACACCCCCTAGACTAGATACTCCTCCTTCCTCCTAATAGCGGACACACCTATAGCCTCTAACGCTACGGGCGACGGTCTAAAAGCCCTTGCTAAGGAGTTTATTAGTGAATTTCCTTAGATCGCCTAGGCGATTAAGAGGTTCGATAACGTAGTCCCGGTCGCTAATGCGTAGGAGACCTAGGAAAACCTTTTAAGCCTAGATACCCGATATATTCTTATATATATCGAGGAGAGTCTTCGCTCCCTTCGCTTAGCGGAGGCCTCTTAGGTTAACCGAAATACTAGGTTAAAGGAACGCGTAACTATACGAGATTAGCTTTTAGCTACGAAGGATTAGCTCTTAGCTATAAGGGAGTAACTTCTTAAGGCTAAGGACCTTATAATCTTAACTATAAAGATATTATAGTCTTAGACGATAACCTTAATATAGTCGTTTAGAAAACGAAAGACGGTAGACCCTCCGATCTTTATTAAATAGGGGTCTACCTCCGACCGTTAACGTAAATATAAGGCTTAGGAACTTAAGATATAGGGTATCTTCCTCCGCGATAGTATATAGTTCGACTTAGATAGCGCCCGCCTCCTTTATATTAGCGATAGGCTTAGTAAACGGGCCTACGACTTTATTAAAGATAGGATAGCTACTATTATAGCTAACCTATCCGAGAGGGAGAAGTAGGAATAGCCTACTACGATAACGCTCCTTATAGCTTTAGGCAGGTAGTATAAGGTTTTAGACTTAACGTAAGCCGCTAAAAACATCCTCGATAATTTCCCTTAAGGCGATAAGAACTATTAGATCTAGAAGGCAGACCTTAACGCCTATATACGTTAGGTAAGGAAGATAAAGGAATAGTAAGTCGACCTCCTCCGGAAGTTTATATCGAAGGATATAAGCGATCTTATTAAGAATATATAGACTAAGATCCCCGATACCGACTACGAGAAGTAGTTAGCATAAATATATATCTTTATAAAAAACCTCGCTAACTATACTTATCGTTAGAAGCTTAAGAAGAAAGCCGCCCCCCGTTTGTAGTTCCCGCCGACGCTTATATCTGCCCTTACCTTAACCGCCTTAGCCTAACCCCTATACGGTAACCCTATAGACCTCGACTAGCTTTCTAATATTAAACGATAATTTAGGATCGACAATAAACTCTATATAGCTTCTAGAGAGCCTAAACACTAGAAGGAGGCTTACGACCTAGCTAAGATAGCGAATCCGCTTCTAATACCCTTAAGTTAGGGTAGTCCCTAGTTTTAGGGCTAGGGCGCCCCTTCCCTTAGCTTCGGCCGAGGATCTTAGGGCGCCCGCGGCGGCGGGTATAGCTAAGGCTAGCTCGTCTATACGGCCGACTACGAATAAGGCCGTATCCTTAGGAAAAAAGATACGGATTTATAAAGCGAGCGGCCGGCGTCGAGGCTATTGCTAAAAGATATACCCCTAGAGTAAGTCGCTCCTAAGGGTTATATATAAGGGAGGATAAGAGGATTAGGTCGTTGCTTTTAGATAGAACGGATCTTCGGATTAATTCGTCGAATAGTAATAAAAAGTTAATCCTTCTCTATACTCGTCTCTACTCTACGCGTAACCCTTAGTCCCTTTACTATATTAATACGTTATCCCTCGTAGATTTTAGCTATACTACTATAGCGTTCGCCGATCTTTACGCTATCGTACGGAAATATAACGTTACTATAAAAAAGCTCCTTAAACCTTTACCGCTTTAACTAGCCGACGGTATACCCTTAATATAGATAATAGACTACTTTATAGCCTAAATAACTATTAGCAAACATATAGAACTTATGCTCTTCTTCGTTACGAATCTATTACCCTTTACCCTAATTATCCTAGGTATCCCCTAGCTTTAGGAATATAAACTAACTATACTTTAAAAATCTCTCTAAGTCCGCTTCGATTCCGATTACTATATAAGATACTGCCTGCCTTTAAGCATAATAGCCGAGGATAGGATAGCTCTTAAGACTCTTATTACTCCCGCGCTTAAAGGGCATTAGTTACGTCGGAAAGTATATTTTTCTAACGTCGTAGAGATTTAGATAACCCTAGCGTTTACTCCGAAATAAAGGGTCCTTATAACGATAGAAGACGTGCCGGAAATTCCCTTTCGGCAAGAAGAGACTAATATCCTAGAAGTCTAGACTATCCTACCGGGAAGTTATATATCTATAGACTTATCTACTAAAGAATATCTACCCGAGCAGGCATTATACCCCTTAAACCTTAGCTAACCGATTTAATATGCCTTATATAGGATATAGCTATTCGCCTAGGAAACCGCCCGCTTAATATCCCCGATTAGCCCTTTAGACTCCCCTAAGACTCGAGCCTTTAAGGCCACTCCGCCGTAAACTACTTTAGTAGCTCGCTTACTCCCTATTCGCCTTACCGCCGGCCGTCGCTACGTTCCCACCCGATAGGGCCGGACGAGACGCCCCCGCCGGCGTATACGATAAGAAGATTAAATACCCTTAGATATAAACGATATCCGCTATATATAAGTAATTAACTTTATTTAATTTTATAAATAGGATAGTATCTAGGCGATGCGAATTAGTATATCTAAATTAGCTAAGCTAGTTAAGGAGGGAGAAAATCTACGACTCCTTAACGAACTCCTAGTAGGCCTAGTTAAGGTCCCGGAACTATCCGAAACCTCTTTCTAACGCGTTATTACCGGGGACTATATAATAGAGGTAGCTTAAGCCGCTTTCCCTAAACGTTTTTATAATTTCCTTTAGATAAACGTCCGGGATATAGCTAATTCCGAATCTTTATTTCGGAGGGTCGACGAGACTAATATAGAAAAATTCCTCTAAGTGAAACCGGAAGTTATAGAGGCAGATATCCTAAAGAAACTCCTAAAAGAGTTTTAGGATAAGCTTCCTTATTTCCTTCTAAAGAATGCGAACGAGCTGCCCTTATACCGCCCTTAAGATTATAAGATCGAACTTATACCTAGCAAATAAGCTCTATACTATAGAAATCGGCCTATATCACCCGTAGAACTCCGCTGCATTAAGAAGTAGATTAACGATATACTTAATAAAGGCTTTATTTAGGAGTCTTCTTCTCTAGCCGCGGTACTACTAATCCTCGCTTATAAACCGGGCGGTAGTATCTATATCTATTATAACTACCGAGGTTTAAATTAGGTTATAGTTAAGAACCGATATCCCTTGCCTTTAATCTACGAAACACTAGATTCTCTCTACGACGCTAAGTTTTATATAAAGCTAGACGTAATTGCTATATTTAACCGTATTTAAATCGCCGAGGGTTATAAATAGCTTATAGCATTTATTATACGCTTTAGACTATTCGAGATATTAGTTACCCCCTTTAGCCTTTATAACGCACCGTCGACCTTTTAGAACTATATTAATTATATACTTTATAATACCTTTAATAATTTCTATATAGTATATCTTAATAACGTACTAGTCTTTTTAAAGACTAAGGCGGAATATAAGAACTATATGCGAATAGTTATCTAACGTTTAAGCAACGTAGGGCTTTAAATTAATATCGGGAAGTTAGAGTCTTATATAACGAAGACTAAGTACCTTAGATTGATTATTTCGATATCTAGCATAAGCATAGACCCTAAGAAGGTATGTATAATCACGGCTTAGAATACCCCGACTTGAGTAAAAGAACTCTAGTAGTTCCTTAGGTTTATAAACTTCTACCGTCGTTTTATTAAGGGATACTTTAGTATTATCTCCCCGATAACTACGCTACTTCGAAAGGATTCCCGTTAGTCTTAGGGACCCGAATAAGCTGCCGCGTTTAAGGCCCTTAAACTTGCTTTTACTATTACCCTAGTCTTAGCCTGTTTTAACTACTTAAAGAAAATAGTTATTAAAACTAACGCTTTAAATTAGGCCTTAGAAGGAGTCTTTTTATAAACCGGAGACGACGGATATCTTTACCCTATTGTGTTTTTTCGTTAAAGCATACGCCCTTAAGTATAACTACGAGATCTATAATAAAGAGCTATTAGCAATTATTAAAGCGCTTAAGGAATAGCGCTTAGAACTCTAAGGGACTACCGAGGCGTTTAACGTTATTATAGACTGTAAGAATCTTTAGACGTTTATATCTATAAAGCAATTTAACTAACGATAAGTGCGCTAGGCCGAGTTCTTTTCCTAGTTTAACTTCGTGATTATATACCGCTTAGGCAATAAGGCGATTCTCCCCGACGCTTTTAGCAAGCTCCCCGGCGATAGACTAGCTACCGTAGACGATAATAGACTCCTCTATCGAAATTAGGTAGTTATCCTTAAAGAGAAAGTCGACCCGACTATCTTAAAAGAACTCTTAACCGATTCCTATGCCTTAAAGGAAGACCTTAACGCAATCGCCGCCTTTAGACTAAACGCAGCTAGTAAATCACTCGATAAGCTTATCCGTAAAGTATATTAATAAGATAATCTTACCTAAGATATAGTAGCGATACTCTAGGATCTATACGCCTAACGCTAGCTAAAGTATATCCGAAAGCTCTTATATTACGATATATCCGAATATTAGTTAATTAATAGACGTATTTTTTTCCGCGACCGGCTCTTTATCTCTAATACCCCGGATCTCTGCCTTAAAGTCGTTTATCGATCTTATAGCAGTAGCTTAGTAGGACACCTAGGGAGGGTAAAAACCCTTAATCTATTAAACCGAATATACTAATAGCCGAGGATTTCTTACTTCGCCGCTACGTTTATTAAAGACTATACTCTCTATCTTCGGACTAAGACCCCCCGCTCGTCTCCCCTTAGATTCCTAAAACCCCTCGCTCTACCGGTCCGACTATAGGCCGATATATTAATTAATTATATTATAATACTCCTTAAGTATACTTAAAATAGGAAGACTTATAAGAATATACTTACGATAGTTAATAAGCTTACGAAGATAAGATATTTTATCCTTATTACCGGCCTTTCTATAAAAGAATTAGTCGACTCCTTTATCTACGTAGTCTATCGCCTATATAAAGCACCCGATACTATTATCTCCGACTAAGGCACTTAGTTTATCTTTAATTTTTAGCGATAGCTTAGCACTCGTTTAAGAATAACGTTAAAACTAAGCTTAGTATAGCACCCGGAGACTAATAGTTAAACCGAAATCGTTAACGCTACAATAAACAAATATATTTAAGCCTATATTAGCTTTACCTAAAATAACTAAGTCGACTAGCTCCCGCTCGCGGAATTCGCAATAAATAATTAAGTAAACGAAACAACCGGTATTTCTCTATTTTTCGCTAACTACGGCTTTAATCCTCGTCTCGGCATTAAACCTATAGGCCCCCGACCCTTAACGCTTTTATTATAGGCAAAGAAGGAATTCCTTTACGCAGACGTAATAGCTAGTCGTTTCGACCGTATCCTTATTTAGCTTCGAGCTCTTATATAAGCCTTATAATAGAAATATAAGGATAATGCTAATATAAAGCAGGACGAAGGATTTCTCTTCCGACCTAGTAATATAGTTATAGTTTTATTAGAGAATATAACTACTAATCGCCTAAAGAAAAAATAAGACGATAAATAAGACGGTCTTTATCCTATTCTCGAGGTCTACCGTAGCGCTATAGTTATCGACCTCCTAAAGTATATCCGAGTTAATAAGTCTTTCTATACGTCTAAGGTATAGCTCTAGACAACGGAAATAATACCGGGCTAAGCATAGATTAATTAAGAGGAACGACGTAACGTCGTAAGCCGTATCGTAGAATGCGATAATAACGGCAATATCGAAGAAATATAGGAATTTAAGAAGATCCTTAACGTATACAATAACGAAGCCCTAACCCTAACTTATCTAATTAAATAGAAATATTACTAAGAACCGACCTAGCAGCCTAAAGATAACCTAAGAGGTTGCCCTAAAGCTATTTAACGCTTCTATAGATACAACTTAGATAAGCTAGGCCCCTTAGATTAAGCCCGCTTATAAAAGATTCCTCTATTACATACGGATTTCTAGCGAAAATGATATTTCTTAGCGATTTAGGGACTAAATCGTCTTTAGAGGGGGAGTACTATTACAGTACTATATCACATAATATAGTACATAGTAATATACTACGTGACATATAGTCCTATATATAAACGAGCCCTTAGCCTCTATAGTTCTTCTCCTCTTTATAGAATAATAAGGTTATCTAGCTATTACCTAGTACTATAACACTTCTTAACTAGGAATTAATTATAGAAGGTTACGGTCTTTAGCTTATTCCTTAACCCCGGGGGACGCCCGCGTTTACGGGGCTACGGCGGAGCCGGTAGTGCTTGTGCCGGAGAGGGGGAAGGATCTAGCTCGGGAATTTCGTCCGGAGCAAAGGAATCGACCTCGGAGAGGGTGTCTATATCATCGAGGGCAAGGGGATCCGGGGTATCGTCCTTACTATAGTAGTACGGCTGCATAAGGGTAAAGCGGAAGACTATAAGGCCGTTGACGGTCTCGATAGTAACGTCGTAGCCGTTAATAAAGGCAATCTTATATAGACCTTACTATCCTCGCTTCTCTCTCTAGACGCGGACTTTACTCTATAGCGGTAGTAATAGAGTATTAAGGGTTAAAGTGCCGTTTCGAGCTTATAGGCTATCCCTAACTTATCGCGCGGCGGCGAGCTACCGTAAGGCTTTTATAGCCTTCTAGATAGTCGCGGCTCTCTATACCGTAGTTGCCGAAGGTAGGGAGTCCTAAGTCATCCGTAGGTATACTCTAAACATAAGGAGCGTAGGGACGAGGCCGTTTAGTCCTACTATGTCGTTTACGGCTTTAATAGCTATTTATAGGACCGATTTAAGGGCCGTTGTCCTACCGATTTCGGCGTATATTATTTCAAACGCACGACGGAGCGGGCTATAATACCTTTTAACCTTACCTATAGACTAATATACCTTAACGGGGATCTAAGTATACGTAATACCTATAATACAAGCCTCGTTGCGAAACTTAGTTAAGGCGAAGTTAGTGCCTACGTTATGCCGGATGAAGTTAAGGGGGCTAAGGTATATATCGATCTATAGCGCCTTAAGTATCTCCTACGTATCCTTAGCCGATATAGACGGGAGGAATCGCGCTCTTTAGAAAGAGGTCGCTATATCGACCGCGTATAGCACTAGGCGGGTGCTACTGCCGACCTCTAGGTATATTACGTCGACGATAACCTCGAAATTGAATTTTTAGTCATCCTTTAATATAAACCTAAACCTCTAGGGCGCTAGCGTATAGAGCTAGTAGTAATAGCAGAATTTTAAGATATCCTTAAGTATTTCTACTAAGATATCGTTATGCCTTGCTTATTTCAATAGGTAGTAAAGTCTATTAACGGCCGGATAGCTAAATCGGCGGTAGAGCGTTTGTATCTCGGCTTTAGTTAAGAAGACGACTACGTTCTCTTCCTTACTAAAGAAGAACTATAGATATCCCTATTTACGGACAATAGGGACGCTAACACTAGGACCGATAATCGTATCGGTAGTATTATTAAAGTATACGCCTAGGCGATCTATATCAGCTAGGCAGAGGAGGAAAGGGGTAGTCGTTCTTAGCACGTAGAACGTAATATAGCTAATTAAGGTCTTAAGGGCAACGGAGCCGAGGGAACGCACGTCCTCGCCGCTGCCGAATTTAATATAGGCCTAGCCGGCGGTAGACTCGTTAAGCACGACGGAGGGGTCTTCTCGTTGTAGGGCGAGATATTAGTCTTAACCTACTATAGAGACTATAGCTGCTCTAGTGTCTACGAGGATGCCGTAAAAACGGTCTTTCGAGTAATAGTCGAAGACGAATTGCGTAGCTAGGACGCTTAACTAGTCTATCCCTTATGCGTCCTCGCCTATAATTAAATAGTTAAAGGAATACTAATATAGGATTTGCGAGGCTTGCTACTTAGTTAGTTCTTCGTCGTTACTAGCCTTATCGTTACGCTACTTAATAGCGGCCTATAGAGTCTCGTCACCTTTATATTCGGTAAGATAGGCCTCGAATCCTATGCTAGGGTTGCCGGTTAGTAGGCATTAAGCGTAGTATTAAGCCTTAGACCTAGCTCGTTCCTATAGGGTATGCTTTATCGACTAGCATCCTTCCTTCTAATAAATAAAGCACTTCCTCGACTATTAGCGGTTGCTAAAGCTATTGCCGCCGCTACGAGGGCTACGGTAGCTTTATCCGCTGCTCCCGCTAAACCTACGGCCGTTGCCGCGGTTGTTAGTATATCTTCGGTCGGTATAGAATACGCTTAATAAATTATATTTATTATTTATATTTATTACTTCGTTACGATATTACACAAACGTGCCGGACGTACCGTTCTCGGCTTATATCGATAGATAGGTCTTTAGGGAGGAACGTAGCGCGGATAATAGCTTTTCTATAGTCTTAAGGGGGTTATATAGCGTATAGCTAAATTCCGGGACGTTTCGGCATACGTTAAGCAATATAGTGCGAAGGGGGAGGTCTTTAGCGAACTTAAATCCTAGGGCGCGTTCACATCGTTATAGCTTATCGAAAAGGGTCTATAGGACTTCCTATTAGGTCTTATTTAAATGCTTAACTCGTAGCTTTTTAAAAGTTATAGTGCTTTAATCTACCTAATAGTGCTAATAGTTTACTTTAGTATTAAAGTAAGCTATTAGTAGGTCGTAGGCGTGCTTAAATATACTATCCTACTTTATATATTAGATATAGTAGTCTTAGGCTCGGCTAGTAAGGATCTAGGGAAAGAGGGCATAGAAATAGCCGGGCTAGGCCTTAACTATATAATAAACGTCTATAAAAATACGGACTTTATTATTAAGAATATTATAGGACTCTCCTATATAATTCTTACTCTTATGCTATAACTTAATAAACTTTTGCGGGAGGTCTACGTCTATCTCCTTATTCGGAACGTCGTAGGGGGGAACTATCGTATAGGCTGCCTTTACCGTCATGTTTATCGGAGGGGTCTTAGAGAATTAGTACGAAGTCGGGTAAAGTATTATTAGCGTTTTTAATATATCTCGGAACGGAAGGGCCTAAGGGTTCGGGAACGTGCCGGGTATTTAATCTCGCGGGTACGAGCTAAGATTGACGGAGGTTACACATATCGAGGTTATTAAAGCAAAAGAGGGTTCTAGCGCGAATATAACTGCCGGGGCGGTCGGTAGTATAGGGGGGATAGCCGCGGGCGTAGAAGGCGCGGTCGCAAAGGTTGCTGTAGGAGCTAGGGTTAGGGCAATAAGAGGCGCGGTTAGGGCCGTGCCTAAGGCGACTAGAGAAGGAGGGTTAGTTACGGCAGCCGGGGCTATAACGGATGTATTCCTTACGAACTTTTAGGTTCGCTTATCGTAGAACTTTAACTATTCTAAGGGTAGTTCGTCCTTAGGCTAAATTAGGGGAATCTGCTAGCGCTAAAGCATTAAAAATAATGCCGTAAAGCTAAGGTTTAAGGCGCCGGTCTAGATCCTACGGGACCGTAAGAAGGATTTAAGGGCCTTCTTAAAATACCTATCTCCCCGGTTCTATATAGCCTCTATCTACCCGTTAAAGTAGTCCTAGAAGTCTAGGAATAACTCGTATCTATAGATAGTTATGCCAGCATTAATAATAATAAACCGGGCTACGTAAGTTATAATAGCCTTCTTATTAGTGTTATTATAGGTAACTTCTATCTCCTAGAATGCTATATTAGTTTTATTTTAGAACGAACTAAAGATGCCGATGCCGCTTAGCCAACCGGGAAGGGGGTTATCGGTAGTCTTAGTTGCTTCCGGTAAAGGACCGGGAGCGTTAGGGTTATCGGTAGGGTCCGATATAGTATAATTAAATAAAATATACGGTCGTTATTAAAGGGGATCGCGAGGGTCGTTACGAAGGTTGTCTTACGTTACGGACGTACTATTGTTCGACGTAACTCTTCTTCTTATCGAAGCGAGACGGGATTAAACAAAAGCGAGGAAAGAACTTATCGGCGGTTACCGAGAGCTAGCTATATCGTAATAGCTTCGTCGGCTTTAACTTGCGTAGGTTCCTTATTCTTAGCATAAAGGACCGTCTCTAGGTATAGGCAATAGAATCCGCTAGGGATAAAGATCCGTGCGCTTTCGACGATTAGGCTCTACCTCTTCTACCTTGCCAATCTATGATTAGTCGTTTAATCACTAATTAATATTAGTTAGTTAAATAAACAAAGGGGTTATAAACTAGCTAGATTCTAGTCTATAATATCTATTAACTAAGGGGCGACGAATAGCCCCTTTATATAAGCTATAAACGCGTATATTAATAGGGCCTAAAGCCGGACCTTTGCGAGCCCTTGCCTACGACGTCGGGGCTATGCCTATAAGGGCGATTAAGTCAATGACTTAATTATCGTAAGGGCGGCCGAGTTAGTAACGCTATTACCGGGGTCCTTAATGCATACGATCGATGCATCGTATAGTTAATAACGCATCTATATAGGCGTTACCCGCACGTGATCTATTTAATCACGTGGATTGCAATCGTGCCTAAAGAACAGATATCCCTTATTTCTATAGTCTTTATCCCGTTCTTAAGGTCTACCGCGGCGCTATAGTTATCGACCTCCTAAAGCATATTTAAGTTAATAAGTCTTTCTATACGTCTATAACGCAGCTACCCGCGCAACTATAAAGCCGAGAGATAGGGATATATATACGATAGATAATGTATTTTAGCTTAGGGACTATTCGGCTATTAGTCGCTAACTAGTCCCCGACAACCCCTCTCGAGGCCTAAGGGTATATCCCTAAGGCCCCGATATATCTTAGAAGAAGGGCAAGCTTTAGTCTTGCTATAAGAGGGCAACCGCACTATAATAAAGGATTATTCGTACTTTTAACTATTATTCCTACCTTCTTAAAGTTACCTTTAGTCTATCTTCTTACAATTTCTAAAGCTTCTCTTTTTTAGTTACCTAGGAGTGATAGCGCCGCGCGGCAGGCGCGTTTCCGGACGTATAGGCCGCATAGGCCGAATAAGTCGTGCTAGCTATTAAGTCGCTAGTATATCGCCGTTACCTCGCGTAACGGAACTAACATTAGAAGATAAACACACTAACTTATATAAGGGCTATAACGAGCGTCTTAGGACGCTATTACTAATTTTTTCGCTGCCTAAGGGGGCCCGATCTATCCCCTCGCGAAGTTAAACGCAAGCCGGCCCTTTACGACCTACCCCTCCGCGTATAGATGTCCTCGCAGCTCTTTAAGTAAGAGCCGTAGAGCTTAAGGAGGAGAAAAGATTAAGAGATAGGATTACGGAACTTCGAGAGGAATTTTCGCAGTAAGGTGACTTATTCGGCAGGGACTTATATAAACGTCGCCGATAGTTAACCGAATCGAGGGAGAGTCGTAGTAGGGAAATCAAAATAAAAAACATTCCTTAGTTATTACAACCGATTAACCCTCGAAAACGTCTCGATTAAATTAGCGATCTTAAGGATGCCTTTATCGCTGCCTTACGTCGTTTTAAGCGCAATAAGAATAAAATCTTATATGCCTTTAACTATATATACGTAGACTATAAGGCGAGATAGAGGCGATACCTCGACGAAAAGCTCCCTATAGAAAGGGAATTACTTCGCACTAACTAGGATAATTTTCGTGACTAGACCTTAATTTTAATTAAAGATACTACTAATCGCGAGACTCTTTTAGCTATATAACTATAGGAAGCACGCTAATAAGAGGGTTAGTCCCCCCTCGATTTTAGTCTTTACTTAGATTCCCTTGAGCAATACTTAGAACGTCCGCTAGAAAAAACTTATGTATTTTCCTTTTTTACAAAGTTACGTCCCGATCTTTAGGACTAAATCTCCCTTTATTTAGCGTCTATTTAGGATAACACTCGTAAGGAGATAGTCTAACTCGCTTAACGCTTTTAGGATGCTTTAGGAAATAAGAAGCGCCCTATAAAGCTAACTAACGACTATTCGACCTCTACTTAAGGGGTAAGAGGCTTCCGTTCGATACGCTATCGCCGACGTAGAGGCCGAAATAGATCTACTAACAACTATTAAGATTCCGACGCCGCTAGATCGACCTCGAATAGCCGTAGAAACGGTCGTAGCAACGGCCGTAGGAACGGCCGAGGAAATAGTCGTAATAGTCGCAACGGCAGGAATAAATACGGTAGGAATAGCCGTAGTAATAACCGGGGAGGAAATTCGTATAGAAACGGCGAAAGCTAATCCGGCATAATTATTTATTAGTATTATAAGAAACTAGGCTATATATAAGCCGATTGCTAGGCGATAGCGAGAGCTAACCAAGCAGTGGCCGATTTAAAGACGACGAAGAAGGAGGGAAACGCTTAAAAGTCGAAGTAAATGCCTCTCCTTCGACTAAGCTATAGGTAGAGGTAGTTAAGAGACTACGTACTATTAGAAAGCTATTAGGGCGAATACCTTATAAAATTATCGTTAATCTCGATTACGGTAGTAAAGTAGACCTAGTAGATATAAACTTTACTCGAAAATAAGGGCTACGATAGCTTCCTTTATTAACCCTTAGATTAAAAGTAGTCGGGAACACGCTTATAAGACGATATAGAGTCTAGGAAGTTTTTATCTAACTCTAAGACAGTCGCTATAGGGAAAAGATAGTTATTCGCCCTTATATCGGCATCGATAACGGATTAGAACCCGACGACGTATTAGTTTTACTTAGTATGCCCGTACTTTCTTAGGAATATATTTATCTCGTTCCTTTTAAGCGCGCTTAGTAGTTTAAACACTAACTTTCTAAGGCGTTATTACGCTAACCGTAGAAGTTTTTGCATAAGTGTCGGAATAAGGCATAGGTCTATATAGTTACACCGGACCTAAATTTTATGCTATTTCCCGATAAAGATAATAACTCGGCGAACCCTAAGCGAACGGAAGAGGAAATACCGGCGACTCTTTTCGACTTTAAAGACGTGTTTTCTAAGCATAAGGCCGATTTATTGCTAAGGAAGAAGGGCACCGATTATGCGATTAACCTATTGCCCGACTTTAAGCCGCCTTTTAGACCTATCTACCCTCTTTCTTAATCCGAACTTTAGGTTCTAAAGGAGTGGTTAGATTAGTCCCTTAAGCGTAGCATTATTCAGAAGTCTAAGAGTTCGGCCGGGGCTCTTATCCTTTTTATACCTAAGAAAGACGGCACTTTACGCCTTTATATAGACTACCGGGGGGTTAATAGCATTACCGATAAGAATCGCTACCTACTCCCCTTTATTTCGGAGATTATAGACCGTTGTTAAAGGGCTAAGTACTTTTCGAAGATTAACCTAAAGAACGTATACTAACGTATCCGGATTAAGGGAGGGGATAAATAGAAGACAGCCTTTCGTACTCGCTATAGTTACTACGAGTATTTAGTATTGCCGTTTAGATTAACTAACGCCTTTGCTATATTTTAGTTATATATTAACTAAGCTCTTAAAGGCCTTATAGATACTATTTGCGTCGTCTACTTTAATAATATTTTAATCTTTTCTAAGACCTACGAAGAGTATATAGAACACTTACGATAAGTCCTCGAACGACTAAGGAATACCGAGCTATTCGCTAATTTATCGAAGTGCACTTTCTATAAGCAGTCTTTAGAGTTTTTAGGATTTATCTTATCTATTAACGGAGTTATAATAGACCTAGCCCGCGTTAAGGCTATTATAAATTAAGAAGAACCTCGTTCTTTCTATAATATTTAAGTTTTTCTCGGTTTTATAAATTATTACCGACGGTTTATTTTAGGATACTTTAGCATTATTGCCCCTCTTACTACGTTATTAAAGGGGAGCGTTAAGGGAAGAAAGCCCGGACGAGTATAGCTAAACACTAGCGAATTAATAGCGTTTTACGCCGTAAAGAACGCCTTTATAATAGCCCTACTTCTCCGACACTTCGACCCTTAAAGACCGATTCGCATCGAGACTAATGCCTTAGTTTTCGCAATAGCTAGTATTCTTTCGTAGCCCGATAACGAAGGCTACTATCATCCGATTGCTTTCTAGTTACGGAAGTTTACTAGCCTTAAGCTTAACTACGGCACCCTTAATTAAGAGATATTTGCTATCGTTAAGTTATTTAAACACTAGCGATACTACGTCGAAAGGGCGGCGAATACCGTTAAAGTTTTATTAGATTACTAAAACCTTTAAGGCTTTATAAAGTAAGTGTCCCTTAATAGAAGATAAGCACGTTAGTATATATACCTAGCTCCTTTCGATTTTATAATTAAACACTAAGCCGGCAAATTAAATCCTGCCGATGCTTTATTAAGGAAGCTAGAATTTATAAGCGAAGCCCTACCGTCTATAGAGCTACTCCCGGAACTATAACAAAAGTTAGCAGTTATTCGGCAGGTGTATATAGCTATAGATTCTATAAAGAGCGACCTTAAGACGAGTTCTTAGGTCTCTACTATCTCTAAGCTTAACGAGATGTCTTTACGTAACGAAAATGCACGAGCTCTTTAAGATTCGATCGCTTAGCATTTAGGAACGAGTCCTACTAAGTTAGCTACCTAGGTTAAAGATATCGTTAGTTATAAACAACGGTGTTAAAGACAATTAGCTAGGTTAGCAGCTCGTTATAAAAGGGTCTATAAGAGTAATATCTCTAAGCCCCTTTTTAAGCTCTTTAAGAGGACTTAAGCGGAAGATCCGTAGACTATATAGCGAGTATAGGCCGAAAGTACCCTAAAAGAAGGGGTAAGTCCTTAGTTATTAAGCCTAGACGGACTTATTTTATATTTAGGAAAGATCGTAGTGCTTGTAAAGGTTGCCTTAAGGCAAGAGCTTATTTAGCTCTATTACGACGATCCCCTTACGGGACACTTCGGAATAGCCCGTACGAAAGACCTCCTATCCCGGAAATTCTTCTAGGAAGGAATAGCTCGTAATATAAACAGCTACGTGCGTTTATATTATATCTATTAAAGCGCCGTCCTAAAGCGGCATCGCTTATACGGCGCCCTTAAGTCGCTGCCTATTCCTATAAGACCTTAGGAAGAAGTCTCTATAGACTTTACTACCGGTTTTCCGGAGTTATAGTTCGATAGTAGAGAAGTTAACGCAATACTAGTAATCGTTAACTAATACACTAAGTATAGCGTATTTCTCGCGGTCTTTAAGACAATAATAGCGCCTAAGTTAGCTAAGGCTTTTTATTATAAGATTAAGCTTATCTATAGAGTACCGAAAGGCATTATTTCCGATAGAGGATCTTTATTTACTAGTAAGTTTTAGTTAGACCTCTATTATATATTACGGATAAAACGTAGGTTATCGATAGCCTTTTACCTATAAACCGACGGTTAGACTAAACGGGTAAATCAGACACTATAATACTACCTTCGGTATTATATAAATGCCGAATAGAATAACTAGCCTAGACTACTACGAGAGGCTTAGTTTACTTACAATAATACGAAGAATACAACTATAGGCTTTTCGCTTAATAAGGCATTGTTCGGATACTAACTAGACTACTATATCTACCTTACGGACGATGCTACTAGTAGGGGAGTACCCGAAGCGAGAGCTTGTATTAGTAAATTAGCAGACTTAAGGAAAAAGCTAGAGACTTATTAGCGATAAGCTATTAAGTCGCAAAAGAAATTCTATAACCTCTATTATAAGCCACTTACCCTTAAGGTTAGGGACCTAGTAGGACTCTCTACGAAGAACTTACGCCTTAAGGACTAAAGAAGGAAGTTATTACTTAAATATATTAGACCTTTTAGGGTCCTTTAAGCTATTAGCAAGCAGGCGTACCGCTTAGCCCTACTAGAGAAATACGACCGGCTTTATAATGTGTTTTACATTAGTCTTCTTAAGCCGTAGGTAGAACGGGCTACTAACTAACACCTTAGCGAATTACTGCCGATGCCTAACCTCGACGATGCCGAAGGAGAATAGTTAGTCTAGTAAATTAAGGACTATAAGAAGAAGAAAGGCGTTACTTACTACTTAGTGAAATAGGAAGGTTGGCTAGCCGAATACAACGAGTGGGTTGCTTAAGACGATATAGCGAATGCCTAAGAACTTATCGACGAATACCTTAAGACACGGCTAAAGAAACGGCGGAAGTTACGTATTACGAAATGACTTTTTTTTAGCTTACCTTAACTTTTCTATTGCTACTCCGCCGCTACTTCGCCTTTATTCCTTAATATCTATATAGTAGAAGTCTCCTACTTCTATCTCGCTTATAAACTCTGTAATAACTAAGAGACGCTTCGCCTACTCGCCTCTTCCTTAGCGACTACTCTCCTCGATTATTTCGTGTAAATTATCGTATGCATATTCTCGTCCTACCCGCTATAGGGTAAAACCTACGTTACTAATTACTAGACGAAGCTTCTAGTCCCTATTCTCGCGCATAGCTTTCCGTCGCTTTATCGATGCCTGCCGGTATTCGAAACGACGTTTTATACATAAACGTTTAGCACCTAATACCCCCTATTCCTCTCGGTAGGCCGTTATTACAGCTATAAACGACGCATAGACTTAGTAGAAGATTGACTTTATCTTCTTCTTCTCCGTCTCGTCTTAAGTAGTCTAAAGGTCGGCTATCTTCGTTTAAATAGCGTATAGATTAGCTATATCCCTAGACATTATTGCAGGCACCTATAATTTTATTAGCGATTACATCTCGACTTAAGGGGGAACGAAGAGCTTATAGGTTCGTAGAGGTTACCGCGCGAGTTATATTAAATACATCGGCTCAATCACGCATCCTCCTATATATAATATAGTTCGACTATAGTATTATCGTCCTTATTATCGCTAAACCCTTATATACTGCTATTAAGGTACTTAATATAGTATAGCTCGGTAACTTAGCACCCTTTCGCCCGGCGACTTTTTATATTCGCGGCTTTCTTACCCTTTTTCTTAGGCGATATCCCTTTTTAGATATTCCTCTTCTCGATAGTATCTCCTTTAGTATTTACCTCTATGTCTTTATCTCCGTCGTCTTTACTAAATAACGAAAACGTTTCGGACTTAATAACCGCTAGCGTTATACGCTTTACATTCGCGTGATCTTCTTAAGACTCTACTATAATAGGCTTCTTAATGCTTATAAATAAGCCCTTAAATAATTAACGATATAGTAAATCTTCGGTTTCTTCCTCTAATAAGGATGTCGACTTCTCTAAGGCATCTCGTATATCTTTCTCTACGAGGAGTCGTTCTAATAGGGTGGTTTTCTCTCCGCGCGTCTTCTTTAGCTTTATCTCTTCCTATGCTATCGCTACGGCGTCCTTAATTAATACTCTATTAGCGGATAACTCTAGGACGCGAGCAATAACTAAAGGCCCGATCGGCTAAATATTATCCGTCTGCTTAGCTCGCTTCTAAGGCGTTTGCACCGTTATACTTCCCGTTCGCTTAGGACCTATAGCGTTAAACTAATTCGGAATATGCTCGTCTAATTCGGAATATACTCGTCTAATTCGGAATATGCTCGTTAGATTTAGAATATACTCGTCTAATTCCGAATATACTTCTCTATAAGATCTCGATATAGTTATATAATAAGAGAAGAGAAGAAAAAAATCTTTATATATAAAGAGCAGTACTCTATTATAGTTCGCTAACTATACGTAGGCGACTAGCCCCCTATTGCGTAGTAACTATTACAACGCATAGCTAATACGACAATTATTATAACATATATAATAACAACTATCGTCGTTAATTTTTATACTACGTTTAATCCTATTTTAGTCCTGTTTGCTATTACGACTTTATTTATACCTAAAGCTATCCTAGCGTCTAAAACGTCCGCCTTAGAAGGGGGGGACAATTATAACGCAGCTACCCGCGCAACTATAGAGCCGGGAGATAGGGATATATACACGATAGATAATGCATTTTAGCTCGGGGACTATTCGGCTATTAGTCGCTAACTAGTCCCCGATAACCCCTCTCGAGGCCTAAGGGTATATCCCTAAGGCCCCGAAATATCTTAGAAGAGGGGCAAGCTTTAGTCTTGCTACGAGAGGGCAACCGCACTGCAATAAAGGATTATTCGTACTTTTAACCATCGTTCCTACCTTCCTAAAGTTACCTCTAGTCTGTCTTCTCACAACGTCTAAGGTGCGGCTTTAGACAACGGAAATAATACTAGGCTAGGCATAGATTAATCGAGAGGAACGACGTAACGTGGTAGGCCGTATCGCGGAACGCGATAACGACGGTAATATCGAAGAAATATAGGAATTTAAGAAGATCCTTAACGTATATAATAACGAAGCCCCGACCTTAACTTATCTAATTAAGTAGAAACATTACTAGGAACCGACCTAGAAGCCCGAAGATAACCTAAGAGGTTGCCCTAAAGCTATCTAACGCTTCTATAGATATAACCTAGATAAGCCGGGCCCCTTAGATTAAGCCCGCCTATAAAAGATTCTTCTATTATATACTAATTTCTAGCGAAGATAACATTTCTTAGCGATTTAAGGACTAAATCGTCTTTAGAGGGGGAGTACTATTATACTACTATATTATATAATATAGTATATAGTAATATACTATATAACATATAGTCCTATATATAAACGAGCCCTTAGCCTTTATAGTTCTTCTCCTCTTTATAGAATAATAAGGTTATCTAGCTATTACCTAGTGCCGTAATAATATCCTTTAGCGCCGGTGGCTAGTACTTTACTAAGAAGGACTCAATTATAGTGTTATAAAAGTGCGCTATTATATAGCCGGTAAAGAAATTAGAAACGTAGTAGAAGTAACTAAGGGAAACGGTTGGATAAACCCTTAGCTTTCGCTATAATAATAAACAACCTAAGAGAAAAGACTAGTATCTTTATACTCGTAGAGACGCGCTCTATCTCTCTTACTAATTTTATTTACGTTCTAAGCCCTAGCGTATTAAAAACGAAGGAATAAAGCTGCCTATATACTTTTTTTACTTTTTAAGTGATTTTTTACGTCGGTACGTACTAGGAGGGCCGTAAAGTTAGCTCCCCCTCCTAGCGGAGCTAGGAGGGGGGGTGCGTCGACCGTATAAAAGAGCACTAACTTAATAAAATAAATAGAGGTACCTATTTTTTAGGTATATTCCCCTAGTAAAATTAAGTAGACTAGTTTAGTTGAATTTTCGCTATAACTTTCTATCCGTCCCTAATAATAACATCGCGATATATTACGCGCCGCGTATATAGTGCCGCGCAATCGCTTTAGAGGCTAACGGCTTTAAGGTCACGGGTGCTAGCCTTGCTAAGGGTAGCGAAGCCGATGAGTTTAAGATCCTTAAGGACGAGGCTAATACTAACCCCTAGTTTACGTTAACAATGTTCGCTTAGATTGACGATATATCTACTAATAGTACGGTTAAAAGTTTGTGCATTTAAACGAGGAATTCATATATATAAGACTACATGTGTTTAGCGCAAATCTAGCGGGGTGCCTATATACTATTTTTTTATTGAGTTAGTGCTCTTCTATACGGTCGACGCACCCCCCCTCCTAGCGGAGCTAGGAGGGGGAGCTAACTTTACGGCCCCCTTAGTACCTTAGCTTACGTCGGTACGTACCTTCGCGCGCCGGGCGGGGTTGTAGTTAGTAGCTGAGTTACTATTTTAGGCGTGTGTAACTATGTTATAGGGCGCGTTACTCTATTATAGGGCGCGTTACTCTATTGCAGCAGTTTAATTTAGTGATATAGAATAAACACTCTTATTTACAGCAAAATCTTAATAATACAGGAAGTTACGATCCTTCTAATATAAATTTCCTACTTATCGCGATAATACGCCTAAAACCGTGTTAACGAATTTAGCCCTTTTGCCGCCTAAAGCCCTGTTAGTCGCCTTAACATCCTATTGGCCGCTGTTCGTAGCCCTATTGGCCGTGTTAGCCGTGTTGCGCGGGTACGTAGATTACCCCGCACCTTAGGTCGCGCTATTACCTTTATATAGTAGAAAAAGGTTCGATATTTCTAATAATTAGTAAGCCCGTTTAGTTAAGCGGCGTAAATCGTAGTTTATAACCTCGTAGCTCTATGTTCGATTCCGCCTAATGTAATTTTTTTCCCTCGTAGCCTGTGCCTGTCCCTCGTAGCCTGTGCCTATCCCTCGTAGCCTATGCCTATGCCTATGCTTGTGCCTGTGCCTGTGCCTGTGCCTATGCCTATGCCTATGCGTGCGTGCGCTATAGCTTATCCCCTCGTACCTAGGTAGCGCCCTACCCGGCGCTAGACCCGGCCCCGCAGCCGGTATTAAGTACCTAGCACTAGGTACTCTTTATTTATTGCTAAAACGATTTTTATTTTATAACCGTTTTTCCTTTATAAAACGATGTTTTATTAAAACTATTTTTTCGGCTATTCTTATAGTAACTAGAATACTATGTTAAACCTACTACATTAGTAATATTACGGACGAGTTTAACATAGTTTTACCGCTTAATATAGTGACTTAGCCACTAACTAAAACCCCGCCCGGCGCGCGAAGGTACCTTAGCTTACGTCGGTACGTACCTTAGCCTAGGTCGGTACGTACCTTAGCTAACGTCGGTACGTACCGGCGAGGGGCTTAGGTATATACCTTCGCGCGTTAGGTAGGGTTCCTATTAGTAGCTAGGTGACCGTTATACGCGCTATAACTGTGTTAGTCCCGCCACGTGTCTTACAACTCTATTAGACCTATAATAGTATTAGGTTCGTAACCGTTATACGCTTATTAACCGTTATATGCCTATAATCGTTATAATAGTATAAAATAGTATTATAAGCGTAATAAGAATAGCCTTAAAAACGGTTTTAAATATATAACCGTTATACGTAATATAACGGTTATAAAAAAATAATTATTTTAAGTATTAAATCAAGAGTACTTAGCCCTAGGTACGCGACGCCGGCTATAGGGCCGGGTCTAGGCCCGGGCCCGGCAGGTCACGTGGTATAGGTACGGGTTACGTTATAGGCTACGAGGCACAGGCACGGGTTATAGGCTACGAGGCACGGCACGGATTATAAGTCACGAGGCAAAGGACAAAAAATTTTATATACTAGGAATCGAACCTAGATCTACGAGGTTATACTACGATCTACGCCGCTTGCCGCTTGGCCAAACGGGATTACTAATTAATGAAAATTTTAGACTTTATTTTACTACATAAAGGGAACCCCGCCACCTAAGCGGCAAAGGGGATACGTACCCCACGCCCCGCGCGGCCAACACGGTCACCAGCGGCCAACACAGTCATAAGCGGCTAACACAGTCACTAGCGGCCAATAGGGCTTTAAGCCGTATAACGGTTATAGGTCTATACGTATTATGCTTACCTAACATAGTTATTTTCCTAACACGGTTAAAGACTAAATAACTATTATATAATAGTGCTTATTTTATTGCGTACGGTAACTATTATACGCGGTATAACTATTACGCTTTAGTTACTACAATATAGCTATAATAGCTATATGCGTTTATCGCCGTGATACGTAATGCAACACCGTTACACCAATCACAACACGATGTTAGACCCACATATAACCGTTATACGTACCAAACATAGTCACCCACCTACTGTTCTTAAGTGTGCCCGGCGCGCGAAGGTACCTTCCCGACCTAATAAGATAAAAATTGACCTACAATCTTTTAGGGAAAGCGCTGTACACACACCAAGACTATATGCATTGCGCCCAAATAACTGTAATACTAGCTCTTCTTCTTCATTCATCAGAGCTTTTTCCACAGACGGTAGCGACAGGCTGAGTGACATCATGCAGCAAGCGATAAGCCAGTCACATCAACCCACCGACTCCCACATCCAGGGCTCGCGAATCCATTTTCCTCTGATGCTCGGCCTTGTGGCTGGCTCTCTTGCACCCCTCCTGCTGAGAAACGACCACAGTCTCGTCCCGGGCGGCAGATTCATCTTGCTCATGCAGTAATACCTCCTCTATCTATACCGACTCCCTATCACCACTCGTTATGGGCGACTGGGGCAACATTTTCCGACTTCTATTCCTCGCCGCATCGCAGGCAATTGCGGATTCGCCCGTGCCAGCAACGTATAACCCGGCTGCCACGCCGGCCTTGGCCGCGAGAGCGCAATGCCCTGCAAACACGTTTCCGTGCCCGACTTCTCTGGGCGCCGCCTTCAAGGACATATGCTGCCGGAACGGCCAGACTTGCGCTCTCGATGCCAACAACAGCCCAGCCTGTTGTCCTGCCGGGTGAGTTTTCCGTCTACGTCTCGCTCTCCATCATCTGCCCTGCGGCCCCTGCCCAGCTATTCTGCGCCTCGTCTCGCGACTGACATTCTTGCCCATAGAGCGGTCTGCACTGGCACCGCGCCGGCGACGCCCCTCGACGCCGGCCCGACTGCCGCAGTCTCCTACGTCCCGAATCCCTACTTCTCCTTTCCCTACGCACCGACAACCTTTGCCAACAGCGCTTCGTGCGCCTCGGCTGTCGACGCATGCTCGAGTACCTACGGCGTCTGTGTCGCGGGCTTGCAGAGAAATGGCGGCTACGCTGTGACAATCAACGTGCCTGGCGGCGGCGGAACCACCGTGGGCGGCTGGCAGGGAGACTTGGGGGCGTCGGCCACACCCGTCTGCTCTAGCCTGAGTTCCCAGGCATGCTCCCGACTCGAAGCAACCAAATGCGAGTCCTTTGGCCAGGGATCCGGCGTGGGTGCGGCCCGTCCCCGTCCCCGTCTCTCGCCCATGTTGGTCCTCGTCACAGGCGCCATCTTCTTCATCACCTTTCCCGATGCTCGGCTTTGAGCCTAGGAGGTAAGGATGCCGGCGTACAAGCTCATGGAAACCGCAGAGATACCACGTGCCAGCAGTTGCGGAGCCGGCAAAGGCCTCGCACGCGGGGAACTACAAAACGAGGCCCGCTCTTCTACGAAGAGCATGCCGCAGATGGCGCCAAGGCCTTTGAATCGGCCGAGGGTCTGACCAAGACAAAATACGCACACACGATGCAGTGCAAGGTTGCACAGGAAAAGAGGCTTTAAAAGAGCCTAAAAGAAGATATAACGATAGCTGTAGAATCCCTCTGCAGGTGTTAGATTCGCGGGTAAAGGGATTACGTAAAGGGATTACGTACGGGATCACGTGCGGGAAATTCGGCTCAAAGGCCCCTTAAATAAGGTCTTAAGGCAGCCCTTCTTTAGGCATAATAAGCATTATTATTACATACTATAGGACTAGAGGTTGTTATATATACGTAATCTATAAGATTACGTGCGTACGTAATAATTAAGCAAAGCTTGCTTTGCGCTACGAAGAACACAGAATGTGTGCAAGTTGCGGCAAGCCGCTTTGCTTACTTAATATACATATGTAGTGAGCTTTTTTGTTGTAAGGGTCCCCCGCAAAAACGAAGTCCTTCCACTGGTCGCCTAAATTCGGCGTCTGTGATTGGCCACGAAAAAGTTTTTAACGACGGCTATTGGCTAGACTTTTCCCGACGATCAACCGTTAAGCTAGTGATTGGCTAGATGTCTCCCCCGGCAATTTAGCGACTGGCAACTGGCCAAAAAAAATGAGTATTACTATTTGCACTAAGTGTTTTCTCTATTTGCACTAAGTTAACATTAAGTGGACCTAATTCTTCTGCGCCTACCCTCCGCGCCTACCCCTCCTAACCCAATTTATGTGCAATGACATGGCAACGGCGGGGCCCGCGTAAAGTAAAGAGTCTTACACCTACGAGCCTGCCCACGAGCCTGCCCACGAAGCTGCCCACGAAGCAGCCTGCCCACGAAGCTGCTCACGAAGGAGCCTGCCTACGAGCCTGCCCACGAAGCTGCCCACGAAGGAGCCTGCCCACGAGCCTGCCCACGAAGCTGCCCTCGAGGGAGCCCTCGAGGGAGCCTGCCCACGAGCCTGCCCACGAGCCTGCCCACGAGCCTGCCCACGAGCCTGCCCACGAGCCTGCCCACGAGCCTGCCCACGAGCCTGCCCACGAGCCTGCCCACGAGCCTGCCCACGAGCCTGCCCACGAGCCTGCCCACGAGCCTGCCCACGAGCCTGCCCACGAGCCTGCCCACGAGCCTGCCCACGAGCCTGCCCACGAGCCTGCCCACGAGCCTGCCCACGAGCCTGCCCACGAGCCTGCCCACGAGCCTGCCCACGAGCCTGCCCACGAGCCTGCCCACGAGCCTGCCCACGAGCCTGCCCCGAGGGAAAGGGCTCTAGTCAGGCGTCGTAAGCAAGATCGCGTGCGCGCGCAAATACACGAGGCAGAGGATTAAGAGGGAGATAAGGCAGGGGCGTTAGGGGCGGCAGAGCTACGCCTGCGTCGTCCGCTGTAGAGGAGGTTATTCCCGCCACGCAGCCTAGGGCCACGCAGCCTAGGGCCACGAATTGAGATGCGTCATAAGGGCGAATTAAGTAGGCGAATTAAGCGTGTCATTCGCATGAATTAAGCGTAGACGCCCGCCTAGACTGTCTACTTTGCCCGGGCCCCGCCGTTGCTATATCATTGCACACAAATTGGGTTAGGCGGGGTGGGCGCGGAGGGTAGGCGCAAAAAGATTTTAGGTCCACTTAGTGCAAATAGAGAAAACACTTAGTGCAAATAGTAATACTTAAAAAAATAGCTTAGTGCCGCGGGCATAGCAAAGCTTTGCTTATAGTTATACCCGCGGCACTAAGCTATTTTAAGAGGCTATATAATACATAAATACCTCCTTCCTAGCTAGGGATATATATATAGAATATATACCTATTAGTTAACCCTAATAGACCCTATCTAATACTAATTAGTAGTTAACTTATAGTTAATTATAGAATAGTAAGGATAAAAGAGATAAGATTTATTATCCTTAAGATAGCTTGTATAGAGAACCCGTTCTACGACCTCTACGAGGATCTTATGCTAAGCTAGTTTACTAAAGTTACCGCCTTAAATAGGAGAACGTAATATCGTAAACTCTAGCTCCTTTATTAGTCTCGGCCTAAGAACTAGAGAAAGAGACGACGGAGCTATATTAAATAAACTACGAACGTAGACGCGTATATAGATAATAATATACTATAATTACCGATATTACGATAACTTCCTTAGACTAAGCAGATAATAGACTATTCGGAAGGTTAATAAAGAACGTATAGGTCTTAAAGCACGTTCTTAATGCTATTAATATTAAACATTAGAATAATAATATTAATCCTAATAAGGACCTAAGCGAGGAAGTAGTAACTATATATATCGCTAGGTTCTTATTAGACTATAAACCTAATTTAAGTATATAAGGATATAATATCCTTAGCTACTTTTAAGAATACGTTTATAGATAGAAAGAAGTAATATAGTAGGCCGTTAATCCGGCCTATAAGAGATCGGTACGCAATCTTTTCCGCCGACGACGTATTTATATAAGACCCCTTAAAGGTAGCTTTAACTAATAACTTATTATTACGCAATCTATTATAGATCCCTTAATATAGCCTAAAGGAGAACTAAGGAGAATCTAATTTAATAAAGGCACTACGGTCCTTAAGGCTATAGAAGCTAACTACGCTATTGCTAACTTACTACCCTTATTATAGGAGTAGAGGTATTATATACTACACACGTGACTTATAGGAAGCTATATAACATACGAATACCTCCTTCCTAGCTAGGAATATATATCTATAGAATACACATACTTTAGTTAACCCTATATAATAGACCCTATCTATAAGGGTCTTTAACTATTAGTAAGATTAGGTCTACGACTTAATCCGCATTCTTATATACGAGCGGGGAAGAGGCACGTGCGGGCGGGGCAAAGGGCTCGTGCGAATAGGGGTAAGGGGCTCGTACGGATAAGGGTAAGAGGCACGTGCGGATAAAAGGGTACGTGCGTAGAGCTATATATCCGTATGTATATATACGCCTACACTTAGTTCTTTATAGATAATATCCACACCTATATAGAGGGCACCTATGTAATTACTCTGCCTACCCTATTATACTATCTAATACTAATTAGTAGTTAACTTATAGTTAATTATAGAATAGTAAGGATAGAAGAGATAAGATCTATAATCCTTAAGATAGCTTGTATAGAGAACCCGTTTTACGACCTCTGCGAGGATCTTATGCTAAGTTAGTTTACTAAAGTCAACGCCTTAAATAGGAGAATATAACATCGTAAACTCTAGCTCTCTTATTAGTCTCGGCCTAAGAACTAGAGAAAGAGACAATAGAGCTATATTAAATAAACTACGAACGTAGACGCATATATAGATAAAAATAAATAAAAACAATAGACGATATACCCCGTAATTACGATATTATAATAGCTACCTTAGACTATATAGACAATAGACTGTTCGGGAGGTTAAAAAGGAACGTATAAGTCCTAGAATACGTTCTTAACGCCGTTAACATCGAACTTTAGAAGAATAATATAATAGAACGGTTAGAAGACAGAAGACAGTCTAACCGGACTAAGTCTCTAATAGTTAAAGACTAATAGAGGGCGTTATTTATCCTTAAAAGCTATAGGGGCGGAATAGTAAGTAGAGGAGCACTCGGGGTCACTTATACTAGACCGGCTAGCTAAGTCTAAGCAAGTAGGGATAGTCGAGGCTAGAGCACTAAGGGCACTACTAGAAGAGGTATAGGTCACTTAGTAGGCAGTTAAACTAAAACTATAATAAAAGCTAAAGAAGAAAGGAAGGAAGGAGAGCCTAAGGAAGGGCGGACTAAAGTTCCTTTATATAGCTCTTCCCGTCCGTCCGGACGGTCCCGGTACGTCCCTTTCCTTCTAGCACCTTCTGCCACGTATCCCTTGCACTGCCCTAAACTAATGCGGGTCCCCGGGGCTGCGTAGGGGCTGTGTAGGTCGGCTAACCTTAAAAAGGCTGCCTCCCGCGTCGTTCTAAAGCCCTTATAGACTAAACTAGGTTATGTGGGTCTATTTATGCACTACGTGCATAACTTTATGTAGGTGGGTTATACGACATAAGTCGTGTGACCTCCTTATACGCAGGATCGGACGAATAATCGGTCCTAGAGCCGAGAGGGCTATATTAGGCCTATAGCTCCCGGTGGTCTAAGTGTCGGTCCCTTATGCGGGGCATCGAGCCAATCATCGGGTCTTATTAGGCAGGGGTGCCTAATAAGATCGTCGGCGTGACCGTAGCTGTATAGTACGTCCCGTACCTAAGGAATCTAAGTCCCGAAGGACTTAGGTTCGAAAAAGGGGTATATCCTAGGCTAAAAAGGGGTATAACCGGATAATAGGTAAGTCCGGGGCGAACATATTTATGCTGAGTCATAAAGGACCAAGTACCAAGTACCCCGGTACCCTCGTACTAAGTATTTCCGTACTTAAGTCCCTTAGTACTTAAGTCGTCCCGTACTTTAGAAAAAAGAAAGTAAACTAGGAACCTAGATTAGTGGTTCTATAATAAATAACATCGATCCCGATAAAGACCTAAGCGAGGAAGCGGCGACGATATACGTTGCTAGGTTCTTATCCGACTGTAAACCTAATTTAAATATATAAGGATATAATATCCTTAGCTACTTTTAGGAATACTTTTATAGATAGAAAGAAGCAATATAGCAAGCGGTTAATCCGGCCTATAAGAGATTAGTTCGCAATCTTCTTCGCCGTCGTAGCATTTATACTAGACCTTTTAGAGGTAGTTTTAACCGATAACTTATTAATATATAATCTATTACGGATCCCCCGAAATAGCCTAAAGACAACGGATGTTCTCTCCCTTCCTTTATAAAGTGAAGTTTAGGTATAGAGAGAGAAAAACGGCTAGTAAGGCCTATTTAAGATTGCTTCTATTAATAGCTACGACGTGATAATTAATACAATTAACGGACCTTAAGTCCTTCGTTTAATATTAGTATAGCCGTACAACCGCGATAAAAAGACCGAAGACCTTCCGTATCTACGTCTTAAAGAGGATTTACTAAAGCCGATTTAATAGTCTAATCCCCCTCGACTAGACCCTCCGGCACTACGTAGGCGTAGACGACCTTTAGGTTCTAAGAATAGACTAAAGCAATTAATTATAGAGAATACGGCTTTTAGATTCTTAGTTCGAAATAATCCTATACACGCCTTCCTTATTAAGAAAGAGGAGGATATATACGCGTTAGCCCTTAAACTGCGTGACGATAGTATTATTACTACTCCCGGCGCCCTATTTAAGGAGGCAGACAATTAGGAAATCAACGACCTTATTATCCGTAGAGTCTTTAGTTTTAAGAAATACAATAAGGCAATACACAAAGGACATCGGATCTTTAGCTTACGTATAGTTCGAGAAGTAAAGGGACGAGACATAAAGCTATACGAGAAATTAAGGCTCGTCGTTTAAGGTTATAACAACCGCGAGAAGTAGTGCTTATTAATAGCCTCGCTAACGATCTAGCGCGTTAGCTAAAGGCTAATACTTATAATCGCGCCTATAATAATATAAGACTACGGCATAACTTTATCCCTTTGTAATATAACGTAGGCCTACCTATAGGCAACGATAAAGCTCGCACGAACTATCCTAACGCACCTGCCTAAGGAGTTAGAGGGTAGATACCCGAAAGGGACTATTATTCGCGTTATCCGACCGCTATATAGAATCGCGGAATCTAGTGTTTACTAGTTCTATATATACTAAGGTTATTATATTAAATAACTTAATATATCGACCTCGACCTATAACTTATGCCTACTAATAACTAATATAGGCCCTAAGACATTAGGCATTATAGGCATTTAAACAGACGATATACTTATCCTCGGTATACCTACTTTCTTAGCCGCGGAGGAAGCTAAATTGCAAGAGGCTAAGTTCCGCGCTAAGCTAAAGACATTAATAACAGCTAGCTCTATTATAGACTTTAATAGCGCGAAAGTCATACTATAACCTAACGGAGATATACTACTATAGCAAAAAGGGCAGGCTATACGCATTAACACAATTAATATAATAGCATCCGATAGCCCTAAGAGGTACCTAGAATAACGGGCCTAAGGCAGCTATATTATATATGTCTGTTAGCTAGAATCATCCTTTAATATCTCTATTATTATAGGAATAAGGGATAAGGGATACGCATAAGGTGCATTTACAGGCACGCGACCTACGTGACCCTACGTGATTATATATACGCAACGAGGCTATATCTCTTCGCGATGCCTCCCTTCCTAGCTAGTAAGATAGACATAATACACACATACTAGTTAACCCTAATAGTAGAGCCTATCTAATACTAATTAGTAGTTAACTTAGTTAATTATAGAATAGTAAGATAGAAGAGATAAGATACGCAATCCTCGAACACCTATGCCTAGTCCTTGTCTTTATAGTTCGACCCTAACGCACTTAGTTTCTCTCTACCCTTTAGAGGAGAACGAGAAAGACTAGCTCTACGCCCGGATTTACCCTCGTAGCGCCGTCCTAATATATTAAGAGGATCTTATGCTAAGCACGACTTCCGTTAATAGTCTCCGCTATCGAATAGAAGAGGGACACTAATTGGAAGTGCGTCTATAAACGCCGACCGTATCGCGAAGACCCTCGCGATCGATAACCTCGACTCCTTTAATAGCTAGCTTAAGCAACTAGTGCCGCCGCCGCCGACGCGGTATATACCTATCAACCGCCGAAGAGCTCTTCTAAACGCTCTATTAAGAAAAGCTCTCCTAACGGCACACTAAATAAATACGAGCCCGACTCTCTTATCGGACCACTCGCCCTAAAAGCCCGCCGCCTGCTTCCGACAAGACTATCGCGAAGACCCTCGCGTACGATAAACACCCCGCCGTCTTTAAGCCCGGCACACACACAGTCCGCTTACTGCCTTAAGCTACTCTCTCGCTACTATAGAGCAGGAGACTACTACTAGAAGCCTATACAGGCTTCCTCCTAGGCAGTCACCCGGCAGACGCCTTCTTCGCCTTCGTCCCGGCAGTCGCCTTTATCCCGGCAGACGCCTCCCTCGCCTTAATACGTTATTTTTCCGAGCTTTAGCAACGCACCCTTCGTTCCGCGTGGCCAGCTCGAGGCAACGTTATAGCAGGCAGCCTCGCGAGCTTCCGCATCCCTAGCCTCGCAAGCCACAAAGAAGAAAGACTCTCGAGGGAGAGCTTCCCTGCCTGCTTCCTTCGGCTCCGTTGCTCCGCTCGGCCCCTTTGTGTGTTCTCGTTGTTCGTTCGTTGTTCGTTGCTTTACGCAACTCCCTAACGCTCGTTACTACGTTGCTTATTATTCGTTTTGCTTCGTTGCTCGTTGTTCTTTTCCTTTTCGTAATCACAATACCATAACTTCGTAAGGCTGTTTAGCCTAGTTCTTAATGGCATCGCGCCGCCCGTTTAACCGGGCTAAGGATCCCTCTATCCCTCCTTTCGTTCGATTCGTTCGTTGCGTTCGATAGATCTTATCTTTAGGTTAACATAACCGTGTTATTCTTATCATCTTGTAAAGACTGCTAGTGTAGGAACAAGGGATAAGGGATACGCATAAGGTGCATTTACAGGCACGCGACCTACGTAACCCTACGTAATCACGTGCACGCAACGAGGCTATATCTCTTCGCGATGCCTCCCTTCCTAGCTAGTAAGATAGACACAATACACACACACTGGTTAACCTTAATAGTAGAGCCTATCTAACAATTATAGTATAGATTTATAAACCTAAAAAGAAAGACTATAAGATGCTAAATAAGCGTCTTTAATAGCAAAAGGATAACTAAGATTATAGACTAAAATATATCCCGATAGACCTATTAATAGCGAAGCTAATAGTCTTTACGGACGGTTCCTTTACTAATAATAAAGACCTATTATCGCAACTCGGTTTTATTATTGCTATAGTTAATGAGAAAAGGACTGAAACTAAATTCGATATTACCGGCAATATTATTTATTAGAGTTCGACGAAATGCAAGCGTATAACCTATAGCGTGCTTATATTAGAGATCTACGGAATGGTAAATAGTGTCGATCTCGGCTTTATTATAACTACTACTATAAGGATAATTACGAAATACCTCTAAATTCTACCTCTCCCTTTAGTGATTTATATAGACTTATACTCGCTTTACGAGAACCTCGTGAAACTAAGGATAAATAAGGAGAAGAGGCTTATAATTAACATTATAGCTCTTTGCTAGTTATACGAAAGACGTGAAATCTCGGAAATCCGATAGATTAATAGCGATAATAACCCTACTAACGCGATAACGAAAGACGCCCCTAACCGGTCTCTTTAAAGGTTTATTAACTTAAACAAATTAACAATTCGAATAGAGGCTTTTGTTATAAGACCTTAATGGTTATATTGTTTTTGCACCTACGCTACACCGGCTTTACTATATGCCGGACCTTCTTTAGTCCTGCTTTACCCCGGCCACGTTATAGCCTAGGCCTAATTTAACATTAGACTTTATTCCGCACTAGCCTATTAAATATAGCTAGTGCTATTTCCTTTATGCTTTTTTATTTATACAGGGGTTTGCGATTATAAAAGAAAAACTCCTAGTATAGGAGTAGAGGTATTATATACTACACACGTGACTTATAGGAGGCTATATAACACACGAACACCTCCTTCCTAGCTAGGAACATACATCTATAGAATACACACACTTTCGTTAACCCTATATAATAGACCCTATCTAACACCTGTATAGTTAAATATATACCGGAAGTACGCCGATATAGCTCTTAACTCCGCTTAATAATGCACTAAGTATCGCCGGAAGAACCTTTAATCGACCCCTACGACGGGCAGGAGTCGTCCTAAGGCCGGCTCCTCTACTCTTTCTAACGTTATAGAGGCAAATGACTATTAACCCTATAAGTTATTGGTTTAACGATAACTATAGTGGTTTATTTAACCTACGCATAGCTACTATAATCCTTAACCCCGACCTTAAGGCATACCTTTATATTCCCTTAGCGTACGTCCTAAACGAGCTAGTTAATATAGATCTTTAATAGAAATTTACGAAGCTTTAAGATAGCATAGAGAATTATACCGGCAAGCCTTATAACTTATTCGATAATAAAATCCGCTAGTTTATAGGCATCTATTATAGCATTAATGCTATACCCGGTTAGTTCTATAGGCCGCTTTTACGAATTCTTATAGGTCGCGCCTAAGCGTACTACCTTTAATATATTACGTAGACTACTACGTTTAAGGCCGTATATAATAGCATTAAGAAGCATTTTAATATAGAAGTAAATAAGGCGTAGTATTTCACCGATTAGACCTCTATCTCGTTTAATAAGCTACGCACTTAGAATCCTACCCTATCTCTATAAGATATCCTAGAGCTACTCTTTAATAAGCTTTACCTATATTAACGAGCTCTCGGCGGCACCTTCGTCGGTAAAGACTAGCTGCGAGCTACGGTTATTAAGGCATACCGTAATACTCCCGAGCTTATATAAGCCCTATGTCGACCCTTTAAGCATATTAAGACCTTATTCTCGGAGCTCCGTTTATCCTTTAAAATAAGCCTAATACTTACTAATCCCGGTTAATTCCTAACTAAAGATATAGACTATTCTAATTCGGAAGCTATATACCTAGACCGTAGGTATACTAACCACTAAGGCAGAGAAGGATGCCGTAGCTATATACGAGGCTTTAGACGAGGAATTAATTATAGCGGCTACCGTAGTTATTCTAACCGAGGCTGTAGAGGACGAAGAGGCTATTAGACTAATAACCGCCCTTAGAGCAAGAAGTGCTTCGTCTGCAATAAGGAAGGTTGCTAGTCGACTAAGCATAGCGCTAAAGAGAGGCAGAAGGCGAAAGACTAATATCTAAGGGACATAGCTATAGACTAGGTCTAAAGGTCTATATATACGATATAGACGTTACGTAGGATAATATATAATATGACCTAACACTGTGATAGTATGCCCTACGAGATATATTAGCTTCCGGAGCCCGGACTAACTACTAGTCCGTAGGCACCTATTTAGTTTCCAGCCTTTAGCGTATTAATAAC
Organism: Ophiocordyceps sinensis; assembly: GCA_012934285.1. Taxonomy (NCBI): domain Eukaryota; kingdom Fungi; phylum Ascomycota; class Sordariomycetes; order Hypocreales; family Ophiocordycipitaceae; genus Ophiocordyceps; species Ophiocordyceps sinensis. Next base: position 10,726,798 of record JAAVMX010000004.1, read on the forward strand.
TAAGGTATATAATTTCCTTGTTAGAGTAAGTAGGAATAAATAGGCCGAAAATAGGGGAGTAACTGTAATACTACGAATTATTATTAAAGGAGTAGAGGGAGTACTAGCTATTATAGACTAAGCTATAACGGTTTATATAGATAGGGACTAGACCTTAAGGAAAGCAGTACCGTACTATAACCTAGGCCTTTACTATAGACTTTATAAAAGCGAGGAGATGCTAATATTTAGATAGCTATCCTTTAACGCTATAAATATTTTATTTAAAAGACGTTATATCGTCGGCACGGTATGCTTTATAAACGCCGAAGGCTATAATAGTATATATTAGATCGGATTCTTATAGCATAGGCGAGAGAGCTAGCTTATTATCTTTAACGCTTTACGAAGTAAACGACGACCTTGCTTCTACGAGTTCTTACGAGTATAGCGATAGCTACTATATAGGACGGGATACCCGTATTTATTCGCCTTTACGAGCGTCTCGACTACTAAGTAGAAACGCAGTTATAAATACGGATATCTTGCCCTTACGATAATTTAATACTAGGTAAGAGGCCTAATCGGAATCCTATTTAAGTTCCTACTAAAGGTATACCTAGGCATTAAGATTATTTAAGATAATTAATTCTCGTAGGAGCAACCCTATTAAGTCCCCGAATTCTCTTATAGGGACTAGGGATTATTCCTAAAGGACGAGGTAGATACCTATAAAGCAGGCTTAGCATAGATAAAGATAGCCCTATGCGCTATAGCGGGAAACGAGTTAGGGATTAAAGACCTAAGCCTTCTCGGATTTAGACCCCTTTACAGACTAAAGACCTAGATAAGAGGATTTAAATAGAGTATTACTATTTGCCTAAGTACAAATCTCTATTTGCCTAAGTGACACTTTAGATACCCCCCTAAAATGCCCAACCCCCCCCCGCCCAGCCGCGCCTACATAGATATAGTGCGTATGCCTAGCAGGCTATAGGCTAATTCTTCGTTAAATCGCATCGTTAAATCGCATCGTTAAATCGCATCGTTATGTATCTCGCCGCATCGCATCGCTCTAGCCAACGAGGCTCTAAGGCACGCAGTAGGGCACGCAGCAGGGCACGCAGCCGGGCACGAAGCATACATTAAGGAGCCGCACATACAGTAGAGGGCACGCAGTAGAGCACGCAGCAGAGGGCACGCAGCCGGGCACGAAGCATACATTAAGGAGCCGCACACACAGCAAAGGGCACGCAGCAGGGCACGCAGCAGAGGGCACGCAGCCGGACACGCAGCCGGGCACGCAGCCGGGCACGAAGCACGCATTAAGGAGCCGCACACATAGGAAAGGGCACGCAGCAAAGGGCACGCAGTAAAGGGCACGCAGCAGGCCACGCAGCAGGCCACGCAGCCGGGAGCGAGCCGTAGATAGATATTCGTACATCCGTGAAGAATTATTAGTCTACGGCCTGCTATAAATGCGCACTATATTTATATAGGCGCGGCTAGGCGCGGGGGGGTTAGGCGTTTTCCGGGGTATACGTCGGCTATAAAAAAAATATCACTTAGGCAAATAGAGATTTATACTTAGGCAAATAGTAATACTCTTTAAATATATAGGTTAAGATTAAATGCTAATATCGCTAGGAGGGCTATGCCCTATCGAGGGAATCCCTATAGTAAGGATATTTAACTATTCTAGACTTATCCGTAGTAGACCCGACCTAATTAATGCTTAGTTTATAACTAAGTATTAGCCTTAAGGACGAGTAGTAGACTAGCGCCCTTAGATTTCCCGGGAGATCTAAAGCTTATATAATAGACGCTAGGTATAGATAGAATAACTTAAGGAATTTACTATAAGCGCCCTCGCTCTTTAAGTATCTACGTTAAGGATCTTATCCCTATTGTCCGAACTAAGCGGAATACTAAGCGGTATAGGAAGCGCCTTTTAAGCCTAGTTCGCTAGCCTACCTCGCGCTTCTTAACCTATACTAATTATTAATTTACTCCTACGGATATAGGCTTTCGCCCTAACCTATTAACTAGCTATCACCCCGACTTATCGACTAGGTATCGTCCTAACCTATTGACTAGCTATTATACCTAACCTATAAGTAAAGACACCTATCCCTCTTAAATAAGGATTAGTAAACGAAGTATACCTTAAAAACGAAGATAGGGAATATAGAGCGACTTTAACCGGATAACCTCTTTTAAGCAAGGTATCGCTAATATCCTTATTATAAGAGTCGACGGGATAGGTATATATAAGACTAACCTAGGATAAGTAAGGGTATAATAGTTCGGACCGGTTAGTAACTGTTAGTCTAGTAATAACCCTAAGACTTCGGGAATTACTAGGTAAAGTAGCTAAACCGTATGAAAAAGTATAGGCAATAAAAGAGGGAGCAAACTAGTTTATCTCTTTAATACCTCCGGGAATTATAGGCATCGAGCTATAGACTAAGATCTATAATAAAGTCGAACGAGACTTAGCTAGACTAAGCATTTAGGATAAGTACTGCTATTTGCACGGATATAAATCTCTATTTGCACGGAAGTCTAGGAAATCTCTACTCTTTCTGCGCGAACCCCGCGCGCCTATGTCCCGCCACTTAAATCCACGTGATATATAGTCTTATATATAAACGAGCCCTTAGCTTCTATAGTTCTTCTCCTCTTTATAGAATAATAAGGTTATCTAGCTATCACCTAGTGCCGTAATAGTTTATTCTATCTTTTATTTACGCCCCGTCGCGATCCTTAGGTTTATAAACATAGTCCTAGCAGCTCTATTACCTTATTCCCTTAGTCGTCGCGACTAGAGCGTAACCCTTAAGAAATTATTTCCCTTAAGCCCTTAAGCTCTTAAAAACGTTTCCCTAGCATATAGAAACTTTTATAGCCTATAGAAACTTTTTTTAGCCCCTAATAATACCCTAGACCCTCCTCCTTTCTTATAGGGGATATACCTATAATCTTCGACGCTACGGGCGATAGTCTAAAGGCTTTTGCTAAAGAGTTTATTAGTGAATTCCCTTAGATTGCTTAGGCGATTAAGAGGTTTAATAACGTAGTCCCGGTCGCTAACGCGTAAGAGACCTAGGAAAACCTTTAGAGCTTAAATACCCGATACATTCTTATATATATTGAGAAGAGCCTTTAATCCCTCTATATAGCGGAGGCCTCTTAGGTTAACCGATATATTAGGTTAAAGGAATATCTAGCCGTACGAGATTAGCTCTTAGCTACGAAGGAGCAACTTCTTAAGGCTAAGGATCTAACGATCTCTACTATAACGATATTGCAATCCTAGATAATAGCCTTAACTTAGTCGTTAGGGAAACGAAAGACGGTAGACCTTCCGATCTTTACTAGAAAGGGGTCTACCTTCGACCGTTAACGTAAGCATAAAGCCTAGGAAGTTAAGATATAGGATATCTTCCTCCGCGATAGTATATAGTTCGACTTAAATAGCGCCCGCCTCCTTCATATTAGCGATAGGCTTTGTAAACGGGCCTACGATTTTGTTAAAGATAGGATAGCTACTATTATAGCTAACCTATCTAAGAGGGAGAAATAGGAATAGCCTACTACGACGACGCTCCTCGTAGCATTAGGTAGGCAATATAAGGTTCTAGATTTAACGTAAGCCGCTAAAAACACTCTCGATAATTTTCCTTTAGGCGATAAGAACTATTAGATCTAGAAAGCAAACCTCGACGCCTATATACGTAAGGTAAGAAAGATAAAGGAATAGTAGGTCGACCTCCTCCGGAAATTATCTTAAAGGATATAGGCGACCTTATTAAAGGCATATAGACTAAGATCCCTAACGCCGACTACGAGAAGTAGTCGGCGTAGATAGATATCTTTATAAAGAACCTAGCTAACTACCCTTATTGTTAGAAGCTCGAGAAAAAAGCCGCCGCTTATTCGTAGTTCCCGCCGACGCTTACACCTGCCCTTACCCCGACCGCCTTTGCCTAACTCCTATACGGTAAATCTATAGACCTCGATCGACTTTCCGATATTAAACGATAATTTAAGATTAATAATAAAATCTATATAGCTTATAGAGAATCTAAATATTAGGAAGAGGCTTACGACCTAGCTAAGACGGCTAATCCGCTTTTAATACCTCCCCGCCGCGGTAGTCCCTAGTTTTAGGGCCGAGGATCTTAGGGCGCTAATAGTAGTAGGTTTAGCCGGGGTTAGTTTATTCGTGCAGCCGACTATAAATAAGGCCGTATCCTCGGTAAAGAGGATACGGATTAGTAGAGCGAGCAGTAGACGTTAAGGCTACTACTAAAAGATATACCCTTAGGTAAATCGCTTCTAAAGGTCGTATATAAGGGAGGATAAAAGGATAAAGTCGTTGCCTTAAGATAGAATAGATCTTCGGATTAATTCGTTAAATAGTAATAAAAAGTTAATCCTTCTCTATACTTATTTCCCCTCTATACGTAACCCTTAATTCCTTTACTACGTTAATACATCCTCCTTCGTAGATTCTAGCTATACTACCGCGGTATTCGCCGATCTTTACGCTATTATACGAAAATATAACGTTACTATAAAGAAGCTCTTAAAACCTAGACCGCTTTAACTAATAGATAGCGTGCTATCTACGTAGATAACTATTAGGAAATATATAGAACTTATGCTTTTCTTTATTATAAACCTATCTCCTTCTACCCCGGTTATCTTAGGCATCCCTTAGCTTTAGGGATACGAACTAACTATACTTTAGAAATCTCTTAAGGTCCGCTTCGATTCCCCCTACTGTATAAAATACTGCCTGCCTTTAAGCGTTATAGTCGAGGATAGGGTAGCTCTTAAGGCTCTTATTACTTCCGTATCTAAAGGGCATTAGTTATATCGAACGGTATATTCTTCTAACGTCGTAGAGATTTAGACTATTCCGACGATTACCTTTAAATAAGGGGTCTTTATAATAGTAGAGGACGTGCCGGAACCTCTCTTTCGGTAGGAAGAGATTAATATCCTAAAGAACTAGACCGTCTTACCGGGATATTATATACCTTACTGAAAACCTATAGACTCGTCTAACGAGGAATGTTTACTTAGGCCGGCACTATACCCTTTAAACCCCGGCTAACCGATTCGATATCCTCTATATAGATTATTACTATTCGCTTAGGATACCGCCTGCTTAATATCCTCAATTAGCCCTCCGAACTTCCTTAAGACCTAAGCCTTTAAGGCCACTCTACTATAGACTACTTTAGTAGCTCGCCCCCTCCTAACTCGTCTTACCGCCGGCCGCCGCTACGTTCCCGCCTATTAGGGCTAAACGAGACGCCCTTACCGACATATACGATAGGAAGATTAAATGCCCTTAGATATAAACGATATCCGCTATATACGTATAATTAACTTCGTTTAATTCTATAAATAAGATAGTATCTAAGCGATACGAATTAGTATATCTTAAGGAGGGAGAAAATCTATAACTTCTTAACGAACTCTTAATAGGCCTAATTAAGGGTTTTAGAACTATCTAAGACCTTTTTTTTAACGTATTATTGCCGGGGATTATATAATAGAGGTAGCTTAAAACGCTTTTCTTAAACGCTTTTAAAACTTCCTTTAAGCGAACCTCCGGGATATAGCCGATTCCGAATTATTATTCCGGAGGGTTAATAACGCCGACGTAAAAAAGTTCCTTTAAGTAAAGCCCGAAATTATAAAGATAGATATCCTAAAGAAACTCCTACAAGAGTTTTAGGATAAGCTCCTTTATTCCCTTCCGAAGAATATAAATAAGCTTCCTTTATACCGCCCTTAGGATTATAAGATCGAACTTATACCCGGTAAATAAGCTCTATTTTATAAAAACCGGCCTATATAACCTACGAAACTCCGCTATATTAAGAAGTAAATCGATAAATTGCTTAATAAAGGCTTTATTTAGGAGTCTTTTTCTCTAGCTATAGCGCCGCTAATCCTCGCTTATAAACTAGGCGGTAGTATCCGTATTTAATATAACTACCAAGGTTTTAATTAGGTTATAGTTAAGAATCGATATCCCTTACCTTTAATCCGAGAGATATTAGATTCCCTCTATAACGCTAAGCTTTATATAAAGCTAGATATAATTGCTACGTTTAACTATATCCGAATCGCCGAAGGTTATAAATAGCTTACGGTATTTATTATACGCTTTAGACTTTTTAAGATACTAATTACCCCTTTCGTTACTCCTTTCGGCCTTTTTAACGCACCGTCGACTTTTTAAAACTATATTAATTATATGCTTTATAATACCCTCAATAATTTCTATATAGTATATCTTAACGATGTCTTAGTCTTTTCGAAGATTAAGGCAAAACACAAGAATTTTATATACCCGTTAGCTCTCTTTATGCCAACTTAATTAGCTCCGCATTAAGTTAGAAAGAATACGCTTAGACACCTAGTAAACGTTTAGACACTGCCCCGCTATTATAGCCACTATGTTTTTTAGTATAAGCCTAATATTTATGCCGTGTTTCTACGTTGTGAAAACCGTCTTTTACGTCGCAACGCGTTAAAGATTCCTAAATCGCTACTATAAATACAGTAATAAAGCTAGTCATTAACCCTTGCAAGAGCATTATTGCATCGTTAATGTATCGTTAATGCATTATCAATCAATCCGTTAAACGGCTCGTCGCTACCCTCTAATTCTCAAGAAGAGAGATATACGCTATGCATATAGAAGTCAATGACTGACAAGAGGGTCGAAGACTTAGACAGTCTGTGTGGAGCTATTGGAATCTTGTATAGGTAGGAAATGTACTGTAGAAGTGATTGATTAATGTCTTGCTTCTTCCTGCCTTGCTAGGGGGGACTGCCCCCTTTTATAGGCAGTCCTGTCCCTCCTAAATTATGAGCCCCCTTTGGCGTTCTATCTAAATGTCTGAGTTTGAGACATAGCCCCCTTTTTCCTTTTTCCTGCCCAGCCTTTTTCCTAGCCTTTTTCCCACGCCTTTTTCTAAAGCCCTGTTTTCTTAAGCCTCTTTTCCACGCCTCTTTTCTAAGCCTCTTTTTCTAAGCCCCTTTTCCAAGCCCCTTTTCCAAGCCCCCTTTCCAAGCCCCCTTTCCAAGCCCCTTTTCCAAGCCCCTTTTCCAAGCCCCCTTTCCAAGCCCCCTTTCCAAGCCCCTTTTCCAAGCCCCTTTTCCAACTAGCTTCGGGTGCCCTATAGGCCGCATAGCGATGCACGGGCCGCTAGTAGTCCCCCGGGTGGTCCTTTAGGTCGAGAGCCCGCCTAGGCTACCTAAGTCTTATAAATCCTAGCCTAGCTTCGCAATACACCCCCTTAGCTATAGCCTGCCCCCTTTAAAAGGGGTATAGCTATCTATAGGTCTAGGAATTTGGTTGTATAGTTAGCTAGGGAGGGCACTTATAGCCCTACTTACCGCCTAGGGCCGTAGAATAGGTAGTTACCCCCTAAGAGCTCTATAGATAATAGACTAACTCCTTAAGTTCTAGAAACCAGATTAAACTCCTTGCCCGCTAAGTCAGGGGTCCTGTCCTAAAGTTATTCCCCTAGGCGGTCTTTAGGACCTACTAGATAGAGGGAGAGTCGCCCTACTGCTGTTCGGCTGCCTCGCACCTAGCTAGCCTGCTGGCTAGTATTGCTTCTCGAAGGTCCTCTTAGCGGGCCTCTAGTCGGATTCCTTCTTAAAGATAGAGCTCTGTAAAAACAGACTAACTCTAAGAGAGAGGAAGTTTCTCTACTCCTTAAGCTCTCGCACCTAGCTAGCCTAAAAGCTAGTATCGCATCTCCTGCTATAAAACATAGCGATCTGCTTCGAAGCCTTCTAAGCTTTTTGCTTTAAATCTTTCTTTAGACTGAAAATTCGATTTCGAAGCCTTTAGGGCTATAAAGCTGCTTTCGAAGCCTTCGGGGCTATAAAGCTATAAAGCTGCTTTCGAAGCCTTCGGGGCTATAAAGCTGCTTTCGAAGCCCTCTAGGCTATAAAGCTACTTTCGAAGCCCTTGAGGCTATAAAGCTGCTTTCGAAGCCTTCGAGGCTATAAAGCTGCTTTCGAAGCCTTCGAGGTTATAAAGCTGCTTTCGAAGCCCTCTAGGCTATAAAGCTGCTTTCGAAGCCCTCTAGGCTATAAAGCTGCTTTCCGAAGCCTTCGAGGCTCTAAAGCTGCTTTCCGAAGCCCTTTAGGCTATAAAGCTGTTTTCAAAGCCCTTTAGGCTATAAAGCTGCTTTCGAAGCCTTCGAGGCTATAAAGCTACTTTCGAAGCTTTCGAGGTTATAAAGCTGCTTTCGAAGCCCTCTAGGCTATAAAGCTGCTTTCCGAAGCCTTCGAGGCTCTAAAGCTGCTTTCCGAAGCCCCCGAGGCTATAAAGCTATTAATTCTCTAAAGCTAGACTAGCTTTTCTTATTCTATTCTATAGAAGGTTAATAAAGACGGTAGAAGCTCTTCTTCTAATATAGAAATAGCTGGGGTTCTCTGTTTTAGTTAGTCTTAGTAAAAGCTTATAGGCTACTTTATTGTTTATAGGCGTCCTAGGTTAGCTAGGTTGTCTGCTAGCCTCTTCCCGGTAGCATTTATCGTTTTATAAAGGTCTTAGAATTCGGATGCTATCTACCCCCTTAGAGGTAGACGCTAGAAAAGACTATAAGGTTGTTTCTTCTACCTACCCCCTTAGGGGTAGAAGCTAGAAGATATATCTAAAAAGCTTCTTTTAAGTCCTTTAATTCGTAGGGCGAGGAGAGAGAGTAGATTTTCTCAAGCTTTATCGCCTTTTCTCTTCGTCTTAGAATTAAGCTTTATCGCCTTTTCTCTTCGTCCTAGAACTAGAAGATATTAGTAGACCGGTAGCCGACTAAATACCTTTCTAATAAGAACTCTATATCGAGTTTAGGCCTTTTAGTTCTTCCCCTAAAGATCTCGCTATTTCTTGCCGAGATAGAAAAGCTGCTAGAAAGTTATAAGGGTTTTTAGACTGCTTTTCCACCTACCCCCTTAGGGGTAGAGGCTAAAAGGCCTATATTTCTTTCCTTTATCCTTAGACCTTTCTCTTAAGAACGTTCCTAGGTTTTTTTTTTAGGGCTTCTCCCTAGGGCTATCTTCCTAGGGTTGTATTCCTAGTAATGTCTTCCGGCTGTCTTCCTAGTGCTATCTTCCGGCTGTCTTCCTAGGGTTGTTCTCCTAGGGCTAAGAACGAAAGGTCTATTAGCAATTTTCCTTTACTTTTTAGCTGCCCTTTAAAGAGTGTTACTATCTCGTAAAGCTAATAGCTTTTATAGCTAAGATCGACTCTTATTTAAATAGTTTTTAGGCAGTTAGCTAGGTAAAGATCGTAGCTTTCTTAGTCCTTTCTAGCATAGAGAAGTAAGGGCCGTATTAAAGACTGCTTAGAAACTGCGTCGGAGGCTATATTAGTAAAATAAGTAGAAGGGGTTATCGGTCTTTCGTCTTATAGCAATTTGCAGGGTGCTATATAACCGTAGCGTTAACTAATACGCGTTGCAGTATTACGTAAGATCCGGAAGTTATAGGAACTCTATTCCTCCCGGGATTATAACTCTCGAGAAGAGAGATATACGCTATGCATATAGAAGTCAATAACTAAAAAGGGGGTCGAAGACTTAGACAGTCTGTATAGAGCTGTTTGAATCTTATATAGGCAGGAAATATAGTATAGAAGTGATTGATTGATGTCTTGCTTCTTCCTGCCTTGCTAGGGGGGACTGCCCCCTTTTATAGGCAGTCCTGTCCCTCCTAAATCAGTAGCTGAGTTTGAGACATAGCCCCCTTTTTCCTTTTTCCTGCCCAGCCTTTTTCCCAGCCTTTTTCCCAGCCTTTTTCCCACGCCTTTTTCCAAAGCCCTGTTTTCTTAAGCCTCTTTTCCACGCCCCTTTTCCAAGCCTCTTTTTCTAAACCCTTTTTCCAAGCCCCCTTTTTCCAAGCCCCTTTTCCAAGCCCCTTTTCTAAGCCCCTTTTCTAAGCCCCTTTTCCAAGCCCTTATAAGAGAACGAGCTTAGGGGGGTTATATAATTATTGTTAATCTACGAAGGGACATAGCTATAGACTAGGTCTAAATGTCTATATATACGATATAGAGGTTACGTAGGATAATATGTGATATAACCTAACACCGTAATAGTATATCCCCCTTAAATCGGCGTTCGACTCGAACGCCTAAAAGGGGCGATAGGCTAATAATAACGAAGGAAATCTATATTAACCGGTCCTAAAAGCGGGCCTAATATAGAACGAGAGAAGAATAAAGAGAAATAAAGGGTAAAATAAAGAATCTAACGCGTGCCGTCGTAAGGTAAATTATATTAATAAACTATACTTATTATCACTTAGGCGAAGGTAAAGACGTAAGGAAGGCTATATAAAAGGCCGGTTTAAGCTTAGTTAGGTTAAAGGCGTAAAAAGCCTTAAGGTCGTCCTAGCAGCCGTTAAGGTAGGAGGAGTCCTCTTACGTAAGGGGGCTATAACGCTATTAAACGCAATACTTAATCTTCCCGGAGGCGTACTAGCGTTACGTAAGGATAGAAGAAAACTCCTACTTAAGGTACGCGTCGTCGCCGTCGTCGTCGCCGGGGGAAAGGAGAACGCCGTTATCGGCGGGCCGGACGTTAAGCTCCGACTAGCCGGGTAAAAAGGGATTTTAGGTCTTAGTAAAGAGGGAGTAATAAAAAATAGGATAAAGGCGGCTACCCTTAAGGAGATAAAGAAGATACGCTATCTTATATACCTTAAGGACCTTATATAGGCCCTCCCGCTTATAGTCGAGCTTTTTTATAAGATAGAGAGTCTAGATCTAGCGGGTGCTAAGGAATACTATATCGCTAGGCTAATACACTAAGGCGGGAGTCCGCTAGGCGTCCGCGTAGCGAGCCTAAGTGACTTAAGTATCCTCGATCGTATCGCGGAGGAAGTTAGAGATACGCTAAAGGCGGGAAGTAAGTACGTTACCGTAGAGGTATTCCTTCCGCTACTAAGGGGTTATATTAAGCGGGGGGGGACTAAAGGGCTTAGTGCTAAGCTTTAGATAGAAGCTATAGTTAGCGAAGAAAGGGGAAAGGCCGGTAGATTTAAAGACTTAATTATTAGTAATAAACTTAGCGAGGGGAAAGAGGTCGACCTAATCGTCCTAAAGGTAGGTAGTATAATAACGAAGGTAAACCTTTATCTAAGCGTTCGCGATCTCGGTCTAACCGTCGGTCTAAGGGTAGTAGGCGGAGCTAAGGTAAAGGCGGTAACTAAGGCGGCGACTAAGCTATTATTAGAAAGCCGAAATAAACTAAGTGCTATAATCGCTAATAATAAAGGCTAAGGTGCTATAGAGGGACTAAACGCGGGAAATAAACGCGTTAATAACGTCTTTAACGGTTATTAAGGGTATTAAGATATAATAGCGTATATTCGTAAAGCGGTCGATAATAACGAGGATATTAGAAAACTTAACGCCGTTACGGCGGTAGATAGGGAGGTCGGTAATAAAGTCGACGGATATATCGGTCTATAGGGCGAAGGGAATACTTAAGGGCTAGAGTAGGCCTTAAGGGGAGGAACGCGGGGATTTAGCGCATAGGCATATACAATAATTCCGCATAAAGCTAGAAATAGACTTATATATACCGGGCTAGATATAGGACCGGTGGTAGAGGCTAGCGGTCTTTATACGTCTAAGGTAGCCGGCAAGGGGGGAGGTATAAGCGCGGACGAGAATCTAAAGAATTAAGGCGTCGTTAGGGGGAACGAAGAGCCGGGCTTAGAAATAGAACCGGCCTTAGACCTTAAAGAGGGCGGTCTTAGGGATTAAGCGGAGACGGGCTTAGAGGGGGTAAGGCTAGCGGGGCTAAGGGGACTAAAAAGCTACGCGAATAGCGGAGATAAGCGGGGAGGAGGAATAGGCCCGGTCGATAAGGTTATCGATCGGCTTAAAGTCGTCGAGGGCGTAGAAGTTAAAGCAGTCGGAATTATATTTATAAATTATATTTATAAATTATATTTATAAACGAATCGGACTCCTCGACGGTATTAAGGGCGGTAGTAGTATTAGGGTAGAGGGAGGCATTAACCTTAGACTTAGGGAGGATAACCTAATATCGGTAGTTAATCCTTTCGTCGGCTCGGTCGGTAAGGGAGAGAAGGCAGGAGCCGGGTAGGCGGCTAAGGGCGTCTAGGAGAATAGCTTAACAGCTAGGCTAAAAGCCAATCTTAAAATTAAAACGACTAAGGAATTCGGCCTAGCGGGCCTATCGCTAGTTAAAGCGCTTCGTAGTTATAAAATACTAAAGATTCTTATAATCCGAGGCTATCTTAAACTTAGGTAGGCCTTCGAGCTTAAGGCGCTACTCCTCGAGAGATTTTATAATTGCGAGGAGTTCCTTATCGTAGATCTCGTAATTATACTCTTAAGCGGAGTGTGTTAACGAGAAGAAAGCAACCGGATAGTAACGACTATCGTCGAGGAGCTATATTAATATACCCCCGGCGGCTTAGTTAAAAGTATCTATCTAAACTATAGTCTTACGATAAAGGTCGAAGTATATAAGGACTAAGGCGGTAGTAAAAGCGTGCTTAAGGGCTTCGAAAGCGTAGGCGTAAGCGGGAGACTAGATCTAGGGGGTAGAGTTCTTAGTAAGGGCGTTTAGAAGGTTCGTAAGCTTAGAAAAGCCGCGAATAAAACGCCGATAAAAATTAGCGAATCCTAAGAAGCGCCGGAGGTCCTTAATAAAGGAGGGGGCAGGCTAGTCTAAGACCGCACGAACCTTTTTAGGATTTATACGAATGCCTTTATCCGAGATAATTAAGCCGAGGTACTTAGTCTTAGTAATATAAAAGTTATACTTATCTACGTTAAGCTAGAGGCCGGCGGCGTTAAGGCGCTTAAGAACCGTATTAACGTAGGCCTAATGCTCCTCCCGCGTCTTTAAGAAGATTAACACGTCGTTTAGATAGGTAAAGCAAAACTCGTTAAAGATACCGTAAAGGGCTATATTAATAAAACTCTAAAAGTAAGATAAAGCGGCGGTAAGGCTAGGGGGGTAATATAATACTTAAAAAGCCCGTACCGTATAGCGAACGCGGTCTTTTACTTATATCCTTCGGCAATATAAAGGCGATAAAACGCCGCGATAACGTCGATCTTAGTGAAAAACTTCGTCTTCCGGATATAGGCGAAGGTATCGTAGATAAAAGGCAAAGGGAAACGGTTCTTAATCGTAGCCTTATTTAGGCCGCGATAGTTAACGTAAAAACGGACGCCTTTACCTAGCTTACGGGCAAGTATAATAAAGGCAGTAGCGGGGGAGGTAGAGCGGCGGATAAAGCCTTTCCTAAGCTGCTTATTAATATATGCGCGGACGATCCGGTTCTCGGCTTCGCTAAAGGGGCGGGGGCGGGTATAAGGAGGTTATATTCCCTCCTTAAGGTTAATTTAAGTATTAACGGCACGGTAAAGGGCGAGCTTATCGGCCTCGCTCTTAAGCTATATATAGATTATATAGTAAAGCTCCTTAAGGACTTTAGCTTAAAGCTCGTCGAGCGTATAAGGGACCTTCTCTTACTTCTTAAAGAACTTAGCGATATCGTCGGGGGAGATCTTATTAAGGTAGATCTTATTAAGGTAGATCTTATTAAGGTAGATCTTATTAAGGTAGATCTTATTAAGGTAGATCTTATTAAGGTAGATCTTATTAAGGTAGATCTTATTAAGGTAGATCTTATTAAGGTAGATCTTATTAAGGTAGATCTTATTAAGGTAGATCTTATTAAGGTAGATCTTATTAAGGTAGATCTTATTAAGGTAGATCTTATTAAGGTAGATCTTATTAAGGTAGATCTTATTAAGGTAGATCTTATTAAGGTAGATCTTATTAAGGTAGATCTTATTAAGGTAGTCGTAAAGGCGGGGGTTAAGGTAGGCTTTCGCGTCCTTAGCGTCTATATATCTAATTAAAACGGCCTAATAGAGGTCCTTAGGGATATCTTAGTCGATAGGTAGTAAGGGCTTAGTAGGTAAAGGCTTAGCGGTAAGGGCCTTAATCGAGGTCTAAAAGGTCTAGACTTTAAGCTACCGGCAGAATATTACTATCGCGTCGACATTAAGCATCCGGACGTTAAGCGCTAAGTCGTTAAAGGACGAAAAGCGGAAGGGCTAAGGTCTAATAGTCTTACGACTCGGCTATAATATAGGGCGGTAGTAGCCGGCGGTCTTATAGATAGGACGAGGGCGGGGAGGCCGAACGTAGCGGTAAAGGTAGAGGGTAGCTAAAGAGTCGGAGTTATAGCCGGAGTTAGAGTTAGCGTCGTTAACCTAGCGGGAGGAGTCTAGATAAGCGGGTTTACCCGCGTTAAAGGTATCCTCGAAAAACGCTAAGAGAGAGGGGCTAAGGGACGGGGGAATAAACTTAAGAACGTCGCTAAAGCGGACGGAACGGACAAAGGCCGGAGGACGGGCTAAGGCTATACGGGCGGGAATAAGGATCGTAGCGGTAGGAATAAAGATCGTAGCGGTAGGGGGTTCGCCCTCGTCGTTAGAGTATTCGACGGAAGGGGCGGTAAAGGGTTCGCCCTCGTCGTTAAAGTCTTCGACGGAAGGAGCGGGGGGGAAATAAATTATATTTATTAATTATATTCCCTCTAAAATAAGGGCGGGGGGGGCCGGGATAGGGCGGGTAGGGCGGGCAAGGGTGGCCGAAAGGCCCGGGATAAGATAAGGCTAGTAGTCTAAGAGGCAAGAGATTAGACAAAAGGGGGACTAGAAGGAAAGAGAGTTACCGCGCTAGCTAATAATAGGGTCGTGCCGGCGTAGCTAAAGGAGGCTAAAAATAACCTTATAGCTAAGCTTTATAAAAAAGAAGCAGATAGACTTAATATAAGCGCTTATCCGAGAGACCGAAAAGGCGTAATAAGTAACGGAGCTAGACTTATAGTCGCTACTATCGGCGAGAGAAAGCCGGCGTAGGAATTAGAGCTAGCGGATAGGAAGGGCAAGGCGGTATACGGTCTAAGCGTATATAAAGGCGTATCTAAAGCAGCCGGAGTCGACTAAAGCACTTATAATAACATCGGCGGACATAAGGGATAAAGGCATAAGTAGAGCACGCGGTTGTATTCCCGCGGGGAGGCAAAGATCCTCCCCGGTATCGAATAAAGCTATAAACTTAGATACTAAGAGCTCTATCGCGCGATAAGGCGAGGGAGCTACGTATTTCCTAAGGATAGGGAAGAGGTAGGGAGGTCGTCTACTTCGCCCTCGATAAAGCCTTACTTAATAGCGCGAGCCTAATAGTAGGGGGGAGGGGGTTCGAGCAGACGTAGGGCAGACGTACCGCTACTACGGCTACGGCCGCGGCTAGAGCTAGAACCAGCGCCGGGACTAGCGCTAGGGTTAGCGCCGGGATTAGCACTAAAACCCTTATTAAGGTAGGTCCGGGCGGTATAGGTAGCGGTAGCCGGCTAAGCTAGTAGAGGTAAAGACGGTTCTTAAACCGCTATTGCTTCTTAGCGTTAGTAAGCCGGGCCCGGAATGCGTCGAGCTATATTAGGTTACTAGTAGGGGACGTAGGTTAGGCGGGCGAGGTAGGGCTAGTGCGAGCGGGGTTACAAGGCGGCTAGAGTTAAGAACGGGCCTTAATACGCTGCTAGTTATCCTAAAGCGTAGAATATATCTTAGCCTAGGCCGTAAAGCCGTTATAGGCCGGGCACTCGACTTATAGAGCGGCGGCGTTAGTAAGTTCGATAGAGACCTTTAAATAAAGGTAGGCGATATAAGCGGTGCCGTCGAACGATAAGTCGGCTTAAAGCTAGGTAAACTTCGAATAGAAGTCCGGCTAAGATATATTCTTTATCGATAAGGCGTTAAAGTCGGCCTTTAACTAAGCGCGGGTAAAATTAGCACTAAAAACTAGGCTAAGGTCGTCGGTAAGGGCTTTAATAGTAGTATACTGCTAATTAGCGAAAGACTTATTATCGAGGACGTCTTAAGGAACGCTAGCAATAATAGAGGCGGCCCGGCCGGTAAGTCGGCTAGCCGCGTAAAGAATACGATCCTACTCCGTAGGGTATAAGGCGGCGTCCTAACGGAGCTTAATAGTAAGGCCGTTGCGCTAGGTCCGGAAAGCCTTTTAACGTTGCTTCTAAGTGCTAGAGTCGCCGGCGAACCTCTCGGGGTCGGCTATATAGGAGCGGGTAAGGGTAAAGGCGGGGGCGGGGGTAAAGGCCTAATCTTAAGCTATATCGCGTTCGGTTAAGACGAGGAGAGAGTACGTAGCGCGGTTAAGCTAACGCTAGAGATCGGCAGCGTGCTCTTAGGCAACGGCTGCGTGCTCTTAAGCGAGGAGCACTCTTATATCTAACTTAACGTAAGTATTATTAAGGTAAGTAAGGGCCTTAATCTAAGGGGCGCGGAAGTCGTAAGTAGCGTTAGCCTTAATATAGGCGAATGTGCTAAATATAGGCCGTTAGGCTCGAAGAAGGGCGGCGAGGCGGGGGTAGTAGGAAACGTACTTAGTCTAAGGCTTTAGGTCGGTAGGAGCTAGCGGGGTAACGGCCGGGGTAGCGGACGGAGGATCGGCCTCTATATAATCGGTTATCGTAGATTATAGGGCAATAGGATAAGGTAAGGGTAGGGGAAGGGTAAGGAGGGAAATATATCTAATTCGCGTCGAGACGGCGTATCTATACCGGGAAAACTCTAATAATTAAGGAAAACTTAGTCGAAAGGGGTTTAGCGAGGAGGCGGACTTACGTCGCGAAGAGGGGAGATTAGAAAAGAAAGGGGTAAGATAGCGAGATTATTAATTAAGGGCAATAGGATAAAATAGTAGATTAAACTATAAGAGAACGAGCTTAAAGGGGGGTATATAATTATTATTAATCTATAGAGGGATATAGCTATAGACTAGGTCTAAATGTCTATATATACGATATAGAGGTCACGTAGGATAATATGTGATATAACCTAACACTGTAATAGCCCCTTTTCTAAGCCCTTTTTCTAACTAGCTTCGGGTGCCCTATAGGCTGTATAGCGATACACGGGCCGCTAGTAGTCCCCCGGGTAGTCCTTTAGGTCGAGAGCCCGCCTAAGCTACCTAAGTCTTATAAATCCCAGCCTAGCTTCGCAATACTAATAGGCGACCCGGGCGCTATAAGGCGCTAGTCTTATAGCGGTCTTATAGCGCTAGTCGCCGCTATAATCGTCGCGGCCGCCGCTATTATCGTCGCCGCCGTATACTACGAATTGCGAATTGCGCCTTAGAAGAAATTATTAATAAATGCTAGGCTACTTAAGCTATTTATTAATCTACTTAGCAATCGAATTCAGTTTAAGAAGATATATAAAATAGCTATATTTCGATCTAGTGAGAATTAGGGTAAGGATATTAAGTACTTAGGTATATATATATAATTTAATACATTAGTGTATAGCTTTAACGCTATATATATCGCATTACGCACTCTAAATCGCCTATTTAATAGCTTTAAAAATAAGAGATAAATTAATTCCTATTAAGAATAAAAAGAAATCCGATGCGATGTTTATAGAATGTATTGTTATTTTTTTAGCTAGCCTTACCACCTAAAAAGCATCTAAACGTTTACTAGGTGTCTAAGCGTATTCTTCCTAACTTAATGCGGAGCTAATTAAGTTGGCATAAAGAGAGCTAACGGGTAGATAGTTATTTAACGCTTAAGCAACGTAAGGCTTTAGATCGATATCGGGAAGTTAGAGTTCTATATAATAAAGACTAAGTACCTTAGACTAATTATTTCGATATCTAGCATAAGCATAGACCTTAAGAAGGTATATGTAATTACGGCTTAAAACGCCCCGACCTTAGTAAAAGGACTTTAGTAGTTTCTTAGGTTTATAAACTTCTACCGCCGTTTTATTAAGGGATACTTTAGTATTATCTCCTAGTTAATTACGCTACTCCGAAAAGATTCCCGTTAGTCTTAAGGACCTAAATAAACTACCGCGTTTAAAGCCCTTAAGCTTACTTTTACTATTGCCCTTATCCTAGCCTATTTTAACTACTTAAAGAAAATAGTTTTCGAAACCGACGCTTCGAATTAGGCCTTAAGAGGGGTCTTTTCTTAGGTCGGAGACGACGGATGTTTTTACCTTATCGTATTCTTCTTATTAAAGTATACCGCTCCTAAGTATAACTATAAGATTTATAATAAAGAGTTATTAGCGATTATTAAAGCGCTTAAGGAATAGCGCTTAAAACTCTAAGAAACTACCGAAGCGTTTAACGTTATTACGGACTATAAGAACCTTGAGATATTTATATCTATAAAGCAACTTAACTAACAATAAGTGCGCTAAGCCGAGTTCTTTTCTTAGTTTAAGTTTATAATTATATACCGCTAAGGCAATAAGGCAATCCTCCTTAACGCTTTTAGTAGGCTCCCCGGCGATAGATTAGCTACTATAGACGACGACCGACTCTTCTATTATAATTAGGTGATTATCCTTAAAGAGAAAATCGACCCGATTATCCTAAAGGAACTCCTAGCCGATTCCTATGCCTTAAAGAAGGACCTCGATATAATCGCTACGCTCGGATTAAACGCTGCTAGTAAATCACTCGATAAGCTTATCCGTAAGGTATATTAATAAGATAATTTCGCCTAAGATATAATAGCAATACTCTAAGACCTATATACTCGGCGCTAGCTAAAGTATATTCAGAAGCTTTTACGTTGCAATATATCTAAATATTAGTTAATTAATAAACGTATATTCTTCTACGACTAGCTCTTTATCCCTAATACCTTAGATCTCCGCCTTAAAGTCGTTTATTAATCCTATAGCAGTAGCCTAATAGGATACCTAAAGAAGGTAAAAACCCTTAATCTATTAAACCGGATATACTAATCGCCGAGAATTTCATACTTCGCCGCTACGTTTATTAAAGACTATACTCTTTATCTTAAGACTAAACCCCCCCGCTTATCTCTCTTTAAATTCCTAAAACCCCTCGCTTTACCGGTCTATCTATAGGCCGATATATTAATTAATTATATTACGATACTTCCTAAGTGCACTTATAATAAGGAAACATACGAGAACGTACTTACGATAGTTAATAGGCTTATTAAAATAAGATATTTTATTCCTATTTCCGGTCTCTCTATAGATGAATTAGTTAAGGGTATTGCTATTTATACGGTAGGAAATCTCTATTTATACGGTAAATTAAGGAAATCTCTACTTTTTCGGCGCGCACCCCCCGCGCCTATATCCCGCTACTAAAATTAGGTAGAGGTATATAGCAATTAAGAGGGCCGCGTAAATCGTGCCTAGCCTTAATTTAATAAGTCTTACTATTTATCCCGTAGTAAATCTCTATTCGTCCCGGAGGTACCGAAGTACTATATATCCCCGCACCTCCCCGCGCCTCCCCGCACCTACACCTACCAACCTAAATTACGTGCGTATACCTAGCAGGCTATATGCGTGCCCTCTACTGCGTGCCCTACTGCGTGCCCTCTGCTGTGTGTGCGGCTCCTTAATGTATGCTTTATGCCCGCTTGCGTGGCTTGCTGCGTGGCCTGCTGCGTGGCCTACTGCGTGGCCTACTGCGTGGCCTGCTGCGTGGCCTACTGCATGGCCTACTGCGTGGCCTCTGCTATATGTGCGGCTCGACGGCTTCTCGATGTATAATTCGTGCCTAGCTCCCGGCTGCGTGCCCTCTACTACGTGCCCTACTGCGTGCTCTACTGCGTGCTCTACTACGTGCCCTCTACTATATGTGCGGGTCCTTAATATATGCTTCGTGCCCGGCTACGTGCCTTACTGCGTGCTTTACTATATGCTGCGTGCCTTCTACTACGTGCCCTACTGCGTGCTCTACTACGTGCTCTACTACGTGCCCTCTACTATATGCCCTACTACGTGCTCTACTACGTGCCTTACTGCGTGCCTTACTACGTGCCTTACTACGTGCCTTACTACGTGCTTTACTACGTGCCTTCTACTATATGCCCTACTATATGCCCTATTGCGTGCTCTATTATATGCCCTCTACTATATATACGGCTCCTTAATATATGCCTTATACCCGGCTGCGTGCCTTACTGCGTGCTTTACTATATACTATATGCCCTTTACTACGTGCTCTACTACGTGCTCTACTACGTGCTCTACTACGTGCCCTCTACTACGTGGCCTACTGCGTGGCCTACTATATGACCTCTACTATATATACGGCTCGGCGGCTTCTCGATGTATAATTCGTGCCTAGCTCCCGGCTGTATGCCCTCTACTACGTGCCCTACTACGTGCTCTACTATATGCTATACTACGTGCCCTCTACTATATATACGGCTCTTTAATATATACGTGCTTTACTATATGCTCTACTATATGCCCTTTATTACGTGCCTTACTATATGCTCTACTATATGCCTTACTGCGTGTCTTACTACGTGCCTTACTACGTGCCTTACTACGTGCTCTACTACGTGCCTTCTACTACGTGCCTTACTGCGTGCCCTACTACGTGCTTTACTACGTGTCCTCTACTATATATACGGCTCCTTAATATATGCTTTATACCCGGCTGCGTGCCTTACTACGTGCTCTACTATATGCTACGTGCCCTCTACTACGTGCCCTACTGCGTGCTCTACTACGTACTCTACTACGTGCCCTCTACTACGTGGCCTACTGCGTGGCCTACTGCGTGGCCTCTACTATATATACGGCTCGGCGGCTTCTTAATATATAATTCGTGCCCGGCTCCCGGCTGCGTGCCCTCTACTATATGCCCTACTACGTGCTCTACTACGTGCTCTACTACGTGCCCTCTACTATATATACGGCTCCTTAATATATGCTTTATGCCCGGCTGCGTGCCTTACTACGTGCTTTACTATATACTACGTGCCTTTTACTACGTGCCTTACTATATACTCTACTACGTGCTCTACTACGTGCCTTCTACTATATGCCTTACTACGTGCTTTACTATATGCCTTACTGCGTGTCTTACTACGTGCCTTACTACGTGCCTTACTATATGCTTTACTATATGCCCTCTACTATATGCCCTACTATATGCCTTACTGCGTGCTCTACTATATGCCCTTTACTATATATGCGGCTCCTTAATGTATGCTTTATGCCCGGCTGCGTGCCTTACTATATGCTCTACTATATGCTACGTGCCTTCTACTACGTGCCCTACTACGTGCTCTACTACGTGCTCTACTACGTGCCCTCTACTACGTGCCCTACTGCGTGCTCTACTATATGCCTTACTGCGTGCCTTACTATATGCCTTACTGCGTGCCTTACTGCGTGCTCTACTACGTGCCTTTTGCTATATATACGGCTCCTTAATGTATGCTTTATGCCCGGCTATATGCCTTACTGCGTGCTTTACTTACCCGGCTGTATGCCCTACTACGTATCGGGGTAGATTAAGGCCTAGTGTTCTTCGCGTTCTTCGTACGATTTACGCGGCTTTATTAATTGCTATATACCGTGCGTGGGTATAGGGGCGGGAAGACGCGGGGAGGCGCGGGGAAGCGCGGGGAGATATAGGGAGATACGGGGATATATAGTACTTCGGTACCTTCGGGACGAATAGAGATTTACTACGGGACAAATAGCAAGACTTAATTTAATTTAATAGTTATAGCAGCACGCGCGCGTAAAAAGCTTAAATAAGGTATATGCCTAGCTCTCTACTGTATGCCCTGCTGCGTGCCCTACTGCGTGCCCTCTACTATATGTGCGGCTCCTTAATGTATGCTTCGTGCCCTGCTGCGTGCCCTCTACTACGTGCGCGGCTCCTTATTGATATATGCTTCGTGCCCGGCTGCGTGCTCTACTGCGTGGCCTGCTGCGTGCCCTCTCCTATGTGTGCGGCTTCTTAATGTATGCGTCGTGCCCTACTGCGTGCCCTCTGCTGCGTGCCCTCTGCTGTATGTGCGGCTCCTTAATGTATGCTTCGTGCCCTACTGCGTGCCCTCTGCTATATGTGCGGCTCTTTGATGTATGCTTCGTGCCTAGCTCCCTGCTGCGTGCCCTTTGCTGCGTGCTCTGCTGCGTGCTCTACTGCGTGCCTTCTGCTGCGTGCCCTCTGCTGTGTGTGCGGCTCCTTAATGTATGCTTCGTGCCCGGCTCCCTACTGCGTGCCTTTTGCTGCGTGCTCTACTGCGTGCTCTGCTGCGTGCCTTCTACTGCGTGCCCTCTGCTCTATGTGCGGCTCCTTAATGTATGCTTCGTGCCCGGCTGCGTGCCCTCTACTGCGTGCCCTACTGCGTGCCCTCTACTGCGTGCCCTCTACTGCGTGCTCTACTGCGTGCGCGGCTCCTTAATGTATGTTTCGTGCCCGGCTGCGTGCTCTACTGCGTGCCCTACTGCGTATTAGGGTAGCCTGACTAGATTAGGTATATTCTTCGCACGATTTACGCGGCTCTTTTAATTGCTATATACCTACATTTGATTTTAGTAGCGGGACATAGGCGCGCGGGGTGCGCGCCGAAAAAGTAGGTTTACCGTATAAATAGAGATTTCCTACCGTACAAATAGCAATACTCTTAGTTAATTCCTTTATTTACGTAGTCTATCGTTTATATAAAGCACCCGATATTATTATTTCCGACTAAGGCATTTAGTTTATCTCCGATTTTAAGCAATAACTTAGCACCTAGTTAAAAATAACGTTAAAACTAAGCTCGGCATAGCACTTAAAGACTAACGGTTAAAGCGAAATCGTTAACGCCGCGATAAATAAATATCTTCGAGCCTTAATTAGTTTTACCTAAGATACCTAAGTCGACTAGCTCCCGCTCGCGGAGTAGTTAGTTAAAGTTTATAGGGTTACTATATAAAAGCTAGGTAAGCGTAGCTAAGGTAGGGGTAGGCATAAGCGTCGGCGGGAACTATAAATAAAGGGCGGCCTTTTTCTCGAGCTTTTAACGATAAGCGTAGTAAGCTAGGTTCTTTATAAAGATATCTATCTATGCTAACTACTTCTCGTAGTCTACGTTAAGGATTTCGGTCTATATATCTTTAATAAGGTTATTTATATCATTTAAAATAACATTTTAAAGGAGGTCGACCTACTATTCCTTTATTTTCTTTACCTAATCGGTATTTCTCCGTTCTTTACTAACCACGGCTTTAACCCCTATCTCGGCATTAAACCTATAGGTCCTCGACCCCCGACTCTCTCCTTATAGGCGAAAAAGAGATTTCTTCGTATAGACGTAATAGCTAGCCGCTTTAATCGCATCCTCGCCTAGCTTTAAGCTCTCGCATAAGCCTTATAATAAAGATATAAGGATACCGCTAATATAAAGCGGGATAAAGATTCCTTCTTCCGGCCCGGTAATATAGTTATAGTTTTATTAGAGAATATTATTAGTCGGTTAAATAAACAAAGGGGTTGTAAACTAGCTGGATTAGTCTATGATATTCTATTAACTAAGGGGCGACGAATAGCCCCTTTATATAGGCCACAAACGCGTATATTGATAGGGCCCGAAGCCTGCCCTTTGCGAGCCCTTGTTGCGACGTCGGGGCTATGCCTGTAAGGGCGATTGAGTTAATGACTTAGTCATCGCAAGGGCGGCCGAGTTAGTAACGCTGTCACCGGGGTCCCTAATACATACGATGCATCGTATGGTTGATAACGCATCCGTGTAGGCGTTGCCCGCACGTGATCTATTTAATTACGTAGATTGCAATCGTGCCTAAAGAACGGATATCCCTTATTCCTATACTAGCAACTTTTCTTTATAGTTGCTAAACAGTAAGTCCGTAATCTATATCTAAACTAAGGGAGATAGGAAGAACGATATATTAGGTAGAAGGCCTAATAAATATATTTAATAAATATTAATGAAAAAGGGGGCAAAATAAAGGGAATACCGTAGGGGAGACCGTAGGTAGCTATAGGCGAAGGACGAAGGCTTCTATCCTAATCGAGAGGCTGTTTGTATCGACAAGGCGTTTGAGGGCCTTGTTTAGCGATGCCTTCGTTATAGCGTCGGCGGGGTTGTCTTCCCCGTGGATCCACCTAATTTCCTCAATCTTCCTAGGCCGAAAAAGTGTCTAAACCGAGCATTAGGGTGTTATCGGTCTACATCCCGACGAGGCTAAAGTCGTCGGGTCCTTAATTCGTGATTAAAAGGCACGAGTTATAGGTAGAGGGAGCTATATTAAGGCTCTTAATATAGTGCTTATAGTAGGTTTTTCACTAATATACACCGGCTTCTATAAGACCGTATAACGGTCTAATGACTCTTATGATTATGCCCTCTAAGTACTTGCCTTAGAGCTCTATCGGAAGAGCCGCTAATACTATACGATTAAGCTCTATTTAAGCTTAGGGATAGGCTTATGTAATATCGCGTAGAGATAAGCTTATGCCTTAGCAAAGTAAGGCGGGGGCAAGGGCTAGGATTAAGCGCTAGCTAATACGTTAAATAGTAGGGGAATAGGTTAGAAGCGAGCTTTTCTCTATATCGTTATAGCCTTAGATTACTAGACGGGATTTTTCGTAGGGTTTAACGTCGCGACCCTTTACCTCCCGGACTATTCGGGATTAAAATAGACGGTATTGCCTATAAATAGATTCGTCGTATTATTCGAAGCTAAAGACTCCGCGGGCTATAAGATCGTTAATCTCTTATTAGTCGGATTCTTTAAAAGGGGCGCTAGGTGTAGTAATAACGCCGTTATTACGTAGCTTACTCGAAAGCCGTAGTATATCTTCTTCCTTCTTAACTAGGAATTAATTATAGAAGGTTAAGGTCTTTAGCTTATTCCTTAAGCCTAAGGGACGTCCGCGTTTGCGGGGTTACGGAGGAGCCGGTAGTGCCCGTACCGGAGAGGGGGAAGGGTCTAGCTCGGGAATTTCGTCCGGAGTAGAGGAGTCGACCTCGGAGAGGGTGTCTATATTATTAAGGGTAGGGGGATCCGGGGTATCGTTATTGCTATAGTAGTACGGCTATATAAGGGTAGAACGGAAGACTATAGAGCCGTTAACGGTCTCGATAGTAACGTCGTGGCCGTTAATAGAGGCGATCTTATATAGACCCTACTATCCTCGCTTCTCTCTCTAGACGCGGACTTTACTCTATAGCGGCAGTAATAGAGTGTTAAGGGTTAAAGGGCCGTTTCGAGCTTATAGGGCGTCTTTAACTTACTATGCCGCGGAGAGCTATCGTAGGGCCTTTATAGCCTTTTAGATAGTCGCGGCTCTTTATACCGTAGTTGCCGAAGGAGGGGAGTCTTAAGTTATCCGTAGGTACGCTCTAAAGACAAGGAGCGTAAGGACGAGGCCGTTTAGTCCTATTGTGTTATTTACGGCTTTAATAGCCATTTATAGGACGGATTTAAGGGCCGTTATCCTACCGATCTCGGCGTATATTATTTTAAACGCACGACGGAGCGGGCTATAATACCTTTTAACCTTACCTATAGACTAATATGCCTTAACGGGGATCTAGGTATACGTAATACCTATAATACGAGCTTCGTTGCGAAACTTAGTTTAGGCGAAGTTAGTGCCTACGTTATGCCGGATGAAGTTAGGGGGGCCGAGGTTTGTGTCGATCTATAGTGCCTTAAGTGTCTCCTATATATCCTTAGCCGATATAGACGGGAGGAATCGCGCTCTTTAGAAAGATATCGCTATATCGACCGCGTATAGTACCGGGCGGGTGCTACTGCCGACCTTTAGGTATATTATATCGACGACGACCTCGAAATTAAATTCTTAGTTATCCTTTAATATAAACCTAAACCTTTAGGGTGCCGGCGCGTAGAGCTAGCAGTAATAGCAGAATCTTAAGATATCCTCGAGTGTTTCTACTAAGATATCGTTATGCCTTGCTTATTTTAATAGGTAATAAAGTCTATTAACGGCCGGGTAGCTAAATCAGCGGTAGAGCGTTTGTATCTCGGCTTTAGTTAAGAAGGCGACTGCGCCTATAGCGCGAACTCTAGGCGGGCCGCTACTACGCGTAGCGGCCGGCGAGCTTAGTTAAGCTTGACTCTAGTCGTTTTCTTCCTTACTAAAGAAGAACTATAGATATCCCTATTTGCGAATAACGGGGACGCTAATACCCGGACCGATAATCGTATTAGTAGTATTATTAAAGTATACGCCTAATCTATCTATATTAGCTAGGTAGAGGAGGAAGGGGGTCGTTGTTCCTAGCACGTAGAACGTAATGCGGCTAATAGGGGTCTCGAGGGCAATAGAGCTAAGGGAACGCACGTCCTCGCCGCTGCCGAATTTAATATAGGCCTAGCCGGCGGTAGACTCGTTAAGCACGACGGAGGGGTCTTCTCGTTGTAGGGCGAGATATTAGTCCTAACCTGCCGTAGAGACTATAGCTGCTCCGGTGTCGATAATGCTGTAAAAGCGGTCCTTTAAGTAACGGTCGAAGACGAATTGCGTGGCGGGGACGCCTAACTAGTCTATCCCTTATACGTCTTCGCCTATAATTAAATAGTTAAAGGACTGCTAATATAGGATTTACGAGGCTTACTACTTAGTTAGTTCTTCGTCGTTACTAGCCTTATCGTTACGCTATTCGATAGCGGCTTAAGGGGTCTCGTTACCTTTATATTCGGTAAGATAGGCCTCGAATCCTATGCTAGGATTGCCGGTTAGAAGGCAATACGCGTAGTACTAAGCCTAAGACCTAGCTTATTCTTCTAGGGTATGTTTCATCGACTAGCAGCCTTCCTTCTAATAAACGAAGCATTTCCTCGACTATTAGCGGTTGCTAAAGCTGCTGCCGCCGCTACGAGGGCTACGTTAGCCTCGTCCGCTGCTCTCGCTAAACCTACGGCCGTTGCCGCGGTTGTTAGTATATCTTCGGTCGGTGTAGAATACGCTTAATAAATTATATTTATTATTTATATTTATTACCTCGTTACAATATTAGACAAACGTGCCGGACGTGCCGTTCACGGCCTATATCGATAGATAGGTCTTTAGGGAGGAACGCAGCGCGGAGAATAGCTTTTCTCCGGTCTTAGGGGGGTTATATAGCGTATAGCTAAATTCCGGGACGTTTCGGCACGCGTTAAGCAATATAGTGCGAAGGGGGAGGTCTCTAGCGAACTTAAATCCTAGGGCGCGTTGACATCGTTATAGCTTATTAAAAAGGGTCTATAGGACTTCCTATTAGGTCTTATTTAGATGCTTAACTTATAGCTTTTTAAACGTTATAGTGCTTTAATCTACCTAATAGTGCTAATAGTTTACTTCGGTGTCGAAGTAAGCCTTTAGTAGGTCGTAGGCCTGCCTAAACGTGCTATCTTACTCTATATACTAGATATAGTAGTCTTAGGCTCGCCCGGTAAGGATTTAGGGAAAGAGGGCATAGAAATAGCCGGGCCGGGCCTTAACTACATAATAAACGTCCGTAAAGATACGGACTTTATTATTAAGAATGTTATAGGGCTCGCCCGTATAATTTTTGCTTTTATCCTATAGCTTAATAAACTTTTATAGGAGGTCTACGTCTATCTCCTCGTTCGGAACGTCGTAAGGGGGCACTATTATATAGGCTGCCTTTAACGTTATATTAATTAGAGGGGTCCTAGAGATCTAATACGAAGTTAGGTAAAGTGTTATTAGCGTTTTTAATATATCTTAGAACGGAGGGGCCTAAGGGTTCGGGAACGTGCCGGGCATTTAATCTTATAAATACGAGCCGGGATCGACGGAGGTAGCACGTATTAAGGT
Source organism: Ophiocordyceps sinensis (assembly GCA_012934285.1). Classification (NCBI taxonomy): domain Eukaryota; kingdom Fungi; phylum Ascomycota; class Sordariomycetes; order Hypocreales; family Ophiocordycipitaceae; genus Ophiocordyceps; species Ophiocordyceps sinensis. The sequence continues at coordinate 10,754,514 of JAAVMX010000004.1, forward strand.
TATTAAGGCAAAGGAGGGTTCTAGTGCGAATGTAACTGCCGGGGCGGTTAAAGGCGTAGGGGGGATCGCCGCGGGCGTTAACGGTGCCGTTATAAAGGTTGCTATAGACGCCGGGGTTAAGGCAGTAAGAGGTGCCGTTAAGGCCGTGCCTAAGACGACTAAGGAAGGAGGGTTAGTTACGGCAGCCGGGGCTACAACGGATGTATTCCTTACGAACTCTCGGGTTCGCTCGTCGTAGAACTTTAACTATTCTAGCGGTAGTTCGTCCTTAGGCTAAATCGGGGGAATCTATTAGCGCTAAAGCATTAAGAATAATGCCGTAAAGCTAAGGTTTAAGGCGCCGGTTTAGATTCCATAGGACCGTAAGAAGGATTAAAGGGCCTTCTTAAAATACCTATCTCCCCGGTTCTATATAGCCTCTATCTACCCGTTAAAGTAGTCCTAGAAGTCTATAAATAGCTCGTATCTATAAATAGTTATGCTAGCATTAATAATAATAAACCGGGCTATATAGGTTGTAATTGCTTTCTTATTTATGTTATCGTAGGTAATATCTATCTCTTAGAATGCAATGTTAGCTTTGTTTTAGTACGAACCGAAGATATCGATGCCTTCTAGCCAACCGGGAAGGGGGTTATCCTTAGTCTTAGTTGCTTCCGGTGCGGGACCGGGAGCGTTAGGGTTATCGATAGGGTCCGATATAGTGTAATTAAATAAAACACACTATTATTGTTAAAGGGGATCGTAAGGGTCGTTACGAAGGTTGTCTTGCGTTACTAACGCACTATTGCTTAACGTAACTCTTCTTCTTCTCGAAGCGAGACGGGATTAAATAAGAGCTAGGAAGGGACTTATCGGCGGCTACCGAGAGCTAGCTATATCGTAATAGCTTCGTCGGCTCTAACTCACGTAGGTTCCTTATTCTTAGCATAAAGGACCGTCTCTAGGTATAGGCAATAGAATCCATAGGGATAAAGATCTAGTATACTTTCGACGATTAGGCTCTATCTCTTCTACCTTACCAATCTATAATTAATCGTTTAATTACTAATTAGTGTTAGTTAGTTAAATAAACAAAGGGGTTGCAAACTGGCTAGATTAGTCTATGATATTCTATTAGCTAAAGGGCGACGAATAGCCCCTTTATATAGGCTATAAACGCGTATATTAATAGGGCCCGAAGCCTGCCCTTTGCGAGCCCTTATTGCGACGTCGGGGCTATGCCTATAAGGGCGATTAAGTTAATGACTTAATTATCGCAAGGGCGGCCGAGTTAGTGACGCTATCACCGGGGTCCCCGATTGCATCGTATGGTTAATAACGCATCTGTATAGGCGTTGCCTACACGTGATCTATTTAATACGTAGATTGCAATCGTGCCTAAAGAACGGATATCCCTTATTCCTACAAATATAGCTATTAATCGCCTAAAGAATAAATAAGACGATAAATAAGACGGTCTTTATAATATTCTAAAAGTCTACCGGGGCGCTATAGTTATCAACCTCCTTAAGCATATTTAGGTTAATAAGTCTTTCTATACGTCTAAGGTACGACTTTAGACACCGGAAATAATACTAGGCTAGGCATAGATAAATTAAGAGGACGCCGTATCGCGGAACGCGATAACGACGGCAATATCGAAGAGATATAGAAATTTAAAAAGATCCTTAACGTATACGATAATAAAGCCCTAACTTTAACTTATCTAATTAAATAGAAACATTACTAAGAACCGACCTAGCAGCCTAAAGATAACCTAAGAGGTTGTCTTAAAGCTATTTAACGCTTTTATAGATATAACCCGGATAAGCCCGGCTCTTTAGATTAAGCCCGCCCTTAAAGATTCTCTTATAGTATTATAATTTCTAGCAAAATAAGATTTCTAGCAAGCGATTTCGACGATTTTAGCGATTTCTTAGCGATTTATAGACTAAATCGTCTCTAAAAGGTAAGTACTATTATAGTACTATGTTATATAACATAGTATATAGTAACATGCAAAGTAATATATAGTCCTATATATAAACGAGCCTTTAGCCTCTATAGTTCTTCTCCTCTTTATAGAATAATAAGGTTATAGTTATCTAGCTATTACCTAGTGCCGTAATATTAATTAAGCCGTTCTAGCTCTTTATCGGTTTACGGATAATAAGCTATACTTAGCAGCTATATAATCTATAATAGCCGATATAAGTGCTACTAAAAGCGGCTCGTCTAGTTTAAGCCTTTATCGCTTATAATTAACGTTAGCTATTAATATTATCGTATATAGTATATTAGAAAGCGCTTTATATAGATCTCCGCTTCTATAAAAGGTATTAGCTCTAATATTACTTCCTTACTAAAACGGTTCTTAATTACCTTAAGGTTACGATTACCGCTCTCTATAAAACGGAGGTCGGTAATAAAGTCTATCTAAATATACGTATAAAACCGGTCTCGGACAGAAAGTAACTTAAGTAGCTCTTTCTTAAGCGTCCGCTAAATCTTTATACGCCTATAGATATTATAGTTATAAAGGAATCGTCTAATATATAACTAAAGGAGCGGCTAATAGAAGTTTTAAGATATAGCGGTAACTATACCTTTACGGCTAGGGTAGCCTACGACGCTAGCGTTATATACTATTTAAATAAGCCGTCCCCGGAGTATATTTCCCTCCTTTAGCTCTAAGGGAGCGTCTCTTACTACGGCTTCTATAGTTATAGAAGCACTAAAAACCTAGATTCGTCCGCAGAACCGTAGGTGCCTACGTAGGTCTATATAATAGACGGCTACCTATACCTTAAGGTTAAGTTTAAGGTCGAATCGACGTACTCTTGCCTTTATAGCGCGGCGTATACTACCGTAGGTAATATCTTAAGCTATAAAGCGGTCCTATATACGCTAAAGTCGTCTTAGGTTATAGCTATTATAAAGTCTACGTTATAAGTATTAAGCTCTGCTTTTTCTTTAATTTACTCCTTAATCTCTAAACTAATAGACGAATTATTATCCTCCTAGATATTATTCTTATCTTTACTATTAACTAAGACTACGCCGTCTATACTAATAAGTATTGCTTTAAGATATATACGCAGCGCGTCTTTTAGGAGTATTTAAAGCTCTTAGGCAATATAATCTTCGCTAGAAGGTCGGTCTTTATCTCTCTAGGATAGGGCGTTTAGCACTATAGCCTCTTTTCTAGGTTAGTATTTAATTTAGAAGCAAAAGCGCGAAAGGTATTCCGCCTAACGGGCCTACTACTTAAAGAGATATCGTTAAGTTATAAAATACTTAAGGTTACGATAGTCCGTAAGGATCTTAAAGTTCTTATCGCTATAGAGCTCCGCTTACTATTGCTTTAAAGAGCTAGTTATAGCGAGTATTTCTTTATTATAGATAGCGTAGTTCCGCTTAGCGGAGGTAAGCTTACGGGAGTAAAAAGCTATAGGGCGGCGTTAGCCGTCTACCTCTTAAGAAAGCATGCCTTAAGCACGAATCTACTATAGTCCGCCTTTAGGGTAGCGGGATAATCGAAATCCTACTAAAGCAGCACTAGCGCCTATAAAAATAAGTCATTTAACGTCTAAAACGCTTCTACTTATATAGCGCCTTAATAGAAGGCTACCCTTTTGCCTGTAAGGGCTATAAGTAAAGTAACGATATAAGAAAAGAGTATTACTATTTGCATAGCACGAAATTGCTATTTATATAGTAAGATATATAGAGCCCTACTATTTCTATACGTACCCCGCGTGCTTATATCCCGCTACTAAATTTTAGTAGAGGTATATAGCAATTAAAAGGGCCGCGTAAATCGTGCCTTTTTAGTTTTCCTATAATAGCGACGTAAAGCTATTCGCGATGGATTCGCAACGCCCTCCTTAAAAGCCAATGCATAAGCAGCTACGCGCCGATAAGCCCTCTTAAGACGAGGAGAGGCCTCTTTACGAACCCGACGACTACAATAGCCTACTAATTCTAGCCCTACCGCCCTCGCCGACCTTTAATACGTACGATAAGCTATACGACTTCCTATAACGTTTCTACCGCGAGAATAGCGCCGCTATCGTAAAGAAGAATAGCGCCTATAAGCGTAAGATTAACGGCTAGCTAGTTCTAACCTACGTTGTCTTTATATGCGATCGTAGGCCTCGACGAGCCTCGAAAAGCGCTAGGCTCCGTAAATCCTCCTCTATAAAGATTAATTAATCTATTACGATTATAGCCTAAGCAACCTAAAGTTTAAACTAGAAGTAGACCTTCTACGTTAATAATAGTTAGTATAACTATAGGTAGTTAATTAATCACTTAGCGTATAATATATATCGCCGACGAACCGTTGCTTAGTAAAAGCTTAAGAGCCGGCTTTTTAAGCTTTAAGCTATCTTTGCTCGCGAGATCGCATCGATCTTTAGGGAGTCGTTAACTACTAAAGAGTCCTTCTTTCGGCAAAAGGATATCTATAACGATCGTTAGAAGATCCGCGCCGTAGCCCTTAGTAAGAAGACTACCACTTAAGCCTTTATCGCCTACCTTTAAGACGCCGGCCTTAAATATATCGTTAAGCTCGCCGACGCCGATAGCGATAGCGATGATAGTAACGGCGACGACGGCGATAGCGACGACGGCGACGACGGCGACGGCAATAACGGTCGGAAGATTAAGGCTATCTCCCGTTTTTTCTGCGCGACCCCGCGCGCCTAGGTCCCGCCACTAAAATTAGGTAGAGGTATATAGCAATTAAGAGGGCCGCGCAAATTGTATATAGCCTTAATGTAGTTAGTTAATTCAACAGCTATAGCAGCGCGCGCGCCCTACTACGTGCCCTCTACTGTGTGTGCGGCTCCTTAATGTATGCTTTGTGCCCTGCTTCGTGCCCTCTACTGCGTGCCCTACTGCGTGCCTTACTGCGTGCTCTACTGCGTGCCCTCTACTGCTGTTAGATCTTTAATCTACGGCTCGGACTAAATAGGCACGATTGTAGGTCTTGATAGGTCTAATAGGTTGCATAGCAAAAGAGGTTGTATTAATATAATAATAAAGATATATGTATAGCCCCTATTTTCTTAAGGGGCTTGTTTTATAGGAAATTCTCTACGAAGCTACGTGACGGTTATGCTAACCTAATGTAGTGGCCTTTATCATGTGATCTAACACACCCCCCTAGCTTCGAACCTGCATCCGCGGGAGGGAAGCTAGCGTAAAGAGGTCGCTAAATAGCTTAAATCCGATGAGTTTTTAATCCTCGTTCTATCGTTAAGCCATCGGGTCGGGATATTATTAATCCCTGCCCTTTTATTCCTACGCCTAAGCGCCCTAGAGAGTGCGGCTTCTTAAGCTCTTACACCTCTTCTTAATCCTTCGAGGACCCCTCGTCCTTATTATTTTTCCTTCTTAGCTCTCTACGCCTAATCGAGCTATAGAGCCTTTAAGCGCAGCTATACGCAGCCTCTTTAAGCCCTAGGTCCGTCGTCTCCCTAACGTCGTCGCGGGGCGTAAAGCACACTTTAAGGCTATCTATAGCCTTATACCTCTTAATCTTCCCATACTATATAATTGTCGGTTTATATCGCTTCGTCGGTCGATTTAGGGAGCTGTCGATCGGCGAGGCGTTATAAGATATCGTAGAGGCCGATTTATTTAATAAAGGCCTTAAAGGAGGGCCCTTAAAGCGCCTTTATAAGGCCGTCTGCTATTTTCTTCGCGGTAGGAGTATACTTAACTTCGATAATCTCGTTAAGGACCTCCTAACGAAGCTTGTAGTTGTAAATATCTATATATCGAAGCTTCGTCTATAGAGTCGCGACTTCGGCCGTGACTAGTCGGATAGTCTAAGTGTTATTATATTAAATACGAATTCGGGAGTCATCGAGGGAGACGTCGAGCTCTTTAATAAGCCTGCTTACGTATATCGACTCCTTTACTGCCTATAATAGAGCTAGAAGCTCCGCCTCTATCGTTAAAGTTATAATAGTATCCTATTTGTTAGCTCTTTAGCCGATTAGGCCTCTAAATAGCTTAATAGCAAATGCCTAAGAGCTCTTACGATTAGTGTTATTAGCGAAAGAGGCGTTACTTACCACCTCGAAGTCGTCGCTACCCCCTAGACGAAGCGTAAGCCTACGAGTGCGGTATAAATAGCAGATAACTCGATCGATAGCTTCTTTATAGTTCGGTCTAGGGTTAGTGTTATATTTGCAGAGTTTTAATATAGCAAACGCGATATTAGGTCGGGTAATAACCGCCGCGTATAGTATAAAGCCTACGTTTACTTAGTAGGACTATATCTCGTGGTATTTAGCGATCCCTTTATAGGGAAAGAGGTCGTTTACTCCTATCGGTGTGTTGAATAACCTACGTTTCTTCGCTAGTCGGTAGATCTTATTAATATAGGCGGCTTATAATAGCTAAATGTAGCCCTCTTTGCGATTACGTAGAATCTTAATACCGAGGAACTATTATAGGCTATTACCGCCTATAAGCTTATACTTTCCTTAGAGCTAATTCTAGAGCGATTTAGCCCTCTCTTAATCCTTCTTATAATATATAAACACAATGTTATCTATATAGAAGAAGACGATAATGCCGTTAAACGTTAAGCAGTAAGGTTCGTACGGTACTATCTAAAAACCTATCTCCCGGAGCGTTAACGTAAGTTCGCGATGCTATAGAAGAGGGGATTTCCGCAGTCCGTAGAGTGCCTTATTAAGCCTAAGCACGATCGAGTGTTTCCTATATCCTAAAGGCATCTTTATATAGATAATCTCGTCGAGAGTAGCGTTAACGAAGGCGTTAATAGCATTATACTATATTAGCTCGAGATTAAACCTTACCGCGATCGTTATAAGTGTCTAAAAACTCCGTCCCGCGAGAGTGGCTGCGTAGGTCTCTTGCCCGTTTCTAAGCTATTAATCTCCTCGTATAACTAATCTCGCCTTATATTTAGAGAGTCTCTTATATTTGTCTATCTTATATACGTATACCTATATATAGTTAAGCACTTAGCCTTTCTTTATAAGTGTTTTATAGTCGACTTTAGTCTACGACCTTATTTCCTTATAGCTTAAAAGATATAATCGCTCCGCCTCCTCGAAGTAAAGGCCGAGTAGATAGTGTTTAAGCTATCTATAATATATTAGCACAGCGGGAAGGTCTCGCCGATTCACTTACCCTTTTAGGATTAAGCGGTCGAGGTAAGCCTTATCCTTAAATCGTAGCGTGTTAGTGTCTCTCGAGGTCGGTGCGGCTCGAGTGCCTGCTATAAATGCCGAGTGCTAGTAGGCGTGTTTTTAATCGTGCTACGGAAGGGATTATTCCTAAGCTTTTAGCTCGTATAGGCTTGTTTTTAGTGCCACGGAGGGGTTCGCTCTTTATTTATATAGACTTAATAATAATGCTACGGAGGGGTTTACTCCTTATATATATAGACTTATGTTTGTATATAGTAAAGGAAGTATTCCCGCCTAGAAGGCTACTCGCGAGGGTTTATGATTTTCGCTCTATGGTTTTATCGATTAGTTAGCAAGATGTGATTAGATTGCAGCTGCAAATAGGGCCGCCGGGGGAGTGTTTAGAGGAGTAGGTAGAGGCTTAAATCTAGCTTCCGTATACTGCTTCGTGCTCTCTCGGTCGTTCTTAAAAGCTATTGCGTAGTCTATACCGTCTTCTTAGCTCGTCGCGTATGCTAGGTTTATATCTTCGTAGACGAGAATATCGTTAAAAACTTAATCATTAAGTACCTATAGCGCGTTGATTCGGTTATTGTCGGGAAGGCTAATGTTCCTTAGGGCTAGGGCTAGCTCCTTAAGGTTGCTCTCCTTAACGCTATCGGTAAGACTCTCGAAGGTTCTATCGAAGATCTCCCGCGTGTTAAACATAACGTCTTATATAGTAATAACTTCTCCTTTAGTAGGCACCTACACGCGGTAGATGTTTAATAATATATATCCTACTAGAAAGCCTACCTAGGCTCGTAGGTCGAGCTTCTTAAGGCGTTGTCTCTTTTCCTAAGCTATAGTAGTTATCGCGAACACTTTACACCCGTAGGCACGAAGATATTATTGCGTAGGCTTCCTGCCGGTTAGTCTTTCGTAAGGGCTTTCCTACTTATAACTATACTTTAGTATACGGTTATTGAGATACACTACTAACTTATATATCTATCGCTAAAGTTGCGTTAGAAGTTTGCCTCGCATTGCCTGTGATTTATCCTTAATTACACCCCCTAAGCGCTTAGCGCTACTATTTTAGTCCTATATATATAGGGCTAAGGGCTCGATTTTAAGGAGTCTCGCCTTAAGGAAAGCTTCTACTACTAGCTTCTAACTAGTAATCTCGTTGTTATATTCGATAGTCTTAGTATAGAACTAGTATTAATGCGTAAGGTAGTTAAGGCCGGACTTAAGAGCCGCGATAATAGTTTCTATAAGGCGGTCCTATAGGTAGAAATCCTATATAAAGCCGCTCGCCCTATCTATTAAGAGCATTAGTGAATTATAGCCTTTGTTATTAGGCATAAAGTTATAGAAGTTAATTATAATTCTCTCGCCTACGACGCCTTTATCTTAAGGAGCTCGTCGTATTATCCGCTTTGCTTTAGCGGTGCCGTAGTTATCGCACTAGGTCGTTGTAATGCCCTTAATCTTAACACCTTTAGAGTAGTTAATAAAGTATTCGAGCGCTTGTAGTCCCGGATGTCCTATCCGGAGATGCTAAAGTTCTACCGTTGCCTTTTATAGCTTCCTCTTAGTATAGCTATCGAACTTATTTCGGCGGGTATAGAAGGCCCGCCTTATCGTATCGTAGGGGATATATTCTAGGACGAACTATCTATAGTATTATTCGATAAGTCCGATAATAGTATTATTAGCTGCTCGAAGCGTCGACGGTCTATAGGGTCGTTCGTCCTACTATATGCCCTATTGTTTTAATAACCTATAAGAGATTAGGTTATACGTAAAGTTCTTATAGAATGCGATATTAAGCAGCCGTAGTACTTAAGGCTTAAAGGAAGGGGTTTAGAGGTAGACGTTAACGTCGCTATATCTAAGGATAGGCACTTTTTCTACGCCTGCCTAAAGGAAGTCTCCCTCTTTAGCTATCCTAAAGTTCTTAAATCGTAAGATCTCGTTTAAGATATAGAGTGTCGTTCTATAATCTAGAATTGCCGAGTAGTAAAAGGGATAAACGTTAATGCTAAAGGAGGCCTTAACGAGGGAGATAAGGAAAGAAGCCGAAGGGCATCTTCCCTTTTCCCATACTAGTTAATCCTTATCGTCTTTAAACGTTACCTTCTTCCCTTTTAGTCGTTAGACTTCTTTCGCGATCTTAGGGTCTTCTATGCTCTTCGTGATAGCTTCCTATCTATTCCCGGGCTATTACTTAAGGGCCTTATCGGACTTAATCTCCTAATAGTTCTTAAGAGTATAGCCCTTAAGCGTGTATAGCCTACACTTAGGAATACCTCGCTTATCTAAAGTAGTAGCCCGTAATCTCTTTTTGTTTTTTTTTTTGTTTTTATTGTTTTTAGTGTTTTTATTTTCTAACTAGCCGTCCTATTTATTGTCCTTTTAATCGTCCTATCCGGCGAAAGAAGGGCTAAAGGCGCCTCTCTTCGTATAGGACGGTTAAGCAGGTAGTTTATCGATAAAGACGGTCAACGCGTTAGTTATTATATAGATATTAAAATCTGCGTTATTCTTAAAGTGCGAAAGGTTGAAGGAATTAACCTAGTAATAATAGTAGGGATTAATAAAGGATAGGAAGTTAGATACCTAAATACTCTTATAGGTAGCTTTAGGGAGTTTTTCTTAAATCCCTTTATATATAACCTTCTTCTAGCTTTCGAGCCAACGGTGCTAGTTCTATAGCTAACTCGTAGAAGGCTTAACTACCGCTTTATAGCGAACCTAAATAGCACGGAAGATATCTTCCGGCTTGCCCTTTGCCTGCTTCTTAAGCATAGCGTACTACTCCTTAAGGTCTTTATCGGGCTTACAATAGGTCTAGAAAAGGTAGTCGGAAATTGTTATAGCAATCTAAGTGCGTAGCTCTTTAATATCTTTTCTCTAGCTCTCCTATTTCTTCCCTTTATAGAGGAATACCTACTATTTCTAAGATCCTTTAGGCGGTTGGCCTTATTAGATTATTTCTTCGTCTGCGGTGCGAACGCGAGATCCCCTTATAGCCTTATCCTTAATAGGCATCGTTAGAGTAGGAAGGAGTTTTTCGGTCCTAAAGACCTAGTCCTAGAGGTTGCTATCGAGGGCCTACGCCTTAAACTTATTGTCCTAAAGGGACTAGTTAGCATTATCGTTAAGAATAACCTCGCTTTTCTTAGTAAGGGTAGATATAGTAATTATCGGCCTAAAGGGAGCCTTTTTCGGTTTCTAGTTTACGGTTCCGGTGGATTAGAGTATAAGACTCTTAATTATTAGATCTTTAATCTACGGCTCGGACTAAATAGGCACGATTGTAGGTCTTAATAGGTCTAATAGGTTGTATAGCGAAAGAGGTTGTATTAATGTAATGATAAAGATATATATATAGCCCCTATTTTCTTAAGGGGCTTGTTTTATAGGAAATTCTCTACGAAGCCACGTAACGGTTATACTAACCTAATGTAGTAGCCTCTATTATATAATCTAACAACTGCGTGCCCTTTACTACGTGCCCTCTGCTATATATACGGCTCCTTAATATATACTTCGTGCCTTGTTTCGTGCCTTCTACTACGTGCCCTAATGCATGCCTTACTACGTGCCCTCTACTATGTGTGCGGCTCCTTAATGTATGCTTCGTGCCCTACTTTATGATATATGCTTCGTGCCCTGCTTTATGCCCTCTACTATATGCCCTACTACGTGCCTTCCTGCGTGCCCTACTGCGTGCCCTCTCCTGCGTGCCCTTTGCTACGTGCCCTCTACTATATATACGGCTCCTTAATATATGCTTCGTTAACGGCTGCGTGCCTTACTGCGTGCCTTTTGCTGCGTGCCCTCTACTATATGTGCGGCTCCTTAATGTATGCTTTATGCCCGGCTGCGTGCCCTACTACGTGCCTTTTGCTGCGTGCCCTCTGCTATATATACGGCTCCTCGATATATGCTTTATGCCCGGCTCCCTACTGCGTGCCCTCTACTATGTGCGCGGCTCCTTAATGTATGCTTCGTGCCCGGCTCCCTACTACATGCCCTACTACGTGCCTTACTACGTGCCCTCTACTAGATGCCCTCTACTACATGCCCTCTACTATATATACGGCTCCTTAATATATGCTTTATACCCGGCTACGTGCCCTCTACTATATGCCTTTTGCTACGTGCCTTCTACTATATATACGGCTCCTTAATGTATGCTTTATGCCCGGCTGCGTGCCTTCTACTATATGCCCTTTGCTGCGTGCTTTCTACTATATATACGGCTCCTTAATATATGGTTTATGCCCGGCTGCGTGCCCTACTGCGTGCCTTTTGCTATATGCCTTCTACTATATGTGCGGCTCCTTAATGTATGCTTTATGCCCGGCTGCGTGCCTTACTGCGTGCCTTTTGCTACGTGCCCTCTACTATGTGTGCGGCTCCTCGATGTATGCTTTATGCCCGGCTCCCTACTGCGTGCCCTCTACTACGTGCGCGGCTCCTCGATGTATGCTTTATGCCCGGCTCCCTACTACGTGCCCTACTACGTGCCTTACTACGTGCTATCTGCTATATGCCCTCTACTACGTGCCCTCTACTATATATGCGGCTCCTTAATGTATGCTTTATGCCTAGCTGCGTGCCCTCTACTACGTGCCCTTTGCTACGTGCCCTCTACTATGTGTGCGGCTCCTTAATGTATGCTTCGTGCCCGGCTGCGTGCCCTCTACTACGTGCCCTTTGCTATATGCCCTCTACTATATATACGGCTCCTTAATGTATGCTTTATGCCCGGCTGCGTGCCCTACTGCGTGCCTTTTGCTGCGTGCCCTCTGCTATGTATACGGCTCCTTAATGTATGCTTCGTGCCCGGCTCCCGGCTGCGTAGCCTTCGCAGACTGGTGTTTTTCGCACGATTTGCGCGGCTCTCTTAATTGCTATATACCTACACCTAATTTTGCTAGCGGGACCTAGGCGCGCGGGGTCGTATAGAAAAAGTAGAGAAGTTAGGTATTTGTCGTGTAAATAGCAATTTCGTGTCGTGTAAATAGTAATACTCTATTAATATAGAAAAGGAGGAGGGCTCTTAGAAGCTAATAGAGCGGCTTAACGAGCTACGACTAGAGGTTAAGGCTATATAGCCGACTATTATTATTATAGATAAGGAAAAGGCCCTTAAAAATGCTTTCTTAAACGTTTTCGCCTCCTCGCAGTAATAGCTTTAAATATAGCATATTAACGCTAAGATCTACGTAAGAATAAAGACGCGGTAGAAGGGGCTTAGCTACGACGACGACGACAACGTAATAAGGCTAATAAGGCTAACGAGGCTAACGAAGGCGATCCTAACGGACGAGCTCGTATATAATACGAGGCAGAAGAGACAGAAGCGGTAAGGAACGCCCCCCCCCCCTCCGGCCGATAAATACACCCGTAAGAGTATGTTTATAGCTAAGAAACGTATTATCTACGCTTCTACGGAAGAAGGATTTAAGGCTAATTAGAAGACTTTCGATAAGACCTACCGAGAGCTCTAAGCCCGCATTATTAGGTATATTTCGGAGGAATATATGCCTTAGCGGGAGCAATACGCTGCCTGCTTTATTAGTAGGTATCGCAACTTCGGCTAAAAGGTTAACAGCCCCGTAGATACCGCCTATAAAGACGTTAAATCGTACCTTCTTATAGGTATAAGAGACCTCTTTTACCTCTATACCGCCTTACTTTAGATAATTAAGAATAAAAAGCGCTACTACTAGTAGGAGGCCGCCTAATAGTAAGGACGGCAGCGGCTAGTTTATAGCGGTTAGAAATAGCTTAGCAAGCTGACTTTCTAGAATATATACTAGGCTATTAATATGCTTGCTATATAGCACCGGCTTGCCTTAGCCGCGATGCCTATAGAGGTAGGGATAGAACTACGGGAGCTAATACCGCTACTGCGTTATACCGGCCGATTTACTTAATAATAAGGGCTTCCTTATGCCTATGTTATTCTCTAGCGCTTTAAAGCGAACCCTCTGCTTCCGCTTATTAGACTTAATATTCTTCCCCGGTAGTAGCTTAAGAAGCCTTTAGTTCGACCTCTACTCTTTATTACTATACACGATGCTAATAACGACCTCTAGGACTTCGAGGAGCTACTCCTCTATATCTAAGACCCTAACGTAGTGCAAACGCTTAAGAGCCGGCCTCGCACTACGAAGAATACTAATCTAACTATGCCCTTAACCTTATAACACTAAGAGGAAGAGGAAGGCGACGATTAATAGGCGCCGGCAGCTTGATAAGTAGCCTTATAGCTATAAGAACGAGGACGAGAATAAGGACGAGGACGAGGGATATAGAGGCAGCTACCGCGATCGAGTTAGGCTAGTCCCCGCTGACTTAACGTAAGCGTACGGCGTATACGTATATAAAATAAGGTAAACGTATTATAATAAGCGTTATAAGGAAGATCGCGTATACGCGCGAATATACGGGCAAGGGGATCTCGAGGGAGACGGGCTAGGGGCGGAAGAGCTATAAGAGGTGCGCTATCGCCGTCGCCGTCGCCGTCTAGCACCTTCCGCACTTAATCTATATAATTAGCTAGGCTACCGCTAAACTAGATAAGAATATTATTAATATAGGCGGAAGCGAACTCGTTTAAAAATTCTTTAAGAATACTATTAATATATTATTAAAGAGTCTTACTATTTACATAGCACGGAATCTCTATTTGCATAGTAAGATAGGTATACCCCTACTCTTTCTATACGTACCCCGCGCGCCTATATCCCGCCACTAAATTTTCCGTATAATTATATAGCAATTAAGAGGGCTTCGTAAATCGTATATAGCCTTAATTTAGTTAATTTAATAGCTATAGCAGCGCGCGCGCCTTACTATATGCCCTCTACTGCGTGCCCTACTACGCGCCCTCTGCTGCGTGCCCTGCTGCGCGCCCTCTACTGCGTGACCTACTGCGTGCCCTACTGCGTGCCCTACTGTGCCCTACTGCGTGCCCTTTGCTATGTGTGCGGCTCGTTAATGTATGCTTTATGCCTAGCTCCCGGCTGCGTGCTCTACTGCGTGCCTTCTGCTGCGTGCCCTCTACTGCGTGCCCTCTGCTATATATGCGGCTCTTTGATGTATGCTTTGTGCCCGGCTCCCGGCTGCGTGCTCTACTGCGTGCCTTCTGCTGTGTGCCTTCTACTGCGTGCCTTCTGCCGCGTGCCTTCTGCTGCGTGTAGCTCCTTAATGTATGCTTCGTGCCTAGCTCCCGGCTGCGCGCCCTCTATTGTGTGCTCTACTACGTGCCTTACTGCGTGCCCTACTGCGTGCCCTCTACTGCGTGCCTTCTGCTATATATGCGGCTCCTTAATGTATGCGTCGTGCCCTACTGCGTGCCTTACTGCGTGCCCTACTGCGTGCCTTTTGCTGCGTGCCTTCTGCTATATATGCGGCTCTATAATGTATGCTTTATGCCCGGCTCCCGGCTGCGCGCCCTCTGCTACGTGTTGTTATTCTTCGTACGATTTGCGCGGCTCCTTCGCACGATTTGCGCGGCTCTCTTAATTGCTATATACCGGCACTAGATTTTAGTAGCGGGATATAGGCGCGCGGGGTATATATAGAAAAGTAGAGATTTAGATATTCTTACTATATAAATAAAGATTTCGTGCTATGCAAATAGTAAGACTCTTATTAAAAGGTATTAAAAGCCTTTAAAAGCCTAAACGGTATTACTATCTACTTACTTAAAGAGCCTATAATAAGTATAGAACGCGGTCTTCTACTTATTACCTTCTATAATTCGTACCTTATAGAACGCTTAATAGATATCTAACTTAGTAAACTATTTTGCTTTAGCGATATTATAGAGCGTCTCTTTTATAAGCGGAAGCGGGTAGTAGTCCGGTCGTATTATTACGTTAAGCACTCGATAGTCTATATAAAATTAAAGTCTACCTCCGGGCTTCCGCGCGAATAGCACTAGGGCAGCGGCCTTAGAAGAGCTAGCCTAAATAAACCCTTTATCGAGAAGGCCGCGTAGTATTTTCTTTAATATAAGCAATTCATCTTAAAGATATCGCGTATAGCGGCCCGAAGGGCGGAACTATATCTTATCCGCCCGAATCTTTATAAAAGGGTATTATATAGTCGATGCCGGGTTTATATAGGTTTAATTTATCCGCTTCGCTCTTTAGAAAGAGCGGTAGTAGGTTATAGAACTACGTATAAATTATTTAGCGTAGTTCGGCTTCCGTTTTCGCTTTCTTTAGTCGTAAGGCCTTTTTAATATCCGCGAGGCTAACTATGTAAATAGTAGCCGTAGCGGCCTTTAAGTCGTGCCGTCTACGGATTCGGTTAATAATATGAATAATGACTAAAGCTATTACTTCTTTAGCTTTATAAAGCTTAGTAGTATACTTAGTATCCTTTAGCTCGTTCTTATCTATAAGCTATAGCTAACGCTATTAACTTCTATACTAAAGCCTTCCTTAGTGCGGCATAGAGTAAGACTCTATATAAAGTAGCTAAGGCTTTCTTAAGATAAAGTTAAATTCTAGCTAAAGGATAACGTATGCTACGAGCAATTACTTGTGCCTATCGATTTCCGCGGCTATTTATATAATACCTTTAATCTTCGCTTATTCTATTACGCTTAAGGCTCCCCTTATATACCTAAGGCCTATATTTTTAACTAGCAAACGTAGTTCTTAAGCATATGCTTTATCGATAGCGGCGTAGTATTAGTAAACCTCGTCTATAAGAATAAAGATAAGGTTTATACGGTTAATAATAATATATATTAAGGTAAAAGAAGTCTTAATACGGTTAATTAACTCTTTTTTCTCTAATGCTAGCGAATTAAGCTCTAGGGCCCGTCTATACTCCGGAGCTATACGTTTCCCTCCGCACTAAGGGCGACGGGAACTATATTATCCTCCTTAATATTAGACTTAAGAGAATGTCGGATAGCGCGAATCGCTATAGGCCGCTCGGCTTGCTTCGCCGTAAGGCGAGCGGGACGATATAGGCAGTCCGTAGCGAAATGCCTATCCGCGCTATAACGTACGTAAAGCCCTTCCTCTCTCCGCTTCTAAAGCTCTGCCTTTAATACCTATTTAGCTCACTAGGAAAAAGAGGAAAGCGTACTGCCTAAAGCGGTAGATAGTATCCCCGCTTTTCTATAAGTAAGCCGTATAATAGATATTATAACGTCGCCCTCGTAATATACTATAATATTAGGCGTAGATCTAAGCGGTAAGAGCGCTATAGCGCTTTTAGCAATAACTCCTCCGTTCTTATTACTAACGCCGTTTGTATTAACGCGCTTTTATAACTTTTAAAAGCAGGGGCTTTATTTATAGTTTTAGGCTACCTTCGTAAAGTAACCTACGTACTCCCGGAAGTTAATAAGTATCTCGATTAAGATAAGCATCTCCCGTAGGGTTAAAGAAAAGCATCTCCCGTAGGGTTAAAGATAAGCATCTCCTATAGGGTTAAAGATAAGCATCCCCCGTAGGGTTAAAGAGATCGAATTCTACAGCTATATAAGCTTAGCGCTATCTTCTTAAAAAGTATTTCCTATAACGCAAGTAATAGTCTCTTTAAAATCGGGCAGGAATTCCCTAAACGTCTAGCCGTCTTTCTAAAAGAGGATCTATAACCTATCTTACGCTTTTTCCTATTCCTACACATTCCTAAATACGTAGATAAAGTGCTTAAAGAAGGCTTAAGGGTCGTAGGCACTATTAGGCCCGCCGCTTTCTTAAACCCGGAAATCCGCCGTATTTAAGGCTCCGTCAGCGTATAAAGCAGCGAATACTAAGCGGTATTACAGTAACCGTTAAGGCCCTACTTCTTATTAACGGTAAACTTACTATAGAGGCGATATAAGAAGAAGTAAAAAGACTTAGGCTTACCGTCCTATATAAGCTACGGTAGAGGCTTCCTTTTGCCGAAGGTAGCTTTTAAGGCCGTCCTTAGGTTAGCTATTTTAGCGTCCTTAGCTATAGGAGAGTTCGTCGACGTAGCCGTAGGCGCGAGTAGCGTATCCGTAGAGGTAGGCGCCGTAGATCCTATTTTAATTCTAAGGACTTTTAGTAGCCCCCTTCGTTTAGCCGGATTAACGGCCGTTTTCTATAGCAGCACTAAAAGGCGCTCTTCTTCCGCTACGGAAGGAGCGGCATCCGCCGTTAACTTACCTAAGCGGGCTTTTATTACTCGCGCAATTAATCACGCAATAACTAGGATACTATATAAGGTTAGACTATATATACTTTATATAGAATTAATAGTACTTTCTATCCCGATAATTAGTCAAGTTATATATACCTTTATTCCTATGCAATTGGCTATATAAATAGATCTTAGTCCGCCCTTAGACAGACTATTACTAAGCAATCCTATATCCTCTTTTCTCTCTTATTTTTACGTCTTTCTTAACACTTTCTATACTGCTGTAATCCTCTGCCTTTAAGCTTCCCTTTAGGCTCTTATTCTTATACTAAGAGACGCGCCTTAAGCCCTATAAGGTGCGGCACGGCGAGGTCGGGCGCCGGGGTCGGCTTTATAAGGTGTACGTAAGGGGCAGTGACATAATTAATGTTACTAGTAGCTTTTAGCCATTGGCGCGATGGCACCCCTCGTCGTCGTTACAATTGTGACATTAATTAACAGCCTTCCTATTCGAGACCCCTTGAAGAAAGGGGCTCGGGGCAGCTGGCTGTAAGGCAGGTGCATCGGCGTAGGCTTAGCTCACGTACCGCCCGTAGAGGCGGCGCACGTAGTGCGACGATGGCATCTACGCCTTAGGTCAACGTGCATTAGGTTATCCCTGCCTGCGGGACTCCGAGGCCTATAGCGCGCTAGGTCACGTGCGGGGACACGTGCAGCCTAGGACAGGCTGCTATTAAAGAGGGGATAAGTGTAAGGTACGGCACGGCGAGGTCGGGCGCTAGGGTCGGCTTTATAAGGTGTACGTAAGGGGTAGTAATATAATGAATATTACTAGTGGCTTTTAGCTATTAGCGCGATAGCACCCCTCGTCGTCGTTATAAGCCCTTTCTTTACTAGGTAGGACGACTAAAAGGACGAAAAATAAGGCAGCTAGTTAAATAATAAAAATAATAAAAAGAGATTATAAGCTACTACCTTAGATAAGCGAGGTTTTCCTAAGTATAGGCTATACTATCGAGACCTATTAAGAGATTAAGTTTAATAAAGCCCTTAACTAATAGCCCGGAAATAGAAAGGAAGCTATCGCGAAGAGTATAAAAGACCCTAAGATCGCGAAAGAAGTCTAAAGACTAAAAGTAAAAAAGGTAACGTTTTAAGATATTAGGGATTAACTTATGTAAGCAAAAGGAATCTATCCTTCGGCTTCCTTCCTTACCCCTTAAGTTAATACCTCCTTTAGTATAAACGTTTATCCCCTTTATTATTCGGTAATACTAGACTATAGAACGACTCTTTATATCTTTAACGAGATCTCGCGGTTTAAGAACTTTAGAATAGCTAAGGAGGGAGATTTCGTCTAGGTAGGCGTAGAAAAATTGCCTATCCTTAGATATAATAACGTTAATATCCGCCTTTAAACTATATCCTTTAAGCTATAAGTGCTACGACTACTTAATATCGCCTTCTATAATAACTTTACGTATAAGCTAATCTCTTATAGGTTATTAAAACAATAGAGTATATAGTAGGACGAATAACCCTATAGACCGTCGACTCTTCGAGTAGGTAATAATACGATCGTTAGCCTCGTTAAATAATACTACGGGCAGTTCGTCCTAGAATATATTCCCTACTATATAACGAGACGGGCCTTTTATACCCGCCGAAATAAGTTTAATAGCTATATTAAGAGAAAGCTATAAAAAGCTACCGTAAAGCTTTAGCATATTTAGATAGGTTATCCGGGACTATAAATATAATAGGGTAAGTAGAGTAATTATATAAGTGCCCTCTATATAGGTATAGAAATTATCTATAAAGAACTAAGTATAAGCGCACCTATACGTACGGATATATAGCTCTACGCACGTACCCCTTTATCTATATAAGCCCTTTACCCCTATCCGTATAAGCCTTTTACCCTTATTCGCACGAGCCCCTTTCCCCACCCGTATATGCCTCTTCCCCGCTTATATATAAGAATGCGGATTAAGTCGTAGACTTAATCTTACTAATAGTCGAAGACCTTTATATAATACCCCTACCTTACCTAAGCGAAATTTAACGATATATTATATAAGGCCCGGCCGCGCCTTAGGCTATACGACTTACTTTAGGAAGCGTAAACCATACCTTTTTTTATTATATTTTCGCTAGCAATATAGCGTCGGGCGGGCCGTCGCTTTCCCCGATAGCTCTAAAGCGCGCTTCGAAGCGATCGAGCGCTTCTATATCTACGGAGTCTATAGCGGGCTGCTTTATTAGGTCTTAGTACCCTTACTATAATATAAGGACTTCGCGCTTACTACTACGGCCGACCTTCTTTTATCGCGCCGTAAGAATTTCCTTTATTAAGAACTCTTCCTCTCCCTCTATTAGAATTACGGGAGGCTATAGGTTAACTATTATTTAGCCGGGCATTAGATCTACTACGGCGCGTCGGAGGAGGTCTATGTGAAAATTAAGGTATACCCTATTAGGTAGTCTCTTAAGCTTGACGGCTTACGGGCTTAGCACTCTCTTAACCGTAAACTTAGCCTATAATTAATAAAGCTTCTTCTTCGGTCTTAGGGACGCATAGTTCCGTAAATCTACCTAAACCTTATCGCTATTCGTAAATCGTTTTATAGGATCTTGTTATTTCTTAGCGTGCTGCTTTTAGTCTTACGCTACTAAAGCTATTAAAGATTAATAGAAATCCGAAACTTATTCTAGTCGCTATATAATACAGGCTACGCGCCCTTTAAGGCTATTGCTAGACGGCTTCTCTACTCCTATATCTATAGCGATAGGGAATAAGGATACTAGTTTATACCTATATAATACAAAGAATAAGGATATACTAATTAAAGATTCGTTCCTCCTATTAAGCGCTATCTAAGCTATAGGAAGCTACTTATCCTAGTCCCTTTAGTTATAGTCTATTATACCTTATAAACAACCTTAAACTTCTTAATTAAGCCGTTTTAGCCTTTAATCGGTTTATAGATAATAAGCTATACTTAGCAGCTATATTGTTATAGTATTAGGTTATATTACATATTATCCTTCGTAACCTTTATATCGTATATATAGACCTTTAGACCTAGTCTATAGCTATATCCCTTCGTGGATTAATAATAATTATATACCCCCCCTTAAGCTTGTTTCCTTATAGTTTAATCTACTATTTTATCCTATTGCCTTTAATTAATAATCTCGCTATCTTACCCTTTTCTTTTCTAATCTCCTCTTTTCGCGACGCGAGCCCGCCTCCTTACCGGACCCTTTTAACTAAGTTTTCCTCGATTATTAGAATTTTCCCGGAATAGATACGCTATCTCGACGCAAATTGCATAGATTTGCCTCCTTACCCTTCCCCTACCTTATCCCGTTGCCCTATAATCTACGATAACCGACTATATAGAGGCCGATCCCCTGTCCGCTACCCCGGCCGTTACCCCGCTAGCTCCCGCCGACCTAAAGCCCTAGACCGACTGCGTTTCCTACTATCCCTATCTCGCCGCCTTTTTTTAGGCCTAACGGCCTATATTCGGCACGTTCGCCTATATTTAGGCTAACGCTACTTACGACTTCCGCGCCCTTTAGATTAAGGCCTTTGCTTACCTTAATAATGCTTACGTTAAGTTAGATATAAGAGTGCTTATCGCTTAAGAGTAGGCAGCCGTCGCTTAAAAGCACGCTACCGATCTTTAGCGCTAGCTTAACCACGCTATATCCTCTCTCTTTATCTTAACTAAACGTAACGTAGCTTAAGACTAAGCCCTTACCCCCGCCTTTGCCTTAACCCTTACTTATTCCCGTATAGCCGACCTTAAGAGGTTAGCCGGCGACTCTAGCACTTAGAAGCAACGTTAGGAAGCTTTCCGGACCTAGCGCAACGGCCTTACTATTAAGCTCCGTTAAGACGCCGCTTTATACCCTACGGAGTAGGACTATATTCTCTACGCGGCTAGCCGGCTTACCGGCCGGGCTGCCTTTATTATTGCTAGCGTTCCTTAAGACGTCCTCGATAATAAGTCTTTCGCCGATTAGTAGTATACTACTATTAAAGCCTTTACCGACGACCTTAGCCTAGTCTTTAGTGCTAATTTTACCTATACTTAATCGGAGGCCGACTTTAATGCCCTATCGATAAAGAATATTTCTTAGCCGGACTTTTATTCGAAGTTTACCTAACTTTAAGCCGACTTATTATTTAACGGCACCGCTTATATCGCCTACCTTTACTTAAAGGTCTCTATCGAACTTACTAACGCCGCCGCTCTATAGGTCGAATGCCCGGCCTATAACGACTTTACGGCCTAGGCTAAAATATACTCTACGCTTTAGGATAATTAGCAGCGTATTAAGGCCTATTCTTAACTCTAGCCGCTTTATAACCCCGCTTACCTTAGCCTTACCTCGCCCGCTATACCTACGTCTCTTGCCGGTAACCCGATATAGCTTAATGCATTCCGGGCCCGGCTTACTAACGCTAAGAAGCAACGGCGGTTTAAGAACCGTCTTTACCTCTACTACGCTTAGCCGGCTACCGCTACCTATACCGCCCGGACCTACCTTAATAAGGGTATCGGCGTTAATCCCGGCGCTAACCCTAGCGCTAGTCCCGGCGCCGGTTCCGGCTCTAGCCGTAGCCGTAGCTATAGTAGCGGTACGTTTGCCCTGCGCTTCCTTAAACCCTTTCCCCCCCGCTATTAGGTTTGCGCTATTAAGCAAGGCTTTATTAAGGGTAAAGTAGACGACCTCCCCGCCTCTTCCCTATCTTTAGGAAATGCGTAGTTTCCTCGCTTTATCGCGTAATAGAGCTCTCTATATCTAAGTTTATAGCTTCGTTCGACACTAAGGAGGATCTCTACCTCCCTACGGGGATACAACCGCGTGCTTTGCTTATGCCTTTATCCTTTATATCCGCCGATATTGTTATAAGTGCTTTAGTCGATTTCGGCTATTCCGGATACGCTTTTATATACGCTTAGACTACGCACCGCCTTGCCCTTCCTATCCGCTAACTCTAATTCCCGCGCCGGCTTTCTCTCGCCGATAGTAGCGACTATAAGTCCGGCTCTATTACCTATTATGCCTTTTCGGTGTCTTAGATTAGCGCTTATACTAAGTCTATCTGCTTCTTTCTTACGAAGCTTAGCTATAAGGTTATTCTTAGCCTCTTTTAGCTACGCCGGTACGACCCTATTATTAGCTAGCGCGTTAACTCCCTTTCCTTTTAGTCCCCTTTTTATCCAGCCTCTTACCTCTCGGACTATTAGCCTGATTTTATCTTAGGCCTTTCGGCTACCTTTGCCCGCTTTACCCGCCTTATCTTAGCTTCCTATATCCTTATTTTAGAAGGAATATAATTAATAAATATAATTTATTTTCCTTTTGCCCTTTTTATCGAAGATTCCGATAATAAGGGCGAGCCTTTTACCGCGCTTTTACCTACCTTTGCCTTAAGGGGGTTCCCTTTTAGTCCTTCCGTTAAGGATTCTAACGATAAGGGCGAAACTTTTACCGCTACGATCTTTATTCCCGCCGCCGCGATCCTTATTCCCGCTTATATAGCCTTAGCCTATCCTTTCGCCTTTATCCGTTCCGTCTGTTTTAGCGACGTTCTTAAGTTTATTCCCCCGTCCTTTAGCCCCTCCCTCTCTATGTTTTTCGAGGATACTCCCGACGTAGGTAAACCCGCTTATCTAGACTCCTTCCGCTAGGTTAATAACGCTAATTCCGACTCCGGCTATAACTCCGATTACCTAGCTACCCTCTACCCTCGCCGCTATATTCGACCTCCCCGCCTTCGTCCTATCTATAAGACTATTAGCTACCGCCGCCCTATATCGCGATTAAGTCGTAAGACTATTAGACCTTAGCCCTTCCGCTTCCTATCCCCTAACGATTTAGCGTTTAACGTTTAAATGCTTAATATTAACGCGATAGTAATATTCTACCGGTAGCTTAAAGTCTAGACCTCTTAAACCTTAATTAAGGCCTTTACCGCTAAGCCGTTGCCTACCGAGCCTCCGCTATTTATTAACTAAGATATCCTTAAGGACTTTTATTAAGCCGTTTTAATTAGATATATAGACGCTAATAATATAAAAGCCTGCCTTAACCCCCGCCTTTACGACTTTATCGACGATTACTTTAATAAGATCTACCTTAATAAGATCTCTTTTAATAATATCGCTAAGTTCTTTAAGAAGTAAGAGAAAGTCTTTTATACGCTTAATAAGCTTTAGGCTAAGGTCTTTAAGGAGCTTTACTATATAATCTATATATAGCTTAAGAGCGAGGCCGATAAGCTCGCCCTTTACTATACCGTTAATACTTAAATTAACCTTAAGGAAGGAATATAACCTCCTTATACCCGCCCCCGCCTTTTTAGCGAAGCTATAAACCGGATCGTCCGCGCGTACGTTAACGAGTAGCTCGGGAAGGGCTTTATCCGCCGCTTTACCTCCCCCGCTATTGCCCTTATTATGCTTGCCTATAAGCTCGGTAGGGGCGTCTGTTTTTACGTTAACTATCGCGGCTTAAATAAGGCTATAATTAAGAACCGTTTTCCCCTACCTTTTATCTATAATACCCTCGCCTATATCCGGAAGGCGAAGTTTTTTACTAAAATCGACGTTATCGTAGCGTTTAACCGCCTTTATATTACTAAAGGATATAATTAAAAGACTGCGTTCGCTATATAGTATAAGCTTTTTAAGTATTATATTACCCCCTTTTGCCTTACCGCCGCCTTATCTTACTTTTAGAGTTTTATTAATACGGCCCTTTACGGCATCCTTAATAAATTCTACTTTACTTATCTAAACGACGTTTTAATCTTCTAAAAGACGTAGGAGGAATATTAGGCCTACGTTAATACGGTTCTTAAGCGCCTTAACGCCGCCGGCCTCTAGCTTAATATAGAGAAGTATAATTTCTACGTTACTAAGGCTAAGTACCTTAGCCTAATTATCTTAGATAAAGGCATTTGTATAGACCTTAAAAAGGTTCGTGCGATCTTAGACTAGCCTACCCCCTCTTTTATTAAGGACCTCCCGCGCTTCTTAGGATTCGCTAATTTTTATTAGCGTTTTATTCGCGGCTTTTCTAAGCTTGCGAACCCCTTAAACGCCCTTACTAAGAACTCTACCTCTTAGATTTAGTCCCTTACCTACGTCTACGCCTTTTAAGCCCTTAAGCACGCCTTTACTACCGCTTTAATCCTCGTATACTTTAACCCCTATCGTAAGACTATAGTCTAGATAGATGCTTTTAACTAAGCTACTAATCGTATACTAATATAGCTCCTCGACGATAGTTACTACTATCCGGTTGCTTTTTTCTCGTTAAAACACTCTGCTTAAGAGTATAACTACGAGATCTACGATAAAGAACTCCTCGCGATCGTAAAATCTCTTAAGGAGTAGCGCCCTAAGCTTAAAGGCCTACTTAAGTTTAAGATAGCCTCGGATTATAAGAATCTTTAGTATTTTATAATTATAAAGCTCTTTAACTAACGGTAGGTCCGCTAGGCCGAATTCCTTAGTCGTTTTAATTTTAGGATTATCTTTTAGCCTAGCTCTTAAGCTATTCTCCCTAACGCCTTTAGCCGCTTGCCTAGCTCCCGCCTACTTTCTCTTACCGACCGAGCCGACGAAAGGATTAACGATAGATATTAGGTTATCCTCCCTAAGTCTAAGGTTAATGCCTCCTTTTACCTTAATACTACTACCGCTCTTAATACTATTAAAGAGTACGATTCGTTTATAAATATAATTTACAAATATAATTTATAAATATAATTTATAAATATAATTTGTAAATATAATTTATAAATATATTTTATAAATATAATTTATAAATATAATTTATAAATAAAAATTATAAATATAATTCCGACTGCCTTAACCTTTACGCCTTCGATGACTCTAAGCCGATTAATAACCTTATCGACCGGGCCTATTCCTCCTCCCCGCTTATTTCCTCTATTCGCGTAGCTCTCTAGTCCCTTTAGCCCCGCTAGCCTTACCCCCTCTAAGTCCCCCTCCGCTTAATCCCTAAGACCGCTCTCTTTAAAGTCCGGGGCCGGTTCTATTTCTTAGGCCGGCTCTTTATTCCTCTTAACAACGCCTTAATCCTTTAGGTCTTTATCCGCGCTTATACCTCCCCCCTTACCGGCCACCCTAGACGTACGAAGACCGCTAGCCTCTACCGCCGGTCCTATATCTAGCCCGATATATATAAGTCTATTTCTAGCTTTATGCGGAATTATTATATATGCCTACGCGCTAAGTCCCCTTATTCCTTCCCTTAGGGCTTACTTTAGCCCTTAAGTATTCCCTTTGCCCTATAGACCGATATATCTATCGACTTTATTACCGACCTCCCTATCTACCGCCGTTATAGCGTTAAGGTTTCTAATATCCTTATTATTGTCGACTACCTTACGAAGATACGCTACTACGTCCCGATACCTTAAATAACCGTTAAAGACGTTATTAACGTATTTATTTCCTACGTTTAGTCCCTCTATAGCACCCTAGCCTTTATCGTTAGCAACTATAGTACTAAGTTTATCTCGGCTTTCTAATAGTAGCTTAGTTATTGCCTTAATTACCGCTTTTACCTTAGCTCTACCTACTACGCTTAGACTAACGGTTAGACTAAGATCGTAAACGCTTAAATAGAGGTTTACCTTTATTATTATACTACCTACCTTTTAGACGATTAGGTCGACTTCTTTCCCTTTACCGAGTTTATTATTAATAATTAAGTCTTTAAATCTACCGGCCTTTCCCTTTTCTTCGCTAACTATAGCTTTTACCCGAAGCTTAGCATTAAGCCCTTTAGTCCCCCCCCCGCCTAGTATAACCCTTTAGCAGCGGAAGGAATACATCTACGGTAATACGCTCGCTTCCCGCCTTTAGCGTATCTCTAACTTCCTCTACGATACGATCGAGGATGCTTAAGCTATTTAAGCTCGCTACGTAAACGCCCGGCGGACTCCCGCCCTAGCGTATTAGCTAGGCGATATAGTATTCTTTAGCACTCGCTAGATCTAGACCCTCCGCTTTATAAAGAAGCTCGACTATAAACGGGAGGGCTTATATAAGGTCTTAAAGGTATATAAGACGGCGTGTTTTCTTCGCCTTCCTAAGGGTAGCCGCCTTTACCTTATTTTTTATTACTCCCTCCTTACTAAGACCTAAGAGCCTCCTTTACCCGGCTAATTAAAGCTTAACGTCCGGCCCGTATATAACGGCGTTCTCTTTTCCCCTAGCGACGACGACGGCGATAACGTATACCTCGAGTAGGAGTTTTCTTCTATCCTCGCGTAACGCTAGTACGCCTCCGGGAAGATTAAGTATCGCGTTTAATAGCGTTATAGCCCCCTTACGTAAGAGGACTCCTCCTGCCTTAACGGCTATTAGAACGACCTTAAGGCCTTTTACGCCTTTAACCTAACTAAACCTAAGCCGGCCTTTTATACGGATTTTCTTACGTCTTTACCTTCGCTTAAGTAATAATAAATATAATTTATTAATATAACTTACGTTATAACGGTATACGTTAGTTTCTTAGCTTTACTTCTTATTTCTCCTTATTCCTCTCTCGTTCTATATTAGGACCGCTTTTAGGACCGATTAGCATAGATTTCCTTTATTTTCGTTAGCCTATTGCCCCTTTTAAGCGTTTAAGTCGAACGCCGATTTAAGGGGGATATACTATTATAGTGTTAGGTTATATTATATATTATCCTACGTAACCTTTATATCGTATATATAGACCTACCTAGTCTATAGCTATATCCCTTCGTGGATTAACAACAATTATATACCCCCCCCTAAGCTCGTTTCCTTATATATATAATCTATAGGAGCTAATATAAGTGCTGCTAAAAGCGGCTCGTCTAATTAAAGCCCCTATCGCTTATAATTAACGTTAGCTACTAATAGTATCGCATATAGTATATATTACGGCATTAGGTAATAGCTAGATAATATTATTATTCTATAAAGAGGAGAAGAACTATAAAGACTAAGGGCTCGTCTATATATAGGACTATATATTACGTAGCATATTACTATATACTATGTTATATAATATGGTACTATAATAGTACTCCCCCTTTAGAGACTATTTAGTCCTTAAATCGCTAAGAAATCGTTAAAATCGCTAGAATCGCTTACTAAAAATATTATTTTTCTTTAACTTAGTATGCTATAAAGGAATCTTCTAGGCGGGCCTATCTAAGGGGCCGGGTTTGTCTAGGTTACATCTATAGAAGCGTTAAATAGCCTTAAGACAACCCCTTAGGTTATAATGCACTAAAAGGCATTATAGGTTACGTAATAAAGGGACCCCGCTACCGCGGGGTTATATCACTAGGTACCCCGCTACTATAGGGTTATATAATAGCGACCTAGCTACTAGAAGGTTATATAATAGAGACTAGGACCTACTTAGTTACTTCGTAGTATACTATAGGTTAATAGATCTCTATTCTTCTTTACACCTTTAAGCCTATACCTACGCTATAAGCTTTTATATACTAAATTAGTAGCAATTCCTCTACCTCTTATAGAAACTAGAAAGGATAGCCTCTTTTCAACTAGCAACGAGCTTTGCGGCTTATTTACAACTAGAGCCTCGATCGATTTCTTTTAGCGGAATAGACTACTATCTATCTACGCAAAATCCTATATTAAAGACTACTATCTTCGTAAGAAAGTATTGCGATAATCCGCTAAGTTAGTCCGTTCTATAGCGCTATTCTATCGCACTATAGCTACTTAGAAAGAGCTAAGCCCGACTAAAGCCGTATTTTTCCTAAGACTGCTCTCTAAACAAGTCTTAGATTAATACTCGGCCTTATAAATATTAGTACGCTACGAAACCTATAAGCAGTTTAGAAAGATTCGCGCTATAGAGTTTTTATAAAACCCGGTAGAACGATAAAGATCGATTTCCTTTAACGATTAATTTTTTTAAAAAACGCGTCGATACTTTAATAGATTTTTAGCTCTTTTAGATTACGTAAAAACTTTTCCCCTTTATTTTAGTATCTAAAGATTCTTTAGGCCTACCTTACTTAGCATACTAATATAAAAGGATTTAATATACCTTATTAAGTACGATATAACGCAGCTACCCGCGCAACTATAGAGTCGGGAGGCAGGGATATATATAATGCATTTTAGCTCGGGGACTATTCGGGCATTAGTCGCTAACTAGTCCCCGATAACCCCTCTCAAGGCCTAAGGGTATATCCCTAAGGCCCCGACACATCTTAGAAGAGGGGCAAGCTTTAGTCTTACTACGAGAGGGCAACCTTATTATAATAAAGGATTATTTTTGCTTTTAACCATCGTTCCTACCTTTCTAAACGTACCTTTAGTCTGCCTTCTTATAATTTAATTATAACGCAGCTACCCGCGTAACTATAGAGTCGGGAGGCGGGGATATATATATAATAGATAATGCATTTTAGCTCGGGGACTAGTCGGGCATTAGTCGCTAATTAGTCCCCG
This sequence comes from Ophiocordyceps sinensis, assembly GCA_012934285.1. Taxonomy (NCBI): domain Eukaryota; kingdom Fungi; phylum Ascomycota; class Sordariomycetes; order Hypocreales; family Ophiocordycipitaceae; genus Ophiocordyceps; species Ophiocordyceps sinensis. The sequence continues at coordinate 10,783,336 of JAAVMX010000004.1, forward strand.
ATAATCCCTCTTAAGGCCTAAGGGTATATCCCTAAGGCCCCGATATATCTTAGAAGAGGGGCAAGCTTTAGTCTTACTACGAAAGGGCAACCTTATTGCAATAAAGGATTATTCGTGCTCTTAACTATCGTTCCTACCTTCCTAAATATACCTTTAGTCCGCCTTTTTATAATTTCTAAAGCTTCTCTTTTTTAATTACCTAAAAGCGATAGCGCCGCGCGGTAAGCGCGTTTCGGGACTTATAGGCCGTATAGGCTAAATAAGTGGTAGCGGCTATTAAATCGCTAGCCTATCGCCGTTACCTCGCGTAACGGAACTAATATTAGAAGATAAATACACTAACTTATATAAGGGCTATAACGAGCGTCTTAAGACGCTATTACTAATGTTTTCGCTGCTTAAAGGGGCTTAATCTATCCCCTCGCGAGATTAAACGTAAGCTAGGCCTTTACGACCTACCCTTCCGCGTATAGATATCCTCGCAGCCCTTTAAGTAAGGGCCGTAGAGCTTAAAGAGGATAAGAGATTAGAGATAGGATTACGGAACTTCGAGAGGAATTTTCGCAGTAGGGTAACTTATTTAGCAAGGAATTATATAAACGTCGCCGACAGTTAACCGAATCGAGGGAAGGTTATAGTAAGGAAATTAAAATAAAAGATATTCCTTAATTACTATAACTAACTAACTCTTAAAAGCGTCTCGATTAGATTAGCGATCTTAAGGATGCCTTTACCGCTATTCTATATCGTTTTAAGCTTAATAAGAATAAAATCTTCTATACCTTTAACTATATACAAGTAGATTATAAGGTAAGGTAAAGGCGATACCTTAACGAAAAGCTCCCTATAGAGAGGGAATTGCTTTATATTAACTAAGAAGATTTTCGTAACTAAACCTTAATTTTAATTAACGAATTAAAGATGCTATTAATCGCGAGACTCTTTTAGCTATATAACTATAGGAAGCACGCTAACGAGAGGGTTAATCCCCTTGCAATTTAAGTCTTTACTTAGATTCCCTTAAGCAATACCTAGAAAGTAGGCTATAAAAAACTTATATAATTTTCTTTTTTACGAAGTTGCGTCCCGATCTTTAGGACTAAATCTCTCTTTATTTAGCGTCTTTTTAGGATAATATTCGTAAGGAGATAGTCTAACTCGCTCCCCCCTTTTAAGACGCTCTTAGGAATAAGAAACGTCCCTTTAAGCTAGCTAACGATTAGTCGACCTTTACTTAAAGGGCAAAAGGCTCCCGTTCGATAGGCTATCGCTAGCGTAAAGGCCGAAATAGATCTATTAATATCTTTTAAGATTCTAACGCCGCTAGATCGACCTTAAATAGCCGTAGAAACAGTCGTAGCAACGGCCGTAAGAACGGCTAAGGAAATAGTCGTAATAGTCGCAACGGTAGGAATAGATACGGTAGGAATAGCTATAGCAATAACCGGGGAGAAAATTCTTATAGAAACGGCGAAAGCTAATCTAGTATAGTTATTTATTAATATTATAAGAAATTAGGCTATATATAAGCCGATTGCTAAGCGCTAGCGAAGGCTAACCGAATTATAGCTAATTTAAAGTCGACGAAGAAGGAAGGAAACGCTTAAAAGTCGAAGTAAATGCCTCTCTTTCGACTAAGCTATAGGTAGAGATAGTTAAGAGACTACGCGCTATTAGAAAGCTACTAAGGCGAATACCTTATAATATTATCGTTAATCTTAATTACGGTAGTAAAATAGACTAAATAGATATAAATTTTACTTAAAGAAAAGAGTTACGATAGCTTCCTTTATTAACCCTTAGCTTAAAGGTAGTAGGGGATACGTAAATAAGACGGTATAAAGTTAAGGAAGTCTTTATCTAACCCTAAGACAGTCGTTATAGGGAAAAGACAATTACTCGCCCTTATATTAGCGTCGATAACGGATTAAAACCCGACGACGCACCGGTTTTACTTAATATATCCGTCCTTTTATAGGAATATATTTCTCTTATTTCTTTTAAACGCGCTTAATAGTATAAACACTAGCTTTCTAAGGTATTATTACGCTAGCCGTAGAAGTTTTTGCATAAGTGCCGGAATAAAGCATAGGTCTATATAGTTATACCGGACCTAAATTTTATATTATTTCTTAATAAAGATAATAACTCGGCGAACCTTAAGCAAATAAGGGAGAAAATACCGGCGGCTCTTTTAGACTTTAAAGACGTATTTTCTAAGCATAAGGCCGATTTATTGCTAAGGAAGAAGAGCACCGATTACGTGATTAACCTATTGCCCGACTCTAAGCCGTATTTTAGACCTATCTACCCTCTTTCTTAGTCCGAACTTTAGGTCCTTAAGGAGTAGCTAGACTAATCCCTTAAGCATAGCATTATTCGGAAATCTAAAAGTTCGGCCGGGGCTCTTATTCTTTTTATGCTAAAGAAAGACAGCACTTTACGCCTTTATATAGACTACTAGGGGTTTAATAGCATTACCGATAAGAATCGCTACCTACTCCCCTTTATTTCGGAGATTATAGACCGTTATTAAAGGGCTAAGTATTTTTCGAAGATTAACTTAAAAAACGTATACTAATACATCCGGATTAAGGGAGGGGATAAATAGAAGATAGCTTTTCGTACTCGCTATAGTAACTATTAGAATTTAGTATTGCCGTTTAGATTAACTAACGCCTTTGCTATATTTTAGTTATATATTAACTAAGCTCTAAAAGGCCTTATAGATACTATTTACGTCGTCTCCCTTAATAATATTTTAATCTTTTCTAAGACCTACGAAGAGCATATAGAATACTTGCGATAAGTCCTCGAACGATTAAGGAACACCGAGCTATTTACTAATTTATCGAAGTGCACTTTCTATAAGCAATCTTTAGAGTTTTTAGGATTTATCTTATCTATTAACGGAGTCGTAATAGACCTAGCCCGTATTAAGGCTATTATAAATTAATAAGAACCTTATTCTTTCTATAATATTTAAGTTTTTCTCGGTTTTACAAATTATTACCGACGATTTATTTTAAGATACTCTAGTATTATTGCCCCTCTTATTGCGTTATTAAAGGGGAGCGTTAAGGGAAGAAAGCCCGGACGAGTATAGCTAAATACTAGCGAATTAATAGCGTTTTACGCCGTAAAGAACGCCTTTATAATAGCCCTACTTCTCCGACACTTTAACCCTTAAAGACCGATTCGTATTAAGACTAATGCCTTAATTTTCGCAATAGCTAGCATTCTTTCGTAGCCCGATAACGAAGGCTACTATTATCCGATTGCTTTCTAGTTACGGAAGTTTACTAGCCTTAAGCTTAACTACGGCACCTTTAATTAAGAGATATTTACTATCGTTAAGTTATTTAAACACTAGCGATACTACGTCGAAGGGGCGGCGAATACCGTTAAAGTTTTATTAGATTACTAAAACCTTTAAGGCTTTATAAAGCAAGTATCCTTTAATAGAAGATAAGCACGTTAGTGTATATACCTAGCTCCTTTCGATTTTACGATTAAACACTAAGCCGGTAAATTAAATCCTGCCGATCCTCTATTAAGGAAGCTATAATTTATAGGCTAAGCCCTACCGTCTATAAAGCTACTCCTAGAGCTATAATAGAAGTTAGCAGTTATTCGGTAGGTGTATATAGCTATAGATTCTTTATAGAGCGACCTTAAGACGAGTTCTTAGGTCTCTACTATCTCTAAGCTTAACGATATATCTTTACGTAACGAAAATACATAAGCTCTTTAAGATTCGATCGCTTAGCATTTAGGAACGAGTCCCGCTAAGTTAGCTACTTAGGTTAAAGATATCGTTAGTTATAAATAACGATATTAAAGATAATTAGCTAGGTTAATAGCTCGTTATAAAAAGGTTTATAAGAATAATATCTCTAAGCCCTTTTTTAAGCTCTTAAAGAGGACTTAAGCGGAAGATCTATAGACTATACAGCGAGTATAGGCCGAAAGTACCTTAGAATAAGGGGTAAGTCCTTAGTCATTAAGCCTAAATAGACTTATTCTATTTTCGGGAAGAATCGTAGTGCCTATAGAGGTTGCCTTAAGGCAAGAGCTTATTTAGCTCTACTACGACGATCCCTTTATAGGATACTTCGGAATAGCCTATGTAAAAGACCTCCTATCCCGGAAATTCTTCTACGAAGGAATAGCTTATAATATAAATAGCTACGTGCGTTTATATTATATCTATTAAAGCGCCGTTCTAAAGCGGTATCGCTTATACAGCGCTCTTAAGTCGCTGCCTATTCCTATAAGACCTTAGGAAGAAGTCTCTATACACTTTACTACCGGTTTTCCGGAGTTATAGTTCGATAGTAGAGAAGTTAACGCAATACTACTAATCGTTAACTAATACACTAGGTATAGCGTATTTCTCGCGGTCTTTAAGATAATAATAGCGCTTAAGTTAGCTAAGGCTTTTTATTATAAGATTAAGCTTATCTATAGAGTACCGAAAGACATTATTTCTAATAGAGGATCTCTATTTACTAATAAGTTTTAGTTAGACTTCTATTATATATTACGGATAAAACGTAGGTTGTCGATAGCCTTTTACCTATAAACCGACGGTTAGACCGAGCGGGTAAATTAAACACTATAATACTACCTTCGGTATTATACGAATGCCGAATAAAATAACTAGCCTAGACTACTACGTAAGGCTTAGTTCGCTAATAATAATACGAAGAATATAACTATAGGCTTTTCGCTTAATAAGGCATTATTCGGATACTAACTAGACTACTATATCTACCTTACGGACGATGCTATTAGTAGGGGAGTGCCTAAAGCGAGAGCTCGCATTAGTAAATTAGTAGACTTAAGGAAAAAGCTAGAGACTTATAAACGATAAGCTATCGAGTCGTAAAAGAAGTTCTATAACCTCTATTATAAGCTACTTACCCTTAAGGTTAGGGACCTAGTAGGACTCTCTACGAAGAACTTACGCCTTAAGGACTAAAGAAGGAAGCTATTACCTAAATATATTAGACCTTTTAAAGTCCTTTACGCTATTAGTAAGCAGGCATACCGCCTAGCCTTATTAGAGAAATACGACCGGCTTTATAATATATTTTACATTAGTCTTCTTAAGCCGTAGGCAGAAAGAGCTACTAACTAATACCCTAGCGAATTATTGCCGATGCCTAACCTTAACGATGCCGAAGGAGAATAGTCGGTCTAGCAAATTAAGGACTATAAGAAGAAGAAGGGCGTTACTTACTACTTAGTGAAGTAGGAAGGTTAGCTAGCCGAATACAATGAGTGGGTTGCTTAGGACGATATAGCGAATGCCTAAGAACTTATTAACGAATACCTAGAGATACGACTAAAGAAACGGCGGAAATTACATATTACGAAATAACTTCTTTTTAGCTTACCCTAACTTTTCTATTCCTTCTCTACGTTTCTCCCGCTACTTTACCCTTATTCCTCGATATCTATACGATAGAAGTCTCCTACTTCTATCTCGCTAGTAAACTCCGTAATAACTAGGATATATTTTCCCTATTCGCCCCTCCCTTAGCGACTACTTTCCTTAATTACGTCGTATAGGTCGTCGTACGTATATTCTTAGGCTACCCGCTACGGGGTAAAACCCGCGTCCTTAATTATTAGACGGAGCTTTTAGTCTCTATTCTAGCGTATACCCTTACGCCGCTTTTATAACGCATGCCGGTACTTAAGGCGATGTTTCGTATATAACCGTTTAGCACCTAATACCCTTTATTCCTCTCTATATGCTATTATTATAGCTAAAAATGACGTATAAACTTAATAGAAGATTAAATTAATCTTCTTCTTATCGGTTTCGTCTTAAGTAATCTATAGCTCGGCAATTTTCGTGCAAATGCCGTATAAATCCGCTATATCCCTAGACATTATTGCAGGCACTTATAATTTTATTAGCGATTGTATCCCGACTTAAGGGGGAATAAGAAACTAACCGATTTATAAAGATTACTACGCGAGTTATACTAAATGCACCTACTTAATCGCGCGTCTTTCTAAATATAAGAGAGTTTAACTATCTTAGTATTATCCTCGTTATCGCTAAACCCTTATATACTGCTACTTAAGCACTTAATATAGTATAACTCGGTTACTTAGCACCCTTTCGCGCGGCGACTTTCTATAGTTATAGCCTTCTTCGCCCTTTTCTTTAGCAATATCCCTTTTTAGAGTTTCTTCGTCTCGGCGGGGTCTCTTTAGGCATTCGCCTCTATTTCCTCGTCTCTATCGTCCTTACTAAACGACGAAAATATTTCGGACTATATAAGCATTAGCGTTATACGCTTAGCAATCGCCTAATCTTCTTAAGACTCTACTATAATAGGTTTCTTTATGCTTATAAATAGTCCTTTAAATAATTAACGAAATAGTAAATCGTCGGTTTTGCCTTCTAACGATAATATCGATTGCTTTAATACATTCGGGATATTCTTCTCTACGGGGAGTCGTTTTAATAGTGTTATTTTCTCTCCGGTAGGAGTCCTCTCTTTATGCTTCTTCTTTAGCTTTATCTCTTCCTTTGCTATCGCTACGGCGTCCCTAATTAATACTCTATTCGCCGATAACTCTAGGACTTAAGCTATAACTAAGGGACCTATCGGCTGAATTTAATCTATTTATTTTCCTCGCTTCCGGGGCGTCTTTACCGTTGCGCTTGCCGTTCGCTTAGGACCTATAGCGTTAAACTAATTCGGAATATGCTCGTCTAATTTAGAATATGCTCGTCTAATTCCGAATGTGCTTCTCTATAAGATCTCGGTATAGTTGTATAATAAGAGAAGAGAAGAAAAGACTTTATATATAAAGAGCAATACTCTATTATAGTTTGCTAACTATACGTAGGCGACTAGCCACCTATTGCGCAGTAACTATTATAACACGCGACTAATACGATAATTATTATAATATATATAATAATAACTATCGTCTTTAATTTTTATACTACGTTTAATCCTATTTTAATCTTATTTTAATCCTATTTGCTATTACGACTTTGTTTATACCTAAAGCTATCCTAGCGTCTAAGGCGTCCGCCTTAAAAGGGGGAGATAATTATAACGTAGCTACCCGCGCAACTATAGAGTCGGGAGGTAGGGATATATACACGATAGATAATGCATTTTAGCTTAGGGATTATTCGGGCATTAGTCGCTAACTAGTCCCCGACAACCCCTCTTAAGGCCTAAGGGTATATCCCTAAGCCCCTAACACATCTTAGAAGAGGGGCAAGCTTTAGTCTTACTACGAGAGGGCAACCGTATTACAATAAAGGATTATTCGTACTTTTAACTATCGTTCCTACCTTCCTAAACGTACCTCTAGTCTGTCTTCTTACACCTATCCTTAACTATAACGCTTAAAGGCAGGCAGTATCCTATATAGTAGGGGGAATCGAAGCGGACTTAAAGAGATTTCTAAAGTATAGTTAGTTTATATTCCTAAAGCTAAAGGATGCCTAAGATAACTAGGGTAAAAGGGGATAGGTTCGTGTTAATATTACCGTCTTCCCCTATTGCTTTCTATCGGGAAATCCCCGGTTTATCCCTAGATTCTACTATAGAATTCTACGGGCTTCTACGGGTTGTTACCCCGCACTTCTACGGTCTTCTACCGTAGAATTCTAATTCCCTTCTACGGGAATCTCTTCTTGCTTCTACGGTCTTCCACCGTGGAATTCTATTTCCCTTCTATAGTCTTCTACTATAGAATTCTAATTCCCTTCTATAGTCTTCTACCGTGGAATTCTAATTCTCTTCCACGGCTTCTACCGTAAAATTTACATACCTACGGCTTCTACCGTAGAATTCACGAGTCCTTCTAATAGACTATTGCGTTATTGGTTTATTTATTTGCTAACTATATAACTATTTAACGTACGGATACAATTTATTATTTACGACCGGCGCTTCCGACCGGCGATTCCGTCCGACTCTTTCCTTTACCTCTTTTCCTTAGGTCTACGCGGCTGTTTTCGTCCGAGGGATTTCCCTATATATAGAGACTAGTTAGCCCTCCTTATTAGAAAAGACAAAAGCTATTATTCTTCGTACATTATTTACAGCTTTTAATCCTCCCTTATAGGCTGTTTTAAGCCTTAGAGCCTCTCTTCCTTTTTTAATTGCTATTACCTAAATGTTAAGGACCTAACTGCCTAGCGTTCGATAGTTATAAGCCCGGACGAACTTCTCTACGTATAGAGAGTTCTAACGGCTTATATTTTCAGCCTGCTAATACTACGACTTACGGTGGTAAAGCCTTTGCCTTTATATCTAGCGAATTAACTTATAGAGGACTAATATATTTTTTAAGAACAGTGCTTTAACCTAGCGAATCGACTTACGGAGGTACGGAGGACTAGTTAGAACGTTTACCCTATTCTATTAGTGTTTTACTACACCTAGTTTAGTTTTTACGATTTATTTATATATATTATGTATTTAACTACCCCTATCCGGTGATTTTACTATACTTTTACCTACGTTACTATATCTATTATAGCCGATATTACTTTAAAGACCGTTTTAAATAGACTAGCGGATTAAGATCGATAGATCTTAATAATCTAGAAATACGCAGTCGCCTAAGAGATTTAAGAGAAAATCGATCCTTCTATTACGCTTAAACTTTAGAAACCCTTATTGCCTCTTCCTATAGAACTAATAGCTAGAATAGTTAACGCGACCGTTATTAATATTGCTAGTTTATCTATAGAAGAACTTAAGAGGTTTAAGTTTCTCTTTTCCCGGTATCGTATATTGCTCTAAGCCTATAAGGACTAATAGAAATCTCTTACGTTAATCTAGCAGTTTATCGTCTAAAACATCTAGAACTACTACTTAACGATTGCCGACGAAAATAAGGTTTCTAAGGAATTAGCTTTACTATAGCGGCGTATAAAGCCGACTTTGTAAACGCAATAGACGACTATTCTTACGTAGTTCTACACTATTTTAAAGGCATCGGACCGGACGGATATCACGATATAGATTTCTAACTAGTAGAAGGTCCTTACCGATGCCCGGCGAATTAAGTTACCGGAATCGGAAGGTCTCCGGGCTATATAGCTTTTTCTTAAGGCCATTTAGGTAATTTTAAGCCCTTTTGCGGAATACTAGATAAATAAGATAGAGGACGATGCCCGCCTAAATAAGCTAGGTTAAGAGTAGTCTTTCCCCGACGGATTTAAGATATCCGAACTTTTCGAGCGCTCGTAGGCCTTAAAGGCTACGACTAAAGCGCTAAAGACTAATGCATTTATAAAGTTCTAAGGCTAAGGAATATAATCCCTAGCCGCGGAATCTACTAAAAAACCTACGAAAACACCGGCTATAACGTCCTTAGAAAAGGATAAGACTAAGCTAAAACTTAAACCGCAATATGTATATAGAGAACGTTATTCTTCTCTAAGTGTAACTACTTTAACCCTTCCGTTCGACTTCTATTATAGAAACCTAATAAAGACGTCTAAAAGACTATAGACGATTACCTTAAGGTTCCGGCGAATAAGTCTAAAGTCAACGCGGCACTTCTTCGCGACGAGGAATAGCGGAAGAATAATAAGACCGAGATAAAGATAGTATAAGCTACGGCTGCCGCTAATATTCTTATAACCTTTTCACTACTAGTTATTCTATAGACTACTATAGAATACCCGTTAAAGGATTCTTTTATTATAGATTTAAGGTCTAATAGATATATTTATAACAATAGGGAGCGTTTCTATAACTTCTAGCCTTCTTCCGAATACGCACTTATAGGCAGTAGAAGCACTCTAATTCCTAGGATAGGCACGGTGTTTATACGTATTTCGATAGGCGTTTTTTAGCTTAATTAGATAGCATACATCCCGTTCTTTTATACGTCCTTTTATTCCCTTCGTCTTTTGCATAAGGCGAATCTTTTATAGAACCCGTAGACTAGCGTAATCTCTTCTTTAATATGTACTATTTATATAACGGAGCTAATCTATAACTAGTATATTATCGAGTATAACCCGTTAACCCTTTCTACTATGCTTCTAACTATTGCTTCCGTTCCTTCTATAGATTTTACCGTAGAAACCCCGGTTATAGCACCTTTTTCGGCTACTATACCGGATTCTATACTAATAAGTATAGAGGAACTTTCTCTTTAGCACTAACGACTTAGACATCCGAATAATAAAGCGCTTTCGAAAGCTCTCGGAATACTATAGTCGGTAACCTTCGATAAGATAATCTCCTATAAGCCCTATAAACTTACGTAGGCTAAGCGAATTATTAACCGCGAACCGCCGCTTTCTAAGGCGACTTTTCCCTTTTCTAAGGTATTTTGCGATATCTTTTATATATATAAGAGTTATAATAATAAGAACGTTGCATTTCTTATTAAGGATAACTATATAAAGCTTATATTTCTATATGCGCTTTTAAACGCCTCTATAGACGAGCTAATTTTATGCTTTAAGAGCCTAGGTCGGTATATTTCCCGATAGTTCTTACTTTCTATCGGTACGATCTATCGAGATAGCGACCGAGCCCTTCGACGGGATTTTTAAGATTTTATCAACTAGTAGGGCATTTATAATAAGCCTACTGCTCCCTATACACCCGCTTAAAATAGCGCTGCCAAACGAGCTAGGGGGGTAGTATCTACGAAAGATCGATCTATAAGGATTAAAGCAAATTTGCCTAAGCATTTATAGATAGAAACGTAGAAAACTATAGTATATTTATACAATCGGATTCTAGCCCGATAGGCAGCTTCCTCTATGTCTTTCCTATCGAAGTGGATTTCCCTAATAGAAGTTCTTTATAATTAATTAAGGGATTACGACCGGAATATACCGGCTTTTCTCCTTCCCTAACTATCACAATTTAATTATCTTCGAGCTTTTAGCTATAAAGCCTACCTACTAACTACTAAGGCCCTAACTAGCATATAGAAACGTAATCTTAAGTAAAAACCTTATGTAAAGGTTAGTTACTTAGTCGGGTATAATTCTACTAATATCTTTCGTATATAAATCCTATAGAGATAGGAGGTTCGTCGAGTTCGTAATATAACGTTTAATAAGACTTAGTTTTTCACCGCGTCTAAAGCATCCGAACCGCTAAGGCAAGTGTTATTACCGGCATTTCTACTATATATTATATAAGAAGAAGAGTAAGATAAGGTACAATTCTAGTTAATACTAATATTGCTTCCGGATAAGTATATTAGTCTAGAAGACGTTTTAGCCGATGGCAATCCTTAGCTCCCGACTCCTAACTAAACCCTAAAACTACCGGAGGACGTTTTTAAGAATGCACGGGATTTCTAACCCGATATCTCTACCCTTTCCCTAACTATAACCGTAGAACTTATAGACCGTCTTAAGGTATAGTTGCCTTAAGCCACTTCTCGGTCTATAGATTACGATAATACTATTCCTATAGATAGTATATAGACGACGACGTTAATAAGGGATTTACGCCTTACTCGTTTAAACCGTTTTTTAAGTTAATATCCCGCTTTCGCCTGCGTTAGGCATTTACCGGCTAACGGTACCGCGTTTACGGCTGTATTCGCTACTTTTCTTAAACCTAGGAAGATATACAAACGGGACTTACCCGCGCTTTTAAGGTTTTAGTCTAACTTCGAGACGCATCCGTATAGACCTAAGTTTAAAGCCACTAGAAAAGTTAAATAGGATTCCCTTTAGCAGCGGAAGACCTTCTTTCCTTCGCCTACCCTAAGAGCGAACGCTCCTATACGTCCTCTTCTATTAATATAGGCATTTAATTATAAGTTTAATAAGCACGGCTACCTTAGAAAGTTTAAGTCTCGCCTTTATATACGAGGAGACCTTTAGCCGTTTAGCGGAAAAGAAATATACGCCGTAACGCTTATAGCGTAAAATTCTCGTATTATAATTGCTATTGCCGCTAAATTTAGCATAGAAACCCGCTTACTTAACGCGGCTAACGCCTTTACGAATGCCTATCTAGATAAAGAAGTATAAATCTACTTCCTAGACGGATTTAAGGTATTTAGTTTTAAAATTCGGTTAATAAAGGCTTTATATAGGCTTTGCCGTTCGCCTCTTCTTTAGCAACGGGAATTATCTAGGTCTCTTACTAAACTAAGCCTTTAGCAAAGTGCGGAGGATCCTTGCATTTTTATATCTACAGTGGCCAACTTTAAAAATAACGAGTTAAAGGTCAGCGTGACCGATAGGTACTTATCTCTTAACTAAATTAATTTTTCTTTTTAGAGGATTATTAGTAAAAGCTTAAATACAACTCGTATGCTATATCTAATACTATATTTAGTAGGACATAATTATTTTTTTATGTCTTTATAACGATTTTAGCGCTATATTAAATAAAATAGCAAATTGGTTTTTTAAATCGAGGTAAAACCTTACCTCCTTTCGAAAACCTTTGATAATAAATAACTAAAATGCTATTAAATAAACTAAAGGGTTTATATATGGGTTTACTATTAAACTAATTAGTAATACTCGTTTTCTAGCTATTATACCTCTCTATATATAACTAAATATTAATATTACGAGTACCTCTTTTTTTCTTTAAAATAGGTACTTTACGTATTTTCTTTAATAATTTACCCTTATTTATAATAAGGGTTATATAAATATATTACTTTACTGTATATTCTACTTTAAAAGTATCTTAATTATATCATTTTCAATCCTATTATACCTATTTCACTTAAAAAGCTATAAAAGTTTATAAAATCGTAAAACCTTAAAGAAAAGTACTAAAAGTGATTTCCCTTACGTTTTTACTTCTCCATAATTCTATAACTCTAATTATATATAGAGACTTTTATATAATACACTTTATATATATCTTAACTTATAAATAATAGAAAAGCAAATTCTTTATTTCTTTTACGCTAGAAAGAAAGAAAATAAGAAATTGCTAAAAAAGAAGTACCTATAAAAAGAAAATTTATTTAAAAGTTAATTAAAAAGCATCTATAGCTTAATAAATTATAAATCAAAAATCATTATATACTTTATATACTTTATTATACTATATAGCTATAGTAAAAATCTAAGAGACTTTAAGTCACGTTCTAGGCTTTAGTGGGTTTTTTTATTATTCTACGAGAAGTATAGGGTAGTAGCTTTACATACATGTCGTCGTTATTTTTGTTAACCTACTATACTACGAGTAGTATTATTACCTTCTTCTTTATAGATAATATTATTATCCTTTTCCGTAAGGAGTACCGCTAGGCTGCTAACGATTTTATCTATCGCTTTAGACAGAAGTATATAGTCACCGACCGCGGAGAGCTAACCTATTTTCTTAGGATAAGAATCATCCGGGACTATAACTAGCGAAAGCTATAGTTATGCTAGGACGTTTACTTAGATAAGATTGCTTTAAAGTTTAGTTTAATCCCTACTTCTACGGTTCTACGGCCTATTTCGACCCTTTGCCTATTCCTACTTCTAGAGAAGCTAGATAAACATTAAGGTTAGGCTATAGATAACTAAATCTATTACTTTTAGTCTTTAGTCGGTTCTTGCAATTACGCGACTATTTCTACCCGTCTTAACGCCGCAAAATCGTCGAATTCTTTAGCGGAGTATATATAGAACCCGTCTACGCTTTATATTAAGCTCGCTAAAAGCTTAGTGACTTACTTATACGAATCGCGTTTCCTTGCGATTAAGTTTTCGGATACGGACGAGTAAGAACTCGTTATAGCTTCCGATACCGCTTACGCCGACGACCCGGACATTCGTTATTCTTCTAAGGGCTACTTTATTAGCCTATTTAACGGTCTAATCGCGTAAAGTGCTAGGAAATAATCTACGGTTACTACTTCCTCTACCGAAGCCGAACTTCTTATAGTCTCTTCTACCGCGAAAGAGCTAATTTCTATTCTTCGTTTATTTAACGATATTTCTCTATAGCTAGATATCCCTATTCCTACTATTTAGTGTAATAACACCTAGACAATTCCCTTAGTTTCTACCGAGATTCCGAAGATTTAGACCGCCTTAAAGCACATTAAAACTTATAACTGCTAGGCCCGATAGGAATTCTTAGGTAATACTTTTAACATTAAGTATATCTCTTCTAACTAGATAGTTGCGGATAGATTAACTAAGTTACTTCTACGATAACGTTTCTAGACGTTTCTTTACTAGGTTTAACTTATAGATATTATATCTAGGATCTATAAGGAAGTCGATAATAATTCTAACTAGCCGGAAGGTGTTTTCCTTCTAGCTAGGGGGGTATATTAATATTACCGTCTTCCCTTATTGCTTTCTATCGGGAAATCCCCGGTTTATCCTTAGATTCTACTATAGAATTCTACGGGCTTCTACGGGTTATTACCCCGCACTTTTATAGTCTTCTACCGTAGAATTCTAATTCCCTTCTACGGGAATCTCTTCTTGCTTCTACGGTCTTCTACCGTAGAATTCTATTTTGCTTCTATAGCCTTCTACTATAGAATTCTAATTCCCTTCTACGGTCTTCTACCGTAGAATTCTAATTCTCTTCTACGGCTTCTACCGTAGAATTTATATGCCTACGGCTTCTACCGTAGAATTCACTAGTCCTTCTAATAGACTATTGCGTTATTAGTTTATTTATTTGCTAACTATATGACTATTTGTCGTACGGATACGATTTATTGTTTGCGACCGGCGCTTCCGACCGGCGATTCCGTCCGACTCTTTCCTTTACCTCTTTTCCTTAGGTCTACGCGGCTGTTTTCGTCCGAGGGATTTCCCTATATATAGAGACTAGTTAGCCCTCCTTATTGGAAAAGACAAGAGCTATTATTCTTAGTGATTTACATTATCTACAGATTCTAATCCTCCCTTATAGGCTGTTTTAAGCCTTAGAGCCTCTCTTCCTTTTTTAATTGCTATTACCTAAATGTCGAGGACCCGACTGCCTAGCGTTCGATAGTTCGTAATAAAGAAAATCATAAGTTCTATATATTTGCTAATAGTTATCTAAGCTATAAAGTAGTCCGTTATCTACGTAGATAGCACGCTATTCTATTAGTCGGAGCGGTCTAGGTTTAAAGAGCTTCCTTATAGTAACTTTGTATTTTTATATAATAGCGTAAAGATCGGCGAATGCCGCGGTAGTATAGCTAAAAACTACGAAGGAGGATATATCAACGTAGTTAAGTAACTAAGGGTTACGCGTAAAAGAGAGACGAGTATAAAGAAGGATTAATTTCTTATTACTATTTAACAAATTAATCCGAAGATCCGTTCTATTTAAAAGCAATAACCTAATCCTTTTATCCTCCCTTATATATAACTTTTAAGAGCGACTTACTCTAGGGGTATATCTTTTAGCAGTAGCCTTAGCGTTAGCTACTCGCTTTATAAATCCGTATCCTCTTCCCTAAGGCTACGGCCTTATTCGTAGTCGGCTATATAGACGAACTAACCCTTACTATACCTACCGCCGCGGGCGCCCTAGGATCCTTAGCCGACGCGGGGGAAGGGGGCACCTCGGCCCCGAAACTAAGGACTACCGCGGTAGGGAGGCATTAAAAGCGGATTAGCCGTATTAGCCGGGTCGTAAGCCTCTTTTCAGTATCCCAGTTCTCCGTAAGCTATATAGAGTTTATTATCGATCCTAAATTATCGTTTAGTATTAAAAAGTCGGTTAAAGTCTATAAGGTTACCGTATAGGAGTTAGGTAAAGGCGGTCGGGGTAAGGGTAGGTATAAGCGTCGGCGGAAACTACGAATAAAAGGCGGCCTTCTTCTTAAGCTTTTAACGATAAGCGTAGTTAGCTAGATTCTTTATAAAGATATCTATATACGCCGACTACTTCTTATAGTCGGCGTTAGGGATCTTTGTCTATATACTCTTAACGAGATCGCTTTCCGGAGGAGGTCGACCTACTATTCCTTTATCTTCCTTACCTTACGTATATAGGCGTTAAGGTCTACCTTTTAGATCTAATAGTTCTTATCGCCTTAAGGAAAATTATCGAGAATATTCTTAGCGGCTTACGTTAAATCTAGAACCTTATACTGCCTGCCTTAAGCTACGAAAAGCGTCGTTATAGTAAGCTATTCCTACTTCTCCCTCTCGGATAGGTTAGCTATAATAGTAGCTATTTTATCTTTAACGAAGTCGTAGGCCTATTTACTAAGCCTATCGCTAATATAAAGGAGGCAGGCGCCGTCGAAGTCGAACTATATACTATCGCGGAGGAAGATACCCTATATCTTAAGTTCTTAGGCCTCGTACTTACGTTAATAGTCGGAGGTAGACCCTTTTTTAGTAAAGATCGGAGGGTCTAACGTCTTTCGTTTCCCTAACGACTATATTAAGGCTATCGTCTAAGACTATAATATCTTTATAGTTAATATCGTTAGATCTTTAGCCTTAAGAAGTTACTCCTTTATAGCTAGGAGCTAATCCTTTATAGCTAAGAGCTAATCTTATATAGTTAGACGTTCCTTTAACCTAATATTTTAGTTAACCTAAGAGGCCTCCGCTATATAAAGGGATTAGAGACTCTCCTCGATATATATAAGGATGTATCGGGTATTTAGGCTCTAAAGGTTTTCCTAGGTCTCCTACGCGTTAGCGACCGGGACTACGTTATCGAACCTTTTAATCGCCTAAGCGATCTAAGGGAATTTACTAATAACTCCTTAGCAAAAGCCTTTAGACCGTCGCCTATAGTATTAAAGGCTATAGGTATATCCGCTATAAAGAAGGAGGAGGGTCTAGTTTAAGGTATTATCGGGGACTATAAAAAAAATTCTATAGGCTATAAAGGTTTCTATAGGCTAGGGAAAAGTTTTTAAAGGCTTAGGGGCTTAAGAAAATAATTTCTTAGGGGTTACGCTTAGGTTGCGATAACTAAAGGGACGGGGTAATAAAGCTACTAGGACTATATTTATAAAGCTAGGGATCGCGATAGGGTGCAATAGGAGATAGAATAAACTATTATAGTATTAGGTAATAGCTAGATAATCTTATTATTTTATAAAGAGGAAAAGAACTATAGAGGCTAAGGGCTTGTTTATATATAGGACTATATGTTATATAGTATATCCCTATATACTATATTATATAATATAGTACTATAATAGGCAGACTATATTAACTATAATTTCTATAGTATAGTATAGTCTAATAATAGGGTAGGTAGAGTAATTATATAAGTGTCTTTTATATAGGTATAGAAATTATCTATAAAGAACTAAGTGTAAGCGCACCTATATATACGGATATATAGCGCTACGTACGTACCCCTTTATCCGCACGTGCCCTTTACCCCTATCCGTATAAGCCTATTACCCTTATTCGCATAAGCCCCTTTCCCCGCCTATATATGCCTTTTCCCCGCTCGTATATAAGAATGCGGACTAGGTCGTAGACCTAATCTCACTAATAGTCGAAGACGCTTATATAAGACCTTTACCCTACCCGAGCGGGAATTTAACGACGTATTATATAAGGCCCGGCCGCGCCTTAGGTTACGCGACTCGCTTTAGGGAGCGTAAACCGCACTTTCTTCCGTCGTGTTTTTGCTAGCAATATAGCGTCGGGCGGCCTATCGTTTTCCCTAATAGCCTTAAAACGCGCTTTAAAGCGATCGAGCGCTTCTATATCTATAAAGTCCGCAGCTAGGTGCTATATTAGGTCTTAGTATCCTTACTACTATACGAAGACCTCGTGCCTACTACCGCGGCCGACCTTCTTCTATCGTACCGAAAGAATTTCCTCTACTAAGAAATCTTCCTCTCCCTCTATTAGAATTACGGGAGGCTATAGGTCCGCTATTATTTAGCTAGGCATTAGATCTACTATAGCGCGTTAAAGAAGGTCTACGTTAAAATTTAGGTCAACTCTATTAGGCAGTCCTTTTAGCTTAACGGCTTACGGGCTTAGCACTCTTTTAACCGTAAGTTTCGCGTATAATTAATTAAGCTTCTTCTTCGGCCTTAAGGATATATAGTTCCGTAGGTCTACCTAGACTTCATTACCTAATATAAATCGTTCTATAGGGTCCCGTTGCTTATTAGTATACCGCTCTTAATCCTACGCTATTATAGCTATTAACGACTTATAGAAGTCCGAGACCTATTTAAGTCGTTATATAAAGGAGGCTACGCGCCTAGCCGGGCTATTGCTAGACGGCTTCTCCGCTATTATATCTACGGCGATAGGAAATAGGGATACTAATTCGTACCTATATAGTGCGAAGAAAGGGGATATATTAATTAAAGAGTAATTTCTCCCGTTACGCGCTCTTTGCGCTATAGGAAGCCATCTATCTTAGTCCCCCTAATTGCGGTCTATTACGCCCCGGAAGTAAGCTTAAACTTCCTAATTAAGCCGTTCTAGCCCTCTATTAGTTTACGGATAGTATACTATACTTAGCAGCTATATAATCTATAGCAGCCGATATAAGTGCTGCTAGAAGCGGCTTATCTAATTTAAGCCCCTATCGCTTATAATCGACGTTAGCTATTAATAGTATTATACGTAGTATATTAGAAAGCGCTTTACGTATATCTCCGCTTCTATAGAGGGCATAGGTTTTAATATCACTTTCTTATTTAAACGGTTATTAATTACCTAAAGATAACGGTTGCCGCTCTCTATAAAGGGGAGGTCTATAATAAAGTCTATCTAAATATACGTATAGAACCGGTCCGGCATAGGAAGCAATTTAAGTAGCCTTTTCTTAAGCGCACGCTAAATCTTTATAGGCCCGTAGATATTATAGTTGTATAGGAATCGTCTAACGTATAGCTAAAGGAGCGGCTAATAAAAGTCTTAGGATATAGCGGCAATTATTCCTTCGCGGCTAAGGTGGCTAACGACGCTAGCGTCGTATCCTATCTAAATAAGCCGTCCTTAGAGCGCGTTCCCTTACTCTAGCTCTAAGGGAGCGTCTCTTACTACGGCCTCTATAGTTATAGAGGAACTAGGAACCTAAAGCCGGCCGCGGAACCGTAGGTGCCTACGTAGGTCTACGTAATAGTCGGCTACCTATACCTTACGGTTAAGTTTAAAGTCGAATCGTCGTGCTTTTGCCTTTATAACGTAGCGTATACTACCGTAGGTAATATCCTAAGCTGCTAAGCGGTCCTATATACGCTAAAGCTCCTCGTCCTAAAAACTTCATCGGTTAAGGCTTATATCGGAGGTTAGCTAATACACTAGGCACTAAGAATATATGTATAAAGAAGGATAATTCTATTAGGTAGGCGTAAGCCCCGGGAGCTAGGAATAGCTCCCTGCTTATCTTATCTATAGCTGATTACATTAGCCCCGGTATATAGCATAGAGGATGCTTTATATACATTAGAATGCCGGCTCGAAAACGAAAACACGACTGCCTATAGCAGTTATAATATAATCCTAATTAGGCAATTAGGATGAATACTTATATTGCCTAAATCCTTCCTTTTATTCTTATAAGTTATACTTATATATGCTAGTGATTATTCCTCGAATAGTTCCTTCTGCTAAGCGGCCTTAGTCTTGCTTTATATAGCGCGTGCTAGAATGCGACCTTAGAAATCCGTGATAGCTTTAGGGGAGACTTAGTCGGCTCGGACCTATTGGTTATATATAGCGGCCTATCCCTTCTATCGCACGAGGTATTTAGTCACTAATGACTTTAAACGGCCGATGCGGCGGACGCGGATGTCTATTAAACGTTCGACATCGTAGTATTAATCCTCTTTATTAGGCGTATGCTCGATATTACGGGCGGCTTCTACTAGCCTAGGCTCGGGTTTAACGTAATACCCGTTATACGCAAGCTTAAGGTGCTAGATAGAGACAATAGGGTGGATTTTAACTTAGCTAAGAAGGTCGAGCTCTACTACGAGGTCGTTAACTATACGCTTAATTATAAAGGGACCTTCTCGCTACCGCGACTATTTCTTAGGCGGCTGGCTAGGTTTATAATAGCCTATATAAAGCTTTAGGTAGACTTTATCGCCGGCTTTAAGAAGAACTAGCCGGTGTTTCGCATTATACCGCTATTGAGCCTTTATATCCGCTAGGTCTATAGCTAGGCTCGCTTATCTATAGAGAACTTTTCGTAAGTAGGGCAATTCGTCCGTAGTAGTGCCTAATATATTATCGATAGCTTCTAACGGTCTACGTATATTAAAGCTAAAGATAGACTTATAAGCGGAGATCTTCGTACTAGCGTTAAATACCGTATTTAGATTTAACTAAAGGGCAGGGATTATTATTTTCTAATCTAGGCTAAGATCCTCGATATAGGATATTCGTAGAGCGGTCTCTATAGTCTAATTGCGCCGTTCGGTAAGCCCGTTAGCTAATAGGTAGTAGGCGGTAGTTATTGTAATTTTAATGCCGAATGCGCTCTAAAGGCCTTTCTAAAAGTCGGATATAAATTTGCGATCTTAGTCGCTAATAATAGTTCTTAGTATACCGTAATTAAAAAGAGGCAACTAACGGGCTAAGCTTTAAGCCTAGTCCCTTATGCCGTATTTAGCGTTGCATAAGATTAGCAGGCATCTCTTACTCGTTAATCAAATAACTGTAAGAAGTTAGTTAAAGATATTAAAGCATAAGATCTACTATAAGGAGCCTCCTAATAGCGAGGGCGGTATATCGGTTATAAAGTCTATCGCGATGCTTTATATTAAGAGTATTGCTATTCGCACGACACTAAATGTCTAATCGCATGACATCCCTATTTTATCTTAGCCTTAACCCCGCTATGCCCCGCCACACGACTTGGCCTAGGTAGCCTAGCGCCGCCGGGAGTTACAAAAAGTCACTACGTCTAAAAAACAGAACGTCACGATGTAGTGCGACGTTGCATAGAAAACAAGGCTTAAAGAGGGCCTGAAAAAGGAAGTGATCGTGGATGTAGAATAGCTCTGCCGGGCCCTACGAAAAACACGTATCTTGTAGGCTTTTTTCTGCCCTACTTAACCGCCTTGCCACCTACACCCTTAGAGGCCTCCATAGGGGCTATTAGCCTAATATATTCCCCGGCAACTAGCATGCCTCCGGCATGCGAACAAAACAAACAAAGAAAACAGCACTAATTTTCCCCCTCTCTCGTAATATCCTCGTTATCGTTATTATTATGCCTTTGCCTTCCCTCTCTACGCTCTTAATAATAGTCTAAAGGGGTATTCCTACGGGAACCGTCCTTCTAAGCGCGCCGGCCGTATATAGACCTTTAATAGCCTATCATTATAAAACTCTAATCCCTAGGCTCCCCGAATAGGCGATCTATCTATATGCACTAATGCGTATATTGCCCGGCCTTGTCTCTAATGAATCACAAAGGGTCCGCGCTATCGTAGGGTTAGCTTTTAAGGCTTTCCTTCTTAGGCCATAAGAACTATATCTCTAGCTTTAAATCCCGGTTGCCTTCGTGCCTCGTAGAGCTATCGTTGCTAATCTACTTCATAATAAAATGCAGCTCTTACTGCCAGTCGTCGTAAGGTTATTTCGGCCAAATGTAACATCACTAGATCGGCTAAATCCCCTTCTAATAGCTATAAACACTGCCCTAATGTAAGTGCGGCTTGTTTGTCGGTCTATTAGTCGTTCTAGTCCTTTATAATAGCATCGTCTTCTAACCTAAGGAGGATTTAACTCGGAGAGTATCCTAGTGACTAAATACAATGATAGTTAAGGGACTTTATGATAGAGGGCAAGGTCTTATCCTATTGTAGCTGCGATGCTCTAATACGCCTTATAACTTCCTATAGGATCCTATTTATAACTTCGACTAGGCCTACGCTTTTATACGATTGCGATAGTGCTCCTACTATCTCTACGTTATGCCGTGCTATAATCGCTCCGAATTCTCGTAATCGGAAGGACGAGCCTAGGTCTATATAAAAGGCTAAGGGAGATATTGTTAAGGAGTTTAACTAGCTCTTAACTTTCTATAACGCCTCTATAGCTTGCGTTATCCGACACTCTATTAACTAAGCGAATCTTAAGAAGTAATCTACAATAACTAGGATATGCCTTATCCTTAAAGCTAACTGCGGAAAAGGGCTAACATAGTCTATGCCAACGACTTCTAGTGGCTGCGTGATCTTAATAGGCTGGTCTAGTGCCTTTAGCTTATTTGCCCTAAAGGTAGCGTATAGAAAGCAGCTCGCAATATAGTTAATAATATCTCGTGCTATCCTAGGCTAGTATACGTGCGTGTGTAGTCTACGGCGAGTATAGTCTACTCCGAAGTGTCCGCTATTATCGTAAGCCTTTCTTAGCACTTCCGGGATCTCTTCTTCTAGTAGGCATCTTTACTAAGAACTATTAGCACTACGGTGCTATAGCCGGCCTTTAGTCTACTTAAAGCTCTACGCTCTGCTAGCGATTCGTCGTCGTGCGTATCGGTCTAGCGGGTCCTTAAGTATGCCCTACAGTAGGTATCGTAAGACCTCTCCGAAGTCTAAGTGCATCTAAAAACGCGACTCTAAGGTAGGATCCCCTCCTCTAGTCGATAACGCCTTTACCTCCCCTAAGGCTTATTCCCCGTCCTATCGCTATTGTTTCCGTAGCATCGTCTACTAGTCTATAGAGAAGGTCGGGCATAGAGCCCTTTTACATCCTTAGAGTGGCTGCAACTAGCGCCTAAGCTCCCCGATGAGCTCCTTAAAGCCTCCCTTACTATCCTTCTAGATCTATGCGCCGGCTGTATTAACATAACCCTATAACTTTAGACCGTCGTCGTTATACTCCTAGGAAGGAAAGATAGTCCTTAATAGCCTATCTACGGCTCTATTGCAGGTCCCTTTAATATAGTAGATGCGAATGTTAAGCACCCTTAACTTAGTCACCTAGCGGGCATAGATTCCCTTATGGCCTTATTTAGAAAGAAACTAGGTAAGCGGCATATAGTTAGTATAGACTATTAATAGGCTCTTGCCGTAAAAGAAGTAGCGGTGTCTCCTGCAAAACTCTATAGGGGCATAAAGCTCCCTTTTGTAGGTGCTATAGTTCCTCTATGTCTTTATTAATAGAAAGGAGTTATATAGGATAGGAAAATCCTAATCCTCGCGGTGCTATAATAGCGCACACCCGGCCCCGAATTTGCTTGCATTAGTGTATAGTTGCACTAGCATATTAAATAGGTATCTATGCATTGCTACGACTATTTAGCACTACGCCTTTAAAATAGCAAAAGATAGGGCCTTACTTTTACCCTAACGCTAGGGCACATTGCCTATTAGCCTATTTAATAGACGGGCAATCTCGGCACAATTAGGGATCTATCGTCGATAAGGTCCTATTGCATTAACGAAGGACCTAACACCCGTTTAGTATATTAGTGTTAGCTACTCCTTTAGCTTTACTGCTCTCTCTAGCTTAATAAGGACTTCGCCCTTAATGCGGTAGGTCTAGCCGATCGCTGTGATCTCTCCTATGCCGAGCCTTACCTTCTTAAAATTTAACTTAAGTAGTGCCTATAGAAATCGAGGCAAGAGATAATCCCGCACGAACGCCTACTACTCCTCGAAGGTCTTATGCTTGCCGAATACGTTATCGATATATACGTTAACGGGTGCTATATCTCTAATAGCAGGAGGGGCTATAAGTAAGGGCTTAGCAAAAGGTATAAGGATAGGCCCTATCACAATCTTTATAAACTCCGTAAAGGAGAAAGGCGCCGTCTAGGTCCCTTAGGGCATTCTCGTCGGCTGTAACTGCGTAAAGCCTAGTATTATAAAAGCAAGAACGTATCGTAGTTCCGGGTCTATAGGGATAGCCTAGTATCTATGTTTAAGGTTAAATTGACAGTAGGTTCCTACCCTAGGATCTAAGAGGTTATCGTAAATCTCGGCTAATAGTAGGATCTCCGTTCCCGGTAGGTCCTCCTCGATATAGCTATAGTTAATCGTTAATCGTAGTTCTACCTACGGGTTATTCTCGTCCTTAACCACTAGTACCGGCTCTGCCGACTACGACGATAACGTGCTATTTGCTATAGCAGTGTATTTATATATGCCGGTATTAACGCAGTCGTTTACGATCTTATTTAGCAAATATTTTTGCGGCTCGGTCTAACGTCTCCTTAGGGATCTATTCTACGGCTTTACGCCTCTCTTAACGTAAGGTCTATGCGTATAAAGATCTATTAGGGGTAGGTTATGCACCGTAGTCCTATTAAGCTCCCGATAGGTAAAGAACACTCGCTATACTTCTTCCTTAAGGTCTTTTAGCACTAATAGTCCTAGCCGGATCCCTATCGTAGCAAACCAGGCTATAATAACCTCTAACGGGGTTGTCTTATTAATTAGCTTCCTTTAGACCCTTCTTTGCGTTAGGAAAGGGTATATAGAAGGTCCCTCGCTCTATAGTCCGGGCTAGTTAACAATATCCACGCGGTCTCTAGGGGGTAGTCTGTCTTTCGCAAAGTCTATCGGGGCTATCGGGATTAAATCCTCCTCTATAGTGCACTTATCCGTAATGTGTGATAGGCCTGCATAGTATGTTCCTAGGCGGTATATTCTCTTAAAAGCTGCTTAGTCCTTCGGCTTCGTTAGGCGTAGTATATATCCTAAAAGCTATAGTAAAGGCTCTATAAAGAACTAGGAGAAAGGGAGGTGTAGGGTATAGTTAAATAATAATACTATTGATCGCACTTTAACGATATGCTCGGGTTAAAGCAGGAGATCTAGTTTTCCGAAGATATAGTGTATTTAGTAGAGGAAGAGTCTTCTTCCGATAAGAAATCATCCTCTAACATAGCAATAGCCTCGCGTATGTCTTTCTTCCCTACGAACCTCTTTAATAATAAAGGCGCTGCTAGAGATAGCAATAGCTTCTAACGGCTACTTATAGTTATAATTAGACCTTATATCTTCTAACGTTATTCCCTAATGGCGGGAAGTCTAATCTTAAGGGTGCTTGCTCGGATGTCGAATACTGCACTAATCTCGTAGAGCTACGGGAGCCTAAGCAAGATTAGGATATCGTCCTTTAGCGTTCCTTTATAGAGGTCCGGTCGAACAATAGCTAGGATCTCCCGCCTAATCCCCTCGCAAACGATAGTGCCCTTTACGAACTCTATAATAGGGGTCCTCGATCTATTAGCGTTCGTTATTAATAGTCCTCGAAACCCGATTCCGGATAGTTGCTAGCGTGGCTAGTTATATTCTACGGCAAACTTCTGCGATATAATATTAGCTTCCGAGCCCTAGTCTGCCTAAACGGTCTATAATAGCATAGCGATATATATAGCTTCTTGCTAAGTGCTAGCGAAGATAACTGTAACGGCTACTCTAAACGTCTCTAGGGTTACTGCCGCTTTTGCTAACAACTAGGTGTTATAGAAGGGCGATGCACACTTATATACCGCCGCGGCTATTGCCGGCATAGCTCCTTTCCTAGGTTTAGCCTATCGTACCTGCTTGCGTAAAGACAAATAACGAAACTGCTTAGCACCCTCCGGGCTTACTTACTAAAAGTCGGCTAGACTAAGAGGCACTATAACCTTACGAGCTAGGTTAATCTAATCGAAGGATCTAAGCCCTTCTCTTGCCTAGATTTCCGTAAGGCTTCTTAGCTTAGCTCCTTTTTTTACTTTCGCAGTAATAGTAGTAGTAGTTGCTAGGAGGTCTACTTCTCCCTAAGGCACCTTATGCCTCCTTAGCGCTTCTTTAGAATCCGTCGCTAGCTAGATGATAATAAGGACTACGTCGCCTCTTACTTGCCTCTTCTTTATAGTACGAGGTAGGTTCGCCCCCCCCGCTAGCATTATAATCGCTAAGGCGCTTTAAATTAGGGCCGATGCATCCCGGTCCTTAATATCCTCCTCGGTTATAACTCTTTAAAGGCGCTTAATTATTAATAACGCTTTTGCTCCGTCCGGGCCCTAGTCCTAGTCCGGGGAATCCTAAATGGCATTAGCATCGGGCTTTAATCCTATAGCGCGGGCTCTAACGGATAGTTCCTTATTAATATAGGTTTCCTCTATAAGGCTAGTAAGGATACTATAGCCGTACTTATTATCGCTGTCTAGAAGGTCCTGCGATTCTGCAAAATAAACCACTCTCGCACCTAATGCAGCCTTAGCAATATAGGTCTCTAGCTCCTCTTCTATATGTCTATAGTTGGCTTAGACTATAGCTTAAGGTAGAGGTCGAGTCCCTCTTAATCCCTTAGGCAATTGTCTATTTGCCTCTTACTGCTATACTCTCTTTGCGTAATACCGCTCGCGAAGAATATCTCTCTCTTAATACTAAAGTCTTTCTAGAAATAATATAGAATATATCGACGGGTAGTAGCTATATTGTCTGTATGTAAAGCAGATCGGCTAATGTAGAATAAGAGAAGATCTATTTATATATTAGTTTCGGGAGTCCTCTAGCTTTAATAGTCCCGCTCGGCTTCTAAAGGGCGGCGATCCTCCTTAACTACGGCTACGCAATGCTCCTCGCTAGTTATTATATAGTCCTATAGTCCTCTTTAATCTTTCTTCCTATGTTTATCCTTAGATAGGCTGCTAGTAGGTAGGCTACTAACAAATAGGCGGTGTAGGGAGCACCTTCTAAGCAGGAGCTTGCCTATAGGGCTGCTTAACCACTCTTCTAGTATTCCCCCCTATCTATTAGTGTATGCCCTGCTTAACGTACGGGTACGGAGCGGATAGCTAAAATATAGGATCTAGTATCGTTATAGCTATATATAGAGATCCTATATAGGATAGGGTCTGCCCTCGCTCGCTCGTATTCTCCGGCGTAGGTGCTAACTAGTAGGGATTAAAGCTATATTTATCTATAAGGACTTTCTAAGCACTTTGTCTAGTCTAGCGACGAATGTAGTTAGCTATAGCAGCAACTAAGGCATTACGGGCCACCTATCGAGTATTATTCGCCTTTGCCGCGAGAATGCTATAGGTCTTTTAGATAATTATTATCGCATTAGATAGACTATCTATAGTAAGAGCATTCTGCTCGATTAATCCTCGCTTAAGTTCGGCACTAGCTAACCCGTTAATAAAACTCTTTATAAAATGCATAAGATAATAACGCTCTAGAGGCGTAAGGGCCCTCTCCTTAGGCCCCGGCCGGTCTCTACCACCGTACTGTCTTATAAGCTTCTAAGCTCGCTTATAGTAGGCAACTAGTGGTTTATCTAGTCTTTGCTAAATCGGCTGCTAGAAGTTCGCATTAATCTCGTCGATAAGCGTCGCCTTAAACTAATCGGTTAATACGGTTTCTAGTTCCTTTAGGTCTTTTAGTAAGGTATAGTCCCTTTAGCAAAGGCTACGATCTCCCTAAGTCTATCTAAACTATCTATAAAAACAGTAGCATCCCTAAGGAGCCCTATGTTAATTACTAAAACAATAAGAGAAGCATTTAATACGTTGCTATTAAGCGCTCGGAATGTCTATTTAAGCTAGGATAGCTATCGGCTTACGGCTCTATTACCGTTAAAATTCCTAATCTCGGGCGCTATCTACAGCCTAAACTCTCCTCTAGCTAATATCTCGAAGAATATATAAACTAACGATTTAGGTAAAGGGCAAGCAGGCTTAAGAACACTAAGGGATCAAGATAAAGACTAATAGTAGAGGATTGTAGAGATGTAAGAAGTATAAAGATTAGAGCAGAATTAAGAGAGAAAGCGGTTGTTGAATTGTTAGTAATAGTCTGTCTAGCTAGGGACATCGGCGCCTTCTTATAGCCAAATATCTTAGGAACCAGGGTACATATCAATTGGCTTATTGTGCCGTCTAACAGCGCTATTTCCGGAGAAAAGAACGCGCATAAGACATCGCCGATATATCGCACCGTTGTCGCGGAGTTATTATTGCGGAATGGAGGGTAGTTCTAAGCGAGACATATAAGTACCGACGTATCTATCTTAGCACCTACACCTTATGCTATAACTCCTGTATCTTATTACCCCGACTAGCTAATGCAACCCCTCTCTTAAAGAGTACTTGTTTTATAAGAAAGAAGTGCGCTTTATAATTGTCCGTTATAACTAACTAATAATAAAAACTCTCCCTTTATTTAAAAAAAACTTATTTTATAGGAATAATTCTTATTTATATAGAGAAAATTTTTAAAACTCTATTATGTTTTATACCTTTTTAGAAAACCTTTTATAAAGGGAAAAACTTTTAAGGGTATTCTCTTTAGTATACCTATATAGAGGAGAAAACTAAAGGTATATAGAGGAAAGCTAAAAGAAAGCATAAGAAAGAGCAGCTAAAAACCTCTATTTATCTTTATATATAGGATCCTTTTTAAGGCCTAAAAGACCTCAAAATTTAGAAAATAATATATGCCCTAGTTCTTTTGTAAATATATCAGCAATATTATCTATAGAATTTATATAAAAGACCTCTATCTCGCCTAGCTGGACACTGTTACGAGTGAAATTATAAGCAAGGCCTATATGTTTCCGAAGTTTATAGGATTCTAGGTTATTTGCAATTTTAAGCGCTAATTGGCTATTAGAAAATATTAAAGGGACTTTTCTTAATATAGGTATAGACAACTCTTTTACTATGCTATTTAAGTGACTATATAGGTATAAGGCCTCTTTATTAGCCTCTCTAAGGCCTATATACTCCGCTTCGCAAGTAGATAGCGATATAGATTTTTGTTTTTGATATAACTAGCTTATTAGGTTATTACGTATAAAGAAACAGTATCTAGAGACCGATCGTCGGTCTATAAGGTCATTAGCCCAGTCAGAATCTGTATAAGCTGTAAAGTGAAAATCCGGTGCCGGTATATTATAGTTATAGTATAAGCAAAGGTTAGGAAGTTTATTAAGATATTTCTATATAACATCGAGAGCTTTAAAATACGAAGAGTCTAGTTAAGAAGAAAATCTCGCGCAGGATATAACAGCATATAAGATATTAGGCCTTGTAAAAAGGGCTAGAAATAATAGAGAGCCTATTTGCATTTAGTATAAGAGTGTATCCTTTTTTAACGCGATTTTTATTCCTAATTCATTCAATTTCACGCCTTTTATAGCAGGTGTATTAAGGGTTCCTATATTTTGTTTATTAAATTCCTTTATTTTATTCTTTGTGTAATTTGCTTAGGATATATATAATTCCTTTATATCTCTGTTTATATGTATAGATAATCCTAAGAAGTCTTTTACCTCTCCTAACGATTTAATCGGTAGGATATTTTTTATTTTATCTATTACTTAGGTTATTAGACGCTCTTTAGGCCTAGAAAACAGAAGATTATCTATATAGACGGCTATAGCTATTTTCAGTATGCTGTTTATAAACACCCCTTCGTCTATCGGAAGGCATTAAAACCCCAATTCATTAAGGACCTTTTTAATAGGTTATACTAGAGTCAAGGACTTTGTTTTAAGCCGTATAGTGCTTTTCTTAGTTTAGCTACGAGCTTTTTCGTTTTATGTTTATTAAGATAGTCTAAGTAAGTCATGCCTCTATATTTTGTTTTCTTATATTTATTAAACCATGCTTTTAGTATTATATTAATAAAAGCTTCGGGTATAAGAATATAGGTTTCTATGTCTATTTCTATATGTAGGAAGGCATTTTTTATATTAAACTGCATAATCTTTTAGTTATTCGAAACAGCCTATACTAATAAAAGCCTTATAGACTTAGGTCTTGCTATAGTAGAAAAGGTTTCTATATAATCTAGACCATATATCTGCTTATAGCCTAAAGCTGTAAGTCGGGCCTTAAATTTCTTTATATTATTTTCGTTATCGTTTTTAACTCTATAGACCTATCGGCTTCCGAGGGCTTCCCGGTCTTCGGGTAGCTCGGTTATTTCCTAAGTATCGTTATCTATAAGCTGTTGTATTTTAGCAACTATGCCTTTATCCTAGTGTATAGCTTCGTTGCTGTTTATAGCTTGCTTATAGGTTTTTAGTTCTATAGGATTACTACCTTCTAAAGCATATAAAAGGGTTATATTACTATTATTTAATAAAACATATATCGGGTATTCTTTATATTCGTTATAGAATTCAGCCGGCTTCTTAGGTATTTTAACCTAAATTCTTTAATCCTTATTATTATTATCCTAGCGTATAGGTATATTATCTAATGTATTATCAATATTGTTAGGATTATAATCTAATGGTATATTATTGGTTATATAATTTAGATCATTCTAGGGTATATTATTAGCATGTTTAGGAGTTATATCTATAGAGGACCGTAGGTGCCTCTCTAGTATTTTCTTTAGCGAAGGTATAGTATTAAAGTTAAAGGTTTTATTATTTTTTAAGAAGTTATTTTCTAATATAGTTATATCCTTTAAGATAACGATCTTTTTTCTACTATAGTCGTATATTTTATAGGCTATATCTTTATAGCCTATTATAATTCCTTTATAAGCTCGTACATTGAGTTTATTACTTAGTGTTTTATTTTTATAGTATATAATACTTCCGAAAATACGGATTTTCTCTATATCTTCTATAGAAAGGGCTATATTGTTCTTCTTTTCTAAAGGACATATATATCCTAGAGCAGTATAAGGGGATCTATTATATATATATATAGCTGCTAAAACAGCTTCTCCCTAAAGATATTTAGGTAGTTTAGCCGTATAAAGCATAGACCTAACTTTATTAAGTATCGTTCTATTTATACGTTCTATTCTACCGTTTGAGTATAGTGTATACGGCGGACTTAAGTTATATATTATACCCTTTTTTAAGGCATATAGTTTAATATTATATAGAAATTATTTTATATTGTCTAAGAAGACCTCTTTTATTTTAATATTATCTTTATTGTTTTCGAGTTCTAATTTAAACTCTAGAAACTTTAGTAGGCTTTCGGCTTTATCTTTTATAAGGTATATTCTTAAATACCTAGAATAAGTATTAAGAAAGGATATAAAGTATCTGGATTTATCGTATATAAGGACCTTTATAAGGCCCTAAATATTAATATTCATTTTATCGAGAAAGAGATATCGTCGTTTCGATAGAGTCTTCTTTTTCTTATCGGTATATTTAGCTTATATATAAGCTTCGCATTGTTTTATAGCTATAATATCTTTTTAGTCTACGGATATATCTGGGTATAGTCTACGGAGGTATTAGTATAGGGATTTATAGCTTAAGTGACCTAAGCGTTTATGCTAAAGTAGTAAATCTACCTTCTTTTTATTTTATATAGATTTATTTTTAATATCTTTATCTTATTTATCTAGTAAGGGTTTTTATATAGTATTTTCAACCGTTTCTTTCGGACTATGCCGGATGTTATATATCTTATTTTTAATAAGAAAGCGAGTTTTCTTTATTTCTAAAGGGATATAGTATAGGCCGTTTTTCATAAAGCCTGATATTAATTATTTAAGATTTTTATCGAGAAGAGATATAGAGTCTAGGCCTATAAGAGCATATATGGTTTTTATAGTACACTAGCTTATTATATTTATGCCGATTTTAGGTATATATAGGCAGTCTTTTAATATATATTATTGTATATTATTAAGGAACTTAAAAACAAGATTCCTAGCCCTTTGTATAACAATCGAAGAGGCTTTTCCCTAGGTTATAGTTGTATAGATATCTTTATAATTAGAGAGGAAGGATTTATTAGAAACTATATGCCTCGTAGCCCTAGTATTAAACACAAAATTATAAAAATTCCCTATCCGTATAACAGACTTATTAACCCTTAAAACAACTCTCGAGATTGCAGAAAGAAGTAGCTTTAAAGGTCCTATTATTTGTTTTCTATTAGACTTAAATCTTGCCTTTATAGGGGTATAGAGAAGGGTATCTTTATACGGTAACTATAAGGGTCTTCGACTATTAGTGAGATTAGGTCTACGACCTAATCCGCATTCTTATATACGAGCGGGGAAGAGGCACGTGCGGGCGGGGAAAGGGGCTCGTGCGAATAGGGTTAAGGGGCTCGTGCGGATAGGGGTAAGGGGCACGTGCGGACAAAGGGGTACGTGCGCAGAGCTATATATCCGCATGCATAGGTGCGCCTACACTTAGTTCTTTATAGATGATTTCCACACCTATATAAAGGGCACCTATGTGATTACTCTGCCTACCCTATTATAGTAACGGGTTAAAGAGTAATAACAAAGGGTATAAAAAGGGTATAGAGGGTATAAAGAGTATAAAGGATATAAAGAGTGTATAAAGGGATAGGAAAAAACTTATAATACCCGAGCCCGAATCCGTTATAACTATAACCTTTCGAGAGGCTTCGGAAGAGGTATTTCGAGAAGGCGTCTTTCGAGACGGCGTCTTTCTCTTCCGAGGTCGAGAGATACGAGCAGTAGGGCGAGGGGACTAAGAACTCTTCTAAGAGTGTAGAATAAGGGTCGGCCTCCTATAATTTCTATTAGTATAGTCCCTTAGCTCTCTTAGCTAGTATTTCTTCGAATTCGAATTCGAAGAGGGCGTATTATTTCTTAGTATAAAGCTAGCAGCTTTAGCCTTATCTCTATTTTCTAGTTTCTAAAAGCAGTTTCGTTCTATATAGCCTCGCTTTTTATAGTAAGAGTAAACCGGTATTTTATTATTTTTATTATTATTTAAATAGAATAACTGCTTACCGCTATTAAGCGCCTTAGTCCTCTTAAATTCATTGATTAAAGAGGAGGATAGGGACTTAAGCGTATAGGCTAAGGCATAGACCCGTAGGGCCTACGTTATATTAGTTATATAGCTTGAAAACGAGCTATTTAAGGATTCTAAAATCTAAGTGATTGTAATAATCTTAGGGATAAGGATTTCCTAAGTATTAAGCTTATTAAAGAGCTCTTTTACCTTATTAAGGTAATCTTTAATAGAAGAGTACCCTTCTATCTTAGTATTAAATAATTCCTTTATTAGTAGGAAATTAGACGTAAAATTCATAGGGTTATAGAGGGTTTTAAGAGCCTCTTAAACGGCTTTAGCAAAAGCCTAGTATTTTATCTAAGATAGAGGCCTATTATTAATTATTAGCCTTATAAAGGCGATGTATTTAGAGGACTTATTATATCTTTAATCGAGAATAGCTTAAGTAAGCTTCTCCTTAATAAATATAGACTCTATCCTAAGGGACTAGGACGAGTAGTTTGCGCTTCCCTTAAGCTTAAAGAAAGAGTAATCCTTAAAGCTAGCTATAATGTTTTTTTTATTAATAGTGTTAGTGTTTATTAGTGTTTTTGTATTTTATTAAGTTTTGCGTAGCGGGAAGATACCGGAGAAGATTCGGTAGAAATTCGGGGGAAATAAGCTAGGAAGGAGTAGGCGAAGGAATTTTAAAAAGACTTTTAAAGAAGTGTTTAAGTATAGAAAACAGACTTTAAGAGGGGGGGGGTCTTAAAGGCAAATCGGGGGTAATAAGGGAAAAAAGGGTAAAAACACTATTATTATTATTATTAAAGTACTCTAGCTGCCTAAACGGGCCTAGTGCCCCTGTATTTAGCTAGCATAGGAAAAACTAAGCGGCCTAGGGGAAAACCTATATAACGTCTATCTATCTTAACGTCGGGCCGGATGCGGCCTATGTTCGCTACGGTTAATTAAGTTTAGTTACTACCGCCGGTCTAGTGCTTAATAAAGGTTACCCCGCCCGGGCGGGCCCGGGGGCGTTAGGGTCGGGCGGATAGTCTAACTTAGTAAAGCCGGCGCGTAGACGGCACACGGGCGATAGGGTGTAGGCCGGGGCCCCGCCTAGCGGGTTAGAACGTAGAAAAATAAATCTTAGCGAGCGTATAATCGAATACACAAACATATATAAACATATATAAACGTTAAAAGGGGCTAGCGCTAAGAGCCTTGTCGTCTTACTCCCGGAGCTCCCCCCCGCCGGCGTTACGGCGGTCTATCTTCTCTATAAGGGCTATCGCGGCCCGGAACTACTATAGTAGGCGGTGCTTAAGGAACTACCGGATAAGCGGCTTCGCGGCGGCGGGGCGGTTAAGC
Organism: Ophiocordyceps sinensis; assembly: GCA_012934285.1. NCBI lineage: Eukaryota > Fungi > Ascomycota > Sordariomycetes > Hypocreales > Ophiocordycipitaceae > Ophiocordyceps > Ophiocordyceps sinensis. The sequence goes on from JAAVMX010000004.1 coordinate 10,817,255, forward strand.
GCCGCCCTAAGGTCGCTCTCCCGTCGGATGCCTCTTAGTAGGGCCGCCCTTGCGCTAGTAAGGGTAAGGCACCGGAGGAAGAGGTAGAACGCGGTTTTACGCGCGGTCCCGCATCGATAGAGCGGCGAGTCGACGTTAGGGACGTTCCGGTTGAATAAAAACCCCCGTAGACCGATCTTCCCGGTCCGAATTTAGATAAACGCGGAGCTCTTATGCTTATATAACCCGTTATATACCTTTAGTGCCTTCTTCGGCCGGTCGAAGTAAGGGTTAATATCTACCGGCTGCTATGCTTTTTATAGTCGCTTCGCCTCCGTCGCTTAGAGATCCTCCTTCTAGCGCGCCTCCTAATCGCGGAGGACCGCCTCCTCCGTTATAGTGCCTTAAGGGCACTAGTCTTAGAGCTACGCGTCGTACGGCCGGCCGGGCGGCTAGGTCGGCCGACGGGGTTAAGGTAGTACTCTCGCCGGCTTCTCGTAGGCGCGTTAGATCTAGTCTACTATACCCGACTCCTTAGTTCGCTCCTTGTACTACGCGAGGCGGTCGTTAAGGTAGAGGTCGAGCGGCGGGACCGCCGTCTATATCTTTAGGTTCTAGATTAAGGTCGCCCTAAACGCCTTAGCTACTACCTATAGGTAGCTCGACTAATGCACTATAAGCGCTTTTACTAGGCCGGTAGGTTTCCCTCCTCTAAGCGTAGGCTTATAGAACGTCGACGCCCTATAGGCGAGCGCGCTCCGAACTATACTAGCGTAGACCGTCCTCGCGCTTTGTAGTCGTATGCCTTATATAGACGCCGCGAGCCCGGTAAGGGCTAGCGCCTATATGCCTATTTTCGTCTTAAGCTTCCTAACTTAGGCTTTCTATCGTAGCTTTTAGTTAAACTAAACCCTTAGGAACCTCCTATCCTCGACCGGCCGGACTATATTTATCCCGAGCTAAAGCTTTATCGGTATCGGCTTATAGGTCTACGTAAAGTAGATTAGCTCGCTTTTCTCCGGCTCGAACTTAGCGCCGACCTCCCTTACCTATTTATTGCACTTCTTTTAAGCGCTCCCTAAGCGTTATATAGTCGCGGCTGCGGTCTTACCGTAGGCTAGGAGGTTTATATCGTCGGCGAAGCCGACGGTAGTAACCCTTATCTCCGGCTTAAGGTCGTCGTATAGTAGCGCGATATAAAGGAGGAAGAGGATCGGGGAGAGGGGCGAGCCTTAGGGCACGCCCGTAGGCACCTCCCGGGTCTCCGCCGGCGCGCTATTAAAGTAAAGCTAGGCCGTCTTCCCCTTAAGGAAGCTTTTAACCTATGCGATAACCTAGCCTAAGAAACCCCTCTAGCGGAGGGTCTTAATAAGGTACGTATAGTCTACCCTATCGAAAGCTCCCTTAAGGTCGAGCTAGAGGAACGACGCTACCCCTCCTTAGGCCTACGTCGTCTTTACGAGCTCCGTTATAAGTCGTATCGCCGTCTTAGTAGACCTCTCGGTCTTATTCCCTATCTACCCTTTAGGCAGGAGGTTATACGCCTCCGCTACGTCTACGATCCTCCTTACGACTATAGCCTCGAGGATCTTCCCTACCGTACTAAGGAGAGAGATTAGTCTCTACCCTTAGGCTTATTAGAGCTAGGCCGCTATCTTCCTAGGCTTCGGTAGGACGATAATAGCCGCGTGTTAGAACCGTCTTAGGAAATGTCCGACGTCGCAACTAGCGTTAAGCAATACCGTAAGCACCTTAAGCAATAGCTCCTTATAGGCCTTAATAAGCCTAACCGGGAGGCCGTCCTCCCCTACGGCCTTCTACGATGCTATCTTCCTAACCGTAGACCTAACGTCGCCGACTGTAAAACGCTGCGATATTATATAGGCCTCCCGGGCGGCTCGGCGGCTCCCCTCGCCTCTCGCTACCGGGGGTAGGAAGAACTAGGCCGCGAGGGTCTCTGCCTTCTCCTCGTAAGTGCGGGCCGGCCCGTTCGGGTCGCTTAGTCTCTTTAAGTCTAGGATGTATATCGCCTATAGTAGGCTGCCGCTTTAAAGCCGCGCCTACCTCTCGATCTTCTAGAGGAGGGCCTAATTAGCGGCTAAATCGTAGGTAAGCTCCCGCTAGGAGTCTTATTATATAGTAACGACGGCACGCCGGAGGGCTATCTTCGCCTCGTCTAACGTCTTATAGGTCGTCTAGTTGCCGGACGCTAAGAACGCCCGGAGGGCGCGTTTAGCCTCCCTATCGCACCGGTCTACCTTTATAGTCTACTAATCGGGGCGGCCGCCGTCGGCGCGGCCCCGGGCCTCGGGTGTATAGTCCTTCGCAATCTTAGTTAACTAAGCGACCACCTAGTCTACGTACGCCTCGACCTCCTCGGGGGTCGTAGGCGGGGTAAAAACACTAAAAGACTAATAATCTAGGCAAACCGTATATAGCGTAAGAAGGCAAATAGCCTAAAAAGGTAGGGATAAGTTAATTTAGCGGTATATATAGTATAGCCGAGTGATCCGGAAGAGTAGAGTAAGGCTCTAGGTAAAGCAATTTATTAGAGCTTACTTAAATAGCATAGGAAAAGAGTTGTCTATACCTATATTAAGAAAAGTCCCTTTAATATTATAAGGGAGCAAATATCTCCCGAACTAGATATCGTATAAGTACATAATAATATGCATAAAATCCACCGTTTAATATTGCATAACATACTTATGTCCCGGTTGTATTAGCTACTCGGGGTGACAAGATATAGGAGTTATAGCATAAGGTGTAAGTGCTAAGATAGATACGTCGGTACTTATATATCTCGCTTAAAACTACCCTCCATTCCGCAACAATAACTCCGCGATAACGGTGCGATATATCGGCGATGTCTTATGCGTGTTCTTTTCTCCGGGAATAGCGCTGTTAGACGGTATAATAAGCCAATTAATATATACCCTAGTTCTTAAGATATTTAGCTATAAGAAGGCGCCGATGTCCCTAGCTAAACAGACTATTACTAATAATTTAACAACCGCTTTCTCTCTTAATTCTGCTCTAATCTTTACACTTCTTATATCTCTTTAATCCTCTACTATTAGTCTTTATCTTAATCTCTTAGTGGTTATAATCCCTACCGCTTCCTAAGCTCTAACAAATTGCTTTACCTAGAGCCTTACTCTACTCTTCCGGATCACTCGGCTGCACTATATATACCGCTAAATCAACTTATCCCTACCTTTTTAGGCCACTTGCCTTCTTACGCTATACACGGTTTGCCTAGATTACTAGTTTCTTAGTGTTTTTACCCTTTTTTCCCCTATTACCCCCGATTTGCCCTTAGGACCCCCCCCTCTTAAAGTCTGTTTTCTATACTTAAACCCTTCTTTAAAAGTCTTTTTAAAATTCCTTCGCCTACTCCTTCCTAGCCTATTTCTACCGAGTTTCTACCGAATTTTCTCCGGTATCTTCCCGTTACGTAAAACTTAATAAAACACAAAAACACTAATAAACACTAATACTACTAATAAAAAAACATTATAGCTAGCTTTAAGGATTACTCTTTCTCTAAGCTTAAGGGAAGCGCAAACTACTCGTCCTAGTCCCTTAGGATAGAGTCTATATTTATTAAGGAGAAGCTTACTTAAGCTATTCTCGATTAAAGATATAATAAGTCCTCTAAATGCCTCGCCTTTATAAGGCTAATAATTAATAATAGGCCTTTATCTTAGATAAAACACTAGGCTTTTGCTAAAACCGCTTAAGAGGCTTTTAAAACCCTTTATAACCCTATACATTTTACGTCTAATTTCCTACTAAGAAAGGAATTATTTAATACTAAGATAGAAGGGTACTCTTCTATTAAAGATTACCTTAATAAGGTAAAAGAGCTCTTTAATAAGCTTAATACTTAGGAAATCCTTATCCCTAAGATTATTATAATCACCTAGATTTTAGAATCCTTAAATAGCTCGTTTTCGAGCTATATAATTAATATAACGTAGACCCTATAGGTCGATGCCTTAGCCTATACGCTTAAGTCCCTATCCTCTTCTTTAATCGATGAATTTAAGAGGACTAAGGCGCTTAATAGCGGTAAGCAGTTATTCTATTCGAATAATAATAAAAACAATAAAATACCGGTTTACTCTTACTATAAAAAGCGAGGCTATATAGAACGAAACTGCTTTTAACAACCAGAAAATAGAGATAAGGCTAAACCTGCTAGCTTTATACTAAGAAACAATACGCTTTCTTCGAATTCAAATTCGAAGAAATACTAGCTAAAAGAGCTAAGGGACTATACTAATAGAAATCATAGGAGGCCGACCCCTATTCTACACTCTCGGGAGAGTTCTTAGTCCCCTCGCCCTACTGCTCGCATCTCTCGACCTCGGAAGAGAAAGACGCCGTCTCGAAAGACGCCTTCTCGAGATGCCTCTTCTAAAGCCTCTCGAAAGGTTATAGTTATAACGGATTTAGGCTTAGGTATTATAAGTTTTTTCCTATCCCTTTATACACTCTTTATATCCTTTATACTCTTTATACCCTCTATACCCTTTTTATACCCTTTATTATTACTCTATAACCCGTTACCGTATAAAGATACCCTTTTCTATACCCTTATAAAGGTAAGATCTAAGTCTAATAGAAAACAAATAATAGGACCTTTAAAGCCACTTCTTTCTACAATCTCGAGAGTTATTTTAAGGGTTAATAAGTCTATTATACGGATAGGGAATTTTTATAATTTTGTGTTTAATACTATAGCTACGAGGCATATAGTTTCTAATAAATCCCTCCTCTCTAATTATAAAGATATCTATACAACTATAACCTAGGGAAAAGCCTCTTCGATTGTTATACGAGGGGCTAGAGATCTTGTTTTTAAGTTCCCTAATAATATACAATAATACATATTAAAAGACTGCCTATATATACCCGAAATAGGCATAAATATAATAAGCTAGTCTGCTATAAAAAACACATATGCTCTTATAGGCCTAGACTCTATATCTCTTCTCGATAAAAATCTTAAATAATTAATATTAGGCTTTATTAAAAACGGCCTATACTATATCCCTTTAGAAATAAAGAAAACTCGCTTTCTTATTAAAAATAAGATATATAACATCCGGCATAGTCCGAAAGAAACGGTTGAAAATACTATATAAAAACCCTTACTAGATAAATAATATAAAGATATTAAAAGTAAATCTATATAAAATAAAAAGAAGGTAGATTTACTACTTTAGCATAAACGCTTAGGTCACCTTAGCTATAAATCCCTATACCGATACCTCCGTAGACTATACCTAGATATATCCGTAGACTAAAAAGATATTATAGCTATAAAACAATGCGAAGCTTATATATAAGCTAAATATACCGATAAGAAAAAGAAGACTCCCTTAAAACGACGATATCCCTTTCTCGATAAAATAAATGTTGATATTTAGGGCCTTATAAAGGTCCCTATATACGATAAATTTAAATACTTTATATCCTTTCTTAATACTTATTCTAGGTATTTAAGAATATACTTTATAAAAGATAAAGCTAAAAGCCTACTAAAGTTTCTAGAGTTTAAATTAAAACTCGAAAACAATAAAGATAATATTAAAATAAAAGAGGTCTTCTTAGACAATACAAAAGAATTTCTATATAATATTAAACCATATGCCTTAAAAAGGGTATAATATATAACTTAAGTCCGCCGTATATACTATACTTAAACGGTAGAATAGAACGTATAAATAGAACGATACTTAATAAAGTTAGGTCTATGCTTTATACGGCTAAACTACCTAAATATCTTTAGGGAGAAGCTGTTTAAGCAGCTATATATATATATAATAGATCCCCCTATACTGCTTTAGGATATATATGTCCTCTAGAAAGGAAGAATAATATAGCCCTTTCTATAGAAGATATAGAGAAAATCCGTATTTTCGGAAGTATTATATACTATAAAAATAAAACACTATGTAGGAATGCAGTGTTATAAGATGTAGTTGCATGCACGTGATTATATAATCACGTGCGTCACGTGCGCACGCGACTTAAGGGAGGCTATATTACAACACAGTGGCCTCCTCTCTAGCTAGCCGTATTATATAGAATACACACACACCGGTTAACCCTAAAGACCCTATCTAACACTAATCAGTGGTTGAATTATAGTCAATTATAGAACAGCAAGGACAGAAGAGATAAGATACTTTATCCTCGAAAGCGCTCGTATAGAAACCCCGTTCTACGACCTTTACAAGGATCTTATGCTAAGTTAGATCACTAAAGTCACTGCCCTAAATAGGAGAACGTGACCTCGTGGACTCTAGCTCTATCAATAGTCTTAGCCTGAATTTTAGAGAAAGAGACGACGGAGCTATAATAAATAAACCACGCACGCAGACGCGTTTACCGATAAGACCACCCCGTAATACCTAACATCACTATAACTTCTTCGAACCTTAACCCTATACAGCTAGACAGTGGCCTATACGAACGACTGCTAGGAAGCATACCGGTTCTATAGCCCGCTCGTAATAACGTCGATATCGATCGCTAGAATAATAGCATCGACCCCGATAAGCAACCGGACGAGAAATCAGCAATAATATACGTTATAAGGTTCCTCGCGGATTATAATATTAATCTTAGTATATAGGGATACGACATCCTTAGCTACTATTAAGAATATTTCTATAGATAGAAAGAGGCTATATAGCAGGTAGTCTATCCAACCTTTAAGAGGGCAGTGCGCAATCTCCTCCGCCGACGAGGCGTATACACCGGACCCCTTTAAGGCGGCTTTAATCGTTAACTTATAGCCACGCAATCGATGCAAGATCCGCTAACCTAGCCTAAGGGAGAACTAGCGAGAATCTAGTTCGATAGAGGCACTACCGTGCCTAAGGCCACGGATGCTAACTACACGCTCGCTAACGGCCCTTCCCCGTATAGCTAAACATATGGTAGAAACACGCCTGCTTAGCCCTTAACCCCGTCGAATAAAGCCTTAAGCGTCGCCGGCATGCCCCTTAATAGGCCCTTGCCTCTAGCAGGAATACAACCTATGTAGGCCCTTATACTATTTCTTCTACTATATTAACAAATGACGATCTACCCTATAAGCTATCGTTATTAGCATATCGATTACGCCGTTCTTAACCTAAGAGATGTGGCTGCTATCCCTAACCCCGAGCTTAAAGCTTATCTTTAGATTCCCCTAGCGTACGTTCCAAATAAGACTATTAACGCGGAACTTTAATAGAAATTTGCGAAGCTTTAGGATAGCATAGAGAACTATACCGGCAAGCCCTACGACCTATTCGATGACAAGATCCGCTAGTTTATAGGCGTCTGTTATAGCATTAATGCCACGCCCGGCTAATTCTATAGGCTGCTTCTAAGGATTCTTATAAGTCGCGCCTAAGCGTATTACCTTTAATACATTACGTAGACTACTACATTTAGGGCAGCCTATAATAGCATTAAGAGGCATTTTAACACCGAGGTAAATAAGGTATACTACTTTACCGATTAGACCTCTATCTCGTTTAATAAGCTACGCACCTAGAACCCTACGTTGCCTCTATAAGATGTCCTAGAGCTACTCTTCGATAAGCTCTAATTGTGTTAACGAGCCCTTAGCGGCACCTTTATCGGTAAAGACTAACTGCGAGCTACTATCATTAAGGCGTGCCGTAATGTTCCCGAACTTATATAGGCCCTATTCCGACCCTCTAAGCATATCGAGACACTGTTCTTAGAGCTCCGGTTATCCCTTAAGACGAGCCTAAACCTTAGCACGCCCGGTTAGTTCCTAACTAAGGATATAGACTAATCTAACCCGGAGGCGATATACCTAGACCGTAGGTATACTAACAACCGCGGTAGAGGAGGTTACCGTAGCTTCTTATATAGCTACGGGCGAGGCTATAATCGCGGCGGTTACCGCGGCAACTCTAGCCGTAGTTATAGCTCCGGTGGTAGAGGACGAGGCGGCTACCCGTTAGGGAGCCGACCTTAGAGCAAGAAGTGCTTCGTCTGCAATAAGGAAGGGTGCTAGTCTACTAAACACACCCTAAAAGAGAGGCAGAGGGCGAAAGACTAGTACTTAACCTAGTGCTACTTCTAAGGAACGCCCGCTACGAACCTAGCAGCATACGTGACTAAATATAAAGGTCATGAGATCACCGGCCTAACTAACGACTAGGAGGTTAAAGAGTACTAGGATAATAGTGCTAAAGGTGCTAAGATAGAATAGTAGCAAGCGACCTAAATGCTCTATTAACAAGCATTTATATATCTCTTTATAGGGGAGGATGTGTTTAATATAGAGCAGGCTATACTAGCTGCCTAATTCCTTATCGACGATAGGTACTTAAGGAAGCAATTCTAAGGCATCCTAATCGACACCGGCGCCGCTAAGGTCTCTACAGCTGGTTAGGAACAGTATCTCGCCTTCTAAAGAGAGAACCCTAACGTAAATCTCGACGACTCTATAGTTAGTTAGGCCTCGATTAAATTCGGCAACGGTAATGCTATTAACTCCGTCGGCTCTATAGCTATTAACATACTAGTGGGAAGGATTACCTTCTACGTGCTTAAGTCCCCGACGCCTTTCCTATTTTCTCTCGCGGATATAGATCGTTTAAAGGTGTATTTTAACAACACTACGAACGTTATTATTAGCAAAGACAAAGGCGTTACGGTCCTAGTAGTCCGCAAATAGGGCTACCTTTAGTTCTTCCTTAGTAAGGCAGAACAGGCTATCTCGTTCTTAGCGGAAAGCGAACTCCGCACGCTCTATCGTAGATTCGGCCACCCTATAGTAATAAGACTTTATTACTTACTGCGTTAAGCAGGCTATATAGTGTCTATTAACATACTTAAGAACATCGCGAAGTATTGTTATTACTGCTAGCTATACTCGCAGGCCCCTCGCCGATTTAAATTTACGTTAAAGGACGACTAGGACTTTAACTACGAGATTATCGTCGACGTAATGCACTTGTATAACCGACTAGTCCTCTACGTAGTTAACTCGGCCACGGCATTCTAAAGAGCCCGCTTCTTGCCCTTAATGTCCGCTAAAGACACGTAGGAAACGCTTCGAAGCTTATAGATTAATACCTATCTTAGCCCGCCGGATACTATTAAACATAACGCTAGAACGAACTTTGCGTTAGTAGAATTCCGCAATAAGGCTAAGTTTATAAGCATTATATATAAGCAGGTCCCCGTAGAGGCATATTAGTCTATCGGCAAGGTTGAAAGATACTACGCTCCGCTACGCCGTGCCTTTAATATTATATATGCCGAACTCGGCGACGTAACCTCTACCGAGGCAATTCTTTAAATAGCAGTAAAGGCTATTAATAATACCGCCGGGCCTTAAGGCCTTATGCTAACACTGCTAGTATTCGGCGTATATCCACGCATAACGTTAGACTCTCCGCCCTTAGCTACAACCCTTAAGGGAGCCGCCGTAGTTTATAAGGCGATAAAGATATTACGCTAGCTCTCTATAAAACGGTAAGTTAAGGAGGCCTTATAAACCCGGAATAGACCGAATACGTACGATATTCTCTCTCTTCCCTTATAAAGTAAAGTTCGTGTATAGAAAGAGAAAACCGGCTAGCAAAGGCTATTTAAGATTACCTTAATCGACGGCTATAATATAACGATTAATATAGTTAACGGACCTTAGGTCCTTCGTTTAACGTTAGTACAACCGTACAACCGCGATAAGAAGACCGAGGACCTTCCGGCTCTACGTCTTAAAGAAGATTCCCCGTAGCTAATTTAGTAGGCTAAACCCCCTCGACTAAGCCCCTTAGCACCTTAAAGACGCGGACGTCCCCCCGGGTATAAGAATAGGCCGAAGCAATTGATTATAAGCAATACAGCTCTTAGGTTCCTACTCCGAAGCAACCCTATATATGCCTTCCTTATTAAGGAAGAGGAGGATGCATACGCTTTAGCGCTTAAGCTGCGTAACAATAGCGTTATTATAACTCCTAGAGCCCTATTTAAAGAGGCCGATAATTAGAAGATCGACGACCTCCTTATCCGCGGAGTCTTTAGCTTTAAGAAGTATAATAAGGTAGAGTACGGCGGCTATCGCATCTTCCGGTTACGTATAGTACGAGAGGTAAAGGGACGAGACATAAAGCTATACGAGAAATCGAGGCTCGTCGTTTAAGGTTATAACGACCGCGAGAAGCACTGCTTATTAATAGCCTCGCTAACGATATAGCGCGTTAGCTAACGGCTAATACTAGCAATCGCACCCGCGATAATATAGGATTACGGGATAACTTTATCCCTACGTGATATTACGTAGGCTTACCTATAGGCGACGACGAAGCTATTACGGACAATTCTAACGTACCTGCCTAAGGAGTTAGAAAGTAGATACCCGAAAGGGACTATTATTCGCGTTATCCGACTACTATACGGCATCGCGGAGTCTAGTGTTTACTAGTTCTATATATACTAAGGTTATTACGTTAAGCAACTTAATATATCGACCTCGACCTATGACTTATGCCTGCTAATAACTAATATAAGACCTAAGAAATTAGGCATCGTAGGAATCTAGACCGACGATACCTTTATCCTCGGCACCCCTGCTTTCTTAGCCGTCGAAGAGGATAAATTGCAGGAAGCTAAGTTCCGGGCTAAGCTAAAGACATTAATAACAGCTAGCTCTATTATAGACTTTAACGGCGCGAAGGTAATACTATAATAGAGCGGAGACATACTATTGCAGCAAAAAGGCTAGGCTGCACGCATTAATATAGTAAAAACAATAGCATCTAATTACCCTTAGCGCTACCTAGAATAACGGGCCCGAGGGAGCTACGTAGCGTATGTCTATTAGCTAGAAGCATTATTAAATATCTCTATTATAGCCTAGGTTTACAAGCCTAAAAAGAAAGACTATAAGAGGCTAAATAAGCATCTCTAGTGGCAAAAGGATAACTAAGATCGAAGACTAAAATACATCCCGATAGACCTAGCAATAGCAAAGCTAATAGTCTTTACAGACGGCTCTTTCGTAAATAATAGAGACCTCTTATCGCAACTTAGCTTTATTATTGCAATTATTAATAAGGAGAAGACCGATACTAAATTCGACGTTACCGGCAATATTATTTATTAGAGTTCGACTAAGTGCAAGCGCGTAATAAGAAGCGTGCTTGCATTAGAGATCTACGGGATAGTAAACGGTGTCGACCTCGGCATCGTCCTAGCAATAACTATAAAGCTAATCACTAAACACTTGCAAATTCTACCCCTTCCGCTAGTGATTTACATAGACTTATACTCGCTTTACGAGAACCTCGTTAAGCTAGGGACAACCTAGGAGAAGAGGCTTATAACTAATATTATAGCCCTTCGACAGTCGTATAAGAGGCGCGAGATCTCGGAGATTAGGTAGATTAATAGTAATAACAACCTAGCTAACGCGATGACAAAGGACTCCCCCAATCGATCTCTACAGCGCTTTATTAATTCGAACCGATTAACGGTTCGAATAGATGCTTTTGTCATAAGGCCTTAATCGATATTACCTACGTTACACCGGCACTATTATATGCCGGCCCTAATGCGGCCCTGCTTCGCCCTAGCCACGTTCTAGCCCGGGCCTAATTTAACATTAGGATTTGTTTCGTACCGGCCTATTTAATAAGGCCGCATACTATTTCATTTATACGGACATCGGGTTGTTTTTACGCGTTTGTAATCACTTAGTCTAAGGTTACAAAAGAAAGACTGCTAGTGTAGGAATATAGTGTTATAAGATGTAGTTGCATACACGTGATTATATAATCACGTGCGTCACGTGCGCACGCGACTTAAGGGAGGCTATATTACAACACAGTGGCCTCCTCTCTAGCTAGCCGCATTATACAGAATACACACACACCGGTTAACCCTAAAGACCCTATCTAACACACTAAGTGATAAACTCGATATATAAGGTTATAAAGGAATTATAATAGGCTATAAAGATATAGCCTATAAAATATACGACTATAGTAGAAAAAAGGTCGTTATCTTAAAGGATATAACTATGTTAGAAAATAACTTCTTAAAAAACAATAAAACCTTTAACTTTAATACTATACCTTCGCTAAATACAATACTAGAGAGGCACCTACGGTCCTCTATAGATATAACTCCTAAACATACTAATAATATACCCTAGAATAATCTAAATTATATAACCGATAATATACCCTTAGATTATAATCCTAATAATATTAATAATATATTAGATAATATACCTATACGCTAGGATAATAATAATAAGGATTAAAGAATTTAGGTTAAAATACCTAAGAAGCCGGCTGAATTCTATAACGAATATAAAGAATACCTAATACATATTTTATTAAATAATAGTAATATAACCCTTTTATATGCTTTAGAAGGTAGTAATCCTATAGAACTAAAAACCTATAAGCAAGCTATAAACAGCAACGAAGCTATACACTAGGATAAAGGCATAGTTGCTAAAATACAACAGCTTATAGATAACGATACTTAGGAAATAACCGAGCTACCCGAAGACCGGGAAGCCCTCGGAAGCCGATAGGTCTATAGAGTTAAAAAAGATAACGAAAATAATATAAAGAAATTTAAGGCCCGACTTACAGCTTTAGGCTATAAGCAGATATATGGTCTAGATTATATAGAAACCTTTTCTACTATAGTAAGACCTAAGTCTATAAGGCTTTTATTAGTATAGGCTGTTTCGAATAACTAAAAGATTATGCAGTTTAATATAAAAAATGCCTTCCTACATATAGAAATAGACATAGAAACCTATATTCTTATACCCGAAGCTTTTATTAATATAATACTAAAAGCATGGTTTAATAAATATAAGAAAACAAAATATAGAGGCATGACTTACTTAGACTATCTTAATAAACATAAAACGAAAAAGCTCGTAGCTAAACTAAGAAAAGCACTATACGGCTTAAAACAAAGTCCTTTACTCTAGTATAACCTATTAAAAAGGTCCTTAATGAATTGGGTTTTTAATGCCTTCCGATAGACGAAGGGGTGTTTATAAACAGCATACTGAAAATAGCTATAGCCGTCTATATAGATAATCTTCTGTTTTCTAGGCCTATAGAGCGTCTAATAACCTAAGTAATAGATAAAATAAATAATATCCTACCGATTAAATCGTTAGGAGAGGTAAAAGACTTCTTAGGATTATCTATATATATAAACAGAGATATAAAGGAATTATATATATCCTAAGCGAATTACACAAAGAATAAAATAAAGGAATTTAATAAACAAAATATAGGAACCTTTAATACACCTGCTATAAAAGGCGTGAAATTAAATGAATTAGGAACAAAAATCGCGTTAAAAAAGGACATACTCTTATACTAAATGCAAATAGGCTCTCTATTATTTATAGCCCTTTTTACAAGGCCTAATATCTTATATGCTAATTCCGCAATAATAACTCCGCGACAACGGTACGATATATCGGCGATGTCTTATGGCTAAATATCTTAGGAACCAGGGTATATATTAATTGGCTTATTGTGCCGTCTGACAGCGCTATTTCCGGAGAAAAGAACGCGAATAAGACATTGCCGATATATCGCACCGTTGCCGCGGAGTTATTATTGCGGAATGGAGGGTAGTTCTAAGCGAGACATATGAGTACCGATATATCTGTCTTAGCACCCACACCTTATGCTATAACTCCTGTATCTTATCACCCCGACCAGCTAATATAACCGGGACATAAGTATGTTATACAATATTAAACGGTGGATTTTATGCATATTATTATGTACCTATACGATATCTAGTTCGGGAGATATTTGCTCCCTTATAAGAACTTCTAATAATAAGGAAAAATTTAACTTCTCTAATCTCGATGGTAATATCGACGAGATAGTTGCCTCCTAAAGCGGAAATCGTGCCTTAGAAAAGGCTGTTTTAGAAAAGTCTAGTGTGTCGGCTAGGTGCCGCGAAGAGTGCGAAGAATGCGTAAGGTCCGTAATAATTCTAAGGGTCTTAAAGAAAGGCGTAGCGGCGAATGTCGCTCTACGCACCCTAGTCTTGCCACTAAAAACAGAACGTTACGATATAATGCGACGTTGCATAGAAAACAAGGCTTAAAGAGGGCCTAAAAAAGGAAGTAATCGTAGATATAGAATAGCTCTGCCGGGCCCTACGAAAAACACGTATCTTATAGGCTTTTTTCTGCCCTACTTAACCGCCTTGCTACCTGCACCCTTAGAGGCCTCTACGGGGGCTGTTAGCCTAACAGTCTAGCCTAATACATACATCGTCGCATCGCGCACATTACATTCCTGCAATTAAAGGCATCGCGCATACGTATTACAATGCGCCTAATTCGCTTAAAAAACACATCTTCGTTAAGATAATAACTCATCGGCCCGCTAATTAACCCGTGGCCTGCGTGGCCGGGACTATAGCCTGCGTGCCCGGAATCACCTCCTTAATAGCGTTAGCGTCCTTAATAGCGCGCCCGCCCCTACCGCGTCCCCTTATAGATCCTCTGCCCCTTAATCTCCCTATGTTTTTCGCTGCTCGCGATCTCTTTATAGACGGTCGGCCGGGGCGCTAGCTAGCGCCTTCCTCGATCTCGCTTTAGGTAAAGGTCCGGCGCAAGCTAGAGTTAAGTCTGCGAGTGCTTTATTAGCTAGAGCGAGGTAGCTATGGCCGTAAAGCCTATTAGGTCGGCTGAGTTAGCTAGGGCAGCTCTAAAGCTGTCTCTAGAGTATCGTGACCGCGGTCTTATTGTTAAAGCTATATAGGAACGGGCTGCTTCTTATTCTTCGGGATGCGAGGCCGGCTACGGAGGTTATAAACGACGTTAGGGTCGCGGATGCGAAGCAATAGCTCCTCGAGGTCCTAAGAGTTATAGTTAAAGCGATTTCCTACGTAAATAGACTTATTGGTTACTAAGGGCTTCTTTAGCTACTACCGTAGGTAAACATCCTCCTTTATAAGCTTTAGAGGCGTTTATTAAAGGCGCTTGAGGATATTATAAGCGTATAGTAGGCCGAACTATTATACGAAGAAGCCGCGGCATAGCTCGAGTAGCACCGGCTCCTTTTAGGTAGGCAGCGAGGCAATAGTAAGGCGATACTGCCGTATAATATACGAAACGGCACGATAACTAATCTCGAGGTTAAGTCGGCTAAGCCACTTTTAGCCGGAGTAGCGAAGCCGCTAACGAATCTACTAACGCCTAGCTTCTTTAACGTAATAGCGTTGCTTATTCTCGATTATCTATACTAATACGGTATAAAGGTAAAGAAGATTACCGGTGCCTATAAGTAAGTATAACTTAATATCCTTATAGGCGGTTTCTATAGGACTATTAACCCGCTAGCCGAAGTTACGGTAGCGGTCGATATAGCACTTCGCCTACTGCTCGCGCTACGGTATATATTCCTTAGAAATATATCGTATAATATAGCCTTAGCGTTAGAAGGTTTAGTTAAGTAGCTCCTACGCTACGAAAAAGTCCTCTTCTATTTTAGCGTAGATTACCCGCTTCTAGCAGTTATATATACCGTTATAGGTATCGTTAATCTTATTCTTATCCGTAGGCGAGGTAGAGATGCCTTCCTCGGCTTCGTCTGCATTAAGGGCGGCTTAAGCGTCGTAGTCGGCATTAATAGCATTGTCGTTAGCTACGATTTCGTCCGAGCTAGGGCCGTTAACCTCTTTCTAACGGGCTACGATCTTGCCCTTAATATTGCTATTAATGTAATAGACGTACAGCTACTGCTATATATTAGGGAAAACACGGTAGAGGGCGTTTTTTAAGGCCTTCTCTTTATTGGTAATTATTATAGTCGGTGCGGCTGCCTTAACCTCGCGACGAAGCTCGTTAAGACGTTTGTAAAGCTATTAGAATCCCTCCTCTTTCTCTATATTAATAAGGCCGAACGCGAAGTTCGCTATAAAGCCTAGATTAGTAACCTTAGTAGCCTAAAAGAGGTATATCTTAAAGCGGTTCGTTTTATACGTATTATCGAGGCCGAAGACCTTTAGAAACCGCTTTTATATTATCTCGCACTATAGGTATGTCTAAAAGAGTGCCTCGATCTTATTCTTATCGTCCTCGGCGTACTTAACTCTATGCTTAATGTTATTTTACTAAAGGAGGCCGAGAAAAGCTTAAGTAGCGGTCTTACCGCTAAGAGTCTTAAAGCGAAGCTTTTAACGATCGTTATAGATGTCCCTCTGCCTAAAATAGGTCTATCTAGGCGTTTAATCCCGAATAATCGACCTAAGCTCTCTCGCCGGGAGAGCTTTATGTTTCGAGAGGTTCCGCTCAAGTTGCTACTACAGTACGGTACGCTAGCGATATATTTTATACGTAGAGGGATTAATTAACTACCTATAGTTATACTAACCTATCTTAACGCGAAAAGTCTATAGAAAGTCAGCCTTTTCTAACGTTAAGGCGATAATCTTAATAAGGCAGTCGATTTTTATAGTCGAGGTGCGCTAGAGACTAATGCTCGCCGTAGCTCGCCGTAGGCCTCTATCGTAAGTAAAGACAACGTAGGTTAGGCTCTCTTAGCTATTAAAGGCACGCTTGCGATTACTTAACTTTTTAACGATCGCAGCGCCGTTATCGCGATGCTAGCCTTAGAGGAATTCGTATAGTTTATCGAGGGTTCGGAAGGTAGGCGAGGGCGGCAGCGAGGGAATTTCCCGGCCGTACGTAGGCGTAGGCGCGGGCTCGTCGGGAAGAGGCTCGTGGGGAAGAGGCTCGTTGGGAAGAGGCTCGTCGGGCGTAGGAACAAAAGGCTTATCGTCGTAGTCTATCGCGGCGATTAACAGCGAATAGCTTTAATCACGTTGCGTATTATATTACGACGGAAATTGTATTAGGCTAGACGTAGTGACTTCTTATACCTCCCGGCGGCGCTAGGCTACCTTAGCTAAATCGTATGGCGGGGCATAGCGGGGTTAGGGCTAAGAAAAAATAGGGATATCATGCGATTAGACATTTAGTATCGTGCGAATAGCAATACTCTTCTTTATAAAGTTTCTTTAAGACATTAGCGTTAGGACGCTTAAAATACTTAATTAGGGATTTATAGAAGGTTTTAAAAGGGGAGAAACTAAGTATATTGCGTTATTCTACTATAAGCTTACTAATATACTATATAAGAGCTCCTCCTACTAAGAAAGAGAGGTAGTATAGGTAAAAGGCGAATAGATCCTCGTCTTAATAGATCCTTAGACGCTCCGTAAAGAGGTAGACGTCCGTATAGATATTCTTTCTATCGCTAAAAGCGATAATGCCTAAGTTCTTTAGATTATACTTATTTAGGTTAAAAGTATTAATATTATCCCTTTTAAGGCGTTTAGTAATAGCCTTATTGTTATAGGCTAAAGAGGAGGTATAGCTCGCCTCGCGGTGCTTACGCGGATTTAAATAGTTAGACTTTAGTAGTCGGCGGATAAAACTATTATTAGATCTAAAAGAATTATTATTATTATCGTCTAAATCTTTCTATCGATAAGAGTAAAAGGCATATAAATACTTAAATAAATTAGACTAAAGAGAATAATATATAACCGGGGGTTGCTCCTTAAGGCAATACTACTATCTAATAGAGTATTGCTTAAATAAGCGAAGGATTCCTTATAGATAAAGCGGAGGCTATTCCTCCGATTATTAACCGTTAAAAGGGTCTCCGTCGATTATTTATAGGTTAAGAGGTATAGCGCGAACTAGCCGATATACTAGAGTTATCGTAGCGTAGAGAGAAGTCTCTTTATCTAGAAGATTGCTTACGAAACGAAGATACGAGTGAATTCCCTTTCGCTAAGTGTCGGCGTGCTATAGATGCTTCTCTTTTATAGGCGGGAGCTTTATAATCTTAAGGATAGTCTCCGATTTAGAGGCTAAAGAGCCTAAAAGAATATAGGCTTACTTTATATATATTAGGTCTATATTAGTAAAGGTCTTAATAACCCTTTCCGTAGGTAGTATCTTAATTAACCTAAAGTAGCGAACGGCCTATTTTAATCGATTATTATAGTCTCTATCCTTTATAGCTAGTAAAACAGACTGCTTACATAATACCTCGGTTTCTATAGATAAGCGAGGGCGACGATAGATAGGAGGAGGATTTTTATAATTACTCTTAGATTTCCTAAAGGGAACGGCGCTATAGACACTTTCCGGCGGAGTATACGGCTAAGTATAAGTCGGTAAGCGAGGATAGAGGTCGCCGTCTAAGCGAGATACGGACGCCGTAGCTTAACGAGCTTCTTCGTCCTTAGCTACAGTAATAATAGCTTAAATAAAACGAAGGAAGAAGGAGAAAAGGTGGATAGATAGAGAAGAGAAGGGATTGCGAAAGAAAGAAGAGTTATAAGAGAAGAGAAAAGTCTATAGTAGGAGGTATAAGGTGTTTTAATTTTAGCGTAAGAATAAGTACGGGTAGGAAATCGAAAATATAGAGAGAATTCTTTTCCTTATAGCTAATTGCGTAGGGACTCGAAATAAGGAACTAGGTAGTAGACCTTAATTCTAATAATTCTTAGAAAGGCGAGCCTCGTCGGATTGTAAGGCTTAGGTTAGTAGTTATATAGGCGTGCTAGCTAGGGTTATATAAGCTAGTTATACTATAGGTGTCGGGAGCCTTTAGGCGGCTTCTAACGAATAGCGAGAGCTTTAAGAAGCTCTTAGCGAACGTATCGTAGTAGAGCGAAGCTCTAGAGATAGGAAGGGCGTTCCTAATAGTAGCTTAAAAGCAGAAGGTGCGAATTGCTACTAATTTTAATGCATTAAGCACTAAGAATATATATATAAAGAAGGATAATTCTATTAAGTAGGCGTAAGCCCCGGGAGCTAGGAATAGCTCCCTGCTTATCTTATCTATGGCTAATTACATTAGCCCCGGCATATAGCACCGAGAATGCTTTACATACATTATTAATTCTACGTCTTATACGCTAATATCGTCTTAAATCGTAGCTATTGCGAAGTCGTCTCCTTCCTAAGTGTTAGGCTCTGCTCTTTCTTTAATTAACTCCTGAATCTCTAAACTAATAGACGAATTATTATCCTCCTTGCTATCGATCTTATTGCCGTTAACTAAGACTACGCCGTCCGCACCGATAAGTATCGCTCTAAGATACGTGCGTAATACGTCCTCCGGGAGTATTTAAAGCTTTCGGGCATTATAATCTTCGTTAGAAGGTCGGCCTTAATGTCTCTAGGATAGAGCGTCTAGTACCGCAGCCTTCTTTCTAAGTCGGTACTTAATTTAAAAACGGAAGCGCGAAAGGTATTCCGCCTAACGGGCCTACCGCCTAAAGAGATATCGGTTATAAAATACTTAAGGTTGCGATAGTCTATAAGGATCTTAAAGTTCTTATAGCTGCGGAGTTCCGCTTACTATTGCTTTAAATAGCGAATTATAGCGAGTATTTCTTTATCGCAGATAGCGTAGTTCCGCTCGGCGGAGGTAAGCTTATAAGAGTAAAAAGATAGAGGGCGGTGTTAGCCGTCTACCTCTTGCGAAAGCGTGCCTTTAAGCGCGAATCTACTATAATCTACCTTAAGCATTACGGGATAATCGAAATCCTCCTAAAGCAGCACGAGGGCTTACGAAAATAGGTCCTTTAACGTCTAAAACGCTTCTGCTTACATAGCGCTTAAATAGAAGAGTATTGCTATTTGTACGGTTATAAATCTCTATTTGCATAGGAGTTCGCTAAAATCCCTACTTTTTCTACGCGACCCCGCGCGCCTATGTCCCGCCACTTAATTTTCCGTATAGGTATATAGCAATTAAGAGGGCCGCGTAAATCGTGTATAGCCTTAATTTAGTTAGTTAATTTAACAGCTATAGCAGCGCGCGCGCCCTACTACGTGCCTTCCGCTGCATGCCCTACTGCGTGCCCTACTGCGTGCCCTACTGTGTGCCCTCTGCTGCGTGCCCTCTACTATATGTGCGGCTCCTTAATGTATGCTTCGTGCCCGGCTCCCGGCTACGTGCTTGGCTGTAAAGTTGTGGCCTTCGCAGACTGGTGTTTTTCGCACTTTTTCTCTATATAATATAGTAGAGTTATTTTTCTCTATATAAAAAAGTTTTTCCTATAAATAGGGTTTTTAGAGAGTTTTATAAATCTTAGTTAGTTATAAACGGATATATGTAAAGCGCACTTCTTATACAATAAGTACCCTTTAAGAGGGGCTATAAGGGAGCAGATATCTCCCGATTAGTTTATCCTACCGGCATAATAAGATATGGATTAGAACCGCTATGCATTATTGCATATAACATAAGTCACCCGGCTGCATTAACTGCCCGGATGCTTAAGATACCGAATGCCGAAGTATGTGGTATGTGTGGGGACTAATGTGCGTATAGTCTATAGTCGGGCCCCGGTTAACTAAGGTCACTTACACTACCTCCTATTACTCGCGCAATTAATTGCGCAACAACTAGGATACTATACGAGGTTAGACTATATATACCTAGCATAGAATCAATAGCGCTTTCTATCCTAATAATTAGTTAAGTCATATATACCTTTATCCCTATGCAATTGGCTGAATAAAGGGATCTTAGTCCGCACCTAGATAGACTACTACTAAGCAACTCTACATCCTCTTCTCTCTCTTACCTTTGCATCTTCCTCGATACTTTCTGCTTTGCCGTGATCCTCTGCCTCTAAGCTTCCCTTTAGGCTCTTATTTTAACCTACTAGATAGTCGTAATAAATAACGCAGTAAGGAGAAGATTACCGTAAGGGGAGAAAAGGGTAACGTACGACGTCTCCTTTACCGCTTAACGGGTGACTATCTCTAGTGCCTATAAAAAGCAAGTAGTATATGCTCGGAAGCCTCTTTCCTTAAGCATCTTTAGCATCTTTTGCAATAAGCACTCTTATTTTATAACCCCTTTCTTCTATAACTTTAACTTTAATACTTAATAATGGCTATAACTCTTACGACTCTAGCAATTAACACTAGGTTAGCCTGTCTAAGGCAGACTACTAGGCAATATAGTTTACGACGTTCCGTCGCATAGCTAAGGGTATAGAGGTTTAAAAGTATATAAACACCGGCGATAAAAGGGCTAATAAGACCTTTAAGCTAGTTGAAACCTCCGGTTGTCTCCTATATAAGCTAGGTCGCGAAGATTAACAACCTCGCAGCCTAGGCATACGTAGAAGCCGTGCTAAATAATACGGGCAGCATCGCTAAACCTACTAGTTCCGATTATAGAGCTTAACGTAGGATAGCTTATATGCTTTAAGTCTAACCGAGATAACCGTAAGATAGCCTACGCTAAATACGTCTCTAAGAAAAAGGCCGTAATAGACCTTTTGTTATAGTACTATATTATATAATATAGTATATAGTAATATACTACGTGATATATAGTCCTATATATAAACGAGCCCTTAGCCTCTATAGTTCTTCTCCTCTTAATAAAACAATAAGGTTATCTAGCTATTACCTAGTGCCGTAATAGTTTGTTCTATCTCCTATTGCGCCCCGTCGCAATCCCTAGCTTTATAAATATAGTCTTAGTAGCTTTATTACCTCGTCCCTTTAGTCGTCGCGACCCGAGCGTAACCCTTAAGAAATCATTTCCCTTAAACCCTTAAGCCCTTAAAAACTTTTCCTTAGCCTATAGAAACTTTTATAGCCTATAGAACTTTTTTTATACCCCCCGATAATACCCTAGACTAAACCCTCCTCCTTCCTTATAGCGGATATACCGATAGCCTTTAACGCTACGGGCGACGGTCTAAAGGTCTTTACTAAGGAATTTATTAGTAAATTCCCTTAGATCGCCTAGGCGATTAAGAGGTTCGATAACGTAGTCCTAGTCGCTAACGCGTAGGAGACCTAGGAAAACCTTTAGAGCCTAAATACCCGATACATCCTTATATTGTCGAGGAGAGTCTCTAATCCCTTCGTATAGCGGAGGCCTCTTAGGTTAACCGAAATACTAGGTTAAAGAAACGCCTCATAGCATAAGATTAGCTCTTAGCTACGAAGGATTAGCTCTTAGCTATGAAGGAGCAACTTCTTAAGGCTAAGGATTTAACGATCTTAACTATAACGATATTATAATCCTAGACGATAGCTTTAACCTAATCGTTAGGAAAACGGAAGACGGTAGACACTCTAATCTTTATTAGAAAGGGGTCTACCTCCGACTATTAACGGGAGTATAAGGCATAGGAACTTAAGATTAGGGTATCTTCCTCCGCTATAGTATATAGTTCGACTTAGACGACGCCCGCCTCCTTTATATTAGCGATAGGCTTAGTAAATAGGCGTACGACTTCGTTAAGGATAGGATAGCTACTATTATAGCTGTCATAGTACTATACCATATCATATAGTACATAGTGATATGCCACGTGACATATTGTCCTATATATAAACGAGCCCTTAGCCTCTATAGTTCTTCTCCTCTTTATAGAATAATAAGGTTATCTAGCTATTACCTAGTGCTATAATAGTTTATCATATCTCCTATTACGCCCCGTCGCGACCCTTAGCTTTGCAAATATAGTCCAAGTAGCTCTATTACCTTATCCCCTTAGTTATCGCGACCCGAGCGTAACCCTTAAGAAATTATTCCCCTAAGCCCCTAAGCCCTTAAGAATTTTTCCTTAGCCTATAGAAACTTTTATAGCCTATAGAAACTCTTTTATAGTCCCCGATAATACCTTAGACTAGATACTCCTCCTTCCTCCTTATAGCGGATATACCTATAGCCTTTAACGCTACGGGCGACGGTCTAAAGGCCTTTACTAAGGAGTTTATTAGTGAATTTCCTTAGATCGCTTAGGCGATTAAGAGGTTCGATAACGTAGTCCCGGTCGCTAACGCGTAGGAGACCTAGGAAAACCTTTAGAGCCTAGATACCCGATATATTCTTATATATATCGAGGAGAGTCTTTAATACCTTCGCGTAGCGGAGGCCTCTTAGGTTAACCGAAATGCTAGGTTAAAGGAACGTCTAACTATATAAGATTAGCTCTTAGCTACGAAGGATTAGCTTCTAGCTATAAGGGAGCAACTTCTTAAGGCTAAGGACCTAACGATCTTAACTAAAAAGATATTATAGTCTTAGACGATAACCCTAATATATTCGTTAGGAAAACGAAAGACGGTAGACCCTCCGATCTTTACTAAAAAGGGGTTAGCCTCCGACCGTTAACGTAAGTACGAGGCCTAGGAACTTAAGATATAGGGTAACTTCCTCCGCGATAGTATATAGTTCGACTTAAACGACGCCCGCCTTATTTATATTAGCAATAGGCTTAGTAAATAGGCCTACGACTTTATTAAAGATAGAATAGCTACTATTATAGCTAACCTATCTAAGAAGGAGAAGTAGGAATAGCCTACTACGACGACGCTCCTCGTAGCTTTAGGTAGGTAGTATAAGGTTTTAGATTTAACGTAAGCCGCTAAGAATATTCTCGATAATTTCCCTTAAGGCGATAAGAACTATTAGATCTAGAAGGCAGACCTCGACGCTTATATACGTAAGGCAAAGAAGATAAAGGAATAGTAAGTCGACCTCCTCCGGAAGTTTATCTCGAAGGATATAAGCGATCTCGTTAAGAATATATAGACTAATATCCCTAATACCGACTATAAGAAGTAGTTAGCGTAGATAGATATCTTTGCAAAGAATCTCGCTAACTATGCTTATCGTTAGAAGCTTAAGAAGAAGGCCGCCCCCCGTTCGTAGTTCCCGCCGACGCTAATACCTGCCCCTACCCTAACCGCCCTAGCCTAACTCCTATATAGTGACCTTATAGACCTCGACCGGCTTTCCGATACTAAACGATAATTTAGGATCGATAATAAACTCTATATAGCTTACGGAGAGCCTAGACACTAGAAGGAGGCTTACGACCCGGCTAAGATAGCTAATCCGCTTCTAATACCCCCCTATCGGGGTATTCCCTAGTTTTAGGGCCGGGGCGCCCCCTCCCCCGGCTTCGGCCGAAGATCTTGCCAAGGATCCTAGGGCACCCGCGGCGGCGGGTATAGCCGGGGCTAGCTCGTTCGTGCGGCCGACTATAAATAAGGCCGTATCCTTAGGAAAGAGGATACGGATTTATAAGGCGAGCAGCTAGCGCTAAGGCTACTGCTAAAAGATATACCCTAAGAGGAAGTCGCTCTTAGGGGTTATATATAGGGAGGATAAAAGGATTCGGTCGTTGCTTTTAGATAGAATAGATCTTTAGATTAATTCGTCGAATAGTAATAAAATATTAATCCTTCTTTATACTTATCTCTCCTTTATGCGTAACCCTTAGTCCCCCTACTATATTAATACGTTATCCCTCGTGGATTCTAGCTATACTGCCGCGGCGTTCGCCGACCTTTACGCTATCGTACGGAAATATAACGTTATTATAAAGAAGCTCCTTAAACCTCGACCGCTCCGATTAGCCGACGGCGTGCCCTTAATATAGATAATAGACTATTTTATAGCCCGAATAACTATTAGCAAGCATATAGAACTTATGCTCTTCTTCGTTACGAATCTATTACCCTTTACCCGAATTATCTTAGGTATCCCTTAGCTTTAGGAATACAAACCAACTATGATTTAGAAATCTCTTTAGATCCGCTTTAACTCCTATTACTATATAAGATACTGCCTGCCTTTAAGCATAATAGCCGAGGATAGGATAGCTCTTAGGACTCTTATTACTCCCGCGCCTAAAGGGCATTAGTTACGTCGAAAGGTATATTTTTCTAACGTCGTAGAGATTTAGACTACCTTAACGTTTACCCTAAAATAAAGGGTCCTTATAACGGTAGAAGACGTATCGGAAACCCTTTTTCGGTAGGAAGAGATTAATATCTTAGAAGACTAGACTATCCTACCGGGAAGTTATATACCTATAGACTCGTCTACTAAGGAATATCTACCTAAGCAGGCATCGCACCCTTTAAACCCTAGCTAACCGATTAGATATCCTGTATATAGGATATAGCTGTTCGCTTAAGAAACCGCTCGCTTAATATCTTTAATTAGCTCTCTAAACTCCCTTAAGACCTAAGCCTTTAAGGCCACTCCGCTATAAACTACTTTAGTAGCTCGCCTACCCCTTATTCGTCTTACCGCCGGCCGTCGCTACGTTCCTACCTAATAGGGCCGGACGAGACGCCCCTACTAGCGTATATAATAGGAAGATTAAATACCCTTAGATATAAACGATATCCGCTATATACGCGTAGTTAACTTTATTTAATTCTATAAATAGGATAGTGTCTAAGCGATGCGAATTAGTATATCCGAATTAGCTAAGCTAGTCGAAGAGGGAGAAAATCTACGACTCCTTAACGAACTCTTAGTAGGCCTAGTTAAGGTCTTAGAACTATCCGAAACCTTTTTCTAACGAGTCGTTGCCGGGGACTATATAATAGAGGTAGCCCGGGCCGCCTTCCTTAAACGCTTTTATAACTTCCTTTAGACGAACCTCCGGGATATAGCTAATTCTAAATCTCTATTCCGGAGGGTCGATAAAGCCGATATAGAAAGATTTCTCTAAGTAAAGCCGGAAGTTATAGAGGCAGATATCCTAAAGAAACTCCTAAAAGAGTTCTAGGATAAGCTTCCTTATTTTATTCTAAAGAATGCGAACGAACTTCCCTTATACCGCCCTTAGGATTATAAGATCGAACTTAAACTTAGTAAATAAGCTCTATACTATAGAAATCGGCCTATATTACCTATAGAACTCCGCTATATTGAGAAGTAGATTAACGATATGCTTAATAAAAGCTTTATTTAGGAGTCTTCTTCTCTAGCCGCGGTATTATTAATCCTCGCTTATAAGCCGGGCGGTAGTATCTATATCTATTATAACTACCGAGGTTTAAATTAGGTTATAGTTAAGAATCGATATCCCTTACCTTTAATCCGCGAAACGCTAGATTCTCTCTATAACGCTAAGTTTTATATAAAGCTAGACGTAATTACTATATTTAACTATATTCGAATCGCCGAGGGTTATAAGTGGCTTATAGCGTTTATCACACGCTTCGGACTATTTAAGATACTAGTTACCCCTTTCGGCCTTTATAACGCACCGTCGACCTTTTAAAACTATATTAATTACGTACTTTATAATGCCCTTTATGACTTCTATATAGTATATCTCGATAATATACTAGTCTTTTTAAAGACTAAGGCAGAATATAAGAACTACGTGCGAATAGTTATCTAACGCTTAAGCAACGTAGGGCTTTAAATTAATATCGGGAAGTTAGAGTTTTATACGATAAAGACTAAGTACCTTAGACGAATTATTTCGATATCTAGCATAAGCATAGACCTAGAGAAGGTATATATAATTACGGCTTAAAACACCCTAACTTTAGTAAAAGAACTCTAGCAGTCTATTAGGTTTATAAACTTCTACCGCCGTTTTATTAAGCGATACTCTAGTATTATCTCCCCGATAACTACGCTATTTCGAAAAGATTCCCGTTAGTCTTAGGGACTTGAATAAGCTGCCGCGTTTAAGGCCCTTAAACTTGCTTTTACTATTGCCTTAGTCTTAGCCTATTTTAACTACTCGAAGAAAATAGTTATTAAAACTAACCCCTCGAATTAGGCCTTAGGAGGAGTCCTTTTATAGACCGGAGACGACGGATATCTTTACCCTATTGCGTTTTTTTTATAAAGCATACTAGCCTTAAGTATAACTACGAGATCTATAATAAAGAGTTATTAGCAATTGTTAAAGCGCTTAAGGAATAGCGCCTAAAACTCTAAAGAACTACCGAGGTATTTAACGTTATTATAGACTATAAAAATCTCTAGACGTTTATATCTATAAAGTAACTTAACTAACGATATCGCGGAATTCGTAATAAATAATTAAGTAAATAAAACAATCGGTATTTCTCCGTTCTTCGCTAATTACGCCTTTAATCCTCGTCTCGGCATTAAACCTATAAGTCCCTAACCCCTAACTCTATTATTATAGGCAAAGAAGGAATTCCTTCGCGTAGACGCAATAGCTAATCGTTTCGACCGTATTCTCGTTTGGCTTTAAGCTTTTATATAAGCCTTATAATAGAAATATAAGGATAATGCTAATATAAAGCAAGACGAAGGCTTCCTCTTCCGACCTAGTAATATAGTTATAGTTTTATTAAAGAATATAATTACTAATCGCCTAAAGAAGAAATAGGACGATAAATAAGACGGTCTTTATCCTATTCTCGAGGTCTACCGTAGCGCTATAGTTATTAACCTCCTAAAGTATATCTAGGTTAATAAGTATTTCTATACGTCTAAGGTACGGCTTTAGATAACGGAAATAATACCGGGCTAGGCAGAGATTAATCGAGAGGAATAACGCAACGTCGTAGGCCGTATCGCGGAACGCGATAACGACGGCAATATCGAAGAAATATAGGAATTTAAAAAGATCCTTAACGTATACGATAACGAAGCCCTAACTCTAACTTATCTAATTAAATAGAAATATCACTAAGAACTAACCTAGTAGCCCGAAGATAACCTAAGAGGTTGCCCTAAAGCTATTTAACGCTTCTATAGATGTAATCTAGACAAGCCGGGCCCCTTAGATTAGGCCCGCCTATAAAAGATTCCTTTACTATATACTAATTTCTAGCAAAAATAATATTTCTAGCGAACGATTTTAGAGATTTTAGCGATTTCTTAGCGATTTAAGGACTAAATCGGCTCTAAAGGGGAAGTACTATTATAGTACTATATCACATAATATAGTATATAGTGATATACCACGTGACATATAGTCCTATATATAAACGAGCCCTTAGCCTCTATAGTTCTTCTCCTCTTTATAGAACAATAAGGTTATCTAGCTATTACCTAGTGCTATAATAATAGCTAACCTATCCGAGAGGGAGAAATAGGAATAGCCTACTATAACGACGCTCCTTATAGCTTTAAGCAGATAGTATAAGGTTCTAGATTTAACGCAAGCCGCTAAGAATATTCTCGATAACTTTCCCTAAGGCGATAAGAACTATTAGATCTAAAAGGCAGACCTTAACGCTTATATGCGTAAGGCAAGGGAGATAAAGGAATAGTAGGTCGACCTCCTCCGGAAGTTTATCTCGAAGGATTTATAAGGGAGCAAATATCTCCTAAATTAGATATCGTATAGGTATATAATAATATGCATAAAGTCCACCGTTTAATATTGCATAACATATTTATATCCCGGTTGTATTAGCTAGTCGGGGTGATAAGATATAGGAGTTATAGCATAAGGTGTAAGTGCTAAGACATATACGTCGGTACTTATATGTCTCGCTTATAACTACCCTCTATTCCGCAATAATAACTCCTACATAACGGTGCAATATATCGGCAATGTCTTATACGCGTTCTTTTCTCCGGAAATAGCGCTATTAGACGGTATAATAAGCTAATAGATATATACCTTAGTTCCTAAGATATTTGGCTATAAGAAGGTGCCGATGTCCTCAGCTAGATAGACTATTACTAGCAATTTAATAACCGCTTTCTCTCTTAATTCTACTCTAATCTTTATACTTCTTGCATCTCTATAATACTCTACTATTAGTATTTATCTTAATCTCTTATTAGTTATAATCCCTGCCGCTTCCTAAGCTCTAAGAAATTGCTTTACCTAGAGCCTTACTCTACTCTTCCGGATTACTCGGCTATACTATATATACCGCTAAATTAACTTATCCCTACCTTTTTAGGCCACCTGCCTTTTTACGCCACACACGGTTTGCCTATATCACTAGTTTCTTAGTGTTTTACCCTTTTTTTCCTTATTACCCCCGATTTGCCCCTAGGACCCCCCCTCTTTAAGTCTGTTTTCTATACTTAAACCCTTCTTTAAAAATCTTTTTAAAATCCCCTCGCCTACTTCTTCCTAGCTTGTTTCCACCGAATTTCTATCGAATTCTCTCCGGTATCTTCCCGCTACGCAAAACTCAATAAAACACAAAAACACTAATAAACACTAATACTAATAACAAAAAAACATTATAGCTAGCTTTAAGGATTGCTCTTACTCTAAGCTTAAAGGAAGCGTAAACTACTTATCCTAGTCCCTTAGGATAGAGTCTATGTTAATTAGGGAGAAGCTTACTTAACCTATTCTTAATGAAGGATATAATAAGTCCTCTAAATGCCTCGCCCTTATAAGGCTAATAATTAATAATAGGCTTTTATCTTAGATAAAACACTAGGCTTCCGCTAAAGCCGCTTAGGATGCCCTTAAAACCCTCTATAACCCTATGAAATTTACGTCTAATTTCCTACTAATAAAGGAATTATTTAATACTAAGATAGAAGGGTACTCTTCTATTAAAGATTACCTTAATAAGGTGAAAGAGCTCTTTAATAAGCTTAACACTCGGGAAATTCTTATCACCGAGATTGTTATAATCATATGGATTTTAGAATCCCTAAATAGCTCGTTTTCGAGCTATATAACTAATATAACGTAGACCCTATAGGTCGATGCCTTAGCCTATACGCTTAAGTCCCTATCCTCCTCTTTAATCGATGAATTTAAGAGGACTAAGCCGATTACTAGCGGTAAGCAGTTATTCTATTTGAATAATAATAAAAATAGTAAAATACCGGTTTACTCTTACTATAAAAAGCGAGGCTATATAGAACGAAACTGCCTTTAGAAACTAGAAAATAAAGATAAGGCTAGAGCTAATAGCTTTATACTAAGAAATAATACGCCCTCTTTAAATTCGAATTCGAAGAAATACTAGCTAAGAGAGCTAAGGGACTATACCAATAGAAATTATAGGAGGCCGACCCTTATTCTATACTCTCGGGAGAGTTCTTAGTCCCCTCGCCCTACTACTCGTATCTCTCGACATTATAAGAGAAAGACGCCGTCTCGAAAGACGCCTTCTCGAGATACCTCTTCCGAAGCCTCTCGAAAGGTTATAGTTAAACCGGATTTAGGCTCGGGTATAATAAGTTTTTTCCTATCCCTTTATATACTCTTTATATTCTTTATACTCTTTATACCCTCTATACCCTTTTCATACCCCTTATTAACGAAGACTTTATACTATAAATAAGAAAGACGGTTTTAGTATATAGCAAAAAACTTTCATTAATAGAAAAACATTTTCTTTAGATATAAAAGAAATACTTTAAACAAATCGTAAAAATACTTAAATAGTAAAAGTATTTTACTATTATATTTAATATAAAACATTAAACTAAATATAGAGAAAGGCGAAGACCTAATACTTACTATATATAATATAAAGTATAATATAATAATTTCTTTTTGCCGAAAATAAATAACTCTAAGTAAATATAAATAAAGAGTGTTGCTATTCGCATGATACTAAATGTCTAATCGCACGACATTCCTATTTTTTACCCCGCTATAGCCCGGCACACGATTTGGCCTATATAGCCTAGCGCCGCGGGGAGTCATACGAAGTCCCTACGTTAAGCCTTAATACAGTGGCCCAACTTTAAAAACGACGAGTTGAAAGTCAGCGTGACCGATAGGTACTTATCTCTTAACTAAATTAATTTTTCTTTTTCGAGTATTATTAGTAAAAGCTTGAATAAATATTGTATGCTATACCTAATACTATATATAGTATTATGTCATTATTATTTTATTTCTTTATGTAGAATTGAGCTCTAAATTAAATAGAATAGTAAACAGTTTTTTTAAATCGGAGTAAAACTTAACGTCATTTTTAACCCCTTTTATTATAAATAGCAAAAATGCTATAAAATAAACTAAAGGGTTTATATATAGGTTTACTATTAAACTAACTATTAATACTCGTTTTCTAGCTATTATACTTCTCTATACTTAACTAAAGATTAATATTGCGAGTACCTCTTTTTTTTCTAAAAAATAGGTACTTTACGTACTTTCTTTAATAATTTCTCTTTATTTGTCGTAAGGTTTATATAAATATATTACTTCATTATATATTCCACTTGAAAGGTATCTTACTTTTAGTGTTTTAAATATTATTATACCTAATTTACTCAAAAGGCTATAAAGGTTTATAAAATCGTAAAAACTTAAAGAAAAGTACTAAACGTGATTTCCCTTACGTTTTTAGTTCTCCCTAATTCTATAACTCTAATTATATATAGACCCTTTTATATAATAAACTTTATATATATTGTAACGTATAAATAATAGAAACCTAAATTCTTTATTTCTTTTAATCTAGGAAGAACAAAAATAAGAAATTCCTAAAAAAGAAGTACCTATAAAAATAAAGTTTATTTAAAAGTCAATTAAAAAGCACCTATAGCTTAATAAATTATAACTCAAAAATCATTATATACTGCATAATACTATATAGCTATAGTAAAAATCTTAGAGATTTTTAGTCGCGTTCTAGGTTTTAGTGGGGTTTTTTATAGTTCTACGAGAAGTATAGGGTAGTAGCTTTACATATATGTCGTCGTTATTTTTGTTGACCCACTGTACGTATATCGTCGCAATCGTCGCACGTACATCGTATCGCGGGCTCGGGCGCATTAAACGTCGGGCGCATTACCACTACTATAAGCTCTCGTCTATCACGGCGATCGATCGATCGATTGATTGATTGACTATTATGTTAGGGCCACCCTAGCCGGACTGTGTCTTATACCCTAACCGGACTGTGTTTAGTCCCGATTCGGCAGGACTAAGGGGCAGGCTGCAGGAACATAGGGTATATGAATTTTGCCGAGCGCAATAGCAAGACCAATGTACTGCTAGATCGGGCAGACTAGCCAGGCGGCCAGCGTAGCCTAGCGTTTCTTAAACGAATGTGTATTAATTAAAGATATTAGAATAGCTAGAAAGGCACGAAATAAGGCTTATCTTAGGGTATTATAGCTCCCGCTCCTACTCCCGCTCCCGGAAGCTAGCCCTACTACTATAGTAGCGGCACTCTATTAGATTAACCTTATGCTTCGCCGCCTATACGATTTAGCTGCGTGGTCGGGATCTAAGCAAACGACGTAGAGGCGGGTGCCTAAGGTAGCGGCTAAAGGAAAGAACGAGGTCTCTTACGATAACCTCGCTAGGGCCCGCTAAGGCCGCCTACTAGCGGCTCCTACTGCTCCTAACGTAAGGGCAGGCGCCGCGGCGCTATGTTTAATCGGAAGCTATATAGCTACGTGCGTGTAGGCGGTAGCATAAGTTATTAGAAGATCGCGGCCGGCTGCCTAAGCTACTGCTAAAGCTGCTGCTGCTGTTATTACGGCAGCCTAAGCTGCTATTATTACGGCAGCCTAAGCTGCTGTTATTACGGCAGCCTAAGCTGCTGTTATTACGGCAGCCTAAGCTGCTATTATTACGGCAGCCTAAGCTGCTGTTATTACGGCAGCCTAAGCTACTATTATTGCGGCAGCCTAAGCTGCTGTTATTACGGCAGCCTAAGCTGCTATTGTTGTGCCGGCAGCCTAAGCTGCTGTTATAAGGGCGTCGCGGTAAGGAAATCGTATTGCGGTGTTCTTATAGTGTTGTGCGGCATTAACTACTACGAAGAGACTAGCCTAGTCGTATAGACAACGTAAGGTACGTAGAATACATTGTGAATTTATAGGGAAATTAAAGTCCCTGCCGTCTATTAGCTAACGGTCTAGTCCTAGGGCCAAAAGGGGACTAAACACAGTCCGGTTAGGGTACAAGACACAGTCCGGCTAGGGTGGCCCTTATGTTGCGTGTGCGTATGCGATGCCGACAAAAAAAACATTAGTGACTTCGAGTGACTCCCGGCGGCGCTAGACTATATAGGCTAAATCGTATAGCGGGCCATAGCGGGGTTTAGGCTAGGAAAAAACGGGGTTGTCGTGCGATTAGACATTTAGTATCGTGCGATTAGCAATACTCTAAATAAATTAAGTTAAGAGAGAAGTACCTTTCTATTACTCTTACTTATGTCTAATCGTAACTTTTAGAGAGCTACTGTATATACAATAGTACCTAAAACAACGTGCTTGTAGAGCCTCTATAGCCTCGGTGTGCTAACCGGAAGCAGTATTTAATATCTCGGTTACGGCATAAGTGTAGAACCCGGATGATAAGGACTATATAATCTTAAACAAGCGACTTAAGTAGCAAATAGACTACTAAAGCAGAGGTTTAATATATAAACTAATTAATCTTATAAAGGGGAAGCTAATAGTATTTATAAATAGGTCGTTTGCTAATAATAAAGACCTATCGTTATAACTAGGCTTTATTATTGCATTAGTCAACGAGACCGAAAGGTCTAATAGCTAGTTTAAAGTCAATAGAAACATTATCTACTAGAGTTCGACGAAGTGTAAGAGAGTTACCTAAAGCGTGCTAGCTTCCGAGATATACGGTATAGTCAACGGCGTTAACCTTAGGATCGCTTTAGCAACTACGCTAAGAATTTATCACCGACCGGCTTAAGCTACCGAATATCTAATTAAATATCTATATAGATTCGTACTCGCTCTACGAATGTCTCGTAAAGCTTAGGATAACTAAGGAGAAGAGATTAATAATTAATATTATATCTCTTCGATACTTATACGAGTAGTATAAGATCGCAGAGATCCGTTAGATTAACGGCGATAATAACCCGGCCGCCTCCCTTATCGAAGGCATTACCTAACCGAGCCCTTAAACGCTTCGTAGATAATAATAGCTTAACCATTCGGATAGAGGCATACGTTCTACGCCCTTAAGTTCCCCTTTAGGACTCTCTTTTATTTATACTTATATATTGTATTTATTAAGCAAAGCTTGCTTTACGCTACGAAGAACACAGAATGTGTGTAGATTGCGGCAAGCCGCTTTGCTTACTTAATATACGTAGTAAGCTTTTTTATTATAGGGGTCCCTTATATTAACGAAGTACGGCTACTAGCTGGCCCTAAATAACACGCTATGATTGGCTAGAGTCTAAAAATTCGGTGCGCTTATTAGCTATATTTCCCCCGGAGTTTAACCGGCTAAAAGTCCCTCGGTTCCTATTAGTAGTGCGTCCCGTAGGGCTTATCCCGACATATTGACTAATGAAATCTAACACGGTTATTAGCTGCTATATTCTTCTGCCGGGGTTCAACCGCATTAGGTAAACAGATACATACTATAAGCCCCGCTTTTGTTAAGGCGTCCCCTAGCTATAGCAAAGCTTTGCTTATAGTTATGCCCCGCGGCATAAGCTATATTTAGACCCCTTTAGTCTAATACGCGTTATCCTTGCGATTAAGAAGGTTGCTTAGCAGTTAGAAAGAAAGACTGCTAGTATAGGAATATAGTTATATAACTAAGGGATAGAGTCGCAACTACATTACCGACTATATATAGAAAAGGGGCAATAGGGGTTATAACCACGCGGCGCATAACGCTACGTGCCCTACACAGTCAATAACCTCGTTATTGACTAAGGGCATCGTTATAACTAAAGCAGTAAGCCCTAGCGTAGGCCTTAACAATACATTGTTAAGGCATAGCAGGCTCTATAGAGGGACCCCGGCAGACGGGTATAAAGGGGCCCTTTTATTCCCCCTTCTTAGCTAGATTAAATACAACTATAACTAATGCAACCCCCTTTGTTTAGATTAATCCAAGTGAATTACCTACTAATAGCAAAGCTTAAATGTAAGTCAAATATTCCGATAAGAAAAAGAAGACTCTCTTAAAACGACGATATCTCTTCCTCGATAAAATAAATGTTGATATTTAGGACCTTATTAAGGTCCTTATATACAATAAATTTAGATACTTTATATCTTTTCTTAATACCTATTCTAGGTATCTAAGAATATACCTTATAAAAGATAAAGCCAAAAGCCTATTAAAGTTTCTAGAGTTTAAATTAGAACTCGAAAACAATAAAGATAATATTAAAATAAAAGGGGTCTTCTTAGACAATGCAAAAGAATTTCTATATAATATTAAACCATATGCCTTAAAAAGGGTATAGAATATAACTTAAGTCCGCCGTATACACTATACTTAAACGGTAGAATAGAACGTATAAATACAACGATACTTAATAAAGTTAGGTCTATGCTTTATACGGCTAAACTACCTAAATATCTTTAGGGCGAACCTGTTTTAGCAGCTATATATATATATAAAAGATCCCCCTATACTGCTTTAGGATATATATGTCCCTTAGAAAAGAAGAATAATATAGCACTTTCTATAGAAGATATAGAGAAAGTCCGTGTTTCCGGAAGTATTATATACTATAAAAACAAAACCCTAAGTACTAAACTCGATGTACGAGCTTATAAATGAATTATAATAGGCTATAAAGATATAGCCTATAAAATATACGACTATAGTAGAAAAAAGTTCGTTATCTTAAAGGATATAACTATATTAGAAAATAAGTTCTTAAAAGATATTAAAACCTTTAACTTTATAACTATACCTTCTATAAATTAAATACTAGAGAGGCACCTACGATCCTCTATAGATATAACTCCTAAATATACTAATAATATACCCTAGAATAATCTAAATTATATAACCGATAATATACCCTTAGATTATAATCCTAATAATATTAATAATATATTAGATAATATACCTATACGCTAGGATAATAATAATAAGGATTAAAGAATTTAGGTTAAAATACCTAAGAAGCCGGCTGAATTCTATAACGAATATAAAGAATACCTAATACATATTTTATTAAATAATAGTAATATAACCCTTTTATATGCTTTAGAAGGTAGTAATCCTATAGAACTAAAAACCTATAAGCAAGCTATAAACAGCAACGAAGCTATACACTAGGATAAAGGCATAGTTGCTAAAATACAACAGCTTATAGATAACGATACTTAGGAAATAACCGAGCTACCCGAAGACCGGGAAGCCCTCGGAAGCCGATAGGTCTATAGAGTTAAAAAAGATAACGAAAATAATATAAAGAAATTTAAGGCCCGACTTACAGCTTTAGGCTATAAGCAGATATATGGTCTAGATTATATAGAAACCTTTTCTACTATAGCAAGACCTAAGTCTATAAGGCTTTTATTAGTATAGGCTGTTTCGAATAACTAAAAGATTATGCAGTTTAATATAAAAAATGCCTTCCTACATATAGAAATAGACATAGAAACCTATATTCTTATACCCGAAGCTTTTATTAATATAATACTAAAAGCATGGTTTAATAAATATAAGAAAACAAAATATAGAGGCATGACTTACTTAGACTATCTTAATAAACATAAAACGAAAAAGCTCGTAGCTAAACTAAAAAAAGCACTATACGGCTTAAAACAAAGTCCTTTACTCTAGTATAACCTATTAAAAAGGGTCCTTAATGAATTGGGTTTTTAATGCCTTCCGATAGACGAAGTAGTGTTTATAAACAGCACACTAAAAATAGCTATAGCCGTCTATATAGATGATCTTCTGTTTTCTAGGCCTATATAGCGTTTAATAACCTAAGTAATAGATAAAATAAATAAAATCCTACCGATTAAATTGTTAGGAGAGGTAAAAGACTTCTTAGGATTATCTATATATATAAAAAGAGATATAAAGGAATGATATATATCTTAAGCAAATTATATAAAGAATAAGATAAAAGAATTTAATAAACAAAATATAAGAACCTCTAATACACCTGCTATAAAAGGCGTGAAATTGAATAAATTAGGAATAAAAACCGCGTTAAAAAAGATATCCTCTTATACTAAATGCAAATAGGCTCTCTATTCTTTCTCGCCCTTTTTATAAGGCCTGATATCTTATATGCTGTTATATCCTACGCGAGATTTTCTTCTTAACTAGACTCTTCGCATTTTAAAGCTCTCGATGTTATATAGAAATATCTTAATAAACTTCCTAACCTTTGCTTATACTATAACTATAATATACCGGCACCGGATTTTCACTTTATAGCTTATATAGATTCTAACTAGGCTAATGACCTTATAGACCGACGATCGGTCTCTAGATACTATTTCTTTAT
The DNA here is from genome assembly GCA_012934285.1 of Ophiocordyceps sinensis. NCBI lineage: Eukaryota > Fungi > Ascomycota > Sordariomycetes > Hypocreales > Ophiocordycipitaceae > Ophiocordyceps > Ophiocordyceps sinensis. Next base: position 10,854,243 of record JAAVMX010000004.1, read on the forward strand.
ACGGAATAACCTAATAAGCTGGTTATATTAAAAACAAAAGTCTATATCGCTATCTACTTCCGAAGCGGAGTATATAGGCCTTAGAGAGGCTACTAAAGAGGCCTTATACCTATATAGTCACTTAAATAGCATAGCAAAAGAGTTGTCTATACCTATATTAAGAAAAGTCCCTTTAATATTTTCTAATAGCTAATTAGCGCTTAAAATAGCAAATAACCTAGAATCTTATAAACTTCGGAAATATATAGGCCTTGCCTATAATTTTACTCGTAATAGTGTCTAGCTAGGCGAGATAGAGGTCTTTTATATAAAATCTATAGATAATATTACTAATATATTTATAAAAGAATTAGGGCATATATTAAAAAACGCTCTACGATCTCCTCGCACGGCCGCCGAGGTTAATACCGGATTATAAAATCAATTTAGACTCGAGAATCGGATTCCTTAGACCCGGTTGCCCTTAGGCGCGATAGCGTATCGGGGGACGGACGCGGCCTGCGAGCCGATAGACGTTAACGTCGTAAGAAGGGGGTTAAAGGCTAGCGTATATAGCCTACCGACTACCGACGAAGCGCCCCTTAAGCCCGACGCGGGCAAAGAGAAACTAATAGGAAGGGATAGTGCCGCTTACCTAAAATTCGCGGGTCTAGTGCCTAAGGAGGCCCTCTAAGGCGTCTAAAGGGCCTTTAAGTCCGTTCTCTAAGATTACCTAAAGGAATAGGAGGAGAGGATCTAAGCGGACGCCGCGGTCTCTACGACCGTAGGCTAGCTTAAGAAATCGGTTAAGGAATTAGTAAAGGAGGCTATTAAGGCGGCGCTCTTATTAAAGCAAGCGTCGAAGTCTTAGGCCGACGTAGCCGCAGCCGCGGTCGCGGCTACTACCGTCGCGCCCCTAACGCAACGCTAGCCCGCGCCCGGAGGCGCTAGCGGCATCTATAACATTAGGGCTAATAGCGAAAAGCCGACTCTCGCCCGCTACGAAAACTAGCTTATAGTCCGATATAAGGGGATCGCCTTAAATGTCTAACGTAGAACCCTTTAAGCGATCGTTAACGACGTTAATCGTGCCCTTAGGGAGCCCGCCGTACAAGCGGCGTAGGTCCTCTATAGCGGCGATATCGCGCTTATATTTAAGCAGAATATAAAGAAGTATAAGGCGGATAGGGAGTAGCTAAAGAAGGCCTTCGGGAAGGAGACGATATTATCCTAAGGTGGTTTTATAGTAATTGTAAAGGGCGTCCCGATAATAGTCCTTTAGAGAGGGGACGACGCCGCCCTAGCAGCCGAACTAGCTAAAGCGAACGACGTTAAGGTTATCTACCTCTACCCTAAGAAGGCCCGCATAAAGGCGGGTATAAAAGCGACCTTAATTATTACGGTAGACGGCGTAAAGGCGGCGAATAGGCTCTACGACTTTAGCACGGTAATATAGGCGGAGATTTTCGATATAAAGCCCTTCGACGATACAAGCTAGCCGAGACAGTGCTACTAGTGCTTTTAGTATAAATATATCGCGAAATACTATACGGTAAAGGCGACGTATAAGCGGTACGCGTTAAGACTATACGACGAAGCTATATATACGGCTACTATAGAGTAGATTCTATACCGGTATACCCTCTATAGGGGGAGATATATAGCGTAGGATTGGCACTGCCCTAAGGTAGAGAAGCTTTAGGATAGGGCATAGGAGGCATACTCCTAAAGGCCGAGGCGTTTCGCCGCCGCAGCGACGCCGACGATACGCCTTAAGCCGGCGCTACTTTATATATAGCCCTCCCCTCTTCTTACCGCGCTATAGACGTCGCCGTCGAAACGGCGACGATAGGATACCCCCCCCCCCCCCGCTACCCGCCTTTCCCCCCCGGCCGGCCTTAAGATATTACGAAGGCTAGTCGGGCGCGAGGCTAGTCGACTATTCGTAGGTATCTACGGTCGCGGCCGGCCTTAACGTCGGCTAGGGCTCGTACCGCTACGACCGAGGCCGCGCCCGCTTTTAATAACGACCCCTTTCCCGACCCCCCCTAATATTAGATATCCTTTACTAAAATACCGTAAGGATAGGCGTAAATATACACCTCGCGCTTATCGCCCTTAAGGCGTACGATATTACAGCACTTTAGGAGATACTAATTAATAGTAAGATAAAAGCCTTAGCGTGCCTAAGGCGGTGCGACTATAGGCTCGTCTTTAGGGCGACCCGGAGCGCGCTATACGTCTATAAGAGGCACGGCATTAATATATAGATAAGCGACTAAAGGGCAGACTAGTATAGCGTTACGTTTACTAATTTTAATACTATAGTTTTTTTAGTTTACTCCCCGCTAGTTAACTCCCCCCTCCTAACTACTCCGCTCCTTAACCTCGCGGCGAAATCGTTACGCACCTAGTGCGTCTTCGTTAAGGACTTTAATAGCTATCACCCGCTTTAAGACGCCTATAGGCGTACCTCTAAGAATAGCGAGGACCTCCTAGAGCTAACGGCGCGATAGCGTCTTAGGCTTATAACCCTTAAGGGCTAGGTTATACGCATCGCCTCTAAGGGCTAGAGGAACGGCACGATAGACCTTACCTAAGCGTCTTAAGGTCTAGGCGTAACGTACCGTAGAAACGCAGGCCTCGTTAAGTCGGATTATATATCGCAACGGCTAGAGGTAGATATAAGGCCGCCGACCTACCGGCCGGCGGCCCGGACGATAGGACTTAACCGCCTTTAGAGAAAACTCGACCTAGATAGGGCTTAAGCGGCGGCTGTCGAGAGGTTCCGGCTAACTAAAGGCCGCGCTAACTACGCCTACGACCCTTAGGGAGGTCGAGGCATACGCGGACTAGGTGGTTACCTAGCTAACCGAGATTGCGAAGGACTACATACCCGAGGCCTAGGGCCGTGCCGACAGCCGCCCCGACTAATAGACTATAAAGGTAGACCGGTATAATAGGGAGGCTACACGCGCCCTCTAGGCGTTCTTAGCGTCCGGCAACTAGACGACCCGGGAGACGTTAGACGAGGCGAAGATAGCCCTCTAGCGTGCCGTCGTTGCCGTATAATAAGACTCCTAGCGGGAGCTTACCTACGATTTAGCCGCTAACTAAGCCCTCCTTTAGAAGATCGAGAGGTAGGCGCGGCTCTAAAGCGGCAGCCTAATATAAGCGATATATATCCCTAAACTAGAGAGACCGAGCGACCCGGCGGGGCCGGCCCGCACTTACGTAGAAAAGGCAAAGACCTTTATAGCCCGGTTCTTCCTACCTTCGGTAGCGAGAGGCGAGGGGGGCCCCCGGGCCGCCTAAGAGGCCTATATAATACTATAGCGTTTTATAGTTAGCGACGTTAGGTCGGCGGTTAGGAAGATAGCGTCGTAAAAGGCCGTAGGGGAGGATAGTTTAGCGGGGCATTTCTCCCCCCTATTTAATAAGGGGGAAAAAGAGGGTTATATAACGTACTAGCACAACCCAAGCGTACAAAAGGGAAGGGAAAGGAGGAAGCATTTAATCACACACACAAAATTGATATAACGACTAAATTAACTTAATTTGCCCTCTTAAAGATTTAACGATTTCTCCTCGAGGGCTTCTTCCTATAAATTATTAAAGAAAGACGATTATTGCCGTATAGCTTCTACGACACTCGCATCTAGTCGGTATTAGCATAATTAAATAATCCTAAAAATACGAAGAGACTAATTAAAATAGGAGCCCGAAAAACATAATTTAAGAGATTACTCCCCGAGTAGGATATCCTAACTTACATAGAAATCGACTAGCCGAGGCTATAATACAACTACCCTACGAATTTCTACTATTCTTCCTAACTGTAATAGGGTAGGCAGAGTAATCACATAGGTGCCCTTTATATAGGTGTGGAAATCATCTATAAAGAACTAAGTATAGGCGCACCTATGCATACGGATATATAGCTCTACGCACGTACCCCTTTGTCCGCACGTGCCCCTTACCCCTATCCGCACGAGCCCCTTACCCCTATTCGCACGAGCCCCTTTCCCTTATTCGCACGAGCCCCTTTCCCCGCCCGCACGTGCCTCTTCCCCGCTCGTATATAAGAATACGGATTAGGTCGTAGACCTAATCTCACTAATAGTGGAAGACCCTTATATAAGACCCTTACCCTATCTAAGTGAAAAATAACGACGTGTTACGTAGGGCCCGGCCGCGCCTTAGGCTGCGCGGCTCGCTTTAGGGAGCGTAAAACGCACCTTCTTTCGTTATGTCTTTGCCGGCAACGTAGCGTCGGGCGGTCCGTCGTTTTCTCTAATAGCCCTAAAGCGCTCTTTAAAGCGATCGAGCGCTTTCGTATCTACGAAGTCCGCTGCTAGGTGCTACGTCGGGTCTTAGTACCCTTACTACCTTACGAAGACCTCGCGCCTACTACCGCGGCCGACTTTCTTCTATTATACAGTAAGAATTTACTCTATTAGGAACTCTTCTTCTCCCTCTACTAGGATTACGGGGGGCTATAGGTCCGCTATCACTTAGCCGGGCATTAGATCTACTGCTATACGACGAAGAAGGTCTATGTTAAAATTAGGGTAAATCCCGTTAGGCAGTCCCTTTAGCTCAACGGCTTACGGGCTTAGCACTCTCTTAACCGTAAATTTTACGTGTAATTAGTCGAGCTTCTTTTTCGGCCTAGAGGATGCGTAGTTCTATAAGTCTACTTACACTTTATTACCTACCGTAAATCGCTCTACGGGTTTTCGCCGTTTGTTAGTATACCGCTCTTAGTCCTACGCTGCCGAGGCTATTAAAGACTAGCAGAAGTCCGAGACCTACTTAAGTCGCTATATAAAGGAGGCTACGCGCCCCTCCGGGCTATTGCTAAACGGCTTTTCTACTACTATATCTACGGCGATAGGAAATAGGGATACCGGTTTATACCTATATAGTGCGAAAAAAGGTAATATACTAATTAAAGAGTAATTTCTTCCGTTAAGCGCTATTTGCACTACGGGGAGCTACTTATCCTAGTCCCTTTAGTTACGGTCTATAACGCCCCGGAGGTAAGCCTAAACTTCCTAGTTAAGCCGTTCTAGCCCCCTATCGGTTTACGGATAATATGCTATGCTTAGCAGCTATATTATCTATAGCAGCCGATATAGGTGCTACTAAAAGCGGCTTTTTTAATTTAAGCCCTTATCGCTTATAATTAACGTTAGCTACTAATAGTATTATATATAGCATATAATAAAGCGCTCCGCGTAGATCTCCGCTTCTATAGAAGGCATAGGTTCTAATATAACCTCCTTACTTAGATAGTCCTTAATTACCTAAAGGTTGCGGTTGCCGCTCTCTATAAAGGGGAGGTCTATAATAAAGTCTATCTAAATATACGTATAGAACCGGTCCGGTATAAGGAGCGATTTAAGCAGCCCTTTCTTAAGCGTACGCTAAATCTTCGTGCGCCTATAGACATTATAGTTATAGAGGAATCGCCTAACGTATAGCTAGAGGAGCGGCTAATAGAAGTCGCGGGATACGGCGGCAACTATTCCTTCGCGGCTAAGGTAGCCGACGACGCTAGCGTTATGTACTATTTAAATAAGCCGTCCTTAGAGCGCGTTTCCTTCCTCTAGCTCTAGGGGAGCGTCTCTTACTATAGCCTTTATAGTTATAGAGGAACTAAGAACCTAAAGCCGTCCGCGGAACCGTAGGTGCCTACGTAAGTCTACGTAGTAGTCGGCTACCTATACCTATAGGTTAAGCTTAAGGTCGAATCGTCGTGCTCTTGCCTCTACGACGCGGCGCACGCTCCTATAGGTAACGTCCTAAGCTGCTAAGCGGTCTTACGTGCGTTAAAGCTCTTCGTCTTAAAAAATCCGTCGGTTAAGACCTATATTAGTAGTTAGCTCTACGTCCTACGCTTTAAGGTCGTCCCGGGTCGTAGCCGCTGCGAAGTCCGCTTCCTAAGCGTCGGGCTTTACGTCTTCTTCGATTATCCCCTTCCTCTCTAAACTAATTAACGAATTATTATCCTCCTCCTCCTTACTATCGTCCTCGTCCTTATCGCCCTTATTATTAACTAAGACTACGCTATCCGCCCCGATAAGCGTTGCTCTAAGATATATATATAGCGCTTCCTCTAGGAGTATTTAAAGCTCTCGGGCATTATAATCTTCGTTAGAAGGCCGATCTTAATCTCTTTAGGATAAAGCGTCCGGTACTATAGCCTCTTTTTTAGGTCGGTACTTAATCCGAAAACGGAACCGCGAAAGGTATTCCACCTAGCGGGCCTATCGCTTAGAGAAATAACGTCGAGTTATAAAATACTCGAGGTTACGATAGTCTATAAGGATTTCGAAGTTCTTATAGCTATAGAGCTCCGCTTACTATTGCTTTAAATAGCTAATTATAGCGAGTATTTCCTTATTATAGATAGCGTAGTTCCGTTCGACAGGGGGTAAGCTTATAGGAGTAAAAAGCCATAGGGCGGCGTTAGCCGTCTACCTCTTGCGAAAGCGTGCCTCTAAGCACGAATCTACTATAGTCCGCCTTAAGTATTACGGGATAATTAAAGTCTTACTATAGTAGTACTAAGGCTTACGAAAATAGGTCCTTTAACGTCTAGAACGCCTCTACCTATACGGCGCTTTAATAAAAGGCTACCCTTTTGCCGGTAAAGGCTACGAGCGGACCGACGATACGAGAAAATTAACGAATAAAAATCCGGTAGTAGTTCGTAAATCCTAAGAAACTCCGCACACCCTTTTGCGAAGTTAGGGCTATCTAGTCTTAAATAGCCTAAATCTTTACGGGGTCCGCCTATATACTAACGCCCGCGATAGTAATAAATCCGAGGTATTTAACCTAGCGGACGCTAAATTCGCATTTATTAAGGTCGAGGTATAGGCTATGCTCTAAGAGCCGGTCTAGTACCTTCCGCACTTTATCTATATAATCCTCTAGGCTGCCGCTTATATAGATAAGAATATTATTAATATAGGCGGAAGCGAACTCGTCTAGAAATTCGCGAAGAATGCTATTAATATACCGTTAGAAGGTGCTAGGAGCCTTTATAAGCCTAAACGGTATTACTATCTATTCGAAAAGACTATAGCGAGTGCGGAACGCGGTCTTTTATTTGTTACCTTCCGCGATTCGCACCTTATAGAACGCCTAATAGATATCTAACTTAGTAAACTACTTCGCTTTAGCGATATTACGGAGTGTCTCCTTAATAAGCGGAAGTAGGTAACGGTTAGGTCGTATTATTGCGTTAAGTGCTCGGTAGTCTATATAGAAACGTAGTCCTCCTCCGGGTTTCCCTACGAATAGCACTAGAGCGGCGGCCTTAAAAGAGCTAGCCTAAATAAACCCCTTATCTAAAAGGCCGCGTAGTGTTTTCTTTAGCATAAGCAACTCGTCTTAAGACATCGCGTATAGCGGCCTAAAGGGCGGAACTATATCTTATCCGCGGGAATCCTTACGAAGCGGTATCGCGTAGTTAATGCCGGGCTTATATAGGTTTAATTTATCGGCCTCGCTTTTCCGAAAGAGCGGTAGTAGGTTATAGAACTACGTAAGGATTATTTAACGTAATTCGGCTTCCGTCTTCGGCTTCTTTAGTCGTAAGGCTTTTTCGATATCCGCGAGGCTAACTACGTAAATAGCAGCCGTAGCGGCTTCTAAGCCGTATCGTCTACGGATTCGGTTAATTATGCCGATAAACACTAAAGCTATAACTTCTTTAGCCTCTCGAAGCTCTCTAGCATACTTAGTATCCTTAGGCTCGTTCTTATTAATATGCCGTAGCTAACGCTGCGAATTCCTATACTAAAGCCTTCCTTAGTGCGGCATAGAGTAAGACTCTATATAAAGAAGCTAAGGCTTTCTAAAGATTAGGTTAAATTCTAGCTAAAGGATAACGTATACTACGAGCAATTGCTTATACCCGTTAATCTCCGTAGCTATTTACGCGATACCTTTAATCTTCGCTTCTTTTATAGCGCTTAAGGCTCCTTATATATACCGAGGTCCTATATCTTTAACTAGCAAACGTAGTTCTCGTGCGAATGCCTTATCGATAGCGGCGTAGCACTAGCAACCCTCGTCTATAAGAGTAAAGATAAGGTTTATATAGTTAATAACAATAGGTATTAAGGTAGGAGAAGTCTTAATACGGTTACTTAACTCTTTTTTCTCTAGTGCTAGCGAATTAGGCTCTAGGGCCCTTCTATGCTCTAGAGCTATGCGTTTCCCTCCGCTCCGGTAGCGGCGGGGATATTATTATCCTCCTTAACATTAGACTTAAGAGAAGGTCGGGTAGCGCGAATCGCTATAGGCCGTTCGGCTCGCTTCGTAGGGCGAGCGGGACGATACGGGCAGTCTATAGCAAAATATCTATCTACGCTATAGCGTACGCAAAGCCCTTCCTCTCTCCGCTTTTAAAGCTCCGCCTTCGACACCTACTTAACTCACTATATAGAAGAGGAAAGCGCGCTACCTAAGGCGGCGGATAGTATCCTCGCTCTTCTACGAGCGGGCTATATAGTAGATATTACAACGTCGCCTTTATAGTCTACCGTAGTGTTAGGCGTGGATCTAAGCGGCGGGAGCGTTATAGCGTTCTTAATAGTAACTCCTCCGTTCCCGTTGCTAACGCCGTTTATGCTAGCGCGCTTTTATAACTTCTAAAAGCTAGGGCTCTACTTATAGTTCTAGGCCACCTTCGTAAGGCGACCTACGTACTCCCGGAAGTTAGTAGGCATCTAGATAAGGATAAGCATCTCCTATAGTTGCGGAGTAATCGAATTTCGTAGCTATATAAGCTTAGCGCTATCTTCCTAAACGCTATTTCCGGCGGTATAAGTAATAGTCTCCTTAAAGTCGGGAAGGAAGTCCTTAAACATCTAGCCGTCCTTCTAAAAGAGGATCTATAACCTGTCTTACGCTTTTTCCTCCTCCTATACGTTGCCGAACGCGTAGATAAGGTAGTTAAAGAAGGCACGGGGGTCGTAGGCGCTACTAGGCCCGCTACTCTCCTAAAACCTAGATATCCGCCGTATCTAAGGCTCGGGTAGCGTATAGAGTAGCGAATACTAGGCGGTATCGCGGCAACCGTTAAGGCCTTACTTCTCGTTAACGGTAAACTTACTACGGAGGCGATATAAGAAGAAGTAAAAAGACTCTAGCTTGCTATCCTATATAGGCTACGGTAGAGGCTTCCTTTTGCCTAAGGCGGCTTTAAGGGCCGTCCTCGGGTTAGCTATACTAGCGTCCCTAGCCGCGGGAGAGTTCGTCGACGCAGCCGTAGGCGCGAGTAGCGTATCCGTAGAGGTAAGCGCCGTAGATCCTATTTTAACTCTAAGGACTTCTAGCAACCCCTTTCGTTTAACCGGATTAACGGCTATTTTCTATAGTAGCACTAGAAGGCGCTCTTCTTCCGCTATAGAAGGTACGGCATCCGTCGTCGCCTTGCTTAAACAGGCTTCTATTATTTCCTATTAAAGGCGGGCTTTTGCGAAGGCCCGCTTATTTAGCGCCTCTTATCGCAGCTATAGCTGCTAGGACCCCTCGGCCTATTGCTCGAAGACGTCCTCTATATCGTTGTCTAGTAAGTCAATAATAGCAGCTAGTATTACTACGCGTACCGCTTTTATCGTAGCGGCCTATCGTTCTAATTAATATATACCGCTATTATAAAAGCGGGACGTTGTCGTATTAATAAGTCCGTAAAAAAGAGAGATAGATAATACTATAATAGGGTAGGCAGAGTAATTACATAAGTGCCCTCTATATAGGTGTAGAAATCATCTATAAAGAACTAAGTGTAAGCGCACCTATGCATACGGATATATAGCTCTACGCACGTACCCCTTTATCCGCACGTGCCCTTTACCCCTATCTGCACGAGCCCCTTACCCTTATTCGCACAAGCCCCTTTCCCCGCCCGCACGTGCCTCTTCCCCGCTCGTATATAAGAATGCGGATTAGGTCGTAGACTTAATCTCACTAATAGTCGAAGACCCTTATACTAACCCTTAGTATAGCGACTACTGCGCTTGCTTTAGGGTGTGTGCCCTTTCCTCCCTTAAAATAGCCTCCTAATAGGGCTTATTAAGGCCTATAAGGAGCCGTTGCTTAAGGCGCTTACGGTATTGCTTAACGTTAGTTACGACGTTAGGTACTTTCTAAGACGGTTTTAACATACGGCTATTATCGTCCTACCGAAGCCCGGGAAGACAGCGGCCTAGCTTTAATAAGCCTAAGGGTAGAGACTAATCTCTCTCTTTAGTACGGTAGGGAAGATCCTTAAGGCCGTAGTCGTAAGGAGGATCGTAGACGTAGCGGAGGCGTATAACCTCCTGCCCGAAGGGCAGATAGGAAATAAGACCGAGAGGTCTATTAAGATAGCGATACGACTTATAATAGAGCTCGTAAAGACGACGTAAGCGTAAGGAAGGGTAGCGTCGTTTCTTTAGCTCGACTTTAAGGGAGCTTTCGATAAGGTAGACTATATATATCTCGTCGAGACCCTCTACTTAAGGGGTTTCCTAGGTTAGGTTATTGCGTAGGTCGGGAGCTTCCTTAAGTAGAGGACGGCCCGGCTTTACTTCGATAGCGCGCCGGCGGAGACTTAAGAAGTGCCTACGGGCGTGCCCTAAGGCTTGCCCCTCTCCTTAATCCTCTTCCTTCTCTATATCGCGCTATTATATAACGACCTTAAGCTAAAGATAGGAATTACTACCGTCGGCTTTACTAACTATATAAACCTCTTAGCCTACGGTAAGACCGTAGCCGCGACTATATAGCGATTAAAGAGCGCTTAAAAGAAGTACGATAAGTAGGTAAAGGCGGTCGACGCTAAGTTTAAGCCGGAGAAAAGCGAGCTTATCTACTTTACGAAGACCTATAAGCTAATACCGATAAAGCTTCGGCTTAAGACGAATATAGTCCGGCTAGTCGAAGATAGGCGGTTCCTTAAGGTTTAGTTTAACCGAAAGCTACGATAGAAAGCCTAAGTTAAAAAGCTTAAGACGAAAATAAGCAATATAGGCGCTAGCCTTTACCGGGCTTATAGCGTTTATATAAGGCATATAATTGCGAAACGCGAGAACGGTCTATGCTAGCGTAGTTTAAAGCACGCTCGCCTATAAGGCGTCGACGTTCTATAACCCTACGCTTAGAGGAGGGAAACCTATTAGCTTAATAAAGGCGCTTATAGTATATTAGTCGAGCTGCCTATAGGTAATAGCTAAGGCGTTTAAAGCGACCCCGATCTAGAACCTAGAGATATAGACGGCGGTCCTACCGCTCGACCTTTACCTTAACGACCGCCTTACGTAGTACGAGGAGCGCACTAAGGAGTTAGGCATAGTAGACTAAATCTAACGCGCTTACGAAAAGCCGGCGAGAGTACTGCCTTAACCCCGTCGGCCGGCCCGACCGCCCGGCCGGCCGTACGACGCGTGGCTTTAGGACTAATGCCCTTAGGGCACTATAACGGAGGAGGCGGTCTTCTACGATTAAGAGGCACGTTAGAAGGAGGATCTCCGAGTAGCGGAGGCGAAGCGACTACGAAAAGCCTAGCAGCCGGCAGATATTAACCCTTACTTTAACCGGCTAAAGAAGGCGCTAAAGGTATATAACGGTTTATATAAGTATAAGAGCTCCGCGTTTATTTAAATCCGGACCGGGAAGATCGGTCTATAAGGGTTTTTATTCCACTAGAATATTCCTAACGTCGACTCACCGCTCTATCGGTATAGGACTATACGTAAAACCGCGTTCTACCTCTTCCTCTAATGCCTTACCCTCGCTAACGTAAGGGCGGCCTTACTAAAAGGCATCCGACGTAAGAGCGACCTTAGGGCGGCGCTTAACCGCCCCGCCGCCGCTAAGCCGCTTATCCGGTAGTTCCTTAAGCACCGCCTACTATAGTAGTTCCGGGCTACGATAGCCCTTACGGAGAAGATAGACCGCCGTAACGCCGGCGGGGGGGAGCTCTAGGAGTAAGACGACGAGGCTTCCGACGTAGGCCCCCTTTAGCGTTTAGATATATTTAAATATTCGATCATACGCTTACTAAGATTTATTTTTCTACGTTCTAACCGGCTAGGCGGGGCCCTAGCCCGCACCCTATCGCCCGCGTGCCGTCTACGCGCCGGCTTTACTAAGTTAGACTATCCGCCCGACCCTAACGCCCCCGGGTCTGCCCGGGCGGGGTAACCTTTATTAAGCACTAGACCGGCGGTAGTAAATAAACTTAATTAACCTCCGCGAACACAGGCCGCAACCGGCCCGACGCTAAGATAGATAGACGTTATATAGGTTTTCCCCTAGGCCGCTTAGTTTTTCCTATGCTAGCTAAATGCAGGGGTACTAGGCCCGTTAGGGCAGCTAGAGTGCTTTAATAATAATAATAATAGGGCATATATTATTTTTTAAATATCGAGGTCTTTTAGGCCTTAAAAAGAATCCTATATATAAAGATAAATAGAGGTTTTTAGCTGCTCTTTCTTATGCTTTCTTCTAGCTTTCCTCTACATACCTTTAGTTTTTTCCTTTATATAGGTTTACTAAAGAGAATACCCTTAAGTGTTTTCCTTTATAAAAGGTTTTCTAAAGGTATAAAATATAATAGAGTTTTAAATTTTTCTCTATATAAATAAGAGTTTTTCCTATAAAAATATGATTTTTAAATAAAGAGAGAGGTTTTATTATTAGTTAGTTATAACAGACATTTATAATACGCACTTCTTTCTTATAAAATAAGTACCCTTTAAGAGAGGCTATAAGGGAGTAAATATCTCTTAAACTAGATATTGTATAGGTATATAATAATATGTATAAAATCCACTATTTAATATTGTATAATATATTTGTATTCTAGTTGCATTAGCCAATCGGGGTGATAAGATATAGGAGTTATAGCATAAGGTGTAAGTGCTAAGATAGATACGTCGGTACTTATATATCTCGCTTACAACTACCCTCTATTCCGTAATAGAAACTCCGCGATAACGGTACGATATATCGGCAATGTCTTAAGCGCGTTCCTTTCTCCGGAAATAGCGCTATTAGACAGCACAATAAGCTAATTTATATATACCCTAGTTCTAAAGATATTTAGCTATAAGAAGGCGCCGATGTCCCTAGCTAGACAGACTATTACTAGTAATTTAAGAACCGCTTTCTTCCTTAATTCTGCTCTAATCTTCACACTTCTTGCATCTCTATAATCCTTTACTATTAGTCTTTATCTTAATGTAACGCAGCCACCCGCGCAACTATAGAGTCGGGAGACAGGGATACATGCACGATAGATAATGCATTTTAGCTCGGGGACTATTCGGCCATTAGTCGCTAACTAGTCCCCGACAACCCCTCTCGAGGCCTAAGGGTATATCCCTAAGGCCCCGACACATCTTAGGAGAGGGGCAAGCTTTAGCCTTACCACGAGAGGGCAACCGTATTGCAATAAAGGATCATTCGTACTTTTGACTATCGTTCCTACGTTCCTAAACGTACCTCTAGTCTGTCTTCTTATACTTAATCTCTTATTAGATATAAGCGATCTCGTTGAGAGTATATAGACTAAGATCCCCGACGCCGACTACGAGAACTAGTCGGCGTAGATAGATATCTTTGCAAAGAATTTAGCTAACTACGCTTATCGCTAGAAGCTTAAGAAGAAGGCCGCTCCCCGTTCGTAATTCCCGCCGACGCCTATACCTACCCCCGCCTAGCTCTTATACGGTAACCCTATAGACCTCGACCGACTCTCTAATACTAAACGATAGTTTAAGATCGATAATAAGCTCTATATAGCTTACGGACAATTTAAATACTAAAAGGAGGCTTACGAGCCGGCTAAGACGGCTAATCCGCTTCTAATGCCCCCCCGCCGCGGTAGTCCTTAGTTTTAGGGCCGAGGCGCCCCCTCCCCTAGCTTCGGCCGAGGACCTTAGGGCGTCCGTAGCGGTAGGTATAGCCGGGGTTAGTTCGTTTATATAGCCGACTATAAATAAGGCTATATCCTTAAGGAAGAGGATACGGATTTATAAAGCGAGCAGCCGGCGCTAAGGCTACTGCTAAAAGATATACCCCTACAGTAAGTCGCTCTTAACGGTTATATATAGGGGAGGATAAGAGGATTAAGTCGTTGCTTTTAGATAGAACGGATATTCGGATTAGTTCGTCGAATAGTAATAAAAAGTTAATCCTTTTCTATATTTATCTCTCCTCTATGTATAACCCTTAGTCCCTTTACTACGTTAATACGTTATCCCTCGTAGATTCTAGCTATACTACCGTAGCGTTTGTTAACCTTTACGCTATTATATAGAAATATAACGTTACTATAAAAAAGCTTTTTAAACCTAGACCGCTCCGACTAGCCGACAGCGTGCCCTTTTTATAGATAACGGACTGTTTTATAGCCTTAATAACTATTAGCAAATATATAGAAGTTATGCTCTTTTTTATTACGAGCCTATCCCCTTTTACCTTAATTATCCTAGGCATCCCCTAGCTTTAGAAATATAAACTAACTATACTTTAGAAATCTCTTTAAGTCCGCTTCGACTCCTATTACTATATAAAATACTGCCTGCATTTAAGCATAATAGTCGAAAATAGGATAGCCCTTAGGACTCCTATTACTTATGCGCTTAAAGTATACTAATTACGTCGAAAGGTGTATTTCTCTAATGTCGTAGAGATTTAGACTACCCTAACGATTACCCTAAAATAAGGGGTCCTTATAACGGTAGAAGATATTCTAAAACCCCCTTTTTAGTAAAAAGAGATCGATATCCTAAAGGACTAGACTATCCTACCGGGATATTATATACCTTACTTAAAACCTATAGACTTATCTACTAAAGAATATCTACTTAAGCCGGCACTATATCCTTTAAACCCTAGCTAACCGATTCGATATCCTTTATATAGAATATTGCTATTCGCTTAGGATACCGCCCGCTTAATATACCCGATTAGCTCTTTAAACTCCCTTAAGACCTAAGCCTTTAAGACTACTCCGCCGTAGACTACTTTAGTAGCTCGCTTACTCCTTATTCGTCTTACCGCCGGCCGCCGCTACGTTCCCGCCCGATAAGGCTAAAAGAAACGCCCCCGCCGGCGTGTACGATAGGAAGATTAAATACCCTTAGATATAAACGATATCCGCTACGTACGCGTAGTTAACTTCGTTTAATTCTATAGATAAACCGTATCTAAGCGATATAAATTAGTATATTTAAACTAGCTAAGCTAGTCGAGGAGGAAGAAAATCTACAACTCCTTAACGAACTCTTGATAGGCCTAATCAAGGTCTTAGAACTATCTAAAACCTTTTTCTAACGCGTTATTACCGGGGACTATATAATAAAGTTAGCTTAGACCGCCTTCCTTAAACGTTTTTATACCTTTCTTTAAGCGAACCTCTAGGATATAGCTAATTCCGAATCCTTATTCTAGAGGGTTAATAAGGCCGATATAGAAAAGTTCCTCTAAGTAAAACCGGAAGTAATAGAGGCAGATATTCTAAAGAAACTCCTAAAAGAGTTCTAAGATAAGCTTCCTTATTTCCTTCCGAAGAATGCGAACGAGCTCCTTCTATACCGCCCTTAGGATTATAGGATTAAACTTACACTTAGCAAATAAGCTCTATTCTATAGAAACCGGCTTATATTACCCGCGGAACTCAGATATATTAAGAAATAGATCGATAGAATGCTTAATAAAGGCTTTATTTAGGAGTCTTCTTCTCTAGCCGTAGCACTACTAATCCTCGCCTATAAGCTAGGCGGTAGCGTCTATATCTACTATAACTACCGAAGTCTAAATTAGGTTATAATTAAGAATTAATACCCCTTACCTTTAATCCGCGAAACGCTAGATTCTCTCTACGACGCTAAGTTTTATATAAAGCTAAACGTAATTACTACGTTTAACTATATCCGAAGAGTCTTACTATTTGCATAGCACGAAATCTCTATTTGCATAGTGAGATACCTAAATCCCTACTCTTTCTATACGTACCCCGCGCGCCTATATCCCGCTACTAAATTTTTAGTATAGGTATATAGCAATTAAAACGGCCGCGCAAATCGTATATAGCCTTAATTTTGTTAATTTAATAGCTATAGCAGCGCGCGCGCCCTACTGCGTGCCCTACTATATGCCCTCTACTACGTGCCCTCTACTACGTGCCCTCTACTACGTGCTCTACTACGTGCCCTCTACGGCGTGCCCTACTACGTGCCCTACTACGTGCCCTACTACGTGCTTTCTGCTGTATGCCCCCTACTATATATTCGGCTCCTAAATATATGCTTCGTGCCTTACTGCGTGCTCTCTACTATATACGCGGCTGCTTAATGTATGCGTCGTGCCCTACTGCATGCCCTCTACTATATGCTCTACTGCGAGCCCTACTGCATGCCTTCTACTGCGTGCCCTCTACTATATATACGGCTCCTTAATATATGCTTCGTGCCCTACTGCGTGCCTTCTGCTATATATACGGCTCCTTAATATATGCTTTATGCCCTACTGCGTGCCTTCTACTACGTGCTCTCTACTACGTGCCCTCTACTATATGTGCGACTCCTTAATATATGCTTCGTGCCCTACTGCGTGCCCTTTACTATATATACGGCTCCTTAATGTATGCTTTATACCCGGCTATATGCCCTACTACGTGCCTTCTACTACGTGCTCTACTACGTGCCCTCTACTGCGTGCGCGGCTCCTTAATATATGCTTCTAATGCATTAGGCACTAAGAATATATATATAAAAAAGGATAATTCTATTAGGTAGGCGTAAGCCCCGGGAGCTAGGAATAGCTCCTTACTATCTTATTTATAGCTGATTATATTAGCCCCGGCATATAGCATAGAGGATGCTTTATATATATTAGAATGCCGGCTTAAAAAAGGAAACACTACTACGTATAGCAGTTATAATATAATCCTAATTAGGCAATTAGGAGGAATACTCCTATTGCCCTTAATTCTTTATTTTATTCTTATAAGTTATACTTATGCTTGCTAATAATTATTCCTCTAATCGTTCCTTTTGCTAAGCGGCCTTAGTCTTGCTTTATATAGCGCACATAGGAGGGCGACCTTATAATTCTATAATAGCTTTAGCGGAGACTTAGTCGGCTTAGACCTATTGGTTATATATAGCGGCCTATCCTTTCTATCGTATTAGGTATTCGGTTATAGGTGACTTTAAGCGACCGATGCGACGAATACGGATATCTATTAGGCGCTTAACTTCGTAGTGCTAGTCTCCTTCGTTAAGCGCTCGATATCGCGAGCGGCTTCGATAGGCCTAGGCTCGGATTCGACATAATGCCTTTTATACGTAAGCGTAAGGTGCTAAATAAAGACAATAGGGTGGATTCTAACTTAGCTCGGGAGGTCGAGCTCTACTATAAGGTCGTTAACTATACGCTTAATTACGAAGGGACCCTCTCGCTGCTACGACTCTTTCTTAAGCGGCTGGCTAGGCTTATAATAGCTTATATAAAGCTTTAGGTAGACTTTATCGCCGGCTTTAAGAAACACCGGCCGGTGTTTCGCATTATACCGCTATTTAGGCTTTCTAGCCGCTAAGTCTATAGCTAGGCTTGCTTATCTACGGATAACTTCTCGTAAGTAGGGCAATTCGTCCGTAGTAGTGCCTAGGATATTATCGATAGCTTCTAACGGTCTACGTATATTAAAGCTAAAGATAGACTTATAGGCGGAGATCTTTATACTAGCGTTAAATACCGTGTTTAGACTCTACTAAAGGGCGGGGATTATTATTTTCTAATCTAGGCTAAGATCCTTAATATAGGATATCCGTAAAGCGGTCTTTACGGTCTAATTGCGCCGTTCGGCAAGCCCGTTAGCCTATAGGTAGTAGGCGGTAGTTATTACAATCTTAGTGCTAAATGCGCTTTAAAGGCCTTTCTAAAAGTCGGATGTAAATTTGCGATCCCGGTCGCTAATAATAGTTCTTAGTATACCTTAATTAGAAAAAAGCAACTAACGGGATAGGCTTTAAGTCTAGTCCCTTATGCCGTATTTAGCGTTGCCTAGGATTAGTAGGCATCTCTTACTAGTTAGGCAAATAACCGTAAGAAGTTAGTTAAAGATATTAAAGCCTAAGATCTACTATAAGGAGCTTGCTAATAGCGAGGGCGGTATATCGGTTATAAAGTCTATCGCAACGCTTTATATTAAAAGTAGCGGGGGGCGAATAGGCTTATAGCTGCCGGTAAGGGTCTAACGGTCTATTTAGCTAAGGCAATAGGCTTTATAGGCCGCGATATGCTTCTTTACCTAACGAGTGACTCTATAAATTAAGTATATCTCTAAGTCCTTAATTATATAGACGACGCTAAAGTAATTCTTATCGTTATAAGCTGCCGAGATTATAAACGGGACGAAGGCGGTAGGGATATATAGCCGGGTAAAGCCGTCCGGGCCTTTATAGTATAAGAGCTTATCGACTATAAAGAATAGTATACCGCGGCGCTTAATTTACGCTTTCGTTCGTGCCCTTACGTTAGTAGATATAGCTATAGCTATAGCTTCTTTTAAGGGAGGGGAAAGACTTTCGATAGCGTCCTCGCTATCTACGATTATTTAGAGTATTCGCTTATAGTAAGGGTTATTATCGTAGGCGACGGCGAATTCCCTGTGTTTTTTAAGAGCTATAATAGCCTCGGAGGCTATAAGCATATCGTTAAGCATAGTAAAATCGGGGCGGCGATAGTTAAGCAGCTAATCGGACTCCTTAGCTAATAGGCGACTAAAGACGTTAGGAATAAAGTTCTTCTTGCTAAGGAGGTAATAAACCTCGATGTCGTACTCCGAGAGGTAAATAGAGGCTATAACTAAACGGCGGTTAGCTCGGTTAGTACTAAAGGTATCGAGGGTTCGCTTAGCGACTATCTACTTAATCGCGGAGTAGTCGGTAAGGACTACGAATAAGAGGGTTAACGATTGCACCGTAGTATGTATCTTCTTTACAGCCTATATAAGATAGGCGACCTCTAGCTCTAATAGACTATAGGACTACTCGGCTTTAGTTAGGGTGCGGGAGAGGAAGCAGATAGGCATAATGGCTTTAACCGGAATAAGCTAGCCTAGCTGCTAGATAGCGCTATCGCGGAGGTAGAAAAAGACGGCGGCGAAGCCTCGCTATAAGGAGGCATTAATCTAATAGAATAGCCTCTTCTATAAGTCTATATAGTAAATTATACGGCTAGAAGTAATTTCCTTCTAAAGGGAGGCG
This sequence comes from Ophiocordyceps sinensis, assembly GCA_012934285.1. Lineage (NCBI taxonomy): Eukaryota > Fungi > Ascomycota > Sordariomycetes > Hypocreales > Ophiocordycipitaceae > Ophiocordyceps > Ophiocordyceps sinensis. The sequence goes on from JAAVMX010000004.1 coordinate 10,873,505, forward strand.
AAGTAGAAAAGCTCGGCTAAGGTCGTCTAGAATAATATAACTCCCGTATAGGACTTCCGCTTATTAAAGTTCTCGTTCTTAACCTTACCGATTAAGCAACCTTAGGCTAGAAGACTAGTCTTACGTTCTTATAAAGGGGCGATAAAGGCGCCGTAGTATAGAATAAGATTGCGAATATACCTTATAGCGCCGATATAGTGTTTAAGAGCGGCGAGGTTATCGGGGAATAAAAGCTTAGCGGAAGCGGTAAGCCTATGCGTAATAGTACTTATCCTAAACGCGTCGATACGAAATCCGAGCAACTCTATAGAAGGGTAACCTATAAGGGAACGAGCTTAAAGGGGGGTATATAATTGTTATTAATCCACGAAGGGACATAGCTATAGACTAGATCTAAATGTCTATATATACGATATAGAGGTTACGTAGGATGATATATAATATAACCTAACACTATGATAGTATATCCCCCTTAAATCGGCGTTCGACTTAAACGCTTAAAAGGGTTAATAGGTTAAGAAAAACGGAGGAAATCCGTGTTAACCGGTCTTAAAAGCGGGCCTAATATAGAATAAGAGAGAAATAGAAAGAAATAAGGGGTAAAACTAGGAAACTAACGCGTGCCGTCGTAATATAAATTATATTAATAAATTATACTTATTATTACTTAGGCGAAGGGGAAGATATAAGGAAGGCTATATAAAAGGCCGGTTTAGGCTTAGTTAGGTTAAGGGCGTAAAAAGCCTTAAAGTCGTCCTAGCAGCCGTTAAGGTAGGAGGAGTCCTCCTACGTAGAAGGGCTATAACGCTATTAAACGCGATACTTAATCTTCCCGGAGGCGTGCTAGCGTTACGCGAGGATAGAAGAAAACTCCTACTCGAGGTGCGCGTTATCGCCGTCGTCGTCGCTAGGGGAAAGGAGAACGCCGTTATTAGCGGGCCGGACGTTAAGCTCCGACTAGCCGGGCAAAGGGGGCTCTTAGGTCTTAGTAAGGAGGGAGTAATAAAAAATAGGGTAAAGGCGGCTGCCCTTAGGGAGGCAAAGAAGGCACGCCGTCTTATATACCTTAAGGACCTTATATAGGCCCTCCCGCTTATAGTCGAGCTTCTTTATAGGGCGGAGGGTCTAGATCTAGCGGGTGCTAAGGAATACTATATCGCCGGGCTAGTACGCTAGGGCGGGAGTCCGCCGGGCGTCCGCGTGGCGAGCCTAAGCGGCTTAGGCATCCTTAATCGTATTACGGAGGAAGTTAGAGATACGCTAAAGACGGGAAGCAAGCGCGTTACCGCGGAGGTATTCCTTCCGCTGCTAGGGGGTTATGCTAAGTAAGGGGGGACTAGAGGGCTCGGTGCTAAGCTTTAGGTAGAAGCTATAGTTAGCGAAGAAAGGGGAAAGGCCGGTAGATTTAAAGACTTAATTATTAGTAGTAAACTTAGCGAGGGGGAGGAGGTCGACCTAATCGTCCTAAAGGTAGGTAGTATAATAACGAAGGTAAACCTTTATCTAGGCGTTCGTAATCTTAGTCTAACCGTCGGTCTAAGGGTAGTAGGCGGAGCTAAGGTAGAGGCGGTAACTAAGGCAACGATTAAGCTACTACTAGAAAGCCGAAGTAAACTAAGTGCTATAGTCGCTAATAATAAAGGCCGGGGTGCTATAAAGGGAATAAACGCGGGAAACGAACGCGTTAATAATATCTTTAATAGTTATTAAAGGTATTATAACGTAGTAGCGTATCTTCGTAAGGCGGTCGACGATAACGAGGATATTAGAAAGCTTAACGCCGTTGCGACGGTAGATAGGGAGGTCGGTAATAAAATCGACGGATATATCGGTCTATAGGGCGAAGGGAATACTTAAGGGCTAGAGTAGGCCTTAGGGGGAGGAACGAGGGGATTTAGCGCGTAGGCATATATAATAGTTCCGTACGAAGCTAGAAATAGACTTATATATACCGGGCTAGATATAGGACCGGCGGTAGAGGCTAGCGGTCTTCGTACGTCTAAGGTAGCCGGTAAGGGGGGAAGTATAAGCGCAAACGAGGATCTAAAGAATTAAAGCGTCGTTAAGGGGAACGAAGAGCCGGCCCTAGAAATAGAACCGGCCTTAGACCTTAGAGAGAGCGGTCTTAAGGATCGAGCGGAGGGGGGCGCGAAGGGGGTAAGGCTAGCGGGGCTAAAGGGACTAAAGAGCTACGCGAATAGCGGAGATAAGCGGGGAGGAGGAATAAGCCCGGTCGATAAGGTTATCGATCGGCTTAAAGTCGTCGAAGGCGTAAAGGTTAAAGCAGTCGGAATTATATTTATAAATTATATTTATAAACAAATCGGACTCCTTAACGGTATTAAGGGTAGTAGTAATAATATCGGGGTAAAAGGAGGCATTAACCTTAGACTTAAGGAGGATAACCTAATATCGGTAGTTAATCCTCTCGTCGGCTCGGTCGGTAAGGGAGAGAAGGCGGGAGCCGGGCAAGCGGCTAAAGGCGTCGGGGAGAATAGCTTAAGAGCCGGGCTAAAAGACGATCTTAAAATTAAAACGACTAAGGAATTCGGCCTAGCGGGCCTATTGCTAGTTAAGGAGCTTCGTAGTTATAAAATACTAAAGATTCTTATAGTCTAAGGCTATCTTAAACTTAGGTAGGCCCTTAAGCTTAAGGCGCTACTCCTTAAGAGATTTTATAATCGCGAGGAGCTCTTTATTATAGATCTCGTAATTATACTCTTAAGCGGAGTATTTCGACGAGAAGAAGGCAATTAGATAATAACGACTATCGTCGAAGAGCTATATTAGCATACCCCCGGCGGCTTAGTTAAAAGCATCTATCTAAACTATAGTCTTACGATAGGGGTTAAAGTATACGAGGACTAAGGCGGTAGTAAAGGCGTGCTTAAGGGCTTCGAAGGCGTAAGCGCAAGCGGGAGACTAAATCTAGGTGGTAGAGTTCTTAGTAAGGGCGTTTAGAGGGTTCGTAAGCCTAGAAAAGCCGCGAATAAAACGCTAATAAAAATTAGCAAATCCTAAGAAGAGCCGGAGGTCTTTAATAAAGGAAAGGGTAGGCTAGTCTAAGACCGTACGAACCTTATTAAGGTCTATACGAATGCCTTTATCCGAGATAATTAGGCCGAGGTACTTAGTCTTAGTAACGTAGAAGTTATACTTATCTACGTTAAGCTAGAGGCCGGCGGTATTAAAGCGCTTAAGAACTATATTAACGTAGGCCTAGTGCTCCTCCTATATCTCCGAGAAGATTAAGACGTCGTTTAAATAGGTAGAGTAAAACTTATTAAGGATACCGTAAAGGGCTATATTAATAAAACTCTAAAAGTAGGATAAGGCGGCGGTAAGGCTAAAGGGAGTAATATAATACTCGAAAAGCCTATACCGTATAGCAAACGCGGTCTTCTACTCGTATCCTTCGGTAATACAAAGGCGATTAAACGCTATAATAACGTCGATATTAGTAAAAAACTTCGCCTTCCGGATATAGGCGAGAGTATTATAGACAAAGGGTAAAGGAAAACGGTTCTTAATCGTAGCCTTATTTAGGCCGCGATAGTTAATATAAAAACAGCCGCCCTTACCTAGCTTATAGGTAAGTATAATAAAGGCAATAGCGGGGGAGGTAGAGCGGCGGATAAAGCCCTTCCCGAGCTGCTTGTTAACGTACGCGCGGACGATCCGGTTCTCGGCTTCGCTAAAGGGACGGGGGCGGGTGTAAGGAGGCTATATTCCCTCCTTAAGGTTAATTTAAGTATTAACGGTATAGTAAAGGGCGAGCTTATCGGCCTCGCTTTTAAGCTATATATAGATTATATAGTAAAGCTCCTTAAGGACCTTACCCTAAAGCTCGTCGAGCGTATAAAGGACCTTCTCTTACTTCTTAAAGAACTTAGCGATATCGTTAAAGGAGATCTTATTAAGGTAGATCTTATTAAAGTAGTCGTCGACGAAGTCGTAAAGGCGGGGGTTAAGGCAGGCTTTCGCATCCTTAGCGTTTATATATCTAATTAAGACGGCCTAGTAGAGGTCCTTAAGGATATCTTAATCGATAGGTAATAAAGGCTTAGTAGGCAAAGGCTCAGCGGTAAAGGCCTTAATTAAGGTCTAAGAGGTCTAGACTTTAGGCTACCGGTAGAATATTACTATCGCGTCGACGTTAAGCATTCGGACGTTAAACGCTAAATTATTAAAAGACAAAAAGCAGAAGGGCTAAGGTCTAATAACCTTACGACTCGGCCGTAATATAGGACGGCGGTAGCCGGCGGTCTTATAGACGGGACGGGGGCGGGGAGGTCGAATATAGCGGCGAGGGTAGAGGGTAGCCGGGGAGTTAAAGTTATAGCCGGAGTTAGAGTTAGCGTCGTTAACCTAGCGGGAGGAGTCTAGATAGGCGGGTTTACCCGCGTCGGGGGTATCCTTAAAAAACGCCGAGAGAGAAGGGCTAAGAGACGGGGGAATAAACTTAAGAACGTCGCTAAAGCAAACGGACCGGACAAAGGCTAAGGGACGGGCTAAGGCTATATAGACGGGAATAGGGATCGTAGCGGTAGGAATAAGGATCGCAGCGGTAGGGGGTTCGCCCTTATTATCTAAGTCTCTAATAGAAGGGGCGGTAAAGAGTTCGCCTTCGTCGTTAGAGTCTTTAATAGAGGGAGCGGGGGGAAAACGAATTATATTTATTAATAAGTCTTACTATTTGTCCCGTAGTAAATCTCTATTCGTCCCGGAGGTACCGAAGTACTAATATCCCTGTATCTCCCCGTATCTCCCCGCGCTACCCTACGCCGACACGCAGTAAGGCATACAGCCGGGCAAGTAGAGCACGCAGCCGGGCAAGCAGAGCACGAAGCATACATTAATAAAGAGCCGCGCACGTAGTAGAGGGCACGCAGCAGGGCACGCAGCACACGCAGCAGAGGGCACGCAGCAGAGGCACGCAGTAGGGCACGCAGCAGAAAACGCAGCAGAGGGCGCGCAGCCGGGCACGAAGCATACATTAAGGAGCCGCACACACAGCAGAAGGCACGCAGTAGAGGGCACGCAGTAGGGCACGCAGCAGGGCACGGAGCCGCACACACAGTAGAGGGCACGTAGTAGAGCACGCAGTAGCGCACGCAGTAGAGCACGCAGTAGGGCACGCAGTAGAGGGCACGCAGTAGAGGGCACGCAGTAGAGGGCACGCAGCAGAGGGCACGTAGCAGAGGGCACGCAGCAGAGGGCACGCATATGGCCTGCTAGGTATACGCACGCAATTTAGGTTGGCGGTTGTAGGCGCGGGGAGATGCGGGGAGGTGCGGGGATGTATAGTACTTCGGTACCTCCGGGACGAATAGAGATTTGCTACGGGACAAATAGTAAGACTCTTATTAATTATATTCCTTCCGAAATAGGGGCGGGGGGAGCCGGGATAGGGCGGGTAAGGCGGGTAAAAGGTGGCCGAAAGGCCCGGGATAAGATAAAGCTAATAGTCCGAAAGGCAGGAGGCTAGACAAAAGGGGGACTAAAAGGAAAGGGAGTTACTACGCTAGCTAATAATAAGGTCGTGCCGGCGTAGCTAAGGGAGGCTAAGAATAACTTTATAGCTAAGCTTCGTAAGAAAGAAGTAGATAGACTTAGTATAAGCGCTAATCCGGGAGACCGAAAAGGCCTAATAAGTAACGGAGCCGGACTTATAGTCGCTACTATCGGCGAGAGAAAGCCGGCGTAGGAACTAGAGCTAGCGGATAGGAAGGGCAAGGCGGTACGCGGTCTAAGCGTGCATAAAGGCGTATCCGGAGCAGCCGGAGTCGACTAAAGCACTTATAACGATATCAGCGGACATAAGGGATAAAGGCATAAGCAAAGCACGCGGTTGTATTCCCGTAAGGAGGCAAAGATCCTCCCTAGTGTCGAACGAAGCTATAAACTTAGATACTAAGAGCTTTATCGCGCGATAAGGCGAGGGAGCTATATATTTCCTAAGGACGGGGAAAAAGCAGGGAGGTCGTCTACCTCGCCCTCGATAAAGCCCTGCTTAATAGCGCGAACCTAGTAGCGGGGGGGAGGGGGTTTAAGCAAGCGCGGGGCAGACGTACCGCTACTATAGCTACGGCCGCGGCTAGAGCCGGAACCGGCGCCGGGACTAGCGCCGGGACTAGCGCTAGGGTTAGCGCCGGGATTAGCACTAATACCCTTATTAAGGTAGGTCCGGGCGGTATAAGTAGCGGTAGCCGGCTAAGCGTAGTAGAGGCAAAGACGGTTCTCGAACCGCCGTTGCTTTTTAGCGTTAGTAAGCCGGGCCTAGAATGCATTAAGCTGCATTAGGTCACCGGCGGGAGGCGCGGGCGGGGTAGGTAAGGTAGGGCCGGTGCGAGCGGGGTTACGAGACGGCTAGAGCTAAGAACGGGCCTTAATACGCTGCTAGTTGTCCTAAAGCGTAGAATATATTTTAGCCTAGGCCGTGAAGTTATTATAGGCCGGGCATTCGACCTATAGAGCGGCGGCGTTAGTAAGTTCGATAGAGACCTTTAAATAAAGGTAGGCGATATAAGCGGTGCCGTTAAACGATAAGTCGGCTTAAAGCTAGGTAAACTTCGAATAGAAGTCCGGCTAAGAGATATTCTTTATTAATAAAGCGTTAAAGTCGGCCTCCGACTAAGCGCGGGTAAAATTAGCATTAAAGACTAAGCTAAGGTCGTCGGTAAGGGCTTTAATAGTAGTATACTACTAATTAGCGAAGGACTTATTATCGAAGACGTCCTAAGGAACGCTAGCGATAATAGAGGCGGCCCGGCTAGTAAGCCAGCTAGCCGCGTAGAGAATATAGTCTTACTCCGTAAGGTATAAAGCGGCGTCTTAACGGAGCTTAATAGCAAGGCCGTTACACTAGGTCCGGAAAGCCTCCTAACGTTGCTTCTAAGTGCTAGAGTCGCCGGCGAACCTCTTAGGGTCGGCGATATAAAAACGGGTAAGGGTAAAAGCGGGGGCGGGGGTAAGGGCCTAGTCTTAAGCCGCGTCGCGTTCGGTTAAGACGAGGAGAAAGGACGTAGCGCGGTTAAGCTAACGCTAAAGATCGGTAGTATATTTTTAGGCAACGGCTGCGTGCTCTTAAGCGATAAGCACTCCTATATCTAACTTAACGTAAGCATTATTAAGGCAAGTAAGGGCCTCGATCTAAAGGGCGCGGAAGTCGGGAGTAGCGTTAGCCTAAATATAGGCGAACGTGCCGAATATAGGCCGTTAGGCTTAAAGAAAGGCGGCGAGGCGGGGGTAGTAAGAAACGTACTTAGTCTAAGGCTTTAGGTCGGTAGGAGCCGGCGGGGTAACGGCCGGGGTAGCGGACGGAGGATCGGCCTCTATATAGTCGGTTATCGTAGATTATAAGGCAAAGGGTAAGGAGGGAAATCTATGCAATTCGCGTCGAGACGGCGTATCTATACCGGGAAAATTCTAATAATCGAGGAAAACTTAGTCGAAGGGGTCCGGCGAGGAGGCGGACTTACGTCGCAAAGAAAGGAGATTAGAAAAGAAAGGGGTAAGATAGCGAGATTATTAATTAAAGGCAATAGGATAAAAATAGTAGATTAAACTATAAGGGAACGAGCTTAAAGGGGGGTATATAATTATTATTAATCCACGAAGGGATATAGCTATAGACTAGATCTAAATGTCTATATATATAATATAGAGGTTACGTAGGATAATATATAATATAACCTAATACCGTAATATAACCGATCTAGCTTTTAGTAAGGCTTATAGATAAATTAAGCGATATAAAGAGCTTAAAGATAGCTTTAAGATATTAAAAGTATTCCTCTTCTATAGCGGAGTAGATAATAATATCGTTAATAAACGCACGGCTATAGTCCTAGTATAAGCGGAGGATTTAGTCTATATAGCGTTAGGCGTACGCTAGGCTATTGCGAAAGCCGATAGGTGCGACTATTAAGCGCTTATAACGACGACGAGGGGTGCTATCGCGCTAATAGCAAAAGCCACTAGTAATATTAATTATATTACTGCCCCTTACGTACACCTTATAAAGCCGACTACGAGCCGTACCTATATCGCACCTTACACTTATCCCCTCTTTAATAGCAGTATGTCCTAGGCTGTATGTATCGCCCGACCTCGACCACGTGACCTAGCGCGCTATAGGCCTCGGCAACCGTAGGCAGGAATAACCTAGTAGACGTTAACCTAAGACGTAGATGCCATCGTCGCATTGCCCTAATGCGCCGCCTCTACGGGCGGTACGTGAGCTACGCCCACGCCGATGCACCTGCCTTACAGCCAGCTGCCCCAAGCCCCTTTCTTTAAGGGGTCTCGAACAGGAAGGCTGTTAATTAATGTCACAATTGTAACGACGACGAGGGGTGCCATCGCGCTAATAGCAAAAGCCACTAGTGACATTAATTATGTTACTGCCCCTTACGTACACCTTATAAAGCCGACCATAAGCCGCACCCGTGTCGCACCTTATAGCGCTTTAGACCTTAATAACTTATAATAGTAAACCTGCCTTAATGCTTAAGTTTAACTTAAAGCTAATAGAAGAAGGCGGAAGCGTCGATAGTAGTAATAAAGCGGGCGCTTAAGAGCTTAGCAATAATAGAGCTTTATAAAGGCAAAGGGTATAAGTCCGGGATAGTAATACTATTAACGGCACGTAGGTTAATAACGACTCGGCCTTTAGTCTCGCCTTAGGCTATACGCTAGACTATAAAGATAGGTGCTATAAACGGCGTAAGCTCGTCGGCTTACTCTAAGCGACCCTACTTATAAAGTAGGTTAAATATATCGTCGATAACCTTCCTATCCTAAAGCCCTTATAGGTAAGGCCTTTAAGCGACTTGTTTTTCGTGCTAATTATCGATTAAGGGAATTATTAATTCTTTTCCGGGTTTTACAATAGCGGTGCCTATATCTCGCTAAAGCTAGGAGTATTTTTTAAAAAGCCTTTTAATCCGCTATACGAAAGAGGGACTATAGTCGAAAATATAAATACCTTCTTTAGTGTATTTCTCTTAAAGCTCTAATAGGCGCTAAACGTGCGTTTAGTACGGAATACGGCTAGAGAAGGGATCCTTAATTCTATCCGTAGCGTCTATCTTAATAGCTACGGTAGCTACCGTTACGTTAAAGGCAGCTGCTATAAGGTTTTAAGAACCTTAGACTACTTACTAGGTCTTATAGAAGAAGCTATAACGTAGGCGTAGATAGAGTCGGATAGCGAAGGCGTCGGAGAAGTGCCTAGAGCTAGAGCTTCTATAGGCTAAGGCGGGGCGGGACGCTATAGGCACTTAAGGACCTCTTAAGTAAGCGGAAAGGTGCTCGCAACGTTAACCGATAAATTAATAGAAGAAGCAGTAGTAGTAATAGCGGTTCCTACGGAGGAGGATAGCGTAGTAGCGGCTTTAAGAGTAGGCGAGATTGCTATAGATAGTGTTAGAGCCTTTATAGCTAATTTCTAAGATAGGGCGGTAAAATAGCTAGACTCTTAATACTCTTATATCTAGCTAAGCTTCTACTTACGCTTAATAATTAGGTTAGCGTTTATGCTATTAGTAATAAGAATATTAAGAAGAGATTTAGCATCGACGATACTATAAATAGCGTTAGCGTAAAAGGCGAAGAAAGTATAAGCGCGGTCTTTAGCGAGTTCTTTCTAAGATATAAGGACTAAAAGGGTAATGCCGGGCGGTATAATAGTCTTTCGGACGGCCTTAATACGGCGAATAACTTCGTAGGACTATTTATAGATATCGAATAGGATTTTAAACCCGTCGAGCACTTTAATGCGAATAACCTCTTTATTATAATCGAGGGATCCTCGGTATAGCTTAAGGAAGGCATTGCCGAGGAGTACGCCGGCTTTTACTTTAGAAACCTAGGCGGAGTAAGTAAACTTAGCTATAGCTGCTTAAGCAGCCGGACTAGCTATAGTACCGCGTGCGTAGAAGGAGAACGTAGCCTAGTCCTCGCAAAAAGAACGACCGTTAACTCCGTTAATAGTAACGGGAGGCTTCTTCTCGACGGTATAATTAAGAGTCTAAAGAAGGTCGCGATTAATTATAGGCTTACTATAGCTAAAGTCGGGGCAAACTTAGACTTCCTGCCTACCGGGTTTAGTAGAGACCTTAATGCTTATATAGGAGTATAAATACGGCGGGGAATCCTAATCCTACTAGGGCTCCTCGGCTTTAGCTTTTAGGATCTAATTTAGTTAGGGTACCGTAGTAGGCGCTGCGTGAAAAACAGGCTCCTTAATAATAGGTGTAGGAAGAATAGGCTCTAAGGTAGCGGGGGCATTAGGCTTAATAATAATAGGAATAATAACGTTCCCTACGGTAATAGGAGGGGACTTCTTATACCTAAGACAGAGGTAAGAGAAGAGGGCGTTGCGAGAAAGAAAAGAGGCCTTATAAACCTTATAGGTTAAAGTGTGATAGAACGGTTAGAAGACAGAAGACAGTCTAACCGGACTAAGTCTCTAATAGTCAAAGACTAATAGAGGGCGTTATTTATCCTTAAAAGCTATAGGGGCGGAATAGTAAGCAGAGGAGCACTTAGGGTCACTTATACCAGACCGGCTGGCTAAGTCTAAGCAAGCAGGGGTAGTCGAGGCTAGAGCACTAAGGGCACTACCAGAAGAGGTGTAGGTCACTTAGTAGGCAGTTGAACTAAAACTGTGATAAAAGCTAAAGAAGAAAGGAAGGAAGGAGAGCCCGAGGAAGGGCGGACTAAAGTTCCTTTATATAGCTCTTCCCGTCCGTCTAGACGGTCCCGGTACGTCCCTTTCCTTCTAGCACCTTCTGCCACGTATCCCTTGCACTGCCCCGAGCTGATGCGGGTCCCCGGGGCTACGTAGGGGCTGTATAGGTCGGCTGACTTAGAAAAGGCTGCCTCCCGCGTCGTTCTAAAGCCCTTATAGACTAATCTAGGTTATGTGGGTCCATTTATACACCACGTGCATAACGTTATATGGGTGGGTCATACGACATAAGTCGTGTGACCTCCTTATGCGGAGGATCGGACGAATAATCGGTCCCGAAAGCCGGGAGGGCTATATTAGACCTATAGCTCCCGGTGGTCTAGGTGTCGGTCCATTATACGGGGCATCGAGCCAATCATCGGGTCTTATTAGGCAGGGGTGCCTAATAAGATCGTCGGCGTGACCGTAGCTGCGTGGTGCGTCCCGTACCTAAGGAAGCTAAGTCCTAAGGACTTAGGTTCGAAAAAGGGGTGTGTCTTAGGCCGAAAAGGGGTGTGACCGGATAATAGGTAAGTCCGGGGCGAATATCTTTATGCTAAGTCATAAAGTACTAAGTAACAAAGTACTAAGTACCCCGGTACCCTCGTACTAAGTATTTCCGTACTTAAGTCCCTTAGTACTTAAGTCGTCCCGTACTTTAGAAAAAAGAAAGTAAACTAGGAACCTAAATTAGTAGTTCTATAATATAAAGGCTTAAGCGCGCGTTCTTTACTACGGAGCTACTGCTTAGATATATAGCAGTTAGCGTATATATAGTCCTTAAGCACGGAGGCGAGGGCGAAGGTACGGTCTTAGGTGCTATATATAAACTTACCGGCCCTTTTAGTAAGGTAGCGCGAGTTTATATAGCCTACGAAGTTAGCTTCCGAGGAGGCGTAAGAGGACGCGTCGTTCTAAAAGTCGTCGTTTAAGTATAGCTCGTTACTAGCTTTATCGCCGCTAAAAGCAGTCTTTTTATCGGTCTAATACTTCGACTTAAAGCGTACTTTCTTCTTATTATCGTTAACTTTATATTTACCTCGGCGGTATTCCGATCGGTTTTCTCGTCGGTCGTCCCGGCGAAGGTAACGCTTATCGCGGCGTAGCGGGCGTAAGCTTAACTAATTACGGTTATTACTTAAGCTTCGACCTTCGGGGCTACGGTTGCAATTATAGCCTTAGTCTCGATCCCGACGGTTAGTCTAACGGTAGTTATTGCCTCGGTTACCTTAACGATAGTTATCGCGACGATTATCGCGACCGCTACGATAACGGTTACCCTAACGGTAGCTATTATTATAGCGACGGTTATCTTAGCGATAGTTATTATCCCGACGAGAAAAGCTACCGTAGCGAGAACGGTCTTAGTCTCTAGAGATATATAGCTTAAAGGAGGCTATAATAAAGGGCTTCCGTTCCTTAATAATGCGAATCTATTTATCGATTAAGGTCTTCTTCGTAGGAATAGGAAGAAGCGAGGAGATTTAGACGGTAATAAAAGGATAGATAGCCTTAATGGTTTAGGCATCTTTGCCTATCTTAAGCTAGCGGGCGAGCGAAACCTTTCTCTAGATCTACTACGCGAGAGTAATAAAGCTAGAGGACTATATAGATATTATATACCTTTCTCTATAAAATTCTTTTAAGACATCGGCGTTAAGACGCTTAAAACGCTTAGTTAAGAACTTTTAGAAGGTTTTAAAAGGGGAGGAACTAAGGATATCGTATTATTCCGCTATAAGCTTACTTATATACTATATAAGAGCTCCTCCTATTAAGAAAGAGAGGTAATATAGGTAAAGGGCGAATGGATCCTCGTCTTAATAGATCCTTAAACGCTCTACGAAAAGGTAGACGTCTATATAGATATTCTTTCTATCGCTAAGAGTGATAATGCCTAAATTCTTCGGATTATATTTATTTAGGTTAAAAGTATTTATATTATCCTATTTAAGGCGTTTAGTAACAGCCTTATCGTTATAAGCCGAGGAGGAGGTATAGCTCGCCTCGTAGTGCCTATACGTATTTAAATAGTTAGACTTTAGTAGTCGGCGGATAAAACTATTATTAAATCTAAAAGCATTATTATTATTATCGTCCGAATCCTTCTATCGACGAGAGTAAAAGGCATACGAGTATTTAGATAACTAAGACTAAAGAGAATAATATATAACCTAAGGTTGCTCCTTAAGGCGATACTACTATCTAATAGAGTATTGCTTAAATAAGCGAAGTATTCCTTACGGACGAGGAAGAGGTTACTCCTTTAATTATTAACCGTTAGAAGGGTTTCTGTCGATTATTTACGAGTGAAGAGGCATAGCGTAAACTAGCCGATATACTAGAGTTATCGTAGCATAGAGAGGAGTCTTTTTATCTAGAAGATTGCTTACGAAACGAAGATACGAGTGAATTCCCTTTCGCTAAGTGTTAGCGTACTATAGATGCTTCTCTTTTATAGGCGGGAGCTCTATAATCTTAAGGATAGTCTCCGATTTAAAGGCTAAGGAGCTTAAAAGAATACGGGCTTACTTTATATACATTAGGTCTATATCGGTAAAGGTCTTAATAACCCTTTCCGTAGGTAGTATTTTAATTAACCTAAAGTAGCGGACGGCCTATTTTAATAGATTATTATAGTCCCTATCCTTTAAGGCTAGTAAAGCAGACTACTTACGTAATACCTCGGTTTCTATAAATAAGCGAAGGCGACGACGGATAGGAGCAGGATCTTTATAATTACTCTTAGATTCCCTAGAGGGGGCGGCGCTATAGACACTTTCCGGCGGAGCATATTGCTAAGTTAGTAAGCGAGGATAAAGGTCGTCGTCTAAACGAGATATAGAGCTTAACGGGCTTCTTTATTCTTAGCTATAGTAATAATAGCTTAAATAAAACGAGGGAAAAAGGCGAAGAGGTCGATAGATAGAGAAGAGAAGGGATTGCGAAAGAAAGAAGAGTTATAGGAGAAGAGAAAAGTCTATAGTAGGAGGTATAAGGTGTTTCAATTTTAGCGTAAGAACGGGTACGCGTAGGAAATCGAAAATATAGAGAGAAGAATTTTCCTTACGGCTAATTGCGTAAGGACTTAAAATAGAGAACTAGGTAGTAGACCCTAGTTCTAATAATGCCTAGAAAGGCGAGCCTCGTCGGATCGTAAGGGTTAGGTTAGTGGTTATATAGGCGTGCTAGCTAGGGTTATATAAGCTGGTTATACTATAGGTGTCGGGAGCCTTTAGGCGGCTTTTAACAAATAGCGAGAGCTTTAAGAAGCTCTTAACGAACGTATTATAGTAGAGCGAAGCTCTAGAGATAGGAAGGGCGTTCCTAATAGTAGCTTAAAAGCAGAAGGTGGCGAATTGCTACTAATTTTAATGCATTAAGCACTAAGAATATATATATAAAGAAGGATGATTCTATTAGGTAAGCGTAAGCCCCGGGAGCTAGGAATAGCTCCCTGCTATCTTATCTATAGCTGATTATATTAGCCCCGGCATATAGCATAGAGGATGCTGTATATATATTAGCTTTGTGCCCGGCTCCCGGCTGCGTGCCCTTTACTACGTGCCCGCTGCGTGCTCTTTGCTACGTGCCTTACTGCGTGCCCTCTGCTATATATACGGCTCCTAAATGTATGCTTAGTGCCCGGCTGCGTGCTTTATTAGGGTGGCGGTATAGTGTTTTTCGCACGATTTGCGCGGCTCTCTTAATTGCTATATACCGGCACTAGATTTTAGTAGCGGGATATAGGCGCGCGGGGTAAGCGCAGAAAAAGTAGAGATTTAGATATATTGCTATGCAAATAGAGATTTAATGCTATGCAAATAGCAAGACTTTTAACCGAATCGCCGAAGGTTATAAGTAGTTTACGGCGTTTATTATATATTTCGGACTTTTAAAGATACTAGTTACCCCTTTCGGCCTTTATAACGCACCGTTAACCTTTTAGAATTATATTAATTACGTGCTATATAATGCCCTCGATAATTTCTATATAGTATATCTTAACGACATTTTAGTTTTTTTATAAAGACTAGGGCAAAATACGAGAACTACGTGCGGATAATTATTTAACGCCTAGGCAACGTAGGGCTTTAGATCGACATCGGGAAGTTAGAGTTCTATACGATAAAGACTAAGTACCTTAGAATAATTATTTTGATATCTAGCATAAGCATAGACCTAGAGAAGGTATAGATAATTACGGCTTAAAACGCCCCGACCTTAGTAAAAGAACTCTAGTAGTTCCTTAGGTTTATTAATTTCTACCGCCGTTTTATTTAGGGATACTCTAGCGTTATCTCCTAGATAACTACGCTACTTAGAAAAGACTCCCGTTAGTCTTAAGGACCTAAATAAGCTACCGCGTTTAAAGCCCTTAAGCTTGCTTTTACTATTGCTCCTATCTTAGGCTATTTTAACTACTTAAAGAAAATAGTTATTAAAACCGACGCTTTAAATTAAGCCTTAAGAGGGGTCCTTTCCTAGATTATAGACGACGGACATCTTTACCCTATCGTAATTTTCTCGTTAAAACATACTACTCTTAAGTATAACTATAAGATTTATAATAAAGAGTTATTAGCGATTATTAAGGCACTTAAGGAATAGCGCTTAAAACTCTAAGGAACTACTAAGGCATTCGACGTTATTATAGACTATAAGAACCTTTAGACGTTTATATCTATAAAGGAACTTAACTAACGATGAGTACGCTAGGCTAAGTTCCTTTCTTAGTTTAACTTTAAAATTATATACCGCTTAGGCAATGAAGCGATCCTTTCTAACGCTTTTAGTAGACTCCTTAGCGATAGACTAGCTACTATAGACGCCGACCGACTCTTTTATCGCAATTAGGTAATTATCCTTAAAAAGAAAATCGATCCGACTATCCTAAAAGAACTCCTAGCCGATTCCTATATCTCGAAAGAGGATGTTAACGCAATCGCCGCCCTTAGATTAAATATATATAGTAAATCACTTAATAAGCTTATCCGCGAGGTATATTAATAAGATTATCTTACTTAAGATATAATAGCAATACTCTAGGACCTATACGCTCGACGCTAGCTAAAGCATATTCGGAAGCTTTTATATTACGATATATCTAAATATTAGTTAATTAACGGACGTATCTTTTTCCGCGACCGGCTTTTCGTCTTTAATACCTTAGACCTCCGCCTTAAAGTCGTTTATCGATCTTACGGTAATAGCCTAATAGGGTACTTAAAGAAGGTAAAAACCCTTTAATCTATTAAACCGAATATATTAATAGCCGAGAATTTCTTACTTCGCCGCTACGTTTATTAAAGATTATACTTTTTATCTTTAGACTAAAACCCCCCGCTTATCTCCCCCCGGATTCCTAAAACCCTTCGCTCTACCGGTCTATCTATAGGCCGATATATTAATTAATTATATTATAATACTCCTTAAGTATACTTAAAATAGGAAGAGTTATAAGAATATACTTACGATAGTTAATAGGCTTATAAAGATATACCGGCCTCTCTATAGAAAAACTAATTAACTCCTTTATTTATATAGTCTATCGTTTATATAAAGCACCCGATACTATTATCTCTAATTAAGGCATTTAGTTTATCTCTAATTTTTAGTAATAGCTTAGTACTTAGTTATAAATAACGTTAAAACTAAGCTCGGCATAGCACTTAAAGACTAACGGTTAAACCGAAATTATTAACGCTATAATAAACAAATATCTTCGAGCCTCTATTAGTTTTACTTTAGATAATTAGGTCGACTAGCTCTTACTCGCGGAACTCGTAACGAATAATTAAATAAACGAAATGACCGGTATATCTCTATTCTTCGCTAATAACGGCTTTAATCCTCGTCTCGGCATTAAACCTATAGGTCCCTAACCCCCGACTCTCTCGTCATAGGCGAAGAAGGAATTCCTTCGCGTAGACGCAATAGCTGATCGTTTCGACTATATCCTCGTTTAGCTTTAAGCTCTCGTATAAGCCTTATAATAGAAATATAAGGATAATACTAATATAAAGCGGGATAAAGGCTCGTTCTTTTAACCTAATGATATAGTTATAGTTTTATTAAAGGATATAATTACTAATCGCCTAAAAAAGAAATAGGATAATAAATAAGACGGTCTTTATCCTATTCTTAAGGTCTACCGCGGCGCTATAGTTATTAACCTCCTTAAGTATATCTAGGTTAATAAGTCTTTCTATACGTCTAAGGTACGGCTTTAGATAACGGAAATAATCCCGGGCTAGGCATAGATTAATCGAGAGGAACGACGTAAAGTCGTAAGCTATATCGCAAAACGCAATAACGATAGCAATATTAAAGAAATATAGGAATTTAAAGATATCTTTAACGTATACGATAACGAAGCCTTAACTCTAACTTATCTAATTAAATAGAAATATTACTAAGGACCGACCTAATAGCCCGAAGATAACCTAAAAGGTTGTCCTAAAGCTATCTAACGCTTTTATAAATGCAACCTAGATAAGCCCGGCCCCTTAGATTAAGCCCGCCTATAAAGGATTCTTTTACCGTATACTAATTTCTAGTAAAATAATATTTCTAGCAAACGATTTTAGCGATTTCTTAGCGATTTAAGGACTAAATCGTCTCTAGAGTGGGAGTACTATTATAGTACTATATTACATAATATAGTATATAGTAATATACTACGTGACATATAGTCCTATATATAAACGACCCCTTAGCCTCTATAGTTCTTCTCCTCTTTATAGAACAATAAGGTTATCTAGCTATCACCTAGTGCCGTAATACCTTTCGACCTAGGTTTATTAAACCGTTGATTAATCCTTCGTAAGGCATTTCCTAGACTATCTAGACCTCCGTAGGATTGTAAACAAGCTAAGAGAGCATCTTAGGGTCTCTAACGCCTACCGTATTAGCATCGCACGACTAAACTATCGCAAGGCGCTATAGACACCCCGAAGGATTAACCTAATCGATTAGTACCTTTAGTAGGAACTAGCATACCTTAAAGCCTTTACTACGATAACTCCTAACATCGAGGGAGATTAAGCTATCGTAGACTTCCTTAAGGCAACTATACCGCTAGACGAACTATAGTCTCGCAATTAGCTTAGTAAGCTACGCAAGCAGTAGTAGATTAGCAACGTTATTACGATAACCCTCTAGAGCGTTAGTAGGCTTTTTTACTCCGTAAGCCTCGATCGCAATATATATAGTAAGCCATTCGGGCTAGCAGGCGCGTTCTCTACACCCGGAGGAAATACTAACACGCCGGCTCGATAGGAATACGAGTGCCCCTACGGCATTAGCAAGAATCGCTATTTCTAAAAGCCTATAGACTATATGGCTTTCTATAAGGCTATTAACGGAGTCTCCTATAGGCCCGGGATTTCCGAGGTCCTAGACCGCGTTAAGAAGTATTATAAAGCTAAGGACTTACCGCGCTAGAAGACTACCGTCGAGGCGATTAAGGCCTTAAAGGGCTAGACGCCGCTAATATCGACTAAGCCGAAGAAACCGACGGGTTTAAGACCGCCGGCTTTAGCTTATATAGTAATATAATAGACCGTTAAAAAGCAGTATACATTTAGCATATCGCCGAACGCGTACGCGGCTATCTATCCGCTATAGAACTCGACCCTTATCGATAGTTACGCAAGCACCTATATTATTAATAAGCTCGAGCTTCTCCGGTATAACGTCGTTAAGGCGACCGAAACTAACATTGTGCTAGTTAGCGATATAGCGCTCGCGGTGCTATATAAAGGCACGCGGATTATTAAGAATATTGTTAACGGACCTAATAGTAAGAAAACGGAGCACCTAATCCTCTATAACGCTATATTCGTCCCCGGATTCTATACTTACCTAATTAGCGGGGAGAAGCTTAAGGACTTTAGCTTTTAGCTATATAGGTATAACAACTCGTTAAGGTACGGAAGCATTAAGTATAATAAGATACTTATAAGCTTTAAGAGCATATACGGCCTCTTAATAGCTAAATTAAAGCCACTTACGTCTTGCTTTACGTTGCTTAATGCTCCTTAGTATAAGTTATTAGCGGTTTAAGATAAGATTCCGCAGTACCCCTAGCGGCGAATCGCAGCATTAAGAAACCTAGTTCCGCCTAGGGTTAATATAGTAAATATTTAGCACTTAAGATTAAGGCATATAAGCCCTTAAGTACTTAAGCAATTATTCTTTTAGGCGAGAGGAGGACGGATACACGGCCTAACTACGGTTAAATACGAGGGCTACGCGCTAGGAAAAGCATATAAGCAAATCTCTCGTAGAGAGCCGGCTAATCGCTTAAGGCAACCTTTCTACCGTATCTTCCTTAACCTCTTCGACTTTAAGCTAGGCTATAACGGCCACCGATATATCTTACTGCTATCTAATAAATATAGTGGGATAATATTCTTATAGAGCATAAGTTTAAAGATAGATAGTCCTACCCTTATACGTAACTTTAAGGCATTAGTCCGCCGATATATAGGCGCTGTGATTTATAAGATAAAAATAGACAATAAGAGAGCCTTAGTTAACCTCTTAGAATAGAAGATATTAAAGTTCTAGGAATAGGCAGAATAGGAGGCATTAAGCTCGAGCTTCTGCCCGTATATACGAAAGAGCATACGGGAGGCGCGGAGAGACTAAGCGGCGTTACGCAATAACGACTCCGTTCTATAATAAGGAAGCTGCCTTATAACCTCTAGCTAAAGGCTTACTAAGCTATAGTTAGGACGTATAATATCCTACTAAGATACCGCAATTAGTAGAAATCGCCTAAAGAGACACTTAATACATAGTTTAATTAATATCTTCGCTAGTTCGGCCGGTTTAGCGTTATAGCGTATAGAGAAGCTAACTTCCGCCTATACTAGGACGGGCTTTACGCCTTTAGCTACCGCGCCTACCTTTTGCACCTTAACATAAAGGCTAACTTATATAAACGAGCCTTTAAAACATACCCTAAAGCGTATATTAGTTATCTCGTTAGCTACCACGCTAGTAACCTATATCGCGTCTAGGTTCCCTAACTTAAGAGGGTTATTATTGCTCGAGATATAGTATTTGACGCGAACTATTTCTTCGACCTATAGATAGAGGACCTATAAGTCCTAATATAAGAATATATCCCTATCGTCGAGTCGATCGAAATACCGATTTATCGCGACTAGAATACTATTCTTAATAGTTTTTTATAAGGGTTCGACGAATATATCCTAGGGATTAAGCCCTCTATTTTAAACTTAGGGGTAGAGGGCGTAGGTAAGGACGTAGGAGAGGCTTTAATTCGTATAAAAGCCTCCTCGTTAGCCTAAGCAGAGGCGGCGAAGCTATAACCTATATTATTACCTCCCCCTAAAGGACTTCTTACACTAGAATAGACGCTTAACCCGACGGGGCAAGGTCTTAAACCGACCGTAGGATTATAGGATAATAAGTCCGATACCCCTATCGTGCATCTATAGCCTAAAGAGCTAGAGTAACTGCCGTAGCCCTAGCTAGGGCAAACACCTCCCTCACCGAAGAGGGAAGCCTTAGCTAGGCAACCTCCCGACTAAGAGGAAGAGGTAGGCCTATAATAAAGTATATACGCTAAAGATCGCCGGGATCTTAATTAACGTAATACGACCTTAGCAGAAGAAGGTAAGGTTTCTACGGGACTACTTACGGAAGAAGCCCTAATATAAGAGAAGACCTATCGCCCTCGTCGAATACAATAAGAGCTCTACGGTATAGAAGCTATAAGGCAGAGCTCTCGACCGAGACGCATAAGGCAGAGGGATAACGTCTTAAATACCCTACTGCCCGAAGATCTCTAGCTAAAAGGAGATCTTACGATATTTAATTTAGTATTTATAGCCGTAGTCTAATAAAAGGCATATAAGCATTATCGAAATAACCTCGTCCGACTGCTTAAGCGCTATTTAGATCTTAACTACTACCCGTACGGGAAGGAGTTTAAAGAGGGCTGCCGTAAGGAGCTATACGACCTCCTCCGAAGAGGTCTATAGCGCCTCCTTAGCCGGGAGCGCGCTAAGGAAACCCTAATTCCGCTTAAATAGGTCTTCCTCTATAAGTTCGATAAAGATAGATACTTAATACAATATAAGGCACGCATTATTATACGTAAAGACCTCTAGGGCGATTAAGGCAAGAGACCTAAGCTATAACCCTCGCTATTAAGACCTTAAGGATAGTAGTGTCCGTAGCGGCGAAGCATAATCTCGATGTTCGGCAATTTAATATCGCTAACGCTTTTCTAAACACTAATATTAATAAGACGAAGCGGCCGGTCTACGTAGAACTACTAAAAGGGTACGTCGAGCTAGGTTTTCTTAAAGGAGATAAGAATTCTTTAATAATAGCCGAGCTCGATAAGGCTCTCTATAGACTACGCGAATCGCCTCTTCTTTAGTACAACGAGATATACTAAGTGTTAGAGGAATAAAGGCTTATCCGCGACGGCGAGGAGCCTTACGTCTTTATAAATAGTAAGATCCTTATACTAGTATACGTTAATAATATCCTTATCCTAAGCCCTAAAGGGATTAGCGTAAACGACCTCGTTAAGTACCTTAACGGGAAATACGAGGTCCGCGAGGAGGCCTTTAGATAGTATCTCGGGATTAGAGTTATCCGCGACCGATAGCTTCGGAAGATCTTCCTCTACTAAGATGCATATATCGAGAAGATTATACGTAAGTTTAGCCTTAATAATAATAGCAAAGCGCCGGCGGTTTTAATCCCGCCTTTTCCACTCGTTAAGAACACCGAATAGGCTTTCTTTCGCGAGATTAAGAACTTCTAGGAAAGGGTCGGGTTAATTATATATACCGCGATTACCGTAAGACCTAACGTAGCGCTCGCAGCCTTATAGCTCTCGAGGTTTTTAACGAACCCTTCCTTTAAGCACTTAGAGGCGGCGAACTAGTGCATCCGCTACCTATACGCAATAAGGTTCTTTATAATTAAATTCGATAGACTTACTATAGGTAAAGCTCTTATTATCGCGACCGACGTATCTTTCGCCGACGATCTCGATACGCGCCGCTTATTATAAGGCTATATTATAATGCTCTACGGCGGCTTAATCGTTTAGAAAGCGAGCCTATAAGATACGGTAATAACCTCGACTATAAAAGCGGAGCTCTTAGGACTCGAGCGTATAACGAAGAAAGGCATCGCGCTATTAAAGCTACTATAAGATATCTTAGAGGACCTTAAGCTATTAAAGATATACTACGATAACCTCTAGACTATTTGATTAGTAGTCGAAGAAGGCCGTATCTCTACGAAGCTCCGTTACATCGATATTTAGAATATATAGCTTATATAGGAATATAGGAAAGGGCGCTTTACGGTAGAATACATCCTAACGGCCGAGATACCTATAGACGGCTTAATAGCGGCGCTCCCGAGAGCTAAGTTTAAGAGGTTTAAAGCGTTGCTTAATTAAAAGGATATACGCGGGCGGATATAGGGAATAAAGAAAACATAGGAGGATTAGAGGAATAAGGACGGTCGTAACACTAGGGAAGGGTGTATTTAAGGCTTTATAAGCGCTTGTAATAGCTTCTTCTCGCAACGTTAAATTAATCACCTAACGCTTAAGGGTATATCGCATCGGAGCGGCGCCTATAAGCCCGAGCTAGATGTAGCTCGGTACCTATACGGTTATTATGTCTACTTGCGCACCTATTTAAGGTGCCTTATAAGACAGCTAGCCTTCTATAGAACTAGACAAGAACAACACAGTTTTCCCTTACTTTACTACCTTAATTACGCATAATTAACGGTATCTTAATCGCGCCCTCGGGTGCGGGTCCTTATAGGTCGGTGCGATAGATAGACTAGACGGGTATTAGGTCCTTCGTTAGGGCAGTCGGCCCTTACCGAAGATAGATCCCTAACTGCGCGGAAATTGCACGACCTTTAAATAGATTAATAGGAAACGTTCCTTAGCGTTAGGGTAATAGTAAAGCCCTCTCTTTTGCTATCCTAAAAGCGTAGTGCTAGGTAGTAGTAGCTATATACGGATATCTATTTAATGTCCCTATCTAGCTATATACCGACGTAAGGAAGTTCGGGGCCGGATGCGTATTACTATAGCATCGGGATAAAGAGGACTTCCCCATCCTTTATAACTCCTTACTATTTATAAAGACGTAGTAGAATTACAGCATATATAAAAGAGAGCTTTACGCTATCGTTAAGTTTTATAAGAGGCACCGATATTTCTTTTGCGGTAGAAGCCTTTCGAAAGTCTATACTAACTATATGCCTCTCACCTAGTTTCTAACGGGATAAGGTCACGAAGGGATCTATGCCCGCTAGGTCACGGAATTAAGGGTATAAAAAGAGCCCAAAGGGAAGCTTAGAGGCAGAGGATTACGGCAATACAGAAAGTGTCGAGGAAGATACAAAGATAAGAGAGAGAAGAGGATGTGGAATTGCTTAGTGGTGGTCTGTCTAGGTGCGGACTAAGATCACTTTATATAGCCAATTGCATAGGAATAAAGGTACATATAACTTAACCAATTATCGGGATGGAAAGCGCTATTAATTCTTTGCTAGGTGCATACAGTCTAACCTCGTATAGTATCCTAGTTGTTGCGTGATTAATTACGCGATGAATAGGAGGTAGTATAGGTAACCTTAGTTAACCGGGGCCCGACTATAGACTATACGCACATTAGTCCCTATATACACTATATACTTCGGCATTCGGTATCTTAAGCATCCGGGCAGCTAATGCAGCCGGGTGACTTATGTTATAGGCAATAATGCACGGCGGTTCTAATGCATATCTTTATATGCCGGTAGAATAAACCAATCGGGAGATATCTGCTCCCTTATAGTCGGTGCCGAGGCTATTAGAATAGCTAGGGTAGTCGTAGATACGGGTTTCGTTCTGACTTTTCAGAACGCCCGCTATATTCCCGGTTTTCACACGAATATAGTCTCTATAGACAAATTCACCGCTAAGGGCTACCTTTAGAATAACCTTACGTGCGAGCTCTTTAACCCGGCTGGAAAATGCGTGTTTACGACGTTCCGGTTGTACGAATAGTCTTAGATCCCGCTTAAAGTAGCCCTAGATAGGGCTTTCCCGATATATTATTCTAAGGGGCTCCTAAAGGCTCTTCCGCGCTTCCTAAAGACCCTAACCGGGACCGTAGACGCCCTATAGCACGCACGAATAGGCCACACGGGAAAGGGTGCAATAAGGCATCTTTTTAGCGGTTAGGACGATAATGTTATTAAGCTTAACGGAATCAACCTTCTAGACTGCGAGGTCTATTGCACGACGAAGAATAAGAGGCAGATTTCGCGGGCATATTAGGACCCCTTTTACCCGAAGAGGCCGTATAGCGCGGTCTCTTTCGACCTATTTTACCTAAGAATAGCGTATTACGGCATAAATAATATAGCTGTATTTACCTATTTTAACATAGAAATAAGGCATGATTTTAAGGTAGGTGAAAAGACCGAGCTTTAAGGCATCTTCCGAGGCCTTAAGAAGACTATTAACGCTAAATTCGGATTAAGATTGCGATCCTAATATTAGACGGCGAGACGGCCTTCCTAACCGAGGAATACGTTAAGGATATGCATAAAGTAGGAATAGAGGTCCGGGAATTATCGCTAATACACCCGTATTAGAATAGTTATGCCGAGAGGTCCGGGGGCATAGTGGTTTAATTAACAATAACCCTACTAGCCTAGTCGGGCTTCCCGCACACGATGTGGCTATTAGCGATAGACGCAGCTGTCTACCTGCTTAATCGAATACCCGTTAAATCTAAGGAGTAGAAGCCGCCGCTATAGCGCTTTAACGAGTGGCTGTAAGATAACCGCGACGAATAGGCATATATCTAGGTTAAACCTTAAAAATAGTATATCCGGTGTTTCGGCTATAAGGCGTTCCCTATGACCTATTAGAGACTTAATAAGACCTTTGCTAAGCTTAATTTAAGAGGGCATATCGGCTACCTTACGGGCTATATTTCTAGCACTAGTACCTTATTTAGGTGCTTAGTCTATAGAGAAACGCCCTTTTTAATACTTCGTACGTTATTTTCAACGAGAAGGTCTTCTTCGTCCGGGACTAGCGTAAAGGGGTAGAAAGGCAATAGCAAGAGTAGATCACCTAGATCGACCTATTAGAAGACCTCCCTAACTTTATAGATAAGCTAATTCGCGAACCTAAGGACGAAGAAGAGGCTATTCCGGACCTTAAGGAGTCTGCCGCCCTTAAATCAGCGCCTAAGAAGGACTTATAGGAAGATTAAAGGGTAAGTTAACTATTAACCCCGGAATAGACCCTTAAACCGCCTAATTAAATAGACCTCGCTAATATCCTTAACCCGGAAGACCCTAGCCCGGAAGATAGCATAGTCTTCGCTATATCGGATTTATAAGCGCGCTTACATCGAGACTATATTCTGCCGGTTCCTACGAGCTTTAAAGAGGCTATATTAAGACCTAATAGTCCTCGATAGATTCTAAGGATAGGAAACGAGATTATAGGCCTTAAGGAGGAGGGGGTCTATAGGATCGTAGACGAAAATACCGTCGACCTTAGAAAATATAGCACGATTCCGTTAATATAGGTATACGTATATAAATTTAATGCCTAAGGCTTTATAATCGAATATAAGGCTCGCCTTATCGTTTAGGGCGATTAACAACCGAAGAACGAGCTTATAGTTAGGGCTTATACGCTAGCGGCCCGGACTTTTTGACTATTAATAGCTGTTATATACTACTACGATCTTAATGCGAAGTAATACGATTTTATTCGTGCCTTTTGCAACGTAATCCTAGACGAGGTAGTATATTGCAGGCTACTAAAAGGCTTTAAGCAGAAGGGGAAGCTTTAGCTGCTCTTAAGAGCTTTATATAGTCTTCGGCGTTCCCCCTTATTATAGTATAAGGAGCTCGCTACCTTCCTTAGGGCCTAGGGCTTTATCGTCGTAATAGAGGACCCTTACGTAATATACAACGGCAATAGTATCGTCTTCTTTTATATTAACGACCTTATCGCCCTCTTTCGGAACGGATAGGAAGCTAGTTATTAGACGTTCTACGATACCCTCGTTAGGGGGTATAACGTTAAGGTCCTTAGCGACTTAAAGTAGTTTATCGGCATCGAGGTTATTCGGGACCGCTTAAATAGGAAGCTTTAGCTATCGTAAGAATCGTATATTAAGAAGATCGCACAACGGTTTAACTATCTATCTTTATTAACTAAGCGCAAGCAGCTCCTTAGTCTCAAGCCCCTTAAGCTATTTAAAGGGACTGCTTTAAGCAACGACGTCTCCTTCTTCTAAGCTTTAATTAGCTCGCTTCTTAATGCTATAGTTATTATAAGGGTTAATAAAGCGTACGCGGCTAGGAAATTCTCCTAATTCCTAACGAATTTAAGCCTAAAGCATATTAAGCGGGTAAAAGAGGCTATTGAATTCCTATACAGGGATATTAGCCATATTATTAAGTTCGACGGGAATAGCTCCGCCCTTTGCGAGGCTATATCCGATGCCTCCTTTACTAACGATTAGGTTAACCGTAAGAGCACCTAAGGATACGCTATTAAGCTATTCGGTAGCTCTATTATATAGAAGTCCGGGAAATAGAAGACTATAACAACCTCGTCTATAAAGGCTAAGTTGCTAGCTCTATCGCAGGCTTTAAAGCAGCTAATAGCCTTTTATAGGCTCTATAAAGAGATATCGCTACAGCTAGAAGGGACGGATTAAATAATTTAGTGCGATAACTAATAGACTATTCGCCTCCTAATAAAGGAAATCCTTACCTTTATCACAAAGCTCCGGCACGTTAATATCTATTACTATTAGCTTCGGGAATAGGTTTAGACCGGGAACCTCGAGGTAACCTAGATTCCGATAGCTTAAATAGCCGCTAATAGTCTTACGAAGCCTCTTTAAGGATAGAAATTCGCCGAGTTCTAGCGTTAAATCGGACTCGTTAAGTTGCCCCCTTCCTAACGATCCCCTTTCCCTTTGCGATCGTTCCTTTATTTTGCTTTATTTTATAGTCTTAACACTACTTATTACGAGGCTGTTCTAACAATAGCTTTACTTATTGGTTAGGCTGTACTATATAGGGTTAACCGGTGTGTGTGTATTGTGTCTGTCTTGCTAGCTAGAAGAGGGGAAGGCATCGCGGAGATATAGTCTCGTTGCGTGCACGTGATTACGTAGATCACGTGTCCGCAACAGCACCTTATACATATCCCTTATCCCCTATTCCCACACTAGCAGTTCTTCTTTAGAAGGCTATAAACACATTAATAACCTAGTAAGGTCGAACTAAAGGAACGTAACCTAATTGAATAACGAATATATCGAACGAACGAACGCAACGAAAGAGGGAAAGAGGGATCTTACGATGCCATCGAGGGTTAAACTAAAAGAGCGGTATTGCGAGCAATAAGCAACGAGCAACGAAGCAACGAGCGTATAACGAAGCAACGAGCGTGTAATAAAGCAACGATCGACGAATCAACGAGCGAATAACGAAGCATCGAACGAGCAACGAGCGTAACGCAATAAGCGAAGGAAGAGAGCGTTAGGAAGACAGGCAAAGCAACGAGCAGCGAGAACACACGAAGAAAGGGCCGGGCAGAGCAACGGGGCCGAAAGAAGCGGGCAGGGAAGCTTGCGAAGCTCGCGAGGTTATCCCTCGAGAGTCTTTCTTCGTGGTTTACGAGGCTACGGAAGCTCGCGAGGCTAGCTACTATGCCGTTTCCTCGAGCTAGCCACGCTAAACGAAGGGTGCGTTGCTAAAGCTCGGAAAAACAACGTATTAAGGCGAGGGAGTCGTCTGCCGGGACGAGGGTAACTGCCGGGTGACCGGCGTAGAGGAAGCCTATATAGGCTTCTAGTAGTAGTCTCCTGCTCTACGGTAGCGAGAGAGTGGCTAGGCGGTAAGCTAGTGCTAGGGAGACTATCGGTTGGGGGAGAATCGGTTGCCCTATTGTTTAACGGGCTAAGAGGAAGCTTATGTGCGCTTTTAGTAACGACATCCTTTAGCGAGGTAACGAAAAAGTGCGCCTCGGGAGTCGAAGTAGGTGTTATAGTGCTAGCAATTAGCCTACTTTAGTAGATACCGGGCTTAAGGCATAACGGTCTAAAAGGAAGTCTGCGTACGCTTTATATTGTGACATCCTTCGCCGAGGTGGCGAAAGAGTGCGCTACGAGACTTAAAAAGGGATTTATAGCGGCGGCATTTGCTTAGCTTTAGGGCGTGCCGTCTGCGCTATTAATGAAGCTGCTATAGGACCTGCAGTTTTATAGGTTGCGAGCAGCTTGGCGAGCTGCTGCGAGAGCTTATAGAAGAGCAGCTTAATAAGCTGCTTTAAGGGCTAAGGGAGCAGTCCGAAGAGCTACTGCAAGAGCTTAGGGCGGGCGAAGCTAACGGCCGGGTCGGAATAGGAAGTCGGCTCGGAATAGGGAGTCGGCTCGGCCGGCTTGGCGAAGCGTGCGGCTATGGCTATTGCTGTAGACTTATAGCAACTAGCGGACTTTAAAGAGTCGGCGGAGCAGGCATGCTTATAAGGGCGGGAGCTGCTGTTATTGCTGCTAGGGAGGGCGAGGAAGGCGACGTTAGCAAGGCTGCCGAGACTAACGAGACTAACGAGGGTGACGGTAAGGGCGAGGCTGGCTTTAGCGTTAGTGCCGGCTTTAGCGTCTAGCCGAGTTAGGCTCGCAGCTTGTTTTGCCTATCTTTAGTTAACGTTTTCCCCTCGATAAAGTCTATCTTAAGGAATTCTTCTTATAGCTAAGCTAGTATCTATATCTCGAAGTCTTAATAAATGAGAAAAAGCTTCGTAAATAGCTGGTTTCTCCTAGTGTAAATACCACGCCTGTTTAAGAAGTCTCGCAATGCCCTTTTGTATTCCCGGTTAACCTTATCTTAGGTATCTTCGGTCTAGTCTTTAAACTAATTCTTAAAATAATAGAATATATCTTCGTCGTTATTATACTCTTATAAGGGTCCGCAACCGCTAATAAATTCGATAATAGTAGCGGCGGCGGGTGTAGGATTCGGGCTCGTGGATGTTATCTTAATAACTAGGTTGTATTAAGGGCGCGAGGGTCTTCGCGATAATTGTTGTAACGGTCGGAGGAATCTCTTAGTAGGTAAGACCAGCGGATATCCTTCTCTTATTAGGTAATGCGTTGCTAACGCACTTCTAATTAGTGCTACTCTTTAATCGTTCGAAAGCGGTAACGGGATTAAGTTAGAAGCTTAGAAGGAATCTCTTAGTAGGTAAAGACTAGCGGAGATGCCTTGTTTTTAGCACGAGATAACCCTCTCTAAATGCACGGAACAGGGTCACTAAAGACAAAGATCCGTAGCACGTTCGAGGATGCGTATCTGCCTCTTCTATACCTAGCTGTCTATAATTAAGCGGATTAATCACTAATTAGTGTTAGTTAGGCTCTACTATATAGGGTTAACCGGTGTGTGTGTATTATGTCTATCTTAGTAGCTAGAAGAGGGGAAGGCATCGCGGAGATATAGTCTCGTTGCATACACGTAATCACGTGGATCACGTGTCCGTAATAGCACCTTATACGTATCCCTTATCCCCTATTCCTATATTTCGTTATTTATAATTCGTTTTCTTCGTCTTAGTTAGGCTAGATTAAGCACCCCCTTTTCCTTTCGTTTTCCCTTCTTATTAGAATACTAATAACCCTCGCATTTACCCGTTATCCCGCTTATTTAGCAGGCCTTATATAACCTCGAGACTTAAAGGGGTGTATTATACGTAGGAATATATAACGGCTTTAGTACGTACGGGGCGGCGTTAGTGTAACGAAGGAAAACGTAGTCTAAATAGGGCAAGAGGCTAGTAGAAGTCTCTTTTACGGTGACCCTAAACGACTACCTACTAAAAATGTATATAAAGCTATTAGGCCGGGGAGGCTAAGGTACCTATAAATACCTACTCCCCTATCGGTCCCTAGATTAGATTAGACAGAGCAATACACACACTCCAAGACACATAAGACTGACTTCATGCATTGCGCCCAAATAACTGTATTAGAGGTGTTATGGTTCGCCCCACTTTTAGTTAGTCAGCCTCTCGTGCCAGGGTGTCTTCTGCACCCTCGCACCACAGGGCTTCTTCCTAGCTAGATTACCTATCATCATCGCACGATCTCACGCAGCACGCCTTGCATGCCCTGACGTGAGCCTCCAGACCCTCCCTAACGTATTCCTACTTCGTACCACAGGCACGGCACAAAATCGATAAATGATTCCTCAATTCGAACCTCCAAGCTGGCCATTGCTTATTTTCTATCTTCACATGATTTTTTTCCCACTCCAACAACAATTCATTCCCGTGTCATATTCTTGGTAGACCCCAAAGCTGCTACTAGCCTCGGCCAACCGCATCGGTCCCTGCACCAGGAGACTGACTTATAGGTTGACAGCCTTCCGGAAGTTGGCTCCGGCGTAGATGGCCTGATCGCCTAGCTCCTCCTCGATGCGCAGAATCTGGTTCAGCTTGGCAAGGCGCTCAGACCGGCAGGGCGCGCCAGTCTTGATCTCACCCGCTCGGATACCGACGACAATGTCAGCAATGGTCACGTCCTCGGTCTCGCCAGAGCGGTGAGAGACCATGACGCCCCAGCCGTCAGCATACGAGTCCTTGGCAGCCTGGATCGACTCGGTCAAGGTGCCAATCTGGTTGACCTTGAGAAGGAGGGCATTGCAGGCCTTCAGTTCGACAGCCTTCTTGATACGCACAGGGTTGGTGACGGTCAAGTCATCACCGACAATCTGGATATCCTGTGACTTGTAAAAGTAGCTCCAAGCCTCCCAGTCGTCCTCGGCAAAGGGGTCCTCGATGGACACGATGGGATACTTCTTGCACAAGTCAGAGTACATGGCAGCGAGCTCCTCGTAGGTGATCCACTTGGACTTGTCGCTATCGGGGTTTTTGAAGTCGAGGTCGTACTTGTTCTCGGCCTCCTTGTAGAACTCGCTCGAGGCAACATCCATGGCAATGTTCATCTTGCCGGTGTAGCCTGCCTTCTCGATGGCCTCGGTAATGAGATCCAGAGCCTCGGCAGCCGTCTGAATGTCAGGAGCGACACCTCCCTCGTCGCCGACATTGCCAGCGGACTGACCATACTTCTTCTTGGCCAGGCTCTTGAGCTGCTGGTAAACCTCGGCACCCTGGCGCATGGCCTCGGAGAAGCTGGGAGCGGCGCTTGACTCGCATGGTCAGAAGAAGATCTGACCGTGTTTGGGTGAAGCAATTGCTTACCTGGGGACAATCATGAACTCTTGGAAGGCAAGACGGCCACCGGCGTGGGACCTGGACAAGTCAGCACGACGACGCACACGTTTGGCTTGGAGTGAGTCGAGTCTCACCCTCCGTTGAGCACGTTCATGAAAGGCACGGGGAGAACGTATGGCTTCTTGGTCCCGGCGAGGTCGGAGATGTGAGCGTACAAAGGTACACCCTGGGCCAGTCAGCATGGATTCTCCACCCTGGTTGGATGCAGTCTGGAACAGGGCGTGTCACCTTCTCAGCAGCGCCGGCTTTGGCGACAGCCAAGCTGACACCGAGGATAGCGTTGGCACCCAGCTTAGTCTTGTTGGTGGTGCCATCGAGGCCGTTGAGAAACTCATCGATCTTGGACTGGTCCTTGACATCGATGGCCTCCTTGATCAGCGCAGGGCCGATGGTGGTGTTGACGTTCTCGACAGCCTTGCCAACGCCCTTGCCGCCCCACTTGGCCTTGTCGCCGTCTCGGAGCTCACAGGCTTCGTGCTGGCCTACGAAAGAGGTCAATATTCGCGTCGATACGAAATGATGGGCGAGCTGGGCCGGTACGAACCGGTAGAGGCTCCAGACGGAACCATGGCCCGGTGGAGGCCAGTTTCGGTGACGACGTCAACCTCCACGGTGGGGTTACCGCGGGAGTCGTACACAGAGCGCGCGTGGACTTTGGTGATGGCCATCTTGCCGACTTTTGTTGCAGCGCGATTGTAGTGAGGTGCTTCTGTAGCCGGCTGCGTCAGTTCTGAGGCTGCTGTCGATGCTGTTTTTGATGCTGTTTTTGGAAGTGGGGGCGGGGTAGCAGGAGGCAGAGAAGGGGAAGGAGAACGTTTGAATGTTGTCGCTCTTGATTAAGAGAGGAGCTTGCGATGTGATGCCTGGCAGTGAAAAGACTCGACTTGAGACACATGGGGCGCCATGGGGAGCACGCCTTGGCCGGCGAGCGATAGCTGAGGAGAAGGCTTGGGAAGCTCTGGCGGGGTCGCTGTTGCGAGTGCGAGGGGTTGTTGGAAGGCGAGCGAAGGGGACTGACTGGCTTGAAGAAGGGCGTCAGGAGCAGACTCACCTGGGCAATGTGTCGGAGCTGTGACCACTCTCGTGTATGGCACTTGAGGGATTGCTTGTTGAGAGAGGGAAGAGGAGGGCGTTTTTTTCGGGATTTGGGAAGGCCGGTTGCTCGCCAGGTGGGGCAACAGACTGGGCGAGTGTTGCACGCAGGAATGCATACGAAGTACTAGGGCCCTGATCCACAACGCCTTGAAAAAATCAATGCAGACGCGGGCAGAGACTTACTCCACCTAATTTTAGTGCGGGTCTCCTTATATACCGTCTTACATCCTTATCGGCTATTTCGCTTACCGCCTAAGGCCTATATTTCCGTATTTCGTATTCTCGTATTTGCATCGTAATTACCGCAACCGTATTTACGCTTAATCGCATTTATTAAGGCTCTCGCGATGCCTCCCTCCTCCGAAAGCTAGTCTATTAAGGCTAGTTAGCCGAGTTAGCAGCGTTAGACTAAGCTATAGACCTTAAGGTTGCTCGAATTATTGCTTAAGGCCCGTCGCGATAGGCTCTTTAATAGCTTTAAGGCGGTCTTCGTAAACCTAGTATTTAAGTTATTCGTGCCGAAGCTTAAGGCTAAGTTTCCTCGCCGCTTTTAAAGCTTTAAGATGCTTAATAACAAATATTGCTAGCTCCTTTAATTCTAGCGGGTATTCCGCGAGGTAGAGTAACCGTTAAGCGCTATATATTACCTAAAGACCGGAAAGATTATAATAAATAAGGCTAATAAAGAGTTATTAAAAGCGAGGTTCCTTAATATCGGTCCTTAGGTTATTAAATAAAGTATTGCTATTCGCACGATATTAAATGTCTAATCGCACGATACCCGTTTTTTTTCCCGCTATACGATTTAGCATATATAGCCTAGCGCCGCGGGGAGTTATACGAAGTCCTTACGTTAAGCCTTAATATATGTATCGTCGCAATCGTCGTATTATCGCAATCATCGTATCGTCGCAATTATCGCATCGTCGTATCGTCGCAATCGTCGCACGTATATCGCATTACGGGCGTAGGAATGTTAGAGCTACGTATACATACGTATGCGATGCCGATAAAAAAAAAACTAGTGACTTTAAGTGACTCCCGGCGGCGCTAGGCTATATAGGCTAAATCGTATAGCGGGCTATAGTAGGGTTTAAGCTAGGAAAAAACGGGGATATCGTGCGATTAGACATTGTCTTTAGGCGGCTGGCCTTAGGCTTATAAGACGATCTTAGCGTTAGCTATACGAGCGCGAGATCCTCTCGACGAATCTTCGCTTAATAGGACCGGCTCGGTATAAAGGGTGCTAGACCCTTTAATCTAGTCCTAAAGGTAACTATCGATCGCTTATACCTAGAACTTAATTATGCCTAAAGGGATCTTTTTTCGGTTTCTAGTTTACGGTTCCGGTAGATAAAAGTATAAGACTCTTAATTATTAGATCGTAGATCTACGGCTCGGACTAAATAGGCACGACTATAAGTCTTAATAGGTCTAATAGGTTATATAGCAAAAGAGGTTATATTAATATAATAATAAAGATATATATATAGCCCCTATTATAATAAGAGCCTAAAGGAAAGCTTAGAGGCAAAGGATTATAGTAGTATAGAAAGCATTAAGATAGATATAGAGATATAAGAGAAAAGAGAATATAGAATTGCTTAGTAATAGTCTGTCGAAGGGCAGACTAAGATCCCTTTATATAGCTAATTGCATAGGAATAAAGGTATATATAACTTAACTAATTATCGGGATAGAAAGCGCTATTAATTCTATATAAGGTGTAAAGAGTCTAACCTCGTATAGTATCCTCGTTATTGCGTAATTAATTGCGTGAGTAATAGGAGGTAGTATAGGTAACCTTAGTTAACCGGGGCATAACTATAGACTATGCGTATATTTGTCCTTATATATACTATATACTTATAGCAGCGTGCATATACGTAGAGTGCCTAAAGGGGTAGCAAAGGTAGTTATATCTCGGCTTCTAATGTTAAAGGGCACTTAATTATAACTAAAGAATAGATCTAGTAGTTATAGGATCTTATATATCGAGAAGTAGTCGCTAAATTCATCCGTACTTAGAGGAGGATTAGCGTCCCTAATTATAACCGCATTTGCTCGGGTGATCGAATTAATTAGTCGCAGGCCTCCGTCTTTCTTTATAATAAGGAAGAGGGGGTTCCTATATGCTCTATAGCTCTCTTTAAGGACACCGCTTTCTAGTCTAACCTATAGGATGTCGATAACCTTCTTTTCTATTGCCCTTAGGATCGGGATTATTAATGCTTACTATACGTTATATTCTATTGTCTTAATAATCTAAGGAGGAGCGACTAATAGGTCTACCTTACCTCTTTCCGTAAAGTTCTATAATAGTGCGGCTTCCCTATTAAATATAATCTAATCGAAGATAGTAATTTCTTATTTTGTTAGGAGGTCGTTAAATTGCTTATAAATGTCTTTAAGTCGTTCTAGCGTAAGCCTCGTCCCCTTTTCTATATTAGAAAACTTTCCCGTTCTTTAATTATAGTATCTATCGTTCTTAATTTTGTTTTTAGCTTCTTCCTACTTAATTTTTCTCTAATTAGTATCACCCGTCGGAACTATCCTGTTAGACGGAATATTATCTAAAGGGTTAATTTTATCGCTTTTTCTTTTAAACATCGTATTAACCCGTATATCGTATGTCTTTATAGGCTTCTTTCTTCTAGTCTATACCTAAATCTTCTGCATTTTCCGGAATTTCCTTTATGTCTTTTTCATAGTCTTTCTTAGCTCTATAGTCGTCTCGTTTATTATTACTTTTAGGATTTCCTTAGCGGTTTCCTATCTAATTAAGAGAATAGCTTAATCTTTCTTATTAGTAATAAGTTGCTGCCTAATTAGAGCTTATAACGTAGGTATAGGTGTCTATTGCCGTATCCCTCCTCTATAACTAAGAATCTCGCCTCCTAGCGAGGCAAGGACAGTCGGTAAAGATTAAATTAGATAGGAAACCGTTAACCGTTAATAGGTCTACGTAGATATATAATTTAAAACATAAGAAATAGGAGAAAAGATTTTTGCATCCTTATGTTCGGGAATACCTTCTACGTTAGAATCCTTATCGTTATTAATATCTTTATCTTCGGGAGCACCTTCTACGTCGGAATCCTTATCGTCGTTAATATCTTTATCTTCGGGAGCACCTTATATATCGGAATCCTTATCGTTATTAATATCTTTATCTTTGGGAGCACCTTCTATATTAGAATCCTTATCGTTATTAGTAAAAGCGGCCGGTCGGAACTTATTATATCGTCCGTTAGTTATAATAACATTTGTCCGTATAACCTTTTTATTAGCTACGGAAGAAACCTCCTATCTAATAGCGCCGGCCGTAGGAGCGATAACTCTAACTATTCCTATCTAACACCTAATATATATATCTCCGTTCTTTAGAGTATAATTAAATATCGCCTAGGCCGTCCGGATAAACGGCATGCCTAGAATAAGAGGAACGAGAACATAGTTTAGCGCGATAAAGAACGTAATTCGCATCTACGCTAAGCCTATATATAACTCTATCTCGACCTTACTAACTATTTCGATAGCCGCGCTAGAGTATAACTTAGTTATCGCCTTCGTCGTGCTAATCTTTAAGCCGTAGGATTATGCGTAATGCTTGCTAATAAGATTACCTTTAGACTTAGTGTCTAAAAGTGCACTAAAGGGCCTTAATTTTCTTCCTCCGAGCCTAATTTAAACATATAGTAAGTCTTACATCTGCCTTAGCAGACGGTAGGGAGTTATTATACTAGTCGTGTTAGTTGCGAAGGTCTACGGCGCTAACGTGGTCTCGTTAGGCTTTAGTAAGTCGTCTATTAGCAAATAGACGTTATTTATTATATAGTTATCGTCGTAAGCGTAATCTAGATCGTTGTCTTCCGGACTAAACGTCTCCTCGTAGCTAAGGAGAAGGTCTAATACGTTAGACGTCTCCGATAGCGGTTTTATAAAAGTCGCCGAAGATAGCGCGGAGAACGAAGGCGATAGGGGCGGCCGAGGATAGTCCTATAAACTCGTATCCGTCTATATTATAAGCGCGTCCGTATTAGGCCGAGGGCCTACCGCAAGCTTAAGCCTAACCTCTTTAATAGTTTCGAAGATTAGGTCGTCTAGGCCGACGCGGTCTTATAGGCTCTAAGAGACCTAGTCTATTAAGTCGCATAAATATCTTCTCCACGCATACACTATAACTATATTAACGGTATCTAAAGTATGCACGCTTATCGCGTCGGATATAAGGGTAGTAGTCTCTAAATCTTCCTCCTAAACTAGAGTCGTCGTATATAGCGTCTAAAGACGTTATACGCATTGGCTAAAGAGTCTATTATCGTCTTACGGGGATGCGTAGGCGCTATCTTCCGGGGATACGTAGGCGCTAGTCCCTTCTTCTTCGTTCGCTTCTATCGTAGTTCCTATTAAGTTAAGGTTAACACTTCTATTCAGCAGGCGCTAGGCGAACAATAAGTCTATTTAATTAAGAAAAGAGGCTTTTAATACTATAAGAGGATCTTAGTATATAAGATCAAATAGTTGCGGTTAGTAATAAGATAAAGATAGTAGTCTAAATATAGTTATTCTATCGTAGTCGTCTCGAGGTTTAACTATAGAAATTAGGTGCGTAATAGAAGGCGTGTTTATTAATATAGTCGGGTTAATAGTGCCTATATAGAAACACGTAAGCCGACTATTAAACTCGTTTATTATAGCTTTCTACCGCGTTATATACTCGTCCTATCTGATTTAAGGTAGTTCCTTCCCTTTCCCTTTAGTCTTAGAGTCGTCTTCGATAGGGAATTCACCGATAAGTCTCTGCTATAGCTAGCTATCGCCTTAGTCGACTATACGCACGTTGACTTTCATCGACCCCTCGTGGTTAGCATACTAATATATCTTCCGGTCCGGCATCTCTTTATCGTAGAGTAGGCATATAATAGCTTCCGGCTCGATCTAGTATTCTCCGATAGGCTCTTTAAGGTATACTACCGTTATAGATAGCTTTTCTTATAGGTGACCTAAAAGGTCTAATCCTTCCTCCTCCTCGTCGTCGGTTAGGATTTCTACGGCGACTGCCCCTAAAATAGGGGGAAAAGTAGCTAGCTCTTTAGGGTGTTAGAATTGCGTAGTCTTAATGCCTTAGGCTTTATCGATGCATTTTGCGCCTAATTTAGAACTAACTAAGGGCAGAAACTCAACTAGGGTCTATAAGGAGATTAGTATCTTCTTTAATATAATATTATAGACGATCTCGTCTATTATTATATCGAACTTCTTTCTAGGTTCCGTCCTATATCTATAATAGATTAGAGTTTTAACGGGAATAGTCTTCGTAGTCGCATCCTCCTAAAAGTCTACGTTATCTCTATTAACTTATCGTCTTTTTGCCTCTTAGGCATTAACTTATATAGCCGAATAAAGCATTTAATTATCCGTTCCTCTTTCTTTCTAAGGCAGTTAGAATCGAATTATAGAGGTCTTAGTCGCGACGTCGGTCTTAATAAGGTCGCGAGGTTTCTACTCCTAAGGATAAGAGTATTTCTTAAAGGCATCTATCGTAGCGATTTCTTTCTTATTTACTATCTAATCCTAGCAAGAAGGCGTAGATAACGCTTTAACTTAGGCAATTAGTAGAGTTATAAAGCATCTAGGCTATGCGTTAGCCTAATAAACGATAAGCCTCCGAATGTAAGATCTAGGCCTCGTGTACTTACTAGCTAATATAGGAGGAATCGGGCTTATGTCTTTCGGTCTTCTAAAGGCGAGAACTCCTAAGGAAGAATTATAGGTAATAACGCCGGCTATATAATTAGCTTAGAGCGTAGGATATTAGTCTAGGTAGTGTCTAGGTTCTCCGCAGTAGAAGCACCTCTAGGTCTTAACGAAGTTTATATAAAACTTATCGTTCGTTAGCTAGTGCAATCTAAGGGTATTCGTCGTGCTAGAGTAGTAACTACCTCTTCCTCGACTACTAAAACCGACGTAGCGTAATTACCTCTCTATAGGGTTTATAAAAGCTTTATTCTAGCGGTTTAAGTTAATAGTTATATCCTAAAAGGCCTTAGTTAAGTCTTATATCGGTTAGTAAATATCTTCCTTCTTAGTAATGTCTTCCGTAGAGGTAGTAGCTTTTTCCTTAAGCGGTTTAGCATTAGGCTTATCGGTGGGAAGCTCTATTATACCTACCTCCTTATCCTTAAGGGAAGTCGCTTGCTCTTCCTCAGTCTGCCTAAGCTTTTAATTATATACCTTTAAAGCTATATCTCGTCTTTTAACGTCCTATCGTAGGGCTAAGTAGCTATTAATTAGGTCAATAATATCTTCGTAGGGCAACCTTAAGAGAGCATCCGAAGTTATCTTATTACGTTCGAGGATACTAATAATTAAATCCCTAGGCATAGCGCGGTAGATAAAATACGACTGCGTAATAGCCTAAGTCTATCCATTAGGTTAGGCCTTACGCTAAAGGTATAAGTAGAGACTAAGCTATTCCGTAACTTTAGAGATAGACGAGGGTCTCTTTATATTATAATAGTTAAGTCGATAGTTAGCGGTCTTAAGTTGCTTAATATCGTATGCGTAGTAGTGTTTAAGAAGTCGTTTCTTTACCTCGTCCTATAGAAGACCGTCGGTAAGGATCTTTACGGTCGGAGCTTATTTAGCAAAGACGTAGCCCTTAAGCTAATCGATCTTCTCGTCCTTATAAACCTTATTAAAACGCATCTCCTTCTTAAATTTCTCGATAAATTTTATTACGTTCTTACCGTTAAACTTACTAATAAAGGGAAGTTTCCCCTACCGTAATATTCTAAAGAAACCGTTATTCTGCTAGGCAATTGTCTTACCTATAACTATAGATAGCTTATTAATCCTAAGCATAGGCTGCTATATAGTAGCCTTACCCCTTAAGGCAGGGTAGTCTCTAAAGGTCGACGATGTCTCTCCTATAGCGGGAAGCCCCTACTAGGCAGAAGTCGTGTTATATATCTTAGATATATTAATGTTATTATTGTTTTTATCGTTTATCGTATATTATATATGTTTTTTCTGATTTTTCTTATAAAGTAATGCTTTTTAAATCCGGTCGTCGTTTTCTTTTATCTTTCTTATCTATATATATATATACGTGTATATATATGTTCTTCTTGATTTAATCTAGGCATTCTAGTCTTCTTATAATAGTTAGAAGCTCTCCTTTACATAGTATAATTATATAAAGTATAGCTATCGAAAGAGTTATAGTAGAGTCTTTAGTTATCTTCTAGGTTACTATTGCTAATGCATAAAGAATTAGAAAGTTATAGTAAGGTATAAGGTTTCTATTTATACGTAGGGCAATTCTAATAGGGCGAATCTAAGAGGATTAAGTAGAGTAGTAGTCCGGATTTATCGAAGGAGTTATCCTACTTCGCTTTCTAGGTCGGACCCGACGGGCTCTAAGTCGACGACCTTTAGCAGGAATGCGCTCTTAGGAATAGGTAGCCTAGGCTCCCCCGCCGTTACCGTTTTTTCTAGCTATCTCCCTCTTTTCCTAATGTAAGGGATGCTCCTTTAGCTGCTTTTAAAGGCTTTATCGGGTCTATTCTCGTCGTTCTTCTTCCTATTGCTTTAGTTTTTTTATTTAGATCCTTTGCTACTGCTTCTATAAGGTGCCGTTACTAAGCCGTGCTATTTAAGGACTCCTTCTACGATTTCTCGCGGAAAACAGATAGAGCCCCCCGCATTAGGCTCTATGTTTTAACGGAGGAAAGGGCATACACCCTAAAGCAAGCGCAGCAGTCGCTATACTAAGGGTTAGAAAGAATAGCAGAAATTCATAGGGTAGTTGTATTATAGCCTCGGCTAGTCGATTTCCGTATAAGTTAGGATATCCTACTCGGGGAGTAATCTCTTAAATTATGTTTTTCGGGCTCCTATTTCGATTAGTCTCTTCGTATTTTCAGGATTATTCAATTATACTAATACCAACTAGATGCGAGTGTCGTAGAAGCTGTACGGTAATAATCGTCTTTCTTTAATAATTTATAGGTAGAAGTCCTTAAGGAGAAATCGTTAAATCTTTAAGAGGGCAAATTAAGGTAATTTAGTTATATTATATTAATCTTATGTGTGTGATTAAATGCTTCCTCCTTTCCCTTCCCTTTTATACGCCTAGGTTATGCTAGTACGTTATATAACCCTCTTTTTCCCCCTTGTTAAATAGGGGGGGGGGGAGAAATGCCCCGCTAAAATACCTATATTAGTTATTCGGATGCCTTAAGCGCGGTAAAAAACTTAGTTCTATTAAACGTTATATTATAAACTCGATAAACCGCCTATCTCTATAGGATCTATATATGAAAAATATTAGTAGAATTATACCCGACTAAATAACTAACCTTTATATAAGGTTCCTACTTAAGATTACGTTTTTACGTACTAGTTAAGGCCTAAATAGTTAGTAGGTAGGCTTTATAGCTAAAAGCTCGAAGATAACTAAACTTTAATAGTTATAGAATGAGAAATGCCGGTATATTCCGGTTATAATCCCTTAACTAGTCGTAAAGAATCTCTATTAGGGAAATCTACTCCGAAAGAAATAACGTAAAGGAAGCTGCCTAACGGGCTAGAATCCGATTATGTAAATATACTATAGTTTTCTACGTTTCTAGCTATAAATGCTTAGGCAAGTTTGCCTTAATCCTTATAGATCGAGCTTTTATAGATACTACCCCCCTAGCTCGTTTAGTAGCGCTATGCTAAGCGGGTGTATAGGGAGCAGTAGGCTTATTATAAATGCCTTTATAGTTAATAAAGTCCTAGCAGTCTCGTCGAATAGCTCGGTCGTTGTCTCGATAGATTATACCGATAGAAAGTAAGAACTATCGGGTAATATACCGACCTAAGATCTTATCTAAAAGCATAAAATCAGCTCGTCTATAAAGGCGTTTAAAAGCGTGTATAGGAAAATAAGCTTCGTATAGTTATCCTTAATAAGAAATATAACGTTCTTATTATTATAACTCTTATATATAGAAAAAACATCGTAAGACACCTTAGAAAAGAGAAACGTTGCTTTAGAAAGCGGCGGTTCGCGGTTAATAATTCGCTTAGCCTACGTAAGTTTATAGGGTTTATAAGAGATTATCGTATCGAAGGTCACCGACTATACTATTCTAAGTGCCTTTAAAAGCGCCTTATTATTCGGATGTCTAAGTCGTTAGTGCTATAGAGAAAGTTCTTCTATACTTATTAGTATAGAATCTAGTATAGTAGCCGAAAACGGTGCTACTACCGGGGTTTCTATAGTAGAATCTATAGAAAGAACGGAAGAAATAGTTAAAAGCGTAGAAGAAGGTATTAATAGGTTATACTTAATAATATACTAATTGTAAATTAGCTCTATTATATAAATATTACGAGTTAAAGAAGAGATTACGTTAGTCTATAGGCTTTATAAAAGATTCCTATTATAGTATTAGGTTATATTATATATTATCCTACGTAACCTCTATATTATATATATAGACATTTAGATCTAGTCTATAGCTATATCCCTTCGTAGATTAATAATAATTATATACCCCCCCCTTAAGCTCGTTCTCTTATAGTTTAATCTACTATTTTTATCCCGTTGCCCTTAAATAATAATCTCGCTATCTTACCCCTTTCTTTTCTAATCTCCCCTCTTCGCGACGTAAGTCCGCCTCCTCGCCGGACCCCTTCGATTAAGTTTTCCTCGATTATTAGAATTTTCCCGGTATAGATACGCCGTCTCGATGCGAATTATATAGATTTCCCTCCTTACCTTTCCTATACCCTTTGCCCTAAAATCTACGATAACCGACTATATAAAGGCCGATCCTCCGTCCGCTACCCTAGCCGTTACCCCGCCGGCTCCTACCGACCCGGAGCCTTAGACCGAGTACGTTTCCTACTACCCCCGCCTCGCCGCCTTTCTTTAAGCCTAACGGCCTATATTCGGCACGTTCGCCTATATTTAGGCTAACGCTACTCCCGACTTCCGCGCCCTTTAGATTAAGGCCCTTACTTACCTTAATAATGCTTACGTTAAGTTAGACATAGGAGTGCTTATTGCTTAAGAGCACGCAGCCGTTGCTTAAGAGTATGCTACTAATCTTTAGCGTTAGCTTAACCGCGCTACGTCCTCTCTCCTCGTCTTAACCGAACGCGACGCGGCTTAAGACTAGGCCCTTACTCCCGCCCCCGCCCTTACCTTTGCCTATTCTCGTATAGCCGACCCTAAGAGGTTCGCCGGCGACTTTAGCACCTAAAAGCAACGTTAGGAGGCTTTCTAGACCTAGCGCAACGGTCTTACTATTAAGCTCCGTTAAGATACCGCTTTATACCTTATAGAGTAGGATCGCATTCTCTATGCGGCTAGCCGGCTTACCGGCCGGGCCGCCTCTATTATCGCTAGCGTTCCTTAGGACGTCCTTAATAATAAGTCCTTCGCCGATTAGTAGTATACTACTATAAAAGCTCTTACCGACGACCTTAGCCTTATCTTTAGTGCTAATTTCACCTATGCTTAGTCGGAGGCCGACTTTAATGCCCTATCGATAAAGAATATTTCTTAGCCGGACTTCTATTTAAAGTTTACCTAGCTTTAAGCCGACTTATCGTTTAACGGCACCGCTTACGTCGCCTACCTTTATTCGAAGGTCTCTATTAAACTTACTAACGCCGCCGCTCTATAGGTCGAATGCCCGGCCTATAACGACTTTACGGCCTAGGCTAAGATATATTTAACGCTTTAGGACAACTAGCAGCGTATTAAGGCCTATTCTTAGCTCTAGCCGCCTTATAACCCTACTCGCACCGGCCCTACCGTGCCCGCGCCTCCTGCCGGTAACCTAATACAGCTTAATACATTCCGGGCCTAGCTTACTAACGCTAAAAAGCAACGGCGGTTTAAGAACCGTCTTTGCCTCTA
This sequence comes from Ophiocordyceps sinensis, assembly GCA_012934285.1. NCBI lineage: Eukaryota > Fungi > Ascomycota > Sordariomycetes > Hypocreales > Ophiocordycipitaceae > Ophiocordyceps > Ophiocordyceps sinensis. The sequence continues at coordinate 10,916,609 of JAAVMX010000004.1, forward strand.
CTACGCTTAGCCGGCTACCGCTACCTATACCGCCCGGACCTGCCCTAATAAGGGTATCGGTGCTAATCCCGGCGCTAACCCTAGCGCTAGTCCCGGCGTCGGTTCCGGCTCTAGCCGTAGCCGTAGCCGTAGTAGCGGTACGTCTGCCCCGCGCCTGCTTAAACCCCCTCCCCCCTACTACTAGGTTCGCGCTATTAAGCAAGGCTTTATTAAGGGCGAAGTAGACGACCTCCCCGCCTCTTCCCTATCCTTAGGAAATACATAGTTCCCTCGCCTTATCGCGCGATAGAGCTCTTAGTGTCTAAGTTTATAGCTTTATTCGATACTAAGGAGGATCTTTGCCTCCCCGCGGGAATATAACCGCGTGCTCTACTTATACCTTTATCCCTTATGTCCGCCGATGTTATTATAAGTGCTTTAGTCGACTCCGGCTATTCTAGATACGCCTTTATACACGCTTAGACCGCGTACCGTCTTGCCCTTCCTATCCGCTAGCTTTAATTCCTACGCCGGCTTTCTCTCGCCGATAGTAGCGACTATAAGTCCGGCTCTATTACTTATTGCGCCTTTTCGGTCTCCCGGATTAACGCCTATACTAAGTCTATCTACTTCTTTCTTACGAAGCTTAGCTATAAGGTTATTCTTAGCCTCCCTTAGCTACGCCGGCACGACCTTATTATTAACTAGCGCGGTAACTCCCTCTCCTTTTAGTCCCCCTTTTATCTAGCCTCCTGCCTCTTAGACTATTAGCCTTATCTTATCCTAGGCCTCTCGGCTACTATTGCCCGCCTTACCCGCCCTATCCTAGCTCCCCCCGCCCCTATTTTAAAAGGAATATAATTAATAAATATAATTTATTTTCCCCCCGCTCCCTCCGTCGAAGACTCTAACGACGAGGGCGAACCCTCTACCGCCCCTTCCGTCGAAGACTCTAACGACGAGGGCGAACCCCCTACCGCTATAATCCCTATTCCTACCGCTATAATCCTTATTCCCGCCCGTACGGCCTTAGCCTATCCTCCGGCCTTTGTCCGTTCCGTCCGCTTTAGCGACGTTCTTAAGTTTATTCCCCCGTCCTTTAGCCCCTCTCTCTTAGCGTTTTTCGAGGATACCTTTAACGTAGGTAAACCCGCCTATCTAGACTCCTCCCGCTAGGTTAACAACGCCGACTCCGACTCCGGCTACGACTCTAACTCTTTAGCTACCCTCTACCTTTACCGCTACGTTTAACCTCCCCGCCCCCGTCCTATCTATAAGACCGCCGGCTACCGTCGCCTTATATTATAGCCGAGTCGTAAGATTATTAGACCTTAGCCCTTCTACTTCTCGTCCTTTAATAATTCGGCGTTTAACATCCGGATACTTAACGTCGACGCGATAGTAATATTCTACCGGCAGCCTAAAGTCTAGACCTCTTAGACCTCGATTAAAGCCTTTACCGCTAAGCCTTTGCCTACCGAGCCTCTACTACCTATTGACTAAGATATCCTTAAGGACTTCTATTAGGCCGTTTTAATTAGGTATATAGACGCCGAGGATGTAAAAGCCTGCCTTAACCCCCGTCTTTACGACTTCGTCGACGACTACCTTAATAAGATCTACCTTAATAAGATCTCCTTTAACGATATCGCTAAGTTCTTTAAAAAGTAAGAGAAAGTCTTTTATACGCTCGACGAGCTTTAGGCTAAGGTCCTTAAAGAGCTTTACTATATAATCTATATATAGCTTAAGAGTAAGGCCGATAAGCTCGCCTTTTACCGTGCCGTTAATACTTAAATTAACCTTAAAGAGGGGATATAACCTCCTTATACCTGCCTTCGCCCCTTTAGCAAAGCCGAGAACTAGATCGTCTACGCGTACGTTAACGAGCAGCTTAGGAAAGGCTTTATCCGCCGCTTTACCTCCCCCGCTACTGCCCTTATTATACTCGCCCGTAAGCTAAGTAAGGGCGTCCGTTTTTACGTTAACTATCGGCTTAAATAAGGCTATAATTAAAAACCGCTTCCCCTTGCCCTTTATCTACGATACTCTCGCCTATATCCGGAAGGCGAAGTTTTTTACTAAGATCGAGGTTATCGCGGTGTTTAATCGCTTTTATATTACCGAAGGATATAAGTAAAAGACCGCGTTTATTATACGGTATAGGCTTTTAGAGTATTATATTACCCCCTTTAGCCTTACCGCCGTTTTATCCTACTTCTAGAGTTTTATTAATATAGCCCTTTACGGCATCCTTAATAAGTTCTACTCTACCTATCTAAACGACGTCTTAATCTTCTTAAAGACGTAGGAGGAGCATTAAGCCTACGTTAATACGGTTCTTAAGCGCCTTAATGCCGCCGGCCTCTAGCTTAACGTAGATAAGTATAACTTCTATATTACTAAGACTTAGTACCTCGGCTTAATTATCTTAGATAAAGGCATTCGCATAGACTTTAATAAGGTTCGTGTAGTCTTAGACTAGCCTACCCCCTCCTTTATTAAAGACCTCTAGCGCTTCTTAGGATTCGCTAATTTTTATCAGCGTTTTATTCGCGGCTTTTCTAAGCTTACGAACCCTTTAAACGCCCTTACTAAAAACTCTACCCCTTAGATCTAGTCTCCCGCCTACGCCTACGCCTTTAAAGCCCTTAAGCACGCCTTTACTACCGCCTTAGTCCTCGTATACTTCGACCCCTATCGTAAAACTATAGTTTAGATAGATACTTCCGACTAAGCCGCCGGGGGTATGCTAATATAGCTCCTCGACGATAGTCGTTATTATCTAATTGCCTTCTTCTCGTTAAAACACTCCGCTTAAGAGTATAATTACGAGATTTACGATAAAGAACTCCTCGCGATTATAAAATCTCTCGAGGAGTAGCGCCTTAAGCTCGAAGGCCTACCTAAGTTTAAGATAGCCTTAGACTATAAGAATCTTTAGTATTTTATAACCACGAAGCTCCTTAACTAGCGATAGGCCCGCTAGGCCGAATTCCTTAGTCGTTTTAATTTTAAGATCGTCTTTTAGCCCGGCTCTTAAGCTATTCTCCCTAACGCCCTTAGCCGCCTGCCCGGCTCCCGCCCTCTCTCCCTTACCGACTAAGCCGACGAGAGGATTAACCACCGATATTAGGTTATCCTCCTTAAGTCTAAGGTTAATGCCTCCCTCTACCCTAACGCTACTACCGCCCTTAATACCGTTAAGGAGTCCGATTCGTTTATAAATATAATTTATAAATATAATTCCGACTGCCTTAACCTCTACGCCCTTAATAACTCTAAGCCGATCGATAACCTTATCGACCGGGCTTATTCCTCCTCCCTGCTTATCTCCGCTATTCGCGTAGCTCTTTAGTCCCCTTAGCCCCGCTAGCCTTACCCCTTTCGCGCCCCCCTCCGCTCGATCCTTAAGACCGCTCTCTCCGAGGTCTAGGGCCGGTTCTATTTCTAAGGCTAGCTCTTCGTTCCCCCTAATAACGCCTTAATTCTTTAGATCCTCGTCCGCGCTTATACCTCCCCCCTTGCCGGCTACCTTAGACGTACGAAGACCGCTAGCCTCTACCGCCGGTCCTATATCTAGCCCGGCATATATAAGTCTATTTCTAGCTTCGTGCGGAACTATTATACGTGCCTACGCGCTAAATCCCCTCGTTCCTCCCCCTAAGGCCTACTCTAGCCCTTAAGTATTTCCTTCGCCCTATAGACCGATATATCCGTCGATTTTATTACCGACCTCCCTATCTACCGCTATAATAGCGTTAAGTTTTCTAATATCCTCGTTATCGTCGACCGCTTTATAAAGATACGCTACTACGTCTTAATACCTTTAATAACCGTTAAAGACGTTATTAACGCGTTTATTTCCTACGTTTAGTCCCTTTACGGCACCCTTACCTTTATTATTAGCGACTATAGCACTTAGTTTATTTCGGCTTTCTAGTAGTAGCTTAGTCGTCGCCTTAGTTACCGCCTTTACCTTAGCTCCGCCTACTACCTTTAGACCGACGGTTAGACTAAGATCGCAAACGCTTAGATAGAGGTTTACCTTCGTTATTATACTACCTACCTTTAGGACGATTAGGTCGACCTTCTTCCCCTCGCTAAGTTTACTGCTAATAATTAAGTCTTTAAATCTACCGGCCTTTCCCCTTTCTTCGCTAACTATAGCTTTTACCTAAAGCTTAGCACTAAGCACTTTAGTCCCCCCCCGCTTAGTATAACCCCTTAGTAGCGGAAGGGATACCTCCGCGGTAACGCGCTTACTTCCCGTCTTTAGCGTATCTCTAACTTCCTCCGCGATACGATCGAGGATGCTTAAGCCACTTAGGCTCGCTATACGGACGCCCGGCGGACTCCCGCCTTAGCGTACTAGCCCGGCGATATAGTATTCCTTAGCACCCGCTAGATCTAGACCCTCCGCCCTTTAAAGAAGCTCGACTATAAGCGGGAGGGCCTATATAAGGTCCTTAAGGTATATAAGACGGCGTGCCTTCTTCGCCTCCCTAAGGGCAGCCGCCTTTACCCCGTTTTTTATTACTCCCTCCTTACTAAGACCTAAGAGCCTCCTTTGCCTAGCTAGTCGGAGCTTAACGTCCGGCCCGCCGATAACGGCGTTCTCCTTTCCCCCGGCGATAACGACGGCGATAACGCGCACCTTAAGTAGGAGTTTTCTTCTATCCTCGCGTAACGCTAATACGCCTCCGGGAAGATTAAGTATCGCGTTTAATAGCGTTATAGCCCCTTTACGTAGGAGGACTCCTCCTACCTTAACGGCTGCTAGGACGACCTTAAGGCTTTTTACGCCTTTAACCTAACTAAGCCTAAACCGGCCTTTTACACGGCCTTCCTTATATCTTCCCCTTCGCCTAAGTGATAATAAGTATAATTTATTAATATAATTTACGTTACGACGGCACGCGTTAGTTTCTTAGTTTTACCCTTTATTCTTTCTATTCCTCTCTCGTTCTATATTAGGCCTGCTTTTAGGACCGATTAATACGGATTTCCTTCGTTTTTATTAGCCTATTAACCCTTTTAGGCGTTTAAGTCGAACGCCGATTTAAGGGGGATATACTATTACGGTGTTAGATTATATTATATGTTATCCTACGTGACCTCTACATCGTATATATAGACATTTAGATCTAGTCTATAGCTGTGTCCCTTTGTAGATTAATAATAATTATATACCCCCCCCCTAAGCTCGTTCTCTTATAATTCCCCTTATATAGAAGACAAAGGGAATAAAAGGACGTATTAAAGGACGGGATATATACTACCTAACTAAGCTAAAAAAACGCTAGTCGAGATACGTATAAATACCGTGCCTATCTTAAGAATTAGAGTGCTTCTACTACCTACGAGTATATATACGGAAGATAGCTAGAAGTTATAGAAACGCTCCCTATTATTGCAAATATGCCTATTTAACCCTAAATCTATAATAAAAGAATCCCTTAATAGGTATTCTATAGAGGTTTATTAGGTAACGGGCGGTAAAAAGGTCGTTATAACGTTAGCGGTAGCTATAGCTTAAACCCTCTTAGTCTTACTCTTATCGTTTTTCTTCTATTGATTAGCCCGGAGTAGTACTACGTCGACTTTAGCTTTATTAGCCGGAATCTTAAGGAAATTATCTATAGTCTTTTAGATATCCTTATTAGGTTTCTAAGATAGAAGTCGTATAGAAGGGTTAAAGTAGTTATACTCGCGGAAGAAATATTTATGCCTATAAGTATACTATAGTTGGAATTTTAGCTTATCCTTATCCTTCTTAGAGGATAAAGCTAGAGAAGCCGTCGTGGATTTTGCCGTTAATTATATAGCTAGGTTCTAAGTTCCTTAGCCTTAGAACTTAGCGAATTTTTATCGTAGCCTTTAAGGCTTACGAGCGCTCGAAAAGTTCGGATATCTTAAATCCATTAGGCAATAAGTCCTCCCAACCTAGCTTATTTAGTTAAGCATAGTTCTCTATCTTATTTATCTAGTATTCTACAAAAGGACTAGAAATTGGCTAAATAGCCTCGAGAAAAAGCTATATAGCCTAAAGACCCTCCGATTCCGGTAACTTAATTCGCCGGGCATTAGTAAGGACCTTCTACTAGTTGAAAATCTATATTATAATATCCGTCCGGTCTAGTGCCTTGAAAATAGTATAGAACTACGCGAGAATAGTCTTTTATTGCGTTTACGAAGTCGGCTTTATACGCTATCGCAGTAAGGCTAATTCCTTAAAAACTTTATATTCGTCGGCAATTATTAAGTAATAGTTTCTAATATTTGGAATAATAAACTATTAAATTAACGTAAGAGATTTCTATTAATCCTTATACCCTTAAAGCAACGTGCGATACCGGGAAAAAAGAAACTTAAACCTCTTAAGTTCTTCTATAGATAAACTAGGAATATTAATAACGGCTACGTTAATTATTCTAAGTATTAGTTCTACGGGAAGAGGTTATAAGGGCTTCTAGAGTTTAAGCGTAATAGAAGGATCGATTTTCTCCTAAATCCCTTAAGCGAGGGCGTATTTTAAGATCGTTAAGATCTATCGGTCTTAGTCCGCTAGTCCGTTTAAGACAGTCTTAAAAGTAAGATCGGCTATAATAGGTATAGTGATAAAGGTAAAAACATAGTAAAATCTATGGGAAGGGGTAATTAAATGCAGAAATTTATATATATAAGCTATAAGAATTAAAGTAAGTATAAGTAAGCACTAATAGAATAAGGTAAACGTACTAATTAGTCCTCCGTATATCGATTCGCTATATTAAAGCACCGTTCCTAACAAGATATACTAATCCTCTATAAGTTAATTCGCTAGATATAGAAAGGCTTTACTATAATAAATCGTAGTATAGTAGGGTAGAAATATAAGCCGTTAGAACTCTCTATACGTAGAAAAGTTCGGCCGCGCTTATAACTATCGAACGCTAGGCAGTCGGGTCCTTAATATTAGTATAATAGCAATTAAGAAGAAGAGACGCTCTAAGGCTACAACAGCCTGCTTAGAAGGATTAAAAGCTATAAGGTGTAAATTACTAAGGATAAGAGCTCTTATTTTCTCTAATAAGGGGGGCTAACTAATCTCTATATATAGGGAAATCCCTCGGACGAAATCAGCCGCGTAGACCTAAGGAAAAAGGGGTAACGGAAAGAGTCGGACGGAAATATTAGTCGGAATTAATAGATCGTGTCCGTGCAATAAATAGTTATATAGTTAGTGATATAGGAATTAATAACGCAGTAGTCTATTAGAAGGACTAGTGAATTCTACGGTTAATACTATAGAAGGGAAGGGGAATTCTACGGTAGAAGACCGTAGAAGGGAAGAGATTTTATAGGTAAAGACCGTATAAATAATAGTAAAGTCACTATAAATTCACAATGAAATACGTCCGTAGAAAAAGCGGGGTAAATACCCGCGGAAGTACGGGGTTAGTACCCGTAGAGGCCCGTAGAATTCTATAGTAAAAACACGTAAGACTTCTATATAGATTCCCTAGTATAAAGAACCGGGGATTTCCCAGTGGAAAGCAATAGAGAAGACGGTAATATTAATAGTAATATATAGTCCTATATATAAACGAGCCCTTAGCCTCTATAGGTCTTCTCTTCTTTATAGAATAATAAGGTTATCTAGCTATTACCTAGTACTATAACACGCGATAAGGTTCCTTAGGGGGTTTTATATTATTCTAACGATGCCATTAAGTCGTTTATAGAAGGCATTATTTAATCTCTCGTTTAAGGCCTAACTAAGGTCGAATTCCTCCGCGGCATAAAGGAAATCCTGCCGGATCTTAATATTGTTTAAAGTCGTGACTTTTAGGTCCTTAGAGTTAATAATCACTTAATTAAGCTAATCGGCCTACGCCTTCTAGTCCTAATTCCCTCTTTTACCGATAATTTAATAATACCGGTTATCTACGAGGGTCTTTTCCTCCTTCTCTAAGGGCAGGACCTTCTATTTGAGTTCCTAGATCTTGCTTTAAGGCGAAGTTTGTGCGAGGGTCTCTCCCTTTAGAGCCTTACTTATTGACTTACTAATTAGCTCCTCGATGCGAATTATAGCCTTTTCCTCAGTCTGAAATAGGCTAACGGCTATATTATAGCCATCCTGCTTAAAGCGGAATTCTATTATCGCATTATTAAGCCGATTATTATAGTTAGTAGTCCTATTATTAAACTTAACATCTGTAAGGTCCCCTCTCTAAGGTCGTTCCCTAAGGTTGCTTTTAAATTCTTCTTAGCTAATCTAAGTAGGCTCGGCAAGCTCTTTAGATCCCGCTAGATCGATATATTCCTAGATATAGTAGATCTTCGCCTAGTCCTTAATAGCCTAAATCTTAGGGGTCTAATTTAGGCTTTCCTTAAGCGTTACGATACTTACTTCTCCTAATATAGGTATTATTACATTAGTTATTTTAACTCGCCGGTTTACGAGGGATAATTATATATTATCTTAGAGTATTGCTATTTGCATAGCAAGAAATCTCTATTTTCATAGTAAGATATCTAAATCCCTACTTTTTCTATACGTACCCCGCGTGTGATAAATACATACACGATGTTATATAACGTTGCACTAAAAACAAGGCTTAAATAGGGCTTAAATAGGAGGTAATTATAGATATAGAATCCCTCTATAAGGCCCTACGGAAAACACGGATCTAGTAGCCTTTTTTCTGCCCTACTTCACCGCCCTGCCACCTGTGCCCTTAGAGGCCTCTAAGGGGGCTTTTAGCCTAATATATTCCCCGGCAACTAGCATACCACCGGTATATAAACAAACAAAGAAAATAGCACTAATTCCCCCCCCCCTTTCTCGTAATAACTTCGTTATTGTTATGCCTTCGCTTTTCCTCTCTACGCTCTTAATGATAGTCTAAAGTAGTATACCTATAGGAAACGTCCTTCTAGGCGCGCCGGCCGCATCTATATCTTTAATAGGCTATCCTTATAAAATTCCAACCCTTAGGCTCCCCGAATGTGTGATCTATCTACGTATACTAACGCATATATCGCCCGGCCTTTTCTCTAATAAATTAGAAACGGACCTCGCTACTTTAGAGTTAGCTTTTAAGGCTTTCCTTTCTAAGCTACGAGTACTATATTCCTAACTTCGAATCTAGGTTGTTTTTATACCTTATAGAGCTGCCGCTGCTAGTCTGCTTTATAGTAAAATGCAGCTCTTACTATTAGTCGTCGTAAGGCTAATGCGGCTAGATGCGCTATCACTAGGTCGGCTAGGTCACCTCCTAATAGCTATAGGCATTTTCCCGAAGCGAGCGCGGCTCGTTTATCGCTTTGCTATTCGTTCTAGTCCTCTATAATAGCACCGTCTTCTAATCTAAAGAGGATTTAACTTAGAGAGTATCCTAGTAATCGGATGCAACGATAGTTAAGAGACTTTATAACTAAAGGCAAGGTCTTATCCTACTCTAGTTGTAATGCTCTATTACGCCTTATAACTGCCTATAAGATCCTATTAGTGACCTTAACTAGACCTACGCTCCTATAAGACTATAAGGGTGCGCCTAATATCTCTACTTTACGCTAGGTTATTACTTCTCTAAACTCTCGTGATCGAAAAGAAGAACCTAGATCTATATAAAAGGTAAAGGGTAATATCGTTAAGGAATTAAGCTAACCTTCTACTTTGCGTATTCCTCTATAGCCTACGTCGTGCGGCACTCTATTAACTATACGAATTATAAGAAATAATCTATAATAACTAGGATATGCCTTATTCCCGATGTCGACTATAGGAAAGGGCTAACGTAATCTATTTTAACGACTTCTAGCAGCCGGGTAATTATAATAGGTTGGTCTAGCGCCTTAGGCTTAGCTGCCCGAAAGGTAGCATACGGGAAACAACTAGCGACGTAGTTAACGATATCCTTTGCTATTCTAGGCTAGTAGACGTATGTATATAGCCTGCGGCGGGTGTAATCGGCTCTAAAGTAACCTCTATTATTATAGGCCTTCCTTAGGACTTAAGCGATTTCTTCTTCTAAGAGGCAACGTTGCTATATTCTCTCGGATCCGCGATACTATAGCCGGCCTTTAGTCTAATAGAAATTCTAATTTCTACTAGTAATTCGTCGACGGGCATAACGGTCCAAGGGCTCTTAGAAGTCTCCGTGCAGAAGGTAGCGGGCAACCTCTCTAAATCCTAGGTGTATAAGGAATCGTGACTCTAAGGTTAGTCCCTCGCCTCTCGTCGATAGTGCTCTTAGCTCTACGGGGGCCTGTTCCCCGTCCTATCGCTATTGCTACCGGAGTATCGTCTACTAGTCTATAGAAAAGCTAGGGCATAGAGCTCCTTTTCGTCCTTAGGGCAGCTGCGGTTAGCTCTTAAGCTCTTTAATTAGCTCCTTAAAGCCTTCTTTACCGTCCTTCTATATTTATGCTCCGGTCGCGTCTATATAACCCTATGACTTAAGGCCGTTATTATTACACTCTTAGGAGGGGAAGATAGTCCTCGATAATCTGTCTGCTGCTTTATTCCGGGCCCCTTCGATATAGCTTATGCGAATGTTTAATACCTATAAGGGAGCAGATATCTCCCGATTGGTTTATCCTACCGGTATAAAAAGATATGCATTAGAACCGCCGTGCATTATTGCATATAACATAAGTCACCCGGCCGCATTAACTGCCTAAATGCTTAAGATACTAAATGCCGAAGTATATAGTGTATGTAAGGACTAATGTGCGTATAGTCTATAGTCGGGCCCCGGTTAACTAAGGTCACCTATACTACCTCCTATTACTCGCGTAATATATTACGCAACAACTAGGATACTATACGAGGTTAGACTATATACACCTAGCATAGAATTAATAGCGCTTTCTATCCCGACAATTAGTTAAGTTATATATATATTTATTCTTATGCAATTAGCTATATAAAGGGATCTTAGTCCGCACTTAAATAGACTACTCTATAGCAATTCTATATCCTCTTCTCTCTCTTATCTTTATATCTTCCTCGATAATTTCTATATTACCGTAATCCTCTATCTTTAAGCTTCCTTTTAGGTTCTTAGTCGTTATAATCCCTATCTCTGCTTAAGCTTTAAGTTGCTTCTTACCTAAAGCCTCCTTTAGATCTCTTAGATCACTCGCTATTGTACTAAAAACGACCGTCTCTCCGCTATAACCTCCTCTTTGCCTTTTTAGGCTACTTGCCTTTTTAAGCTACCCTTAGTTTATATATATCACTACTTCCTTAGTATTTTGCCCCCCCTATTTCTCGTTGGCCTCGTTTTCGCTCTTACGACGCACCCTTTCTTAGCTACTATTCTATACCTAAAAACCCTCGAAAGAAATTAGAAAAATTCCTTTATTACCTTTACCTTAGCCTATAGACGCCGAGCTTCTTTTAAGTTTCCTCCGGTAACTTCCGATCCGATATACGGCAAAAATAAGTCCTTTTAAGGACTACTTATTTATAAAGCTTAAAAAGAGCACTGACTTTTCGGCTTAGTCTCTACGTATAGAATCTATATTTATACGTAAAAAGCTCGGTCTAGCTATACTTAATGCTACTTATATAAAGTCTTAGGACTATTTAGCCTTAATAAGGCTTATAGTTAATAACGGCCTTTTATCTTAGATAAAATACTATACGTCTGTAAAGTCAGTATAAGAGGCACTTAAAACCCTATATAACCTTATAAACTTTACCTTTAACTTCCTCCTTATAAAAGAATTCTTTAATACGAAGATTAAAGGAGAGATATCTATCGAGACTTACCTAAATAAGGTAAAAGAGCTCTTCGACGAGCTAAATACTAAAGAGATCTATATCCTAGAGATCGTAGTAATAACCTTAATCTTAAAAAGCCTTAATAGCTCTTTCTTAAGTTATATTACGAATATTACGTAGACCCTTCGTACTAATGCTACGGTATATACCCTTAAATTACTCTCCTTATCCCTTATAGATAAGTTTAAGAAAACGAAAGCTCTCGAGAATAACGAGCAGCTATTTATAGCCGGCGGCAGTAAGGTCCCTATTTACTCTTACTATAAAAAGCGAGGGTATATCGAGAGGAATTATTTTTAAAACCCCGAGAATAAAGATAAGGCTTAGGCTACGGGATTTACCTTAAAGACGGTCTTTACCTCCTCCTCGTCTCGCCGGGACCTTAAGGAGAATACTAACCGTAACTACCGGAGGCCGACCTTAGTTCTCTACTCTTAGGAGAGCTCTCCGTCTCCGGCCCTACGTCCGGCCGGCCGTCCTTAGACCTCCCGCCTCCGGAAGCGTAAGGCCACTCCGGAATCCTCCGAGACCTCTAATAAAGTCCTCGTCGTCTTATACTCTACTTTTAGTATCGTAAGTACCCTCCTATTCTTTATAACACTCTATATATCCTTTATATCCTTTATGCTATATATAATACCCTTAATAATACCTTATTTCTATACCCTATTTCCCTTAAATAATATCCTTCTATATACCCCTATAAAAATAAAGTCCTCCTCTAATAGAAAATAAATAATAGGACCTCTAAAGCCTCTTCTTTCGGCAATTTCGAGGGTAGTATTAAAAATAGATAAGACTATAATACGGATTAGGAATTTCTATAACTTTATCTTCGATACTAGAGCTATTAGGCATATAGTTTCGAATAAATCTCTCCTCTCTAACTATAAAGAAATATATAGTACTATAACCTAAGGAAAAGCTTCCTCTATTATCGTACGAGGGGCTAGGGATCTTATCTTTAAGTTCCTAAATAGTAAATAATAGTATACCTTAAAAACCTGCCTTTATATACCTAAAATCGGCATTAATATAATTAGCTAATTAGCTATAACAAACACATACGCTCTTATAGGCCTAGACTCTATATCCCTCCTTAATAGAAATCTTAATAAACTAATAACCGGTTTTATTAAAAACGTACTTTACTATATCCCGTTAGATATAAAGAAAACACGTTTTCTAATTAAAAACAAAATATATAATATATAATATAGCCCGAAAGAAACAATAGAAAACGCTATACTCTAAGATACTATACTAACTAGTATAATAAAAACCCCTAAAATAAAAAAGAAAATAGACCTCGTTTTTTAGCATAAACGGCTAGGCTATCTTAGCTATAAATCCCTATACCGATATCTTCGTAGACTATTCCTTAATATATCCGTAGACTAAAAAGATATTATAGCTATAAAGCAATGCAAAGCTTATATATAAGCTAAATATATGGATAAAAAAAGGAAACCTCTTTAAAACGACGATATCTCTTTCTAGATAAAATAAACGTTAATATCTAAGGTCCTATAAAAGTCCTTATATACGATAAATTTAGATACTTCATATTATTTCTAGATACCTACTCTAGGTACCTAAGAATATACCTTATAAAAGATAAAGCCGAAAGCCTACCTAAGTTCGTAGAATTTAAAATAGAGCTTAAGAATAATAAAGACAAGATAAAGATAAAAGAGGTCTTCTTAGATAATGCAAAAGAATTTATCTATAATATTAAACTATATGCTCTTAAAAACGGAATAAAATAGAACTTAAGTCTACTATATACCCCCTACTTAAACGGTAGAATAGAACGTATAAACAGAATAATACTTAATAAAGTTAGATCTATACTCTATATAGCTAAGCTACCTAAATACCTCTAGGGAGAAGCTGTTCTAGCAGCTATATATATATACAACCGATCTCCCTATACTGCCCTAGGGTATATATGCCCTCTTAAAAAGAAAGAAGATAGAGCCCTTACTATAGAAGACATAGATAAGATCCGTGTCTTTCGAAGTATTATATACTATAAAAACAAAACACCTAGTGATAAGCTAGACGTACGAGCCTATAAAGGAATTATAATAGGCTAGAAAGATATAGTATATAAAATATACGACTATAGCAGAAAGAAGGTTATTATCTTAAAAGATATAACTATACTAGAAAACAACTTCTTAAAAGACAATAAAACCTTTAATTTTAATACTATACCTTCTATAAATAAAATACTAGATAATTATCTATATATAAGAACTTCTATACTAGATATAAATCCTAAAAATACACAATCCTAGAATAATCCTAATAAAATACCCAATAATATATCCGAGGATGATATTCCTAACTGTAGAATATAGGACAATAATAAAACGGGTTAAAGAATTTAGGTTAAAATACCTAAGAAGCCGGCTGAATTCTATAACGACTACTAAGAATACCTAATATATCTATTGATAAATAACGATAATATAACCCTTCTATCTGCTTTAGAAGGTTGTAATCCTATAGAACCAAAAACCTATAAGCAAGCTATAAAAAGCGCCGAAGCTCTATACTAGGATAAAGGCATAGTAGTAGAAATACAGCAGCTTATAGATAATAATACTCAGGAAATAACCGAGCTACCCGAAGACCGAGAAGCCCTTAGAAGCCGATAGGTCTATAGAGTTAAAAAGTATAATAAAAACTAAATAAAGAAGTTTAAAGCTCGACTTATATCTTTAGGCTATAAGCAAATATACGGCTTAGACTATATTAAAACCTTCTCTACTATAATAAGACCTAAGTCTATAAGGCTCCTACTACTATAGGCTATCGATAATAACTAAAAAGTACTATAGTTTAATATAAAAAATGCCTTTCTTTATACGGATATAGATATAGAAACGTATATATAGATACCCGAAGCTTTTCTAGATATAATACTATACGCATGGTTTTCCTAGCATAAAAATACAAAATATAAAGGCATAACTTACTTTAATTACTTAAATAAAAACAAGACGAAGAAGCTCGTAGCGAAATTAAGAAAAGCACTATACGGCTTAAAACAAAGTCCTTTACTCTAGTATAACCTATTAAAAAGCGTACTTAACGAGCTTGGTTTTTACTGCCTTCTAATAGACGAAGGAGTGTTTATAAATAGCATACTACGAATAGCTATAGCCGTCTATATAGATAATCTCCTCTTCTATAGGCCTATAGAGCGTATAATAACCTAAGTAATAGATTAAATAAATAAAACCCTACTAATCGAATTGCTAGGGGAAGATAAAGACTTCTTAGGATTATCTATATAAAGAAACAAAGACACAAAGTATTGGTAGGTGATTCAATTGGATTAATCTAAACAAAGGGGTTGCATTAGTTGTAGTTGTGTCTAATCTAGCTAGAAAAAGGGGGAATAAGGGGGCCCCTTTATACCCGTCTGCCGGGGTCCCTCTATAGAGCCTGCTATGCCTTAACAATGCATTATTAAGGTCCACGCTAGGGCTTACTGCTCTAGTCATAACGATGCCCTTAGTTAATAACGAGGTTATTAACTATATGGGTTACATAGCGTTATGCGCCGCATAGTTATAACCCCTATTGCCCCTTTCCTATGTATAGTCGGCAATGTAGTTGCGACTCTATCCCTTAGTTATATAACTATATTCCTATACTAGCAGTCTTTCTTTCTAACTGCTAAGCAACCTTCCTAATCGTAAGGATAACGCGTATTAGACTAAAGGGGTCTAATAAATACAATATATAAGTATAAATACAAGAGAGTCCTAAAAGGGGAACTTAAGGGCGTAGAACGTATGCCTCTATCTGAATAGTTAAGCTATTATTGTCTACGAAGCGTTTAAGGGCTTGGTTTAGTAATACCTTCGTTATAGCATCGGCCGGGTTATTATCGCCGTTAATCTAACGGATCTCTACAATCTCTCGTTGCTCGTATAACTATCGAAGAGATATAATATTAGTTATTAATCTCTTCTCCTTAGTTATCCTAAGCTTTATAAGACATTCGTATAGCGAATACGAATCTATGTAAATAATTAATTAGATATTCGGTAGCTTAAGCCGGTCGGTGATAATCTTTAACGTAGTTGCTAAGGCGATCCTAAGGTTAACGCCGTTAACTATACCGTATATCTCGGAAGCTAGCACGCTTTAGGTAACTCTCTTATACTTCGTCGAACTTTAGTAGATAATGTTTCTAATAACCTTAAACTAGTTGTTAGCCCTTTCGGTCTTATTAACTAATGCAATAATAAAGCCTAGTTGCGATAATAGGTCTTTATTATTAGTAAACGACCTATTCGTAAATACTATTAGCTTCGCCTTTATAATATTAATTAGTTTATATATTAAACCTTTGCTTTAGTAGTCTATTTGCTACTTAAGTCGCTTATTTAAGATTATATAATCCTTATTATCCGGGTTCTATACTTATACCGCAACCGAGATATTAAATACTGCTTCCGGTTAGCACACTAAGGCTATATAGGCTCTACGAGCACGTTGTTTTAGGTACTATTGTGTATAGTCCGGAGCCTTAACATCGATTCGGTCGATCCGGGCGGCTTATCCTTTCTATTAGAGCAAGAGTATCTTATCCTATTGTAAGCTTACCTTCGCGCCGTTTAAATCCGTGACGGAGCCTTAAGTCATCGTAGTTTTCGGCTTCGCCTTAAATTATGCCTCTCGGAGCTTTTCTTCTTTAGCGGCCGAAAAACTTATCGTTCTAAGCATAAGGGTATCGTCCGTTTGCATCCTAATGATGCTAAAGTGTTCTAGTCCTATGTTAGATATTAGAAGGCAAGAGTCGAAGGTCGATATCGCTATATTAAGGCCCTCGATATAGTGCTTTTAATACGTATGAAACTAATAGACTCCCGATTCTGCAATACTATATAAAGGCCTAATGACTTAGATAATTATATCGGGCGGATACTTCCCTTGCAATTCGGCGGGGAGGCGTATTAAGACCGTTCGAAAGAGCTCTATATTCGCCTAAGGATATACCTAGGTGATATCTCGAACGGATAACGTTATCCTATAGCGCATAAGGCTAAGAGCAAAGGCTAAGATTAGTCGTTAGCTAACGCGTTAGATTATCGGGGACTACGTTAGTAAGGAAGCCTTCTCCCTATTATTATAACCTTAAACTATAAGCCTTAATTTCTTATATAGCTTAGTGTCTTTGCCTTTAACCTCTCGAACTATGCTAGAGTTAAAGATATAGTAGCCGCCGTAAATAGCTTTATTATACCGTTTGAAACTAAATACTCCTTATGCTATAAGGTTATCGATCTCCGTGCTATCTAACGCTTCGAATAGTGCTCTTAGGGTCGTAATAGCGCCTTTAGATCGGAGCTTAACGGCTAGCTCGTAGGCCTCTTCTTCCTTTTTTATCGTAAAGGCCTCGTCCGCTTCTTTATCGCTTAAATCGTCGAGATCTATATCGTTCTCGTTATCTTCTAGGTTATCCTCTACGTCTAGTCCTTCTATAATTAAATGCCTAGCCTTATTCTTCGATCCGGGCGGGCGTCCTCGCTTACGGGGTGCCGGAAGGTCCGGTCGGGCGGGTTCGTCCGGTTGCTCGGATTCTAGTGCCGGAAGGTCGTTAAGTATTTAATTACGATAATACGGTTATACTAGCGTAGATCTAAAGACCTAAGGTCTATTAACCGTATCGATCGTAATATTATGCCCGTTAATAGCTATAATCTTAAATAGTCCTTACTATCCTAACTTTTCCCTCTATACGCGGACTTCGCTTTAAAGAGGAAGGGCAAGTATATTCGCTATATCTAGACCGTTACGGCTATATAATGCTGCTTAGACCTATCGTTTAGCCGTAAGCTACCTAAGTGCTTTTATCGCTTTCTATACTATAGCGGCTTATTTAAAGGTCGTTAGCGATAGCGGCGAATTAAGAGTTATCCTAGGATATGCTCCGAATATTAGCAACGTAGGTACTAGTCCGTTCGGTCTAGTAGTATCGTTGACGGCCTTAACAGCTGTCTAAAGAACTGCCTTAGGGGAGGTAAAGCTGCTTATTTCTATAAAGAGGATATTAAAAGCTCGGCGTAAAGGGGCATAATACCTCTTAACCTTACCGATAGACTAATATGCTTTAATAGGAACTTATATATATATAATCCCTATAATACGGGCTTTATTTCGGAATTCTACCGCCGCGAAGTTCGTGCCGGCATTATGTTTAATAATATTAGGGGGACTAAGGTATATATTAATCTAAAGAGCTCGAAGAGTTTCCTATATATCCTTAGCTAATATAGAAGGAAGGAATCGAGCGCTTTAGAAGGCCGTTAATACGTTAATAATATGCAATACCGGGCGTTATGCTAAATTCGGGACGTCTAAGTATATTATATTAACGATAACCTTATAATTAAAGTCTTAGTTATCTTTAAGGTTAAACTTAAACCGTTTTAAGGCAGGCGAATGCATCTAGCAATAGTAATATAGTTCCGAGATATTCTCTAGAGTGCTAAGAGATATATCGCCGTAGCCTACTTGCTTTAATAGGTTATATAGCCTAGCTATAGCCGGATGTCCGAATCGACGATATAGGGTCCTAATTTCCGTTTCTATAAGGAATGCGGTCGATTGTTTACTCTTCCCGAGGAAGAACTAAGGGTGTCCCTATTTCCTAACCACCGGGATGTTTGCCTTAGGGCCGGTGAGGGTATTCGTCGTATTATTAAAGAATACGCTTAGCCTATCTATGTCCGCGAGGCATAGTAGGAAAGGGGTCGGAGTTTCTAGCATATAGAATATAATCCTTTTAATCGGAGTAATAAGATTAATTAATCCTAGTAACCTTATTACGTTGCCGGCGCTAAATCTAATTGCTTCCTATCCCGCGGTCGATATGTCTAAATCGACGGAAGGGTCTTCTTATTAGAGGGCTATATATTATTCTCGTCCGGCCGTTAAGACCTTTACTACTCCTATATCGATTAGGATGCCTTAGAAATAGAGCTTCGAATAGCGGTTATCGATAAGGAATTAGTCGGCCGAAACTATCGGTTCTATGCCGTAGACGTCGTCTCCTATAATAAGGTGGTTAAAAGCCATTTAGCAAAGCATTTAACTAGCTTACTACTGCTCCGGCTTATTATCCTCGCTATACTCTTCCTCTATATCGTCCTTATAGCCTTTATAGCCTGCTAAGTAGGCCGTAATGTCCGGGGAAACGCCGGTGTAGAGACAATGCGAGAGATATTAGTCCTTAGCTTTCCGTCGTTCCTCTATAGAATATTTCATAGACTAACATCCCTCCTTTCTATACACGAAGCACTTCTTAGTCTATGTCTTATTGCCGTATCCTTAACCGTAGCCTCCTCTACCGCGAGGTCGATAGCCCTATCTAAAGCCTCGCGAGCGAAATCCTCCGTTGCCTCTACTGCGATTATTAGTATACCTACGGTCTATGTAAAACTAACTATTAGGGTTCTTCGAATTGTATTTATAATTTGTATCTATCCTATCGTTATTACGATGTCGATCTTAGATAAATCAGCGCGAGGCATTTCTCGCCTATCGTACGAGGTACGTCGTAAGGGAAGCTCGGAGGTCGGCATAGAGCTCCTTAGCCTCCTTAGCCTATTTAAAGAAGGCACCTTCGAGTTCTAGGACACTTTAGCACGCTTTAGTAAGATTCACTATAAGTAGGGTTTCGCCTATAAACTTAGGTCCTAAAGCCCGTTAATAAAGCAATAGCTTATTAATTAGCAATTAGAGCACTTCCGGTAGGCCTTTTTTAGGGTTACTAGCCTAAACTTAGTTAAACGTTGTGTTAGTCTAATCGGTATAGTACTAAGCCTAAGTCGCTTTAGTATCGAAATATCGTTTAATCTTATCGTATGCGCTTCGGAAGGTAGTCGTCTAGGTGATATTCTCTATGTAGAAACGGTCGGCTCGTCCCTTTAAGATCTAAGGGAGAAGGGTATAAAAGAGCTTTAGTTTAATCTTAAGGTTATAACACACGCCTATAAACTCACGGATAGTCTCGTTAAATAGGGCATATAGCTCGCCGGTATAGCTCTTCTCCTTATCCTATATCTTAACGAACTTAGTCTATACGTCGGGATCTAATAAGAGGTTCGGAACATTAGCCGATAGGAGTGCTATATACTCGCTTAATGTTATAATTAAATGCTTCGATAGCCTTTAAGGCGATTGTTAAAGCAGATAGATTAAGCCTTAGTTTTGCCCCTAGGATATATAAGGTTAGTTCCGGGAGGAATAGTAGTCGTAGCGCATAAAGCCGATTCGTACGATTAAATAGTAGAAATGCCGGTATATCCGTTATAGCCGTATTCGGGTCTTAGTCTAGTTCCGGGGTCGGATCTATAGTCGCCGCTCGGGCCGGGCCGCTATATTAGAATCGGTGCGAAGTCGGAAAGACCGTTAACTAGTTCGTTATAGTCGAGAAGGGATCTTTATTTATCTAGTCTTAGGCTATTTGTTCCTTTTCGTTTTTCTTTTTTTCTTGCTTACTAAGGGCCTTTATGCCTATATCGAATACCTCCGTTATAAACTCCTTCTCGTTCTAGGGGAGTAGATTATTAGATTAAAGCATCGTTATATATAATCTAACAAATAGCGTATTCTTTAGTCCTATCGAAACGCCGCGTCTTCGCAATAGTATCTTAAAGACCTTCTTATAGTTATAATCTACCGTATTCTATATAGATTTATTCTATCCTTAGAAATATTCTTAGAATAGGTTAAAGAGCCGTTAACCTTAATAGTAGATAGATACTTCGCCTATTATAATAAACCGGGCTACGAATGTTATAACCTCCGCTTTATAGGGATCTTCTATCGTAATCTCTTCTATATCCTAGTATCGTATATCTACCTCTATGCGAGCGGTAAGGGGGATGCCGATCTCCTTTTTCTATTGTATAATCGGTTTTAGGCTATTAAGGGGAGCTAGTGCGTTTATATTCGATAGTAATCCTGCTATTATTGTTTGTTTTTCGAGTTCGTTCCGGGATTAATTAGTATCGTAAAGGTCTTTACGAGAAATATCGAAGCGATTAGTCTCTATTCTAAAGGACGTAACTCTTCCTCCTTAAGGGAAGCAAGCACGGGATTAAATAGTTATAGGGGTTCGCGATATTGTTTAGCGTTATAGACGCACTGCCTATTAACGTTTACTCTTCCTATAATAGGCGAGAACGGGATTAATAGAGAGCTTAGAAGGTCTTATTTACCGTAGAGCTAATATAAATAATCCTTATTCTTAGCATAGATAAACTTCTCTTAGGTATGCGTAATAGAACCTTAAGGGTAAAGATACGCGGAAATAGCGTCCGTAAGGAATAAAGATTCTACTACACTTTCGAAGATTAAGATCTATCTCTTCTGCCTTACTGTTCTATAATTAAATCTATTTAATCACTGATTAGTGTTAGTAGGTGATTCACTTAGATTAATCTAAACAAAGGGGTTGTATTAGTTGTGGTTGTGTCTAATCTAGCTAGAAAAAGGGGGAATAAGGGGGCCCTTTATACCCGTCTGCCGGGGTCCCTCTATAGAGCCTGCTATGCCTTAACAATGCATTATTAAGGTCCACGCTAGGGCTTACTGCTCTAGTCATAACGATGCCCTTAGTTAATAACGAGGTTATTGACTATGTGGGTTACGTGGCGTTATGCGCCGTATAGTTATAACCCCTATTGCCCCTTTCCTATATATAGTCGGCAATATAGTTGCGACTCTATCCCTTAGTCATATAACTACATTCCCACACAAAGGAATTATATATATCCTAAGCAACCTATACAAAAAATAAAATAAAGGAATTTAAAAAAGAAAATATAGGAACCTCTAATATACCTGCTACTAAAGGCGTTAAATTAAATAAATTAGGAATAAAGAACGCCTCTAAAAAAGACATACTCTTATACTAAATGCAAATAGGCTCCTTACTATTTTTAGCCCTATTTACAAGGCCTAATATCCTCTTCGCAGTAATATCCTGCGTAAGATTTTCTTCTTAACCCGACTCCTCGCATTTTAAAGCCCTCGATATTATATAGAAATACCTAAACAAATTCCCTAACCTATGCTTATACTATAACTGCAATATACTAATACTAGATTTTCATTTTATAGCCTATACGGACTCCGATTAAGCTAGTAACCTTATAGACCGACGATCGGTCTTTAGATACTATTTCTTTATACGCAATAATCTTATAAGCTAGTTATATTAAAAGCAAAAATCGATATTACTATCTACTTGCGAAGCAGAGTTTATAGGCCTTAGAGAGGCTAATAAGGAGGCCTTATATCTATATAGCTATCTAAATAGCATCTTAAAAGAGTTATCTATACCTATATCTAATAAAGTCCCTCTAATATTTTCCGATAGTTAATTAGCGCTAAAAATAGCAAATAACCCGGAAGCATATAAACTCCGGAAACACATCGGCCTTGCCTATAATTTCATCCGCAATAGTGTTTTACTAGGCGAAATAGAAGTATTCTATATAAATTCTGCTAATAATATCGCTAATATATTTATAAAAGAATTAGGGCGTATACTATTTAATAAATTTCGAGACCTCTTAGGTCTTAAAAGGATCCTATATATAAAGATAAATAGAGGTTTTTAGCTGCTCTTTCTTATGCTTTCTTCTAGCTTTCCTCTATATATCTTTTAGTTTTTCCCTATATATAGGTTTACTAAACGGACTAATAAAATATAGTAGAGTTTTTAATTTTTCTCTATATAATATAGTAGAGTTATTTTTCTCTATATAAAAAAGTTTTTTCCTATAAATAGGTTTTTATTAGAGAGTTCTATAAATCTTAGTTAGTTATAAACGGATATATATAAAGCGCACTTCTTATACAATAAGTACCCTTTAAGAGGGGCTATAAGGGAGCAGATATCTCGTGATTGGTTTATCCTACCGGCATGTAAAGATCTACATTAGCACCGCCGTGTATTATTGCATACAATATAAGTCACCCGGCTGTATTAGCTGCCCGGATGCTTAAGATACCGAATGCCGAAGTATGTAGTATATATAGGGACTAATGTACGCATAGTCTATAGTCGGGCCACGGTTAACTAAGGTTACCTTCACTACCTCCTATTACTCGCGTAATTAATCACGCAACAACTAGGATACTATACGAGGTTAGACTATATACACCTAGCACAGAATTTATAGCGCTTTCTATCCCGACAATCAGTTAAGTTATATATACCTTTATTCCTATACAAATAGCTATATAAAGGGATCTTAGTCCGCACCTAGATAGACCACTACTAAGCAATTCTATATCCTCTTCTCTCTCTTATCTTTGCATCTTCCTCGACACTTTCTGCATTTGCCGTAATCCTCTGCCTCTAAGCTTGCCTTTAGGCTCTTATTCCGACGGTCTAGGTGCCTAAGAGGAGCCTCGAGCTCTTCGAATAGTTAAGATCGATAAACTAAGCTAGGTCGTTGAAAATATGCTTAAAAGCCCCTATGTCCTAGAGAGCTCGATCCTAAATTCGCCTTTAGGGCTATTATTGCTTCCGAAGTCCCCTACTAGAAAAGCAGCTTCTTTAATGGTCGTTGCGAACACTCCTCCCTTAGGAGCTAACTCTACGGATTTCTTAGGGTTCTTAGCCTTCTAGGCGTTAATCTTAGCTCTAAGGCCTATTTCCTTATCGATCTTAGCCTTAACTTTCTTTAAAAGCTCTATATCTAAGGGTTAATTCTAAAATTGCGGCTTCCGATTAAGGGCATAAAAACAGCTCTACTAATAAGGTTAATCCTTATATTTAACGGGATTTACGTAAGACCTTTCATACTATTTGCATTTAGTGTATTCGGACTATAGAACCCGCTGTCCTTAACCTCCCGATGGCTTCGTGCTGCTGCCGCTATTGCCGCTGCCGCTATTGCCGTTACTTACCTCCTTCCTATCCTTATCCCGGCCTTAATAGGTCGCTAGGAACACGGAATCTTATTAGGTTAAATTAGCGGCAACCTAAATGTGGAAATTAGAGGTAATCTCCTTAAATATAGGGATCTCTTTCCCTTCTTTCTTAGCCCGTTAATAGTTCGTAGTCTATAGGTTCGACTAAGCCTAATGTTAAGTAGCGATAGCGTCGAGGAATAGTTCGATGATTTCCGACTCTTCGCTTAATATAGACCCTGCATCCCTATAGGGGTTAAAGCCATCTACGATATAACTAGTCTAGGCCGTTAAATTGACCTTTCGAAGGTCTATTGCGAGGAGTTTCCGTAGGAATCTCTCGGCATACTTCTTCTTATCCTTAGCCCTTAGATAGACTTAGACAAAGAGTTCCTAGAACTTTCCTTAGGCCGCGGTGATATAAGTAATAAAATTATAGTAGTCTAAAGAGATGCTAGCCGAGATGTATAGACTAATATCTTAAAGCGTAGTTATCTTCTTCTTATAGACCCTAACTGCCCGTTCGTATTATAGAACGATGACTCTCTCGAAGTTATATATAGCTTAACCTAAAGCACTAGATTTAGTCGCCTTAAAGGCTATAGCCGAGAGAAAATTTAATGCCTAGAGCCCTAATTCCTCCTAGTCTTCCTAAAGGACCGGGAGTCCGAGTTCTTAAGGTCTTAGCTAGGTTAACCTCTCCCGAGTTTGTGCTATAGTCGATCTTATAGCACTTCCCTCGGCAGCAGGGCTTTCTAACTCTGCCTCGATCTCTTTAAAGGAGAGCACCTCAGGCATTTTAAGGACGATGTTTAAATAGGGGTCAACGTACTGCTAAACCCGACGCAGCTCGGCCATAGTCTTAACCTAGCCATACCACCTAGTCTAGTCCTTAGGCTTCTTAAGGGTGTACTTAGGGGTCACAAAGGTAGACGTTAATAATAAGTCTATAATAATCAAATGGTTGTTGTTGTTGGAAAAGGGGTTAGAGTTAAAGTAGTAATAGCTTTTAAACCGGGGAACGTAATAAAAACAAAGGGACAAGACTTTAAATTAAAGCAGTCTACGGCTTTTAACGAAAGGAGGATTTAATCTCTAAAAAAGCGTCTATTGCGAAGCCACGGACCTTATCCCGGGCTTATAACTAATACAGTTATTTAAGCGCAATGCATAAAGTCTTATATATCTTAGAGTATGTGTATTGCTCTATCTAATCTAATCTAGGGACCGATAGGGGAGTAGGTATTTATAGGTACCTTAGCCTCCCCGGCCTAATAGCTTTGCATACATTTTTGGTAGGTAGTCGTTTAGGGTTACCGTAAAAGAGACTTCTACTAGCCTCTTGCCCTATCTAGACTACGTTTTCCTTCGTTGCACTAACGCCGCCCTGTACGCACTAAAGCCGTTATGCATTCCTGCGTGCAACAACCTCCCCTTAGCCGAATAGCCTACATAAGGCTCTTAATAACACGGCAAACGCGTACTTTAATACGCTCTTAAAACTCCATTCTATAGTTCTTTTCCTTCCGTGATTTATCGTTCCTCTAGTCGTAGGGCTTTTTGTCCTTCTAATTGCCTAATAAGGGTAATCCTTCTCCTAATTGGGAAGAAGTCTTCGTCGTTAAATCTCGGGTTAAAGTCTAAGCTAGTGCCTAAAATTCTCGTGATTTAGGTATAAGAGCGGCTTCGTTAAGCCGTTAGCAATTATTTCCTTAGTCCGGAACTACTAAAGCTACAAATAGCCTATTGCAGTACGTTATATAATCTATTTAAAGTAGCAATTAATATGCCTCGTATAGCCCGTATTCGCCTTATTAAGGATAGCTAATCTCGTATTCTAACTATTAGTGTATATAATTATCGGCGTAGGCTATAGATAGCCTATATTGTGTAAAAGCTTCGCTTACTATATAGCTGCTATACTAGCCGGCGTAAGGTTAATGAATTCTGCCTTAGTAGATAAGGTTATTACTAACGTTTATCGCTTTAACCGCTAAAAGATCGGTCCGTCG
This sequence comes from Ophiocordyceps sinensis, assembly GCA_012934285.1. NCBI lineage: Eukaryota > Fungi > Ascomycota > Sordariomycetes > Hypocreales > Ophiocordycipitaceae > Ophiocordyceps > Ophiocordyceps sinensis. The sequence goes on from JAAVMX010000004.1 coordinate 10,942,337, forward strand.
GCTAAAAAGACTATATACCCGGCTATTAAATAGCGGGTTTAAAGATTGTTAGTAAAAGAGGCATCGCGTAGACGTGTAGCTTTAGATCGTTAGTCGAATAACGGCCGCTAAGGATAATGCCTAAGGTTAAAGATCCCTTAAGATAACGCAATAAGTGCTTTAGGATAGCTAGGTGCGTTAAAGTCGGGTTGTGATTTGCCTCTAATAACTTATTTACTATAAAAAAGATAAATCTAGCCTAGTCTTTATTGCTAGCTAGTTTAAGCTGCCGGTTCTTTAAAGCCACTCCTTAGAGGGCATTACTAACTATTATTATTTCTAGTCCGCTAGGATAACGGTCTTTAGCGGCTACGGCGTTAGTGCCGTATTCGCTATATTATTGCCGAACTCCTTAAGGATCTTCGTCGCGAATCTTATCTAATATAAGCGAATCGTATAGTTAATGCGATCCCGGTCTATTTCTAGTCCTAGGAACTCGGTCGGCTCTCTAAGACTCTTTATCTTATATAGGCCGCTTAATAGGCGTGCTTTATCCGCAAAAAGATCTCGTATAGCTACTACGATTAATATATCGTCGACGTAGAGGATTAAAAGCGTGCTTTCTTTATAACGAAAAAGGCATAATTCTGCCTTTAAGTATTCTATATAAAATCTGCTAATAATATCGCTAATATATTTATAAAAGAATTAGGGCGTATACTATTTAATAAATTTCGAGACCTCTTAGGTCTTAAAAAGGATCGGGTTATATCGCGTTTGCCTACCGCAATAATATCTATATTATTCTTCTTAAAAGGATTAATGCCCTATTTACGCTACTCTTCCCGTTTCTATTTTAGGGCTTTATTTAGGTAGAGAGTCTAGTAGTTGCTTAGCTTATAGCCTCTGCCGGTAGCGACGATATAACTATATTCGAGTTTTACTTACTTAGATAAGGCATTATTAGTTCGGGATCTAGCATTATTAGAACTACCTCTACCTCTACGGCCTTTACCGCGGCCTTTACCTTATCCTCCTTTACGGCTATTGTCTATTATAGATAAGGTTAAGGATATTAACGACTTATCTTAGATAGCTAACGCTTAAGAGGCAAAGACCTTTTAAAATCCCTTCTCTACCTAGCATTAATATTATAAGAACTTATCGATAGCGGCTTTAGTAAGAAAATCTTCCTTCTTATAGTCGTATTGCTAAGCGTAAAACTAATAAAAGTAACCTATTTAAAGACTATAGATAGCTATATAAACGTATATATTTTCGTCTAGTATCTTATAAACGGCCTTTAGTTAATACTAGCACTACTTTAGTCGTTAAGAGTATATATCTAAAGTAGCAAAGTTATAAGCTTTAAGTCTTAAAAACTTAAGCATAGTCTTTACGATAGAAGACTTAGGCAGCTGTAAGGCTGCTCGTTATATAAAGAGGTATATATCTTAACTCGTAGAATTAATTATCTAACCTTCTTATATAACTATCTCCTTTAGATTATCTAATAGAGTGATTATAAGGATTCTCGTAGCCTTTAAGTTGTTCTTTTACTAGTCCTTTTATTTTTCGGTAGTGCTAACCGTGCCTACCGGACGTTCGGGTCTAGGGACTAGCCCTTAGATATACTCGTAGATATCTAGTATCTTTAATATAAGGTTAACGTCGATAAGCTAGGCAGTATAATTTTTAGGTCCCTTAAGTTTTTTAATTATTCCCGTTAGGGCACTATTATTATTTGCAATCTTAGAATTTCCCTATAGGCAAATATCCTAAGGGCAAAGTAGCGTTATCGTAGGATTTTATACGTAGAAAAACTCTTTAAGTAAGCGTTTAGGCGAAAAAACGGCTATAAAGACGAGAAAAGTCTTAAAAAGATCGTAATAATTAAAAAGACTAACTTAAAGCGTAGCGATGCGTTTTAGCGGTGCTTATTAAGCAAAGCTTACTTTACGCTACGAAGAACATAGAATGTGAGTAAGTTGCGGTAAGCCGCTTTGCTTACTTAATATATATAGTAAGCTTTTTTATTATAGGGGTCTTTTATAAAAACGAAGTACGGCTATTAGCTAGCCTTAAATAACGCGCTATAATTAGCTAGAGTCTAAAAATCTAGTGCGCTAATTAGCTATATTTCCCCTAGGGTTTAACCGGCTAAAAAATACTCGATTTCTATTAGTAACCCGTCCGGTAGGGTTTATCCCGAAATATTGACTAATAAAATCCTATACGGCTATTAGCTACCCTTAGCTATAGCAAAGCTTTGAAAAAAAATAGCTTAGTGCCGTAGGTATAGTAAAGCTTTATTTATAGTTATGCCTGCGGCACTAAGCTATTTTAACCTCTAGAGGCTTACGTTAGGGCATATAAGGCGTGCTATGTAAGATCGTGCGATAATAATAATCTAGCTAAGAAGAAGCCCTATAGGCTTATGCGAGGGTATAAAAGACACCTTAGTATAAGAGGCTAACTAACTATAAGTAAGGCGAACTATAATAGAAGGAAACGGGTTGCTAGGGCGATAGCGCTTAACTACCTACGCGCGCCGGGCATACTTAAGAATAGTAAGTAGGTAACTATATTTAGTACGTATAACGGTTATATATAGGTCTAATATCGTATTATAATTAGTATAACGGTATTATATTACGTATTACGGCGATAAACGCATCTAGCTATTAAGTATTACTAATCACACGATACTAAATATCTAATCGTACGATAACCCCGTTTTTCCTAGCCTAATTAAACCCCGCTATAGCCCGCTATACGATTTAGCCTATATAGCCTAGCGCCGCCGGGAGTTACTTAAAGTCACTAAGACTTTTTTATCGGTATCGCATACGAATACGCATATATAGCTTTAACGTTCTTACGCCCGCGATACGATATACGTGCGACGATTACGACGATTACGACGATTATAACGATTGCGATAATACGACGATTACAACGATGCACGTATAAAGGCTTGCGATAATTACGACGATTACGACGATTGCGACGATACGACGATTACGACGATATATATATAAAGACTTAACGTAGGGACTTCGAGCGACTCCCCGTAGCGCTAGGCTATATAGGCTAAATCGTATAGCGGGCTATAGCGGGGTTTAAGCTAGGAAAAAATAAGGTTATCGTGCGATTAGACATTTAGTATCGTGCGATTAGTAATACTCTAGCTATTATAGCTATATTATAGTAACTATAGCGTTATAGTTATACCGTATATAATAGTTACTATACGTAATAAAATAAGTAGTATTATATAATAGTTATTTAGCCTTTAACTATATTAAGATAATACCTATATTAGGTAAGTATAATACGTATAGACTTATAACCGTTATACGGCTTTAAGCTATATTAGCTACTCGTAACTATATTAGCCGCTAGTAACTATATTAGCCGCTAGTAACTATATTAGCCGCTAGTAACTATATTAGCCGCGTGACTATATTTAGTATAAGCCGCGGGTGCGGGTACGTATCCCCTTTGCCGCTTAAGTAGCGGGGTTTCCTTTATATAGTAAAATAAAGTCTAAAACTTTTAATAATTAGTATTCCCGTTTAGCTAAGCGGTAAGCGGCGTAGATCGTAGTATAACCTTATAGATCCGGGTTTAATTCTTAGTATATAAAGATTTTCGTCCTTTGCCTTATAACTTATAATCCGTGCCGTGCCTCGTAGCCTATAACCCGTGCTTATACATCGTAGTGCCTTATAGCCTATAACCTATACCTATATAATACGTTAAGGCAGGGCACTGACTAAGTGCCTACGGATTAATAGATAGTCTAGGCTCCGGCAGCCCTATAGCTCGTAGGGCACGCCGGGCTACTTATAATTATTATCCTTCTTCTTATATACGCACCCTTTGCCTTATGCCTATCTTTCCCTATACTATATAGTAGTAATACCTTACCCTCTTTCCGGCAAGACTAAAGATCCGTAAGGTTCTTATTAGCATCGCCTTTAGAGCGTTATATAAGAACGTTACGTAAGCCTAGGCTTATAGTCTACGCCTATCTTACTTAAGATAAACCCCTTATACCCTCTTTCCGGCAAGACTAAAGATCCGTAAGGTTCTTATTAGCATCGCCTTTAGAGCGTTATATAAGAACGTTACGTAAGCCTAGGCTTATAGTCTACGCCTATCTTACTTAAGATAAACCCCTTATAATAATTTTCTATACGTTTTACGTCCGATCCTTAATAGCGGAGCCTACCGTTAGCTAATCGCTATTGCCTTTAGTCTTAGCGCTTAAACGGGTTTACGATAGCCCTATACGCTATTAGGGAAGTATCGCAGCTAATCTATCGAACGCTAGGCAGTCGGGTCCTCGATATTAGTGTAATAGCAATTAAGTAGAAGAGAGGCTCTAAGGCTAAAACAGCCTACACAGAGGGATTAAAAGCTGCAAAAGAATGCAAATCACTAAGAATAATAGCTCTTATCTTATCTAGTAGGGAGGCTAACTAGTCTCTATATATAGAAAAAACCCTCGGACGAAATCAGCCGCGTAGACCTAAGGAAAAATAGGTGACGTAAATAATCGGACGGAAGGATCGGTAGGAAAAGCAATAGATCGTGCCGTACGATAAATAAGCCATACAGTTAGCAAAAAAATAAGCAGTCTAGTAGAAGACTAGTGAATTCTATAGTGAATTCTATAGTAGAAGCCGTAGAAGAGAACTAGAATTCTACGGTAGAAGACCGTAGAAGGGAATTAGAATTCTACGGTAGAAGACCGTAGAGGGGAAGAGATTTTACGGGTAAAGACTATATAAAGAACCGTAAAATCACCGTAAAATCATAGTAAAATGTGACCGAAGAAAAGTAGGTAAATACGCCTATAGAAGTGCGGGGTAATGCCCGTAGAAGCCCGTAGAATTCTATAGTAGAATCTAGGGAAGAACCAGGGATTTCCCGGTAGAAAGCAAATAGGGAAGACGGTAATATCAATATACCCCCTAGCTAGAAGGGAATAACTTCCGGCTAGTTAGAATTATTATCGACTTCTTCTTAAATCCTAGAAGAAATATCCGTAAGTCGAAGCTAGCGAAGGAACGTCTAGAAACGTTATCGTAAAAGCAATTTAGTTAATCTATCCGCAACTATCTAATTAGAAGGGATATATTTAATGTTAAAAGTATTGCGTAAGAATTCCTATCGGGCCTAGCAGTTGTAAATTTTAACGTGCTTTAAGGCGGTCTAAATCTTTAGAATCTCAGCGGAAATTAAGCGGATTGTCTAGGTGTTATTATACTAAATAGTAGGAATAAGAACATCTAGCTATAGGGAAATATCGTTAAACAAACGAAGAATAGAAATTAGCTCTTTCGCGGTAGAAGAGACTATAAGAAGTTCGGCTTTAGTAGAAGAAGTAGTAACCGTAGATTATTTCCAGGCACTCTACGCAATTAGACCGTTAAATAGGCTAATGAAATAGCCCTTAGAAGAATAACGAGTGTCTAAGTCGTTAGCGTAAGCGGCATCGGAAGCTATAACGAGTTCTTACTCGTCTATATCCGAAAACTTAATCGTAAGGAAACGCGATTCGTATAAGTAAGTCACTAAGCTTTCTACGAGCTTAATATAGAGCGCAGACGGGTTCTATATATGCTTTACTAAAGAATTCGACGATTTTACGACGTTAAGACGGGTGGAAATAGTCGCGTAATTATAGGAACCGACTAAAGATTAAAAGTAGTAGATTTAGTTATCTATAGCCTATCCCTAGTGTTTCTCTAGCTTCTCGGGAAGTAGGAATAGGCAAAGGGTTGAAATAGGCCGTAGAACCGTAGAAGTAGGGATTAAACTAAACTTAGAAGCAATCTTATCTAGGTAAACGTCCTAGCATAACTATAGCTTTCGCTACTTACGGTCCCGGATAATCCTTATCCTAAGAAAATAGGTTAGCTCTCCGCGGTTAGTAATTATATACTTTTGCCTAAAGCGACGGATAAAATCGTTAGTAGCCCTACGGTACTCCTTACGGAAAAGGATAATAATATTATCTATAAAGAAGAAAGTAATAATGCCACTTATAGTAGATATCAAAATGCAAGGATCCTCCGCACTTTGCTAAAGGCCTAGTTCGGTAAGAGACCCGGATAATTCCTATTGCTAAAAAAGCGGCGAACGGCGAAGTCTATATAAAGCCTTTATTAACCGAATTATAAAACCAAACACCTTAAATCCGTCCGGGAAGTAGATATATACTTCTTTATCTAGATCGGCATTCGTAAATGCGTTAACCGCGTTAAGTAAGCGGGTTTCTATGCTAAACTTAGCGGCAATAGCAATTATAATGCGAAAATTTCGCGCTATAAGCGTCGCGGCGTATATTTCTTTTCCGCTAAACGGCTAAAGATCTCCTCGCATATAAAGGCGAGACTTAAACTTCCTAAGGTAGCCGTGCTTATTAAACTTATAATCGAATGCCTAAGTCAATAGAAGAGGACGCATAAGGGCGTTCGCTCTTAGGGTAAGCGAAGGAAAGAAGGTCTTCCGCTAGCGAAGGGAGTCTTATTCTACCTTTCTAGCGGCTTTAAACTTAGGTCTATACGGATGCGTCTCGAGATTAGACTAAAACCTTAAAAGCGCGGGTAAATCCCGTTTGTGTATTTTCCTAGGTTTAAGAGAAGTAGCGAATATAGCCGTAAAAGCGGTGCTATTAGCCGGTGAATGCCTAACGTAGGCGAAAGCGGGATATCGACCCGAAAAACGGTTTAAGCGAGCAGGGCGTAAATCTCCTATAAATCTCGTCGTCCGTAGACTATCTATAGGAATAGTACTATCGTAATCTATAGACCGAGAAGTGGCTTAAGGCAGCTATACCTTAAGTCGGTCTACTAGTTCTACGGTTGCAGTTAGTAAAAGAGTAGAAATATCGGGTTAGAAATCCCGTGTATTCTTAAAAATATCTTCCGGCGGTTCTAGGGTTTAGTTAGGAGTCGGGAGCTAAGGATTGCCATCGGCTAGAAGGTCTACTAGATCAGAATACTTATTAAGAAGCACTATTAGCGTTAACTAGAATTCTACCTTATCTTGCTCTTCTTCCTATATAATATATAGTGGAAATACCGGTAATAACACCTGCATTAGCGGTTCGGATGTCTTCGACGTAGTGAAAAACTAAGTCTTATTAAACTTTATATTACGAACTCGACGAACCTCCCGTCTCTATAGGATCTATATACGAAAAATGTTAGTAAAATTATACCCGACTAAGTAACTAACCTTTATATAAAGTTCTTGCTTAAGATTACGTTTCTATGTATTAGTTAGGGCCTTAGTAGTTAGTAGGTAGGCTTTATAGCTAAAAGCTCGAAGATAATCGAATCGTAATAGTTAGGGAAGGAGAAAAGCCGGTATATTCCGGTCGTAATCCCTTAACTAATCGTAAAGAATCTCTATCGGGGAAATCTACTTCGATAGGAAAGACGTAGAGGAAGCTGCCTATCGGGCTAGAATCCGATTGTGTAAATATACTATAGTTTTCTACGTTTCTGTCTATAAATGCTCGGGCAAATTTGCTCTAATCCTTATAGATCGAGCTTTCGTAGATACTACCCCTTTAGCTCGTTCGGCAGCGCCGTTTTAAGCGGGTGTATAAGGTATAGTAGGCTTATTATAAATGCCCTACTAGTTAATAAAGTCTTAAAAATCGTATCGAAGGGCTCGGTCGTTATCTCGATTGATTATACCGATAGAAAGTAAGAACTATCGGGAAATATACCGACCTAGGCTTTTAAAGCATAAAATTAGCTCGTCTATAGAGGCGTCTAGAAGAGCATATAGAAAAATAAGCTTCGTATAGTTATCCTTAATAATAAATATAACGTTCTTATTATTATAACTCTTATGTATAGAAAAGATATTATAAAACACTTTAGAAAAGGGAAAAGTCGCCTTAGAAAGCGGCGGTTCGCGGTTAATAATTCGTTTGGCCTACGTAAGTTTATAGGACTTATAGGAGATTATCTTATTAAAGGTTACTAACTATAGTATTCCGAGTGCTTTCGAAAGCGCCTTATTATTCGGATGTCTAAGTCGTTAGTGCTAAAGAGAAAGTTCCTCTACACTTATTAGTATAGAATCCGGTATAATAGCTAAAAAAGGTACTACCACCGGGGTTTCTACGGTAGAATCTATAGAAGAAACGGAAGCAATATTTAGAATAGTTAGAAGCGTAGTAGAAGGCGTTAATAGGTTATACTCGATAATATACTAGTTATAAATTAGCTCCGTTATATAAATAGTGCGTGTTAATAAAGAGATTACGCTAGTCTACGGATTCTATAAAAGATTCGCCTTATGCAAAAGACGAAGGGAATAAAGGGACGTGTGAAAGGACGGGATGTATGCTACCTAACTAAGCTAAAAAGTGCCCGTCGAAATACGCATAAACACCGTGCCTATCCTAAGAATAGGAGTGCTTCTACTGCCTGCGAGTGCGTACTCGGAAGAAGGCTAGAAGTTATAAAAACGCTCCCTATTATTGCAAATATGTCTATTAGACCTTAAATCTATAATAAAAGAATCCCTTAACGGGTATTCTATAGTAGTCTATAGAACAACTAGTGGTAAAAAGGTCGTAAGAATATTAGCGGTAGCCGTAGCTTAAACCGTCTTTATCTTAGTCTAATTATTCTTCCGCTACTCCTCGTCGCGAAGAAGTACCGCGTTAACTTTAGCCTTATTAGCTAGAACCTTAAGGTAGTCGTCTATAGTCTTTTAGACGTCTTTATCGGGTTTCTATAATAGAAGTCGAACGGAAGGGTTAAAGTAATAATACTATCGGAAATAGTGCCGTTCTCCGTAAATGCACGGCGGACTATCCTTTTTCTTGCCTTTATCCTTATCTAAGGACGTAGCTGCTAAAGTGGTTGCCGATTTATTAGTGGATTCCGCGGCTAGGGACTTTATTCCTTAGCCTTAGAATTTCGCAAAAGCGTTAGTCTTTAGCGCTTTAGTCGCAGCCTTTAAGGCCTATAAGCGCTCGAAAAGTTCGGATATCTTAAATCCGTCGGGGAAAGACTGCTTTTAACCTAGCTTATTTAGGCGGGCATTGTCCTCTATCTTATTTATCTAGTATTCCGCAAAAGGGCTAGAAATTAGCTAAATAGCCTCGAGAAAAAGCTATATAGCCTAGAGACCTTCCGATTCCGGCAATTTAATTCGCCGGGCATCGGTAAGGACCTTCTACTAGTTAAAAATATATATCGTAATATCCGTCCGGTCCGGTGCCTTTAAAATAGTATAGAACTACGTAAGAATAGTCTTTTATTACGTCTACGAAGTCGGCTTTATACGCCGCTATAGTAAAGCTAATTCCTTAGAAACCTTATGTTCGTCGGCAATTATTAAGTAGTAGTTCCCGATGTTTTAAACGATAAACTACTAGATTAACGTAAGAGATTTCTATTAGTCTTTATAGGCTTAAAGCAATATGCGATACCGGGAAAAGAGAAACTTAAACCTCTTAAGTTCTTCTATAGATAAACTAGTAATATTAGTAATAGTCGCGTTAACTATTCTAGCTATTAGTTCTATAGGAAGAGGCAATAAGGGTTTCTAAAGTTTAGGCGTAATAGAAGGATCGATTTTCTCCTAAATCCCTTAGGCAAGTGTCTATTTCTAGATTATTAAGATCTATCGGTCCTAGTCCGCTAGTCTATTTAAAATAGTCTTTAAAGTAATGTCGGCTATAATAGATATATTAACGTAGGTAAAAGTATAGTAAAATTACCGGAAGGGTGGTTAGATACACAATGTATGTAAATAAACCGTAAAAAAACTAAACTAGGTGCGGGAAAATACTAATAGAATAGGGTAAACGTACTAACTAGTTCTCCGTAAGTCGATTCGCTAGATTAAATAACGCTCCTTAAAAAAATCACACTAGTCCTCCGCGAGTCGATTCGCTAGATGTAAAGGCAAAGGCTTTACCACCGTAAGTCGTAGCGTTAGCAGGCTGAAAATACAAGCCGTTAGAACTCTCTATACGTAGAGAAGTTCGTCCGGGCTTATAACTATCGAACGCTAGGCAGTCGGGTCCTCGACATTAGTATAATAGCAATTAAGTAGAAGAGAGGCTCTAAGGCTAAAACAGCCTGTATAGAGGGATTAAAAGCTGTAAAAGAATGCAAATTACTGAGAATAATAGCTCTTATCTTGTCTGGTAGGGAGGCTAATTAGTCTCTATATATAGGAAAAATCCTTAGACGAAATCAGCCGCGTAGACCTAAGGAAAAACAGGTAACGTAAATGATCGGACGGAAGGATCGGTAGGAAAAGCAATAGATCGTGCCGTACGATAAATAAGCCATACAGTCAGCAAATAAATAAGCAGTCTAGTAGAAGACTAGTGAATTCTACGGTGAATTCTACGGTAGAAGCCGTAGAAGAGAACTAGAATTTAACGGTAGAAGACCGTAGAAGGGAATTAGAATTCTACGGTAGAAGACTATAGAAGGGAAGATATTTCATAGGTAAAGACCGTATAAATCACCGTAAAATCACCGTAAAATCACCGTAAAATATAACCGAAGAAAAGTAGGTAAATGCGCCTATAGAAGTGCGGGGTAATGCCTATAAAAGCCCGTGGAATTCTATAGTAGAATCTAGGGAAGAACCGGGGATTTCCCGGTGGAAAGCAAATAGAGAAGACGGTAATGTTAATATAATCTATATTTTTCCTCCTATCGTTGCGAGAATTTCTTCTTATTTTCTTATAAAGCGAAATTATTTTTTTCCTCGCTTATACTCTTTCGTATGCTTCGCCTTACTCGCGTCGCCTTCTCGCACGTATAGCTCTTTTTACTTCCTTATATTATCGCACTTCGCGCTTTTTACCCTCGCTATAAGCTTTTCGTTCTTTAGTAAGTATAGCTTAAGACGTAGAGGAACGCGCTTAAGCCGATAAGGCAAATTCTCGCGATAACTCTCTTCCTCCCGACGATAATTAGTTCTCCGATAAGAATCGGTCTTAGGATGCTTATATCCCGCCGTCTTAACGTCGTCGCTTTAACTAATACTCTTAGAATTAACCTAACGAGCTTAGTAATTCGGCGGCCGCGATTCTTAAGAATAACCTTTATAAGCAGGTCGTAGGATAAAGCATACGTTTTAATCGCTTAATTTTTAATTATCCTACCGAGCTTATCTTATTAACTTTTACCGATAGAGATATTCTCTATATTTAGGAAGTAATTAATCTTATCTATCGCCTTACAAAAGATTACCTTAAATTTTAAGTTTATCTTAATAAAATAATAGCTAAGGAATCCTATCTTAATATATATACCTTATAGAGGCGAAATCTTCGGGATATTCTAAATAAACCTACGGGTATACTTTTAACCGAGACTCCTTTTATTATAACCCGCTACTTAATTCCTACCCGGTCTTATCTATAAACTACTCCTATGCTTCCGGACGATAACCTCTCCGGCCTTAATCCGCCTATATATAAAGTCTCCCGCTCTTAGGATTAAGTTCTCGCTTCGTTTTATTAGCTACCTAAACGCTAGCCTCCCCGTCGGGTGCCGGATTCCGGCTATTACGACGGTAACTCTTCCGATTTAAGTAAATATAGTGCTAGCATAGGCTAGCCTTTAAACGTTCGCCTCCGCTATAAGAACTCTACTTTATCTTATCCCTTAAAGACGTTAGCCCTTAACGAAGCCGTAGTAAAATATCTTAAGAGAGATAATATAAGAGTATTTAACCTAAATAAAAGGGACCTACGTTACTTTAGGTTAATCGCTTAAGCCGACGGGAAGAATACCTATAGCGATATTTATCTATTTTATAAGCGTCTTTAACTCTACTATAATAAAGACCTTTATACGCTCTATCCTTTCTACCTATCGTTCTTTAGCGGAAGTACGCTTAGTTAATATATAAGTAAACTTTCCGTCGCTTAGCAATACCGTCTACGATCTGTATCCTTTATAACCTTTATAAAGAAGCTTACTAAGAGGTTTAGCCGCTTTAATATAGAAATCTCCTATAAACTATATAGCGGGGAATATACTATCTTTATATAGAATATAAGAGAGTTATCCCTCCTATAGTAGATCTAACGTAAGGTTTTATTTATACGATAGCTTTGCCTTAAAAAAGACTATTATATTATTTAGACCCTTTATAGACTTATTGCCGCGTAAATCGCTTCCCTCCTTCTATTGCCTAATAAAAAGACTTCTATTAAAAAGTAGATCTAGGAAATCGAAGAGAGGAAGCTATTTATTACCGCGTCTTTTAACCGGTATATCTCTTAAGACTCTCGCCGTAATAACTCCCGCGGTTTTAAGGCTTTTAGTCCTTAGAATAGCTATATAAAGACCTTATAGCTTCGCATTACGTAGTTAAAAGGAAGCTACGTTAAGGTTATATTCTATGTATTCATTAATTCTCTTAAGGTTATAGGCGCGTAGGGTTTTTAAGGAAAACCCTATGCGGTGCTAACTAATGCGCCTATAGTAGGATCCTTATATACCCTTTGCTTAAATAAGCAGTCTACTGCTTATAGGGTAATTAACGCAACTTAAATAGGAAATAACGTATTAAAAGAAGAGATATAAAATAAGCAATAAAAATATATAAAGCAATATAAATAATATACTAAAAATAGATTAAGTAATATACTATATTCCTAACGGCGGCTTAGCTATAACGGCCGCTATCGATTTCATTATATATAGCGGCGATAAGGGCCTGCGTTTAAGGGTTATCCTCCTTATCCGCATTAGTAATAGAGCCCTCGTAGTAGACCTATAGCTAGCTAGCGTTACTACGATAGCTCCTACGGTCGCCTATTATAAAGCAGCCCTTCTCTTTCCTCGTATTGCGCTAGCGGTTGCTAAGGGTTCTCGCTATCTTATATAGCCTGCTTATATCTTTAGGGGGCGGCGGGGACGAGGCGAGCTTATAGCTCTTAGCCTAATAGCCTGCTTTACCGCACTTAAAGCAAGCGTTGCGGGCATCGGCGGAAGGGGCGACGGTATTATCGTTAGCTAAGGGGTAAACTATATTACTATATAAGAGTAACGAGATAAGCGGCGCAGAAAGTAACGAATGCGGCGCGAGTAATAAAACGGATAACTACGCGAGGCTAGGCCTAACTATCTTAAGTTAAGCCGGCTTACCGTTTATAGCCTCGTTAATTTACTAGGTCTAGTACGGCGTAGCTATTGCTTAGGTACGAATTAAAGCAGAAGGCGTGCTATAGATCTCTTTAACTAGCTAGCGAGACTATTCGCCCGCTAGTAGGACTAAACGCTAGATTAAGCTAGTGCTATAGAGGGTCGCGATATCTCGGCGTAGCTAAGACTAAATTCGCGGTAGGTTATTGTAAATATGCTAGATCGTAAGATTCCGTACGGCGGGGCTCGTTTTCTTAACGTCCGGGAGGCTAAGAAACGTATCCCGGATACGCTAGGCGAAATTAACGATAGCTTCGTTCTTAACCGGTGCGAGCTACGTAAAGAGGGCGATCGGGGCGTTAAGAACGCTATAGTCGCGAAGCATAGTAAAGATGCCTTTTAGTAGGAGTATTTAATCGGGGTAGCGCGTATTAAGCCAATAGGCAACGTGCTTAAAGTCGCCTAATAGCTCGTTAACTATACGAGCCGGCTAAAGATTATATAATCTACGAGATTACGAAGGCAGATTAGATTTACTACAATTTCTATAGTACGGTATAGTCTGCTTAGTATAGCTTTTACTCTAACCGTAATACGACTTTATTCCGGTTATTCGTAACCGTATAGTCTACCTTATCGTATGCTTTCGCCCGCGGCTATATAGACTTAACGAGAGCCTATATAGCCTAATCGTACGAGGCGTCGTAAGGGATATAAGCCGGGTAGTAGAAATTAAAGCGCTAGCAATAGCCTCGTTTATAGAAGGCGTACGGGTCGCTAGTGCTTTTCTCGACGTATAGGAAGCGGATTATAGTCGCTAGCGGCTACTAGGCCGGTTGCTATTGCGGCTGCTAAGCCGGTTGCTATTACGGCTATTATACCGGCTGCTAAGCTCGCTACTACTGCTAAGCTCGCTGCTACTATTAGGCTCGCTGCTGCTAGGCCTACTAGTAAAAGCGTTTAAAACGCTCCTCGCTAGTTAGGGCAGCTAGGCCCGAAGTCGGCTGCGGCGATAAAGTCGGCGGCGACGAGGGCAAGGGAATAGACGCAGTAGAAATAAGGGTAAGAATAAGAGCAGATTCGCCGGCTAGGGCAGAAGAAGAAGAAAACTAGCCGGCTAGGGCAGAAGAAGCAGACTAGCCGGCTAGGGAGCCTATGCCTACTATAATAGTCATTATTTACGTTATCTGCTTTAATATATCGGTCACTTGCTTCGCCGTGTTTGCTATTTGGCTAGATAGCTAAAGAAGGTCGTGGCGAAGCTTATCCTACTTCGCGTCTTACCTCTAGAAGTAGTATTTAGCCTAATTGCCGAGGCTAGCAACGGACTTACCTTTGCCGGGCTCTTAAGCGGTGCTAGGGCCCGCTAAGGAAGCCTCTCGAGCTAGTTGGCTTTCTGCCTTATCGTCTAAGCTTAGGAACGGTTAAGATATCTTAGCTTAATGCTTTAGTGCGTTAGGTAGTATTCGCGGTAGAGTCGTTGCGTTGCGTTTATTATAGGTTAGTAGGAATCCGATTATCCGATTTCTAAAGAGCTAAAGGTAACTCTTTAAAAATACGTATTTTTAAGGCTTTTAGTCCTCGGAATAGCTATATAGAGACCTTATAGCTTTACGTTGCGTAGTTATAAGGAAGCTACGTAAAGGTTATATTCTATATATTAATTAATTCTCTCGAGGTTATAGGCGCGTAGGGTTTTTAGGGAAAACCCTATACGGTACTATCGATATTTTATTTAAGCTATTTTATTACGTCTACGGTTAGGATATATCTTACTTTTGCCTAGTTAGTATAATAGTAAATGTTAATAGTTATAAGCCCGGGAGCGAAGTCTATTTTGCTAAGACCTAGCTATAACTTCTACTGCTATTAACATTCTTTCGAACCCTATGTTAATTCGTTATTTTTTCGCTACTTTCGCTATAAGACGCTATAAACGCTATAAGACGCTATATTCGCTACTTTCGGGCCCGGTCGTACTTTTAGCGGCTGCGCGCTACCCTTACGCCTTCGATCCGGTTAGACATTATAACTTTAGCGGCGTATTTACGCTAAGGCACCTTACGGCATTCGGCACGGCACGGCATAGCATATTCGGCGGCGATTAATACTACGGCTTATTTAGCATAGTCGGGTAGGCTACCGTATACGTAGGGGGGTATATCGATATTTTATTTAAGCTATTATATTACGTCTACGGTCGGGATATATCTTACTTTTGCCTAGTTAGTATAATAGTAAATGTCAATAGGTGCTAACTAATGCGCCTATAGCGGGATCCTTAGTTTCGACCGCCGCGACCGCGACTATAACCGTCGCGACGTCCGCCGCTATAATAACGATTATAATAAAGACTATAAGCGAGAAAGTCGCCGTTTTAATAGCAATCGCGGCCGAGGCAACCGTCGCTATGCTAGGCCTTCTACCCGCGACTACGACCGCCGCGAGTACGATTACTACCCTAACGACCGTCGTAATAACGATCGTCGTAATAACGATCGTCGTAATAACGATCGTCGTAATAACTAAGCTCCCCGCCGCTAAGATTAAGATAGTCGCCGCCCCGCCGGATAACGCGATATATATAGAGAGGAAAAAGTAAAGAAGTAGTTGCGCTTTAAATTAAAGTATTAAGCTAGCGAGGCCCTCGCCTTAAGTAGTAGTAAGGTAGGTAATAAAGCCTTTAAGGACGATGAAAGTTCTATTCGTTATAACTTAGACCTCTCTAAGGCCTACTTCGTCGGTTATATAACAACGTATGCCTTACCTAATAAAGGTCTTTTTAAGTACGCTACCTACGATCGATGCTTCCCCCTTACTTCCGTCCTAGACGAGTATATTCGCACTAAGTGCTACGTTTCGAAGTAGCAGCTTATAAAAGAGATAATAGCCCTAAAGCCCGCTAAATATCGCCGTTATAAGACTAGTTTCCCGTTATAAAACCTCCTCTTTTAGCACCTAGCTACCGACGGCTATACCTAGGTGCGTAAGGGTACTATCTTAAGCTAATACCTCTCCCTTTCCGTCGTTACGCCTCTCTAAGCCTCCTATAAAGCGACTACTCCTCCTAGCCCTACGCTTTTAATAGCCGAGCTAGTTTATCTAGCCGAGGCCGTAGCCTTTACGTTTCTTCTTAACTCCCTATCTATTCTTAAGCCTATGCCCCGACCTTTTTATCGAGACAATAAGGGCATACCCGTCCCTTTTTCCTATATAAGGATTAAAGTTATAGGCAAACCGTTTAAGAAGGCATTTAAGATCTATCCGGACACCGGATGCGGAAAGCCTATAATCGATCGAGACCTATTATAGCATTTAGAATATACTATTAAAAAGCTGCCTCCTATAGCCGTAAAGGGTATTACCGGTTATACCTATATCGAAGATTAAGCTACTTTCTTCTTTCTAGTCTAAGGCCGTTACGCTAACGGTTTTAACGTAAGGCTTACGGAGTTTTCTTACTCCGCTTAGGTCACTTAGGTCGCTATAAGCGCCTTGCTTAGGAATGCTTTCCTTAAGCCGTACTTTAGTAACGTCGACTACGGATCGGATATAATCCGCATCGGTACTCTCTAAGACTTTAAGATCCCTTTTAATATCTATCGCCTTAGCCGGGATATAGTACGACGCGTCTAAGCCGTCCGAAAGACCTTAGTTCCTACCGGTTAGACTATTATTATACCCGCCTTTTAGAAAGAAATCTCTAAAGGCCGGCCGTACGCCTTTTATTCCTCTTACGACTTAGCTATATACGCTATTATAGATAATTCCTCTTTCCCTAGCGTTACTATAATTAATAACTCCGCTAAGGACGTTATTATCTTACGTAAATAGCGACTTAGCTAAATCCTAGAGTATTATAATTTAGGATTCTTTATAGTTCTATCGTAGACTTTAGCCCTCCGGGCCTTAACTATTGCCTCTTTAGCTATAGTAGCCCTTAACCCTTCTATAGCTTCTCCTTCGGCTACCGACCCTAAGCAAGTCCCTATAGTCGGCAATAGCTTTAATATCTCGGCATCCGTTATATTTTCCTCTAACGTTATCTCGGCAGCTTTATAGCCGCTAGCTCTTACGCCTCCCTTCGTTAATTAGGTCGACTTCCCTTCCGTAGCGCCCTTTCTAAAGCCTAACGTAGTCCCTTTTTAGCGCTAAGCCTAAAAGCTAAGCTTCCTCCCGGAATATATTATAAAAGAGGGCATTTATATTTACGCTAGAGACCTTCGCTTTATCGATAAAGTTATTCAGCTCCTTTAGCGTTTCCCCTCTCTTTAGAAAGATATAAGTATAGCTATTATCTAACCTAATAAAGAGCTTACTATACCTCTTATCGATAGATAGTAGTATTAGAAGATTGCTTAGCGTCCTTACCTATAAGGACTCTACGACTATACGATTATTAATAAAACCTTTAATAAACTATACTAATAGAATCGTATAGAATAGACTACGTAACTAACGCCCTTCGCGGCGCTTATCTTTATTGTCTAGCGTACCTCTCGAGGTATTACGAAAGGCCGCGCCGTTATAGATATACGTAGAATAAACGGCGTTATAGTCCCTAACTATAAGAGAACGAGCTTAAGGGGGGTATATAATTATTATTAATCAACGAAGGGATATAGCTATAGACTAGGTCTAAATGTCTATATATACGATATAGAGGTTACGTAGGATAATATATAATATAACCTAACACTATGATAGTATATCCCCCTTAAATCGGCGTTCGACTTAAACGCTTAAAAGGGGCAATAGGCTAATAAAAACGAAGGGAATCTATATTAACCGGTCCTAAAAGCGGGCCTAATACGGAACGAGAGAAGAATAGGGAGAAACAAAGGGTAAAATAAAAGGTAAAACTAAGAATCTCACGCGTGCCGTCGTAACGTAAATTATATTAATAAATTATACTTATTATTACTTAGGCAAAGGGGAAGATATAAGGAAGGCTATATAAAAGGCCGGTTTAAGCTTAGTCGGGTTAAGGGCGTAAAAAGCCTTAAGGTCGTCCTAGCAGCCGTTAAGGTAGGAGGAGTCCTCCTACGTAAGGGGGCTATAACGCTATTAAACGCGATACTTAATCTTCCTAAAAGCGTACTAGCGTTACGTAAGGATAGAGGAAAACTCCTACTTAAGGTACGCGTTATCGCCGTCGTCGTCGCCGGGGGAAAGGAGAACGCTATTATCGGCGGGCTAAACGTTAAGCTCCGACTAGCCGGGCAAAGGGGGCTCTTAGGTCTTAGTAAGGAGGGAGTAATAAAAAATAAGGTAGAGGCGGCTGCCCTTAAGGAGGCGAAGAAGATACGCCGTCTAGTATACCTTAAGGACCTTATATAGGCCCTCCCGCTTATAGTCGAGCTTTTTTATAAAGCGAAGGGTCTAAATCTAGCGGGTGCTAAGGAATACTATATCGCCGGGCTAATACGCTAAGGCGGGAGTCTACCGGGCGTCCGCGTAGGGAGCTTAAGTAGCTTAAGTATCCTCGATCGCATCGCGGAGGAAGTTAGAGATACGCTAGAGATAGAAAGCGAGCGTATTACCGTAGAGGTATTCCTTCCGCTACTAGGGGGTTATACTAGGCGGGGGGGACTAAAGGGCTTAGTGCTAAGCTTTAGGTAAAAGCTATAGTTAGCGAAGAAAAGGGAAAGGCCGGTAGATTTAAAGACTTAATTATTAATAGTAAACTTAGCGAAGGGAAAAAGGTCGACCTAATCGTCCTAAAGGTAGGTAGTATAATAACGAAGGTAAACCTTTATCTAAGCGTTCGCGATCTTAGTCTAACCGTCGGTCTAAGGGTAGTAGGAGGAGCTAAGGTAAAGGCGGTAACTAAAGCGATAAATAAGCTACTATTAGAAAGCCGAAATAAACTAAGTGCTACGGTCGCTAATAATAGAGGCTAGGGTGCCGTAGAGGGACTAAACGCGGGAAACGAATGCGTTAATAACGTCTTTAACGGTTATTAAGGGTGTTAAAACGTAGTAGCGTATCTTTAAAAGCGGTCGACGATAATAAGGATATTAGAAAACTTAACGCCGTTATAGCGGTATATAGGGAGGTCGGTAATAAAATCGACGGATATATCGGTCTATAGGGCGAAGGGAATACTTAAGGGCTAGAGTAAGCCCTAAGGGGAGGAACGAGGGGATTTAGCGCGTAGGCATATATAATAGTTCTATATAAAGCTAGAAATAGACTCGTATATACCGGGCTAGATATAGGACTAGCGGTAGAGGCTAGCGGTCTTCGTACGTCTAAGGTAGTATAACGCAGCTACCCGCGCAACTATAGAGCTAGGAGATAGGGATATTTAACGATAGATAATGCATTTTAGCTTAGGGACTATTCGGCTATTAGTCGCTAACTAGTCCCCGACAACCCCTCTCGAGGCCTAAGGGTATATCCTTAAGGCCCCGATATATCTTAGAAGAGGGGCAAGCTTTAGTCTTACTACGAGAGGGCAACCGTACTATAATAAAGGATTATTCGTACTTTTAACTATCGTTCCTACCTTCCTAAACGTACCTCTAGTCTATCTTCTTATAATTTCTAAAGCTTCTCTTTTTTAGTTACCTAAGAGCGATAGCGCCGTGCGGTAGGCGCGTTTCCGGACGTATAGGCCGCGTAGGCCGAATAGGTCGTGCTAGCTATCGAGTCGCTAGCCTATCGCCGTTACCTCGCGTAATAGAACTAACATTAGAAGATAAATATACTAACTTATATAAGGGCTATAACGAGCGTCTTAGGACGCTATCACTAATTTTTTCGCTGCCTAGAAGGGCCCGATCTATCTTCTCGCGAAGTTAAACGTAAGCCGGCCTTTTACGACCTACCCCTCCGCGTATAGATGTCCTCGTAGCCCTTTAAGCAAGAGCCGTAGAGCTAAAGGAGGAGAAAAGATTAAGAGATAGGATTACGGAACTTCGAGAGGAATTTTCGCAGTAGGGTGACTTATTTAGCAAAGACTTATACAAACGTCGCCGATAGTTAACCGAATCGAGGGAGAGTTATAGTAGGGAAATTAAAATGAAAAACATTCCTTAGTTATTACAACCGACTAACCCTCGAAAACGTCTCGATTAGATTAGCGATCTCGAGGATGCCTTTATCGCTGCCTTACGTCGTTTTAAGCGCAATAAGAATAAAATCTTATATGCCTTTAACTATATATACGTAGACTATAAGGCGAGATAGAGGCGATACCTTAATAAAAAGCTCCCTATAGAGAGGGAATTGCTTCGTACTAACTAAGATAATTTTTATAACTAGACCTTAATTTTAATTAAAGATACTGCTTATCGCGAGACTCTTTTAGCTACGTAACTATAGGAAGCACGCTAACGAGAGGGTTAGTCCCCCCTCGATTTTAGTCTTTACTTAGATTCCCTCGAGTAATACCTAAAACGTCCGCTAAAAAAAACTTATATACTTTCCTTTTTTACGAAGTTACGTCCCGATCTTCGGGACTAAATCTCCCTTTATTTAGCGTCTATTTAAGACAACACTCGTAAGGAGATAGTCTAACTTATATAACGCTTTTAAGATACTTTAGGAAATAAGAAGCGCCCCGTAAAGCTAACTAACGACTAGTCGACCTCTACTTAAGGGGTAAGAGGCTCCCGTTCGATAGGCTATCGCCGACGTAAAGGCCGAAATAGATCTATTAACAACTATTAAGATTCCGACGCCGCTAGATCGACCTTAAATAGCCGTAGAAACGGTCGTAGTAATAGCCGTAGGAACGGCCGAGGAAATAGTCGTAATAGTCGTAACGGCAGGAATAAATATAGTAGGAATAGCCGTAGCAATAACCGGGGAGGAAATTCGTATAGAAACGGCGAAAGCTAATCCGGCATAGTCATTTATTAGTATTATAAGAAACTAGGCTATATATAAGCCGATTGCTAAGCGATAGCGAAAGCTAACCGAGCCGTAGCCGATTTAAAGACGACGAAGAAAGAGGGAAACGCTTAGAAGTCGAAGTAAATGCCTCTCCTTCGACTAAGCTATAGGTAAAGGTAGTTAAGAGACTACGTGCTACTAGAAAGCTACTAAGGCGAATACCTTATAAAATTATCGTTAATCTCGATTGCGGTAGTAAAGTAGATCTAGTAGATATAAATTTTGCTCGAAAATAAGGGCTATAATAGCTTCCTTTATTAACCCCTAGATTAAAGGTAGTCGGGAATACGCTTATAAGACGATATAGAGTCTAGGAAGTTTCTATCTAACTCCGAGACAATCGCTATAGGGAAAAGATAGTTATTTACCCTTATATCGGCGTCGATAACGGATTAAAACCCGACGACGCACTAGTTTTGCTTAGCATACCCGTACTTTCTTAGGAATATATTTATCTCGTTCCTTTTAAACGCGCTTAATAGTTTAAACACTAACTTTCTAAGGTGTTATTACGCTAACCGCAGAAATTTTTACATAAGTGTCGGAATAAGGCATAGGTCTATATAGTTACACCGGACCTAAATTTTATACTATTTCCCGATAAAGATAATAACTCGGTAAACCCCGAGCGAACGGGGGAGGAAATACCGGCGACTCTTTTAGACTTTAAAGACGTGTTTTCTAAGCATAAGGCCGATTTATTACTAAGGAAGAAAGGCACCGATTATACGATTAACCTATTGCCCGACTCTAAGCCGCCTTTTAGACCTATCTACCCTCTTTCTTAATCCGAACTTTAGGTTCTAAAGGAGTAGTTAGATTAGTCCCTTAAGCGTGGTATTATTCGGAAGTCTAAGAGTTCGGCTAGGGCTCCTATCCTTTTTATGCCTAAGAAAGACGGCACTTTGCGCCTTTATATAGACTACCGGGGGGTTAATAGCATTACCGATAAAAATCGCTACCTACTCCCCCTTATTTCGGAGATTATAGACCGTTATTAAAGGGCTAAGTACTTTTCGAAGATTAACCTAAAAAACGTATACTAACGCATCCGGATTAAAGGAGGGGATAAATAGAAGATAGCCTTTCGTACTCGCTACGGTTACTACGAGTATTTAGTATTGCCGTTTAGATTAACCAACGCCTTTACTCTATTTTAGTTATATATTAACTAAGCTCTTAAAGGCCTTATAGATACTATTTGCGTCGTCTACCTTAATAACATTTTAATCTTTTCTAAGACCTACGAAGAGCATATAGAATACTTACGATAAGTCCTCGAACGAGTAAAGAACACCGAGCTATTCGCTAATTTATCGAAGTATACTTTCTATAAGCAGTCTTTAGAGTTTTTAGGATTTATCTTATCTATTAACGGAGTTATAATAGACCTAGCCTACGTTAAGGCTATTATAAATTAGGAAGAACCTCGTTCTTTCTATAATATTTAAGTTTTTCTCGGTTTTATAAATTATTACCGACGATTTATTTTAGGATACTCTAGCATTATTGCCCCTCTTACTACGTTATTAAAGGGGAGCGTTAAGGGAAGAAAGCCCGGACGAGTATAGCTAAACACTAGCGAATTAATAGCGTTTTACGCCGTAAAGAACGCCTTTACAATAGCCTTACTTCTCTAATACCTCGACCCTTAAAGACTAATTCGCATTAAGACTAATGCCTTAATTTTCGCAATAGCTAGCATTCTTTCGCAGCCCGATAACGAAGGCTACTATTATCTAATTGCTTTTTAGTTACGGAAGCTTACTAGCCTTAAGCTTAACTACGGCACCCTTAATTAGGAGATGTTTACTATCGTTAAGTTATTTAAACACTAGCGATACTACGTCGAAAGGGCGGCGAATACCGTTAAAGTTTTATTAGATTACTAAAACCTTTAAGGCTTTATAAAGTAAGTATCCCTTAATAAAAGATAAGCACGTTAGTGTATATACCTAGCTCCTTCCGATTTTACGATTAAATACTAAGCCGGCAAATTAAATCCTGCCGATGCTTTATTAAGGAAGCTAGAATTTATAGGCGAAGCCCTACCGTCTATAAAGCTACTCCCGGAACTATAATAAAAGTTAGCAGTTATTCGGTAGGTATATATAGCTATAGATTCTATAAAAAGCGACCTTAAGATAAGTTCTTAGGTCTCTGCTATCTCTAAGCTTAACGAGATATCTTTACGTAACGAAAATGCATAAGCTCTCTAAGATTCGATCGCTTAGCATTCGGGAACGAGTCCCGTTAAGTTAGCTACCTAGGTTAAAGATATCGTTAGTTATAAACAACGGTGTTAAAGACAATTAGCTAGGTTAGCAGCTCGTTGTAAAAGGGTCTATAAGAGTAATATCTCCGAGCCCTTTTTTAAGCTCTTTAAGAGGACTTAAGCGGAAGATCCGTAGACTATACAGCGAGTGTAGGCCGAAAGTACCCTAGAAGAAAGGGTAAGTCCTTAGTTATTAAGCCTAGACGGACTTATTTTACATTCGGGAAAAATCGTAGTGCCTATAGAGGTTGCCTTAAGGCAAGAGCTTATTTAGCTCTACTATAACGATCCCCTTACGGGATACTTTAGAATAGCCCGTACGAAAGACCTCTTATCCCGGAAATTCTTTTAGGAAGGAATAGCTCGTAATATAAATAGCTACGTACGTTTATATTATATCTATTAAGGCGCCGTCCTAAAGCGGCATCGCCTATACGGCGCCCTTAAGTCGCTGCCTATTCCTATAAGACCTTAGGAAGAAGTCTCTATAGACTTTACTACCGGTTTTCCGGAGTTATAGTTCGATAGTAGAGAAGTTAACGCAATATTAGTAATCGTTAACCGATATACTAAGTATAGCGTATTTCTCGCGGTCTCTTAGACAATTACAGCGCCTAAGTTAGCTAAGGCTTTTTATTATAAGATTAAGCTTATCTATAGAGTACCGAAAGGCATTATTTCCGATAGAGGATCTCTATTTACTAATAAGTTTTAGTTAGACCTCTATTATATATTACGGATAAAACGTAGGTTATCGATAGCCTTTTACCTATAAACCGACGGTTAGACCGAACGGGTGAATTAGACACTATAATACTACCTTTAGTATTATATAAATGCCGAATAAAACAACTAGCCTAGACTACTATAAGAGGCTTAGTTCGCTTATAATAATGCGAATAATATAACTATAGGCTTTTCGCTTAATAAGGCATTGTTCGGATACTAACTAAACTACTATATCTACCTTACGGACGATGCTACTAGTAGGGGAGTACCTAAAGCGAGAGCTCGTATTAGCAAATTAGCAGACTTAAGGAAAAAGCTAGAGACTTATTAGCGATAAGCTATCGAGTCGTAAAAGAAATTCTATAACCTCTATTATAAGCCACTTACCCTTAAGGTTAGGGACCTAGTAGGACTCTCTACGAAGAACTTACGCCTTAAAGACTAAAGAAGGAAGTTATTACCTAAATACATTAGACCTTTTAAGGTCCTTTAAGCTATTAGCAAGCAGGCGTACCGCCTAGCCCTACTAGAGAAATACGACAGGCTTTATAATATGTTTTATATTAGTCTTCTTAAGCCGTAGGTAGAATAGGCTACTAACTAACACCCTAGCGAATTACTACCGATGCTTAACCTTAACGATGCCGAAGGAGAATAATCGGTCTAGTAAATTAAGGACTATAAGAAGAAGAAAGGCGTTACCTACTACTTAGTGAAATAAGAAGGTTAGCTAGCCGAATACAACGAGTAGGTTGCTTAGGACGATATAGCGAATGCCTAGGAATTTATTAACGAATACCTAGAGATACGGCTAAAGAAACGGCGGAAATTACACATTATAAAATAACTTCTTTTTAGCTTACCCTAACTTTTCTCTTACTACTCCGCCGCTATTTTATCGTTATTCCTTAATATCTATATAGTAGAAGTCTCCTACTTCTATTTCGCTAGTAAACTCCGTAATAATAGAGAGACGTTTTAACTACTCCCCCCTTCCTTAGCGACCGCTCTCTTCAATTATTTCGTATAAATTATCGTATATATATTCTCGTCTTACCTACTATAGGGTAAAACCTACGTTACTAATCACTAGACGAAGCTTTTAGTCCTTATTCTCGCGTATAGCTTTCCGTCGCTCTATCGATGCCTACCGGTATTCGAAACGACGTTTCGTGCATAAACGTTTAGCACCTAATACCCCTTATTCCTCTCGGTAGGCTATTATTACAGCTATAAACGACGCATAAACTTAGTAGAAGATTAACTTTATCTTCTTCTTCTCTATATCGTCCTAAGTAATCTATAACTTAGCTATCTTCGTCTAAATGCCGTATAGATCCGCTATATCCCTAGACATTATTACGGGCACTTATAATTTTATTAGCGATTGTATCTCGACTTAAGTAGGAACGAAGAGCTTATAGGTTCGCAAAGGTTATTACGCGAGTTATATTAAATGCATTTGCTTAATCGTGTATCCTCCTATATATAATATAGTTCGACTATTCTAATATCGTCCTCGTTATCGCTAAACCCTTATATACTGCTATTAAGGCACTTAATATAGTATAGCTCGGTAACTCGGCACCCTTTCGCCCGGCGACTTTTTATATGCACGGCTTTCTTGCCCTTTTTCTTAGGCGATATCCCTTTCTAGACATTCCTCTTATCGCCGGTGTCTCCTTTAGTATTTACCTCTATGTCTTCGTCTCTATCGTCTTTACTAGACGACGAAAATATTTCGGATTTAACAACCGCTAGCGTTATACGCTTTACATTCGCGTGATCTTCTTAGGGCTCTACTACTATAGGGTTTTTTATACTTATAAAAGGTCCCTTAAATAATTAACGAAAGGGTTAATCGTCGGTTTCTTCCTCTAATAAGGATATCGATTGCTCTAAGGCATCTCGTATATTCTTCTCGGTAAGGAGTCGTTTTAATAGGGTTATTTTCTCTCCGCGCGTCTTCTTTAGCTTTATCTCTTCCTATGCTATTACTACGGCGTCCTTAATCGATACTCTATTCGCGGATAACTCTAGGACTTAAGCTATAACTAAAAGACCTATCGGCTAAATGTCGTCTATCTGTTTTCCTCGCTTTTAGGGCGTCTCTACCGTTGCGCTTGCCGTTCGCTTAAGACTTATAGTGTTAAACTAATTCGGAATATGCTCCTTTAATTCGGAATATGCTCTTTAGATTTAGAATATACTCGTCTAATTCCGAATATGCTTTTCTATAAGATCTCGATATAGTTATACAATAAGAGAAGAGAAGAAAAAAATCTTTATATATAACGAGCAGCACTCTATTATAGTTCGCTAACTATACGTAGGCGACTAGCTACCTATTGCGCAGCAACTATCACAACGCGTGACTAATACGATAATTATTATAATATATATAATAATAACTATGGTCGTTAATTTTTATACTACGTTTAATGCTATTTTAGTCTTATTTTAGTCCTATTTGCTATTACGACTTTATTCGTACCTAAAGCTATCCTAGCGTCTAAGGCGTCCGCCTTAGAAGGGGGGGATAATTATAACGCAGCTACCCGCGCAACTATAGAGCCGGGAGATAGGGATATATACACGATAGATAATGCATTTTAGCTCGGTGACTATTCGGCTATTAGTCGCTAACTAGTCCCCGACAACCCCTCTCGAGGGCTGAGGGTATATCCCTAAGGCCCCGATATATCTTAGAAGAGGGGCAAGCTTTAGTCTTACTACGAGAGGGCAACCGCATTGCAATAAAGGATTATTCGTACTTTTAACCATCGTTCCTACCTTCCTAAACGTACCTCTAGTCTGTCTTCTCACACTATTCGTCGCTCTTTAGTTAATAGACATTATAGACTAAATTCCAGCTAGTTTATAACCCCTTTGTTTATTTAACTAACTAATACTAATTAGTGATTAAACGATTAATTATAGATTGGTAAGGTAGAAGAGGTAGAGCCTAATCGTCGAAAGTGCATTAGATCTTTATCCCTCGCGGATTCTATTGCCTACACCTAGAGACGGTCCTTTATGCTAAGAATAAGGAACCTACGCGAGTTAGAGCCGACGAAGCTATCACGATACAGCTAGCTCTCGGTAGCCGCCGATAAGTCCCTTCTTAGCTTTTGTTTAATCCCGTCTCGCTTTAAGAAGAAGAAGAGTTACGTTAAGCAATAGTGCGTCCGCAACGTAAGATAACCTTCGTAACGACCCTCGCGATCCCCTTTAACAATAAGAGTGTATTTTATTTAATTATACTATTTCGGACCCTACCGATAACCCTAACGCTCCCGGTCCCGCACCGGAAGCAACTAAACCTAACGATAACCCCCTTCCCGGTTAGCTAGTAGGCATTAATATCTTCGGTTCGTACTAAAATAAAGCTAATATTGCATTCTAAGAGACAAACGTTACCTACGATAACATAAATAAGAAAGCAATTACGACCTACGTAGCCCGGTTTATTATCGTTAATATCGGCTTAACTATTTATAGATATAAGCTATTCTTAGACTTCTAGGACTACTTTAACGGGTAGATAGAGGCTATATAGAACTAAGGAGATAGGTATTTTAAGAAGGCCTTTAAATCCTTCTTACGGTCCCGCGGAATCTAGACCGGCGCCTTAAACCTTAGCTTTATAGTATTATTTTTAATGCTTTAGCGCTAGCAGATTCCCCCGATTTAGCCTAAGGACGAACTACCCCTAAAATAGTTAAAGTTCTACAACGAGCGAACCCGAGAGTTCGTAAGGAATATATCCGTTGTAGCCCCGGCTGCTATAACTAACCCTCCTTTACTAATTTTCCTAAGCACGGTCCTAACGGCACCTCTTACTGCCTTAACCCCGGCTCCTATAGTAACCTTTGCGACGGTACTATCTACGCCCGCGGCTATACCCCCTACGCCTCCGACCGCCCCGGCAGTAACATTCGCGCTAAAACCCTCCTTTGCTCCGATAACCTTAACACGTGCTACCTCCGTCGATCCCGGCCTATACCCGCGAGATTAAATGCCCGGCATATTCCCGAACCTATAGGCCCCTCCGTTCTAAGATATATTAGAAACGCTAATAATACTTTACCCGACTTCGTACTAATTCTCTAGGACCCCTCCGATTAATATAACGGCAAAGGCAGCCTATACGATAGTGCCCCTTTACGACGTTCTAAACGAGGAGATAGACGTAGACCTCCTATAAAAGTTTATTAAGCTATAGGATAAAAGCAAGAATTATACGGGGAAGCCTTATAACATTCTTATTAATAAAGTCCGTATCTTTACGGACGTTTGTTATATAGTTAAGGTCCGGCCCGGTTATTTTTACGCCCTCTTTCCCCGGATCCTTACCGGCCGAGCCTAGGACTACTATATCTAGCATATAGAGTAAGATAGCACGTTTAGGCAGGCCTACGACCTGCTAAAGGCTTACTTTAATACTAAAGTAAACTATTAGCACTATTAGATAGATTAAAGCACTATAACTTTTAAAAAGCTACGAGTTAAGCATCTAAATAAGACCTAATAGGAAGTCTTATAGACCCTTTTTAATAAGCTATAACGATGTTAACGTGCCTTAGGATTTAAGTTCGCTAGAGACCTCCCCCTTCGCACTATATTGCTTAACGCGTGCCGAAACGTCCCGGAATTTAGCTATACGCTATATAACCCCCCTAAGACCGTAGAAAAGCTATTCTCCGCGCTGCGTTCCTCCTTAAAGACCTATCTATCGATGTAGGCCGAGAATAATACGTCCGGCATATTCGTATAATATCGTAACGAGGTAATAAATATAAATAATAAATATAATTCATTAGGCGTATTCTACACCGACCGTAAATACACTAATAACCGCGGCAATAGCCGTAGATTTAGCGGGAGTAGCGGACGAAGCTACTATAGCCTTCGTAGCGGCGGCAGTAGCTTTAGCAACCGCTAATAGTTAAGGAAGTGCTTCGTTTATTAAAAGGAAGGCTGCTAGTTAATAAAGCATACCCTAAAGGAACGAGCTAGGTCTAAAGCTTAATACCACGCGCAATGCCTTCTAACCGGCAACCTTAGCATAGGATTCGAGGCCTATCTTACCGAATATAAAGGTAACGAGACTCCTTAGGCCGCTATCGAGTAGCGTAACAATAAGGC
Organism: Ophiocordyceps sinensis; assembly: GCA_012934285.1. Taxonomy (NCBI): domain Eukaryota; kingdom Fungi; phylum Ascomycota; class Sordariomycetes; order Hypocreales; family Ophiocordycipitaceae; genus Ophiocordyceps; species Ophiocordyceps sinensis. The sequence continues at coordinate 10,971,536 of JAAVMX010000004.1, forward strand.
TAGTGATAATAAAGAACTAACTAAATAGTAAGCCTCGTAAATTCTATATTAGCAATCCTTTAACTATTTAATTACGGGCGAAGACGTATAAGGGATAGACTAGTTAGGCGTCCCGGCTACGTAATTCGTCTTCGACCGTTACTTAAAGGACCGTTTTTACGGCATCCTCGTAGATATAAGAGCAGCTATAGTCTCTACAGTAGGTTAGGACTAATATCTCGCTCTACACCGGGAAGACCCCTCTATCGTGCTCGACGAGTCTACCGCCGGCTAGGCATATATTAAATTCGGCAGCGGCGAGGACGTGCGTTCCCTCGGCTCTATTGCCCTTAAGACCCCTATTAGCCGAATTATATTCTATACGCTAAGAACGACGACCCCCTTCCTCCTTTGCCTAGCTAATATAGATCGCTTAGGCGTATACTTTAATAATACTACCGATACGATTATCGGTCTAGGTGTTAGCGTCCCCGTTATTCGTAAATAGGGTTATCTATAGTTCTTCTTTAGTAAGGAAGAGAATGCAGTCGCCTTCTTAACTAAAGTAGAGATACATACGCTTTACCGCTAATTTAGCCACCCGGCCGTTAATAGACTTTACTATCTATTAAAGTAAGTAAGGCACAACGATATCTTAGTAGAAACACTCGAGGATATCTTAAAATTCCGCTATTACTATTAGCTCTACGCGCCGGCACCCCGGAGGTTTACGTTTATATTAAAGGATAACTAAGAATTTAATTTCGAGGTTGTCGTCGATATAATATACCTAGAGGTCGGTAGTAGCACCCGCCCGGTGCTATACGCGGTCGATATAGCGACCTCTTTCTAAAGAGCGCGATTCCTACCGTCTATATCGGCTAAAGACACCTAGGAGACACTTAGGGCACTATCGATCGATATATACCTTAGCCCCCCTAACTTTATCCGGCATAACGCGGGCACTAACTTCGATATAATAGAGTTTTACAATAAAGCTCGTATTATAGGTATTACGTATACCTAGATCCCCGTTAAGGCATATTAGTCTATAGGTAAGGTTGAAAGGTATTACGGCCCGCTCCGCCGTGCGTTTAAAATAATATACGCTGAGATCGGTAGGATAACGGCCCTTAAATCCGTCCTATAAATAGCTATTAAAGCCGTAAATAATACAGTAGGACTAAACGGTCTCGTCCTTACGCTCCTCGTCTTTAGAGCGTACCTATAGATAACTTAAGACTCCCCTCCTTCGGCAACTACGGTATAGAGAGCCGCGACAATCTAAAAGGCTATAAAAGCCTTACGGCAGCTCTCCGCCGCACGATAAGTTAAGGATAGCCTATAAGCTCGAAACGGCCCTTTAACCCTTAATACTCTATTACTGCCGCTATAGAGTAAAGTCCGCGTCTAAAGAGAGAAGCGAGGATAGTAAAGTCTATATAAGATTGCCTTTATTAACGGCTACGACGTTACTATCGAGACCGTTAACGGCCCTATAGTCTTCCGTTCTACCCTTATGCAGCCGTACTACTATAGCAAGGACGATACCCCGGATCCCCCTGCCCTTAATAATATAGATACCCTCTCTAAGGTCGATTCCTCTACTCTAGACGAAGTTCCTAAGCTAGATCCTTCCCTCTCTCCGGTACGGGCACTACCGGCTCCGCCGTAGCCCCGCAAACGCGGACGTCCCCTAGGCTTAAGGAATAAGATAAAGACCATAACCTTCTATAATTAATTCCTAGTTAAGAAGGAAGAAAATACACTACGGCTTTTGACTAAGCTACGCAATAACGGCGTTATTACTACACCCGGCGCCCCTTTTAAAGAATCCGACTAACGAGAGATTAACGATCTTATAGCCCGCGGAGTCTTTAGCTTCGAATAGTACGACGAATCTATTTATAGGCAGCACCGTTTGTTTCGATCCCGAATAGTCCGGGAAGTAAAGGGTCGTAACGTTAAACCCTACGAAAAGTCCCGTCTAGTAATCTAAGGCTATAGCGATATAGAGAAAAGCTCGCTTTAAACCTATTCCCCTACTATCCAACGTATTAGCTAGCGCTTAATCCTAGCCCTTGCCCCCGCCTTACTTCGCCGAGGCATAAGCTTATCGCTACGCGATATTATATAAGCCTATCCCTAAGCTTAAATAGAGCTTAATCGTATAGTATTAGCGGCTCTTCCGATAGAGCTCTAGGGCAAGTACCTAAAGGGCATAATTATAAGAGTTATTAGACCGTTATACGGTCTTATAGAAGCCGGTGTATATTAGTAGAAAACCTACTATAAGCACTATGTTAAGAGCCTTAATATAGCTCCCTCTACCTATAACTCGTGCCTTCTAATTACGAATTAAGGACCCGACGACTTTAGCCTCGTCGGAATATAGACCGATAATACCCTAATGCTCGGTTTAGACACCTTTTCGGCCTAGGAAGAAAAAGAGCTCGAGATAGCTTAATTTTGCGCTAAGCCGAAGGCTTTAATAACCCTAGGGAATGCCATAGACTTTAATAAAGTAAAACTAACGCTTTACAACGACGTTCTACTCCTATAGCAGAAGGGATTGGCCTTAAAAATCGAGGTAGTCGACTTACGGGCTCGTGATAAAGCCTAGCAGTACCTTAAGCAACGCGCTCGTGCTACGTACGTCGCCTCTATCTATTAGCTAAAGGCCTTATTCGATATCTCCGTGGCAGCCTAGGTCTAAGCCCCTAAAGAGAAGGATTGTAATATCCTTAATAAGCGCTTCTAGTAGTAGATCGACTATTAATAACGTAGACTTACGTACCGACTAATTAATCTCGAGATAGCTAAACTCGTAGTGTTTACGGATAGCTTATTCGCAAACAACCGAGACCTTTCGTCTTAGTTAGGCTTCGTTATTACGCTCGTTAATAAGACCGAGCGTATAGATACGTATTTCCGGATTAATAGCAATATTATCTATTAAAGCTCGACGAAGTATAAGCGAGTGACCCGTAGCGTTCTTATAAGCGAGATCTACGGCTTAGTTAACGGTATAGACCTTAGCATCTCCCTTATTACGACCCTCCGTATAGTTACGGAACGGCTTTAGCTCCTACTAATCCCTCTTATTATATACACTAACTTATACTCCCTCTACGAATGCCTTATTAAGCTCGGCACTACGAAGGAGAAACGCCTAATGATTAACATTATAGCGTTGCGTTAGTTATATAAGCGACGGGAGATTAAGGAGATTAGGTAGATCTACGGGGAAGACAACCCCGCCGACGCTATAACGAAGGCATCGCTAAATAAGGCCCTTAAACGCCTTGTTAATATAAATAGCCTCTCGATTAGGATAGAAGCCTTCGTCCTTCGCCTATAGCCACCTACGGTATTCCCTTTATTCTACCCCTTTTTCATTTGTATTTATTAAATATATTTATTAGGCCTTCTACCTAATATATCGTTCTTCCTATCTCCCTTTATTTAGATATAGATTATAGACTCGCTGTTTAGCAACTATAAAGAAAAGTTGCTAGTATAGGAATAAGGGATATCTATTCTTTAGGCACGATTGCAATCCACGTGATTAAATAGATCACGTACGGGCAACGCCTATACGGATGCGTTATTAACTATACGATGCATCGATCGTATGCGTCGGGGACCCCGGTAATAGCGTTACTAACTCGGCCGCCCTTACGATGATTAAGTCATTAACTCAATCGCCCTTATAGGCATAGCCCCGACGTCGTAAGCAAGGGCTCGCAAAGGTCCGGCTTTAGGCCTTATTAATGTACGCGTTTGTAGGCTATATAAAGGGGCTATTCGTCGCCCCTTAGTTAATAGACATTATAGACTAGAATCCAGCCAGTTTACAACCCCTTTATTTGTTTAACTAACTAACAAAGCTCTTTATTCTCGATTATCTAAAGTAAGGCGGTATAGAGGTAAAAGAGGTCTCCTATGCCTATAAGAAGGTACGATTTAACGTCTTTATAGGCGGTCTCTATAGGGCTATTAACCCTCTGCCCGAAGTTGCGATACCTACTAAGAAAGCAGGCAGCCTACTTCTCCCGCTAAGGCATATACTCTTTCGAGATATATTTAATAATATAAGCCTAGTGCTTTCCGTAGGTATAATCGAAAGTCTTCTACCGAGACTTAAAGAGTTCCTCCGTTAAAGCATAGATTATAGTTTTCTAAGCTATAAACATGCTCTTACGGGTATATTCATCGGCCGGCGGGGCTATATTCCCTACCTCTTCTGCCTCTTCTGCCTCTTATTGTATTGCGGCTTGTACGGCAGCATCGTTTTCGGCAAGGTTAGCAGCCTCGTTAGCCTCGTTAGCCTCGGCAGCCTCGTTATCGTCGTCGTCGTCGTCGTCGTCGTCGTCGTCGTCGTCGTCGTCGTCGTCGTCGTCGTCGTCGTCGTCGTCGTCGTCGTCGTCGTCGTCGTCGTCGTCGTCGTCGTCGTCGTCGTCGTTATCGTCGTCGTCGTTATTATCGCAGTTAGGCCTAGGCTCCTTCTACCGCGACTTAATTCTAGCGTTGACTTTAGCGTTAATATACTATACGTAGAGTGTCGCATCGGAGCGGCGCTTACAAAGGCCGGTCAGATGTAGCTCGGTACCTAAGCAGGCCACTATGTCTACTTTGCCGCCTATTTAAGCAGGCGCGCAAGACAGAGCCCCGTGCCTACACTAGACTAGAACAATAGACTTTTCCGACCTCAATTGTATGCGTGCCTAATTAACCACCCGACCGCGCCTACGGCTACGGCCCCTTTTAGGTAGATGCGATAGTTATAAGCCCGGTATACGACCCGTGCAAATTGCTACTAATGCCTACTATTGCAATAACACGCGCGTCTACCTACGAGGCGGCCTAACGCCCCGTAGGCGACCTAATAAGCCTACGATATACTATAGAAATACAGCTATCGTTATATCTTAGAATACGTTAAGGCATGCGCGAGGATGCGGATTACACCGCTCCTCTTACACCGCTGCTCTTAGCGTAGTTCTCTCGCACCTATAAGAACGCCGTAATATATAGTCTTAGAAGAGCTCTTTATCACTAAGCACCTTAGCATTACTACCCCTTTTTAGCCCCTTTTCTCTTAAACACTCTTAACGTTAACTATTATTAATATATCTTCCTTTAGCGTAACTAAAGCCACGGATAACACTAAGATAATCCTTACTAAGTTAGTCTATTAAGCCACTTAGTACTCTACGTATGAGATTAATGCTAGGACCGTACGTATCTAGGAGTTTATTAACTTTAAGGACACTACGGTCTCCCTTAAAGAGCCCGTAGAGGTATTATTCGAAGGAGAGCTCGCGAGGCTAAATAAGCTTAAAGCCGCTAACTATATAAAAGAAGTCCGGCTCGGTCGGTCACTGCTCCTACCGTATAAGCTAATCCGCACGCTCGACGAAGCCTAGCTTAAGGGCCTTATAGCCTAACGTAAGGACTATAAATAAAGGTATATTAAGTACGTTATAAAGCTTAAAGCGTATACGGAGCTTACGACTTAAGTATATATAACGGTAGACCCGGCTATAGTAAGGTTCTTTCTAAAGACTTAAGACATCCGTAAGACTATCGTAAAGCTACGTAAGATGCTTAAGGTTACGGATAAATACTAAGTAGACTATGCTCGCTCGGACTATCGCAAGGCCTTATAGATAACGAAGCGGACTAACCTAAGCGATTAGTACCTTTAATAAGAGCTCGTATAACTTAAAGCCGTCGAATTAGATATCCTAGACATTAAGGGGTCTTAGGGCATAACCGACTTCCTTAACGCCGTTATAATGCTAGACTCTAAATAAGCCCGGCAATAGCTTAGTATGCTTCGCGTAGAATAGCTAAGGAAGAACGTTACTATAACCCTCTAGATCCTTAGCGAGCTATTCTATTACGTTAGTTAGGATCGAGCCCGTACCTTTAGTAAGTCCGCGCCGTCTAGGGCGTTCGCTACGATATAAGCTCCGCCGGCGACCCTAGGAGCCCGCTAATCCTACGACTGCCCCTACGGCATCGTTAAAGCGCGCTATAGCTAAAAGCCCGCGGACTACGCAGCGTTCTATATTGCCGTTAACGGGGTCTCTTATAGGCCTTAGCTTCTCGTTAGTGCTAACCGTATTAAGAAGTGCGAGGAAGCGAAGTCCTTGCCTCGCTAGAAATAGATAGTAAAGGCTATTAAGGGCATAAAGGGGAAGACCCTTACTGCCTTAACCGAGACGACGCCTACTATATAGGGTGCTTAGGCATATATAGTAATAGACTCGAGGTTCGTAGGTAGTAAGGCGAGCTCCGCTCCGACTTAGGCTAGCTTTAGCACCTTCGGCTCGCCCGATAGCTTTATCTCTTCCGTCTTTAGCAACTAGCGCTATAAGCACCCGCTAATTAAATCGACTCTATTCGTCTATTGCGCAAGCACCTATATTATTAATAAGCTCGAGCTTCTCGGGGGTAACGTTATCGCCGCTATAGAGACCGATATTATGCTTATAGGCGATACCGCCCTTACGGTGCTATATCGTAAGACCCGTACGATAAAGAACCTACTCTACGGACCGGATAGCCTTAATACGCGAGATCTCGTCCTTAAGGATACCGCCTACGTCCCCGGCTTTTATACTAATATTATTAGTAAGGAGAAGCTTAAGATAAGCGGCTTTTAAATCTATAGCTACGATAATATAATCTAAGTTAGCCCTATAGAGAATAATAACGTAGTTATATATATCGAGAGTAAGTATAGGCTCTTAATAGCTAAATTAAAGTCCTCTTACTCTTGCTTTGCCTTGCCTTACGCCCCTATATGCCTATTCTTAGCAGTATAAGACGCCGTTCTACGATACCTTGGGCGCTGTATCGCTGTATTTAAGAACCTACGCCTACTAAGGGTAGACACCGTAGAGCTTTAGCATCTTAGGGCCGGGCACCCTAGCCCTCGAGTGCTCGAGCAACTAGTCTTTCGGGCACGCGGTATGCGAATTAAAGGGCCTATAACGGTTGAGTGCCTAAGCTACGCTTAAGGAAAAGCGCACGAGCAGATTTCTTATAGAGAGCCCGCTAACCGCTCGCGGTAGCTCTTTTTCCGTATCTTCCTCGATATCTTTAACTTTAAACTCGGCTACAATAGCTACCAATATATCCTACTACTCTCTAACGATTATAGCGGGATAATATTCTTATAAAGCATAACGCGGAAGACGGAATCGGACGACCTAATCCGCAACTTTAAGGCCTTAGTCCGCCGCTATATAGGCGCGGTGATTTATAAGATTAAGATAGATAATAAAAGAGCTTTAGTCAACCTCCTAGAGTAGAGAAATTCGCCCTTTTAAGATTAAGCTAAGCGGGAGGGCATCGAGCTCGAGCTCCCGCCGTTATATATAAAAAAGCCTATAGGCGGCGCGGAGAGACCGGGAGGCGTAATCTAATAACGCCTCCGCTCCGTTATAGGGAAGCTACTACGCAACCTCTAGCCGGAGATATACTAAGCGCTCGTTCGTATATATAACATCCTGCCGTAATACCGCAACTAATAGAGGACTCTTAAGGAGACTATCGATAGGTAGTTTAACTAGCACCTCCGCTAGTATAGTAGGATCGGCGCTACGGCGTATAAGGACGTAGACCTCCGCCTTAAGTAGAACGGCATATATGCCTATAGCTGCCGCGCTTACCCCTTATATAAGGATATAAAGGCTTACCTCTATAAGAGAGCCTTTAAGGTCTTCCCCCGGGCGTATATAGGTTACCTCGTCGGCTATTAAGCTAGTAACCTATTCTACGTTTAGGTTCCTTAACTTACCTAAGTTATTATTACCCAGGATATAATTTTTAATAAGCTTTATTACTTTAATCCTTAGACCGAGGATCTATAAATGCCCGTCTAAAAATACGCCCCTCTCGCTAAGTCGATTAAATTGCCGATCTAATACGATTAGAGTGCTATATATAAGGGATTTTTATAGGAATTTAACGATTATATCTTAGGAATTAAGCCCGACGATTAGAACTTAAGAGTAGAGGGTAAGGCATCGCTATCGCCGTCGCTAGCCGCTCCGGAAGCGGCTCGAACTCCGAAGGATGCTTCGCCTGCCCTTAAAGAACTTCTTACGCCGGAACGAACGCTTAACCCGACGGGGCTAGGCCTATTGCCCGCACTGAGATTACCCCCCTAAGATAAGGATATAGATATACCCCTCGTCCTAGCGCCCTAAGAGCTAGGCGTATAGCCGAATCCTTAGCTTAAGCGAACCTCCTCGACACCTAGAGCTACTACCCCCGCTTATTAGAAGACCTAGCTTACGACCTAATAGCCGCTTACACCTACGTAGGAGATAGGCCTATAGAGCATATAGTAACCCGTCGACCGAACGGATCCCGGTTACGATATTATAGCTCTACTAGTATTAATATAGACGAGTAACGCCGAGGGCCCTAAAGCGGGCCTATCGGGCATATAGACGAGTAACGCCGAGGGCCTTAAAGCGGGCCTATTAGGCATATAACTAGATGTAAGGTTACAACGACCTCGCCGGATATAGAAGGAGCTCTACGGCATAGAAGCCACGAGATAGAGCTCTTAAGCGAATAAGGGGATAAAGAGAGATAATATCTTTACTACCTTACTTCCGGAGACCCTCTATCTATAAGGGGACCTTATAAGTTTTTATTTAGTATTCGCCGCCGTAGTCTTATAGGAAGCTTATAAGCATTATCGTAACGACCTATTCCGCTTGCCTAAGCGCTACTAAGACCTTAACTACTGCCCGTACGGTAAGAAGTTTAAAGAGGGATATCGTAAGGAGCTTTAAGACCTCCTCTATAGAGGCATATAGCGCTTCCTTTCGCGAGAACGTGCTAAAAGAACCTAATTCCGCTTAAATAGGTATTCCTCTATAAGTTTAACGAGAATAGGTACCTTACACGTTATAAAGCTCGCATTTATATACGCGGAGACCTTTAGGGCGACTAAGGCGACGAAAAGACCTACGCTGTAACCCTCGCTATTAAGACCTTTAGGACCGTAATCTTTATAGTAGCGAAGCGTGACTTTAACGTCCGATAACTTAATATCGCTAACGCGTTCCTTAACACTAATATTAACAAAAAGAGGCCGGTGTACGTAGAGCTCCCGAAGGGCTACGTAGAGCTTAGATTCCTTAAGCCTATTGATATTACTATCTTCCCTATTTGCTTTCTACCGGGAAATCCCCGGTTCTTCCCTAGATTCTACTATAGAATTCCACGGGCTTCTATAGTTATTTACCCCGCACTTCCACAGGCGTATTTACCTACTTTTCCACGGTTATATTTCACCGTGATTTTACGGTGATTTTACGGTTATTTACACGGTTATTTACACGGTTTTTACCCGTAAAATCTCTTTCCTTCTACGGTCTTCTACCGTAGAATTCTAATTCTCTTCCACGGCTTCTACCGTAGAATTCACTAGTCTTCTACTAGACTACGTTTTATTTGCTAACTGTATAACTTATTTATTATACGGCACGATCTATTTGTTTTTCCTACCGATCCTTCCGTCCGATTATTTACGTTACCTGTTTTTCCTTAGGTCTACGCGGCTGATTTCGTCCGAGGACTTTTCCTATATATAGAGACTAGTTAGCCTCCCTACTAGATAAAATAAGAGCTCTTATTCTTAGTGATTTACATTATTTACAGCTTTTAATCCTTCCTTATAGGCTATTTTAAGCCTTAGAGCCTCTCTTCTCTTTTAATTGCTATTACCTAAATATCGAGGACCCGACTGCCTAGCGTTCGATAGTTATAAGCCCGGACGAACTTCTCTACGCATAGAGAGTTCTAACGGCTTATATTTTCAGCCTACTAGCGCTACGACTTACGGTAGTAAAGCCTTTGCCTTTATATTTAGCGAATTAACTTATAGAGGACTAGTATATCTTTTAAAGAGCGTTATTAATCTAGCGAATCGACTCGCGGAGGACTAATTAGTACGTTTACCCTATTCTATTAGTATTTTCCCGCACTTAGTTGAGTTTTTTACGGTTTATTTATATATATTATGCATCTAACCACCCCTTTCCGGTGATTTTACCATACTTTTACCTACGTTACCGTATCTATTATAGCCGATATTACTTCGAGGACCGTTTTAAATAGACTAACGGACTAGCACCGATAGATCGTAACAATCTAGAAATACGCACTCGCCTAAGGGATTTAGGAGAAAATCGATCCTTCTATTACGCCTAAACTTTAGAAACCCTTATTGCCTCTTCCTATAGAACTAATAGATAAAATAGTTAACGCGACCGTTACTAATATTGCTAGTTTATCTATAGAAGAACTTAAAAGGTTTAAGTTTCTCTTTTCCCGGCATCGTACGTTGCTTTAAGCCTATAAGGACTAATAGAAATCTCTTACGTTAATCTAGTAGTTTATCGTTTAAAATATTAGGAACTATTACTTAACGATTGCCGACGAATATAAGGTTTCTAAGGAATTAGCTTTACTATAGCGGCGTATAAAGCCGACTTCGTAAACGCAATAGAAAACGATTCTTACGTAGTTCTATACTATTTTAAAGGCATTAGACCGGACGGATATTACGATATAGATTTCCAACTAGCAGAAGGTCCTTACCTATTATAGTACTATATTATATAATATAGTATATAGTAATATGCCACGTGACATATAGTCCTATATATAAACGAGCCCTTAGCCTCTATAGTTCTTCTCCTCTTTATAGAACAATAAGGTTATCTAGCTATTACCTAGTATCGTAATAGTTTGTGCTATCTCTTATTGCGCCCCGTCGCGATCCCTAGCTTTATAAATATAGTCTTAGTAGCTCTATTACCTTATCCCCTTAGTCGTCGCGACCCGAGCGTAACCCCTAAGAAATTATTCCCTTAAGCCCCTAAGCCCTTAAGAATTTTTCCCTAGCCTATAGAAACCTATATAGCCTATAGAAATTTTTTTATAGTCCTTAACAAACACCTTAGATTAGACACTCCTCCTTCCTCCTTATAGCAGACATACCTATAGCCTCTAACGCTATAGGCGACGGTCTAAAGGCCTTTGCTAAGGAGTTTATTAGTGAATTTCCTTAGATCGCTTAAGCGATTAAGAGGTTCGATAACGTAGTCTTAGTCGCTAATGCGTAGGAGACCTAGGAAAACCTTTCAAGCCTAGATACCCGATATATTCTTATATATATCGAGGAGAGTCTTCGCTCCCTTCGCGTAGCGGAGGCCTCTTAAGTTAACCGAAATGCTAGGTTAAAGGAACGCGTAATTGCATAAGATTAGCTCTTAGCTACGAAGGATTAGCTCCTAGCTATAAGGGAGCAACTTCTCGAGGCTAAAGACCTTACGATCTTAACTATAAAGATATTATAGTCTTAGACAATAACCTTAGTATAGTCGTCCGGAAAACGAAAGACGGTAGACCCTCCGATCTTTACTAGAAAGGGGTCTGCCTCCGACCGTTAACGTAAGTACGAGGCCTAGGAACTTAAGATATAGGGTATCTTCCTCCGCGATAGTATATAGTTCGACTTAGATAGCGCCCGCCTTCTTTATATTAGCGATAGGCTTAGTAAACGGGCCTACGACTTTATTAAAGATAGGATAGCTACTATTATAGCTAACCTATCCGAGAGAGAGAAGTAGGAATAGCCTACTACGACGACGCTTTTTATAGCTTTAGGTAGGTAGTATAAGGTTCTAGACTTAACGTAAGCCGCTAAGAATATCCTCGATAATTTCCCTTAAGGCGATAAGAACTATTAGATCTAGAAGGTAGACCTCGACGCCTATATACGTAAGGTAAGGAAGATAAAGGAATAGTAAGTCGACCTCCTCCGGAAGTTTATATCGAAGGATATAAGCGATCTCGTTAAGAATATATAGACTAAGATCCCTAACACCGACTATAAGAAGTAGTTAGCGTAGATAGATATCTTTACGAAGAATCTCGCTAACTATACTTATCGTTAGAAGCTCGAAAAGAAGGCCGCCCCCCGTTTATAGTTCCCGCCGACGCTTATACCTACCCTTACCCCGACCGCCCCGGCCTAACCCTTATATAGTAACCCTATAGACCTCGACCGGGTTTCCGATACTAAACGATAATTTAAGATCGATAATAAACTCTATATAGCCTACGGAGAGCTTAGATACTAGAAGGAGGCTTACGACCCGGCTAAGATAGTAAATCTGCTTTTAATGCCCTTACGTCGGGGTAGTCTTTTGTTTTAGGGCCGGGGCGCCCCCTCCCCCGGCTTCGGCCGAGGATCTTAGGGCGCCCGCGGCGGCGGGTATAGCTAAGGCTAGCTCGTCCGTACGGCCGACTACGAATAAGGCCGTATCCTTAGGGGAGAGGATACGGATTTATAAAGCGAGCGGCCGGCGTTAAGGCTACTACTAAAAGATATACCCTTAGAATAAGTCGCTCTTAAGGGTTATATATAGGGGAGGATAAGAGGATTAGGTTATTGCTTTTAGATAGAACGGATCTTCGGATTAGTTCGTCGAATAGTAATAAAAAGTTAATCCTTCTCTATACTTATTTCTCCTTTACGCATAACCCTTAGTCCCTTTTATAGGAATTATAGATAGAATTCCAATGGAATTCCACGGTAGAAGGACTTCCCTTCTAAGGTAAATTCTATAGATGGAATTCTACGGTAGAAGGACTTCCCTTCTAAGGTGAATTCTATGGATGGAATTCTACGGTGGAAGGACTTCCCTTCTAAGGTGAATTCTATAGATGGAATTCCACTTCCTTCTATAGACTTCTACGGTCGTCCCGATAGACGCATCCGTCCGCGGAAGGTCTTCCCCGACTAACGCATCCGTCTTTGCATTCTATTTACGGATCTCTTTCTATTCTTAGCTACCGAGGGTTCCCGGAGGGTAGCTCCGATCCTTCTCTCGTCTTGTCTATAAAGAAGGTAGTATAGCCCTTAGCTAGATAGGTATTAACAATTCCAATAAGACTACTAGACCTACATTTGCATTTGCATTTAGAGACACCTACTAACACCTTTACTATATTAAGACGTTATCCTTCGTAGATTCTAGCTATACTACCGTAGCGTTCGCCGATCTTTACGCTATCGTACGGAAATATAATATTACTATAAAGAAGCTCCTTAAACCTCGACCGCTTCGACTAGCCGACGGTATACCCTTAATATAGATAATAGACTACTTTATAGCCCGAATGACTATTAGCAAGCATATAGAACTTATACTCTTCTTCGTTACGAATGTATTACCTTCTACCCCGATTATCTTAGGCATCCCTTAGCTTTAGGAATATAAACTAACTATGCTTTAGAAATCTCTTTAGGTCTGCTTCGATTCCGATTACTATATAAGATACTGCCTACCTCTAAGTATAATAGCTAAGGATAGGATAGCTCTTAGGACTCTTATTACTCCCGCGCCCGGAGGGCATTAGTTACGTCGGAAAGTATATTTTTCTAACGTCGTAGAGATTTAAATAACCCTAACGTTTACTCTAAAATAAAAAGTCCTTATAACGATAGAAGACGTGCCGGAAATTCCCTTTCGGTAGGAAGAGACTAATATCCTAGAAGACTAAACTATCCTACCGGGAAGTTATATATCTATAGACTCGTTTACTAAGGAATATCTACCTAAGTAGGCATCGCACCTTTTAAACCCCGGCTAACCGATTCGATATCCCTTATATAGGATATAGCTATTCGCTTAGGAAACCGCCCGCTTAATATCCCCGATTAGCCCTCCGGACTCCCCTAAGACTTAAGCCTTTAAGGCTACTCCGCCGTAGACTACTTTAGTAGCTCGCCTACTCCTTATTCGCCTTACCGCCGGCCGTCGCTACGTTCCCGCCCGATAGGGCCGGACGAGACGCCCCCGCCGGCGTATACGATAGGAAGATTAAATGCCTTTAGATATAAACGATATCTATTGCGTATAAGCAATTAACTTTATTTAATTCTATAAATAGGATAGTGTCTAAGCGATGCGAATTAGTATATCTAAATTAGCTAAGCTAGTCGAGGAGGGAGAAAATCTACGACTCTTTAACGAGCTCTTAGTAGGCTTAGTTAAGGTCCCGGAATTATCTAAAACCTCTTTCTAACGCGTTATTACCGGGGACTATATAATAGAGGTAGCTTAGGCCGCCTTCCCCGAACGTTTTTATAATTTCCTTTAGACGAACCTCCGGGATATAGCTAATTCCGAATCTCTATTTCGGAAGGTCGACGAGGCCGACGTAGAAAAATTCCTCTAAGTAAAACAGGAAGTTATAGAGGTAGATATCCTAAAGAAACTCCTAAAAGAGTTCTAAGATAAGCTTCCTTATTTCCTTCTAAAGAATGCGAACGAGCTCCCCCTATACCGCCCTTAGGATTATAAGATCGAACTTACACTTAGTAAATAAGCTCTATACTATAGAAATCGGCCTATATTACCTATAGAACTCCGCTATATTAAGAAGTAGATTAACGATATGCTTAATAAAGGCTTTATTTAGGAGTCTTCTTCTCTAGCCGCGGTATTACTAATCCTCGCTTATAAACCAGGCGGTAGTATCTATATCTATTATAACTACCGAGGTTTAAATTAGGTTATAGTTAAGAATCGATATCCCTTACCTTTAATCCGCGAAATACTAGATTCTCTCTACGACGCTAAGTTTTATATAAAGCTAGACGTAATTGCTATATTTAACCGTATTCGAATCGCCGAGGGTTATAAGTGGCTTATAGCATTTATTATACGCTTCGGACTATTCGAGATGCTAGTTACCCCCTTCGGCCTTTATAACGCACCGTCGACCTTCTAGAACTATATTAATTACGTGCTTTATAATGCCCTTAATGACTTTTATATAGTATATCTTAATAACGTATTAGTCTTTTTAAAGACTAGGGCGGAATACGAGAACTACGTGCGAATAGTTATCTAACGCTTAGGCAACGTAGGGCTTTAAATCGACATCGGGAAGTTAGAGTTTTATACAACGAAGACTAAGTATCTTAGATTAATTATTTCGATATCTAGCATAAGCATAGACCCTAAGAAGGTGCGTATAATCACGGCTTAAAATACCCTAACTTTAGTAAAAGAACTCTAGTAGTTTCTTAGGTTTATAAACTTCTACCGTCGTTTTATTAAAGGATACTTTAGTATTATTTCCCCGATAACTACGTTACTTCGAAAGGATTCCAGTTAGTCTTAGGGACCCGAATAAGGTACCGCGTTTAAGGCCCTTAAACTTGCTTTTACTACTGCCCCGGTCTTAGCCTATTTTAATTACTTAAAGAAAATAGTTATTAAAACTAACGCCTCGAATTAGGCCTTAGGAGGAGTCCTTTTATAGACCGGAGACGACGGATATCTTTACCCTATTGCGTTTTTTTCGTTAAAGCATACTACCCTTAAGTATAACTACGAGATCTATAATAAAAAGCTATTAGCAATTATTAAGGCGCTTAAGGAATAGCGCTTAGAACTCTAAGGGACTACCGAGGCGTTTAACGTTATTATAGACTATAAGAATCTTTAGACGTTTATATCTATAAAGCAACTTAACTAACGATAAGTGCGCTAAGCCGAGTTCCTTTCCTAGTTTAACTTCGTGATTATATACCGCTTAGGTAATAAGGCAATTCTCCCCGACGCTTTTAGCAGGCTCCCCGGCGATAGACTAGCTACTATAGACGACGATAGACTCCTCTATCGAAATTAGGTAGTTATCCCTAAAGAGAAAGTCGACCAAACTATCCTAAAAGAACTCTTAACTAATTCCTATGCCTTAAAGGAGGACCTTAATGCAGTCGTAGCCCTTAGACTAAACGTAGCTAGTAAATCACTCGATAAGCTTATCCGCGAAGTATACTAATAAGATAATCTTACTTAAGATATAGTAGCGATACTCTAGGATCTATACGCCCGACGTTAGCTAAAGTATATCCGAAAGCTCTTGCGTTGCGATATATCCGAATGTTAGTTAATTAACAGACGTATCTTTTTCCGCAACCGGCTTTTCGTTCCTAATACTCTAGATCTCCGCCTTAAAGTCGTTTATCGATCCTATAGCAATAGCCTAGTAGGATACCTAAGGAGGGTAAAAACCCTTAATCTATTAAACCGAATATACTAGTAGCTAAGGATTTCTTACTTCGCCGCTACGTTTATTAAAGACTATACTCTTTATCTTCGGACTAAGACCCCCCGCTTGTCTCCCTTTAGATTCCTAAAACCCTTCGCTCTACTAGTCCGACTATAGGCCGATATATTAATTAATTATATTACGATACTCCCTAAGTGCACCTAAAACAGGAAGACTTATAAGAATATACTTACGATAGTTAATAGGCTTACGAAGATAAGATATTTCGTCTTTATTACCGGCCTTTCTATAGAAGAACTAATTAACTCCTTTATCTACGTAGTCTATCGCTTATATAAAGCACCCGATACTATTATCTCCGACCGAGGCACTTAGTTTATCTCTAATTTTTAGCGATAGCTTAGCACTCGTTTAAGAATAACGTTAAAACTAAGCTTAGTATAGCACCTAAAGACTAACGGTTAACCCGAAATCGTTAACGCTACGATAAATAAATATATTTAAGCCTATATTAGCTTTACTTAAGATAACTAGGTCGACTAGCTCCCGCTCGCGGAATTCGCAATAAATAATTAAGTAAATAAAACAACCGGTATTTCTCTATTCTTCGCTAACTACGGCTTTAATCCTCGTTTCGGTATCGAACCTATAGGCCCCCGACCCCTAACGCTCTTATTATAGGCAAAGAAGGAATTCCTTCGCGCGCACGCAATAGCTAGTCGTTTTAACCGTATCCTTATTTAGCTTTAAGCTCTCGCACGAGCCTTATAATATAAATATAAGGATAATGCTAATATAAAGCGGGACAAAGGCTTTCTCTTCCGACCTAGTAATATAATTATAGTTTTATTAAAGAATATAACTACTAATCGCCTAAAGAAAAAATAAGACGATAAATAGGACGGTCTTTATCTTATTCTCGAGGTCTACCGCGGCGCTATAGTTATCGACCTCTTAAAGCATATCTAAGTCAATAAGTCTTTCTATACGTTAAAGGTGCGGCTTTAGATAACGGAAATAATACCGGGCTAAGCATAGATTAATCGAGAGGAACGACGTAATATCGCAGGCCGTATTATAGAACGCGATAACGACGGCAATATCGAAGAAATATAGGAATTTAAAAAGATCCTTAACGTATACGATAACGAAGCCCCGATCCTAACTTATCTAATTAAATAGAAATATTACTAAGAACCGACCTAATAGCCCGAAGATAACCTAATAGGTTGCCTTAAAGCTATTTAACGCTTCTATAGATACAACCTAGATAAGCCGGGCCCCTTAGATTAGGCCCGCCTATAAAAGATTCCTTTATTATATACGGATTTCTAGCGAAAATGACATTTTTTTGCGATTTAAGGACTAAATCGTCTTTAGAGGGGGAGTACTATTATAGTACTATATTATATAATATAGTATATAGTGATATGCCACGTAATATATAGTCCTATATATAAACGAGCCCTTAGCCTCTATAGTTCTTCTCCTCTTTATAGAACAATAAGGTTATCTAGCTATTACCTAGTGCAGTAATATTACCGATGCCCGGCGAATTAAGTTGCCGGAATCGGAAGGTCTCCGGGCTATATAGCTTTTTCTTAAGGCTATTTAGCTAATTTTTAGCCCTTTTGCGGAATATTAGATAAATAAGATAGAGGACGATGCCCGCCTAAATAAGCTAGGTTAAGAGCAGTCTTTCCCTAACAGATTTAAGATATCCGAACTTTTCGAGCGCTCGTAGGCCTTAAAGGCTACGACTAAAGCGCTAAAGATAAATGCATTTGCAAAGTTCTAAGGCTAAGGAATACAATCCCTAGCCGCGAAATCTATTAAAAAACCTACGAAAACACCGGCTATAACGTCCTTAGAAAAGAATAAGACTAAGCTAAAGTTTAAACCGTAGTATGCTTATAGAGAACGTTACTTCTTCTCTAAGTGTAACTACTTTAACCCTTCCGTTCGACTTCTATTATAGAAACCCGATAAAGACGTATAAAAGGCTATAGACGATTACCTTAAGGTTCCGGCTAATAAGGCTAAAGTTAACGAGGCACTTCTTCGCGACGAGGAGTAGCGGAAGAATAATAAGACCGAGATAAAGACGGTATAAGCTACGGCTACCGCTAATATTCTCACGACCTTTTTACTACTAGTTATTCTATAGACTACTATAGAATACCCGTGAAGGGATTCTTTTATTATAGATTTAAGGTCTAATAGATATATTTATAATAATAGGGAGCGTTTCTATAACTTCTAGCCTTCTTCCGAGTATATACTCGCAGGCAGTAGAAGCACTCTAATTCTTAGGATAGGCACGGTGTTTATACGCATTTCGATAGGCACTTTTTAGCTTAGTTAAGTAGCATACATCCCGTCTTTTTATACGTCCTTTTATTTACTTCGTCTTCTTTATAAAGCGAATCTTTCGTAGAACCCGTAGACTAAATAGATCTCTTCTTTAACCCGTACTATTTGCATAATAGAGCTAATCTATAACTAGTATATTATCGAGTATAACCCGTTAACCCTTTCTACTACGCTTCTAACTATTGCTTCCGTTCCTTCTATAGATTCTACTATAGAAACCCCGGTTATAGTACCTTTTTTAGCTATTATACCGGATCCTATACTAATAAATATAGAGGAACTTTCTCTTTAGCACTAACGATATAGACATCCGAATAATAAAGCGCTTTCGAAAGTTCTCGGAATACTATAGTCGGTGACCTTCGATAAGATAATCTCCTATAAGCTCTATAAACTTACGTAGGATAAACGAATTATTAACCGTAAACCGCCGCTTTCTAAGGCGACTTTTCCCTTTTCTAAGGTATTTTACGATATCTTTTCTATATATAAGAGTTATAATAATAAGAACGTTGCATTTCTTATTAAGTATAACTATATAAAGCTTTTTTTTCTATATGCGCTTCTAGACGCCTTTATAGACAAGCTAAGTTTATGCTTTAAAAGCCTAGGTCGGTATATTTCCTAATAGTTCTTACTTTCTATCGGTACGATCTATAGAGACAACGACCGAGCCCTTCGACGGGATTTTTAAGATTTCATTAACTAGTAGGGCATTTATAATAAGCCTACTGCTCCCTATGCACCCGCTTAGAATAGCGCTGCCGAACGAGCTAAAGGGGTAGGATCTACGAAAGCTCGATCTATAAGGATTAAAGCAAATTTGCCTAAGCATTTATAGACAGAAACGTAGAAGACTATAGTATATTTATACAATCGGATTCTAGCCCGTTAGGCAGCTTCCTCTACGTTATTTCTATCGAAGTAGATTTTCCCGATAGAGATCCTTTACGATTAGTTAAAGGATTACGACCGGAATATACCGGCTTTTCTCTTTGTAATAGAACGGTTAGAAGACAGAAGACAGTCTAACCGGACTAAGTCTCTAATAGTTAAAGACTAATATAGGGCGTTATTTATCCTTAAAAGCTATAGGGGCGGAACAGTAAGCAGAGGAGCACTCGGGGTCACTTATACTAGACCGGCTAGCTAAGTCTAAGCAAGCAGGGGTAGTCGAGGCTAGAGCACTAAGGGCACTACCGGAAGAGGTGTGGGTCACTTAGTAGGTAGTTAAACTAAAACTATGATAAAAGCTAAAGAAGAAAGGAAGGAAGGAGAGCCCGAGGAAGGGCGGACTAAAGTTCCTTTATATAGCTCTTCCCGTCCGTCTAGACCGTCCCGGTACGTCCCTTTCCTTCTAGCACCTTCTGCCACGTATCCCTTACACTGCCCCAAGCTAATGCGGGTCCCCGGGGCTGCGCAGGGGCTATGTAGGTCGGCTGACCTCGAAAAGGCTGCCTCCCGCGTCGTTCTAGAGCCCTTATAGACTAATCTAGGTCATGTGGGTCCATTTATGCACCACGTGCATAACGTCATATGGGTAGGTCATACGACATAAGTCGTATGACCTCCTTATGCGGAGGATCGGACGAATAATCGGTCCCGAAAGCCGGGAGGGCTATATTAGACCTATAGCTCCCGGTAGTCTAAGTGTCGGTCCATTATGCGGGGCATCGAGCCAATCATCGGGTCTTATTAGGCAGGGGTGCCTAATAAGATCGTCGGCGTGACCGTAGCTGCGTAGTACGTCCCGTACCTAAGAAAGCTAAGTCCCGAGGACTTAGGTTCGAAAAAGGGGTATGTCCTAGGCCGAAAAGGGGTATAACCGGATAATAGGTAAGTCCGGGGCGAACATCTTTATGCTGAGTCATAAAGTACCAAGTACCAAAGTACCAAGTACCCCGGTACCCTCGTACTAAGTATTTCCGTACTTAAGTCCCTTAGTACTTAAGTCGTCCCGTACTTTAGAAAAAAGAAAGTAAACTAGGAACCTAAATTAGTGGTTCTATAACACTCTTTCCTTAACTATTACGATTCGATTATCTTTAAGCTTTTAGCTATAAAGCCTACCTACTAACTACTAAGGCCTTAACTAGCACGTAGAAACGTAATCTTAAGTAAGAACCTTATATAGAGGTTAGTTACTTAGTCGGGTATAATTCTACTAACATTTTTCGTATATATATCCTATAAAGACGAGAGGTTCGTCGAGTTCGTAATATAACGTTTAATAAGACTTAGTTTTTTACCGCGTCTAAGACATCCGAACCGCTAATATAGGTATTATTACCGGCATTTCTACTATATATTATAGAGGAAGAAAAGCAAAATAAGGCAGAATTCTAATTAATACTAATATTACTTCCGGATAAGTATATTAGTCTAGAAAACGTTTTAGCCGATAGCAATCCTTAGCTCCCGACTCCTAACTAAACCCCGGAACTACCGAAGGACGTTTTTAAAAATGCATAGGATTTCTAACCCGATATCTCTACTCTTTCCTTAACTATAACCGTAGAACCTATAGACCGTCTTAAGGTATAGTTGGCTTAAGCTACTTCTCGGTCTATAGATTACGATAATACTATTCCTATAGATAGTATACGGACGATAAGGTTTATAAGGGATTTACGCCCTGCTTATTTAAACCGTCTTAAGGTATAGTTGGCTTAAGCTACTTCTCGGTCTATAGATTACGATAATACTATTCCTATAGATAGTATACGGACGATAAGGTTTATAAGGGATTTACGCCCTGCTTATTTAAACCGTCTTAAGGTATAGTTGGCTTAAGCTACTTCTCGGTCTATAGATTACGATAATACTATTCCTATAGATAGTATACGGACGATAAGGTTTATAAGGGATTTACGCCCTGCTTATTTAAACCGTTTTTCGGGTAGATATCCCGCTTTCGCCTACGTTAGGCATTTACCGGCTAACGGCACCGCTTTTACGGCTATATTCGCTACTTCTCTTAAACCTAAGAAGATATATAAACGGGACTTACCCGCGCTTTTAAGGTTTTAGTCTAATCTTAAGACGCATCCGTATAGACCTAAGTTTAAAGCCGCTAGAAAAGTTAAATAGGATTCCCTTTAGCAATAGAAGACCTTCTTTCCTTCGCCTACCCTAAGAGCGAACGCTCTTATACGTCCTCTTCTATTAATATAGGCATTCGATTATAAGTTTAATAAGCACGGCTACCTTAGGAAGTTTAAGTCTCGCCTTTATATACGAGGAGACCTTTAACCGTTTAGCGGAAAAGGAATATACGCCGCGACGCTTATAGCGCGAAATTTTTGCATTATAATTGCTATTACCGCTAAATTTAGCATAGAAACCCGCTTACTTAACGCGGTTAACGCCTTTACGAATGCCGATCTAGATAAAGAAGTATATATCTACTTCCTAAACGGATTTAAGGTATTTAGTTTTATAATTCGGTTAATAAAGGCTTTATATAGGCTTCGCCGTTCGCCTCTTCTTTAGCAACGGGAATTATCTAGGTCTTTTACCGAACTAGGCCTTTATTAAAGTGCGGAAGATCCTTGCATTTTTATATCTACTATAAGTAGTATTATCACTTTCTTCTTTATAGATAATATTATTATTCTTTTCCGTATAAAGCACCGTAGGGCTACTAACGATTTTATCTATCGCTTTAGGCAAAAGTATATAGTTACCGACCGTAGAGAGCTTACCTATTTCCTTAGGATAAGGATTATCCGGGACTATAAGCAGCGAAAGCTATAGTTATGCTAGGACGTTTACTTAGATAAGATTGCTTCTAAGTTTAATTTAATCCTTACTTCTATAGTTCTACGGCCTATTTCGACCCTTTATCTATTCTAACTTCCCGAAAAGCTAGAGAAATACTTAGGTTAGGCTACGGATAACTAAATCTACTACTTTTAGTCTTTAGTCGGTTCTTATAATTACGCGACTATTTCTACCTGTCTTAACGCCGTAAAATCGTCGAATTTATTAGCTAAGCATATATAGAACCTATCTACGCTTTATATTAAGCTTGCTAAAAGCTTAGTAACCTACTTATACGAATCGCGTTTCCTTACGATTAAGCTTTTAGATATAGATAAGTAAGAACTTATTATAGCTTCCGATACCGCCTACGCTAACGACTTAGACACTCGTTATTCTTCTAAGGGCTATTTTATTAGCCTATTTAACGGTCTAATCGCGTAGAGTACTCGGAAATAATCTATAGTTACTACTTCTTCTACTAAAGCCGAACTTCTTATAGTCTCTTCTACCGTAAAAGAACTAATTTCTATTCTTCGTTTATTTAACGATATTTCTTAAGTATTACTATTCGTACGATACTAAATGTCTAATCGCACGATAACCCCGTTTTTCCCTAGCCTTAATCCCGCTATGCCCCGCTATACGATTTAGCCTATATAGCCTAGCGCCGCGGGGAGTCACTTAAAGTCCCTACGTTAAGCCTTTATACGTGTATCGTCGTAATCGTCGTATCGTCGCATCGTCGCATTATCGCATCGTCGCAATCGTCGCAATCGTCGCATCGTCGTATCGTCGCATCGTCGCATCGTCGCATCGTCGTATCGTCGCAATCGTCGCAATCGTCGCAATCGTCGCAATCGTCGTACGTATATCGCATCGCGGGCGTAGGAACGTTAGTATACGATGCCGATAAAAAATTCTTAGTGACTTCGAGTAACTCCCGGCGGCGCTAGGCTATATAGGCCAAACCGTATAGCGGGCTATAGCGGGGTTTAGGCTAGGAAAAAACGGGTTATCGTGCGATTAGACATTTAGTATCGTGCGAATAGCAATACTCTATTTCTTTATAGCTAGATATTCCTATTCTTACTATTTAGTGCGATAACACTTAGATAATTCGCCTAGTTTCCGCTGAGATTCTAAAGATTTAGACCGCCTTAAAGTATATTAAAATTTATAACTACTAGGCCTAATAGGAATTCTTACGCAATACTTTTAATATTAAGTATATCCCTTCTAATGAGATAGTTACGGATAGATTAATTAAATTGCTTCTATAATAACGTTTCTAAACGTTCTTTCGCTAACTTCGACTTACGGATATTTCTTTTAGCATCTAAGAAGAAGTCGATAATAATTCTAACTAGCCGGAAGTTATTCCCTTCTAGCTAGGGGGGTATGTTAATATTACTATCTTCCCTATTTGCTTTCTACCGGGAAATCCCCGGTTCTTCCCTAGATTCTACTATAGAATTCCATAGGCTTCTACGGTTATTTACCCCGTACTTATATAAGCGCATTTACCTACTTTTCTACGGTTATATTTTACGGTGATTTTACGGTGATTTTACGGTGATTTATACGGTTTTTACCTATAAAATCTCTTCCCTTCTACGGTCTTCTACCGTAGAATTCTAATTCTCTTCTACGGCTTCTACCGTTACGGCTTCTACCGTAGAATTCACTAGTCTTCTACTAGACTGCGTTTTATTTACTAACTATATAACTTATTTATCGTATAGCACGATCTATTTGTTTTTCCTACCGATCCTTCCGTCCGATTATTTACGTTACCTATGTTTCCTTACGTCTACGCGGCTGATTTCGTACGAGGATTTTCCCTATATATAGAGACTAGTTAGCCTCCCTACTAGACAAGATAAGAGCTATTATTCTTAGTTATTTACATTATTTACAGCTTTTAATCCTTCCCTATAGGCTGTTTTAAGCCTTAGAGCCTCTCTTCTTTTTTAATTGCTATTACCTAAATATTAAGGACCCGACTGCCTAGCGTTCGATAAAGCCGGATAAGAATCCTACGATAGTCGCCGAGCTTAATAAAGCCTTTTACGGACTTCGCGAATCCCCTCTCCTTTAGTAAAACGAGATTTACTAAGCGCTTAAAGAATAAGGCCTAATCCGCACCGGCGAGGAGCCTTATATCTTTACAGACGGGAAGGTCCTCGTGCTAGTATACGTTAATAACATCCTTATCTTAAGCCTAAAGGACTATTCTATAGACGACCTTATCGCCTCCCTTTACGGCAAATACGAGGTCCGCGAGGAAGCCTTTAGATAGTATCTTAGGATCCGCGTTATTAAGGACCGATAGCTCCGCCGAATCTACCTATACTAAGATGCCTATATTAAGAAGATCGCACGCAAATTCGGCCTTAATAATATAGGGAAGGCGCCGGCAATCCCTATGCCGACCTAGCAGCTTTTTAAGAACATAGGATAAGCCTCTTTACGTGAGATTAAGGACTTTTAAGAACGCGTAGGCTCTATTATATATACCGCGGTTACGGCGAGGCTAGACGTAGCCCTCGCAGCTTCGCAGCTCTTACGGTTCCTAACGAACCCTTTAGCTAAACACCTTAAGGCGGCTAATTAGTGTATCCGCTACCTCTACGCGACGAGGTTCCTTACGATTATATTCGACGGACTCGCTTAAGGCGAAGCCCTTATTATCGCGACTAACGCCTTATTCGCCGACGACCCTAAGACGCGCCGATTGTCGTAAGGCTATATTATAATGCTCTACGGCGGCCTAGTGGTATAGAAGGCAAGCTTATAGAATATAGTTATAACCTCTACCACCGAGGTAGAGCTCCTCGGGCTAAAGCGCACCGCTAAGGATTAATACGCGCTTACTAAGCTGCTTCGCGATATCTCGCATAACCTTAGGCCCTTAAAGATATACTATAATAACCTTTAATCCATCCGTCTTATAGTCGAGGAAGGCCGTATCTCTATAAAGCTGCGTTACGTTAACATCTAGAATATATAGCTTAAGCAGGAATATAGACGGGGTCGCTTTACGGTTGAATATATCTCTACGGCCGAAATGCCGGCCGACGGTCTAACGAAGGCCTGCCGCGGGCTAAATTTAAGAAGTTTAAAGCACTGCTAAACCTAAGGGATATATAAGGGCGAATATAGGTAGGGACGGAGGACTAAGGGCATTAATACTAAGGACGGACGCTTCTATACCTTATAGGGCGCTTGCGATAGCTTCTTCTTATAGCGTTAAATTAATTACTTAACGCTAGGGGGTATATCGCATCGGAGCGGCGCCTATAAAGGCCGGTTAGATATAGCTCGGTACCTAAGCAGGCTACTGTGTCTACTTTGCCGCCTATTTAAACAGGCGCGTAAGACAGCTAGCCCCGTGCCTATACTAGACTAGAATAATAGACTTTTCCGACCTTAATTATGTGCGTGCCTAATTGACCACCCGACCGCGCCTGCGGCTGCGGCCCCTTTAAGGTGGATGCGATATAGAGCTATTGCTGCGTAGAAGGGAAGACCTTTAAGAGTGCATTTTAAGGGCCTTTTCCTTATCCGTAATAATCACAGTCGGCTCTACGGCTTCTACCTCCTGCCGTAACTCATTAAGCCGCTTAGATAGCCACTAGAAGCCCTCTTCCTTCTCTATATTAATTAGGCTAAAGGCGAAGTTAGCAACGGACTTTTAGTTAATAATCTTAGTGGCCTAGAAGAGAAATATCTTAAAGCGGTTAGTATTATATATATTATTAAGGCCGATGACCTCTAGGAATTGCTTCTATATCTTCTCACACTAAGGGTAAGTCTAGAAGATAGCCTTAACCTTCCGGCAGTCGCTATCGCCGTTGCTATCGTCGCTGCCGTCGCTATCGTCGTTGCCGTCGCCGTTAGCGAGCTTAACCATATGTTTAAGGCCGGCGTCTCGGAGGTAGGCGAGAAAGGCTTAGGTGGCTGTCTTCCCGCTAAGGGCTATAGCGCGGATCTTCTATCAATCGTTATAGATATCGCGTTGCCGAAAGAAAGACTCCTCGGCGGTTAATTCCCTAAGAATTAAGGCGATCTCGCGAGCGGGGATAGCTCGAAGCTTAAACAGCTTGACCTTAAGCTAATACTACGCTAGGGTTCGCCGACGATATATATTATATACTAAAAGATTAATTAACTTCCCGTAGTTATGCTATTCTTAATTAACGCGGAAGGTCTACTTTTAATTTAAGCGCTGCGTTGCTAAGGTTATAATCGTAATAGTGTAGTTAAGCTTTACGGAGGACGCTTTCTATAGCCTAACGCTCTTCGAGACTCGTCGAGGCCTACGATCGCATATAAAGAGAACGTAGGTTAGAACTAGCTTCCCGTTAATCTCACGCTTATAGGAGCTAGTCTTCTTAATAATAGCGGCGCTATTCTTACGGTAGAACTTTTGCAGGAAGTTATATAGCTTATCGTATATATTAAAGGTAGGCGAGGGCGGTATACGTGGAATTAGTAGGCTATCGTAGCCGTTAGGCTCGTAAAGAGGCCGCTCCCCGGGAGGAAGCTCTTAAGAGGGCTCTTAGGAATTGCTATCGGCGCGTAGCTGCTCGTGTATCGGCTCTTAGGGAGGGCGTTGCGAATCCATCGCGAATAGCTTTACGTTGCTATTATAGGAAAATTCTAGATAGGCACGCTAGGCATGATTTACGGGGCCTCTTAATTGCTATATACCTCTATAAAAATTTAGTGGCGGGATATAGGCGCGTGGGGTAGGCGTAGAAAAAGTAGGGATTTCGGCGTCTTATAGGGTCTTATAGTATAAATAGAGATTCCTTATAGTATAAATAGTAATACTCTATATATATAACGGTTATATATTTTAAACTATCTTTTAGGCTATTCTTATTACGCTTATAATACTATTTTATACTATTATAACTATTATACGTATATAACGGTTAAGAAGCGTATAACGGTTAATAAGCATATAACGGTTAATAAGCGTATAACGGTTAATAAGCGTATAACGGTTATAAACCTAATACTATTATTAGTCTAATAGAGGTATAAGACTTATCGTAGGGCTAATATAGTTATAGCGCGTATAATAGTCACTTAGCTACTAATAGGAACCCCGCTTAGCGCGCGAAAGTACTACTACTACATTTAGATAAGGCTTATTATAGATACGTATATATATACCCGTTAGGACCTAGAGCCTTCGTCCCTTAGTGAGGTCTATATTAGCCGGATAAAGCCTTAATCGCCGGATAAAAAAACAGCCCTACTACTATAGCTACTACGTAAGATATCTAAAAATATACTAAAACACCCGAAAGCGTTATTCTTAATATATATTCTACCGTTGCTATACTATAATATTCAATTATATCGCCGTCTTAAGCTATAAGGCTTATAATAAAGTCTCGCGATAATATTACTTAAGGCTAGCGCCGCTAGACGAGAGGGCACGCGCTAAAGCCCGTTATAATATTTAAGGCAGCCGGTCTCTATAGCGTTATTAAGTCTACGGTATAAGAAGGCATCTAGCAGCGGCTTAATAGTAATCTACGCTTAGTTAAGCGCTTAAGGCTACTTAGTTAATATAAAGATAATTCTATCGCCGCTTGCGTTATATAGCTCTAATAAAGCGGCTTTCCGGCTACTAAAGTATAGGTAGAGACAGCAGCTTATACCCTCTTTAAACCCTCTAACCTAGATATAGAGATACTATCGCGGTATTAATATACCCGCTAGGTTAAAGACTACCTAAAGCTTTAGCGAACCTATATTAAGGCGGTTAAGCGGTCTAAGAAGAACTTTTAAGCTACGAATATCTTATACGCTAAAGTCTCCTCTATAAAGCTTACTAAGATTATTAAGACCTATAGCATTAGACCCTCTAAGATCTAGAATAAAGATAAGCATAGAATTTATATTAACAGCCTCTAAAACCGTATTTACGTCCTTATTATACGTATAACCCGTTATAAGCGCCCTTAAACATCCGATCTAAGCAATCGTAAGTCGTATACGCTTATTGCTATTACTAACGCTATTAGAAATACAATCCCTTCTAAGCTTATATTCTATATATTCCTAGGCGAGTCTTAGGCTTATATTAATGCCTTTAGCAATATATAGTTCGCGAGATCTAATACTAGCTTTAGCAACTTAGAAATTATATTCGATTATGTCTATTAGTTTAAAGCGTGGTCTTAAAAGCACTCTATACGTATATAACGCTCTAAAAACAGCATTATAGACTAGTTTAGTATTAACGAGTGGTATAAAGAGCCGGAATTCCTATTCCGTAAGGTAGAGCCGTGTTAGATTATATAATAGAGGCTACTATATTAGGTTAGTAGGACCGTTAAGTAACTTCGGGACGAATTCCTATAAAATAACCCCCTTAAGAAAATAAGGGCTATATATACATCTTTATTATAATATTAATATAACCTCTTTCATAGTACAACCTATTAGACCTATTAAGACCTATAATCGTGCTTATTTAGTCCGAGCCGTAGATCGAATATCTAATAATTAAGAGTATTATACTCTAATCTACTAGAACCGTAAACTAAAAACCGAAAAAGGCTTCCTTTAAGCATTATATCTACCTAGTTAAAGAAGAACGAAGTTTTCCTAAATAAATAAGCTAATTAGTCCCTTAATAATAGTAAGTTCTAAGTATAAGCGATCGATAGTTACCTTTAGGACTAGATCGAAGGGTCTAGCACTCTTTATGCTAAGCTAGTCCTATTTACCGACGATTCTTCGAGGGGATCTTACGCCCGTACCGCCGATGCTAAGATCGTTTAATAAGCCTAAAGCCAGCCGCCTAAAGGCTTATAACAATTGTAGAGATATATATATTAGGAGAAGAAGTAAGAAAAAAATAAAAAGAAATTATAGACCTACGCACTTAGGTTCCTATAACGATTTCCGACTATTACTTTTAGACTTATTATAAACCTAAGGAAACGCTGCGAGACTAATATAATACGATTAAAAAGGACGCGAAGGCTAAACTAAAAGTCCTTCTCCGTGCTATTTAAGTCTGCTATAAAGCGGCGATTAAGCCTACTACAGCCTAGCCGAAGAACTAGCATCTTTACCTTATAGGCTAAAAGAAGGTAATATACGAAGGGATTTAAGAAAAACTCCTTAAGATAACCTATAAAAGTATTTAGGTTAAAGACTTCCTAGCCTTTATCTATCTATATTACGTAGGCTAGGTATCTTCCTTTAACCTATCCTACTTATAGTAGGAAAAAGACTTTAATATCTACGCTATAACTAATAAGTTTACCGTATATATCGATAAATTGCCTACTTAATTATCTTATACTAAGAGAAGCGCCTTTAGCCCTTTATTTATAGGGTAAAACAACTAGAAGGACGAAAAACAGGACGGCTAGTTAGATAATATAGATAATATAGATATTAAAGATATTAAAGATATTAAAGATATTAAAGATATTAAAGATATTAAAGATATTAAAGATATTAAAGATATTAAAGATATTAAAAATATTAAAAATATTAAAAATATTAAAAATATTAAAAATATTAAATATGGGAATATAGTTATATAACTAAGGGATAGAGTCGCAACCACATTGCCGACCATGCATAGGAAAGGGGCAATAGGGGTTATAACCACGCGGCGTATAACGCTACGTAACCCACATAGTTAATAACCTCGTTATTAACTAAGAGCATCGTTATAACTAGAGCAGTAAGCCCTAGCGTAGGCCTTAACAATGCATTGTTAAGGCACAGCAGGCTCTATAGAGGGACCCCTACAGACGGGTATAAAGGGGCCCCCTTATTCCCCCTTCTCTAGCTAGATTAGACACAACCACAACTAATACAACCCCCTTTGTTTGGATTAATCTAAGTGAATCACCTACTAACACTAATCAGTGATTAAACAGATTCAATCATAGAATAGTAAGGCAGAAGAGATAGATCTTAATCTTCGAAAGTGTAAAAAGGGCAGTTGTTGTAAGAACGCGGCTCCTACGCATCTTTACCCTCGGGTTCTATTGCGTACACCTAGAGAAGATTATCTATGCTAAGAATAAGACTATTTAAACCGAGCTCGACTAGCAAACAGACCCTTCTAAGCTTCCTTTTAATCCCGTCTCGCTTCTATTAAGGAGGAAGAGTAACGTCAACAGGCAGTGCGTCTATAACGCAAAACAATAACGCGAATCCCTATAACTATTTAATCCCGTCTCGCTTCTAATTAAGGAGGAAGAGTAACGTCATTTAGAATAAAGACTAATCGCTTCGACATCCCTTATAAAGACCCTTACGAGACCCCCTACGATAACCTTATCGACGAATTTAAAAATAAGCATAATAGCAGGACCGTTATCAGCCACGAACACACCGGCTCCCCCTAACCCTACCGATAAACTAGTTAAACTAATCGAACGATAGATAAAAGAAATCG
Organism: Ophiocordyceps sinensis; assembly: GCA_012934285.1. Classification (NCBI taxonomy): domain Eukaryota; kingdom Fungi; phylum Ascomycota; class Sordariomycetes; order Hypocreales; family Ophiocordycipitaceae; genus Ophiocordyceps; species Ophiocordyceps sinensis. Next base: position 11,002,233 of record JAAVMX010000004.1, read on the forward strand.
GCATCCTTACCTCGTCTTATAAAGAGGTAGACATACGATACTAGGATACGGAAGAGATTACATTAGACGACCTTAGCCCGGTTAAAGTCACGACGTTTATAGCCCGATTTATTATAACCTACGAAGCATCTATCTATTGCTAAGGTTAACGACTCTTTAACTCGTTTTAAGAGCGTTTCTACGGATAGAATAAACCTATATAGAACATAGTTAGCTAACAATATAAGAAAGTCCTTAAGGCTCTCTTATATAGGCGTAGACTTTTCATAGGGATAAAGAATATATCGTACACTAGATCCTATATAACGATGCTTCGATCTAACGATCTACTCCCTTAGAACGAAAAGGAGTTTATAATAGAAGAATTTAACATAGGCATAAGGGCCTTCCGTAAATAAGAAAAGAAGAAAAACGATAAGGAGCAAGTAGCCTAAGACCCTTTCTCTACTATAACGAGTTAGTTAACGGTCTATCCGACTTCGCACCGATTCTAATATAACGACCCGGCCTAGGCGGCGACTACGGATCCGACCCCGGAACTAGACTAAGACCCGAACACGGCCACGACGGATGCACCGGCATTCCTACTATTTAATCGTATAAATCGGCTTTATGCGCTACGACTACTATTTCTCCCGGAACTAACGTTGTATATCCTAAGGGCGAAACCGAGGCTCGATCTATCTGCTTTAACAATCGCCCCGAAGGCTATCGAAGCATTTAATTATAACATTAAGGAGTATATAGCACTCCCACCGGCCGATGTTCCGAACCTCTTATTAGATCCCGACGTATAGACTAAGTTCGTTAAGATATAGGATAAGGAGAAGAGCTACACCGGCGAGCTATATGCCCTATTTAACGAGACTATCCGTAAGTTTATAGGCGTGTGTTATAACCTTAAGATTAAGCTAAGGCTCTTCTATACCCTCCTCCCCTAGATCTTAAAGGGGCGAGCCGACCGCTTCTATACGGAGAATATTACCTAGACGACTACCTTCCGAGGCGTATACGATAAGATTAAACGATATTTCGACACTAAGGCGACTTAGGCTTAGTACTACACCGATTAGACTAATACGACGTTTAACTAAGTTCGGGCTAGCAACCCTAAGAAAGGCCTTTTAGAAGTGCTTTAGTTATTAATCGATAAGCTATTGCTTTATCAACGGGCTCTAGGACCTAAGTTTGTAGGCGAAACCCCGCTTATAGTAAATCTTACTAAGGCGTGCTAAGGTGTCCTAGAACTCGAAGGTGCCTTCTTTAAATAGGCTAAGGAGGCTAAGGAGCTCTATGCCGACCTCCGAGCTTCCCTTACGACGTACCTCGCACGATAGGCGAGAAATACCTCGCGCTAATTTATCTAAGACCGACATCGTAATAACGATAGGATAGATATAAATTATAAATACAATTCGAAGAACCCTAATAGTCAGTTTTATATAGACCGTATGTATACTAATAATCGCAGTAAAGGCAACGGAGGATTTCGCCTATAAGGCTCTAGATAAGGCTACCGGCCCCGCGGTAGAGGAGGCTACGGCTAAGGATACGGCAATAAGACCTAGACTAAGAAGTGCTTCGTGTGTGGAAAGGAGGGATATTAGTCTACGAAACATTCTATAGAGGAACGGCGGAAAGCTAAGGACTAATATCTCTCGCATTGTCTCTATACTAGCGTCTCCCTAGATATTACGGCCTATTTAGCAGGCTATAAAGGCTATAAAGACGATAAGGAGGAAGAGTATAGCGAGGATAACGAGCCGGAGCAATAGCAGGCTAGTTAAATGCTTTGCTAAATGGCCTTTAACTACCTTATTATAGGAGATAACGTCTACGGTATAGAACCAATAGTCTCGGCCGACTAGTTCCTTATCGATAATCGTTACTTAAAGCTCTATTTCTAAGGCATCCTAATCGATATAAGAGCGGCGAAGGTCTTAACGGCCGGACGAGAACAATATATAGCCCTTTAATAAGAAGACCCTTCCGTCGATTTAGACACATCGACCGTAGGATAGGAAGCAATTAGATTCGGCGCCGGCAACGTAATAAGGTCACTAGGATTAATTAATCTTATTACTCCGATTAGAAGGATTATATTCTATATATTAGAAACTCCGACCCCTTTCCTACTATATCTCGCGGATATAGATAGGCTAAGCGTGTTCTTTAATAATACGACGAATACCCTCACCGGCCCTAAGGCGAACATCCCGGTGGTTATAAAATAGGGATACCCTTAGTTCTTCCTTAGGAAGAGTAAACAATCGACTGCATTCCTTATAGAAACGGAAATTAAGACCTTATATCGTCGATTCGGACATCCGGCTATAGCTAGGCTATATAACCTATTAAAGCAAGCAGGCTATAGCGATATATCTCTTAGCACTCTAGAGAATATCTCGGAACTATATTACTATTACTAAATACATTCGCCTGCCTTAAAACGGTTTAAGTTTAACCTTAAAGATAACTAAGACTTTAATTATAAGGTTATCGTTAATATAATATACTTAGACGTTCCGAATTCGGCACAACGTCCGGTATTACATATTGTTAACGCATCGACGGCCTTTTAAAGCGCTCGATTCCTTCCTTCTATATTAGCTAAAGATATATAGGAGACTCTTCGAGCCCTTTAGATTAATATATACCTTAGTCCCCCTAATATTATTAAATATAATGCCGGCACGAACTTCGCGGCGGTAGAATTCCGAAACAAAGCCCGTATTATAAGGATTATATATATATAAGTCCTTATTAAAGCATACTAGTCTATCGGTAAGGTTAAAAGGTATTATGCCCCTTTACGCCGAGCTTTTAATATCCTTTTCGTAGAAATAGGCAGCTTTACCTCCCTTAAGGCAGTTCTTTAGACAGCTATTAAAGCTATTAACGATACTACTAGACCGAATGGACTAATACCTACGTTACTTATGTTCGGAGTATATCCTAAGATAACTCTTAATTCGCCGCTATCGCTAACGACCTTTAAACGAGCTGCTATAGTATAGAAAGCGATAAAGGCACTTAGATAGCTTACGGCTAAACGATAGGTCTAAGCAGCGCTATATAGCCGTAACGGTCCGGATACGGCGAATATACTTACCCTTCCTCTCTAAAGCGAAGTCCGCGTATAGAGGGAAAAGTTAGGATAGTAAAGACCGTTTAAGATTACAGCTATTAACGGGCATAATATTACAATCGATACGGTTAATAGACCTTAGGTCTTTAGATCTACGCTAGTACAACCGTATTATCGTGATTAAATGCTTAACGAACTTCTAGCACTAGAATCCGAGCAGCCGGACGAACCCGTCCGACCGGACCCTCTAGCACCCCGTAAGCGAGGACGCCCGCCCGGATCGAAGAATAAGGCTAGGCATTTAATTATAGAAGGACTAGACGTAGAGGATAACCTAGATAATAACGAGGACGATATAGATCTCGACGATTTAAGCGACGAAGAAGCAGACGAGGCCTTTACGATAAAAAAGGAGGAAGAGGCCTACGAGCTAGCCGTTAAGCTCCGATCTAAAGGCGCTATTACAACCCCGGGAGCACTATTCGAAGCGTTAGATAGCACAGAGATCGATAACCTCGTAGCATAAGGAGTATTTAGTTTTAAACGGTATAACGAAGCTATTTACGGCGGCTACCGTATCTTTAGCTCCTGTATAATTCGAGAGGTTAAAGGCAAAGACACTAAGCTATATAAGAAATTAAGGCTTATAGTCTAAGGTTATAATAATAGGGAGAAGGCTTCCCTACTAACGTAGTCCCTAATAATTTAACGCGTTAGCTAACGATTAATTTTAGCCCTTGCTCCTAGCCTTATACGCTATAGGATAACGTTATCCCTTTAAGACATTACCTAGGCATATCCTTAGGCGAATATAGAGCTCTTTCGAACGGTCTTAATACGTCTCCCCGCCGAATTGTAAGGGAAGTATCCGCCCGATACGATTATCCGAGTTATTAGGCCCTTATATAGCATTATAGAATCGGGAGTCTACTAGTTTAATACGTATTAAAAGCATTATATCGAGGCCTCGATATAGCGACATCGACCTTCGACTCTTGCCTTCTAATATCTAATATAGGACTAGAACACTTTAGCATTATTAGGATGTAAACGGACGATACCCTTATGCTTAGAACGACGAGTTTTTTAGCCGCTAAAGAAGAAAAGCTCTAAGAGGCATAATTTAAGGCGAAGCCGAAAACTATAATAACTTAGGGCTCTATCACGGATTTCAACGGCGCGAAGGTAAGCTTGCAATAGGATAAGATACTCCTACTCTAATAGAAAGGATAAGCTGCCCGAATCGACCGAATTAATGTTAAAGCTCCGGATTATATATAATAGTATCTAAAATAACGTGCTTATAGAGCCTATATAGCCTCGGTATACTAACCGGAAGCCGTATTCGATATCTCTATTACGGTATAAGTATAGAACCCGGATGATAAGGATTATATAATCTTAAACAAGCGACTTAAGTAGCAAATAGACTACTAAAGCAAAGGTTTAATATATAAACTAATTAATCTTATAAAGGCGAAGCTAATAGTATTTACGGATAGGTCGTTTGCTAATAACAAAGACCTATCCTTACAACTAGGCTTTATTATTGCATTAGTTAATAAGACCGAAAGGTCTAATAACTAGTTTAAGGTTATAGGAAATATTATCTACTAGAGTTCGACGAAGTATAAGAGAGTTACCTAAAGCGTGCTAGCCTCCGAGATATACGGTATAGTTAACGGCGTTAACCTTAGGATCGCCTTAGCAACTACGTTAAAGATTATTACCGACCGGCTTAAGCTACCGAATATCTAATTAATCATCTATATAGATTCGTATTCGCTTTACGAATGCCTCGTAAATCTCGGGATAACTAAAGAGAAGAGATTAATAATTAATATTATATCTCTTCGATAGTTATATAAGCAACGAGAGATTATAGAGATCCGTTAGATTAACGGCAATAACAACCCGGCCGATGCTATAACAAAGGCATTACTAAACTAAGCCCTTAAACGCTTCGTAGACAATAATAGCTTAACTATTCGGATAAAGGCGGATAAAGGCATACGTTCTACGCCCTTAAGTTCCCCTTTTAGGACTCTCTTTTATTTATACTTATGTATTGTATTTATTAGACCCCTTTAGTCTAATACGCGTTATCCTTACGATTAGGAAGGTTGCTTAGTAGTTAGAAAGAAAGACTACTAGTATAGGAATATAGTTATATAACTAAGGGATAGAGTCGTAACTATATTGCCGACTATATATAGGAAAGGGGCAATAGGGGTTATAACCACGCGGTGTATAACGCTATGTAACCTATATAGTTAATAACCTCGTTATTAACTAAGGGCATCGTTATAACTAAAGTAGTAAGCCCTAGCGTAGGCCTTAACAATGCATTGTTAAGGCATAGTAGGCTTTATAAAGGGACCTTTATAAACGGGTATAAAAGGGCCCTTTTATTCCCCCTTCTCTAGCTAGATTAGATATAACTATAACTAATATAACCCCCTTTATTTAGATTAATCTAAGTGAATTACCTACTAACATTTAAAATATTCAAAATATTTAAAATATTCAAAATATTTAAAATATTCAAAATATTCAAAACATTCAAAACATTTAAAACATTCAAAACATTCAAAACATTCAAAACATTCAAAACATTCAAAACATTTAAAACATTTAAAACATTCAAAACATTCAAAACATTCAAAACATTCAAAACATTCAAAACATTCAAAACATTCAAAACATTCAAAACATTCAAAACATTCAAAACATTCAAAACATTCAAAACATTCAAAACATTCAAAACATTCAAAACATTCAAAACATTCAAAACATTCAAAACATTCAAAACATTCAAAACATTCAAAACATTCAAAACATTTAAAACATTTAAAACATTCAAAACATTCAAAACATTTAAAATATTTAAAATATTTAAATATTATAGGAATAGCTAGCTACGTACGACGATATAGTCGTATATACGTAATATATATAATTTAAGGAGCTATATTACCGCGATAGCTTCCCCTTACTTAGCTAGTAATATAACCTAATATAACTATACTATTTACCCTATAAGGTCGACCTAAAGACCTACTAATACTAATTAGTAATTAATTCGGTTAATTATAGACAGCTAGGTAGAAGAGATAAGATCCGTAACTATCGAGTAGTATAAAACACCTTCGGGAACACTTAGGGACGGTTATCTTCGTGCTAAAAATAAGGATATCTCCGACCCGATCTAACGGTTGAGACGTCTTTCCTAGCTTTTATTAAGCCCGTTACTCCTATTAGATAGGTTAGGCTAACATTAATTAAAGTGCGTCTATAACGTAAGACAACTATCGTAAAATCCCTTACGATACTAACGAAAATAGCTTCTTCTTTAACCTTAACCCTAGGCCTATTAAAGAGGACCATACCTACTCTTAAAAAGTACCTCGCTAACGTGCTAATCCTAGATGGCTTCTTATCGGCGATAGATATCGACCTTTAGGATAATAAAGTAATACCTAAAGAGCGCAACGAGACTGCCCTTATAATATATACTATACGATTCTTATTATTCTATTACTACGATATTAGTCTATAAGATAACGAGCTCCTTAGATACTTTTAGGAGCATTTCTAAGGGTAGACTAAAGAGACTTAGGAAGTGTTAAAGAGGGAGTTTAGGAGGGAAGTTAGGCTTCCCTTTAAACGACGAGGCATTTACCCTAGCCTAAATAATACCTCGTTCCTAAAACAATTTATTACTCTATAATTAGCGGAATTAGTGCTAAACTAGCCTAGGCAAGCTTAGGCAATAACGAAGTTCGATGTTAGAATAACGGCATATAATATAAAGCTTTAAGGCATTTAAGGCATTAAGCAATAATATAACACCCTATCTCCTGCCTTAATATCTCCTACGCCGGACCCGTCTCCTGCCCTAAACCCGTCTCCTGCCCTAAACCCGGCTCTAGGCCCGGTAGTTGTTCCCGGTGCAATATAATAACAATAGACTATCTACCTAATAACTTATTAATTCAACTAGCTAATAGCCCCTATTGTCCCTAGTGTCCCTATTGCGCCTAGTGCCCCTATTGTCCCTGCCCCTATTGTCCTTGCCCTTATTGTCCCTCCTACTGCTATGCCTATTGCCCCTTTGCTATCTATTAACGCTTATACCACGATCCTACTAATCGAAGTTCTAAACGTCGATATAGACGCCGACCTCTAGTAGAAATTCGCCAAGCTCTAGAGGAAGGATAAGTATTACATAGGAAAGCCCTATAACCTCTTCGACGATAAGGTCTACTTGTTTATAAGAACCTGCTATAAGCTTAAAGTCTAACCTAGTTAATTCTATAACCTATTCTCTTAGATTCTAACGGATAGAGCCGAGACCTTCTATATCTAATACGTTAAGTTAACTATATCGTTCCGTATAACCTATAATATTATTAAGCAACATTCTAACACAGACGTTAACTATAGTTATTATTTTACTAACTAGACAATAACGATATTTAATAAGGTCCGCACGGAAAATCCCTCTATACCGCTTTATAAGGTTCTTTAGACTCTCTTTAACAAACTTTAACTATATTAGAGAGCCCTTAGCAAAGACTACGATAGTGACATTCCCCTTCGTATATCTCTTATTAACGCTTGCCGTAGTATTCCTAAGCTAGAATACGCTCTCTTTAAGCCCGCCTAGAAAGTCTAAACTATTTTTGCAGACTTACGTGCGTCTATCGAGACCTATCTCGCACGGAACCCGTCGGCCTAGTTCCTATAGGATAAAGCATTTAATTATAATAATTAATAGTACCTAGACCGAAGATACTCAAACAACTGTGGATAAGGCGGATTCCGTAGTCTCGGACGAGGCTACGGACGAGGATACAAACGTAGCGGCCGTAGAGGCTATTTACGAGGATTTAGCTATAACCGTAGGACCCCCTTTCGCCTACGAGGACGCGGCGGCTATAGCAATAGCCCTAACCGCTTAACCTAGACTAAGAAGTGTTTCGTCTATCATAAGGAAGGTTATTAGTTAACTAAGCATACGCTTAAGGAACGTTAACGGTCTAAGGTACTTACGTTAATAATTCTAGGGAATTATAATCGACACTAGTGCGGCTAGAGTATTAACCGTAGGATAGGAATAGTACTTCGCTTTAAAGCGAACGGACCCTTCTATTACGCTTAATAACTCTATAGCCGGCTAAGCTTTAATCCGATTTAGCACTAGTAAACCTATATAGTCACTTAGTTCGATCGCCCTCGAAACCCCTATTAGTCGAGTAACTTTTTACATTCTTAAGACCTATACCCCTTTTCTGCTCTCCCTTACTAATATAGACCGACTTAGGATCTATTTCGACAATATAATAAACACACTAGGGACTAGCGATCTAGCCAACCGGATCCTAGTAATCCGTAAATAGGATCACCTATAGTTCTTCTTGCCTAAGGACGAAGAGACGATATTATTCCTAATATAAACCGAAATAGGGATACTATATCGCCGCTTTAGGCACCTAGCTGTTTCGAGGCTTTATCACCTGCTTAAGTAAGCGGGCTATAATATTACGACTATATAGCTTAAATCGATCTCTAAATTTTGTCATTACTACTAGATGCACTTATAGGCACCTAGGCGTTTTAAATTCACGCTAAAAGATAACTAGGAATTTAATTACGAGATTATAGTAGACGTAATGTACCTTAGGAGCTCTTAACGACCCGTTCTATACGTCGTTAACTCCGTAACAGCGTTCTAAAGGGCTAGGTTCCTTCCTCCTATATTAGCTAAGGATACCTAGGAAGTCCTTCGAGCCCTTTAGATCGATAGCTACCTTAGACCTCCTAATCTAATTAAATATAACGCAGGAACTAACTTTACTTTAATAGAGTTCCGTAACGAGGCAAAGATTATAGGGATAACTTATAAGTAGGTCCCTATGGAATTACATACGTCGATTAAGAAGGTCGAGAGGTATTATACTCCTTTGCGCCGTGCGTTTAAAATCCTTTACGTAAAGATTAGAACTATTACCTCTCCTAAGGCAGTCCTTTAGATAGCCGTAAAAGCCGTTAACGATATAGCCGGACCTTACGGCCTTATCCCTATACTTCTCGTCTTTAGTGCGTACCCACGTATAACTATTAACTTACCTCCGTTAGCTATAACCCTAAAAAGGTCTATAGCTATATAAAAGGCGATAAAGATACTACGATAACTTTCTATAGAACGATAAGTTTAGGATGCTTTTCGCGCTCGCAACGGCCCTTCTACAGCCGAAACACTTGCTCTACCGCTATAAAGCGAGGTTCGCGTCTAGAGAGAAAAAGGGGGATGGCAAGGACTATTTAAGATTGCTATAATTAACGGTCACGATATTACTATTAACACCGTCAACGGACCTTAATCCTTTCGGTCTACCTTAGTATAGCCCTACCTTCGAGACGATTCGTCTCCTCTACCCTTACTTCCCGCGATTAAAGCGCCCCCGGATGCCGAACTAACCCCTAACTAGACACTAAGGTCTGCACTCCCTGCCCTAATCTCTAAACCCCTTATGCCACGCAGACGTGGCCGTCCTCCCGGTGTAAAGAATAAGCTAAAACTACTAGTTCGGCTTCTAATTCTACTTCCCCCTCCCTAGGCCTTTGTCATTAAGAAAGAGGAAGATGCCTACGAATTAGCACTTAATCTACGGGAAAAGGGGTTATTATAACCCTAGAAGCCCTGTTTAAGCAGTTAGATTAACAAGAGATCGATAACCTCGTTGCCCGTAGTGTTTTTAGCTTCGAACGCTACGATAAAGCTATCCACGGAGGTCACCGTATCTTTAAATTAAGGATAGTGCGTAAAGTAAAAGGGAAGGATAAGAAACCCTACGAGAAGTCACGACTCGTTGTTTAAGGATATAATAACGAATAGAAGACGACCTTATTAACGCAATTACCGACGATTTAACCCGTTAGCTAGCGGCTAATCCTAGCCCTCGCTCCGGGACTCTTTCGCTATTACGGTATAACTCTTTCGTTGCGAGACATTACTTAGGCCTACCTATAAGCCGAAACTAAGCTATTTAGGACGATCCTAACTAGACTGCCCGCCGAAATATAAGGACGATACCCGGAAGGGACTATTATCTATATAATTCGACCCTTATATAGGATCGCGGAGTTAGGACTATATTAGTTCTAAACGTATTATAAGTATTACGTTGTTCGACTTAATATATTAACCTCGACGTACGACTCGTGCCTATTAATCGCGAATAGGACCCCTAATAGATTTAGGATAGTTAGCCTATAGATAGATAATACGTTAATGTTAGGCATACGCACCTTCTTAAATGCTAAAGAAGAGTAGCTTTAAAAGGCTAAGTTTAGATCGAAGCCGAAGACTAAGATATCTGCCGGCTTAGTGCTTGATTTTAATAGGGCTAGGCTAATACTCTAAGATTAGGATCTTCTTCTTTAGCAAAAGGGCTAATTAGAGAAGATTAAGACTATTATCGCATAGGATTATAACTATACGCAGAGGTATATAGAATAGCGAGCCCGAGGAGCATACGTCGCGTTAATCTACCAACCGGAAGCTTCTTTTAACCTTTCTATAGCAGCATAAGTTTAAAACCCTAACGAAAAAGACTGCGTGATAATTAACAAACGCCTGCAATAGCAAATAGACTATAAGAAACGCGGCCTAACGTATAAACTAATTGATCTTGCGAATGCGAAGCTGCTAGTATTTACGGATGGCTCTTTTGCAAACAACTTAGACCTCTCTTTATAACTAGGCTTTATTATTGCACTTATTATAGAGACCCGGTCTAATAGCTACTTCGAGATTAAAGGCAACATCGTGCACTAAAGCTCTACTAAGTGCAAAAGGGTTATACGCAGCGTTCTAGCCTTAGAGGTCTACGGTATAGTTAAAGGCGTTAATATCGGCATTTGCCTCGCTATAACGATTAAGATAATTATAGAACGCCTGTAGCTGCCTCCGGTACCTTTAATCCTTTGTATAGACTTGTATTCGCTCTACGAATGTCTTATAAAGCTTACTATAACGAAAGAAAAGCGACTAATAATCGATGTTATGTCGCTTCGTTAGTTATACGAGCGAAGGGAGATTACAGAAGTACGATAGATTAATAGGAATAATAACCTAGCTAATGTATTAACGAAGTCCTCCCTAAATAAGTCTCTTCAACGCTTCGTTAAGACTAACGCGCTGACCGTTAGGATGGAAGCTTTCGTCGTGCGGCCTTAATCTTTAACGCTATTTGCTTGTTTAATTACGCGCTCTTTGCTTGTTTAATTGCGCGCTCTTTCCCTCTTTCCTTGTTTAATTGCACGCTTACTTTATTATTCAATTGCGCGCTTTTCGCGCACTTATTCCTTTACTTATTCTATTGCTTAATTAACTGCAATAAAAAGAATTCGTCGGCATAGTTCGAACCCTAAACCTCCGGATGCTTATATTTAAACCAATCGGGAAGGTCATCTCATCGTATGCTATTGTTTAGTTAAACACATTCTAGCAATTCGCTATAAACATTATAATAAACAATATAGCGAAATTAATAAAAAGAAGAGTCTTACTATTTGTCCCGTAGTAAATCTCTATTCGTCCCGGAGGTACTAGAGTACTACTTAAATCCCCGCCTATTTTATACGCGCTTACCCTACCCTACTAAATTTACGTGCTAACGCATAGGAAAAGTTAAATGCCGTAGTAGTAGCGCTAGTAATCCCCTACTAAGCCACCGATACAACCCCCTTACAATAGACCTTAAAGCTATACTTAACCTAGCGGCCGCGGCCGACGCAGCGGCCGACGTAGTTAATGCTATATTCGATGCAGTAGCCGCTACGTCGGCAGCTACAGCGGACGCGGCGTTAGACGAATTGCTCTACGAGGGGCTCGAGGAATTCGACGACGCACTCGACGAGCTGCTTAATAAGGGCCTCGACGAACAGGCCGAACATTAGGCCGACGAACAAGCCGACGAACAGGCCGAATAGTAGGCCGACGAGCTCGTTAGGGACCTAATTCCGCCCTTGCCCCCTATAGAAGACCCCTTTAACACATTCGACGATCTCTTTAAGTCCCTCTAGACGTTCTATCGCAATAACAGCGCCGCTTTAATTAAGCGAAATAGCTAGGGCAAGCGTATAGTTAATAGGGTCGTATAAGCTACGACTCGCATCTTAATATATAATCGTAGGCATAGCCGCGCTTCTTAAAGTGCCGGGTTGCGTAAGGCATCGACCTAGAAGACTAACTACTAATTTAAGATTACGGCGTTAATAATAAAGATAGGCTCGTAGACGTTCCGCGTTAAAGGTTATTATAATCACGGGCAGTTACTTAATCTATTAGCTTATAACGTTTATCGCCGCCGCACCTTAGTATAATAAGAGCTCGAGAAGAACCTTTTAAAGCATTGTGCCCTACCGGCCCGCGAGATAGCTGCGATTATTAGAGACACTACCGAACAATCCTTCTTCCGGCAATAGGATATATATAACGATCGTTAGAGGATCCGTGCCGCCGTCCTTAGGGGCAAGACAGCGACCTAGGCCTTCCTTAAGCACCTCTAGCGCGATAACCTTAAGCATGCGGTTAAATACGCCGCCGACGATAACGAGAAAGTTAAGGCGATCTTCTAGATATACCCTTAGTGTAAGAAGATATAGAAGACGTTTCCGGAAGTCTTAGGACTTAACAATATATATAAAACGAACCGCTTTAAGATGTATCTCTTCTAGGCTACTAGAGTCACCGATTAGAGGTCTATAGCTAACTTCGCCTTCGGTCTTATTAGTACGGAGAAGGAAGAGGGCTTCCTTTAGCTATATAAGCGACTAGACGAGCTTCGCTAATAGATTAGGGCTACCGCGCCGACTATAATTATTATAGATAAGGAAAAGGCCCTTAAGAACGCCCTCTTACGCGTTTTCCTATTCGCGTAATAATAGCTCTATGTATATTATATTAACGCTAACGTTAACTTAAGGATTAAAGCACGTTGGAAAGAGCCGGGTGCCGATAGTAACGACGACGACGACAACGACGAGTCTTTAGGTAATAAGGCTAACGAGGCTAACAACCTTACTAACGCCGCGCGCGACGCTGCCCTTATATAAGAAGAGGCTAATATAGCTAAGGAAGAAGAGGGAAAGGCTAAGAACGGCCTACCTAAGCTATATAAGGAGCATAGCTATAAGGGCATATTTGCCGCGTAGAAGTTAGTTATTTATGCATCTACGGAGGAAGCTTTCTACGCACGCTAGCATACCCTTAATTAAACCTTCGGAGAACACTAAGGTTATATTATCCGGTATATCTCTAAGGAGTATATGCCGTAGCGTAAGCAGTAGGCTCGTTGCTACGTTAGCCGCTATCGCAACTTCGGGCAGATTGTTAATAGCCTAGTCGAGACCGCCTATAAAGACGTAAAGTCTTACCTTCTTATAGGCACCGGCGATCTCTTTTACGTCTATAACGCGCTACTATAGATAATCGCTAATAAAGAGCTTACCTATATATAGGAGGCTAGGCGGTAGCGGTAGCGGCTGCGGTATAAATACAGCGGCTAAACGTAGCTTAGCAGGCTTAACCTTAAAGCTATATATTAGGCCGTAAACCTCCTTACGATATAGCACCGGCTTACTAAGGCCGCGATGCCCCTAACGCTAAGGGAAGGCGGGCGTCTAAAGGAGGAGCGGGAGGTACGCCCGCTACCGCCTTATATAGGGCGATTTACTTAGCAGTAAGGGCTTCCTTATGCTTATATAATCCTTTAACGACTCTAAGCGGATAGTTCGCTTATAAAGGATGATATTTACCCTCGGTGGTTGCTTTAAAAGCCTTTAGTAAGGCACCCCCTTATTTTCTATGTAAATTACGCTAATCTTTACCTCTAGGACCTTAAAGAGCTACTGCTTTAAATCCGGGACCCTAACGTCGTGTAAAACCTACGTGGCCGGCCTCGGCTAGTTAAGAATACCTACTAATAGGTGCCTTAAGCCTTAATGTACTACCGAGACTAAGGCGACGACGAAGACGACGATACCCTTAGGCAAGCATTACAGCCGGGCTTATAGCCACGAGGGCGCGGGCGTAGGCGTAGGCGTAGGCGTAGGCGAGGCACGTAGAGGCAGCTACCACGGTCTAGTTAAGGCAGCACTCGTCGCCTTAATGCAAGCGTGCGACGCACGCGCATACAATATAAGATAGAGGAGCGAGAGGCAGAGGCAGGCAGTTAGGGCTTTACTTAGCCGTCGTCGTAGGGAAGATCGCGTGCGTGTGCTAATATAAGGGGAAGGGGATCTCGAGGGAGACGGGCTTAGGGTAGGAGGGCTACGCTAGCTTTATCTACCGCAGTAGGAATACAGCCGGATATACGTTAAATTAATAAGCCCGGATATACGTTAAATTAATAAGCCGAATAAATATACGTGTGTTTATCTCGCGATAGCCTTAAATTACGGCGTGCGTAATTATTCCTATAAAGTACTAGGCAGGACTAGTTAGGCCTATAGCCTGCTAGGTATACGCACGTAATTTAGGTTAGCGGGTGTAGGTACGGGAAGGCGCGGGGAGGCGCGGGGAGGTGCGGGGATATATAGTACTTCGGTACCTCTAGGACGAATAGAGATTTACTATAGGACAAATAGTAAGACTTAAAAAGAATAATCTTTCGGTAGAGTAATATTATTAACATACTTAACTAGGAATCGTCCTTAAAGGGGTTCTTAGACATTAAGTCTAATAAGTCTAATCCTTACAACCGCCCCCGTCGAACAACCCTAGTATAAATAGCCCCGAAAGAACAGCCCCGACGAACATTTTATTATTTTTTCCCTAATTACTTTCCTTCCTACTATAACGTTCGGTAAGATAGTTAGTAAGGCTACCCCGAAGCACGGTTACTAGCACGAAGCGGTAGTCTAGACCGCTTAATTATTAATAAGGTTACTAGCCTAACTACTGCGTTACGAAGGGTGTTTTCTCGCGTTGCGTTATTACGTTATAAACCGGCTGCGTATTTAATAGTTATATAGCTATTATAATATACCTTTAACCTTATTAATTTAATATTGCGCAATAGCTATACCTGCGCCGCCCGCGCGATCGCGCCCGCGCAGCTGTAATAGCCTGCTTAACTAGGCTATTTCGTTTGTTTGCTTCTATAGGGTATAGTTTGCTTCTATAAAGGAAAAACTGCGAGTGTAGGAATAGCTAGCTACGTGCGACGATATAGTCGTATATACGTAATGCACGTAATCTAAGGAGCTACGTTACCGCGATAGCTTCCCTTTACTTAGCTAGTAATATAACCTAATATAACTATACTATTTACCTTATAAGGTCGACCTAAAGACCTACTAATAAATATAATAAATATAATAAATATTAAAAATATTAAAAATATTAAAAATATTAAAAATATTAAAAATATTAAAAATATTAAAAATATTAAAAATATTAAAAATATTAAAAATATTAAAAATATTAAAAATATTAAAAATATTAAAAATATTAAAAATATTAAAAATATTAAAAATATTAAAAATATTAAAAATATTAAAAATATTAAAAATATTAAAAATATTAAAAATATTAAAAATATTAAAAATATTAAAAATATTAAAAATATTAAAAATATTAAAAATATTTAAGATATTTAAGATATTTAAGATATTTAAGATATTTAAGATATTAAAGGTATTAAAGGTATTAAAGGTATTAAAGGTATTAAAGATATTTAAGATATTAAAGATATTAAAGATATTTAAGATATTTAAGATATTTAAGATATTTAGATATTTAAGATATTTAAGATATTTAAGATATTTAAGATATTTAAGATATTTAAGATATTTAAGATATTTAAGATATTTCCGCTCTTTCCGCTCTTTCCGCTCTTTCCGCTCTTTCCGCTCTTTCCGCTCTTTCCGCTCTTTCCGCTCTTTCCGCTCTTTCCGCTCTTTCCGCTCTTTCCGCTCTTTCCGCTCTTTCCGCTCTTTCCGCTCTTTCCGCTCTTTCCGCTCTTTCCGCTCTTCTTAGGGTTCGGGTTAGGGTTAAGATAATAAAGATAATAAAAACAATAAAAAAGATTATAAGCTACTACGTTAGATAAGCGAGGTATTCCTAAGTGTAAGCTATATACGCTTAAAGGCTATACTCTTAAGAACTATTAGGAGATTAAGTCCGATAAAGCCTTAGACTAGTAGCCTAGGAATAAAAAGGAAGCTATCGCGAAGAGTATAAAAGACCCTAAGATCGCGAAAGAAGTCTAACGACTAAAGGGGAAAAACGTTTAAAGACAATAAGGATTAACTTAAAAGGGAAAAAGGAATATGCCTTTCGATTTCTTTCCTTATCTCTTTAGTTAAGGCCTCCTTTAGTATTAACGTTTATCCTTTCTATTACTTAGTAATTCTAGACTATAGAACGATACTCTATATCTTTAACGAGATCTTACGGTTTAAAAACTTTAGGATAGCTAAAGAGGGAGATTTCCTTTAGGCAGGCGTAGAAAAAGTGCCTATCCTCGGATATAGCTACGTTAACGTTCGCCTCTAAACACCTTCCTTTAAGCCTTAAGTACTACGGCCGCTTAATATCGTATTCTATAAGAACTTTACGTATAACCTAATTTCTTATAGGTTATTAAAACAATAGGGCATATAGTAGGACGAACGATCCTATAGACCGTCGACGCTTTAAGCAGCTAATAATACTATTATCGGCCTCGTCGAATAATACTACGGATAGTTCGTCTTAGAATATATCCCCTATAATACAATAAGACGGGCCTTCTATACCCGCCGAAATAAGTTCGATAGCTATACTAAGAGGAAGCTATAAAAGGCAACGGTAGAACTTTAGCATCTCTAGATAAGACATCCGGGACTATAAACGCTTAAACACCTTATTAACTGCTCTAAAGGTATTAAGATTAAAGGCATTACGACGGTTTAGTGCGATAACTATAGTACCGCTAAAGTAAAGCGGATAATACGACGAGCTCCTTAGGATAATAGCGTCGTAGGCGAGAGAATCGCGATTAACTTTTATAACTTAGTGCTTAATAATAAAGTTTATAATTCGCTAATGCTTTTAATAAATAGGGCGAGCGGCTTCGTATAGGATTTCTACCTATAGAACCGCCTTATAGAAACTATTATTCCTTAAGTCCGGCCTTAACTACCTTACGTATTAGTATTAGTTCTATACTAAGACTATCGAGTATAATAACGAGATTACTAATTAGAAGATAATAGTAGAAGCTTCCCTTAAGGCGAGACTCTTTAAAATCAAGCCCTCGGCCCTATATATATAGGACTAAAATAGTAGCGCCGAGCGCTTAAGGGGTATAATTCAAGATAAATCGCAGGCAATATAAGGCAAACTTCTAACGTAACTTTAGCGAGAGATATATAAGTTAGTAGTATATCTCTATAACCGTATACTAAAGTATAGTTATAAGTAGAAAAGCCCTTACGGAAGACTAACCCTAAGGAAGCCTACGCAATAATATCTTTATGCTTACGGGTATAAAGTTATTCGCGATAACTATCTTAGCTTAGGAATAGAGATAACGCCTTAAGAAGCTCGACCTATAAGCCTAAGTAGGCTTTATAGTAGGATATATATTATCTAATATCTACCGCGTATAAGTGCCTACTAAAGGAAAAGTTATTACTATACGAGACGTCGCGTTTAACGAGCGGGAGATCTTTAATAGAATATATAAGAGTCTTACCGATAGCGTTAAGGAGAGCAGCCTTAAGGAGCTAGCCTTAGCCCTAAGGAATATTAGCCTTCCCGATAATAACCGAATTAACGCGCTATAAGTGCTTAATAATTAAGTCTTAAACGATATTCTCGTCTTCGTAGATATAAACCTAGTATACGCAGCGAGATAAAGAGACAAGATAGACTACGCAATAGCGCTTAAGAACGACCGAGAGAGCATAAAGCAATATATAGAAGCTAGATTTAAGCCTCTACCTACTCCTTTAAACACTCCCCTAGCGGCCCTATTTATAGCTATAATCTAATTATATCTCTAACTAGTCGATAAAGCTATAAAACGAAAACTATAAACCCTCGCGAGCAGCCTTTTAGGCGGGAACTATTACGGTATTATATTATATTATATATCATCCTACGTAACCTCTATATTATATATATAGACCTTTAGACTTAGTTTATAGCTATGCTCTTTTATAATTAATAATAATCCTATACCCCCTTTTAAGCTCGTTTTCTTATAGTTTAATCTACTATTTTATTATATTGCCTTTAATTAATAATCTCGCTATCTTACCCCTTTCTTTTCTAATCTCCCCTCTTCGCGACGAGAGCCCGCCTCCTCGCTAGACCCCTTCGACTAAGTTTTCCTCGATTATTAGAGTTTTCCCGGTATAGATACGCAGTCTCGACGCGAATGATATAGATTTCTCTCTTCCCTCCTTACCCTTCCCTTATTCCCTTCCCTTATTGTCTTCTTCGTTACCCTGCCTAATCTACGATATCCGACTACGCTATAAAGACCGAGCCCCTAGCCGTTACCCCGGCCGTTACCCCACCGACTCCCGTCGACCTAAAGCCCTAGACCGACTATCTTTCCCGCTCCCCCCGCCTCGCTACTTTACTCTAAGCCTAACGACCTATATTCGGCACTTTCTCTTATATCTAAGATAAGGCCACCTCTAAGTTCTACGCCCGTTAGTCCGAGGCCTTCGCCTGCCTTAATAACGCATACGTTAAGTTAGATATAAGGGTGCTTGCTATATAACAGCTTACTGCTATATAGTTCGACTTAGCCGGCGATCTTTAGCGGTAGCTTAACTACGCTATGTCCTATATCCTCGCCTATAACGAGCGTAACGCGGCTTAAGACTAAGCCTCCGCCTTTGCCCTTGCCTTTACCCCCTCCCGTTCTTATTCTACCGATCCCGAGAGGTTTAGCGGCGACTTTAGCATTTAGAAGCAACGCTAAGAGGCCTTTTAGACCTAGCGTAACGCCTTTACTATTAAGCTCCGTTAAGACGCCGCCTTATACCCTATAGAGTAGGATTGTATTCTCTATACGGCCGGCCGGCTTATAGGCCGGGCCGCTTTTATTATCGCTAATATTCCCCGCGATATTCTTAACGATAAGCCCTTCGCCTTATAGTAGTATACTACTATTAAGGCGCTTACCGACGACCTTAGCCTAGTCTTTAATGCTAATTTAACACGCGTTTAGTCTAAGGCCGACTTTAACGCCTTATTAATAAAGAATATCTCTTAGCCGGACTTCTACTCGAAGTTTACCTAACTCTAGGCCGACCTCTCGTTTAACGGCACCGCTTACGTCGCCTACCTCTACGCGAAAGTCTCTATCGACCTTACTAACGCCGCCGCCCTATAGGTTAAGTATCCTACCTATAACGACTTTACGGCCTAGGCTAAGATATACTCTACGCTTTAGGATAACTAGCAGCGCGTTAAGGCCCGTTCTTAACTCTAGCCGCCCTATCCTACTCGTCCCGGTCCCGCCTCGCCCGCCCTACCCGTGCCTCCTACCGATAACCCTATATAGCTATAATGCAGCTACCCGCGTAACTATAGAGTCGGGAGGCAGGGATATATATATAATAGATAATGCATTTTAGCTAAGGGACTATTCGGGTATTAGTCGCTAACTAGTCCCCGATAACCCCTCTCGAGGCCTAAGGGTATATCCCTAAGGCCCCGACATCTCTTAAAAGAAGGGGCAAGCTTTAGTCTTACTATAAGAGGGCAACCTTATTGTAATAAAGGGTTATTCGTGCTCTTAATTATCGTTCCTACCTTCCTAAACGTACTTTTATTCTGCCTTCTTATAATTTCTAAAGCTTCTCTTTTTTAGTTATATAAGAGCGATAGCACCGCGCGATAAGCGCGTTTTAAGACGTATAGGCCGCGTAGGCCGAATAAGTCGTAGCGGCCTTTAGGTCGCTAGCCTATCGCCGTTACCTCGTATAACCGAACTAATATTAGATAAAGAGACTAGCTTATATAAGGGCTATAACTAGCGTCTTAGGATGCTATCTCTAATCTTTTCGCTGCTTAAGAGGGCCCGATCTATCCCCTCGCGAAGTTAAATATAAGCCGGGCCTTTACGACCTACCCCTCCGCGTATAGATATCCTCGTAGCTCTTTAAGCAAGGGCTATAGAGCTCGAGGAGGAAAAGAGATTAAGAGATAAGATTACGGAACTTTAAGAGGAATTTTCGCAGTAGGGTAACTTATTCGGTAAAGACTTATATAAACGTCGTCGATAGTAAACTAAATCGAGGGAGAGTTATAGTAAGGAAATAAAATAAAAGTATTCCTTAGTTATTATAATTAACTAACCTTCGAAAACGACTTAATTAGATTAACGATCTTAAGGATACCTTTATCGCTATTTTACGTTATTTCAAGCGTAATAAGACTAAAATCTTATATACTATAGGAATAAGGGATATCCGTTCTTTAGGCACGATTGCAATCTACGTAATTAAATAGATCACGTGCGGGCAACGCCTACACGGATGCGTTGTTAACTATACGATGCATCGATTATATACATCGGGGACCCCGGTGACAGCGTTACTAACTCGGCCGCCTTTGCGATAATTAAGTCATTGACTTAATCGCCCTTACAGGCACAGCCCCGACGTCGCAAGCAAGGGCTCGCAAAGGTCCGGCTTCGGGCCCTATTAATATACGCGTTTGTAAGCTATATAAAGGGGCTATTCGTCGCCCCTTAGTTAATAGATATATAGACCAGAATCCAGCCAGTTTGCAACCCCTTTGTTTATTTAACTAACTAATACTAATCAGTGTTAAACGATTAATCACAGATTGGCAAGGTAGAAGAGGTAGAGCCTAATCGTCGAAAGTGCCGGATCTTTATCCCCCGCGGATTCTATTGCCTATACCTAGAGACGATCCTTTATGCTAAGAATAAGGAACCTACGCGAGTTAGAGCCGACGAAGCTATTATAATACAGCTAGCTCTTAGTGACCGCCGATAAGTTCTTTCCTAGCTTTTATTTAATCCCGTCTCGCTTTAAGAAGAAGAAGAGTTACGTCGAATAATAGTGCGTCCGCAACGTAAGATAACCTTCGTAACGACCCTCGCGATCCCCTTTAATAATAACGGTGTGCTTTATTTAATTATACTATATCGGACCCTACCGATAACCCTAACGCTCCCGGTCCTACACCGGAAGCAACTAATACTACTAACAACCCCCTTCCCGGTTGGCTAGGCGGTATCGGCATCTTCGGGTCGTTCTAAAATAAAACTAATATTTAATTCTAAGAGATAGACGTCACCTATAATAACACTAATAAGAAGGCTATTATAACTTACGTAGCCCGGTTTATTATTATTAATGCTAGTATAACTATCTATAGATACGAGTTATTCCTAGACTTTTAGGACTACTTTAACGGATAGATAGAGGCTATATAGAACCGGGGAGACAGGTATTTTAAGAAGGCCCTTAAATCCTTCTTACGGTCCCGTAGGATCTAGACCGGCGCCTTAAACCTTAGCTTTGCGGCATTATTTTTAATGCTTTAGCGCTAGCAGATTCCCCTAATTTAGCCTAAGGACGAACTACCCTTAGAATAGTTAAAGTTCTACGACGAGCGAACCTAAGAGTTTATAAGGAATATATCTATTATAGCCCCGGCTGCCGTAACCTACCCTCCTTCTCTAGTCGCCCTAGGCACGGCCCTAACGGCACCTCTTATTGCCCTAACCCCGGCTCCTACAGCAACCTTTGCGATAGCGCTATCTACGCCCGCGGCCGTCCCCCCTACGCCTCCGGCCGCCCCGGCAGTTACATTCGCGCTAGAACCCTCCTTTGCTTTAATAACCTCGATATATGCTACCTCCGTCGATCCCGGCATATACCCGCGAGATTAAATGCCCGGCACGTTCCTAAACCCTTAGGCCCCTTCGTTCCGAGATATATTAGAAACGCTAATAACACTTTACCCGACCTTGTACTAGTTCGCTAAGACCCCTCCGATTAATATAACGGCAAAGGCAGCGTATACGATAGTTCCCCCCTACGACGTTCCGAACGAGGAGATAGACGTAGACCTCCTATAAAAGTTCATTAAGTTATAGGATAAAAGTAAGAATTATATAAGGGAGCCTTATAATATTCTCGATGATAAAGTCCGTATCTTTACGGACGTTTATTATATAGTTAAGGCCCGGCCCGGCTATTTCTATGCCCTCTTTCCCCGGATCCTTACCGGCCGAGCCTAAGACTACTATATCTAGCATATAGAGTAAGATAGCATATTTAGGCAAGCCTACGACCTACTAAAGGCTTACTTCGATACTAAAGTAAACTATTAGCACTATTAGGTAGATTAAAGTACTATAACTTTTAAAAAGCTATAAGTTAAGCATCTAAATAAGACCTAATAGGAAGTCCTATAGACCCTTTTTAATAAGCTATAACGATGTGAACGCGCCCTAGGATTTAAGTTCGCTAAAGACCTTCCCCTTCGCACTATATTGCTTAACGCGTGCCGAAACGTCCCGGAATTTAGCTATACGCTATACAACCCCCCTAAGACTACGGAAAAGCTATTCTCCGCGCTGCGTTCCTCCCTAGAGACCTATCTATTAATATAGGCTAAGAACGGCACGTCCGGCACGTTTGTATAATATCGTAACGAGGTGATAAATATAAATAATAAATACAATTCATTAGGCGTATTCTATACTAACCGTAGATATACTAACAACCGCGGCAACGGCCGTAGGTTTAGCGGAAGCAGCGGATAAAGCTACCGTAGCCCTCGTAGCGGCGGCAGCAGCTTTAGCAACCGCTAATAGTCGAGGAAATGCTTCGTTTATTAGAAGGAAGGCTGCTAATCGATAAAGTATACCCTATAGGAACGAGCTAGGTCTAAGGCTTAATACCACGCTTAATGCCTACTAACCGGTAACCCTAGCATAGGATTTAAGGCCTATCTTACCGAATATAAAGGTAACGAGACTCTATAGGCCGCTATCGAGTAGCGTAACGATAAGGCTAGTAACGACGAAGAACTAACTAAGTGGCAAGCCTCGTAAATCCTCTATTAGCAGTCCTTTAACTATTTAATTACGGGTGAAGACGCATAAGGGATAGACTAGTTAGGCGTTCCGGCCACTTAATTCGTCTTCGACCGTTACTTAAAGGACCGCTTTCACAGCATCCTCGTAGACACCGGAGCAGCTATAGTCTCTACGGCAGGTTAAGACTAGTATCTCGCCTTATAACGAGAGGACCCGTCTATTATACTCGACGAATCTACCGCCGGCTAGGCTTATATTAAATTCGGCAGCGGCGAGGACGTGCGTTCCCCCGGTTCCGTTGCCTTTAAGACCCCTATTAGCCGCATTACGTTCTATATGCTAGGAACAACGACCCCCTTCCTTATCTGCCTAGCTAATATAGATCGCTTAGGCGTATACTTTAATAATACTACCGATACGATTATCGGTCCTAGTGTTAGCGTCCCCGTTGTTTGTAAATAGGGATATCTATAGTTTTTCTTTAGTAAGGAAGAGAACGTAGTCGTCTTCTTAACTAAAGCCGAGATGCGAACGCTCTACCGCCGATTTAGCCACCCGGCCGTTAATAGACTTACCACCTATTGAAATAAGTAGGGCATAACGATATCTTAGTAGAAACACTCGAGGATATCTTAAAATTCTGCTATTACTGCTAGCTCTACGCGCCGGCGCCCCGGAGGTTTAGGTTTATATTAAAGGATAACTAAGAATTTAATTTCGAGGTCGTCGTCGATATAATATACCTAGAGGTCGGCAGTAGCACCCGCCCGGTGCTATACGCGGTCGATATAGCAACCTCTTTCTAAAGAGCGCGATTCCTCCCGTCTATATCGGCTAAAGACACGTAGGAGACACTTAGAGCGCTATAGATCGATATATACCTCGGCCCCCCTAACTTCATCCGATATAACGCGGGCACTAACTTCGCCTTAACCGAGTTTCGCAACGAGGCTCGTATTATAGGTATTACGTATACCTAGATCCCCGTTAAAGCACATTAGTCTATAGGTAAGGTTAAAAGGTACTATAGCCCGCTCTATCGTGCGTTTAAAATAATATACGCCGAGATCGGTAGGATAATAGCCCTTAAATCCGTCCTACAAATAGCTATTAAAGCCGTAAATAATATAGTAGGACTAAACGGCCTCGTCCCTAAGCTCCTCGTCTTTAAAGTATACCTACGGATGACTTAGGACTCCCCTCCTTCGGCAACTACGGTATAGAGAGCCGCGACTATCTAAAAGGCTATAAAAGCCTTACGGCAGCTCTCCGCCGCGCGATAAGTTAGGGATAGCCTATAAGCTCGAAACGGCCCTTTAACCCTTAACACTCTATTACTGCTACTATAGAGTAAAGTCCGCGTCTAAAGAGAAAAGCGAGGATAGTAGGGTCTATATAAGATTGCCTTTATTAACGGCTACGACGTTACTATCGAGACCGTCAACGGCCCTATAGTCTTCCGCTCTACCCTTATGCAGCCGTATTACTATAGTAAGGACGATACCCCGGATCCCCTTGCCCTCGATGATATAGACACCCTCTCCGAGGTTGATTCCTCTACTCTAGACGAAATTCCCGAGCTAGATCCTTCCCCCTCTCCGGCATAGGCACTGCCGGCTCCGCCGTAGCCCCGCAAACGCGGACGTCCCCCGGGCTTAAGGAATAAGCTAAAGACCGTAACCTTCTATAATTAATTCCTAGTTAAGAAGGAAGAGGATGTACTACGGCTTTCGACTAAGCTACGCAATAACGGCGTTATTACTACACCCGGCGCCCCTTTTAAAGAATTAGACTAACGGGAGATTAACGATCTCGTGGCCCGCGGAGTATTTAGCTTCGAATAATACGACGAGTTAATTTATAGGTCTTACCGCTTATTTCGATCCCGAATAGTCCGGGAAGTAAAGGGCCGTAACGTTAAACTATACGAGAAGTCCCGACTAGTGACCTAAGGCTATAGCGATATAGAGAAAAGCTCGCTCCTAACCTATTCCCTTACTATTCAACGTATTAGCTAGCGCTTAATCCTAGCCCTTGCCCCCGCCTTACTTCGCCGAGGCATAAGCTTATCTCTCCGCGATATCACATAGGCTTATCCCTAAGCTTAAATAGAGCTTAATCGTGTAGTATTAGCGGCTCTTCCGATAGAACTCTAGGGCAAGTACCTAGAGGGCACTATTATAAGAGTTATTAGACCGTTATGCGGGCTTATAGAAGCCGGTGTATATTAGTAGAAAGCCTACTATAAGCACTACGTTAAGAGCCTTAATATAGCTCCCTCCACCTATAACTTATGCCTTCTAATCACGAACTAAGGTCCCGACGACTTTAGCCTCGTCGGAATATAAACCGATAACACCTTAATGCTCGGTTTAGACACCTTTTCGGCCTACGAAGAAAAAGAGCTCGAGATAGCTTAATTTCGCGCTAAGCCGAAGGCTTAGATAACCCTAGGGAATGCTATAGACTTTAATAGTGCAAAACTAACGCTTTACGACGACGTTCTGCTCCTGCAGTAGAAGGGATAGGCCTTAAGGATCGAGGTAGTTAACTCACGGGCTCGTAATAAAGCCTAGTAGTACCTTAAGCAACGCGCTTATGCTACGTACGTCGCCTCTATCTATTAGCCTAAGGCCTTATTCGATATCTCCGTAGCAGCCTAGGTCTAAGCCCCCGAGGAGAAGGATTATAACATCCTTAACAAGCGCCTCTAGTAGCAGATCGACTATTAATAACGTAGACTTACGTACTAACTAATTAATCTCGAGACCGCTAAGCTTATAGTATTTATAGATGGCTTATTCGTAAATAACTAAGACCTTTCGTCTTAGTTAGGCTTCGTTATTACGCTCGTTAATAAGACCGAGCGTACGGATACGCACTTTCGGGTTAATAGTAATATTATCTATTAGAGCTCGACGAAGTATAAGCGAGTGACCCGCAGCGTTCTTACGAGCGAGATCTACGGTATAGTTAACGGCGTAGACCTTAGCATCTCCCTTATTATAACCCTCCGTATAGTTACGGAACGGCTTTAGCTCCTACCGATCCCTCTTATTATATATACTGACTTATACTCCCTCTACGAATGCCTTATTAAGCTCGGCACTACGAAGGAGAAACGCCTAATAATCGATATTATAGCGTTACGTTAGTCGTATAAGCGACGGGAGATTAAGGAGATTAGGTAGATCTACGGGGAGGATAACCCCGCCGACGCTATAACAAAGGCATCGCTAAACAAGGCCCTTAAACGCCTTATTAATATAAACAGCCTCTCGATTAAGATAGAAGCCTTCGTCCTTCGCCTATAGAGACTAAAGGTATTCCCTTTATTCTGCCCCTTTTTCATTTGTATTTATTAAATATATTCATTAGGCCTTCTACCTAATATATCGTTCTTTCTGTCTCCCCTTATTTAGATTATAGCCTTACTATATAGCAACCATAAAGAAAAGTTGCTAGTATAGGAATAAGGGATATCCGTTCTTTAGGCACGATTGCAATCCACGTGATTAAATAGATCACGTGCGGGCAACGCCTATATAGATGCGTTATTAACTACACGATGTATCGATTGTATGCATTAGGGACCCCGGTGATAGCGTTACTAACTCGGCCGCCCTTGCGATGATTAAGTCATTGACTCAATCGCCCTTATAGGCACAGCCCTAACGTCGTAAGCAAGGGCTCGCAAAGGTCCGGCTTCGGGCCCTATTAATATACGCGTTTGTGGGCTATATAAAGGGGCTGTTCGTTGCCCCTTAGTTAATAGATATATAGACCAGAATCCAGCCAGTTTGCAACCCCTTTGTTTATTTAACCAACCAACATATACCTTTAACTATATATACGTAGATTATAAAGCGAGGTAAAGGCGATACCTTAACGAAAAGCTCCTTATAGAAAGGGAATTGCTTTATACTAACTACGATAATTTTCGTAATTAGACTTTAATTTTAATTAAAGATACTATTAATCGCGAGACTCTTTTAGCTATATAGCTATAAAAAGCACGCTAATAAGAGGGTTAGTCCCCCTCCGATTTTAGTCTTTACTTAGATTCCCTTAAGCAATATCTAGAACATCTATTAGAAAAAACTTAAATATTTTCCTTTTTATAATGTTATATCCCGATCTTTAGGGCTAAATCTCCTTTTATTTAGCGTCTATTTAGGATGATACTCGTAAGGAGATAGTCTAACTCGCTTTAAGCTTTTAAGACGCTCTTAAAAATAAGAAACGCCTTTTTAAGCTAGCTAACGATTAGTCGACCTTTACTTAAAGGGCAAGAGGCTCCCGTTAGATAGGCTATCGCCGGCGTAAAGGCCGAAATAAATCTATTAATAACTATTAAGATTCCGACGCTGCTAAATCGACCTTAAATAGCTATAGAAATAATTATAGCAACGGCCGTAGGAACGGCTAAGGAAATAGTCATAATATTCGCAACGGTAGGAATAGATATAGTAGGAATAGCTATAGTAATAACGGGAGAGGAAATTCTTATAGAACCGGCGAAAGCTAATCCGGTATAGTCACTTATTAGAATTATAAGAAATTAGGCTATATATAAGCCGATTGCTAGGCGTTAGCGAAAGCTAACCGAGCCGTAGCTAATTTAGAATTAACGAAGAAGGAGGGAAACGCCTAAAAGTTAACGTAAATGCCTCTCCTTCGACTAAGCTAGAGGTAAAGGTAGTTAAGAGACTACGTGCTATTAGAAAGCTATTAAGGCAAATACCTTATAATATTATCGTTAATCTAAATTACGGTAGTAAAGTAGACTTAGTAGATATAAATTTACTTTAAGAAAGGGGTTATAATAGCTTTATTTATTGACCTTTAGTTTAGAGGTAGTCGGGAATACGTATATAAGACGATATAGAGTCTAGGAGGTTTTATCTAACTTTAAGATAATCGCTATAGGGAAAAGACAATTACTCGCCTTTATATCGGCGTCGATAATAGATTAAAACCCGACGACGCACCGGTTTTACTTAATATACCCGTACTTTCTTAGGAATATATTTATCTTATTCCTTTTAAACGCACTTAGTAGTATAAGCACTAACTTTCTAAGGTATTATTACGCTAGCTATAGAAGTTCTTATAAAAGTTCTAAAATAAAGCGCGGGTCTATATAGTTATACTAGACCTAAATTTTATACTATTTTCTGATAAAGACGATAACTCGGCGAACCTTAAGCAAATAGGGGAGGAATTCCTAGCGACTCTTTTAGACTTTAAAGACGTGTTTTGTAAGCATAAGGCCGATTTATTGCTAAGGAAGAAAGGCACCGATTATACGATTAACCTATTGCCTGACTTTAAGCCGCCTTTTAAGTCTATCTACCCTCTTTCTTAATCCGAACTTTAGGTTCTTAAGGAGTAGCTAAATTAGTCTTTTAAGCGTAGTATTATTCGGAAATCTAAGAGTTTAGCTAAAGGTCTTATTCTTTTTATACCTAAAAAAGACGGTGCTTTACGCTTTTATATAGACTATTAGGGGGTTAATAGTATTATTAAAAAGAATCGCTATCCGCTCCCCTTTATTTCGGAGATTATAGACCGTTATTAAAGGGCTAAATACTTTTTAAGATTAACCTAAAGAATATATACTAACGCATCCGGATTAAGGGAGAAGATAAGTAGAAGATAGTATTTCGTACTCGTTACGGTTATTATAAGTATTTAGTATTGCTATTTAGTTTAACTAACGCCCTTACTATATTTTAGTTATATATTAACTAAGCTCTTAAAGGCCTTATAGATACTATTTACGTCGTTTACCTTAATAATATTTTAATCTTGTAAGGGTCTTCGACTATTAGTGAGATTAGGTCTACGACCCAATCCGTATTCTTATATGCGAGCGGGGAAGAGGCACGTGCGGGCGGGGAAAGGGGCTTGTGCGAATAGGGGTAAGGGGCTCGTGCGGATAGGGGTAAAGGGCACGTGCGGACAAAGGGGTACGTGCGTAGAGCTATATATCCGCATGCATAGGTGCGCCTACACTTAGTTCTTTATAGATGATTTCCACACCTATATAGAGGGCACCTGTGTAATCACTCTGCCTACCCTATTACAAATCTTTCCTTAGACCTACGAAGAGTATATAGAACACTTACAATAAGTCCTAAAACGACTAAGGAATATAAAGCTATTCGCTAATTCATCGAAGTGTACTTTCTATAAATAGTCTTTAGAGTTTTTAAGATTTATCTTATCTATTAATAGAGTCGTAATAGACTTAGCCCGTATTAAGGCTATTATAAATTAAGAAGAACCTTAATCTTTCTATAATATTTAAGTTTTTCTCGGTTTTATAAACTACTACCGACGATTTATTTTAAGATACTCTAGCATTATTGCCCCTCTTATTACGTTATTAAAGGGGAGCGTTAAAGGAAGAAAGCCTAAAAGAGTATAGCTAAATACTAGCGAATTAATAGCGTTTTAAGCTATAAAAACACCTTTATAATAGCCCTACTTCTCTAATACTTCGACTCTTAAAGACTAATTCGCATTAAGACTAATGCCTTAATTTTCGCAATAGCTAGCATTCTTTTAGAGTATTGCTATTTATAAGGTAGGAAATCTCTATTTATACGTTAAATTAAGGAAATCTCTACTTTTTCAGCGCGCACCCCCTACTCCTATATCCCGCCACTAAAATTAGGTAGAGGTATATAGCAATTAAGAGGGCCCCGCAAATTATGCCTAGCCTTAATTTAATTTAATAGTTATAGCAGCGCGCGCGCGCAAAGAGCTTAAATAAGGTATATGCCTAGCTCTCTGCTACGTGCCCTACTGCGTGCCCTCTACTATATGTGCGGCTCCTTAATGTATGCTTCGTGCCCGGCTGCGTGCCCTACTGCGTGCCCTACTGCGTGCGTGCCCTTTGCTGCGTGCCCTCTGCTATGTGTGCGGCTCCTTAATATACCTATTGGCTCTCTTTGTGCCAACTTAATTAGCTCCGCATTAAGTTAGGAAGAATAAGCTTAGACACCTAGTAAACGTTTAGACGCTTTTTAGGTGGTAAGGCTAGCTAAAGAATTGACCATATATTCTACGAACGTCGCACGGGATTGTTTTGTTATTCTTAATATATATTGATTTATCTCTTGTTTTTAAAGCTATTAAAAAGGCGATTTAAAGTGCGTAATGCGATGTACATAGCGTTAAAGCTGCATACTAATGTATTAATTTATATATATATACCTAAGTATTTAATGTCCCTTGCCCTAATCCTTACTAAATCGAAACATCGCTATTTTATATATCTTCTTAAACCGGATTCGATTGCTAAATAGATTGCTATATAGCCTAAGCGGTCTAGCATTATAGATAATTTGCGCAATTCGCAATTCGTAGTATTAGGTTCTCTCGCGGGCGCGATGATTATAGCGGCGATAAACGCTACGAGACCGCTATAAGACTAGCGCCTTATAGCGCTTAGGTCGCTTATAACAAGCTATTTAACGGATTAATTAACGATGCATTAACGATATAATAATGCTCTTACGAGGGTTAATAACTAGCTTTATTACTGCATTTATAACTGCCTTTATAACAGCGATTTAGGAATCTCTAATGCGTTGCTATAAGGGTCTTCGACTATTAGTGAGATTAGGTCTACGACCTAATCCGCATTCTTATATACGAGCGGGGAAGAGGCACGTGCGGGCGGGGAAAGGGGCTCGTGTGAATAAGGGTAAGGGGCTCGTGCGGATAGGGGTAAGGGGCACGTACGGACAAAGGGGTACGTACGTAGAGCTATATATCCGTATGCATAGGTGCGCTTACACTTAGTTCTTTATAGATGATTTCTATACCTATATAGAGGGCACCTATATAATCACTCTGCCTACCCTATTATAGTATTATCTATCTCTCTTTTTCACGGGCTTATTAATATAATAACGTCCCGCTTTTATAATAGCTACACGTATTAATAAGAACGATAGGCCGCTACGATAAAAGCGGCACGCGTAGTAATACTAGCTGCTATTATAGACTTACTAGACAATAACATAGAGGACGTCTTCGAGCAATAGGCCGAGGGGTCCTAGCAGCTATAGCTACGATAAAAGGCGCTAAATAAGCGGGCCTTCGTAGAAGCCCGCCTTCGATAGGAAATAACAAAAGCCCGTTTAGGCAAGGCGACGGCGGATGCCGCACCTTCTATAGCGGAAGAGGAGCGCCTTCTAGTGCTGCTATAGAAAATAGCCGTTAATCCGGTTAAACGAAAGGGGTTGCTAAAAGTCCTTAGAGTTAAAATAGGATCTACGGCGCCTACCTCTACGGATACGCTACTCGCGCCTACGGCTACGTCGACGAACTCTCCCGCGGCTAAGGACGCTAGCAAAGCTAACCCGAGGACGGCCCTTAAAGCCGCCTTCGGCAAAAGGAAGCCTCTACCGTAGCCTATATAGGATAGTAAGCTAAAGTCTTTTTACTTCTTCTTATATCGCCTCCGCAGTAAGTTTACCGTTAACGAAAAGTAGGGCCTTAACGGTTGCCGCGATACCGCCTAGTATTCGCTGCTTTATACGCTGCCTAAGCCTTAGATATAGCGGATTTCTAGGTTTTAGGAGAGTAGCGGGCCTAGTAGCGCTTACGACCCCCGTGCCTTCTTTAACTACCTTATCTACGCGTTCGGCAACGTATAGGAGTAGGAAAAAGCGTAAGATAGGTTGCGGATCCTCTTTTAGAAGGACGGCTAGACGTTTAAGAACCTCCTTCCCGACTTTAAGGAGACTATTACTTATGCCGCCGGAAATAGCGTTTAGGGAGATAGCGCTAAGCTTATATAGCTGCGAAATTCGATTACTCCGTAACTACGGGAGATGCTTATCCCTATCGAAATGCCTACTAACTTCCGGGAGTACGTAGGTCGCCTTACGAAGGTAGCCTAGAACTATAAGTAGAGCCCTAGCTTCTAGAAGTTACGAAAGCGTGCTAGTACGAACGGCGTTAGCAATAGGAATAGAGGAGTTATTACTAAGAATACTATAACGCTCCCGCCGCCTAGATCCGCGCCTAATACTATAATAGACTATAAAGGCGACGTTATAATATCTACTACGCGGCCCGCTTATAGAAGAGCGAGGATACTATCCGCCGCCTTAGGCAGCGCGCCTTCCTCTTTTGCATAGCGAGCTAAGTAGGTATCGAAGGCGGAGCTTTAGAAGCGGAGAGAGGAGGGGCTTTACGTACGCTATAGCGCGGATAGATATTTTACTACGGACTACCTATATCGTCCTACTCGCCCTACGAAGCGAGCCGAACGGCCTATAGCGATTCGCGCTACTTAACCTTCTCTTAAGTCTAATATTAAGGAGGATAATAATATCCCCGCCGCTACTAAGGCGGAGGGAAACGCATAGCTCTAGAGCATAGATAGGCCCTAGAGCCTAATTCGCTAGCACTAGAGAAAAAAGAGTTAACTAACCGTATTAAGACTTCTCCTACCTTAATACCTATTATTATTAACCGTATAAACCTCGTCTTTACTCTTATAGACGAAGGTTGCTAGTACTACGCCGCTATCGATAAAGCATTCGCACGAGAACTACGTTTGCTAGTTAAAGATATAAGACCTTAGTACGTACGAGGAGCCTTAAGCGCTATAGAAGAAGCGAAGATTAAAGGTATCGCGTAGATAGCTACGGAGATTAATAGGCACGAGCAATTACTCGTAGCATACATTATCCCTTAGCTAGAATTTAACCTAATCCTTAAAAAGCCTTAGCTTCTTTATATAGAGTCTTACTCTACGCCGTACTAAAGAAGCCTTTAGTATAGGAATTCGCAGCGTTAGCTACGGCATATTAATAAGAACGAGCCTAAGACACTAAGTGTGCTATAGAGCTTCGAGAGGCTAAAGAAGTTATAGCTTTAGTGTTTATTAGCATAATTAACCGAATCTATAGACGATACGGCTTAGAAGCCGCTATAGCTGCTATTTACGTAGTTAGCCTCGCAGATATCGAAAAAGCCTTACGACTAAAGAAGCTAAAGACGGAAGCCGAATTGCGTTAAATAATCCTTACGTAGTTCTATAACCTACTACCGCTCTTTCGGAAAAGCGAGGCCGATAAATTAAACTTATATAAGCCCGGCATTAACCACGCGATACCGCTTCGCAAGGATTCTCGTAGATAAAACATAGTTCCGCCCTTAGGCCGCTATACGCGATATCTCGAGACGAGTTGCTTATGCTAAAGAAAACACTACGCGGCCTTTTAGATAAAGGGTTTATTTAGGCTAGCTCTTCTAAGGCCGCCGCTCCGGTGCTATTCGCGCGGAAACCCGGAGGAGGACTACGTTTCTACGTAGACTACCGAGCACTTAACGCAATAATACGACCGGACCGCTACCCGCTTCCGCTTATTAAGGAAATACTCCGTAATATCGCTAAAGCGAAGTAGTTTACTAAGTTAGATATCTATTAGGCGTTCTATAAGGTGCGAATCGCAGAAGGTAACGAGTAAAAGACCGCGTTCCGTATTCGCTATAGTCTTTTCGAATAGATAGTAATACCGTTTAGGCTTATAAAGTCTCTTAGCACCTTCTAACGGTATATTAATAGCATTCTTCGCAAATTTCTAAACGAGTTCGCTTCCGCTTATATTAATAATATTCTTATCTATATAAGCGGTAGCCTAAAGGATTATATAGATAAAGTGCGGAAAGTGCTAGACCGGCTTTCGGAGTATAGGCTATACCTCGACCTTAATAAATGCGAATTCAGCGTCCGCCGGGTTAAATACCTCGGATTTATTATTATTACGGGCGTTAGTATATAGGCGGACCCCGTAAAGATTTAGGCTATTCGAGACTAGATAGCCTTAACTTCGCAAAAGGGTGTATAGAGTTTCTTAGGATTTGCGAACTACTACCGGATTTTTATTCGTTAATTCTCTCGTATTATCGGTCCGCTCGTAGCCCTTACCGGCAAAAGGGTAGCCTTCTATTAAGGCGCCGTATAGGTAAAGGCGTTCTAGACGTTAAAGGACCTATTTTCGCAAGCCCTAGTGCTATTATAGTAAGACTTTAATTATCCTATAATACTTAAGGCGGACTGTAGTAGATTCGTATTTAAAGGCACGCTTTCGTAAGAGGTAGACGGCTAACGCCGCCCTATGGCTTTTTACTCCCGTAAGCTTACCCCCGGCGAACGGAACTACGCTATCTACGATAAGGAAATACTCGCTATAATTAGCTATTTAAAGCAATAGCAAGCGGAGCTCTATAGCTATAAGAACTTCGAAATCCTTATAGACTATCGTAACCTTAAGTATTTTATAACTTAACGTTATCTCTCTAAGCGATAGGCCCGCTAGGCGGAATACCTTTCGCGGTTCTATTTCCGGATTAAGTACCGACCTAGAAAAGAGGCTATAGTGCCGGACGCTCTATCTTAGAGAGATTAAGATCGGCCTTCTAATAAAGATTATAATGCCCGAGAGCTTTAAATACTCTTAGAGGAGGCTCTACGCATATATCTTAGAGCAACGCTTATTAGGGCGGACGGCGTAGTCTTAGTCAATAGTAAGGGCGATAAGGACGAGGATAATAGCGAGGAGGAGGAGGATAATAATTCGTTAATTAGTTCGGAGAGTAAGGGGATAATCGAAGAAGACGTAGAGCCCGACGCTTAGGAAGCGGACTTTATAGCGGCTACGACCTAAGACGACCTTAACGCGTAGGACGCGGAGCTAACTACTAGTATAGGTCTTAACCGACGGATTTTTTAGGACGAAGAGCTTTAGCGTACGTAGGACCGCTTAGTAGCTTAGGACGTTACCTCCTAGAGTATGCGCTGCGCCGTAGAGGTAGGAGTATAACGATTCGACCCTAAGCTTAACCTAAAGGTATAGGTAGCCGACTACTATATAGACTTACGTAGGCACTTATAGTTCCGCGGACGGCTTTAGGTTCTTAGTTCCTCTATAACTATAGAGGCCGTAGTAAGAGACGCTCCCCTAGAGCTAGAGAAAGGAAACGCGCTCTAAGGACGGCTTATTTAAATAGTATACGACGCTAGCGTCGTCGGCTACCTTAGCCGCGAAGGAATAGTTACCGCTGTATCCCGCGACTTCTATTAGCCGCTCCTCTAGCTATACGTTAGGCGATTCCTCCGTAACTATAATATCTACGGGCGCACGAAGATTTAGCGTACGCTTAAGAAAGGGCTGCTTAAATCGCTCCCTATGCCGGACCGGTTCTATACGTATATTTAGATAGACTTTGTTATAGACCTCCCCCTTATAGAGAGCGGCAACTATAACCTTTAGGTAATTAAGGACCGTCTAAGTAAGGAGGTTATATTAGAACCTATGCCCTCTATAGAAGCGGAGATCTACGCGGAGCGCTTTCTCGTATATTACGTGCGGTACTATTAATAGCTAACGTTAATTATAAGCGATAAGGGCTTAAATTAGACGAGCCGCTTCTAGTAGCACCTATATCGGCTACTATAGATAATATAGCTGCTAAGCATAGTATATTATCCGTAAACCTATAGGGGGCTAGAATAGCTTAACTAGGAAGTTTAGGCTTACCTCCGGGGCGTTATCGACCGTAACTAAAGGGACTAGGATAAATAGCTCTACGAAGCGTAAATAGCTCTTAACGGAAGAAATCACTCTTTAATTAGTATATTACCTTTCTTCGCACTATATAAGTACGAACCGGTATCCTTATTTCCTATCGCCGTAGATATAGTAGCGGAAAAGCCGTCTAGCAATAGCCTAGAGGGGCGCGTAGCCTCTTTTATATAGCGACTTAAGTAGGTCTCGGACTTCTGCTAGTCTTTAATAGCCTCGGTAGCGTAGGACTAAAAGCGGTATACTAATAAACGGCGAGAACCCGTAGAGCGATTTACGGTAGGTAATAAAGTCTAGGTAGACCTACGGAACTACGTATCCTTTAGGCCGAAAAAGAAGCTCGATTAGTTATACGCAAAATTTACGGTTAAGAGAGGACTAAGCCCGTAAGCCTTCGAGCTAAAGGGACTGCCTAACGGGATTTACCTTAATTTTAACGTAGACCTTCTTCGTCGCGTAGTAGTAGATCTAATGCCCGGCTAAGTGATAGCGGACCTATAGCCTCCCGCAATCTTAGTAAAAGGAGAAAAAGAGTTTTTAGTAAAGGAAATTCTTACCGTACGGTAGAAGAAAGTCGGCCGTAGTAGTAGGCGCGAGGTCTTCGTAAGGTGGCAAAGGTACTAAGACCCGACGTAGCACTTAGCAGCGGACTTCGTAGATATAGAAGCGCTCGATCGCTTTAAAGAGCGCTTTAAGGCTATTAGAGAAAACGACGGACCGCCTAACGCTACGTTACCGGCAAAGATATAACGGAAGAAGATGGGTTTTACGCTCCCTAAAGCGAGCCGTATAGCCTAAGGCGCGGCCGGGCCTTATGTAATACATTGTTATTTTTCGCTCGGATAAGGTAAGGGTCTTATATAAGGGTCTTCGACTATTAGTAAGATTAGGTCTACGACTTAATCTATATTCTTATATACGAGCGGGGAAAAGGCACGTATAAGCGGGGAAAGGGGCTCGTGCGAATAAGGGTAGTAAGGCTCGTGCGGATAGGGGTAAAAGGCACGTGCGGATAAAGGGGTACGTGCGTAGAGCTATATATCCGTATATATAGGTGCGCCTACACTTAGTTCTTTATAGATGATTTCTATACCTATATAGAGGGCACCTATATAATTACTCTGCCTACCCTATTATAGTTGCGACGTAAAAGACGGTTTTTACGACGTAGAAACACGGTATAAATATTAGGCTTATACTAAAAAACCATAGTAGCTACGATAGCGGGGCAGTGTCTAAACGTTTACTATGTGTCTAAGCGTATTCTTCCTAACTTAATGCGGAGCTAATTCAGTTGGCATAAAGATAGCTAATAGGTATGCTTCGTGCCCGGCTGCGTGCCCTACTGCGTGCCCTACTGCGTGCCCTCTGCTGTGTGTGCGGCTCGGCGGCTTCTCGATGTATGCTTCGTGCCCGGCTCCCGGCTGCGTGCCCTCTGCTGCGTGCCCTACTGCGTGCCTAGCTGTGTGCCTTACTACGTGCCCTTTACTACGTGCGCGGCTCCTTTATGTATATTCGTGCCCGGCTCCCTACTGCGTGCCCTACTGCGTGCCCTCTACTGCGTGCCCTCTACTACGTGCGCGGCTTCTTAATGTATGTTTCGTGCCCGGCTGCGTGCTCTAATGCGTGCTCCTTTAATACGTGCTTTAATGCGTGCCCTACTACGTAGGTATATTCTTCGCACGATTTACGCGGCTCTCTTAATTGCTATATACCTATCCTTAATTTTAATAGCGGGATATAGGCGCGCGGGGTGCGTGCTAAAAAAGTAGGTTTACCGTATTAATAGAGATTTCCTACCGTATAAATAGCAATACTCTTCTTTTATAGCCCGATAACGAAGGCTAATATTATCTAATTGCTTTTAAGTTAAAGAAGTTTACTAGCCTTAAACTTAGCTATAGCACCTTTATTAAGGAGATATTTACTATTGTTAAGTTATTTAAGTATTAGCGATACTATATCGAAAGGGCGGTAAATACCGTTAAAGTTTTATCCGATTACTAAACCTATAAGGTTTTATAAAGTAAGTATCCCTTAATAAAAGATAAGCACGTTAGTATATATATCTAGCTCTTTTCGAATTTACGATTAAATATCGAGCCGGTAAATTAAATCCTACCGACGCTTTCTTAAGGAAGCTAGAATTTATAGGCGAAGCCATACCGTCTATAAAACTACTCTTAGAACTATAATAGAAGTTAGCAATTATTTAGTAGGTATATATAGCTATAGATTCTTTATAAAGCGACCTTAAGACGAGTTCTTAGGTTTCTATTATCTTTAAGCTTAATAAGATATCTTTACGTAAGGAAAATATATAGCTCTTTAAGATTCGATCGCTTAAGATTCGGGAATAAGTCCTGCTAAGTTAGCTACCTAAGCTAAAGGCGTCGTTAATTATAAATAACGATATTAAAGATAAATAGCTAGGTTAGCAGCCCGTTATAAAAAGGTCTATAAAAGCAATGTTTTTAAGCTGTTTAAGAGGACTTAATCGGAAGATCTATAGACTATATAGCGAGTATAAGCCGAAAGTACCTTAAAAGAAGGGGTAAGTCTTTAGTCGTTAAGCCTAAATAGACTTATGCTATATTCGGGAAGAATCGTAGTGCCCGCCGAGGTTGCCTTAAGGAAAGAGCTTATATAGCTCTACTATAACGATCCCCTTATAGGCTACTTTAGAATAGCCCGCACAAAAGACCTCCTATCCCGGAAATTCTTTTAGGAAGGAATAGCTCGTAATATAAATAGCTACGTGCGTTTGTATTATATCTATTAAGGCGCCGATTTAAAGCAGTATCGCCTATACGGCGCCCTTAAATCGCTGCCTATTCCTATAAGACCTTAGGAAGAAGTCTTTATAGACTTTACTACAGGTTTTCCGGGGTTATAGTTCGATAGTAGATAAGTTAACGTAATACTCATAATTATTAACTAATATACTAAGTATAGCGTATTTCTCGCGGTCTTTAATATAATAATAGCACCTGATTTAGCTAAGGCTTTTTATTATAAGATTAAGCTTATCTATAAAGTATAGAAAGGCATTATTTCCGATAGAGGATCTCTATTTATTAGTAAGTTTTAGTTTGACCTCTATTATATATAAGTATTGCTATTTATACGGTAAGAAATCTCTATTTATACGGTAAACGCCTAAAATCTCTACTTTTTCGGCGCGCACCCTTAACGCCTATGTCCCGCTACTAAAATTAGGTAGAGGTATATAGCAATCAAGAGGGCCGCGTAAATCGTGCCTAACCTTAATTCAATTCAAATAGTTATAGCAGCGCGCGCGCGCGCAAAGAGCTTAAATAACGTATATGCCTAGCTCTCTACTGCATGCCCTACTGCGTGCCCTACTGCGTGCTCTACTACATGCCCTCTGCTGTGTGTGCGGCTCCTTAATGTATGCTTTATGCGATGTATGCTTCGTCCTCGGCTCCCGGCTGCGTGCCTTCTCCTGCGTGCCCTACTGCGTGCTCTACTGCGTGCTCTCTACTGCGTGTGCGGCTCCTTAATATATGCTTCGTGCCCGGCTCCCGGCTGCGTGCCATCTACTGCGTGCCCTACTGCTTATAGTATTCTTCGCGTTCTTCGCACGATTTGCGCGGCTCTCTTTATTGCTATATACCTATACTTAATTTTAGTGGCGGGATATAAGCGCGCGGGGTGCGCGCCGAAAAAGTAGGTTTAAGGTATAAATAGAGATTTTCTACCGTATAAATAGCAATACTCTTATATATTACGGATAAAACGTAGGTTATCGATAGCCTTTTACTTATAAACCGACGGTTAAACTAAATAGGTAAATTAGAGACTATAATACTACCTTTAGTATTATATAAATGCCGAAAGAAATAATTAGCCTAGACTCTTACGAAAGGATTAGTTCGCTTATAATAATACAAAGAATGCGACTATAGGCTTTTCGCTTAATAAGGCATCGTTTAAGTACTAACTAAACTACTATATCTACCTTACGGACGATGCTATTAGTAAGGGAGTGCTAGAGCTCGTATTAGTAGATTAGCAGACTTAAGGGAAAAGCTAAAGACTTATTAGCGATAAGCTATCGAGTCGTAGAAGAAATTCTATAACCTCTATTATAAGCTACTTACCCTTAAGGTTAAGAACCTAGTAGGACTCTCTACGAAGAACTTACGCCTTAAGAACTAAAGAAGAAAGTTATTACCTTAATACATTATACCTTTTAAGGTCCTTTAAGCTATTAGCAAGCAAGCGTACCGCTTAGCCTTATTAAAGAAGTATAACCGACTTTATAATATATTTTATATTAGCCTTCTTAAGCCGTAGGTAGAAAGAACTATCCTTGCCCGTAGTTCCTACTTCTAAGGGAATATAATTAATAAATATAATTCGTTTCCCCCCCGCCCCTTTTATTAAAGACTCCGACGATAAGGGTAAGCTCTTTACTGCCGCCTTTGCCCGTTTTTTAGCCTTTATCCGGTTAGCCTTTATCTATTCCGTTTATTTTAGCGACGTTATTAAGTTTATTCCCCCCCTCTTAATCCTTCCCTCTTTACGTTTTTTAAGAACGTTCTTAACGCGGGTAAACCCGCTTATCTAAACTCCTCCCGCTAGGTTAATAACGCCGGCTCTAATTCCGACTACGACTCCGATAGCCCGGCTACTCTTTACCTTCGCCGCTATATTAGACCTCCCCGCCTTCGTCTTATCTAGAAGACCGCTAGCTACCGCCGTCTAGCACTATAGCCGAGTCGTAAGACTATCGGACTTTAGCCTTTCCGCTTTCCTCCTTTTAACGATTTAGCGTTCGATATCCGGATGCTTAACATCGACGCTATAGTAATATTCTACCGGTAGCCTAAAGTTTAGACTTTTTATACCTCGATTAAAGACCTTACTGCCGAACCTTTGCCTACCGAACCCCCCGCAAGCTATCGACTAAGACATCCTTAAATACCTTTATTAAGCCGTTTTAA
The DNA here is from genome assembly GCA_012934285.1 of Ophiocordyceps sinensis. Classification (NCBI taxonomy): domain Eukaryota; kingdom Fungi; phylum Ascomycota; class Sordariomycetes; order Hypocreales; family Ophiocordycipitaceae; genus Ophiocordyceps; species Ophiocordyceps sinensis. The sequence continues at coordinate 11,043,007 of JAAVMX010000004.1, forward strand.
TTAGGTATATAAACGCCGACGACGCTAAAGCCTACCTTAACCCCCGACTTTATAACTTTATCGACGACTATTTTAATAAGATCTTTCTTAATAAGATCTCCTTTAACGATATCGCTAAATTCTTTAAGAAGTAAGAGAAGGTCTTTTATACGCTTAATAAGCTTTAAGCTAAGGTCCTTAAGGAGCTCTATTATATAATTTATATAGAGTATTTGTGAAAAGACAGACTAGAGGTACGTTTAGGAAGGTAGGAACGATAGTTAGAAGTACGAATAATCCTTTATTGCAATACGGTTGCCTTCTCGTGGCAAGACTAAAGCTTGCCCCTCTTCTAAGATATATCGGGGCTTTAGGGATATACCCTTAGGCCTTAAGAGGGGTTATCGGGGACTAGTTAGCGACTAATAGCCGAATAGTCCTTAAGCTAAAATGCATTATCTATCGTGCATATATCCCTATCTCCTAGCTCTATAGTTGCGCGGGTAGCTGCGTTATAATTATCCCCCCCTTTTAGGGCGGACGCCTTAAACGCTAGGAAAGCTTTAGAAATTATAAAAAGATAGACTAAAGGTACGTTTAGGAAGGTAGGAACGATAGTTAGAAGTACGAATAATCCTTTATTGCAATACGGTTGCCTTCTCGTAGTAAGACGAAAGCTTGCCCCTCTTCTAAGATATGTCGGGGCCTTAGGGATATACCCTTAGGCCTCGAGAGGGGTTATCGGGGACCAGTTGGCGACTAATGGCCGAATAGTCCCCGAGCTAAAATGCATTATCTATTGTGTATATATCCCTATCTCCCGGCTCTATAGTTGCGCGGGTAGCTGCGTTATAGTATTGCTATTTGGATAGTAAACCACGATTATCTCTACTTTTTCTACGCGCACCCCGCGCGCCTATGTCCCGCTATTAAATTTCCGTAGAGGTATATAGTAATTAAGAGGGCCGCGTACATCGTGCCTAGCTTCTTCTATTTAATTTAACGGTCATAGCAACGCGCGCGTAAGGAGCTTAAATAACGTATGTTTAAAGTTATCGTGAGATATGCGTATAACCGGCCCGTTAATTAGTCCGGTCCGGACTACGTGCTCTACTACGTGCCCTACTGCGTGCCCTACTGCGTGCCCTCTACTGCGTGCCCTCTACTATATGTGCGGCTCCTTAATATATGCTTCGTGCCTAGCTCCCGGCTGCGTGCCCTACTGCGTGCCCTCTACTACGTGCCCTCCACTATGTGTGCGGCTCCTTAATGTATGCTTCGTGCCTAGCTCCTAGCTGCGTGCCCTACTGCGTGCCTTACTGCGTGCTTTATGCTGCGTGCCTTATGCTGCGTGCCCTGCTGCGTGCCCTACTGCGTGCTCTACTGCGTGCCCTACTGCGTGCTCTACTGCGTGCCCTCTGCTATATATACGGCTCGGCGGCTTCTCGATATATGCTTTATGCCCGGCTCCCGGCTGCGTGCCCTTTACTACGTGCCCTACTGCGTGCCCTACTACGTGCTCTACTATATGCCCTCTACTACGTGCCCGGATCCTTAATATATGCTTTATGCCCTACTGCGTGCCCTGCTATTATATATCGAGGTAGCTTAACTAGATTACGGCATAGTGTTTTTCGATTTACGCGGCTTTTTTAATTGCTATATACCTATACTATTATAGTGTTAGGTTATATTATATATTATCCTACGTGACCTCTATATTATATATATAGACATTTAGACCTAGTCTATAGCTATATCCCTTCGTGGATTAATAATAATTATATACCCCCCTTAAGCTTATTCTCTTATAGTTTAATCTACTATTTTATCCTATTGCCTTTAATTAATAATCTCGCTATCTTACCCCTTTCTTTTCTAATCTTCCCTCTTCGCGACGTAAGTCCGCCTCCTCGCCGGACCCTTTCGACTAAGTTTTCCTTAATTGTTAGAATTTTCCTAGTATAGATACGCCGTCTCAACGCGAATTGCATAAGATTTCTTTCTCCCCCCCTTACCCCTTCCCCGTTGTCTTCTTTATTGCCCTATCTAATCCACGATATCCGACCTCGTTATAGAGACCGATCCTTTATCCGCCGCTACCCTAGCCGTTACTCCGCCGGCTTTTACCGACCTAGAGCCTTAGAACGACTACCTTTCCCGCTATCCCTATCTCGCCGCTCTACTTCGGGCCTAACGGCCTATATTCGACTCGTTCGCCTATATCTAGGCTTACGCTACCCCTAATTTCCGCGCCCTATAGGCCGAGTCCTTTACTTACCTTAATAATGCTTACGCTAAGTTAGATACGGGAGTGCTTATCTTTTAAGAATACGCCGCCGACCTTTAGCGGTAGCTTAACCGTACTACGTCCTCTCTCCTCGTCTTTACCGAGCGTAACGTAGCCCGGGACTAGGCCTTAGCCCTTGCCTTTACCCCTACTTATTCCCGTATCGCCGACCCTAAGAGGTTCGCCGGCGACTCTAGCACTTAGAAGTAACGTTAGGAGGCTTTCCGGACCTAGCGCAACGGCCTTGCTATTAAGCTCTATTAGGACGCCGCCTTATACCCTACGGAATAGAACCGTATTCTTTATGCGGCTAGCCGGCTTATTAGCCGGGCCGCCTCTATTATCGCTAGCGTTCCTTAGGACGTCCTCGATAATAAGTCTTTCGCTAATTAGTAGTATACTACTATTAAAGCCCTTACCGACGACCTTAGCCTAGTCTTTAGTGCTAATTTTACCCGCGCTTAGTCGGAGGCCGACTTTAACGCCTTATCGATAAAGAATATCTCTTAGCCGGACTTCTATTCGAAGTTTACCTAGCTTTAAGCCGACTTATCGTTTAACGGCACCGCTTATATCGCCTACCTTTATTCGAAGGTCTCTATCGAACTTACTAACGCCGCTGCTCTATAGGTTAAATGCCCGGCCTATAACGACTTTACGGCCTAGGCTAAGATATATTCTACGCTTTAGGACAACTAGTAGCGTATTAAGGCCTATTATTAGCTCTAGCCGCCTCGTAACCCCGCTTATACCGGCCCTACCTCGCCCGCTCTACCCGCGCCTCCTGCCGGTAACCCGATATAGCTCGATATATTCCGGGCCCGGCTTACTAACGCTAAAAAGCAACGGCGCTTTAAGAACCGTCTTTACCTTTACTACGCTTATCCGGCTACCGCTACCTATACCGCCGGACCTACCTTAATAAGGGTATTAGTGCTAATCCTAGCGCTAACCCTAGCGCTAGTCCCGGCGCCGGTTCTAGCTCTAGCCGCGGCCGTAGCCGTAGTAGCGGTACGTCTGCCCCGCGCTTGCTTAAACCCCCTCCCCCCCGCTATTAGGTTCGCGCTATTAAGCAGGGCTTTATCGAGGGCGAAGTAGACGACCTCCCCGCCTCTTCCCCGTCCTCGGGAAATACGTAGCTCCCTCGCCTTATCGCGCGATAGAGCTCTTAGTATCTAAGTTTATAGCTTCGTTCGATACTAAGGAGGATCTTTGCCTCCCCGCGGGAATACAACCGCGTGCTTTACTTATGCCTTTATCCCTTATGTCCGCCGATATTATTATAAGTGCTTTAGTTAACTCCGGCTATTCCGGATACGCCTTTATATACGCTTAGACCGCGTACCGCCTTACCTTTCCTATCCGCTAGCTCTAATTCCTACGTCGGCTTTCTCTTACCGATAGTAGCGACTATAAGTCTAGCTCTATTACTTATTACGCTTTTTCGGTCTCCCGGATTAGCGCCTATAGTAAGTCTATCTACTTCTTTCTAATAAGGCTTAGCTATAAGGTTATTCTTAGCCTCCTTTAGCTACGCTAGCACGACCTTATTATTAGCTAGCGCGGTAACTCCCTTTCCTTTTAGTCCCCCTTTTATCTAGCCTCTTACCTCTCGGACTATTAGCCTTATCTTATCCCGGGCCTTTCGGCCACCTTTGCCCGCCTTGCCCGCCCTATCCCGGCTCCCCCCGCCCTTATTTTAAAGGGAATATAATTAATAAATATAATTCGTTTTCCCCCCGCCCCCTCTATCGAAAACTCTAACGACGAGGGCGAACCCTTTACCGCCTCCTCCGTCGAAGACTCTAACAATAAGGGCGAACCCCCCGCCGCTACGATCCCTATTCCCGCTCGTATAGCCCTAGCCCGTCCTCCGGCCTTTATCCGTTCCGTCCGCTTTAGCGACGTTCTTAAGTTTATTCCCCCGTCCCTTAGCCACTCTCTCTCTTCGTTTTTTAAGGATACCTTTAACGTAGGTAAACCCGCCTATCCGGACTCCTCCCGCTAGGTTAACGACGCCGACTCCGACTTTAGCTACGACTCTAACTCCCCGGCTACCCTCTACCCTCGCCGCTATATTCGACCTCCCCGCCCCCGTCCTATCTATAAGACCGCTAGCTACCGCCGCTTTATATCGCGATTAAGTCGTAAGACTATTAGACCCTATCCCCTCTGCTTCTCGTCCCCCGCTAACTTAGCGTTTAACGTCCGGATGCTTAACGTCGACGTAATAGTAATATTCTACCGGCAACCTAAGGTCTAGACTTCTTAGACCTTAATTAAGGCCCTTACTATCGAGCTATTATATACTAAGCCTCTACTACCTATCGACTAAGATATCCTTAAGGACCTTTGCTAAGCCGTTTTAATTAGATATATAGACGCTAAGGATGCGAAAGCTTACCTTAACCCCTGCCTTTACGACTTCGTCGACGACTACCTTAATAAGATCTACCTTAATAAGATCTCCCCCGACGATATCGCTAAATTCTTTAAGAAGTAAGAGAAAGTCCTTTATACGCTCGACAAGCTTTAGGCTAAAGTCCTTAAGGAGCTTTACTATATAATCTATATATAGCTTAAGAGCGAGGCCGATAAGCTCGCCCTTTACTATACCGTTAATACTTAAATTAACCTTAAGGAGGGAATATAACCTTTATATACCCGCCCCCGCCTTTTTAGCGAAGCTAAGAACCGGATCGTCTACGCGTACGTTAACGAATAGCTTGGGAAGGGCTTTATCCGCCGCTTTACCTCCCTTACTACTGCTTTTATTATACTTGCCTATAAGCTAGGCGGGGGCGTTTGTTTTTATATTAACTATCGCGGCCTAAATAAGGCTATAATTAAGAACCGTTTCCCCTTACCCTTTATCTACGATACCCTCGCCTATATCTAAAAGGCGAAGTTTTTTACTAAGATCGACGTTATCGCGGCGTTTAATCGCCTTCGTATTACCGAGGGATATAAGTAAAAGACCGCGTTTGCTATATAGTATAGGCTTTTAAAGTATTATATTACCCCCTTTAGCCTTACCGCCGCTTTATCATACTTCTAGAGTTTTATTAATATAGCCCTTTATAGTATCCTTAATAAGTTTTACTTTACCTATCTAAACGATGTCTTAATTTTCTTAAAGACGCGGGAGGAGCACTAAGCTTACGTTAATACGGGTTTTAAGCGCTTTAACGCCGCCGGCCTTTAGCTTAACGTAGATAAGTATAACTTATGCGTTACTAAGACTAAGTACCTCGGCTTAATTATCTTAGATAAAGGCATTCGTATAGATCTTAAAAAGGTTCGTACGGTCTTAGACTAGCCTGCCCTTTCCTTTATTAAGGACCTCTAGCGCTTTTTAGGATTCGCTAATTTTTATCGGCGTTTTATTCGCGGCTTTTCTTAGCTTACGAACCCTCTAAACGCCCTTATTAAGAACTCTACCCCTTAGATCTAGTCTCCCGCCTACGCTTACGCCTTCGAAGCCCTTAAGCACGCCTTTACTACCGCCTTAGTCTTTATATACTTTAACCCCTATCGTAAGACTATAGTTTAGATAGATGCTTCCGACTAAGCCGCCGGGGGTATGCTTATATAGCTCCTCGACGATAGTCGTTACTATCCGGTTGCTTTCTTCTCGTTAAAATACTCTGCTTAAGAGTATAATTATAAGATCTACGATAAAGAACTCCTCGCGATTATAAAATCTCTTAAAGAATAGCGCCTTAAGCTCGAAGGCCTACCTAAGTTTAAGATAGCCTTAGACTATAAGAATCTTTAGTATTTTATAACTATAAAGCTCTTAAACTAGCGATAGGCCCGCTAGGCCGAATTCCTTAGTCGTTTTAATTTTAGGATCGTCTTTTAGCCCGGCTCTTAAGCTATTCTCCCCGACGCCTTTAGCCGCTTGCCTAGCTCCCGCCCTCTCTCCCTTACCGACCGAGCCGACGAGAGGATTAACCACCGATATTAGGTTATCCTCCCTAAGTCTAAGGTTAATGCCTCCCTTAACCCTAATACTACTACCGCTTTTAATACCGTTAAAGAGTCTAATTCGTTTATAAATATAATTTATAAATATAATTCCGACTGCCTCGACCTTTACGCCCTTAATGACTTTAAGCCGATCGATAACCTTATCGACTAGGCTTATTCCTCCTCCCCGCTTATCTCCGCTATTCGCGTAGCTCTTTAGTCCCTTTAGCCCCGCTAGCCTTACCCCCTTTAAGCCCCCCTCCGCTCGATCCCTAAGACCGCTCTCTCTAAGGTCTAAGGCCGGTTCTATTTCTAAGGCCGGCTCTTCGTTCCCCTTAACGACGCCTTAATTCTTTAGATCCTCGTCCGCGCTTATACCTCCCCCCTTACCGGCTACCTTAGACGTACGAAGACCGCTAGCCTCTACCGCCGTTCCTATATCTAGCCCGGTATATATAAGTCTATTTCTAGCTTCGTACGGAACTATTATATGCCTACGTGCTAAATCCTTTTATTCCTCCCCCTAAGGCCTACTCTAGCCCTTAAGTATTCCCTTCGCCCTATAGACCAATATATCCGTCGATTTTATTACCGACCTCCCTATCTACCGCTATAATAGCGTTAAGTTTTCTAATATCCTTATTATCGTCGACCGCCTTACGAAGATACGCTATTACGTCTTAATACCCTTAATAACCGTTAAAGATATTATTAACGCGTTCGTTTCCTACGTTTAGTCCCTTTATAGCACCCCGGCCTTTATTATTAGCGACTATAGCACTTAGTTTATTTCGGCTTTCTAATAATAGCTTAGTCGTCGCCTTAGTTACCGCCTTTACCTTAGCTCCGCCTACTACCCTTAGACCGACGGTTAGACCGAGATCGCGAACGCTTAGATAGAGGTTTACCTTTATTATTATACTACCTACCTTTAGGACGATTAGGTCGACCTTCTTCCCCTCGCTAAGTTTACTACTAATAATTAAGTCTTTAAATCTACCGGCTTTTTTCTTTTCTTCGCTAACTATAGCTTCTACCTAAAGCTTAGCACTAAGCCCTTTAGTCCCCCCCCGCCCGGTATAACCCCCTAGCAGCGGAAGGAATACCTCCGCGGTAACGTATTCGCTTCCCGTCTCTAGCGTTGTCTTTAACTTCCTCCGCGATGCGATCGAGGATGCTTAAGCCACTTAGGCTCGCTACGCGGACGCCTAGCGGACTCCCGCCCTAGCGTATTAGCCCGGCGATATAGTATTCCTTAGCACCCGCTAGATTTAGACCCTCCGCCCTATAAAGAAGCTCGACTATAAGCGGGAGGGCCTATATAAGGTCCTTAAGGTATACTAGACGGCGTGTCTTCTTCGCCTCCCTAAGGGCAGCCGCCTTTACCTTATTTTTTATTACTCCCTCTTTACTAAGACTTAGGAGCCCCTTTTGCCCGGCTAGTTAGAGCTTAACGTCCGGCCCGCCGATAATAGCGTTCTCCTTTCCCCCGGCGATAACGACGGCGATAACGCGTACCTTAAGTAAGAGTTTTCCTCTATCCTCGCGTAACGCTAGTACGCCTTTAGGAAGATTAAGTATCGCGTTTAATAGCGTTATAGCCCCCTTACGTAAGAGGACTCCTCCTGCTTTAACAGCTGCTAAGACGACCTTAAGGCTTTTTACGCCCTTAACCCGATTAAGCCTAAACCGGCCTTTTATACGGCCTTCCTTACGTCTTTACCTTCGCCTAAGTGATAATAAGTATAATTTATTAATATAATTTACGTTACGACGGCACGCGTTAGATTCTTAGTTTTACCCTTTGTTTTACCCTTTATTTCTCCTTATTCTTCTCTCGTTTTATATTAGGCCCGCTTTTAGGACTAGTTAATATAGATTCCCTTCGTTGTTATTAGCCTATTGCCCCTTTTAGGCGTTTAGGTCGAACGCCGATTTAAGGGGGATATACTATCATAGTGTTAGGTTATATTATATATCATCCTACGTAACCTCTATATCGGATATATAGACATTTAGACCTAGTCTATAGCTAAGTCCTTCGTGGATTAATAACAATTATATACCCCCCCTAAGCTCGTTCTCTTATATATACTAGATTTTAGTAGCGGGATATAGGCGCGCTAGGTGCACGCTGAAAAAGTAGGTTTACTATCTAAATAGCAATTTATTACTATGCAAATAGCAACACTCTTAATATATAGCTTTAGGGCGAGGCCGATAAGCTCGCCCTTTACTATACCGTTAATACTTAGATTAATCTTAAGGAAGGAATTTACCTTCTTTATACCCGCCCTTGCCTTTTTAGCTAAGCTAAGAACTAGATCGTCCGCGTATATATTAAGAGTATTACTATTTAGCCTAGTATAAATCTCTATTTAGCCTAATAATATATTTTTTTATACCTACGTATACCCTTAAAAACGCTTAACCCCGCACGCCTAGCCACGCCTATATAAATACAGTGCGTACATATAGCAAGCCGGGGACCGATTCTTTACGTATAAATACCCGGCTCTTTATTGCGTATCTAGCTCCCTACTGCGTGCCCTCTACTGCGTGCCCTCTACTGCGTGCTCTACTGCGTGCTCTACTGCGTGCCCTACTGCGTGCCCTCTACTGCGTGCCCTCTGCTGTGTGTGCGGCTCCTTAATGTGTGCCTTATGCCCGGCTGCGTGGCCTGCTGCGTGGCCTGCTGCGTGCTCTGCTGCGTGCCCTACTGCGTGCCCTCTGCTGCGTGCCCTCTGCTGTGTGTGCGGCTCCTTGATGTATGCTGCGTGGCCGGCTGCGTGGCCTGCTGCGTGGCCTGCTGCGTGCTCTGCTGCGTGCCCTCTACTGTGTGTGCGGCTCCTTAATGTATGCTTCGTGGCCGGCTGCGTGGCCGGCTGCGTGCCCTGCTGCGTGCCCTGCTGCGTGCTCTGCTGCGTGCCCTCTGCTATGTGTGCGGCTCGGCGGCTTCTCGATATATGATTCGTGCCCGGCTCCCGGCTGCGTGCCCTCTACTGCGTGCCTTACTGCGTGCTCTACTACGTGCTCTACTACGTGCCCTCTACTATATGTAGGGCTCCTTAATGTATAGTAGGTCTCTAAAAGTTACGATTAAACTCGCGTCCTCTACCTCGTATATAATATCGGCTAAATCCGATATTATAACTTAAGTCGGCTATAACTTCCTTAATTAATACCGTAATAGGCTAGCGAATGCATTATTCGCCTTATAAACGAACGAGGGTCTTTATAATATATAGCTCGGGTACCCCCGCCCGCGTTATTGCCCTTAAAGAGGGTATCTCGCTTAGAACTATGTCTAGGATCGCGTCGCGCTACGCGACGTAAATTAGTGCCCGGGATAACGACCGCTTTAGGCGCCTAAAGAAGCTTACTAACCGCGATAAAAGAGCTATCCTTCGATGCATCTCGAGCGACGCTTTTATATTAGCCTATTAGATTATTCTAGAAACTCGAATTAACTGCTCGGTCGCTACTCTTACGCGATACCGTAAGAAAGAGGGTATTATACACTTTAAAGCGCTCCGACGGTCGAAATTAAGCCTAGAGGTCGCTTAAAAAAGGATTCTTTTCGCGAGGCGCTATATTAATTTACCCTTAGATACGTAGAAAAGCTAGGTCTTTTCGGACGAGGCTTTAATTGCCTAAGGCGAGGGAGAGCGCTAGCAATAGGTATTTTGCAAATACGTACGTATTGCGCTAACCTTCCTCACGCATTAGCTAATTATCCTTAGGGCGAGAGACTTTAATAGGAGCACGTATAGCCTCGAGGTAAGCCGAAGAGAAATATACAAATGTTCTAGGGCGCTTTTTGCTTTTATAGGCGCACTTCTCTTATCGCCCTCCCGGGCGACCTAGCCGCGCCCTATAGGGCGTTACCGGCCGCGTTATCTATAAATGCCTGCAAGAGGCCCTTCTAACAATCCTCGAGCCCGGTTATACCTTTATCTAAGATAATACACCTATATACATAAGTCGTATAGTCTAAAACTGGCTGTATAACTTCCTTCGGGAGAATACGGTCGCGCCGGTAGACTAGCCGCAATACTCGCCCGATCTTAATCCGATCGAAAATCTATAGAAACTGCTTAAAAAACGGATTTACAAGCAATATCCGGAACTTAGATCAATGCCCTACAATTCACGCTCTTTATAATTGCTTTATAAGGGCGCGATGGAGGTTTAGAAAGAGCTTAAAGTTAACACGAGGAAAAGCCTAGTCTCGTCGATGCCTCGAAGGCTTCGGGCCGTAATCCGCGCTAATGGCTAGTATACTAAATACTTAAAATACCTCTATATACCTCTTCTCTTCCTCTATCGACTTATATTTTTTTTACTATTTATGCAGGCTATTATCTATTTTAAATAAATAAATATAATTTAGGTGGTAGGAATTAGTCCTGTACTCTTATATAGAGCTAATCGTAACTTTTGTTACCCTACTGTATGCTTCGTACCCGGCTGCGTGGCCTGCTGCGTAGGCTGCTGCGTAGGCTGCTGCGTGCCTTACTACGTAGCCTACTACGTGCTTAACGATGCGATTTAACGATGCGATTTAACGATGCGATTTAACGATGCGATTTAACGATGCGATTTAACGATGCGATTTAACGATGCGATTTAACGATGCGATACGACGATGCGACGATGCGAAGAATTAGCCTATAGCCTGCTAGGCATACGCACTATAATTAAGTAGGCGCGGCTAGTCGTAGGGGGTATAGGCGTTTTTTAGGTGTACGCAAAGTGTCACTAGGCTAAATAGAGATTTATACTAGTCTAAATAGTAATACTCTATATTAATAAGCAGCTTAGGAAGGGCTTTATCCGCCGCTCTACCTCCCTTACTACCGCCTTTATTATACTTACCCGTAAGCTTAGCGGGCTTTCTCTAAAGTCTAAGGCCGGTTCTATTTCTAAGGCTAGCTTTTCGTTCCCTTTAATAACGCCTTAATCCTTTAGATCCTTATCCGCGCTTATACCTCGCCCCTCGCCGGCTACCTTAGACGTAAAAAGACTGCTAGCCTCTACCGCCGGTCTTATATCTAGCCCGGCATATATAAGTCTATTTCTAGATTTATGCGGAATTATTATATATACTTACGTATTAAGTCCTTTCGTTCCTCCTCCTAAGGCTTGCTTTAGCCCTTAAGTATTCCCTTCGCCCTATAGACTAATATCTCTATCGACTCTATTACTAACCTCCCTATCTACCGCTATAACGGCGTTAAGTTCTTTAATATCCTTATTATCGTCGACCGCTATATAAAGATACGCTACTATATATTAATACCTTTAATAACTGTTAAAGACATTATTAACGCATTTATTTCCCGCGTTTAGTCTTTTTATAGCACCTTAGCCTCTATTATTAGCGACTATAGCACTTAGTTTATCTCGGCTTTCTAATAGTAGCTTAGTCGCTATCTTAATTACCGCTTTTACCTTAGCTCCGCTTACTACCTTTAGACCGACGGTTAGACTAAGATCGCGAACGCTTAGATAGAGGTTTACCTTCGTTGCTATATTACCTACCTTTAGGACGATTAAGTCGACCTTTTTCCCTTCGCTAAGTTTACTATTAATAATTAGGTCTTTAAATCTACCGGCCTTTCCCCTTTCTTCGCTAACTATAGCTTCTATTCGAAGCTTAGCATTAAGCCCTTTAGTCCCCCCCGCTTAATATAACCCCTTAGTAGCGGAAGGAATAGCGGAAGGAATACCTCTATAGTAACGCGCTCGCTTCCCGTCTTTAGCGTATCTTTAACTTCTTCCGCAATGCGATTAAAGATGCTTAGGCTATTTAAGCCCGCTATAAAGACGCCTAGCGGACTCCCGCCCTAGCGTATTAGCTAAGCGATATAGTATTCTTTAGCATTCGCTAGATCTAAACCCTTTGCCTTATAAAGAAGCTTGACTATAAACGGGAGGGCTTATATAAGTCCTTAAAGTATATGAGATAGCGTATTTTTTTCGCCTTCCTAAAGGTAGCCGCCTTTACCTTATATTCTATTATTCCTTCTTTACTAAGAACCTAAGAGCCTCTTTTGCCTAGCTAGTCTAAGCTTAACGTCCGGCCTACCGATAACGGCATTCTTATTTTCCTTAGCTATAACGACGGCGATAACGTATATCTTAAGTAGGAGTTTTCTTCTATCTTTATATAACGCTAGTACGCCTCGGGAAGATTAAACATCGCGTTTAATAGTATTATAGCCCTTTTACGTAAGAGGACTCCTCCTGCCTTAACGGCTGCTAGGACGACCTTAAGGCCTTTTACGCCTTTAACCGGACTAAACCTAAGCCGGCCTTTTATACGGCCTTCCTTACGTCTTTACCTTTGCCTTAGTAATGATAAATATAATTTATTAATATAATTCGCGTTACGGTAGTATGCGTTAGTTTCTTAGCCTAACCGTTTATCTTCTTCCTATTTATGTTTCGTTCTATATAAGTATTACTATTTATACGATATAAAATTGCTATTTATACAATAAATACCTAACTTCTTTACTTTTTCTACGTAACCCTATATGCCTAAGTCCCGCTAGTAAAATTAAGTATAGGTATATAGTAATTAAGAGAGCTAAGTAAATTATGCAAAGAATACTATTACCGTACCGTAATTTACCCTAAGGGCATATAGTAGAAGGCATATAGTAAGGCACGTATATTATATAGTAGAAGGCACGCAATAAAAGGCACGTAGTAGAAGGCACGTAGTAGGGCACGCAGCCGGGAGCCGGGTATAAAGCATATATTAAGGAGCCGTATATATATAGTAAAGAGCACGCAGTAGGGTACGTAATAGAAGGCACGCAGTAGGGCATATAGCATGTTAAGGAGCCGTATATATAGTAGAAGGCACGTAATAGAGGGCACGTAGTAGGGGGCATATAGCAAAGGGCATATAGTAAGGCACGTATAGCACGTAGTAAAGGGCACGTAGTAGAGTGCACGTAGTAGAGGGCATATAGTAGGGCATACAGCCGGGAGCTAGGCATAAAGCAGAGCCGTATACGTAGTAAAAGGCATATAGTAGAGGGTACGTAGTAGGGGGCACGTAGTAGAAGGCACGCAGTAAGGTATATAGTAGGGCACGCAGCCGGGAGCTAGGCATAAAGCATATATTAAGGAGCCGTATATATAGTAGAAGGCACGTAGTATACGTAGTAGGGCATATAGTAGGGCGCGTAGTAAAGGGCACGCAGTAAGACATATAGTAGGGCGCGTAGTAAAGGGCACGCAATAAGGTATATAGTAGAGAGCTAGGCATATACGTTATTTAAGCTCTTTACGCGCGCGCTTTGCTATAACTATTAAATTAAATTAAGGCTTAGCACGATTTACGCGGCCCTCTTATTAATTGCTATATACCTCTATATAATTTTAGTAGCCGGACTTAGGCACGCGGGGGCGCGTAGAAAAAACAGGGCTTAGATATATTTATTATACAAATAGCGATTTCGTGTTATATAAATAGCAATACTCTTCTATATTAGGCTTACTTTTAGGACCGATTAATACAGATTTCCTTTGTTTTTATTAGCTTATTGCCCCTTTTAAGCATTTAAGTCGAACGCCGATTTAAGGGAGTAATACGCTAAAGGCGGGCACTTAGCTAAGTGCCTACGGACTAGCAGTTAGTCCGGGCTCCGGCAGCCCTTATATCTCGTAGGATATGCCGGGTTACCTTTAATTTATTATCCTTCTTCTTTTATAGCACCCCCTTTGCCTAGTGCCTTCTTATTTATACTAAATAATAGTAATACCTTGCCTCTTCTTCGCCAACTATTAGAGAGGCCTTAAGCCCTCGCCTAAAGCGCTTTTTTAAGCCGCTTATAGCGACGCCTGTACTAGCGTTGCAATAGAGCGTTTAGCTCTTTAAGAAAGACGCTCCGTCTACCTTTAGACAAACTATCTTACTATTTTCGGCCTAGCCTACGTTAAGCTAGCGATAAGTAAAGCTAATTACTACTCTTTACTCCGTCTTAGCGCTTTAATAACGCGCCCTTTAACCTTACGATAACCTCTTTTAGTAAGTCTAAAAGCTATTAGACCTTTTCCCTTTTTCTATATATTCCTAAACTATTTCGCACTTATTCTAGGTAGTTAATAAATGTTTACGTATATTAACCCGATTTTTCCTATATACCGCTTGCCTTACTCTTACTTCGGCCTATACGTAACTCCCTCTTTTCCCTAAGGCCTCCCTCCCCTTAAGCTAGTATCTCTTTCGCCTCTATAAGCTATTTCGCCTCTTCGACCTTTTTCTTTTTAAGCTATCTTCTCCTCGAACTAATCTTTCCGCTCTTTCGTCTTTTGACCCTTTCTCTTTAAGCTATCTTCTCGAATTAATCTTCTACTCTTTCGTCTCTTTACGATGCCTACCTTTTTTCGCTACGGTAGAACCTATGCCTAAGCTATAAAGGACCGAGATGCCTCTTTTCGCTACGGTAGAAACTATACTAACGGCACTAATTAAGATACCTTCCGATCTTAGCGTTAAGCCTTAAGGGATAAGGATACCTATTAAGTTCGTATTAACAGCATTAACGAATTAGTATAAATGCCGTTACCTTAAGATAACGATAACGCCTTTTTTTCTTTTTATCGGGAATGTCGCTAATAAGAGAACGACCGTCGGCAATATTAAGAGACCGCTTAAGCCTTAAGGGACTAAGACTACCCCTCGAAGGACCGAGAGTTTTCCTCTCACCGCTGTAGAGCTTAAGATAACCGCCGCGAACGCTACGACCGGAACGATCGCCGCCTTACCTACTAAGGCGAAGAATATAATAAGTAAAAGGCGAGAGGAGCCTAAATTAGCCGTATAACGGTAGCTTCGCCGGCTTATATAATAGCTTCGCCGGCTGTTATTTTGCCTACTATTGCTAAAGCTTCGCCGCTTACTATTGCTAAGCCTTAATAGCAGTGTCTTTAACCTACCGGCAACCCGTCGCCCCCGGCCGTATTAAATACCTCTCCCGCCGCGGCCTTTATTCTTAGGAAATCCTTTTAATAACGTACTACAGTTAACGCCGGCTATACGACTATTTCTTAACCTACCGGTAAAGCGGCTCTTTCTCTTAAGGCCCCTTAGGGATCTATAATTTATCTTATTAAGACGATAGCTTCGCCGCCTCTCGCAACGATATCTTCGCCGCCTACTAAACGCCTCGTTGCGATATCTATAGAGCGCTTTATTGCGACGATGCCTTCGCCGTCTACTGCTTCTACTATTAACGCTAGCTATATAGCTATTTCCCAACCTACCGGTAAAGCGGCCCTTTCTCTTAAGGCCCCTTAGGAATCGCCTACTATATGCCTTATTCCGCCGCCTGCTATATGCCCTATTACGGCAATATCCTCGCCGCCTCTAGTAACGATAGCTCCGCCGCCTACTATACGCCTTCTTGCGATATCTATAGCGCGCTTTATTCCGCCGCCTGCTATATGCCCTATTATAGTAATATCTTCGCCGCCTCTTATAACTATAGTCCCGCCGCCTACTATACGCCTTATTGCGATATCTATAAAGCGCTCTATTACGACGATATCTTCGCCGCCTATTGCACGCCCTATTGTAATATCTATAGCACGCCTTATAGTGCCTTCGCCGTTTATAAAACCGCTTGCGGCAACGTCTTAGCCGCCTACTATACGCCCTATTGCGATATTAATAGTATGTTTTATTAAGACGATATCTTCGCCGCCTATTATGCCCCTAGCTTATAAGCCCTCTTTATGCCGAAGGTATAAAGCATCTTTCGCCTCTTAGAACGCTCTCTTTAAGCACCTTCGTCGGACTTATCCCGGCTAGAAGAAAGCGCCCGCCGCCGTTATTACGACTATTCCCGCGCCTGCTATTAACGATAACTTCGGCAAGCCGTCGCCTTTAGCCGAATTAAGCACTCCTTATACGACCGCTCTTACACCTGCTTTAGCCGTTATCGAAGCCGTCTATATAACTATTCTCGCGACTATTATTCGCCGCCTTATAGCCTCTCTTACGTTACCTACTACTATTATTAACGCCGGCTATACGATTATTCCTACGGCTACTCTTTTAGATAAATTGCCGTAGTAGTATCTTCTTCCTACCGGTAAGTTATCGCTATAGCAACTTCTTCCTACCGGCAACTTCTCGCCGTAGCGATACCTTTAAGCTACTAACGCCTTCGGTAAACCGCCGCCGCCGTAACAATGCTTTTAACCTATACGAGTAGTATTATTAACCCGCCGGCCTTATGCTCCTTAGGGCACCGATTAGCGCCGTCTTAGACGCTCGTAGTAAGACTATTCTACTATACGCCTTAAGCACGATTAGAGAGCAGTATCCTATTGCTCCGCTACCTAAAGAACTCGCCGTTATATGCCCCCTTTTAGCGATTAAGGAATTAGATTTAGATATTAAATAGTTAATGATAATTGCGTACTATAACTTATTAGCAAAGGAATATAAATCGGAGGATTAATTAACCTTATAATTAAAGGTCTTAATTTAGTTTATCCCCTTATGTTTAGTCAGGTAGTTAGTTATTTATTTATTCCTACTAAGGTTAGTAGAGGTTCCCTTTTTAAGGGCTGTATTATAATACGCTAAAGGCGGGCACCTAGCTAAGTGCCTACGGACTAGCAGTTAGTCCGGGCTCCGGTAGCCCCTATATCTCGTAGGGTATACCGGGCTACCGCTAATTTATTATCCTTCTTCTTTTATAGTACCCCCTTTGCCTAATGCCCTCTTATTTACACTAAGGGGATATACTATTACGGTATTAGGTTATATTATATATGATATAGCTAGCTTTTAATAGCCGCCGATAAGTTCCTTCTTAGTTTTTATTTAATCCCGTCTCGCTTTAAGAAAAAGAAGAGTTACGTTAAGCAATAGTATATTAATAACGTAACCGATAACCTTCGTAATAACCCTCGTAATCCCTTTTAATAACTCTATGTATTCTATTTAGATTATATAAGAGTATTACTATTTGCCTAAGTATAAATCTCTATTTGCCTAAGTGATACTTCCGGTACCCCCTTAAAATGCCTAACCCCCCCCGCCTAGCCGCGCCCACTTATTTACAGTGCGTATGCCTAGCAGGCTGTAGGCTAATTCTTCGCATCGCATCGTTAAATCGCATCGTTAAATCGCATCGTTAAATCGCATCGTCACGCATCTCGCCGCATCACATCGCTCTAGCTAACGAGGCTCTAAGGCACGTAGCATAGCACGCAGTAGGGAGCCGGGCACGAAGCATACATTAAGGAGCCGCGCACTAGTAGGGCACGCAGTAGGGCACGCAGTAGGGCACGCAGTAGGGCACGCAGTAGGGCACGCAGTAGAGGACACGCAGCCGGGAGCCGGGCACGAATCATACATCGAGAAGCCGCCGAGCCGCACATACAGCAGAGGGCACGCAGTAGGGCACGCAGTAGGGCACGCAGCCGGGCATAAAGCATACATTAAGGAGCCGCGCACGCAGTAAAGGGCACGCAATAGAGGGCACGCAGTAGGGCACGAAGCATATATTAAGGAGCCACGCACGCAGCAGAGGGCACGCAGCCGGGCACGAAGCATACATTAAGGAGCCGCGCACGTAGTAGAGGACACGCAATAGAGGGCGCGCAGTATGGCACGCAGTAGAGGGCGCGCAGCAGGGCACGCAGTAGGTCACGCAGTAGGGCACGCAGTAGGGAGCGCGTAGACGGATATTCGTACGTAAAGAATTATTAATCTACGGCCTGCTATAAATACGCACTGTATTTATATAGGCGCGGCTAGGCGCGGGGGGTTAGGCGTTTTCCGGGGTATACGTAGGCTATTAAAAAAATATCACTTAGGCAAATAGAGATTTATACTTAGGCAAATAGTAATACTCTTATATAATATCGAGCCTTATCGATAACCCTAACCCTCTTATTCCTATACTAAAAGTAAATAAGCCTAATAATAACCCTTTTCCTAATTAGCTAGACGGTATTAATATCTTTAGTTTATACTATAAGAAAGCTAATATTATATTCTAAGAGATAAATATCGCCTACGATAATATAAATAAAAAAGCAGTTACGACTTATATAGCTAGATTTATTATTACTAATGCAGGCTTAAGTATTTATAGATATAAGCTATTTCTAGACTTCTAAAAGCACTTTAACGGGTAGACGGAAGCTATTTAAAACCGGGTGGATAAATACTTTAAGAAGGCCTTTAAATCCTTCTTATAGACCTATAGAATCTAGACCGGCGTTAAGAATATCAGCTATATAGCATCGTTTCTAATGCTTTAGCGCTAATAGATTCCCCCGATCTAGCCTAAAGACGAACTAACTTTGGATTAATCGTCTTTCCATAATAATCGCATTAAAGAGAATATAAGGAATATATCCGTTACGGCCTTAGCCGCTATAACTAACCCCCTTTCCTTAGTTATCATAAATATAGCCTTAATAGCGCCTCTTAATGCCTTAACCCCGGCTCTTAAAGCAACCTTTACGACGGCACTATTAACGCCCGCGGCTATCCATCTTACGCCTTTAGCCGCCCCGGCAGTTATATTCGCGCTAGAACCCTCTTTTGCCTTAATAGCCTGAGTATATACTACCTTTATTAATCCCGTCTTATACCTATAAGACTAAATGCCCGGTATATTCCTAAACCCTTAGGCCGCTCTATTCCGTAATATATCTAAAACGTTAATAATACTTTACCCGACTTTATATTAGTTTATAGCTAAGACCCCTTTAGTTAATATAATGTTTTAGGCAGCCTATACGGTAGTCCTGCTATATAACGTTTTAAACGAGGAAATAAACGCCGACCTCCTATAGAAGTTTATTAAACTATTAGATAAAAGCAAGAACTATATAAGCGAGCCGTACGATATCCTTTATAATAAAGTGTATATCTTTATAAACGTATATTATAGTTAAAGCCCGGCTAGGCTATTTTTACGCACTCTTCCTACGGATTCTTACTAGGTAAGCCTAAACCTACTATATATAGTATATAAAGTAAGACTATATATTTAGGTAAGCCTACGACCTACTAAAAGCTTACTTTAATACTAAAGTAAATTACTAATACTATTAGGTAGATTAGACTACTACGATATTTAAAAAGCTATAAATAGAGTATTTTAATAAGACCTAATAGGAAGTCCTATAGACTCTTTTTAATAAACTATAACGATATTAACGCGCCTTAGGATTTAAGTTCGCCGGAGACCTCCCCTTTCGCACTACCTTACTTAACGCGTGCTAAAACGTCCTAGAATTATGCTATACGCTATATAACCCCCCTTAGACCGTAGAGAAGCTATTCTCTACGCTACGTTCCTCCTTAAAGACCTATGTATCTATATAAGCCGAGAACGGTATATCGGGCACGTTTATATAATATCGTAGTAAGGTAATAAATATAATTTATTAAGCGTATTTTATACCGACCGAAGATATATTAACAACCGTAGTAACGGCCGTAGATTTAGCAAAAGCAGCGGATAAGGCTACTATAGCCTTTATAGCGGCGGTAGTATCTATTATAGCACTAAGTAATAGCTAGATAACCTAATTGTTTTATAAAGAGGAGAAGAACTATAGAGGCTAAGGGGTTATTTATATATAGGACTCTATATTACGTAGTATATTACTATATACTATACTATATAAAAAAGTTTTATAATAGTACTCCCCGTTTAGAGACGATTTAGTCCTTAAATCGCTAAGAAATTATCGCAATCGGTTGCTAGAAATATCTTTAAGGGCGGGCCTAATCTAAAGGGCCGGGCTTATCCGGATTGCATTTATAAAAGCGTTAAATAGCTTTAGGATAACCTCTTTAGTTATCTTCGGGCTATTAGGTCGGGTTTTAGTAATATTTCTATTTAATTAGATAAGTTAGAGTCCGGGCTTTATTATCGTATACGTTAAGGATCTTTTTAAATTCCTATATTTCTTCGATATTGCCGTCGTTATCGCGTTCCGCGATACGGCTTACGATATTACGTCGTTTATTTAAATTAATCTATGCCTAGCCTAATATTATTTCCGGTATCTAAAGCTATACCTTAGACGTATAAAAGGACTTATTAACCTAGATATACTTAGGGAGGTTAATAGCTATAGCGCTTTAGTAGACTTTAAGAATAAGATAAGGGCTATCCTATTCATCGTCCTATTTCTTCTTTAAGCGATTAGTAGCTATATTCTTTAATAAAACTATAACTATATTACCGGGCTAGAAGAAGGAACCTTTATCCCGCTTTATATTAGTGGTATTTTTTATATCTTTATTATAAGGCTTATGCGAGAGCTTAAAGCTAGGCGAGGATGCGATTAAAGCGGCTAGCTATTACGTCTACGCGAAGCAATTCCTTTTTCGCCTATAAGGAGAGAGTTAAAGGTCGAAGACCTATAGGTTTGATACTAAGATAGGGGTTAAAGCTATAGTTAATAAAGAATAGAGAAATATTAATTATTTCGTTTACTTAATTATTTATTGCGCATTCCGCGAGCCGGAGCTAATCGACCTAATTATCTTAGGTAAAACTAATAAAGGCTTAAAGATATTTCTTTATTATAGCGTTAACGATTTCGGTCTAACTATTAGTCTTTAGGTATTATGCTAAGCTTAGTTTTAGAGTATTGCTATTTGTACAATACTAAATGTCTAATCGCACGATAACCCCGTTTTTCCCTAGCCTTAATCCCGCTATGCCCCGCTATACGATTTGGCTTATATAGCCTAGCGCCGCGGGGAGTCACTATATTAGTGACCTAGGCGGAGTAAGAAAACTCCGCGAGCCCTACGTTAGTACCGTTAGCGTAACGGCCTTTGACTAAAAAGGAAAAGGTAGCCTAGTCTTTAACGTAGGCGTAACCGGTAATGCCCTTAACGGCTATAGGAGGCAGCTTCTTAATAGTGTGCGGCAAATGCTATAGTAGATCCTAATTAATTATAGGCTTACCGTATCCGGTGTCCGGATAGATCTTAAACGCCTTCTTAAACGGCTTGCCTATAATCTTAATCCTTATATAGGAAAATAGAACGGGCATACCCTCGTTATCTCGATAAAGGGGTTAGGGCATAGGCTTAAGAATATATAGGGAGTCGAGAAGAGACGTAGGGCCTACGGCCTCGGCTAGATAAACTAGCTCGGCTATTAAGGACATAGGGCTAGGAGGAGCGGTTACTTTATAAAAAGCCGAGGGAGGTATAACGACTAAAGGGGTAAAGCATTAGCTTAAGATAATGCCCTTATGCACCTAGGTGTAGCCGTTAGTAGCTAGGTGCTAAAAGAGGAGGTTTTATAACGGAAAACTAGTCTTATAATAGCGATATTTAGCGGGTTTCGGGGCTATTGTCTCTTTAGCAAGCTATTGCTTTAAAACGCAGCACTTAGCGCAAATATACTCGTCTAGAATAGAGGCGAGGGGGAAGCATCGATCGTAGGTAGCGCACTTAAAAAGGCCTTTATCGGGCAAGGCATACGTCGTTATACAGCCGACGAAGTAGGCCTTAGAGAGGTCTAAGTTAAAACGAATAAAGCTTTAATCGTCCTTAGAGGCTTCGTCGCTTACCTTACTGCTACTTAGGGCGGGGGCCTCGCTAGCTTAGTACTTTAATTTAAAGCGTACCTACTTCTTTACTTTTTCCTCTCTATATATATCTCTTTATCCTATAGGGCGGCGACTATCTTAATCCCGGCGATAGGGAGCTTAATTATTACGACGATCGTTATTACGATAATCGTCGGGGCGGTTATTATACTCGCGGCGGTCGTAGTCGCGGGTAGAAGGCCTAGTATAACGACGGTTGCTTTAGCCGCGGCTGCTATTAAAACGGCGAGTGTCTCGCTTATAGTCTCTATTATAATTATTATTATAGCGGCGGGAGTCGCGACGGTTATAGTCGCGGTCGCGGCGGTCGAAGCTATAGGAGTCGTTACGGCGAGAGTCTCGAGAGATATACCGGTTAAGAGACGCGGTAATAAAAGGCTTCCTCTCTTCGATTTCCTAGATCTACTTCTTAATAAAAGTCTTTTTATTAGGTAGCGGAAGGAGGGAAGCGATTTACGCGGCAATAATTCTATAAAAGGTCTAAATAATCTAATAGTCTTTTTTAAGGCGAAGCTATCGTACGAGTAAAACCTTCCGTTAGATCTACTATAGGAGGGATAACTCTCTTAGTTTCTATATAGAGATAGTATATTCTCCGCTATATAGCTTATAGGAGATTTCTATATTAAGGTAGCTAAACCTTTTAGTAAGCTTCTTTATAAAGGTTATAAAAGATATAGATCGTAGACGGTATCGCTAAGCGACGGAAAGTTTACTTATATATTAACTAAGCGTACTCCCGCTAAAGAACGATAGGTAGAAAAGATAGAGTATATAAAGGTCTTTATCGTAATAGAGTTAAAGACGCTTATAAAATAGATAGACGTTAGTATAAGTATTCTTCCCGTCGACTTAAGCGATTAGCCTAAAGTAACGTAGGTCCCTCTTATCTAGGTTAAACACTCTTATATTATCTCTCTTAAGACGTTTTGCTATAGCTTCGTCGGGGGCTAACGCCTTTAAGGGATAAGAGAAAGTGGAGTTCTTACGATAAAGACGAGCGTTTAAAGGCTAGCCTATGCTAGCGCTATACCTACTTAAGTCGGAAGAGTTACCGTCTAGCTAGCCGGAATCCGGCAAACGATAGGGAGGCTAGCGTTTAGGTAGCTAACGAGACGAAGAGGGGACTTAATCCTAAGAGCCGGAGGCTCTACGTATAGGGGGATTAAGGCCGGAGAGGTTATTATCCGGAAGCATAAGAGTAAGTTATAGACGATACCGGGCGGGAATCGGGTAGCGAATTATAATAAAAGGAGTCTTAGTTAAAGGTATACCTAAGGGTTTATTTAAAATATCCCGAAGATTTCGCCTCTATAGGGTATATATATCGAGGTAGAACTCTTTAGCCGTTATTTTATTAAGATAGACTTAGAATTTAAGGTAATCCTTTATAAAACGATAGATAAGATTAACTACTTCTTAAATATAGAGAATATCTCTATCGGTAAAGGTTTATAGGATAAGCTTAGTAGGATTATTAAGAATTAAGCGGTTAAAACGTATACTCTATCCTACGACCCGCTTATAGAGGTTATTATTAAGAATCGCGGCCGCTAAGTTACTAAGCTCGTCGGGTTAATTCTAAGAGTATCGGTTAAAGCGACGACGTTAGGGCGGCGGGATATAAGCATCCTAAGACCGATTCTATAACGCAGCTACCCGCGCAACTATAGAGCCGGGAGATAGGGATATATGCACAATAGATAATGCATTTTAGCTCGGGGACTATTCGGCTATTAGTTGCTAACTAGTCCCCGACAACCCCTCTCGAGGCCTTAGGGTATATCCCTAAGGCCCCGATATATCTTAGAAGGGGGGCAAGCTTTAGTCTTGCTATAAGAGGGCAACCGCATTGCAATAAAGGATTATTCGTACTTTTGACTATCGTTCCTACCTTTCTAAACGTACCTCTAGTCTATCTTCTTATAATTTCTAAAGCTTTCCTAGCGTCTAAGGCGTCCGCCCTAGAAGGGGGGGATAATTATAACGCAGCTACCCGCGCAACTATAGAGCCGGGAGATAGGGATATATACACGATAGATAATGCATTTTAGCTCGGGGACCATTCGGCTATTAGTCGCCAACTAGTCCCTAATAACCCCTCTCGAGGCCTAAGGGTATATCCCTAAGGCCCCGACATATCTTAGAAGGGGGGCAAGCTTTAGTCTTACCACGAGAGGGCAACCGCATTGCAATAAAGGATTATTCATACTTTTAACTATCGTTCCTACCTTTCTAAACGTACCTCTAGTCTGTCTTCTCACAGATTCTTATCGGAGAACTAATCGTCGTCGGGAGGAAGAGAGTTTTCGCGATCGCGAGAATTTGCCTTATTAGCCTAGGCATAGTCTTCTACGTCCCGAGCTATACTTACTAAAAAACAAAGAGCTTATAGCGAAGGTAAAGAACGTAAGGTACGATAATGCGAGGAAGTAAAAAGAATCGTGTGTATAGAGAGTAAGGCGAAAGGCATATAAAAGTATATAAGCGAGAAATTTTTTTTCGCCTTATAAGAAAATAAGAAGAACTTCTCGTAGCAATAGAAGAAAGATATAGATTAGCTATAATACTTCCTAAATAGCGTATAAGGCTATCGTAAAGCCGTTAAGGCGTTAAGACTAAAGGCGACGGCGATTAGCTAACGGTAGGCTTTACTATCGAAGATCGGACGTAAAACGTATAGAAAATTACGGGGGGTTCGTCCTAAGTGAGATAGGCGTATACTATAAGTTTAAGCTTACGTAACGTCCTTATATAACGCTCCGAAGGCGATGCTAATAAGAACCTTACGGATCTTTAGTCTTACCGGAAAGAGGGCAAGGTATTACTACTATATAGTATAGGGAAAAATAGGCATTAGGCAAAGGGTGCGTATATAAGAAGAAGGATGATAATTATAGGTGGCCCGGCATGCCCTACGAACTATAGGGCTGCCGGAGCCCGGACTATCTACTAATCCGTAGGCACCTAATAGGTGCCCTGCCTTTACGCATTAAGGGCTTAAGGGAATAATTTCCTAAGGGTCACGCTTAGGTTATAACAACTAAAGGGATAAGGTAATAAAGCTACTAAGACTATATTTATAAAGCTAGGGATCGCGATAGGGCGCAATAGGGGATAGAATAAACTATTACGGCACTAGGTAATAGCTAGATAACCTTATTGTTTTATAAAGAGGAGAAGAACTATAGAGGCTAAAGGGTTGTTTATATATAGGACTATATATTACATAGTATATTACTATATACTATGTTATATAATATAGTACTATAATATTCGTACTCGCTTTATAAATGTCTCGTAAAGCTTAAAATAATTAAAGAAAAGAGATTAATAATTAATATTATATCTCTTCGATAGTTATACGAGTAGCGTAAGATTATAAAGATCCGTTAGATTAACGGCGATAATAACCCGGCCGATCCTATAATAAATGCATTACCTAACTAAGGCCTTTAACGCTTTATAGACACTAATAGCTTAACTATTCGGATAGAGGCATATATTCTACGCCCCTAAGTTCCCCTTTAGGACTCTCTTTTATTTATACTTATATATTGTATTTATTAGACCCCTTTAGTCTAATACGCGTTATCCTTACGATTAAGAAGGTTGCTTAGCAGTTAGAAAGAAAGACTACTAGTATAGGAATATAGTTATATAACTAAGGGATATATTATTTTTATTATTTTTATATTTTTTATTATCTTTATTATCTTTATTATCTTTATTATCTTTATTATCTTTATTATCTTTATTATCTTTATTATCTTTATTATCTTTATTATCTTTATTATCTTTATTATCTTTATTATCTTTATTATCTTTATTATCTTTATTATCTTTATTATCTTTATTATCTTTATTATCTTTATTATCTTTATTATCTTTATTATCTTTATTATCTTTATTATCTTTATTATAGGAATAAGAGATAAGGGATACATATGAAGCAATTGCAGCTACGTAATCCCACGTGATTACATACGTATAACGAGGCTACGTTACCTATAAAGGGGCCCCCTTTCCCCTTCTTCCTAGCTAGACAAGACATATAGAACACACACAATAGAACGAGTTTTTGCGAATGTAAATGCAGGAGATACCTACTAACACTAACTAGTATTCGTAAGGCTTAAACACTAACAGTAAGGCAGAAGAGGTAGATCTTAATCTTCGAACGTGTTATAAATCTTTATTAAACCGGCTCCGGCTTAATAATCCTGTTTTATACACTTAGAGAGGGTTATCTACGCTAAGAATAAAAAGACTTTACCTTTTAAGTATAGCTCGCCTCTAGGGGTTACGTATAGATCTTCTTTAAGCTTCCCGCTAACCGATTACCGCTTTAAAAGAAGAAGAGTAGCACTAGTAGGAAGTGCGTCTATTAACGCCGACCGCTTCGCGAAGAACCTCGCGATAACAATAAACTCGATTCCTTTTTTAGCTAGTTTAAGACCTATCAACCGCCGAAGGGCTCTTCCGCTTCCTTAAGAAAAGCTCTTCTAAAGGCACGATAAACACTCCCGAATCTATAGGATATTCGATTAATATATAAGCTATTTAATTATCCGACCAGACGCGTAAAAACCCTTACGTAATAACTAAAAGCCCGCCGCCTACTTCCGATAAAGCATCGCGAAGACCTTCGCGACCCGATAAATACCCCGCCGTCTTCCGACCTAGCACGAGAATATAGTCCGCTTGCTGCCTTAAGCCACGAACGAGAATATAGTCCGCTTACTGCTTTAAAGCCCCCCCCCCGAAAACATAGTCCGCTTACTGCTTTAAAGCCCCCCCGAAAATATAGTCCGCTTACTGCTTTAAAGCCCCTTAAAAACATAGTCCGCTTACTACTTTAAGCCCCCCCCCTTAAGAAAATATAGTCCGCTTGCTGCTTTAAGCCCCCCCCCCTTAAGAATACAATAACGGCTCTATCGGCACCCGGCACTATAAAGCCAGCTCTCTCGCTAACGCTTAAGATAACGCTTTCGGCAACGCTTAAAACAACGCTTTCGGCAACGCTAAATCCGGCCCTAACGCTAAAGAGGACGCTTCCGGCAGTCGTTTCCGGCAGTCTTAGCGATAGCAATAATAGCGGCTCCGCAACCGTTAAAAAAACAAGCTCCTATAGTTATTTTTTTATTTTTCCGCCGCTCCGCAAACGACTTATACGCTCCGCTAAGTAGATAAACCGCTCCGTAAACGACTTACACGCTCCGCTAAGCAGATAAAAGCTCCGCTAAAGCATACGCACGACGCTTTCGGCAATATTAATCTAATAACCGAAGTCTATAGCCGTAGTTAAATACTCCGCTAGCCGAATCCGCAGCCGTAGTTAAACGCTCCGCTAAGCCGGCTAAGCCGGCCGTTAATACAATAGCCGAAGTCCGTAGCTATAGTTAAACGCTCCGCTAAACCCGGCAAAACCGCCTTTGCCCCGATAGACGCCTAGTGTAGGGAAAGATAGCATAAGGCAAAGGGTGCGTGTGTAAGAAGAAGGATAATGAATTGCAGGTGGCCCGGCATGCCCTACGAGTTATAGGGCTGCCGGAGCCCGGACTATCTACTAATCCGCAGGCACCTATTAGGTGCCCTGCCTTTGCGTATTATAATGCCGGCCCGAAAAAAAAACGAGCCCCTACTATCCTTAGTAGAATAAAACAAAATAAAACAAAGAACTAATTAAGAAGGAAAAAACAATTTAGAGCAACGTAACGCGATCCTTTTAATCTATACTCCTTTGCTCTATGCGTTACTATAGGATCTTTTCCTAACTAAATAATTAGATCGATGTCCTTTAATTAATCGTAGCTAAGGCAGCGCCGACGGAACGCGTAGTGCGCTTTAAGGCAAATTCTATAATTGCTTCCTAGGAAATAGCGCTAGCGGGGACCTATTAATCGTAGGCGGCCCCCTAGCCCTTCTAGCGGATTTAATACTTAGTGACGGGCGTCTTTAACCGGCTAATGCGGCGCTTGCGAGATTTAAGTATACGCTCGAGCTCGTAGTGCTCGTCGCCCTCGCCTAAGACGTTATCGAGATCTTACGCTACTTTAACCGCGCCGGGTTTATCTTCCTCGAAGCATCTATCGTACGCGGGCTTTAAATGCTCTACCGAGATAATTAGATAGATTCGAATATAAGCGGGTAAGTTAAGCTTAGCTACGAGGTCGTTAACTATTCTTTTAATAAGGAAGGGCCCCTCCTTCTAACGGGACTATTTCTTCGCGGGCTAAGATAGTTCGTAATAACTATAATGCAACTTAAGGTATACCTTATCGCTAGCTTAAAGGTAGATCTAGCGATATTTGCCGTCGTAACGGCGTTTAGCTTTTATCGCCGCGAGGTCTATTATAAAACCGGCCTATCGTCTTACCGCTTCCCGTAAATAAAGGAGGTCGTCCGCAACGGAGACGTCGTCGGCCTCGAGAGGGGAGCGGAGATCGTAACCGAAGATATAATTATACGCGGAGATACGGGTGCTAGCGTTAAAGGCCGAATTTAGGTTCTATTGTAAGGCAGGCAAAAGCAATTTCTAATTAAGGTCTAGGTCCTTAATATAGGCTATCCTTAATGCGATTTCGACCGTCTAATTGCGACGCTCTACTAGGCTATCGGCCTAAAGGTAGTATGCTATAGTTATAGCGATTTTAGTCCTAAAGGACTTCTATAGTAAACGCTAAACCTTAGCATTAAAGCGTCTATCGCGATTACTAATAATAGTAGATGGCATTCCTTAGTCCGTAAGTAAAAGAAGCCGAGAAAGGGATACGCCTTAGTTCGTCGTAGAGTACTTAGCGTTTCCGGGGACTAAAAGACAACGTTTGCTAGCTAGGTAGGTTACTATAAGCAGCGAGTTAAAGGTATCGAAGCTCGAGATAGCCTAAGGCGAAGAGGCGGAGGATATAACGGGCATATCCGTAATAAAGTCTATTCTAATAGAACGTATAGATTAAACCGGGGCCTAGATAGGCTTATAGGAGCCTGCGAGTAGCTAGCGGTCTATCTATCCTAGATAGTAAGCCTTATAAGCCGTAATATACTTCTTAACTTTAGAAGTTAGGTTCCGGATAGAGTAGCGCTTAAGGTCCTATAGTATATAAGTAGTCCCGAAGTGATTTTTCGTATTATATACGGCCGCTAGCATAGGCGATACTATAGAGGCGGGGATATAGAGGCGGAGGTAACTATTACGACCCTCGTGATAGAGCAGCTAGTCCTAAAGAAGGAAAGTAATACCGCGCCTTTTAAGGCGTAGAAGGGCTACCTTACGCTTATCCTAGCTAAAGGCGGCACCTAGAACGGGCGTAAGAGGAAGAGGAGTGCCGTTAGGGTCGGGCGTAGAAGCCGTAGTAGCCGGCGCGGCTAGGTCGTCGGAAAGCATGCCGATAATCTTAAAGAAGTGCGGGTTAAAGGCATAACTAGTAACGAATTAAGTCTTTATCCTAGGATCTATAACGGCTTTAGATATAAGCAGTACGTCGTTAAGCGCGGTATAGTTAAGGCGGCAACGGTCGGGGATAAGATCCGTTTCTTAAGCGGCTAGCCTACTAAAGGCGTTAGGGATAAGGTTATCCTTACCGGGCATATAATAAATCTTAAGATTAAATTGCGAAAGGTAGATAGAAGCAACTATTAGTCGACGGTTGCTACGGTCGGCGCTAGACGTATTAAGTATACGCTTCTTATAAATCTGCTTTATAGCGGAGTAATCCGTAAGGACTATAAGCGGTAGAGTTAATAACTAGATTATAGTTCGCATTTTCTTAGTTGCTTAGATAAGATAGGCAACTTCTAGCTTAGATAGACTATAGTTCCGTTCGGCGGGGGTAAGTACTTAAGAGAGGAAGCATATAGGCATTATCTATTTTATAGGGATCGGCTAGCCTATAACCTAAGTAGAGTCGTTTAAGAGATAATAGAATACCGCTTTAAAGCCGCGCTAGAGAGAGGCGTCGATCTAAGCGAATAGCTTCTTAGCTAGGTTAAGGTAGTATAATATCCGTCCCGACGCGATTTCGGCTTAGAGGGCCTAAAAGGATAGCTTCTCCGCAGCTATAGGTAGGAAGGCAGTATTCTATATAAAAGCTTTATAGCGATTTAGGTTCCCGTCGGTTACTTTACTAAGCGCGCGGCTTAAAGCGAGGAGAGCCGTCTTCCGGGCTTAGAGAGGTTCGACGAGGGGGCTAAAGTAAGGGATCTTCGATTATATAAAACCTACTGCGCCGATATAATGCTTAAGTTTCTATAAGGTATTCGGGAATTCGAGTTTTATAAACGCGGCTATACGGTCCTCTAACGTACGTATGCTAAATGCATCGATATAATGCCCGAGAAGGTATACGGATAGGTAACTAATCTAGCTCTTCGTTAGGGATATAGTTAGGTTAAGCTTAGCAAATAGTTCTATAATAGTCTAAAGGTAATAAAGATAATCTACCTAAGTGCGCGAATAAATTACGATATCGTTAATAAACACACGGGAGAAGGCTTAGTAAGGTCGGAGAATACGGTCTATATATCTCTAGGCGTAGGTAGGGCTATTCCGAAATCTAATCGGCGCTATAGTAAGATTCTTAAGTCTACGGTAGTTAGTAACGGTAAACCGGTTGCGATAGTTATAACGCACGCCGAATTAGTAGAAGAATAAAGTTACGTCGATAATAGTAATATACTCGGCTTTTAGTAGCTCGGCGATAATGCTTTTTTAAAGAGGAAGTAGATAGGCGTCGGGGACTATAACGCCGTTTATTCTACGTATATCTATAACGGCGCGGCCCTTCGTAATACCTCGAGAGGTGCGCTAGATAATAAAGACGGGCGCCGCGAAAGGCGTTAGTTACGTAGTCTATTCTATGCGATTCTACTAGTATAGTTTATCGAAGGTCTTATTAATAATCGTACGGTCGCGGAGTCCTTACGGGTAAAGACGTTAGGCAATCTTCTAATACTACTATCCGTCGACGAAAGGAACGGTAAGCTCTTTACTAAGTTAGATAACGGCTATACCTATATCTTTCTTAAGAGAGGGGAAACGCTAGAAGAGCTTAATACCTTTATCGATAAAGCGAGGGTCTCCGGCGTAAATGTAAATACCCTCCTCGGTAATATACTCCGGAAGGGAGCTTAGCTTTTAAGCTCGGCGCTAGAAGGGGACTACGTTAGGCTCCGGGAAGGGCGCTACGGAAGGGAAGTCGACCTAATTAACGAGGGGAGGCGCTAGAGCTGCCGGCTGCGAAGCGGCCGAGATAATATAAGAGGAAAATATAACGGATACTAAGATATTAAAGCTACTGCCGATTATAAGAACTTACTAAAGGTCGGCAGCCGAAGAAGAGGCTATAGAAGGGTTAAAAGCTACTATAGCTAGAGAGGCAGTAGTTAAGGCTTAGAGGGCGGAAGTCTATAATAGGACTATAAGGAATCCTAAATTATAGCACTCTAAAATCTAGCTAAGTCGCTGCTTACGTAAGATAACTACGTCTTCGGCGGAGTTATTAATTATAGCGACGCTAGGGAAAGAGGAATTATCTACGATAGCGTGCGCGGCTAGGTCGTAAGAGGAATAAAAGGCGTACGGCCGGCTTTTAGGGATTTCTTTTTAAGAGGCGGGCATAATAATAGTTTAACCGGTAGGAACTAGGGTTTTTCGGACGGCTTAGACGCGACGCACTATATCCCGGCTAGGACGATAGATATTAAAAGGGATCTTAAAGTCCTAGAGAGTGCCGATGCGGATTATATCTAATCCGTAGTCGACGTTGCTAAGGTACGGTTTAAGGAAAGCATTCCTAAGCAGGGCGCCTATAGCGACCTTTATAACCTAGGCGGAGTAAGAAAACTCCGCGAGCCTTATATCGGAACCGTTAGCGTAGCGGCCTCGGACTAAAAAAGAAAAGGTAGCTTAGTCTTCGACGTAGGCGTAACCGGTAATGCCCTTAACGGCTATAGGAGGCAGCTTCTTAATAGTATATAGAAGGTCCCGATTAATTATAGGCTTACCGCATCCGGTGTCCGGATAGATCTTAAACGCCTTCTTAGACGGCTTGCCTATAATCTTAATCCTTATATAGGAGAAAGGAACGGGCATGCCTTCGTTATCTCGATAAAGGGGTTAGGGCATAGGCTTAAGGATAGATAAGGAGTCGAGGAGAGACGTAGGGCCTACGGCCTCGGCTAGATAAACTAGCTCGGCTGTTAAGGACGTAGGGCTAGGAGGAGCGGTTACTTTATAAGAAGCCGATAGAGGTATAACGACTAGAGGGGTAAAGCATTAGCTTAGGATAATGCCCTTACGCACCTAGGTATAGCCGTTAGTAGCTAGGTGCTAAAAGAGGAGGTTTCGTAACGGAAAGCTAGTCTTATAACGGCGATATTTAGCGGGTTTTAGGGCTATTGTCTCCTTAGCTAGCTGCTGCTTTAAAACGTAGCACTTAGCGCGAATATGCTTATTTAAAACAGAGGCGAGGGGGAAGCATTAATCGTAGGTAGCGTACTTAAAAAGGCCTTTATTAGGTAAGGCATACGTCGTTATACAACCGACGAAGTAGGCCTTAGAGAGGTCTAAGTTAAAACGAATAGAACTCTAATCGTCCTTAGAGGCTTCGTCGCCTGCCTTACTGCCACTCGGGGCGGGGGCCTTACTAGCTTAGTACTTCGATTTAAAGCGCACCTGCTTCTTTACTTTTTCCTCTTTATATATATCTCTTTATCCGGCGGGGCGGCGACCGTCTTAATCCCGGCGACGGGGAGCTTAGTCGTTACGACGATCGTTATTACGACGGTCGTTAGGGCGGCGATTATACTCGCGGCGGTTATAGTCGCGGGTAGAAGGCCCGGCATAGCGATAGTTGCCTTAGCCGCGGCTGCTATTAAAACGGCGAGTATCTCGCTTACGGTCTCCGTTATAATTGTTATTATAGCGGCGGGAGTCGCGACGGTTATAGTCGCGGTCGCGGCGGTTAAAGTTACAGGAGTCGCTACGATAAGAGTCTTAAGAGATATACCGGTTAAGTAATATAGTGATAAAAGGCTTCCTCTCTTCGATTTCCTAAATCTACTTCTTAATAATAGTCTTTTTATTAAGTAGTAGAAAGAAGGAAGCGATTTACGCGGCAATAAGTCTATAAAAGGTCTAAATAATCTAATAGTCTTTTTTAAGGCGAAGCTATTATATTAGTAAAACCTTACGTTAGATCTACTATAAAAGGGATAATTCTCTTACGTTTTATATAGAGATAGTATATTCTCTACTATAGAGCTTATAGGAGATTTCCGTATTAAAGCGGCTAAACCTTTTAATAAGCTTCTTTATAAAGGTTATAAGGGACGTAGATTATAGACGGTATCGCTAAGCAACGGAAAGTTTACTTATATACTAACTAAGCGTACTTCCGCTAAAGAACGATAGGTAGAAAGGATAGAGTATATAAAGGTTCTTATTATAGTAGAGTTAGAGACGCTCGTAAAATAGATAGACGTTAGTATAGGTATTCTTCCCGTCGGCTTAAGCGATTAGCCTAAGGTAGCGCGGGTCCCTTTTATCCGGGTTAAATACTCTTATATTATCTCTCTTAAGACGTTTTACTATAGCTTCGTTAAGGGCTAACGCCTTTAAGGGATAAGAGAAGGCGGAGTTCTTACGATAGAGACGAGCGTTTAAAGGCTAGCCTATGCTAGCGCTACACCTACTTAAATTAGAAGAGTTACCGTCTAGCTAGCTAAAATCCGGCAAACGACGGGGAGGCTAGCGTTTAGGTAGCTAACGAGAAGAAGAGGGGACTTAATCCTAAGAGCGGGGGGCTCTATATATAAGGGGATTAAGGCCGGAGAGGTTATTGTCCGGAAGCATAGGAGCAGGTTATAGATAAGACCGGGTAGGAATCGGGTAGCGAGTTATAATAAAAAGGGTCTTAGTTAAAGGCATACCCGCGGGCTTATCTAAAATATCTTAAAGATTTCGCCTCTATAAGGTATATATATTAAGGTAGGACTCCCTAGCCGTTGTTTTATTAAGATAAACTTAGAATTTAAGGTAGTCTTTCGTAAGGCGATAGATAAGATTAACTACTTTCTTAATATAAAGAATATTTCCGTCGGTAAAGGTTTATAGGATAAGCTCGGTAGGATTATTAAGAATTAAGCGGTTAAAACGTATGCTTTATCCTACAACCCGCTTATAGAGGTTATTATTAAGAATCGCGGCCGCTAAATTGCTAAGCTTATTAGGTTACTTCTAAAAGTATCGGTTAAAGCGATAACGTCGGGGCGGCGGAATATAGCTATCCTAAGACTAATTCTTATCGGAGAACTAGTCGTCGTCGGAAGGAAGAGAGTTTTTACAATCGCGAGAGTTCGCCTTATCGGCCTAAGCGCGGTCCTCTACGTCCCGAGCTATGCTTGCTAAAGAAACGAAAAGCTTATAGCGAGGGTAAAGAACGCGAGGTGCGATAATACGAGGAGGTAAAAAGAATCGTACGTATAGAGAGTAAGGCGAAAGGCATACGAAAGAGTATAGGCGAAAAAAAATTTCGCCTTACGAGAAAATAAGAAGAACTTCTCGCAGCGATAGAAGAAAGATATAGATTAGCTATAATACTTCCTAAATAGCGTATAAGGCTATCGTAAAGCCGTTAGGGCGCTAAGACTAAAGGCGACGGCGATTAGCTAACGGCATGCTCCGCTATCGAAGATCGGACGTAGAACGTGTAGAAAATTGCGGGGGGTTCGTCTTAAGTAAGACAGGCGTATACTATAAGTTTAGGTTTACGTAACGCCCTTATATAACGCTCCGAAGGCGATGCTAATAAGAGCCTTACGGATCTCTAGTCTTGCCGGAAAGAGGGCAAGGTATTACTACTATATAGTATAGGGAAAGATAGCATAAGGCAAAGGATGCGTATATAAGAAGAAGGATAATAAATTGCAGGTGGCCTAGCACGCCCTACGAGTTATAGGGCTGCCGGAGCCCGGACTATCTACTAATCTATAGGCACCTGTTAGGTGCCCTGCCTTTGCGCATTAACGCCTTCGTCCTTTACTCTTTGTTTTTCTAAGATAACGTCTTTTCGCCTTTGTTTATATTCGCCTTTATTCGTGTTTGTTTTTCCTGCTTTATTTTTCCTACTTTATTTTTCCCTTTTTCAACGCCTTATTCTTCCCCTTTTCGGCGCCCTATTCCCTCTCTTTGCTTCCCCTTTTAGTGCCCGAAATAAGCACCGAAATAAACCCTATTCCGCCCCGACAACGTTCTTTCCCGGCCCGAACATACGCTCTATTTTACGCTCTTTTCCCGGCCTAAAAATGACTCTGTCTCTTGCTCTGCTTTGCCCTAAAGCTTAATGCTTCCTAACGCTCTTTTCCTATACGTTATACGGCTGTTTATAAGGCTATTATAAGGTTAGAAAAGCCGGATCTACGATAACAATACGGCCTGTTTAACCGGGCCATAGATCCTTTATTGCGACCCTTATTGCGACCCTTATTGCTACGTTCGTTTAGGCTGCTGTTTCTACGATTTTATAAAGACTGCTAGTATAGGAATAAGGGATAAGGGATACGTACGAAGCAATTACAGCCACGTAATCCCACGTAATTACATACGTGCAACGAGGCTACGTTACCTATAAAGGGGCCCCCTTTCCCCTTCTTCCTAGCTAGATAAGATATATAGAATACACATAATAGAACGAGTTTTTGCGAATGTAAATGCAGGAGATACCTACTAATATTTATTATCTTATTATCTTTATTATCTTTATTATCTTTATTATCTTTATTATCTTTATTATCTTTATTATCTTTATTATCTTTATTATCTTTATTATCTTTATTATCTTTATTATCTTTATTATCTTTATTATCTTTATTATCTTTATTATCTTTATTATCTTTATTATCTTTATTATCTTTATTATCTTTATTATCTTTATTATCTTTATTATCTTTATTATCTTTATTATCTTTATTATCTTTATGTTAGTGTTAGGGGTCTAGGGGCTAACACCCGGGCTCAGACTATAGGCTCCGACGAGCCTATTACATATGACCTCCTTAGCTAAGGACGGCAGGTGGGTATTCCGTTGTATTATAACTGCGGTCAGTGCGGGCTAGGGGCCCTGTTTGAGAGGCTCCGGTACCTATATATACCTCCGTTAGTCCTATAGTCAGGTAGCTGCATGCATCCTTATGTTCACGAGTCCACCCCTTTCTTCACTCTTCTGCTGTGATATTCATGCAGCTGATTTCCTGCATTTGAGACTTTATTATCTTTATTATCTTAGGGTCCAACGCGCAGCACGCGCTGGTAAAACGAGGCGCGAACACTACTACATGCTGTGGTTCTCTTGTATTTGACATCTCCGCCACCGCCCGCCATGCCGTCCCGCAAAAGGACCATCCAGGCCGTGGATGACGGTTCAACCATCTTGAATCGCATCCGCAATACGTGGCAATTTGCCAACTTTTGCCAGTGGGTTTACATCTTTGGCAAATCTGCCAAGATTGACGAATCCATTGACATTGAGGTAGACATACTTTCCTATCTCCTGTTCCGTGGTGGAGATCTCGTGCCGGGGGCTAACACTGGTGTCAAGGAAATCGAGGTCGAGTGCTTGAAGCCGGACTCAACCCTTTTGGCGGACCTAGCACTCGCCATCCTCAAGCTCGTTTCGTCACACCGCGGTCTCACGTACGGCTTTCCTGCCTATGCCCCCCCTCCCAATCGTTTCCGAGGCAAGCTGACCAGGATATTCAAGCCATGACATACTCGATGATCAGCTACGCAGGCAGTACCTGGCGAGAGCCTGTGAAAGCAATATTCTTGGCGACGCTGATGAGCCTCGAAAGTTTGCCGACATGGACGTGGTCGCAAAGGTAAATGGCCTCGCTGGACCGCCGCTTCTCCCGATTACGGTCTAACTCTGCCCGTGGCTAGATAAGGGTGCTTCAACAGCTGACACAGTGGACCATGGTGCATCCCGAGCGAATCCGCAAAAAGATGGAGGAGCAAAAAGACGCCGAACAAACAAGCTGGGTAGACATGTCTGTCCAGCGGCTGGGTTATCGTCACGCTAACGACTCCTGTTAGCGAATCGAGCCGTACGGCTGGGACAGAGAGGATCGTACCTATTATGTTCTAGACGACAATCGAGTCTACCGCTTGACCGAAGCCCCTCCTATACGGGCTCTTTACAGGCCGAAGAGCCAGTCGATGCGGTCTGGGCGACGATCTAGTAAAAGGCAACGACCCACGCCCTCAAATAGCGACTTGGCCACCAGCATGACTGTTGAAGAGAACGACAACGAGTCTACTGATAATGGTATGGGCGGTAGAGCTTGGGAATGTGTTGCGGTCACGCTGCAAGAAGTGCAAGAGCTGCTCTGGAGCTTGGGCAAGACGCGGGACGAGAACGAAAAGACATTGCGGCGGCAGCTGGCGACCCACCTCATCCCCATTCTCGAGAAGCAGGGAGAAAGTCGAAAGCGAAAGCAGCTTCAAAAAGAACGGGAGCTACTCAACCTTGCCAAGATGGCCAATGCCAAGAGATCTAGCCGCATCGCAGGCAAGGTCGAGAGGCAAAAGCAGGAGGACAAGGTGAAGGAGGAGGAGGAACGGCTAAGAGCCGCCCAGGTGTCAAAGCACCGTGAAGAACGGGGGCTTCTCAAGATGGAGCAGGAGCGGGATTTCAGGACGTCTTCTCGTCAGCGCCGCTTGCAAGAGCGAGAGGCGCGCCGACTGCAGCACGAAGAGGAGCTAGCGCAGCTGTCTGAAGACAGCAGAGCGACACCCGTCACCGCGGGACGGATGTCAGAGCGGCGTCGTCAAGCAGAGATCGACAGGAACCGGCAAGCGCTTAAGGAACTCTCGCAGGAGGGGGAGGCATGGGTATTTGATTGCACCTGCGGATTATTCGGCCAAGTCGACGACGGCACACACAGTGTCGCATGCGAGAAGTGCAATGTTTGGCAACACAGCAAGTGTCTGGGCATCAGCGAAGAAGACGCAGACCGCCAAGAGTTCCAGTTCGTCTGCGAGCCTTGCCGACGCCGCAACGAAGCGGCAAGTATGCCTCCGAAAGAAACCCTCAAGATGAGTCTCGACACAATCACCTGCTCGACCGTCGGCCCCCAGGTTAGTGAGCAACCTGACGCCGGACAAAGCACGACACCAGTCAAGACTAGCGACGGCACTTCAAAGAAAAGAGACGAAAAGCCTGGCGTCGAGAGCGTCGCCTCTTTGTCCGCGGACAAGCCTTTATTATACTCAGCCTCGGAGCGTGAAAATAATGCCCAGCTATCCCCAGTTACCCATCCACACTCCACGGCCCACAGGTTCAGGGATAGTTCAACATCTGCATCTTTGTCACGACAACACGACGGAGACTATAGCAATAACGACTGCAGGAGGGGTTGGAGAGCATGATGTCTCGGGCTCGATTGTGGTGTGGAAAGACGAGTCTGCAGGTCCCGGCCCCACAGGACATCTCGGCGGCGCCAGCGACAGCATTCGCTCGGGAAAAGGGCGAACAGCCTCTCCCGCCCTTGCTGTCGGCTCCAACAGCAACTCAGTCTGACGTGGAACAACATGGCACAGCCTCAGGAGCTTCCCGAAGTCCGGACCGTTCGCAATGAGTCTTCCTAAACCGCCGCAACAAGGCAGCTAGTCACGTAAAGCAATTATCCAGCGGTTCGGCACACAGAAACAATGACGGCGAACCAGAAGAGAAGCAAATTCCGGCGAACAAAGCTCGCGGGCCAAAGCTAGCCCCGTTCTTGGTAGAAGCAGCCGCGAAAGAAGAAATCGCATGAAGCGAAGGAGCGGTATGAAGGCAGTCGACAAGAGGGCGTTGTCGAGTTTCTTTGTGTGTTCAAAGGCGGACGACACGGCCAGCAAAGAAGCGCTTCTGACGAATCCCGGTGTCGTGACTAGTTCGACAGTTCGACTAGTCAGCGGTGTGTGATCCCACCAGGAGCCCCAGTTTCCGGAAAAGCGATCTCGTCGATGCCGCCATCGTCCTGGCTATCGTCGAGCCTGTCAAAGCGGCGATCCATGTCGCAGGGCCAACAAGCATGCCGATACCAGCCTACCTGGAGATCATCAACGGCTGCAGACCGTCAAGAAGCTCGGCAGAGGGAGGCGTCTAGCGGACAATAAACTGGAGGCCGTGGTCACGCAGAGCTCGGTCACGAACATGACACCAACCACTTTCTCGTCTTTTGTGGTCTCAGCTGAAAAGCGGTTATCCTTGGAGCTTTGTGCGAACGACATGTTCAATCACCAGTGCAGCGTACACTTCCTTTTGGCTCTTTCGGGTCACTGGCAGACGAGAGTCGTGATCGAGAAAGGAAACCCGTACCGGGAACGCATCACAGCCTCTACAGCGTGAGCCAGTGAGTACCTCGAGATCAAGATGTGCCATTTTAGGATCTCAAAGGCAACAGGAGTCAGGACCGGGCACGTGGTACTCCTGTTGCGCCTCCCGGCCCCTGGAGCAGCCGCACGGAGGGCTTCATGGCCTGTGCTTGAGTCCGGACGTCCCAACCGCAGCAATCTTGATCAGATAGGCTGCGTGAATACAATCGCTCCGAGTTTCGCTTGTTACCCTGCAACTAGGCGGACTATTGCGGAGCCGCATGATGGCACCTGTGGAAGAGCAAAGGCCCATGCTTGTGCTTGCGTGGCGCATGGCGGTCTGTTTGCCACGCGAAACACAGCATAGGAGCTTCTTTGTAGCCAGATGCGGCATGGCTATGCCTTGTAGGCGGGTGAGTGGTGCTTGCACCGCACTCCGGCATCGTGAAAGGCCAAGGGTCGAAACTGAAGATATCCACCTACGCAAATAGCCACCGCAATGGTCACTGCTCCGACGCAACTGGCGAACGCATAAGACCGCCCCTCCCCCTGACGTCCCTTCGAAGGAGTCTCCGCGAAGAACACTACGCCGTACAAGAAGTCGTGTTTGCTCATTCTGCTTTTCCCTCTCCGGTCTCTTGTCCAGTGGTATAAAAACACCTCGACGTCTCGAGCCAAACCTGGTTGTCTCCCGTGCCTCTCACTTCCACCTTCTCTTGTGGTTGGTATACCTGTCTCGACAACTATTCGCACGTACCATCTGTCCAGGGCCCAGAACTGCAACTCAAAGTACTGGGAGAGGAGCTCGCGGACGACATGGGTCGCATTCCGCTGTCCCCGGCCTCCTCCTTCGACGAGATGGGCCAGCTGGAGCCGTTCCAAGACGTGGCTGTGGGCTCAAGCACATCTCATCCGCAGCCCTGCGTTCTTCTCGACGAAAGCCACCAGGGCTTTGGATCAGACTACTCGACGTGTCACGGCACTCTCTCAGCGAAGGGTCTACCGCCGTACACATCCAACCCGCAGGAGCTTCCTCCTCCTGTAAGCCATTCATTCACACGGAGATGGCGACGAGACCGTTCCACTGACGACCGGGGGCCTAGGTCGGATATCACGGGTCGGATGCATCCGCCGGCGGAGTCTATGGTGCCGAGAGAGGGCAGGCAAGCTACGTAGGCTACGTAAGTCGCTCTGACACAGGCCAGAGAGAGATGGAGCTGACATGGAACTGACGGGTTGCGCAGGCCTACCCACCATACACGCCAGAAATGTCACCCCAGGTCATGGCGGCCGTGGACGACGCCATGCACACTCGCAGCGGGTTGAACACCTCGAAGAGACTGCGATCTGCCAGTTCGCACCAATTCAAGCGAAGCGGGGTCGAGAAGAGGCACAAGTTGCCAAAAGGCGCACCAAAGCCGATAGCGCGGAGGAAGACCTTTCAGCTCCCGGAGCCGCTCAGCAAGACTATGGTGAAACGTGGCAACAGGGACGTCTTTGATGTCGTTGGCCATGTTTACCGCTCCAACGACGTACGAGAGAAGGAGGCGCTCAAGGAGGGTAAAATCAAGCGGCCTCTAAACGCATTCCTGCTCTACCGCAAGCACGTCATTACCTTTGTCAAGAAGGAACTCTTGTGCGTCGAGAACAAGAACAACCAACAAATCGTATCTCAGATTTGCGGCCAGTCGTGGAAGTTGGAAACAGACGAGGTCAAGACCAGATTCAAGGAGCTGGCACTCGCCGAGAAGACTAGGCACGGCCAGGCGTTCCCCAATTACAAATACACCCCGAAGTCAGTCAAGAGATCGGACGGCGACGACAATCGCAAGATGGAGCGGAACAACAAGTTGGTGACCAGCGGCATCCAGCCATACACGACGTCTGGCGCCGGGGAGCGCTTCGGCACATCATCATCGCCTTACATGATGGCGGGCCATTACAGCTTGGGACGACGTGCCGAAGGAGCGGGGGTGGAAGCCATGGCACAGCAAGGCTTATACGGCGAGGACGCGTACCCTTGTCCCTCCAACATGCAGCCCCCCCCCTCGCTCTACGAGCACCACTACCTTGGTCAGCCCGGCATGTCTGCAATACCTGAGGCTGGGCACGGATGGGGCCAGGGAATGCCGCCGGTTGGCAGCTGCGCGCATTCGCCGCATTCGCAAGTCGAAATGCACATGGGCGCGCAGCTGCGCGGCAATCCGAGCTCTTCCACGAACCTTTACATCGACCCCACGCTGTTGCCCGGCATGGGAGAAGCCACATATTCCTGGCTTCATCGTGAAGATGGGCTGCGGAGCCACCACGGGTGGCAGCCTCACCGGAAGACGGCCGACGACATGATGGCCGTAATGCCCGACCTGGACGTGAACGGTGCGCACAACGCATATCTCAGGGGGGGGCAGTCAGACTGGCACGTGGAGCCACTCGATGACACGGGTCACTTCAACGACTGGATGGCGCAGGAAGAGAGTGCAGGGGCTTGACGGACTGGTGTCTGGGCAATCCTTGCTCCTTTCTCCTCCTCCTTATACTTCTCCTTCTTCTCTTGTCTTTCCGTCTTTCCGTCTTTCCGACCTCGCCGTCATAAACTAGCAGGCACCGGCATAAGTACTCGTGTTGATTGATAGACAGGCCTAGGATCCATCCACATCCCAGCATCAACCGCAGCGGCATCGCCAAGAGCGACGTGTTTTCTGCCCGGTCTCTGCCCATGTTTCCCTTTTTTTGTGTCCTTTCTGTATCTTCTCTTCTCTTTTGCATGTCTTTCTTGTCGCATATTTCTTTTTACATCTCTTCTTGCGGGCTTGATACGGACTCAGCTTTCAACGGCTAGAGGAGGGGGCTGGGGGTGGCGGCGTTGGGCGGTGATGGTCGTCGGTTGACGGCGTGTACTTCAAGCACGGGCCTCAATGTCGATACCATATGTGGAGTACAAGAGACGATCTCGCAAGAGCTAAGGTAAGGTGCGAATAGGTACCTTCGCGCGCCGGGCGGGGTTCCTGTCAGTGGCTGGGTGACCGTCATACGCGCTATAACTATGTTGGCCCCGCTGAGGCTTTCAGTCCTCGGAATAGCTGCATAGAGACCTCGTGGCTTCGCGTTGCGTGGTTGTAAGGAAGCTACGTTAAGGTTATATTCTGTGTTGATTGATTATCTAGAGGTTGTAGGCGCGTAGGGTTTTTAGGGAAAACCCTATGCGGTGCGCTAACTAATACGCCTATACTAATAGGATCCTTAATATCCCCTTCCTTAAATAAGCAGTCCGCTGCTTATAAGGCAATTAATATAACTTAAATAGGAAATAACGTATTATTTAAAAACAATAAAAACTCCTATACCGCGCGAGCGGTATGCCTTTCTAATAAATTATCTTCCTCTTATACTCCTTCCTTAGCTATATACGGCCGGTCTACTCGCTATTGCGAGATACGCGAATAAAAGCTTAAGGTTAGCTAGCCTATATATAAGGCTCGACTTGCCGGCCGCGGACTTATAAAGCTATAGCCGTTCGAAAGCGCTCGCGGTCGCGCTATAGCATTATACAGCTGCCGTACTATAAGCTACGCATAGGGTGCCTATTACGACTATAGGTGTAACGCGACCGACGAGGGGTGCTATCGCGCTAATAGCAAAAGCCATTAGTGACATTAATTGTATTACTGCACCTTACGTACACCTTATAAAGCCGACCCTAGCGCCCGACCTCGCCGTGCCGTACCTTACACTTATCCCCTCTTTAATAGCAGCATGTCCTAGGCTGCACGTGTCCCCGCACGTAACCTAGCGCGCTATAGGCCTCGGAGTCCCGCAGGCAGGGATAACCTAATGCACGTTGACCTAAGGCGTAGATGCCATCGTCGCACTACGTGCGCCGCCTCTACGGGCGGTACGTAAGCTACGCCTACGCCGACACACCTGCCTTACAGCCGCTGCCTAGCCCCTTTCTTTAAGGGGTCTCGAACAGAGAGGCTATTAATTAATATCACAATTATAACGCGACCGACGAGGGGTGCTATCGCGCTAATAGCAAAAGCCACTAGTAACATTAATTATATTACTGCCCCTTATGTATACCTTATAAAGCCGACCCTAGCGCCCGACCTCGCCGTGCCGCACCTTACAATAGGTAGGGAAGAGATTTATGCTATTATAACGGCTAGGTAACGC
Organism: Ophiocordyceps sinensis; assembly: GCA_012934285.1. Taxonomy (NCBI): domain Eukaryota; kingdom Fungi; phylum Ascomycota; class Sordariomycetes; order Hypocreales; family Ophiocordycipitaceae; genus Ophiocordyceps; species Ophiocordyceps sinensis. The sequence continues at coordinate 11,086,410 of JAAVMX010000004.1, forward strand.
GTAGCTACCTAAGGACGCTAAAGAGTAAGCGTTGCTAGGGTAGGCCGCTGTAATTGCCTATAGGCCGTGATAATATAGCTCTTACTTCTTCGTGCGCTACCGTACGCGTAATACCTAATCTCCGGGTGCGTATATACGAATTAGCCCCTTCCGCTCTTATAGGTAGGAGCGGGTATAGGCACGAGCTGCCTTAAGGCTTACGACGTATCGTCTCGCAATAAGGGCTTTATGCTACTATATAAGCTCTTATGCCTAAGCAATATCCTCCTTAACCGTAGGGTCGCGTGTATAAGCGGCGTACGTAGCCTTATAGTATTGCTTAGATAGCTACGTGCCGTATAGTAGGAAGAAAGGGCTATACCCGTAGGGACCTTCCTACCGATTATAGAGGTATATAGCATAGACGAGTCGCTAGTATAAAGACGCTTAAGGATCGTCGAGGCGTAGTCGATAGAAGATCGCCTTAAGGGCGCCGTTAGCTTACTCTACTTTACTATTGCCTTACGGCCTTATAGGCGTTATAGGCCTAATCTTAGTGCCGTACTAGCGATAGTAATCTTACGCTTGCTAGCCTACGAAGCAGCTAGCGTTATCGCTAATAATCTCCTTTAGGGGGCTAAAGCAAGCGACGATAGACTATAAGAGTAGGAGTATGCCTTTAAAGTCGGTTAAGGGCGTAATAGCCGATATAAGCTAGCTAATAGCGTATTCTACGGCGTTAAAGAGCTACTTGCCCTTATAGCCCGTATAGTCAATCGCCTAACGCGTTAACGGGGGGACCGGCATTAACGGCATTAGGTTAGGCAGTATTAGGTTAAGCGGCTTTATTAACTAATAGGCCTAATAATAGCGTACGGCTTTATACGCCGCGAGGGGCAATTCGGGATGCTAATAGCGTATAGCTAGGAATCGCATTATATAGCCTATAGTGCTATAGCCCGAAGTCTTATATACGTTCTTAGCTGCTACTACGAGGGCCTTATATTCCAGCACTATTAATAGGGCAATTGCTCTTACCTTAGTAAGTAGATCGCCGGGAGGGAGGCGCTCGTTCTACCTAATGCGGTATAGCCTGCCCTTAAGCTTATAGAAGTGCTCGCGAACATAATACGGCGTAATATTAACGGGAAGAGCTTCGCCGGCGGTTAGGAACTTAAAGACGGCTTATAGGTCGATGCGAGTTAATTAATCGGGTCGTTCTATAAGCCTAGTTTTTAGCGTCGCCGGCGCGCCGTTCGCGGCTTTGTTATCCTTAGTAGCGGCTTCTTCTTCTTCTTTTAGTGCCGTAGCGGTAGGTTTATCGCTATTGTTATCGAGCTTAACTATCCTTCCCTCGCCTATCGCAAGAGTCGTAGACTTAAGGTCGGGCGGACGGGAAAGGTAGTCGGCTAGTATATTAGCCTTACCGCTACGATATACTATATTAATATTATAGTATTTAATCGCATTAAGGAAGTAGACTATATAAGTAGGTTATTCTATCTTCGTACGCAAAGTGCGAAAGGACTTGTAGTTAGTAATAACGGTAATATCGGCACCTTTAACCTAATATCGCTAATGCTATACGGCTATTATAATGCCGAGGAGCTTACGTTCTTACGCAGAATAGCGCTATTATATATCTATAAGCTTCTTCGAGAAGTAAGCGATAGGGTAGAGGAAAGAACGTTCTTTACTACTTATTATAAGGTATAAGTATAGTTATAGAAGTGCTATACTAACGCACTTACCTAAAGCATTACTCTTAATTATCGCGGGAAGCTACTAGCTATACTTCTTTAAGACCGGCGTAGTCGTAATAACCTCGCGGATCTATTTCTAAGCCGACTTTACTTCCTTTATTAATATTACGGCGACGTTTTTACCGCTAAGAGAAAGCTCGATTAATAAGGCGGAGAGGTTAAAGAAGTTAGCGATTAATATTCTTAAATAGCCTACCGTATATACAAAAGCCTTAATCTCTATAGGAGTTATCGGCATAAGGCGGTCGCGAATAGCGGCAACCTTTAAAGGGTCGGCGCGGATGCCGGCCGTAGAGACTAAAAAGCCTAAGAAGATACCTTTATCTACGAAAAGGTAAGTCTTTAAGGCGTTAATAAGGAGCCCGTATATAGCGGCGCGGGTAAAAAACTATAGTAAGCGTTTGTGTAGTTATTTACGTATATCGGCTTAAAGGGCTATATCGTCTAAAAGACCGGCTGTAAAGGCCTAGAGCGGCTCTAGCACTTCCTTTATAAAGGCTTAGAATATAGCCGGGGCATTAGTTAGGCCTATCGGCATAGCATCCCATTTGTAGAGCCTAAAGGGGGTTACGAAGGCGGTCTTCTCGTAGTCCTCTCGAGCAATACGTATATGCTAAAAGCTATCTTTTAAGTTAATAAAGGTATAATAGCTATGCCTAGCAATACGCTAGATCTCGTCTATCGTATTCGGCAGAGGATATACGTGCTTCTTCGTATAGTTATTAAGGACGCGATAGTCGGCATAAATAGGCTAAATGACTTAGCTATAGGCGTTATACTAAAGGCCTATAAGTGCCTTTTTCGGTGTTAATAATAGGGGCGAAGCCTAAAGGCTAATAGACTTCCGGATAATAGAGCCCTTATGTTTTTTAACAAAGTCCTTAATAGCTTACGCCTATAAGAGACTATACCGTCGTAGGCTTTGCTAAATAAGCGTAGCGTCGCCTATATTAATCCGGTAGACTATTTAAGCTAATTTATTACTATAACGAAGAGTAGGATTAAAGCATTTAGGGAACTAGGCGAGATACTAGTCTATATAGATCTTAGCTTAGTCCGGGGTAGTCTCGTAGAAACACGTAGTAAAGATCGGCTTTATTAACGACGCGAAGGATGCTTGCTAGTTATTCTTTACCGCTTAGGAAGCGTCGCTAGCGGTAAGGGCGAAATTATCCTCGTTATCTTCCGTTGTAGAATAGACCTACGACTTCTAAGGTCGTAGCATAGGCTAGTTTAAGAGGCGGCGCAGGCAAATCGCGCCGTTATCCTTACACGAGAGACCTAAGGTGTAAAAAAGAGAGCGGCTAAGGGTTAGGGAGCCGGGGAATATACCGTTAGGGACGATACTATAAGAGATAGTGACTAAGACGGTCTAGCCGTCGTCGTATAGCTACTATACCGAAATAAGAGTATTATCGCGGACGCTAGGCCTTAGGATTCCTCCGATTCCCTTTATCGTAGAGGAGACCCGAGAAGGGTATAGGGCGAGCTTATCGGTAAGGGAAGAGGCGACGTAATAAGAGGTCGACCTATAGTCGAAGAACGTAGATAAAGAAATAGCTAAAGATGCCGTTAAACGAGTAAGAAAAACACTATATAGCTTACTAAAGCCTTTACGTAAAGGCTTCTATTTAGTATTAATACTACCGCTTACTACTATATAGTAAGCGGTATCGCTATCTCAGTCGTAATAACCGGAATCTATTCCTTCCTATATCGCGGCGAGGATAGCCTCTATTTCGGCGTTATCCTTTTTAAACTAAGAGACGGGGTCCTAATCCTCGTTATTAGTGTCGAGGACCTTAGTGTTAAAGTAAACGTACGGGTGGTTAACGCCCGAATTACCGCGATAGCTTCCTCTACTACCTCTACCTCTATCGTCGCCGCGTTAGGCACGGCCGCGGCTAGTGCTAGTATTGCCGCGGTTACGCTAGCGGCTGCTAAGGGTTTTAGCTATTTCGTATATCTTGCCCGTAATCTTAATATCGCGGCCTAGGGCAGAAGACGAAGAGGAGGATATATTGCCTAAGCCTCCGTAGGTAAGGGCGGGCGTCGAAAGAAGCCTATAATCCTTAGCCTAATAGCTAGGCTTACCGGAATTAAAATAGGTATTACCTTAAGACGTAGTAGTAAAAGACAATAAGGCGGTATCGTTAGCGGGGTAGACGGTAATATCCGTAGTTTATAGGTCGGCAATAATAATGCCGGGCGGTATAGAGAGTATAAAGGCAGACAGTTAGGATAGGCTCGGCTTAACTATTTCTATAGTAGCCGGCTTATTCCCTATAGCCTTATTAACTCGCTTAGTCTAGTAAGGCGAGGCCTCTTACGTACGGATAGACGTAAAGGGCTTTCTATATATATCCTCTACGGGATAGCGGGTCTATTCGCTAGCTAATAATACTATGCGTTTGATTAACGCCGTGCCGTAGAGGGTTACGATGTTAAGCTTTATCTAGGTCTAAATACGCGGGAGATTATTCCGTATATGCTATACGGTAATGTTTCGCACACCCGCGCTCCTTTTCTTAACATCGGGGAGGTTAAGAAACGCCTCCTTAATACGCTAGGCGAAGTTAAGGAGTGCTTCGTCCTTAACGGGGGCTAACTACGCGAAGATAGCTAAAAGAGCATCGAGGGCACCGTAGTCCCGAAGAATGGTAAAGATGCCTTCGATAAAGAGCAACTAGCTTAAGTAATAAACGTTAACCTAAGAAGCAACGTGGCCGAAATCCCTAGATAACTTATTAAGCAAAGCTTGCTTTGCGCTATAAAGAACACAGAATGTATATAAGTTACGGCAAGCCGCTTTGCTTACTTAATATGTATAGTAAGCTTTTTTATTATAAGGGTCCCCTACTATAAAAACGAAGTACGGCTATTGGCTGCCGTGAAATAACACGCTATAATTAGATAGAGTCTTAAAATTCAGTGCGCTAATTGGCTTATAGTAGGGCCGGGGTTAAACCGGCCAAAAATACTAGGCGCCTATTAGCTACCTGTCTAACGGGGCTCCTGCTGAAATCCTATACTGCTATTAGATAGGTCTCCTCCCGGGGATTAACCGCATTTCCCGATAAGCCCATAGCTATAGCAAAGCTTTGCTTATAGTTATGCCCTGCGGCATAAGCTATATTAGGCTATAAGGCACTACGAGGCATAGGCATAGGTTACCGGTTATAGGTCACGAGGCAAAGGACAAAAAGTTTTATATTCTAGGAATTAAACCCGGATCTATAAGGTTATAAACTACGATCTACGCCGCTTAGCTAAACGGGATTACTAATTGTTGAAAATTTCGGACTTTGTTTTACTATATAAAGGGAACCCCTCTACCTAAGCGGTAAAAGGGATACGTACCTACGGCCTACGGCTAACACGCGGCTAATACAGTCACTAGCGGCTAATAGGGCTTTAAGCCGTATAACTTATAAGTCTATACGTATTATGCTTACCTAATATAGTTATTTTCCTAATATAGTTAAAGACTAAATAACTATTATATAATAGTGCTTATTTTATCGCGTACGGTAACTATTATACGCGGTATAACTATTACGCTTTAGTTATTATAATATAGCTATAATAGCTATATGTGTTTGTTACTATAATACGTAATTTAATACTATTATACTAATTACAATACGATGTTAGACCTATATATAACTATTATACGTACCGAATATAGTTACTATAATAGGGTTAGTAGAGTAATCGTATAGGTGCCCTCTATATAGGTATAGAAATCTTCTATAAAGGACTAAGCGTATACGTATATATACGTGCGGGTATATGCCCCTATGCGCTGCCCTTGCCCGCCTTATATATAACTGCACGGATTAAGCCGTAGGCCTAATCTTATATAATAGTCAAAGACCCTTATATAAGGTCCCTACCTAGCCGCCCGAAAAAATAACGTTATGCGAGGTGCCGGGTTGCCCCGCCCCTCTTACTCGCGTGCTTCTATCGCCGCCCTCTCTTCCTTCCCTTCCTTAAGCGCTACGGTCTAAATAGCCTTAAATAATATAGTGCGTGCCGCTCCCGACGATACGACCGGCGCAGCTTATACTAAACGCGGTTAGTTACCCTTAATTTCGCCTATATTATCGCCGCTTTTCTCTACTATAGCGGAGGCGTTTATAGACGATGCGCTTGTTAATACGTCCTTACCGTCGCCGCTTACGCCTACTACCGCGTCTTTAGTCGCTAAGGCGCCTATTAACGAAATAAATACGCTCTTACCGTCGCCGCTTCCGCCTGCCGCTGCGTCCTTAGTCGCTAAAGCGCCCTTTAACGAAATGCCTATAAACACCCTATCGCCGCCGTCTTATAAGGAAGAGGCGTAATACCGGCCTTCTATACGCCCTTTTGCTTTACCTCCCGCCCTTGTTATTATATATAAGCTAATCCGTTTATAGTATAAGCGCACTATAGCGCGCGGGGAGGACTGCGATATGCTTTATTTTCGTTACGCAGCTTAAGACCTGCCTTACGCCTATTAGGCTAAGCGGCCCGGCGGGAGTTATTACTACTACGCTTGCGTAAGACGCGCGTATAAGCCTACGCTATCCGTCCTCCTATCTACGGTCGCCGCTTAAAAGGCGGCTTCCGCCGGTAAGGAGGCGGGAAAGGCAAAGCGGGTCTATACCGCCGCCGCTACTACGTACCGTAATATACGCGTATTAAAGTATGCCGGGCTTATCGTTAAGTAAAAACCTATTCCCCCTCTTCGTCCGCTCGTTAGCCCTTAAGGATATTAATAAAGAATAAAGATACCACGATTACCGTTTTATTGCACGCCTTTAATACGCCCTTTATCGCGGCCTACGCTTCTAGCCCCTTAGTATAGGCCCTCGCGTGGCTAGCGGGCTTAAAGAGCCGATTAAGCGCCCTAAAGAGCGCGGCAGACGATTACTTAAAGGAGGATAAGAATATTAAGTCTATAGAAACGCTAGTAAAAAAACGCGCTCGCTAGAACTAGATAGAGAGCGCTCGTCTACGTAAATAAAGGCTCCCTCTATCGTAGTATAAGCGCTTGCCTTAAGAATAACTATAATCGTCGTATCGAAGCGTACCGCCTTAAGTCTTACGGACCGACGTACCTATAGCGCACTATTCTTAGCTAATAGCGCATCGCTATCCTTACTAGCCGGCCTAAAGCGTGCTTTAAAGCGGTTAAAGGCCGCTGTATCCTAAAGCTTAGATAATAGCTACTAAGTCGGGTTATAATATCCGCGCTATTAGATAAAGACTTTACGTCTCCTACCGCGATTAACCTATCTTTAGCGAGCGGCGAGGACCTCGTCGATTATAAACTCCTCCTCCCCCTCGACTAGGATAGCTAGAGGCTATAGGTCTATAGTCACCTAGCCGGGCATAGGATCTATAGCGGCGCGCAATAAGAGCCTAAAGGGAAGCTTAAAGGCAGAGGATTACGGCAGTGCAGAAAGTGTCGAGGAACATGCAAAGATAAGAGAGAGAAGAGGATGTGGAATTGCTTAGTGATAGTCTGTCTAGGTGCGGACTAAGATCCCTTTATATAGCTAATTGCATAGGAATAAATGTACATATAACTTAACTAATTGTCGGAATGGAAAGCGCTATTAATTCTGTGCTAGGTGTATGTAGTCTAACCTCGTATAGTATCCTAGTTATTGCGTGATTAATTGCGCAAGTAATAGGAGGTGGTGTGGGTGACCCTGGTTGACCGGGGCCCGACTGTAGACTATGCGCATATTAGTCCCCACACACACCACACACTTCGGCATTTGGTATCTCGAGCATCCGGGCAGCTAATGCAGCCGGGTGACTTATATTATATGCAATAATGCACGGCGGTTCCAATGCATATCTTTATGCGCCGTTAGGATAAACCAACCGGGAGATATCTGCTCCCTTATACGCGGTGAAAAAGGTCTACGTTAAAATTACTATAAATACCGTTAGGCAGCCTATCTAGCTTTACTACCTACGGGCTAAGTACTATTTTAACTATAATCTTCGCGTATAGCTAGTCGAGCTTTTTCTTTAAGCGTACGGAGGTATAGTTCTAAAGGTCGAGCTATACTTTATCACCTACCGTAAACCGGTCTATAAGGTCCTTATGCTTATTAGTATAACGTTCTTAGTCCTACGCGGCCGAAGCTATAGAGGACTATTAGAGGTTAGTAACCTCCTAAAGCTTCCGCACGAATAAGGTCGCTCTGCCTTCCGGTAAGGCTCTTAAATGCTTCTTTATCTTTACGTCTACGGCGATAGGGAATAGGGATAATAGCTTATACCTATATAAGGCGAAGAAAGGGGATATACTAATCGAGCTATATGCCCTTCCGTTTAGCGCTATCTAAGCTACGGGCAGCTACTTATCCTAGTCCCTTTAGTTACGGTCTATTATACCTTATAGGTAAGCCTAAACTTCTTAGTTAAGCCGCCCTAGCCCTCCGTTAGTATAAGGGTAGTACGCTATGCTAAGCAGCTAGGTAATCTAAAGCAGCTTGCATAAGTGCTACTAAAAGCGGCTCGTTTAGTTTAAACCTCTATCGCTTATAATTAACGCTAGCTATTAGTAGTACCGGGCGTAGTATATAAGGAAGCGCTCGGCATACGCCTCCGCCTTTATAGAAGGCATTATAAGGGTCTTCGACCATTAGTGAGATTAAGTCTACGACCTAATCCGTATTCTTATATACAAGCGTTAAAGAGGCACGTGCGGGCGGGGAAAGGGGCTTATGCGAATAAGGGTAAGGGGCTTATGCGGATAGGGGTAAAGGGCACGTACGGACAAAGGGGTACGTACGCAGAGCTATATATCCGTATACATAGGTGCGCCTACACTTAGTTCTTTATAGATGATTTCTATACTTATATAGAAGGCACCTATGTAATTACTCTGCCTACCCTATTATAGTATTATCTATCTCTATTTTTTTTATAGACTTATTAATACAATTACGTCCCGCTTTTATAATAGCGGCACGTATTAACTAGAACGATAGGCCGCTACGATAAAAGCGACACGCGTAGTAATACTAGCTGCTATTATAGACTTACTAAACAACGATATAGAGGACGTCTTCGAGCAATAGGCCGAGGAGTCTTAGCAGCTATAGCTGCGATAAGAGTCGCTAAATAAGCGGGCCTTCGCAAAAGCCCGCCTTCGATAGGAAATAATAAAAGCCCGTTTAGGCAAGGCGACGGCGGATGCCGTACCTTCTATAGCGGAAGAAGAGCGCCTTCTAGTGCTACTATAGAAAATAGCCGTTAATCCGGTTAAACGAAGGGGGTTGCTAAAGGTCCTTAAAGTTAAAATAGGATCTACGGCGCCTACCTTTATAGATACGCTACTCGCGCCTACGGCTACGTCGACGAACTCTCCAGCGGCTAAGGACGCTAATATAGCTAACCCGAGGACGGCCCTTAAAGCTACCTTTGGCAAAAGGAAGCCTTTACCGTAGCCTATATAAGATAGTAAGCTAGAGTCTTTTTACTTCTTCCTATACCGCCTCCGTAGTAAGTTTACCGTTAACGAAAAGTAAGGCATTAACGGTTACCGCGATACCGCTTAGTATTCGCTGCTCTATACGCTGCTTAAGCCTTAAATACGGCGGATTTCTAGGTTCTAGGAGAGTAGCGGGCTTAGTAACGCCTACGACCCCCGTGCCTTCTTTAACCACCTTATCCACGCGTTTAGCAACGTATAGGAGTAGGAGAAAGCGTAAGACAGGTTGTAGACCCTCTTTTAGAAAGACGGCTAGACGTTTAAAGACTTCCTTCTAGACTTTAAGGAGACTATTACTTACGCCGCCGGAAATAGCGTTTAAGGAGATAGCGCTAAGCTTATATAGCTACGGAATTCGATTACTCTATAACTACGGGAGATACTTATCCTAATCGAGATGCCTATTAACTTCCGGGAGTACGTAAGTCGCCTTACGAAGGTAGCCTAAAACTATAAGTAAAGCCCTAGCTTCTAGAAGTTGCGAAAGCAGGCTAGTATAAACGGCGTTAGTAATAGGAATAGAGGAGTTACTACTAAGAACGCTATAATGCTCCGGCCGCTTAGATCTACGCCCGATACTACGGTAGACTACGAAGGCGACGTTATAATATCTACTACGCGGCCCGCTCGTAGAAAAGCGAGGATACTATCCGCCGCCTTAAGCAGCGCGCCCTCCTCTTCTATATAGCGAGCTAAGTAGGTATTAAAGGCGGAGCTTTAGAAGCGGAGAGAGGAGGGGCTTTACGTACGCTATAGCGCGGGTAGATATTTTGCTACGGACTGCCTATATCGTCCCGCTCGCCTTACGGCGAAGCGAGCCGAACGGCCTATAGCGATTCGCGCTACCTAACCTTCTCTTAAGTCTAATATTAAGGAGGATAATATAGTCCCCGCCGCTACTAATGCGGAGGGAAACGTATAGCTCTAAAGCATAGACGGGCCCTAGAGCCTAATTCGCTAGCACTAGAGAAAAAAGAGTTAACTAACCGTATTAAGACTTCTCTTAAATTAATACCTATTGTTATTAACTATATAAACCTTATCTTTACTCTTATAGACGAGGGTTGCTAGTACTACGCCGCTATTAATAAGGCATTTATATTATAAGAACTACGTTTAATAGTTAAAGATATAAGACCTTAGTACGTATAAGGAGTATTAAGCGTAATAGAAGAAGCGAAGATTAAAGGTATTATATAGATAGCTACGGCGATTAATAGGCACGAGCAATTGCTTATAGCATACGTTATCCCTTAGCTAGAATTTAACCTAATCCTTAGAAAGCCTTAGCTTCTTTATATAGAGTCTTACTCTATGCCGTACTACGGAAGGCTTTAGTATAGGAATTCGCAGCGTTAGCTACGGTATATTAATAAGAATAAGCCTAAAGATACCGAGTATACTATAGAGCTTCGAGAGGCTAAAGAGGTTATAGCTTTAGTATTAATCGGCATAATTAACTAAATCCGTAGACGATACGGCTCGGAAGCTACTATAGCTGCTATTTGCGTAGTTAGCCTCACGGATACTAAAAAAGCCTTACGACTAAAGAAACCGAAGATAGAAGCCGAATTGCGTTAAATAATTCCTACGTAGTTCTATAACCTACTACCGCTCTTTCGGAAAAGCGAGGCCGATAAAGTAAACCTATATAAGCCCGGTATTAACTACGCGATACTACTTCGTAAGGATTCCCGCGGATAAGATATAGTTCCGCCTTTCGGGCCGCTATACGCGATATCTTAAGACGAGTTGCTTATATTAAAGAAAACACTACGCGGCCTTTTAGATAAAGGGTTTATTTAGGCTAGCTCTTTTAAGGCCGCCGCTCTAGTACTATTCGCGTAGAAACCTAGAGGAGGACTATATTTCTATATAGACTACCGAGCACTTAACGTAATAATACGACCGGACCGCTACCCGCTTCCGCTTATTAAGGAGATACTCTATTATATCGCTAAAGCAAAGTAGTTTACTAAGTTAGATATCTATTAAGCGTTCTATAAGGTGCGAATTACAGAAGGTAATAAGTAAAAGACCGTATTCTATACTCGCTATAGGCTTTTTAAATAGATAGTAATACCGTTTAGGCTTATAAAGGCTTTTAGCACCTTTTAACGGTATATTAATAGCATTCTTCGCGAATTTCTAAACGAGTTCGCTTCCGCCTATATTAATAATATTCTTATCTATATAAGCGGTAGCCTAAAGGATTATATAGATAAAGTGCGGAAGGTGCTAGACCGGCTCTCCGAGCATAGGCTATACCTCGACCTTAATTAATACGAATTCGGCGTCCGCCGGGTTAAATACTACGGATTTATTATTATCGTAGGCGTTAGTATATAGGCGGACCCTATAAAGATTTAAGCTATTCGAGACTAAAAAGCCCTAACTTCGCAAAAGGGTATACGGAGTTTCTTAAGATTTATAAACTACTACCGGATTTTTATACGTTAATTTTCTTATATCGTCGGTCCGCTTATAGCCTTTACCGGCAAAAGGGTAGCCTTCTATTAAAGCGCCGTATAGGTAAAAGCGTTCTAGACGTTAAAATACCTATTTTTATAAGCCTTAGTGCTACTATAGTAGGACTTTAATTATCCTATAATACTTAAGGCGGACTATAGTAGATTCGCGCTTAAAGGCACGCTTTTGCAAGAGGTAGACGGCTAACGCCGCCCTATAGCTTTTTACTCCTGTAAGCTTACCTCCGCCGAACGGAACTACGCTATCTACGATAAGAAAATGCTCGCTATAATTAGCTATTTAAAGTAATAGCAAGCGGAGCTTTATAGCTATAAGAACTTCGAGATCCTTATAGACTATCGTAACCTTAAGTATTTTATAACTTAACGTTATCTCTCTAAGCGATAGGCCCGTTAGGCGGAATACCTTTCGCGGTTCCGTTTCCGGATTAAGTACCGACTTAGAAAAAAGGCTATAGTGCTAGACGCTCTATCCTAGAGAGATTAAGATCGGCCTTCTAACGAAGATTATAATACCTAAGAGCTTTAAATACTCCTAGAGGAGGCGCTACGTATATATCTTAAAGCAATGCTTATCGGTGCGGACGGCGTAGTCTTAGTTAATAGTAAGGGCGATAAGGACGAAGACGATAGCGAGGAGGATAATAATTCGTCTTTTAGTTCGGAAAGTAAGGGAATAATCGAAGAAGACGTAAAGCCTAATACTTAGGAAGCGGACTTCGCAGCGGCTACGACCCGGGACGACCTTAACGCGTAGGACGTAAAGCTAACTACTAATATAGGCCTTAACAGACGGATTTTTTAGAACGAGGAGCTTTAGCGTATATAAGACCGCTTAGTAGCTTAGAACGTTACCTACGGGAGCGTGCGCTACGCTATAGAGGCAAGAGCACGACGATTCGACCTTAAGCTTAACCTTAAGGTATAGGTAGCCGATTGCTATACAGACTTACGTAGGCACTTATAGTTCCGCGGACGGCTTTAGGTCCTTAATTCCTCGATAACTATAGAGGCCGTAGTAAGAGACGCTCCCCTAGAGCTAGAAGAAGGGAACAAGCTTTAAAGACGGCTTATTTAAATAGTATACGACGCTAGCGTCGTCGGCTACCTTAGCCGCGAAGGAATAATTGCCGCTGTATCCCGCGACTTCTATTAGCCGCTCCTCTAGCTATACGTTAGATAATTCCTTAGCAACTATAATATATATAGGCGTATAAAGATCTAGCGTACGCTTAAGAAAAGGCTGCTTAAATCGCTTCCTATACCGGACCGGTTCTATACGTATATTTAGATAGACTTTATTATAGACCTCCCCCTTATAGAGAGCGGCAACCGTAATCTTTAGGTAATTAAGGACCGTCTAAGTAAGGAAGTTATATTAAAACCTATGCCCTCTATAGAAGCGGATATATATATAAAGCGCTTTCTTATATACTACGTGCGATACTATTAGTAGCTAACGTTAATTATAAGCGATAGGGGCTTAAATTAGATAAGCCGCTTCTAATAGGACCTATGTCGGCTGCTATAGATTATATAGCTGCTAAGCATAGTAGATTATCTATAAACCGATCGGGGGCTAGAACGGCTTAACTAGGAAGTTTAAGCTTACCTCCGGGGTATTATCGACCGTAACTAAAAGAATTAGGATAAGTAGCTCCCTATAGCGTAAATAGCGCTTAACCGAAGAAATTACTCTTTAATTAGTATATCCCCTTTCTTCGCACTATATAGGTATAAACCGGTATCCGTATTTCCTATCGCCGTAGATATAGTAGCGGAAAAGCCGTCTAGCAATAGCCTAAAGGGGCGCGTAGCCTCCTTTATGCAGCGACTTAAGTAGGTCTCGGACTTCTATTAGTCGTTAATAGCCTTAGTAGCGTAGGACTAAAAGCGGTATACTAATAAACGGCAGAAACCTATAAAGCGATTTACGGTAGGTAATAAAGTCTAGGTAGACCTATAGAACTACGCATCCTTAAGGCCGAAGAAGAAGCTCGATTAATTCTACGTAAAATTTACGGTTAAGAAAGTGCTAAACCCGTAAGCCGTTAAGCTAAAGGGACTACCTAACGGGATTTACCTTAATTTTAACGTAGACCTTCTTTATCGCGTAGTAGTAGATCTAATGCCCGGCTAAGTAATAGCGGACCTATAGCCTCCCGTAATCTTAGTAGAGGGAGAAAAAGAGTTTTTAGTAAAGGAAATTCTTACCGTACGATAGAAGAAAGTCGGCCGCGGTAGTAGGCGCGAGGTCTTTATAAGGTGGCAAAGGTACTAAGACCCGACGTAGCACCTAGCAGCGGACTTCGTAGATATAGAAGCGCTCGATCGCTTCGAAAAGCGCTTTAGGGCTATTAGAGAAAACGATAGACCGCCTAACGCTACGTTGCCGGCAAAGATATAACGGAAGAAGGTACGGTTTATACTCCCTAAAGCGAGCCGCGTAGCCTAAAGCGCGGCCGGGCCTTACGTAATACGTCGTTAATTTTCGCTTAGGTAGGGTAAAGGTCTTATATAAGGGTCTTCGACTATTAGTAAGATTAGGTCTACGACCTAATCCGTATTCTTATATACGAGCGGGGAAAAGGCATATACGGGCGGGGAAAGGGGCTTATGCGAATAAGGGTAAAGGGCTTGTGCGGATAGGGGTAAAGGGCACGTACGGACAAAGGGGTACGTGCGTAAAGCTATATATCCGCATATATAGGTGCGCCTATACTTAGTTCTTTATAGATGATTTCCACACTTATATAGAGGGCACTTATATAATCACTCTGCCTATCTTATTACAGGCATTAGCTTAAGCACGACTTCTTTACTTAAGCGGTCCTTAATAACCTAGAGGTTGCGGTTGCCGCTCTCCGTAGGGGGGAGGTCTATAATAAAGTCTATCTAGATATATACGTAGAAACGGTCTAAGATTAGTAGAGACTTAAGCAGCCCTTTCTTTAGCGCGCGCTAGATCTTCGTACGGCCGTAGACGTTATAGTTATAGAGGAAGCGGCGGATATACGATTATATAAGCGGCTAATAGAAGTCCTATAAAACTGCCGCGATTATACCCTCCCGGCTAGGATAGCCGACGACGCTAGCGTTATATACTAGCTATATAACGCGGCCGCGAAGTTTATTCTATTCCTTAAGTTCCGGTAGCGAATCTCGTGCTACGGCCTCCGTTGCAATAAAAGAGCCGGGGACCTAAAGCCGTCCTTATAACTAAAGATAGCCCTTAGAGTCGATATAGCAATCCGCAACTTAGACCTTTAGTCTAAGCTTAAGGTTAAGAATACGGGCGCTTATTTCTATAAAGCGGCGAACGCTTTAATACGTACTATCCTAAGCGGCTAGCCGGTCCTATAAGCGCTAGAGTTTATTATAGTTAAAGATATAGCGGCGAATCCTACTTAAGGCGTCGAGCGTTACTACGGCGGTGCCCTCCCCGCTTAGGGGGTCGGGCGCTATATCCTCCTCGCTTAAGGCGTCGGGCGCGTCCTCCTCGTCTAAGGCGTTAAGCGTATCCTCCTCGTCTAAAGCGTCGGGCGCTATATCCTCCTCGTCTAAGGTATTAAGCGCTATGCCCTCCTCGCCGTCCTCCGCACCTATAAGGGTAGCGCTAAGATATATACTTAGCGCGTCCTTCGGGATTATCTAAATATCTTAAACCTTATAATCGTCGTTAGAGGGCCGATCTTAGTCCCTCCGCGAGAGAGTATCCGGCACTATAGCCTCTTTACCGGGTCTATACTTAATCTAGAACCGGGACTATAAGAGGTATTTAGCCTAGCGTGCCTACCGCTCCGATAGGTGCTATTATATTATAAAATACTCGAGATTCCTATAATCCGTAAAGATCTTAAAGTTCTTATAGCTATAGAGTTCCGCTTGCTATTACTTAAGGTAGTCGATAATCGCGAGTATTTCCTTATCGTAGATAGCGTAATTATGCTCGGCGGAGCTTAGCTTTCGAGAGTAAAAGGCTATATAGCGGCGCTAGCCGTTAAACTCTTAAGAAAGAGTGCCTTTAAGCGCGTAACCGCTATAGTCCGCTTCTATAGTAGCGCAACGGTCGAAATCCTACTAAAGTAATACCGGCGCTTACGAGAAGAGGTCTTTAAGCGTTTAAAACGCCTTTACCTATATAGGACCTTACTTAAATAAGGTGCCTTTCCCTATAAGATCTACTAGCGGGGTAACGATGCGAGAAAACTGCCGAATAAATATCCGGTAGTAGTTTATAAACCTAAGGAAGCTCTATACGCCCTTTTGCGAAGTTAGCGCCGCTTAGTCGCGAATAGCTTAAATCTTCGCTAGGTCCGCTTATACGCTAACGCCCGCGATAATAATAAACCTAAGGTACTTTACCTATATAACGCTAAATTCGCACTTATCTAGGTCGAGATATAGACTATATATAGCGAGCCGGTTAAGCACCTTCTATACTTTAGCTATATAGTCCTTATAGCTCCCGCTCGAGTAGATAAGGATATTATTTATATAAGCGGAGGCGAACTTATTAAGAAACTCTCGTAGGATGCTATTAATATAGCGTTAGAAGGTAGCCGGGGCGCCGGTTAGCTTAAATAGCGTTATTATCTACTCGAAGAGGCTATAACGAGTGCGGAACGCGGTCTTCTACTTATTACCCGCCGCGATTCGCACCTTATAGAACGCTTAATAGATATTTAGTTTAGTAAACCACTTCGCCTTCGTAACATTGCGGAGTATCTCCTTAATTAGCGGAAGTAGGTACCGATCCGGACGAGTTATTGCGTTAAGGGCGCGGTAGTCGATGTAAGATCGCAACCTACTACTAGGCTTCCGCGTAAATAAGACCGGGGCCGCTGCTTCCAACGAGCTAGCCTAGATAAACCCCTTATCGAGTAGGTCGCGTAAAGTCTTTTTTAAGACTAAAAGCTCGTCTTAAGATATACTATATAGCGGCCTAAAGGGCGGAACTATATTATTGCCGTTAGCGTTTTAGCGGAGGGGCATAGCGTAGTTAATGCTATGCTTATGCGGGTTAAGCTTATTAGCCTCGCTTTTCGTAAAAAACGGAAGGAGGTCGTAAAACCGCGCGGGGATTATCTTCTATAGTTCGGGCTCCGTCCTTAGCTTCTTAAGTCGTAGTGCTTTCTTAATATCTGCTAGGCTTACAGCGTATACCGCTGCCGACGCTACTACCGCTACCTACCGTCTGCGGATTCGCTTAATAGTACGAATAAATATAAAAGCTATTACTTCTTAAGCGGCCGGTAGCTCCTTAAGGCACTCGCTCTTATCCTTATCCCTATCGGCTCTATACCGTACCTAACGTTACAAAGGTCTATACTAAAGCCTCCTCTTATACGGCACGGAGAAAGACTCTATATAATAGAGCTAAGGTTTACTTAAAATTAAAGGGAACTTTAACTAAGGGATTATATACGCGACGAGCAGCTGCGTATAACCGTCGACCTCCGTAGCTACCTAAGCGATACCTTTAATCTCCGCGCCTTTTATTACGCTAAAGGCTCCTTTTACCTACCTTAGTCGTATTCGTTCTACCGGCAAACGTAAATCCTAAGCGAATGCCTTATTAATCGCGGCGTAGCACTAGCATCCCTCGTCTATAAAAGCGGAGAGGAGATTGGTCTTATTAATAACAATTAGTATTAAACTAGGCTTAGCTTTAATACGGTCCGTTAACTCCTTCTTAGCTAGCGCTAGCGTACTAGGCTCTAGGGCCCGTCTACACTCTAGAGCTATATGTTTCCCTCCGCTAAGGGCGGAGTAAGAACCCCTTCGTTATCCTCTAACTCGAGAGCGGGCGTATAGGTAGCCTATACGCGTTCCGGCCTTTAGGCCGGCTTATATAGGAAGGCGGCTATAAGGTAGCCGAGCACGCCGCAACATAAGTAAAGCCCGTTATTACGCCGCTTTAAAAGCTCTATAGTTATTGCCTATCGAGCCCTCTTATCCGACGAGGCCGGTCCGGCGGTTATAAGCGACTTAGCCTTCTCCTTCTTACCGCGCGCTAAGCGCGTGGCTATTATAATAACGTCACCGTCTTAGTCTACCGTCGTATTAAGAGCGGACCTCGGCGGCGGTAGGGGGGCTATAGCCTTAAGGGTGCTTACTCCGTCTGTGTACTTCCGGAGCTTTTAAAAGCGCGGAGTCTACTCGTGCCCTTACGCGACCTTTATTAGGCGGCTAACGTACCTACGGAAGTCGGAAGGCATCTCGATAGGGATAAGCAGCTCGCGTAAGGCCGGGGAGATAAAGCCCTATAACTACGTAAGCTTAGCACTATCCTCTTAGATAGTACGGCCTACGGCGTGAGTAATAGTCTTTTTAAATTTAGGGAGGAATTCCCTAAACGGCTGGCCGTCCTTTTAGAAGAGGGTCCGTAGCTTATCCTACGCTTTCTCCTATTCCTATACGTTCCCGAATGCGTGCATAAGGTAGTCGAAAAAGGCTTTAGGGTTACGGGGGGCATTAAGACCGCTACTCTCTTAAAACCCTAAGACCCGTCGTATTTAAAGCTCCGGCAGTATATAAAGCAGCGAATACTAAGCGGTATCGCGGTAGCTATTAAGACCTTACTTCTCGTCGATTGTAAATTTGCTTTAAAAGCGATATAGAAAAAAATAAAAGGATTTAGGCTTACTATCCTATTCCGGCTACGGTAGGGGCTTCCGCTTGCCGAAGGCGGCCTTAAAGTCCGTCCTCTCGGGTGCGGACGTTAGCTCTATATAGGCGAAAGGGGGAGAGAACGTCGAAGCTCCCGTCGAGCTAGACGCGCCCTTAAGAACCGCGAGTAGTTCCCTCCGTCTTACCGGGTCGCTCGCTAGTCGACCTAATAGCGCTAGCAGCTGCTCCTTACTTTAGGCCGCTAAGGGACGCGCGGAATTATCCGTCGCACGCCCCTAGCGAACCCCTTTTATTATGCCTTAAATACGGGCTTTCTCGGCTACCTATACGCGTTAGGCCTTTACCTATAGCTAATACTGCTAGGCCTTCTCTTATAGCTTTTGCTACTACGTATTATAGAGCCGTTAGACTTCCGTCTAAAGATTGTGTTAATATCACCGTCTTCCCCTATTGCTGTCTATCGGGAAATCCCCGGTTTATCCCTAGATTCTACTATGGAATTTCACGGGCTTCTACGGGTTATTACCCCGCACTTCTACGGTCTTCTACCGTGGAATTCTAATTCCCTTCTACAGGAATCTCTTCTTGCTTCTACGGTCTTCTACCATAGAATTCTATTTCCCTTCTATAGTCTTCTACTATAGAATTCTATTTCCCTTCTATAGTCTTCTACTATAGAATTCTAATTCCCTTCTACGGTCTTTTACTATAGAATTCTAATTCTCTTCTACGGCTTCTACCGTAGAACTTATATACCTACGGCTTCTACCGTAGAATTTATTAGTCCTTCTAATAGACTATTGCGTTATTGGTTTATTTATTTGCTAACTGTATAACTATTTGTCGTACGGATAGGATTTATTATTTACGACCGGCGATTCCGACCGGCGATTCCGTCCGACTCTTTACTTTACCTCTTTTCCTTAGGTCTACGCGGCTGTTTTCGTCTAAGGGATTTCCCTATATATAGAGACTAGTTAGCCCTCCTTATTAGAAAAGACAAAAGCTATTATTCTTAGTGATTTACATTATTTGCAGCTTTTAATCCTTCCTTATAGGCTGTTTTAAGCCTTAGAGCCTCTCTTCCTTTTTAATTACTATCACCTAAATGTTAAGGACCCGACTGCCTAGCGTTCGATAGTTATAAGCCCGGAGGAACTTCTCTACGCATAGAGAATTCTAACGGCTTATATTTTTCAGCCTACTAACGCTATAACTTACGGTAGTAAAGCCTTTGCCTTTACATCTAGCGAATCGACTTATAGAGGACTAATATAATATTTGTTAAAGAGCGTTATTAATCTAGCGAATCGACTCGCGGAGGACTAGTTAGTACGTTTACCCTATTCTATTAGTGTTTTCCTACGCTTAGTTTAGTTTTTACGGTTTAGTTACTATAACGCAGCTACCCGCGTAACTATAGAGTCGGGAGACAGGGATATATGCACGATAGATAATGCATTTTAGCTCGGGGACTCTTCGGCTATTAGTCGCTAACTAGTCCCCGATAACCCCTCTCGAGGCCTAAGGGTATATCCCTAAGGCCCTAATATATCTTAGAAGAAGGGCAAGCTTTAGTCTTACTATAAGAGGGCAATCGCATTATAATAAAGAATTATTCGTACTTTTAACTATCGTTCCTACCTTCCTAAACGTACCTTTAGTCTATCTTCTTATAATTTCTAAAGCTTCTCTTTTTTAGTTACCTAAGAGCAATAGCGCCGCGCGGTAGGCGCGTTTCTAAACGTATAAGCCGCTTAGGCCGAATAGGTTATAATAGCTATTTAGTCGCTAGCCTATCGCTATTCCCTCGCGTAATAGAACTAATATTAGAAGATAAATACACTAACTTATATAAGGGCTATAACGAGCGTCTTAGGACGCTATTACTAATTTTTTCGCTGCCTAAGGGGGCCCGATCTATCCCCTCGCGAAGTTAAACGTAAGCCGGGCCTTTACGACCTACTCCTCCGCGTATAGATGTCCTCGTAGCCCTTTAAGCAAGAGCCGTAGAGCTAAAGGAGGAGAAGAGATTAAGAGATAGGATTGCGGAACTTCGAGAGGAATTTTCATAGTAAGGTGACTTATTTACCAAGGATTTACACAAACGTCGCCGATAGTTAACCGAATCGAGGGAGAGTTATAGTAAGGAAATAAAAATAAAAAACATTCCTTAGTTATTATAACCGACTAACCTTCGAAAACGTCTCGATTAGATTAGCGATCTTAAGGATACCTTTATCGCTACTTTACGTCGTTTTAAGCGTAATAAGACTAAAATCTTATATGCCTTTAACTATATATATAGAGACTATAAGGCGAGATAGAGGCGATACCTTAACGAAAAGCTCCCTATAGAGAAGGAATTGCTTTATACTAACTAAGATAATTTTCGTAATTAGACTTTAATTTTAATTAAAGATACTACTAATCGCGAGACTCTTTTAGCTACGCAACTATAGGAAGCACGCTAACGAGAGGGTTAGTCCCCCCTCGATTTTAGTCGTTACCTAGATTCCCTTAAGTAATACTTAGAACGTCCGCTAGAAAAAACTCGTATACTTTCCTTTTTTGCGAAGTTGCGTCCCGATCTTCGGGACTAAATCTCCCTTTATTTAGCGTCTATTTAAGATAATACTCGTAAGGAGATAGTCTAACTCGCTTAACGCTTTTAGGATGCTTTAAGAAATAAAAAGCGCCCCGTAAAGCTAACTAACGACTAGTCGACCTTAACTTAAGGGGCAAGTGGCTCCCGTTCGATAGGCTATCGCCGACGTAAAGGCCGAAATAGATCTACTAATAACTATTAAGATTCCGATACTAGATCGACCTTAAATAGCCGTAGAAACGGTCGTAGCAACGGCTATAGGAACGGCCGAGGAAATAGTCGTAATAATCGCAACGGTAGGAATAGATATAGTAAGAATAGCCGTAGTAATAACTAAGGAGGAAATTCGTATAGAAACGGCGAAAGCTAATCCGGTATAATTATTTATTAATATTATAAGAAACTAGGCTATATTTAAGCCGATTACTAAGCGATAGCAAAAGCTAACCGAACCGTAGCCGATTTAGAGACGACGAAGAAGGAAGGAAACGCCTAAAAGTCGAAGTAAATGCCTCTCCTTCGACTAAGCTATAGGTAGAGGTAGTTAAGAGACTACGTGCTATTAGAAAGCTACTAAAGCGAATACCTTATAAAATTATCGTTAATCTCGATTACGGTAGTAAAGTAGACTTAGTAGATATAAATTTTGCTCGAAAATAAGGGCTACGATAGCTTCCTTTATTAACCCTTAGATTAAAGGTAGTCGGGAATACGCTTATAAGACGATATAGAGTCTAGGAAGTTTCTGTCTAACTCTAAGACAATCGCTATAGGGAAAAGACAGTCACTCGCCCTTATATCGGCGTCGATAACGGATTAAAACCGAACGACGCATTAGTTTTACTTAGTATACCCGTACTTTCTTAGGAATATATTTATCTCGTTCCTTTTAAACGCGCTTAATAGTTTAAACACTAACTTTCTAAGGTATTATTACGCTAGCCGTAGAAATTTTAATATAAGTGCCGGAATAAGGCATAAGTCTATATAGTTATACTAGACCTAAATTTTATGCTATTTCCTAATAAAGATATTAACTCGGCGAACCTTAAGCGAACGGGAGAGGAAATACTAGCGAATCTTTTAGACTTTAAAGACGTGTTTTCTAAGCACGAGGCCGATTTACTACTAAGGAAGAAAGGCACCGATTATACGATTAACCTATTGCCCGACTTTAAGCCGCCTTTTAGACCTATCTACCCTCTTTCTTAATCCGACCTTTAGGTTCTTAAGGAGTAGTTAGATTAGTCCTTTAAGCGTAGTATTATTTGGAAATCTAAGAGTTCGGCCGGGGCTCTTATTCTTTTTATGCCTTAGAAAGACGGCACTTTACGCCTTTATATAGACTACCGGGGGGTTAATAGTATTACCGATAAAAATCGCTACCTACTCCCTTTTATTTCGGAGATTATAGACCGTTATTAAAGGGCTAAGTACTTTTCGAAGATTAACCTAAAAGATATATATTAACGCATCCGGATTAAAGGAGGGGATAAATAAAAGACAGCCTTTCGTACTTACTATAGTTACTATAAGTATTTAGTATTACCGTTTAGATTAACTAACGCCTTTACTATATTTTAGTTATATATTAACTAAGCTCTTAAAGGCCTTATAGATATTATTTACGTCGTATACCTTAATAATATTTTAATATTTTCTAAGACCTATAAGGAGCATATAGAACATTTGCGATAAGTCCTTAAACGACTAAGGAATACCGAGCTATTTGTTAATTTATCGAAATATACTTTTTATAAGTAATCTTTAGAATTTTTAGGATTTATCTTATCTATTAATAGAGTCGTAATAGATCTAGCCCGCATTAATGCTATTATAAATTAAGAAGAACCTCGTTCTTTCTATAATATTTAAGTTTTTCTCGGTTTTATAAATTATTACCGACGATTTATTTTAGGATACTTTAATATTATTGCCCCTTTTACTACGTTATTAAAGGGGAGCGTTAGGGGAAGAAAACCCCGGACGAGTATAGCTAAACACTAGCGAATTAATAGCGTTTTACGCTATAAAGAACGCCTTTATAATAGCTTATTTTTCCGATACTTCGACTTTTAAAGACCGATTCGCATTAAGACTAATGCCTTAAATTTCGCAATAGCTAGTATTCTTTCGTAGCCCGATAATAAAGGCTACTATTATCCGATTGCTTTTAGTTACGGAAGTTTACTAGCCTTAAGCTTAACTACGGCACCCTTAATTAGGAGATGTTTACTATCGTTAAGTTATTTAAATACTAGCGATACTACGTCGAAAAGGCGGCGAATACCGTTAAAGTTTTATTAGATTACTAAAACCTTTAAGGCTTTATAAAGTAAGTATCCTTTAATAGAAGATAATTATATTAGTATATATACCTAGCTCTTTTCGATTTTACGATTAAACACCGAGCCGGTAAATTAAATCCTGCCGATACTTTATTAAGGAAGCTAGAATTTATAAGCGAAGTCCTACCGTCTATAGAGCTACTCCTAGAGCTATAATAGAAGTTAGCAATTATTCGGTAAGTGTATATAGCTATAGATTCTTTATAGAGTGACCTTAAGACGAGTTCTTAGGTCTCTACTATCTCTAAGCTTAACGAGATATCTTTACGTAACGAAAATACATAAGCTCTTTAAGATTCGATCGCTTAGCATTCGGGAATAATTCCCGCTAAGTTAGCCACTTAGGTTAAAGATATCGTTAGTTGCAAACAACGGTATTAAAGACAATTAGCTAGGTTAGCAGCTCGTTGTAAAGGGGTCTATAAAAGCAATATCTCCGAGCCCCTTTTTAAGCTCTTAAAGAGGACTTAAGCGGAAGATCCGTAGACTATATAGCGAGTGTAGGCCGAAAGTACCTTAGAAGAAGGGGTAAGTCCTTAGTTATTAACCCTAGACGGACTTATTTTACATTCGGGAAGAATCGTAGTGCCCGTAGAGGTTGCCTTAAGGCAAGAGCTTATTTAGCTCTACTACGACGATCCCCTTATAGGATACTTCGGAATAGCCCGTATAAAAGACCTCCTATCCTAGAAATTCTTTTAGGAAGGAATAGCTCGTAATATAAATAGCTACGTACGTTTATATTATATCTATTAAAGCGCCGTTCTAAAGCGGCATAGCCTATATAGCGCCCTTAAGTCGCTGCCTATTCCTGTAATACCTTAGTAAGAAGTCTTTATAGACTTTACTACCGGTTTTCCGGAGTTATAGTTCGATAGTAGAGAAGTTAACGCAATATTAGTAATCCTTAATAAATCTAGAAAAAACGCTCTACGATCTCCTCGCATAGCCGCCGAGGTCGATACCGGATTATAAAATCAATTTAGACTCGAGAATCGGATTCCTTAGACCTAGTTGCCCTTAGGCGCAATAGCGCATCGGGGGACGGACGCGGGCTACGAGCCGATAGACGTTAACGTCGTAAGAAGGGGTTAGAGGCTAGCGTATATAGCCCGCCGACCCCCGACGAAGCGCCCCTTAAGCCCGACGTAGGTAAGGAGAAACTAATAGGAAGGGATAGTGCCGCTTACTTAAAATTCGTAGGTCTAGTGCCTAAGGAGGCCCTCTAAGGCGTTTAAAGGGCCTTTAAGTCCGTTCTCTAAGGCTACCTAAAGGAATAGGAGGAGAGGATCCGAGCGGACGCCGCGGTCTATACGACCGTAGGCTAGCTTAATCGGTTAAAGAGTCGGTAAAGGAGGCTATTAAGGCGGCGCTCCTATCGAAGCAAGCATCGAAGTCTTAGGCCGACGTAGCTACGGCCGCGGTCGCGGCTGCTACCGTCGCGCCCCCGACGCGACGCTAACCCGCGCTTAAAGGCGCTAGCGGCATTTATAATAGCGAGAAGCCGACCCTCGCCCGCTACGAAAACTAGCTTACGGTCCGGCATAAGGGGATCGCCTTAGATCTCTAACGTAGAACCCTTTAGGCGATCGTTAACGACGTTAATCGCGCTTTTAAGGAGCCCGCTATAAAAGCGGCGTAGGTCTTCCGTAGCGGCGATATTGCGCTTATATTTAAGCAAAATGCGAAGAAGTATAAGGTAGATAAGGAGTAGCTAGAGAAGGCTTTCGGGAAGGAGACGCTATTATCCTAAGGCGGCTTTACGGTAATCGTAAAACGTATTCCGATAATAGTCCTTTAGAGAAGGGACGACGCTGCCTTAGCCGCCGAACTAGCTAAGGCGAACGACGTTAAGGTTATCTACCTCTACCTTAAGAGGGCCTATATAAGGGCGGGTATTAAGGCGACCTTAATTATTACGGTAGACGGCGTAAAGGCGGCGAATAGGCTTTACGACTTCGGTATAGTAATATAGGCAGAGATCTTCGATATAAAGCCTTTCGACGATATAATCCGGCTAAGGTAGTGCTACTAGTGCTTTTAGTATAGATATATCGCGAAATACTATATAGCAAAAGCGACGTATAGGCGGTATACGTTAGGACTATACGATAAAGCTATATACGCAGCTACTATAGGGTAAATCCCGTACCGATGCACCCTCTATAGGGGGAGATATACGGCGTAGGGTAGGCACTACCCTAAGGCGGAGAAGCTTTAGGATAGGATATAGGAGGCATACTCTTAAAGGCCGAGGCGTTTCGCCGCCGTAGCGACGCTAACGATACGCTTTAAGCCGGCGCTGCCGTATATATAGCCCCCCCTTTATCCTACCGCGCTATAGACGTCGCCGTCGAAATAGCGACGATAGGACACCCCCCCCCCCCCCCGCTACCCGTTCTCCCCCCCGGCCGACCTTAGGACATTATAAGGGCTAGCCGGGCATAAGGCTAGTCGACTATTCGCGGGCATTAATAGTCGCGGCCGGCCTCGACGTCGGCTAAGGCTAGTACCGCTACGGCCGAGGCTACGCCCGCTTTTAACGACGACCCTTTTTCTAACCCTCTTTAATATTAGACATCCTTTACTAAAATACCGTAAAGATAGACGCGAATATATACCTCGCGCTTACTACCCTTAAGGCGTACGATATTATAGCACTTTAAAAGACACCGATTAATAGTAGGATAAAAGCCCTAGCGTGCCTAAGCGAGTACGATTATAGGCTCGTCTTTAGGGCGACCTAAAGCGCGCTATACGTCTATAAGAGGTACGGCATCGATATATAGACGAGTAACTAAAGGGTAGACTAATATAGCGTTACGTTTATTAATTCTAATACTATAGTCTTTTTAGTCTACTTTCCGCTAGTTAACTCCCCCCTCCTAACTACTCCGCTCCTTAACCTCGCGGTAAAGTTATTACGCACCCGGTGTGTCTTCGTTAGGGACTTTAATAGCTATCACTCGCTTTAGGACGCCTACGGGCGTACCTTTAGGAATAGCGAGGACCTCCTAAAGCTAATAGCGTAATCACGCCTTAGGCTCGTAACCCCTAAGGGCTAGGTTACGCGTATCGCCTCTAAAGGCCGGAGGAACGGTATAATAGACCTCGCCTAAGCGTCTTAAGGTTTAAGCGTAACGTACTATAGAAATATAGGCTTCGTTAGATCGGATTATATATTACAACGGCTAAAGTTAGATATAGGGCCGCTAACCTACCGGCCGGCGGCTTAAACAATAGGACTTAACCGCTTTTAGAGAAAACTTAACCTAGATAAGGCCTAAGCGGCGGCTATTAAGAAGTTCTAGCTAAAAGCCGCGCTAACTATACCTACGACCCTTAGGGATGTCGAGGCATACGTAGACTAGGTAGTTACTTAGCTAACCGAGATTGCGAAGGACTATATACCTAAGGCCTAGAGCTATACCGACGGCGGCCGCCTTAACTAGTAGACCTTAAAGGTAGACCGGCGCGATAGGGAGGCTAAACGCGCCCTCCGGGCGTTCTTAGCGTCCGGCAATTAAATAACCTAAGAGACGTTAGATAAGGCGAAGATAGCCCTCCGGCGTGCCGTCGTTACCGTATAACGAGACTCCTAGCGGGAGCTTACCTACGATTTAGCCGCTAATTAAGCCCCCCTTTAGAAGAACGAGAGGTAAGCGCGGCTTTAAAGCGGTAGCCTACTATAGGTAACGTATATCCCCGACTTAGAGAGACCGAGCGACCCGACGGGGCCGGCCCGCACTTACGTAAAAAAGGCAGAGACCTTTATAGCCTGGTTCTTCCTACCCTTAGTAGCGGGAGGCGAGGGGGGCCCTTAAGCCGCCCGGGAAGCCTACGCAATACTATAGCGTTTTATAGTCGGCGACGTCGGGTTAGCGGTTAAGAAGATAGCGTCGTAAAAGGCCGTAGGGGAGGATAGCCTCCCGATAGGACTTATTAAGGCCTATAAGGAGCCGGTGCTTAAAGCGCTTACGGTATTGCTTAACGCTAGTTATAACGTCGGGCACTTTCTAAGACGGTTTTAATACGCGGCTATTATCGTCCTACCGAAGCCCGGGAAGACAGCGGCCTAGCTTTAATAAGCCTAAGGGTAGAGACTAATCTCTCTCCTTAGCACGGTAGGGAAGAACCTTAAGGCCGTAGTCGCGAGGAGGATCGTAGACGCGGCGGAGGCGTATAACCTCCTGCCTAAAAGGTAGATAAGAAATAGGACTAAGAGGTCTACCGAGACGGCGATACGACTTATAATAGAGCTTATAAAGATAACATAGGCTTAAGGAGGGGTAGCGTCGTTTCTCTAACTTAACCTTAAGGGAGCTTTCGATAGGGTAGACTATATATATCTCGTCGAGACCTTCCGCTTAAAGGGGTTTTTAGGTTAGGTTATCGCGTAGGTCGGGAGCTTCCTTAAGGGGAGGACGGCCTAGCTCTACTTTAATAGCGCGCTAGTAGAGACCTAGGAAGTGCCTACGGGCGTGCCTTAAGGCTTACCCCTCTCCTTAATCCTCTTTTTCCTTTATATTGCGCTACTATACGACGACCTTAAGCCGGAGATAGGAGTTACTATAGTCGGCTTTACCGACGATATAAACCTTTTAGCCTACGGTAAGACTATAGCCGCGACTATATAGCGTTTAAAGAGCACTTAAAAGAAGTACGATAAATAGGTAAGGGAGGTCGGCGCTAAGTTTAAGCTAGAGAAAAGCGAGCTTATCTACTTTACGAAGGCCTATAAGCCGATACTAACAAAGCTCCGGCTTAAGATAAATATAGTCTAGCCGGCCGAAGATAGGTAATTCCTTAAGGTTTAGTTTAACTAAAAGCTACGATAGAGAGCCTAAGTTAGGAAGCTTAAGACGAGAATATATATATAAGCGCTAGCCTTTACCGGGCTTACGGCGTTTATATAAAGCATACGATTACGAAACGCGAGGACGGTCTACGCTAGCGTAGTTCGGAACGCGCTCGCCTATAAGGCGTCGACGTTCTATAAGCCTACGCTTAGAGGAGGGAAACCTACCGGCTTAATAAAAGCGCTTATAGTATATTATTCGAGCTGCCTATAGGTAGTAGCTAAAGCGTTTAAAGCGACCTTAATCTAAAGCTTAAAGATATAGACAGCGGTCCTACTACTCGACCTTTACCTTAACGACCGCCTCGCGCGGTATAAAGAGCGCACCGAGGAGTTCGGCATAGCGGACTAGATCTAACGCGCCTATAAGAAGCCGGCGAGAGTATTGCCCTAACCCCGTCGGCCGACCCGACCGCCCGGCCGGCCGCACAACGCGTAGCTCTAGGACTAATGCCCTTAGGGCACTATAGCTAAGGAGGCGGTCCTCCGCGATTAAGAGGCGCGTTAGAAGGAGGATCTCTAAGTAGCGGAGGCGAAGCGACTACAAAAAGCCCGGCAGCCGGCTAATATTAACCCTTGCTTTAACCGGCCGAAGAAGGCGCTAAAGGTATATAACGGTTTATATAAGCACGAGAGCTCTACGCTTATTTAGATCCGGACCGGGAAGATCGGTCTTATAAAAGAACGAGCTTAAGGGGGGTATATAATTGTTATTAATCTACGAAGGGATATAGCTATAGACTAGGTCTAAATGTCTATATATACGATGTAGAAGTCACGTAGGATAACATATAATATAACCTAACACCGTAATAGTATATCCCCCTTAAATCGGCGTTCGACTTAAACGCCTAAAAGGGGCAATAGGCTAGTAAAAACGAAGGAAATCTATATTAATCGGTCCTAAAAGCGGGCCTAATATAGAACGAGAGAGGAAGAAATAAAGGGTAAAACTAAGAAACTAAGAAACTAACGCGTGCCGTCGTAACGTAAATTGTATTAATAAATTGTATTTATTATCACTCGGGCGAAGGTTAAGACGTAAGGAAGGCCGTATAAAAGGCCGGTTTAAGCTTAGTCGGGTTAAAGGCGTAAAAAGCCTTAAGGTCGTCCTAGCAGCCGTTAAGGCAGGAGGAGTCCTCCTACGTAAGGGGGCTATAACGCTATTAAACGCGATACTTAATCTTCCCGGAGGCGTACTAGCGTTACGCGAGGATAGAAGAAAACTCCTACTTAAGGTATACGTTATCGCCGTCGTCGTCGCTAGGGGAAAGGAGAACGCCGTTATCGGCGGGCTAAACGTTAAGCTCCGACTAGCCGGGCAAAGGGGGCTCTTAGGTCTTAGTAAGGAGGGAGTAATAAAAAATAAGGTAAAGGCGGCTGCCCTTAAGGAGGCGAAGAAGACACGCCGTCTTATATACTTTAAGGACTTATATAAGCCCTCCCGTTTATAGTCGAGCTTCTTTATAAGGCAAAGGGTTTAGATCTAGCGAATGCTAAAGAATACTATATGGCTTAGCTAATACGCTAGGGCGGGAGTCCGCTAGGCGTCTTTATAGCGGGCTTAAATAGCCTAAGCATCTTTAATCGCATTGCGGAAGAAGTTAAAGATACGCTAAAGACGGGAAGCGAGCGCGTTACTATAGAGGTATTCCTTCCGCTATTCCTTCCGCTACTAAGGGGTTATATTAAGCGGGGGGGACTAAAGGGCTTAATGCTAAGCTTCGGATAGAAGCTATAGTTAGCAAAAAAAGGGGAAAGACCGGTAGATTTAAAGACCTAATTATTAATAGTAAACTTAGCGAAGGGAAAAAGGTCGACTTAATCGTCCTAAAGGTAGGTAATATAGCAACGAAGGTAAACCTCTATCTAAGCGTTCGCGATCTTAGTCTAACCGTCGGTCTAAAGGTAGTAAGCGGAGCTACGGTAAAAGCGGTAATTAAGATAGCGACTAAGCTACTATTAGAAAGCCGAGATAAACTAAGTGCTATAGTCGCTAATAATAAAGGCTAAGGTACTATAAAAAGACTAAACGCGGGAAATAAATGCGTTAATAATGTCTTTA
This sequence comes from Ophiocordyceps sinensis, assembly GCA_012934285.1. Classification (NCBI taxonomy): domain Eukaryota; kingdom Fungi; phylum Ascomycota; class Sordariomycetes; order Hypocreales; family Ophiocordycipitaceae; genus Ophiocordyceps; species Ophiocordyceps sinensis. The sequence goes on from JAAVMX010000004.1 coordinate 11,116,651, forward strand.
ACGGTTATTAAAGGTATTAATATATAGTAGCGTATCTTTATATAGCGGTCGACGATAATAAGGATATTAAAGAACTTAACGCCGTTATAGCGGTAGATAGGGAGGTTAGTAATAGAGTCGATAGAGATATTAGTCTATAGGATAGCGAGCCTAAATAGCCTAGGCATCTTCGATCGTATCGCGGAGGAAGTTAGAGATACGCTAAAGGCGGGAAGTAAGTGCGTTACCGCGGAGGTATTCCTTCCGCTGCTAGGAGGTTATGCCGGGCGGGGGGGGACTAAAGGGCTTAGTGCTAAGCTTTAGGTAGAAGCTATAGTTAGCGAAGAAAAGGGAGAGGCCGGTAGATTTAAAGACTTAATTATTAATAGTAAACTTAGCGAAAGGAAGGAGGTCGACCTAATCGTTCTAAAGGTAGGTAGTATAATAATGAAGGTAAACCTCTATCTAAGCGTTCGCGATCTTAGTCTAACCGTCGGTCTAAGGGTAGTAGGCGGAGCTAGGGTAAAGGCGGTAACTAAGGCGATAACTAAGCTACTGCTAAAAAGCCGAAATAAACTAAGTGCTATAGTCGCTAATAATCGAGGCTAGGGTGCCGTAGAAGGACTAAACGCGGGAAAAAAACGCATTAATAACGTCTTTAACGGTTATCGAGGGTATTAAGACATAGTAGCGTATTTTCGTAAAGCGGTCGACGATAACGAGGATATTAGAAAACTTAACGCTATTGCGGCGGTAGATATAGAGGTCGGTAATAAAGTCGACGGATATATCGGTCTATAAGGCGAAGGGAATACTTAAGGGCTAGAGTAGGCCCTAGGGGGAGGAACGAGGGGATTTAGCACGTAGGCACGTATAATAATTCTATACGAAGCTAGAAATAGACTCGTGTATACCGGGCTAGATATAGGACCGGCGGTAGAGGCTAGCGGTCTTCGTACGTCTAAGGTAGCCGGTAAGGGGGGAGGTATAAACGCGGACGAAGATCTAAAGAATTAAGGCGTCGTTAGGGGGAACGAAGAGCCGGCCTTAGAAATAGAACCGGCCTTAGACCTTAGAGAGAGCGGTCTTAGGGATCGAGCGGAGAGGGGCTTAGAGGGGGTAAGGCTAGCGGGGCTAAGGGGACTAAAAAGCTACGCAAATAGCGGAGATAAGCGGGGAGGAGGAATAGGCCCGGTCGATAAGGTTATCGATCGGCTTAAAGTCGTTAAGGGCGTAGAAGTTAAAGCAGTCGGAATTATATTTATAAATTATATTTATAAACGAATTAGACTCCTTAATAGTATTAGGGCCGGTAGTAGTATTAGGGTAGAGGGAGGCATCGACTTTAGACTTAAGGAGGATAACCTAATATCGGTAGTTAATCCTCTCGTCGGCTCGGTCGGTAAAGGAGAGAAGGCGGGAGCCGGGCAAGCGGCTAAGGGCGTTTAAGAGAATAGCTTAAGAGCCGGGCTAAAAGATAATCTTAAAATTAAAACGACTAAGGAATTCGGCCTAGCGGGCCTATCGCTAGTTAAAGAGCTTCGTAGTTATAAAATACTAAAGATTCTTATAATCCGAGGCTATCTTAAACTTAGGTAGGCCCTCGAGCTTAAGGCGCTACTCTTCGAGAGATTTTATAATCGCGAGGAGTTCCTTATCGTAGATCTCGTAATTATACTCTTAAGCAGAGTGTTTAGATAAAAAAAAGGCAACCGGATAGTAATAACTATCGTCGAGGAGCTATATTAGTATACCTTTAGCGGCTTAGTCGGAAGCATCTATCTAAACTATAGTCTTACGATAGGGGTCGAAGTATATAAGGATTAAGGCGGTAGTAAAGGCGTGCTTAAGGGCTTTAAAGGCGTAAGCATAGGCGGGAGACTAGATCTAGGGGGTAGAGTTCTTAGTAAGGGCGTTTAAGAGGTTTACGAGCTTAGAAAAGCCTTAAATAAAACGCCGATAAAAATTAGCGAATCCTAAGAAGCGCTAAAGGTCTTTAATAAAGAAGGGGGTAGGCTAGTCTAAGACCGCACGAACCTTTTTAGGATCTATGCGAATGCCCTTATCTAAGATAATTAGGCCGAGGTACTTAGTCTCGGTAACGCAGAAGTTATACTTATATACGTTAAGCTAGAGGCCGGCGGCGTTAAAGCGCTTAAGAACCGCATTAACGTAGGCCTAGTGCTCCTCCCGCGTCTCCGAGAAGATTAAGACATCGTTTAAATAAGTAGAGTAGAACTTATTAAAGATGCCGTAAAGGGCTATATTAATAAAACTCTAGAAGTAAGATAGGGCGGCGGTAAGGCTAAAGGGGGTAATATAATACTTAAAAAGCCTGTACCGTATATCGAACGCGGTCTTTTACTTATATCCTTCGGCAATACGAAGGCGATAAAACGCTGCGATAACGTCGATCTTAGTAAAAAACTTCGCCTTCCGGATATAGGCGAAGGTATCGTAGATAAAGGGCAAAGGGAAACGGTTCTTAATCGTAGCCTTATTTAAGCCGCGATAGTTAACGTAAAAATAGACGCCCCCGCCCGGCTTACGGGCAAGTATAATAAAGGCAATAGTAAGGGAGGTAAAGCGGTAGATAAAGCCCTTCTTAAGCTGCTTATTAACGTACGCGCGGACGATCCGGTTCTTAGCTTCGCTAAAGGGGCGGGGGTAGGTATAAGGAGGTTATATCCCCTCCTTAAGGTTAATTTAAGTATTAATAGTATAGTAAAGGGCGAGCTTATCGGCCTCGCTCTTAAGCTATATATAGATTATATAGTAAAGCTCTTTAAGGACCTTAGCCTAAAGCTCGTCGAGCGTATAAAGGACCTTCTCTTACTTCTTAAAGAACTTAGCGATATCGTCGGAGGAGATCTTATTAAGGTAGATCTTATTAAGGTAGTTATCGACGAAGTCGTTAAGGCGGGGGTTAAGGCAGGCTTTCGCGTCCTTAGCGTTTATATATCTAATTAAAACGGCTTAATAAAGGTCCTTAAGGATATCTTAATCGATAGGTAGTAGAGGCTCGGTAGGTAAAAGCTCGGCGGTAAAGGCCTTAATTAAGGTCTAAGAGGTCTAGACCTTAGGCTATTAGTAGAATATTACTATCGCGTCGACGTTAAGCATCCGGACGTTAAACGCTAAGTTATTAAAGGATAAAAAGCGGAAAGGCTAAAGTCTAATAGTCTTACGACTTAGCCGTAATATAAGGCGGCGGTAGCCGGCGGTCTTATAGATAGGATAAAGGCGGGGAGGTTAAACGTAGAGGTAAGGGTAAAGGGTAGCTAAAGAGTCGGAGTCGTAGCCGGAGTTAGAGTCGGTGTCGTTAACCTAGCGGGAGGAGTCCGGATAGGCGGGCTTACCTACGTTAAAGGTATCCTTAAAAAACGCCGAGAGAGAAAGGCTAAGGGATAAAGGAATAAACTTAAGAACGTCGCTAAAGCGGACGGAATAAATAAAGGCCGAAGGATAGGCTAAGGCCGTACGGGCGGGAATAAGGATTATAGCGGTAGGAATAAAGATCGTAGCGGTAAGAGGGTCGCCCTCGTCGTTAGAGTCTTTAATAAAAGGAGCGGGGGGAAAACGAATTATATTTATTAATTATATTCCTTCTAAAATAAGGGCGGGGGGAGCTAGGATAAAGCGGGTAAGGCGGGCAAAGGTAGCCGAAAGGCCTAGGATAAGATAAAGCTAATAGTTTAAAAGGCAAAAGGCTAGATAAAAGAGGGACTAAAAGGAAAGGGAGTTACTACGCTAGCTAATAATAAGGTCGTACTAGCGTAGCTAAAGGAGGCTAAGAATAACCTTATAGCTAAGCTTTGTAAGAAAGAAGTAGATAGACTTAGTATAAGCGCTAATCTAGGAGACCGAAAAAGCGTAATAAGTAACGGAGCTAGACTTATAGTCGCTACTATCGGCGAGAGAAAGCCGGCGTAGGAACTAAAGCTAGCGGATAGGAAGGGTAAGGCAATACGCGGTCTAAGCGTATATAAAGGCGTATTTAGAATAGCCGGAGTCGACTAAAGCATTTATAACGATATCGGCGGACATAAGGGATAAAGGCATAAGTAAAGCACGCGGTTGTATTCCCGCGGGGAGGCAAAGATCCTCCCCGGTGTTAAATAAAGCTATAAACTTAGACACTAAAAGCTCTATCGCGCGATAAGGCGAAGGAGCTACGTATTTCCTAAGGACGGGGAAGAGGTAAGGAGGTCGTCTACCTCACCCTTAATAAAGCCCTACTTAATAGCGTAAACTTAGTAGCGGGGGGGAGGGGGTTTAAGTAGGCGCGGGGCAGACGTACCGCTACTACGGCCACGGCCGCGGCTAGAGCCGGAACCGGCGCCGGGACTAGCGCTAGGGTTAGCGCTAGGGTTAGCACCGATACCCTTATTAAGGTAGGTCTAAGCGGTATAGGTAGCGGTAGCCGGCTAAGCGTAGTAAAGGCAGAGACGGTTCTTAAACCGCCGTTGCTTCTTAGCGTTAGTAAGCCGGGCCCGGAATGTATTAAGCTATATTAGGTTACCGGTAGGAGACGTAGGTAAGGCGGGCGAGGTAAGGCCGGTGCGGGCGGGGTTACGAGGCGGCTAAAGTTAAGAACGGGCCTTAATACGCTATTAGTTATCCTAAAGCGTAGAATATATCTTAGCCTAGGCCGTAAAGTTATTATAGGCCGGGCATTCGACCTATAAAGCGGCGGCGTTAGTAAGCTTAATAAAGACCTTAGAATAAAGGTAGGCGACGTAAGCGGTGCCGTTAAACGATAAGTCGGCTTAAAGCTAGGTAAACTTCGAATAGAAGTCCGGCTAAAAAATATTCTTTATCGATAGGGTATTAAAGTCGGCCTCTAACTAAGCATAGGTGAAATTAGCACTAAAGATAAGGCTAAGGTCGTCGGTAAGAGCTTTTATAATAGTATACTACTAATCGATAAAGGACTTATTATCGAGGACGTTTAAGGAACACTAGCGATAATAGAGGCGGCCCGGCCGGTAAGCCGGCTAGCCGTATAGAGAATGCGATCCTACTCCGTAGGGTATAAGGCGGCGTCTTAACGGAGCTTAATAGTAAGGCCGTTGCACTAGGTCCGGAAAGCCTCCTAACGTTGCTTCTAAGTGCTAAAGTCGCCGGCGAACCTCTTAGGGTCGGCTATACGGGAACGGGTAAGGGCAAGGGCGGGGGCGGGGGTAAGGGCCTAGTCCTAAGCCGCGTCGCGTTCGGTTAAAATAAAGAGAGAGGATATAGCGCGGTTAAGCTAACGCTAGAGATCGGTAGTATGCTTTTAGGCAACGGCTACGTGCTTTTAAGCGATAAGCACTCTTATATCTAACTGAACGTAAGCATTATTAAAGTAAGTAAAGGCCTCGATCTAAAGGGCGCGGAAGTCGTAAGTAGCGTTAGCCTAAATATAAGCGAACGTGCCGAATATAGGCCGTTAGGCTAAAAGAAAGGCGGCGTAGCTAAGGTAGTAGGAAACGTACTTAGTCTAGGGTTCTATGTCGGTAGGAGCCGGCGGGGTAACGGCCGGGGTAGTAGATAAAGGATCGACCTTTATATAGTCGGTTATCGTAGATTATAAAGCAATAGGATAGGGTAAAGGTAAGGGAAGGGTAAGGAGGGAAATCTATATAATTTACGTCGAGACGGCGTATCTATATTAGGAAAATTCTAATAATCGAGGAAAACTTAGTTAAAGGGGTCCGGCGAGGAGGCGGACTTACGTCGCGAAGAGGGGAGATTAGAAACAAAAGGGGTAAAATAGCGAGATTATTAATTAAGGGCAATAGGATAAAATAGTAGATTAAACTATAAGAGAACGAGCTTAAGGGGGGTATATAATTATTGTTAATCTACAAAGGGACATAGCTATAGACTAGGTCAACGGGTATAATTACTTTAAGTCCTCGCTCTCTAGCTGGTTCTAGAGCTGCCTTGTTGATTGTCGATATTTCTTGCACCCGCCGGACATCATCACCCAGCCATCATAACCAACCACCTCACCCTGAGACAGGCCTCTCGCGTCCTCCTCCACTGGCAGCTGGACAAAGAGCCCCCGACCCGGCCGGGCTTGTCGGCCATGGCCCCGAACCCCTACAGTTTTCGCGTACCCAAGCCCAACTACCTGCCTCACAAGCTTGACGTCGACCGAGACAATGCCATTCTCCAAAACTACGACGTCGCGCTGGGCTTGCCCAGTGAGGCCGACAATGCAAAGTTCTTCAACAAATGTAAACGCGCCGCCGAAGAGTCGGCCATCACCCGTCCCAAAGGCTATACCGTTTCCTTCCACTGCAGCCCAGACATGGAGAAGCACCACTTCGGCATGACGCATCCCATGAAACCGTGGCGGCTGACCCTCTCCAAAAGCCTCATCTACTCATACGGCATGTCCTTTGCCATGGACAACTACATCGCCCGTGCTGCCACGTACGAGGAGCTCGCAGATTTTCACTCGACCGATTACCTCGACTTCCTCGGCACCGTTCTGCCCGAGCCCGTGCCTCGCGACCTGGAGAACCAAAACCCAGACCTCAGGTTCAACCTCGGCGGCTCCGACTGCCCCTTGTTCGAGGGTCTCTACGACTACTGCTCCCTGTCTGCCGGCGGCGCTCTCGACGCCGCGAGGAAAATTTGCTACCAGCAGTCAGACATTGCCATCGCCTGGGGAGGTGGCCTCCATCACGCCAAAAAGGCCGAGGCGTCGGGCTTCTGCTATATCAACGATATCGTTGTTGCAATTCTTCAGCTCTTGCGCTTCCACCCCCGCGTCCTGTACATTGACATTGACGTCCACCACGGCGATGGCGTCGAGGAGGCCTTTTTCTCGACGGACAGAGTCATGACCGTCTCCTTTCACAAGTACGACCCCAACAACTTCTTTCCCGGCACAGGCGCCCTCGATGACAATGGGCCCAAGAATGAGCAGAACCCAGGGGCTCATCACGCCGTTAATGTCCCGCTCAACGATGGCATCACAGACGAGCAATACGACATGCTCTTCAACACCATTGTTGGCAGAATCGTCGAGAGGTTCCGGCCCACTGCCATCGCCCTCCAGTGTGGCGCCGACTCCTTGGCAGGCGACCGCCTCGGTCGTTTCAACCTCCAGGTGCAGGGCCACGGCGCCTGCGTCGAGTTTTGCAAAAAGATGAACCTGCCCCTGGTTCTGTTTGGCGGCGGCGGCTACACACCCCGAAACGTCGCTCGTGCTTGGACTTACGAGACCAGCATAGCCATTGGCTGCCAAGACAAGATCAACCCGATACTTCCCCAGCACACGCCGTGGCGTGGACAGTTTCGACAAGACACGTTGTTCCCGACCCTGGAGCAAATCTTGGGCGAGCCGCGGCAGAATCGCAATCCGCAGAAGCGCCTACAGGAGATCGTGCAGCACGTCACCGAGCAACTCCGCTTCGTCCAGGCCGCCCCGAGCGTTCAAATGCGGGACATACCCCCGGACCTGGGTGGCCTCAGGGAGGACGTCGAAGAGAGGATCAACGAGCAGCGCCTGGACCAGCTCGACGAGCTTCGTCTGGCCAAGGAGGCAGGGGTTGGAACCCCCATGGAGCTCTAACGGTAAACTGGTGCAAGGGATGTGACATTTAGATGGCGAAGAGTCACAATATTGGGTGCATTTGGGAGCGGAATTTATAAAAAGAAATGTCAACTGGCGCAAAAGAGTATATATCTGCACGCAAAGGAAGATTGACGGGCAAATACATGAGCTCTCCGACGCGTTACTTGACAAACATAGTGACGACCGCCTCGCCCTAGGGCGTGCTCACCTAGCTGAGGCTTTCAGTCCTCGGAATAGCTGCACAGAGACCTCGTGGCTTCGCGTTGCGTGGTTGCAAGGAAGCTACGTTAAGGTTATATTCTGTGTGTTAATTGATTGTCTAGAGTTACCCGTTGACTATTAGATGCCAACTTAGGGCCTAATCCACAACGCCTCGATTTAATCCACAACGCCTCGACTGAATCGAGGCGGACGCACGTAGAGATATAGCCTATATATTTTTTGCGGGCCGGGTCCTCTTGTACCGTCGTATACCCTTATTGGCGAATTTCCTTTCCGCTTTCGCCCGCTTTCGCGCCCGCGTTTATTTTAAGGTTATCGTAACTACGAGGAAAAGAGCAGCAGCAGCAGTAGCGCCGCTAGACGTATGTAAAGTGCACGTACTGTATTCGCTAGTTCGCTAGCCGCCTCGACTAAGTCGAGGCGGCTAGCGGTAGAAAAATGCGTTTTGCTTAGCATCTTTCCTTAATATAGGCATTTACGCGACTATATACGACCTTTACTAGCTCGGTATATTAAGAGTAAGGGAAGATATATAAAGAGTATTGCTATTTATATACCGTAGAAACTTATAAAATTCGGGCAGTCTTAAAGGCCTAGGGAAGTAAGGGCCCTATAGGTCTTAGCGCTACTAAATTTGTATACGCAATGTATCTGCCCGCACCCGCCCGAGCTATGCCCCTTAAAAAATTGCTCGGGCGGGTGCGGGCAGATACATTGCGTATACAAATTTAGTAGCGCTAAGACCTATAGGGCCCTTACTTCCCTAGGCCTTTAAGACTGCCCGAATTTTATAAGTTTCTACGGTAGTAACAAATTGCTATTTATATAGTAAATCCGTTTTTTCGGTACGCACCCCGCGCGCCTATATCCCGCCACTAAAATCTAGTGTAGGTACATACTATGCCGCAATCAATCCAGTTAGGTCACCCTAACACGCAGCAGGGCACGCAGTAGGGCACGCAGCCGGGCACGAAGCAATCATTAATAAGGAGCCGCGCACGTAGCAGAGGGCACGCAGCAGAGGGCACGCAGCCGGGCAAGCAGGGCACGCAGCCGGGAGCCGGGCACGAAGCAAACATCAAGGAGCCGCACACACAGCAGAGGGCACGTGTCAGATCTTCGATCTGCGGCCCACCAAATGAGGATGCGAGAGATGTAGGTTGCAGCGGCTGTGATGCCGCTGAAAGCAGTATATTGATGATGATGATGATGATGCTTGTTGTGCCCGAAAAGGGGCTGCCTCGAGACCTTATTTAAGGGGTCTCTTAGCCTAATTTCCCGTCCGTGATCCCGCACGTGATCCTGCATGTGATCCCTTTACCCGCGGATCTAACACACCCCTTCAGCTTCGATCGCAATGCGAGGGAAGCTGGACTAAAGAGCTCAAATAGCTTAAATCCGGGGTCTTTGCTAATAAATCCATCAATCGGGGCGGATTATCGTGTTCTTCCGGTCCTCCTTACGACCGACTATAGTAATTGCAACTCGGCATTTTATGCCTTTACGCTGCCGTATGCGCCTTTAGCGGCAACAATACGCCTTATTCCTCCTGTATTGGTCGATTAGTCGATTGGTCGATCGCTTCGGACGGTTCGTGTGGTTTATTGGAGTGTGCGGGCGGACGAGGGCTTTGTGTGGCCGAGGCTGGTTTTCCCGAGGGCTCGTGTGTGTGGCCGAGGGTTGTGTTCCCGAGGGCTCGTGTGTGTGGCCGAGGCTCGTGTGGCCGAGGCTTGTGGATGAAGTCGAGGCTCGTGTGGCCGAGGCTCGTGGATGAAGTCGAGGCTTGTGTGGCCGAGGGCTCGTGTGGCCGTAGGCTCGTGTGGCCTGCTTAATGCGGACGAATGCCGCGAGAGCTGCTTAAGCGAGTGTTGCTTTTTGAGCGAGTGTTGCTGCTTAAGCGAGTGTTGCTGCTTGAGCGAGTGTGATGCGTGCGGACGAGGGAGTCTTCCGTCGCCGCGAGAGTGCTGCTTTATTGTGCCGCGACGAGGGAGTCTTCCGTCGCCGCGAGAGCTGCTTGCTCGAGTTGTCGATTAAGTGATGCGGACGAAGGAGTCTTCCGACGCCGCGAGAGCTATTTGCTCGAGTAAGTAAGTGTGTACGAAGGAGAGGGACTCTACCGCTCGCTGCGACGAGGGACTCTACCGCTCGCCGTAATATGCGTATTGCTTAAATAAGTATTCGTGACGAAGGTAGTCTTTCGTTTTGCTACGACGAGAGACTTTACCGCTCGCTGCGACGAAAGACTCTACCGCTCGCTGCGACGAGGGACTCTGCCTCTCGCCGTAAGAGCTGCTTGCTCGAGAGCCGTTTGCTCGAGAGCTGCTTGCTCGAATAAGTATGCGGACGAGGGAGTCTTCCGACGCCGCGAGAGCTGCTTGCTCGAATGAGTGTTCGTGACGAGGGTAGTCTTTCGTCTTGCTGCGACGAGGGACTCTGCCGCTCGTTGCGACGAAGGACTCTACCGCTCGCCGTAAGAGCTGCTTACTCGAGAGCCGTTTGCTCGAGAGCTGCTTACTCGGCTTAAATAAGTGCGACGAGGGACTCTACTACTCGCCGTAAGAGCTGCTTGCTCGAGAGCCGTTTGCTCGAGAGCTGCTTGCTCGCATAAGTAAGTATATACGAGGGAAAGGGACTTTTCCTTCTTTCCGCCGCCGCGAGCTATTAGCTCGTCGAGAGCTATTAGCTCGTGCGTTAAATAAATGCGTAGACGAGGGAGTCTTCCTCTCTACCGCCGCGAAATATATGCTGCGAGTGTGTTTACCGCGACGACGAAAGAGTCTTCTCTTCTCTTCTCGCCGCCGCGACTGCTGCGTGCTGCGACGAGAGAGTGTTCCTCCCGCCGCCGCGTTTTGTTTACCGCAACGACGAAAGAGTCTTCTCTTCCCGCCGCCGCGACTGCTGCTTATTCTACGACGAAAGAGTCTTCTCTTCTCTTCCGCCGCCGTAAGCTATTTGCTCGTGATTTAAATAAGTGCGCGGACGAGGGAGTCTTCTTCCCGCCGCGAATTTGTGTTTATTGTGACGGTGTTTGCCGCGACGACGAAAGAGTCTTCTCTTCTCTTCCCGCCGCCGCGAGCTATTAGCTCGTCGAGAGCTATTAGCTCGTGTGAGTATACGCGACGAGGGAGTCTTCCTCTCGCCGCCGCGATGCTGCGACGAGAGTCTTCTTCTTCTCCTCTCGCCTCCGCGTGTGTTTGTGCTGCGAAGAGAGTCTTCTTCTCTTTTCTTCCGCCGCCGCGAGCTATTAGCTCGTCGAGAGCTATTAGCTCGTGTGAGTGTACGCGACGAGGGAGTCTTCCTCCCGCCGCCGCGATGTGTGTGCTGCGACGAGAGAGTCTTCCTCTCTTCCCGCCGCCGCGAGCTTTTGCCGTAACGACGAGAGAGTCTTCTTCTCTTCCCGCCGCCGCGAGCTCTTAGCTTATAAGCTAATAGCTTATGTCTTATCTAAGTGTGCGGACGAGGGGTCTTTGCCGCTCGCCGCGAATGGCTTATATAGTCTTATTTGTTTAATGCTACGGAGGGGTTAACTCCTTAATGTAGGCTTATTTAATGCCACGGAGGGGTTTGCTCCTTAATGTAGGCTTATTTAATGCTACGGAGGGGTTTGCTCCTTAATGTAGGCTTATTTAATGCTTGCTACGGAGGGGTTTGCTCCTTAATATAGACTTATTTTAGCTTAGCTAGCTAACGAGGGAATTACCCTCTTGCCTCTGCTAGTAGCAGCATGTGTGTTTGGCTGGCTAACGAGGGAATCACCCTCTCGCCTCTGCTAGTAGTAGCAGGATGTATGTTTGGCTGGCTAACGAGGGAATCACCCTCTCGCCTCTGCTAGTAGTAGGATATGTCTTGGCTGGCTAACGAGGGAATTACCCTCTCGCCTCTGCTAGTAGCAGGATGTGTATTTGGCTGGCTAACAAGGGAATTACCCTCTCGCCTCTGCTAGTAGTAGGATGTATATTATTCTTTCTAGTGCCGCGAGGTAGTCTCTTACGGGCTTTCTTTCGATATATTAGTACTACTTAGTGTAGGCTTTCTTTCGATGTATTAGTGCCGCTTAGTCTTACGGGCTTTTTCGATGTATTAGTGCCGCTTAGTCTTACGGGCTTTCTTTCGATGTATTAGTACCGCTTAGTGCGGGCTTTCTTTCGATAAGGTGCCGCGAGGTGGTTCTCGCGGGCTTTATTCGATGTAGTGCCGCGTGTTACGGGCTTTGTTCGATATAGTGCCGCGAGGATAGTTCTCGCGGGCTTAGTTCTTAATGTAAGATAAATCTAGTCCTTTTGCCGAGCATAATTAGCTAGGCTTTTCTCGCGGTTTAAAGGGGGCCTAATAGATAAATAGTGGCTTCTCTTAGTAGCAGTGGCTAGAAGACTAAGACTCTTAATTATTAGATCTTCGATCTACGGCCTACTAAATAAGGATGCGAGAGATATAGGTTGCAGCGGCTGTAATACCGCTAAAAGCAGTATATTGATAATAATGATGATAATGCTTATTGTGCCCGAAAAGGGGCTACCTCGAGACCTTATTTAAGGGGTCTCTTAGCCTAATTTCCCGTCCGTAATCCCGCACGTAATCCTATATGTAATCCCTTTACCCGCGGATCTAATAGCACGCAGTAGGGCACGCAGTAGAGGGCACGCAGCAGGGCACGTAGCAGAGGGCACGCAGTCCGCGGACTAATTAACGGGCCGATTGTGTATATATCTCGCGAACATGCGTTATTTAAGCTCTTTAAGCTCTTTGCGCGCGCGCTGCTATAGCTGTTAAATTGACTATTTAATTAAGGCTAGGCACGATTTACGCGGCCCTGTTAATTATACCCGTTGGGAACTAAGGAACGCTTCGTCCCTTAGTTAGGTCCGAATTAGCCGGACACGCCCCTAATCGCCGGACAAAATTTAGTATCTCTCCTACTAGATAGTATGTAAAGGTACTTACCACGTGACTAAAGACTAGAAAAAAGCATTTTTTAAATATTCTTAGAGGATATATTTATTTTTCTTCGTATTTTTCTCGTTTTAATACTATTACTTATAAGCGATTACGTAAGCATTCTATTAATATATAAATTAGTTAATTCTTACTTTTAAAGAAGAATTTCCTATTACTAAAAACTAGAGGTATTACTTAAAATAGGCTATAATTACTCTTAGAGCGTATATAAGAAAAACCGATTTATATATAATAGAAGCGAGAAGAAAAAGGAAAACTATTAATTGTTTTTTTATATAATAAATCGCTTTTAAAGGTACTTTTTAAATAAAAATGAACCCTTAGGCGTCTAAAGGTACCTCTTCTACCGCCGCTTCCCGCGAAATTTTTGTCCGGCGATAAAGGGCGTGTCCGGCTAATTTAGACCTAACTAAGGGACGAAGGCCCTTAGGTCCTAACGGGTACCTCTACGGAAATTTAGTAGCGGGATATAGGCGCGCGGGGTGCGCGCTAAAATTATAGAGATAATCCTAATTTACTATATAAATAGCAATTTATTACTATATAAATAGCAATTTGTTACTATATAAATAGCAATTTTTTACTATACAAATAGCAATTTATTACTATATAAATAGCAATACTCTATATAAATATAAGAGGAAGAGCTATAATTCTTTTATTTATACTAAAAACATATGGTTATTAGGGTCCTAATACCTATCTATTATATATATATATATCCGCCTTAACTTAGTTAAGGCGTTATAGATTAGGTCTTTAATTAGCTTTATATTAAGTTAGGTATAAAACCTTTAGATAGGTAGAAAACCTTTAAATAGTTAAATCGGCTAATTAAAAAAGAAAGAGGGATAGGGTAAAGCAGGTTATTAAAAGTTATTAAAAATTATTTTAGGTGTAAAATATAGGTATTTCGCAATTTATTCTATATAGCGCTTTTAAAATAACCTATCCCCTAGCTTAAAAAAAAGAAGATAGATTCTAGCCTATTTTAAGATACTTTTTATATACTAGAAGATTTATAGACATTCGTAGAGTTAATTTTCCCCCTTTACCCCTCTATCCTATACGTTTTTATATAGCGATTTTATCTAAAGGTTTTCTAGCTATCTAAAGGTTTACTACCTAACTTAATGCGGAGCTAATTAAGTTAGCATCTAATAGTTTACGGGTATATACGTAGAGGGTTTTTAAGGAAAACTCTACGCGTAGGGTGCTAAGTAAGGCCTTAATCTATAACGCCTTAACTTAGTCGAGGCGGACGCACGTAGAGATATAGCCTATATATTTTTTACGGGCCGGTCCTTTTATACCGTCGTATACCTTTATTAGCGAATTTCCTTACCGCTTTCGCACCCCGCGTGTTTCTTACACGCATTTTAAGGTTATCGTAACTACGAAGAAAAGATGCCTCTACAGGCGTTAGCGCCGGTAGTAGTAGCGGCGATAGTAGTAGTAGCGGTAGTAGTAGCGGCAGCGGTAGTAGTAGCGGTAGTAGTAGTAGCAGCGGCAGCGGTAGTAGCGGTAGTAGCAGCGGTAGTAGTAAAGTGCACGTACTATATTCGCTAGCCGCTTTAACTTAGTCGGGGCGACCTACGGTAGAAAAATGCGTTTTGCTTAGCGACTTTCCCTAATATAGGCATTTACGCGATTATATACGGCCCTTACTAGCTCGGTATATTAAGAGTAAGGGTAGATATACACTATTTGCATAGTAAGATAGGTATACCCCTACTCTTTCTATACGTACCCCGCGCGCCTATATCCCGCTACTAAATTTTCCGTATAGGTATATAGTAATTAAGAGGGCCGCGTTAATCGTATATAGCCTTAATTTAGTTAATTTAATAGCTAAAGGCGCGTGCCCTACTACGTGCCCTACTACGTGCCCTACTGCGTGCCCTCTACTATATGTGCGGCTGCGTGTATTCTACTACATGCGGCTCCTTAATATATGCTTCGTGCCTTACTACGTGCCCTCTTCTACGTGCCTTGCTTTATGCCTTACTGCGTGCCCTCTTCTACGTGCCTTACTGCGTGCCCTTTGCTATATATACGGCTCCTTAAGGCCTAATCTATAACACCTCGACTTAGTCGAGGCGGACATACACATATAATAGAAGGGTATTAGAACCCCGATTAGCATATATTTTTAGTGTAAATAAAAGAATTATAGCTCCTCCTTCTATATTTGTATGTCTACCCCTGCTCTTAATGTACTAAGCTAGTAAGGGTCGTGCATAGTCGTGTAAATGCCCGTATTAGGGAAAGACGCTAAGTAAAACGCATTTTTCTGCCGCTAGCCGCCTCGAATAAGTCGGGGCGGCTAGGCGGCTAGCGAATGCAGTACGTGCACTTTACACACGTCTTCTTCACGACCTGGGCTACCGGCGCCGCTACCGCTGCTGCTGCCGGCGTCGCTACTGCTGCCGGCGTCGCTGCTACTGCCGGCGCCGCTGCTGCTGCTGCTGCCGGCGCCGCTGCTGCTACTACTGCCGGCGCCGCTGCTCCTACTACTGCCGGCGCCGCTGCTGCTAGCAGCGACGAGCGAGGCATCTTTTCCTCGTAGTTGCGATAATCTTAACCTAGCGGGGCGCGAAAGCGGTAAGGAAATTCGCCGACAAGGGTATGCGACGGTATAAGAGGACCCGGCCCGCAAAAAATATATGGGCCATGTCTCTACGTGCGTCCGCCTCGACTTAGTCGAGGCGTTGTGGATTAGGCCCTTAATGTATGCTTCGTGCCTTACTGCGTGCCCTGCTTTGTGCCCTGCTGCGTGCCCTACTGCGTGCCTTGCTTCGTGCCCTACTGCGTGCCCTACTGCGTGCCTTGCTTCGTGCCTTACTGCGTGCCTTGCTTCGTGCCTTACTGCGTGCCCTCTTCTGCGTGCCTTACTACGTGCCCTCTACTGCGTGCCCTACTGCGTGCCCTCTACTATGTATGCGGCTCCTTAATGTATGCTTCGTGCCTAACTGCGTGCCCTACTGCGTGCCCTCTGCTGTGTGTGCGGCTACGTGCATTCTACTGCATGCGGCTCCTTAATGTATGCTTCGTGCCTTACTGCGTGCCTTCTTCTACGTGCCTTACTTCGTGCCTTACTGCGTGCCCTCTTCTACGTGCCTTACTGCGTGCCCTCTACTACGTGCCCTACTGCGTGCCTTCTACTATATATACGGCTTCTTAATGTATGCTTCGTGCCCTACTGCGTGCCCTACTGCGTGCGGCTCCTTAATGTATGCTTCGTGCCCTACTGCGTGCCCTACTGCGTGCCCTACTACGTGCGGCTCCTTAATGTATGCTTCGTGCCCTACTGCGTGCCCTACTACGTGCCCTACTGCGTGCCCTACTGCGTGCCCTCTGCTGTGTGTGCGGCTGCGTGCCTTCTGCTGCGTGCGGCTCCTTAATGTATGCGTCGTGCCCTACTGCGTGCCCTACTACGTGCGGCTCCTTAATGTATGCTTTGTGCCCTACTGCGTGCCCTACTGCGTGCCCTGCTGCATGCCCTTTGCTGTGTGTGCGGCTGCGTGCCTTCTGCTGCGTGCGGCTCCTTAATATATGCGTCGTGCCCTACTGCGTGCCTTCTGCTGCGTGTCGGTAGTATTCTTCGCGTTCTTCGTACGATTTGCGCGGCTCTCTTAATTGCTATATACCGGCACTAGATTTTAGTAGCAGGACATAGGCGCGCGGGGTACGTATAGAAAAGTAGAGATTTAGATATCCTTACTATATAAATAGAGATTTCGTACTATATAAATAGTAAGACTCTTTTTAAAGAGTTATCTTTAGCTCTTTAGAAATCGGATTCCTACTAACCTATAATAAACGTAACGCAACGCAACGCAACGACTCTACCGCGAATACTACCTAATGCGCTAAAGCAACGAGCTAAGATATCTCAACCGTCTCTAAGCTTAGACGATAAGGCAGAGGCTTCCTTAGCGGGCCTTAGCTAGACCCTACCGCCTAAGAGCCCGGTAAGGGCAGGTCCGTTGCTAGCCTTAGCAACTAGGCTAAATACTACTTCTAGAGGTAAGCCGAGGTTAACGTCGCTATTCGCAATAAGCTTCTAGCTTAACGCAATAAGCTTCTAGCTTAACGCAATAAGCTTCTAGCTTAACGCAATAAGCTTCTAGCTTAACGCAATAAGCTTTTAGCTTAACGCAATAAGCTTCTAGCTTAACGCAATAAGCTTCTAGCTTAACGTAATAACACTCTTGCCTAAGGCAAGGATATTAAGCGCATCCTAGATATACTCGCTGCTCGGCAGCCGCCGCCCCCTTCTGCCTCTCCCTTAGCCGGCTAGTCTGCTTCTTCTGCCCTAGCCGGCAATTCTGCCCTTATGCCTATTGCTGCCACGTCTATCCCCTTGCCCTCGTCGCCGCCGACTTCTTCGTCGCCGCCGACTTCTTCGTCGCCGCCGACTTCGGGCCAGCCAGCTGCTCTAACCAGCGAGGAGCGTTTTACACGCTTTAAGCAGTAGGCCTAGCAGCAGCAGCCGGCCTAGCAGTAGCAGCCGGCCTAGCAGCAGCAGCCGACCTAGCAGCCGGCCTAGCAGCCCTAGCGGTTGCCCGCAAACACGCCGTTCCCGTGCTACGAGGAAAGAACGGGCAAGCAAAAGCGGGAGCGAGAGCATTATTATTAGCGCCTTAATTTCGACTGCCCGGCCTACGTCCCCTACGACGCCTCGTATAACTAGGCTATATAGGCTCTCGTTAAGTCCGTATAGCCGCGAGCTAAGGCGGCTAACGATATTATAGGGGTTATAAACAAATAGACCGTGCTATAGAAATTGCAGTAGATATAGTCCTTCGTAATCGGCTAAATCCCGTATAACTAAGCCGTTAGGAATATAGTATATTATTCGTATTGCTTAGTCTGCTTTTAGTATGTTTCTATTGCTTAGTGTGTTTTTATTGCTTATTTTACATCTCTTCTTATAAGGTGTTATTTCCTATTTAGGTTGCGTTAATTACCTTACTTATAAGCAGCGGACTGCTTATTTAAGCAAAGGGCATCTAAGGATCCTACTATAGGCGCATTAGTTAGCGCACCGCACAGGGTTTTCCCTAAAAACCCTACGCGCCTACAACCTCTAGATAATTAATCAACACATAGAATATAACCTTAACGTAGCTTCCTTACAACCACGCAACGCGAAGCCACGAGGTCTCTATACAGCTATTCCGAGGACTAAAAGCCTTAGGGTCGGCGCAGAAAAAATGTATTTCCTATGTAAATAGAGATTCTTACCTATGTAAATAGTAATACTTATTAATATAACCTAATTAAGAAATAACGTATTATCGTAAGTAATATAGAATACATTAGTAGGGATTCACTTAGATTAATTTAAACAAAGGGGGTTGCATTAGTTATAGTTATATCTAATCTAGCTAGAAAAGGGGAATAAGGGGGCCCCTTTATACCCGTCTGCCGGGGTCCCTCTATAGAGCCTGCTGCGCCTTAATAATACATTGTTAAGGCCTACGCTAGGGCTTACTACTCTAGTTATAACGATGCCCTTAGTTAATAACGGGGTTATTAACTATATAGGGCACGTAGCGTTATACGCCGCGTGGTTATAACCCCTATTGCCCCTTTCCTATATATAGTCGGCAATATAGTTGCGACTCTATCCCTTAGTTATATAACTATATTCCTATACTAGTAGTCTTTCTTTCTAACTGCTAAGCAACCTTCCTAATCGTAAGGATAACACGTAATAGACTAAAGGGGTCTAATAAATATAATATATAAGTATAAATAAAAGAGACTCCTAAAGGGGAACTTAAGGGTGTAGAATATATGCCTCTATCCGAATAGTTAAGCTATTATTATCCACGAAGCGTTTAAGGGCTCGGTTAGGTAATGCCTTCGTTATAGCATCGGCCGGGTTATTATCGCCGTTAATCTAACGGATCTCTATAATCTTACGTTACTTATATAATTATCGGAGAGATATAATATTAATTATTAATCTCTTCTCCTTAGTTATCCTAAGCTTTACGAGATATTCGTAAAGCGAGTATAAATCTATATAGATAATTAATTAAATATTCGGTAGCTTAAGCCGGTCGGTAATAATTTTTAGCGTAGTTGCTAAAGCGATCCTAAGGTTAACGCCGTTAACTATACCGTATATCTTAGAAGCTAGCACGCTTTGGGTAACTCTCTTATACTTCGTCGAACTCTAGTAAATAATGTTTTTAATAACCTTAAACTAGCTATTAGACCTTTCGGTCTTATTGACTAATGCAATAACGAAGCCTAGTTATAACGATAGGTCTTTATTATTAGCAAACGACCTATCCGTAAATACTATTAGCTTCGCCTTTGTAAAATCAATTGGTTTATATATTAAACCTTTGCTTTAGTAGTCTATTTGCTACTTAAGTCGCTTATTTAAGATTATATAATTCTTATTATCCGGGTTCTATACTTATACCGTAATAGAGATATCGAATACTGCTTCCGGTTAGCATACCGAGGCTATATAGGCTCTACGAGTATATTGTTTTAGGTATTATTATATATAATCCGGAGCCTTAGCATCGATTCGGTCGATCCGGGCGGCTTATCCCTTCTATTAAAGCAAGAGTATTCTATCATATTATAAGCTTACCTTCGCGCCGTTGAAATCCGTGACGGAGCCCTAAGTCATCGTGGTTTTCGGCTTCGCCTTAAATTATGCCTCTCGGAGCTTTTCTTCTTTAGCGGCCGAAAAACTCGTCGTTTTAAGCATAAGGGTATCGTCCGTTTATATCCTAACGATGCTAAAGTATTCTAGTCCCGTATTAGATATTAGAAGGCAAGAGTTAAAGGTCGATATCGCTATATTAAGGCCCTTAATATAGTGCTTTTAATACGTATTAAACTAGTAGACTTTAGATTCTATAATTCTATATAAGGGCCTAATAACTCGGATAATCGTATCGGGCGGATACTTCCCTTATAACTTAGCGGGGAGACGTATTAGGACTGTATAAAAGAGCTCTATAGTCGCTTAAGGATATGCCTAAGTAATATCTTAAAGGGATAACGTTATCCCGTAGCGTATAAGGCTAAGAGTAAGGGCTAAGATTAATTATTAGCTATAATAGGGTAGGCAGAGTAATTACATAGGCGCCCTTTATATAGGTGTAGAAATCATCTATAAAGAACTAAGTGTAAGCGCACCTATGCATACGGATATATAGCTTTGCATACGTACCCCTTTGTCCGCACGTGCCTCTTACCCCTATCTATATAAGCCCCTTACCCTTATTCGCATAAGCCTTTTTCCCCGCCCGTACGTGCCTCTTCCCCGCTCGTATATAAGAATACGGATTAGGTCGTAGATCTAATCTCACTAATAGTCGAAGACCCTTATATAAGACCTTTACCTTACCTAAGCGAAAATTAACGATATATTATATAGGGCCCGGCCGCGCCTTAGGCTACGCGGCTCGCTTTAGGGAGCGTAAACCGTACCTTCTTCCGTCGTGTCTTTGCTAGCAACGTAGCGTCGGGCGGTCTATCGTTTTCTCTAATAGCCCTAAAGCGCTCTTTAAAGCGATCGAGCGCTTCCGTATCTATAAAGTCCGCTGCTAAGTGCTACGTCGGGTCTTAGTACTTTTGCTACCTTATAAGGACCTTACGCCTACTGCCGCGGCCGACTTTCTTCTATCGTACGGTAAGAATTTCCTCTATTAGGAACTCTTTTTCTCCCTCTACTAGGATTACGGGAGGCTACGGGTCCGCTATTACTTAGCCGGGCATCGGATCTACTACTATATAATAAAGAAGGTCTACGTTAAAAATAGTATAAATCCCGTTAGGCAGTCCCTTTAGCTCGACGGCTTACGGGCTTAGTTAGCACTCTTTTAACCGGAAATTTTATATATAACTAATCGAGCTTCTTCTTCGGCCTTAAGAATGCGTAGTTCCGTAGGTCTACCTAGACTTTATTACCTACCGTAAATCGCTCTACGGGTTCCCGCCGTTTATTAGTATACCGCTCTTAGTTCTACGCTACCGAGGCTATTAACGACTAATAGAAGTCCGAGACCTATTTAAGTCGCTATATAAAGGAGGCTATACGCCCCTCCGGGCTATTGCTAGACGGCGTTTCCGCTGCTATATCTACGGCGATAGGAAATAGGGATACTAGTTCGTACCCGTATAGTGCGAAGAAAGGGGATATACTAATTAAAGAGTGATTTCTCCCGTTAAGCGCTATTTACGCTATAGGGAGCTACTTATCCTAATCCCTTTAGTTACGGTCGATAACGCCCCGGAGGTAAGCTTAAACTTCCTAGTTAAGCCGTTCCGGCCCCCTATTGGTTTGCGGATAATATGCTATGCTTAGCAGCTATATAATTTATAGCAGCCGATATAGGTGCTACTAGAAGCGGCTTATCTAATTTAAGCCCCTATCGCTTATAATTAACGTTAGCCACTAATAGTATCGTACGTAGTATACGAGAAAGCGCTCCGCGTAGATCTCCGCTTCTATAGAGGGCAAAGGTTTTAATATAACTTCCTTACTTAGACGGTCTTTAATTACTTAAAGATTGCGGTTACCGCTCTTTATAAAGGGAAGGTCCGTAATAAAGTCTATTTAAATATATATGTAAAACCGGTCCGGCATAGGAAGCGATTTAAGTAGCCCTTTCTTAAGCGTACGTTAAATCTTTATACACCCGTAGATATTATAATTACGGAGGAATCGTCTAACGTATAGCTAGAAGAGCGGCTAATAGAAGTCGCGGGATATAGCGGTAAGTATTCCTTCGCGGCTAAGGTAGCCGACGACGCTAGCGTCGTATACTATTTAAATAAGCCGTCCTTAAAGCGCGTTCCCTTCTTCTAGCTCTAGGGGAGCGTCTCTTACTATAGCCTCTATAGTTATAGAGGAACTAAGAACCTAAAGCCGTCCGCGGAACCGTAGGTGCCTACGTAGGTCTACGTAGCAGTCGGCTACCTATACCTTAAGGTTAAGCTTAAGGTCGAATCGTCGTGCTCTTGTCTCTACGACGCGGCGCACGCTCCCGTAGGTAACGTCTTAAGCTGCTAAGCGGTCTTATATACGCTAAAGCTCCTCGTCCTAAAAAATCCGTCGGTTAAGGCCTATATTAGTAGTTAGCTCCGCGTCTTATGCGTCGAGGTTGTCTTAGGTCGTAGCCGCTGCGAAGTCCGCTTCTTAAGTATCGGGCTCTACGTCTTCTTCGATTATCCCCTTACTTTCCGAACTAAAAGACGAATTATTATCCTCCTCGCTATCGTCTTCGTCTTTATCGCCCTTACTATTAATTAAGACTACGCCGTCCGCACCGATAAGCGTTGCTCTAAGATATATATATAGCGCCTTCTCCGGGATTATTTAAAGCTCTTAGGTATTATAATCTTCGTTAGAAGGCCGATCTTAATCTCTTTAGGATAGAGCGTCCGGCACTATAGCCTTTTTTCCGGGACGGTACTTAATCCGGAAACAGAACTACGAAAGGTATTCCGCCTAATAGGCCTATCGCTTAAAGAGATAACGTTAAGTTATAAAATACTTAAGGTTGCGATAGTCTATAAAGATCTCGAAGTTCTTATAGCTACGGAGCTCCGCTTACTATTGCTTTAAATAGCTAATTATAGCGAGCATTTCCTTATCGTAGATAGCGTAGTTCCGTTCGGCGGAGGTAAGCTTACGGGAGTAAAAAGATATAGGGCGGCGTTAGCCGTCTACCTCTTGCGAAAGCGTGCCTTTAAGCGCGAATCTACTATAGTCCGCCTTAAGTATTACGGGATAATTAAAGTCCTATTATAGTAGTACTAGGGCTTGCGAAAATAGGTCCTTTAACGTTTAGAACGCCTCTACCTATATAGCGCTTTAATAGAAGGCTACCCTTTTGCCGGTAAGGGCTATAAGCGGACTAACGATATAAGAAAATTAACGAATAGAAATCCGGTAGTAGTTCGTAAATCCTAAGAAACTCCGTATACCCTTTTATAAAGTTAGGGCTATTTAGTCTTAAATAGCCTAAATCTTTACGGGGTCCGCCTATATACTAAAGCCCGCGATAATAATAAATCTAAGGTATTTAACCCGGCGGACGCCGAATTCGTATTTATTAAGGTCGAGGTATAGCCTATACTTAGAGAGCCGGTCTAATACCTTCCGCACTTTATCTAAATAACCCTTTAGGCTGCCGCTTATATAGATAAGAATGTTATTAATATAAGCTAAAGCGAACTCGTTTAGAAATTCGCGAAGAATACTATTAATATACTATTAGAAGGTGCCGGGAGCTTTTATAAGCCTAAACGGTATTACTATCTATTCGAAGAGCATATAGCGAGTGCGGAACGCGGTCTTCTACTTATTACCTTCCGTAATTCGCACCTTATAGAACGCTTAATAGATATCTAACTTAGTAAACTACTTTGCTTTAGCGATATTGCGGAGTAGCTCCTTAATAAGCGGAAGCGGGTAGCGGTCCGGTTGTATTATTGCGTTAAGTGCTCGGTAGTTTACGTAGAATCGTAGTCCTCCTCCGGGTTTCCGTATAAATAGTACTAAAGCGGCGGCCTTAGAAGAGCTAGCCTAAATAAACCCTTTATCTAAAAGGCCGCGTAGTGTTTTCTTTAATATAAGCAACTCGTCTCGAGATATCGCGTATAGCGGTCCGAAGGGCGGAACTATATCTTATCCGCGGGAATCCTTGCGAAGTAGTATCGCATAGTTAATGCCGGGCTTATATAGGTTTAATTTATCGGCCTCGCTTTTCCGAAAGAGCGGTAGTAGGTTATAGAACTACGTAAGGATTATTTAACGCAATTCGGCTTCCGTCTTCGGCTTCTTTAATCGTAAGGCTTTTTCGATATCCGTAAGGCTAATTGCGTAAATAGTAGCCGTAGTAGCTTCCGAGCTATATCGTCTACGGATTCGGTTAATTATACTAATAAATACTAAAGCTATAACCTCCTTAGCCTCTCGAAGCTCTATAGCATACTTAGTGTCTTTAGGCTCGTTTTTATTAATATACCGTAGCTAACGCTACGAATTCCTATACTAAAGCCTTCCTTAGTGCGGTATAGAGTAGGACTCTATATAAAGAAGCTAAGGCTTTCTAAGGATTAGGTTAAATTCTAGCTAAGGGATAACGTATACTATAAGCAATTGCTTATGCCTATTAATTTCTATAGCTATCTATACGATACCTTTAATTTTCGCTTCTTCTATTACGCTTAAGGCTCCTCGTATATACTAAGGTCCTATATCTTTAATTAGCAAACGTAGTTCTTATGCGAATGCCTTATCGATAGCGGCGTAATACTAGCAACCCTCGTCTATAAGAGTAGAGACGAGGTTTATACGGTTAATAATAATAGGTATTAGGGTAGGAGAAGTTTTAATATAGTTATTTAACTCTTTTTTCTCTAGTGCTAGCGAATTAAGCTTTAGGGCCCGTCTATGCTCCGGAGCTATGCGTTTCCCTCTATATTGGTAGCGGCGGGGACTATATTATCCTCCTTAATATTAGACTTAAGAGAAGGTTAAGTAGCGCGAATCGCTATAGGCCGTTCGGCTCGCTTCGCTATAGGGCGAGCGGGACGATATAGGCAGTCCGTAGCGAAATATCCATCCGCGCTATAGCGTACGTAAAGCCCCTCCTCTCTCCGCTTCTAAAGCTCCGCCTTCGACACTTACTTAGCTCGCTATATAGAAGAGGAGGACGCGCTGCCTAAGGCGGCGGATAGTATCCTCGCTTTTCTATAAGCGGGCCGCGTAATAGATATTATAACGTCGCTCTTATAGTCTACCGTAGTATTAGGCATAGATCTAGGCGGCGGGAGCGTTATAGTATTCTTAGTAATAACTCCTTTATTCTTATTACTAACGCCGTTTATATTAGCGCGCTTTTGCAATTTCTAAAAGCTAGGGCTTTACTTATAGTTCTAGGCTACCTTCGTAAGGCGACCTACGTACTCCCGGAAGTTAGTAGGCATCTCGATTAGGATAAGCATCTCCTATAGTTATAAAGTGATCGAATTCCGTAGCTATATAAGCTTAGCGCTATCTCCTTAAACGCTATTTCCGGCGGCGTAAGTAATAGTCTCCTTAAAGTCGGAAAGGAAGTCTTTAAACGTCTAGCCGTCTTTCTAAAAGAGGGTCCGTAACCTATCTTACGCTTTCTCCTACTCTTACATATTGCCGAACGCGTGGATAAGGTAGTTAAAGAAGGCATAAGGGTCGTAGGCGCTACTAGGCCCGCTACTCTCCTAGAACCTAGAAATCCGCCGTATCTAAGGCTTAGGCAGCGTATAGAGTAGCGAATACTAAGCGGTATCGCGGCAACCGTTAAGGCCTTACTTTTCGTTAATAGTAAACTTACTATAGAGGCGATATAGGAAGAAGTAAAAAGACTCTAGCTTACTATCCTATATAGGCTACGGTAAAGGCTTCCTTTTGCCGAAGGCAGCTTTAAGGGCCGTCCTTAGGTTAGCTATTTTAGCGTCCTTAGCCGCGGGAGAGTTTATTAACGTAGCTATAGGCGCGAGTAGCGTATCCGTAGAGGTAGGCGCTATAGATCCTATTTTAACTTTAAGGACTTCTAGCAACCCCCTTCGTTTAGCCGGATTAACGGCTATTTTCTATAGCAGCACTAGAAGGCGCTCCTCTTCCGCTATAGAAGGTACGGCATCCGCCGTCGCCTTGCCTAAACGGGCTTCTATTATTTCCTATCGAAGGCGGGCTTTTGCGAAGGCCCGCTTATTTAGCGACTTTTATCGCAGCTGTAGCTGCTAGGACCCTTCGGCCTATTGCTTAAAGACGTCCTTTATATCGTTGTTTAGTAAGTCTATAATAGCAGCTAGTATTACTACGCGTGCCGCTTTTATCGTAGCGGCCTATCGTTATAGTTAATACGTACCGCTATTATAAAATGTTAATATTACCGTCTTCCCTTATTGCTTTCTATCGGGAAATCCCTGGTTCTTCCCTAGATTCTACTATAGAATTCTACGGGCTTTTACGGTTATTTACCCCGTACTTCTATAAGCGTATTTACCTACCTTTCTACGGTTATATTTCACCGTGATTTCACGGTGATTTTACGGTTATTTATACGGTCTTTACCTATAAAATCTCTTCCCTTCTATAGTCTTCTACCGTAAAATTCTAATTCCCTTCTATGGCTTCTACCGTAGAATTCCTTTATATAGTCACGGCTTCTACCGTAGAATTTACTAGTCTTGTAATAAACTACGTTTTATTTACTAACTATATGACTTATTTATCGTATAGTACGATCTATTGCTTTTCCTACCGATCCTTCCGTCCGATTATTTACGTTACCTATTTTCCTTAGGTCTACGCGGCTGATTTCGTCTAAGGATTTTTCCTATATATAGAGACTAGTTAGCCTCCCTATTAGATAAGATAAGAGCTATTATTCCTAGTGATTTGCATTATTTTACAGCTTCTAATCCTTCTATATAGGCTGTTTTAGCCTTAGAGCCTCTCTTCCCTTTTTGATTGCTATTACCTAAATGTTAAGGACCTGACTAATTAGCGTTTGTGTGAGAGAACGAGCTTAGGGGGGGTATATAATTGTTGTTAATCCACGAAGGGATATAGCTATAGACTAGGTCTAAATGTCTATATATACGATGTAGCGGTTACGTAGGATAATATATAATATAACCTAACACTATAATAGTATATCCCCCTTAAATCGGCGTTCGACTCGAACGCCTAAAAGGGGCAATAGGCTAATAAAAACGAAGGAAATCTATATTAACCGGTCTTAAAAGCGGGCCTAATATAGAACGAGAGAAGAATAAGGAGAAATAAAAGGTAAAATAAAGGGTAAAACTAAGAATCTAACGTATGCCGTCGTAACGTAAATTATATTAATAAATTATACTTCGTATTACTTAGGCGAAGGTAAAGACGTAAGGAAGGCCGTATAAAAGGCCGGTTTAAGCTTAGTCTAGTTAAGGGCGTAAAAAGCCTTAAGGTCGTCCTAGCAGCCGTTAAAGTAGGAGGAGTCCTCTTACGTAAGGGGGCTATAACGCTATTAAATACGATACTTAATCTTCCTAAAGGCGTACTAGCGTTATATAAGGATAGAAGAAAACTCCTACTTAAGGTATACGTTATCGCCGTCGTCTTCGCTAGGGGAAAGGAGAACGCCGTTATCGGCGGGCCGGACGTTAAGCTCCGACTAGCTAAGTAAAGGGGGCTCTTAGGTCTTAGTAAAGAGGGAGTAATAAAAAATAAGGTAAAGGCAGCTGCCTTTAGGGAGGCGAAGAAGACACGCCGTCTTATATACCTTAATGACCTTATATAGGCCCTCCCGCTTATAGTCGAGCTTTTTTATAAGACGGAGGGTCTAGATCTAGCGGGTGCTAAGCAATACTATATCGCCGGGCTAGTATACTAAGGCGGGAGTCCGCCGGGCGTCCGCGTAGTAAGCTTAAGTAGCTTAAGCATCCTTAATCGTATCGCGGAGGAAGTTATAGACGAGATACGCTAAAGGCGGGAAGCGAGCGTATTACCGCGGAGGTATTCCTTCCGCTACTAAAGGGTTATATCGGGCGGGGGGGGACTAAAAGGCTTAGTGCTAAGCTTTAGGTAGAAGCTATAGTTAGCGAAGAAAGGGGAAAGGCCGGTAGATTTAGAGACTTAATTATTAGTAGTAAACTTAGCGAAGGGAAAGAGGTCGACTTAATCGTCTTAAAGATAGGTAATATAATAACGATAGTAAACCTCTATTTAAGCGTTTACGATCTTAGTCTAACCGTCGGTCTAAAGGTAGTAGGCGGAGCTAAGGTAAAGGCGGTAACTAAGGCGACGACTAAGCTACTATTAGAAAGCCGAAATAAACTAAGTGCTATAATCGCTAATAATAAAGGCCGGGGTACTATAGAAGGACTAAACGCGGGAAATAAATACGTTAATAACGTCTTTAACGGTTATTTAAGGTATTAAGACGTAATAGCGTATCTTCGTAAGGCAGTTGACGATAATAAAGATATTAGAAAACTTAACGCCGTTACGGCGGTAGATAGGGAGGTCGGTAATAAAGTCGATAGATATATCGGTCTATAGGGCGAAAGGAATACTTAAAGGCTAGAGCAGGCCTTAAAGGGAGGAACGAGGGGATTTAGCACGTAGGCAGATATAATAATTCTATACGAAGCTAGAAATAGACTTATATATGCCGGGCTAGATATAGGACCGGCGGTAGAGGCTAGCGGTCTTCGTACGTTTAGGGTAGCCGGTAAAGGGGGAGGTATAAGCGCGGATAAGAATCTAAAGAATTAAGGCGTCGTTAGGGGGAACGAAGAGCCGGCCTTAGAAATAGAACCGGCCTTAGACCTTAGAGAGAGCGGTCTTAGGGATCGAGCGGAGGGGGGCTTAGAGGGGGTAAGGCTAGCGGGGCTAAGGGGACTAAAGAGCTACGCGAATAGCGGAGATAAGCGGGGAGGAGGAATAGGCTTAGTCGATAAGGTTATCGATCGGCTTAAAGTCGTTAAAGGCGTAGAGGTTAAGGCAGTCGGAATTATATTTATAGAGTCTTACTATTTGCATAGCATTAAATCTCTATTGCATAGCAACATAGGTACACCCCCACTCTTTCTATACGTACCCCGCGCGCCTATGTCCCG
Organism: Ophiocordyceps sinensis; assembly: GCA_012934285.1. Taxonomy (NCBI): domain Eukaryota; kingdom Fungi; phylum Ascomycota; class Sordariomycetes; order Hypocreales; family Ophiocordycipitaceae; genus Ophiocordyceps; species Ophiocordyceps sinensis. The sequence goes on from JAAVMX010000004.1 coordinate 11,145,026, forward strand.
CCACTAAATTTTCCGTATAGGTATATGGCAATTGAGAGGGCCGCGCAAATCGTATATAGCCTTAATTTAGTTAATTCAACAGCTAAAGGCGCGCGCCCTACTGCGTGCCCTGCTGCGTGCCCTGCTGCGTGCCCTGCTGCGTGCCCTGCTGCGTGCCCTGCTGCGTGCCCTGCTGCGTGCCCTGCTGCGTGCCCTGCTGCGTGCCCTGCTGCGTGCCCTGCTGCGTGCCCTGCTGCGTGCCCTGCTGCGTGCCCTGCTGCGTGCCCTGCTGCGTGCCCTGCTGCGTGCCCTGCTGCGTGCCCTGCTGCGTGCCCTGCTGCGTGCCCTGCTGCGTGCCCTGCTGCGTGCCCTGCTGCGTGCCCTGCTGCGTGCCCTGCTGCGTGCCCTGCTGCGTGCCCTGCTGCGTGCCCTGCTGCGTGCCCTGCTGCGTGCCCTGCTGCGTGCCCTGCTGCGTGCCCTGCTGCGTGCCCTGCTGCGTGCCCTGCTGCGTGCCCTGCTGCGTGCCCTACTGCGTGCCCTCTGCGGTGTGTGCGGCTCCTTGCTATGTGTGCGGCTCCTTGATGTATGCTGCGTGCCCTCTACTGCGTGCTCTGCTGCGTGCCCTGCTGCGTGCCCTTTGCTGCGTGCCCTCTGCTGTGTGTGCGGCTCCTTAATGTATGCTTCGTGCCCGGCTGCGTGCTTTACTGCGTGCCCTACTGCGTGCTGCGTGTTAGGGTAGCGGTATAGTGTTTTTCGCACGATTTACGCGGCTCTCTTAATTGCTATGTACCGGCATTAGATTTTAGTGGCGGGATATAGGCGCGTAGGGTAGGCGTAGAAAAAGTAGAGATTTAGATATATTGCTATACAAATAGAGATTTCGTGCTATGTAAATAGTAAGACTCTATTTATAAATTATATTTATAAACGAATCGGACTCCTTAATAGTATCGGGGGCGGTAGTAGTATTAGGGTAAAGGGAGGCATTAACCTTAGACTTAAGGAGGATAACCTAATATCGGTGGTTAATCCTCTTGTCGGCTCGGTCGGTAAGGGAGAGAGGGTAGGAGCTAGGCAAGCGGCTAAAGGCGTTAGGGAGAATAGCTTAAGAGCCGGGCTAAAAGACGATCTTAAAATTAAAACGACTAAGGAATTCGGCCTAGCGGGCCTATCGCTAGTTAAAGAGCTTTTTAGTTATAAAATACTAAAGATTCTTATAGTCTAAGGCTATCTTAACCTTAGGTAGGCCTTTAAGCTTAAGGCGCTACTCTTTAAGAGATTTTATAATTACAAGGAGTTCTTTATCGTAGATCTCGTAATTATACTCTTAAGCGGAGTATTTTAACGAGAAGAAGGCAACCGGATAGTAATAACTATCGTCGAAGAGCTATATTAGTATACCTTTAGCGGCTTAGTCGGAAGTATCTATCTAAACTATAGTTTTACGATAAAGGTCGAAGTATACGAGGACTAAGGCGGTAGTAAAGGCGTGCTTAAAGGCTTTAAAGGCGTAGGCGTAAGCGGGAGACTAGATCTAAGGGGTAGAGTTCTTAGTAAAGGCGTTTAAAGGGTTTATAAGCTTAGAAAAGCCGTAAATAAAACGCCGATAAAAATTAGCGAATCCTAAGAAGCGCTAAAGGTCTTTAATAAAGGAGGGGGCAGGCTAGTCTAAGACCGTACGAACTTTTTTAAGGTCTATACGAATGCCCTTATTAAAGATAATTAAGCCGAGGTATTTAGTCTTAGTAACGTAGAAGTTATACTTATCTACGTTAAGCTAGAGGCCGGCGGTATTAAGGCGCTTAAGAACCGCGTTAACGTAGGCCTAATGCTCCTCCTATATCTTTAAGAAGATTAAGACGTCGTTTAGATAAGTAAAGTAGAACTTATTAAGGATACCGTAAAAGGCTATATTAATAAAACTCTAGAAGTAGGATAAGGCGGCGGTAAGGCTAAAGCGGGTAATATAATACTCGAAAAGCCTATACTATATAGCGAACGCGGTCTTTTACTTATATCCTTCGGTAATACGAAGGCGATTAAACGCCGCGATAACGTCGATTTAAGTAAAAAACTTCGCCTTCCGGATATAAGCGAGGGTATCGTAGATAAAGGGTAAGGGGAAATAGTTCTTAATCGTAGCCTTATTTAAGCCGCGATAGTTAACGTAAAAACGGACGCCCCCGCCTAGCTTACGGGCGAGTATAATAAAGGCAATAGTAAGGGAGGTAGAGCGGCGGATAAAGCCTTTCTTAAGCTACTCGTTAACGTATACGCGGACGATCTAGTTCTTAGCTTCGCTAAAAAGGCGGGGGCGGGTATAAGGAGGTTATATTCCCTCTTTAAGGTTAATTTAAGTATTAACGGTACGGTAAAAGGCGAGCCTATCGGCCTCGCTCTTAAGCTATATATAAATTATATAGTAGAGCTCCTTAGGGACCTTAGCCTAAAGCTTATCGAGCGTATAAAGGACCTTCTCTTACTTCTTAAAGAACTTAGCGATATCGTCGGGGGATATCTTATTAAGGTAGATCTTATTAAGGTAGTCGTTAATAAAGTCGTAAAGGCGGGGGTTAAGGCAGGCTTTTATATCTTAAGCGTCTATATATCTAATTAAAACGGCCTAATAGAGGTCTTTAAGGATATCTTAGTCGATAAGTAGCGGGGGTTCGGTAGGCAATAGCTCGGCGGTAAAGGCGTTAATCGAGGTCTAAGAGGTCTAGACTTTAGGCTATTAGTAGAATATTACTATTGCGTCGACGTTAAGCATTTAGACGTTAAACGCTAAGTCTTTAAAGGACGAAAAGCGGAAGGGCTAAGGTCTAATAGTCTTACGACTCGGCCGTAATATAGGGCGGCGGTAGCTAGCGGTTTTATAGACGGGATAAAGGCAAGGAGATCGAATATAGCGGCGAAGGTAAAGGGTAGCTAAAGAGTTAGAATCGTAGCCGGAGTTAGAGTCGGCGTTATTAACTTAGCGGGAGGAGTCCGGATAGGCGGGTTTACCCGCGTTAAGAGTATCCTCGAAAAACGCAGAGAGGGAGGGGCTAAGGGACGGGGGAATAAACTCGAGAACGTCGCTAAAGCGGACGGAACGGGCTAGGGCCGGACGGGCGGGAATAGGGATCGTAGCGGCGGGAATAGAGATCGTAGCGGTAGGGGGCTCGCCCCCGTCGTTAGAATCCTCGACGGAGGGACTAAAGGGAAACCCCCTTAAGGCAAAGGTAGGCAAAAGCGCGGTAGGGGGCTCGCCCCTATCGTCGAAATCTCCGATAGAAAGGGCGGGGGGAAAACGAATTGTATTTATTAATTATATTCCCTCCGAAATAAGGATAAAGGAAGCCGGGATAGGGCGGGTAGGGCGGGCAAGGGTAGCCGAGAGGCCTAGGATAAGATAAGGCTAGTAGTCTAAGAGATAGGAGGCTAGATAAAAGAGGGACTAGAAGGAAAGAGAGTTACCGCGCTAGCTAATAACGGGGTTATGCCGGCGTAGCTAAGGGAGGCTAAGAATAACCTTATAGCTAAGCTTCGTAAGAAAGAAGCAGATAGACTCGGTATAAGCGCTAATCCGGGAGACCGAAAAGGCGCAATAGGTAATAGAGCCGGACTTATAGTCGCTACTATCGGCGAGAGAAAGCTAGCGCGGGAATTAAAGTTAGCGGATAGGAAGGGTAAGGCGGTACGTGGTTTAAGCGTATATAAAGGCGTATCCGGAATAGCCGGAGTTAATTAAAGCACTTATAACGATATCGACGGATATAAGGGATAAAGGCATAAGTAAAGCACGCGGTTATATTCCCGCGGGGAGGCAAAGATCCTCCCCGGTGTCGAACGAAGCTATAAACTCGGATACTAAGAGCTCTATCGCGCGATAAGGCGAGGGAGCTATGTATTTCCCGAGGACGGGGAAGAGGCGGGGAGGTCGTCTACTTTACCCTCGATAATGCCCTGCTTAATAGCGCGAACCTAATTGCGGGGGGGAGGGGGTTTAAGCAGGCGTAGGGTAGACGTACCGCTACTACGGCTACGGCCGCGGCTAGAGCCGGAACCGGCGCTAGGACTAGCGCTAGGGTTAGCGCTAGGATTAGCACCGATACTATTATTAGGGTAGGTCCGGGCGGTATAGGTAGCGGTAGCCGGCTAAGCGTAGTAGAGGCAAAGACGGTTCTTAAACCGCCGTTGCTTCTTAGCGTTAGTAAGCCGGGCCCGGAATATATCGAGCTACATCGGGTTACCGGTAGGAGACGCGGGTAGGGCGGGCGAGGTAAGGCGGGCGAGGTAGGGCTAGTGCGAGCGGGGTTGCGAGGCGGCTAGAGTTAAGAACGGGCCTTAACACGCTGCTAGTTGTCCTAGAGCGTAGAATATATCTTAGCCTAGGCCGTAAAGTCGTTATAGGCCGGGTATTCGACCTATAGAGCGGCGCCGTTAGTAAGTTCGATAGAGACCTTTAAATAAAGGTAGGCGACGTAAGCGGTGCTATTAAACGATAAGTCGGCTTAAAGCTAGGTAAACTTCGAATAGAAGTCCGGCTAAGAGATATTTTTTATCGATAAGGCGTTAAAGTCGGCTTCTAACTAAGCGTAGGTAAAATTAGCACTAAAGACTAGGCTAAGGTCGTCGGTAAGGGCTTTAATAGTAGTATACTACTAATCGGCGAAAGACTTATTATCGAGGACGTCTTAGGGAACGCTAGCGATAATAGAGGCGGCCCGGCTAGTAAGCCGGCTAGCCGCGTAGAGAATATAGTCTTATTCCATAGGGTATAAGGCGGCGTCCTAACGGAGCTTAATAGTAAGGCCGTTACGCTAGGTCCGGAAAGCCTCCTAACGTTGCTTCTAAGTGCCGGAGTCGCCGGCGAACCTCTCGGGGTCGGCGATACGGGAACGGGTAGGGGCAAGGGTAGGGGTAGGGGCTAGGGCTTAGTCCCGGGCTACGTTACGCTCGGTAAGGACGAGGAGAGAGGACGTAGTATAGTTAAGCTACCGCTAGAGGTCGGCGGCGTGCTCTTAAGAGACGAGCACTCCTATATCTAACTTAACGTAAGCATTATTAAGGCAAGTAAAGGACTCGGCTTATAGGGCGCGGAAATTAAGGGTAGCGGAAGCCTAGATATAGGCGAATGAGTCGAATATAGGCCGTTAGGCCTAAATTAGAGTAGCGAGATAGGGATAGCGGGAAAGGTAGTCGTTCTAAGGCTCTAAGTCGGCGGGAGTCGGCGGAGTAACGGCCGGGGTAGCGGCGGACGAGGGATCGGTCTCTATAACGAGGTCGGATATCGTGGATTAAATAGGGCAACGAAGAAGAAGGGGTAAGGAGGGAAGAAGGAAATCTTATGCAATTCGCGTCGAGACGGCGTATCTATACTATGAAAATTCTAATAATCGAGGAAAACTCGGTCGAAGGGGTCCGGCTAGGAGGCGGACTCGCGTCGCGAAGAAGGGAGATTAGAAAAGAAAGGGATTAAATAGCGAGATTATTAATAAAAGGCAATAGGATAAAATAGTAGATTAAACTATAAGAGAACGAGCTTAGGGGGGGTATATAATTGTTATTAATCCACGAAGGGATATAGCTATAGACTAGGTCTAAATGTCTATATATACGATATAGAGGTCACGTAGGATAATATGTAATATAACCTAACACTATAATAGTTCGATAGTTATAAGCCCGGACGAACTTCTCTACGTATAGAGAGTTCTAACGGCTTGTATTTTTAGCCTGCTAACGCTATAACTTATAGTAGTAAAGCCTTTGCCTTTACATCTAGCGAATTAACTTATAGAGGACTAATATATCTTTTAAAGAGCGTTATTAATCTAGCGAATTAACTTACGGAGGATGAGTTAGTACGTTTACCCTATTCTATTAGTGTTTTCCCGCACTTAGTTTAGTTTTTGCAGTTTGTTTATATATATTGTGTATCTAACTACCCTTTTCCTATGATTTTACTATACTTTTACCTACGTTACCGCATCTATTATAGCCGATATTACTTTAAAGACCGTTTTAAATAGACTAGCGGACTAGGACCGATAGATCTTAAAGATCTAAAAATACGCACTCGCCTAAGGGATTTAGGAGAAAGTCGATCCTTCTATTACGCCTAAACTTTAGAAACCCTTATTGCCTCTTCCTGTAGAACTAATAGCTAGAATAGTTAACGCGACCGTTGCTAATATTGCTAGTTTATCTATAGAAGAACTTAAGAGGTTTAAGTTTCTCTTTTCCCGGTATCGTACGTTGCTTTAAGCCTATAAGGACTAATAGAAATCTCTTACGTTAATCTAGTAGTTTATCGTTTAAAACATCGGGAACTATTACTTAACGATTGCCGACGAACATAAGGTTTCTAAGGAATTAGCTTTACTATAGCGGCGTATAAAGCCGACTTTATAAACGTAATAGAAGACTATTCTTACGTAGTTTTATACTATTTTAAAGGCATTAGACCGGACGGATATTACGATATAGATTTCCAACTAGTAGAAGGTCCTTACCGATGCCCGGCGAATTAAGTTACCGGAATCGGAAGGTCTCCGGGCTATATAGCTTTTTCTTAAGGCTATTTAGCCAATTTCTAGCCCTTTTGCGGAATACTAGATAAATAAGATAGAGGACGATGCCCGCCTAAATAAGCTAGGTTAAGAGCAGTCTTTCCCTAACGGATTTTAGATATCCGAACTTTTCGAGCGCTCGTAGGCCTTAAAGGCTACGACTAAAGCGCTAAAGACTAATGCATTTGCAAAGTTCTAAGGCTAGGGAATATAATCCCTAGCCGCGGAATCTATTAAAAACCCTACGAAAACAACGACTGCGACGTCCTTAGAAAAGGATAAAACTAAGCTAAAATTTAAACCGTAGTATGCTTATAGAGAACGTTACTTCTTCTCTAAGTGCAACTACTTTAACCCTTCCGTTCGACTTCTATTATAGAAACCCGATAAGGACGTCTAAAAGACTATAGACGATTACCTTAAGGTTCCGGCCGATAAGGCTAAAGTTAACGCGGTACTTCTTCGCGACGAGGAGTAATAAAAGAACAATAAGACCGAGATAAAGACGGTATAAGCTACGGCTGCCGCTAATATTCTTACGACTTTTTTACTATTAGTTATTCTATAGACTACTATAGAATACCCGTTAAGGGATTCTTTTATTATAGATTTAAGGTATAATAGACATATTTATAACAATAGGGAGCGGTTCTATAACTTCTAGCCTTCTTTTAAGTACGCGCTTATAAGTAGTAGAAGCACTCCTATTCTCAGGATAAGCACGGTGTTTATACGCATTTCGACGGGCACTTTTTAGCTTAGTTAAGTAGCATATATCCCGTCTTTTCACACGTCCTTTTATTCCCTTCGTCTTTTGCATAAGGCGAATCTTTTATAGAACCCGTAGACTAGTATAATCTCTTCTTTAACCTATACAATTTGCATAACAGAACTAATCTATAACTAGTATATAATCGAGTATAACCTATTAACCCTTTCTACTACGCTTCTAACTATTGCTTCCGTCCCTTCTATAGATTCTACTATAGAAACCCTAGTTATAGCTCCTTTTTTAGCTACTATACCGGATTCTACACTAATAAATATAGAGGAACTTTCTCTTTAGCATTAACGACTTAAATATCTAAATAATAAAGTGCTTTCGAAAGCTCTCGGAATACTATAGTCGGTGACCTTCGATAAGATAATCGCCTATAAGTCCTATAAACTTACGAAGGCTAAACGAATTATTAACCGCGAACCGCCGCTTTCTAAAGCGACGTTTCCCTTTTCTAAGGTGTTTTACGATATCTTTTCTATATATAAGAGTTATAATAATAAGAACGTTATATTTCTTATTAAAGATAACTATACGAAGCTTATTTTTCTATATGCGCTTCTAGACGCCTCTATAGACGAGCTGATTTTATGCTTTAAGAGCCTAGGTCGGTATATTTCCTAATAGTTCTTACTTTCTATCGGTACGATCTATTGAGATAACGACCGAGCCCTTCGACGGGATTTTTAAGATTTTATCAACTAATAGGGCATTTATATCAAGCCTACTATACCCTATACACCTACTTAAAACGGCGCTGCCGAACGAGCTAAAGGGGTAGTATCTACGAAAGCTCGATCTATAAGGATTAAAGCAAATTTGCCTAAGCATTTATAGATAGAAACGTAGAAAACTATAGTATATTTACACAATCGGATTCTAGCCCGTTAGGCAGCTTCCTCTACGTTATTTCTATCGAAGTAGATTTCCCTAATAGAGACCCTTTACGACTAGTTAAAGGATTACGACCGGAATATACCGGCTTTTCTCCTTCCTTAACTATTACGATTTAATTATCTTCGAGCTTTTAGCTATAAAGCCTACCTACTAACTACTAAGGCCTTAACTAACACGTAGAAACGTAATCTTAAACAAGAACCTTATATAGAGGTTAGTTACTTAGTCGGGTATAATTCTACTAATATTTTTCGTATATAGATCCTATAGCGACGGGAGGTTTATCGAGTTCGTAATATAACGTTTAATAAGACTTAGTTTTTCACTATATCTAAGATATCCGAACCGCTAATATAGGTGTTATTACCGGCATTTCTACTATATATTATATAAGAAGAAGAGTAAGATAAGGCAGAATTCTAATTAACGCTAATAGTGCTTCCTAATAAGCATTTTACTTTAGTAGACGTTCTAGCCGATAGTAATCCCTAACTCCCGACTCCTAACTAAACCCCGGAACCGCCGGAGGATATTTTTAAAAATACACGGGACTTTTAGCCCGATATCTTTACTCTTTCCTTAACTATAACCGTAGAACCTATAGACCGTCTTAAGGTATAGTTGCCTTAAGCCACTTCTCGGTCTATAGATTACGATAATACTATTCTTATAGATAGTATACGGACGACGAGATTTATAAGGGATTTACGCCTTGCTTATTTAAACCGTTTTTTAGGTCGATATCCCGCTTTCGCCTACGTTAGGCATTTACCGGCTAATAGCACCGCGTTTACGGCTGCATTCGCTACTTCTCTTAAACCTAGGAAGATATATAAACGGGATTTACCCGCGCTTCTAAGGTTTTAGTCTAATCTCGAGACGCATCCTTATAGACCTAAGTTTAAAGCCGCTAGAAAGGTAGAATAAGACTCCCTTTACTAGCGGAAGACCTTCTTTCCTTTACCTACCCTAAGAGCGAACGCCCTTATGCGTCCTCTTTTATTAACTAAGGTATTTAATTATAAGTTTAATAAGCACGGCTACCTTAGAAAGTTTAAATCTCGCCTTTATATACGAGGAGACCTTTAGCCGTTTAGCGGAAAGAAATATACGCCGCGACGCTTATAGCGCGAAATGTTCGTATTATAATTGCTATTGCCGCTAAATTTAGCACTAAAACCCGCTTACTTAACGCGGTTAACGCCTTTACGAATGCCGATCTAGATAAAGAAGTATATATCTACTTCTTAAACGGATTTAAGGTATTTAGTTTTATAATTCGGTTGATAAAGGCTTTATATAGGTTTCGCCGTTCGCCTCTTCTTTAGCAATAGGAATTATCTAGGTCTCTTACCGAACTAGGCCTTTAGTAAAGTATAGAGGATCCTTGCATTTTTATATCTACTACGAGTAGTATTATTACTTTCTTCTTTATAGATAATATTATTATCCTTTTCCGTAGGGAGTACCGTAAGGCTATTAACGATTTTATCCGTCGCTTTAGGCAAAAGTATATAGTTACTAACCGCGGAGAGCTTACCTATTTCCTTAGGATAAGGATTATTTAGGACTATAAGTAGCAAAAGCTATAGTTATGCTAGGACGTTTACCTAGATAAGATTGCTTCTAAGTTTAGTTTAATCCCTACTTCTATAGTCCTACGGCCTATTTCGACCTTTTGTCTATTCCTACTTCTGGAAAAGCTAGAGAAACACTAGGGTTAAGCTACGGATAACTAAATCTACTAATTTTAGTCTTTAGTCGGTTCTTACAATTACGCGACTATTTCTATCCGGCTTAACGCCGTAAAATCGTTAAATTCTTAAGCGTAGTATATATAGAACCTATCTACGCTCTATATTAAGCTTGCTAAGAGCTTAGTAACTTACTTATACGAATCGCGTTTCCTTACGATTAAGTTTTCGGATATAGACGAGTAAGAACTCGTTATAGCTTCCGATGCCGCCTACGCCGACGACCTAGACACTCGTTATTCTTTTAAGGGCTATTTTATTAGCCTATTTAACGGTCTAATCGCGTAGAGTGCCTGGAAATAATCTACGGTTACTACTTCTTCTACCGAAGCCGAACTTCTTATAGTCTCTTCTACCGTAAAAGAGCTAATTTCTATTCTTGATTTATTTAACGATATTTCTTTATAGCTAGATATACCTATTCCTACTATTTAGTATAATAACACTTCGATACTCTACCTAGTGTCCGCCGAGATTCTAAAGATTTAGACCGCCTTAAAGCACGTTAAAATTTACAACTGCTAGGCGCGATAGGAATTCTTACGTAACACTTTTAACATTAAGTATATCCCTTCTAATAAGATAGTTGCCGATAGATTAACTAAATTGCTTTTACGATAACGTTTCTAAACGTTCCTTCGCTAGCTTCGACTTACGGATATTTCTTCTAGGATTTAAGAAGAAGTCGATAATAATTCTAACTAGCCGGAAGTTATTCCCTTTTAGCTAGGGGGGTATATTAATATTACCGTCTTCCCTTATTGCTTTCTATCGGGAAATCCCCGGTTCTTCCTTAGATTCTACTATAGAATTCTACGGGCTTCTATAGTTATTTACCCTATACTTCTATAGGTGTATTTACCTACTTTCCTACGGTTATATTTCACCGTGATTTTACGGTGATTTCACGGTTATTTATACGGTCTTTACCTATAAAATCTCTTCCCTTCTACAGTCTTCTACCGTAAAACTCTAATTCCCTTCTATAGCTTCTACCGTAGAATTCATTTATATAGTTACGGCTTCTACCGTAGAATTCACTAGTCTTCTACTAGACTGCGTTTTATTTACTAACTATATAACTTATTTATCGTACGGCACGATGTATTGCTTTTCCTACCGATCCTTCCGTCCGATTATTTACGTCACCTGTTTTCCTTAGGTCTACGCGGCTGATTTCGTCCGAGGATTTTTCCTATATATAGAGACTAGTTAGCCTCCCTAATAGATAAGATAAGAGCTATTATTCTTAGTGATTTGCATTATTTTACAGCTTCTAATCCTTCTGTGTAGGCTGTTTTAGCCTTAGAGCCTCTCTTCCCTTTTTGATTGCTATTACCTAAATGTCGAGGACCCGACTAATTAGCGTTCGATATAAAAGCGGGACGTTATCGTATTAATAAGTCCGTAAAAAAGAGAGATAGATAATACTATAATAGGGTAGGTAGAGTAATTATATAGGTGCCCTTTATATAGGTATAGAAATCATCTATAAAGAACTAAGTATAAGCACACCTATGCATATAGATATATAGCTCTACGCACGTACCCCTTTGTCCGCACGTGCCCCTTACCCCTATCTATACGAGCCCCTTACCCTTATTCGCACGAGCCTTTTTCCCCGCCCGTACGTGCCTCTTCCCCGCTCGCATATAAGAATGCGGATTAGGTCGTAGACCTAATCTCACTGATAGTCGAAGACCCTTATATTAGCTAACGCGTTAGATGTTCGGGGACAACGTTAGTAGGGAAGCCTTCTCCCTATTATTATAACATTAGACTATAAGCCTCGATTTCTAATAGGGCTTAGTGTCTTTGCCTTTAACCTCTTAAACTATACGGGAACTAAAGATACGGTAGCTGTCGTAAATAGCTTTATTATAACGTTTAAAACTAAATACTCCTTATGCTATAAGGTCGTCGATCTCTATACTATCTAACGCTTCGAATAGAGCTCCCGGGGTCGTAATAGCGCCTTTAGATCGGAGCTTAACGGCTAGCTTATAGGCCTTTTCTTCCTTTTTTATCGTAAAGGCCTCGTCTGCTTCTTCGTCGCTTAAGTCGTCGAGGTCTATATCGTCCTCGCTATCGTCTAGGTTATCTTCAACGTTTAGTCCTTCTATAATTAATTAAATGCTTAGCCTTATTCTTCGATTTAGGCGGACGTCCTCGCTTTTAGGGTGCCGGAGGGTCCGGTCGGGCGGGTTCGTCCGGCTACTCGGACTCCGGTGCTAGGAGGTCGTTAAGTATTTAATCACAATAATACCATTATCCTAATATAGATCTAAAGACCTAAGGTCTATTAACCGTATCGATCGTAATATTATGCTTATTAATAGCTATAATTTTAAATAATCCTTACTATCCTAACTTTTCCCTTTATACGCGGACTTCGCTCTAGAGAGGGAGGGTAAGTGTATTTACTATATCTAAGCCGTTTCGGCTATATAATACTGCCTAGAGCTATCTTTTAGCCGTAAGCTGCCTAAGTGCCTTTATTGCTTTCTATACTATAGCTGCTCGATTAAAGGTTATCGGCGATAGCGGCGAATTAAGAGTTATTAGGGTATACTCCGAATATAAATAACGTAGGTATTAGTCCGTTAGGTCTAGTAGTATTGTTAATAGCTTTAATAGCCGTCTAAAGAACTGCCTTAAGGGAGGTAAAGCTGCCTATCTCTATAAAGAGGATATTAAAAGCTCGACGTAAGGGGGTATAATACCTCTTAACCTTACCGATTGACTAATATGCCTTAATAAGGACCTATATATATATAATTCCTATAATACGGGCTTTATTCCGGAATTATATAGCCGCGAAGTACGTGCCGGCATTATATCTAATAATATTAAGGGGACTAAGGTATATATTAATCTAAATGGCTCTAAGGGTCTTCTATATATCTTAAGCTAATATAGAAGGAAGGAATTAAGCACTTTAGAAGGCCGTCGATGCGTTAATAATATGCAATACCGGGCGTTATGCCGAATTCGAAACGTCTAAGTATATTACATTAACGATAACCTTATAATTGAAGTCTTAGTTATCTTTAAGGTTAAAGTTAAACTATTTTAGGGTTGGCGAATGTATCTAGCAATAGTAATATAGTTCCGAGATAATCTCTAAAGTGCTAAGAGATATATCGCTATAGCCGGCTTGCTTTAATAGGTTGTATAGCCTAGCTATAGCTAGATATCCGAATCGACGGTATAAGGTCTTAATTTCCGTTTCTATAAGGAATACGGTCGATTGTTTATTCTTCCTAAGGAAGAACTAAAGGTATCCCTATTTCCTAATCACCGGTGTAATAGAACGGTTAGAAGACAAAAGACAGTCTAACCGGACTAAGTCTCTAATAGTTAAAGACTAATAGAGGGCGTTATTTATCCTTAAAAGCTATAGGGGCGGAATAGTAAGCAGAGGAGCACTCGGGGTCACTTATACTAGACCGGCTGGCTAAGTCTAAGTAAGTAGGGGTAGTCGAGGCTAGAGCACTAAGGGCACTACTAGAAGAGGTGTAGGTCACTTAGTAGGCAGTTAAACTAAAACTGTGATAAAAGCTAAAGAAGAAAGGAAGGAAGGAGAGCCTAAGGAAGGGCGGACTAAAGTTCCTTTAAATAGCGCTTCCCGTCCGTCTAGACGGTCCTAGTACGCCCCTTTCCTTCTAGCACCTTCTGCCACGTATCCCTTACACTGCCCCGAACTAATACGGGTCCTTAGGGCTGCGCAAGGCCTGTGTAGGTCGGCTGACCTCGAAAAGGCTGCCTCCCGCGTCGTTCTAAAGCCCTTATAGACTAAACTAGGTTATACAGGTCTATTTATGCACCACGTGCATAACGTTATGTAGGTAGGTCATACGACATAAGTCGTGTGACCTCCTTATGCGAAGGATCGGACGAATAATCGGTCCTAAAAGCCGAGGGGGCTATATTAGGCTTATAGCTCCCGGTGGTCTAGGTGTCGGTCCTTTATACGGGGCATCGAGCCAATCATCGGGTCTCATTAGGCAAGGGTGCCTAATTAGATTATCGGCGTGACCGTAGCGGCGTAGTACGTCCCGTACCTAAGGAAGCTAAGTCCTAAAGGACTTAGGTTCGGAAAAGGGGTGTGTCCTAGGCTGGAAAGGGGTGTGTCCTAGGCTGGAAAGGGGTGTGACCGGATAATAGGTAAGTCCGGGGCGAACATCTTTACGCTAAGTCATAAAGTACTAAGTACCAAAGTACTAAGTACCCTAGTACCCTCGTACTAAGTATTTCCGTACTTAAGTCCCTTAGTACTTAAGTCGTCCCGTACTTTAGAAAAAAGAAAGTAAACTAAGAACCTAGATGAGTGGTTCTATAACATATTACCCTTCCTAAGGGGGGTTAAACCTTTAAACCCTTAAACTCCTCTTCCCTTAAACCTAAGGGTTAGATTTGTTATAGGCTTTAATCTTCTTAAGAGCGTTCTTAAGATGCTTAATAGGTTCCTATATATTATCGGAAGAAGGATAATTCTTCTACTTTATAAGATAGAAATGCTAGCCGTTTTCTATCTTCTTAGATAAAATCTCTTCGACTTTGTATTTATCTTCTTCGACTAGTATATCGATATCTTTCGCTAGGCGGCTATTCTTAGGCGCCGATTCGAGTAGCGAAACGTGAAAAACGGGGTGTATAAGCATAGCCGTTGGTAGGTCTAGCTTATAGGTTAAGTCGGAGAATTTTTCCTATATAAGAAAAGGTCCTATCTTCTTATAGTCTAACGAATTGTTAGGCCTATTAGAAGTAATATTCTTCTTAATAAGGTAGACTTTATCGCTCTTATTAAAGGTAGGTTCTTTTTCGGTCTTCTTATTATAATAATAAGTTATTCGCTCCTTTATAAAGTCGAGCTCGTCTTTAATAGCGGAATGTAAGCTTCTTAGCTGCTCGGAGCTTAAGATAGCTTTTTCGGCTAAAACTTCCAGTAGGGAAGACCTATAGGCTTTAGGCGTAAATCCGTAATTCGCAAAGGCTAGCGTTTACTATATAGGTTCTAATACCGAAGTATTATAAGCTAACTAGGCTATTAGTAGCCTAACTAGCCAGTCGTCTTACTAGTAGTTAATATAGCTTCGAAGGTATTGCTTTAAGGTCTAGTTTAGCCGTTCCGTAATTCCGTCGGTAATAGGGAAATAAGCAGTAGATAATTTATGCTTAGTTCCTAGAGCTCGCATAAGGCTCTGCCAAAAGTGTGATATAAACTTTCGGTCCCTATCCGTAATTAGGGTCTTTAATAGACATCTATCGGCTAGAATATATCTTATAAAGACGTAAGATAATTCCTTAGCCGATATAGCTTCTTTAATCGGAATAAAATAACCGTATTTTATAAGGCGGTCTACTATAACTAATATAGAGTCGTATTCTATATTCGTTATAGGTTCGATAGATTTCGGTAACTTCGTAATAAAGTCTATAGCAATAGATTCCTAAGGTAATTTAGGGGTCTTTATAGGCTGTAGGTTTCCGTAAGGCTTATGCCGTATAGCCTTCGCTTTATTATAAGTATTATATGCCTAAATAATCTTCTGAATTTTGCGGCGAAAATTATAAATGTTATAGTAATTCTGAATTTAATTATAAGTCCGGGATATCCCTTAGTGGCCGTGTATCGGGCTTTCGTAGAAATCCTTTATAATCGTTGTCTCGCTACTAAGCGTAAGGAATAACTTTCCCTTATAGTAGGCGAGGTCGTTTTCCTAGGTTATATGCTTCTTAAACCTACTGAAATCGGTATCCTTATAAGTGCTTTTAAGTAATTCTAAAACAGAATTATCTCCTTCGATCTTAAATACGGCATCGAGTGATTGCTGCTCGTAGTTGCCTTCCGTATTAAGATATAAAAGCCGTTCGTTATAAGGTTCGATCTTCGTATTATAGTTAGAACGTCGACTAATAGCGTCGGCACGGGAATTTTCGGTTCCCTTCTTATATAGAATTTCGTAGTTAAAATCTGCTAAGAACTCTGCCTAACGGATTTACCGTGCGTTAAGCTGCTGCGTGCTAGCGAAATAGGTGATATTCCTATAGTCTGTATAGACCTTCGTCTTATAGGAATTCCCTAGAATATAATGCCGAAATTCTTTAAAGGCGTTTATAATCGCTAAAAATTCTTTATCGTAGATCGGATAATATATCTCTGCCCTACTTAGCTTTTTAGAGTAAAAAGCTATAGGATGCAATATATTATCGTCGCCCCTTTAGCTTAACTACGCACCTAATGCGAAATTAGAAGCGCCGGTTTCTAATTCGTAAGGTTTATCCGCATCGTAGCTGTATAGTACCGGGGCGGAAGTTAATAGGCTTTTAAGCTTAATAAAAGCGTTATTAGCTTCGTCCGTCTAAGTATAGGGTTTCGTCCTAGCTAGCTTTATTACTGCTAGTATAGGGATTAACTCTTTAGAGAAATCTACTATAAAGCGTCGGTAGTAATTAGCGTAGCCTATAAAGCTCTATATTTCTTTAATCGTAGAAGGAATAGGCCAACCGCTAATTGCCTCTAACTTATATAGGTCTATCCGTATAGTGTTTAGGGTAATTATATAGCCTAAGAATTCGACTTCCTGCGTGTAGAATATGCATTTTTCTGGCTTAATATAAAGGCTAGCTGCTTCGAGAGCCTTAAGCACCTTTATAACGTCGAGTTTATACGTTTCTAAATCGTCTAAATAGACGATTATATCGTCTAAATAAGCTAAGACGAATATATCGAGGTATTCGTGTAGGGCGTTATTAATACGCTTCTAAAAAGTCGCTAGGGCATTTGTAAGCCCTAGAGGGAGGATTAAAAATTCGTATAAGCTGTATCGAGTTCTAAAAGCGGTCTTATGTTCGTCTCCTTCCTTAATTCGTATCTAGCTATAAGCCACTTTAAGGTCGATTTTCGTATAATATCCTTTCTTAGATAATCGATCCCTTAATTCGACAATAAGGGGTAAAGGGGTCTAGTCTTTAATAGTATCGTTGTTAAGCTAGCGGTAGTCGATGCATAGCTTAGTCTTAACCTTATCTTTGCTGTTTTTCGGAGCAAATAGTACCGGGGCCCGATATTATAATTTCGACTCCTTTATATAACCTTTTCGAAGGTTTTCGTCGATATAATCCTAAAGCAATTTTAAATGCAATTCATCGAGGTTATATATCTTACGGAAGCAAGGCTTCGCTCCGTCTTTAAGGTTAATTTCGTAATCCTATTGCGTTCGAGGCGGTAGTTTATCCTCTAGTAGGTCGTTAAATATCACACTGAATTTAACGAGGATATCGTGCGGTATAGTCTTAAATCTATCCGCTTTAAGGTCCGTCTCTGTTTCTTTAATAGAGGCGCTATTCGAAGCGTCTTCTAATAATAGGTTTAGCGGTTCCGGGACCGTATTAAATCGGTCTAGAAGTTCCTCTTCGAATAAGGTAGCAACTTCCTTAATTCCTAGGCTTCGCCTTTCTAGGCTAGTATTAAGTTCCGAGGTTTTTAGTCTAGTTAAGTCCTTTAATTCGTTATAGAGTGGAATATCTAAGGTATCGTCTTTAAACCTTAGAAGGCCTTTATCCTAGTCGATAGAAGGGTTATATTATTGCAAGAAGGGTAGTCCTAGTATAATATCGTATTGTATAGATAGGATATCGAAAGGGTCTTTAAACGATAAGTTTCTAATAGAATATTCGAAAGGATTAGTTTCGTAGATAATATTCCCGTTGTTATACGTAAAGGGTTTCCCTTCGGCTATAAATAGCGTATAAGGCGTGGTTTTCTACTAGTAACAAAGGCGTAGACGATTTATCGTTTCCGGGGCAATATAGTTGCTTATAGATCCGCTATCTACTAAAGCGGAAAGTCTATGCCTTTGTTAGTTAATCGTAAGGGTTATCTTCTTACTAATAGTTTTATTAGTAATAAGAAGATCTTAATTACTAGTAAGTAGCCCTTTTACTTCTAGTAATAGAGGTTTTTTATATCCTCGGTAGTAAGGGTGCTATTACCCTATATCCCCTCCCTTTAAATAGTCTTAGGGGGATTAGGTTCTCTCTTACACCTAGTAGACTCTCTTTCGAGCCTATTAGACTGTCTTTTAAGTCTATATAGATTAAGCTCTCTTTTAAGCTCCGGGGGTTCTCTTTTAAACCTAGGGGGTTCTCTTTTAAACCTAGTAGAACCCGGCTCTTCTCTAATAGACTTACCGTTAAGTCTATTAGTAGTTCCCCGGGGTATAGGTTGTATTATAACCCTATAATTAGTAGTCTCGAAAGGGAGACCTTATAGTTGCCGGACCTATTTAAGTAGGTCTCGGTTAACTTAAGAAGTAAGTCCGAGGGTCTAGGAGGCGAGGCAGTAGACGCCTTCTAGCCTCCGGAGGGCCTCCTAGAGAGTCCGGACCTCGAAAGAGGGTTCCGGGTCTAGCTCCGGCATATAACCTCCTAGATGGTCTAGTCTAGTAAGGAGGTTAAGCTTCTCGCGTTCTTTCTCTTGCATAAGGTCTGCTAGGGACGCAATTTCCCTACAAAAATCCTCGTAGGTTTCGTGCTCGTTATCTAAAAGCATTGCCTCTAGCCGATTTGCTTTGCGCTTATAGCTTCGAAGTAAAGCTAAAGTCCCTTTAGCTATATCGGTAAGGCACTCCGGGGGCCTATCCTCGGCGCTAGGGTAACCCTAGGCTGCTCGTTCGATAACTCCTTCTAAATAGTTCGTAATAGCTAGGTATTCCGCATAGCTGCTATATTCCGGGTTAAGGGCATCGAGAAGGTACTTATCGTCTTTAAATTCTCGGTAGGCCGGAGGGGACTCCGAGCCGTACGGGGCAGCTATAGCTAAGCTGCCCTCCGAGAATGCTTCGGCATTAGCGGGGCTATAAGCATCGGGTATATAGCCTCCGGTGAGATCTTCTAACTCCGGGGCCTAGCTATGGTTGTGCTAGTGATAGGTTTCTCGAGGGAATTCCTCGGAGTCGTATTAGGTTGTTAGGGGTATGTCGTCGTCGTCGTCCGGCTCCGGCCCGGGCTCCGGACCGTCTAAGTCCGGAGCGGACTCTACGGAGGAATCCGGGGAATCCGGGGAGTCCGGGGGTGCTAGACCGACCCCCGCGTTATCTATAGAGTTATCTGTGATCTCTCCGTCCTTTAAGTCGATCACTAGGTCCTCTATCACGCTATCCGGAGCGTCCGGGCTGTCCGGGCCGGCCGGGTCCTCTAGGCCGGCCGGGTCGTCGTCCGGGTCCGACTATCTAAATAGGTCCTCCTCTTCTTTAATAGAGGGCCTAACTAGGCTATCTAGAATAGGTGCTAATTTATCCTTAGGATCCCTAATAGTCGTAAAACGTTTTTCGTAGTAGGGATAGGCAGAAAAGCCTATAGGATCGCTATTATTAAATAGCGTAGGATCGAGAGCTTCTCTTAAAGGCGGTAGAGAAAGCCTAAGAGGTCCCTGCTCTAAGGTATTAAGGCTTCTAGAAGCCGCCGGCTTTCCTTTAGCTAGATCTTTCTTCCGGTAGCAATCTTTAGCAATATGCCCTACCTTCTTACAAAAGAAGTAGGTAAAGCTCTTGTAAATGCTATTGTTTTTCGAGCTTCCGGCCGGTGCCGAATAGCTAGTTGTTCCCGGGTTTAGAATAGCATCTAGGTCTATAGGATCGCCGTAATTCGTCTATTTCCCTATTTTCTTCGAAAAACCCTTATACCCTCCTCGGGGGTCCTTCTTCTATTGCCGGCGTTTAAAAAGCCGGTCGTCGATTCTAACTGCTTAGGCTATAAACTCGACGAGGGTGTCGGGACGGTCTTATTTAGAGATCTCGTCCTTTACATCGTCCTTTAGCCCCTCGTAAAAAACCGCTATTATAGCATCGTCGTCCTATTCTAATTTCGATATTATCTGCCTAAACGAGACAGTATAATTAGAAGTAGAGGTTTTTTATCGTAAATACCGCAGCTTATACTCTACGGCTCTCTTCTCGTTACCTATACCGAAGGTCTAGTAGAGGTTGGTTTTAAAAGCTTAATAACTATTAAAGATATCGTCCGTAAGTTTATCCCGGTCCCCCTCTGCCTTAGTAACCTTATCTCTAAGAATAGGTTTAAACTAGGTTAAAGCTAATCCCCCTAAGCAGCTAGCTGTAAAGAAGACCTTCGCTTTATTAATAGAGAAGGAATCCGGAAAGGAAAGAAAGAAGGCCTTTAGCTAGGTAAGAAATTCCTACAGCTTGCCGGCTTCTCCGGTGTAAACAGCCGGCTTTAGGGTTTTAACGATTTCCCCGAACTGCCGGGGGTAGCGGAAATCCGGAACCAGGGCCGGGACCGGGGCGTACCCGGCCGGGCCCGGAGGCGGCGGCGGTCCTAGGGCGGCGGTATAAGCCGGAGCCGGGCCCGCAGGCGTAGTAGCAGAAGCAGCAGCCGTAGCTACAGCCGGACGAGCTGCCGGAAGAGCTGCCGGGCGAGAGGTTAAAGAAGTAGAAGAAGACATTCTTAAAGAAGTAGTTGTTTTTAGTGTTTTTTCTAAAAAATGTTCTTCGAATCCACAAAGATTAAAATAAGATCTAAGATCTAATAGATCGGAAAGATTAGAAAGAGATTAAGGAGTAAAACAAAGACTAAGCAAAGATTAAATAAAGATTAAGCAACGGTCTTTAAAACACACTCCGCGGCTAAGCAAAAGGTAAGAGCTTTTATCGTGTAATAGAACGGTTAGAAGACAGAAGACAGTCTAACCGGACTAAGTCTCTAATAGTTAAAGACTAATAGAGGGCGTTATTTATCCTTTAAAGCTATAGGGGCGGAATAGTAAGCAGAGGAGCACTTAGGGTTACTTATACTAGACCGGCTGGCTAAGTCTAAGCAAGTAGGGGTAGTCGAGGCTAGAGCACTAAGGGCACTACTAGAAGAGGTATAGGTCACTTAGTAGGCAGTTAAACTAAAACTATAATAAAAGCTAAAGAAGAAAGGAAGGAAGGAGAGCCTAAGGAAGGGCGGACTAAAGTTCCTTTAAATAGCTCTTCCCGTCTGTCTAGACGGTCCCGGTACGTCCCTTTCCTTCTCGCACCTTCTGCCATGTATCCCTTACACTGCCCTAAACTAATACGGGTCCCCGGGGCTACGTAAGGGCTATGTAGGTCGGCTAACCTTAAAAAGGCTGCCTCCCGCGTCGTTCTAAAGCCCTTATAGACTAAACTAGGTCATATAGGTCCATTTATACACTACGTGCATAACGTTATGTGGGTGGGTCACACGATATAAGTCGTATGGCCTCCTTATGCGAAGGATCGGACGAATAATCGGTCCCGAAAGCCGAGGGGGCTATATTAAGCCTATAGCTCCCGGTGGTCTACGAAGGTTCCGCCTATTAAAATGTGGACTGGACGAGGTCACTAGGTAACCCCTGTCACTGTGTAAGTCGGGAGGTCGAGCCACCGTGTAAGCGGATTACCTAAGCAGCCGGCCGGCACGTGACGCTAGCAGCCGAGCCGGCACGTGACGTTTGCAGCCGAGCCGGCACGGGCAACCGAGCCGGCACGGGCAGCGTTAGCAGCTATAAATAGGAGCCCGGGCAGCTTAGAGCCCGGGCACCTTTATGTGTATTTGCCTATGCATTTTAGTAGATTTGCTGCAAACTCCAAAGAAGAGGAATGCGCATACGATTTACTAAGGCCGATGCTCTTTTGGCGGGGTAAAGGAGAATAGTACGAAAATAAAAGAACTCCGGCTTACACGGTGATAAGGGTACCTAGTGACCTTAAGCAGTCCACATTTTAATAGGCGGAGCCTTCGTAGGTGTCGGTCCTTTATGCGGGGTATCGAGCCAATCATCGGGTCTTATTAGGCAAGGGTGCTTAATTAGATTGTCGGCGTGACCGTAGCGGCGTGGTACGTCCCGTACCTAAGGAAGCTAAGTCCTAAAGGACTTAGGTTCGGAAAAGGGGTATGTCCTAGGCTAGAAAGGGGTATGACCGGATAATAGGTAAGTCCGGGGCGAACATCTCTATGCTAAGTCATAAAGTACCAAGTACCGAAGTACTAAGTACCCCGGTACCCTCGTACTAAGTATTTCCGTACTTAAGTCCCTTAGTACTTAAGTCGTCCCGTACTTTAGAAAAAAGAAAGTAAACTAGGAACCTAGATTAGTAGTTCTATAACAACCGGGATGTTTGCCTTAAGGCTAGGGTATTCGTCGTATTATTAAAGAATACGCCTAGCCTATCTATATCCGCGAGATATAGTAGGAAAGGGGTCGGAGTTTCTAGCATATAGAATATAATCCTTTTAATTAGAGTAATAAGATTAATTAATCCTAAGGACCTTATAATAGTGCCGGCGCCGAATCTAATTGCCTCTTATCCTACGGTCGATATATCTAAATTAACGGAAGGATTTTCTTATTAGAGGGCTATATACTATTCTTATCCGGCCGTTAAGACCTTCGCTACTCCTATATCGATTAGGATGCCTTAGAAATAGAGCTTTAAGTAACGGTCATCGATAAGGAACTAGTCGGCCGAGACTATCGGTTCTATACCGTAGACGTCGTCTCCCGTAATAAGGTGGTTAAAAGCTATTTAATAAAGCATTTAACTAGCTTACTCCTATTCCGGCTCTTTATCCTCGTTATACTCTTCCTCCTTATCGTTCTTATGTTCTTTATAGCCTGCTAAATAGGCTATAATGTCTAGGGAGACGCCGGTATAAAGACAATACGAGAGAAATTAGTCCTTAGCTTTCCGCCGTTCCTCTATAGAGTGTTTCGTAGACTAATATCCCTCCTTTCTATACATAAAGCACTTTTTAGTCTAGGTCTTATTGCCGTATCCTTAGCCGTAGCCTCTTCTACCGTAGGGTCGATAGCCTTATCTAGAGCCTTATAGGCGAAATCCTCCCTTGCCTCTACTACGATTATTAATATACCTATAGTCTATATAAAACTAACTATTAGGGTTCTTCGAATTATATTTATAATTTATATCTATCCTATCGTTATTATAATATCGGTCTTAGATAAATTAGCGTTAGGCATTTCTCGCTTATCGTATAAGGTACGTCGTAAGGGAAGCTCGGAGGTCGGCATAGAGTTCCTTAGCTTCGTTAGCCTATTTAAAGAAGGTACCTTCGAGTTCCGGGACTCCTTAGCACGCCTTAGTAAGGGTTACTATAAGCGGGGTTTCGCCTATAAACTTAGGTCCTAGAGCTCGTTAATAAAGCAATAGCTTATCGATTAGCAACTAGAGCACTTCCGGTAGGCCTTTCTTAAGGTTGCTAGCCCGAATTTAGTTAAATATCGTATTAGTCTAATCGGTATAGTATTAAGCCTAAGTCGCTTTAGTATCGAAATATTGTTTAATCTTATCGTATGCGCTTCGGAAGGTAGTCGTTTAGGTAATATTCTCCGTATAAAGGCGGTCGGCGCGTCCCTTTAAGATCTAAGGGAGAAAGGTATAAAAGAGCCTTAGCTTAATCTTAAGGTTATAACACACTCCTATAAACTTATAGATCGTCTCGTTAAATAAGGCATATAGCTCGCCGGTATAGCTCTTCGCCTTATCCTATATCTTAACAAATTTAGTCTAAACGTTAGGATCGGACGAGAGATTTAAAACATCGGCGGGTAGGAGTGCTATATACTCCTTAATATTATAATTAAATGTTTCGACCGTAGCCTTTAAGGCGATTATTAAAGCAGATAGATCGAGCCTTAGTTTCGCTCTTAGGATATATAACGTTAGTTCCGGGACAAATAGTAGTCGTAGCGTATAAATCCGACGTATAGGATTAAATACTAGTGTATTCGTCGTAGCTGTATTTAGTTCTCGGTCTAGTTCTAGGGTCGGATCTATAGTCGCCGCTTAAGTCGGGCCGTTATATTAGAATTAGTGCGAAGTCGGATAGACCGTTAACTAGTTTATTATAGCCGAGAAGGGATCTTTATCTACCTAATCTTAGGCTACCTAGTCTTAGGTATTCCTCTTCTTTTCTTATTTACGGAAAGCCCTTATGCCTATCTTAAATTCTTCTATTACAAACTCTTTCTCGTTCTAAGGGAGTAGATCTTCCGATCGAAGCATATTTATATAGGATCTAACAAACGGCGCGTTTTTTAGCCCTATCGAAACGCCGCGTCTTCGCAATAATATCTTAAGGACCTTCTTATAGTTATAATCCACTATATTCTATATAGACTTATTCTATCCTTAGAAATGCTCCTAGAATAGGTTAAATAGTCGTTTACCTTAGTAGTAGATAGATGCTTCGCCTATTATAATAAACCGGGCTATAAATGTTATAACCTTCGCTTTGCTAGGATCTTCTATTATAATCTCTCCTATATCCTAATATCGTATATCCGCCTCCTTACAAGCGGAAGTAGGGATGCCAATTTCCTTTATCTATTATTCGATTAGCTTAACCGGGTTATTAAGGGGAGCCGGTGCGTTCGTGGTTAATAATAATCCTGCTATTATTATCTATTTTTCGAATTCGTTTAAGGGTTAGTTAGTATCGTAAAGGTCTTTACGAGAAATGTCGAAGCGATTAGTCTCTATTCTAAAAGACGTAACTCTTCCTTATTAATATTACCGTCTTCCCCTATTGCTTTCCCTTAGGAAATCCCCGGTTCTTCCCTAGATTCTACTATAGAATTCCATAGGCTTCTACGGTCATTTACTTCGTACTTCTATAGGCGTATTTACCTACTTTTCTACGGTTATATTTCACCGTGATTTTACGGTGATTTTACGGTTATTTATACGGTCTTTACCCGTGAAATCTCTTCCCTTCTACGGTCTTCTACTATAGAATTCTATTTCTCTTCTACGGCTTCTACCGTCACGGCTTCTACCGTAGAATTTACTAGTCTTCTACTAGACTGCGTTTTATTTACTAACTATATAACTTATTTATCGTACGGTATAATCTATTGCTTTTCCTACCGATCCTTCCGTCCGATTATTTACGTCACCTGTTTTTCCTTAGGTCTACGCGGCTGATTTCGTCCGAGGATTTTTCCTATATGTAGAGACTAGTTAGCCTCTCTACTAGATAAGATAAAAGCTATTATTCTTAGTGATTTACATTATTTACAGCTTCTAATCCTTCCTTATAGGCTGTTTTAGCCTTAGAACCTCTCTTCTACTTAATTACTATTATACTAATGTCGAGGACCCGACTGCCTAGCGTTCGATAGTTATAAGCCCGGACGAACTTCTCTACGCATAGAGAGTTCTAACGGCTTGTATTTTTAGCCTGCTAACGCTACGACTTACGGTGGTATCCGTCCGGTCCGGTGCCTTTAAAATAGTGTGGAACTACGTAAGAATCGTTTTCTATTGCGTCTACGAAGTCGGCTTTACACGCCGCTATAGTAAAGCCAATTCCTTAGAAACCTTATGTTCGTCGGCAATCGTTAAGTAATAGTTCCCGATGTTCTAAA
Source organism: Ophiocordyceps sinensis (assembly GCA_012934285.1). Lineage (NCBI taxonomy): Eukaryota > Fungi > Ascomycota > Sordariomycetes > Hypocreales > Ophiocordycipitaceae > Ophiocordyceps > Ophiocordyceps sinensis. The sequence continues at coordinate 11,170,409 of JAAVMX010000004.1, forward strand.
CGATAAACTGCTAGATTAACGTAAGAGACTTCTATTAGTCCTTATAGGCTTAAAGCAACGTGCGATACCGGGAAAAGAGAAACTTAAACCTCTTAAGTTCTTCTATAGATAACTAGCAATGTTAGTAACGGCTACGTTAACTATTCTAGCTATTGGTTCTACGGGAAGAGGCAATAAGGGTTTCTAAAGTTTAAGCGTAATAGAAGGATCGATTTTCTTCCACACTATTTTAAAGGCACCGGACCGGACGGATATCACGATATGGATTTCCAACTGGCAGAAGGTCCTTACCGACGCCCGGCGAATTAAGTTGCCGGAATCGGAAGGTCTCCGGGCTATATAGCTTTTTCTCAAGGCCATTTAGCCACTTTCCGGTCCCTTTGCAGAATACTAGATAAATAAGATAAAGGATAACGCTAGACTAGACAAGCTAGGATAGAAAGAGTTATTCCCCGACGGATTAAAGATATCCGAACTTTTCGAGCGCTCGTAGGCCTTAAAGGCTGCGACTAAAGCGCTAAAGACTAATGCATTTGCAAAGTTCTAAGGCTAGGGAACACAATCCCTAGCCGCGGAATCTACTAAAAACCCTACGAAAACACTAGCTACGATATCCTTAGAAAAGGATAAGACTAAGCTAAAACTTAAACCGTAGTATCCTTATAGAGAGCGTTACTTCTTCTCTAAGTGTAACTACTTTAACCCTTCCGTTCGACTTCTATTATAGAAACCCGATAAGGACGTCTATAAGACTATAGACGATTACCTTAAGGTTCCGGCTAATAAGGCTAAAGTAAACGCGGCACTTCTTCGCGACGAGGAGTAGCGGAAGAATAATAAAACCGAGATAAAGACGGTATAAGCTACGGCTGCCGCTAATATTCTTACGACCTTTTTACTATTAGTTATTCTATAGACTACTATAGAATACCCGTTAAGGGATTCTTTTATTATAGATTTAGGGTCTAATAGACACATTTGCAATAATAGGGAGCGTTTCTATAACTTTAAGCCTTCTTCTAAGTACGCACTCGCAGGCAGTAGAAGTACTCTAATTCTTAGGATAGGCACGGTGTTTATACGTATTTCGACGGGCACTTTTTAGCTTAGTTAAGTAGCATACATCCCGTCTTTTCATACGTCCCTTTATTTACTTCGTCTTTTGCATAAGGCGAATCTTTTATAGAACCCGTAGACTAGATAGATCTCTTCTTTAATACGCACTATTTACGTAACGGAGCTAATCTACAACTAGTATATTATTAAGTATAACCTATTAACCTTTTCTACTACGCTTCTAACTATTGCTTCCGTTCCTTCTATAGATTCTACCGTAGAAACCCCGGTTATAGTACATTTTTCAGCTACTATACCGGCTTTTACACTAATAAGTATAAAGGAACTTTCTCTTTAGCACTAACGACTTAGACATCCGAATAATAAAGCGCTTTTAAAAGCACTCGGAATACTATAGTCGGTGACCTTTAATAAGATAATCTCCTATAAGTCCTGCAAACTTACGTAGGCTAAACGAATTATTAACCGCGAACCGCCGCTTTCTAAAGCGACTTTTCCCTTTTCTAAGGTGTTTTACGATATCTTTTCTATATATAAGAGTTATAACAATAAGAACGTTGCATTTCTTATTTAGGATAACTATACGAAGCTTATTTCTCTATATACTCTTCTAGACGCCTTTATAAACGAGCTGATTTTATACTTTAAGAGCCTAGGTCGGTATATTTCCCGATAGTTCTTACTTTCTATTAGTATAATCTATCGAGATAACGACCGAGCCTTTCGACGGGATTTTTAAGATTTTATTAACTAGTAGAGCATTTATAATAAGCCTACTACACCCTATACACCCGCTTAGAACGGCGCTACCGAACGAGCTAGGGGGGTAGTATCTACGAAAGCTCGATCTATAAGGATTAAAGCAAATTTGCCTAAGCATTTATAGACAGAAATATAGAGAACTATAGTATATTTATATAATCGGATTCTAGCCCGTTAGGCAGCTTCCTCTACGTTATTTATATCGAAGTAGATTTCCCCGATAGAGATCCTTTACGATTAGTTAAGGGATTACGACCGGAATATACCGGCTTTTCTTTTTCCTTAACTATTATAATTCGATTATCTTCGAGCTTTTAGCTATAAAGCCTACCTACTAACTACTAAGGCCTTAACTAATACGTAAAAACGTAATCTTAAGTAAGAACCTTATATAGAGGTTAGTTACTTAGTCGGGTATAATTCTACTAATATTTTTCGTATATAGATCCTATAGCGATAGGAGGTTCGTCGAGTTTAAGATATAACGTTTAATAAGACTTAGTTTTTCACTACGTCTAAGACATCCGAACCACTAATATAGGTATTATCACCGGCATTTCTACTATATATTATATAGGAAGAAGAATAAGATAATATAGAATTCTAGTCAACGCTAATAGTGCTTCTTAATAATTATTTTACTTTAGCAAACGTTCTAGCCGATGGCAATCCTTAGCTCCTAACTCCTAACTAGACCTTAAAACCGCCGGAGGACATTTTTAAGAATATATAGGACTTCTAACCCGATATCTCTACTCTTTCCCTAACTATAACCGTAGAACCTATAGACCGTCTTAAGGTATAGTTGCCTTAAGCTACTTCTCGGTCTATAGATTACGATAATACTATTCCTATAGATAGTATATAGACGACGAGGTTTATAGGGGATTTACGCCTTGCTTATTTAAACCGTTTTTCGGGTCGATATCCCGCTTTCGCCTACGTTAGGTATTTACCGGCTAATAGCACCGCTTTTACGGCTATATTTGCTACTTCTCTTAAACCTAAGAAGATATACAAACGGGATTTGCCCGCGCTTCTAAGGTTTTAGTCTAATTTCGAGACGCATCCTTATAGACCTAAGTTTAAAGCCGCTAGAAAGGTAGAATAAGACTCTTTTTACTAGCGAAAAACCTTCTTTACTTCGCCTACCCTAAAAGCAAACGCCTTTATGCGTCCTCTTCTATTAACTTAGGCATTTAATTATAAGTTTAATAAGCACGGCTACCTTAGGAAGTTTAAGTCTCGCCTTTATATGCGAGGAGATCTCTAGCTATTTAGCGGAAAGGAAACTTATGCCGCGACGCTTATAGCGCGAAATTTTCGCATTATAATTGCTATTACTGCTAAGTTTAGCACTAAAACCCGCTTACTTAACGCGGTTAACGCCTTTACGAATGCCGATCTAGATAAAAAAGTATATATCTACTTCCTAGACGGATTTAAGGTATTTAGTTTTATTATTTAGTTAATAAAGGCTTTATATAGGCTTCGCTATTCGCCTTTTCTTTAGCAATAGGAATTATCCGGGTCTCTTACTAAACTAGGCCTTTAGTAAAGTATAGAGGATCCTTGCATTTTTATATCTACTATAAGTAGCATTATTACTTTCTTCTTTATAGATAATATTATTATCATTTTCTATAGGGAGTACTATAAGGCTACTAACGATTTTATCTATCGCTTTAGGCAGAAGTATGTAGTTACTAACCGCGGAGAGCTTACCTATTTCCTTAGGATAAGGATTATCTAAGACCGTAAGTAGCGAAAGCTATAGTTATGCTAGGACGTTTACTTAGATAAGATTGCTTTTAAGTTTAGTTTAATCCCTACTTCTATAGTTCTACGGCCTATTTCGACCCTTGATTTATCCCTACTTCCCGAAAAGCTAAAGAAACACTAAGGTTAGGCTATAGATAACTAAATCTACTACTTTTAGTCTTTAGTCGGTTCCTATAATTACGCGACTATTTCTACCCGTCTTAACGCCGTAAAATCGTCGAATTCTTTAGCGGAGTATATATTAAACCCGTCTACGCTCTATATTAAGCTAGCTAAAAGCTTAGTGACTTACTTATATAAATCGCGTTTCCTTACGATTAAGCTTTCGGATACAGACGAGCAAAAGCTCGTTATAGCTTCCGATACCGCCTATGCCGACGACCTAGACACTCGTTATTCTTCTAAGGGCTATTTCATTAGCCTATTTAACGGTCTAATCGCGTAGAGTGCCTAGAAATAATCTACTATTACTACTTCTTCTACTAAAGCCGAACTTCTTATAGTCTCTTCTACCGCGAAAGAACTAATTTCTATTCTTCGTTTATTTAACGATATTTCTTTATAGCTAGACATCCCTATTCCTACTATTTAGTGCGATAACACCTAGACAATCCGCCTAGTTTTGCCGAGATTCTAAAGATTTAAACCGCCTTAAAGCACGTTAAAATTTACAACTGCTAGGCCCGATAGGAATTCTTACGCAATACTTTTAATATTAAGTATATCCCTTTTAATAAGATAGTTCTAGATAGATTAACTAAACTGCTTCTACGATAACGTTTTTAAACGTTCCTTTACTAGCTTTAACTTACGGATGTTTCTTTTAGAATCTAAGAAAAAGTCGATAATAATTCTAATTAGCCGGAAGTTATTCCCTTCTAGCTAAAGGGGTATATTAACATCACCGTCTTCCCCTATTGCTTTCTATCGGGAAATCCCCGGTTCTTCCTTAGATTCTACTATAGAATTCTATAGGCTTTTATAATTATTTACCCCGTACTTCTACGGGCGTATGTACCTACTTTTCTACAGTTATATTTCACTGTGAATTTACGGTAATTCTACGGTTATTTATACGGTCTTTACCTGTAAAATCTCTTCCCTTCTACGGTCTTCTACCGTAGAATTCTATTTCTCTTCTATAGCTTCCACCGTTACGGCTTCTACCGTAGAATTCACTAGTCTTCTACTAGACTGCGTTTTATTTGCTAACTGCATAACTTATTTATCGTACGGTATAATCTATTGCTTTTCCTACCGATCCTTCCGTCCGATCATTTACGTTACCTGTTTTTCCTTAGGTCTACGCGGCTGATTTCGTCCGAGGATCTTTCCTATATATAGAGACTAGTTAGCCTCCCTACTAGATAAGACAAGAGCTATTATTCTTAGTGATTTATATTATTTGCAGCTTCTAATCCTTCCTTATAGGCTGTTTTAGCCTTAGAACCTCTCTTCTACTTAATTGCTATTATACTAATATCGAGGAACCGACTGCCTAGCGTTCGATATTCCTCCTTAAGGGAAGCAAGCACGGGATTAAATAGTTATAGGGGTTCGCGATATTATTCTACGTTATAGACGCACTACCTATTAACGTTTACTCTTCCTATATTAGGCGAGAACGGGATTAATAAAGAGCTTAAGGGTCTATTTACTATAGAGCTAGACATAAATAGTCCTCATTCTTAGCATAGATAACCTTCTCTTCGGTATACGCAATAGAACCTTAAGGGTAAAGATGCGTAGAAATAGCGTCCGTAAGGAATAAAGATTCTACTACACTTTTAAAGGTCGAGACCTACCTCTTCTGCCTTACTATTCTATAATTAAATCTATTTAATCACTAATTAGTGTTAGTAGGGATTGACTTAGATTAATCTAAACAAAGGGGGTTGTATTAGTTATGGTTGTATCTAATCTAGCTAGAAATAGGGAATAAGGGGGCCCTTTTATACCCGTCTGCAGGGGTCCCTCTATAGAGCCTGCTGCGCTTTAACAATACATTGTTAAGGCCTACGCTAGGGCTTACTGCTCTAGTCATAACGATGCTCTTAGTCAATAACAGGGTTATTGACTATATAGGGCACGTAGCGTTATACGCCGCGTAGTTATAACCCCTATTGCCCCTTTCCTATGCATAGTCGGCAATGTGGTTGCGACTCTATCCCTTAGTTATATAACCACATTCCTATAGAATAAGCAATAAAAACAATAAAAACTCTTATACTACGTAAGCGGTATGCCTTTCTTATAAATTATCTTCCTCTTATACTCCTCTATTAGCTATATACGGCCGGTCTACTCGCTATTACTAGATATGCGAAGCTGCGTAAGAGCTTAAGGTTAGCTAGCCTATATATTAGCTCGACTTCCCGGCTACGGCTGCCGTATTATAAAGCTATAGCCGATTAAAGACGCTCGCGGTTACGCTATAGTATTATACGGCTGCTATACTATAAGCTACGCATAGGATGCCTATTACGACTATAGGCAAGGAAGAGATTTATGCCGTTATAACGGCTAGGCAACGCATAGCCACTAGGGGACGCTAAAGAGTAAGTGTTACCGGGGTAAGCCGCTATAATTGCCTATAGGCCGTTGTAATACGGATCTTACTTCTTCGTGCGTTATCGCACGTATAATACTTAGTCTCCGGGTGTATATACGTAAATTAGCCCCTTCCGCTCTTATAGGTAGGAGCGGGTGCAAGCACGAGCTGCCTTAAGGCTTACGACGTATCGTCTCGCAATAGGGGCCTCGTGCTGCTATATAAGCTCGTATGCCTAAGCGATATCTTCCTCGACCGTAGGGTCGTGTATATAGGCGGTATACGTAGCCTTATAGTATTATTCGGACGGCTGCGTGCCGTATAGCAGGAGGAAAGAGCTATACCTATAGAGACCTTCCTGCCGATTATAGAGGTATTAGCGTAGACGAGTCGCTAGTATAAAGACGCCTAGGGATCGTTTAAGCGCAGTCGATAAAGGATCGCCTTAAGAGCACTATTAGCTTACTCTACTTTACTATTACTACGCGGCCTTATAAGCGTTATAGGCCTAATCTCGGTGCCGTACTAGCGATAGTAATCTTTCGCTTACTAGCCTGCGAAATAGCTAGCGTTATCGCTAATAATCTCCTTTAGTAGGCCGAAGCGGCCGACGATAGACTATAAGAGTGGAAGCGTGCCTTTAAAGTCGGTTAAAGGCGTAATAGCTAATATAAGCTAATTAATAGCATATTCTACGGCGTTAAGGAGCTACTTGCCCTTATAGCCCGTATAGTTAATCGCCTATCGCGTTAATAAGGGAACCGGCATTAACGGCATTAGGTTAAGTAGTATCGGGTTAAGCGGTTTTACTAATTAGTAAGCCTAATAATAGCGTACGGCTTTATACGCCGCGAGGGGCAATTTAGGATGCTAATAGCGTATAGTAAGGAAGCGCATCGTATAGCCTATAGTGCTATAGCCCGAAGTCTTATATACGTTCTTAGCTACTACTATAAGGGCTTTATATTCTAGCACTATTAATAAGGCAATTAGTCTTGCCTTAGTAGGTAAATCACTAGGAGGAAGGCGCCCGTTCTGCCTAATGCGGTATAGCCTGCCCTTAAGCTTATAAAAGTGCTCGCGAGCCTAATATAGGGTGATATTAGCTAAGAGAGCTTCGCCGGCGGTTAGGAACTCGAAGAAGGCTTATAGCTCGATGCGGGTTAATTAATCGAGTCGTTCTATAAGCCCGTTTTTTAGCGTCGCCGGCGTGCCGTTCTTTAGAGTCGCCGGCGTGGCTTCTCTATATAATTGCGGGAGCGGCTTCGTTATCCTTAGTAGTAGAGGCTTCTTCTTCTTCTAATGCTATAGCGGTAGGTTTATCGCTATCGTTATCGAGCTTAACTATCCTTCCCTCGCCTATCGTAGGACTTATAGTCTTAGAGTTAGGTAGGCGGGAAATATAGTCGGCTAATATATTAGCCTTACCGCTGCTAAATACTATATTAATGTTATAGTATTTAATCACATTAAGGAAGCGGACTATATAAGTAGGTTATTCTATCTTCGTACGTAAGGTGCGACGGGACTCGCAGTTCGTAATAACGGTAATATCGGTAATATCGATACCTTTAACCTAATATAGCTAGTGCTATACGGCTATTATTATGCCGAGGAGCTTACGTTCTTATACGGAATAGCGCTATTATATTTCCGTAGGCTTCTTTAAGAAGTAGGCGATAAGATAAAGGTAAGAACGCTCTCTGCCACTTATTATAAGGTATAAGTGCGATTGTAGAAGTGCTATACTAACGCACTTGCCTAAAGCATTACTTTTAATTATTATAGGAAGCTGCTAGCTATACCTCTTTAAGACCGGCGTAATTATAATAACCTCGCGGATCTATTTCTAAGCTAACTTTACTTCTTTAGTTAATATTACGGTAATATTTTCGCCGCTAAGAGAGAGCTTAATTAACGAGGCGGAGAGGTTAAAGAAGTTAGCGATTAATATTCTTAAATAGCCTACCGTATATATAAAAGCCTTAATCTCTATTATAGTAGTCGGTATAGGGCGGTCGCGAATAGCGGAAACCTTTAATAGGTCGGCGCGGATGCCGGCCTTAGAGACTAGGAAGCCTAAAAAAATACCTTTATCTACGAAGAGGTAAGTCTTAAAGGCGTTAATAAGGAGCCCGTATATAAAGGCGCGGGTAAAGAACTATAGCAGCCGTTCGTATAGCTACTTACGTATATCGGCCTAAAGGGCTATATCGTCTAAAAGACCGGCTATAAAGGCCTAGAGCGGCTGTAACACTTCCTTTATAAAGGCTTAGAATATAGCCGGAGCGTTAGTTGGGCCTATCGGTATAGCATTCTATTCGTAAAGCCTAAAGGGGGTTACGAAGGCGGTCTTCTTATAGTCCTCTCGAGCGATGCGTATATACTAAAAACCGTCTTTTAGGTTAATAAAGGCATAATAGCGGTAGCTAATAATACGCTAGATCTCGTCTATCGTATTCGGCAGAGGATATACGTGCTTCTTCGTATAGTTATTAAAGACGCAATAGTCGGCATAAATACGCTAAATAACTTAGCCACGAGTATTATACTAAAGGCCCGTAGGTGCCTTTTCGGTATTAGCTATAAGGGCGAAGCCTATAGGCTAATAGACTTCCGGATGATAGAGCCCTTATATTTCTTAACGAAGGCCTTAATGGCTTACGCCTACGAGGGACTATACCGCTGTAGGCTTTGCCGAATAGGCGTAGCGTCTACTATATTAATCCGGTAGACTATTTAAGCTAATGTCTCGCTATAATAAAGGGCAGGGCTAAAGCATTCGGGGAATTAGGCGAGATACGAGTCTATATAGATCTTAGCCTAGTTAGGGGTAGTATTACGGTACTAGGTAATAGCTAGATAACCTTATTGTTCTATAAAGAGAAGAAGAACTATAGAGGCTAAGGGCTCGTTTATATATAGGACTATATATCACGTGGTATATCACTATATACTATGTTATATAATATAGTACTATAATAGTACTCCCCCTCTAAAGACGATTTAGTCCCTAAATCGCTAAGAAATATCATTTTCGCTAGAAATTAGTATATAATAGAAGAATCTTTTATAAGCTGGCTTAATCTAAGGGGCCCGGCTTGTCTAGGTTGTATCTATAGAAGCGTTAGATAGCTTTAGGGCAACCTCTTAGGTTATCTTCGGGCTACTAGGTCGGTTCTTAGTAATGTTTCTGTTTAATTAGATAAGTTAGGGTTAAGGCTTCGTTATCGTATACGTTAAGGATCTTCTTAAATTCCTATATTTCTTTCTTTAATATTACCGTCGTTATTGCGTTCCGCGATACGGCTTACGACGTTACGTCGTTCCTCTCGATTAATCTATGCCTAGCCCGGTATTATTTCCGTTATATAGAGCTATACTTTAGACGTATAGAAAGACTTATTAACTCGGATATGCTTTAAGAGGTCGATAACTATAGCGCCGCGGTAGACCTTAAGAATAAGATAAAGACCGTCTTATTTATCGTTTTCTTTTAAGCGATTAGTGGTTATATTCTCTAATAAAACTTTAACTATATTACTAGGTCGGAAGAGAAAGCCTTCGTCCCGCTTTATATTAGCATTATCCTTATATTTCTATTATAAGGCTTATGCGAAAGCTCGAAGCTAAATAAAGATATAGTCGAAACGACTAGCTATTACGTCTACGCGAAGGAATTCCTTCTTTACCTATAATAAGAGCGTTAGGGGTCGGGGGCCTATAGGTTCGATGCCGAGACGAGGATTAAAGCCGTAGTTAGCGAAGAACGGAGAAATACCGGTTGTTTCGTTTACTTAATTATTCGTTGCGAATTCCGCGAGCGGGAGCTAGTCGACTTAGTTATCTTAGGTAAAGCTAATATAGGCTCGAATATATTTATTTATTATAGCGTTAACGATTTCGGTTTAACTATTAGTCTTTAAGTGCTATGCCGAGCTTAGTTTTAATATTATTCTTAAATAAGTGCTACGCTATCGCTAAAAATTAAAGATAAACTAAATGCCTTAGTTAGAGATAATAGTATCGGGTGCTTTATATAAGCGATAGACTATATAGAGAAAAGAGTTAATTAGTTCTTCTATAGAAAGGCCGGTAATAAGGATAAAATATCTTATCTTTATAAGCCTATTAACTATCGTAAGTATATTTTTATAAGTCTTTCTATTTTAGGTATACTTAGGGAGTATCGTAATATAATTAATTAATATATCGGCCTATAGTCGGACCGGTAGAGCGAGGGGTTTTAAGAATCTAAGGGGAGATAAGCGGGGGGTCTTAGTCTAAAGATAGAGAGTATAGTCTTTAATAAACGTAGCGGCGAAGTAAGAAATCCTTAGCTATTAGTATATTCGGTTTAATAGATTAAGAGTTTTTACCCTCCTTAGGTATCCTATTAGGCTACTGCTATAAGATTAATAAACGACTTTAAGGCGGAGATCTAAGGTATTAGGGATAAAGAGCCGGTCGCGGAAAAAAATACGTTTATTAATTAACTAATATTCGGATATATCGTAACGTAAAAGCTTTCGGATATACTTTAGCTAGCGTTAGGCGTATAGATCCTAGAGTATCGCTACTATATCTTAGGTAAGATTATCTTATTAGTATACTTTATAGATAAGCTTATTAAGTAATTAACTAGCTGCGTTTAGTCTAAGGGCGGCGATTACGTTAAGGTCCTCCTTTAAGGTATAGGAATCGGTTAAGAGTTTTTCTAGGATAGTCGGGTCGACTTTCTCTTTAGGGATAACTACCTAATTTCGATAGAAGAGTCTATCGTCGTCTATAGTAGCTAGTCTATCGCTAAAGAGCCTGCTAAAAGCGTCGGGGAGAATTGCCTTATTGTCTAAGCGGTATATAATTATAAAGTTAAACTAGGAAAAGAACTCGGCCTAGCGCACTTATCGTTAGTTAAGTTGCTTTATAGATATAAACGTCTAAAGATGCTTATAGTCTATAATAACGTCGAACGCCTTAGTAGTCCCTTAGAGTTTTAAGCGCTATTCCTTAAGTGCTTTAATAATTGCTAATAGCTCTTTATTATAGATCTCGTAGTTATACTTAGGGGTAGTATGCTTTAACGAAAAAAACGCAATAGGGTAAAGATATCCGTCGTCTCCGGTCTATAAAAGGACTCCTCTTAAGGCCTAATTCGAGGCGTTAGTTTTAATAACTATTTTCTTTAAGTAGTTAAAATAGGCTAAGACTAAGGCAGTAGTAAAAGCAAGTTTAAGGGCCTTAAACGCGGCAGCTTATTTAAGTCCTTAAGACTAACGGGAATCCTTTTACAGTAGCGTAGTTATCGGGGAGATAATACTAAAGTATCCCTTAATAAAACGACGGTAGAAGTTTATAAACCTAAGAAACTACTAGAGTTCTTTTACTAAAGTTAGGGTGTTCTAAGCCGTGATTATACGTACCTTCTCGGGGTCTATGCTTATGCTAGATATCGAAATAATTAATCTAAGGTACTTAGTCTTCGTTATATAAAACTCTAACTTCCCGATGTCGATTTAAAGCCCTACGTTGCCTAGGCGTTAGATAACTATTCGCACGTAGTTCTTATATTCCGCCTTTGTCTTTAAAAAGACTAGTACGTTATTAAGATATACTATATAGAAGTTATTAAAGGTATTATAAAGTACGTGATTAATATAGTTTTAGAAGGTCGACGGTGCGTTATAAAGGCCGAAGGGGGTAACTAGCATCTCGAATAGTCCGAAGCGTATAATAAATGCTATAAGCTACTTATAACCCTCGGCGATTTAAATACGGTTAAATATAGCAATTACGTCTAGCTTTATATAAAACTTAGCGTCGTAGAGAGAATCTAATGTTTCGCGGATTAAAGGCAGGGGATATCGATTCTTAACTATGACCTAATTTAAACCTTAATAGTTATAATAGATACGGATACTACCGCTTAGTTTATAAGCGAGGATTAATAATACCGCGGCTAGAGAAGAAGACTCCTAAATAAAGCCTTTATTAAGTATATCGTTAATCTACTTCTTAATATAGCGGAGTTCTATAAGTAATATAGGCCGATTTCTATAGTATAGAGCTTATTTACTAAGTGTAAGTTCGATCTTATAATCCTAGGGGCGGTATAAGGGGAGCTCGTTCGTATTCTTTAGAAGGAAATAAGGAAGCTTATCTTAGAACTCTTTTAGGAGTTTCTTTAGGATATCTGCCTCTATAACTTCCGGTTTTACTTAGAGGAATTTTTCTACGTCGGCCTTATCGACCCTCCGAAATAAAGATTCGGAATTAGCTATATCCTAGAGGTTCGTCTAAAGGAAATTATAAAAACGTTCGGGGAAAGCGGCCTAAGCTACCTCTATTATATAGTCCCCGGTAATAACGCATTAGAAAGAGGTTTTAGATAGTTCTAGGACCTTAACTAGGCCTACTAAAAGTTCGTTAAGGAGTCGTAGATTTTCTCCCTCCTCGACTAGCTTAGCTAATTTAGACATACTAATTCGCATCGCTTAGACACTATCCTATTTATAGAATTAAACGAAGTTAACTATTCGTACGTAGCGGATATCGTTTATGTCTAAGGGTATTTAATCTTCCTATCGTATACGCTAGCGGGGGCGTCTCGTCTAGCCCTATCGGGCGGGAATATAGCGACGGCCGGCGGTAAGACGAATAAGGAGTAGGCGAGCTACTAAAGTAGTCTACGGCGGAGTAGCCTTAAAGGCTCGAGTCTTAAGGGAGTCCGGAGGGCTAATCGGGGATAGTAAGCGGGCGGTTTCCTAAGCGAATAGCTATATCTTATATAGGGGATATTTAATCGGTTAGCCGGGGTTTAAGGGATATAATGCCTACTCGAGTAGACATTCCTTAGTAGACGAGTATATAGATATATAACTTCCCGGTAGGATAGTCTAGTCTTTTAGGATATTAGTCTCTTCTTACCGAAAGGGAATTTCCGGTATATCTTCTATCGTTATAAAGACCCCTTATTTTAGGGTAAACGTCGGGGTTATCTAAATCTCTACGACGTTAGAAAAATATACTTTCCGACGTAACTAATGCCCTCCGGGCGCGGGAGTAATAGGAATCCTAAGAGCTATCCTATCCTCGGCTATTATGCTTAGAGGTAGGCAGTATCTTATATAGTAATCGGAATCGAAGCAGACCTAAAGAGATTTCTAAAGTATAGTTAGTTCGTGTTCCTAAAGCTAGGGGATGCCTAGGATAATTAAGGTAAAAGGTAATAGATTCGTAATAAAGAAGAGCATAAGTTCTATATGCTTACTAATAGTTATTCGGGCTATAAAGTAGTCTATTATCTATATTAAGGGTATACCGTCGGCTAGTCGAAGCGGTCGAGGTTTAAGGAGCTTCTTCGTAGTAACGTTATATTTCCGTACGATAGCGTAAAGATCGGCGAACGCTACGGTAGTATAGCTAAAATCTACGAGGGATATCGTATTAACGTAATAAGGGGACTAAGGGTTGCGCGTAGAGGAGAGACGAGTATAGAGAAGGATTAAATTTTTATTACTATTCGACGAACTAATCTAAAGATCTATTCTATCTAAAAGCAACGACTTAATCCTTTTATCCTCCCCTATATATAACCCTTAGAAGCGACTTACTCTAGGGGTATATCTTTTAGCAGTAGCTTTAACGCCGGCCGCTCGCCTTATAAATCCGTATCATTTTCCCTAAAGATACGGCCTTATTCGTAGTCGGCCGTATAGACGAGCTAGCCCTAGCTATACCCGCCGCCGCGGGCGCCTTAAGATCCTCGGCCGAAGCCGGGGGAGGGGGCGCCCTAGCCCTAAAACTAGGGACCACCCCGACGTAAGGGCATTAGAAGCGGATTCGCTATCTTAGCCGGGTCGTAAGCCTCTTTCTAATGTCTAAGCCCTCCGTAAGCTATATAGAGTTTATTATTATCGATCCTAAATTATCGTTTAGTATCGGAAAGCCGGTCGAGGTCTATAGGGTTACCGTATAGGGGTTAGGCCGGGGCGGTTAGGGTAGGGGCAGGTATAAGCGTCGGCGGGAACTACAAACGGGGGGCGGCCTTCTTCTCGAGCTTCTAACGATAAGTATAGTTAGCGAGATTCTTCGTAAAGATATCTATCTACGCTAATTACTTCTTATAGTCGGTGTTAGGGATCTTAGTTTATATATTCTTAACGAGATCGCTTATATCCTTCGATATAAACTTCCGGAGGAGGTCGACTTACTATTCCTTTATCTTCCTTGCCTTATGCATATAGGCGTTAAGGTCTGCCTTTTAGATCTAATAGTTCTTATCGCCTTAAGTGAAATTGTCGAGGATATTCTTAGCGGCTTACGTTAAGTCTAGAACCTTATATTGCCTACCTAAAGCTATAAGAAGCGTCGTCGTAGTAGGCTATTCCTACTTCTCCCTCTCGGATAGGTTAGCTATAATAGTACCTATCCTATCTTTAACGAAGTCGTAGGCCTATTTACTAAGCCTATCGCTAATGTAAAGGAGGCGGGCGCCGTCTAAGTCGAACTATATACTATCGCGGAGGAAGATACCCTATATCTTAAGTTCTTAGGCCTTATACTTACGTTAACGGTCGGAGGTAGACCCCTTTTTAGTAAAGATTAGAGGGTCTACCGTCTTTCGTTTTCTAGACGACTATACCGGGGTTATCGTCTAAGACTATAATATCTTTATAGTTAAGATTATAAGGTCCTTAGCCTTAAGAAGTTGCTCCCTTATAGCTAAGAGCTAATCCTTCGTAGCTAAGAGCTAATCTCGTATAGTTACGCGTTCCTTTAACCTAGTATTTCGGTTAACCTAAGAGGCCTCCGCTACGCGAAGGGAGCGAAGACTCTCCTCGATATATATAAGAATATATCGGGCATCTAGGCTCTAAAGGTTTTCCTAGGTCTCCTACGCATTAGCGACCGGGACTACGTTATCGAACCTCTTAATCGCCTAGGCGATCTAAGGAAATTCATTAATAAACTCCTTAGTAAGGGCCTTTAGACCGTCGCCCGTAGCGTTAGAGGCTATAGGTGTGTCTGCTATAAGGAGGAAGGAGGAGTGTCTAATCTAAGGTGTTTATTAGGGACTATAAAAAAATTTCTATAGGCTATATAGGTTTCTATAGGCTAGGGAAAAATTCTTAGGGGCTTAAGGGCTTAAGGGAATGATTTCTTAGGGGTTACGCTCGGGTCGCGACGACTAAAGGGATAAGGTAATAGAGCTACTAGGACTATATTTATAAAGCTAGGGATCGCGACGGGGCGCAATAAGAGATAGAACAAACTATTATAGCACTAGGTAATAACTAGATAACCTTATTATTCTATAAAGAGGAGAAGAACTATAGAGGCTAAGGACTCGTTTATATATAGGACTATATGTCACGTAGTATGTCACTATATACTATGTTATATAATGTAGTACTATAATATCTTAGGTCTTAGTAAGGAGGGAGTAATAGAAAATAGGGTAAAGGCAGCTGCCCTTAGGAAGGCGAAGAAAATACGCCGTCTTATATACCTTTAGGACCTTATATAGGCCCTCCCGTTTATAGTCGAGCTTCTTTATAAGGCGGAGGGTCTAGATCTAGCGAGTGCTAAGGAACACTATATCGCCGGGCTAGTACGCCGGGGCGGGAGTCCGCCGGGCGTCCGCGTAGTAAGCTTAAGTAGCTTAGGCATCCTTAATCGTATCGCGGAGGAAGTTAGAGATACGCTAGAGGCGGGAAGCGAGCGCGTTACCGCGGAGGTATTCCTTCCGCTGCTAAGGGGTTATACTAGGCGGGGGGGGACTAAAGGGCTTAGTGCTAAGCTTCGGGTAGAAGCTATAGTTAGTAAAGAAAAGGGAGAGGTCGGTGTAATAGGGTAGGCAGAGTAATTACATAGGTGCCCTCTATATAGGTATAGAAATCATCTATAAAGAACTAAGTGTAAGCGCACCTATGCATACGGATATATAGCTCTACGCACGTACCCCTTTATCCGTACGTGTCCTTTACTTCTATCTATACAAGCCTTTTACCTTTATTCGCATAAACCCCTTTCCCCGCCCGTATATGCCTCTTCCCCACTCGTATATAAGAATGCGGATTAGGTCGTAGACCTAATCTCACTAATAGTCGAAGACCCTTATATAAGACCCTTACCTTACCCAAGCGAAATTTAACGACGTATTATAAGGCCCGGCCGCGCCTTAGGCTACGCGGCTCGCTTTAAGGAGCGTAAACCGTACCTTCTTCCGTCGTGTCTTTGCCGGCAATATAGCGTCGGGCGGCCTATCGTTTTCTCCGATAGCCCTAAAGCGCTCTTTAAAGCGATCGAGCGCTTCTATATCTGCGAAGTCTACTGCTAGGTGCTATATCGGGTCTTAGTACCTTTACTACCTTACGAGGACCTCGCGCTTACTACCGCGGCCGACCTTCTTCTATCGTACGGTAAGAATTTCCTCTACTAAGAACTCTTCTTCTCCTTCTACTAGGATTACGGGAGGCTGTAGGTCCGCTATCACTTAGCCGGGCATTATCTACTATTGCGCGGCGAAGAAGGTCTACGTTAAAATTAAGGTAAATCCCGTTAGGCAGTCCCTCTAGCTCGACGGCTTACGGGCTTAGCACTCTCTTAACCGTGAATTTTATGTATAATTAGTCGAGCTTTTTCTTCGGCCTTAGGGATACGTAGTTCTATAGGTCTACCTAGACTTTATTACCTACCGTAAATCGCTCTACGGGTTTTAGTCGTTTATTAGCATACCGCTCTTAATCCTACGCTGCTAAGGCTATTAACGACTAATAGAAGTCCGAGACCTACTAAAGTCGCTATATAAAGGAGGCTACGCGCCCCTCCGGGCTATTACTAGACGGCTTTTCCGCTGCTATATCTACGGCGATAGGAAATAGGGATACTAGTTCGTACCTATATAGTACGAAGAAAGAGGATATACTAATCGAAGAGTGATTTCTCCCGTTAAGCGCTATTTGCGCTATAGGGAGCTAGTTATCCTAGTCCCTTTAGCTACGGTCGATAACGCCCCGGAGGTAAGCTTAAACTTCCTAGTTAAGCCGTTCCGGCCCCTTATCGGTTTACGGATAATATGCTATACTTAGCAGCTATATAATCTATAGCAGCCGATATAAGTGCTACTAGAAGCGGCTTATCTAATTTAAGCCCCTATCGCTTATAATTAACGTTAGCTACTAATAGTATCGTACGTAGTATATAAGAAAGCGCTTTACGTAGATCTCCGCTTCTATAGAGGGCATAGGTTCTAACACTACTTCCTTACCATAAGGGAGCAGATATCTCCTAATTGGTTTATTCCACCAATGCATAAAGATATGCATTAAAACCGCCTTGCATTATTGCATATAACGTAAGTCACGCGGTTGCATTAGCTACCGAGATGGCTGAGATACTAAAGCCCGAAGTATGTGGTGTAAGTAGAGACAGAGGCATGCAAGTTATAACTTATAACTCGGTCAACCGGCGTTATCTACATCACCTCGTATTACTCGCGTATTTAATCATGCAATAACTAAGCTACTAAATAGGATTAGACCACTTGCATCATACAGACAAATAATAGCGCTTTATATAACCACAATCAGTTAAGTTATATATATCTTTGTTCTTGTGGAATTGGCTATATAAAGGGACCTTGGTCCGCCCTTAGACAGACCTTTACTAAGCAATTTAATAACGCTTTTCTCTCTTATTTCTATATTAATCTTAACACTCTTTGCACTGCCGTAATCCTCTGCCTCTAAGCTTCCCTTTAGGCGCTTATCCTTACTTAAACGGTCCTTAATTACCTAAAGATTACGGTTGCCGCTCTCTATAAGGGGGAGGTCGTAATAAAGTCTATCTAAATATACGTATAGAATAGGTCCGGCATAGGAAGCGATTTAAGCAGCTATTTCTTAAGCGCACGCTAAATCTTTATACGCCCGTAGATATTATAATTACGGATGAATTATCGAACGTATAGCTAGAAGAGCGGCTAATAGAAGTCGCGGGATATAGCGACAACTATTCCTTCGCGGCTAAGGTAGCCGACGACGCTCGCGTTGTATACTATTTAAATAAGCCGTCCTTAGAGCGCGTTCCCTTCTTTTAGCTTTAGGGGAACGTCTCTTACTACGGCCTCTATAGTTATAAAGGAACTAAGAACCTAAAGCCGTCCGCGGAACCGTAGGTGCCTACGTAGGTCTATATAGCAGTCGGCCACCTATACCTTAAGGTTAAGCTTAAGGTCGAATCGTCGTGCTTTTGCCTCTACGGCGCGGCGTACGCTGCCGTAGGTAACGTCTTAAGCTGCTAAGCGGTCTTATATACGCTAAAGCTCCTCGTCTTAAAAAATCCGTCGGTTAAAGCCTATATTAGTAGTTAGCTCCGCGTCTTACGCATTAAGGTCGTCTTAAGTCGTAGCCGCTATAAAGTCCGCTTCCTAAGTATCGGGCTCTACGTCTTCTTCGATTACCCCCTTACTTTCCGAACTATCGTCCTCCTCGCTATCGTCCTCGTCCTTATCGCCCTTACTATTAACTAAGACTACGCCGTCTACACTAATAAGCGTTGCTTTAAGATATATACGTAGCGCGTCCTCCGGGAGTATTTAAAGCTCTCGGGCATTATAATCCTCGCTAGAAGGTCGGTCTTAATCTCTCTAGAATAAAGCGTCCGGCACTATAGCCTTTTTTCCGGGTCGGTACTTAATCCGGAAATAGAACCGCGAAAGGTATTCTACCTAACGGGCCTATCGCTTAAAGAGATAACGTTAAGTTATAAAATACTTAAGGTTACGATAGTCTATAAAGATCTCGAAGTTCTTATAGCTATAGAGCTCCGCTTACTATTGCTTTAAATAGCTAATTATAGCGAGCATTTCTTTATCGTAGATAACGTAGTTCTATTCAGCGGAGGTAAGCTTACGGGAGTAAAAAGCCATAGGGCGGCATTAGCCGTCTACCTTTTGCGAAAGTATGCCTTTAAGCGCGAATCTACTATAGTCCGCCTTAAGTATTACGGGATAATTAAAGTCCTACTATAGCAGCACTAGGGCTTATAAAAATAGGTCCTTTAACATCTAGAACGCCTTTGCTTATATAGCGCCCTAGTAGAAGGCTACCCCTTTACCGGTAAGGGCTACGAGCGGACCGACGATGCGAGAAAATTAATAAATTAAAATCCGGTAGTAGTTCGTAAATCCTAAGAAACTCCGCATACCCTTTAGCGAAGTTAAGGCTATTTAGTCCCGAATAGCCTAAATCTTTATAGGGTCCGACTATATACTAACGCTTACGAAAATAATAAATCTAAGGTATTTAACCTAGCGAACGCCGAATTCGCATTTATTAAGGTCGAGGTATAGCCTATGCTCGGAGAGCCGGTCTAGCACCTTCCGCACTTTATCTATATAATCCTCTAGGCTGCTGCTTATAAGGGAGCAGATATATCCCGATTGGTTGGTCCTACCGGCACATAAAGATATGCATTAGAACCGCCGTGCATTATTGCATATAACATAAGTCACCCGGCTGCATTAGCTGCCCGGATGCTTGGGATACCGAATGCCGAAGTATATAGTGTATATAGGAACTAATATACGTATAGTCTACAGTCGGGCCCCGGTTAACTAAGGTTACCTACACTACCTCCTATTACTCGCGTAATTAATCACGCAATAACTAGGATACTATACGAGGTTAGACTATATGCACTTAGCTTAGAATTAATAGCGCTTTTTATCCTAATAATTAGTTAAGTTATATATACCTTTATTCCTATATAATTAGCTATATAAAGGGATCTTAGTCCGCACTTAGATAGACTATTACTAAGTAATTCTATATCCTCTTCTCTCTTTTATCTTTATATCTTCCTCGATATTTTCTATATTACCGTAATCCTCTACCTTAAAGCTTCCCTTTAGGCTTTTATTAGTTATAATCCCTATCTCTACTTAAGCTTTAAGTTGCTTCTTACCTAAAGCCTCCCTTAGATACCTTAGATTACTCGCTATTGCATTAAAAACGACCGTCTCTCCGCTATAACCTCCTCTTTGCCTTTTTAAGCTACTTGCCTTCTAAAGCTACCCTTAGTTTATATATATTACTACTTTCTTAGTGTTTTACCCCCTTTATTTCTCATTAGCCTATTTTCGCTTTTATAACGCACCCTTTCTTAGCTACTATTCTATACCTAAAAACCCTCGAAAAAATCAAAAAAGAAATCTTTTATTACCTTTACCTTAGCATATAGACGCCGAGCTTCTTCCGAGTTTCCTCCGGTACCTTCCGATCCGATAAACGGCAAAAATAAGTTCTTTTAAGGACTACTTATTTATAAAGCTTAAAAAGAGCACTAACCTTTCGGCTTAATCTTTACATATAGAATCTATATTTATACGTAAAAAGCTCGGTCTAGCTATACTCGATACTGCTTATGCGAAGTCTTAGGACTATTTCGCCTTAATAAGGCTTATAGTTAATAACGGCCTTTTATCTTAGATAGAGTACTATACGTCTATAAAGGCGGTATAGGAGGCATTCAAAACCCTATATAACCCTATAAACCTTACCTCTAACTTCCCCTTTATAAAGGAACTCTTTAATATCAAGATTAAAGGAAAGATATCTATCGAGATTTACCTAAATAAGGTAAAAGAGCTCTTCGACAAGCTAAAAACTAAAGAGATCTATATCCTAAAGATCGTAGTAATAACCTAGATCTTAGAGAGCCTTAATAGCTCTTTCTTAAGTTATATTACGAATATTACGTAGACCTTTCGTACTAATGCTATAGTATATACCCTTAAATCACTCTCTTTATCTCTTATAGATAAGTTTAAGAGAACGAAAGCTCTTAAGAATAACGAGCAGCTATTTATAGCCGGCGGTAGTAAGGTCTTTATTTACTCTTACTGCAAAAAGCGAGGGTATATCGAGAGGAATTATTTTTAAAAACCTAAGAATAAAGATAAGGCTTAAGCTACGGGATTTACCTTAGAAACGGTCTTTACCTCCTCCTCTTCTCGCTAGGACCTTAAGGAGAATACTAACCGTAACTACCGAAGGCCGACCATAGTTCTTTACTCTCGGGAGAGCTTTCTATCTCCGGCCTTACGTCCGGCCGGCCGTTCCCGGACCTCCCGCCTCCGGAAGCGTAAGGCTACTCTAGAATCCTCTAAGACCTTTAATAAAGTCTTCATCGTCTTAGACTCTACTTTTAGTATCGTAAGTACCCTCCTATCCTTTATAACACTCTATATATCCTTTATATCCTCTATGCTATATATAATACCTTTAGTAGTACCCTATTTCTATACCCTATGTCCCTTAAATAATATCCTTCTATATACCCCTATAAAAATAAAGTCTTCTTTTAATAGAAAACAAATAATAAGACCTCTAAAGACTCTTCTTTCGGCAATTTCGAGGGTAGTATTAAAAGTAGATAGGACTATAATACGGATTAGGAATTTCTATAACTTTATCTTCGATACTAGAGCTACTAGGCATATAGTTTTAAATAAATCTCTCCTCTCTAACTATAAAGAAATATATACTACTATAACCTAAGGAAAAGCTTCCTTTATTATCGTATAAGGGGCTAGGGATCTTATTCTTAAGTTCCTAAATAGCAAACAACAATATACCTTAAAAAACTGCCTTTATATACCTTAAGTCGGCATTAATATAATTAGCCAATCTACTATAATAAACACATACGCGCTTATAGGCCTAGACTCTATATCCCTCTTTAATAGAAATCTTAATAAACTAATAACCGGTTTTATTAAAAACGGACTATACTATATCCCTTTAGATATAAAGAAAATACGATTTCTGTAGGAATAAGGGATATCCGTTCTTTAAGCACGATTGCAATCCACGGAATCAAATAGATCACGTACGGGCAACGCCTAAACGGATGCGCTATTAACTATAGGATGCATCGTATACATCGGGGACCCCGGTGATAGCGTTACTAACTCGGCCGCCCTTGCGATGATTGAGTTATTAACTTAATCGCCACTATAGGCATAGCCCCGACGTCGTAAGTAAGGGCTCGCAAAGGGCCGGCTTCGGGCCCTATTAATATACGCGTTTATAGCCTATATAAAGGGGCTATTCGTCGCCCCTTAGTTAATAGACATTATAGACTAATCCAGCTAGTTTATAACCCCCTTTTGTTTATTTAACTAACTAATACTAATTAGTGATTAAACGATTAATTATAGATTAGTAAGGTAGAAGAGATAGAGCCCGATCGTCGAAAGTATACCGGATCTTTATCCCTAGGGATTCTATTGCCTATACCTAGAGACGGTCCTTTATGCTAAGAATAAGGAACCTACGTGAGTTAGAGCCGACGAAGCTATTACGATACAGCTAGCTCTTAGTAGCCGCCGATAAGTCCCTTCCTAGCTCTTGTTTAATCCCGTCTTACTTCGAGAAGAAGAAGAGTTACGTTAAGCAATAGTGCGTCCGTAACGTAAGACAACCTTCGTAACGACCCTCGCGGTCCCCTTTAACAACAATAGTGTATTTTATTTAATTACACTATATCGGACCCTACCGATAACCCTAACGCTCTTAGTCCCGCACCGGAAGTAACTAAGCCTAACGATAACCCCTTTCCCGGTTAGCTAAAAGGCATCGATATCTTTAGTTCGTACTAAAATAAAGCTGATATTGCATTCTAGGAGATAGACGTTACCTACGATAATATAAATAAGAAAGCAGTTACGGCCTACGTAGCCCGGTTTATTATTATTAATATCGGCTTAACTATTTATAGATACGAGCTATTCTTAGACTTCTAGGACTACTTTAACTAGTGGATAGAGGCTATATAGAAACGGGGAGATAGGTATTTTAAGAAGGCCCTTAAATCCTTCTTACGGGCCTGTAGAATCTAGACCGGCCCCTTAAACCTTAGCTTTACGGCATCGTTTTTAATGCTTTAACGACAATAGATTCCCTTAATCTAGCCTAAGAGCGAACTACTACTAGAATAGTCGAAATTCTATAACGAGCGCACCCGAGAATTCGTAAGGAATACATCCGTTGTACCCCCGGATGCCGTAACTAACCCTCCTTCCCTAGTTGCCTTAGGCACGGCCCTAAAAGCACCTCTCGGTGCCTTAACCCCGGCTCCTACAACAACCTTTGCGACGGCACTATCCACGCCCGCGGCTATCCTACCTACGTATCTAACTACACCGATAGTTACATTCGCGCTAGAACCCTCCTTTGCCCTAACAACCTTAATACGTGCTACCTCCGTCGATCCCGGCTCGTACTTATAAGATTAAATGCCCGGCACGTTCCTAAACCCTTAGGCCTTTGCGTTCCGAGATATATTAGAAACGCTAATAATACTCTACCCGACTTTATATTAGTTCTCTAAGACCCCTCTTATTAATATAACGATAAAGGCAGCCTATACGATAGTCCCCCCTTACGACGTTCTAAACGAGGAGATAGACGTAGACCTCCTATAAAAGTTTATTAAGCTATAGGATAAGAGTAAGAATTATATAGGCGAGCCCTATAATATTCTTAATGATAAAGTCCGTATCTTTACGGACGTTTATTATATAGTTAAGGCCTAGCCCGGCTATTTCTATACCCTCTTTCCCCGGATCCTTATAGGACGAGCATAAGACTACTATATCTAGTATATAGAGTAGGATAGCATATTTAGGCAAGCCTACGACCTACTAAAGGCTTACTTCGACACCGAAGTAAACTATTAGCACTATTAGGTAGATTAAAGCACTATAACTTTTAAAAAGCTATGAGTTAAGCATCTAAATAAGACCTAATAGGAAGTCCTATAGACCCTTTTCAATAAGCTATAACAATATTAACGCGCCCTAGGATTTAAGTTCGCTAGAGACCTCCCCTTTCGCACTACCTTGCTTAACGCGTGCCGAAACGTCCCGGAATTTAGCTATACCCTATATAACCCCCTTAAGACTATAGAAAAGCTATTATCCGCGCTGCGTTCCTCCCTAGAGACCTATCTATTGATATAGGCCGAGAATAGCACGTCCGGCACGTTTGTGCAATATCGTAACGAGGTAATAAATATAAATAATAAATATAATTTATTAGGCGTATTCTACACCGACCGAAGATATACTACCAACCGCGGCAACGGCTATAGGTTTAGCGGGAGCAGCGGACGAGGCTACCGTAGCCCTTATAGCGGCGGTAGTAGCTTTAGCAACCGCTAATAGTCGAAGAAATGCTTCGTTTATTAGAAGGAAGGCTGCTAGTTAATAAAGTATACCCTAAAGGAACGAGCTAGATCTAAGGCTTAATACTACGCGCAATGCCTTTTAACTAGCAACCCTAGCATAGGATTCAAGGCCTATCTTACCGAATATAAAGGTAACGAGACTCCTTAAGCCGCTATTAAATAGCGTAACGATAAAGCTAGTAACGACGAAGAACTAACTAAGTAGCAAGCCTCGTAAATCCTATGTTAGTAGTCCTTTAACTATTTAATTACGGGCGGAGACGTATAAGGGATAGACTAATTAAGCGTCCCGGCTACGTAATTCGTCTTCGACCGTTACTTAAAGGTCCGCTTTTACGGCATCCTTATAGACACCGGAGCAGCTATAGTCTCTACGGCAGGCTTAGACTAGTATCTCGCCCTACAACGAGAAGATCTATCTATTATGCTCGACGAGTCTACCGCCGGCTAGGCATATATTAAATTCGGCAGCGGCGAGGACGTACGCTCCTTAAGCTCCGTTGCCCTTAAGACCCCTATTAGCTATATTACGTTCTACGTGCTAGGAACGACGACCCCCTTCCTCCTCTACCTAGCTAATATAGATAGATTAAGCGTATACTTTAATAATACTACCGATACGATTATCGGTCTAGGTGTTAGCGTCCCCGTTATTCGCAAATAGGGGTATCTATAGTTCTTCTTTAGTAAGGAAGAAAACGCAGTCGCCTTCTTAACTAAAGCCGAGATACGTACGCTCTACCGCCGCTTTAGCCACCCGGCCGTTAGTAGACTTTATTACCTATTAAAATAAGGAGGGTATAACGATATCTTAGTAAAAACACTCGAGGATATCTTAAAATTCTGCTATTACTGCTAGCTCTATATACCGGCACCCTAGAGATTCAGGTTTATATTAAAGGATAACTAAGAATTTAATTTCGAGGTCGTCGTCGATGTAATATACCTAAAGGTCGGCAGTAGCACCCGCTTAGTGCTATACGCGGTCGATATAACGACCTCTTTCTAAAGAGCGCGATTCCTCCCGTCTATATCGGCTAAGGATATATAAGAGACACTTAAGGCACTATAGATCGATATATACCTTAGACCCCCTAACTTTATCCGGTATAACGCGGGTACTAACTTCGCCTTAACTAAGTTTTGTAACGAAGCTCGTATTATAGGTATTACGTATACCTAAATCCCCGTTAAGGCATATGAGTCTATAGGTAAGGTTGAAAGGTATTATAGCCCGCTCCGTCGTGCGTTTAAAATAATATACGCCGAAATCGGTAAGACAACGGCCCTTAAATCCGTCCTATAAATGGCTATTAAAGCCGTAAATAATATAGTAGGACTAAACGGCCTCGTCCTTACGCTCCTCGTCTTTAGAGCGTACCTACGGATAACTTAAGACTCCCCTCCTTCGGCAACTACGGTATAAAGAGCCGCGACTATTTAAAAGGCTATAAAAGCCTTACGGCAGCTCCCCGCCGCACGATAAGTTAGGGATGCCCTATAAGCTTAAAACGGCCCTTTAACCCTTAATACTCTATTACTACCGCTATAGAGTAAAGTCCGCGTCTAGAGAGAGAAGCGAGGATAGTAAGGTCTATATAAGATCGCCTTTATTAACGGCTACGACGTTACTATAGAGACCGTTAACGGCCCTATAGTCTTCCGTTCTACTATTATATAGCTATACTACTATAGCAATAACGATACCCTAGATCCCCCTATCCTTAATAATATAGACACCCTCTCTAAGGTCGATTCCTTTACTCCGGACGAAATTCCCGAGCTAGACCCTTCCCCCTTTCCGGTACGGGCACTGCCGGCTCCTCCGTAGCCCTATAAACGCGGACGTCCCCCGGGTTTAAGGAATAAGCCAAAGACTATAACCTTCTATAATTAATTCCTAGTTAAGAAGGAAGAAGATACACTACGGCTTTCGACTAAGCTACGCAATAACGGCGTTATTACTACACCTAGCGCCCCTTTTAAAGAATCCGACTAACGAGAGATTAACGATCTCGTGGCCTATAGAGTCTTTAGCTTCGAATAGTACGACGAATCTATTTATAGGCAATACCGTCTATTTCGATCCCGAATAGTCCGGGAAGTAAAGGGTCGCGACGTTGAACCCTACGAAAAGTCCCGTCTAGTGATCTAAGGCTATAGCGATATAGAGAAAAGCTTACTTCTAACCTATTCCCCTACTATTTAACGTGTTAGCTAGCGCTTAATCCTAGCCCTTGCCCCCGCCTTGCTTCGCCGAGGCATAAGCTTATCGCTACGCGATATTACATAAGCCTATCCCTAAGCTTAAATAGAGCTTAATCGTATAGTGTTAGCGGCTCTTCCGATAGAGCTCTAGGGCAAGTACCTAAAGGGCATAATTATAAGAGTTATTAGACCGTTATACGGTCTTATAGAAGCCGGTGTATATTAGTAGAAAACCTACTATAAGCACTATATTAAGAGCCTTAATATAGCTCCCTCTACTTATAACTCGTGCCTTCTAATTATAAATTAAGGACCCGACGACTTTAGCCTCGTCGGAATATAAACCGATAATACCCTAATGCTCGGTTTAGACACCTTTTCGGCCTAAGAAGAAAAAGAACTTTAGATAGCTTAATTTAGCGCTAAACCGAAGGCTTAAATAACCCTAGGGAATGCTATAGACTTTAATAGAGTAAAGTTAACGCTTTACGACGATATTCTGCTCCTACAGCAGAAGGGATAGGCCTTAAGGATTAAGGTAGTCGACTTACGGGCTTATAATAAAGCCTAGCAGTACCTCGAGCAACGCGCTCGTGCTACGTACGTCGCCTCTATCTATTAGCTAGAGGCCTTATTCGATATCTCCGTGGCAGCCTAGGTCTAAGCCCCCGAAGAGAAGGATTATAATATCCTTAATAAGCGCCTCTAGTAGTAGATCGACTATTAATAACGTAGACTTACGTACCGACTAATTAATCTCGAGATAGCTAAACTCGTAGTGTTTACGGATAGCTTATTCGCAAACAACCGAGACCTTTCGTCTTAGTTAGGCTTTATTATAACGCTTATTAATAAGACCGAGCGTATAGATACGCACTTTTAGATTAATAGTAATATTATCTATTAGAGCTCGACGAAGTATAAGCGAGTAACCTATAGCGTTCTTATAAGCGAGATCTACGGTATAGTTAACGGTATAAACCTTAGCATCTCCTTTATTACAACCCTCCGTATAGTTACGGAACGGCTTTAGCTCCTACTAATCCCTCTTATTATATACACTAACTTATACTACCTCTACGAGTGCTTTATTAAGCTCGGTACTACGAAGGAGAAACGTCTAATAATCGATATTATAGCGTTACATTAGTAATACATGTAAAGCATCCTCTATGCTGCATGCTAGGGCTAATATAATCAGCTATAGATAAGATAGCAGGGAGCTATTCCTAGCTCCCGGGGCTTACGCCCTGTCTAAGAGAATCATCCTTCTTTACACATACATTCTTAGTGCCTAGTGCATTAAATTGGTAGTAATTCTGCACCTTCTGCCTTGAAGCCACTATTAGGAACGCCCTTCCTGTCTCTAGAGCTTCGCTCTACTACGACACGTTCGCTAAGAGCTTCTTAAAGCTCTCGCTATTCGTTAGAAGCCGCCTAAAGGCTCCCGACACCTATAGTATAACCAGCTTGTATAACCTTAGCTAGCACGCCTATATAACCTTTAATATAAGCCTTACGATCCGACGAGGCTCGCTTTTCTAGGCATTATTAGAACTAGGGTCTATTACTTAGTTCTCTATTGTTAAGTCCCTACGCAGTTAGCCGTAAGGAAAAAATTTCTCTCTATGTTTTCGATTTCCTACGCGTACCCGTTCCTACGCTAAAATTAAAACACCCTATACCTCCTACTATAGACTTTTCTCCCCTCCTATAACTCTTCTTTCTTCGCAATCCCTCCTCTTCTCCTTTATCCCTCGTTTTATTTAAGCTATTATTACTATAGCTAGGGACGAAGAAGCCCGTTAAGCTACGGCATCCGTATCTCGTTTAGACGACGACGTCTACCTTCGCTTACCGATATAGGAGTACGCTCCGCCGGATAGTGTCTATAGCGCCGCCCCCTCTAGGGATTTTAAGAGTGATTATAAAGATCTTCCTCCTCTTACCCGCCGTCGTCCTCGCTTATCCTTAGAAACCGAGGTACTACGCAAGCAGTCTACTATACTAGCTATAGAGGATAGGGACTATAATAACCTATTAAAATAGGCCGTTCGCTACTTTAAATTGATTAAGACACTGCCTACGGAAGGGGTTATTAAGACCTTTACTAATATAGACGTAATATACATAAAGTAAGCCTGTATTCTCTTAGGCTCTTTAGCCTTTAAGTCGGAGATTATCTTTAATATCTTAGATCTTCCGCCCGTAAAGGAAAAGCATCTATAGCACGCCGATACTTAGCGAAAGGGAATTCGCGCGTATCTTCGTTTTATAGGCGAGCTTCCCGATAAAGAGACTCCTCTTTACGCTACGATAACTTTAGTATATCGGCTAGTCCGAGCCGTGCCTCTTAACCCGGAAATAATCGACGGAGACCCTTCTAACGGTTAATTAGAGGACTAGCCTCCTCTTCGTCCGTAAGGAATACTTCGCTTATCTAAGTAGCGCTCTATTAGACAGTAGCATTACCTTAAGGAGCAACCCTAGGTTCTATATTACTCTCTTTAGTCTAAGTTATCTAAATATTCGCACGCCTTCTATTCTCGTCGATAGAAGGATTCGGATAATAATAATAATAATAATTCGTTTAATAGTTTTATCCGCCGCCCCTTAAAGTCCTATCCGAACCCGCGTAGGCACCGTAAGGCGAGTTATACCTCCTCCTCGGCCTATAACGACGAGGGTATTACTAAACGCCTTAAACAGGACAATATTAGTACTTTTAACTTAGATAAGCATAATCCGAAGAACCTAGGCATTATCGCTCTTAGCGATAGAAAGAATATCTACACAAACATCTATCTCTTTATAGAGCGTCTAAGGATTTATTAGGACGAGGATCTATTCGCCCTTTGCCTATATTACCTCTCCTTCTTAGTAGGAGGAGCTCTTATATAGTATATAAGTAAGCTTATAGCGGAATAACGCGATATCCTTAGTTCCTCCTCTCTTAGAACCTTTTATAAGTTCTTAACTAAGCGTTTAAAGCGTCCTAACGCCGACGTCTTAAAGGAACTTTATAGGGAAAGGTATACAATATCTATATAGTCCTCTAGCTCTATCACTCTCGCGTAGTAGATCTAGAGAAAGGTTTCGCTCGCCCGCTAACTTAAGATAAGCAAGGATGCCTAAATTATTAAGGCTATCTATCCTCTTATTGCCGTCTAGATCTCCTCGCTTCTTCCTATTCCTACAAAGAAGACCCCGATTAATAAATAGATTCGTATTATTAAGGAACGAAAGCCCTTTATTATAGCCTCCCTTAAGCTATATATCTCCGTAGACTAAGACCGTTCTCGCCGCGGTAGCTTTTCCCGTCGGGATAATAACTACCGTTAGGATAACCGTCGCTATAATAATAATTACCGTTAAGGTAACCGTAATCGTAGCCGTTGTAATAATCGTTGCGATGACTATCGTTAAGGTAACCGAGGCAATAACTACCGTTAGGGTAACCGTCGGGATTAGGACTAAGGTTATAATCGTAACCGTAGTCCCGAAGGACGAAGCTTAAGTAATAACCGTAATTAGTTAAGCTTACGCCCGCTACGCCGCGATAAGCGTTACCCTCGCTAAGACGACCGACGAGATAACCGAACGGAATACCGCCGAGGTAAATATAAGGGTAATAACAATAAGAAGAAAGTGCGTTTTAAGTCGAAATATTAGAGCGATAAGAAGACTACTCCTAGCGGCGATAAAGCTAGTGACAAGCTGTACTTAAACGACTCTTAGGACGACGCGTCCTCTTACGCCTCCTTAAAGGCTAACTTCGTAGGCTATATAAACTCCCGCTACCTTACCGAACGGGCCGGCAAGTTTAAATATAGCACTTACGACCGTACCTTCGCCTTTACCTCCGTGCTTAAGGAGTATATACGTGCTAACTACTATATATTTAAGCAGTAGCTCTATAGTAAAGAGCGCGCGCTTAAGCCTTTAACTTATAAGGTTTATAAGACCTCTTTTCTTTCTCGTAACGCCTTTTTCTCTTACCTCTATCTTAGGTATAAGAAATCCCCTCCTATTACCGTAGGGAATGTCTTTAATCCTATCGTTGTTAAGCCTAATGCCCCCGCCGCCCTAGAGCCTATTCTTCCCGCACCTATTATTAAGGAGCCTGTTTTTCACGTAGCGCTAACTACGGCACCCCGACTAGATTAGGTCTTAGAAGCTAAAGCCGAGGAGCCCTAGCAGGATTAGGATTCCCCGCCGTACTTATACTCCTATATAAGGATTAAGGTCTCTGCCTAACCCGGTAGATAGGAAGTCTAGGTTTGCCCCGACTCTAGCTATAGTAAGCCTATAATTAATCGCGACCTTCTTTAGACTCTTAATTATACCGTCGAGAAGAAGCCTCCCGTTACTATTAACGGAGTTAACGGTCGCTCTTTTTGCGAGGACTAGGCCACGTTCTCCTTCTACGTGTGTGGTATTATAGCTAGCCCGACCGCTTAAGCAGCTATAGCTAAATTCACCTACTCCGCCTAGGTCTCTAAAGTAGAGGCCGGCGTACTTCTCGGTAATGCCTTCCTTAAGCTATACTAAGGATCCCTTAATTATAATAAAGAGGTTATTTACATTAGAGTGCTCGACGGGTTTAAAATCCTATTCGATATCTATAAATAGCCCCGCGAAGTTATTCGCCGTATCTAGGCCGTCCGAAAGACTATTATACCACCCGGCACTACCCTTATAGTCCCTGCCTCTTAGAAAGAACTTCCTAAAGACCGCGCCTATACTTTCTTCGCCTCTTACGCTAATGCTATTTATAGCATCGTCGATGCTAAATCTCTTCCTACTATCCTTATTACTAATAGCACGAACGTTAACCTTGTTATTAAGCGCAAGCAGAAGCTTGGCTAGATATAGGAGTGTTAGGAGTCTAGCTATTTTGCCGCCCCGTCCTAGAAATCAGCTATAAAGGCTCTAACGCTAGCTATAGCAGTTTCGCCTGCTCTTAGAGCCGCTGCTATGCTATCCTCCTCTATAGGAACCGCTATTGCTACTATTGCTTCTTCTATCAATTTATCGGTTAACGTTGCGAGCACTTTTCCGCTTACTTAGGAAGTCCTCGAGTGCCTATAGGCTCCCGCCCTGTCTTAAACTATAGAAGCTCCTATTTTAGGCACTTCTCTAACGCCTTCGCTATCCGACTCTATCTACGCCTACGTTATAGCTTCTTTAGCAGGACCCGCTCGCTAAGTGGTCTAAGGTTCGCTAGAACCTCGCAGCAGCTGCTACTAACGTAACGGCAGCTGCCGTAGCTATCGAGACAGACGCCGCGGATAGAATCGAGGATCCCCTCTCTAGCCGTATTCTATACTAAACGCACGTTTAGCGCCTACCGGAGCTATAAGAGAAATATACTAAAGAGGGTATTTATATTTTCGACTATAGCCCCTCTTTCGTGCGCCGCGTTAAGAAGCTTTTTAAGAGATACTCCTAGCTCTAGCGGGATATAGGTACCGCCGTCGTAGAACCCGGAAGGGAATTAACAGTCCCCTTAATCGACAATTAGCACGAAAAACGAGTCGCTTAAAAGCCTTACCTATAAGGACTTCGCGATAGGAAGGTCATCGAAGACACGTTTAACCTACTTTATAAGCAGGGTCACCTAGAGTAGGCCGACGAGCCTACGCCGATTATAGCACCTATCTTCGTAGTCTAGCGTATAGCCCGAGGCGAGACTAAAGGCTGAGTCGTTATTAACCTACGTATCGTTAATAGTATTACTATCCCGGATTCCTACCCTCTGCTACTATAAAGCTCTATTATTGCTAAACTCTTAGGCGCCTGTTTTATTACTACTATCGACGCTTCCGCCTTCTTCTATTAGTTTCGAGTTAAACTCAAGCATTAAGGCAGGTTTACTATCACAAGTCATCGAGGTCTAGAACGCCTAATAGTTGCACCTATTGGCTTTCGCAATAGCCTAGCGTACGTATAACGCTGTATAGACCGAGTCCTCCGTCTATACTAGGGCTATAGCCGCGCGTTTATTAATAACATTATTATTTACTCCGCTACGGAAGAGGAATACTTTTAACATCTCGAGGCTATCTTTAAGCTCTTCGCATTGCTTAACCTATCTATAAGCCCTGCTAAGAGCTAGATCGGCTACCCTTCCGTAGAGCTACTCGGATTTCGTGTCGACGCGTTTAGGATAAGTACTATAAAGCATAGACTCGCTGCCTTCGCAAAGCTCTTATTCCTTAATAACCTCGCCGCTCTTAAACACTATATCGGCGCTATAAGGTATATTCGCAACCTTATCCCGTACTACGGCGCCTCTATTGCCCCTCTATAGGATCGTAAGACTAGTCTTTTAGCTTAGGGTCGCTTAATCGGTAAGGTTAAGAACGGGAACCCTAATAAGCGGAAGTCCTACACGCGAGTTATATCGTTCTAGCCGACCTTAGCCGAGCTTTCCTCCTTCGCCTCCCTTTAGAAGGAAATTACTTCTAGCCGTATGATTTACTATATAGACCCGTAGAAGAGGCTATTCTATTAGATTAACGCCTCCTTATAGCGAGGCTTCGCAGCCGTCTTTTTCTATCTCCGCGACGGCACCGTTTAGCAGCTAGGCTAGCCTATTCCGGTTAAAGCTATTATGCCTATCTGCTTCCTCTCCCGCACTCTAACGAGAGCCGAGCAGTCCTATAGTCCCTTAGAACTAGAGGTCGCCTGCCTAGTGTAGGCTGCGAAGAAGATGCGCACTATAGTGTAGTCGTTAACCCTCCCGCTCGTAGTCTTAACCGATTACTCCGCGATTAAGCAAATCGTCGCTAAGAAGACCCTCGATACTTCTAGCATAGACCGAGCCAACCGTCGCCTAGTTATAGCCTTAATTTACCTCTCTAAATACGATATCGAGGTTTACTACCTCCCTAGCAAAAAGAACTTTATCCCCGACGCCCTTAGTCGCCTACTAGCCGAGGAGTCCGACTAGCTGCTTAATCGTCGTCGTCCCGACTTTACTATGCTTAACGATATGCTTATAGCCTCCGAAGCTATTATAGCTCTTAAGAAACGCGAGGAATTCGCCGTCGCATACGATAATAACCCTTACTATAAGCGAA
Organism: Ophiocordyceps sinensis; assembly: GCA_012934285.1. Classification (NCBI taxonomy): domain Eukaryota; kingdom Fungi; phylum Ascomycota; class Sordariomycetes; order Hypocreales; family Ophiocordycipitaceae; genus Ophiocordyceps; species Ophiocordyceps sinensis. The sequence continues at coordinate 11,204,132 of JAAVMX010000004.1, forward strand.
TACTTTAAATAATCGCAGACAGCGAGGACGCTGTTAAGAGTCTTTCCTCGCCCCTAGAAGGAGCTATAGTCGCTAACTCTATGGCACGAACGAAAGCATAGCTTAAGCGCCGCGGTATACCGTTCTTTATAGTCTATTTATCAGGCCTAATATCCTCTTCCTAGTAATATCCTACGCAAGATTTTCTTCTTAACCCGACTTAAGGCTTTTAGTCCTCGGAATAGCTGTATAGAGACCTCGTGGCTTCGCGTTGCGTAGTTATAAGGAAGCTACGTTAAGGTTATATTCTATGTGTTAATTCATTATCTAGAGTTATAAGCGCGTAGGGTTTTCCCTGAAAACCCTATGCGATGCGCTGACTAATGCGCCCATACTAATAGGATCCTTAATATCCCGTTCCTTAAATAAGCAGTCCGCTGCTTATAAGGCAATTAATATAACCTAAATAGGAAATAGCGTATTATTAATAGTAATGTAGAATAAGCAATAAAAACAATAAAAACTCCTATACTACGCGAGCGGCATGCCTTTCTAATAAATTATCTTCCTCCCGTACTCCTTCCTTAGCCGCACACGGCCGGTCTACTCGCTATTGCGAGATACGCGAGTAGGAGCTTAAGGTTAGCTAGCCTATACATAAGGCTCGACCTACCGGTCGCGGGCTTATAAAGCCACAGCCGTTCGAAGGCGCTCGCGGTCGCGCTATAGCATTATACGGCTGCCGTACTATAAGCTGCGCATAGGGTGCCTATTACGACTATAGGCAGGGAAGAGATTCGTGCTATTATAACGGCTAGGCAACGCGTAGCTACTAGGGGACGCTAAAGAGTAGGCGTTGCCGGTGTAGGCTGCTGTGATTGCCTAAGGGCCGTTATAATACGGCTCCTGCTTCTTCGTGCGCTACCGTACGCGTAATACCTAATCTCTAGGTACGTATACTCGAATTAGCCCCTTCCGCTCTTATAGGTAGGAGCAGGTGCGGGCATAAGCTGCCTTAAGGCTTGCGATATATCGTCTCGCAATAAGGGCCTTATGCTGCTATATAAGCTCTTATGCCTAAGCAATATCCTCCTCGACCGTAGGATCGCGTGTATAAGCGGCGTACGTAGCCTCGTAGTATTATTCGGGTAGCTGCGTGCCGTATAGTAGGAAGAAGGGGCTATACCCGTAGGGACCTTCCTGCCGATTGTAGAGGTATATAGCGCGGACGAGTCGCTAGTGTAAAGACGCCTAAGGATCGTCGAGGCGTAGTCGATAGAGGATCGCCTTAAAGACGCCGTTAGCTTACTCTACTTTACTATTGCCTCGCGGCCTTATAAGCGTTATAGGCCTAATCTCGGTGCCGTATAGCGATAGTAATCTTACGCTTGCTAGCTTGCGAAGTAGCTAGCGTTATCGCTAATAATCTCCTTTAAGGGGCCGAAGCGGGCGACGATAGACTGTAAGAGTAGGAGTATGCCTTCGAAGTCGGTTGAGGGCGTAATAGCCGATATAAGCCAGCTAGTAGCGTATTCTACGGCGTTAAGGAGCTACTTGCTCTTATAGCCCGTATAGTCAATCGCCTAACGCGTTAACGGGGGGACCGGTATTAACGGCATTAGGTTAAGCAGTATTAGGTTAGGTGGCTTTATTAACTAATAGGCCTAATAATAGCGTACGGCTTTATACACCGCGAGGGGCAATTCGGGATGCTAATAGCGTATAGCTAGGAATCGCATCGTATAGCCTATAGTGCTATAGCCCAAAGTCTTATATGCGTTCTTAGCTGCTACTATAAGGGCCTTATATTCCGGCACTATTAATAAGGCAATTGCTCTTGCCCTAGTAGGCGGATCGCCGGGAGGGAGGCGCTCGTTCTGCCTTATGCGGTATAGCCTGCCTTTAAGCTTATAAAAGTGCTCGCGAGCCTAATACGGCGTAAAATTAACGGGAAGAGCTTCGCCGGCGGTTAAGAACTTAAAGACGGCTTAAAGGTCGATGCGAGTTAATTAATCGGGTTATTCTATAAGCCTAGTTTTTAGCGTCGCCGGCGCGCCGTTCGCGGCTTCGTTATCCTTAGTAGCGGCTTCTTCTTCTTCTTCTAGTGCCGTAGCGGTAGGTTTATCGCTATTATCATCGAGCTTAACTATCCTTCCCTCGCCTATCGCGAGAGTCGTAGACTCTAGGTCGGGTAGGCGGGAAAGGTAGTCGGCTAGCATATTAGCCTTGCCGCTATAATACACTATATTAATATTATAGTGTTTAATCGCATTAAGGAAGCAGACTATACGAGTAGGTTATTCTATCTTTATACGTAAGGTGCGAAGGGACTTATAGTTAGTAATAACGGTAATATCGGCACTTTAAACCTAATATCGCTAGTGCTATACGGCTATTATAATGCCGAGGAGCTTACGTTCTTACGCGGAATAGCGCTATTATATATCCGTAAGCTTCTTCGAGAAGTAGGCGACGGGGTAAAGGAAAGAACGCTCTTTGCCACTAGTTATAAGGTGTAAGTACGGTTGTAGAAGTACTATACTAACGTACTTACCTAAAGCATTACTCTTAATTATCGTAGGAAGCTGCTAGCTATACTTCTTTAAGACCGGCGTAGTCGTAATAACCTTACGGATCTATTTCTAAGCCGACTTTGCTTCCTTAGTTAACGTTACGGCGACGTTCTTACCGCCGAGAGAGAGTTCGATTAGCGGGGCGGAGAGGTCGGAGAAGTTAGCGATTAATATTCTCAAATAGCCTACCGCGTATACGAAAGCCTTAATCTCTATAGTAGTTGTCGGCATAAGGCGGTCGCGAATAGCGGCAACCTTTAAAAGGTCGGTATAAATGCCGGCCGTAGAGACTAAAAAGCCTAAAAAGACACCTTTATCTATAAAGAGGTAAGTCTTTAAGGCGTTAATAAGGAGCCCGTATATAGCGGCGCGGGTAAAAAACTATAGTAGGCGTTTGTATAGTTATTCACGCGTATCGGCCTAAAGGGCTACATCGTCTAAAAGACCGGCTGCAAAGGCCCGAAGCGGCTCTAGCACTTCCTCTATAAAGGCTTAGAATATAGCCGGGGCATTAGTTAGGCCTATCGGCATAGTATCCTATTCGTAGAGGCTAAAGGGGGTTACGAAAGCGGTCTTCTCGCAGTCCTCTCGAGCGATGCGTATATGCTAAAAGCCATCTTTTAGGTTAATAAAGGCATAATAGCGGTGCCTAGCAATACGCTAGATCTCGTCCATCGTGTTTAGCAAAGGATACGCGTGCTTCTTCGTATAGTTATTAAGGATACGATAGTCGGCGTAAATACGCTAAATGACTTAGCTATAGGCGTTATGCTAAAGGCCCGTAGGTGCCTTTTTCGGTATTAATAATAGGGGCGAAGCCTAAGGGCTAACAGACTTCCGGATAATAGAGCCCTTATGTTTCTCGACGAAGTCCTTAATAGCCTACGCCTATAAAGGACTATACTATCGTAGGCTTTGCCGAATAAGCGTAGCGTCGCTTATATTAATCCGGTAGACTATTCGAGCCAATTTATCACTACGACGAAGAGTAGGATTAAAGCATTCCGGGAACTAGGCGAGATACTAGTCTATATAGATCTTAGCCTAGTCCGGGGTAGTCTTATAGAAACGCGTAGTAAAGATCGGCTCTATTAACGACGCGAAGGATGCTTGCTAATTATTCTTTACTACCTAAGAAGCGTCGCTAGCGGTAAGGGCGAAATCATCCTCGTTATCTTCCGTTGCGGAATAGACCTACGACTTCTAAGGTCGTAGCATAGGCTAGTCTAGGAGGCGGCGCAGGCGAATCGCGCCGTTATCCTCGCACGAAAGACCTAAAGTATGAAAAAGAGAGCGGCTAAGGGTTAAGGAGCCGGGGAATATGCCATTAGGGACGACACCGCATAAGATAGTAACTAAGACGGTCCAGCCGTTATCATACAGCCACTATACCGAAATAAGGGTATTATCGCGGACGCTAGGCCCTAGGATTCCTCCGATTCTCTTTATCGTAGAGGAGACCCTAGAAGGGTACGGGGCGAGATTATCGGCAAGGGAAGAGGCGACGTAATAAGAGGTCGACCTATAGTCGAAGAACGTAGATAAAGAAATAGCTAAAGATGCCGTTAAACGAGTAAGAAAAACACTATATAGCTTACTAAAGCCTTTATAAAGAGGCTTCTATTTAGTGTTAATGCTACTACTTACTACTATATAGTAAGCGGCATCGCTATCCTAGTCGTAATAACCGGAATCTATTCCTTCCTATATCGCGGCGAGGATAGCCTCTATTTCGGCGTTATCCTCTTTAAACTACGAGATAGGGTCCCGATCCTCGCTATTAGTGTCGAGGACCTTAGTGTCGAAGTAAACGTACGGGCGGTTAACGCCCGAATTACCGCGATAGCTCCCTCTACTACCTCTGCCTCTATCGCCGCCGCGTTAGGCACGGCCGCGGCTAGTGCTAGTATTGCCGCGGTTGCGCTAGCGGCTGCTAAAGGTTTTAGCCATTTCGTACATCTTGCCTGTAATCTTAATATTGCGGCCCGGGGCAAAAGACGAAGAGGAGGATGTATTGCCCGAGCCTCTATAGGTAGGGGCGGGCGTTAAAAGAAGCCTATAATCCTTAGCCTAATAGCTAGGCTTGCCGTAATTAAAATAAGTATTACCCTACGACGTAGCAGCAAAAGACGATAAGGCGGCATCGTTAGTAGGGTAGACTATAATGTCCGTAGTTTAAGGGTCGGCAATAACGATACCGGCCGGTATAGAGAGTATAGAGGCAGACAGCTAGGACAGGCTCGGCTTAACTATTTCTATAGTAGCCGGCTTATTCCCTATAGCCTTATTAACTCGCTAAGTCTAGTAGGGCGAGGCCTCTTGCGTGCGAATAGACGTAGAGGGCTTTCTATATATATCCTCTACGGGCTAGCGAGCCTATTCGCTAGCTAATAACACTAAGCGTTCGATTAACGCTATACCGTAAAGGGTCGCGATGTTAAGGCTTAGTTAAGCCTAAATACGCGGGAGATTATTACGGAGGTGCTAAATTATGATTTTTCGCACGCCCGCGCTCCTTTTCTCAATGTCTAGGAGGTTAAGGAACGCATCCCTAATACGCTAGGCGAAGTTAAGAAAGGCTTCGTCCTTAACTAAGGCTAACTATGCATAGATAGCTAATAGAGCGTCGAGGGCACCGTAGTCCTAAAGCATAGTAAAAATGCCCTCGAGAAGGAGCAACTAACTAAGGTAACGAACGTTAACCTAGCAGGCAACGTAGCTAAAATCTCCGGACAGCTCGTTAACTATATAAGCTAGCTATAAGTTATAGGGAATTTAGCCTACGACGAGGGCAGACTATATTAGCTATAATTTCTATAGCACGGTATAGTCTACCCGGTAGAGCTTCCACTTAGGCTTTAGGATTACTTTATTCCTATTATTATAAACCTCTTCGTTAACCTTACGGGCTGCCTTAGCCCGTAGCCATACGTTCTTAATAAAGGCCTCCGTAGAGACGTTAAAAGAGGCATTGTACGGCATATATTATAGGCAGTCGAAGTTAATACGAAGGCGGTGCCCTCGTTCTTAGTAAGCGTATTAATCACCGGTGCCTTCCTCGATATACGGGAAGACGATAAGTTGCCCTAGCTAGGGCTACTTACGTTATTGTCCCGGCTGCTATGCCGGCTATTCACGCTATCGCTAGTGCGCTTATTGCTCTCGAAGAAGGGACTATTAGTAACGCTCGTCGCTAGTTATAGCAGCGGGCGGTCGAGCAGCAGCATCTGCCGGAGGGGTAGTAGTAGCAGTCGGCGGAGTTATAGTCGGCGGAGTTATAGTCGGTAGAGTTACAGTCTACGGCGAAGAGGGCAATAGGGTAGACTTAGTAAGGGGGGGAACGGGAATAAGAGCCGATAGACTACTAGGTTAAGCAGAGGACAAACGAGGCGGCTGCTAAGCAGCGAGAATGTCTAGAATACGCTTAATATCCTTGCGCTAATTACGAAGGTGTTTGCGCTACGCAAGAAGATTATTACGTTAAGCAAGAATCTCGGCGCGTATGCTTTAGTTAAAATCACTCTACTTCTGCAAATGCTAGTTAGTCTATTTTCCTAGGTTTACGATGGTTTTGCCTTTATCTAGCTCCGGGTCCTACTCCTGCTCTCGGGAGCTAGGGCCCGCTACGGTAGCCTCGCGAGAACGAGTCTCCTAAAGCAATTAGCTCCCTGCCTCGTCGTTAGAACGGGGAGAGCCCGGGGGGAATACTCCTACGATATTCGACATATTAATAGGTTCGATTAGGGTAGTATTCGTTATAGAGTTATTGCGTTGCGTTCGCTATAGGTTAGTAGGAATCCGATTTCTAAAGAGCTAAGGGTAACTCTTTAAAAATACGTATTTTTAAGGCTTTTAGTCCTCGGAATAGCTGTATATAGACCTCGTGGCTTCGCGTTGCGTAGTTATAAGGAAGCTACGTTAAGGTTATATTCTATGTGTTAATTTATTATCTAGAGTTATAGGCGCGTAGGGTTTTCCCTAAAAACCTTGTGCGATGCGCTGACTAATGCGCTTATACTAATAGGATCCTTAGACTCCTCGCATTTTAAAGCCCTCGATATTATATAGAAATACCTAAACAAATTCCCTAACCTATGCTTATACTATAACTGTAATATACTAATACTAGATTTTTATTTTATAGCCTATACGGACTCCGATTAGGCTAGTGACCTTATAGACCGACGATCGGTCTTTAGATACTGTTTCTTTATACGCAATAATCTTATAAGCTAGTTATATTAAAAACAAAAATCTATATCGCTATCTACTTACGAAGCAGAGTTTATAGGCCTTAGAGAGGCTAATAAGGAGGCCTTATACCTATATAGCCACCTAAATAGCATAGCAAAAGAGTTGTCTATATCTATATCTAATAAAGTCCCGCTAATATTCTCCGATAGTCAATTAGCACTAAAAATAGCGAATAACCCGGAATCTTATAAACTCCGGAAGTATATCGGCCTCGCTTATAACTTTACCCGCAATAGTATTCTACTAGGCGAAATAGAAGTATTCTATATAAAATACGCCGATAATATTGCGGATATATTTACAAAAGAATTAGGGCGTATACTATTTAATAAATTTCGAGGCCTTCTAGGTCTTAAACAGGATCCTATATATAAAGATAAATAGAGGTTTTAAACTGCTCTTTATTATGCTTTCTTCTAGCTTTCCTCTATAATAAACCTTTAGTTTTTTCGTATATATAGGTTTACTAAACGGACTAATAAATATATAGTAGAGTCTTCTTTTAATTTTTCTTAATATAATATAGTAGAGTTATTTTTCTCTATATAAAAAGTTTTTTCCTATAAATAGGTATGTTTAGAGAGTTTTACAAATCTTAGTTAGTTATAAACGGATATATATAAAGCGCACTTCTTATATAATAAGTACCCTTTAAGAGGGGCTATAAGGGAGTAGATATCTCCCGATCGGTTTATTCTACCGGTATATAAAGATAAACATTAGAACCGCCGTGCATTATTGTATATAACATAAGTCACCCGGCTGCATTAGCTGCCCGGATGCTCGAGATACCGAATGCCGAAGTATGTGGTATGTGTAGGGACTAATGTACGCATAGTCTATAGTCGGGCCCCGGTTAACTAAGGTCACCTACACTACCTCCTATTACTCGCGCAATTAATCACGCACCAACTAGGATACTATACGAGGTTAGACTACATACACCTAGTATAGAATTAATAGCGCTTTCTATCCCGACAATTAGTTAAGTTATATATACCTTTATTCCTATGCAATTAACTATATAAAGGGATCTTAGTCCGCACCTAGATAGACTATTACTAAGCAATTCTATATCCTCTTCTCTCTCTTATCTTTACATCTTCCTTAATACTTTCTGCATTGCCGTAATCCTCTGCCTCTAAGCTTCCCTTTAGGCTCTTATTCTGCTTATATAGATAAGAATATTATTAATATAAGCGGAAGCGAACTCGTCTAGAAATTCGCGAAGAATACTATTAATATACCGTTAGAAGGTGCTAAAAGCCCCTATAAGCCTAAACGGTATTACTATCTATTCGAAGAGCCTATAGCGAGTGCGGAACGCAGTCTTCTACTTATTACCTTTTGTAATTCGCAACTTATAGAACGCTTAATAGATATCTAACTTAGTAAACTACTTCGCTTTAGCGATATTACGGAGTATTTCCGTAATAAGCGGAAGCAGGTAGCGGTCCGGTCGTATTATTGCGTTAAGTGCTCGGTAGTCTATGTAAAATCGTAGTCCTCCTTTAGGTTTCCGCGCGAATAGCACTAGAGCGGCGGCCTTAGAAGAGCTAGCTTAAATAAGCCCTTTATCTAAAAGGCCGCGTAGTGTCTTCTTTAATATAAGCAACTCTTCCTAAGATATCGCGTATAGTGGCCCGAAGGGCGGAACTATATCTTATCTATAGGAATCCTTGCGAAGTAGTATCGCGTGGTTAATACCGGGCTTATATAGGTTTAATTTATCGGCCTCGCTTTTCCGAAAGAGCGGTAGTAGGTTATAGAACTACGTAAGGATTATTTAACGCAATTCGGCTTCCGTTTTCGGCTTCTTTAGTCGTAAGGCTTTTTCGATATCCGCGAGGCTAATTGCGTAAATAGCAGCCGTAGCGGCTTTAGAGCCGTATCGTCTACTAATTCGGTTAATTATACCGATAAATACTAAAGCTATAACTTACTTAGCCTCTTAAAGCTTAGTAGTATACTTAGTGTCCTTAGGCTCGTTCTTATTAATATGCCGTAGCTAACGCTACGAATTCCTATACTAAAGCCTCCCTTAGTACGGCATAGAGTAGGACTCTATATAAAGAAGCTAAGGCTTCCTAAGGATTAGGTTAAATTCTAGCTAGGGGATAACGTACGCTACGAGCAATTGCTTATGCCTATTAATTTCCGTAGCTATCTATATAATACCTTTAATCTTCGCTTCTTCTATTGCGCTTAAGGCTCCTTATACGTACCGAGGTCTTATATCTTTAACTAGCAAACGTAGTTCTTATACAAATGCCTTATTAATAGCGGCGTAGCACTAGTAACCCTCGTCTATAAGAGTAGAGATAAGGTTTATATAGTTAATAACAATAGGTATTAAGGTAGGAGAAGTCTTAATACGGTTAGTTAACTCTTTTTTCTCTAGTGCTAGCGAATTAGGCTCTAGGGCCTATCTATGCTCCGGAGCTATGCGTTTCCCTCCGCATTAGGCGCGGCGGGGACTATATTATCCTCCTTAACATTAGACTTAAGAGAAGGTCGGGTAGCGCGAATCGCTATAGGCCGTTCGGCTCGCTTCGCTAAAGGGCGAGCGGGACGATATAGGCAGTCTGTAGCGAAATGCCTATCCGCGCTATAGCGTACGTAAAGCCCCTCCTCTCGCCGCTTCTAAAGCTCCGCCTTCGATACCTACTTAGCTCGCTATATAGAAGAGGAGGGCGCGCTACCTAAGGCGGTAGATAGTATCCTCGCTTTTCTATAAGTAGGCCGCGTAGTAGATATTATAACGTCGCTTTCGTAGTCTATAGTAGTATTAGGCGCGGATTTAAGCGGCGGGAGCGTTATAGCGTTCTTAGTAGTAACTCCTTTATTCCCGTTGCTAACGCCGTTTGTATTAGCGCGATTTCGCAACTTCTAAAAGCTAGGGCTTTGCTTATAGTTCTAAGCCACCTTCGTAAAGCGACCTACGTACTCCCGGAAGTTAGTAGGCATCTCGATTAAGATAAGCATCCCCTATAGTTGCGGAGTAATCGAATTCTACAGCTATATAAGCTTAGCGCTATCTCCTTAAACGCTATTTCCGGCGGCGTGAGTAATAGTCTGTTTAAAGTCGGGAAGGAAGTCTTTAAACGTTTAGCCGTCTTTCTAAAAGAGGGTCTATAACCTATCTTACGCTTTCTTCTACTTATATACGTTGCCGAACGCGTAGATAAGGTAGTTAAAGAAGGCACGGGGGTCGTAGGCGCTACTAGGCCCGCTGCTCTCTTAAAACCTAGAAATCCGCCGTATCTAAAGCTCGGGCAGTATATAAAGCAGCGAATACTACGCGGTATCGCGGCAACCGTTAAGGCCTTACTTCTTATTAATAGTAAACTTACTATAGAGGCGATATAGGAAGAAGTAAAAAGACTCTAGCTTACTATCCTATATAGGCTACGGTAAAGGCTTCCTATTGCCGAAGGCAGCGTTAAAGGCCGTCCTTAGGTTAGCTATTTTAGAGTCCTTAGCCGCGGGAGAGTTTATCGACGCAGCCGTAGGCGCGAGTAGCGTATCTATAGAGGTAGGCGCCGTATATCCTATTTTAACTCTAAGGACTTTTAGTAACCCCCTTCGTTTAGCCGGATTAACGGCTATTTTCTATAGTAGTACTAAAAGGCGCTCCTCTTCCGCTATATAAGGTACGGCATCCGCCGTCGCCTTGCCTAAACGGGCTTCTATAATTTCCTATCGATAGCGGGCTTTTATAAAAGCCCGCTTATTTAGCGACTCCTATCGTAGCTATAGCTGCTAGGACCCCTCGGCCTATTGCTTAAAGACGTCCTCTATATCGTTGTCTAATAAGTCTATAATAGCAGCTAGTATTCCGACGCGTGCCGCTTTTATCGTAGCGGCCTATTATTCTAGTTAATACGTACCGCTATTATAAAAGCGGGACGTTATTATATTAATAAGTCCGTAAACAAAGAGAGATAGATAATACTATAATAGGGTAGGCAGAGTAATTATATAAGTGCCCTCTATATAGGTATAGAAATTATCTATAAAGAACTAAGTGTAAGCGCACCTATATATGCGGATATATAGCTCTACGCACGTACCTATTTGTCCGCACGTGCCCCTTACTCCTATCCGCATAAGCCCTTTACCTTTATTCGCACAAGCTCTTTTCCCCGCCCGTACGTGCCTCTTTCCCGCTCTTATATAAGAATGCGGATTAGGTCGTAGACCTAATCTCACTAATAGTCGAAGACCCTTACAGCCGGTAGATTTAGAGACCTTATTATTAGCAGTAAACTTAGCGAGGGGAAGGAGGTCGACTTAATCGTCCTAAAGGTAGGTAGTATAATAACGGAGGTAAACCTTTATCTAGGCGTTTGCGATCTTAGTCTAACTATCGGTCTAAGGGTAATAGGCGGAGCTAAGGTAAAGGCGGTAACTAAGGCGACGATTAAGCTACTGCTAGAAAGCCGAGATAAACTAAGTGCTATAGTCGCTAACGATAGAGGCTAGGGTGCTATAGAGGGACTAAACGCGGGAAATAAATGCGTTAATAACGTCTTTAACGGTTATTAAAGGTATCGGGACGTAGTAGCGTATTTTCGTAAAGCGGTCGATGATAATAAGAATATTAGAAAACTTAACGGCGGTAGATAAGGAGGTCGGTAATAAAGTCGATAGATATATTAGTCTATAGGGCGAAGGGAATACTTAAGGGCTAAGGTAAGCCCTAAGAGGAGGAACGAGGGGACTTAGCGCGTAGGCACGTATAATAATTCCGCATAAAGCTAGAAATAGACTTATGTATGCCGGGCTAAATATAGGACCGGCGGTAGAGGCTAGCGGTCTTCGTACGTCTAGGGTGGCCGGCAAGGGGGGAGGTATAAGCGCAGACGAGGACTTAAAGGATTAAGGCGTTATTAGGAGGAATAAAGAGCCGGCCCTAAAAATAGAACCGGCCCTAGACCTCGGAGAGAGCGGTTTTAGGGATCGAGCGGAGGGGGGCTCGGTAGAGGTAAGGCTAGCGGGGCTAAGGGGACTAAAGAGCTATGCAAATAGCGGAAATAAGCGGGGAGGAGGAATAAGCCCCGTCGATAAGGTTATCGATCGGCTCGGAGTCGTCGAGGGCGTAGAGGTTAAGGCAGTCGGAATTATATTTATAAATTATATTTATAAATAATTCGGACTCCTTAACGGTATCGGGGGCGGTAGTATTAAGGGCGGTAGTAGTATCGGGGTAAAGGGAGGCATTAACCTTAGACTTAGGGAGGATAACCTAATATCGGTAGTTAATCTATCGCACCGACCTATAAGGACCCGCACCCGAGGGCGCGATTAAGATACCGTTAATTGTGCGTAATTAAGGTAGTAAAGCGAGGGAAAACTGTGTTATTCTTGTCTGGTTCTATAGAAGGCTAGCTGTCTTACGAGGCACCTTAAATAGGTGCGCAAGTAGACATAATAACCGTATAGGTACCGAGCTATATCTAGCTCGGTCTTATAGGCGCCGCTCCGATGCGACACACCCTTTAGCGTTAAGTAATTAATTTAACGCTGCGAGAAGAAGCTATCGCGAGCGCCTATAAAGCCTTAAATACACCCTCCCCTAGTATTGCGACCGTCCCTATTCCTTGCCTCTAATCCTCCTGTGTTTCCTTTATTCCCTATATCCGCCCGCGTATATCCTTTAAATTAAGCAACGCTTTAAACCTCTTAAACTTAGCTCTCGGGAGCGCCTTTGTTAAGCCGTCTGCAGGCATCTCGGCCGTTGGGATGTATTCTACCGTAAAGCGCCCTTTCCTATATTCTTATTTAAGCCACATATTCTAAATATCGATATAACGGAGCTTCGTAAAGAGACGGCCTTCTTCGACTACTAATCGTATAGTCTAGAGGTTATTATAGTATATTTTCAATAGCCTAAGGTCCTCTAAGATGTCTCGCAGTAGCCTTAATAGCGCGATGCCTTCCTTCGTTATACGCTCGAGTCCTAAGAGCTCCGCCTCTATAGTCGAGGTTATTACCGTATCTTATAGGCTCGCTTTCTAAACGACTAGGCCGCCGTAGAGCATTATAATATAGCCTTATAACGAGCGGCGTGTGTCGGGATCGTCTGCGAAAGACGCGTCGGTCGCGATAATAAGAGCCTTACCTATAGCAAGTCCGTCGAACTTAATTATAAGGAACCTTATTGCGTATAGGTAGCGGATGCACTAGTTCGCCGCCTCTAAATGCTTAAGGGAAGGGTTCGTTAAGAACCTCGAAAGCTGCGAGGCTACGAGCGCTACGTTAGGTCTTACGGTAATCGCGGTATATATAATTGACCCGACCTTTTCCTAAAAGTCCTTAATCTCGCGAAAGGAGGCTTATTCGGTATTCTTAACGAGTGGAAAAGGCGGGATTAGAACCGCCGGCGCTTTACTATTATCGTTAAGGCTAAACTTACGTGCAATCTTCTCGATATATGCGTTTTAGCAGAGAAAGATCTTCCGAAGCTATCGGTCGCGGATAACTCTAATCCAGAGATACTATCTAAAGGCTTCCTCGCGGACCTCGTATTTCCCGTCAAGGTACTTAATAAGGTCGTCTACGCTAATCCCTTTAGGACTTAGGATAAGGATATTATTAACGTATACTAGCACGAGGATCTTGCCGTTTGTGAAGACGTAAGGCTCCTCGCCGGTGTGGATAAGCCTTTATTCCTCTAACGTTTAGTATATCTCGTTGTACTAGAGAAGAGGCGATTCGCGTAGTCCGTAGAGAGCCTTATCGAGCTCGGCTATTATTAAAGAATTCTTATCTCCTTTAAGAAAACCTAGCTCGACGTACCCTTTTAGTAGTTCTACGTAGACCGGCCGCTTCGTCTTGTTAATATTAGTGTTTAGAAAAGCGTTAGCGATATTAAGTTGCCGAACATCGAGATTATACTTCGCCGCTACGAACACTACTATCCTAAAGGTTTTAATAGCGAGGGTTATAGCGTAGGTCTCCTTACCTTAATCGCCCTAAAGGTCTCTACGCACAATAATGCGTGCCTTATATTATATAAGGTATCTATCTTTATCGAACTTATAGAGGAAGACCTATTTAAGCGGGATTAGGGTTCCTTTAGCGCGTTCCTAGCTAAGGAGGCGTTACGTACCTCTTCGGAGGAGGTCGTATAGCTCCTTACGGCAGCCCTCTTTAAACTCCTTCCCGTACGGGTAGTAGTCGAGATCTTAATAGCGCTTAGGCAGTCGGACTAGGTTATCTCGATAATGCTTATATGCCTTTTATTAGACTACGGCTGCGAATACTAAATGAAATGTCGTGAGATCTCCTTTTAGCTAGAGATCTTTAGGCAGTAGGGTACTAAAAACGTTATCCCTCTGCCTCGTGCGTCTCGGTCGAGAGCTCTATCTCGTGGCTTCTATACCGTAGAGCTCTTATTGTGTTCGACGAGGGCGACGGGTCCTCTCTTATATTAGGGCTTCTTCCGTAGGTAGTCCCGCGGAAACCTTACCTTCTTCTACTAAGGTCGTATTACGTTAATTAAGATCCTAGCGATCTTTAGCGTATATACCTTATTATAGGCCTACCTCTTCCTCTTAGTCGGGAGGTTGCCTAGCTAAGGCTTCCCTCCTTAGTGAGGGAGGTGTTTGCCCGAGCTAGGGCTACGGCAGTTGCTATAGCTCTTTAGGCTCTAGATGCACGAGAGGGGTATCGGTCTCGTTATCCTATAATCCTACGGTCGGTTCGAGACCTTGCCCCGTCGGGTTAGGCGTCTATTCCGGTGTAAGAAGTCCTTCGGAGGGAGGTAATAATATAGGTTATAGCTTCGCCGCCTCTGCTTAGGCTACCGAGGAGGCTTTTATGCGAATTAGAGCCTCTCTTACGACCTTACCTACGCCCTTTACCCCCGAGTTCGAAATAGCGGGCTTAATACCTAAGATATATTCGTCGAACTCTTGCAAAAAATCATTAAGAATAGCATTCTAGTCCCGTTAAATCGGTATTTCGATCGACTTAACGATAGGGATATATTCTTATATTAGGACTTATAGGTCCTCTATCTATAGGTCGAAGAAATAGTTCTTGTTAAACACTATATCTCGAGTCATAATAACCCTCTTAAGTTAGGGAACCTAGACGTAATATAGGTTACTAGCGTAGTAGCCAACGAGATAACTAATATACGCTTTAGGGTGTGTTTTAAAGGCTCGTTTATATAAGTTAGCCTTTATATGAAGGTGTAAAGGGTAGGCGCGGCAGCTAAAGGCATAGAGCCTATCCTAATGTAGGCGGAAGTCAGCTTCTCTATGCGCTATAACGCTAAACCGGCTAAACTAGCGAAGATATTAATTAAACTATCTATCGAGTGTCTCTTTAGGCGATTTCCACTGGTTGCGGTATCTCGGCAGGATGTTATGCGTCCTGACTATAGCTTAGTAAGCCTCTAGCTAGAGGTTGCGAGGCAGCTTTCCTATTGCCGAACGAAGTCGTTGTTGTATAACTCCGCTTAGTCTTTCCGCGCCTCCCGTAGGCTCTTTCGTATATGCGGGCGGAAGCTCGAGCTCGATGCCTTCCTATTCTGCCTATTCCTAGAACTTCGATATCTTCTATCCTAGGAGGTTAACTAAGGCTTTCTTATTGTCTATTTTTATCTTGCAAATTACTACGCCTATATATCGGCGGACTAATGCCTTAAAGTTGCGTATAAGGGGGGGCTCTCTATCTTTAAATATATGCTCTACGAGAATATTATCCCGCTATATTCGTCGGATAGCAGTAGGATATATCGGTAGCCGTTATAGCCTAGCTCGAAGTCAAAGAGGTCGAGGAAGATACGGTAGAAAGGTTGCCTTAAGCGATTAGCCGGCTCTCTATAAGAGATTTACTCGTATGCTTTTCCTAGCGCGTAGCCCTCGCATTTAACCGTAGTTAGGCCGTGTATCCGCACTCCTCTCGCCTAAAAGACTAGTTGCTTAAGTACTCGAGGGCTTATATGCCTTAATCTTAAGTGCTAAATCTTTACTATATTAACCTTAGGCGGAATTAGGTTTCTTAATGCTACGATCCGCCGCCGGGGGTACTACGGAATCTTATCTTAGACCGCTAGTAACGCATACTAGGGAGCATTAGATAACGTAAAGCAGGACGTAAGTGGGTTTAATTTAGCTACTAAGAGGCCGTATATACTCTTAAAGCTTATAAAGATCTTATTGTACTTAATGCTTCCGTACCTTAACGTATTGTTATACCTATATAGCTAAAAGCTAAAGTCCTTAAGCTTCTCCCCGCTAATTAGGTTAGTATGGAATCCGGGGACGAATGCAGCGTCCTAAAGGATTAGGTCCTCCGTTTTCTTACTATTAGGTCCGTTAACGATATTCTCGATAATCCGCGTGCCTTTATATAGCACCGCGAGCGCCGTATCGCTAACTAGCACGATATTAGTCTCGGTTGCCTTAACGACGTTATACCGAAGAAGCTCGAGCTTATTAATAATATAGGTGCTTACGCAACTATCGATAAAGGTCGAGTTCTATAGCGGATAAATAGCCGCGTACGCGTTCGGCGATGTGCTAAATGCATACTGCTCTTTAACGGTCTATTAGATCACTGTATAGGCTAAGGCCGGCGGTCCTAACGTCGATTTCTTCGGCTAAGTCGATGTCTACGGTGCCGGCTGGCCCTTTAAAGCCTTAATCGCCTCGACTATAGTCTTCTAGCGCGGTAAGTCCTTAGCTTCCTTACACTTCTTAACGCGGTTAGGGACCTTAGTAATCCCGGGCCTATAGGAGACCCCGTTAATAGCCTTATAGAAAGCCGCACAGTCTATAGGCTTTTAGTAATAGCGATTCTTGCTAATGCCGTAGGGGCACTTGTGTTCCTATCGAGCCGGCGTGTTAGTATTTCCTCTAGGTGTAGAAAACGCGCCTGCTAGTCCGAATGGCTTACTATATATATTACGATTAAGGCTTACGGAGTAGAAGAGTTTGCTAACGCTTTAGAGGGTTATCGTAACGACGTTGCCTTTTTGCTATTGCTTACGTAGCTTGCTAAGCTAATTGCGAGACTATAGTTCGTCTAGCGGTATAGTTGCCTTAAGGAAGTCTGCGATAGCCTAATCTCCCTCGATGTTAGCAGTTATCGTAGTAAAGGCTTTAAGGTATGCTAGTTCCTACTAAAGGTATTAATCTACTAGGTTAATTCTTCGGGGTGTCTATAGCGCCTTGCGATAGTTTAGTCGTGCGATGCCGATGCGGTAGGTGTTAGAGACCCTAAGGAGTTCTCTTAGCTTGTTTACGATCCTACGGAGGTCTAGATCATTTAGGAAGTGCCTTACGTAGGACTAATTAACGGTTTAATAGACCTAGTTCGAAAGGTCCGTTACGGCCTTTTTCTTAGAGACGTATTTAGCGTAGGCTATCTTACGGTTATTACGGTTAGACTTAAAGCATATAAGCTATCCTACGTTAAGCTCTATAATCGGGACTAGCGGGTCTAGCACTACTGCCGGGTTGTTAAGCATAGCTTCTACGTATGCCTAGGCTGCGAGGCTGTTAATCTTTGCGACCTAGCTTATGTAGGTGACAACCGGAGGTTTAACCAGCTTAAGGGTCTTATTAGCCCCCTTATCGCCGGTGTTTACATACTTTTAAACCTCTACACCCTTAGCTATACGACGGAACGTCGTGAACTATGTTACCTAGTAGTCTGCCTTAGATAGGCTGACCTTAGTGTTAATTGCTAAAGACGTAAGAGTTATAGCTAATATTAAGTATTAAAGTTAAAGTTAAAGTTATAGAAGAAAGGGGTTATAAAATAAGAGTGCTTATTGCAGAAGATGTTAAAGATATTCGAGGAAAAAGGCTTCCGAGTATATATAACTTACTCTTTATAGGCACTAGAGATAGTCACCCGTTAAGCGGTAAAGGAGACGTCGTACGTTACCTTTTCGCCCCTTACGGTGATCTTCTCCTTACTGCCTTATTTATTGCGACTATCTTAAAGGTTAAGGAGCATCGAGGTCCTATGCGGTCATTATGTCGATGCTATTAGGATCTCGATGTCGATGCCTTACTAAATAGTCGATCGAGGGCTTATATAGCTGCCTTAGTTAAGGCAGCCTTCGGGGACCTTAGCTTCTTAAGGCTAACCTAGACGTTATACCTCGAGACCCCCTAACGGCTAACGCGGACAATCGTTATGCCCGACGTTATGCTATTACTAAAGGCCTTAGAGAGCTATAGTCCCTCGAAGCTGCCCGGCTAAGGCGGCTCTAGGCTCCTTATAGGAAGATGCGATAATTCTTAAATGCGTTGACTTAATAGCAATTTGCGCGGGTTCGCATACCGGGCTTATAACTATCGCACTAACCTATAAGGACCCGCACCCGAGGGTGCGATTAAGATACCGTCAATTATGCGTAATTAAGGTAGCAAAGCGAGGGAAAACTGTGTTATTCTTATCTAGTTCTATAGAAGGCTAGCTGTCTTGCGAGGCACCTTAAATAGGTGCGCAAGTGGATATAATAACCGCATAGGTACCGAGCTACATCTGGCTCGGTCTTATAGGCGCCGCTCCGATGCGATATAATCCTCTCGTCGGCTCGGTCGGTAAGGGAGAGTAAGCGGGATCCGGGCAAGCGGCTAAAGGCATCGGGGAGAATAGCTTAAGAGCTAAGCTAGAAGATAATCTTAAAATTAAAACGACTAAGGAATTCGGCCTAGCGGGCCTACCGCTAGTTAAAGAGCTTTATAGTTATAAAATACTAAAGATTCTTATAATCTAAGGCTATCTTAAACGTAGGCAGGCCCTTAAGCTCGGGGTGCTACTCTTTAAGAGATTTTATAATCGTAGGGAGTTCTTTATCGTAGATCTCGTAGTTATATTCTTAAGCGGAGTGTTTTAACGAGAAGAAAGCAACCGGATAGTAACGACTATCGTCGAAGAGCTATATTAGCATACCTTTAGCGGCTTAATCGTAAGCATCTATCTAGACTATAGTCTTACGATAGGGGTCGAAGTATATAAAGACTAAGGCGGTAGTAAAGGCGTATCTAAGGGCTTTAAAGTCGTAGGCGTAGGCGGGGGACTAGATCTAAGGGGTAGAGTTCTTAGTAAAGGCGTTTAAAGGGTTCGCAAGCTTAGAAAAGCCGCGAATAAAACGCCGATAAAAATTAGCGAATCCTAAGAAGCGCCGGAGGTCCTTAATAAAAGAGGGGGTAGGCTAGTCTAAGACCTTACGAACCTTTTTAAGGTCTATGCAAATGCCTTTATCCGAGATAATTAGGCCGAGGTACTTAGTCTTAGTGATATAGAAATTATATTTATCTACGTTAAGCTAAAGGCCGGCGGCGTTTAAGCGCTTAAGAACCGTATTAACGTAGGCTTAATATTCTTCCCGCGTCTCCGAAAAGATTAAGATATCGTTTAGATAGGTAGAGTAGAATTTATAAAAGATACCGTAAAAGGCCGTATAAATAAAACTCTAGAAGTAAGATAAGGCGGCGGTAAGGCTAAAGGGGGTAATATAATACTCGAGAAGCCTATACTATATAGTAAACGCGGTCTTTTACTTATATCCTTCGGCAATACGAAGGCGGTTAAACGCTACGATAATATCGATCTTAGTAAAAAACTTCGCCTTCCGGATATAGGCGAAGGCATCGTAGATAAAGGGTAAAGGAAAACGGTTCTTAATCGTAGCCTTATTTAAGCCGCGATAGTTAATGCAAAAATAGACGCCTTTACTAAGCTTATAGGCAAGCATAATAAAGGCAATAGCGGAGGAGGTAAAGCGGCTAATAAAGTCCTTCCCGAGCTACTTATTAACGTACGCGCGGACGATTTAATTCTTAGCTTTGCTAAAGGGGCGGGGGTAGGTATAAGGAGGTTATATTCCTTCTTTAAGGTTAATTTAAGTATTAACGGTATAGTAAAAGGCGACCTTATCGGCCTCGCCTTTAAGCTATATATAGATTATATAGTAGAGCTCCTTAAGGACTTTAGCCTAAAGCTCGTCGAGCGTATAAAGGACTTTCTCTTACTTCTTAAAGAATTTAGCGATATCGTTAAAGGCGATCTTATTAAGGTAAATCTTATCGAGGTAATCGTTAACGAAGTCATAAAGGTAAAGGTTAAGGTAGGCTTTTACGTCCTTAGCGTCTATATATTTAGTTAAAACGGCTTAGTAAAGGTCCTTAAGGATATCCTAGTCGATAGGTAGTAGAGGCTCGGTAGGCAATAGCTTAGCGGTAAAGGCTTTAATTAAAGTCTAAAAGGTCTAAACTCTAGGCTACTAATAGAATATTACTATCGTATTAACGTCGAGCATCTAGACGTTAAACGCTAAGTCGTTAAAGGATAAGAAGCAAAAGGGCTAAGGTCTAATAGTCTTACGATTTAGTCGTAATATAGGGCGGCGGTAGCTAGCGGTCTTATAGACGGGACGGGGGCGGAGAGGTTAAACATAGCGGCGAGGGTAGAGGGTAGCTAAAGAGTCGGAGTCGTAGCTAGAGTTAGAGTCGGCGTCGTTAACCTAGCGGGAGGAGTCCGGATAGGCGGTTTACCTACGTTAAAAGCATCCTCGAAAAACGTAAAGAGGGAGGGGCTAAGGGATAAGGGAATAAACTTAAGAATATCGCTAAAGCGGACGGAACGGATAGAGGCCGGAGGGCGGGCTAGAGCCGTACGGGCGGGAATAGGGATTATAGCGACGGGAATAAAGATCGTAGCGGTAAGGGGTTCGCCTTTATCGTTAGAATCTTTAACGGAGGGACTACGGGGAAACCCCCTTAGGGTAAAGGCAGGCAAAGGCGCGGTAAGGGGCTCGTTCCTATCGTCGGAATCTTCGACGGAGGGGGCGGGGGGAAGACGAATTATATTTATTAAATATATTCCCTCTAAAATAAGGGCAAAGAAAGCTAGGATAAGGCGGGCAAAGCGGGTAAAGGTAGCCGAAAGGCCTAGGATAAGATAAGGCTAGTAGTCTAAAAGGCAGGAGGCTAGATAAAAGAAGGACTAGAAGGAAAGGAAGTTACCGCGCTAGCTAATAATAAGGTCGTGCTAGCGTAGCTAAAGGAGGCTAAGAATAACCTTATAGCTAAGCTTTATAAGAAAGAAGCAGATAGACTTAGTATAGGCGCTAATCTAAGAGACCGAAAAGGCGTAATAGGTAATAAAGCCGGACTTATAGTCGCTACTATCGGCGGGAGAAAGCCGGCGTAGGAATCGGAGTTAGCGGATAGGAAGGGCAAGGCGGTGCGCGGTCTAAGCGTATATAAAGGCGTACCTAAAATAGCCGGAGTTGATTAAAGCACTTATAACGATAGCGGCGGATATAAGGGATAAAGGCATAAGTAGAGCACGCGGTTATATTCCCGCGGGGAGGCAAAGATCCTCCCTAGTATTAAATAAAGCTATAAGCTTAGACACTAAGAGCTCTATCGTGCGATAAAGCGAGGGAGCTACGCATTTCCTAAAGATAGGGAAGAGGTAGGGAGGTCGTTTACTTCGCCTTTAATAAAGCCTTACTTAATAGCGCGAACCTAATAGCGGGGGGGAGGGAGCTTAAGGAGGCATAGGGCAGACGTACCGCCGCTACGGCTACGGCCGCGGCTAAAGCCGGAACCGGCGCTAGGACTAGCGCTAGGGTTAGCGCTAAGGTTAGCGCCGATACCCTTATTAAGGTAGGTCCGGGTAGTATAGGTAGCGGTAGCCGGCTAGGCGTAGTAGAAGTAAAGACGGTTCTTAAACCGCCGTTGCTTCTTAGCGTTAGTAAGCCGGGCCTAGAATGCATTAAGCTATATTAGGTTACCGGTAGGAGACGTAGGTAGGGCAGGCGAGGTAAAGCTAAGGCGAGCGGGGTTACGAGGCGGCTAAAGTTAAGAATAGGCCTTAATACGCTGCTAGTTGTCTTAAAGCGTAGAATATATCTTAGCCTAAGCCGTAAAGTCGTTATAGGCCGGGCATTCGACCTATAGAGCGGCGGCGTTAGTAAGTTCGATAGAGACCTTTAAGTATAGGTAAGCGACGTAAGCGGTACCGTTAAACAATAAATCGGCTTAAAGTTAGGTAAACTTTAAATAGAAGTCTAGCTAAGAGATATTCTTTATTAATAGGGCATTAAAGTCGGCCTTTAACTAAGCATAGGTGAAATTAGCACTAAAGACTAGGCTAAGGTCGTCGGTAAGAGCTTTAATAGTAGTATACTACTAATCGGCAAAAGATTTATTATCGAGGACGTCCTAAGGAACGCTAGCGATAATAAAGGGGGCTCGGCCGGTAAGCCGGCTAGCGGCGTAAGGAATACGGTCCTACTCCCTAGGGTATAAGGCGGCGTCCTAACGGAGCTTAATAATAAGGCCGTTGCGCTAGGTCTAGAAAGCTTCCTAATATTGCTTTTAGGTGCCGGAGTCGCCGGCGAACCTTTCGGGGTCGACTATATAGGAATAAGTAAAGGAAAAGGCGGAGGCGGGGGTAGGGGCCTAGTCCCGAGCTGCGTTACGTTTAGTTAAAACGAGGAGAGAGGACGTAGTGCGGTTAAGCTAGCGCTAAAGATCGGCAGCGTGCTCTTAAGGAATAGCTACGTGCTTTTAAGCGACGAGCACTCTTATATCTAACTTAACGTAAGCATTATTAAGGTAAGTAAAGGCCTCGATCTAAGGGGCGCGGAAGTCGTAAGTAGCGTTAGCTTAAATATAGGCGAACTTGCCGAATATAGGCCGTTAGGCCTAAAGAAGGGCGGCGAGATAGGGGTAGTAGGAAATATAGTCGGTCTAAGGCTTTAGGTCGGTAGGAGCCGGCGGGGTAACGGCCGGGGTAGCGGATAGGGGATCGGCCTTTATATAGTCGGTTATCGTAGATTATAGGGCAATAGGATAGGGTAGGGGAAAGGTAAGGAGGAAAATCTTATGCAATTCGCGTCGAGACGGCGTATCTATACCGGGAAAATTCTAATAATTAAGGAAAACTTAGTCGAAGGGGTCCGGCGAGGAGGCGGGCTTACGTCGCGAAGAGGGGAGATTAAAAAAGAAAGGGGTAAGATAGCGAGATTATTAATTAAGGGCAATAGGATAAAATAGTAGATTAAACTATAAGGAAACGAGCTTAAGGGGGGTATATAATTATTATTAATCCACGAAGGGATATAGCTAAAGACTAGGTCTAAAGGTCTATATATACAATATAGAGGTCACGTGGGATGATATATAATATAACTTAATACTATAACAGCCGTCGCTTTATCTAAGCGGGCTTTTATTATTTCCTATCGAAGGCGGGCTTTTAAAAAGGCCCGCTTATTTAGCGAATCTTATCGCAGTTATAGCTGCTAAAACGTCCTAGCCTATTACTTTAAGACGTCCTCTATATCGTTATTAAATAAGTCTATAATAGCAGCTAGTATTACTATACGTGCCGCTTTTATTATAGCGGCCTATCGTTCTAGTTAATACGTGCCGCTATTATAAAAGCGGGACGTTATCGTTCTAGTTAATAAGTCCGTGAAAAAAGAGATAAGTAATACTATAATAGAGTAAGCAGAGTGATTATATAGGTGCCCTTAATATAGGTATAGAAATCATCTATAAAGAACTAAGTGTAGGCGCACCTATACGTGCGGATATATAGCTCTACGCACGTATCCTTTTGTCCGCACGTGCCCTTTACCCCTATCCGCACGAGCCCTTTACCCTTATTCGCACGAGCCCCTTTCCCCGCCCGCACGTGCCTCTTCCTTACTTATATAAGAATGCGGATTAGGTCGTAGACCTAATCTTACTAATAGTCGAAGACCTTTATAGGCGGGCATCGAAAGAAGCCTATAATCCTTCGCTTAATAGCTAGGCTTACTGCAATTAAAATAGGTATTACCCTAAGATATAGCAGTAAAGGACGATAAGAGGGTATCGTTAGTAGGGTAGACTATAATATCCGTAGTTTAAGGGTCTACGATAACGATGCCGGGCGGTATAAAGAGTATAGAGGCAGACAGCTAGGATAGGCTCGGCTTAACTATTTCTATAGTAGCCGGCTTATTCCTTATAGCCTTATAAACTCGCTAAGTCTAGTAGGGCGAGGACTCTTTCGTGCGAATAGACGTAGAGGGCTCTTATTAACGTTAGGCGACGTTAGGGGCTAAACGGGGCATTAACCCGAGCCTAGACTATAGGTGTGCAACAGGCTATTACGTCCCTAACGAGCCTATTATATAACCCCTTTAGCTAAGGACGGTAGGTAGGTATTCTAAGGTATTATTACTATAGTTAGTGCGGGCTAGGGGCCTTATATAAGAGGCTCGGGTACCTATATATACCTCCGTTAGTCCTATAGTTAGGTAGCTATATACATCCTTATGTTCGAGAGTCTAGTTACCTATTGGCTGTCTTTATGCCAACTTAATTAGCTCCGCATTAAGTTAGGAAGAATACGCTTAGACACTTAGTAAACGTTTAGACACTGCCCCGCTATCGTAGCCACTATGTTTTTTAGTGTAAGCCTAATATTTATGCCGTGTTTCTACGTTATGAAAACCGTCTTTTACGTCGCAACGCGTTAAAGATTCCTAAATCGCTATTATAAAAACAGTTATAAATGCAGTAATAAAGCTAGTTATTAACCCTCGTAAGAGCATTATTGCATCGTTAATGCATCGTTAATTAATCCGTTAAACGGCTCGTCGCTACCCTCTAATAAGCGACCCGGCCGCTATAAAGCGCTAGTCTTATAGCGGTCTCGCAGCGCTAGTCGCCGCTATATATCGCGGCCGTACACTACGAATTGCGAATTGCGCTTTAGAAGAAATTGTTAATAAATGCTAGGCTACTTAAGCTATTTATTAATATACTTAGCAATCGAATTCGGTTTAAGAAGACATATAAAATAGCTATGTTTCGATCTCGTAAGGATTGGGGTAAGGACATTAAGTACTTAGGTACATACATACAATTCAATACATTAGTATGCAGCTTTAACGCTATGCATATCGCATTACGCACTTTAAATCGCCTTTTTAATAGCTTTAAAAACAAGAGATAAATTAATACCTATTAAGAATGACAAAAAAACACAGTGCGACGTTCGTGGAATGTATTGTCATTTTTTTAGCTGGCTTTGCCACCTAAAAAGCGTCTAAACGTTTACTAGGTGTCTAAGCGTATTCTTCCTAACTTAATGCGGAGCTAATTAAGTTGGCATAAAGACAGCCAATAGGTACCCCCTTTCTCACTCTTCCGCTATAATATTTATATAGCTGATTTCCTATATTTAAGAGTTATAAGCCTAGCCTTATAAGCTAGGTCTCTTTCGCTTAAATCACGCTAAATTAAAGCTATTAACATCGCACTTTTTAAACGGCATTAGGCTCTAACCTTAGTGTTATTACGAAGAGCTAGCTTTAAAGAGGGATTAAGACGATAAAATAACACACAATTATCCCTCGTAAACCAGCGAGGTAAAATAACGAATATAACGACTTCTATATTAGGAGAGATAAGTATTATAACGCTTAAGGAAAGCCTTAATTAAACCCTTTAGATTTAGGCTATTAAGGGCTAGGCGAAGATCTACTATATCTAGAAATATATTGACCTAGTAGGATCCGAAGTGCTTTAAGAGCCCGTTAAGATTAGCTAGGAAGAGTTTAAACGCAATCTTAGGGAACGACTTTAGAGAGGGGACCTTATAGACGTTAAGTTTAATAATAGAACTACTAACTATAATAATCGGCTTAATAATGCGATAG
Organism: Ophiocordyceps sinensis; assembly: GCA_012934285.1. Taxonomy (NCBI): domain Eukaryota; kingdom Fungi; phylum Ascomycota; class Sordariomycetes; order Hypocreales; family Ophiocordycipitaceae; genus Ophiocordyceps; species Ophiocordyceps sinensis. Next base: position 11,229,641 of record JAAVMX010000004.1, read on the forward strand.
TAGAGTTCCGCTTTAAGCAGGGTGGCTATAATAGAGCCGTTGGCCTATTAAAGACCTAGGAGAAGGCTATAGTTCGCATTAAGGAGCTAATTATTAAGTTAATTAGTAAGGCTCTTAAGGGAGAGACCGTCGTATAAACTTCGCCTTAAAGCAGGATCTAGGAACTTAAATAGAAGGTCCTGCCCTTAAAGGAGGAGGAAAAGACCCTCGTAGATAACCGGTATTATTAAATTCCTAGCAAAAGAGGGAATCGGGACTAAAAGGCGTAGGCCGATTAGCTTAATTAAGTGATTATTAACTCTAAGGACCTAAACGTCACGACTTTAAATAATATTAAGATCCGATAGGATTTCCTTCGTACTATAAAGGAATCCGACCTTAGTTAGGCCTCGAATAAAAGATTATATAATACCTTCTATAAACGACTTAAAGGCATCGTTAGAATAACTTTAAACCCTTTAAGAAACCTTATCACGGAATTTAAACGTAAGGTAACCCTTCGGAAGAAATCTAAACCTTAGGTTACTAGACCGCTCCGGCATTAAGGAAAGAGTTAAGGCGGTTCTAATGCCTATATACGACTTACCGGAATATTAAAGAGGATTAGTAGGAAAGCTGCTTCTTATTCTACGCGATATTTAAAAAGGACGCCCCTAAAGGATAGGACGTGCGAGACATAGCAAAGACTAAGATAAATAAGTGGCTTAACGATAACGCGGAAGGTAAGAAGAAGGCTATACCTTAGAAGCCAGCCGGATTAGGTAAATTAGATAAAACGATTACGGTTTTAAATAGCTATAACGACAATTAGTAGGCGAATATAGTTTCTCGTATTAATACGATATTATAAGTTAACCTTACCTACGTTAAAGATAAACCTCTTAGAGATAAGGTTATCTATAATTCGGGGGCGAGTATATATATATTTAATAATATTAGGTAGTTTAATTAGAAAACGTTGACCTAATAGTTATAAAAGGAGGTCCGCGCTAGTAAAACCGCGCTTATAGTCTAAGGGGTAGCATCCGTAGTTATTCTTATTACGTTATTAGTTTATGTTATATATAAGTCTTACTATTTGCATAGCACGAAATCTCTATTTATGTAGTAAGATACCTAAATCCCTACTCTTTCGGCGCGCACCCCCCGCGCCTCTATCCCGCTACTAAAATTAGGTAGAGGTATATAGCAATTAAGAGGGCCGCGTGAATCGTTCCGAGCCTTAATTTAATTAAATAGTTATAGCAGAACGCATGCGCAAAGAGCTTAAATAACGTATATGCCTAGCTTTCTACTGCGTGCCCTACTGCGTGCTCTACTGCCTGCCCTCTACTACGTGCGCGGCTCCTTAATGTATCCTTTATGCCTAGCTCCCGGCTGTATGCTCTGCTTACTGCCTTCTACTGCGTGCCCTACTGCGTGCTCTACTATATGCCCTCTACTGCGTGGGCTGCGTGCCCGGCTGCGTGCTCGGCTATTAAGTCCGGGTTAATAATCGTAACCTTCGTAGACTAGTGTTTTTCGTAGACTAGTGTTTTTCGTAGACTAGTGTTTTTCGTAGACTAGTGTTTTTCGTAGACTAGTGTTTTTCGTAGACTAGTGTTTTTCGTAGACTAGTGTTTTTCGCACTATTTGCGCGGCGCTATTAATTACTATATACCGGCACTAGATTTTAGTAGCGGGATATAAACGCGCAGGATACGTATAGAAAAAGTATGAATTTAGATACCTTACTATATAAATAGAGACTTTATGCTATATAAATAGCAATACTCTTATATATTATCCTATATAACCTTTATATCGTATATATAGACCTTTAAACTTAGTCTATAGCTATATTCATTTATGGATTAATAATAATCCTATACCCCCTTTAAGCTCGTTTCGTATAGTTTAATATACTATTTTATCCTATTGCCTTTAATTAATAATCTCGCTATTTTACCCCTTTCTTTTCTAATATCCCCTCTTTACGAGATAAGCCCGCCCCCTCGCCGGACCCCTTCGACTAAGTTTTCCTCGATAATTAGAATTTTCCTTATATAAATACGCTATCTTAACGCGAATTGCATAGATTCCCCCCCTTTTCCCTCTTCTATTGCCTTTATCCTATTGCTTTATTTAATCTATAATAACCGATTATTTCCCTATCTACTAGCCCGGCCGTTACCCCGCCGACTCCCGCCGACCTAGCACCTTAGACCGACTATATCTCCTACTATCCCCGTCTCGCTACCTTACTTTAGGCCTAACGGCCTATATTCGGTATATTACCTTATATCTAAGCTAACGCTACTCCCGATTTTCGCGCCCGATAGGTCGAGGCCTTTGCTTACCTTAACAATGCTTACGTTAAGTTAGGTACGAGAGTGCTCGCTGCGTAAAAGCACGCCGCCGTATAGGCCGATTTAGCCGGCGATCTTTAGTAGTAGCTTAACCGCGCTACGTCCTTTATCCTCGTTCTTACCGAACGTAAAGCGGCCTAGGCCTAAGCCTTTGCCCTTAATATCGCCCTTGCCTTTACTTATTCCTATATAACCGACCTTAAGAGGTTTAGCGGCGACTCTAGCACTTAAAAGCAACGTTAGGAATTTTTCCGGACCTAATACAACGGCCTTGCTATTAAGCTCTATTAAGACGCCGCTTTATACCCTACGGAGTAAGACCGTATTCTTTATACGGCTAGCCGGCTTACCGGCTGGGCCGCCTCTATTATCGCTTACGTTCTTAAAGACGTCCTCGATAATAAGTCTTTCGCCGATTAATAGTCTACTATTATTAAAGCGCTTACTAACGACCTTAGCCTAGTCTTTAGTGCTAATTTTACCTATGCGTAGTCGGAGGCCGACTTTAACGCCCTATTTATAAAGAATTTCTTTTAGCCGGACCTCTATTTAAGGTTTACCTAACTTTAAGCCGACCTATCGTTTAATAGCACCGCTTATATCGCCTACCTTTATTTAAATGTCTCTATCGACCTTACTAATACCGCCGCTCTATAGGTTAAGTGCCCGGCCTATAACGACTTTACGGCTTAGGCTAAGATATATTCTACGCTTTAGGATAACTAGCAGCGTATTAAGGCCTGTTTTTAGCTTTAGCCGCCTCGTCCTACTCGTCCCGGTCCTACCTCGCCCGCTTTACCCGCGCCTCCTACCGGTAACCTTATATAGCTTAATGAATTTCAGGCCCGGCTTACTAATACCGAAAAGCAACGGCGGTATAAAAACCGTCTTTGCCTCTATTACGCTTAGCCGGCTACTACTACCTATACCGCCCGGACCTGCCTTAATAAAGGTATTAGCGCTAACCCTAGCGCTAGTCCTAGCGCCGGTTATAGCTCTAGCCGTAGCCGTAGCCGTAGTAGCGGTATGTTTGCCTTATGCGTTCTTAAACCCCTTCCTCCTTGCTATTAAGTTCGCGTTATTAAGTAGGGCTTTATCGAGGGCGAAGTAAACAACCTCCCTATCTCTTCTCTATCCTTAGGAAATACGTAGCTCTTTCGCTTTATCGCGCGATAGAGCTCTCTATATCTGAGTTTATAGCTTCGTTTAATACCGGGGAGGATCTTTGCCTCCTTATAGGAATATAACCGCGTGTTTTACTTTTGCCTTTATCCTTTATATCCGCCGATATCGTTATAAGTGCTTTAGTTAACTCCGGCTATTCCGGGTTCGCCTTTATATATACTTAAACCGCGCACCGCCTTGCCCTTCCTATTTAGTAGCTCTAATTCCCTCGCCGGCTATCCTTCGCCGATAGTAGCGACTATAAGTCCGGCTCTATTACCTATTATGCTTTTTCCGTCTTCCGGATTAGCGTTTATATTAAGTCTATCTACTTCTTTCTTATAAAGCTAAGCTATAAGGTTATTCTTAGCCTCCCTTAGCTATGCCGGTATAACCTTATTTTTAGCTAGCGTAGTAACTTACTCTCCTTTTAGTCTTTATTTTACCTCGCCTTTTGACTTTCGGACTACTAGCCTTATCTTATCTTAAGCCTTTCGGCCGCTTTTACCGGCTATGCTTGCCCTATAATTCCTACTTTAAGGGGAATATAATTAATAAAGATAATTCGTTTTCTTTTTACCCCTTTTATTAAAGACTCTAACGATAAGAGCGAACCCCCCGCTACGTCTTTGCCTATAGTTCTTGTTTTAATAGGATTATAATTAATAAATATAATTCGTTCCCCCCCCGCCCCTTTTATTAAGAATTCCGACGATAAGAGTAAGCCTTCTACCGCCGCCTTTACCTATTCTCCTGCCTTTATCCGCCCGGCCTTTCTTTATTCCGTTTATTCTAGCGATATTATTTAGTTTGTTCCCCCCCCTCTTAGTCCTTCTCTCTTTGCATTTTTCAAGACGTTCTTAATATAGGTAAACCCGCTTATCTAAACTCCTCCCGCTAGGTTAACGACGCTAACTCTAATTCCGGCTATAATTCTAATAGCCCGGCTACTCTTTACTCTCGCCGCTATATTAGACCTCCCCGCCTTTATCCTATCTATAAAACCGCTAGCTACCGCCGTCTAGCACTATAGCTAAGTCGTAAGACTATTAGACCTTAGCTTTTCTACTTTCCCTCCTTTAACGATTCGGCGTTTAATATCTAAATACTTAACGTTAACGCTATAGTAATATTCTACCGGTAGCATAAAGTCTAGACTTTTTAGACCTTAATTAAAGACCTTATTGCCGAACCTTTCCTTATTAAGCCTTTATTACCTATTAACTAAAATATTCTTAAGGACCTTTATTAAGCTATTTTAATTAGGTATATAGACGACGACGACGCTAAAGCCTGCGTTAACCCCCGCTTTTACGACTTTGTCGATAAATACTTTAATAAGATCTACCTTAATAAGATCTCCCCCGACGAAATCGCTAAATTCTTTAAGAAGTAGGAGAAAGTCCTTTATACGCTCGACGAGCTTTAGGCTAAAGTCCTTAAAGAGCTCTACTATATAATCTATATATAGCTCTAAAGTAAGGCCGATAAGCTCGCCCTTTACTATACCGTTAATACTTAAATTAACCTTAAGGAAGGAATATACCCTCTTTATACCTATCTTTACCTCTTTAGCGAAGCTAAGAACTAGATCGTCCGCACGTATATAAACGAATAGCTTAGGAAGGGCTTTATCCGCCGCTTTACCTTCCTTTCTACCGCCTTTATTATACTTACCTATAAGCCTAACGGGGGCGTCTGTTTTTATATTAACTATCGCGGCTTAAATAAGGCTATAATTAAAACCCGTTTCCTTTTGCCCTTTATCTACGATACCTTTGCCTATATCCGGAAGGCAAAGTTTTTTACTAAGATCGACGTTATTATAGCGTTTAACCGCCTTTATATTACTAAGGGATATAAGTAAAAGACCGCTTTCGCTATATAGTATAGGCTTTTTAAGTATTATATTACCCCTTTTAGCCTTACCGCCGCTTTATCCTATTTCTAGAGTTTTATTAATACGGCCTTTTACGGCATCCTTAATAAATTTTACACCGCTTATTTAAATAACGTCTTAATCTCCTTAAAGACGCGGGATAAATACTAGACCTACGTTAACGCGGTCTTTAAGCGCCTTAACGCTACCGGCGTTTAGCTTAATATAGATAAATATAATTTTTGCATTACCGAAACTTATTGCGAAGCTAGGCTGGGATTTGTGAGACTTAGGTAGCTTAGGCGGGCTCTCGACCTAAAGGACCACCCGGGGGACTACTAGCGGCCCGTGCATTGCTGTATGGCCTATAGGGCACCCGAAGCTAGTTAGAAAAGGGGCTTGGAAAGGGGGCTTGGAAAAGGGGCTTGGAAAAGGGGCTTGGAAAAAGGGGCTTGGAAAAAGGGTTTAGAAAAAGAGGCTTAGAAAAGGGGCGTGGAAAAAAGGCTTGAGAAAACAGGGCTTTGGAAAAAGGCGTGGGAAAAAGGCTGGGAAAAAGGCTGGGCAGGAAAAAGGAAAAAGGGGGCTATGTCTTAAACTCAGACATTTAGGTAGAACGCTAAAGGGGGCTACTGATTTAGGAGGGACAGGACTGCCTATAAAAGGGGGCAGTCCCCCTTAGTAAGGCAAGGAGAGGTTAGAGATTAATTAATCACTTCTACACTATATTTCCTACCTATATAAGATTCAAATAGCTCTACACAGACTGTCTAAGTCTTCGACCCCCTTTTTAGTTATCGACATTTCATTTATAAGCTATTGTATTACGTCTACGGTTAGGATGTATCTTACTTTTGTTTAGCCTGGTTAGTATAATAGTAATGTCAATAGTTATAAGCCCGGGAGCGAAGTCTATTTTGCTAAGACCTAGCTGCAACTTCTACTGCTATTAATATTCTTTCTTCGAACCCCGCGTTAATTCGTTATTTTTTCGCCACTTTTCGCTATAAGACGCTACTTTCGCCACTTTCGCCACTTTCGCTACTTTCGCCACTTTCGGGCCCGGTCGTACTTTTAGCGGCTGCGCGCTACCCCCGCTTATGCTTCGATATATCAATTGATCTAAACACATTGGTCGGCACGGCACCTTACGGCATTCGGCACGGCACGGCACGGCACATTCGGCGGCGGCGATTGACACTACGGCTTATTTAGCACGGTCGGGCAGGCCACCGTGTACGTAGGGGGGTATATCGACATTTCATTTATAAGCCATTGTATTACGTCTACGGTCGGGATGTATCTCACTTTTGTTTGGCCTGGTTGGTACAATGGTAATGTTAACATTAGTTATTAACTTCTATATGCATAGCGTATATCTCTCTTCTCGAGAGTTATAAGCCCGGGAGGAATAGAGTTCCTATAACTTCCGGACACTGCGCAATACTATACCGCACATAAGTTATTACTACGGTTGTATAGCACCCTGCAAATTGCTTTAAGACAAACGACTGATATACTCTTCGGCTTATGCCTCCGATGACTTAGTTCCCTTACTTCTTAGCAGGAGTATCTTAGACCTACGAACACTTAATATAATACTACACAATGCACCTATAGGGAAAGACCCGATGTATAATCCTTACAGGCCCGGAGGACTAGGATAAATAGATAAAGGAAACAAAGGCTTAAGTAGATTAGACTATCTATAACCTTATCTTCTCGGACGAACAATAGCCTCTAGAGCCCCCTATTCGACCGAGATATACTAACTTTATAGAGGAAGCTATAAGCTTTGCCTAGTTAAGTGCCCCGAAACAAGAAGCTTATATAGCATCGATCTATAACTATAAGAGTCTCCGGAAGGAATATCTCTATAAAACGAAGCTTATTATAGCTGCCCGGACAACGATTTTAGAGTCTATCTTAGCTACTAAGCTTCTAGCCCTACGAGATGATAAGACCCTTCGACAGTGGATTAAGAAGCTAGAAACCTCGATAGCCCCGTCTCTAGGTTATATAACCGACCGGATCCGGAAGAGATATACGGCCTACTTATAAGTGTTCCTAACCGGGACTTCGATGATAGAGATATCGGCCTAGCTGGATAAGTAGGAAGAAACCGTAGAGGAAGCTAATTAGTATTTCCTTTCTAAAGCTATCTCTAGGCAGTGGCTAAGGGATATTGCTATACGAGTTTAACCCCTAAGTGATAGATACTCGTCTATATTCCGGGAAGCTAGCAGGGAAATCGACGAATTAGCAGCTTAGGTATAGCAGTAAGCAGCCCTCTTAGTCTAAGGGGTTCACCCGAGAGAAGTTATACGAGCCCCGTTTACGGCTAAATGGACTGTTTAGTTAGTATCCCGGAAGATTAGGGAAGTAGTCGAAGAGATGCCTCCCCTCCCCGAAAACCTAGAAACGGTCTAGGATTCCCTCCGAGAGAACCTAGGCCTATAGAAAAAGATCGACGAGATTAAGGCCAAGGTTCGCGCCTCTCTATAATAGCAATTATAGGGGCAGGAGCAGGTTATATAGTGGTTACTAAGGGTAGACCGAGTTAAGAGAAGAACCTAAGGAAAGATAGTAGGAACGGGAAATCTAGCTTTTGTGTTTAAAACTTTAGAAGCCCCCCTCGAACCTTCGGAATATCTCCTTCGGAAATCATCTATTCTAAACTTAAGAGCCTCTTTATACGTCTGCAACGACCTCTCTCGATTCCGCTCCTTTAAGAAAGCCCGAAAAGAGTTCTTAGTAGCCGGGGATTCTCTAGTACGAATAGAGGGCTACGAGAGGGTAAATTATCTTATAAAGATACCTTCCGGTTACCGGGTGCTTCGACTAAAGAAGGTTGCCTACTATCTAGGCTTCTCTACTAGTCTAGTCTCCTTCTAGCTACTCCGCGAAGAAGGGATACACTAGGATATAATCCGAGACCCTACGAAGCTAATTAAAAACAACGAGGTTATCGGACTAATCGAATAGAAATACGGCTAGTTTATTATAGAATACCGACCTAATAACCCGGCTTCGACCCTAGGCTAGGCTGCCTTTCCGGCGGCAAAAAGGGCTAGTTCTAAAGACCCTCTACTAGCTGCTAAGGGAGACGGGAAGCTCTAGTATGCAAGACTTGGCCACCTAGGACCTTTAGCTCTTCACAAGCTCGGAATTCAACAGGGAGTTTATATTTAGGGGCTAAAAACAGTCGAGTGCGAATTTTGCGGTTAGGGGAAAGCTAGAAGATAAGTTTCTAGAAGAACCCCTTCTCGGCCTTCGAAACTATATAAAGAGATCTAGATAGATTAGACAGATATAGCCCGGGATTAAGAAAACTTTATAAGGGTTATGTTTATTACTAACGCGTTCTTAGGAATGGTTTTTCCCTATTTTTTACGGACCTATTACAGCAAGCATAACTGGTCTGCTTTATAGGACTTTATAAACTAGATAAAGAACTATTATAGCCTCGAGGTTAAGAAAATCAGGTCCGATAGAGAGTTATTTACAAAAAATATCTTAGCCTAGCTTTAAAAAAGAGGTATTTTACCCCTTCCATCGGCATTAAACACCTAAGCCTAGAACGGAGGAGCCGAGAGATTAGGGGGTATTATAATAGAAAAGGCTTAAACTATAAGACTAGCAGTAAGCCTACCTTACGACCTTTAGAGAGAAATAGTCGAGTTAGCGTGCTACCTTCGGAACCGGACCCTAAAGGACCCTAAGGACGGCTTAGAAGACTAAGAGTCTCCCTTAGACAAGTTTACTAGAAAAAAGGGCTCTCTAGCCTACCTTCGAGCCTATAGATGCAAGGCCTACGCTATGACGCCTAACGCCTAGCTAAAAAGGAAGAAGAAGAAGAAACTAGATCCTTAAGCGTGTATAGGGTTCTTAGTCGGTTATAGGTCTACTAATATCTTCCGGATCTAGGTACTAAGCCTAAAGAAGGTTATTTTAATTCGGGATATAGTGTTCGACGAATATAGCTACTTCGACGGAAAAAGAGAATAAGTTCCCCTTCTAGAAAGCACTCGATAGCTTATTTAGAGGATAGAGATACCCTCGGAGACTTAAGCCAACGAGGAGGCCCTCGACGAAGAAACGGACGAAGAAACTAATATCGAAGAAGTTAAGGGCAACGAGGACGAAATACAGGAAGAAGACCCGGAAGAAGACCTAGAGGAAGCACAACCAGACGATAAAGACCTTAAGAAAGCAATCGAGCTCGAGAAAGCCTACTTATCCCCGTCCTACCCGTTAGAGGACTTAAAAGAAGCCTTTCTAGTATATCTTCTAGTTTTTACCCCTAAGGGGGTAGGGGGAAATACAACCTCGAAAGAATTTCCGGCAGCTTTTCTATCCCTACTTTAATAAGTTAAAGAAACAGTAGCTTTAATAAGGGTAGAACTAGAAGGACCGAATGCAATACCCTTATTAAGGGCTAGCCTCTGCCTAGAGGACCGGTTCTCGGACTTTAGACTTACCCCTATCTAAGATAGAGTCTATAGAGCTTTTACAGCCGGGAGACTATTTAAACCCTAAGAAAAGAAGAAGGTCTATAAAAGAGCTCTCCCGGAACCGCCTTAGACTTAGTTATAGCTGTAAAACCATCTATATAAAGAGCAGTTTATTTAGGCCTAGAAAGACCACCTAGCCTTACACGCAGAGATAGGTTCCTTCTAGGAAGTCTTATAGGCTATAGCAAAGGGCCACTAGGTCCTAGGCTGTAAATAGGTCTTTATTTATAAAACAGACAAACATAGGTACCTTTAGAAGTGCAAAGCTCGCTTAGTAGTTTATAGAAATCAATAGGAGAAAGGGGACCTTCTAATAAGAGCTATAACCTTAGCCGGGATGTCTTTTAGGGCTCTTATAGCTATAGCAGCCGAGTAGGACCTCGAATTAGATTAAATAGATGCGGTAAACGCCTTTATAAACTGCCCCTTAGACGAGGACGAAGTTATCTATATGCGGATGCCCCTTAGATTTCAGAAAGAAGGTAAAGTTATACGGCTTTAAAAAGCCCTATACGGTCTACGTAGGTCTCCCCTTCTCTAGTAGTAGCACCTTATAGCGTCTCTCGAGACCTTAGGCTTCTAAAAGGTCCTTTAAGAGCCCTATGTTATAATAAAAAGGGCGGTAATCGTCTTCTTCTATATAGACGATATTATCTAGGCCTACCGAAAGGAAGACTAATAGATCGCCGAGGAGGTAAAGCAAGGTCTATAAGAAAGATATAGGATAACCCTTCTAGGAGAGCTAAAGTGGTTTCTAGGCATTCGAATTCTACGAAATAGAAGCCAACAGACGATCTAGTTAACACAAGATGCCTATATCGATAAGGTAGCTTATAAGTTTCTACTAGACTAGCTAGAATAAAGAGCTCCGGCTACTCTAATGCTAGAAGAAGAGCTTCTGCCATCTCTATCGACCTTCTACGCAATAGAATAAGAAAAACACGCTTACCTCTAGAAGGTCGGGTTACTACTATTTGCAGCAATTTGTACTAAGATCGATATAGCCTTTACGGTCTCCCGGCTAGCCCGGTATAACTAGAATCCCTCTGTAAAGCACTAGGAGGCAGTAGACCGAGCTATTCTCTACCTTTACTCGACTAGAAGCTATAGACTACGCCTAGGAGGGCATAAGCAGAAAGGGGCTAAGATATTCCTCTATTCTAGCGATGCCTCCTTTGCTAATAACTTAGTCGACCGGAAAAGCTCTTAGGGGTATATTATGTCTCTGTTTAGAGGCTGTATAGCCTAGAAAGCGTCTAAATAGGCAATAGTTATAACGTCGAGCATAGAAGTAGAAATGCTCGCTCTTTTAAAGGTAGTAAAGGAGGCTATTTTTCTTAGCCGGTTGCTTACGTCTTTATAGCTTTAGATTCCGACCCCTTTAGTCCTAGAGTGTAATAACACTTAGACTATTAGGTTGTTTATAGAAGAAAACAATACGCTATTAACTAGGCTTAGGCACGTTAATATTTATTAGCACTAGCTACGATGGGAGGTCTAGCAGGGACTTATCTCGCTCCGGTGGATTCTAATAGTAGAGATAAAGGCTAATGGACTTACGAAAGTCCTTCCTAAGCAAAGACTAGCTGTGTTTTTGCGGTAGGTTAGGCTAGAAGATCTTAGAGAAAGGATCCGACTAAAGGCCCGCTAAGAGGACCTTCGAGAAGCAATACTAGCTAGCAGGCTAGCTAGGTGTAAGACAGCCGAACAGCAGTAGGGCGACTCTCCCTCTGTCTAGTAGGTCCTAAAAACCGCCTAAGGGAATAACCTTAGGACAGGACCCCTAACTTAGCGGGTAAGGAGTTTAATCTAGTTTCTAGAACTTAAGGAGTTAGTCTATTATCTATAGAGCTCTTAGGGGGTGACTACCTATTCTACGGCCCTAGGCGGTAAGTAGGGCTATAAGTGTCCTCTTAAACTAACTATACAACTAAAGTTCTAGACCTATAGATAGCTATACCCCTTTTAAAGGGGGCAGGCTATAGCTAAGGGGGTGTGTTACGGAGCTAGGCTAGGATTTGTGAGACTTAGGTAGCCTAGGCGGGCTCTCGACCTAGAGGACCACCCGGGGGACTACTAGCGGCCCGTGCATCGCTGTGCGGCCTATAGGGCACCCGAAGCTAGTTGGAAAAGGGGCTTGGAAAAGGGGCTTGGAAAAGGGGCTTAGAGTAGGGGGCTTGGAAAAAGGTTTTAGAAAAAGAGGCTTAGAAAAGGGGCGTGGAAAAGAGGCTTGAGAAAACAGGGCTTTGGAAAAAGGCGTGGGAAAAAGGCTAGGAAAAAGGCTGGGCAGGAAAAAGGAAAAATAGGGCTGTGTCTTAAACTCAGACATTCAGGTGGAACGCCAAAGGGGGCTACTAATTCAGGAGGGATAGGACTGCCTATAAAAGGGGGCAGTCCCCCCTAGTAAGGCAGGGAGAGGTTAGAGATCAATTAATCACTTCTGCACTATATTTCCTACCGGTATAAGATTCAAACAGCTCTACACAGACTGTCTAAGTCTTCGACCCCCTTTTTAGTCTTTAACTTCTATATGCATACCGTATATCTCTCTTCTCGAGAAAACTAAATACCTTAGCTTAATTATCTTAGATAAAGGCATTTGCATAGACCTTAAAAATGTTTATACGGTCTTAGATTAGCCTACCCCCTCTTTTATTAAGGACCTTTAGCGTTTCTTAGGATTCGCGAAATTTTATCGGCGTTTTATTCGCGGCTTTTCTAAGCTTATAAACCCTTTAAACGCCTTTATTAAGAACTCTACTCTTTATATTTAGTCCCCCGCCTACGCCTACGCCGTTGAAGCCCTTAACCACGTCTTTACTACCGCTTTAGTCCTCGTATACTTCGACCTTTATCGTTAGACCGTAGTTTAAATAAATACTTCCGATTAAGCTACTAAAGGTATACTAATATAGCTCCTCGACGATAGTCGTTATTATCCGGTTGCCTCTTTTTATTTAAATACTCCGCTTAAGAGTATAACTATAAGATCTACGAGAAAAACCTCCTTGAAATTATAAAATCTCTTAAGGAGTAGCGTCTTAAGCTTAAAGGCTTACTTAAGTTTAAGATAGCCTCGGATTATAAAAATCTTAAGTATTTTATAACTATAAAGCGCTTTAACTAGCGGTAGGCCCGCTAAGCCGAATTCCTTAGTCGTTTTAATTTTAAGATCTTCTTTTAGCCCGGCATTTAAGCTATTCTCCCCGACGCCTTTAGCCGCTTGCGTAACTCCCGCCCTTTCTCCCTTACCGACCGAGTCGACGAGAGGATTAACTACTAGTATTAAGTTATCCTCCTTAAGTCTAAGGTCGCTGCCTCTATTTATCCTAATACTACTACCGCCTTTAATACCGTTAAGGAGTCCGACCCGTTTATAAATATAATTTATAAATATAATTCCGACTGCTTTAACCTTTACGCCTTTAACGACTTTAAGCCGATCGATAACCTTATCGATTAAGCTTAATCCTCCTCCCCGCTTATTTCTGCTATTCGCGTAGCTCTTTAATCCCTTTAGCCCTACTAGCCTTACCCCCTCTAAGCCCCCCTCTATTCGATCCTTAAGACCGCTTTCTCTAAAGTTTAACGTTTCTCTTAATAACGCCTTAATCCTTTAGATCCTCGTCCGCGCTTATACCTCCCCCCTCGCCGGCTATTATAGATATATAAAGACCGCTAGCCTCTACCGCTAGTCCTATATCTAGCCCGGCATATATAAGTCTATTTCTAGCTTTATATAGAATTATTATATATGCTTACGCGCTAAGTCCTTTCGTTCTTCCCTATAAGGCCTACTCTAGCCCTTAAGTATTCCTTTCGCCTTATAGACCGATATCTTTATCACCTTTATTACCGACCTCCTTATCTACCGCTTTAATAGCATTAAGTTCTTTAATATCCTCGTTATCGTCGACCGCTTTACGAAAATGCGCTACTATATCCTAATACCTTTAATAACCGTTAAAGACGTTATTAATGCATTTATTTCCTATGTTTAGTCCCTCTATAGCGTCTTAGCCTTTATCATTAGCGACTATAGCACTTAGTTTATCTCGGCTTTTTAGTAATAGCTAAATCGCCGCTTTAATTACCGCCTTAACCTTAGCTCCGCCTACTACCCTTAGACCGACGGTTAAACCGAGATTACAAACGCTTAGATAAAGGTTTACCTTCGTTATTATACTACCTACCTTTAGGACGATTAAATCGACCTCCTTCCCTTCGCTAAGTTTATTGTTAATAATTGGGTCTTTAAATCTACCGGCCTTTCCTCTTTCTTCGCTAACTATAGCTTTTACCTAAAGCTTAGCACTAAGCCCTTAAGTCCCCCCCCCGCCTAGCATAACCCTTTAGTAGCGGAAGGAATACTTCTATAAAGACGCGCTCGCTTCTTGCCTTTAGCGTATTTCTAACTTCCTCTGTAATGCGATCGAGGATGCCTATAAGAAGACAGACCAGAGGTACGTTTAGGAAGGTAGGAACGATAGTTAAAAGCACGAATGATCCTTTATTGCAATGCGGTTGCCCTCTTATAGTAAGACTAAAGCTTGCTCTTCTTTTAAGATATATCGGGGCCTTAGGGATATACCCTTAAGCCTCGAGAGGGGATATCGGGGACTAGTTAGCGACTAATGCCTGAGTAGTCCCCGAGCTAAAATGCATTATCTATTATATATATATCCCTGCCTCCCGACTCTATAGTTGCGCGGGTAGCTGCGTTATAATTATCCCCCCCTTTTAGGGCGGACGCCTTAGACACTAGGATAGCTTTAGGTACGAAGAAAATCGTAATAGTAAATAAGATTAAACGTAATGCTTTAATAAAAGACGATAGTTATTATTATATATATTATAATAATTATTGTATTAAGTGTATATAGTAACGGTTGCTACGCAATAGGTAGCTAGTGGCCTACGTATAGTTAGCGAACTAGAATAAAGTGCCGCTATTTATATATAAAGGTTTTTCCTCTCTTCTTTTCTTTGCATATTCCGCTTATAGCTCGTGATATTATAAGAACGGACGAAATAAACTAAACTCTAAAGCGGAAACGTTAAGCTATAATACGATAGGTTATAATAAATAAGACGCTTTAGATAAAGAGGAACGCGATTTAACGGAGGAAAGGGCATACACCCTAAAGCAAGCGCAGCAGTCGCTATACTAAGGGTTAGGAAGAATAGCAGAAATTCGTAGGGTAGTTGTGTTATAGCCTCGTGTTGCATCCACCTGTGAGGGCCCGCACCCGTAGGCGCGAGGAGTAGTCAATAGGTGCACTTAAGGTTACGAAAAGGGGCACTAATTGATGAGAGAAAAAAGGTCTAATCTCACGATGTATGGTCGTAGGCTAGCTGTCTTGCAAGGAAGGCACTTTAAATAGGTGCGCAAGCGGACACGTGACCTGCACTAGTATAGAGATACATCTGACACCTCCTTATAGGCACGCTCCGATGCGACACACCCCCTAGCGTTAAGAGATTAGATTAACGCTAAAGAAGAAGCTATCGTAAGCGCTTTTTAAGGTGCAAACATGCCCTTTTCCTTAGTGTTCTTCCCTAGTCCTTTATTCCTTCTAGTATTCGGCCCCGTATATCCTTTAACTTCAACAGCGCCCTAAATCGCTCGAATTTCGCTCGTAGCAGCGTCTTCGTTAGGCCATCGGCGGGCATATCGGCAGTGGCTATATATTCAACCACGAAGCGGCCCTTCTTAAACTCCTGCTTTAACTATATACTTTATATATCTACGTAGCGTAGCTTTATTAAGATACGGCCTTCCTCTACCACTAGTCTAATAGTCTAGAGGTTATCGTAGTATATCCTTAATAGCCTAAGCTCGATAGAGATGTCCTTTATAAGCCTTAAGAAGGCGAACGCCTCCTTTATAGTCCGTTCTAGCCTAAGCAGCTCTGCCTCTATCGTCGAGGTTATTACCGTATCTTATAGGCTCGCTTTCTATACGACTAGGCCGCCGTAGAGCATTATAATATAGCCTTATAAAGAGCGGCGGGTCTCCGGGTGGTCTGCGAAAGAAGCGTTAGTTATAATAATAAGAGCTTCCCCCTCGAGGCCGTCGTATTTAATTGCAAGGAACCTTATTGCATAGAGGTAGCGGATGCAATCGTCAGCTAGCTCCTTCTGCTGCGGCGAGGGGTCCGTAAGGAACCTCGAGAGCTATAAGGCTATAAGGGCTATATCCGGCCTTATAGTGACTGCCGCATATATAATAGAGCCGATCCTCTCTTAAAAGTCCGTAATCTCTCGAAAGGTCGCTTATCCTAGGTTCTTAAAGAGCGGTAAGGGCGGGAGAGGGATTATCGGCGCTTTCCTAGTGCCGTTAAGGCCGAATTTGCGTGCGATCTTCTCGATATAGGCATCTTAGCATAGAAAGATCTTCCGATTCGGTCGGTCTCGAATAACTCGGATCCTTAGATACTAACTAAATGCTTCCTCGCGGACCTCGTACTTACCGTATAGAAAGTCGATAAGCTCGTCCACGGAATAGCCCTTTAGAGATAAGATAAGGATATCGTTAACGTATATAAAAACGAGGATCTTGCCGTTTATAAATACGTAAGGTTCCTCGTTAATACGGTCTAGCCCTTAAGCTTTTAACGCCTATTAGAGCTCGTTATACTAGAGGAGAGGTGATTCGCGTAGGCTATAGAGAGCTTTATTAAGCTCGGCGATTATAGAAGAATTCTCACCTTCCTTTAGGAAACTAAGCTTAATATAACCTTTTAAAAGCTCTACGTAAATAGGCTCCCTTCTCTTATCTAAGCTAGTATTAAGAAATGCGTTAGCAATGTTAAGTTGTCTAACGTCGAGATCTCGCTTCGCTACTACTGCGATAACTATTCGAAAGGTCTTAATAGCGAGGGTTATAGCGTAAGTGTCTTCGCCTTAATCCCCTTAGAGGTCTCCGCGCACGTAGATGCGGGCTTTACACCGAATTAGGTATCTATCTATATCGAATTTGTAGAGAAAGACCTATTTAAGGGGAATCGGCGTGCCTCTAGCGCGCTCTCTGCTTAGAACTCGCTAAGTGCCTCTTTTAAGGAGGTCTCGAAGCTTCTTTCTATATCCCTCTTTAAACTCCTTCCCGTACAGGTGTTTATTAAGATCCTAGTATCGTCTTAGCAAGCGGACGAGGTCGTTACGATAGTTGCGGTGTGATGTTTGCTAAATAGCTGTTGTAAACACTAAATAAAAAGTCGTAAGGTCTCCCTTTAGATAGTAAGCCTTAGGAAGCAGAGTGCTAAAAACACTAAAAACACTAGAAACACTATTACTTTATTGTCTTAGTCGTCTTATTCGAGAGCTTCGTCGTATGGCTTCGGTGCTATAAAGCTCTTATTGCGTTCTTTAAGTCTAGCGAGTTCTCGATTATGTTAATAGTGCGTCTAAAGGCGCTTCTATAAGAGCTTTTAAGGGCGCTGTCGTAAGCGTCCCTTATTGCGCTTTAGAGGGCGCTTCTATCCTTTTAGGCTCTATGCCTGCGGATACGTTACCTTATTCTATTAAGGGTATACTTACGTTATCTTAGGCGGTGCCCCGTCTTAGCAAAACTCGTAATCCTTACTAGCCTTCCTTATCCTCGCTTTCGGGCGGCTGCGAAGCTTTAGCAGTCTTCCGGTCTAGAGTTAATAAGTGTTGCCGGGGCTAGGGTTCCGGCAATTCCTCTAGCTCTTTAGGCGTAGGATATACGAGGAATAGTACGGCCTCGTAATCCTATGTGCTTACCGGTGCCTTTAGACCCTATTGCCCTATCGGGTTAGGCGTTTGTAACGGTGTAAGATATACTTCGGGAGGAGTAGTTATCGCTAATAGTAACTTCGCCGGTTCTATTATTAGAGAAGCATCTATTTCTAGAGCCTTACCGGCGTCGTCCTATTGTGCGACGTCGAACTCTTCTGCCGATGTAGAAACAGTAGGTTTAATCCCTAGGATATATTCGTTAAAGTCCTATAGGAAATCCTCGAGCAGAGCGTTCTAATCGCGTTTAATAGGAAGATTAATTAATCTTGCAATAGGCTCGTATTCTTAGATAGGAAACTATAGATCCTCTATGTTCGGGTCGAAAAAATAGTTCTCGTTAAACGTTATATCTTAGGTAATAATCACTTTGCTAAGTTAAGGGACCTAGACGCGGAATAGGTTGCTCGCTTAGTAACCTACGAGGTAGCTAATATACGCTCTCGGGTGTGTTTTAAAAGCCTTCTTATTTAGGTTAGCTTTTAAGTTAATGTAAAGAGGGTAGGCTCGGCAGCTATAGGCGTAAAGACCGCTCTATAATAGGCGGAAGTCCTTCTCGCTATTGGCTATAACGCCTAACTTACTATACTAGCGAAGATGCTAGTTAAACTACCTATCGAGGGTCTCTTTCGGCGATTTCCACTAGTTGCAGGCCTTAGGAAGGATGTTATGTGTTTTTATTAGTGCCTAATATGCTTTAGGCTATAGGTTTTAAGGCAGCTTTCCTATAGCGTACCGGAGTCTTTATTGTATGATTCCCTTAGGTCGTTCGGCTCCCCCTATAGGCTCTTATGTATATGCTAGTAGAAGCTCGATCTCGATGCCTTCCCTTACTGCCTAGTCTTAAAATTTTAAAGCCACTTAGTCGGAAGATTCACTAAGGACCTCTCGTTATCTATCTTAATCTTGCAAATCGCTGCGCCTATATAGCGGCGGACTAGACCCTCGAAGTTCCTAATTAGGAACGGCGTGTCTGTCTTACGGCTAATGCTCTAAGAGAGCATTATTCCGCTGTATTCGTCGGTAATTAAAAGGATATATTAATGGCCGTTATAGCCTCGCTCGAATTCGAAGATGTTAAGGAAGATATAGAAAAAAGGCTGTATTAAACGGCTAGCGGGCTCGCGGCGTGAGATCATTTAGTAGGCTTTTCCTTATGCGCAGCCTACGTAATTAACCGATATTAGTCCGTGAATTCAAACCCCTCGAGCCTAATATACTAGTTGTTTAAGTACTCGAGGGCTTGCGTGCCTTAATCGAAGGTGCTAAAGTTCTATAGTATTAACCCTAGGCCGAAGTAGAACTCGGGATAATGCCACGCGGCCTTTAGGGTATTGCGAAAACCCTTCTTAAATCGCGGCAAAAGTGCATTATTCTCCTTCGTTAGAAAAGGGCACCGTAAAACAAGAATCAACCGGCTTTAATTAAGCTACCGTTAGGCCATACTTTAGCTCTAGGTTTCTCACTATATTATTGTCCCTAACCGAGCCGCACCGGACCGTATAGTCGGCTCCGTAAAGCTATAAGCCTCCCTTTATAAGCCTCTCTACGCTAATGATATTTGTATAAAAGCCGGGGACGAAAGCGGTGTCTTTTAACACTAAATCCCTTATGTTAGGACTATCTAGGCTATAAAGAAGGTTCTTTATAGTTCGGGTTCCTTAATATATAACCGTAAGAGCCGTATTACCTACTAGCATAACATTATCCTCTATAGCGGCGACGATATCACCCCTTAGAAGATTAAGTTTATTAATAATGTGCGTATTAGCGCAGTTATTAAATAAGGTTGAGTTATAGAGCGGGTATAGTCCCTGCCTATACGCACTAAAGGCCGTATCCGGGGCATCGTCGTTCTGCGCGGAAAACTTAAGGTCGATGATTATATATGCCTGTAATCCCTAAGCGGACTTACCTTAGTTAAGCGCGCCGGGAGGTGCGTTCTAGCCTTTTATGCCCTTAATAGCTTCGACGGTTTGCTTCTAACGAGGCTAGTTCTTAACCTCTTCGCACTTCTTAATTCGGGCTAGGTTCTCCTTAAGCTCGGGCTTATAGGAGATCCTATTAACTGCCTTATAGAAAGCGGTGTAGTCTATCGGCTTCTACGGATAGCGAGCCTTCTTAATTCCGTAGGTGTAGTTAAAGCCCTAACGAGATACTATCGTCGGCGTGTTAGAGGTTGCAGCTAGCAATTAGGCTTATGCGTTAAAAGCCCCTAAAGGCCTTAAAGGTTTCGCGTAGATTGTAGCGCGATTGTGATAAGCCTGGTTGAATTAGCGACTTATAGCCTTAAGTGTTATATTAAGTATCTTAGCAAGCTGCTGCTTACATAGCTTTCCTAGCATTTAACGACCCTATAGCTCGTCTATTACTATAACCGCTTTAAGGAAGTCGACGATAGCCTATTCCCCGTCAATGTTAGAGATCTTTATAGTCACCGCTTCGAGATACGTAAGCTCCTACTAGAGGTACTAAGCAACGGGGCTTATCCTCTAATTAGTCTCTAAGGCATTGCGATAGTTAATATAGGCAAGGCCGACTTAAATAGAGTTAGTGACCTTAAGGAGATTACGTAGATAATTAACGATGCCTTAAAGGTCCGGGCTTTCCGGGAAGTAGGCGATATAGGACTAGTCAACGGTCTTATAGACCTAAGTCGAAAGGTTAGCGATGGCTTATTTATCCTAGAGGTATTTAACGTAGTCTTCCTTATAGTTATAACCCTTAATCTTTAAGCTTTAGTACTATGCTAGAGTGAGGCCTATGATAGGGTTCCTAAGGGTAAGTGTGTTTAGCCTTACAATCTCTTATTCCTTAGTCACCTTAGTCGGCGGAATAAGCTAAAGGACCTCTTTAGCGGGGATGCCTATAGTATTAATATACTTCTAAACCTCTACGCCTTTCGCTATGCGGCGGAAGGTCGAGAACTATATAGTCTAATGCTCTAACGTAGTTAGAGTCACCTTCGACTTAATAGTATTAGCAGTGTTAGTTATAGTTAAATAGTTGTTTAGTATTTAAGTTAAAGTCAATAATGTTCTTAAGTAGGAGAAAGCGGTTATTATATAATCCTTTATAAAGGGATCTAAGGACTTATTTGTAAGTGCTCGCGGGTAAAACACATATAGCGGCGAAGGTAGCCGTATAGTAATGCCTCCTTTAAACACCTATTAATAACGGTGTCGATAGCCGTGTTATAAGTTACCTTTCTAGTTTAAGGGTCGATCGCGGCGTCGATATCGATGCCTTATTAGGCAACCGATTAAGGGCTTATACAGTCGATCGAGTGCCTTACACGCTTTCTTAAGAACCTTACACGCTTTCTAAGAGCTTTACACACTTTCTTAGCAATAACCCTCGGATGGATTGTGCTCCGAGTGTGCCCCGGCATAGGCCCTATACATAACGTATTAGCCTTAAAGCAACCCTACTAGGTATATCCGTAGGGGCGATGCCGGGAGTGCTTAAGTCGTGATTCTAAGGCTTCTTAAAGCCGTTGAAATCGAGGATAGGCTCCTTATAGGAAGATGCGTCGTTTATTTAGATCGTCGTCTATAGTAGCAATTTGCGCTAGTTAGCATACCGGGCTTATAACTATTGTATCTACCTATAAGGGCCCGCACCCGTAGGCGCGAGGAGTAGTCAATAGGTGTACTTAAGGTTACGAAAAGGAGCACTAATTGATAAGAGAAAAAAGGTCTAATCTTGCGATATATAGTCGTAGGCTAGCTATCTTATAAAGCACCTTAAATAGGTGCGCAAGCGGACACGTGACCTGCACTAGTATAGAGCTATATTTAATACCTCCTTATAGGCACGATCCGATGCGATACCTCGGCTAGTCGATTTCCGTGTAAGTTAGGATATCCTACTTAGGGAGTAATCTCTTAAATTATATTTTTCGGGCTCCTATTTCGATTAGTCTCTTTGTATTTTTAGGATTATTTAATTATGCTAATACCGACTAGATGCGAGTGTCGTAGAAGCTATACGGCAATAATCGTCTTTCTTTAATAATTTATAGGTAGAAGTCCTTAAGGAGAAATCGTTAAATCTTTAAGAGGGCAAATTAAGTTAATTCAGTTATATTATATTAATCTTATGTGTGTAATTAAATGCTTCCTCCTTTCCCTTACCTTTTATACGCCTAGGTTATGCTAGTACGTTATATAACCCTCTTTTTCCCCTTTATTAAATAGGGGGGAGAAATGCCTTGCTAAAATCCTCCCTAGCGCCCTTCTATCTCTAATAAAGGCGCGACTAATGTTAGGACTTTTTAGCCTTGCCTCTTCCTCTATGCCCTCGCGTTTCGGGCATCTTTCCTATCCTAAGTGCTCGGTCTAGCTAAGTCTCGCTCGACCTCGTTATATATCTTAGTCTATGCTTCGACTCCTATAATCCCTAGGGGCATTAAGGAAATAAACTAATTCGCTCCCTCCTTTATCGCCTAGACTCTTTTATACAGTCTAATTGCTTTGCTTAGTGACTCCCGGAGACTAAGGGTTATCGCTAGACTAGCCGTTCCTAGTCGGCCTAAGCTATTGCATCCCTGCTTATCTTCGATATAGTTCTTATATATGCTTAACCCGTCGACACTTATAATAAAGACCTTAGCGATTCCTTTCTTAAAAGAGGTTATTCGGTTAAAGTCGCTCCGTATTCCCTATCTGCGTTTCTAAAGCGTGCTTAGCTTCGCTAGTCCTTGCTTAGGAGGGATAGGTGTCTTTGCTCGTAGGCTAGGTGTAATAGTCGGTCGCGAGGTTAAGGCGATAACCTATATCCGTAGGGGTAAATCGATGACTAGCGTAGGTAGAGAAGCATAAGGTAGGCTAGCGAATTAGGCTCGAAAGGCGCTTCCTATACCGCTTAGTATCCCGCTTAGCTTAGACAATAGGGATAAGTCCCTTAATGTCGAAGCTTAAAGGGAGATAACGCTTATAGCGAGTTCCTTAAGTCGTTCTCTCTATATCTAGCGTCTATTATAGAGGCTTTAGATCTCCTAAGGAATCTATAGGCGCTAGTCTACTGCTCGTCCTTAATGCTAAAACTTAATTACGAACTAGATATTAATTAAGTCGGGTCCGCTATAGATAAGCCTAGAATAATTAAAGATCCTTACTATAGGGATTCCCTCGATAGGGCATAGTCCTCCTAGTAATATTATGATTTAATCTTAATATACGTATTTAAATCCTCTTATCTAGGTCTTTAGTCGGTAGAGGGGTCTAAATCTAAGCAGGCTTAGGTCTTTAATCCCTAATTTATTTCCTACTATAGCGCATAGGGTTATTATTGTCTATGCTAAGCTTACTTCGTAAGTATCGGGTTCGTCTTTTAGGAAGAATCCCTAGTCCCTATAAAGGAATTCGGGGACCTAGTAGGGTTACTCCTTTAAGAAGTAGTTAATCTATATAATCTTAACGCTTAGGTATACCTTTAGTAGGAACTTAAATAGGATCCCGATAAGGCCTCTTACTTAGTATTAAATTATCGTAAGGGCAAGATATCCGTATTCCTAACCGAGTTTTTACTCTATCGTCGGGATGCTAGTAAAAGCGAATAAATATAGGTATCCCGTCCTATATAGCAGCTGCCGCTATACTCGTAAGAACCTATATAGTCGAGGTCGTCGTCTACTTCGCAAGGCGTTAAAGATAATAAGTTAGCTCTCTCGCCTATCCTATAAAAACCCGATTTAATATATACTATTATAGCCTTCGGCGTTAGTAAAGCATACTATGCCGACGATATAACGTCTTTTAAATGCAATGTTCGTAGCGTTAAAGGATAGCTAGCTAAATATTAGTATTTTCTTTCCTTCGTAAAGTCTATAGTAAAGGCCTAGGTTGCGGTCTAGCGCGGCCTTCCTTAGGATCTAGTTCTCGTCTATATAGATTATTATAGGTTGGTCTATTATAGCTACTGTACCTTCTACCCCTTTAGTAATATCTCGCAGTATCGTAGTAAAACCACCGTCTTCGGCCTATTCTTTTCGGCTTACTTATATAAGGAAATTATATACCTTATTTATATATTAATGCTAACGGCTTTTGCTTTTATAAAACCTATTTATCAGGGATATAAACTAGTAGGTCTTCTTTACTTCCTCTCGGGTTATTTTATAGTCGCTCTTAGCTTATCGTAGTCTTCTTAGCTAATTTTGTCTATATAAGAACTATATTAGTTAACTCCCGTTATAGGCTTTAACCCTTATCTAGTCGACTATTGTTTCTTCGTTAGGGCTATAATACTTCCCTACGCCTCCTTTAATATAGACTTTCCTATAGACGCCTTTAAGAGGCATTCCGATGTCTCCGGTTAGCCTTCTATAGAAGGTAGTCGCTATATTTAAAAGCTTATTAGCTTTGCCTAGTGCTACTACGTGCTAGTCTATCGCTATTCGTCGATTAAATAGTCTATATTGCAAAAGGAAGAAAGCAGGTATACGTAGGCAAAATAGGGGTTTTCTCGTAAGGAGTGCCTTCTAAAGCGCGCGTTATCTTTTAAGGTGTTAGGTTAAAAGCTTTACTACATAGGCTTAGTGGCTAATCGTTCTATCGTCTATAATCCTTTAAATCCCTTTCTCTTCCTTAGTTTATCCGCAATTAGTCTTTATCCGATCTTTATTTTCCTTACCCTTAGGCTTATCCGATCGTAAATTTTCCCTCTTTTATTTCTTCTTCCTTTATTTTTTAAAGCATCCTTATTTTCGCGACTATACCTATCGACGTATCTTTTTTAAAGGCCGAAGGCCTTTTAGATATCCTTAAGCTTTCCCTTACCTCTCTTAAACCCGAAGATTTCTTAATAAGCGTTCTTTTATCGTAGAACTATCGTATAATAATCTTTCTATAATGCCTTAAGTATTTTATAGTAACGAACTATTTAATCCTTTAAGTCTTAGTCGTCTGCTAATTCGTAGTTGCAATAGATTTATAGTTGCCTAAGGACGTTTATCCGCGGCGGTTATAACCTTAGACACTAAGGCTTCCCGATCTATATCGAGGTCGTTATTCGCCTTAAGATCCTAAGTCGAGCGCCGGACTTCGTTAAATCGGATGCAAAAGGTAGGAAGCCTTTAGAGTACCTCCTTAATACCTTCCTTAGACCTAAGGATTAAGCCTTATACGAGAATCTTATTAAGCGTCGTCGCATCGTCTATATTCCGGCCGAGGTAGCCTATCTACGCGGATTTTTCTTTTCCTAGCTTTCGGGAAAGAGGCCCGAGTATATACGGGCTTTCCTTATATTATTATTTATGACTAAAAACCCTTATATATATAATAGGTATCTATTAACGTATCGATCGACAATTACCTCTACGAATAAATATATAATATTTCCCTTTTATAAATATGTCTTTTTAAAGGGCGTATTAAGTAGTTTTTGCTTAAACTATATATAGAGTGCGTCGAAGGCTCTTACTTACAGCTAGCGGCTTTTGCCCGGATACTAAGGTAGAAATAGGGATAGTAACTCTTCCCGTCTTACGGGAAGAGAAGAGTGCAACCTTCCTAAAGGCAGCGGGCTAATATACTACCTAAAGTACCTAAGCGACTATAACGCTCCTCGTCTTCTATTTAACGATCTAGACCTATTCGGGCCGGCTATAAACTTAAAGGAGGCTAACGGTTAGGGTAAAGGGACGCCCGCGACTCCCTTTAAACGTCTAAGGGGAATAGGCTCTTTAAACCTTAGCTAAGGTCTCGTCGATGCTCCCTCTTATCGTATTTCGGTTAGCTCGTTATTTTTCGTTTTTCGGGTCTTTCGCCTTTTATATTGCTTCCGCGGGAACCTCCTCTATAACTAAGAAAAGACGTCCTCGTCCGATCTTAGTTACTATAGTCTCTCTACTCCTTTATAATTAAATGCTTTAGAGCTCCTATATATAGATCCCTCTTATCTTTCGTAAGCTAGGGAAGTCGTACTTCGATCCTTTAGTTAGGTCCCTTTTTCTACGTTCTTATATAATTATCCTCGTATCCTTAGTCTTAATCTTATATTTCTTTATTTTAAGGTCTTAATATTATTTAATCTAATGCTTTTCTGCTAAGTAAAAGAAGTAGGTCGTCTATATCGTCCGTCTATTTATCTTATCTTTTCCTCCCTAAGTCTAATTTATCCTATAGTAGCTATCCGTCCGTAGACGAAGACTACTATCCTATTTCGTCCTTTACGAATTTCTTTAAGTACTTGCTAGGTATCGTCTTATTAAGTATTATACCGTCGAGTGTTTTAATCCTATAGCTCCCGGCTACCTTCGCACGGGAGATTAGTCGGAATAGGCCTAACTACCTTATCTAGTGTTTAGCTTGCCTCCCTAAGTTATTTAATCTTCTAACATCGAATAAAAGGACTAAGTTGCTAGGTCGTAATTCGTCCTTACGTATTATATATTTATTTACCTTATTAATCCGGATAGTAAGTCGTTTCCTATATTTTTCGACTCTTTCTTATGCTTTAGCCACGTCTTTCCCCTTTCTTTTAAGCACTCGCAAGCGTGCTTCGAATAAAGACTCCTCCGTAGTAATCTTATCTTAGTCGATAAGTCGCTAGGTCGGATGTTCTACTTTAAGAGGTAAAATAGGATCCTAACCGTAGATTAAATAGAAAGCCGATATACTATATACATTTCGGATAGCGGTATAGTCTATAAGAATAGCTTAGTATAGGTATTTTAGCCATTTTCCTCTTTCGTTAGCTATCTTCGTAAGGGCTAATATTAATCTTTAGTAGCCGTATTCGACGACTGCGTTAGCTTTCGGGTTATAGGCAGAGGTCTATATAACTTTTAAGCTAAGGTCTTCGAGAATAAACTTAAAATCCCTTTTTATCTCCGGTCCTTTATTAATTATAGCGTAGAGCATTACGCTATACCTATAAATTAAGGATAAAGCAAACTTTATTATAGCTCCTACCGTAATTTCCTTAACTAGTATCACTTCGACCTATTTAGTAAGTTTATCTTAGGCTTTTATTAAATAAGCGTATCTATAGTCTAAGGGCATATACTAGCTATTAAAGTAAATCTTACTCATTAGGTGGCTAAGAGCTATAGGTATAGACAATTCCCTTAGTCTCGTAGGTATAAAGCTCTAGCAATCCTTATATATCGATATAGCCGTATAAACGTCGTTCTAAAGAGAAGTCTACTAATATCTACT
The DNA here is from genome assembly GCA_012934285.1 of Ophiocordyceps sinensis. Taxonomy (NCBI): domain Eukaryota; kingdom Fungi; phylum Ascomycota; class Sordariomycetes; order Hypocreales; family Ophiocordycipitaceae; genus Ophiocordyceps; species Ophiocordyceps sinensis. The sequence goes on from JAAVMX010000004.1 coordinate 11,256,465, forward strand.
ACGAATATAGTCGTAGGTGACTTATCGTCCTTTATAACCTATCTATACGTAATATTTCGTTATAATTCGTCGTTGCTTAGCTTAGTCGGAGACTACTAATGTAGGTCTTCGGTCTATCCGTCTTAGTAGTCGCTAGAGTTTTCCGTCTTCGATATAGTAGTTTAGGCTTCTTATACGTAGTCTCTTATAAGCTTATTCATTATAATTAATTAGTCTCTTTATTGTTTAAAGGAACTCTACAACTACGTATAGTTTAAGGGGATATCGAGGTCCCTTTAGATAAACTATATTAAGATATAGATAGACGAAGTCTTTAACGTCGCCTTTAAACATCTTTTTAACGATATTAGAGGGTCCTTCCGGCTTTCGTAAGAGCCTATTAGCAACGCTATTCTTTTTCCCGACTATATATCAGACCGTAAAGTCGAAGAGGAAAATATAACTAATCTAGCGGGTGACTAACGCTCTAGGCATATCTTTAATAGCGCCTTTTAATTAATTAACTAAGACCTTTGCGTTAGTCTTAAGGATAAAATACACGCCGTAAATATGCATTTTAAGCCGTCGTAGAGCGTAAAGAATAGCTCTATACTCTCTTTTCTTAGCATCGTATTTTGCTTCGGCGTTATTCTATATGCCGCTCTCGTACCGGACTAGTCTTCGTTTTCTATCGACAATTTGCATTAAAACAGCTCTTTAAACAATAAGGCTAGCGTCGTATATAAGGATAATTTCTCCTCTATCTAGTCCGATGTCTAAGGACACTAAGAATATAGGGTCTATAATAGCATCCTTTAGCGCCTCTATCGCCTAGTTCCATAGTTTGCCTTAATTCTATAGTGCTTCTTTTCTTAAAAGGTCGGTTAAAGGCTTTGCTATAATAGCGAACTATTTAATCTATATTCGGTAGTATCCTACGATGCTAAGGAAGGCTCGTATATACGTCGTATTATAGCATTTAGTCTATTCTTTAATCTTAATGACCTTTGCCTCCCTAGGACTTCTTCCGTTCGTCCTATAGATATAACCTTTAATCTTAGTCGCTTTTTAATAGTACTTAGATCTTCCTCCGGCTATTATATAGCCTAATAGTTCGATATTAACGAGGACTCGGTCTAGGTTAATAAGGTGCTTAAAAACATACTTCCTAACTCTAGGGGCAACTTCCTCGTCGTTATAGGTAGTCTCTAGTCCCTTAACCCTTATATCGTCTACGAAGTTCTTGCTAATATTAGGGAATAAGTCTCTAAGGATTCTCTATATAATTCGGGTGAATTATCCTACTAAATTAATAGCTCTCTATAGCAGCGTGCATATACGTAGAGTGCCTAAAGGGGTAGTAAAGGTAGTTATATCTCGGCTTCTAATGTTAAAGGGCACTTAATTATAACTAGAGAATAGGTCTAGTAGCGATAGGATCTTACACATCGAGAAGTAGTCGCTAAATTCATCCGTACTTAAAGGAGGATTAGCGTCCTTAATTATAATCGTATTTGCTTAGGTAATCAAATTAATTAGTCGTAGGCCTCCGTCTTTCTTTACAATAAGGAAGAAGGGGTTCCTATATGCTCTATAGCTCTCTTTAAGGATACCGCTTTCTAGTCTAACCTATAGGATATCGATAACCTTCTTTTCTATTGCCCTTAGGATCGGGATTATCGATGCTTACTATACGTTATATTCTATTGTCTTAATAATCTAAGGAGGAGCGACTAGCGGGTCTACCTTACCTCTTTCCGTAAAGTTCTATAATAGTGCGGCTTCCCTATTAAATATAATCTAATTAAAGATAGCAATTTCTTATTTCGTTAGGAGGTCGTTAAACTGCTTATAAATATCTTTAAGTCGTTCTAGCGTAAGCCTCGTCCCCTTTTCTATATTAGAAAACTTTCCCGTTATTTAACTATAGTATCTAGCGTTCTTAATTTTGTTTTTAGCTTCTTCCTACTTAATCTTTCTCTAATTAGTATCACCCGTCGGAACTATCCCGTTAGACGGAATATTATCTAAAGGGTTAATTTCATCGCTTTTTCTTTTAAACATTATATTAACCTATATATCGTATATCTTTATAGGCTTCTTTCTTCTAGTCTATACCTAAATCTTCTACATTTTCCGGAATTTCCTTTATGTCTTTCTTATAGTCTTTCTTAGCTTTATAGTCGTCTTATTTATTATTACTTTTAGAATTTCCTTAGCGGTTTCCGATCTAATCGAGAGAAGAGCTTAATCCTCTTTATTAGTAATAAGTTACTACCTAATTAGAGCTTATAACATAGGTATAGGTGTCTATCGCCGTATCCCTCCTCTATAACTAAGAATCTCGCCTCCTAGCGAGGTAAGGACAGTCGGCAAAGATTAAATTAGATAGGAAACCGTTAACCGTTAATAGGTCTATATAGATATATAATTCGAAGCATAAGAAATAGGAGAAAAATTTTCGCATCCTTATATTCGGGAACACCTTCTGTATTAGAATCCTTATTATTATTAATATCTTTATCTTTAGGAGCACCTTTTGCGTTAGAATCCTTATCGTTATTAGTAAAAGCGGCCGGTCGGAACTTATTATACCGTCCGTTAGTTATAATAACATTTGTCTAGACAACCTTCTTATTAGCTACGGAAGAAACCTCCTATCTAATAGCGCCGGCCGTAGGAGCGATAATTCTAACTATTCCTATCTAACACCTAATATATATATCTCCGTTCTTTAGAGTATAATTAAATATCGCCCGGGCCGTCCGGATAAACGGTATGCCTAGAATAAGAGGAACGAGAATATAGTTTAGCGCGATAAAGAACGTAATTAGAATCTACGTTAAGCCTATATATAACTCTATCTCGACCTCCTTAACTATTTCGATAGCCGCGCTAGAGTATAACTTAATCGTTGCCTTCGTCGTGCTAATCTTTAAGCCGTAGGATTATGCGTAGTGCTTGCTAATAAGATTACCTTTAGACCTAGTATCTAAAAGTGCACTAAAGGGCCTCGACTTTCTTCCTCTTAGCCTAATTTAAATATATAGTAAGTCTTATATCTGCCTTAGCAGACGGTAGGGAGTTATTATACTAGTCGCGTTAGTCGCGAAGGTTTACGGCGCGAATATAGCTTCGTTAGGCTCTAGGAAGTCGTCTATTAATAAATAGACGTTATTTATTAAGTAGTTATCGTCGTAAGTATAGTCTAAATCGTTATCTTTTAGACTAAACGTCTCCTTATAACTAAGGAGAAGGTCTAATATATTAGACGTCTCCGACGGCGGTTGTATAAAAGTCGCTAAAGATAGCGCAGGGAACGAAGGCGATAAAGGCGGCCGAGGATAGTCCTATAAACTCGTATCCGTCTATATTATAAGTGCGTCTATATTAGGCCGAGGGCCTATAGTAAGTTCGAGCCTAATTCCTTTAATAGTCTTAAAGACTAGGTCGTTTAGGTCGACGCGGTCTTATAGGTTCTACGAAACCTAGTCTATTATATCGCATAGATAACTTCTCTACGCATATACTATAACTATATTAACGGTGTCTAAAGTATATACGCTTATCGCGTCGGATATAAGGGTAGTAGTCTCTAAATTTTCTTCTTAAACTAAAGTCGTCGTATATAGCGTCTAAAGACGTTATACGTATTAGCTATAGAGTCTATTATTGTCTTACGGGAATACGTAAGCGCTATCTTACGGGGATACGTAGGCGCTAGTCCCTTCTTCTTCGTCCGCTTCTATTATAGTTCCTATTAAGTTAAGGTTAATACTTTTATTTAGCAAGCGCTAGACGAACAATAAGTCTATTTAATCGAGAAAAGAGGCTTTTAATACTATAAGAGGATCTTAGTATATAAGATTAAATAGTTCAGGTTAGTAATAAGATAAAGATAGTAGTCGAAATATAGTTATTCTATCGTAGTCGTCTTAAAGTTTAACTATAGGAATTAGGTGCGTAATAGAAGGCGTGTTTATTAATATAGTCGGGTTAATAGTCCTTATATAGAAATACCTCCTCGACGATAGTCGTTACTATCCGGTTGCCTTCTTTTTGTTAAAGCACTCTACTTAAGAGTATAATTACGAGATCTACGATAAGGAACTCCTCGCGATTATAAAATCTCTCGAGGAGTATCGCCCCGAGCTTAAGGGCCTACCTAAGTTTAAGATAGCCTTAGACTATAAGAATCTTTAGTATTTTATAACTACGAAGCTCTTTAACTAGCGATAGGCCCGCTAGGCCGAATTCCTTAGTCGTTTTAATTTTAAGATCGTCTTCTAGCCCGGCTCTTAAGCTATTCTCCCCGACGCCTTTAGCCGCCTGCCTGGCTCCCGCCCTCTCTCCCTTACCGACCGAGCCGACGAGAGGATTAACTATCGATATTAGGTTATCCTCCTTAAGTCTAAGGTTAATGCCTCCCTCTACCCCGATACTACTACCGCCCTTAATACCGTTAAGGAGTCCGATTCGTTTATAAATATAATTTATAAATATAATTCCGACTGCCTCGACCTCTACGCCCTTAACGACTCCGAGCCGATCGATAACCTTATCGACCGGGCTTATTCCTCCTCCCCGCTTATCTCTACTATTCGAGTAGCTCTTTAGTCCCCTTAGCCCCGCTAGCCTTACCCCCTTCGAGCCCCCCTCCGCTCGATCCCTAAGACCGCTCTCTCTAAGGTCTAAGGCCGGTTCTATTTCTAAGGCCGGCTCTTCGTTCCCCCTAACGACGCCTTAATTCTTTAGATCCTCGTCCGCGCTTATACCTCCCCCCTTACCGGCCACCCTAGACGTACGAAGACTACTAGCCTCTACCGCCGGTCTTATATCTAGCCTAGCATACACAAGTCTATTTCTAGCTTCGTGCGGAACTATTATACGTGCCTACGCGTTAAATCCCCTCGTTCCTCCCCTTAAGGCCTACTCTAGCCCTTAAGTATTCCCTTCGCCCTATAGACCGATATATCCGTCGATTTTATTACCGACCTCCCTATCTACCGCCGCAACCGCGTTAAGTTTTCTAATATCCTCGTTATCGTCGACCGCCTTACGAAAATACGCTACTACGTTCTAATACCTTCGATAACCGTTAAAGACGTTATTAACGTGTTTATTTCCCGCGTTTAGTCCCTCTACGGCACCCCGGCCTCTATTATTAGCGACTATAGCACTTAGTTTATTTCGGCTTTCTAGTAGTAGCTTAGTCGTCGCCTTAGTTGCCGCCTTTACCCTAGCTCCGCCTACTACCCTTAGACCGACGGTTAGACCGAGATCGCGAACGCTTAGATAGAGGTTTACCTTTATTATTATACTACCTACCTTTAGGACGATTAAGTCGACCTCCTTCCTTTCGCTAAGTTTACTACTAATAATTAGGTCTCTAAATCTACCGGCCTTTCCCTTTTCTTCGCTAACTATAGCTTCTACCTAAAGCTTAGCACCGAGCCCTTTAGTCCCCCCCCGCCTAGCATAACCCCCTAGTAGCGGAAGGAATACCTCTACGGTAACGCGCTCGCTTCCTATCTCTAGCGTATCTCTAACTTCCTCCGCGATACGATCGAGGATGCTTAAGCCACTTAGGCTCGCTACGCGGACGCCCGGCGGACTCCCGCCCTAGCGTACTAGCCCGGCGATATAGTATTCCTTAGCACCCGCTAGATCTAGACCCTCCGCCCTATAAAGAAGCTCGACTATAAGCGGGAGGGCCTATATAAAGTCCTTAAGGTATATAAGACGGCGTATCTTCTTCGCCTCCCTAAGGGCAGCCGCCTTTACCTTGTTTTTTATTATTCCCTCTTTACTAAAACCTAAGAGCCCCCTTTGCCTAGCTAGTCGGAGCTTAACGTCCGGCCCGCCGATAACGGCGTTCTCCTTTCCCCTAGCGACGACGACGGCGATAACGCATACCTTAAGTAGGAGTTTTCTTCTATCCTTACGTAACGCTAATACGCCTTTAGGAAGATTAAGTATCGCGTTTAATAGCGTTATAGCCCCCTTATATAAGAGGACTCCTTCTGCCTTAACGGCTGCTAGGACGACCTTAAGGCTTTTTACGCCCTTAACCCGACTAAGCTTAAACCGGCCTTTTATACGGCCTTCCTTATATCTTCCCCTTCGCTTAAGTAATAATAAGTATAATTTATTAATATAATTTACGTTACGACGGCACGTATTAGTTTCTTAGTTTTGCCCTTTATTTCTTTCTATTTCTCTCTCGTTCTATATTAGGCCCGCTTTTAGGGCCGATTAACATAGATTTCCTTCGTTTTTATTAGCCTATTAACCCTTTTAGGCGTTTAAGTCGAACGCCGATTTAAGGGGGATATACTATCACGGTGTTAGGTTATATTATATATCATCCTACGTAACCTCTACATCGTATATATAGACATTTAGATCTAGTTTATAGCTATGTCCCTTCGTGGATTAATAACAATCATATACCCCCCCCTAAGCTCGTTCTCTTACACGAACGTAATATAGAGAATAGCTTCTCTACGGTCTTAGGAGGGTTATATAACGTATAACTAAATTCTAAGACACTACGGTATACGTTAAGGAGAGTAGTGCGAAGGGGGAGGTCTCCGGCAAACTTTAATCCTAGGGCGCGTTAATAGCGTTATAGCTTATAGAAAGGGTCTATAGGACTTCCTATTAAATCTTATTAGAATATTCTACTTAGAGTTTCTTAAATATTTATAAGGGAGCAAATATCTCCCGAACTAGATATCGTATAGGTATATAATAATATGCATAAAATCCACCGTTTAATATTGCATAACATACTTGTGTCCCAGTTGCATTAGCTAGTCGGGGTGACAAGATAAAGGAGTTATAGCATAAGGTGTGGGTGCTAAGACAGATACGTCGGTACTCACATGTCTCGCTTAGAACTACCCTCCATTCCGCAACAATAACTCCGCGACAACGGTGCAACATATCGGCAATATCTTATGCGCGTTCTTTTCGCCGGAAATGGCGCTATCAGACGGCACAATAAGCCAATTGATATGTACCCTGGTTCCCAAGATATTTGGCTATAAGAAGGCGCCGATATCCCCAGCTAGACAGACTATCACTAACAATTCAACAACCGCTTTCTCTCTTAATTCTGCTCTAATCTTCACACTTCTTGCATCTCTATAATCCTCTACCATTAGTCTTCATCTTAATCTCTTATTAGTTATAATCCCTACCGCTTCCTAAGCTCTAACAAATTGCTTTACCTAGAGCCTTACTCTACTCTTCCGGATCACTCGGCTGCACTATATATACCGCTAAATCAACTCATTCCTACCTTTTCAGGCCACTTGCCTTCTCACGCTACACACGGTTTGCCTAGATTACTAGCTTCTTAGTGTTTTTTCCCTTTTTTCCCCTATTACCCCCGATTTGCCCTTAGGACCCCCCCTCTTAAAGTCTGTTTCCTATACTTAAACCCTTCTTTAAAAATCTTGTCGAAATTCCTTCGCCTACTCCTTCCTAGCCTATTTCCACCGAATATCTGCCGAATTTTCTCCGGTATCTTCCCGCTACGCAAAACTCAATAAAACACAAAAACACTAACAAATACTAATACTACTAACAAAAAAACATCATAGCCAGCTTTAAGGATTACTCTTTCTCCAAGCTTAAGGGGAGCGCAAACTACTCGTCCTAGTCCCTTATGATAGAGTCTGTGTTTATTAGGGAAAAGCTTGCTTAAGCTATTCTCGATTAGGGACATAATAAGTCCTCTAAATGCCTCGCCCTTATAAGGCTGATGATTAATGATAGGCCTCTGTCCTAGATAAAACACCAGGCTTCTGCTAAAGCCGCTTAGGAGGCTCTTAAAACCCTCTATAACCCCGTGAATTTCACGTCTAATTTCCTACTAATAAAGGAAGTGTTTAATACTAAGATAGAAGGGTACTCTTCCATTGAAGATTACCTTAACAAGGTGAAAGAGCTCTTTAATAAGCTTAACACTCGGGAAATCCTTATCCCTAAGATTATTATAATCACCTGGATTTTAGAATCCCTAAATAGCTCGTTTTCGAGCTATATAATTAATATAACGTAGACCCTACGGGTCGATGCCTTAGCCTATACGCTTAAGTCCCTGTCCTCCTCTTTAATCGATGAATTTAAGAGGACTAAGGCGCTTAATAGCGGTAAGCAGTTGTTCTATTCGAATAATAATAAAAACAATAAAGTACCGGTTTGCTCTTGCTGTAAAAAGCGAGGCCATATAGAACGAAACTGCTTCTAGAAACCAGAAAATAGAGATAAGGCTAGAGCTGCTGGCTTTATACTAAGAAATAATACGCCCTCTTCGAATTCGAATCCGAAGAAATACCAGCCAAGAGAGCCAAGGGACTATACCAACAGAAATCATAGGAGGCCGACCCCTATTCTGCACTCTCGGGAGAGTTCTTAGTCCCCTCGCCCTACTGCTCGCATCTCTCGACCTCGGAAGAGAAAGACGCCGTCTCGAAAGACGCCTTCTCGAGATACCTCTTCTAAAGCCTCTCGAAAGGTTATAGTTATAACGGATTCGGGCTCGGGTATTATAAGTTTTTTCCTGTCCCTTTATACACTCTTTATATCCTTTATACTCTTTATACCCTCTATACCCTTTGTCATCACTCTATAACCCGTCACCGTATAAAGATACCCTTCTCTATACCCCTATAAAGGCAAGATCTAAGTCTAATAGAAAACAAATAATAGGACCTTTAAAGCCACTTCTTTCTGCAATCTCGAGAGTTGTTTTAAGGGTTGATAAGTCTGTTATACGGATGGGGAATTTTTATAATTTTGTGTTTAACACTAGGGCTACGAGGCATATAGTTTCTAATAAATCCCTCCTCTCTAATTATAAAGATATCTATACAACTGTGACCTAGGGAAAAGCCTCTTCGATTGTTGTACGAGGGGCTGGGGATCTTGTTTTTAAGTTCCCTGATAATACGCAATAATATACATTAAAAGACTGCCTATATATACCCGAAATCGGCATAAATATAATGAGCTAGTCTGCTATGAAAAACACATATGCTCTTATAGGCCCAGACTCTATATCTCTTCTCGATAAAAATCTTAAACAATTAATATCAGGCTTTGTTAAAAACGGCCTATACTATATCCCTCTAGAAATAAAGAAAACTCGCTTTCTTTTTAAAAATAAGATATATAACATCCGGCATAGTCCGAAAGAAACGGTTGAAAATACTATACAAAAACCCTTACTAGATAAACAAGATAAAGATATTAAAAATAAGTCTATATAAAATAAAAAGAAGGTAGATTTACTACTTTAGCATAAACGCTTAGGTCACCTTAGCTATAAATCCCTATACCGATACCTCCGTAGACTATACCTAGACATATCCGTAGACTAAAAAGATATTATAGCTATAAAACAATGCGAAGCTTATATACAAGCCAAACATACCGATAAGAAAAAGAAGACTCCCTCGAAATAACGATATCTCTTTCTCGATAAAATAAATGTTAATATTTAGGGCCCTATAAAGGTCCCTACATACGATAAATTCAGATACTTTATATCCTTTCTTAATACTTATTCTAGGTATCTAAGAATATACCTTATAAAAGATAAAGCCGAAAGCCTACCAAAGTTTCTAGAGTTTAAATTAGAACTCGAAAACAATAAAGATAATATTAAAATAAAAGAGGTCTTCTTAGACAATGCAAAAGAATTTCTATATAATATTAAACCATATGCCTTAAAAAAGGGTATAATATATAACTTAAGTCCGCCGTATACACTATACTCAAACGGTAGAATAGAACGTATAAATAGAACGATACTTAATAAAGTTAGGTCTATGCTTTATACGGCTAAACTACCTAAATATCTTTAGGGAGAAGCTGTTTTAGCAGCTAGATATATATATAATAGATCCCCCCATACTGCTTTAGGATATATATGTCCTCTAGAAAAGAAGAACAATATAGCCCTTTCTATAGAAGATATAGAGAAAATCCGTATTTTCGGAAGTATTATATACTATAAAAATAAAACCCCAAGTGATAAACTAGATATACGAGCTTATAAAGGAATTATAATAGGCTATAAAGATACAGCCTATAAAATATACGACTATAGCAGAAAAAAGGTCGTTATCTTCAAGGATATAACTATATTAGAAAAAAACTTCTTAAAAAACAATGAAACCTTTAATTTTAATACTATACCTTCGCTAAATAAAATACCAGAGAGGCACCTACGGTCCTCTATAGATATAACTCCTAAACATACTAATAATATACCCTAGAATGATCCAAATTATATAACCGATAATATACCCTTGGATTATAATCCTAACAATATTAATAATATATTAGATAATATACCTATGCGCTAGGATAATAATAATAAGGATTAAAGAATTCAGGTTGAAATACCTAAGAAGCCGGCTGAATTCTATAACGAATATAAAGAATACCCGATACATGTTTTATTAAATAATGGTAATATAACCCTTCTATATGCTTTAGAAGGTAGTAATCCTATAGAACTAAAAACCTATAAGCAAGCTATAAACAGCAACGAAGCTATACACTGGGATAAAGGCATGGTTGCTGAGATACAATAGCTTATAGATAACGATACTTGGGAAATAACCGAGCTACCCGAAGGCCGGGAAGCCCTCGGAAGCCGATGGGTCTATAGAGTTAAAAAGGATAACGAAAATAATATAAAGAAATTCAAGGCCCGACTTGTAGCTTTAGGCTATAAGCAGATATATAGTCTAGATTATATAGAAACCTTTTCTACTACAGCAAGACCTAAGTCTATAAGGCTCTTATTAGTATAGGCTGTTTCGAATAACTAAAAAATTATGCAGTTTAATATAAAAAATGCCTTCCTACATGCAGAAATAGACACAGAAACCTATATTCTTATACCTAAAGCTTTTATTGATATAATACTAAAAGCATGGTTTAATAAATATAAGAAAACAAAATATAGAGGTATGACTTACTTAGACTATCTTAATAAACATAAAACGAAAAAGCTCGTAGCTAAACTAAGAAAAGCACTATACGGCTTAAAACAAAGTCCTTTACTCTGGTATAACCTATTAAAAAAGGTCCTTCATGAATTGGGTTTTTAATGCCTTCCGATAGACGAAGGGGTGTTTATAAATAGCACACTGAAAATAGCTATAGCCGTCTATGTAGATAATCTTCTGTTTTTTAGGCCTACAGAGCGTCTAATAACCTAAGTAACAGATAAAATAAATAACATCCTACCGATTGAATCGTTAGGAGAGGTAAAAGACTTTTTAGGATTATCTATACATATAAACAGAGATACAAAGGAATTATATATATCCCAAGCAAATTATACAAAGAATAAAATAAAGGAATTTAATAAACAAAATATAGGAACCTCTAATACACCTGCTATAAAAGGCGTGAAATTGAATAAATCAGGAACAAAAACCGCGTTAAAAAAGGACATACTCTTATACTAAATGCAAATAGGCTCTCTATTATTTCTAGCCCTTTTTACAAGGCCTGATATCTTATATACTATTATATCCTGCGCGAGATTTTCTTCTCAACTAGACTCTTCGCATTTTAAAGCTCTCGATGTTATATGGAAATATCTTAATAAATTTCCTGACCTTTGCTTATACTATAACTATAATATAACGGCACCGGATTTTCACTTTACAGCTTATACAGATTCTGACTGGGCTAATAACCTTATAGACCGACGATCGGTCTCTGGATACTGCTTCTTTATACGTAATAACCTAATAAGCTGGTCATGTCAAAAACAAAAATCTATATCGCTATCTACTTGCGAAGCGGAGTATATAGGCCTTAGAGAGGCTAATAAAGAGGCCTTATACCTATATAGTCACTTAAATAGCATAGCAAAAGAGTTGTCTATACCTATATTAAGAAAAGTCCCTTTAATATTTTCTAATAGCCAATCAGCGCTTAAAATAGCAAATAACCTGGAATCCTATAAACTTTAGAAACATATAGGCCTTGCTTATAATTTCACTCGTAATAGTGTCTAGCTAGGCGAGATAGAGGTCTTTTATATAAAATCTATAGACAATATTGCTGATATATTTACAAAAGAATTAGGGCATATATTATTTTCTAAATTTCGAGGTCTTTTAGGCCTTAAAAGGGATCCTATATATAAAGATAAATAGAGGTTTTTAGCTACTCTTTCTTATGCTTTCTTCTAGCTTTCCTCTATATACCTTTAGTTTTTTCCTCTATATAGGTTTGCTAAAGAGAATACCCTTAAAAGTTTTTCCCTTTATAAAAGGTTTTATAAAAAGGTATAAAACATAAAAGAGTTTTAAAGAATTTTCTCTATATAAATAGGAATTTTTCCTATAAATAGGTTTTTTAAATAAAGAGAGAGTTTTTATTTTTAGTTAGTTATAACAGACATTTATAAAGCGCACTTCTTTCTTATAAAACAAGTACCCTTTAAGAGAGGCTATAAGGGAGCAAATATCTCCCGGACTAGATATCGTATAGGTATATAATAATATGCATAAAATCCACCGTGCAATATTATATAACATACTTATGTCCCGGTTGCATTAGCTAGTTGGGGTGACAAGATACAGGAGTTATAGCATAAGGTGTGGGTGCTAAGACAGATACGTCGGTACTCACATGTCTCGCTCAGAACTACCCTCCATTCCGCAACAATAACTCCGCGACAACGGTGCGACATATCGGCAATATCTTATGCGCATTCTTTTCGCCGGAAATGGCGCTGTCAGACGGCACAATAAGCCAATTGATATGTACCCTGGTTCCTAAGATATTTGGCTATAAGAAGGCGCCGATGTCCCCAGCTAGACAGACTATCACCAACAATTCAACAACCGCTTTCTCTCTTAATTCTACTCCAATCTTCACACTTCTTGCATCTCTGTGATCCTCTACCATTAGTCTTCATCTTAATCTCTTATTGTATTATAGTTATTTAGTTTGTCTAATAGTATTAATAGTTTACTTTAGTATTAAAGCAAGCCTTTAGTAGATCGTAGGCCTAGCTAAACGTAAAGTCCTATTCTATATACTAGATATAGTACGTTTAGGCCCGACCTATAAGAATCCGTAGGAGGAGTACTTTAAGGTGCCTTAGCCGGGCTTTAACTATATAATATATGTCCGTAAAGATACGGACTTTATTATCGAGGATATCGTACGGCTCGCCTATATAGTTCTTGCTTTAATCCTATAATTTAACAAACCTTTATAGGAGGTTAGTGCCCGTCTCCTCGTTCGGAACGTTATAGAAGGGGACTATCGTATAGGCTGCTTTTAACGTTAAATCGACTTAAAGGATTCTATTAGAGAATTAATATAACGTTAGATAGACCGTTATTAGGGTTTAAGATATATTACGGAACAGAGGGGCCTAAGGGTTAGGAAACGTACCGGGCATTTAATCTCGTAGGTATAAGCCTAGATTAAAGGATATAGCACGTATAAAAGCCGGTAGGGCAAATAAAGGTTCTAGCGCAAAGGTAACTACTAGGGTAGATAGGGACGTAGAAGGGAGAGCTATAGGGTCGATAGTGCTATTACGAAGCTTACTGCGGGAGTAGTGCTTAGGACGTTAATATGCGCCGTTAGGGCCGCGTCTAGGATAACCGGGGAAGGAGGGTTAGTTATAGCGACTAGGGCCGCCACGGACGTGTTTCTTACGTACTTCCTAGTACGATCGTTATAAAATAATCACTAGGCTAGGGTAAGTTTGTCCTTAGGCTATATCGGGGAAATTTCTTGCCGCTAAAGCAGTAGGAATAATACCGTAAAGGTGCTATTCTTAATGCCGGTCTAGATTCCGCGGGTCTATAAGAAGGATTTAAGAGCCTTCTTAAAATACTTATCTGCCTAGTTATAAGTGGCTTCTATCTACCTATTAGAGTAGTCCTAAAAGTCGGTAAATAGATTATACATATATATTCGAGTCGGTATTAGTAATAATAAATCTAGCTATATAGGTCGTAACTGCTTTCTTATCTATATTATCGTCGGTGATATCTTTCCCCTAGAATATAATACTAGCTTTCTTATAGTATAAGCGAAAGATATTAATACCGTCTAGCTAACTAGGGAGGGGGTTATCTTTAAGCTTATCTACTTCTAGTATAGGACCGGGAGCGTTAGAGCTATCGATAGGGTTCGACATTATATAATAGTTTTACATAGGGGTTTATTAAACGGGGTTATAAGGGTTATTACGAAGGTTATCGGCTATATTAATAACGTACTATTGCTTAATATAACTTTTCTTCTTCTCGAAGCGAGATAGGATTAAATAAGAGCTAGGACAGAACTTATCGGCGGCTACTAAGAGCTAGCTATATTGTAATAGCTTCGTCGGCTCTAACTTACGCAGGTTCCCTATTCTTAGCATAAAGGATTATCTTTAGGCATAAGGAATAAAATCGCGAGGGATAAAGATCCGTTATACTTTCGACGATTAGGCTCTATCTCTTCTACCTTACTTATCTATAATTAATCGTTTGATTACTAGTTAGTATTAGTTAGTTAATAAAACAAAAGGGGGTTAAAAGCTAGTTAGTATTAGTCTATAGAAGCTATTAACTAAAAGGCGACGAATAGCCCCTTTATATAGGCAATAGCAGCGTACGTTATTAGGCCCGAAGCCGGATCTACCTATAGCTCTATAGGTCCTTAACGTAGCGAAGTTAGGGCTATAGCTATAAGGGTGATTGAGTTAATATAACGCAGTTACCCGCAATTATAGAGTCGGAAGGCAGGGATACATACATAATAAATAATGCATTTTAGCTTGGGGACTATTCGAGCATTAGTCGCTAACTAGTCCCCGACAACCCCTCTTAAGGCCTAAGGGTATATCCCTAAGGTCTTAATATATCTTAAAAGAGGGGCAAGCTATAGTCTTACTATAAGAGGGCAATCTTATTATAATAAAGGATTATTCGTGCTCTTAACTATCGTTCCTACCTTCCTAAACGTACCTTTAGTCTGCCTTTTTATAATTTCTAAATCTTTTATTTTTTAGTTACTTAAGAGCGATAGCGCCGCGCGGTAGGCGCGTTTTAAGACGTATAGACCGCGTAGGCCGAATAAGTCGTAGCGGCTATCGAGTCGCTAGCCTATCGCCGTTACCTCGCGTAACGGAACTAATATTAGATAAAGAGACTAGCTTACGAGAGGGCTATAACGAGCGTCTTCGGACGCTATCTCTAATCTTCTCGCTGCCTAAGGGGGCCCGATCTATCCCCTCGCAAAGTTAAACGTAAGCCGGGCCTTTACGACCTACGCCTCCGCGTATAGATATCTATATAGCCCTTAAAGCAAGGGCCGTAGAGCTCGAGGAGGAGAAGAGATTAAGAGATAGGATTACGGAACTTTAAGAGGAATTTTCGCAATAGGGTGACTTATTTAGTAAGGACTTATATAAACGTCGCCGATAGTTAACCGAATCGAGGGAGAATCGTAGTAAGGAAATTAAAATAAAAAGTATTCCTTAGTTATTTTAACCGACTAACCCTTAAAAACGTCTCGATTAGATTAGCGATTTTAAGGATGCCTTTATCGCTGCTTTACGTTGTTTTAAGCGCAATAAAAATAAAATCTTATATACCTTTAACTATATATACGTAGATTATAAAGTAAGGTAAAAGTAATACTTCGATAAAAAGCTCCCTATAGAGAGGGAATTAATTTATATTAACTAAGATAATTTTTATAATTAAACCCTAATTTTAATAAAAGATATTGTTAATTGCAAGACTCTTTTAGCTATATACCTATAAGAAGCACGCTAACGAGAGAGTTAGTCCCCCCTTGATTTTAGTCTTTACTTAGATTCCCTTAAGTAATACTTAGAATGTCCGCTAGAAAAAACTTATATAATTTGCTTTTTTATAAAATTGCGTCTTAATCTTTAGGACTAAATCTCTCTTTATTTAGCGTCTATTTAAGATAATACTTATAAGGAGATAGTCTAACTCGCTTAGCGCTTTTAGGACGCTCTTAGAAATAAGAAACGTCCCCTTAAGCTAGCTAACGATTAGTCGACCTCTACTCGAGGGGCAAAAGGCTCCCGTTCGATAGGCTATCGCTAGCGTAAAGGCTAAAATAGATCTACTAACAACTATTAAGATTCCGACGCCGCTAGATCGACCTCGAATAGTCGTAGAAACGGTCGTCGGCCGTAGGAACGGCCGAGGAAATAGTCGCAATAGTCGCAATAGTAGGAATAAATATAATAGGAATAGCTATAGTAATAACCGGGAGGAAATTCTTATAGAAACGGCGAAAGCTAATCCGGCATAATTATTTATTAGTATTATAAAAAGCTAGGCTATGTATAAGCCGATTGCTAAGCGCTAGCGAAAGTGAACCGAACCGTAGCCGATTTAAAGTTAATAAAGAAATAGGGAAACGCTTAAAAGTCGAAGTAAATGCCTCTCCTTCGACTAAGCTATAGGGATAGGTAGTTAAAAGACTACGTGCTATTAGAAACCTACTTAAGCGAATATCTTATAATATTATCGTTAATCTCGATTACGGTAGTAAAGTAGACCTAGTAGATATAAATTTTACTTAGAGAAATAGGTTACGATAGCTTCCTTTATCGACCCTTAGTTTAAAGGTAGTAGGGGATACGTATATAAGACGGTATAGGGTCTAGGAAGTCTCTATCTAACTTCGAGATAGTTATTATAGTAAAAAGACAATTACTCGCCCTTATATCGACGTCGATAACGGATTAAAACCTAACGACGCACCGGTTTTACTTAGTGTACCCGCACTTTTATAGGGATATATTTATCTCGTTTCTTTTTAGCGCGCTTAGTAGTATAAATCCTAGTAGTGTAGGGAAAGATAGGCATAAGGCAAAGGGTGCGTATGTAAGAAGAAGGATAATAATTGCAAGTAGCCCGGCATGCCCTACGAGCTGTAGGGCTGCCGGAGCCCGGACTATCTACTAATCCGTAGGCACCTAGTCGGTGCCCTGCCTCTGCGTATTATAATGCCGGCCCGAAAAACGAGCCCCTAGTATCCTTAGTAGAATAAAACAATAAACTAATTAAAAAGGAAAAAACATTTAGAATAACTTAACGCGACCCTTCTAATCTATGCTCCTTTACTCTATTCGTTACTATAGGATCTTTTCCTAACTAAATAATTAGATCGATATCCTTTAATCAATCGTAGTTAGGGTAGCGCTAGCGGAACGCGTAATACGCTTCGAGGCGAATTCTACGATTGCTTCCCGGGAAATAGCGCTAGCGGGGACCTACTAGCCGTAGGCGGCCCCCTAGCCCTTCTAGCGGACTTAATATTTAGTAACGGGGGTTTTTAATCGCCTAATGCGGCGCTTATAAGATTTAAGTATATACTTAAGCTTATAGTGCTCGTCGCCCTCGACTAAGGCGTTATAAAGATCTTACGCTACTTCGACCGCGCCGGGCTTATCTTCTTTAAAACAACCGTCGTGCGCGGGCTTTAAGTATTCTACTAAGATAACGGGATAAATTCGGATATAGGGAGGCAAATCTAGCTCTACGGCGAGGTTATTAACTATACGCTTAATAAAGAAAGGTCCCTCCCTCTATTAAGATTACTTTTTTATAGGTCGAGAAGGTTTATAGTAACCTTAATGTAGTTTAAGGTAGACCTTATTACCTGCCTAAAGGAGGATCTAATAGTGCTTACTATCGTAACGGCGTTTAGCTCCTATAGCCGCTAGGTCTATTGCGAAGCCGGCTTATCGTCTTACGACTTCTCGTAGATAAGGGAGATTATCCGCGATAGAGATATCGTCGGCCTCGAGAGGGGAGCGGAGGTCGTAACTAAAGATATAGTTATATATAGATATATAAGTGCTAGCGTTAAAAGCCGAATTTAGGTTTTATTATAAGGCAGGCAAAAGCAATTTCTAATTAAGGTCTCGGTCCTCGATATAGGCTATCCTTAACGCTATTTTAACTATCTAATTGCGACGTTCTACTAAGTTATTGCAATTTAAGTTCTAAAGGACCTTTAGAGCAAACGCTAAACTTTAGCATTAAAGCGCCTATCGCGATTATTAATAATAGTAGACGGTATTCCTTAATCCGTAAGCAGAAGGAGCCGAGAGAGGGATATACCTTAGTTTATCGTAGAGTACTTAGCGTTTCCGGGGATTAAAAGATAACGTTTGCTAGCTAAGCAGGTTACTATAAGCAGCTTATTAAAAGTTCGAAGCTAGAGATAGCCTAAGGCGAAGAGGCGGAGGATATAACAGGTATATCCGTAATAAAGTCTATTCTAATTAAACGCATAGGTTAAACTAAGGCCTAAATAGGCTTATAAGAGCTTGCGAGTAGCTAGCGGTCTATCTATTTTAGATAGTAAGCCTTATAGGCCGTAATAAATTTCTTAACTTTAGTAGTTAGGTTTTAGATAGAGTAGCACTTAAGGTCCTATAATATACGAGTAGTTCTAAAGTGATTTTTCGCGTCGTAAGCGGCCGCTAGGTTCGCCGAGTTATTATCTTTATTAAGAAATAGCATAAAATTTAGGTCCGGTATAACTATATAGACCTATGCCTTATTCCGGCACTTATGTAAAAGCTTCTACGGCTAGCGTAATAATACCTTAGAAAGTTAGTGTTGAAACTACTAAGCGCGCTTAAAAGGGACGAGATAAATATATTCCTAAGAAAGTGCGGGTATACTAAGTAAAACTAATGCATCGTCGGGTTTTAATCCGTTATCGACGCCGATATAAGGGCGAATGACTATCTTTTCCCTATAGCGACTATCTTAGAGTTAGATAGAAACTTCCTTAACTCTATATCGTCTTATAAGCGTGTTCCCGACTATCTTTAATCTAAGAGTCGATAAAGGAAGCTATCGTAGCCTTTATTTTCGAGCAAAATTATATCTACTAAGTCTATTTTACTACCGTAATCGAGATTAACGATAACCTTATAAGTTATTCGCTCTAATAGCTTTCTAATAGCACGTAGTCTTTTAACTACCTCTACTTATAGCTTAGTCGAAGGAGAGGCATTTACTTCGACTTCTAGGCGTTTCCCTCCTTCTTTATTAAATCCGAATCGGCTATAGTTTAGTTAGCTTTCGCTAGCGTTTAGCAATCGGCTTATATATAGCCTAGTTTCTTATAATACTCATAAATAACTATGCCGGATTAGCTTTCGCCGTTTCTATAAGAATTTCCTCCCCGGTTATTACTACGGCTATTCCTACCGTATCTATTCCTGCCGTTGCGAATATTGCGACTATTTCCTCGGCCGTTCCTACGAGCGTTATTACGACCGTTTCTACGGCTACTTAAGGTCGATCTAACGGCGTCGGAATCCTAATAGTTATTAGTAGATCTATTTTAGCCTTTACGTCGGCGATAGCCTATCGAACGGAAGCCTCTTATCCTTTAAGCCGAGGTCGACTAGTCGTTAGATAGCTTTATAGAGCGCTTCTTATTTCCTAAAGCATCCTAAAAGCGTTAAGCGAGCTAGACTATCTCCTTACGAGTATTATCCTAAATAGACGGAAAATAAAAGGAGATTTAGTCCCGAAGATCGGGACGTAACTTCGCAAAAAAGGAAAGTATATGAGTTTTTTCTAATAGACGTTCTAGGTATTGCTTAAGGGAATCTAAGTAAAGACTAAAATTAAGGGGGGACTAACCCTCTTATTAGCGTGTTTCCTATAGTTACGTAGCTAAGAGAGTCTCGCGATTAATAATATCTTTAATTAAAATTAAGTTCTAATTACGAATATTATCTTAGTTAGTGCGAAGCAATTCCCTCTCTATAAAGAGCTTTTCGTTAAGGTATCGCCTCTATCTCGCCTTATAGTCTACGTATATATAGTTAAAAGTATATAAGATTTTAGTCTTATTGCGTTTAAAATAATATAAAGTAGCGATAAAGGCATCCTTAAGATCGCTAATCTAATCGAGACGTTTTTAAGGGTTTATTAATTATAATAACTAAGGAATGTTTTTTTATTTTAATTTCCTTACTATAACTCTCCCTCGATTCGGTTAACTATCGGCAACGTTTATATAAGTCTTTACTAAATAAGTTACCTTATTGCGAAAATTCCTCTCGAAGTTCTATAATCCTATCTTTTAATCTCTTCTCCTCCTCTAGCTCTACGGCTTTTGCTTAAAAAGCAGCGAAAAAATTAGTAATAGCGTCTTAAGACGCTCGTTATAGCCCTTATATAAGTTAGTGTATTTATCTTCTAATATTAGTTCCGTTACGTAAGGTAACGGCGATAGGCTAGCGACTCGATAGCTACTACGACCTATTCGGCCCACGCGGCTTATACGTCCGGAAACGCGCCTACCGCGCGGCGCTATCGCTCTTAGGTAACTAAAAAAGAGAAGCTTTAGAAATTATAAGAAGATAGACTAAAGGTACGTTTAGGAAGGTAGGAACGATAGTTAAAAGTATAAATAATCCTTTATTATAATACGGCTGCCCTCTTATAGTAAGACTAAAGCTTACCCCTTTTCTAAAATATGTTAGGGCCTTAGGGATATACCCTTAGGCCTCGAGAGGGGTTATCGGGGACTAGTTAGCGACTAATGCCCGAATAGTCCCTAAGCTAAAATACATTATCTATCGTGTATATATCCCTATCTCCTGACTCTATAGTTGCGCGGGTAGCTGCGTTATATATGCGAGGACTAAGGCGGTAGTAAAGGCGTGCTTAAGGGCTTCGAAGGCGTAGGCGTAGGCGGGGGACTAGATCTAAGGGGCAGAGTTCTTAGTAAGGGCGTTTAGAGGGTTCGTAAGCTTAGAAAAGCCGCGAATAAAACGCCGATAAAAATTAGCGAATCCTAAGAAGCGCCGGAGGTCGTTAATAAAAGAGGGGGCAGGCTAGTCTAGGACTATACGAACCTTTTTAAGGTCTATACGAATGCCCTTATCTTAGATAATTAGGCCGAGGTATTAAGTCTTAGTCACGTAGAAATCACACTTATCTACGTTAAGCTAAAGGCCGGCGGCGTTAAGGTACTTAAGAACCGTATTAACGTAGGCCTAGTATTCCTCCCGCGTCTTTAAGAAGATTAAAACGTCGTTTAGATAGTTAAAGTAAAACTCGTTAAGGATGCCTTAAAAGGCTATATTAATAAAACTCTAGAAGTAGGACGGGGCGGCGGTAAGGCTAAAAGGGGTAATATAATACTTAAAAAGCCTATACTATATAGCAAACGCAGTCTCTTACTTATATCCTTCGGCAATACGAAGGCAGTTAGACGCCGCGATAACGTCGATCTTAGTAAAAAACTTCGCCTTTTAGATATAGGCGAGGGTATTATAGATAAAGGGTAAGGGAAAACGGTTTTTAATCGTAGCCTTATTTAAGCCGCGATAGTTAACGTAAAAATAGACGCCCCCGTTAGGCTTACGGGCAAGTACAACGGGGGTAGTAGCGGGGGAGGTAGAGCGGCGGATAAAGCCCTTCCTAAGCTGCTCGTTAACGTACGCGTAGACTATCCGGTTCTTAGCTTCGCTAAAGGGGCAAAGGCGGGTATATAAAGGTTATATTCCCTCCTTAAGGTTAATCTAAATATTAACGGTATAATAAAAGGCGAGCTTATCGGCCTCGCTTTTAAGCTATATATAGATTATATAATAGAGCTCCTTAAGGACTTTAGCCTAAAGCTCGTCGAGCGTATAAAAGACTTTTTCTTACTTCTTAAAGAACTTAGCGATATCGTCGGGGGAGATCTTATTAAGGTAGATCTTATTAAGGTAGTTGTCGATAAAGTCGTAAAGATAAGAGTTAAGGTAGGCTTTTACGTCTTCGGCGTCTATATATCTAATTAAAACGGCCTTATAGAAGTCTTTAGGGATATTTTAGTCGATAGGTAGTAGAGGCTTAGTAGGCAATAGCTTAGCGGTAAGGGCTTTAATCGAGGTCTAAGAGGTCTAGACTTTAGGCTATCGGTAGAATATTACTATCGCGTCGACGTTAAGCATTTAGACGTTAATCGCTAAGTCGTTAAAGGATAGGAAATAGAAGGGCTAGGGTCTAATAGTCTTACGACTTAATCGCGACGTAAGGCGGCGGTAGCTAGCGGTCTTTTAGACGGGATAAAGGCGGGGAGGTCGAACGTAGCGGCGAGGGTAAAGGGTAGCCGGGTAGTCGGAGTTATAGCCGGGTTTAGGGTTAGCGTCGTTAACCTAGCGGGAGGAGTCTAGATAAGCGGGTTTACCTACGTCGGGAATATCCTCGAAAAACGCAAAGAGGGAAGGGCTAAGGGATAAGGGAATAAACTTAAGAACGTCGCTAAAGCGGACGGAAAGAATAGGGGCTAGAGGACGGGCTAAGGCTATACGGGCGGGAATAGGGATCGTAGCGGCGGGAATAAGGATCGTAGCGGTAAAGGGTTCTATAACGCAGCTACCCGCGTAACTATAGAGTCGGGAGATAGGGATATATGCACGATAGATAATGCATTTTAGCTCGGGGACTATTCGGCTATTAGTTACTAACTAGTCCCTAATAACCCCTCTTAAGGCCTAAGGGTATATCCCTAAGGCCCTAATATATCTTAGAAGAGGGGCAAGCTTTAGTCTTACTATAAGAGGGCAACCGTATTATAATAAAGGATTATTCGTACTTTTAACTATCGTTCCTACTTTAGCGGGGCATTTCTCCCCCCTATTTAATAAGGGGGAAAAAGAGGGTTATATAACGTACTAGCACAACCTATGCGTATAAAAGGGAAGGGAAAGGAGGAAGCATTTAATCACACACATAAGATTAACATAACGACTAAATTAACTTAATTTGCCCTCTAAAAGATTTAACGATTTCTCCTTAAGAGCTTCTTCCTATAAAGTATTAAAGAAAGACGATTATTGCCGTATAGCTTCTACGACACACGTATCTAGTCGGTATTAGCATAATTAAATAATCCTAAAAATACGAGGAGACTAATTGAAATAGGAGCCCGAAAAACATAATTTAAGAGATTACTCCCTAAGTAGGATATCCTAATGTATACGGAAATCGACTAGCCGAGGCTATAATACAACTACCCTACGAATTTCTACTATTCTTCCTAACCCTTAGTATAGCGACTGCTGCGCTTGCTTTAGGGTGTATGCCCTTTCCTCCGTTAAAACTTAGAGCCTAATGCGGGGGACTCCTTCTATTTTCCGCGAGAAATCGTAGAAGGAGTCCCTAAATAGCACGGCTTAGTAAAGGCACTATCGAACGCTAGGTAGTCGGGTCCTCGACATTAGTGTAATAGCAATTAAGTGGAAGAGAGGCTCTAAGGCTAAAACAGCCTGCACAAAGGAATTAGAAGCTGCAAAAGGATGCAAATCACTAAGAATAATAGCTCTTGTCTTTTCCAATAAGGAGGGCTAACTAGTCTCTATATATAGGGAAATCCCTCGGACGAAAACAGCCGCGTAGACCTAAGGAAAAGAAGTAAAAGAAAGAGTCGGACGGAGTCGCCGGTCGGAAGCGCCGGTCGTAAACAATAAATCGCATCCGTACGACAAATAGTTATACAGTTAGTAAATAACCAAAATAATAACGCAATAGTCTATTAGAAGGACGAGTGAATTCTACGGTAGAAGCCGTAATTATATAAAGGAATTCTACGGTAGAAGACTATAGAAGGGAAGAGATTTTATAGGTAAAGACTATGTAAATAACCGTAAAATCACCGTAAAATCACGGTGAAATATAACCGAAGATAGGTAAATACGCCTATAGAAGTACGTGGAATTCTATAGTAGAATCTAGGGATAGACCGGGGATTTCCCGGTAGAAAGCAAATAGGGAAGACGGTAATGTTAATATACCCCCCTAGCTAGAAGGGAATAATTTCCGGCTAGTTAGAATTATTATCGACTTCTTCTTAGATCTTAGAAGAAATATCCGTAAGTCGAAGCTAGCGAAGGAACGTTTAGAAACGTTATCGTAGAAGCAATTTAGTTAATCTATCCGTAACTATCTAATTAGAAGGGATATATTTAATATTAAAAGTATTGCGTAAGAATTCCTATCGGGCTTAGCAATTGTGAATTTTAACGTGCTTTAAACCGGTCTAAATCTTTAGAATCTCGGCGGAAACTAGGCGGATTGTCTAGGTGTTATTATACTAAATAGTAGGAATAGGAATATTTAGCTATAAAGAAATATCGTTAAATAAACGAAGAATAGAAATCAGCTCTTTCGCGGTAGAAGAGACTATAAGAAGTTCGGCTTCGGTAGAAGAAATAGTAACCGTAGATTATTTCCGGGCACTCTACGCGATTAGACCGTTAAATAGGCTAATAAAATAGCCTTTAGAAGAATAACGAGTGTTTAAGTCGTCGGCGTAAGCGGTATTAAAAGCCACAATAAGTTTTTGCTCGTCTATTTCCGAAAACTCAATCGTAAGGAAACGCGATTCGTATAAGTAAGTTACTAAGCTTCCTACGAGCGCAATATAGAGCGCAGACGGGTTCTATATATGCTCCGCTAAAGAATTCGACGATTTTACGGCGTCGAGCCGGGTAGAAATCATTACGTAATTATAAGAACTAACTAAAGACTAAAAGTAGTAGTTTAGTTATCCGTAGCCTATCCCTAGTGTTTCTCTAGCTTTTCGGGAAGTAGGAACGGGCAAAGGGTTAAAATAGGCCGTAGAACTATAGAAGCAGGGATTAAACTAAACTTAAACGCAATCTTATCTAAGTAAACGTCCTAGCATAACTATAGCTTTCGCTACTTACGGTCCTAAATAATCCTTATCCTAAGGAAGTAGTTAAGCTCTCTACGGTTAGTGACTATATACTTCTGCCTAAAGCGATAGATAAAATCGTTAGCAGCCTTATAGTACTCCTTACGGAAAAGGATAATAATATTATCTATAAAGAAGAAAGTAATAATACTACTTATAGTAGATATAAAAATGTAAAGATCCTCCGCACTTTACTAAAGGCCTAGTTCGGTAAGAGACCTAGATAATTCCTATTGCTAAAGAAGAGGCGAACGGCGAAGCCTATATAAAGCCTTAATTAACCGAATTATAAACCCAAACACCTTAAATCCGTCTAGGAAGTAGATATATACTTCTTTATCTAGATCGGCATTCGTAAAGGCGTTAACCGCATTAAGTAAGCGGGTTTTAGTGCTAAATTTAGCGGCAATAGCAATTATAATGCGAAAATTTTACGCTATAAGTATTACAGCGTAAGTTTCCTTTCCGCTAAACGGCTAAAGGTCTCCTCGTATATAAAGGCGAAACTTAAACTTCCTAAGGTAGCCGTGCTTATTAAACTTATAATCGAATGCCTATATTAATAGAAGAGGACGTATAAAGGCGTTCGCTCTTAGGGTAGGCGAAGAAAAGAAGGTCTTCCGCTGTTTTAAGGAGTCCTATTTAACCTTTCTAGCGGCTTTAAACTTAGGTCTATACGGATGCGTCTCGAGATTAGACTAAAACCTTAAAAGCGCGGGTAAATCCCGTTTATGTATTTTCTTAGGTTTAAGAGAAGTAGCGAATACAGCCGTAAAAGCGGTGCTATTAGCCGGTGAATGCCTAACGTAGGCGAAAGCGGGATATCGACCTAAAAAACGGTTCGAATAAGTAGGGCGTAAATCCCCTATAAACCTCGTTGTCTATAGACTATCTATAGGAATAGTATTATCGTAATCTATAGACCGAGAAGTAGCTTAAGGCAACTATATCTTAAGTCGGTCTACTAATTCTACGGTTATAGTTAGTAAAAGAGTAGAAATATCGGGTTAGAAATCCTATGCATTCTTAAAAACGTCTTCCGGCGGTTCCGGGGTTTATTTAAGAGTAGGGAGCTAAGGATTACCTTCGGCTATAATATCTGCTAGAGTAAAATACTTATTAGGAAGCACTATTAGCGTTAACTAGAATTCTGCCTTATCCTACTCTTCTTCCTATGCAATATATAGTAGAAATGCCGGTAATAATACCTATATTAGCGGTTCGGATGCCTTAGACGCGGTGAAAAACTAAGTCTTATTAAACGTTATATTATAAACTCGACGAACCTCCCGTGTCTATAAGATCTACACACGAAAAATATTAGTAAAATCATACCCGACTAAGTAACTAACCTCTACATAAGGTTCTTACTTAAGATTACGTTTCTACGTATTAGTTAAGGCCTTAGTAGTTAGTAGGTAGGCCTTATAGCTAAAAGCTCGAAGATAATCGAATCGTAACGGTTAAGGAAAGAGAAATGCCGGTATATTCCGGTCGTAATCCCTTAACTAGTCGTAAAGAACTTCTATTAGGGAAATCCACTTCGATAGGAAAGACGTAGAGGAAGCTGCCTATCGGGCTAGAATCCGATTATATAAATATACTATAGTTTTCTACGTTTCTATCTATAAATGCTTAGGCAAATTTGCTTTAATCCTTATAGATTAAGCTTTCGTAGATACTACCCCCCTAGCTCGTTCGGTGGCGCTATTCTAAGCGGGTGTATAAAGAGCAGTAGGCTTATTATAAATGCTTTATTAGTTATTAAAATCTTAAAAATCCCGTTAAAGGGCTTAGTTATTGTCTCGATAGATTATACCGATAGAAAGTAAGAACTATTAGGAAATATACCGACCTAGGCTCTTAAAGCATAAAATCAGCTCGTCTATAAAGGCGTTTAGAAGGGCATATAGAAAAAACAAGCTTCGTATAGTCATCCTTAATGAGAAATATAACGTTCTTATTGTTATAACTCTTATACATAGAAAAGATATCGTAAAATACCTTAGAAAAGGGAAAGATTACCTTAGAAAGCGGCGGTTCGCGGTTGATAATTCGTTTAGCCTACGTAAGTTTATAGGACTTATAGGAGATTATCTTATCGAAGGTCACCGACTATAGTATTCCGAGAGCTTTCGAAAGCGCCTTATTGTTCGGATGTCTAAGTCGTTAGTGCTAAAGAGAAAGTTCCTCTATACTTATTAGTGTAGAATCCGGTATAGTAGCCGAAAAAGGTACTATAACCGGGGTTTCTACGGTAGAAACTATAGAAGGAATAGAAGCAATAGTTAGAAGCGTAGTAGAAGGTATTAACGGGTTATATTCAATAATATACTAGTTATAAATTAGCTCCGTTATGTAAATAGTGCGTATTAACGAAGAGATCTATCTAGTCTACGGGTTTTATAAAAGATTCGCCTTATGCAATAGACGAAGTAAACAAAGGGACGTATAAAAAGACGGGATATATACTACCTAACTAAGCTAAAAAGTGCCCGTCCCTAGCCTATATGCTAGAATAGGTAGACAGAGAAAACTTAAGCTTTTCTAAGTAAATCTCGTGAGTGTTCGAGTTACTCTTTAGGTATCCTTACCTTTAGTCTAGTAGGGTCCTTGCTCTAATAGAATTAAAAACTAAGGTCTTAGGATATAAGCACTATTATATAGACCTTTATTTTTATTGCTTTATTAATGCGTATAAACACCGTGCTTATCCCGAGAATAAGAGTGCTTCTACTGCCTGCGATTGCGTACTTAAAAGAAGGCTAGAAGTTATAGAAACGCTCCCTA
The DNA here is from genome assembly GCA_012934285.1 of Ophiocordyceps sinensis. Taxonomy (NCBI): domain Eukaryota; kingdom Fungi; phylum Ascomycota; class Sordariomycetes; order Hypocreales; family Ophiocordycipitaceae; genus Ophiocordyceps; species Ophiocordyceps sinensis. The sequence continues at coordinate 11,284,020 of JAAVMX010000004.1, forward strand.
TTGTTACAAATATATCTATTAGACCCTAAATCTATAATAAAAGAATCCCTTAACGGGTATTCTATAGTAGTCTATAGAACAACTAGTAGTAAAAAGGTCGTAAGAACATTAGCGGTAGCCGTAGCTTATACCGTCTTTATCTCGGTTTTATTATTCTTCCGCTACTCCTCGTCGCGAAGAAGTGCCGCGTTAACTTTAGCCTTATTGGCCGGAACCTTAAGGTAGTCGTCTATAGTCTTTTAGACGTCTTTATCGGGTTTCTATAATAGAAGTCGAACGGAAGGGTTAAAGTAATAACACTATCGGAAATAGTATCGTTCTCTATAACTATATAGCGGACCATCCTTTTTCTCACCTTTATCCTTATCTAAGGGCGTAGCTGCTAAAGTAGTTGCCGATTTATTAGTAGATTCCGCGGCTAGGGACTATGTTCCCTAGCCTTAGAAATTTGCAAAAGCGTTGGTTTTTAGCGTTTTAGTCGCAGCCTTTAAGGCCTACGAGCGCTCGAAAAGTTCGGATATCTTAAATCCGTCGGGGAAAGACTATTCCTAACGTAGCTTATTTAGGCAAGCATCGTCCTCTATCTTATTTATCTAGTATTCCGCAAAATAGCTAGAAATTAGCCAAATAGCCTTAAGAAAAAGCTATATAGCCTAGAGACCTTCTAATTCCGGCAACTTAATTCGCCGGGCGTGGGTAAGGACCTTCTGCTAGTTAGAAATCTATATCGTAATATCCGTCCGGTCTAGTGCCTTTAAAATAGTATAGAACTGCGTAAGAATCGTTTCCTATTGCGTCTATAAGGTCGGCTTTATACGCCGCTATAGTAAAGCCAATTCCTTAGAAACCTTATATTCGTCGGTAATCGTTAAGTAGTAGTTCCCGATGTTTTAAACGATAAACTACTAGATTAACGTAAGAGATTTCTATTAGTCCTTATAGGCTTAAAGCAACGTACGATACCGGGAAAAAAGAAACTTAAACCTTTTAAGTTCTTCTATAGATAAACTAGCAATATTAGCAACGGTCGCGTTAATTATTCTAGCTATTAGTTCTACGGGAAGAGGCAATAAGGGTTTCTAAAGTTTAGGCGTAATAGAAGGATCGATTTTCTCTTAAATCCCTTAGGCGAGTGCGTATTTCTAGATCGTTAAGATCTATCGGTCCTAGTCCGCTAGTCTATTTAAAATAGTCTTCGAAGTGATGTCGGCTATAATAGATATGGTAACGTAGGTAAAAGTATAGTAAAATCACCGGGAAAAAGGGTAGTTAGATGCATAATATATATAAACAAACCGCAAAAACTAAACTAGGTGTAGGAAAACACTAATAGAATAGGGTAAACGTATTAACTAGTCCTCCGCGAGTTAATTCGCTGGATTAATAACGCTCCTTAAAGATACACTAGTCCTCTATAAGTTAATTCGCTAGATGTAAAGGCAAAGGCTTTACTACCGTAAGTCGTAGCGTTAGTAGGCTGAAAATACAAGCCGTTAGAACTCTCTATGCGTAGAGAAGTTCGTCCGGGCTTATAACTATCGAATGCTAGGTAGTCGGGTCCTCGATATTAGTATAATAGCAATTAAGTAGAAGAAAGGCTCTAAGGCTAAAACAGCCTATATAGAGGGATTAGAAGCTACAAAAGGATGTAAATCACTAAGAATAATAGCTCTTGTCTTTTCTAATAAGGAGGGCTAACTAGTCTCTATATATAGGGAAATCCCTCGGACGAAAACAGCCGCGTAGACCGAAGGAAAAGAAGTAAAAGAAAGAGTCGGATAGAGTCGCCGGTCGGAAGCGCCGGTCTTAAACAATAAATCGCATCCGTACGATAAATAGTTATATAGTTAGCAAATAACTAAACTAATAATACAATAGTCTATTAGAAGGACTAGTGAATTCTATAGTAGAAGCCGTGATTATATAAAGGAATTCTACGGTGGAAAACCGTAGAAGGGAAGAGATTTTACGGGTAAAGACTGTGTAAATAACTGTGAAATCACTGTAAAATCACGGTGAAATATAACCGAAGATAGGTAAATGCGCCTATAGAAGTGCGTGGAATTCTATAGTAGAATCTAGGGAAAAACCGGGGATTTCCCGGTGGAAAGCAAATAGGGAAGACGGTAATATCAACAGGCACCTTATAGAAGCAGTAGTAAAGGATCTAAATGAAAATACTAAAGCAATAGGAAGAAAAACGACGAGAATAGACCTAATAAAGCCTCTAGAAGCAGCTAAGGGAGCATCCCTTACATTAGGAAAACAGGGAGACAGCTAGAAAAAACGGTGACGGCGGGGGAGCCTAGGCTACCTATTCCTAGGAGCGTATTCTTACTAAAGATCGTCGACTTAGAGCCCGTCGGGTCCGACCTAGAAAGCGAAGTAGGATAACTCCTTCGATAAATCCGGACTACGACTCTACTTAATCCTCTTAGATTCACCTTATTAGAATTACCCTACGTATAAATAGAAACCTTATACCTTACTATAACTTTCTAATTCTTTATATATTAGCAACGCCGCGGCGATGCCGACGATGCGCCCCGAGCAGGCGCCGCCCTATGCGCAGCCTTTTCCGCTTCCTACCGCGCCTCGAAACGGCGACGATAGGACACCCCCCCCCCCCCCCCCCCCCCCCGCCACCCGCCCTTCCCCCTAGCCGGCCTCGGGACATCACGAGGGCCGGTCGGGCGCGAAGCTAGTCGACTATTTACGGGCTTCTATAGTCGCGGCCGGCCTTAGCATCGGCAAGGGCTCGCACCGCTACGGTCGAGGCCGCGCCCGCTCCTAACGACGACCCTTTCTCCGACCCCCCCTAATGTTAGACATCCTTTACTAGAATACCGTAAGGATAGGCGCGAATATATACCTCGCGCTCGCCGCCCCTAAGGCGTACGATATTATAGCACTTTAGGAGATACCGATTAATAGTAGGATAGGAGCCCCGGCGTGCTTAAGGCGGTGCGACTATAGGCTCGTCTTTAAGGCGACCTAAAGCGCGCTATACGTCTATAAGAGGTACGGCATCGACATATAGACGAGCGATTAAGGTATAGATTAGTATAGCGTTACGTTTACTAATTTTAATACTATAGTTTTTTTAGTTTACTCCCCGCCGGTTAACTCCCCCCTCCCGACTACTTTACTCCTCGACTTTACGATTAAATCGTTACGTACCTATTGCGTCCTCGTCGGGGACTTTAATAGCTATTACCCGCTTTAGGACGCCTACGGGCGCACCTTTAGGAATAGCGAGGACCTCTTAGAGCTAACGGCGCGTTAGCGCCTCGGGCTTATAACCCTTAAGGGCTAGGTTATACGTATCGCCTTTAAGGGCTAGAGGAACGGCACGATAGACCTCGCCTAAGCGTCTTAGGGTTTAAGCGTTACGTACCGTAGAAACGTAGGCCTCGTCGGATCGGATTATATATCGCAACGGCTAGAGGTAGATATAGGGCCGCTAACTTATCGGCCGGCGGCCCGGACGATAGGACTTAACCGCCTTTAGAGGAAACTCGACCCGGATAGGGCTTAAGCAGTAGCTATTGTAAAGTTCCGGCCGGGGGCCGCGCTAACTACGCCTACGACCCCCGAGGAGGTCGAGGCGTACGTAGACTAAGTAGTCGCCTAATTAACTAAGATTGCAAAGGACTATACACCCGAGGCCTAAGGCCGCGCCGATAGCGGCCGCTATAACTAATAGACTATAAAGGTAGACCGGTGCGATAGGGAGGCTAAACGCGCCCTCCGGGCGTTCTTAGCGTCCGGCAACTAGACGACCCGTAAGACGCTAGACAAGGCGAAGATAGCCCTCCGGCGTGCCGTCGCTACTATATAATAAGACTCCTAGCGGGAGCTTACCTACGATTTAGCCGCTAACTAAGCCCTCCTTTAGAAGATCGAGAGGTAGGCGTAGCTCTAAAGCGGTAGCCTACTATAGGCGATATATATCTTAGACCTTAAGAGACCGAGCGACCTAAAGGGGCCGGCCTACACTTACGAGGAGAAGGTAGAGACCCTCGCGGCCCGGTTTTTACTACCTTTAGTAGCGAGAGGCGAAGGGAGCCCTTAAGCCGCCCGGGAGGCCTATACTATATCATAGCGTTTTATAGTCGGCGACGTTAGGTCGGCGGTTAGGAAGATAGCGTTATAAAAGGCCGCGGGGGAGGACGGCCTCCCGGTTAGGCTTATTAAGGCCTATAAGGAGCTATTGCTTAAGGTGCTTACGGTATTGCTTAACGCTAGTTACGACGTCGGACATTTTCTAAGATAGTTCCGACATACGGCTATTATCGTCCTGCCGAAGCCCGGGAAGATAGCGGCCTAGCTCTAATAAGCCTAAGGGTAGAGACTAATCTCTCTTTTTAGTACGGTAGGGAAGATCCTTAAGGCTATAGTCGCGAGGAGGATCGTAGACGTAGCGGAGGTGTATAACCTCCTGCTTAAAGGGTAGATAGGGAATAAGACTAAAAGGTCTACCGAGACAGCGATACGACTTATAATAGAGCTCGTAAAGACGACGTAGGCCTAGGGAGGGGTAGCGTCGTTCCTCTAGCTCGACCTTAAGGGAGCTTTTAATAGGGTAGACTATACGTACCTTATTAAGACCCTCCGCTAGAGGGGTTTCTTAGGCTAGGTTATCGCGTAGGTTAAAAGCTTCCTTAAGGGGAGGACGGCCCGGCTTTACTTTAACGGCGCGCCGGCGGAGACCCGGGAGGTACCTACGGGCGTGCCCTAAGGCTCGCCCCTCTCTTTAATCCTCTTCCTCCTTTATATTGCGCTACTATACGACGACCTTAAGCTAGAGATAGGGGTTACTACCGTCGGCTTCGCCGACGATATAAACCTCTTAGCCTATAGTAAGACCGTAGCCGCGACTATATAGCGCTTAAGGAGCGCTTAAAAAAAGTGCGATAAATAAGTAAAGGAGGTCGGCGCTAAGTTCGAGCCGGAGAAGAGCGAGCTAATCTACTTTACGCGGACTTATAAGCCGATACCTATAAAGCTTTAGCTTAGGACGAATATAGTCCGGCTAATTAAAGATAGGAGGTTCCTAAGGGTTTAGTTTAACCGAAAGCTACGATAGAAAGCCTAAGTTAGGAAGCTTAAGACGAAAATAGGCATATAAGCGCTAGCCTTTACCGGGCTCGCGGCGTCTATATAGGGTATACGACTACGAAACGCGAGGACGGTCTACGCTAGTATAGTTTAAAGCGCGCTCGCCTATAAGGCGTCGACGATCTATATGCCTACGCTTAGAGGAGGGAAACCTACCGGCTTAGTAAAGGCGCTTATAGTGTATTAGTCGAGCTACTTACGAGTAGTAGCTAGGGCGTTTAGGGCGACCTTAATCTAGAACCTAGAGATATAGACGGCGGTCCTACCGCTCGACCTCTACCTTAACGACCGCCTTACGCGGTATAAGGAGCGAACCGAGGAGTCGGGCATAGCGGACCGGATCCGACGCGCCTACGAGAAGCCGGCGAGAGTGCTGCCTTAACCCCGTCGGCCGACCCGGCCGCCCGGCCGGCCGCACGACGCGTGGCTCTAAGACTAATGCCCCTAGGGCACTATAACGGAGGAGGCGGTCCTCCGCGATTAGGAGGCGCGCTAAAAGGAGGATCTCCGAGCGACGGAGGTAAAGCGACTACGAAAAGCATAGCAGCCGGTAGATATTAACCCTTACTTCGACCGGCCGAAGAAGGCACTAAAGGTATATAATAGGTTATATAAGCATAAAAGCTCCGCGCTTATCTAGATTTAGACCGGGAAGATCGGTCTATAGGGGTTTTTATTCGACTAGAACGTCCCTAACGTCGACTCGCCGCTCTATCGGTATAGGACTATGCGTAAAACCGCGTTCTACCTCTTCCTCCGGTGCTTTACCTTTACTAGCGCGAGGGCGGCCCTACTAAGAGGCATCCGACGGGAGAGCGACCTTAGGGCGGCGCTTAACCGCCCCGCCGCCGTAAAGCCGCTTATCCGGTAGTTCCTTAAGCACCGCCTACTATAGTAGTTTCGGGCCGCGATAGCCCTTACGGAGAAGATAGACCGCCGTAACGCCGGCGGGGGGGAGCTTTAGGAGTAGGACGACGAGGCTCTTAGCGCTAGCCCCCTTTAACGGTTGTGTATATTTATATATATTTATGTATTTAATTGTACGCTTACTAAGATTTGTTTTTCTGCGTTTTAACCCGCTAGGCGGGGCCCCGGCCCGCACCCTATCGCCCGCGTGCCGTCTACGCGCCGGCTTTACTAAGTTAGACTATCCGCCCGACCCTAACGCCCCTAGGCCTGCCCGGGCGGGGTAACCTTTATTAAGCACTAGACCGGCGGCAGTAACTAAACTTAATTAACCGTAGCGAATATAGGCCGTATCCGGCCCGACGTCGAGATAGATAGACGTTATATAGGTTTTCCCCTAAGCCGCCTAGTTTTTCCTATGCTAGCTAAATATAGGGGCACTAAGCCCGTTAGGGCAGCTAGAGTACTTTAATAATAATAATTATATATTAGTAAAAGCAACCTAGAAGATAACCGAAGACTCTACTATAACTCTTTCGATAGCTATACTTTATATAATTATACTATGTAAAAGAGAGCTTCTAACTATTATAATAAGACTAGAATGCCTAGATTAAATAAAGAAGAATATATATATACACGTATATATATATACGGATAAGAAAGAAGAAAGAAAACGACGACTGGATTTAAAAAGCATTACTTTATAAGAAAACTTAGAAAAATATATATAATATACGATAAACGATAAAAACAATAATAATATTAATATATCTAAGATATCTAATACGACTTTTGCCTAATAGGGGCTTCCCGCTATAGGAGAGATATCGTCGACCTTTAGAGACTACCCTACCTTAAGGGGTAAGGCTACTATATAGTAGCTTATACTTAGGATTTACAAGCTATCTATAGTTATAGGCAAGACAATTGCCTAGTAGAATAACGGTCTCTTTAGAATATTATAGTAAGGGAAGCTTCCCCTTATTAGTAAGTTTAACGGTAAGAACGTAATAAAATTTATTAAGAAATTTAAGAGGGAGATACGTTTTAATAGGGTTTACAAAGACGAGAAGATCGATTGGCTTAAGGGCTACGTCTTTGCTAAATAAGCTCCGACCGTAAATATCCTTACCGACGGTCTTCTATAGGACGAGGTAAAGAAACGACTTCTTAAATACTACTACGTATACGATATTAAGCAACTTAAGACCGCTAACGATCGACTTAACTATTATAATACGAAAAGACCTTCGTCTGTCTCTAAAGTTATAGAATAGCTTAGCCTTTACTTATACCTTTAGCGTAAGGCTTAACCTAATAGATAGACTTAGGCTACTACGTAATCGCATTTTATCTACCGCGCTATACCTAGGGATTTAATTATTAGCATCCTTAAACGTAATAAGATAACTTCGGATACTCTCTTAAGGTTACCCTATAAAGATATTATTAACCTAATTAATAGCTACTTAGCCCTACGATAGGCCGTTAAAAGACGAGATATAGCTTTAAAGGTATATAATTAAAAGCTTAGGCAGACTAAGGAAGAGTAGGCGACTTCCCTTAAGAATAAGGAGGTAGGTATAATAGAGCTTCCTATAGATAAGCCTAATGCTAAACCGCCTAAGGAAAAGGCTACTACCTCTACGGAAGATATTACTAAGAAGGAAGATATTTACTAGCCGATATAAGACTTAACTAAGGCCTTTTAGGATATAACTATTAACTTAAACCGCTAGAATAAAGCTCTTATAAACCCCGTAGAGAGGGAATTACGCTACGTGGGTTTTAGTAGTTAAGGAAGAGGTAGTTACTACTTTAGCACGACGAATACCCTTAGATTGCACTAGCCGACGAACGATAAGTTCTACGTAAACTTCGTTAAGACCTAAATGTGCTTATACTACGGAGAACCTAAACACTACCCGGACTAATATCCTACGCTCTAAGCTAATTATATAGCCGGCGTTATTACTTATAATTCTTCCTTAGGAGTTCTCGCCTTTAGAAGACCGAAAGATATAAGCCCGATTCCTCCTATATTAGTATAAGGTACGATATAGAGGGGCGCTATAGTCGGCTTTATAAGGTATACGTAAGGGGCAGTAATATAATTAATGTTACTAGTGGCTTTTGCTATTAGCGCGACGGCACCCCTCGTCGTCGTTATAATTATGATATTAATTAATAGCCTCTCTATTCGAGACCCCTTAAAGAAAGGGGCTAGGCAGCGGCTGTAAGGTAGGTGCATCGGCGTAGGCGCAGCTTACGTACCGTAGAGGCGGCGCACGTAGTGCGACGATAGCATCTACGCCTTAGGTTAACGTGCATTAGGTTATCCCTGCCTGCGGGACTCCGAGGCCTATAGCGCGCTAGGTCACGTGCGGGGACATATGCAGCCTAGGACAGGCTGCTATTAAAGAGGGGATAAGTGTAAGGTGCGACACGGAGGGGCGCCGTAGTAGGCTTTATAAAGTGTACGTAAGGGGCAGTAATACAATTGATATTACTAGTGGCTTTTGCTATTAGCGCGACGGCACCCCTCGTCGTCGTTACAATTAGCTAGTAAGTATATAAGGCCTAGATCTTACATTTAGAGGCTTATCGTTTATTAAGCTAACGTATGGCTTAGATGCTTTATAACTCCGCTAATTGCTTAAGTTAAAGCGTTATCTACGCCTTTTTGCTAGGATTAGATAGTAAATAAGAAAGAAATCCCTACGATAGATAACTTTTAGAAATACTCTTATCCTTAGGAGTAGAAACCTCGCGACCTTATTAAGACCGACGTCGCGACTAAGACCTCTTTAATTCGATTCTAAGTGCCTTAGAAGGAAGTAGGAACGGATAATTAAATCATTTATTCGGCTATATAAGTTAATGCCTAAGAGGCAAAAAGACGACGAGTCGATAGAGATAACGCAGACTCTTAGGAGGATACGATTACGAAGACTATTCCTATTAAAACTCTAGTCTATTATAAATATAGGACGGAACCCGGAAAGAAGATCGATATTATAATAGACGAGATCGTCTATAATATTATATTAAAGAAGATACTAATCTCCCTATAGACCTTAGTTAAGTTTCTGCCCTTAGTTAGTTCTAAATTAAGCGTAAAATGCATCGATAAAGCCTAAGGCATTAAGACTACGCAATTCTAATACCCTAAAGAGCTAGCTACTTTTCCCCCTATTTTAAGGGCAGTCGCTATAGAAATCCTAACCGACGACGAGGAGGAGGAAGGATTAGACCTTCTAGGTTACCTATAAGAAAAGCTATTTATAACGGTAGTATACCTTAAAGAGCCTATCGGAGAATAGTAGATCGAGCCGGAAGCTATTATATGCCTACTCTACGATAAAGAGATACTAAACCGGAAGATATATTAGTATGCTAACTACGAGGGGTCGATAAAAGTCAACGTGCGTATAGTCGACTAAGGCTATAGCTAGCTATAACGGAGACTTATTAGTGAATTCCTTATCGAAGACAACTCTAAGACTAAAGGAAAAGGGAAGGAACTACCTTAAAGCAGATAGTACGAGTATATAACGCGGTAGAAAGCTATAATAGACGAGTTTAATAGTCGGCTTACGTATTTCTATATAGGGACTATTAACCCGACTATATTAATAAACACGCCTTCTATTACGCACTTAATTCCTATAGTTAAACCTTAAGACGACTACGATAGAATAACTATATTTCGACTGCTATCTTTATCTTATTACTAACCTGAACTATTTAATCTTATATACTAAGATCCTCTTATAGTATTAAAAGCCTCTTTTCTCGATTAAATAGACTTATTGTTCGTCTAGCGCTTGCTAAATAAAAGTATTAACCTTAACTTAATAGGAACTATAATAGAAGCGGACGAAGAAGAAGGGACTAGCGCCTACGTATCCCCGTAAGATAGCGCTTACGTATTCCCGTAAGACAATAATAGACTCTATAGCTAATACGTATAACGTCTTTAGACGCTATATACGACGACTTTAGTTTAAGAAGAAAATTTAGAGACTACTACCCTTATATCCGACGCGATAAGCGTATATACTTTAGACACCGTTAATATAGTTATAGTATATGCGTAGAGAAGTTATCTATGCGATATAATAGACTAGGTCTCTTAGAGCCTATAAGACCGCGTCGACTTAAACGACTTAGTCTTTAAGACTATTAAAGAGGTTAGGCTCGAGCTTACGGCAGGCCCTCGGCCTAATATAGACGCGCTTATAATATAAACGGATACGAGTTTATAGGACTATCCTTAGCCGCCTTTATCGCCTTCCTTCCCCGCGCTATCCTCGGCGACTTTTATAGGACCGCTATCGGAGATATCTAACGTATTAGACCTTCTCCTTAGCTATAACGAGACGTTTAGTCCGGAAGATAACGATCTAGACTATGCCTATAACGATAATTATATAATAAATAACGTCTATTTGCTAATAGACGACTTACCGGAGCCTAACGAGACTACGTTAGCGCTATAGACCTTCGTAATTAATGCGATTAGTATAATAACTCCCTACCGTCTGCTAAGGTAGATATAAGACTTACTATATATTTAAATTAGGCTAAGAGGAAGGAAATTAAGGCCCCTTAATGCACTTTTAGACATTAGGTCTAAAGGTAATCTTATTAGCAAGCACTACGCATAATCCTACGGCTTAAAGATTAGCACGACGAAGGCAACGATTAAGTTATACTCTAGCGCGGCTATCGAAATAGTTAAGGGGGTCGAGATAGAGTTATATATAGGCCTAGCGTAGATGCTAATTACGTTCTTTATCGCGCTAAACTATATTCTTATTCCTCTTATTCTAGGCATACCGTTTATCCGGACGGCCCGGGCGATATTTAATTATACTCTAAAGAATAGAGATATATATATTAGGTATTAGGTAGGAATAGTTAAAATTATCGCTCCTACGGCCGGCGCTATTAGATAGGAGGTTTCTTCCGTAGCTAATAAGAAGGTTATCCGGATAAATGTTATTCTAACTAACGGACGGTATAATAAGTTCCGACCGGCCGCTTTTACTAATAACGATAAGGATTCCGACGTAGAAGGTACTCCCGAAGATAAAGATATTAATAACGATAAGGATTCTAACGCGGAAGGTATTCCCGAATATAAGGATGCGAAACTTTTTCTCCTATTTCTTATGCTTTAAATTTTATATCTATATAGACCTATTAGCGGTTAACGGTTTCCTATCTAATTTAATCTTCGCCGACTATCCTTACCTCGCTAAGAGGCGAGATTCTTAGTTATAGAGGAGGGATATAGCGATAGACACTTATACCTACGTTATAAGCTTTAATTAGGCAGTAACTTATCACTAATAAGGAAGATTAAGCTATTCTCTCGATTAGATCGGAAACCGCTAAGGAAATCCTAAAAGTAATAATAAACGAGACGACTATAGAGCTAAGAAAGACTATAAGAAAGATATAAACGAAATTCCGGAAAATATAGAAGATTTAGGTATAGACTAAAAGAAAGAAGCCTATAAAGATATACGATATACGGGTTAATACGATATTTAAAAGAAAGTGCGATAAAATTAACCCTTTAGACAATATTCTATCTAACGGGATAGTTCTAACGGGTGATACTAATTAGAGAAGAATTAAGTAGGAAGAAGCTAAAAACAACATTAAGAACGCTAGATACTATAATTAAATAACGGGAAAGTTTTCTAATATAAGAAAGGGATAAGGCTTACGCTAGAACGACTTAAAGACATTTTTAAGCAATTTAACGACCTCCTAACGAAATAAGAAATTGCTATCTTCGATTAGATTATATTTAATAGGGAAGCCGTACTATTATAGAACTTTACGGAAAAAGGTAAGGTAGACCCGCTAATCGCTCCTCCTTAGATTATTAAGATAATAGAATATAACGTATAGTAAGCATTAATAATCCCGATCCTAAGGGCAATAGAAAAGAAGGTTATCGACATCCTACGGGTTAAACTAAAAAGCGGTGTCCTTAAAGAGAGCTATAGAGTATATAGGAACCCCTTCTTCCTTATTGTAAAGAAAGACAGAGGCCTACGACTTATTAATTCAACCACCCGATTAAATACGGTTATAATTAAGGACGCTAATCCTCCTCTAAGTACGGATAAATTTAGCGACTACTTCTTAATATATAAGATTCTATCGCTGCTAGACCTATTCTCTAGTTATAATTAAGTGCCCTTTAATATTAAAAGCCGAGATATAACTACCTTTGCTACCCCTTTAGGCACTCTACGCATATATACGCTACTATAGGGAGCTACTAATTTAGTAGGACAATTTACCCGAATTATATAGAGAATCCTTAGAGACTTATTCCCTAATATTAGTAAGAACTTCGTAGACGATATAGGGGTTAAGGGACTAAAGACTACCTATAACGATGAGGAAGTTGCCCCTTGAGTTAGGAAGTATGTTTTTAAGCACCTTATTAACCTAGACCGAGTCCTCGTTAATATCGAACTATTAGGCTATATAATATCCAGAGGAAAATCTAAGTACTATCAAAAAGCGACTAAGATCGTAGGTTATATCTATAGGACGAACGGAAGAAGTCTTAAGGTAGCAAAGGTCATTAAGATTAAAGAATAGACTAAATGCTATAACACGAGGTATATACAAGCCTTTCTTAGTATTATAGGATATTACCGAATATAGATTAAATAGTTCGCTATTATAGCAAAGCCCTTAACCGACCTCTTAAGAAAAGAAGCACTATAGGATTAAGGCAAACTATAGAACTAGGCGATAGAGGCGCTAAAGGATGCTATTATAGACCCTATATTCTTAGTGTCCTTAGACATCGGACTAGATAAAGGAGAAATTATCCTTATATACGACGCTAGCCTAATTAGTTAGGGAGCTGTTTTAATGCAAATTGTCGATAGAAAACGAAGACTAGTCCGGTATGAGAGCGGTATATAGAATAACGCCGAAATAAAATACGATGCTACGAAAAGAGAGTATAGAGCTATTCTTTACGCTCTACGACGGCTTAGAATATATATTTACGGCGTGTATATTATCCTTAAGACTAATGCAAAGGTCCTAGTTAATTAATTAAAAGGCGCTATTAAAGATATGCCCGGAGCGTTAGTTACCCGCTAAATTAGTTATCTTTTCCTCTTCGACTTTACGGTCCGGCATATAGTTAGGAAAAAGAATAGCGTTGCTAATAGGCTCTTACGAAAGCCGGAAGGACCCTCTAATATCGTTAAAAAGATATTTAAAGGCGACGTTAAAGACTTCGTCTATCTATATCTTAATATAGTCTATCTAAAGGGACCTCGACATCCCCTTAAACTATACGTAGTTATAGAGTTCCTTTAAACAATAAAGAGACTAATTAATTATAATAAATAAGCTTATAGGAGACTACGTATAAGAAGCCTAAACTACTATATCGAAGACGGAAAACTCTAGCGACTACTAAGACGGATAGACCGAAGACCTACATTAGTAGTCTCCGACTAAGCTAAGCAACGACGAATTATAACGAAATATTACGTATAGATAGATTATAAAGGACGATAAGTCACCTACGACTATATTCGTAGTAGATATTAGTAGACTTCTCTCTAAAACGACGTTTATACAGCTGTATCGATATATAAGGATTGCTAGAGCTTTACACCTACGAGACTAAGGGAATTGTCTATGCCTATAGCTCTTAGCCACCTATTAAGTAAGATTTACTTTAATAGCTAGTATATACCTTTAGACTATAGATACGCTTATTTAATAGAAGCCTAAGATAACCTTACTAGATAGGTCGAAGTAATGCTAATTAAGGAAATTACGGCTAAAGCTATAACGAAGTTTGCTTTATTTTTAATTTATAGGTATAGCGTAATGCTTTAGGCTATGATTAATAAAGGACCGGAGATAAAAAAGGATTTTAAGTTTATTCTACCTTAGCTTAAAAGTTATATAGACCTCTGCCTATAACCCGAAAGCTAACGCAGTCGTCGAATATAGCTACTAAAGATTAATATTAGCCTTTATAAAGATAGCTAACGAAAGAGGAAAACAGGTAAAATACCTATACTAAGCTATTCTTATAGACCGTACCGCTATCCGAAATTTATATAGTATATCGGCTTTCTATTTAATCTACGGTTAGGATCTTATTTTACCACTTAAAGTAGAACACCCGACCTAGCGACTTATCGATTAGGATAAGATTACTACGGAGGGGTCTTTATTCGAAGCACGCTTACGAGTGCTTAAAAGAAAGGGGAAAGACGTAGCTAAAGCATAAGAAAGTGTCGAAAAATATAGGAAACGACTTACTATCTAGACTAACGAGGCGAATAAATATATAATGCGTAAGGACGAATTACGACCTAGCGACTTAGTCTTCCTCTTCGATATTAGAAGATTAAATAACCTAAGGAGGTAAGCTAAACACTAGATAAGGTAGTTAGGCCTATTCCGACTAATCTCCTATACGAAGGTAGCCGGGAGCTATAGGATTAAAACACTCGACGGTATAATACTTAATAAGACGATACCTAGCGAGCACTTAAATAAATTCGTAAAGGACGAAATAGGATAGTAGTTATTATCTATAGACGGATAGCTGCTATAGGATAAATTAGACTTAGGGAGGAAAAGACAAAACGAATAGACGGACGATATAAACGACCTGCTTCTTTTACTTAGTAGAGAAGCATTAGATTAAATAATATTAAGACCCTAAAATAAAGAAACATAAGATTAAGACTAAGGACACGAGGATAATTATATAAGAACGTAGAAAAAGGGACCTAACTAAAGGATCGAAGTACGACTTCCCTAGCTTACGAAAGATAAGAGGGATCTATACGTAGGAGCTTTAAAGCATTTAATTATAAAGGAGCAGAGAGACTATAGTAACTAAGATCGGACGAGGACGTCCTTTCTTAGTTATAGAGGAGGTTCCCGCGGAAGTAATATAGAAGGTAAAAAACCCGAAAAACGAAAAATAACGAACTAACCGAAATACGATAAAAGGGAGTATCGACGAGACCTTAGCTAAGGTTTAAGGAGCCTATTGCCCTTAGACGTTTAGAGGGAGTCGCGGGCGTCCCTTTACCCTAACCTTTAGCCTCCTCTAAGTTTATAGCCGGCCCGAATAGGTCCGGATCGTTAAATAGAAGACGAGGAGCGTTATAGTCGCTTAGGTACTCCGCGTAGTATATTAGCCCGCTGCCTTTAGGAAGGTTATACTCTTTTCTTCCTATAAGACAGGAAGAGTTACTATCCCCGTTTCTACCCTAGTATCCGGGCAAAAGCCGCTAGCTATAAGTAGGAGCCTTTAACGCACTCTATATATAGTTTAAGTAAAAACTACTTAATACGCCCTCTAAAGAGACACATTCGTAAAAGGGAAATATTACGTATTCGTTCGTAAAGGTAATCGTCGATCGATACGTTAATAAACACCTATTATATATGCGAGGGTTCTTAGTCCTAAACAACGATATAAGGAAAGCCCGTATATACTTAGGCCTTTTTCCTAAAAGCTAGGAAAAGAAAAATCCGCGTAGATAAGCCACCTCGGCCGGAATATAGACGATACGACGACGCTTAATAAGATTCTTATATAAGGCCCGATCCTAAGGTCTAAGGAAGGTATTAAAGAGGTACTCTAAAGACTTCCTACCCTTCGCATCCGATTTAATAAAGTCCGGCGCTCGACTTAGGATCTTAAGGCGAATAACGACCTCGATATAGATCGGGAAGCCTTAGTGTCTAAGGTTATAACCGCCGCGGATAAACGTTCTTAAGCAACTATAAATCTATTGCAACTACGAATTAGCAGACGATTAAGACTTAAAGGATTAAATAGTTCGTTACTATAAAATACTTAAGGCGTTGCGGAAAGATTATTATGCGATAGTTCTACGATAAAAGAACGCTTATTAAGAAATCTTCGGGTTTAAGAGAGGTAAGGGAAAGCTTAAGGATATCTAGAAAGCCTTCGGCCTTTAAAGAAGATACGTCGATAGGCATAGTCGCGAAAATAAGGATACTTTAAAGAAGAAAGGAAGAAGAAATAAAAGAGGGAAAAATTGCGATCGGATAAGCCTAAGGGTAGAGAAAATAAAGATCGGATAAAGACTAATTGCGGATAAACTAGGGAAGAGAAAGGGATTTAAAGGATTATAGACGATAGAACGATTAGCTACTAAGCCTATATAGTAAAGCTTTTAGCCTAATGCCTTAGAAGACAACGCGTGCCTTAGAAGGCACTCCTTATAAGAAAAACCCTATTCTACCAATAGATACCCGCTTTCTTCCTTTTGCAATATAGACTATTTAATCGACGAATAGCAATAGACTAACACGTAGTAGCACTAGGCAAAGCTAATAAGCTTTTAAATATAGCGACTACCTTCTATAGAAGGCTAACCGGAGACATCGGAATGCCTCTTAAAGGCGTCTATAGGAAAGTCTATATTAAGGGAGGCGTAGGGAAGCATTATAGCCCCGACGAAGAAATAATAGTCGACTAGATAAGAGTTAAAGCCTATAACGGGAGTTAACTAATATAGTTCTTATATAGATAAAATTAGCTAAGAAGACTACGATAAGCTAAAAGCAACTACGAAATAACCCGGGAGGAAGTAGAGAAGATCTACTAGTTTAAATCCCCGATAAATAGGTTTTATAAGAGCAAAAGCCGTTAGTATCGATATATAAATAAGGTATATAATTTCCTTGTATAAGCAAGCCGAAAAGAATAGGCCGAAGACGGTAGTTTAACTACGATACTGCGAGTTATTACGAAAGGGGTAGAAGGTGCGGTAGCTATAATAGACCAACCTATAATAATCTATATAGACGAGAACTAGATTATAAGGAAGGCCGCGCTAGACCGCAACCTAGGCCTTTACTATAGACTTTACGAAGTAGAGGAAATGCTAATGTTTAGCTAGCTATCCTTTAACGCAGCGAATATTATATTTAAAGGACGTTATATCGTCGGTACGGCATGCTTTACTAACGCTAAAGGCTATAATATTATATATTAGATTAGGTTTTCTTAAATGCAGGAAATCAGCTGCATAAATATTATAGTAGAAGAGTAAAGAAAGGAGGTCTAAACTCGTAGACACAAAGATGCATGCAGCTACCTGACTATAGGACTAACGGAGGTATATATTAGTACAAGAGCCTCTTAAACAGGGCCCCTAGCCCGTACTAACCGCATTTATAATACAACGGAATACCTACCTGCCGTCCTTAGCTAAGGGGGTTATATAACAGGCTCGTTAGGGACGTAATAGCCTGTTGCATCCCTATAGTCTAGGCTCGGGTTAATGCCCTATATGGCCCCTAACGTCGCATAACGTCAACAGGTTTTTATAGGATAGGCGAGAGAGCTAACTTATTATCTTTAACGCTTTGCGAAGTAGACGACGACCTCGACTATATAGGTTCTTACGAGTATAGCGGCAGCTACTATATAGGACGGGATACCTGTATTTATTCGCCTTTACTAGCATCCCGACGATAGAGCAAAAACTCGGTTAAGAATGCGGATATCTTGCCCTTACGATAATTTAACACTAGGTAAAAGGCCTTATCGGGATCCTATTTAAGTTCCTACTAAAGGTATACCTAAGCGTTAAGATTATATAGATTAACTACTTCTTAAAGGAGTAACCCTACTAGGTCCCCGAATTCCTTTATAGGGACTAGGGATTCTTCCTAAAAGACGAACCCGATACTTACGAAGTAAGCTTAGCATAGACAATAATAACCCTATGCGCTATAGTAGGAAATAAATTAGGGATTAAAGACCTAAGCCTGCTTAGATTTAGACCCCTCTACCGACTAAAGACCTAGATAAAAGGATTTAAATACGTATATTAAGATTAAATGTTAATATCACTAGGAGGACTATGCCTTATCGAGGGAATCCCTATAGTAAGGATCTTTAACTATTCTAGGCTTATCTATAGCGGACCCGACCTAATTAATGTCTGGTTTATAACTAAGTTTTAGCATTAAGGACGAGCAGTAGACTAGCGCCTATAGATTCCTTAGGAGATCTAAAGCCTCTAAAATGGACGCTAGATATAGAGAGAACGACTTAAGGAACTCGCTATAAGCGTTATCTCCCTTTAAGCTTCGATATTAAGGGACTTATCCTTATTGTCTAAGCTAAGCGGGACACTAAGCGGTATAGGAAGCGCCTTTCGAGCCTAATTCGCTAGCCTACCTTATGCTTCTCTACCTACGCTAGTCATCGATCTACCCCTACGGATATAGGTTATCGCCTTAACCTCGCGATCGACTATTACACCTAGCCTACGAGCAAAGACACCTATCCCTCCTAAGCAAGGACTAGCGAAGCTAAGCACGCCTTAGAAGCGCAGATAGGGAATACGGATCGACTCTAACCGAATAACCTCTTTTAAGAAAGGAATCGCTAAGGTCCCTATTATAGGTGTCGATAGGTTAGGCATATATAAGAACTATATCGAAGATAAGCAAGGATGCAATAGCTTAGGCCGACTAGGAACGGCTAGTCTAGCGATAACCCTCGGTCTCCGGGAGTTATTAGGCAAAGCAATTAGACCGTACGAAAGAGTCTAGGTGATAAAGGAGGGAGCGAATTAGTTTATTTCCTTAATGCCCTTAGGGATTATAGGAGTCGAAGCATAGACTAAGATATATAACGAGGTCGAGCGAGACTTAGCTAGACCGAGCACTTAGGATAGGAAAGATGCCCGAAACGCGAGAGCATAGAGGAGGAGGTAAGGCTAAAAAGCCCCGATATTAGTCGCGCCTTTATTAGAGATAGAAGGGCGCTAAGGAGGATTTTAGCGGGGCATTTCTCCCCCCTATTTAATAAGGGGGAAAAAGAGGGTTCTATAACGTACTAGCATAACCTAGGCGTATAAAAGGGAAGGGAAAGGAGGAAGCATTTAATCACATACATAAGATTAATATAATATAACTAAATTAACTTAATTTGCCCTCTTAAATATTTAACGATTTCTCCTTAAGGACTCCTACCTATGAATTATTAAAGAAAGACGATTATTGCCGTATAGCTTCTACGACACTCGCATCTAGTCGGTATTAGCATAATTAAATAATCCTGAAAATACGAAGAGACTAATCGAAATAGGAGCCCGAAAAACATAATTTAAGAGATTACTCCTTAAGTAGGATATCCTAACTTACACGGAAATCGACTAGCCGAGGCTATAATACAACTACCCTACGAATTTCTGCTATTCTTCCTAACCCTTAGTATAGCGACTACTACGCTTGCTTTAGGGTGTATGCCCTTTCCTCCGTTAAACTACCTTCCTAAACGTACTTTTTGTCTATCTTCTTATAATTTCTAAAGCTTCTCTTTTTTAATTACCTAAGAGCGATAGCGCCGCGTAGTAGGCGCGTTTCCGGATATATAGGCCGCGTAGGCCGAAAAGGTTATAGTAGCTATCGAGTCGCTAGCCTATCGCCGTTACCTCGCGTAATAGAACTAATATTAGAAGATAAATACACTAACTTATATAAAGGCTATAACGAGCGTCTTAAGACGCTATCACTATTTTTTTTACTGCCTAAGGGGGCCCGATCTATCCCCTCGCGAAGTTAAACGTAAGCCGGGCCTTTACGACCTACCCCTCCGCGTATAGATATCCTCGCAGCCCTTTAAGTAAGAGCCGTAGAGCTAGAGGAGGAGAAGAGATTAAGAGATAGGATTACGGAACTTCGAGAGGAATTTTTATAGTAGGGTAACTTATTCGGTAGGGACTTATATAAACGTCGCTAATAGTTAACCGAATAGAGGGAGAGTCGTAATAGGGAAATTAAATTAAAAAAACATTCCTTAGTTATTATAACCGACTAACCCTTAAAAACGTCTCGATTAGATTAGCGATCTTAAGGATGCCTTTATCGCTGCTTTACGTTGTTTTAAGCGTAATAAGACTAAAATCTTATATACCCTTAACTATATATACGTAGACTATAAGGCGAGATAAAGGCGATACCTTAACGAAAAGCTCCCTATAGAGAGGAAATTGCTTTACACTAACTAAGATAATTTTCGTAACTAGACCTTAATTTTAATTAAGATACTACTAATCGTAAGACTCTCTTAGCTATATAACTATAGGAAGCACGCTAACGAGAGGGTTAGTCCCCCCTCGATTTTAGTCTTAACTTAGATTCCCTTAAGTAATACCTAGAACGTCCGCTAGAAAAAACTCGTATACTTTCCTTTTTTGCGAAGTTACGTCCCGATCTTTAGGACTAAATATCCCTTTATTTAGCGTCTATTTAAGACAATACTCGTAAGGAGATAGTCTAACTCGCTTAACGCTTCTAAGATGCTTTAGGAAATAAGAAGCGCCCCGTAAAGCTAACTAACGACTAGTCGACCTTAACTTAAGGGGCAAGAGGCTCCCGTTCGATAGGCTATCGCCGACGTAAAGGCCGAAATAGATCTATTAATAACTATTAAGATTCCGACGCCGCTAGATCGACCTCGAATAGCCGTAGAAACGGTTATAGCAACGGCCGTAGGAACGGCTAAGGAAATAGTCGTAATAGTCGCAACGGCAGGAATAAATATAGTAGGAATAGCCGTAGCAATAACTAAGGAGGAAATTCTTATAGAAACGGCGAAAGCTAATCCGGCATAGTTATTTATTAGTATTATAAGAAATTAGGCTATATATAAGCCGATTGCTAAGCGATAGCGAAAGCTAATTAAACCGTAGCCGATTTAAAGACGACGAAAAAGGAAGGAAACGCCTAAAAGTCGAAGTAAATGCCTCTCTTTCGACTAAGCTATAGGTAGAGGTAGTTAAGAGACTACGTACTATTAGAAAGCTACTAAGGCGAATACCTTATAAAATTATCGTTAATCTCGATTGCGGTAGTAAAGTAGACCTAATAGATATAAATTTTACTCGAAAAGAAGGGCTACGATAGCTTCCTTTATTAACCCTTAGATTAAAGGTAGTCGGGAATACGCTTATAAGACGATATAGAGTCTAGGAAGTTTTTATCTAACTCTAAGATAGTCGCTATAGGGAAAAGTCAATTACTCGCCCTTATATTAGCGTCGATAACGGTTTAAACCCTAACGACGTACTAGTTTTGCTTAGTATACCCGCACTTTATTAAGAATATATTTATCTCGTTCTTTTTAAACGCGCTTAATAGTTTAAACACTAACTTTCTAAGGTATTATTACGCTAGCCGTAGAAATATTTATATAAGTATCGGAATAAGGCATAGGTCTATATAGTTATACCGGACCTAAATTTTATACTATTTCCCGATAAAGATAATAACTCGGCGAACCCTAAGCGAACGGGGGAGGAAATACTAGCGACTCTTTTAGACTTTAAAGACGTATTTTCTAAGCACGAGGGCGATTTACTACTAAGGCAGAAGGGCACTAATTATATAATTAACATATTGCCCGACTCTAAGCCGCCTTTTAGACCTATCTACCCTCTTTCTTAATCTAAACTTTAGGTTCTTAAGGAGTGGTTAGATTAGTCCCTTAAGCGTAGTATTATTCGGAAATCTAAGAGTTCGGCTAAGGCTCTTATTCTTTTTATGCCTAAGAAAGACAGCACTTTACGCCTTTATATAGACTACTAAGGGGTTTATAGCATTACCGATAAGAATCGCTACCTACTCCCCCTTTTAGGGAGGGGATAAATAGAAGATAGCCTTTCGTACTCGCTACGGTTACTATAAGTATTTAGTATTACCGTTTAGATTAACTAACGCCTTTACTATATTTTAGTTATATATTAACTAAGCTCTTAAAGGCCTTTTAGACACTATTTACGTCGTCTACTTTAATAATATTTTAATCTTTTCTAAAACCTATAAGGAGTATATAGAATACTTACGATAAGTCCTCAAACGATTAAAGAATACCGAGCTATTCGCTAATTTATCGAAGTGCACTTTCTAAAAGTAGTCTTTAGAGTTTTTAGGATTGATCTTATCTATTAACGGAGTCGTAATAGACTTAGCCCGCATTAAGGCTATTATAAATTAAAAAGAACCTCGTTTTTTCTATAAGGTTTAAGTTTTTCTCGGTTTTGCAAATTATTACCGACGATTTATTTTAGGATACTCTAGTATTATTGCCCCTCTTACTGCATTATTAAAGGAGAGCGTTAAGGGAAGAAAGCCCGGACGAGTATAGCTAAATATTAGCGAATTAATAGCGTTTTACGCCGTAAAGAACGCCTGTATAATAGCCCTACTTCTCCGACACTTCGACCCTTAAAGACCGATTCGCATCGAAACTAATGCCTTAATTTTCGCAATAGCTAGCATTCTTTCGTAGCCCGATAACGAAGGCTACTATTATCCGATTGCTTTCTAATTACGGAAGTTTACTAGCCTTAAGCTTAACTACGGTACCCTTAATTAAGAGATATTTGCTATCGTTAAGTTATTTAAACACTAGCGATACTATGTCGAAAGGGCGGCAAATACCGTTAAAGTTTTATTAGATTACTAAAACCTTTAAGGCTTTATAAAGTGTGTATCCTTTAATAGAAGATAAGCATATTAGTATATATACCTAGCTTTTTTTGATTTTACGATTAAATACTAAGCCGGTAAATTAAATCCTACTAATGCTTTATTAAGGAAGCTAGAATTTATAAGCGAAGCCCTACCGTCTATAGAGCTACTCTTAGAATTATAATAAAAGTTAGCAGTTATTCGGTAGTTATATATAGCTATAGATTCTTTATAGAGCGACCTAGAGATACGTTCTTAAGTCTTTACTATCTTTAAGCTTAATAAGATATCTTTACGTAACGAAAATATATAAGCTCTTTAAGATTCGATCGCTTAGCATTCGGGAACGAGTCCCGCTAAGTTAGCCACTTAGGTTAAAGATATCGTTAGTTATAAATAATATTGTTAAAGATAATTAGCTAGGTTAGCAGCTCGTTATAAAAAGGTCTATAAGAGAAATATCTCCGAGCCCCTTTTTAAGCTCTTTAAGAGGACTTAAGCGGAAGATCCGTAGACTATATAGCGAGTATAGGCCGAAAGTACCTTAAAAGAAGGGGTAAGTCCTTAGTCATTAAGCTTAGATAGACTTATTTTGCATTCGGGAAGAATCGTAGTGCCCGTAGAGGTTGCCTTAAGGCAAGAGCTTATTTAGCTTTACTACGACGATCCTTTTATAGGATACTTCGGAATAGCCCGTACGAAAGACATCCTATCCCGGAAATTCTTTTAGGAAGGAATAGCTCGTAATATAAATAGCTACGTACGTTTATGTTATATCTATTAAGGCGCTATTCTAAAGCGGCATCGCTTATACGGCGCCCTTAAGTCGCTGCTTATTCCTATAAGACTTTAGGAAGAAGTCTCTATAGACTTTACTACCGGTTTTCTAAAGTTATAGTTCGATAGTAGAGAAGTTAACTATCGAACGCTAGGCAGTCGGGTCCTCGATATTAGTATAATAGCAATCAAGTAGAAGAAAGGCTCTAAGGCTAAAAACAGCTTGTATAGAGGGATTAAAAGCTGCAAAAGGATGTAAATCACTAAGAATAATAGCTTTTGTCTTTTCTAATAGGGAGGGCTAACTAGTCTCTATATATAGGGAAATCCCTCGGACGAAAACAGCCGCGTAGACCTAAGTAAAAGAGGTAAAAGAAAGAGTTAGATAGAGTCGCCGGTCGAAAGCGCCGGTCGCAAACAATAAATCGCATCCGTACGACAAATAGTCATACAGTTAGCAAATAACTAAACCAATAACGCAATAGTCTATAAGAAGGACTAGTAAATTCTACGGTAGAAGCCGTGACTATATAAAGGAATTCTACGGTAGAAGCTATAGAAGAGAATTAGAATTCCACGGTAGAAGACCGTAGAAGGGAAGAGATTTTACGGGTAAAGACTATATAAATAACCGTAAAATTACCGTAAAATCACGGTGAAATATAACCGAAGAAAAGAAGGTAAATACGCCCGTGGAAGTGCGAGGTAAATAACCGTAGAAGCCCGTAGAATTCTATAGTAGAATCTAGGGAAAAACCGGGGATTTCCCGGTAGAAAGCAAATAGGGAAGACGGTAATGTCAATATACCCCCCTAGCTAGAAGGGAATACCTTCCGGCTAGTTAGAATTATTATCGACTTCCTATTAGATCCTAAAAGAAATATCTATAAGTCGAAGCTAGCGAAGGAACGTTTAGAAACGTTATCGTAGAAGTAATTTAGTTAATCTATCCGTAACTATCTAGTTAAAAGGGATATATTTAATATTAAAAGTGTTAAGTAAGAATTCCTAACGGGCCTAGCAGTTGTGAATTTCAATATGCTTTAAGGCGGTCTAAATCTTTAGAATCTCGGCGGAAACTAGGCGGATTGTCTAGGTGTTATTACACTAAATAGTAGGAATAAGCATATCTAGCTATAGAGAAATATCGTTAAACAAACGAAGAATAGAAATCAGCTCTTTCGCAGTAGAAGAGACTATAAGAAGTTCGGCTTTAGTAGAGGAAGTAGTAACCGTAGATTGTTTCCGGGCACTCTACGCGATTACACCGTTAAATAGGCTAATAAAATAGCCCTTAGAAGAATAACGAGTGTCCGGGTCGTCGGCGTAGGCGGCATCGGAAGCTATACTAAGTTCTTACTTATCTATATCCGAAAACTTAATCGTAAGGAAACGCGATTAATATAAGTAAGTCACTAAGCTTTCTACGAGCTTAATGTAGAGCGTAGACGGGTTCTATATATACTCCGCTAAAGAATTCGACGATTTTATAGCGTCGAGCCGGGTAGAAATAGTCGCGTAATTATAAGAACCGACTAAAGACTAAAAGTAGTGGATTTAGTCATCCGTAGCCTATCCTTAGTGTTTCTCTAGCTTCTTAGGAAATAGGAATAGGCAAAAGGTCGAAATAGGCCGTAGAACCGTAGAAGTAGGGATTAAACTAAACTTAGAAGCAATCTTATCTAGGTAAACGTCTTAGCATAACTATAGCTTTCGCTACTTATAGTCCCGGATAATCCTTATCCTAAGGAAATAGGTAAGCTCTCTACGGTTAGTAATTGCATACTTCTGCCTAAAGCGATAGATAAAATCGTTAGTAGCCTTACGGTACTCCTTACGGAAAAGGATAATAATATTATCTATAAAGAAGAAAGTAATAATACTACTCGTAGTAGATATAAAAATGCAAGGATCCTCCGCACTTTACTAAAGGCCTAGTTCGGTAAGAGACCTAGATAATTCCCGTTGCTAAAGAAGTAGCGAACGGCGAAGTCTATATAACGCCTTTATTAACCGAATTATATAACCAAATACCTTAAATCCGTCTAGGAAGTAAATATATACTTCTTTATCTAGATCGGCATTCGTAAAGGCGTTAACCGCGTTAAGTAAGCGGGTTTTAGTACTAAACTTAGCGGCAATAGCAATTATAATGCGAAAATTTCGCGCTATAAGCGTCGCGGCGTATGTTTCTTTTCCGCTAAACGGCTAAAGATCTCCTCGTATATAAAGGCGAGACTTAAACTCCCTAAAGTAGCCGTGGTTATTAAACTTATAATCGAATGCCTATATTAATAAAAGAGGACGCATAAGGGCGTTCGCTCTTAGGGTAGGCGAAGAAAAGAAGGTCTTCCGCTATTTTAAGGAGTCCTATTTAACCTTTCTAGCGGCTTTAAACTTAGGTCCGTAAGGATAAGTCTCGAGATTAGACTAAAACCTTAGAAGCGCGGGCAAATCCCGTTTATATATCTTCCTAGGTTTAAGAGAAGTAGTAAATGCAGCCGTAAAAGCGGTGCTATTAGCCGGTAGATGCCTAACGTAGGCGAAAGCGGGATATCGACCCGAAAAACGGTTCGAATAAGTAAGGCGTAAATCCCTTATAAACCTCGTTGTCTATAGACTATCTATAGGAATAGTATTATCGTAATCCATAGACCGAGAAGTAGCTTAAGGCAACTATACCTTAAGTCGGTCTGCTAGTTCTACGGTTGCAGTTAGTAAAAGAGTAGAAATATCGGGTTAAAAATCCTATATATTCTTAAAAGCGTCCTCCGGCGGTTCTAGGGTTTAGTTAAGAGTAGGGAGCTAAGGATTGCCTTCGGCTAGAATATCTACTAAAGTAAAATGCTTATTAAGAAGCACTATTAGCGTTAATTAGAATTCTACCTTATCTTACTCTTCTTCTTATGCAATATATAGTAGAAATGCCGGTAATAATACCTATATTAGTAGTTTAGATGCCTTAGACGCGGTGAAAAACTAAGTCTTATTAAACGTTATATTACGAACTTAACGAACCTCCTATCTCTATAGGATCTATATACGAAAAATATTAGTAGAATTATACCCGACTAAGTAACTAACCTTTATATAAGGTTTTTGCTTAAGATTACGTTTCTACGTGTTAGTTAGGGCCTTAGTGGTTAATAGGTAGGCCTTATAGCTAAAAGCTTAAAGATAATCGAATCGTAATAGTTAAGGAAGGAGAAAAGCCGGTATATTCCGGTCGTAATCCCTTAACTAATCGTAAAGAATCTCTATCGGGGAAATCTACTTCCATAGAAATAACGTAGAGGAAGCTGCCTATCGGGCTAGAATCCGATTGTGTAAATATACTATAGTTTTCTACGTTTCTATCTATAAATGCTCGCGTAAATTTGCTCTAATCCTTATAGATCGAGCTTTCGTAGATACTACCCCCCTAGCTCGTTCGGTAGCGCTATTCTAAGCGGGTGTATAAAGAGCAGTAGGCTTATTATAAATGCTTTATTAGTGAATAAAATCTTAAAAATCCCGTTAAAGGGCTTAGTCGTTGTCTCAATAGATTATACCGATAGAAAGTAAGAACTATTAGGAAATATACCGACCTAGGCTCTTAAAGCATAAAATCAGCTCGTCTATAAAGGCGTTTAGAAGGGCATATAGAAAAAACAAGCTTCGTATAGTTATCCTTAATAAGAAATGCAACGTTCTTATTATTATAACCCTTATATATAGAAAAGATATCGTAAAACACCTTAGAAAAGGGAAAAGTCGCTTTAAAAAGCGGCGGTTCGCGGTTAATAATTCGTTTAGCCTACGTAAGTTTATAGGACTTATAGGAGATTATCTTATCGAAGGTCACCGACTATAGTATTCCAAGAGCTTTCGAAAGCGCTTTATTATTCGGATATCTAAGTCGTTAGTACTAAAGAGAAAGTTCCTCTATACTTATTAGTATAGAATCCGGTATAGTAGCCGAAAAAGGTGCTACAACCGGGGTTTCTATAGTAGAATCTATAAAAGGAACGGAAGCAATAGTTAAAAGCGTAGTAGAAGGGATTAACGGGTTATATTCGATAATATACTAGTTGTAAATTAGCTCCGTTATACAAATAGTGCGGGTTAAAGAAGAGATCTATCTAGTCTACGAGTTTTATAAAAGATTCGCCTTATGCAAAAGACAAAGTAAACAAAGGGACGTGTGAAAAGACGGGATATATACTACCTAACTAAGCTAAAAAGTGCCTATCTAAATGCGTATAAACACCGTGCCTATCCCGAGAATAGGAGTGCTTCTACTACCTACGAGTGTATACTTAGAAGAAGGCTAGAAGTTATAGAAACGCTCCCTATTACTGTAAATATGTCTATTAGACCTTAAATCTATAATAAAAGAATCCCTTAACGGGTATTCTATAGTAGTCTATAGAATAACTAGTAGTAAAAAGGTCGTAAGAATATTAGCGGCAGCCGTAGCTTACACTATCTTTATCTTAGTCTTATTATTCTTCTGCTACTCCTCGTCGTAAAGAAGTGCCGCGTTAACTTTAGCCTTGTTAGCTAGAACCTTAAGGTAATCGTCTATAGTCTTTTAGACATCTTTATCGGGTTTCTATAATAGAAGTCGAACGGAAGGGTTAAAGTAATAATACTATCGGAAATAGTATCGTTCTCTATAACTATACGGCGGACTATCCTTTTTCTTGCCTTTATCCTTATCTAAAGACGTAGCTACTAAAGTAGTTGCCGATTTATTAGTAGATTCCGCGGCTAGGGATTATATTCCCTAGCCTTAGAACTTCGCAAATGCATTAGTTTTTAGCGCTTTAGTCGCAGCCTTTAAGGCCTACGAGCGCTCGAAAAGTTCGGATATCTTAAATCCGTCGGGGAAAGACTATTCCTAACCTAGCTTATTTAGGCGGGCATCGTCCTCTATCTTATTTATCTAGTATTCCGCAAAAGGGCTAGAAATTGGCTAAATAGCCTTAAGAAAAAGCTATATAGCCTAGAGA
This sequence comes from Ophiocordyceps sinensis, assembly GCA_012934285.1. Lineage (NCBI taxonomy): Eukaryota > Fungi > Ascomycota > Sordariomycetes > Hypocreales > Ophiocordycipitaceae > Ophiocordyceps > Ophiocordyceps sinensis. Next base: position 11,312,375 of record JAAVMX010000004.1, read on the forward strand.
CCTTCCGATTCCGGCAACTTAATTCGCCGAATGTCGGTAAGAACCTTCTGCTAGTTGGAAATCTATATCGTAATATCCGTCCGGTCTAGTGCCTTTAAAATAGTATAGAACTACGTAAGAATCGTTTTCTATTACGTCTATAAAGTCGGCTTTATACGCCGCTATAGTAAAGCTAATTCCTTAGAAACCTTATATTTATCGGCAATCGTTAAATAGTAGTTCCTAATGTTTTAAACGATAAACTACTAGATTAACGTAAGAGATTTCTATTAGTCTTTATAGGCTTAAAGCAACGTACGATACCGGGAAAAGAGAAACTTAAACCTCTTAAGTTCTTCTATAGATAAACTAGCAATATTAGCAACGGTCGCGTTAACTATTCTAGCTATTAGTTCTACGGGAAGAGGCGATTAGGGTTTCTAAAGTTTAAGCGTAATAGAAGGATCGATTTTCTCCTAAATCCCTTAGGCGAGTGCGTATTTTTAGATCGTTAAGATCCATCGGTCCTAGTCCGCTAGTCTATTTAAAACGGTCTTTAAAGTAATATCGGCTATAATAGATATAGTAACGTAGGTAAAAGTATAGTAAAATCACCGGAAGGGGTGGTTAGATGCATAATATATATAAACAAACCGTAAAAACTAAACTAGGTGCGGGAAAACACTAATAGAATAGGGTGAACGTACTAACTAGTCCTCCGCGAGTCGATTCGCTAGATTAAAAACGCTCCTTAAAGACACATTAGTCCTCTATAATTTAATTCGCTAGATGTAAAGGCAAAGGCTTTACCACCGTAAGTCGTAGCGTTAGTAGGCTAAAAGATATAAGCCGTAAGAACTCTCTATGCGTAGAGAAGTTCGTCCGGGCTTATAACTATCGAACGCTAGGCAGTTAGGTCCTCGACATTAGTGAAATAGCAATTAAGTAGAATAGAGGCTCTAAGGCTAAAAACAGCCTATATAAAGGGATTAGAAGCTATAAAAGGATGTAAATTACTAAGAATAATAGCTTTTGTTTTTTCCAATAAGGAGGGCTAACTAGTCTCTATATATAGGGAAATCCCTCGGACGAAAACAGCCGCGTAGACCTAAGGAAAAGAGGTAAAAGAAAGAGTTAGACGGAGTCGCCGGTCGAAAGGGCCGGCCGCAAACAATAAATCGCATCCGTACGACAAATAGTCATACAGTTAGCAAATAACTAAACCAATAACGCAATAGTCTATTAGAAGGACTAGTAAATTCCACGGTAGAAGCCGTGACTATATAAAGGAATTCTACGGTAGAAGCCGTAGAAGAGAATTAGAATTCTACGGTAGAAGACCGTAGAAGGGAAGAGATTTCATAGGTAAAGACCGTATAAATAACGGTAAAATCACCGTAACACATAGTGAAATATGACCGAAGAAAAGTAGGTAAATACGCCTATAGAAGTGCGGGGTAAGTAACCGTAGAAGCCCGTGGAATTCTATAGTAGAATCTAAGGAAAAACCGGGGATTTCCCGGTGGAAAGCAAATAGGGAAGACGGTCATGTTAACATTAACGCAATATTAGTAATCGTTAACCGATACACTAAGTATAGCGTATTTCTTACGGTCTTTAAGAAAATAATAGCGTCTAAGTTAGCTAAGGCTTTTTATTATAAGATTAAGCTTATCTATAAAGTACCGAAAGGCATTATTTCCGATAGAGGATCTCTATTTACTAGTAAGTTTTAGTTAGACCTCTATTATATATTACGGATAAAACATAGGTTATCGATAGCCTTTTACCTATAAACCGACGGTTAGACTAAACGGGTAAATTAGACACTATAATACTACCTTCGGTATTATATAAATGCCGAATCGAATAACTAGCCTAGACTACTACGAGAGGCTTAGTTCGCTTATAATAATACGAAGAATGCAACTATAGGCTTTTCGCCGAATAAGGCATTATTTAGATACTAACTAGACTACTATATCTACCTTACGGACGATGCTATTAGTAGGGGAGTGCCTAAAGCGAGAGCTTATATTAGTAAATTAGCAGACTTAAGGAAAAAGCTAGAGACTTATTAGCGATAAGCTATCGAGTTGTAAAAGAAGTTCTATAACCTCTATTATAAGCTACTTACCCTTAAGGTTAAGGACCTAGTAGGACTCTCTACGAAGAACTTACGCCTTAAGGACTAAAGAAGGAAGTTATTACCTAAATACATTAGACCTTTTAAGGTCCTTTAAGCTATTAGTAAGTAGGCGTACCGCCTAGCCCTACTAGAGTAATACGATCGGCTTTATAATATATTTTACATTAGTCTTCTTAAGCCGTAGGTAGAAAAGGCTATTAACTAATACCCCGGCGAATTACTGCCGATGCTTAACCTCGATAATACCGAAGGAGAATAGTCGGTTTAGTAAATTAAGGACTATAAGAAGAAGAAGGGCGTTACCTACTACTTAGTAAAATAGGAAGGTTAGCTAGCCAAATACAACGAGTAGGTTGCTTAAGACGATATAGCGAATGCCTAAGAACTTATTAACGAATACCTAAAGATAGGATTAAAGAAACGGCGGAAATTACACATTACGAAATAACTTTTTTTAGCTTACCTTTACTTTTCTATTTCTATTCCGCCGCTACTTTACCGTTATTCCTTAATATCTATACGGTAGAAGTCTCCTACTTCTATTTCGCTAGTAAACTCCGTAATAATAGGGAGACGTTTTAACTACTCCCCTTTGCCTTAGCGACCGCTCTCCTTAATTATTTAGTGTAAATTATCGTATATATATTTTCGTCCTACCCGCTATAGGGTAAAACCTACGTCCTTAATTACTAGACGAAACTTTTAGTCCTTATTCTCGCGTATAGCTTTCCGTCGCTCTATCGATGCCTACCGGTATTTAAGACGACGTTTTGTATATAAACATTTAGCACCTAAATTTAGCACCTAATACCCCTTATTCCTCTCTATAGGCCGTTATTACGGCTATAAACGACGTATAAATTTAGTAGAAGATTAACTTTATCTTCTTCTTCTCCGTCTCGTCCTAAGTAATCTATAGCTCGGCTATCTTCGTCTAAATGCCGTATAGATCCGCTATATCCCTAGATATTATTGCGGGCACTTATAATTTTATTAGCGATTGTATCTCGACTTAAGGGGGAATAAGGAACTTACGGATTCGTAAAGGTTATTATATAAGTTATATTAAATATACCTACTTAATCGCGTATCCTCCTATATATAAGATAGTTCGACTATTCTAGTATTATCCTCGTTATCGCTAAACCCTTATATACTACTATTTAAGCACTTAATATAGTATAACTCGGTTACTTAGCACCCTTTCGCGCGGCGACTTTTTATAGTTACGGCCTTCTTAGCCCTTTTCTTTTGCGATATCCCTTTCTAGAGATTCTTTATATCGACGGTATCTCCTTTAGCATTCGCCTTTATATCCTCGTCTCTATCGTCTTCGCTCGACGACGAAAATATTTTAGATTCGATAACCGTTAGCGTTATACGTTTAGCAATCGCCTAATCTTCCTAAGACTCTACTATAATAGGTTTCTTTATGCTTATAAATAGTCCCTTAAATAACTAACGAATTAGCGGATCGTCGGTTTGTTCCTTTAACGAGGATATTAATTTCTCTAATACATTCGGCACGTTCTTCTCTACGAGAAGTCGTTCTAATAGGGTTATTTTCTCTTTACGCTTCTTCTTTAGCTTTATCTCTTCCTATACTATCGCTACGGCGTCCTTAATCGATACTCTATTCGCCGATAACTCTAAGACTTAAGCTATAACTAAAGGACCTATCGGCTAAATATCGTCTATTTATTTTCCTCGCTTCCGGGGCGTCTCTACTATTACGCTTACCGTTCGCTTAGGACCTATAGTATTACGGCACTAGGTGATAGCTAGATAACCTTATTGTTCTATAAAAAAGAAAAGAACTATAGAGGCTAAGGGCTCGTTTATATATAGGACTATATATCACGTAGTATATTACTATGTACTATGTTATATAATATAGTACTATAATAGTACTCCCCCTCTAAAGACGATTTAGTCCTTAAATCGCTAAGAAATATCATTTTCGCTAGAAATTAGTGTATAATAGAGGAATCTTTTATAGGCGGGCCTAATCTAAAGGGCCCGGCTTATCTAGGTTGCATCTATAGAAGAGTTAGATAGCTTTAGGGCAACCTCTTAGGTTATCTTTAGGCTACTAGGTCGGTTCCTAGTGATATTTCTATTTAATTAGATAAGTTAGGGTCGGGGCTTCGTTATTATATACGTTAAGGATCTACTTAAATTCCTATATTTCTTCGATATTACCGTCGTTATCGCGTTCCGCGATATAGCCTACGACGTTGCGTTATTCCTCTCGATTAATCTATGCCTAGCCCGGTATTATTTCCGTTATCTAGAGCCGCACCTTAGACGTATAGAAAGACTTATTAACTCGGATATACTTTAGGAGGTCGATAACTATAGCGCCGCGGTAGACTTTAAGAATAGGATAAAGACTATCCTATTTATCGTCCTATTTCTTCTTTAGGCGATTAGTAGTTATATTCTCTAATAAAACTATAACTATATTACCTGGTCGGAAGAGAAAGCCTTCGTCCCGCTTTATATTAGCATTATCCTTATATTTCTATTATAAGGCTTATATAAGAGCTTAAAGCTAAATAAGGATATAGTCGAAATGATTAGCTATTACGTCCGCGCGAAGGAATTCCTTCTTTACCTATAATCAGAGCGTCGGGGGTCGGGGGCCTATAGGTTTAATGCTAAGATAAGGATTAAAGCCGTAGTTAGCGAAGAACGGAGAAATACCGGTTGTTTTATTTACTTAATTATTCGTTGCAAATTCCGCGAGCGGGAGCTAGTCGACATAGTTATCTTAGGTAAAGCTAATATAAGCTCGAATATATTTATTTATCGTAGCGTTAACGATTTCGGGTTAACCGTTAGTCTTTAAGTGCTATACTAAGCTTAGTTTTAACGTTATTTATAAACGAGTGCTAAGCTATCGCTAAAAATTAGAGATAAACTAAGTGCCTTAGTTAGAGATAATAGTATCGGGTGCTTTATATAAGTGATAGACTACGTAGATAAAGGAGTTAATTAGTTCTTCTATAGAAAGGCTAGTAATAAAGATAAAATATCTTATCTTCGTAAGCTTATTAACTATCGTAAGTATATTCTTATAAGTCTTCCTATTTCGGGTGCACTTAGGGAGTATTATAATATAATTGATTAATATATCGGCCTATAGTCGGACCGGTAGAGCGAGGGGTTTTAGGAATCCAAAGGGAGATAAGCGGGGGGTCTTAGTCCGAAGATAGAGAGTATAGTCTTTAACGAACGTAGCGGCGAAGTAAGAAATCCTTAGCTACTAGTATATTTAGTTTAATAGATTAAGGGGTTTTACCCTCCCTAGGTGTCCTACTAGGCTACTACTATAAGATCGATAAACGACTTTAAGGCGGAGATCTAGGGTATTAGGGACGAAGAGCCGGTCGTAGAAAAAGATACGTCCGTTAATTAACTAATATTTAGATAGAGTATTGCTATTTGCACGGATATAAATCTCTATTTGCACGGAAGTCTAGGAAATCCCTACTCTTTCTACGCGAACCCCGCGCGCCTATATCCCGCCACTAAAATCTAGTGTAGGTATATAGTAATTAAGAGAGCCGCGCAAATCCGCAGCCGGGCACGAAGCATATATTAAGGAGCCGCACGCATAGTAGAGGGCACGCAGTAGGGCACGCAGCAAGGCACGCAGTAAGGCACGCAGTAAGGCACGCAGCCGGGCACGAAGCATACATTAAGGAGCCGCACATATAGCAGAGGGCGCGCAGAAAAGGGCACGCAGTAGGGCACGCAGCCGGGCATAAAGCCGGGCATAAAGCATACATTAAGGAGCCGCACATACAGCATAGGGCACGTAGTAAAGGGCACGTAGTAAGGCACGCAGTAGAGGGCACGCAGTAAGGCACGTAGCGAATTAACTAAATTAAGGCTATACACGATTTACGCGGCCCTCTTAATTGCTATATACCTATACGGAAAATTTAGTGGCGGGATATAGGCGCGCGGGGTTGCGTAGAAAGAGTAGGGATTTTAGCGAACTTCCGTATAAATAGAGATTTATATCCGTGCAAATAGTAATACTTATTTAGATATATCGTAATATAAGAGCTTTCGGATATACTTTAGCTAGCGTTAGGCGTATAGATCCCGGAGTATCGCTACTATATCCCGGGTAAGATTATCTTATTAGTATGCCTCGCGGATAAGCTTATCGAGTGATTTACTAGCTACGTTTAGTCCGAAGGCGGCGACTACGTTAAGGTCCTCCTTTAAGGCACGGGAATCGGTTAAGAGTTCTTCTAAGATAGTCGGGTCGACTTTCTCTTTAGGGATAACTACCTAATTTCGATAGAAGAGTCTATCGTCGTCTACGGTAGCTAGTCTATCGCCGGGGAGCCTACTAAAAGCGTCGGGGAGAATTGCCTTATTGCCTAAGCGGTATATAATTATAAAGTTAAACTAAGAAAGGAACTCGGCCTAGCGCACTTATCGTTAGTTAAGTTAATTTATAGATATAAACGTCTAAAGATTCTTATAGTCTATAATAACGTCGAATGCCTTAGTAGTCTTTTAGAGTTCTAAGCGCTATTCCTAAAGCGCTTTAATAATTGCTAATAGCTCTTTATTATAGATCTCGTAGTTATACTTAAGGGCAGTATACTTTAACGAAAAAAACGCAATAGGGTAAAGATATCTATTATCTTCGGTCTATAAAAGGACTCCTCCTAAGGCTTAATTCGAGACGTTAGTTTTAATAACTATTTTCTTCGAGTAGTTAAAATAGGCTAAGACCGGGGTAATAGTAAAAGCAAGTTTAAGGGTCTTAAACGCGGCAGCTTATTTAGGTCCCTAAGACTAACGGGGATCCTTTCGAAGTAGCGTAGTTATTAGGGAGATAACACTAGAGTATCCCTTAATAAAATAGCGGTAGAAGTTTATAAACCTAAGAAACTACTAGAGTTCTTTTACTAAAGTTAGGGTATTCTAAGCCGTGATTATACGCACCTTCTCGGGGTCTATACTTATGCTAGATATCGAAATAATTAGTCTAAGGTACTTAGTCTTCGTTATATAAAACTCTAACTTCCCGATATCGATTTAAAGCCCTACGTTGCCTAAGCGTTAGATAACTATTCGCATGTAGTTCTTATATTCCGCCTTAGTCTTTAAAAAGACTAGTACGTTATTAAGATATACTATATAAAAGTCATCGAGGGTATTATAAAGCACGTGATTAATATAGTTCTAGAAGGTCGACGGTGCGTTATAAAGGCCGAAGGGGGTAACTAGCATCTCGAATAGTCCGAAGCGTGTAATAAATACTATAAGCCACTTATAACCCTCGGCGATTCGAATACGGTTAAATATAGCAATTACGTCTAGCTTTATGTAAAACTTAGCGTTATAGAGAGAATATAGTATTTTACGGATTAAAGGCAAAGGATATCGATTCTTAACTATAACCTAATTTAAACCTTAGTAGTTATAATAAATGCGGATACTACCGCCCGGTTTATAAGCGAGGATTAGTAATACCGCGACTAGAGAAAAAGACTCCTAAATAAAGCCTTTATTAAGCATATCGTTAATCTACTTCTTAATGTAGCGGAGTTCTATAGGTAATATAGGCCGATTTCTATAGTACGGAGCTTATTTACTAAGTGTAAGTTCGATCTTATAATCCTAAGGGCGGTATAAGGGGAGCTTATTCGCATTCTTTAGAAGGAAATAAAGAAGCTTATCCTAGAACTCTTTTAGGAGTTTCTTTAGGATATCTGCCTTTATAACTTCCGGTTTTACTTAGAGGAATTTTTCTACGTCGGCCTCGTCGACCCTCTAAAATAGAGATTCGGAATTAGCTATATCCTAGAGGTTCGTCTAAAGGAAATTATAAAAACGTTTAAGGAAGGCGGCTTAAGCTACCTTTATTATATAGTCCCCGGTAATAACGCGTTAGAAAGAGGTTTTAGATAGTTCCGGGACCTTAATTAAGCCTACTAAGAGTTCGTTAAAGAGTCGTAGATTTTCTCCCTCCTTAACTAGCTTAGCTAATTTAGATATACTAATTCGTATCGCTTAGACACTATCTTATTTATAGAATTAAATAAAGTTAATTACTTATACGTAGTAGATATCGCTTATATCTAAGGGTATTTAATCTTCCTATCGTATACGCCGGCGGGGGCGTCTCGTCCGGCCCTATCGGGCGGGAACGTAGCGACGGCCGGCGGTAAGACGAATAAAGAGTAGGCGAGCTACTAAAGTAGTCTACGGCGGAGTGGCCTTAAAGGCTTAAGTCTTAGGGGAGTCCGGAAGGCTAATCGGGGATATTAAGCGGGCGGTTTCTTAAGCAAATAGCTATATCCTATATAAGGGATATCGAATCGGTTAGCTAGGGTTTAAGGGGTGCGATGCCTGCTTAGGTAGACATTCTTTAGTAGACGAATCTATAGATATATAACTTCCCGATAGGATAGTCTAGTCTTTTAGGATATTAGTCTCTTCCTACCGAAAGGGAATTTCCGGCACGTCTTCTATCGTTACGGGGACCATTTATTTTAGGGTAAACGTTAGGGTAGTCTAAATCTCTACGACGTTAGAAAAATATACTTTTCGACGTAACTAATGCCCTTTAGGCGCGGGAGTAATAGGAGTCTTAAGAGCTATCCTATCCTCGGCTATTATGCTTAAAGGCAGGTAGTATCTTATATAGTAATCGGAATCGAAGCGGACTTAGAGAGATTTCTAAAGCATAGTTAGTTCGTATTCCTAAAGCTAGGGGATGCCTAAGATAATTAAGGTAAAGGGTAATAGATTCGTAATAAAGAAAAGCATAAGTTCTATATGCTTGCTAATAGTTATTTAGGCTATAAAGTAGTCTATTATCTATATTAAGGGTATACCGTCGGCTAGTCGAAGCGGTTAAGGTTTAAAGAGCTTCTTTATAGTAACGTTATATTTCCGTACGATAGCGTAAAGATCGGCGAACGCTACGGTAGTATAGCCTAAATATATAAGGGATAATATATTAACGTAGTAAGGGGACTAAAGGTTGCGCGTAAAGGAGAGATAAGTATAGAGAAGGATTAACTTTTTATTACTATTCGACGAACTAATCCGAAGATTTATTCTATCTAAAAGCAACGACCTAATCCTCTTATCCTCCCTTATATATAACCCCTAAGAGCGACTTACTCTAAGGGTATATCTTTTAGCAGTAGCCTTAACGCCGGCCGCTCGCCTTATAAATCCGTATCTTCTTCCCTAAGGATACGGCCTTATTCGTAGTCGGCTGCACGGACGAGCTAGCCCTAGCTATACCCGCCGCCGTAAGCGCCCTAAGATCCTCGGCCGAAGCCGGGGGAGGGGGCGCCCCGGCCCTAAAACTAGGGACTACCTTAACGTAAGGGTATTAAAAGCGGATTCGCTATCTTAGCCGGGTCGTAAGCCTCCTTCTAGTGTCTAGGCTCTCCGTAAGCTATATAGAGTTTATTATCGATCTTAAATTATCGTTTAGTATCGGAAAGCCGGTCGAGGTCTATAGGGTTACTATATAGGGGTTAGGCTAAGGCGGTTAGGGTAGGGGTAGGTATAAGCGTCGGCAGTAACTACGAACGGGGGGCGGCCTTCTTCTCGAGCTTTTAACGATAAGTATAGTTAGCGAGATTCTTTATAAAGATATCTATCTACGCTTATTACTTCTCGTAGTTAGTGTCGGGGATCTTAGTCTATATGTTTTTAACGAGATCGCTTCTATCCTTTAATATAAACTTCCGGAGGAAGTCGACTTACTATTCCTTTATCTTCCTTACCTTACGTATATAGGCGTCGAGGTCTACCTTCTAGATCTAATAGTTCTTATCGCCTTAAGGGAAATTATCGAGGATGTTCTTAGCGGCTTACGTTAAGTCTAGAACCTTATACTGCCTGCTTAAAGCTATAAGGAGCGTCGTCGTAGTAGGCTATTCTTACTTCTCCCTCTCGGATAGGTTAACTATAATAGTAGCTATCCTATCTTTAACGAAGTCGTAGGACCGTTTACTAAGCCTATCGCTAATATAAAGGAGGCAAGCGCCGTCTAAGTCGAACTATATACTATCGCAGAGGAAGATACCTTATATCTTAAGTTCTTAGGCCTCGTACTTACGTTAACGGTCGGAGGTAGACCCCTTTTTAGTAAAGATCGGAAGGTCTACTATCTTTCGTTTTCCGGACGACTATGCTAAGGTTATCGTCTAGGACTATAATATCTTTATAGTTAAGATTATAAGGTCCTTAGCCTTAAGAAGTTACTCCCTTATAGCTAAGAGCTAATCCTTCGTGGCTTAAAGCTAATCTTATATAGTTATGCGTTCCTTTAACCTAGTATTTCGGTTAACCTAAGAGGCCTCCGCTACGCGAAGGGAGCGAAGACTCTCCTCGATACATATAAGAATATATCGGGTATCTAAGCTCTAAAGGTTTTCCTAGGTCTCCTACGCATTAGCGACCGGGACTACGTTATCAAACCTCTTAATCGCCTAGGCGATCTAAGGAAATTCACTAATAAACTCCTTAGCAAAGGCCTTTAGACCGTCGCCCGTAGCGTTAGAGGCTATAGGTATATCTGCTATAAGGAGGAAGGAGGAGTATCTAATCTAAGGTATTTATTAAGGACTATAAAAAAGTTCTATAGGCTATATAGGTTTCTATAGGCTAGGGAAAAATTCTTAAGCGCTTAGGGGCTTAGGGGAATAATCTCTTAGGGGTTACGCTCGGGTCGCGACGACTAAAGGGATAAGGTAATAGAGCTACTAGGACTGTATTTATAAAGCTAGGGATCGCGACGGGGCGTAATAGGAGATAGAATAAACTATTACGGCACTAGGTAATAGCTAGATAATCTTATTATTCTATAAAAAGAAGAAGAACTATAGAGGCTAAGGGCTCGTTTATATATAGGACTATATGTTACGTGGTATATCACTATGTACTATGTTATATAATATAGTACTATAATATATAGCGTTAAACTAATTCGGAATATGCTCGTTTAATTTAGAATATGCTCGTCTAATTTCGAATATGCTTTTCTATAAGATCTCGGTATAGTTATACAATAAGAGAAAAGAAGAAAAAACTTTATATATAAAGAGCAGTACTCTATTATAGTTTACTAACTATACGTAGGCGATTAGCTACCTATTGCGTAGTAACTATTATAACGCGTAACTAATACGATAATTATTATAATATATATAATAATAACTATCGTCGTTGATTTTTATACTACGTTTAATCTTATTTTAGTCCTATTTACTATTACGACTTTATTCGTACCTAAAGCTATCCTAGCGTCTAAGGCGTCCGCCTTAGAAAGGGGGGATAATTATAACGCAGCTACCCGCGCAACTATAGAGTCGGGAGATAGGGATATATATACGATAGATAATGCATTTTAGCTTAGGGACTATTCGGCTATTAGTCGCTAACTAGTCCCCGGTAACCCCTCTCGAGGCCTAAGGGTATATCCCTAAGGCCCTAACATATCTTAGAAGAGGGGCAAGCTTTAGTCTTACTACGAGAGGGCAACCGTATTGCAATAAAGGATTATTCGTACTTTTAACTATCGTTCCTACCTTCCTAAACGTACCTCTAGTCTGTCTTCTTATAGGTTCGCCCTCGTCGTTAGAATCTTCGCTAGAAAGGGCGGGGGGAAAACGAATTATATTTATTAATTATATTCCCTCCGAAATAAAGGCAAAGGGAGCCGGGATAGGGAGAGTAAGGCGGGCAAGGGTGGCCGAGAGGCCTAAGATAAGATAAGGCTAGTAGTCCGAAAGGCAGGAGGCTAGATAAAAGGAGGACTAAAAGGAAAGGGAGTTACCGCGCTAGCTAATAATAAGGTCGTGCTAGCGTAGTTAAAGGAGGCTAAGAATAACCTTATAGCTAAGCTGTATAAGAAAGAAGCAGATAGACTTAGTATAGGCGCTAATCCGGGAGACCGAAAAAGCGTAATAGGTAATAGAGCCGGACTCGCAGTCGCTACTATATGCGAGAGAAAGCTAGCGCGGGAATCGGAGCTAGCGGATAGGAAGGGTAAGGCGGTAAGCGGTCTAAGCGTATATAAAGGCGTATCCGGAATAGCCGGAGTCGACTAAAGCACTTATAACGATATTAGCGGATATAAGGGATAAAGGCATAAGTAAAGCACGCGGTTATATTCCCGTAGGGAGGCAACGATCTTCCCCGGTGTCGAAGGAAGCTATAAACTCGGACACTAAGAGCTCTATCGCGCGATAAGCCGAGGGAGCTACGTATTTCCTAAAGACGGGGAAAAGGCGGGGAGGTCGTCTACTTCGCCTTCGATAAGGCCTTGCTTAATAGCGCGAACCTAATAGCAAGGGGGAGGGGGTTTAAAGAGGCGTAGGGCAGACGCACAGCTACTACGGCCCCGGCCGCGGCTAAAGCCGGAACCGGCGCTAGGACTAGCGCTAGGGTTAGCGCTAATACCCTTATTAAGGCAGGTCCGGGCGGTATAGGTAGCGGTAGCCGGCTAGGCGTAGTAGAGGCAAAGACGGTTCTTAAACCGCCGTTGCTTCTTAGCGTTAGTAAGCTAGGCCCGGAATGCGTTAAGCTATATTAGGTTACCGGTAGGAGACGTAGGTAGGGCGGGCGAGGTAGGGATAGGGCGAGCGAGGTTATAAGGCGGCTAGAGTTAAGAACGGGCCTTAATACGCTACTAGTTATCCTAAAGCGCAGAATATATCTTAGCTTAAGCCGTAAAATCGTTATAGGCCGGGCATTCGACCTATAGAGCGGCGGCGTTAGTAAGCTCTATAGAGACCTTTAAGTAAAGGTAAGCGACGTAAGCGGTGCCGTTAAACGATAAGTCGGCTTAAAGCTAGGTAAAATTCGAATAGAAGTCCGGCTAAGAGATATTCTTTATCAATAGGGCGTTAAAGTCGGCCTTTAACTAAGCGCGGGTAAAATTAGTACTAAAGACTAGGCTAAGGTCGTCGGTAAAGGCTTTAATAGTAGTATACTACTAATCGGCGAAAGACTTATTATCGAGGACGTCCTAAGGAACGCTAGCGATAATAGAGGCGGATTAGCCGGTAAGCCGGCTAACCGTATAGAGAATACGGTCTTATTCTATAGGGTATAAAGCGGCGTCCTAACGGAGCTTAATAGTAAGGCCGTCGCGCTAGGTCCGGAAAGCCTCCTAACGTTGCTTTTAGGTGCTAGAGTCGCCGGCGAACCTCTTAAGGTCGGCGATACGGGAATAGGTAGTGGTAGGGGTAGGGGTAGGGGCTAGGGCTTAGTCCCGGGCTATATTACACTCGGTAAGGACGAGGAGAGAGGACGTAGCACGGTTAAGCTACCGCTAAAGGTCGGCGGCGTGCTCTTAAGAGACGAGTACTCTTATATCTAACTTAACGTAAGCATTATTAAGGCAAGCAAAGGACCCGGCCTATATAGCGCGGAAATTAAGGGTAGCGTTAGCCTAGATATAGGCGAACGAGTCGAATATAGGCCGTTAGGCCCGAAGTAGAGTAGCGAGACGGGGATAGCGGGAAAGGTAGTCGTTCTAAGGCTCTAGGTCGGCGGGAGTCGGCGGAGTGACGGCCGGGGTAGCGGTAGACGAGGGATCGGTCTTTATAACGAGGTCGGATATCGTAGATTAAATAGGGCAATAAAGAAGACAATAGGAAAAGGGTAAGGAGGGGAGAAGGAAATCTTATGTAATTCGCGTCGAGACGGCGTATTTACACCGGGAAAATTCTAATAATCGAGGAAAATTTAGCTGAAGGGGTCTAGCGAGGAGGCGGACTTACGTCGCGAAGAGGGTAGATTAGAAAAGAAAGGGGTAAAATAGCGAGATTATTAATTAAAGGCAATAGGATAAAATAGTAGATTAAACTATAAGGAAACGAGCTTAAGGGGGGTATATAATTATTGTTAATCCACGAAGGGATATAGCTATAGACTAGGTCTAAATGTCTATATATACGATATAAAGGTCACGTAAGATAATATGTGATATAACCTAACACCGTAATACTACCTAAGTTTCTAAAATTTAAAACCGAGCTTAAGAATAATAAAGATAAAACAAAGATAAAAGAAGTCTTCTTAGGCAATGCAAAAGAATTCATCTATAATATTAAACCATATGCCCTTAAAAACGGAATAAAATATAATTTAAGTCTACTATATACCCCCTACTTAAACGGTAGAATAGAACGGATAAACACAATAATACTTAATAAGGTTAGGTCTATATCTATATAGCTAAGCTACCTAAATACCTCTAGGGTAAGGCTGTCCTAGCAGCTATATATATATATAACCGATCTCCCTATACTGCCCTAGGGTATATATGCCCTCTTAAAAGGAAAGAAGATAGAGCCCTTACTATAGAAGACATAGGTAAGATCCGTGTCTTCGGAAGTATTATATACTATAAACATAAAACAGCTAGTAATAAGCTAGACGTACGAGCCTATAAAGGAATTATAATAGGCTATAAAGATATAGCATATAAAATATACGACTATAGCAGAAAGAAGGTTGTTATCTTAAAAGATATAACTATACTAGAAAACAACTTCTTAAAAGACAATAAAACCTTTAATTTTAATACAATACCTTCTATAAATAAAATACCAGATAATTATCTATACATAAGAACTTCTATACTAGATATAAATCCTAAAAATACATAATCCTAGAATAATCCCTATGAAATACCCGATAATATATCCGAGGATAATATTCCTAACTGTATATAATGCACTAGGCACTAAGAATGTGTGTGTAAAGAAGGATAATTCTCTTAGGTAGGCGTTAGCCCCGGGAGCTAGGAATAGCTCCCTACTATCTTATCTATAGCTGATTACATTAGCCCCGGCATATAGCATAGAGGATGCTTTACATACATTAGAATGCCGGCTCGAAAAAGAAAATACTACTGCCTATAGCAGTTATAAATACAATCCTAATTAGGCAATTAAGAGGAACACTCCTATTGCCTAAATCCTTCCTTTTATTCTTATAAGTTATGCTTATACCTACTAGTGATTATTCCTCTAATCGTTTCTTTTGCTAAGCGGCCTTTTTGCTTTATATAGCGCGTACGGGAGGGCGACCCTAGAACTCCGTGATAGCTTTAGCAGAGACCTAGTCGGCTCGGACCTATTAGTTATATATAGCAGCCTATCCCTTCTATCGTACGAGGTACTCGGTTATAGGTGACTTCGACCGACCGATGCGACGAATACGGATGTCTATTAGGCGTTCGACTTCGTAGTGCTAATCCCCTTCGTTAGGTGCTTCGATATCGCGAGCGGCTTCTATAGGTCTAGGCTCGAGCTCGACGTAATGCCCTTCGTATGCGAGCTTAAGGTGCTAAATAGAAACGACTAGGTGGATTCGGACTTAGCTAAGGAGGTCGAGCTCCGCCGCGAGGTTATTAACTATACGCTTAATAACGAAAGGACCTTCTCGTTGCCGCGACTATTTCTTTAGCGGCTGGCTAGGCTCGTAATAGCCCGTATATAGCTTTAGGTAGACTTTATTACTAGCTTTAAGAAGAACCGGCCGGTGTTTCGCGTTATACCGCTACTTAGCCTTTATAGCTGCTAGGTCTATAGCTAGGCTCGCTTATCTACGGGTGACTTCTTGTAAGTAGGGCAGTTCGTCTATAGTAGTACCTAAGATATTATCGGCAGCTCCTAACGGTCTACGTATATTAAAGCCGAAGATAGATTTATAGGCGGAGATCTTCGTACTAGCGTTAAATGCCGTGTTTAGATTCTACTAGAGGGCGGGGATTATTATCTTTTAATCTAGACTAAGATCCTTAATGTAGGACATTCGTAGAGCGGTCTCTACGGTCTAGTTGCGCCGTTCGGTAAGTCCGTTAGCCTATAGGTAGTAGGCGGTGGTTATTGCAATTTTAGTGCCGAATGCGCTTTAGAGGCCTTTCTAAAAGTCGGATGTAAATTTGCGATCCCGGTCGCTAATAATAGTTCTTAGTATGCCTTAATCGGAAAGAAGCAACTAACGGGCTAGGCTTTAAGCCTAGTCCTTTATGCCGTACTTCGCGTTGCCTAGGATTAGTAAGCATCTCTTGCTAGTTAGGTAAGTAACCGTAAGAAGTTAGTTAAAGATGTTAAAGCCTAGGATCTGCCATAGGGAGCTTGCTAAAGGTAAGGGCGGTATATCGATTATAAAGTCTATCGCGATACTCTATATTAGAAGTAGCGGGGGGCGGATAGGCTTATAGCTGCCGGTAAGGGTCTAACGGTCTATTTAGCTAAGGCAATAGGCTTTATAGGCCGCGATATGCTTCTTTACCTAACGGGTGACTCCGCGAATTAAGTATATCTCTAAGTCCTTAATTATATAGACGACGCCGAAGTAGTTCTTATCGTTGTAAGCTGCTAAGATTATAGATAGGACGAGGGCGTTAGGGATATATAGCCGGGTAAAGCCGTTAGGGCCTTTATAGTATAAAAGCTTGTCGACTATAAAGAACGGTATGCCGCGGCGCTTAAGCTATACTTTCGTTCGTGCTATAGAGTTAGCGACTATAGCTCCTTCTAAGGGCGAGGAAAGACTCTTAATAGCGTCCTCGCTGTCTACGATTATTTAAAGTATTCGCTTATAGTAAGTGTTATTATCGTAAGCGACGGCGAATTCCTCGCGTTTTTTAAGAGCTATAATAGCCTCGGAGGCTATAAGCATATCGTTAAGCATAGTAAAGTCGGGACGACGACGATTAAGCAGCTAGTCGGATTCCTCGGCTAGCAGGCGACTAAGGGCGTTAGGGATAAAATTCTTCTTGCTAAGGAGGTGGTAAACCTCGATATCGTACTTAGATAGGTAAATTAAGGCTATAACTAGGCGACGGTTAGCTCGGTCTATACTAGAAGTATCGAGGGTCTTTTTAGCGACAATTTGCTTAGTCGCGGAGTAATCGGTTAAGACTACGAGCGGGAGGGTTAACGACTGCACTATAGTGCGTATCTTCTTCGCAGCCTACACTAGGCAGGCGACCTCTAGTTCTAAGGGACTATAGGACTGCTCGGCTCTCGTTAGAGTGCGGGAGAGGAAGTAGATAGGCATAATGGCTTTAACCGGAATAGGCTAGCCTAGCTGCTAAACGGTGCCGTCGCGGAGATAGAAAAAGACGGCTGCGAAGCCTCGCTATAAGGAGGCGTTAATCTAATAGAATAGCCTCTTCTATAGGTCTATATAGTAAATCATACGGCTAGAAGTGATTTCCTTCTAAAGGGAGGCGAAGGAGGAAAGCTCGGCTAGGGTCGGCTAGAACGATATAACTCGCGTGTAGGACTTCCGCTTATTAGGGTTCCCGTTCTTAACCTAACCGATTAAGCGACCCTAAGCTAGAAGACTAGTCTTACGATCCTATAGAGGGGCAATAGAGGCGCCGTAGTACGGGATAAGATTGCGAATATACCCTATAGCGCCGATATAGTATTTAAGAGCGGCGAGGTTATTAAGGAATAAGAGCTTTACGAAGGCAGCGAGCCTATGCTTTATAGTACTTATCCCGAACGCGTCGATACGAAATCCGAGTAGCTCTATAGAAGGGTAGCCGATCTAGCTCTTAGTAGGGCTTATAGATAGGTTAAGTAATGCGAAGAGCTTAAAGATAGCCTCGAGATGTTAAAAGTGTTCTTCTTCCGTAGCGGAGTAAATAATAATGTTATTAATAAACGCGCGGCTATAGCCCTAGTATAGACGGAGGACTCGGTCTATATAGCGTTATGCGTACGCTAGGCTATTGCGAAAGCCGATAGGTGCAACTATTAGGCGTTCTAGACCTCGATGACTTATAATAGTAAACCTGCCTTAATGCTTGAGTTTAACTTAAAACTAATAGAAGAAGGCGGAAGCGTCGATAGTAGTAATAAAACGGGCGCTTAAGAGTTTAGCAATAATAGAGCTTTACAATAGTAGAGGGTAGGAATCCGGGATAGTAATACTATTAACGGCACGTAGGTTAATAACGACTCGGCCTTTAGTCTCGCCTCGGGCTATGCGCTAGACTACAAAGATAGGTGCTGCGAACGGCGTAGGCTCGTCGGCCTACTCTAAGCGACCCTACTTATAAAGTAGGTTAAACGTATCGTCGATAACCTTCCTATCGCGAAGTCCTTATAGGTAAGGCCTTTAAGCGACTCGTTTTTCATGCTAATTGTCGATTAAGGGGACTGTTAATTCCCTTCCGGGTTCTACGACGGCGGTGCCTATATCCCGCTAGAGCTAGGAGTATCTCTTAAGAAGCTTCTTAACGCGGCGTACGAAAGAGGGGCTATAGTCGAAAATATAAATACCTTCTTTAGTGCATTTCTCTTATAGCTCCGGTAGGCGCTAAACGTGCGTTTAGTATAGAATACGGCTAGAGAGGGGATCCTCGATTCTATCCGCGGCGTTTGTCTCGATAGCTGCGGCAGCTGCCGTTACGTTAGTAGCAGCTGCTGCGAGGTTCTAGCGAACCTTAGACTACTTAGCGGGTCCTGCCGAAGAAGCTATAACGTAGGCGTAGATAGAGTCGGATAGCGAAGGCGTTAGAGAAGTGCTTAGAATAAGAGCTTCTACGGGCTAAGACGGGGCGGGAGCCTATAGGCACTCGAGGACTTCCTAAGTAAGCGGAAAAGTGCTCGCAACGTTAACCGATAAATTAATAGAAGAAGTAGTAGTAGCAATAGCGGTTCTTATAGAGGAGGATAGCATAGCAGCGGCTCTAAGAGCAGGCGAAACTACCGTAGCTAGCGTTAGAGCCTTTATAGCTGATTTCTAGGACGGGGCGGCAAAATAGCCAGACTCCTAATACTCCTATATCTAGCTAAGCTTCTGCTTACGCTTAATAACGAGGTTAACGTTTATGCTATTAGTAATAAGGATAGTAGGAAGAGATTTAGCATCGACGATGCTATAAATAGCATTAACGTAAGAGGTAAAGAAAGTATAGGCGCGGTCCTTAGGAAGTTCTTTCTAAGAGGCAGGGACTATAAGGGTAGTGCCGGGTGGTATAATAGTCTTTCGGACGGCCTAGACATAGCGAATAACTTCGCGGGGCTATTTATAGATATCGAATAGGATTTTAAACCCGTCGAGCACTCTAATGCGAATAACCTCTTTATTATAATTAAGGGATCCTCGGTATAGCTTAAGGAAGGCATTGCCTAAAAGCGCGCCGGCCTCTACTTTAGAGACCTAGGCGGAGTAAGTGAATTTAGCTATAGCTGCTTAGGCGGTCGGGCTAGCTATAGTGCCACGCGCGTAGTAGGAGAACGTGGCCTAGTCCTCGCAAAAAGAGCGACCGTTAACTCCGTTAATAGTAATAGGGGGCTTTTTCTCGACGGTATAGTTAAGAGTCTAAAGAAGGTCGCGATTAATTATAGGCTTACTATAGCTAGAGTTAGGGCAAACTTAGACTTCCTACCTACCGGGTTAAGCAGAGACCTTAATCCTTATATAGGAGTATAAGTGCGGCGGGGAATCCTAATCCTATTAGGGCTCTTCGGCTTTAGCTTCTAAGACCCGATCTAGTCGGGGTGCCGTAGTAAGCGCTACGTGAAAAACAGGCTCCTTAATAACAGGTGCGGGAAGAATAGGCTCTAATGCGACGGGGGAATTAGGCTTAGTAGGAATAGAGTCGACGATATTCCCTACGGGAATAGTAGGAGTAGAAGGGGTCTTCTTACACCCGAGACGGAGATAAGAGAAAAGTGCGTTACGAGAAAGAAAAGAGGCCTTATAAACCTTATAAGTTAAAGGCTTAAGCGCGCGCTCTTTACTATAGAGCTACTGCTTAGATATATAGTAGTTAGCACGTATATGCTCTTTAAGCACGGAGGTAAGGGCGAAGGTACGGTCTTAGGTGCTATATTTAAACTTACCGGCCCGTTCGGTAGGGTGGCGGGAGTTTATATAGCATACGAAGTTAGCCTCCGAGGAGGCGTAAGAGGACGCGTCGTCTTAAGAGTCGTTTAAGTATAGCTCGTTACTAGCTTCGTCGCCGCTAGGAGTAGTCTTCTTATCGCTTTAATATTTCGACTTAAAACATACTTTCTTTTTATTATTATTACCCTTATATTTACCTCGGCGGTATCCCGTTCGGTTATCTCGTCGGTCGTCCTAGTAAGGGTAACGCTTATCGCGGCGTAGCGGGCGTAAGCTTAACTAGTTATAGTTATTACCTAAGCTTCGTCCTTCGGGACTATAGTTGCGATTATAACATTAGTCTTAATCCCGACGGTTACCCTAACGGTAGTTATTGCCTTAGTTACCTTAACGATAGTTATCGCGACGATTATTACGACGGTTACGATTATAGTTACCCTAACGGTAACTATTATTACGGCGATAGTTATCCTAACGATAGTTATTATCCCGATAGGAAAAGCTACCGTAGCGAGAACGGTCTCGGTCTCTAGAGATATATAGCTTAAGGGAGGCTATAATAAAGGGCTTTCGTTCCTTAATAATGCGAATCTATTTATCGATCGGGGTCTTCTTCGTAGGAATAAGAAGAAGCGAGGAGATCTAGACGGCAATAAGAGGATAGATAGCCTTAATGATTTAGGCATCCTTGCCTATCTTAAGTTAGCGGGCGAGCGAAACCTTTCTTTAGATCTATTACGCGAGAGTGATAGAGCTAGAGGACTATATAGATATAGTATACCTTTCCCTATAAAGTTCCTTTAAGACGTCGGCGTTAAGACGCTTAAAACGCCTAGTTAAGAACTTATAGAAGGTTCTAAGAGGGGAGGAACTAAGGATATCGCGTTATTCCGCTATAAGCTTACTTATATACTATATAAGAGCTCCTCCTACTAAGAAGGAGAGGTAATATAGGCAAAAGGCGAATAAATCCTCGTCCTAATAGATCCTTAGACGCTCCGTAAAGAGATAGACGTTTATATAGATATTCTTTCTATCGCTAAGAGCGATAATACTTAGGTTCTTCGGATTATGCTTATCTAGGTTAAAAGTACTAATATTGTCCCGTTTAAGGCGTTTAGTAATAGCCTCGTTGTTATAGGCCGAGGAGGAGGTATAACTCGCCTCGCGGTGCCTACGCGGGTTCGGATAGGACTTTAGGGGGCGGCGGATAAAACTATTATCGGACCTAGACGAATTATTATTATTATTATTATCTAAATCCTTCTATCGACGAGAATAGAAGGCATGCAAATACTTAGATAACTTAGACTAAAGAGAGTAATATAGAACCTAGGGTTACTCCGTAGGGTAATACTGCTATCTAATAGAGCGCTGCTTAGATAAGCGAAGTATTCCTTACGGACGAAGAGGAGGCTAGTCCTCCGATTGACTATTAGAAGGGTCTCCGTCGATTATTTCCGGGTTAAGAGGCACGGCTTAGACTAGCCGATACACTAGAGTTATTATAGCGTAAAGAGGAGTCTCTTTATCGGGAAGCTCGCCTATAAAACGAAGATACGCGCGAATTCCCTTTCGCTAAGTGTCGGCGTGCTATAGATGCTTTTCCTTTACGGGCGGAAGATCTAAGATATTAAAGATAATCTCCGATTTAAAGGCTAAAGAGCCTAAGAGAATACGGGCTTACTTTATATATATTACGTCTATATTAGTAAAGGTCTTAATAACCCCTTCCGTAGGTAGTGTTTTAATTAATTTAGAGTAGCGAACGGCCTATTTTAATAGGTTATTGCAGTCCCTATCCTCTATAGCTAGTATAGCAGACTGCATGCGTAGCACCTCGGTTTCTAAGGATAGGCGAGGACGACGGCGGGCAGGAGGAGGAGGATCTTTATAATCACTCTTAGAGTCCTTAGAGGGGGCGGCGCTATAGACACTATCCGGCGGAGCGTACTCTTATATCGGTAAGGGAGGGTAGACGTTATCGTCTAAACGAGATACAGATACCGTAGCTTAATAAGCTTCTTCGTCCCTAGCTATAGTAATAATAGCTTAAACAAAACGAGGGATAAAGGAGAAGAGGAGGGATTGCAAAGAAAGAAGAGTTATAGGAGAGGAGAAAAGTCTATAGTAGGAGGTATAGGGTGTTTTAATTTTAGCGTAGGAACGGGTACGCGTAGGAAATCGAAAACATAGAGAGAAAATTTTTCCTTACGGCTAATTGCGTAGGGACTTAAAATAGAGAACTATGCAGTAGGCCTTAGTTCTAATAATGCCTAGAAAGGCGAGCCTTATCGGATCGTAAGGCTTGTGTTAGAGGTTATATAGGCGTGCTAGCTAAGGTTGCATAAGCTAGTTATACTATAGGTGTCGGGAGCCTTTAGGCGGCTTCTAACGAATAGCGGGAGCTTTAAGAAGCTTTTAGCGAACGTGTCGTAGTAGAGCGAAGCTCTAGAGACAGGAAGGGCGTTTCTAATAGTGGCTTTAAGGCAGAAGGTGCGGAATTGCTACTAATTTAATACACTAGGCACTAAGAATGTGTGTGTTAAGAAGGATGATTCTCTTAGGTAAGCGTTAGCCCCGGGAGCTAGGAATAGCTCCCTGCTATCTTATCTATGGCTGATTACATTAGCCCCGGCATACAGCATAGACGATGCTTTACATGCATTAGTATAATATAGGACAATAATAATAAGGATTAAAGAATTTAGGTTAAAATACCTAAGAAGCCGGCTGAATTCTATAACGACTACTAAGAATACCTAATACATCTACTAATAAATAACGATAATATAACCCTTCTATCTGCCTTAGAAGGTTGTAATCCTATAGAACTAAAAACCTATAAGCAAGCTATAAAAAGCGCCGAAGCTCTACACTAGGATAAAGGCATAGTAGCAGAAATACAGCAGCTTATAGATAATAATACTTAGGAAATAACCGAGCTACCCGAAGACCGGGAAGCCCTCGGAAGCCGATAGGTCTATAGAGTTAAAAAGGATAATAAAAACCAAATAAAGAAGTTTAAAGCTCGACTTATGGCTTTAGGCTATAAGCAAATATACGGCTTAGACTATATTAAAACCTTCTCTACTATAGTAAGACCTAAGTCTATAAGGCTCCTACTACTATAGGCTATCGCTAATAACTAAAAAGTACTATAGTTTAATATAAAAAATGCCTTTCTTTATGCGGATATAGATATAGAAACGTATATATAGATACCCGAAGCTTTTCTAGATATAATACTATACGTATGGTTTTCCTAGCATAAAAATACAAAATATAAAGGCATAACTTACTTTAATTACTTAAATAAAAACAAGACGAAGAAGCTCGTAGCGAAATTAAGAAAAGCACTATACGGCTTAAAATAAAGTCCTTTACTCTAGTATAACCTATTAAAAAGCGTACTTAACGAGCTTGGTTTTTACTGCCTTCTAATAGACGAAGGAGTGTTTATAAATAGCATACTACGAATAGCTATAGCCGTCTATGTGGATGATCTCCTCTTCTATAGACCTATAGAGCGTGTAATAACCTAAGTGATAGATTAAATAAATAAGACCCTACCGATCGAATCGCTAGGGGAAGTTAAAGACTTCTTAGGACTATCTATATAAATAAACAGAGACACAAAGGGATTATATATATCCTAAGCAACCTATATAAAAAATAAAATAAAGAAATTTAAAAAAGAAAATATAGGAACCTCTAATACACCTGCTACTAAGGGCGTTAAATTAAATAAATCAGGAATAAAGAACGCCTCTAAAAAAGACATACTCTTATACTAAATGCAAATAAGCTCTTTGCTATTTTTAGCCCTATTTACAAAGCCTAATATCCTCTTCGCAGTAATATCCCACGCAAGATTTTCTTCTTAACCCGACTCCTCGCATTTTAAAGCCCTCGATGTTATATAGAAATACCTAAACAAATTCACTAACCTATGCTTATAATATAACTGCAATATACTAATACTAGATTTTCATTTTACAGCCTATACGGACTCCGACGATTGGGCTAGTGACCTTATAGACCGACGATCGGTCTCTAGATACTGTTTTTTTATACGCAATAATCTTATAAACTGGTTATATTAAAAGCAAAAATCAATATCACTATCTACTTACGAAGCAGAATTTATAGGCCTTAGAGAGGCTAATAAGGAGGCCTTATATCTATACAGCTTTCTAAATAGCATCGCAAAAGAGTTATCTATACCTATATCTAATAAAGTCCCTCTAATATTTTCCGATAGTCAATTAGCGCTAAAAATAGCAAATAACCCGGAAGTATATAAACTCCGGAAATACATCGGCCTTGCCTATAATTTCACCCGCAATAGTGTTTTACTAAGCAAAATAGAAGTATTCTATATAAAATCTACTGATAATATCGCTAATATATTCACCAAAGAATTAAGGCGTATACTATTTAATAAATTTCGAGACCTCTTAGGTCTTAAAAAGGATCCTATATATAAAGATAAATAGACGTTTTTAGCTGCTCTTTCTTATGCTTTCTTCTAGCTTTCCTCTATATACCCTTTAGTTTTTCCCTATATATAGGTTTACTAAACGGGCTAATAAAATATAGTAGAGTTTTTAATTTTTCTCTTTATAATATAGTAGAGTTATTTTTCTCTATATAAAAAGTTTTTTTATATAAATCGGTTTTTAAAAAGAGCTTTTACAAATCTTAGTTAGTTATAAACGGACATATATAAAGCGCACTTCTTATACAATAAGTACCCTTTAAGAGGGGCTATAAGGGAGTAGATATCTCCCGATTGGTTTATCCTACCGGCATATAAAGATATGCATTAGAACCGCCGTGTATTATTGTATATAAAAGAAGTCACCCGGCTGTATTAGCTGCCCGGATGCTTAAGATACCGAATGCCGAAGTATGTAGTGTGTGTGGGGACTAATGTGCGCATAGTCTATAGTCGGGCCCTAGTTAACTAAGGTCACCTATACTACCTCCTATTACTCGCGCAATTAATCACGCAATAACTAGGATACTATACGAGGTTAGACTATATGCACCTAGCATAGAATTAATAGCGCTTTCTATCCTAAAATTAGTTAAGTTACCTACACCTTAATCCCTATGCAATTGGCTATATAAAGGGATCTTAGTCCGCACCTAGATAGACCACTACTAAGTAATTCCATATCCTCTTCTCTCTCTTATCTTTACATCTTCCTCGACACTTTCTGCATTGCCGTAATCCTCTGCCTCTAAGCTTCCCTTTAGGCTCTTATTAGGCCTTAAATACTGCCTCTATAGCTATAGTAGCCCTTAGCCCTTCTATAGCCCCTCCTTCGGCGGCCGACCTTTAGTAAGTCCCTATAGTCGGTAGTAGCTTTAATATCTCGGCATCGGTTGTGTTTTCCTCTAACGTTATCTCGGCAGTTTTGCAGCCGCTAGCTCTTATACCTCCCTTCGTTAATTAGGTCGACTTCCCTTCTATAGCGCCCTTTCCGGAGCCTAACGTAGTCCCCTTTTAGCGCCGAGCCTAGAAGCTAAGCTCCCTCTAGGAATATATCACTAAGGAGGGCATTTATATCTACGCTAGAGACCCTCGCTTCGTCGATAAAGTTATTAAGCTCTTTTAGCGTTTCCCCTCTCTTTAGAAAGATATAAGTATAGCTATCGTCTAACCTAGTAAAAAGCTTACCGTACCTCTCGTCGACGGATAGCAATATTAGAAGATTGCCTAGCGTCCTTACCTATAAGGACTCTATAATTATGCGATTATTAATAAAACCTTCGATAAACTTTACTAATAGAATCGCATAGAATAGACTATATAGCTAACGCCCTTTACGGCGCTTGTCTTTATTATTTAGCGTACCTCTTAAGGTATAACGAAAGGCCGCGCCGTTATAGATATACGTAGAATAAACGGTATTATAGTCTTTAACGCCTATCTACTTCCTCTCTAAGAGAGCATTATTGTAAAGCTACTAAAAGCCGAGTATATTACTATTATCGATATAACCTCGTTTTTCTACTAATTTAGCGTACGCTATAATTATCGCAACCGATTTACTATTATAAGCTATTATAGGCTTAAGAACCTTACCGTCGCGGCGATTAGGTTCTAAAATAGCCTTACTTACGCTTAGCGATATATAGACCGCGTTCTTAGACCGTATTAAGCTTTTTCCTATGCTTTTATCGACGATATCGTAATCTACTCTTAGATTTAGGAAGATTACATTCGTTACTTATAGGCTATTATAGCCCTCTTAAATAAGCTTAATCTTACGATATCTCTAACGAAAGGTTAGATCGGCTACCCGTCTATATATCTTTTCGGCTACCGCGTTAATGCCTTTAGCATAAGCACTTTAGAAGATCGTATAGCCGCCTTCGCTAAGCTCGAGTTCTTAGATATATTATAAAATCTTAAGCACGATATTAGCGCCGCCGGTTTTATTCTATCTAAGATCCTTTACTTTCGCCCCTTAGTCGAACCTCTTTAAGCCCGGAAGTCGGCTCTCCTCGCGTCGGGCCGCGTAATCAGAAAGGTAACCGATAAGAATCCGAATCGCCGTAAAGTCTTTGCGCGGAATACGACTTTCTCCCTTACTACCGCGGGGAAGCTCTTTTTCTAAGCCCTTTAAGTAGAAATCGCGACGGGAAGAATGCTTTATTACCTTAATCCCGCTAAAACGCTTTTTGCCTAAATTAACGCCTCTATTTAACGCGGTTTTAGCGTAGTATTTTATTACCTCTTCGACGATTCTACTTAGGTTTTAGGCTAGTTAATTCCTATAAAATAAATAATGCCTATATACTTCCTCTCTCGGGTTTTTACCTTTATTAAACGGAACTATAGTCTATTTAAGCTAGAAGTTGCTTATCTCGTCTAAGCAATTAAGAAAATACGAACTATAATCTAATTATTAACTCTTCCGCTTATAGTCCTTACGGATTACTCTACTATAAAGCAGATTTATAAGAAGCGTATACGAAATACGTCTAGCGCCGACCGTAGTAACCGTCGACTTATAGTTGCTTCTATCTACCTCTCGTAATTTAATCTTAAGATTTATCATATACCCGGCAAAGATAACCTTATCCTTAACGCCTTTAGTAGACTAGCTGCTTTAGAAACGGATCTTATTCCCGACCGTTGCCGCCCCGACTATATAGCGCTTAACGACGTACTGCTTATATCTAAAGCCGTTATAGATCTTAGGATAAAGACTTAATTCGTTATTAGTTATACCTTTAACCCGCACTTCTTTAAGATTATCGGTATGCTTTCTAATAACCCCCCCGCGCCGGTCGCTACGGCTTTTACTCCCGACCCCGACGGCACTCCTCCTCCTATATCCGCTTTAAGTGCCGCCTTTAGCTAAGAAGAGCGTAAGGCCGCCCTTCTACGTCTTAAAAGACGTAGTATTCTTTTCCTTCTTTAGGACTAGCTACTCTATCACGAGGGTCGTAATAGCTACATCCGCCTCTATATACCCGCCTCTATAGTATTACCTATGCCTAAGCGAATAAGGGAGGAAATACCGGCGACTCTTTTAGACTTTAAAGACGTGTTTTCTAAGCATAAGGCTGATTTATTGCTAAGGAAGAAAGGCACCGATTATATAATTAACCTATTGCCCGACTTTAAGCCGCCTTTTAGACCTATCTACCCTTTTTTTTAATCCGAACTTTAGGTTCTTAAAGAGTAGTTAGATTAATCCCTTAAGCATAGTATTATTCGGAAATCTAAGAGTTCGGCCGGGGCTTTTATTCTTTTTATGCCTAAGAAAGACGGCACTTTACGCCTTTATATAGACTACCGGGGGGTTAATAGCATTACCGATAAGAATCGCTACCCACTCCCCTTTATTTCGGAGATTATAGACCGTTATTAAAGGGCTAAGTACTTTTCGAAGATTAACCTAAAAAACGCATACTAACGCATCCGGATTAAGGGAGGGGATAAATATAGGATAGCTTTTCGTACTCGCTATAGTTACTATAAGTATTTAGTATTACCGTTTAGATTAACTAACGCCCTTACTATATTTTAGTTATATATTAACTAAGCTCTTAAAGGCCTTATAGATGCTATTTACGTTGTTTACCTTAATGGTATTTTAATCTTTTTTAAGACCTACGAGGAGTATATAGAACACTTACGATAAATCCTTAAACGATTAAAGAACACCGAGCTATTCGCTAATTTATCGAAGTGCACTTTCTATAAGTAATCTTTAGAATTTTTAGGATTTATCTTATCTATTAATAGAGTCGCAATAGACCTAGCCCGCATTAAGGCTATTATAAATTAGGAAGAA
Organism: Ophiocordyceps sinensis; assembly: GCA_012934285.1. NCBI lineage: Eukaryota > Fungi > Ascomycota > Sordariomycetes > Hypocreales > Ophiocordycipitaceae > Ophiocordyceps > Ophiocordyceps sinensis. Next base: position 11,340,713 of record JAAVMX010000004.1, read on the forward strand.
CCTCGTTTTTTCTATAAGGTTTAAGTTTTTCTCGGTTTTGCAAATTATTACCGACGATTTATTTTAGGATACTCTAGTATTATTGCCCCTCTTACTGCATTATTAAAGGAGAGCGTTAAGGGAAGAAAGCCCGGACGAGTATAGCTAAATATTAGCGAATTAATAGCGTTTTACGCCGTAAAGAACGCCTATATAATAGCCCTACTTCTCCGACACTTCGACCCTTAAAGACCGATTCGCATCGAAACTAATGCCTTAATTTTCGCAATAGCTAGCATTCTTTCGTAGCCCGATAACGAAGGCTACTATTATCCGATTGCTTTCTAATTACGGAAGTTTACTAGCCTTAAGCTTAACTACGGTACCCTTAATTAAGAGATATTTGCTATCGTTAAGTTATTTAAACACTAGCGATACTACGTCGAAAGGGCGGCAAATACCGTTAAAGTTTTATTAGATTACTAAAACCTTTAAGGCTTTATAAAGTGTGTATCCTTTAATAGAAGATAAGCATATTAGTATATATACCTAGCTTTTTTTGATTTTACGATTAAATACTAAGCCGGTAAATTAAATCCTACTAATGCTTTATTAAGGAAGCTAGAATTTATAAGCGAAGCCCTACCGTCTATAGAGCTACTCCCGGAGCTATAATAGAAGTTAGTAGTTATTCGGTAGGTATATATAGCTATAGATTCTTTATAGAGCGACCTTAAGACGAGTTCTTAGGTCTTTACTATCTTTAAGCTTAACGAGATATCTTTACGTAACGAAAATGCATAAGCTCTCTAAGATTCGATCGCTTAGCATTCGGGAACAAGTCCCGCTAAATTAGCCACTTAGGTTAAAGATATCGTTAATTGCAAACAATGATATTAAAGATAATTAGCTAGGTTAGCAGCTCGTTGTAAAAGGGTCTATAAGAGCAATATCTCTAAGCCCCTTTTTAAGCTCCTTAAGAAGACTTAAGCGGAAGATCCGTAGACTATATAGCGAGTATAGGCCGAAAGTACCCTAAAAGAAAGGGCAAGTCTTTAGTTATTAAACCTAAATAGACTTATTCTATATTCGGGAAGAATCGTAGTGCCTGAAAAGGTTGCTTTAAGGCAATAGCTTATTTAGCTGTATTACGACGATCCCGTTATAGGATACTTTGGAATAGCCTATACGAAAGACCTCCTATCCCGGAAATTCTTTTAGGAAGGAATAGCTCGTAATATAAATAGCTACGTGCGTTTATATTATATCTATTAAGGCGCTATTCTAAAGCGGCGCCGCTTATACAGCGCCTTTAAGTCGCTGCTTATTCCTATAAGACCTTAGGAAGAAGTCTCTATAGACTTTACTACTAGGTTTCCGGAGTTATAGTTTAATAGTAGAGAAGTTAACGCAATACTAATAATCGTTAACTAATACACTAAGTATAGCGTATTTCTTACGGTCTTTAGGATAATTATAGCGCTTAAGTTAGCTAAGGCTTTTTATTATAAGATTAAGCTTATCTATAGAGTACCGAAAGGCATTATTTCCGATAGAGGATCTCTATTCATTAGTAAGTTTTAGTTAGACCTTTATTATATATTATAGATAAAACGTAGGTTATTAATAGCCTTTTACCTATAAACCTACGGTTAGACCGAACGGGTGAATTAAATACTATAATATTACCTTCGGTATTATATAAATGCCGAATAGAATAACTAGCTTAACCTACTATAAGAGGCTTAGTTCGCTTATAATAATGCGAAGAATACAACTATAGGCTTTTCGCCTAATAAAGCATTATTTAGATACTAACTAGACTACTATATCTATCTTACGGACGATGCTATTAGTAAGGGAGTGCCTAAAGCGAGAGCCTATATCGGTAGATTAGTAGACTTAAGGAAAAAGCTAGAGACTTATTAGCGATAAGCTATCGAGTCGCAAAAGAAATTCTATAACCTCGATTATAAGCCACTTACCCTTAAGGTTAAGGACCTAGTAGGACTCTCTATAAAGAACTTACGCCTTAAGGACTAAAGAAGGAAGCTATTACTTAAATATATTAGACCTTTTAGGGTTCTTTAAGCTATCAGCAAGCAGGCGTATCGCCTAGCCCTACTAGAGAAATACGACCGGCTTTATAATATCTTTTATATTAGTTTTCTTAAGCCGTAGGCAGAAAGGGCTACTAACTAACACCCTAGCAAGTTACTGCCGATGCCTAACCTTAACGATACCGAAGGAGAATAGTCGGTCTAGCAAATTAAAGACTATAAAAAGAAGAAGGGTATTACCTACTACTTAGTTAAATATAAGGGTTAGCTAGCCGAATACAACGAGTAGGTTGCTTAGGACGATAAAGCAAATGCCTAAGAACTTATTAACGAATACTTAGAGATACGACTATAGAAACGGCGGAAATTACGCATTACGAAATAACTTCTTTTTAGCTTACCTTAACTTTTCTATTTCTTCTCCGCCGCTATTTTACCCTTATTCCTTAATATCTATACGGTAGAAGTCTCCTACTTCTATCTCGTTAGTAAATTCCGTAATAACTAAGAGATGTTTAACTTACTCGCCCCTCCCTTAGCGACTACTCTCCTTAATCATTTCGTATAGATTATCGTATATATATTCTCGGCCTACCCGCTATAGGGTAAAACCCGCGTCCCTAATTACTAAATAAAGCTTCTAGTCCCTATTCTCGCGTATAGCTTTCCGTTGCTTTTATAATGCCTGCTAGTATTCGAGACGATATTTCTTATATAAGCGTTTAGTACTTAATACCCTTTATTCCTCTCTATAAGCCGTTATTGCGGCTAAAAACGACGTATAAACTTAATAGAAGATTAAATTTATCTTCTTTTTTTCCGTTTCGTCCTAAGTAATCTATAGCTCGGCTATCTTCGTCTAAATGCCGTATAAATCCGCTATATCCTTAGACATTATTATAGGCACTTGTAATTTTATTAGCGATTATATCCCGACTTAAGGGGGAATGAAGAACTTACGGATGTGTAAAAGTTACTACGCGAGTTATACTAAATGCACCTACTTAATCGCGCGTCTTTTTAGATATAAGAGAGTTTAACTATTCTAGTATTATCCTCGTTATCGCCGAACCCTTATATACTACTATTTAAGCACTTAATATAATATAACTTAGTTACTTAGCACCCTTTCGCGTGGCGACTCTTTATAGTTACGGCCTTCTTAGCCCTTTTATTTAGCGATATCCCTTTCTAGAGATTCTTTATATCGACGGTGTCTCCCTTAGCATTCGCCTCTATATCCTCGTCTCTATTATCTTCGCTAAACGACGAAAATGTGTTAGATTCGATAACCGTTAGCGTTATACGCTTAGCAGTCGCTTAATCCTCCTAAGACTCTACTATAATAGGTTTCTTTATGCTTATAAATAGTCCCTTAAATAACTAACGAAATAGTAGATCGTCCGCTTCTCCCTCTAACGAAGATATCGATTTCTCTAATGCATTCGGGATATTCTTCTCTACGAAGAGTCGTTCTAATAGTATTGTTTTTTCTCCGGTAGGAGTCTTTTCTCTACGCTTTTTCTTTAGCTTTATCTCTTCCTTTACTATCGCTACGGCGTCCTTAATTAATACTCTATTCGCTAATAACTCTAGGACTTAAGCTATAACTAAAGGACCTATCGGCTGAATTTAATCTATCTATTTTCCTCGCTTTGAGAGCGTCTCTACTATTACGCTTACCGTTCGCTTAAGACCTATAGCGTAAAACTAATTCGGAAAATACTCGTCTAATTCGGAATATGCCCGTCTAATTCGGAATATACTCGTCTAATTTAGAATATACTCGTCTAATTCCGAATATACTTCTCTATAAGATCTCGATATAGTTATATAATAAGAGAAGAGAAGAAAAAATTCTTTATATATAAAGAGCAGCACTCTATTATAGTTCGCTAACTATACGTAGGCGATTAGCTACCTATTGCGTAGTAACTATTACAACGCGCGACTAATATAATAATTATTATAATATATATAATAATAACTATCGTCGTTGATTTTTATACTACGTTTAATCCTATTTTAATCCTATTTGCTATTACGACTTTATTTATACCTAAAGCTATCCTAGCGTCTAAAGCGTCCGCCTTAGAAGGGGGGGATAAATATAACGCAGCTACCCGCGCAACTATAGAGTTAGGAGATAGGGATATATACACAATAGATAATGCATTTTAGCTTAGGGACTATTTAGGCATTAGTCGCTAACTAGTCCCCGATAACCCCTCTTAAGGCCTTAGGGTATATCTCTAAGGCCCCGATATATCTTAGAAGAGGGGCAAGCTTTTAGTCTTACTATAAGAGGGCAACCGCATTGCAATAAAGGATTATTCGTACTTTTAACTATCGTTCCTACCTTCCTAAACGTACCTCTAGTCTGTCTTCTTATAGCATACTTCGACCCCTATCGTAAGACTATAGTTTAGATAGATGCGTTTAACTAAGCTGCTAGGGGTATGCTAATATAGCTCCTCGACGATAGTCGTTACTATCCGGTTGCCTTCTTTTCGTTTAAACACTCCGCTTAGGAGTATAATTACGAGATCTACGATAAAGAACTCCTCGCGATTGTAAAATCTCTCGAGGAGTAGCGACCCGAGCTTAAGGGCCTACCTAAGTTTAAGATAGCCTTAGATTATAAAAATCTTTAGTATTTCATAACTACGAAGCTCCTTAACTAGCGATAGGCCCGCTAAGCCGAATTCCTTAGTCGTTTTAATTTTAAGATTGTCTTTTAGCCCGGCTCTTAAGCTATCCTCCCTAACGCCTTTAGCCGCCTGCCCGGCTCCCGCCTACTCTCCCTTACCGACCGAGCCGACGAAAGGATTAACTACCGATATTAGGTTATCCTCCCTAAGTCTAAGGTTAATGCCTCCCTTTACCCTAATACTACTACCGCCCTTAATACCGTTAAGGAGTCCGATCCGTTTATAAATATAATTTATAAATATAATTCCGACTGCCTTAACCTCTACGCCCTCGACGACTCTAAGCCGATCGATAACCTTATCGACCGGGCCTATTCCTTCTCCCCGCTTATCTCCGCTATTCGCGTAGCTCTTTAGTCCCTTTAGCCCCGCTAGCCTTACCCCCTCTAAGCCTCCCTCCGCTCGATCCCTAAGACCGCTCTCTCTAAGGTCTAAGGCCGGTTCTATTTTAAAGGCCGGCTCTTTATTCCCTCTAACGACGCCTTAATTCTTTAGATCCTCGTCTATACTTATACCTCCCCCTTTACCGGCTACCTTAGACGTACGAAGACCGCTAGCCTCTACCGCCGGTCCTATATCTAGCCCGGCATACATAAGTCTATTTCTAGCTTCGTGCGGAATTATTATACGTGCCTACGCGTTAAGTCCCCTCGTTCCTCCCCCTAAGGCCTGCTCTAGCCCTTAAGTATTCCCTTCGCCCTATAGACCGATATATCCGTCGACTTTATTACCGACCTCTCTATTTACCGCTATAACGGCGTTAAGTTTTCTAATATCCTTATTATCGTCGACCGCTTTACGAAGATACGCTACTATATCCCGATACCTTTAATAACCGTTAAAGACGTTATTAATGCGTTTATTTCTTACGTTTAGTCCCTTTATAGCACCCCGGCCTTTATTATTAGCGACTATAGCACTTAGTGTATCTCGGCTTTCTAGTAGTAGCTTAATCGTCGCCTTAGTTACCGCTTTTACCTTAGCTCCGCCTACTACCTTTAGACCGACGGTTAGACTAAGATCGCAAACGCTTAGATAGAGGTTTACCTTCGTTATTATACTACCTACCTTTAGGACGATTTAGTCGACCTTCTTCCCCTCGCTAAGTTTACTATTAATAATTAGGTCTTTAAATCTACCGGCCTTTCCCTTTTCTTCGCTAACTATAGCTTTTACCTAAAACTTAGCACTAAGCCCTTTAGTCCCCCCCCGCTTAGTATAACCCTTTAGTAGCGGAAGGAATACCTCTACGGCGACGCGCTCGCTTCCCGCCTTTAGCGTATCTCTAACTTCCTCCGTGATATAATTAAGGATGCTTAGGCTACTTAGGCTTACTACGCGGACGCCTAGCGGACTCCCGCCCTAGCGTACTAGCCTAGCGATATAGTATTCCTTAGCACTCGCTAGATCTAGACCCTCCGCTTTATAAAGAAGCTCGACTATAAACGGGAGGGCCTATATAAGGTCCTTAAGGTATATAAGACGGCGTATCTTCTTCGCCTCCCTAAGAGTAGCCGCTTTTACCTTATTTTCTATTACTCCCTCTTTACTAAGACCTAAGAGCCTCTTTTGCCCGGCTAGTTAAAGCTTAACGTTTAGCCCGCCGATAACGGCGTTCTCCTTTCTCTTAGCGATAACGACGGTAATAACGTATACCTTAAGCAGGAGTTTTCTTCTATCCTCGCGTAACGCTAATACGCCTCCGGGAAGATTAAGTATCGCGTTTAATAGCGTTATAGCCCCCTTACGTAAGAGGACTCCTCCTGCTTTAACGGCTGCTAGGACGACCTTACGGGCTTTTATACCCTTAACCCGACTAAACCTAAGCCGGCCTTTTATACGGCCTTCCTTACGTCTTTACCTTCGCCTAAGTAATAATAAATATAATTTATTAATATAATTTACATTACGACGGCACGCGTTAGTTTCTTAGCCTTACCCTTTATTTCTCCTTATTTCTCTCTCGTTCTATATTAGGCCCGCTTTTAGGACCGATTCACACGGAATTCCTTTGTTTTTATTAGCCTATTACCCCTTTTAGGCGTTTAAGTTAAACGCCGATTTAAGGGGGATATACTATCATAGTGTTAGGTTATATTATATGTTATCCTACGTGACCTCTACATCGTATATATAGACATTTAGACCTAGTCTATAGCTATATCCCTTCGTAGATTAACAATAATTATATACCCCCCCTAAGCTCGTTTCCTTATAGGTAGGCTTTCGGCTTTATCTTTTATAAGGTATAGTCTTAGGTACCTAGAGTAGGTATCTAGAAATAATATAAAGTATCTAAATTTTTCGTATATAGGGACTTTTATAAGACCCTATATATTAACGTTTATTTTATCTAGAAAGAGATATCGTCGTTTAGACGGGGTTTTCTTTTTCTTATCTATATGTTTAGCTTATATATAAGCTTCGCATTGTTTTATAGCTATAAAATCTTTTTAGTCTACGGATATATCTAGGTATAGTCTACGAAGATATCGGTATAGGGATTTATAGCTAAGGTAGCCTAGCCGTTTATGCTAAAGAACTAGGTCTATTTTTTTCTTTATTTCTATTGTTTTAGTTAGTATAGCATCTTAGTGTTATAGTTCGCCCTACTTTTAGTTAGTTAGCCTCTCGTGCTAGGGTGTCTTCTACACCCTCGCATAAGCCTACAGGGTTTCTTCCTAGCTAGATTATTATTATCGCACGATCTCACGCAGCACGCCTTACATGCCTTAACGTAAGCCTTAAGAGGTTATAAGCGCCGCTAAAACGCATCCCTGCGCTTTGTGAGTGGTTCTTTTTGATTATCACGATCTTTTGCCGACTTTTCTCGCCTTTATGGCTGTTTTTTCGCTTAAACGCCTATTTAAAGAGTTTTTCTACGCACAAAATCCAATAATAACGCCTCTTTGCCCGCGGGACAGTTGCCTAACGGGACGTGCGAGATAGCTAACGATGATAGAGCCCTAACGGGCACGATTAAACGTCTAAAGGGACTAGAAAGCTATGCCGCCTAGCTAATTAACGTAAATCTCACGCTAAAGATATTAGATATTTACGAATATGTCTAAGGGCACGTCCTTAGGCTAGAACGACCGGTAGGCACGATTGGCATTACCGAAGAACAAAAGGACTATTAGAAGAACGACCTAAAGGCTACGAAAATCCTTATAATTACTCTATTAGATAATCTATAGGAGATAGTCATACGGGGAGGCTAGACTATTAATTCAACGAGTCAATAGATATACATCTTTATATAACGTACAGCCTTATAGCTGCCTAAGTCTTCTATCGTAGAGACGATGCTCGAGTTTTTTAGACTTAAAGCCTATAACTTTGCCACTTTAGATGCATACTCTCGACGACTAGAGTAGTGCTAGCGTTAACTAAGGGCCGTCTATAAGACACTAGACGAGAATATATACGTTTATACGGCTATCTATAGCCTTCGGACGGGTTACCCTTACTAGTTTTACGCTTAGTAACACGACTATAAGAAGGATGATTTTCCTACTAAAGCCGCTATCGATAAGTTTTTGCAATATTAATGCTAGGTAGAGAAGGGATCTTAAAAGGTCCCCGGCTCCTAAGCGTTAGCTATCTAAGACAAGTCGTCCTTAACCCTATCTATAATAGATAATAGCCGTAGAGGAGGACGAGGTAGAGGCCGCGGTAGAGGCCGTGGTAGAGGCAGAGGTAGCTCCGATAATACTAGATCCCGAACTATTAATAACTTATCTAAGTAAGTGAAACTCGAATATGGTTGTATCGCCGCTACTAGCAGAGGTTATAAGCTAAGCGACTGCTAGACTCTCTATCCCGATAAAGCCTTAGAATAGAAACGGGAAGAATAGCGTTAATAAGGCATTAATCCTTTTAAGAAGGGCAATATAGATATCGTAGCGGTAGGCAAACGCGATATAACCCTTTTCGCTATAAGTCTTACGTCGTTTAAGCACGCTATCTTAGCTACGAGTTGTAAGGCCTTATAGGATATAGTCGTATACGACACCGGAGCCTTAGACACCTGCTTTAACGACTTAAAGTAGTTTACGACCTTTACTCCTACTCCGGCCTATCGTCTAATGCAAGCATTAAACGGTAGCAACCTTCGAGTCCTAGGCGTAGGCACTATACGTATAACGATTAGAGACTTAACTCTTAACCTAACTAACGTTCGCTATTGCCCTAATATACCCGCAAATTTAATAAGCTCTAAAGTCCTTTAGGATAAGGGCGTCGTGCTAGACGGATTTAATAGCCGACTGGCTTTTTAAGCTATAGGGGAGGCAGTTTATAAGATTACCTAGGAACTTAGCGTTAGCACTATTTGTAATGCTTAGGCTGCGGGTAACCCTACTATTCGAGATAAGCACCCCGACCTCGCCTTTACGGCGTTGCCGAAGACCTTAATAAAGGTTAATAGGAAGGTATATTATAGGCTTATGTACCGTAGACTTAGACATACGGGAAAGGCTAGAGTACTTAACGCGTGCCGAAAGTTAGACATTAACGTTAATATAGATAACCTTAAACGACTTCTTTTATAAGGCCTATTATTTTGCAAAAGCCGAACTTATAGTTAGCCGGACGTCTATAGTTAAGCTATTGCAGTTCCTAGCATACGTCTTCTAGGACTTTATTTAGCACTTACCTACCGGTTTCGGCGGTAAGTAGTACTCGCTATATAGGATCGACATATACATAAGGTTCTATTAGGTTTTATTCGCGGCTTACTAAGGAGAGGTATATGACTTGCTTTATAGTTAGATAAGGTAGGTATAAGCCTGCTCTACGAATAAGAAGGTTTAGTCTATATGTTTTAATAACGTATTAGAGTTTTAGTCGGATGTAATATTTAAATAGGCCGATAAGGACGGATTTATCCTTCGCTTTAGTGCCCCTTATACTCCGGAGTAGAATAGACTTACTAAACGTGCGAACCGTACTCTAATAGACCTCGCACGCTGTATTTACGCCGATACGAACCTTCCGGCCTTTTTATAGCCGTACTTTATAGAGATAAGCGCCTACGTTAATAATATGCTTCCGACGAGCGCCTATAAGGACGGTAGAGCCCCGATTAAGGTTTTATTCGACGAAATCCGCACGCTATACTTATATAGTATTAAGTATATAAGGGCTTAGGGCTATACTACGTTCGTTACTATCCCGCACTAGTAGAGGGTTAAAAGTGTAAAGATAGCCCTACGAGCTTAGAAAGGTCGTCTAGTTGGCATAAAGGGACTTAACGGGCATATATATAAGGTCTAGCTCCCCGAGAAGAAGATCGTTATACGCGCTTAAGATATCCGCTTTTAGGATAGCAAAGAGCACTAGCGCCTTATTGTTAACGAAGTCGAATTTAAGGCTACCCTATAGGAGGATAACGATAAAGTCACCTACCTGTTTAATATAGGGAAGATTAAAGCCGTAGATAGAAAACGCAATGCGAGGCACGACGACGAAGCCGCTTCGCCGCGTAAAGAAGAACTCGACCTATCTACCCTATAGGGGGTGCTTAAGGACCTGAGTTATATCCTAACACCCGATCCGACGCCTACTATAGGGCAATAGTAGCGTTATATTTATTTTAACGAGGAGACTATAAAGCACGAAGACACGGAGGACTCTAACCCTAAGGATCCTATTGGTATGGGCGTATTAGTCAGCGCACCGCATAGGGTTTTCCCTAAAAACCCTACGCGCCTATAACCTCTAGATAATTAATTAACATATAGAATATAACCTTAACGTAGCTTCCTTACAACTACGCAACGCGAAGCCATAAGGTCTTTATACAGCTATTCTAAGGACTAAAAGCCTTAAAAATACGTATTTTTAAAGAGTCACCCTTAGCTCTTTAGAAATCGGATTCCTAACCTATAGCGAACGCAACGTAATAACTCTACAACGAACACTACCTACCCTAACCGAACCTATTAATATGTCGAATATCGCAGGAGCATTCCCCCCGGGCTCTCCCCGTTCTAACGACGAGGCAAGGAGCTAATTGCTTTACGAGACGCGTTCTCGCGAGGCTACCGTAGCGGGCCCTAGCTCCCGAGAGCAAGAGTAGGACCTAGAGCTAGATAAAGGCAAAACCATCGCTAACCTAGGCAAATAGACTAACTAGCATCTATAGAAGTAGAGTGATTTTAACTAGAGTATACGCGCTAAGATCCTTACTTAACGCAATAATCTTCTTACGTAGCGCGAAGACCTTCGTAATTAGCGTAAGGACATTAAGCGCATTCTAGACATCCTCGCTGCTTAGTAGCCGCCTCGGTTGTCCCTTGCTTAACCCGGTAGTCTATCAGCTCTTATTCCCGTTCCCTTAGTTGCTAAGTCTACCCTATTGCCCTCTTCGCCGTAGACTATAACTCCGCCGACTATAACTCCGCCGACTGCTACTACCACCCCTCCGGCAGATGCTACTGCTCGACCGCCCGCTACTATAACTAGCGACGAGCGTTACTAATAATCCCTTCTTCGAGAGCAATAGGCGCACTAGCGATAGCGCGAATAGCCGGCATAGCAGCCGGGATAATAACGTAAGCAGCCCTAGCTAAGGCAACTCATCGTCTTCCCGTATGTCGAGGAAGGCACCGGTAACTAATACGCTTACTAAAAACGAGGGCACCGCCTTCGTATTAACTTTGACTGCCTATAATACGTGCCGCACGATGCCTTTTTTAACGTCTCTACGGAGGCCTTTGTTAAGAACGTATAGCTATAGGCTAAAGCAGCCCGCGAGGTTAACGAAGAGGTTTATAACAATAGGAATAAAGTAATCCTAAAGCCTAAGTGGAAGCTCTACCGGGCAGACTATACCGTGCTATAGAAATTGCAGCTAATATAGTCTGCCCTCGTCGTAGGCTAAATCCCCTACAACCTATAGCTAGCTCGTATAGTCAACGAGCTGTCCGGAGATTTTAGCCATATTGCCTGCTAGGTTAACGTTCGTTACCTTAGTTAGTTGCTCCTTCTCGAGGGCATTTTCACCGTACTTTAGGACTACGGTACCCTCGACGCTCTATTAGCCATCTATACACAGTTAGCCCTAGTTAAGGACGAAGCCCTTCTTAACTTCGCCTAGCGTATTAGGGATGCGTTCCTTAACCTCCTAGACATCGAGAAAAGGAGCGCGGGCGTGCGAAAAATCATAATTTAGCACCTCCGCAATAATCTCCCGCGTATTTAGGCTTAACTAAGCCTTAATATCGCGACCCTCTACGGCATAGCGTTAATCGAACGCTTAGTGTTATTAGCTAGCGAATAGGCTTACTAGCCCGTAGAGGATATATATAGAAAGCCCTCTACGTCTATTCGCACGTAAGAGGCCTCGTCCTACTAGACTTAGCGAGTCAATAAGGCTATAGGGAATAAGCCGGCTACTATAGAAATAGTTAAGCCGAGCCTATCCTAACTGTCTGCCTCTACACTCTCTACACCGCCTAGCATCGTTATTGCCGACCCTTAAACTACGGACATTATAGTCCACCCCGCTAACGATGCCGCCTTATCGTCTTTTGCTGCTACGTCTTAGGGTAACACCTGTTTTAATTGCGGTAAGCCTAGCTATTAGGCTAAGGATTATAGGCTTCTTTCGACGCCCGCCCCTGCCTATGGTTTAAGCGACGCATCCTCTTAGGGCCGCGACGTTAAGTTTAAAGGCAAGTTGTACAAAGCGGCTAAGGCATTCGGCAGCCGCTACGCTATTCGCGACCGCCCTATGCCGACAACCACCACGGAGATTAAGGCTTTCGTATATACGGCAGGCTATTTAAGAATATTAATCGCTAACTTCTCCGACCTCTCCGCCCTGCTAATCGAACTCTCTCTCGGCGGTAAGAACGTCGCCGTAACGTTAACTAAGGAAGCAAAGTCGGCTTAGAAATAGATCCGCGAGGTTATTACGACTACGCCGGTCTTAAAGAAGTATAGCTAGCAGCTTCCCGCGATAATTAAAAGTAATGCTTCGGGTAAGTGCGTTAGTATAGCACTTCTATAACCGCACTTATACCTTATAACTAATAGCAAAGAGCGTTCTTTCCTTTACCCCGTTACCTACTTCTTAAAGAAGCTTACGGATATATAATAGCGCTATTCCGCGTAGGAGCGTAAGCTCCTCGGCATTATAATAGCCGTATAGCACTAGCGATATTAGGTTAAAGGTGCCGATATTACCGTTATTACTAACTATAAGTCCCTTCGCACCTTACGTACGAAGATAGAATAACCTGCTTGTATAGTCCGCTTCCTTAATGCGATTAAATACTATAATATTAATATAGTGGATCGCAGCGGTAAGGCTAATATGCTAGCCGACTACCTTTCCCGCCTACCCGACCTAGAGTCTACGACTCTCGCGATAGGCGAGGGAAGGATAGTTAAGCTCGATGACGATAGCGATAAACCTACCGCCACGGCACTAGAAGAAGAAGAAGAAGCCGCTACTAAGGATAACGAAGCCGCGAACGGCGCGCCGGCGACGCTAAAAACTAGGCTTATAGAACGACCCGATTAATTAACTCGCATCGACCTATAAGCCGTCTTCGAGTTCCTAACAGCCGGCGAAGCTCTTCCCGTTAATATCACGCCGTATTAGGCTCGCGAGCACTTCTATAAGCTTAAGGGCAGGCTATACCGCATTAGGCAGAACGAGCGCCTCCCTCCTAGCGATCCGCCTACTAGGGCAAGAGCAATTGCCCTATTAATAGTGCCGGAATACAAGGCCCTCGTAGTAGTAGCTAAGAACGTATATAAGACTTCGGGCTATAGCACTATAGGCTATACGATGCGGTTCCTAGCTATACGCTATTAGCATCCCGAATTGCCCCTCGCGGCGTATAAAGCCGTACGCTGTTATTAAGCCTATTAGTTAATAAAGCCGCTTAACCTAATACTGCCTAACCTAATGCCGTTAATGCCGGTCCCCCCGTTAACGCGTTAGGCGATTGACTATACGGGCTATAAGGGCAAGCAGCTCCTTAACGCCGTAGAATACGCTACTAGCTGGCTTATATCGGCTATTACGCCCTTAACCGACTTCGAAGGCATACTCCTACTCTTATAGTCTATCTTCGCCCGCTTCGGCCCCCTAAAGGAGATTATTAGCGATAACGCTAGCTGCTTCGTAGGCTAGCAAGCGTAAGATTACTATCGCTAGTACGGCACTAAGATTAGGCCTATAACGCCTATAAGGCCGCGAGGCAACGGCAAAGTAGAGTAAGCTAACAGCTCCCTTAAGGCGATCCTCTATCGACTGCGCCTCAACGAGCCCTAGGCGTCTTTACACTAGCGACTCGTCCGCGCTATATACCTCTATAATCGGCAGGAAGGTCCCTACGGGTATAGCCCTTTCTTCCTACTATACGGCATATAGCCACCCGAATAACACTACGAGGCTACGTACGCCGCCTATACACGCGACCCTACGGTCGAGGAGGACATTGCTTAAGCATAGGAGCTTGTGTAGTAGCACGAGGCCCCTATTGCGAGACGATACGTCGTAAGCCTTAAGGCAGCTCGTGCCCGCACCCGCTCCTACCTATAAGAGCGGAAGGGGCTAATTCGCGTATACGCACCCGGAGACTAGGTATTACGCGTGCGGTAGCGCACGAAGAAGCAAGAGCCGTATTATAACGGCCTATAGGCAATTACAGCGGCCTACCCTAGCAACGCCTACTCTTTAGCGTCCTTAGGTAGCTACGCGTTGCCTAGCCGTTATAACGGCATAAATCTTTTCCCTGCCTATAGTCGTAATAGGCACCTTATGCGCAGTTTATAGTACGGCAGCCGTATAATGCTATAGCGCGACCGCGAGCGCCTTCGAACGGCTATAGCTTTATAAGCGCGACCGGCAAATCGAGCCTTATATATAGGCTAGCTAACCTCGAGCTCCTATTCGCGTATCTCGCAATAGCGAGTAGACCGGCCGTGTATAGCTAAGGAAGGAGGAAGATAATTTATTAGAAAGGCATGCCGCTCGCGCGGCATAGGAGTTTTTATTGTTTTATTGCTTGTTTTACATCACTTATAATAATACGCTATTTCCTATTTAGGTTATATTAATTGCCTTATACGCAGCGGACTGCTTATTTAAGGAAGGGGATATTAAGGATCCTATAAGTGTAAGCGCATTAGTCAGCGCACCGCACAGGGTTTTCCTTAAAAACCCTACGCGCCTACAACCTCTAGATAATTAATTAACACACAGAATATAACCTTAACGTAGCTTCCTTACAACTACGCTACGCGAAGCCACGAGGTCTTTGTGCAGCTATTCCGAGGACTGAAAGCCTTAACCCGGCTTCTAAGGATAAGGCATCGCCTTTCCATCCTCGTCGTATATCTCGTCCCTATTAGACCTACGACTACAACGAGCGGTTAGGACGAGGCCGTGGCCGTAGTGGCCGTGCTCGCGGCAGCCGTAGCAGCAGCCGAGGCATAGCTAGGGAGTCATCCGGTTTACAACTCATAGTGTTTCGCGAAAATAATACCTATTTTAAGACTAATCCTCTCTAGATTCTTAGTATAGGAGCGGCTTTAGCTTTTATACAGCCTAATACGACTCTAAAGAACTAGAAGCAGGCTGTAGACTACCCTAACTATAAGAGTCGCTAGTTGTCTGCTATAAGGAAGGAATACCGCAAGCTTAACGATAAAGGGACCTAGATTCTTATTTCCCGCCTATGAGGCTGTTAAGTCCTTCCGGGCCGTTAGGTCTTTCTTAAAAAGCATATTACGGGAGCCGATGGCATCGCAAAGGCCCGTTCGTATATTCGCGGAGACCGGGACTCTATAAACAGGCCTATTAAAGACGTCTACGCTGCTATAGCACACTAGGCTTCTATTCGTGTGTTTGCCACTCTCGTGGCTTTAGATAACCTCGAATGTAAGAAGTTCGACGTAGTTAACGCCTTCCCGCACGCCGAAGTAAGGGAGGAAATCTATATTACGCAGCCCTACAGTATAAAACGGCACTAACCGCGTCTGTAAGCTATAACGAGCTCTATATAGGCACGAGGCCGCCCCTCGTTAGTAGTTTAACAAAGTTGTTGTTAACCTCGTTGCTTTAGGCTTCGTTTAGCTAGAGGCAGAATTATGCCTATTTCGTTACAATAATAGCACGCTTCTAATCCTCTACGTCGACGATATATTAATCGCAGTAGCTATACGAGACCTTATTGCGGATAAGGCCCGCCTATTAAGCGGCCTATATAAGATAAAGAGTCTTAAGGAGCCGACTAAGTTCTTAGGACTAGAAATAGACTAGGATCGCGTTAACCGAACGATTCGCCTATATTAGATAAGATTCGCGATAAAGATCCTTAAGGAGTTCGGCAGCGATATCGCGAATACGGCAATAACGCCGTGGCCGCTAAAGACCGTTATCCTAGCGGACTAGAGACAATAATAGTTAGTAATGCCCTTTAAGCAATAGCTCTAAAGGACCGGCAGCCTAAATTAGCTAGCAATATAGACTAGGCTAGACTTATCTTATATAGTAAATAAGTTGTCGGAGGTAAATCACAACCCGACTATAACGCATATAGTTATCCTAAAGCACTTATTGCGTTATATTAAGGGATCTTTAACCTTAGGCATTGTCCTTAGCGGCCGTTATTTAACTAACGATCTAAAGCTGCGCGTCTACGCCGACGCCTCTTTTGCTAACGATCTTCGAACCCGCTGCTTAATAGCCGGGTATATAGTCTTTTTAGCCGACGGACCGATCTTTTAGCGTTCGAAGCGACAAACGTTAGTAATAACCTTATCTATAGAGGCAGAATTTATTAACCTCACGCCGGCTAGCATAGCAGCTATATAGCAGGCGAAGCTTTTGCACGATATAGGCTATCCGCAACCTACACCGATGATTATATATACTAATAGTTAGAATGCGAGACTAGCTGTTCTCAATAAGGCGAATGCGGGCCGTATAAGGCACATTAATCGCTACTTTAAATAGATTATCTAACGCACGGCGATAGGCTATTTTCAGCTTTATTAGGTCCGGACCGAAGATATAATTGCTAACGGCTTAACGAAGCCGCTCTTACGTATGAACTACGAGAAGTTTAGGCATTAGCTTAGGCTTTAACCCGAGGTTTAACGACGAAGACTTCTTCCCGATTAGGAAAAGGATTCGAAGAAGCATTAGCCTAATTAGGCAATTGGAAGGGCAAAAAGCCCTGCGAATAGAGGAAGGATGACTTACGGACCGAAAAGAGCTATAGAAGGAAGCTTTAAGAACGCCTAGAGTGCGTATTTGCCGTGTTATTAAGAGCCTTATATAGGCTATTCGGCTAAGGGGAGGTGTTGTGGTTCGCCCCACTTTTAGTTAATCAGCCTCTCGTGCTAGGGTGTCTTTTACACCCTCGCACAAGCCTATAGGGCTTCTTCCTAGCTAGATTATTATTATCGCACGATCTCACGCAGCACGCCTTACATACCCTAACGTAAGCCTTAAGACTTAGAATATAGCATTGTCTATTGTCTCTTTTAGACTATATTATATATTATATATCTTATTTTTAATAAGGAATCGTGTTTTCTTTATATCTAGAGGGATATAGTATAGTCCGTTTTTAACGAAACCTATTATTAGTTTATTAAGATTTCTATTAAGGAGGGATATAGAGTCTAGGCCTATAAGAGCGTATGTGTTTATTATAGGAAATTGCTGCTAATAATATTAATGCCGATTTTAGGTATATAAAGGCAGTTTTTTAAGGTATATTATTAATTACTATTTAGGAACTTAAAGATAAGATTACCGGCCCCTCGCATAATAATAGAGGAAGCTTTTTCCTAGGTTATAGTAGTATATATTTCTTTATAGTTAGAGAGGAGAGATTTATTCGAAACTATATGCCTAATAGCTTTAGTATCGAAGATAAAGTTATAAAAATTCCCTATCCGTATTATAGTCCTATCTACTTTTAATACTACCCTCGAAATTGCCGAATAAAGAGGCTTTAGAAGTCCTATTATTTATTTTCTATTAGAGGAAGACTTTATTTTTATAAGGGTACAGTGGCTCTCCAAAAGTTACGATTAGACACAAGTAAGAGTGATAGAAAGGTACTTCTCTCTTAACTTAATTTATTTATATTTACTTTTAATTATTTATTTTCGGGAAAAAAGAAATATCATATTATACCTTATATCATACATAGTAAGTATACCATCTTTGCTTTTCTTTATATCCGGTTTTACGTTTTATATTAAATACAATAGTTAAATACTTTTACTATTTAAGTATTTTTACGATTGTTTTAAACCATTTCTTTCATATCTAATACAAATGTTTTAATATTTATTCAAGTTCCTGCTATATACCGAAACCGATTCTCTTATTTATGATATAACGTTCTTAGTAGTAGAGGTTCCGTAGCTTTAACTATAGATTAATATAAAGAGTACATTCCTTAAACTAAAATATATATACTTAATGTGTTTCTATTTTAATTATTTATTAATTTCTCTTAGTAAAATAGATATTATGTATTATCTTTATAGAAAGGACAATTACGGATTGTATTTCTACGACTATTATCAATATAATAACTAATTCCTGTATTTAGGTATAAAAGTTTTTAAACTTGCCTTTACTTAGTAATAAGTACTAAAAGTAATGCCTTTTGTATTTAAATCTATATATAAATGTATAGAAATAATTAAGAGTGGGAAATTTCTATATATTTATATTATATATCCGAAAACCTAGAAATAAAGTTTTAGGTAATTATTTACTTTACATTAGCTCTATTTTAATACAATAAGTAAATGCGAGAAAGTAAATACTAAAAGTTTTTGAAAATTCTATTTTTAAAAGTTTAAAAGTACATATAGCGTTATAAATTATAAGTAAAATGTTATTATTTACTTTAGTATGTTATATAGCTATAGTAAAAATCTTAGAGGTTTTAAGTAACGCTCTAAGTTTTAGTAGAGTTTTCATTGTTTTCGTAGAAGTATAGGGTAGGTATACAAACATCGGGCTAATCGTAACTTTTGTTACCCCACTATATATAGAAGGATATTATTCAAGGGAAATAGGGTATTATTAAGGGTATTATATATAGTATAGGGGATATAAAGGATATATAGAGTATTATAAAGGGTTGGAGGGTACTTACGATACTAAAAGTAGAGTCTAAGACGACGAGGACCTTATTAAAGGTCTCGGAGAATTCTAGAGTAGCCGTACGCTTCCGGAGGCAGGAGGTCCGGGGACGGCCGGCCGGACGTAGGGCCGGAGACGGAGAGCTCTCCTAAGAGTAGAGAACCGGGGTCGGCCTCCGGTAGTTACGGTTCGTATTCTCCTTAAGTTCCCGGCAAGAAGAAGAGGTAAAAGAGACCGTTTTAAGGTAAATCCTATAGCCTAAGCTTTATCTTTATTTTCGGGTTTCTAAAAATAATTCCTCTTAATATACCCTCGCTTTTTATAATAAGAGTAAATAAAGAACTAACTACCGCCGGCTATAAATAGCTGCTCGTTATTTTCGAAAGCTTTCGTCTTCTTAAACTTATCTATAAGAGATAAGGAGAGTAATTTAAGGGTATATACCGTAGTATTAATACGAAGAGTCTACGTAATATTCGTAATATAACTCGAGAAAGAGCTATTAAGGCTCTCTAAGATCTAGGTTATTACTACGATCTCCGGGATATAGATCTCTCTAGTGTTTAGCTCGTCGAAGAGCTTTTTTACCTTATTTAGGTAAGTCTTAATAGATATTTCTCCCTTAATCTTTATATTAAAGAGTTTATTTATAAGGAGGAAGTTAGAGGTAAAGTTTATAAGGTTATATAGGGTTTTAAGTGAATTTTATACCGCCTTTAAAAACATATAGTATTTTATCTAAGATAAAAGGCCGTTATTAACTATAAGCCTTATTAAGGCTAAATAGTCTTAAGACTTTATATAAGTAGTATTAAATACAGCTAGACCGAGCTTTTTATATATAAAGATAGATTCTATACGTAAAGACTAAGCCGAAAAGTTAATACTCCCTTTAAGCTTAGTAAATAAGTCGTCCTTAAAAGAACTTATTCTTTCCGTATATCGGATCGGAAGGTATCGGAGGAAGCTCGGAAGAAGCTCGGCGTCTATAGGCTAAGGTAAAGAAAAGGAAGGAATTATTTCTAATTTTTTTAAGTGTTTTTTAGGTATAGAACAATAGCTAGGAAAAGGTGCGTCGTAAGAGCAAAAATAAGGCTAACGAGAAATAAAAAGGGCAAAACACTAAGAAAATAGTAATATATATAAACTAAGGGTAGCTTAAGAAGGCAAATAGCCTAAAAAGGCAAAGAGGAGGTTATAGCGGAGAAACGGTTGTTTTTAATACAATAGCGAGTAATCTAAGGGATCTCTAAGGGAGGCTTTAGGTAAGAAGCAACTTAAAGCTTAAGTAGAGATAGGGATTATAACTAATAAAAGCCTAAAGAGAAGCTTAAAGGCAGAGGATTACGGTAGTATAGAAAGTATCGAGGAAGATATAAAGACAAGAGAGAGAAGAGAATATAGAATTGCTAAGTAATAGTCTATCTAAGTGCGGACTAAGATCCCTTTATATAGCTAGTTATATAGGAATAAAGGTATATATAACTTAACTAATTTTTAAGATAGAAAGCGCTATTAATTCTATGCTAAGTGTATATAGTCTAAGCTCGTATAGTATCCTAGTTATTGCGTGATTAATTACGCGAGTAATAGGAGGTAGTATAGGTAACTTTAGTTAACTAGGGCCCGACTGTAGACTATACGCACATTAGTCCCTACACACACTACACACTTCGGCATTCGGTATCTTAAGCATTTAGGCAGCTAATGCAGCCGGGTGACTTATGTTGTATGTAATAATGCACGGCGGTTCTAATGCATATCTTTATAGGCCGGTAGCATAAACCAATCGGGAGATATCTGCTCCCTTATAGAAAGAAAACCCGGAAGAGTATAGCTAAATACTAGCGAATTAATAGCTTTTTAAGCCGTAAAAAACGCCTTTATAATAGCCTTACTTCTCCGATACTTCGACGCTTAAAGACCGATTCGCATTAAGACTAATGCCTTAATTTTCGTAATAGCTAGCATTCTTTCGCAACCGAATAACGAAGGCTACTATCATCCGATCGCTTTTTAGTTAAGGAAGTTTACTAGCCTTAAACGTAACTATAGTACCCTTAATTAGGAGATATTTACTATCGTTAAGTTATTTAAGCATTAGCGATACTATATCGAAAGGGCGGCGAATACTATTTAAGTTTTATCTAATTACTAAAACCTATAGGGTTTTATAAAGCAAGTATCCTTTAATAAAAGATAAGCACGTTAGTGTATATATCTAGCCCCTTTCGATTTTACGATTTAATATTAAGCCGGTAGATTAAATCCTGCCGACGCTCTATTAAGGAAGCTATAATTTATAGGCAAAGCTCTACAGTCTATAGAGCTACTCCTAGAACTATAATAAAAGTTAGTAGTTATTCGGTAGGTATATATAGCTATAGATTCTTTATAAAGCGACCTCGAGACGAGTTCTTAGGTCTTTACTATCTCTAAGCTTAATAAGATATCTTTATATAAGGAAAATACATAAGCTCTTTAAGATTCGATCGCTTAGGATTTAGGAATAAGTCCCGCCGAGTTAGCCACTTAAGCTAAAGGCGTCGTTAATTGTAAATAACGATATTAAAGACAAATAGCTAGGTTAGCAGCCTATTATAAAGGGGTCTATAAGAGCGATATCTCTAAGCCCCTTTTTAAGCTCCTTAAGAGGACTTAAGCGGTAGATCCGTAGACTATATAGCGAGTATAGGCCGGAAGTACCCTAAAAGAAGGGGTAAGTCTTTAGTCGTTAAGCCTAAACGGACTTATTTTACATTCGGGAAGAATCATAGTGCCTATAGAGGTTGCCTTAAGGCAAGGGCTTATATAGCTCTATTACGACGATCCTTTTATAGGATACTTCGGAATAGCCCGTATAAAAGACGTCCTATCCCGGAAATTCTTTTAGGAAGGAATAGCTCGTAATATAAATAGCTATATACGTTTATATTATATCTATTAAGGCGCCGTTATAAAGCGGTATCGCCTATATAGCGCCCTTAAGTCGCTGCCTATTCCTATAAGACCTTAGGAAGAAGTCTCTATAGACTTTACTACCGGTTTTCCGGAGTTATAGTTCGATAGTAGAGAAGTTAACGCATTATTAGTAATCGTTAACCGATAAACTAAGTATAGCGTATTTCTCACGGTCTCTAAGATAATAATAGTACTTAATTTAGCTAAGGCTTTTTATTATAAGAATAAGCTTATCTATAGAGTATAGAAAGGCATTATTTCCGATAGTAGATCTCTATTTACTAGTAAGTTTTAGTTAGACCTCTATTATATTTTACGGATAAAACGTAGATTATCGATAGCCTTTTACCTATAAACCGACTGTTAAACTAAACGGGTGAATTAGATACTATAATACTACCTTCGGTATTATACGAATAGCGAATAGAATACCTAGCCTAGACTACTGCGAGAGGCTTAATTCGCTTATAATAATGCGAAGAATACGACTATAGGCTTTTCGCCTAATAAGGCATTATTTAGGTACTAACTAGACTACTATATCTACCTTACGGACGATGCTATTAGTAGGGGAGTGTCTAAAGCGAGAGCTCGCCTTAGTAGATTAGCAGACTTAAGGAAAAAGCTAGAGACTTTTTAGCGATAAGCTATCGAGTCGTAAAAGAAATTTTATAACCTCTATTATAAGCTATTTACTCTTAAGGTAAGGGACCTAATAGGACTCTCTATAAAGAATTTGCGCTTTAAGGACTAAAGAAGGAAGTTATTACTTAAATATATTAGACCCTTTAAGGTCCTTTAAGCTATTAGTAAGCAGGCGTACCGCTTAGCCCTACTAGAGAAATATAACCGGCTTTATAATATGTTTTATATTAGTCTTCTTAAACCGTAGGCAGATAGGGCTATTAACTAATACCTTAGCGAATTACTGCCGATGCTTAACCTCGACGATGCCGAAGGAGAATAGTCGGTTTAGTAAATTAAGGACTATAAGAAGAAGAAAGGCGTTACCTACTACTTAATAAAGTAGGAAGGTTAGTTAGCCGAATATAACGAGTAGGTTGCTTAAGACGATATAGCGAATGCCTAAGAACTTATTAACGAATACTTAGAAATACGATTAAAGAAACGGCGGAAATTGTATATTACGAAATAACTTCTTTTTAGCTTACCTTAACTTTTCTATTCTTTCTCTACGTTTCTACCGCCGCTTCGCCCTTAGTCTTTAATATCTATACGGCGGAACTCTCTTACTTCCGTCTTACTTATAAATTCGGCAAGTATTAGGAAACGTCTCCCTTATTCCCCCCGCCCTCGCCGGCTACTCTCTTTAATTATATTATAAAGATTATAATATACGCATTCTTAGGCTATACGCTATAGGGTAAAACCCGCGTCCCCGATTAGCAGACGGAGCTTTTAGTCCCCGTTCTAACTTATAGTCTTACGTCGCTCTTACGACGCGCTCCGATATTCGAGTCGGTGTTTAGTATATAAACGTTTTGCGCTTAATACTACTTATTCCTCCCTATAAGCCGTTATAGCGGCTATAAAAGACGTATAAACTTAATAGAAGATTAGGTTAATCTTCTTCTTCTCTACTTCGTCACGAGTGTTTTATAACTCTATAATTTTCGTCTAAATCCTATATAAATTAGCTATATCACCCGATATTATAGCAGGCACCTATAATTTTATTAGCGATTGTATCCCGGCTTAAGGGGGAACGAGGAGCTTATAGATTTGTAAAGATTACTACGTGAGTTATATTAAATACACCGGCTTAATCGCGTATCTTTCTAAATATAGGAGATTTTAATTATCTTAGTATTATCCTTATTATTACCGAGTCTTTATATACTAATGCTTATGTATTTAATGTAGTATAACTCCGTTACTTAATAGTATTTCGCTTAGCGATTTTCTATAATTACGGCCTTCTTAGTATTCTTTTCCGGCGATATTCATTTTCTTAGGTTCTTTATCTCGGTCGTCTCTCGCTCGGCATTCGGCTCTATTTCTTTATCTTTATCGTTCTTATTAGATAACGAGAATATTTTTAAGACTTCTAACGTAGCTATAGCTATAGGCACTCGTATGTCTACTATACTAAAGGATCCTATAGAGAGCATAAGGTTATTATTTAGTGCCTCGTCCTTTAATAACGTTAAGATTAGCGATAAGCGGATAGAATTCTCCCTCTTACGCTTTAAAAGGCGTTCTACCGGCGTTTCTTTCTCTATAATAGCCGCTTCTATACGTTTCTTATATTCGTTAGAGATTATTTCCTTTTAGGCCTCCGCTAGAGCCTGTGTTAGTAGCATTCCGCTACTAATAAGCTTAAGTACGCGCGTAACTATACGAGGACTTATGGCTATTCCTTTCTTCGCCTTATTCTTCTTCTAAGGCGTTTACTTTATTAATCCCGACGGCGTCGCTTTAGCGGGGCATTTCTCCCCCCTATTTAATAAGGGGGAAAAAGAGGGTTATATAACGTACTAGGATAACCCAGGCGTATAAAAGGGAAGGGAAAGGAGGAAGCATTTAATCACACACATAAGATTAATATAACACAACTGAATTAACTTAATTTGCCCTCTTAAAGATTTAACGATTTCTTCTCGAGGACTTCTACCTATAAATTATTAAAGAAAGACGATTATTGCCGTATAGCTTCTACGACACTCGCATCTAGTCGGCATTAGCATAAACAAATAATCCTAAAAATACGAAGAGATTAATCGAAATAGGAGCCTAAAAAACATAATTTAAGAGATTACTCCTTAAGTAGGATATCCTAACTTATACGGAAATCGACTAGCCGAGGCTATAACACAACTACCCTACGAATTTCTGCTATTCTTCCTAACCCTTAGTATAGCGACTGCTACGCTTACTTTAGGGTGTATGCCCTTTCCTCCGTTAAAACTTAAAGCCTAATGCGGGGGACTCTATCTATTTTCCGCGAGAAATCGTAGAAAGAGTCCCCGAATAGCACGGCTTAATAACGGCACCTTATAGAAGCAATAGCAAAGGATCTAAATAAAAAAACTAAAGCAATAGGAAGAAGAACGACGAGAATAGACCCGATAAAGCCTTTAGAAGCAGCTAAGGGAGCATCCCTTACATTAGGAAAAGAGGGAGATAGCTAGAAAAAACGGTAACGGCGGGAGAGCCTAGGCTACTTATTCCTAGGAGCGCATTCTTGCTAAAGGTCGTCGACTTAGAGCCCGTCGGGTCCGACTTAGAAAGCGAAGTAGGATAACTCCTTCGATAAATCCAGACTACGACTCTAGTTAATCCTCCTAGGTTCGCCCTATTAGAATTACCCTACGTATAAACAGAAACCTTATATCTTACTATAACTTTCTAATTCTTTATGCATTAGCAATAGCAACCTAGAAGATAACCGAAGACTCTACTATAACTCTTTCGATAGCTATACTTTATATAATTATACTATATAAAGGAGAGCTTCTAACTATTATAAGAAGACTAGAATGCCTAGATTAAATAAAGAAGAATATATACACATACGCATATATATATACGGATAAGAAAGAAGAAAGAAAACGACGACCGGATTTAAAAAGCATTACTTTATAAGAAAAATCAGACAAATATACACAATATACGACAAACGATAAAAACAATAATAACATTAATATATCTAAGATATCTAATACGACTTCTGCTTAGTAAGGGCTTCCCGCTATAGGAGAGATATTATCGACCTTTAGAGACTACCTTACCTTAAGGGGTAAGGCTGCTGTATAGTAGCCTATACTTAGGATTAACGAGCTATCTATAGTTATAGGTAAGATAATTACCTAGTAGAATAACGGTCTCTTTAGAATATTACGGTAGGGGAAGCTTCCCCTTATTAGTAAGTTTAACGGTAAGAACGTAATAAAATTCATAAAGAAATTTAAGAGGGAGATACGTTTTAATAAGGTTTATAAAGACGAGAAGATCGATTGGCTTAAAGGCTACGTCTTTGCTAAATAAGCTCTAACCGTAAAGATCCTTACCGACGGTCTTCTATAGGACGAGGTAAAGAAACGACTTATTAAATACTACTACGTATACGATATTAAGCAACTTAAGACCGCTAACGATCGACTTAACTATTATAATATAAAGAGACCCCCGTCTATCTCTAAAGTTACGGAATAGCTTAGCCTCTACTTATACCTTTAGCGTAAGGCCTAACCTAATAGATAGACTTAGGCTACTATATAGTCGCATTTTATCTACCGCCCTATGCCTAAGGATTTAATTATTAATATCCTCGAACGTAATAAGATAACTTCGGATACTCTCTTAAGGTTACCCTACGAAGATATTATCGACCTAATCAACAGCTACTTAGCCTTACGATAGGACGTTAAAAGACGAGATATAGCTTTAAAGGTATATAATTAAAAGCTTAGGCAGACTAAGGAAGAGCAAGCGACTTCCTTTAAGGATAAAGAGGTAGGCATAATAGAGCTTCCTATAGATAAGCCTAATGCTAAACCACCTAAGGAAAAGACTACTACCTCTACGGAAGATATTACTAAGAAGGAAGACATTTACTAGCCGATATAAGACTTAACTAAGGCCTTTTAGGATATAACTATTAACTTAAACCGCTAGAATAAGGCTTTTATAAACCCTATAGAGAGGGAATTATACTGCGTTAGTTCTAGTAGTCGAGGAAGAGGTAGTTACTACTCTAGCACGACGAATACCCTTAGATTGCACTAGCCGACGAACGATAAGTTCTACGTAAACTTCGTTAAGACCTAGAGGTGCTTCTACTATAGAGAACCTAAACACTACCTAGACTAATATCCTACGCTCTAAGCTAATTATATAGCCGGCGTTATTACCTATAATTCTTCCTTAGGAGTTCTTACTTTTAGAAGACCGAAAGACATAAGCCTAATTCCTCCTATATTAGCTAGTAAGTATATAAGGCCTAGATCTTACATTCGGAGGCTTATCGTTTATTAGGCTAACGTATGGCCTAAATGCTTTATAACTCCGCTAATTGCCTAAGTTAAAGCGTTATCGACGCCTTCTTGCTAGGATTAGATAGTAAATAAGAAAGAAATCGCTGCGATAGATGCCTTTTAGAAATACTCTTATCCTTAGTGTTATAGAACCACTAATTTAGGTTCCTGGTTTACTTTCTTTTTTCTAAAGTACGGGACGACTTAAGTACTAAGGGACTTAAGTACGGAAATACTTAGTACGAGGGTACCGGGGTACTTGGTACTTTGCTACTTGGTACTTTGGTACTTGGTACTTTATGACTCAGCATAAAGATGTTCGCCCTGGACTTACCTATTATCCGGTTACACCCCTTTTCGGCCTAGGACACACCCCTTTTTCGAACCTAAGTCCTCGGGACTTAGCTTCCTTAGGTACGGGACGTACTACGCAGCTACGGTCACGCCGACGATCTTATTAGGCACCCCTGCCTAATAAGACCCGATGATTGGCTCGATGCCCCGCATAATAGACCGACACTTAGACCACCGGGAGCTATAGGTCTAATATAGCCCTCCCGGCTTTTAGGACCGATTATTCGTCCGATCCTCCGCATAAGGAGGTCACACGACTTATGTCGTGTGACCCACCTACATAACGTTATGCACGTAGTGCATAAATAGACCCACATAACCTAGATTAGTCTATAAGGGCTTTAGAACGACGCGGGAGGCAGCCTTTTCGAGGTCAGCCGACCTACACAGCCCCTACGCAGCCCCGGGGACCCGCATTAGCTCGGGCTAGTGCAAGGGATACGTGGCAGAAGGTGCTAGAAGGAAAGGGACGTACCGGGACCGTCTAGACGGACGGGAAGAGCTATATAAAGGAACTTTAGTCCGCCCTTCCTCGGGCTCTCCTTCCTTCCTTTCTTCTTTAGCTTTTATCACAGTTTCAGTTCAACTGCCTACTAAGTGACTCACACCTCTTCTAGTAGTGCCCTTAGTGCTCTAGCCTCGACTACCCCTGCTTACTTAGACTTAGCCAGCCGGTCTAGTATAAGTGACCCCGAGTGCTCCTCTGCTTACTATTCCGCCCCTATAGCTTTCAAGGATAAATAACGCCCTCTATTAGTCTTTGACTATTAGAGACTTAGTCCGGTTAGACTGTCTTCTGTCTTCTAACCGTTCTATTACACTTAGGAGTAGAAACCTCGCGACTTTATCGGGACCGACGTCGCGACTAAGACCTTTATGATTTAATTCTAAGTGCCTTAGAAGGAAGGAGGGACGGATAATTAAATGCTCTATTCGACTATATAAGTTAATGCCTAAGAGGCAAAAAGACGACGAGTCGATAGAGATAACGTAGACTCTTAAGAGGATGCGACTATAAAGACTATTCCTATTAAAACTCTAGTCTATTATAAACATAGGACGGAACCTAGAAAGAAGTTCGATATTATAACGGACGAGATCGTCTATAATATTATATTAAAGAAGATACTAATCTCCCTATAGACCTTAGTTAAGTTTCTGCCCTTCGTTAGTTCTAAATTAGGCGCAAAATGCATCGATAAAGCCTAAGGCATTAAGACTATATAATTCTAATATCTTAAAGAGCTAGCTACTTCTCCCCCTATTTTAAGGGCAGTCGCTATAGAAATCCTAACCGACGATAAGGAGGAGGAAGGATTAGACCTTCTAGGTTACCTATAAGAAAAGCTATCTATAATAGTAGTGCACCTTAAAGAGCCTATCGGAGAATACTAGATCGAGCCGGAAGCTATTATTTGCCTACTCTACGATAAAGAGATGCCGGACCGGAAGATATATTAGTATGCTAACCACGAGGGGTCGATAAAAGTTAACATACGTATAGTCGACTAAGGCGATAGCTAGCTATAATAGAGACTTATCGGTGAATTCCCTATCGAAGACGACTCTAAGACTAAAGGAAAAGGGAAGGAACTACCTTAAAGTAGATAGGACGAGTATATAACGCGGTAGAAAGCTATAATAGACGAGTTTAAAAGTCGGCTTACGTATATTAGCATACCCCTAGCGGCCTAATCGGAAGCATCTATCTAGACCACGGTCTTACGATAAGGGTCGAAGTATGCGAGGACTAGGGCGGTAGTAAAGGCGTGCTTAAAGGCTTTAAAGGCGTAGGCGCAGGCGGGAGACTAGATCTAAGGGGCAGAGTTCTTAATAAGGGCGTTTAGAGTGTTCGCAAGCTTAAAAAAGACGCGAATAAAACGCCGATAAAAATTAGCGAATCCTAAGAAGCGCCGGAGGTCTTTAATTAAGGAGGGGCAGGCTAGTCTAAGACCGCACGAACCTTATTAAGGTCTATGCGAATGCCCTTATCTAAGATAATTAGGCCGAGGTACTTAGTCTTAGTAACGTAGAAGTTATACTTATCTACGTTAAGCTAGAGGACGGCGGCATCGAGGCGCTTAAAAGCCGCGTTAACGTAGGCCTAGTGCTCCTCCTACGTCTTTAAGAAGATTAAGATATTATTTAGATAGGCAAAGCAGAACTCGTTAAGGATACCGTAAAGGGCTATATTAATAAAACTCTAGAAGTAGGATAAGGCGGCGGTAAGGCTAAAGGGGGTAATATAATACTCGAAAAGCCTATACTATATAGCGAACACGGTCTTTTAATTATATCCCTCGGCAATACGAAGGTAATTAAACGCCGCGATAACGTCGATCTTAGTAAAAAACTTCGCCTTCCGGATATAGGCGAGAGTATCGTAGACTAAGGGTAAGGGGAAACGGTTCTTAATCGTAGCCTTATTTAAGCCGCGATAGTTAACGTAAAAACGGACGCCCCCGCCTAGCTTACGGGCGAGTATAATAAGGGCAGTAGTAAGGGAGGTAGAGCGGCGGATAAAGCCCTTCCTAAGCTGCTTATTAACGTACGTATAGACGATCCGGTTCTCGGCTTTACTAAAGGGGCGAGGGCGGGTATAAAAAGGTTTTATTCCTTCTTTAAGGTTAATTTAAGTATTAACGGTATAGTAAAAGGCGAGCTTATCGGCCTCGCTCTTAAGCTATATATAAATTATATAGTAGAGCTCCTTAAGGACCTTAGCCTAGAGCTCGTCGAGCGTATAAAAGACTTTCTCTTACTTCTTAAAGAATTTAGCGATATCGTTAAGGGAGATCTTATTAAGGTAGATCTTATTAAGGTAGTCGTCGATAAAGTCATAAAGGTAAAGGTTAAGGTAGGCTTTCGCGTCTTCGGTATCTATATATTTAGTTAAAACGGCCTAATAGAGGTCTTTAAGGATATCTTAGTCTATAGGTAGTAAAGGCTCGGTAGGCAAAGGCTTAGCGGTAAAGGCCTTAATCGAGGTCTAAAAGGTCTAGACCTTAGGCTACCGGTAGAATATTACTATCGCGTCGACGTTAAGCATCTAGACGTTAAACGCTTAGACGTTAAACGCTAAGTTATTAAAGGACGAAAAGTAGAAGGGCTAGGGTCTAATAGTCTTACGACTTAGCCGTAATATAAGGCGGCGGTAGCTAGCGGTCTTATAGACGGGACGGGGGTAAGGAGGTCGAATATAGCGGTGAGGGTAAAGGGTAGCTAAGGAGTTAGAGTCGTAGCCGGAGTTAGAGTCGGCGTCGTTAACCTAGCGGGAGGAGTCCGGATAGGCGGGTTTACCTACGTTAAGAGCATCCTCGAAAAACGTAGAGAGGGACGGGCTAAAGGACGGGGGAATAAACTTAAGAACGTCGCTAAAGCGGATAGAACGGATAAAGGCCGGAGGACGGGCTAAGGCCGGACGGGCGGGAATAAGGATCGTAGCGGTAGGAATAGGGATCGTAGCGGCGGGGGGTTTGCCTTCGTCGTTAGAGTCTTCGACAGAAGGGGCGGTAAGGGGTTCGCCCTTATCGTTAGAGTCTTCGACGGAGGGAGCGGGGGGAAAACGAATTATATTTATTAATTATATTCTCTTTAAGATAAAGGCGGGGGGAGCTAGGACGGGGCGGGTAAGGTAGGCAAAGGTAGCCGAAAGGCCTAGGATAAGATAAGGCTAGTAGTACGAGAGGCAGGAGGCTAGACAAAAGAAGGACTAGAAGGAAAGGGAGTTACCGCGCTAGCTAATAATAGGGTCGTGCCGGCGTAGCTAAGGGAGGCTAAGAATAACCTTATAGCTAAGCTTTATAAGAAAAAAATAAATAGACTTAGTATAGGCGCTAATCCGGGAGACTAAAAAAGCGTAATAAGTAATAGAGCCGGAATCGCAGTCGCTACTATCGGCGAGAGAAAGCTAGCGTAGGAATTAAAGCTAGCGGATAGGAAGGGCAAGGCGGTACGCGGTCTAAGCGTATATAAAGGCGTATCTAAAATAGCTAGAGTCGACTAAAGCACTTATAATAACATTAGCGGACATAAGGGATAAAGGCATAAGCAAAGCACGCGGTTATATTCCCGCGGAGAGGCAAAGATCCTCCCCGGTATTAAACGAAGCTATAAACTTAGACACTAAGAGCTCTATCGCGCGATAAGGCGAGGGAGCTACGTATTTCCCGAGGATAGGGAAAAGGCGGGGAGGTCGTCTACTTCGCCCTCGATAAAGCCTTGCTTAATAGCGCGAACCTAATAGCGGGGGGGAGGGGGTTTAAGTAGGCGCGGGGCAGACGTACCGCTACTACGCCTACGGCCGCGGCTAGAGCCGGAACCGGCGCCGGGACTAGCGCTAGGGTTAGCGCCGGGATTAGCACTAATACCCTTATTAAGGTAGGTCCGGGCGGTGTAGGTAGCGGTAGCCGGCTAAGCGTAGTAAAGGCAAAGACGGTTCTTAAACCGCCGTTGCTTCTTAGCGTTAGTAAGCCGGGCCCGGAATGCGTCGAGCTATATTAGGTTACTAATAGGGGACGCGGGTAAAGCGGGCGAGGTAGGGCTAGTGCGAGCGGGGGTACGAGGCGGCTAGAGTTAAGAACGGGCCTTAACACGCTGCTAGTTATCTTAAAGCGTAGAATAAATCTTAGCCTAGGCCGTAAAGTCGTTATAGGCCGGGCACTCGACCTATAGAGCGGCGGCGTTAGTAAGTTTAATAAAGACCTTTAAATAAAGGTAGGCGACGTAAGCGGTACCGTCGAACGATAAGTCGGCTTAAAGCTAGGTAAGCTTTAAATAGAAGTCCGGCTAAGAAATATTCTTTATCGATAGGGCATTAAAGTCGGCCTCCGACTAAGCATAGGTAAAATTAGCACTAAAGATAAGGCTAAGGTCGTCGGTAAGAGCTTTTATAGTAGTATACTACTAATCGGCGAAGGACTTATTATCGAGGACGTTTTAAGGAACGCTAGCGATAATAAAGGCGGCCTAGCCGGTAAGCCGGCTAACCGTATAGAGAATACGATCTTACTCCGTAGGGTATAAGGCGGCGTCCTAACGGAGCTTAATAGCAAGGCCGTTACGCTAGGTCCGGAAAGCCTTCTAACGTTGCTATTAGGTGCCGGAGTCGCTAGCGAACCTTTCGGGGTCGGCTATATAGGAACGGGTAAAGGTAAAGGCGGGTGTAAGGGTAAGGGCTTAATCTTAAGCCGCGTCGCGTTTAGTTAAGATAAAGAGAAAAGACGTAGCGCGGTTAAGCTAACGCTAAAGATCGGCAGCGTGCTTTTAGGCAACGGCTGCGTGCTCTTAAGCGACGAGCACTCCTATATCTAACTTAACGTAAGCATTATTAAGGTAAGTAAAGGCCTTAATCTAAAGGGCGCGGAAGTCGTAAGTAGCGTTAGCCTAAATATAGGCGAATATGCCGAATATAGGCCGTTAGGCTTAAAGAAAGGCGGCGAGGCGGGGGTAGTACGAAACGTACTTAGTCTAAGGCTTTAGGTCGGTAGGAGCCGGCGGGGTAACGGCTAGGGTAGCGGACGGAGGATCGGCCTTTATATAGTCGGTTATCGTAGATTATAAGGCAGTAAGATAGGGTAAAGGTAAGGGAAGGGTAAGGAGGGAAATCTATATAATTCGCGTTAAGACAGCGTATCTTTACTAGGAAAATTCTAATAATCGAGGAAAACTTAGTCGAAGGGGTCTAGCGAAGAGGCGGACTTACGTCGCGAAGAAGGGAGATTAGAAAAGAAAAGGGTAAGATAGCGAGATTATTAATTAAAGGCAATAGGATAAAATAGTAGATTAAACTATAAGAGAACAAGCTTAAGGGGGGTTTATAATTATTATTAATCTACGAAAGGATATAGCTATAGACTAGGTCTAAATGTCTATATATACGATATAAAGGTCACGTAGGATAATATATAATATAACCTAATACCGTGATATTACCTCTTTGCGGGTTTTATTACATACACCTAGAGAAGTTTATCTATGCTAAGAATAAGGCATCTTACTAAATTACTAGTTAAGATATACCTTTTAAGCTAATTAATTAATACCGCTGTTTTTCGCAGACTATAGTAGCCCTAATCGATAGTGCGTTCCTAACGCGATAAGCCCGCTGCCTGCTCCCGGCAAGCACGGATCTATTAAAGATTACTGCTTTCGCAGACTATAGTAAATCTATAATCGATACCCGTTGCCCCGAAGGGCAAGCATCGCGGAACCCCTTTACGTCGTTGTTTTTCGCAGACTACAACCGACCTAAAGGGACAACCGCTATTTGTTAAGACGATTATCGCGAATACCCTCGTGACTAAATCAGTTATCTACGATAATATTAACGAGCCCGAATCCAGACAATCCCGTC
Organism: Ophiocordyceps sinensis; assembly: GCA_012934285.1. NCBI lineage: Eukaryota > Fungi > Ascomycota > Sordariomycetes > Hypocreales > Ophiocordycipitaceae > Ophiocordyceps > Ophiocordyceps sinensis. Next base: position 11,374,270 of record JAAVMX010000004.1, read on the forward strand.
GCACTAAGAGCTCCCTAGCCGATAGATTCTAGAGCTCCCTAGCCGACAGCTTCTACCACCTAGTTAAACAGCATCTCGATCCACGAGTCACTATATTAATAGGTCGACTTTAACCTTAGGGATCTTAATAAAGAGGCTAATTATAACGAGCAAAGTCAATTAGTTCTAACTATATACGTCGCCCGGTTTATAATAACGGTGGATAGCTATAAGTATATATAAGGGAAGACCCTATTTAACCACTTTAGTTAGGAGTTCGGATCTTAGAAAGAGACTACCTAGAATAAGATCTATCGGGATATTAAGAGGGCCCTACGGAATATCGTTAGGAGGAATAGGATGCGAGCCTAACTCGGCTTACCGCCTTACGAAGCAGTAGCCTTAAAGACGTCGTCTTTAGCCTCGCCCTCGCCCTCGCCCTTAAGCTAGCACGACCCTAACTCTTCCCCTAACTCCTACTAATAAGACCTCGATCCCGATCCTACCTCCGGCTCCTATAGGCACGGCCCTAATGCCAACCCACTAAGCTCTCGCAGTTCTTCGGACTGCCCCCTAGCGACCCCTTAATTAGCTCCCCCTATTAACTCTTATAGCAGAAGCTCTTATAGCAGCTTCTAAAGCGAAACCACGAAGCCGCTAAACATATAAAAGCTTCCCCTAATAAGCCCCTAGCAGAAAGCCGTTACTACTCCTATTAAGACTTAAACCAGCTCTCGAAGCAGCTTTATTAAACCTATAAAGCCGCCCCTACCGACGATTTACTTAATAAGCCCTTAGTAGAAAAGCCGTTACTGTAAAACACCCTTGCCCTAAGCCTAGCATATACTAAAGCAGGCTAAATGCAGGCTCTATAAAACCCACTTCGACCCCCGAGGCGCACTCTTTTATCACCTTACTAAAGGATATCACTATTAGAAGCCTAGTACGGGCTTCCTCTTAATCAGTCACCCGGCAGGCGTAGACGCCCCGGCTAACGACTACATTCTTTATTCTTCTAAGATTTAGCAAGAGCGCTTATAGCTCCGCGTAACAACAGCCAATAACAGCGGCCTCGCGAGCCTAGACCCCCGCCAATCTTACCTTTTCGTTTATATTCATTTTTATACTTATTAGACCCCGTTTGGCCTAATACGCGTTCTTAAATCAATTAGCTATAGTTGCAAGCTTTAAAGAAGAAGCTTTAAAGAGAAAACTGCTAGTATAGGAATATAGGAATATAGGATAACTACTAAGAGGAAAAGGGTTATAAGTTATAACCCCTAATTGTAAGGGTCTTCGACTATTAGTGAGATTAGGTCTACGACCTAGTCCGCATTCTTATATACGAGCGGGGAAGATGCACGTGCGGGCGGGGAAAGGGGCTCGTGCGAATAGGGGTAAAGGGCTTGTGCGGATAGGGGTAAGGAGCACGTGCGGACAAAGGGGTACGTGCGTAAAGCTATATATCCCCATGCATAGGTGCGCTTACACTTAGTTCTTTATAAATGATTTCTACACCTATATAGAGGGCACCTATATAATTACTCTGCCTACCCTATTATAGTATTATCTATCTCTCTTTTTTATAGACTTATTTAATATAATAACGTCCCGCTTTTATAATAGCGGCACGTATTAATTAGAACGATAGGCCGCTACGATAAAAGCGGCACGCGTAGTAACACTAGCTGCTATTATAGACTTACTAGACAACGATATAGAGGACGTCTTCAAGCAACGGGCCGAAGGGTCCTAGCAGCTATAGCTGCGACAAAAGGCGCTAAATAAGCGGGCCTTCGCAAAAGCCCGCCTTCGATAGGAAATAATAAAAGCCCGTTTAGGCAAGGCGACGGCGGATACCGCACCTTTTATAGCGGAAGAGGAGCGCCTTCTAGTGCTACTATAGAAATTAGCCGTTAATCCGGTTAAACAAAGGGGGTTGCTAGAAGTCATTAGTATTAAAATAGGATCTATAGCGCCTACCTCTACGGATACGCTACTCGCGCCTACGGCTACGTCGACGAACTCTCCCGCGGCTAAGGACGCTAGTATAGCTAACCTAAGGACGGCCCTTAAAGCCGCCTTCGGCAAAAGGAAGCCTCTACCGTAGCCTATATAGGATAGTAAGCTAGAGTCTTTTTTTACTTCTTCCTATATCGCCTCCGCAGTAAGTTTATCGTTAATAAGAAGTAAGGCCTAAACGGTTGCCGCGATACCGCTTAGTATTCGCTACTCTATACGCTGCCCGAGGCTTAGATACGGCGGATTTCTAGGTTTTAGGAGAGTAGCGGGCCTAGTAGCGCCTACGACCCCCGTGCCTTCTTTAACTACCTTATCCACGCGTTCGGCAACGTCTAGGAGTAGGAGAAAGCGTAAGATAGGTTGCGGATCCTCTTTTAGAAAGACGGCTAGACGTTTAAGGACTTCCTTCCCGACTTTAAGGAGACTATTACTCGTGCCGCTAGAAATAGCGTTTAGGGAGATAGCGCTAAGCTTATATAGCTGCGAAATTCGATTACTCCGCAACTATAGGAAATGCTTATCCTAATCGAGATGCCTACTAACTTCCGGGAGTACGTAGGTCGCTTTACGAAGGTAGCCTAAAACTATAAGCAAAGCCCTAGCTTCTAGAAGTTGCGAAAGCGCGCTAGCATAAACGGCGTTAGCAACGGGAATAGAGGAGCTATTACTAAGAACGCTAAAACGCTCCTACCGCCTAGATCTACGCCCGATACTATAGTACACTACGAAGGCGACGTTATAATATCTACTACACGGCCCGCTCGTAGAAGAGCGAGGACACTATCCGGTGCTTTAGGCAGCGCGCCCTCCTCTTTTATATAGCGAGCTAAGTAGGTATCGAAGGGGGAAGCGGAGAGAGGAGGGGCTTTGCGTACGCTATAGCGCGGATAGACATTTTGCTACGGATCGCCCGTATCGTCCCGCTCGCCTTATAAAGCGAGCCGAACGGCCTATAGCGATTCGCGCTACCCGACCTTCTCTTAAGTCTAATGTTAAGGAGGATAATAATATCCCCGCCGCTACTAATACAGAGGGAAACGTATAGCTCTAGAGCATAGACGGGCCCTAAAGCCTAATTCGCTAGCACTAGAGAAAAAAGAGTTAACTAACCGTATTAAGACTTCTCCTACCTTAATACCTATTATTGTTAACCGTATAAACCTCGTCTTTACTCTTATAGACGAAGGTTGCTAATACTACGCCGCTATCGATAAAGCATTCGTATAAGAACTACGTTTGCTAGTTAAAGATATAAGAACTTAGTACGTACGAGGAGCCTTAAGCGCAATAGAGGAGGCGAAGATTAAAGGTATCGTATAGATAGCTACGGAGATTAATAAGCACGAGCAATTGCTTATAGCATACGTTATCCTTTAGCTAGAATTTAACCTAATCCTTAGAAAGCCTTAGCTTCTTTATATAAAGTCCTACTCTATGCCGCACTAAGGGAGGCTTTAGTATAGGAATTCGCAGCGTTAGCTATAGTATATTATATTAATAAGAACGAGCCTAAGGACACCGAGTGTGCTATAGAGCTTCGAGAGGCTAAATAAGTTATAGCTTTAGTATTTATCGGCATAATTAACTAAATCCGTAGACGATACGGCTCGGAAGCCGCTACGGCTGCTATTTACGCAATTAGCCTCGTAGATATCGAAAAAGCCTTACGACTAAAGAAGCCGAAGACGGAAGCCGAATTACGTTAAATAATCCCTACGTAGTTCTATAACCTACTACCGCTCTTTCGGAAAAGCGAGGCCGATAAATTAAACCTATATAAGCCCGGCATTAACCACGCGATACTACTTCGCAAAGATTCCCGTAGATAAGATATAGTTCCGCCCTTCGGGCCGCTATACGTAATATATCGAGACGAGTTGCTTATATTAAAGAAAACACTACGCGGCCTTCTAGATAAAGGGTTTATTTAGGCTAGCTCTTCTAAGGCCGCCGCTCCGGTGCTATTCGCGCGGAAACCTAAAGGAGGACTACGTTTCTACGTAGACTACTAAGCACTTAACGCAATAATATAACTAGACCGCTACCCGCTTCCGCTAATTAAGGAGACACTCCGCAATATCGCTAAAGCGAAGTAGTTTACTAAGTTAGATATCTATTAAGCGTTCTATAAGGTGCGAATTACGGAAGGTAATAAGTAAAAGGCCGCGTTCCGCACTCGCTATAGGCTTTTCGAATAGATAGTAATACTGTTTAGGCTTATAGGGGCTCCCGGCACCTTCTAACGGTATATTAATAGCATTCTTCGCGAATTTCTAAACGAGTTCGCTTCCGCCTATATTAATAATATTCTTATCTATATAAGCGGCAGCCTAGAGGATTATATAGACAAAGTGCGGAACGTGCTAGACCGGCTCTCTAAGCATAGGCTATACCTCGACCCTAATAAATGCGAATTTAGCGTCCGCTAGGTTAAATACCTTAGATTTATTATTATCGCGGGCGTTAGTGTATAGGCGGACCTTATTAAAATCTAGGCTATTCGAGACTAAATAGCCCTAACTTTATAGAAGGGTATACGGAGTTTCTTAGGATTTACGAACTACTACCGGATTTTTATTCGTTAATTTTCTTATATCGTCGGTCCGCTTATAGCCCTTACCGGTAAAAGGGTAGCCTTCTATTAAGGCGCTATATAAGCAGAGGCGTTCTAGACGTTAAAGGACCTATTTTCGTAAGCCCTAATGCTACTATAGTAGGACTTTAATTATCCCGTAATACTTAAGGCGGACTATAGTAGATTCGCGCTTAAAAGCACGCTTTCGCAAGAGGTAGACGGCTAACGCCGCCCTATAGCTTTTTACTCCCGTAAGCTTACCCCCGCCGAACGGAACTACGCTATCTACGATAAGGAAATACTCGCTATAATTAGCTATTTAAAGCAGTAGTAAGCGGAGCTCTATAGCTATAAGAACTTCGAAATCCTTATAGACTATCGTAACCTTAAGTATTTTATAACTTAATATTATCTCTTTAAGCGATAGGCCCGTTAGGCGGAATACCTTTCGCGGTTCTATTTCCGGATTAAGTACCGACCCGGAAAAGAGGCTATAGTGCTAGACGCTTTATCCCGGAGAGATTAAGATCGGCCTTCTAGCGAAGATTATAATGCCTAAGAGCTTTAAATACTCTTAAAGGAGGCGCTACGTATATATCTTAGAGTAACGCTTATCGGTGCGGATAGTATAGTCTTAGTTAATAGTAAGGGCGATAAGGACGAGGATAATAGCGAGGAGGATAATAATTCGTTAATTAGTTTAAAGAGTAAAGGGGTAATCGAAGAAGACGTAGAGCCCGACGCTTAAGAAGCGGACTTTATAGCGGCTACGACCTAGGACGACCTTAACGCGTAAGGCGCGGAGCTAACTACTAATATAGGTCTTAACCGACGGATTCTTTAAGACGAGGAGCTTTAGCGCACGTAGGACCGCTTAGCAGCTTAAGACGTTACCTACGGGAGCGTGCGCCGCGTTATAGAGGCAAGAGCACGACGATTCGACCCTAAGCTTAACCTTAAGGTATAGGTAGCCGACTACTACGTAGACTTACGTAGGCACCTACGGTTCCGCGGAAGGCTTTAGGTTCTTAGTTCCTCTATAACTATAGAGGCCGTAGTAAGAGACGCTCCCCTAGAGCTAGAAGAAGGGAACGCGCTTTAAGGACGGCTTATTTAAATAGTATATAACGCTAGCGTCGTCGGCTACCTTAGCCACGAAGGAATAGTTGCCGCCGTATCCTAAGACTTCTATTAGCCGCTCCTTTAGCTATATATTAGACGATTCCTCCGCAACTATAATATCTATAGGCGTATAAAGATTTAGCGTGCGCTTAAGAAAGGGCTGCTTAAATCGCTTCTTATACTAGACCGGTTCTATACATATATTTAAATAGACGTTATTATAGACCTCCCCTTTATAGAGAGCAGCAACCGCAATCTTTAGGTAATTAAAGACCGTCTAAGTAAGGAAGTTATATTAGAACTTATACCCTTTATAGAAGCGGAGATCTACGCGGAGCGCTTTCTTATATACTATATGCGATACTATTAATAGCTAACGTTAATTACGAGCGATAGGGGCTTAAATTAGATAAGCCGCTTCTAGTAGCACTTATATCGGCTGCTATAGATTATATAGCTGCTAAGCACGGCATATTATCCGTAAACCGATAGGGGGCCGGAACGGCTTAACTAGGAAGTTTAAGCTTACCTCCGAGGCGTTATCAACCGCAACTAAAGGGACTAGGATAAGTAGCTCCCCGTAGCGCAAATAGCGCTTAACGGAGAAATTACTCTTTAATTAGTATATCCCCTTTCTTCGCACTATACGGGTATAAATTAGTATCCCTATTTCCTATCGCCGTAGATATAGCGGCGGAAAAGCCGTCCGGCAATAGCCCGGAGGGGCGTATAGCCTCCTTTATATAGTAACTTAAGTAGGTCTCGGACTTCTATTAGTCGTTAATAGCCTTAGTAGCGTAGGACTAAGAGCGGTATACTAACAAACGGCGGGAACCCGTAGAGCGATTTACGGTAGGTAATAAGGTCTAAGTAGACCTATAGAACTATATATCCTTAAGGCTAAAGAAGAAGCTCGACTAGCTACATGCGAAATTTATAGTTAAGAGAGTGCTAAACCCGTAAGCCGTCGAGCTAGAGGGACTACTTAACGGGATTTACCCGAATTTTAACGTAGACCTTCTTTATCGAGTAGTAGTAGATCTAATGCCCGGCTAAGTAATAGCGGACCTACAGCCTCCCGTAATCTTAGTAGAAGGAGAAAAAGAGTTCTTAGTAGAGGAAATTCTTACCGTATAGTAGAAGAAAGTCGGCCGCGGTAGTAGGCGCGAGGTCCTCGTAAGGTAGCAAAGGTACTAAGACCCGACGTAGCACCTAGCAGCGGACTTCGTAGATACGGAAGCGCTCGATCGCTTTAAGGAGCGCTTTAAAGCTATTAGAGAAAACGACGGACCGCCCGACGTCGCGTTGCCGGCAAAGATACGATAGAAGAAGGTACGTTTTACGCTCCCTAAAGTAAGCCGCGTAGCTTAAAGCGCGGCTAGGCCCTACGTAATACGTCGTTATTTTTCGCTCGGGTAGGGTAAGGGTCTTATATAAGGGTCTTCGACTATTAGTGAGATTAGGTCTACGACCTAATCCGCATTCTTATATACGAGCGGGGAAGAGGCACGTGCGGGCGGGGAAAGGGGCTCGTGCGAATAGGGGTAAAGGGCTCGTGCGGATAGGGGTAAGGAGCACGTACGGATAAAGGGGTACGTGCGTAGAGCTATATATCCGCATGCATAGGTGCGCTTACACTTAGTTCTTTATAGATGATTTCCACACCTATATAAAGGGCACTTATGTAATTACTCTGCCTACCCTATTACACTAATGACCCCGACGGTCCTAACGGCAGCGTTATTAGCCTCGTTATAACCCCGGCAGCAGCCTCGTTATAACCCGGATAATAGCGTTAGCGGCTAGGTTATGTATTCCTAATAGGGCTCTATTAAGTGCCCGGCTAAGCCGGGCAGGCTTTATAAAGGGGGCCCCTTTTCCCCCCCTTCCTAGCTAGAGCAGATACTTTAAGACAATAACAACTGCCTATTGCGATAAGATATCTTACGTGTGATTTCTACTAATAGATACGCTATTAATAATATAATACGCAGTATTATGTATATTAGGGACCCTAATAATAGCGTTACTAACTCGGCCGCCCTTACGATAATTAAGTTATTAACTTAATTACTCTTATAGTTTAACGGAGGAAAGGGCATACACTCTAAAGCAAGTATAGCAGTCGCTATACTAAGGGTTATAAAGAAGAGCAGAAATTCGTAGGGTAGTTATATTATAGTCTCGGCTAGTCGAATTTCGTATAGGTTAGGTCTTTCCTACTAAGGAAGTAACTACTTAAATTAGGGGTTTTAGGCTCCTATTTCTTTTAGTCTCTTCGTATTTTTAGGATTATTTAATTATGCTAATACTAACTAGGTACATATGCTATAGTAGCTATACGGTAATAATCGTTTTCTTTAGTATTTTATAGGTAGTAGTCCTTAAGGAGAAATTTTAAATCTTTTAGAGGGCAAATTAAGTTAATTTAGTTATATTATATCAATCTTATATATATAATGAAATAGTTCCTCTTTTCCCTTTCCTTATATACGCCTAGGTTAAGCTAGTACGTTACCTAACCCCTTTTCCCCTTATTAAATAAGGGGGGTAATCTACCCCGCTAAAATCCTCCCTAGCGCCCTTTCGGTCTTTAGTAAGGGCCCGACTAACAACGGGGCTTTTTATCCTTATCGCTACCTCCTTTACGCTCTTACGGCTCGTATACCTTTCTTATCCTAAATGCTAGGTCTAGCTAAGTCTCGTTCGACTTCGTTATAGATCTTAGTCTATGCCTCGATGCCTATAATTCCCGGAGGCATAAGAGAGATAAACTAAGTTTGCGCCTTCTTTTATTACCTAGACTTTTCTATACGGTTTAGCTACTTTACCTAGTAATTCTCGAAGCCCGAGTGTTATCGCTAGACTAGCTATTTCTAGTCGGTCTAAACTATTATACCCTTACTTATCCTTAAGGTGGTTTTTATATATGCCTATCCTATCGACTTTTATAATAGGGATATTAGCGATACCTTTCTTAAAAGAGGCTATCCGGTTAGAGTCGCTATATATTCCCTATCTTCGTTTTTAAGGTATGCTTAGTTTAGCTAGTCCTTAGGTTAGGAGGGATAGGTATCTTTACTTATAGTTAGGTATAATAGCTAGTTAATACGTTTAGACGATAGATAGTCGATAGGTTAGGACGATAGGTAGTCGGTAGGTTAAGGCGATGGCTTATATATATAAGGGTAAATCGATAACTAGTATAAGTAATAAAACGCGAGGTAGGCTAGCGAACTAGGCTCCGAAGGCGCTTCCTATGCCGCTTAGTATTCCGCTTAGTTCGGATAATAGGGATAAGGTCCTTATTATAGATGTTTATTACAGGCTGCGCTATAGTACGTACTGCGGCTATGCCGCAGTAGGCGTCTAGGCTAGCCACTGCGTACGCCCGGCATTAAGCCGGCCACTACGTGTGGCCTAGCGATGCCCTAGACGAGGGCACGGTCGGGCCGACGCAGGGCCCGTGCAGGGGCAACGCGCACATATAAAACCCACGGGAAGGGCGAGCTACGGCAGGCTCTTCTTCCCTTCCTCTTTAGCTTTAGATAGTCAATTGTCTAGCCACGCAGCGTTAACTTAAACCCTATGCCGGCCCCTTATAATGCTTAAAGAGCGAGGGCGCTTATAGCGAATTCCTTAAGTTGCTCTCTCTATACCTAGCGTCTATTATATAAGCTTTAGATCTTCTTAGGGATCTAAGGGCGTTAGTCTACTACTCGTCCCTTAGGCTAATACTTAGTAATAAACTAAGTATTAATTACGTCGGGCCTACTATAGATAAGTCTAGTATAGTTAAATATCCTTACTAAAGGGATTTACTCAATAGGGCATAGTCCTCCTAGCGATATTAGCATTTAATCTTAACCTATGTATTTCAATCCTCTTATCTAGGTCTTTAGTCAGTAAAGAGGTCCGAATCTAAGAAGGCTTAGATCTTTAATCCCTAACTCGTGTTCCGCGAATAGCGCATAGGGCTATCTTTATTCGTGCTAAGCTTACTTCGTAGGTGTCTCCCTCGTTATTTAAGAAGAATGCCTAGTCCTTATATAGAAATTCGGGGACTTAATAAGGTTGCTCCTATAAGAATTAATTGTCCTATATAATCTTAATGCCTAGGTATACCTTTAGCAGGAATTTAAATAGGATTCCGATAAGACCTTATACCTAATGTTAAATTATCTTAAGGGCAAGATATCCGTATTCCTAACCGCGTTTCTACTTAGCAGTTAGGATGCTAGTAAAGGCGAAGAAATATAGGTATATAGTAGCTATTGCTATACTCGTAAGAGCCTATAGAGGCAAGGTCGTCGTCTGACTCGTAAAGCGTTAAAGATAATAAGCTAGCTCTCTCGCCTATCCTATAAAAATCCGATCTAATATAAAGTATTATAGCCTTCGGCGTTTATAAAGCATACCGTGCCGACGATAAAACGTCTTTTAAATGTATTGTTCGTAGCGTTAAAGGATAGCTTCCTAAATATTAGCATCTCCTCGCCTTCGCAAAACCCTATAGTAAAGGCCTAGGTTATAGTCCGGTGCTGCTTTCCTTAGGGTCTAGACCTTATCTATATAAATCGTTATAGCTTGGTCTATAAGGGCTATTGCTCCCTCTACTCCTCTAGTAATAATTCGTAATATTACGGTTATTCCCCCGTTTTCGGCCTATTTATTCCTGCTTGCTCTAACGAGGAAATTATACACCTTAGTTATATATCGATACTAACGGCTTTTTCCCTAATAAAAGCCGTTTATCGGGGATATAAACTAGTAGGCCTTTTCGACTTTGTCCTAGGTTGTTTCATAGTCGCCCTTTGCTTATCGTAGTCGTCCTAGCTAGCTTTGCCGATATAAAAACTATAAAAGCTAACTTCCGTTATATGCTTCGAACTTTGTCTAGTTAACTATCGCTTCTTCGTTAGGGCTATAATGCTTTCCTATACCTCCCTTAATATATACTTTCCTATAAACGCCCTTAAGAGGCATTCCGATATCTCCGGTTAGCCTTCTATAGAAGGTAGTCGCTATATTTAAAAGCCTATTAGCTTTGCCTAATGCTACCGCGTGTTAGTTTATCGTAGTCCGTCGATTAAATAGACTATATTACAAAAAGGAAGAAAGGAGGTATATATAGGTAGAATAGGGTTTTTCTTATAAGGAGTGCCTTTTAAGGTACTCGTTATCTTCCGAGGTATTAGGTCGCAAGCTTTAACGCATAAGCTTAGTAGCTAACTGTTCTATTATTCTTAATCCTTTAAATCTCTCTCTCTTCCTTAGTTTATCTATAATTAGGTTTATCCGATCTCTTCGTTTTTCCTGCCCTTAGGCTTATCTACCTTTAAATTTCTCTATTCTTCCTTTCTTCTTTAACGTATCTTAATACTTTTTATTATGCCTATAGACGCCTCCTCTCTTAAGGCCGAAGCCTAATGTCCTTAAACTCTTGCTTACCTCTCTTTAACCCGAAGAGTTCTCGGTAAGCGTTCCTTTATTTTAAAACTATTATACGACGGTCTTTCCGCGGAGCCTTAAGTATTTTATAGTAACGAACTATTTAATCTTTTAAGACTTAGTCGCTTGCTAATTTATAAAGAGATTTATAGTTTTCTAAGAACATTTATCCGTAGCGGTTATAACCTAGGGCACTAGGGCTTTCCGATTTATATCGAGGTCGTTATTCGCTATAAGATCCTAGGTCGTACGCTAGGCTTTATTAAATTAGATACGAAGAGTAGGAAGCCTTTAGAGTACCTCCTTAATACCTTCCTCGGACCTTAGGATCGGACCTTATACGAGAGCCTTATTAAGCGTCGTTAGATCGTCTATATTCCTACTGAGGTAGCTTACCTACGTGTTTTTTCTTTTACTAGCTTTTAGGAAAGAGACCTAAGTATATCTGGGCTTTCATTATATTACTATACGGAACTAGGATCCTATATACGATAGGTATCTATCGACGTATCGATTAACTATAACCTCTACGAATAAGCACGTTATGTTTCCCTTTTACGAGTATATTTCTTTAGAGGGCGCATCGAACGGTTCCTATTTAAACTATATATAGAGTACGTCGAAGGCTCCTATTTATAGCTAGCGGCTTTTGCCCGGATACCGGGGTAGAAACAGGGATAGTTAAGCAAAGCCTGCTTTACACTACGAAGAACACAGAATGTATCTAAGTTGCGGCAAGCCGCTTTGCTTACTTAATATGTGTAGTAAGCTTTTTTATTGTAAGGGTCCCCTGCTATAAAAACGAAGTACGGCGATTGGCTGCCGCGAAATAACACGCTATAATTAGATAGAGTCTAAAAGTTTAGTGCGCTTATTTGCTATAGTAGGGCCGTGGTTAAACCGGCTAAAAATTCTAGTGCGGCTATTAGCTACCTGTCTTATAGAGTCTAAACGGTAGATCCTATACTGCTATTAGATAGGTCTCCTACCGGGGATTAACCGCATTTCCCGATAAGCAGCTTTAAAAAAAATAGCTTAGTGCCGCGGGCATAGTAAAGCTTTGCTTATAGTTATCCCCCGGCACTAAGCTATTTTAACTCTTCCCTTCTTATAGGAAAGGAAGAGTATAACCTTACTAAAGGCAGTAGGCTAACCTATTACCCGGAGTATCTAAGTAATAGTAACGCTCCTTATCTTTTGTTTAATATTCCGGACCTATTCGGGCCGGCTATAAGTCTAGAGGAGGTTAATAGTTCGAGTAATAAGACTCTAGCAACTCCCTCTAAGCGTCTAAGGGGGACAAGCTCCCTAAATCTTAACTAAGGTCGCTAGTCGTTATTATAGACTTTTTGTTTTATTATATTTCGGTCGGTTTATAGTTTTTTCGTTTTTTAGGTTTTTCGTTTCCTATATTGCTTACGCGGGGACCTTCTCTATAACTAAGAAAGGACGTCCTCGTCCGACCTAAGTCGCTATAATCTCTCTATTCCTTTATAATTAAATGCTTTAGGGCTCTTACGTATAGACCCCTCTTATCGTTTATAAGCTAGGGAAGTTATACTTTAATTCTTTAGTTAGGTCCCTTCTTCTATATTACTAAGAGATTAAGATAACGATATCTATTTCGGGAGATATTTGCTCCTTTATAATATCCTTATAGAATTATCTTTATATCCCTAGTCCTAACCTTATATTTCTTTATTTCGGGGTCTTAATATTATTTCATCTAAAGCCTCTCTGCTAGGTAAAAGCAGTAGGTCGTCTATATCGTTCGTCTATTCGTTTTATATTTTCCTTCCTAAGTCTACTTTATCCTATAGTAGCTATCTATCCGTAGGCGAAGGCTACTATCCTACCTCGTCTTTTACGAATTTCTTTTAAGTATTCGCTAGGTATTGTCTTTTTAAGTATTATGCCGTTAAGTATCTTAATCCTATAGCTCCCGGCTACCTTCGCATAGGACACTAGTCGGAATAGCCATAACTACTTTTTCTAGTATTTAGCTTACCTCCTTAGGTAATTTAATCTCCTAATATCGAATAGGAGGACTAAGTCGCTAGGTCGTAATCCGTCTTTACGTATTATATATCTATTTACGTCGTTAGTCCGGATAGTAAGTTACTTCCTATATTTCTCGATTCTTTCTTATGCTTTAGCCACGTCTTTTCCCTTTCTTTTAAGCACTTATTAGCGTGCTTTAAATAGGGAATCTTCCGTCGTGATTTTACCCTAGTCGATAGGTCGCTAGGTCGGGTGTTCTACTTTGAGAGGTAAAACATAATCCTAACCGGAGATGAAATAGAAAGCTAATATGCTATATAAATTCCGGATAGCTTTACGGTCTATAAGAACGGCTTAGTATAGGTATTTTAGCTACTTTCCTCTTTCGATAGCTATCTTCGTAAGGGCTAATATTAATCTCTAGTGGCTATATTTAACCACTGCGTTAGCTTTCGGATTATAGGCCGAGGTCTATATAACGTTTAAGCTAAGGTCTTCGAGGATAAACTTTAAATCCTTTTTTATCTTTAGTCCTCTATTAATTATAGCGTAAAGCATTACGCCGTACCTATAAATTAGGGATAGAGCAAACTTTGTTATAGCTCTAGCCGTAAATTCCTTAATTAGTATTACTTTAACCTATTTCGTAAGGTTATCTTAGGCTTCTATTCAATAAGTATATATATAGTCTAGGGGTATATACTAGCTATTAAAGTAAACCTTATTTAATAAGTAGCTAGGAGCTATAGCTATAGATTATTGTCTTAGTCTCGTAGGTAAAAAGCTCTAGCAATCCTTATATATTAATATAGCCGTATAAACGTCGTTTTAAAGGGAAGTCTACTAGTATCTATTCCGAATATAGTTGTATATGACTTCTCGCCCCTTATAACCTATCTATACGTAATATTTCGTTATAATCTATCGTTACTTAGCTTAGTCGAAGACTACTGATATAGGTCCTCGGTCTATCCGTCTTAGTAGTCGCTAGAGTTTTCCGTGCTCGATATAGTAGCTTAGGCTTCTTATACGTAGTTTTATATAAGCTTATTTATTATAATTAATTAGTCTCTTTATTAATTAGTCTCTTTATTGTTTAAAGGAACTCTATTACTGCTTATAGTTTAAAGGGATATCGAGGTTCCCTTAGATAAACTATATTTTAATATAAATTAACGAAGTCTTTAATATTACATTTAAACGTCTTGTTAACGATATTAGAGGGTCCTTCTAGCTTTCGTAAGAGTCTATTAGCAACGCTATTCTTCTTTCCGACTATATATATCGGACCGTGAAGTTAAAGAGGAAAATAAACCTAATCTAGCGGGTAACTAACGCCCCGGACATATCTTTAATAGCGCCTTTAAATTAATTAACTAGGACCTTTATATTAGTCTTAAGGATAAAATACACGCCGTAAATATACATTCTAAGTCGTCGTAGAGCATAAAGAATAGCTCTCTACTCTCTTTTCTTAGCATTATATTTTGCTTCGGCGTTATTCTAAGTGCCGCTCTCGTACCGGACTAGTCTTCGCTTTCTATCGACGATTTATATTAGAATAGCTCCCTAACTAATAAGGCTAGTATAGTATATTAGGATGATTTCTCCTCTATCGGGTCCGATATCTAGGGATACTAAGAATATAGGGTCTATAATAGCGTCCTTTAGCGCCTCTATCGCTCGGTCCTATAGTCTGCCCTAATCCTATAGTGCTTCTTTTCTTAAGAGGTCGGTTAGGGGCTTTACTATAATAGCGAACTATTTAATCTATATTCGGTAGTATTCTATAATGCTAAGGAAGGCTTATATATACGTCGTATTATAGCCTTGAGTCTATTCTTTAATCTTAATGACTTTCGCCTTCCTAGGACTTCTTCCGTTCGTTCTATATTTATAACCTTCTATCTTAGTCGATTTTTAATAGTACTTGGATTTTCCTCTAGCTATTGTACAGCCTAATAGTTCGATGTTAACGAGAACCTAGTCTAGGTTAATAAGGTATTTAAAAACATACCTTCTAACTCTAGTGGTAACTTCTAATGCACTAAAGGGCATTATAGGTCACGTAATAAAGGGACCCCGCTACCGCGGGGTTATATCACTAGGTACCCTACTACTTTAGGGTTATATAATAGTAACCTAGCTACTAGAAGGTTATATAATAGGGACTAGGACCTACAATATATAGAGTACTTAGTTACTTCGTAGTATACCGTGGGTTAATAGATCTCTATCCTCCTTTATACCTTTAAGCCTATACCTACGCTATAAGCTTTTATATACTAAATTAGTAGTAATTCCTCCGCTCCTTATAGAAATTAGAAAGAATAGCCTCCTTTTAATTAGTAACGAGCTTTACGGCTTATTTATAACTAAAGGCTCGCTCGATTTCTTCCTAAAGCCTCGCTCGATTTCTTCACGCGGAATAGACTACTATCTATCTACGTAAAACCCTATATTAAAGACTACTATCTTTCTACGAAAGTATTACAATAATCCGCTAAGTTAGTCCGTTCTATAGCGCTATTCTATTGCACCGTAGCTATGTAAAAAGTGCTAAGCCCGACTAGAGCCGTATTCTTCCTTAGATTGCTCTCCGAATAAGTCTCGGATTAATACTCCGCCTTATAATTATTAATACGCTGCGAAACCTATAAGCAGCTTAGAAAGATTCGCGCTATAGAGTTTTTATAAAACCCGGTAGTACGATAAAGATCGATTTCCTTTAACGATTTTTATTTTAAAACTACGTCGATACCTTAATAGATTTATAGCTCTTATAGATTATACAAAATTAACTCCCCTTTATTTTAGTATCTAAAAATTCTTTAGGCTTACCTTACTCGGCGTATTAACGGAAAAGGGATTTACTATGCTCTATTAAGTACGATCGCTAATATAACGGTCCTCTTCTTAAAAGACCTCTCCCGCGTTAATATATAACGATAAACCTAAAGACTTAAATATTACAGACTCTAACCGCGACGAATCTAACGGGGAAGGACTTATACCGCGCTCCTCTTTAAGAGTTAAGGAAAAGAAATCCTCTTAAAATCGACGCTATTCCTTCTTCTAGTAGGAAATAAATAATCGACCCTTCCTAAATAATATTAAAGAATGTCTAGCTAATAATAAGCCGATACAAAAGGCCGTTAGGTAGAGTATACGTTTTAGGAGGCTCCTTTAAGAACGACCTACTCGATTAGTCTTAAAAACCTTGATTAATCGAGACTATGCCTATTTTAAAGACTTCTTTAATATCCTCTAGAAGCTTAAAGCATAGAAGCCTAAGTATCGACCGTATTTAATAAAACCTATAGCTAATACTACTTTAGACTTTAAGTATCTACCGCTTTAGAGACTAACTATAAAATAATTTCGTTTAGCTTATAATTCTCTTATAGAGGACCCTCTTATTCTTACTAAGAGCCTAACGGCCTTTAACGATATACCTAATCGTATAGTTCATTTAGTAAAGCATACTATATCCTATCGACCCGCTGTAAGGTGCCTATTAAGGCTCGCTAGCAATATACTAATCCTATTAGGTCGGACGATTTAGATAACGACTTAGATAAATCTTCGAGCTTTAATAACTTATAGAGTTATTTAAGATATACGCTTTATATAAAGCAAAATATAGCTTATAGTTTATCTCGCTAAGCTAATATAGGCGCTAATAGCGCGAATACTACTAAGGAGGTAGTTAATAAGCGCCTAAAGCGCGATAATATCGGTACCTTTAACCTTAATAAATTCGAATATAGGCCTACTTATGCTTTCGGACGGTAAGAATTTCTATATAGACGTATATCCCTTCTACGAGCGATTTTATTTATATAGCGATAAGAATAAGTATACGCTATACTCGTATTATATATTGTTTTTAGTAGTAGGTGCTTTAAACTAATATATAAGCGACTTAATTGCCGTTTAGCGGACGGATCTAGCTATTAGCTAGCTCCCTTAAGCGATTTTATAGGAAGCTCGTTAAGCGATTCTAGCGACTACGAGCCGAAGTATTTAAGGAACTTTATAGTAAAGAGTATACTATTTCTATATAGAATGCTAATATACTTTCGCTACTATAGTAGATCTAGCGAAAGATCGCTTTTACTTAATAGCTAAATATTACTAAAGACTATAAAGTTATTTAAGCTATCTATCCCTTAATCGCTATTAAAATTGCTATAATATTTTTAAACCTTAAGAAAACAAAACTACTATTAATAAGTAGATTCGGGAAATCGGAGAGCGTACTCTATTAATTACCGCTTCGTTACTTTACATCTCTTAAGGTTTTAATAGTCACGATTAATATCGCGACCGGTTATTATTCTATAACGATAGGACTAATATAAGACGATATATAGACTAAGACCGTAGAGACTAAGACCGTTAGAACGAAAGGTACTAAAATCGCTATCGGCTTAAGCGTAATATACCCGGCGCTTACAAATAGTGTTAATATTACCGTCTTCCCTATTGCTTTCCACCGGGACATTCCCGGTTCCTTCCCTAGTTTTCATACTATAGAATTTACATAGAAGTGTCTATAGAGTTTATATAGAAGTATAACGTATTTCTACTATAGAATTCTACGGGCTTTTACGGACATTTACCCTATACTTCTATAGGCGTCCGTCCCGGTTTTCTTCTACTGTTATATTTCACTGTGATTTTATAGTGATTTTACGGTTATTTATATAGTCTTTACCTATAAAATTCCCTCCCTTCGACGGTCTTCTACCGTAGAATTCCACTTCCCTTCTACGGTCTTCGACCGTAGAATTCTAATTCCCTTCTACGGCTTCTACCGTAGAATTTAATAGTCCTTCTAACAGACTATTGCGTTATTAATTCCTTATTCTTAGTGATTTACACCTTATAGCTTCTAATCCTTCCTTATAGGCTGTTTAAGCCTTAGAGCCTCTACTTCTATAGGCGTCTATCTAGCTTTTCTTCTACGGTTATATTTTACTATGGTTTTACTATGATTTTACGGTTATTGATACGGTCTTTACCTATGAAATCCCTTTCTTTCTACGGTCTTCTACCGTGGAATTCTACTTCCCTTCTACGGTCTTCTACCGTAGAATTCTAATTCCCTTCTACGGCTTCTACTATGGAATTTACTAGTCCTTCTATTAGACTATTGCGTTATTAATTCCTTTATTGCTAACTGTATAACTATTTATCGCACGGACACAATCTATTGATTTCCGAACGATGTTTTCCGTCCCTTTTCTATCTAACTCTTTCCGTTACCCCTTTTCCTTAGGTCTACGCGGCTATTTTCGTCCGAGGGAATTCCCCTATATATAGAGACTAGTTAGCCCCTTATTAGAAAAGGCAAAAGCTATGATTCTTAGTGATTTGCACCCTATAGCTTTTAATCCTTTCTTTTAGGCTATTTAAGCCTTAGAGCCTCTCTTCCTTTTTAATTACTATTACCTAAATGTCGAGAACCCGACTGCCTAGCTTTCGATAGTTATAAGCCCGGCCGAACTTCTCTACGCATAGAGAGTTCTAACGGCTTATATTTTTAGCCTGCTATACTACGACTTACTATAGTAAAGCTCTTTATATATCTAGCAAATTAACTTACGGAGGATTAGTATATCCTTTTTAAGAACGGTGCTTTAATCTAGCGAATCGACTTATAGAGGACTAATTAATACGTTTACCTTATTCTATTAGTGCTTGCTTATACCTACTTTAATTCTTACGGCTTATTTATATATATTATGCATTTAACTACCCTTTCCGTGTATTTGACTATACTTTTACCTACGTTACCGTATCTATTATAGCCGATATTACTTTAAAGACCGTGCTAAACGGACTAACGGAATAAGACCGATAGATCTTAACGATCTAGAAATACGCACTCGCCTAAGGCATTTAAGAGAAAATCGATCCTTCTATTACGCCTAAACTTTAGAAACCCTTATTGCCTCTTCCCGTAGAACTAACACTTAGAATAGTTAATATAGCCGTTACTAATATCGCTAGTTTATCTATAGAAGAACTTAAAAGGTTTAAGTTTCTTTTTTCCAGGTATTATATATTGCTTTAAGCCTATAAGGACTAATAGGACTAATAGAAATCTCTTACGTTAATCTAATAGTTTATAATTTAAAATATCGGGAACTACTAATTAATAATTATTAATAAATATAAGGTTTTTAAGGAATTAGCTTTATTATAGCGGCGTATAAAGCCGACTTCGTAGACGCAATAAAAGACTATTCTCGCGTAGTTCTATACTATTTTAAAGGCACTAGACCGGACGGATATTACGATATAGATTTCCGACTAGCAGAAGGTCCTTACCGACGCCCGGCGAATTAAGTTGCCGGAATCGGAAGGTCTCCGGGCTATATAGCTTTTTCTTAAGGCTATTTAGCCAATTTCTAGTCCTTTTATAGAATACCAGATAATTAAGATAGAGGACAATGCCCGACTAAATACGCTAGGTTAAGAGAAGTCTTTCCCTAATAGATTTAAGATATCCGAACTGTTCGAGCGCTCGCAAGCCTTAAAGGCTGCGATAAAAGCGCTAAAGACTAACGCATTTGCGAAGTTCTAAGGCTAGGAAACATAGTCCCTAGCCGCGGACTCTACTATAAAGTCGGCAACTACTTTAGCAGCTGCGTCCTTAAATAAGGAATAGCTAAAGAAGAAGGAAGGTCCGCCGTGTGTTTATAGAGAACGATACTATTTCCAATAGTGTTATTACTTTAACCCTTCCGTTCGACTTCCCTTATAGAAACCCGATAAAGATATCTAAAAGACTATAGATAATTACCTTAAGGTTCCGGCCAATAAGGCTAGAGTCAATATAGCACTACTCTAAGCGAAGTAGTAGAAGAAAGACGATAAGAGTAAGACTAAGACGGTTTAAGCTACGGCTACCGCTAATATTACTACGACCTTTTTACCGCCTATTACCTAATAAACTACTATAAAATATCTATTAAGGGATTCTTTTATTATAGATTCGGGGTTAGATCGGCATATTTATAATAATAGCGAGCGTTTTTATAACTTCTAGCCTTCTTCTAAGTATATACTCGTAGGTAGTAGAAGCACTCTAATTCTCGGGATAGGCATAGTATTTATGCGTATTGCGACTAGCACTTTTTACCTTAGTTATATAGCATATATCCCGTCTTTTTATACGTCCCTTTATTCCCTTCGTCTTTTAAATATAGCGAATCTTTTATAGAACTTATAGACTAGCGCGATCTCTTCCTTAACTCGCAATATTTATATTACGGAGCTAATCTATAATTAGTATATTTTTAAGTATAACCCGTTAATACCTTCCTTTACGCTTTTAACTATTTCTTCCGTTCCTTCTATAGATTCTACTATAAAAACCCTAGTAGTAGCACTATTTTCGGCCACTATACCGGATTCTATACTAATAAGTATAGAGGAACTTTCTCTTTAGCACTAACGACTTAGATATCCGAACAATAAGGCGCTTTCGAAAGCACTCGGAATACTATAGTCGGTAACCTTCGACGAGATAATCTCCTATAAGCCCTATAAACTTACGTAGGCCAAACGAATTATTAACCGCGAACCGCCGCTTTCTAAGGCGACGTTTCCCTTTTCTAAATATTTTACGATATCTTTTCTATGCATAAGAGTTTTAATAATAAGAACGTTGTATTTCTTATTAAGGATAACTATACGAAGCTTATTTTCCTATATACTCTTTTAGACGCCTTTATAGACGAGCTAATTCCTTACTTTAATAGCCTAGGTCGGTATATTACCTAATAATTCTTACTTTCTATAGGTACGATGTATTAAGACAACGACCGAGCGCTTCGACGGGATTTCTTAGACTTTATTAACTAGTAGGGCATTTATAATAAGCCTACTGCTCCTTATATACCCGCTTAGAACGGCGCTGCTAAATAAGCTAAGGGGGTAGTATCTACGAAAGCTCGATCTATAAGGATTAAGGCAAATTTACCTAAGCATTTATAACTAGAAATATATAAAACTATAGTATATTTATGTAATCGGATTTTAACCCGTTAGGCAGCTTCCTCTATATCTTTCCTATCGAAGTAGATTTCCCTAATAGACATTCTTTACGATTAGTTAAGGGATTATAACCGGAATATACCGGCTTTTCTCCTTCTCTAACGGTTATAATTCGGTTATCTCTACTCCTTTAGCTATAAAGCCTACCTACTAACTACTAAGGCCTTAACTAACACGCAGAAACGTAATCTTAAGCAAGAACGTTATATTTAGGTTAGTTACTTAGTTAGGTATAATTCTATTAATATTTTTCGTACGTAGATCCTATAGAGACGGGAGGTTCGTCGAGTTCGTAATATAATATTTAATAAGACTTAGTTTTTCACTGCGTCTAAGGCTTCCGAATAGCTAATATAGGTATTATTACCGGTATTTCTACTATATATTTTATAGGAAGAAGAGTAAGATAAGGCCGAATTTTAATCGACGTTAATAGTACTTCTTAATAAGCATATCAGTCTAGCAGACGTTCTAACCGACGGAAACCCTTAGCTCCTTACTTTTAACTATACTACCGGAGGCCGTTTTTAAGAATATATAGGATTTTAAACCCGATATCTCTACCCTTTCTCTAACTGCAGCTATAGAACCTATAGACCGTCTTAAGGTATAGTTGCCTTAGGCTACTTCTCGATCTATAGATTATGATAATACTATTCCTATAGATAGTCTATAGACGACGAGATTTATAGGGGATTTACGCCTTACTCGTTCGAACCGTTTTTAAGGTCGATATCCCGCATTCGCCTACGTTAGGCATTTACCGGCTAATAACACCGCCTTTACGGCTATATTCGCTACCTTTCTTACTTAAACCTAGGAAGATATATAAACGGGATTTACCCGCGTTTCTAAGGTTTTAATCTAATCTCGAGACGCATCCGTATAGACCTAAGTTTAAAGCCGCTAGAAAGGTTAAATAGGACTCCCTTTACTAGCGGAAGACCTTCTTTCCTTCGCTTACCTTAAGAGCGAATGCCTTTATACGTCCTCTTCTATTAACTTAGACCCCTATAGCGGAGTGGTCAACCGCCTAGATAAGCCTGTAGATAGGAGTCGGTTTAAATCCGGCTAGGGCGACTTTTTGCGACTACGCCCGTAGTCGCGGGGAAAAAATAGGCCGGCCGCGCCTTATTATCGCGTCGCTAGCAAGTAGGTCACGTAGGCGAAATCACGTATAGTATACGACTACGTTATTTATCGGAAAAAACAAAAGGCCGGGCAAGGCGCTCCCGATATTAGCCACTAAGCCGCACGGCCCGGTACTAAGCCTACGTATAGCTATACTAAGGGAAAAAGAGGGGTAGCGATAATCGCCTATACCGACAACCACGACTATAGCACGTGCCCGCCGCGTAACTACGCGGGTATATATATATAGGGACTAAGCTAATTTAAATATAGTATAACTAAGGGAACCTTGCCTAGCCCCCCGACAGCTAATCAAACAGTCGGGCTACTCGCTACACTAAGAAAATACCGTCCGACTATTTGTCCGACGTAGCCGCGACTAACTAAATTAACCGAAGCGAAGCCGGGCCGGGGGCGCTATATAACCCACACGCACGGGGATACAACGCGCCTAAGCGGCCTAAACGACCGTAGTAGGAAGTGTGTAGGTTTTTCCTAAGGTCCTCCCGTTTCCTATACTAGCTAAAATTAAGGCACTAGGCCCGTTAGGGTAGCTAGAGTACTTTAATTATTATTATTATTATCTATTGACTTAGGCATTTAATTATAAGTTTAATAAGCACGGCTACCTTAGGAAGTTTAAATCTCGCCTTTATATTCGAGGAGACCTTTAACCGTTTAGCGGGAAAGAAACGTACGCCGCTACGCTTACTACGCGAAATTTCTATATTATAATTGCTCTAGCCGCTAAGTTTAGCATAGAAACCCACTTACTTAACGCGGTTAACGCCTTTACGAATGCCGATTTAGATAAAGAAGTATATATCTACCTCCTTAACGGATTTAAGATATTTAGCTTTATAATTCGGTTAATAAAGGCTTTATATAGGCTTCGCCGTTCGCCGCTTCTTTAGCAACGGGAATTATCTAGGTCTCTTACCGAACTAGGCCTTTAGTAGAGTGCGGAGGACCCTTGCATTTTTATATCTACTATAAGTAGCATTATTACTTTCTTCTTTATAGATAATATTATTGTCCTTTTCCGTAGGGAATACCGTAAGGCTACTAACGATTTTATCTATCGCTTTAGATAAAAGTATATAGTCACCGACCGTAGAGAGCTAACCTATTTTCTTAAGATAAGAATTATCCGGGACTATAAGTAGCGAAAGCTATAGTTATGCTAGGACGTTTACTTAGATAAGATTGCTTTTAAGTTTAGTTTAATCCCTACTTCTACGGTTTTACGGCCTATTTCGACCCTTTGCCTATTCCTACTTTTAGAAAAGCTAGAGAAACACTAAGTTTAGGCTATGGATAACTAAATCCACTACTTTTAGTCTTTAGTTAGATCCTATAATTACGCGACTATTTCTACCTAACTTAACACCGTAAAGTCGTCGAATTCTTTAGCGAAGTATATATAGAACCCGTCTACGCTCTATATTAAGCTTGCCGAGAGCTTAGTAATATACCTATACGAATCGCGTTTTCTTACGATCGAATACTCTAATATAGAAGATTATAAGCTTATTATAGCTTTAGATGCCGCTTACGCCGATAATCTAAATACTCGTTATTCTTTAGGAGGCTATTTTATTAGTCTTTTTAACGTTCTAATCGCGTAGAGTAGCCGGAAATAATCTATAGTTATTACGTCTTCTACCGAGGCCGAACTTCTTATAGTCTCTTCTATAGTAAAAAAGCTAATTTCTATTCTTCGTTTATTAAACGATATTTCTCTATAACTAAATATTCCTATTTCTATTGTTTAGTATAATAATACTTAGAATATTCGCCTAATTTCCGCCGAGATTCTTAAGATTTAAACCGCCTTAAAGCATATTAAGATTTACAACTACTAGGCCCGATAGGAATTCTTATATAATACTTTTAATATTAAATATATCCCTTTTAACTAGATAGTTGCGGATAGATTAACTATATTACTTCTACGATAACGTTTTTAAACGTTTCTTTACTAGCTTTGACTTACGGATATTTTTTCTAAGATCTACGAGGAAGTCGATAATAATTCTAACTAGCCGGAAGTTGTTCCCTACTAGCTAAGGGGGTATATTGATATTACCGTCTTTCCTATTGCTTTCTACCGGGACATTCCCGGTTCCTTCCCTAGTTTTCATACTATAGAATTTATATAGAAATGTCTATAGAATTTATATAGAAGTATTACGTATTTTATAGAATTCTACGGGCTTCTATAGGCATTTACCCTAAACTTCTATAGGCGTCCGTCCCGCTTTTCTTCTACGGTTATATTTCACTGTGATTTTATAGTGATTTTACGGTTATTTATATAGTCTTTACCTATAAAATTCCTTCCCTTCTACGGTCTTCTACCGTAGAATTCCACTTCCCTTCTACGGTCTTCGACCGTAGAATTCTAATTCCCTTCTACGGCTTCTACCGTAGAATTTATTAGTCCTTCTATAAGGGTCTTCGACTATTAGTGAGATTAGGTCTACGACCTAATCCGTATTCTTATATACGAGCGGGGAAGAGGCACGTGCGGGCGGGGAAAGGGTCTCGTGCGAATAGGGGTAAGGGGCTCGTGCGGATAGGGGTAAGGGGCACGTGCGGACAAAGGGGTACGTGCGTAGAGCTATATATCCGTATGCATAGGTGCGCTTACACTTAGTTCTTTATAGATGATTTCTATACCTATATAAAGGGCACCTATATAATCACTCTGCCTACACTATTATAGTATTATCTATCTCTCTTTGTCATAGACTTATTTAATATAATAACGTCCCGCTTTTATAATAGCGGCACGTATTAATTAGAACGATAGGCCGCTACGATAAAAGCGGCACGCGTAGCAATACTAGCTGCTATTATAGACTTACTAGATAACGATATAGAGGACGTCTTCGAGCAACGGGCTAAGGGGTTCTAGCAGCTATAGCTGCGATAAGAGGCGCTAAATAAGCGGGCCTTCGCGGAAGCCCGCCTTCGATAGGAAATAACAGAAGCCCGTTTAGGCAAAGCGACGGCGGATGCCGTACCTTCTATAGCGGAAGAGGAGCGCCTTCTAGTGCTACTATAGAAAATAGCCGTTAATCCGGTTAAACGAAGGGGGTTGCTAAAAGACCTTAGTGTTAAAATAGGATCTATAGCGCCTACCTCTACGGATACGCTACTCGCGCCTACGGCTGCGTCGACGAACTCTCCCGCAGCTAAGGACGCTAGCATAGATAACCTAAGGACGGCCCTTAAAGCCGCCTTCGGCAAAAGGAAGCCTCTAGCGTAGCCTATATAGGATAGTAAGCTAGAGTCTTTTTACTTCTTCCTATATCGCCTCTATAGTAAGTTTACCGTTAACGAGAAGTAAGGCCTTAACGGTTACCGCGATACCGCTTAGTATTCGCTACTCTATACGCTGCTTAAGCCTTAGATACGGCGGATTTCTAGGGTTTAGGAGAGTAGCGGGCCTAATAGCGCCTACGACCCCCGTGCCTTCTTTAACCACCTTATCTACGCGTTCGGCAACGTATAGGAGCAAGAGAAAGCGTAAGATAGGTTGCGGATCCTCTTTTAGAAAGACGGCTAGACGTTTAAAGACTTTCTTCCCGACTTTAAGGAGACTATCACTTATGCCGCCGGAAATAGCGTTTAGGGGGATAGCGCTAAGCTTATATAGCTACGAAATTCGATTACTCCGTAACTATAGGAAATGCTTATCCTAATTAAGATGCCTACTAACTTCCGGGAGTACGTAGGTCGCCTTACGAAGGTGGCTTAGAACTATAAGCAAAGCCCTAGCTTCTAAAAGTTACGAAAGCGCGCTAGTACGAACGGCGTTAGCAATAGGAACGGAGGAGCTACTATTAGGAACGCTATAACGCTCCCGCCGCTTAGATCCGCGCCTAACACTACGGTAGACTATAAAGGCGACGTTATAATATCTACTATATAGCCCGCTCGTAGAAAAGCGAGGACACTATCCGCCGCCTTAGGCAGCGCGCTTTCCTCTTCTATATAGCGAGCTAAGTAAGTATCGAAGGCGGAGCTTTAGAAGCGGAGAGAGGAGGGGCTTTACGTACGCTATAGCGCGGATAGACATTTTGCTACGGACTGCCCGTATCGTCCCACTCGCCTTACGAAGCGAGCTAAACGGCCTATAGCGATTCGCGCTACCCGACCTTCTCTTAAGTCTAATGTTAAGGAGGATAATAATATCCCCGCCGCTACTAGTGCGGAGGGAAACGCATAGCTCCGGAGCATAGACAGGCCCTAGAGCCTAATTCGCTAGCACTAGAGAAAAAAGAGTTAACTAACCGTATTAAGACTTCTCCTACCTTAATACCTATTGTTATTAACCGTATAAACCTTATCTCTACTCTTATAGACGAGGGTTGCTAGTGCTACGCCGCTATCGATAAGGCATTCGCACGAGAACTACGTTTGCTAGTTAAAGATATAAGAACTCGGTATATATAAAGAGCCTCGAGCGTAATAGAGGAGGCGAAGATTAAAGGTATCGTATAGATAGCTACGGAGATTAATAGGCACGAGCAATTGCTCGTAGTATATGTTATCCCTTAGCTAGAATTTAACCTAATCTTTAGAAAGCCTTAGCTTCTTTATATAGAGTCTTACTCTATGCCGTACTAAAGGAGGCTTTAGTATAGAAATTCGTAGCGTTAGCTACGGTATATTAATAAAAACGAGCCTTAGGACACTAAGTATACTTTAGAGCTTCGAGAGGCTAAAGAAGTTATAGCTTTAGTGTTTATCGGCATAATTAACCGAATCCGTAGACGATACGGCTCGGAAGCCGCTACGGCTACTATTTGCGTAATTAGCCTTACGGATATCGAAAAAGCCTTACGACTAAAGAAGCCGAAGACGGAAGCCGAATTACGTTAAATAATCCCTACGTAGTTCTATAACCTACTGCCGCTCTTTCGGAAAAGCGAGGCCGATAAATTAAACCTATATAAGCCCGGCATTAACCACGCGATACCGCTTCGTAAGGATTCCCGCGGATAAGATATAGTTCCGCCCTTCGGGCCGCTATACGCGATATCTCGAGACGAGTTGCTTATGCTAAAGAAAACACTACGCGGCCTTTTAGATAAGGGGTTTATTTAGGCTAGCTCTTCTAAGGCCGCCGCTCCGGTGCTATTCGCGCGGAAACCTAAAGGAGGACTACGTTTCTACGTAGACTACTAAGCACTTAACGCAATAATATAACTAGACCGCTACCCGCTTCCGCTAATTAAGGAGACACTCCGCAATATCGCTAAAGCGAAGTAGTTTACTAAGTTAGATATCTATTAGGCGTTCTATAAAGTGCGAATTACGGAAGGTAACGAGTAGAAGACCGCGTTCCGCACTCGCTATAGTCTTTTCGAATAGATAGTAATACCGTTTAGGCTTATAAGGGCTCCTAGCACCTTCTAACGGTATATTAATAGCATTCTTCGCGAATTTCTAAACGAGTTCGCTTCCGCCTATATTAATAATATTCTTATCTATATAAGCGGCAGCCTAGAGGATTATATAGACAAAGTGCGGAAGGTGCTAGACCGGCTCTCGGAGTATAGGCTATACCTCGACCTTAATAAATGCGAATTCGGCGTCCGCCGGGTTAAATACCTCGGATTTATTATTATCGCGGGCGTTAGTATATAAGCGGACCCCGTAAAGATTTAGGCTATTTGAGACTAAATAGCCCTAACTTCGTAAAAGGATGTACGGAGTTTCTTAGGATTTACAAACTACTACCGGATTTTTATTCGTTAATTTTCTCGTATCGTCGGTCTACTTATAGCCCTTACTAGTAAAGGGGTAGCCTTTTATTAAAGCGCCGTATAGGTAGAGGCGTTTTAGACGTTAAAGGACCTATTTTCGTAAGCCTTAGTACTACTATAGTAGGACTTTAATTATCCCGTAATACTTAAGTCGGACTATAGTAGATTCGCGCTTAAAGGCACGCTTTCGCAAGAGGTAGACGGCTAACGCCGCCCTATGGCTTTTTACTCCCGTAAGCTTACCCCCGCCGAACGGAATTACGCTATCTACGATAAAGAAATGCTCGCTATAATTAGCTATTTAAAGCAATAGTAAGCGGAGCTCTATAGCTATAAGAACTTCGAAATCCTTATAGACTATTGTAACCTTAAGTATTTTATAACTCGACGTTATCTCTTTAAGCGATAGGCCCGTTAGGCGGAATACCTTTCGCGGTTCTATTTCCGGATTAAGTACCGACTTAGAAAAAAGGCTATAGTACCGGACGCTTTATCCTAGAGAGACTAAGATCGGCCTTCTAGCGAAGATTATAATGCCCGAGAGCTTTAAATACTCCCGGAGGAAGCGCTACGTATATATCTCGGAGTAACGCTTATTAAGGCGGACGGTATAGTCTTAGTTAATAGTAAGGGCGATAAGGACGAAGACGATAGCGAGGAGGATAATAATTCGTTAATTAGTTCGGAGAGTAAGAGGATAATTAAAGAAGACGTAGAGCCCGACGCTTAAAAAGCGGACTTCGCAGCGGCTATAACCCGGGACGACCTCAACGCGTAAGACGTAAAGCTAACTACTAATATAGGTCTTAACCGACGGATTTTTTAAGACGAGGAGCTTTAGCGTACGTAGGACTGCTTAATAGCTTAGGACGTTACCTACGGGAGCGTGCGCCGCGCCGTAGAGGCAAGAGCACGACGATTCGACCTTAAGCTTAACCTAAAGGTATAGGTAGCCGACTGCTACGTAGACTTACGTAGGCACCTACGGTTCCGCGGACGGCTTTAGGTTCTTAGTTCCTCTATAACTATAAAGGCCGTAGTAAGAGACGCTCCCCTAGAGCTAGAGGAAGGAAACGCGCTCTAAGGACGGCTTATTTAAATAGTATACGACGCTAGCGTCGTCGGCTACCTTAGCCGCGAAGGAATAGTTGCCGCTATATCCCGCGACTTCTATTAGCCGCTCCTTTAGCTATACGTTAGGCGATTCCTCCGTAACTATAATATCTATAAGCGCATAAAGATTTAGCGTGCGTTTAAAAAAGGGCTGCTTAAATCGCTCCTTATGCTAGACTAGTTCTATACGTATATCTAGATAGACTTTATTATAGACCTCCCCCTTATAGAGAGCGGCAACCGTAACCTTTAGGTAATTAAGGACCGTCTAAGTAAGGAGGTTATATTAGAGCCTATGCCCTCTATAGAAGCGGAGATCTACGCGGAGCGCTTTCTTATATACTATATATAATACTATTAGTAGCTAACGTAAATTATAAGCGATAGGGGCTTAAATTAGACGAGCCGCTTCTAGTAGCACCTATATCGGCTGCTATAGATAATATAGCTGCTAAGCATAGTATATTATCCGTAAACCGATAGGGGGCTAGAACGGCTTAACTAGGAAGTTTAGGCTTACCTCCGGGGCGTTATCGACCGTAATTAAATGGATTAGGACAAGTGGCTCCCTGTATAGTCTATAGGTTAAAGCCCTCGCAATAACATTGTTAATAAATAGGGTCCTTTAAGTCCTCTTTCTCTTCCCTTTAACGATATTGCTAGGGTTTATACCCTAAGACGTGTCCCGCTCCTTACGTAACGGCTTCGACGAAGCCGGCACGTCTTCTTCTATATCCGAAAGCTCCTCTACCCGAGGTCGGCCTTCGAGGTTAGGTCTAGCCGTTTTAGCTATTAATCTACCCCCTAGAGGAGGAGGCACTCCCGAGACCTCTAAAAGAGGCGTCCTAAGGCTAATTAGTCCCCCTATAGGTTCTAGTATTACTAGTTCCGGTATCGCGGGATTCTTACTCCTAAGCTTAGGTAGTATCGCGGCATCGAAGGAGACTACCTTACCGGTCTAAGGAGGCGAGACGTATAGACCCTCTATCGTCGGGGGTGTTACCCCCTTATTCTGCCTCCTATAATTAAATGCTAGCATAGATTCAGCCGCCGTAAATCGTAGTCTAGTAGTCTTATCGGTCCGAGGGTACTCGTAGGCCCCCTCTTTATCGCCCTTATTATCTTCGGGCACATTAATTGCGTTTATCTATCGGAGGACATTATAAGTATAAGTATATAGAGCCTACGCACCTTCTTCCCTCCTTAGATCGTATATAATATCCTTATTAATTAAATATTTAAAGAGGTTAAAAGCTTCGTCTATCCTAAGGAAGGGACCTAAATAACGAACTAGTTAATAGACTTATACCTACCTAGATATCTAATATATGCCCTCTACGTAGTCTACGAGAGGGACTTATAAGATTTAATATATTCGAGGGCATCTGTTATTATTAGGTATACTATACATCTATATACGCGTAAGTGCGTAATCGTCGGTCGGATCTCCTTAATATAGCTATATAAAGGGTTATAGTCCCTTATATACTGCTACTATCTCTTATAGGGACTCCTTCCTATCTTATCGACCCTTATAAAGGGCGTTAGGTTTAGCAGATAGACGGCCGTTCGGTAGGTCTCGGTCTAAAGGGTGTTAGGGATCTACGAGTTAAGACTTATTAGTCTAGCCCTTTCCTTAACAATAGCCCTTAATCGCTCCGTATAACTATTCTAAGTCGGCGTTAAAAGGGCTAACACAAAGAGCTATAGGCTAAGTCTATCCGTATACTGCTTAATCTCCTTAGTGATTAGGGCCTTCTCTCCGTTAGTGACTAGGATAATTATTTAAATCCCGTAGCGCGTAGCGAGCTTTACAATCAGCTTTTTAAAGACATCCCGGACCGCGGTTCTCTGCTTAATAGCGTAGAAGAACCGTATATTCGTCGTTATATAGGTAAATAAGGCGTCGTATTTAAATCCCGCGGCACTTACTTCCGGGCTAGCATAGAGGTTAAAGCTAAATTAAACCCCTACTCCTTACGGCCTTAACGTCAGTAGGTCCCGGGAGACTTATCGTTTCGCCTTTTCCGTAGTATATACCTCGCATTTATAGGTTGCCGGTCTATAAAGCTTCGTGCCTACGGATTTATCAACTAGCAGCCCTATAGCATCCGGTCCTAGATGCCCTAGGCGCTTATGCTAAAGGTCCGCGAGATCCTTATTTAAAGGTGGCTTAGGTCGTCGACTCGTCGTAAAACCAGTTCCCGGGGTATCCGGCAAGCTCGCAATAACGTATTAGTCCTCGAATTCCTTAAGCTAAGTAAGCTACTCGCCCGTCGGCTTATAGAATAGCGTATTATCGTGCTAGTTCTAATAAACCTAAGCCTTAATTCCTTATCCAACGGAAAAGACGCTTATCGGCATCTTAAGGATATAGTAGCTATTTTCGAGTAGGAGCTTCTTGCCCCCTAAGAGTAGGATAACTACGGATCCTACCCCCTAGACTATAAGCGCGGTTTTACTAGCGCGGACCTCTTCTTACGACCCTTAGGTAAACGTCTTCTTATTAAACCACCTAATGTTATTAAATATATATACACTCGCCCCTAAATCGTAGATAACCTTATCTCTAAGAGGTTTATCCTTAACATAGGTGAGGTTAACTTATAATATCGTATTAATGCGAGAGACTATATTCGCCTATTTATTGCCGTTACCGCTATTCGGAACCGTAATCGTATTATCTACCTTACCTACCTCCGAGGGTTTCTATACTATAGCCTTCTTCTTACCTTCCGGGTTATCGTTAAGCCACTTATTAATCTTAGTCCTTACTATATCCCGCACGTCCTATCCTTTAGGGGCATCCTTTTTAAACATCGCGCGGAAAGAGAAGCAGCTTCCCTACTAATCCTCTTTCGTGTTCCGGTGAGTTACACACAGGCATTAGGTCCGCCCTATCTCTTTCCTTAATGCCGGAGCGGTCTAATTAACCTAAGGTTTAGATTTCTTCCGAAGGGTTACCTTACGTTTAAATTCCGCGATAAGGTTCCTTAGGGGGTTTAGAGTTAATCCAACGATGCCTTTAAGTCGTTTATAGAAGGCATTATTTAATATCTCGTTCGAGGCCTAACTAAGGTCGAGTTCCTTTATAGCACGAAGGAAATCCTATTAGATCTTAATATTATTTAAAGTCGTGACTTTTAGGTCCCTAGAGTTAACAATTACTTAATTAAGTTAATCTATCTACGCCTTCTAGTCTTAATTCCCCTTTTTGCCGCTAATCTAATAACACCGGTTATCTACGAGGGCCTTTTCCTCCTCCTCTAAGAGCAGGACCTTTTATTTAAGTTCCTAGATCCTGCTTTAAGGTAAGGTCTATACGAGGGTCTCTCCCTTAAGGGCCTAATCTACAACGCATTGCGAAAAGTAAGCCGGACAGGATTTCTAGATATAAGAGTAGCGGTCCCCCGTTTAGTAGTGGATTTCCGTGTAGAAGAGAGGAGACTTTACTTTTCTTTGCGTAAATGCATATCTATCCCTATTCTTAATGTATCGAGCTAGTAAGGGCCGCGAACCCCCTGCTAGATAGCTTTATTAGGCAAGATCGCCGCTTTTTTGCCGTGAAAGGGCTTATAATTCGCAATGCGCTATAGCGCATTGCGAATTGTAAGCCTAGCCATATTGCAGAGCAAAAGGCTGCCTCCTAGCATTAACAATAACAAAAGAGGGCATTATAACGACGATGAATCGGCTTTAAAGCGCCCTACCTAGCGGCTAACTCGTTCTCGAGGCCGAAATCGACGATAATATAAGGCACGCTATTGCAATCTTCGCCCTCGCGTAGGTGCTTGTTGCAGGCGGCTTCCGTGACGATAACGTACCTATTATAACTATAGACGACGTTCTCCCGGTATTCTCACGAGCTTCTCTAAGCATGTCGTAAACACACTGCTAATAGCTCCTTACGGCACCTAAGATCATATTTAACGATCTCTTCCGCATGCTAAAGGCAGTGTTTATCGAGCTTTGTAGATAGCTTGAAGTTCACGCAGGTGTAACGTTATCGAGGTACTAGACGGCCGAGCAGAAGGTTCTAGTATTCCTATGGATTTATAAGTATAACGAGCCTTAAAGAAACGCGGCCTACCGCTTCTAAATTAATCAATCGTCGGTCTTAAGGATATTCCACTAGCTGATCGATCTAGTGCGGTATTTGTATACACAATTCGTTCATTAACTAGATCCGTCGTTCGTCTCGCTAGAGGTGGAATTTAACCCGAAGTTAATGTAATTCAACGGCGCAATTAGGGCTATTAACGGCACACATATACCGGCGTTCGTGCCTAAAGCTCGTTAGAAGAGGTTCTAGTCTAGGAAGAATAATATCTTACAGAATATGCTTACCGCAGTCATATTTAATAGCCTTTTTAGTTATGTGCTCGCTAGGGCCGAGGGCTCTATCTACGACTCGCCGTTGCTACGGACTGTATTGCTTTACTCCCTTCGGCTGCCGGCTGCTTGCTTCTATCTTAGTGATACTGGCTTTAGCTCTAGGCGAGGCATTATCGTTCCCTATAGCAATATGCGTTATTATCTCACCGACTAAGGCGAGGCGGGCAAGCGGCTAGAAGACACTAAAGAGATCTTTAACCTACGGCACGCATAGCTTTAAACAACCGTTAAGCAGGTATTTAGCCGCTGTAAGAGGAAGTAGAAGATTATTCGCTATAGCGCACTAGAATATAGCCTTATCGATTAAGTTAAGCTTGTTAATGCCGTAACTAGGCTCTTTAACTTCGTCTAAATAGGCGGGAAAGATTATTAAGCTAGAGAGGCCGAGGAACAACGTTACCGAACGTGGCAAGAGCGCTAGACGCTTAAAAGAGCTCGCTAGCGAGCTAATAGAATTATTACTAGTCGCATAGGGACCTAAATACGTGACCTTATTGCAGGATAGCTTTAGGAGATATACCAGTCGGTTCTAGCCCGGCGAGAGCGTAGCGAAGATACTAAAGATAACTACGATAAGGATATAGAAACTAATAAGGATATAGAAACCAATAATAAAGAAATCGAGGGGTTAAGGGCTATGTAGGATACTAACGACGAGGAAGAGTTTTAGGATAAAGAGGAAAAGAGAGGTCTATAGCGAGCTTGCAAGAGATAAGGAGATATAGCCTAAATTATCAGGCATTAAATAGAGCTACATTTCATCCTTAAAACTATCACCTAAATCCATCGCTATCGTCCGCCTAACCTACGCAAGCTTTGCCTCCTTTATCGGTAAAGAATTCTATACTAGTAGGTTGCGTAGGGCTTTATTAAGCTAAGTAATGATCCTTAGCACGAATTCTATACCTCGTTCCTCTTTAAGCTGTATGCAATCTTATATCGCCTTTTCGAGGTCTTCCGCGCCTTAAACTCGCGATGTTGTTTTATATTGCTTTAGCTAGGATCCTTATGCAATTAAGTTAGTAAGAAGACCGACGATTTCCTGCCTATGCTACGGTTGCTAGGCCTTTCTCTTCTTTAATCCTCTTAGTCCTCGATTTAGCGATATTCTAGCAGGTGTAGAGGGAACTCTCGATCTACTAGAACGAGAAGCTGCACGAGAAGCTACACGAGAAGCTGCTAATGACGGAGGCAGTGGTATTTCCTTACGGAAAGGATCGATAATATCGTTAGCGGCCTCTAGTCGGGGCTCCTCTAGCCGGGGCTTCTCTTCGTCGTTAGCTTCGCTTCTAGTTGACGAAGCTTCGTGTTGCCGACGCTATAGTTAACTATTTGCTTTAGCCGCGCGGAAACCTACATCGTCACTAGCCTCGATAATCGTTAACCTAGCTAGCTAGTCGGAGGTAAAGAGCTCGGCCTAAGAGTTAATAGTAATAACATTATCAACGATAAGGCCCTAGTTAATAACTCGTGGCCCTATTATTAGGTGCTTCTCCCGCAATGCCTGCTCGTTGGCCTTGCTTATCGTAATCTTTACGCTATTAGGGTCGTATACCGTCCCGGATAGGTCCTCTGCCTCCCGAAATACCCTCTAGAATTAAAGCAGCTGACGATATTTATTATCTAGCATCTTGCGAGTCTATTAGCAGCCGGGAAAAGCGACGACGAGGATCGGAATAAAGGAATTAAACACAGGCCTTACAATAGACGCTTTCGAGCTATTAAGCAGCCTATCGCGGCGGGCCTTAAGCAATATGCCGAGGAAGCGTAAGGTCTAGACCCGGTCCTAACGCTAGGTGGTGGCCCGTTGACTCGCGGACTTAGCGGCTTATTAAGGCATCTTTTCCAACGATAATAATAATGTCGCAATATAGCAGCCGTCACGATAATCATATATAGGCGAAAGGCGCAAAATAGGCGTAAGGCGGTAAGAATACAGCTAATAAGGATGTAAGATAGTATAAGAGATCGTGCGCGCTAATTTTTAGTGGGCTATGTCTCTTCCTGCGTCCGGCTTACTTTTCGCAATGCGTTGTGGATTAGGCCCTAAGAGCCTTACTAATTAACTTGCTAATTAGCTCTTCGATGCGAATTATAGCCTTTTCCCGGGTTTTAAATAGGCCAACGGCTGAGTTATAGCTATCCTGCTTAAAACGGAATTCCAT
Source organism: Ophiocordyceps sinensis (assembly GCA_012934285.1). NCBI lineage: Eukaryota > Fungi > Ascomycota > Sordariomycetes > Hypocreales > Ophiocordycipitaceae > Ophiocordyceps > Ophiocordyceps sinensis. Next base: position 11,410,074 of record JAAVMX010000004.1, read on the forward strand.
CGTCGCATTATTAAGCCGATTGTTATAGTTAGTAGTCCTATTGTTAAACTCAACGTCCGTAAGGGCCCCTCTCTAAGGTCGTTCCCTAAGGTTACCTTTAAATTCTTCCTAGCTAATCTTAACGGGGTCTTTAAGTAATTCGGATCCTGCAGGTCGATATATTCCTAGATATAGTAGATCTTCGCCTAGCCCTTAATAGCCCGAATCTAAGGGGTCTAATTAAGGCTTTCCTTAAGCGTTATAATACTTACCTCTCTAGATATAGATATCGCTATAGTCGTTATTTTACCTCGCCGGTTTACGAGGGATAATTATGTATTGTTTTTATCGTTTTAATCCTTCTTTAAAGCTGGATCTTCGTGATAACACTAAGGTTAGAGGCTAACGCGGTGTGAAAAATGCGATAGCGATAGCTTTAATTTAGCGTTATTTAAGCGAAAAAGACCTAGCTTATACGGCCGGGCTTATAACTCTTAAATACAGGAAATCAGCTGCATAAATATCATAGCAGAAGAGTAAAGAAAGGAGGTCTAAACTCGTAGACATAAAGATGCATATAGCTACCTAACTATAGGACTAACGGAGGTATATATAGGTACTAGAGCCTCTTAAACAGGGCCCCTAGCCCGCACTAACCACAGTTATAATACAACGGAATACCTACCTGCCGTCCTTAGCTAAGGAGGTTATATAATAGGCTCGTTAGGGACGTAATAGCCTGTTGCATCCCTATAGTCTAGGCTCGGGTTACTGCCCTATATAGCCCCTAACGTCGTATAACGTTAACAATATCTATAGAATATACACACTTTAGTTAACCCTATACAATAGACCCTATCTAATACTAATTAGTGGTTGACTTTTAGTTAATTATAGAATAGCAAGGATAAAAGAGATAAGATCTATAATCCTTAAGATAGCTCGTATAGAGAACCCGTTCTACGACCTCTGCGAGGATCTTATGCTAAGTTAGTTTACTAAAGTCACCGCCTTAAATAGGAGAACGTAATATCGTAAACTCTAGCTCCCTTATTAGTCTCGGCCTAAGAACTAGAGAAAGAGACGACGGAGCTATATTAAATAAACCAGGAACGTAGACGCGTATATAGATAAAAATAGATAAAAACAATAGATAATATATCCTATAATTATAATATTATAATAACTACCTTAGACTATATAGACAATAGATACTTCGGGAGGTTAATAAGGAACGTATAAGTCTTAGAATACGTTCTTAACGCCGTTAATATCGAACTTTAGAATAATAATATCGATCCCGATAAAGACCTAAGCGAGGAAGCAGCGATAATATACGTCGCTAGGTTCTTATTAGACTATAAACCTAATTTCAATATGTAAGGATATAATATTCTTAGCTACTTTTAAAAATACTTTTACAGATAGAAAGAAGCAATATTATAAGAAGATAGACTAGAGGTACGTTTAGGAAGGTAGGAACGATAGTTAAAAGTACGAATAATCCTTTATTGCAATACGGTTGCCCTCTCGTAGCAAGACTAAAGCTTGCCCCTCTTCTAAGATATATCGGGGCCTTAGGGATATACCCTTAGGCCTCGAGAGGAGTTGTCGGAGACTAGTTAGCGACTAATAGCCAAATAGTCCCTAAGCTAAAATGCATTATCTATCGTATATATATCCCTATCTCCTAGCTCTATAGTTACGCGGGTAGCTGCGTTATAATTATCCCCCCCTTCTAAGGCGGACGCCTTAGACGCTAGGATAGCTTTAGGTACGAACAAAGTCGTAATAGCAAATAGGATTAAAATAGGATTAAACGTAGTATAAAAATCAACGACGATAGTTATTATTATATATATTATAATAATTATCGTGTTAGTTACGCGTTATAATAGTTACTACGCAATAGGGGGCTACTCGCCTACGTATAGTTAGCGAACTATAATAGAGTGCTACTCTTTATATATAAAGATTTTTTTTTTCTCTTCTCTTATTATATAACTATATCGAGATCTTATAGAGAAGCGCATTCGGAATTAGACGAGTATATTCTAAATCTAACGAGCATATTCCGAATTAGATAAGCATATTCCGAATTAGTTTAACGCTATACCTCCTAAGCGAACGGCAAGCGGAACGGTATAGACACCCCGAAAGCGAGGAAAGCAGACGGACAACATTTAGCCGATCGGGCCTTTAGTTATTGCTCGCGTCCTAGAGTTATCCGCTAATAGAGTATCGATTAAAGACGCCGTAGCGATAGTATAAGAAGAGATAAAGCTAAAGAAGACGCGCGGAGAGAAAACCACCCTATTAGAACGACTCCTTATAAAGAAAAACATACGAGATGCCTTAGAGAAGTCGATATCCTTATTAAAGGAAGAAACCGAAGATTAACTATATCGTTAATTATTTAAGGGACCTTTTATAAGCATAAAAAAACCTATTATAGTAGAGTCTTAAGAAGATCACGCGAATGTAAAGCGTATAACGCTAGCGGTTGTTAAATCCGAAACATTTTCGTCGTTTAGTAAAGACGATAGAGACGAAGATATAAAGGCGAATACTAAAGGAGATACCGGCGATAAAATAAATATCTAGAAAGGGATATCGCCTTAGAAAAAGGGCAAGAAGGCTATATATATAAAAAGTCGTAGGGCGAAAGGGTGCTATATTACCGAGCTATACTATATTAAGTGCCTTAATAATAGTATATAAGGGTTTAGCAATAACGAGGACGATACTAAAATAGTCGAACTATATTATATATAAGAGGATATATAATTAAGCAGATATATTTAATATAACTTACGCGGTAACCTCTACGAATCGGTAAGCTCCTCGTTCCCTATTAAGTCGGGATACAGTTGCTAATAAAATTATAGGTGCCGGCAATAATGTCTAGAGATATAGCTAATCTTTGCGCTATTTAGACAAAGATAGCTAAGTTATAGACTACTTAAGACGAGACGGAGAGGAAGAAGATAAAGTCAATCTTTTACAAAGTTTATACGTCGTTTATAGCCGTAATAACGGCCTACCGAGAGGAATAAAAGGTATTAAGTACTAAACGTTTATATACGAAACGTCGTCTTAAGTACCGGCAGGCATCGATAGAGCGACGGAAAGCTATGCGTAAGAATAAGGACTAAAAGCTTCGTTTAGTAATTAAGGACGTAGGTTTTACCCTATAGTAGGTAGGACGAGAATATATATACGATAATATATATAAAATAATTAAGGAGAGCGGTCGCTAAGGAAGGGGGGAGTAGTTAAAACGTCTCCTTATTATTGCGGAGTTTACTAGCGAAATAGAAGTAAGAGACTTCTACCGTATAAATATTAAGGAATAACGATAAAGTAGCGGCGGAGTAGTAAAAGAAAAGTTAAGGTAAGCTAAAAAGAGGTTATTTCGTAATGCGTAATTTCCGCTATTTCTTTAGCCGTATCTTTAGGTATTCGTTAATAAGTTCCTAAGTATTCGCTATATCGTCTTAAGCAACCTACTCGTTGTATTCGGCTAGCTAACCTTCCTATTTCACTAAATAGTAGGTAACGCCTTTCTTCTTCTTATAGTCCTTAATTTACTAGACCGACTATTCTCCTTCGGCATCGTCGAGGTTAAGCATCGGCAGTAATTCGCTAGGGTGTTAGTTAGTAGCCTATTCTGCCTACGGCTTAAGAAGACTAATGTAAAATACATTATAAAGCCGGTCGTATTTCTCTAGTAGGGCTAGGCGGTACGCCTGCTTGCTAATAGCTTAAAGGACCCTAAAAGGTCTAATATATTTAGGTAATAGCTTCCTTCTTTAGTCCTTAAGGCGTAAGTTCTTCGTAGAGAGTCCTACTAGGTTACTAACCTTAAGGGTAAGTGGCTTATAATAGAGGTTATAGAATTTCTTTTGCGACTCGATAGCTTATCGCTAATAAGTCTTTAGCTTTTTCCTTAAGTCTGCTAATTTACTAATACGAGCTCTCGCTTTAGGCACTCCCCTACTAGTAGCATCGTCTATAAGATAGATATAGTAGTCTAGTTAGTATCCGAATAATGCCTTATTAAGCGAAAAGCCTATAGTTGTATTCTTCGCATTATTATAAGCGAACTAAGCCTCTCGTAGTAGTCTAAGCTAGTTATTCTATTCGGCATTTATATAATACCGAAGGTAGTATTATAGTATCTAATTCACCCGTTCGGTCTAACCGTCGGTTTAAAGGTAAAAGGCTATCGATAACCTACGTTTTATCCGTAATATATAATAGAAGTCTAACTAAAACTTACTAGTAAATAAAGATCCTCTATCGGAAATAATGCCTTTCGGTACTCTATAGATAAGCTTAATCTTATAATAAAAAGCCTTAGCTAACTTAGGCGCTATTATTCTCTTAGAGACCGCGAGAAATACGCTATACTTAGTGTATCGGTTAACGATTATTAGTATTACGTTAACTTCTCTACCATCGAACTATAACTCTAGAAAACCGGTAGTAAAGTCTATAGAGACTTCTTCCTAAGGTCTTATAGGAATAGGCAGCGACTTAAGGGCGCTGTATAGGCGATGCCGCTTTAGGACGGCGCCTTAATAGATATAATATAAACGCACGTAGCTATTTATATTACGAGCTATTCCTTCCTAAAAGAATTTCCGGGATAGGAGGTCTTTCGTACGGGCTATTCCGAAGTATCCCGTAAGGGGATCGTCGTAGTAGAGCTAAATAAGCTCTTGCCTTAAGGCAACCTCTACGGGTACTACGATTTTTCCTAAATGCAAAATAAGTCCGTCTAGGCTTAATAACTAAAGACTTACCCCTTCTTCTAAGGTACTTTCGGCCTATACTCGCTATATAGTCTACGGATCTTCCGCTTAAGTCCTCTTAAGGAGCTTAAAAAGGGGCTCGGAGATATTGCTCTTATAGACCCTTTTACAACGAGCTGCTAACCTAGCTAATTGTCTTTAATACCGTTATTTATAATTAACGATATCTTTAACCTAAGTAGCTAACTTAGCGAGACTCGTTCCCGAATGCTAAGCGATTAAATCTTAAAGAGCTTATGCATTTTCGTTACGTAAACATATCTCGTTAAGCTTAGAGATAGTAAAAACCTAAGAACTTATCTCGAGGTCGTTCTTTATAAAATCTATAGCTATATACACCTGCCGAATAATTGCTAACTTTTGTTATAGTTCCGGGAATAGCTCTATAGACGGTAGGGCTTTGCCTATAAATTCTAGCTTCCTTAATAAAGTATCGGCAGGATTTAATTTACCGGCTCGGTGTTTAATCATAAAATCGAAAGGAGCTAGGTATATGCACTAACGTATTTGTCTTTTATTAAGGGATACTTACTTTATAAAGCCTTAAAGGTTTTAGTAATCTAATAAAACTTTAACGGTATTCGCCGCCCCTTCGACGTAGTATCGCTAGTGTTTAAATAACTTAACGATAGTAAACATCTCTTAATTAAGGGTGCCGTAGTTAAGCTTAAGGCTAGTAAGCTTCTATAACTAAAAAGCAATCGGATGATAGTAGCCTTTGTTATCGGGCTACGAAAGAATGCTAGCTATTGCGAAAATTAAGGCATTAGTCTCGATGAGAATCGGTCTTTAAGGGTCGAAGTATCGGAGAAATAAGGCTATTACAAAAGCGTTCTTTACGGCGTAAAACGCTATTAATTCGCTAGTGTTTAGCTATACTCGTCCGGGCTTTCTTCCCTTAACGCTCCCCTTTAATAACGCAGTAAGAAGGGCAATAATGCTAGAGTATCCTAAAATAAATCGTCGGTAATAATTTATAAAACTAAGAAAAACTTAAACATTATAGAAAGAATAAGGTTCTTCTTAATTTATAATAGCCTTAACGCGGGTTAGGTCTATTGCAACTCCGTTAATAGATAAGATAAAACCTAAAAACTCTAAAGACTGCTTATAGAAAGTGCACTTTAATAAATTAGCGAATAGCTCGGTGTTCCTTAGTCGTTCGAGGACTTATCGTAAGTGTTCTATATGCTCTTCGTAGGTCTTAGAAAAGATTAAAATACTATTAAGGTAGACGACGTAAATAGTATCTATAAGGCCTTTAAGAGCTTAGTTAATATATAACTAAAATATAGTAAGGGCGTTAGTTAATCTAAACGGCAATACTAAATATTTATAGTAACCGTAGCGAGTACGAAAGGCTATCTTCTATTTATCCCCTCCCTTAATCTAGATGCATTAGTATGCGTTTTTTAGGTTAATCTTCGAAAAGTACTTAGCCCTTTAATAACGGTCTATAATCTCCGAAATAAGGGGGAGTAGGTATCGATTCTTATCGGTAATGCTATTAACCCCTCGGTAGTCTATATAAAGGCGTAAAGTGCCGTCTTTCTTAGGCATAAAAAGGATAGGAGCCCCGGCCGAACTCTTAGATTTCCGAATAATGCTATGCTTAAGGGACTAATCTAACTACTCCTTTAGAACCTAAAGTTCGGATTAAGAAAGAGGGTAGATAGGTCTAAAAGGCGGCTTAGAGTCGGGCAATAGGTTAATCGCATAATTAATGCCCTTCTTCCTTAGCAATAAATCGGCCTTATGCTTAGAAAACACGTCTTTAAAGTCTAAAAGAGTCGCCGGTATTTCCTCTCCCGTTCGCTTAAGGTCCGCTAAGTTATTATCTTTATTAGGAAATAGCATAAAATTTAGGTCTAGTATAACTATATAGACCCGTGCTTTATTCCGATACTTATATAAAAATTTCTACGGTTAGCGTAATAATACCTTAGAAAGTTAGTGTTTAAACCACTAAGCGCGCTTAAAAAGAACGAGATAAATATATTCCTAAGAAAGTATGGGTATACTAAGCAAAACTAGTGTATCGTCGGGTTTTAATCCGTTATCGATGCCGATATAGGGGCGAATAACTGTCTTTTCCTTATAGCGATTGTCTTAGAGTTAGATAGAAACTTCCTAGACTCTATATCGTCTTATAAGCGTATTCTCGACTACCTTTAATCTAAGGGTTAAGAAAGGAAGCTATCGTAGCCCTTATTGTTAAGCAAAGTTTATATCTACTAAGTCTACTTTACTACTATAATTAAGATTAACGATGATTTTATAAGGTATTCGCCTTAGTAGCTTTCTAATAGCACGTAGTCTCTTAACTACCTTTACCTATAGCTTAGTCGAAGGAGAGGCATTTACTTCGACTTTTAGGCGTTTCCCTCCTTCTTTATCGTCTTTAAATCGGCTACGGCTCGGTTAGCTCTCGCTATCGCTTAGCAATCGGCTTGCATATAGCCTAGTTTCTTATAATACTAATAAATAATTATGCCGGATTGGCTTTCGCCGTTTCTATACGAATTTCCTCCCCGGTTGTTACTACGGCTATTCCTACCGTATCTATTCCTACCGTTGCAACTATTACGACTATTTCCTCGGCCGTTCCTACGGCCGTTGCTACGACCGTTTCTACGGCTATTTAAGGTCGATCTAATAGCGTCGGAATCTTAATAGTTATTAGTAGATCTATTTCAGCCTCTACGTCGGCGATAGCCTATCGAACGGGAGCCTCTTACCCCCTAAGTTGGGGTCGACTAGTCGTTAGTTAGCTTTACAGGGCGCTTTTTGTTTCCTAAAGCATCCTAAAAGCGTTAAGTGAGTTAGACTATCTCCTTACGAGTATTATCTTAAATAAACGCTTAATAAAGGGAGATTTAGTCCCGAAGATTAGGACGCAACTTCGTAAAAAAGGAAAGTATATAAGTTTTTTCTAACGGACGTTTTAGGTATTACTTAAGGGAATCTAAGTAAAGACTAAAATCGAGGGGGGACTAACCCTCTCGTTAGCGTGCTTCCTATAGTTATATAGCTAAAAGAGTCTCGCGATTAGTAGTATCTTTAATTAAAATTAAGGTTTAATTACGAAAATTATTTTAGTTAGTATAAAGCAATTCCCTCTCTATAGGGAGCTTTTCGTTAAGGTATCGCCTCTATCTCGCCTTATAGTCTACGTATATATAGTTAAAGGCATATAAGATTTTATTCTTATTATACTTAAAACGACGTAAGGCAGCGATAAAGGCATCCTTAAGATCGCTAATCTAATCGAGACGTTTTCGAGGGTAAGTCGGTTATAATAACTAAAGAATGTTTTTTATTTTAATTTCCCTACTATAACTCTCCCTCGATTCGGTTAACTATCGGCGACGTTTGTATAAGTCCCTGCCGAATAAGTCACCCTATTGCGAAAATTCCTCTCGAAGTTCCGCAATCCTATCTCTTAATCTTTTCTCCTCCTTTAGCTCTACGGCTCTTGCTTAAAGGGCTACGAGGACATCTATACGCGGAGGGGTAGGTCGTAAAGGGCCGGCTTACGTTTAACTTCGCGAGGGGATAGATTATGCCCCCTTAGGTAGCGAAAAAATTAGTAATAGCGTCTTAAGACGCTTATTATAGCCCTTATGTAAGTTAGTGTATTTATCTTCTAATATTAGTTCTATTACGCGAGGTAACGGCGATAGGCTAGCGACTTAATAGCTAGTATAACTTATTCGGCCTACGCGGCTTATACGTCTAGAAACGCGCCTACCGCGTAGCGCTATCGCTCCTAGGTAACTAAAAAAGAGAAGCTTTAGAAATTATAAGAAGATAGACTAAAGGTACGTTTAAGAAGGTAGGAACGATAGTTAAAAATACGAATAATCCTTTATTATAATACGGTTGCCCTCTCGTAGTAAGACTAAAGCTTGCCCCTCTTCTAAGATATATCGGGGCCTTAGGGATATACCCTTAGGCTTCGAGAGGGGTTGTCGGGGACTAGTTGGCGACTAATGGCCGAATAGTCCCCGAGCTAAAATGCATTATCTATCGTGTATATATCCCTATCTCCCGGCTCGATAGTTGCGCGGGTAGCTGCGTTATAAATACAGCAAGCGGTTAATCCGGCCTATAAGAGATTAGTACCTAATCTTCTTCGCCGACGTAGCATTTATACTAAACCCTTTAGAGGTAGTTTTAACCGATAATTTATTACTACGCAATCTATTATAGATCCCTTAATATAGCCCGAAGGAGAACTAAGGAGAATCTAATTCGATAGATGCACCGCGGTCCCTAAGGCTATAGAAGCTAACTACGCTAAAGCCAACTTACTACCCCCGTATAGTTAAATATATACCGGAAACACGCCGATCTAGCCCCTAACTCCGCCTAATAAGGCACTTAATATCGCCGGACTTACTTTTAATTGACCCTTACGACCGGTAGGAGTCGTCCTAAGGCCGGCTCCCTTACTCTTTCTAACTTTATAGAGGCAAATGACTATTAACCCTATAAGTCATCGGTTTAGCGATAACTATAGTGGTTTAGTTAACCTACGTATAGCTGCTATAATCCCTAACCCCAACCTTAAGGCATACCTTTAGATTCCTTTAGTATACATCTTAAACGAGCTAGTTAATATAGATCTTGAATAGAAATTTACAAAGCTTAAGGACAATATAGAGAATTATACCGGCAAGCCCTATAACCTATTCGATAATAAGATCCGCTAGTTTATAGGCATCTGTTATAGCATTAATGCTATACCCGGTTAGTTCTATAGGCTACTTCTACGAATTCTTATAGGTCGCGCTTAAGCGTACTACGTTTAATATATTATATAGACTATAACGTTTAAGGCCGTATACGATAGCATTAAGAAGCATTTTAACATAGAGGTAAATAAGGCCTAGTATTTTACCGACTAGACCTCTATCTCGTTTAATAAGCTACGCACTTAGAATCCCGCCCTATCTATATAAGATATCCTAGAGCTACTCTTTAATAAGCTTTAGTTATATTAACGAGCTCTCGGCGGCACCTTCGTCGGTAAAGACCAGCTGCGAGCGACGGTTATTAAGGTATGCCGTAATATTCCCGAGCTTATATAAGCCCTATTTCGACCCTTTAAGCATATTAAGACCCTATTCTTAGAGCTCCGTTTTTCCCTTAAAATAAGCCTAATACTTACTAATCCCGGTTAATTCCTAACTAAGGATATAGACTATTCTAATTTAGAAGCGATATACCTAGACCGTAGGTATACTAATCACTAAGGCAGAGGAGGATACCGTAGCTATATATAAGGCTCCGGACGAGGAATTAATCGTAGCGGGTACCGTAGTTATTCTAACCGAGGTTATAGAGGACGAGGAGGCTACTAGACTACTAATCGCCCCTAGAGCAAGAAGTGCTTCGTCTATAATAAGGAAGGTTGCTAGTCGACTAAGCGTAGCGCCGAAGAGAGGCAGAAGGCGAAGGACTAGTATCTAACCTAATATTACTTCTAAAGAACGCCTTTTATTAACCTAATAGCATACGTAATAGAATATAAAAGTCACGAGATTAACGATTCGACTAACGACTAAGAGGTTAAAGAGTACTAAGATAACGCCGCTAATACCGAATAGTAGTAGGTAACTTAGATACTCTATTAATAAGCGTTTACTCATCTCTTTATAGGCGAAGATATATTTAGCATAAAACGAGCGACGCCGGCTTCCTAGTTTCTTATTAACGATAGGTACTCTAGGAAGCAATTCTATGGTATCCTAATTAACACTAGCGCTTCTAAGGTTTTAATAGCTAGTTAGGAATAATATCTCGTCTTTTAGTGAGAGAATCCTAACATAACGCTTAATAACTCTATAGCTAGCTAGGCCTCGATTAAATTTAGAAATAGCAACGCTATTAAATCTCTCGGCTTATTAGCAGTAGAAATACTATTAGTAAGAATTACCTTCTACGTGCTTACGTCTTTAACCCTTTTCCTCTTTTGTCTTACGGATATAGATCGTTTAAATATATATTACGATAATACAACGGACGTTATTATTAGCAAAAATAAAGGGATCTCGCTTCTAATAGTCCGCAAATAGGGCTACCCTTAGTTCTTTCTTAGTAGGCAAGAATAAGCGATTTCATTCCTAGCAGAAAGTAAACTCTATACCCTTTATCGTCGTTTCGGCCACCTAGCAGTTATAAGACTGTATCACTTACTAAGATAAGCAGGCCATAAGGTATTAGTTAATAAGCTATAGAGCATCGCGAAGTGTTAGTAGGTGATTTACTTAGATTAATCTAAACAAAGGGGGTTGTATTAGTTGTAGTTGTATCTAATCTAGCTAGAGAAGGGGGAATAAGGGGGCCCTTTTATACCCGTCTGCCGGGGTCCCTCTATAGAGCTTACTATGCCTTAATAGTGCATTGTTAAGGCCTACGCTAGGGCTTACTGCTCTAGTTATAACGATGCCCTTAGTTAATAGCGAGGTTATTAACTATGTAGGGCACGTAGCGTTATACGCCGCGTGGTTATAACCCCTATTGCCCCTTTCCTATGCCGACCTACCCTATACTACGGGGTATAGGGTAGGCAGCCCGACTTAGTTTAAGTCGGTATAGGGTAGGCAGCCGGGTGTAGGGTAGCGAGGTATAGGGCAGGTAAGTCCGGCCGTATAGTCGGCAATATAGTTGCGACTCTATCCCTTAGTTATATAACTATATTCTTATACTAGCAGTCTTTCTCTCTAACTGCGAAGCAACCTTCCTAATTGTAAGGATAACACGTGATAGACTAAAGGGGTCTAATAAATACAATATATAAGTATAAATGAAAGAGAGTCTTAAAGGGGAACTTAGGGGCGTAAAACGTATGCCTCTATCCGAATAGTTAAGCTATTCTTATCTACGAAGCGTTTAAGGGCTCGGTTAAGTAATGCCTTCGTTATAGCATCGGCCGGGTTATTATCGCCGTTAATCTAACGGATCTCTATAATCTTACGTTACTTATATAACTATAGATATAAGGAAACGAGCTTAGGGGGGGTTATATAATTGTTATTAATCTACGAAGGGATATAGCTATAGACTAGGTCTAAATGTCTATATATACGATATAGAGGTTACGTAGGATAATATATAAGATAGCCTAACACCGTGATAGTATATCCCCTTTAAATCGGCGTTTAACTTAAACGCCTAAAAGGGGCGATAGGCTAATAAAAACGAAGGAAATCTATATTAATCGGTCTTAAAAGCAGGCCTAATATAAAACGAGAGAGAAATAAGGAGAAATAAAGGGTAAGGCTAAGAAATTAACGTATACCGTCGTAACTTGAATTATATTAATAAATTATATTTATTATTACTTAGGCGAAGGTAAAGACGTAAGGAAGGCCGTATAAAAGGCCGGCTTAGGTTTAGTTAGGTTAAAGGCGTAAAAGGCCTTAAGGTCGTCCTAGCAGCCGTTAAGGTAAAAGGAGTCCTCTTACGTAAAGGGGCTATAACGCTATTAAACGCGATACTTAATCTTCCTAAAGGCGTATTAGCGTTACGCGAGGATAGAAGAAAACTCCTACTTAAGGTAGACGTTATTACCGTCGTCGTCGCCGAGGGAAAGGAGAACGCTATTATCGATAGGCCGGACGTTAAGCTCCGACTAGCTAGGTAAAAGAGGCTCTTAGGTCTTAGTAAAGAGGGAGTAATAGAAAATAAGGTAAAAGCGGCTGCCCTTAAGGAGGTAAAAAAGATACGCCGTCTTATATACCTTAAGGACCTTATATAAGCTTTCCCGTTTATAGTCGAGCTTCTTTATAGGGCGGAGGGTCTAGATCTAGCGTATGCTAAGGAATACTATATCGCCGGGCTAATACGCTAGGGCGGGAGTCCGCCGGGCGTCCGTATAGCGGGCCTAAGTAGCTTAAGTCTCCTCGATCGTATCGTAGAGGAAGTTAGAGATACGCTAAAGGTAGGAAGCAAGCGCGTTACCGCGGAGGTATTCCTTCCGCTACTAAAGGGTTATACTAAGCAAAGGGGGACTAAAAGGCTTAGTGCTAAGCTTTAGGTAAAAGCTATAGTTAGCGAAGAAAAGGGAAAGGCCGGTAGATTTAAAGACTTAATTATTAATAGTAAACTTAGCGATGGGAAAAAGGTCGACCTAATCGTCCTAAAGGTAGGTAGTATAATAATAAAGGTAAACCTCTATCTAAGCGTTTATAATCTTAGTCTAACCGTCGGTCTAAAGGTAGTAGGCGGAGCTAAGGTAAAAGCGGTAACTAAGGCGACGATTAAGCTACTATTAGAAAGCTAAGATAAACTAAGTGCTATAGTCGCTAATAATAAAAGCTAGGGTACTATAGAGGGACTAAACGCGAGAAATAAACACGTTAATAACGTCTTTAATAGTTATTAAAGGTATTAAGACGTAATAGCGTATATTCGTAAAGCGGTCGATAATAATAAAGATATTAGAAAACTTAACGCTAATACGGCGGTAGATAGGGAGGTCGGTAATAAAGTCGATAGATATATCGGGCTATAGGGCGAAGGGAATACTTAAGGGCTAGAGTAGGCCTTAAGGGGAAGAACGAGGGGATTTAGTATATAGGCACGTATAATAATTCTATATAAAGCTAGAAATAGACTTATATATATTAGGCTAGATATAGGACCGGCGGTAGAGGCTAGCGGTCTTCGTACGTTTAGGGTAGCCGGTAAAGGGGGAGGTATAAGCGCGGACGAGGATCTAAAGAATTAAAGCGTTATTAAAGGGAACGAAAAGCCGGCCTTAGAAATAAAACCGGCCTTAGACCTTAGAGAGAGCGGTCTTAGGGATTGAGTGGAGGGGGGCTCGGAGGGGGTAAGGCTAGTAGGGCTAAGGGGACTAGAGAGCTACGCGAATAGCGGAGATAAGCGGCGAGGAGGAATAGACCTAGTCGATAAGGTTATCGATCGGCTTAAAGTCGTCGAAGGCGTAAATATTAAAGCAGTCGGAATTATATTTATAAATTATATTTATAAACGAATTAGACTTCTTAACGGTATTAAAAGCGGTAGTAGTATTAAGGTAAAGGGAGGCATTAACCTTAGACTTAAGGAGGATAACCTAATATCGGTAGTTAATCCTCTCGTCGGCTCGGTCGGTAAGGGAGAGTAGGCGGGAGCTAGGCAAGCGGCTAAAGGCGTTAGGGAGTATAGCCTAAGAGCCGGGCTAAAAGACAATATTAAAATTAAAACGACTAAGGACTTCGGCCTAGCGGGCCTATCGCTAATTAAAGAGCTTCGTAGTTATAAAATACTAAAGATTCTTATAGTCTAAGGCTATCTTAAACTTAGGCAGGCCCTCGAGCTTAAGGCGCTACTCCTTAAGAGATTTTATAATCGCAAGGAGTTCCTTATCGTAGATCTTATAATTATACTCTTAAGCGGAGTGCTTTAATAAGAAGAAGGCAACCGGATAGTAACGACTATCGTCGAGGAGCTATATTAGCATACCCTTAGCGGCTTAGTCGGAAGTATCTATCTAAACTACGGTCTTACGATAAGGGTCGAAGTATGCGAGGACTAAAGCGGTAGTAAAGGCGTGCTTAAGGGCTTCGAAGGCGTAGGCGTAGGCGGGAGACTAGATCTAAGGGGCAGAGTTCTTAGTAAGGGCGTTTAGAGGGTTCGTAAGCTTAGAAAAGCCGCGAATAAAACGCCGATAAAAATTAGCGAATCTTAAGAAGCGCCGGAGGTCTTTAATAAAGGAGGGGGTAAGGTAGTCTAAGACCGTACGAACCTTATTAAGGTCTATGCGAATGCCTTTATCTAAGATAATTAGGCTAAGGTACTTAGTCTTAGTAACGCAGAAGTTATACTTATCTATGTTAAGCTAAAGGCCGGCGGCATTAAGGCGCTTAAAAACCGCGTTAACGTAGGCCTAGTGCTCCTCCTACGTCTTTAAGAAGATTAAGACGTCGTTTAGATAGGTAGAGTAAAACTCGTTAAAGATACTATAAAAGGCCGTATTAATAAAACTCTAAAAGTAAGACGGGACGGCGGTAAGGCTAAAGGGGGTAATATAATACTTAAAAAGCCTATACTATATAGAACGCGGTCTTCTACTTATATCCTTCGGCAATACGAAGGTAATTAAACGCCGTAATAACGTCGATCTTAGTAAAAAACTTCGCCTTTTAGATATAAGCGAGAGTATCGTAGATAAAGGGTAAAGGGAAACGGTTCTTAATTATAGCCTTATTTAGGCCGCGATAGTTAACGTAAAAATAAACGCCTTCGCCTAGCTTACGGGCGAGTATAATAAAGGCAATAGTAAAGGAGGTAGAGCGGCGGATAAAGCCCTTCCTAAGCTGCTCGTTAACGTACGCGCGGACGATCTAGTTCTTAGCTTCGCTAAAAGGATAAAGGCGGGTATAAGGAGGTTATATTCTTTCTCTAAGGTTAATTTAAGTATTAACGGTATAGTAAAAGGCGAGCTTATCGGCCTTACTCTTAAGCTATATATAGATTATATAGTAAAGCTCCTTAAAGACCTTAGCCTAAAGCTCGTTAAGTAGATAAATGACTTTCTCTTACTTCTTAAAGAACTTAGCGATATCGTTAAATAAGATCTTATTAAAGCAGATCTTATTAAGGTAGTTATCGACGAAGTCGTAAAGGTAAAGGTTAATGTAAGCTTTTACGTCTTTAGCATTTATATATCTAATTAAAACGGCTTAATAAAAGTCCTTAGGAATATCTTAGTCGATAGGTAGCGGAGGCTTAGTAGGCAATAGCTTAGCGGTAAAGGCCTTAATTAAGGTCTAAAAGGTCTAAACTTTAGGCTACCGGTAGAATATTACTATCGTATTAACGTTAAGCATTTAGACGTTAAATGCTAAGTTATAAAAAGATAAGAAGTAGAAGGGCTAAGGTTTAATAGTTTTATCATTTAATCGTAATATAAAGCGGCGGTAGCTAGCGGTCTTATAGATAGGACGGAGGCAGGGAGGTCGAACGTAGCGGCGAAGGTAAAAGGTAGCTAAGGAGTTAGAGTTATAGCCGGAGTTAGAGTTAGCGTCGTTAACCTAGCGGGAGGAGTTTAGATAGGTAGGTTTACCTACGTTAAGAGCATCCTCGAAAAGTATAGAGAGGGAGGGGCTAAGGGATAAGGGAATAAACTTAAGAACGTCGCTAAAGCGGACGGAATAGACAAAGGCCGGAGGATAGGCTAAGGCTATATAAGCGGGAATAAGGATTATAGCGGCGGGAATAAGGATTATAGCGGTAAGGGGTTCGCCCTCGTCGTTAGAATCCTCGACGGAAGGACTAAAGGGAAACCCCCTTAAGGCAAAGGCAGGTAAAGGCGCGGTAAAGGGCTCGCCCCTATCGTTGAAATCTTTAATAAAAGGAGCGGGGGGGAAATAAATTATATTTATTAATTATATTCCCTCTAAAATAAGGATAAAGGAAGCTAAGATAGGGCGGGTAGGGCGGGTAAGGGTAGCTAAAAGGCCCCGGATAAGATAAGGCTAGTAGTCTAAGAGGCAAGAGGCTAGATAAAAGGGGGACTAAAAGGAAAAGGAGTTACTATATTAGCTCATAATAGGGTCGTGCCGGCGTAGCTAAGGGAGGCTAAGAATAACCTTATAGCTAAGCTTTATAAGAAAGAAGTAGATAGACTTAGTATAGGAGCTAATCTAAGAGACCGAAAAAGCGTAATAGGTAATAGAGCCGGACTTATAGTCGCTACTATCGGCGAGAGAGAGCTAGCGCAGGAATTAGAGTTAGCGGATAGGAAGGGCAAGGCGGTACGTAGTCTAAGTATATAAAAAGGCGTATCTAAAATAGCCGGAGTCGACTAAAGCACTTATAACGATATCGGCGGATATAAGGGATAAAGGCATAAGTAGAGCACGCGGTTATATTCCCGTAGGGAGGTAAAGATCCTCCTTAGTATCGAACGAAGCTATAAGCTTAGATATAAAGAGCTCTATTATGCGATAAAGCGAGAGAGCTACGTATTTCCTAAAGACAGGGAAGAGGTAGGGAGGTCGTCTACTTCGCCCTTAATAAAGCCTTACTTAATAGCGCGAACCTAGTAGCGGGGGGGAGGGGGCTTAAGGAGGCGTAGGGCAGACGTACCGCTACTACGGCTATAGCTATAGCTAAAGCCGGAACCGGCGCTAGGACTAGCGCTAAGGTTAGCGCTAGGATTAGCACTAATACCCTTATTAAGGTAGGTCTAGGCGGTATAGGTAGTAGTAGCCGCTCTAGGCATATCTTTAATAGCGCTTTTTAATTAATCAACTAGGACCTTTGCATTAGTCTTAAGGATAAAATGCACGCCGTAAATATACATTCTAAGCCGTCGTAAAGCGTAAAGAATAGCTTTATACTATCTTTTCGTAGCATCGTATTTTGCTTCGGCGTTATTCTATATAACGCTCTCGTACCGGACTAGTCTTCGTTTTCTATCGACAATTTGCATTAAAATAGCTCCTTAACTAATAAGGCTAGCGTTATATATAAGGATGATTTCTCCTTTATCTAGTCCGATGTCTAAGGACACTAAGAATATAGGGTCTATAATAGCATCCTTTAGCGCCTCTATCGCCTAGTTCTATAGTTTGCCTTAATCCTATAGTGCTTCTTTTCTTTAAACGTCGGTTAAGGGCTTTACTATAATAGCGAACTATTTAATCTATATTTAGTAGTATCCTACGATGCTAAGGAAGGGTCGTATATACGTCGTGTTATAGCATTTAGTCTATTCTTTAATCTTAATGACCTTTGCCTGCCTAGGACTTCTTCCGTTCGTCCTATAGATATAACCTGCGATCTTAGTCGCTTTTTAATAGTACTTAGATTTTCCTCCGGCTATTGTATAGCCTAATCGTTCGATGTTAACGGGGACTCGGTCTAGGTTAATAAAGTGCTTAAAAACATACCTCTTAACTTTAGGGGCAACTTCCGCGTCGTTATAGGTAGTCTTTAGTCCCTTAACCCCTATATCGTCTACGAAGTTCTTACTAATATTGTGGAATAAGTCTCTAAGGATTCTCTATATAATTCGGGTGAATTATCCTACTAAATAAGTAGCTCCCTATAGTAGCGTGTATATACGTAGAGTGCCTAAAGGGGTAGTAAAGGTAGTTATATCTTAGCTTCTAATGTTAAAAGGCACTTTATTATAACTAAAGAATAGGTCTAGCAGCGATAGGATCTTATATATCGAGAAGTAGTCGCTAAATTTATCCGTACTTAGAGGAGGATTAATATCCTTAATTATAACTATATTTGCTTAGGTAATCGAATTAATTAGTCGTAGGCCTCTGTCTTTTTTTATAATAAGGAAGAAGGGGTTCCTATATGCTCTATAGCTCTCTTTAAGGATACCCCTTTTTAGTCTAACCTATAGGATATTAATAACCTTCTTTTCTATTGCCCTTAGGATCGGGATTATCGATGCTTACTATACGTTATATTCTATTGTCTTAATAATCTAAGGAGGAGCGACTAGCGGGTCTACCTTACCTCTTTCCGTAAAGTTCTATAATAGTACGGCTTCTTTATTAAATATAATTTAATCGAAGATAGTAATTTCTTATCTTATTAGGAGGTCGTTAAAATGCTTATAAATGTCTTTAAGTCGTTTTAGCGTAGCCTCGTCCCTTTTTCTATATTAGAAAACTTTCCCGTTATTTTATTATAGTATCTAGCGTTCTTAATTTTGTTTTTAGCTTCTTCCTACGTAATTTTTCTCTAATTAGTATTACCCGTCGGAACTATCCCGTTAGACGGAATATTATCTAAAGGGTTAATTTTATCGCTTTTTCTTTTAAATATCGTATTAACCCGTATATCGTATATGTTTATAGGCTTCTTTTATCTAGTCTATACCTAAATCTTTTGCATTTTCCGGAATTTCCTTTATGTCTTTCTTATAGTCTTTCTTAGCTCTATAGTCGTCTCGTTTATTATTACTTTTAGGATTTCCTTAGCGGTTTCCGATCTAATCGAGAGAATAGCTTAATCTTCCTTATTAGTGATAAGTTATTGCCTAATTAGAGCTTATAACGTAGGTATAGGTGTCTATCGCCGTATCCCTCCTCTATAACTAAGAATCTCGCCTCTTAGCGAGGTAAGGATAGTCGGCGAAGATTAAATTAGATAGGAAACCGTTAACCGTTAATAGGTCTATATAGATATATAATTCGAAATATAAGAAATAGGAGAAAAGATTTTCGCATCCTTATATTCGGGAATACCTTTTACGTTAGAATGCTTATCGTTATTAATATCTTTATCTTTAGGAGCACTTTCTACGTCGGAATCCTTATCGTTATTAGTAAAAGCGGCCGGTCGGAACTTATTATATCGTCCGTTAGTTATAATAACATTTATCCGGATAACCTTCTTATTAGCTACGAAAGAAACCTCCTATCTAATAGCGCCGGCCGTAGGAGCGATCATTCTAACTATCCCTATCTAATACCTAATATATATGTAACGACGACGAGGGGTGCCGTCGCGCTAATAGCAAAAGCCACTAGTGATATTAATTGTGTTACTGCCCCTTACGTATACCTTATAAAGCCGACCACGGCGCCCCTCCGTGTCGCACTCTATACTTATCCCCTCTTTAATAGCAGCCTGTCCTAGGCTGCACGTGTCCCCGCACGTGACCTAGCGCGCTATAGGCCTCGGAGTCCCGCAGGCAGGGATAACCTAATGCACGTTGACCTAAGGCGTAGATGCCATCGTCGCACCACGTGCGCCGCCCGTACGCCTCTACGGACGGTACGTAAGCTACGCCCACGCCGATGCACCTGCCTTACAGCTAGCTGCCCCGAGCCCCTTTCTTTAAGGGGTCTCGAATAGGGAGGCTATTAATTAATATCATAATTATAACGGCGACGAGGGGTGCCGTCACGCTAATAGCAAAAGCCACTAGTAACATTAATTGTGTTACTGCCCCTTACGTATACCTTATAAAGCCGACTATAGCGTCCCTCCGTATCGTACCTTATACTATATATCTCCGTTCTTCGGAGTATATTTAAATATCGCCCGCGCCGTCCGGATAAACGGCATACCTAGAATAAAAGGAACGAGAATATAGTTTAGTATAATAAAGAACGTAATTAGCATCTACGCTAAGCCTATATATAACTCTATCTCGACCTCCCTAACTATTTTAATAGCCGCGCTAGAGTATAACTTAGTCGTCGCCTTCGTTGTGCTAATCTTTAAGCCGTAGGATTATATATAGTGCTTACTAATAAGATTACCTTTAGACCTAGTGTCTAAAAGTATACTAAGGGGCCTTGATTTTCTTCCTCCTAGCTTAATTTAAATATATAGTAAGTCTTATATCTAGCTTAGCAGACGGTAGGGAGTTATTATACTAGTCGCGTTAGTCGCGAAGGTTTACGGCGTTAACGTAGTTTCGTTAGGCTCCGGTAAGTCGTCTATTAGCAAAGAGTATTGCTATTTGCACGGATATAAATCTCTATTTGCACAGATGTCTAGGAAATCCCTACTCTTTCTACGCGAACCCCGCGCGCCTATGTCCCGCCACTAAAATCCAGTGTAGGTACATGGCAATTAAGAGAGCCGCGCAAATCGTGCGAAAAACACCACGGGCACGAAGCATACATCAAAGAGCCGCACACACAGCAGAGGGCACGCAGCAAAGGGCACGCAGTAGGGCACGCAGCAGGGCACGCAGCCGGGCACGAAGCATACATTAAGGAGCCGCACGCAGCAGAAGGCACGCAGCCGCACACACAGCAGAGGGCACGCAGTAGGGCACGCAGCCGGGCACGAAGCATACATTAAGGAGCCGCACACACAGCAGCAGGGCACGCAGCAGAGGGCACGCAGCAGAGGGCACTTAGCAGAGGGCGCGCAGTAGGGCACGGAGCAAGGCACGCAGCAGGGCACGCAGCAGAGGGCACGCAGTAGGGCACGCAGTAGAAGGCACCTACTATAGCTGTTAAATTAACTAAATAAATTAAGGCTATACACGATTTACGCGGCCCTCTTAATTGCTATATACCTATACGGAAAAGTTAGTGGCGGGACATAGGCGCGCGGGGTCGCGTAGAAAAAGTAGGGATTTTAGCGAACTTCCGTATAAATAGAGATTTATATCCGTGCAAATAGCAATACTCTTAGCAAATAGACGTTATTTATTATATAGTTATCGTCGTAGGTATAGTCTAGATCGTTATCTTCCGGACTAAACGTCTCCTTATAGCTAAAGAGAAGGTCTAATACGTTAGACGTCTCCGATAGCGGTTCTATAAAAGTCGCCGAAGATAGCGCGGGGAACGAAGGGGATAAAGGCGGCCGAGGATAGTCCTATAAACTCGTATGCGTCTATATTATAAGCGCGTCTATATTAGGCCGAGGGCCTGCCGTAAGCTCGAGCCTAACCTTTTTAATAGTCTTAAAGACTAGGTCGTCTAGGTCGACGCGGTCTTATAGGCTCTAAGAAACCTAGTCTATTATATCGTATAGATATCTTCTCTACGTATAGACTATAATTGTATTAACGGTGTCTAAAGTATATACGCTTATCGCGTTAGACATAAGGGTAGTAGTCTTTAAATCTTCCTCCTAAACTAAAGTCGTCGTATATAGCGTCTAAAGACGTTATACGTATTAGCTATAAAGTCTATTTTCGCTTATAGGGATACGTAAGCGCTATCTTACGGGGATGCGTAGGCGTTAGTCCCTTCTTCTTTGTTCGCTTCTATCGTAGTTCCTATTAAGTTAAGGTTAACACTTCTATTTAGCAGGCGCTAGGCGAACAATAAGTCTATTTAATCGAGAAAAGAGGCTTTTAATACTATAAGAGGATCTTTGTTAGATAAGGGTCTGTTAGGGTTAACTAATAGGGTCTATATTCTATATAATACGGCTAGCTAGAGAGAAGGCGACCGTGTTATAATATAGCCTCCCTTAAGTCACGTGCGCACGTGATCGTGTGGATTACGTATCCGCAACTACATTTTATAACACTGTATTCCTATACTAGTAGTCTTTCTTTATAACCTTAAACCACGTGCTTACAAACGCGTAAAATAACCTAATGTCCGTATAAATGAAATAGTACGCGGCCTTATTAAATAGGCCGGTACGAAGCAACAGCTAATGTTAAATCAGGCCCGGGTTAAAACGTGGCCGGGGCGTAGTAGGGCCGCATTAAGGTCGGCATAGGATAGTGCCGGTGCAACGTAGGTAATAGCTAGAGCGCATCGATTACGGCCTTATAATAAAGGCATCTATTTAAATCGTTAATCGGTTTGAATTAATAAAGCGCTATAGAGATCGGTTAGGGAAGTCCTTTATTATCGCGTTAGCTAGGTTATTATCACTATTAATCCACCTAATCTCCGAGATCTCGCGCCTCTTATATAACTATCGAAGGGCTATAATATCAATCATAAGCCTCTTCTCCTTAGTTATCCCTAGCTTAACGAGGTTCTCGTAAAGCGAGTATAAGTCTATGTAAATCACTAGAGGGAGAGGCGGAATTTGCAAGTGTTTAGTAATCATCTTTATAGTTGTTGCTAAGATAATGCCGAGGTCGACACTATTTACTATCCCGTAGATCTCCGATGTAAGCACGCTTTGTATTACGCGCTTATACTTAGTCGAACTCTAATAAATAATATTGCCGGTAACGTCGAATTTAGTATCGGTCCTTTCTTTATTAATAATTGCAATAATAAAACCTAGTTGCGATAAAAGGTCTCTATTGTTTGCGAAAGAGCCGTCGGTAAAGACTATTAGCTTTACTATTGCTAGGCCTATCGGGACGTATTTTAGTCCTCGATCTTAGTTATTCTTTTGCTACTAGAGACGCTTATTTAGCCTCTTATAGTCTTTCTTTTTATGTTCGTAAACCTAGGCTGCAATAGAGATATTAAAGGAAGCTTCTAGCTAATAGACATACGTAACGTAGCTTCCTTAGGCCCGTTGTTCTAGGTAGCGCTAAGGGCTATTAGGTGCTATCGTGTTAATTATATTAATGCGTATAGCCTATCCTTTTTACTGCAATAGTATATCACCGCTTTATTATAGTATTACCTTCGCGTTGTTAAAGTCTATAATAGAACTAGCTGTTATTAAGGTCTTTAGCTTAGCCTAGAACTTAGCCTCCTGCATTTTGTCCTCTTCGGCGGCCGAGAAAGCGGGGGTGCCGAGGATAAGGGTATCGTCGGTCTAGATACATACTATGCCTAAATTCTCTATGCCTTTATTCGTGATTAAAAGGCATAAGTTATAGGTTAAGGTAGATATATTAAGCTATTTAACGTAGTAGCCTTAGTAAGTGTAGAACTAATATACACTAGACTCCGCGATACCGTAGAGCGGTCGAATAACCCGAATAATAGTCCCTTTCGGGTATCTACCTTCTAACTCCTTCGGAAGGTACGTTAGAATAGTCTTTAATAGCTTCGTTTAAGCCTATAGGTAGGCCTGCGTTATATTAAGAAGGGATAACGTTATGCTATAGTCCCGTATTATAGTAGGCGCGATCGTAAGTATTAGCCGTTAGCTAACGCGTTAGATCGTTAGCGATACGGTTAATAAACACTGCTTCTCTCGATCGTTATAACCTTAAACGACGAGCCTCGATTTCTCGTATAGCTTCGTCTTTCGTCCCTTTACTTCGCGAACTATACGTAATCGAAAGATACGGTGTCCTCCGTGTGTTGCCTTGTTATACCTCTCGAAGCTAAAAACTCCACGCATAAGGAGGTCGTCGATTTCCTAGTTATTAGCTTCCTTAAACGGGGCGCCGGGAGTCGTAATAATGCCGTTATTACGTAGCTTAAGGGCTAACGCGTATACGTCTTCCTCTTTCTTAATAAGGAAGCTATGCGTAGGGTTGCTTTTAAGCAAGAACCTAAGAGCCGTATTAGCTATCATTAATTGCTTCGGCTTTATCTTAGAGCCGGGGGGGCGTCCGCGCTTTCGGGGCGCTAGAGGGCTCGGTCGAGGGGGCTCCGCCTGCTAAAGCGGGGAATCTTCTTCGAGACGTAGAGTAGGAAGCTCTTCGGTCTTCTTATTACGGTTGTACGGTTGTATAAGCGTAGAACAAAAGACTTAAGGTCTATTAACTATATCGATCGTTACGTTATAGCCGTTAATTAAAGCAATCTTAAATAGTCTTTACTAGCCGGTTTTCTCTCTCTATATCCGAACTTTACTTTATAAAGGAAGAGAGAGAATGTTGGACGTATTCGGTCTATTTCGGGCTTATAAGGCCTCCTTAACTTACCGCTCTATAGATAGCTAGCGTAATATCTTTATCGCTTTATAAACTACGGCGGCTCTCTTAAGGGTCGTAGCCGAGGGCGAAGAGTCTAACGTTATACGTAGATATACGCCGAACATAAGCAGCGTTAGCATAAGGCCTTAAGGTCCGGCAGTATTATTAATAGCTTTTACCGCTATCTAAAGAATTGCCTCGGCCGAGGTTACGTCGCCGAGTTCGGCATATATAATGTCGAAGGCACGGCGCAACGGTGCGTAGTATCTTTTAACCTTACCGATAGACTAATATGCTTCTATAAGGACTTACTTACATATAATGCCTATAAACTTAGCCTTATTTTAGAACTCTGCTAACGTAAAGTTCGTTCTAGCGTTATATTTAATAGTATCCGGCGGGCTAAGATAGGTATTAATCTATAAGGTTTAAAGCGTCTCCTACGTATCTTTAGCGGACATCGAGGGCAAGAAGCAGGCTCCTTAGAATACCGTAGCTAAGTCTACTACGTAGAGGACTAGGCGGTTATATAAGTGTATTACGTCGACGATAATCTCGTAGTTAAAGTCCTAGTCGTCCTTTAATGTGAATTTAAATCGACGGGGGGCCTAAGAGTATAACTAGCAGTAATAGCAATACTTAGTAATACCTTCGAGCGTGTTAACTAACACTGCGTGACCTACTTATCGCAGTAAGTGGTAAAGTCTTATAACTATAGGGTGCCTAAAGCGACGATATAGCATACGGAGCTCGCTCTCTACTAGGAACGAGATAGCTTATTCCGCCTTAGCTAAGAAGAACTAAGGATAGCCCTATTTACGGACTATAGGAACGGTAATACCCTTAAGTTTGCTAATAATAACGTTCGTAGTATTATTAAAGTATACCTTTAAACCGTCTATATTAGTAAGAGAAAATAGGAATAGAGTTAAAGACTTAAGGATATAGAAAGTGATTCTTCCGACGGGCGTGTTAACGGCTATCGAGCTAAGGGAATAAATCGCGTTACCGTTGCCGAACTTAATTAATGCTTAGCTAGCTGTAGAGTCGTTAAGCTTTACGTTAGGGTGCTCTCGCTAGAACGCGAGATATTGCTCTTAACTAGCTATAGAGACCTTCGCGGCACCGGTGTCGATTAGGATGCCTTAGAACTCTTTCCTTAAATACCTATCGTCGATAAGGAACTAAGAAGCCGGCATAGCTTATTCTATCTTAAATATATCTTCCCCTATAAATAGATGTATAAATGCTTATTAGCAGAGCATTTATATCGCCTACTACTATTCTATATTATCGTCGTTAGCACTCTTATCCTAGTACTATTCTTCTTCCTAGTCGTCCGTTAGGCTACTAATCTTATAACCTTCGTACTCTATTACGTATATTGTTAGGTTAGCGGCGGGCGTTCCCTAAAAGTAACATTAGGCTAAGTATTGTTCTTTAGCCTTCTATCACTCCTCCGGGGTGTGCTTAGTTAACTAGCAACCTTCCTTATTGCATATAAAGCACTTCTTGCTCTAGGGGCGGTTGCCTATCTAGTAGCCGCCTCGCCCTCTACTGCCTAGGCTATACCCGCGGCCGGAGTTGCTACGGTAACTGCCCCGATCGTAGCCTCGTCCGTAGCCTCGCGTAAAGCTACGGTATCCTCCTCTACTTCGGTTATTAATATACCTACGGTCTAGGTATATCGCGTTCGCGTTAAATTAGTCTATATCCTTAGTGAGAAATTAGCCTAAATTGCTAAGGGTTAGGTTCGTCTTAAGGGAGGATCGGAGCTTAGAGAATAAGGTCTTAATGTTCTTAGCGGGTCGGAATAGAGCTTGCATAAGCTCTAGCATATTGCGGCACGCCTTAATAACTATCGCTCGCAATTAGTCTTTACCTACGAATATGCCGCCGAGAGCTTGTTAGTATAGCTAGAGCTTATTAAAGAGAAGCTCTAGGGCGTCTTATAAAGGCAAGGTTAGGTTCTAGCTACGCAGCTTCGTAAACGAGGTAGAGGTCTAATCTATAAAGTAATAGGCCTTATTTACTTCTATATCGAAGTGCATCTTAATACTATCGTAGGCTACCCTAAAGGTAGTAGTCTATATAATGTGCTAAAGGTAATATATCTAAGCGCGGCCTATAAGGATCCTAGGAAGCAGTCTATAGAATTAACTAAGGGTAGCATTAATGCTATAATAGATGCCTATAAACTAACGGATCTTATTATCGAATAGGTCGTAGGGCTTGCCTATATAATCCTCTATGTTATTCTAAAGCTTCGCAAATTTCTATTAGAGGTCTGCGTTAATAGGTTCGTTAGGGACGTACGCAGGGGGAACCTAAGTGTATGCCGTAAGAGCAGGATCCGGGATCGCGGCTGCTGCCCTAAGGTCGAGAATAGCGTGATTAACGTACTAATAGCGATAGCTCGTAGGATAGACCGTCATTTATTATTGCAGCGGAAGAACAGGTATAAGGGCCGGCGGAAGAACGGGTGTAAGGGTTAGCGCAAGGGGTTGTTCTGCCTTAGGCCGGGGTGGTTCCAGGGCTATGCCTAAGGTGTTTAAGGCTCTGCCGGTAGGAGTTAAGGGCCTTACCGGGGTCGTTCTAGTAGGTGCCTAAGGTTGAGATATCGGGACGGGGGTATTATAGTTAATAGCAGTAGCTTTAGGTACTACTATTCCTTCGTCGAATCGAATCCTCGCTAAATCCTTATTAAGCTAAGTTAGCGGATCTTCGATCGTTTGCGTTGTAATAAACTGCCTCGCAAAGGAGCTATTTATCGGTCCGGTATAGATCCTACGTCGGCGAAGAAGGTTCCTTAATGCCTTCTTAAAGCTAGAGTCTACGTAGTTCTATGTGTTTTCCACCTATCCCTTAAAGTAGTCTTAGAGGAACCCGAGAAGGTTATATCCTTAGAGATATAGATCGTATTCTACGTCTAATATAAACCTAGCAACGTACGTTATAGCTGCCTTACCGTTATCCTCGTTATAAAGGGCTTAGTCGTCCTAGAGGTAAACGTTAATTAATTATTTCCACGCGGTGCCTTAGATCTATACGTTCCTTATTAGGTATTCGAGCAGTTCCTCGTCTACTATAGCAATAGGGTTTAGGGTAGAAGAAGTTATCGTAATAGCGGGATTACGTATTATCGGGGTTCGTAATGTTCTTTACGAGGGTTATCGGCGTAAGGGATTTATCACGCAGTTATCGAATCGGCGTTATAGACGCACTTAAGTTAGTGTCCTTCTTCTATTCGATAGCGGAGACTATTAACGGAAGCTAAGGAGATAATTAATTAATGTTACTCTTCTTTCCGAAAGCTAAGACGGTATTAATTAAAGACTCGATCTTAGCATAAGACCTTCTCTATGTTAATATAATAGGAGCGCGGGGGCTAAAGATACGTAGATATTCGAAGGTTATAAATCTTATCTCTTCTATCTTACTATTCTATGATTAACTAAGTTAACTACTAATTAGTGTTGGATAAAGGTCTATTAGGGTTAACCAATAGGGTCTATATTCTATATAATGCGGCTAGCTAGAGAGGAGGCGACTGTGTTATAATATAGCCTCCCTTAAGTCACGTGCGTATGTGATCGTATGGATTACGTGTACGCAACTACATCTTATAACACTGCATTCCTACAATCTTAGTATATAAGATTAAATAGTTACGGTTAGTAATAAGATAAAGATAGTAGTCTAAATATAGTTATTCTATCGTAGTCGTCTTAAGGTTAAACTATAAGAATTAGGTGCGTAATAGAAGGCGTGTTTATTAATATAGTCGGGTTAATAGTCCCTTTATAGAAATACATAAGCCGACTATTAAACTCGTGTATTATAGCTTTCTGCCGCGTTATATACTCGTCCTATCTACTTTAAGGTAGTTCCTTCCCTTTTCCTTTAGTCTTAGAGTCGTCTTCGATAGGGAATTCACCGATAAGTCTCTATTATAGCTAGCTATTGCCTTAGTCGACTATACGTACGTTAACTTTTATCGACCCTTTATAGTTAGCACACTAATATATCTTTCGGTCCGGCATCTCTTTATCGTAGAGTAGGCATATAATAGCTTCGGGCTCGATCTAGTATTCTCCGATAGGCTCTTTAAGGTATACTACCGTTATAGATAGCTTTTCTTATAAATAACTTAGAAGGTCTAATCCTTCCTCCTCCTCGTCGTCGGTTAGGATTTCTATAGCGACTGCCTTTACAATAGGGGGAGAAGTAGTTAGCTCTTTAGGGTATTAGAATTGCGTGGTTTTAATGCCTTAGGCTTTATCGATGCATTTTACGCTTAATTTAGAACCGACTAAGGGTAAAAGCTTAACGAAGGTCTATAGGGAGATTAGTATCTTCTTTAATATAATATTATAGACGATCTCGTCCGTTATAATATTAAACTTCTTTCTAGGTTCCGTCCTATATCTATAATAGACTAGAGTTTTAACGGGAATAGTCTTCGTAGTCGCATCCTCTTAAGAGTCTGCGTTATCTCTATCGACTCGTCGTCTTTTTACCTTTTAGGCATTGATTTATATAGTCGAATAGAGTATTTAATTATCCGTTCCTCCTTCTTTCTAAGGCACTTAGAATTAAATTATAGAGGTCTTAGTCGCGACGTCGGTTTTAATAAGGTCGCGAGGTTTCTACTCCTAAGGATAAGAGTATTTCTAAAAGGCATCGATCGTAGCGATTTCTTTCTTATTTACTATCTAATCCTAGCAAAAAGGCGTAGATAACGCTTTAACTTAGGCAATTAGCGGAGTTATAAAGCATCTAGGCTATACGTTAGCCTAATAAACGATAAGCCTCCGAATGTAAGATCTAGGCCTCGTGTACTTACTAGCTAATATAGGAGGAATCGGGCTTATGTCTTTCGGTCTTCTAAGGGCGAGAACTCTTAAAGAAGAATTATAGGTAATAACGCCGGCTATATAATTAGCTTAGAGCGTAGGATATAAGTCTAGGTAGTGTCTAGGTTCTCCGTAGTAGAAGCACCTCTAGGTCTTAACGAAGTTTACGTAGAACTTATCGTTCGTCGGCTAATATAATCTAAGGGTATTCGTCGTGCTAAAGTAGTAACTACCTCTTCCTTAACTATTAGAACTAATATAGCGTAATTCCCTCTCTATAGGGTTTATAAAAGCTTTATTCTAGCGGTTTAAGTTAATAGTTATATCCTAAAAGGCCTTAGTTAAGTCTTATATCGGCTAGTAAATGTCTTCCTTCTTAGTAATATCTTCCGTAGAGGTAGTAGCCTTTTCCTTAAGCGGTTTAGCATTAGGCTTATCCGTAGGAAGCTCTATTATGCCTACCTCCTTATCCTTAAGGGAAGTCGCTTGCTCTTCCTTAGTCTACCTAAGCTTTTAATTATATACCTTTAAAGCTATATCTTATCTTTTAACGTCCTATCGTAGGGCTAAGTAGCTATTAATTAGGTTAATAATATCTTCGTAAGGCAACCTTAAGAGAGCATCCGAAGTTATTTTATTACGTTTAAGGATACTAATAATTAAATCCTTAGGCATAGCGCGGTAGATAAAATACAATTGCGTAGTAGCCTAGGTCTATCTATTAGGTTAGGCCTTACGCTAAAGGTATAAGTAGAGGCTAAGCTATTCCGTAACTTTAGAGACGGACGAGGGTCTCTTCGTATTATAATAGTTAAGTCGATCGTTAGCGGTCTTAAGTTGCTTAATATCGTATACTTAATAGTGTTTAAGAAGTCGTTTCTTTGCCTTATCCTATAGAAGACCTTCGGTAAGGATTTTTACGGTCGGAGCTTATTTAGTAGAGATATAGCCCTTAAGCCAATCGATCTTCTCGTCTTCGTAAACCTTATTAAAACGTATCTCCCTCTTAAATTTCTCGATAAATTTTACTACGTTCTTACCGTTAAACTTACTAATAGGGGGAAGCTTCCCCTACCGTAATATTCTAAAGAGACCGTTATTCTATTAGGCAATTGTCTTACCTATAACTATAGATAGCTCGTTAATCCTAAGCATAGGCTGCTATATAGCAGCCTTACCCCTTAAGGTAAGGTAGTCTCTAGAGGTCGATAATATCTCTCTTATAGCGGGAAGCCCCTACTAGGCAAAAGTCGTATTAGATATCTCGGATATATTAATGTTATTATTATTTTTATCGTTTATTGTGTCTTATATATGTTTTCTCATTTTTCTTATAAAGTAATGCTTTTTAAATCCGGTCGTCGTTTTCTTTCTTCTTTCTTATCCGTATATATATGTGCGTATATGTTCTTCTTTATTTAATCTAGGCATTCTAGTCTTCTTATAATAGTTAGAAGCTCTCTTTTACATAGTATAATTATATAAAGTATAGCTATCGAAAGAGTTATAGTAGAGTCTTTAGTTATCTTCTAGGTTGCTATTGCTAATACATAAAGAATTAGAAAGTTATAGTAAGGTATAAGGTTTCTATTTATGCGTAGGGTAATTCTAATAGGGCGAATCTAGGAGGATTAAGTAGAGTCGTAGTCCGGATTTATCGAAGGAGTTATCCTACTTCGCTTTTTAGGTCGAACCTAACGGGCTCTAAGTCGACGACCTTTAGCAAGAATGCGCTCTTAGGAATAGGTAGCCTAGGCTCCCCCGCCGTTACCGTCTTTTCTAGCTATCTCCCTCTTTTCCTAATATAAGGGATGCTCCTTTAGCTACTTCTAAAAGCTTTATCGGGTCTATTCTCGTCGTTCTTCTTCTTATTGCTTTAGTCTTTTTATTTAGATCCTTTGCTACTGCTTCTATAAGGTGCTATTACTAAGCCGTGCTATTCGGGGACTCCTTCTACGATTTCTCGCGGAAAACAGATAGAGTCCCCCGCATTAGGCTCTAAGTTTTAACGGAGGAAAGGGCATATACCCTAAAGTAAGCACAGTAGTCGCTATACTAAGGGTTAGGAAGAATTATAGAAATTCGTAGGGTAGTCGTATAATAGCCTCGGCTAGTCGATTTCCGTGTAAGTTAGGATATCCTACTCGGGGAGTAATCTCTTAAATTATTTTTTTCGGGCTCCGACTAGATGCGATTATCGTAGAAGCTATACGGCAATAATCGTCTTTTTTTAATAATTTATAGGTAGAAGTCCTCGAGGAGAAATCGTTAAATCTTTAAGAGGGCAAATTAAGTTAATTTAGTTGTATTATATCAATCTTATGTATGTGATTAAATGCTTCCCCTTTTCCTTTCCCTTTTATACGCCTAGGTTGTGCTAGTACGTTATATAACCCTCTTTTTCCCCCTTGTTAAAAAGGGGGGGGGAAATGCCCCGCTAAAGCGGTAGCCGTAGGCATATATGCCGTTCTACTTAAGGCGGAGGTCTACGTCCTTATACGCTATAGCGCCGATCCTGCCGTACTAGCGGAGGTGCTAGTTAAACTACCTATTGATAGTCTCTTTAAGAGTTCTCTACTAGTTATAGTATCTTAGTAGGATATTATATATATAAACGAGCGCTTAGTATATCTCCGGCTAAAGGTTACGTAGTAGCTTCCTTATAACGGAGCGGAGGCGTTATTAGATTACGCCTCTTAGTCTCTCTACGCCGCTTATAGGCTCTTTTATATATAACGGCGGGAGCTCGAGCTCGATGCCCTCCCGCTTAGCCTAATCTTAAAAAGGCGAATTTCTCTACTTTAGGAGGTTAACTAAAGCTCTCTTATTATATATCTTAATCTTATTAATCACCGCGCCTATATAGCGGCGGACTAAGACCTTAAAGTTACGGATTAAGTCGTCTAATTCCGTCTTCCGCGTTATACTCTATAAGAATATTATCCCGCTATATTTATTAAAGAGTAGTAGGATATATCGGTAGCTGTTATAGCCGAGTTCGAAGTTAAAGATATTAAGGAAGATACGGAAGAGGGGCTACCGCGAGCGGTTAGCGGGCTCCCTACGAGATGTCTACTCGTGCGCTTTTCCTTAAGTGTAGCTTAGGCACTTAACTATTATAGGCCCTTTAATTCGCACACCGTATGCCCGAAAGACTAATTGCTAAAGCACTTAAGGGCTAAGGTGCCCGGCCTTTAGATGCTAAAGCTTTACGGTATTTACCCTTAGTAGGCGTAGGTTCTTAGATATAGCGATACGGCGCCTAAGGTATTATAGAATAACGTCTTATACTACTAAGAATAAGTACGCAAAGGCGTAAGGCAAGGCAAAGCAAGAGTAAGAAGACTTTAATTTAGCTATTAAGAGCTTATACTTACTCTCGATATATATAACTACGTTATTATTCTGTATAAGGCTAACTTAGATCGTATTATCGCAGCTATAGATCTAAAAGCCGCCTACCTTAAGCTTCTCCCCGCTAATAATATTAGTATAAAAGCCCGGGATATAAGCGGTGTCTTTAAGGACGAGATCTCGCGTATTAAGGCTATTTAGTCCGTAGAGTAGGTTCTTTATTATATAGGTCTTACGATATAGCACTATAAAGGCGGTAGCGCCTATAAGTATAATATCGGTCTCTATAACGGCGATAACGTTACCCCCGAAAAGCTCGAGCTTATTAATAATATAGGTGCTTATGTAGTAGTCGAATAAATTCGATTTAATTAGCGGGTGCTTATAGCGCTAGTTGCTAAAGACGGAAGAGATAAAGCTATCGGGCGAGCCGAAGGTGCTAAAGCTAGCCTAAGTCGGAGCGGAGCTCGCCTTACTACCTACGAACCTTAAGTATATTACTATATATGCCTAGGTACCTTATATAGCAAGCGTCGTCTTAGTCGAGGCAAAAGGGGTCTTCCCCTTTATATAGTTAATAG
This sequence comes from Ophiocordyceps sinensis, assembly GCA_012934285.1. NCBI lineage: Eukaryota > Fungi > Ascomycota > Sordariomycetes > Hypocreales > Ophiocordycipitaceae > Ophiocordyceps > Ophiocordyceps sinensis. The sequence continues at coordinate 11,442,910 of JAAVMX010000004.1, forward strand.
CCTTTACTATCTATTTCTAGCGAGGTAAGGACTTCGCCTCCTTATACTTCTTAATACGGTTAGCACTAACGAGAAGCTAGGGCCTATAAAAGACCTTATTAACGGTAATATAGAACGCTATATAGTCCGCGGGCTTTTAGCTATAGCGCGCTTTAACGATACCGTAAGGGCAGTCGTAGGATTAGCGGGCTCCTAAGGTCGCCGGCGGAGCTTATATCGTAGCGAACGCCTTAGACGACGCGGACTTACTAAAGGTGCGGGCTCGGTCTTAACTAACGTAATAGAATAGCTCGCTAAGGATCTAAAGGGTTATAGTAACGTTCTTCCTTAGCTATTCCGCTCGAAGCGCACTAAGCTATTGCCGGGCTTACTTAAAGTTTAGTATTATAACGGCGTTAAGGAAGTCGGTTATACCCTAAGACCCCTTAATATTTAGGATATCTAATTCGACGGCTTTAAGGTATATAAGCTCTTATTAAAGGTATTAATCGCTTAGGTTAATCCGCTTCGTTATTTATAAGGCCTTACGATAGTCCGAGCGAGTATAGTCTACTTAGTACTTATCTATAACCTTAAGTATCTCACGTAGCTTTACGATAGTCTTACGGATATCTTAAGTCTTTAGAAAGAACCTTACTATAGCTAGGTCTACCGTTATATACACCTAGGTCGTAAGCTCTATATATACTTTAAGCTTTATAACGTATTTAATATACCTCTATTTATAGTCCTTGCGTTAAGCCGTAAGGCCCTTAAGCTAGGCTTTATCGAGCGTACGGATTAGCTTATATAGTAGGAGCGGTAGCCGACCGAGCTAGACTTCTTCTATATAGTTAGCGGCTTTAAGCTTATTTAGCCTTACGAGCTCTCTTTCGAACGATGCCTCTACGGGCTCTTTAAGGGAGACCGTAGTATCCTTAAAGTTAATAAACTCTTAGATATATATAGCCCTAGCATTAATCTTATACGTAGAGTACTAAGTGGCTTAATATACTAACTTAGTAAAGATAATCTTAGTATTATCTATAGCTTTAGTTACGCTAAAGGAAGATATATTAATAATAGTTAATATTAAGAGTATTTAAGAGAAAAGGGGCTGAAAAGGGGCAATAATGCTTAAGTGCTTAAGGATAAATAGCTCTTTTAAGACCGTATATTACGGCGTACTTATAGGTGCGAGAGAACTACGCTAAGAGCGGCGGTATAAGAGGAGCGGTATAATCCGCATCCTCGCGTATGCCTTAACGTATTCTAAGATATAACGATAGCTATATTTTTATAGTATATCGTAGGCTTATTTAGTCGCCTACGGGGCGTTAGGCCGCCTTATAGGTAGACGCGCGTGTTATTATAATAGTAGGCATTACTAGCAATTTACGCAGGTTATATACCGGGCTTATAACTATCGTATCTACCTAAAAGAGGCTGTAGCCGTAGGCGCGGTTAGGTAGTTAATTAGGCATATATATAATTAAGGTCGGAAAAGTCTATTATTTTAGTCTAGTATAGCACGGGGCTAGCTATCTTACGCGCCTGCTTAAATAGGCGGCAAGGTAGACATAGTGGCCTGCTTAGGTACTAAGCTATATCTAACCGGCCTTTATAAGCGCCGCTCTAATACAATACTATCTTTAAGTTTCTAGCCGCCGGCGAAGCTCTTTTAGTTAATATTACGCCGTATTAAGCTCGCGAGCACTTCTATAAGCTTTAAGGCAGGCTATACCGTATTAGGTAGAACGAGCGCCTCCCTCCCGGCGATCCGCCTACTAGGGCAAGAGCAATTGCCTTATTTATAGTGCCGGAATATAAAGCCCTTATAGTAGTAGCTAAGAACGTATATAAGACCTCGGGCTATAGCACTATAGGCTATACGATGCGATTCCTAGCTATACGCTATTAGCATCCCGAATTGCCCCTCGCGGCGTATAAAGCCGTATGCTATTATTAAGCCTGCTAGTTAATAAAGTCGCTTAACCCGATATTGCCTAACCTAGTGCCGTTAATGCCGGTTCCCCCGTTAATACGTTAGGCGATTAACTATACGGGCTATAAAGGCAAGCAGCTCCTTACCGCCGTAGAATACGCTACTAGCTAGCTTATATTAGCTATTACGCCTTTAAACGACTTCGAAGGCATACTTCTACTCTTATAGTCTATCGTCGCTTACTTCGGCCTACTAAAGGAGATTATTAGAGATAACGCTAGCTGCTTTATAAGCTAGTAAGCGAAAGATTACTATAGCTAGTACGGCACTAAGATTAGGCCTATAACGCCTATAAGGCCGTAAGGCAACGGCAAAGTAAAGTAAGCTAATAGCGCCCTTAAGGCGATCCTTTATCGACTATGCCTTAACGATCCCTAGGCGTCTTTATACTAGCGACTTATCCGCGCTATATACCTCTATAATCGGTAGGAAGGTCCCTATAGGTATAGCGCCTTCTTCCTACTATACGGCACGCAGCCGCCCGAATAATACTATAAGTATCGCATCGGAGCGGCGCTTATAAAGGCCGGTTAGATATAGCTTAGTACCCGAGCAGGCAACTATGTTTACTTTCCCGCCTATTTAAGCAGGCGCGTAAGATAGCTAGCCCTATGCTTATACTAGACTAAAACAATAGACTTTTCCGACCTTAATTATATACGTGCCTAATTAACCACCCGACCGCGCCTACGGCTATAGCCCCTTTTAGGTAGATGCGATAGTTGTAAGCCCGGTATACGACCTGCGTAAATTGCTACTAATGCTTACTATTGTAATAATACGCGTGTCTACCTACGAGGCGGCTTAACGCCCTATAGGCGACCTAATAAGCCTACGATATACTATAGAAATATAGCTATTGTTATATCTTAGAATACGTTAAAGAATACGTAAGGATATAGATTATACCGCTCCTCTTATACCGCCGCTCTTAGCGTAGTTCTCTTATACCTATAAGTACGCCGTAATATACGGTCTTAGAAGAGCTCTTTATCCTTAAGCACTTTAGCATTATTGCCTATTTTTAGCCCCTTTTCTCTTAAATACTCTTAACGTTAACTATTATTATTATATCTTCCTTTAGCGTAATTAAAGCTATAGATAATACTAAGATTATCTTTACTAAGTTAGTCTATTAGGCTACTTAGTACTCTATATATAAGATTAATGCTAAGACCGTACGTATTTAGGAGTTTATTAACTTTAAGGATACTATAGTCTCCCTTTGTTACGGGCTGCGCCGTGGTACGTACTGCGGCTATGCCGTAGTAGGCGCTTAGGTTAGCCGCTGCGTAGGCCCGGCATCGAGCCGGCTACTAGCACGTATGGCCTAGTAATGCCTTAGACGAGGGCACGGTCGGGCCGACATAGGGCCCGTGTAGGGGCAAGGCGTATATATAAAACCCACGGGAAGGGCGAGCTACGGCGGGCTCTTCTTCCTCTCCTCCTTAGCTTTAGATAGTCAATTGTCTAGCTACGCAGTGTTAAGTTAAACCCTATGCCGGCACCTTATATATCTAAAGCTCTTATAATAGACGCCGTAATAGTAGACAACCGCGCCGATACCGATATAGCGTAGGCCTTAGACGAGATCACGCTTAGGGCCGAGTTAGATCGAATTCGGGAGGTATAGGCAGCCGCTATAAAGCGCGTCCGAGCAGTAGACGCGATAAAGTAGGAAGCAATTGTAAGGTTAATAGACGTTGTCTTGTCTCTTATAGAACGGCTAAATTAGATACCGCCGACCGCCTCCGCCCTTAATGCAACCCTAGGTCCGTCGATAATACCACCTAACGTAGGGACGGAGCTCTTACCGAGGACCCTGTTAAACCGGAAACTACTCCCGTCGCTAAGTAAGGTCGACGGCTAGCGGCGCTACTACGCCGCGTGGTTACACTAGATAAAGGAGAAATACGAGTTAGACTAAGGCTTCTTCCTAACTAACCGGGAGATCTTTTATTTAATCTACGTATGCCTAGACATATTACCCTAGTAGACTATAGCGACCTTCTATAGCTAGGGCGATGTGCACTAGTACGACCCGGTGAAATTCCTAGAATACCTCGATAGCGTATACCTTAACGTAGACCTTTAGCTACGAGCTGCGACGGCCTTATGCACTATAAAGTAGGGCGACTACTAGACCTTTGCCACCTTTATGCCTAAGTTCGAATAGAAGCTAGTAGAAGCCGGCGGCAGCTCGTAGGAGCCTAAGGTAAAGATTATCTTCCTTAAGGGCACTTTAAACTTACGCCTCCGCATAGCCCTAGTGATAGTAGAGCTGCCGAGGGATAGCTTCTATAAGTTCTATATAAAGGTAGCTTAGATCGCGGCTAAAATTAAGCGCCTGTATAGCGCCCCTACCTAGAGGAGCGGCCGCGGCCGTAGTTATTTAGTTATAGAAGGAAACGGCCGAGATGCCGAGGGCGATACTACGATAACGGGAGTTAGAGGGGTTAGTGCCCCCCGTAGTAGCGGTGCCGTCCGGGGCGGTAGAGGCCGAGGCAGGGGAAAGTCCTCGTTAGGATCGGGAGCCTACTAAGTGTGCGCTAAGACCGGCCACTAGGCGTTTAAGTGTCTAGATAAGAAAGGTAGAGGCCTTTAATAGACGCCTCTAAGGGTCTAAGGCATATAGCCGTAGGGCGAAGTTATCGGGGAGGTAGATAATAGTAACGACTCGGGAAACAAGTAACCCCCTAGTAAAGTTAGGCTAGGAGGGTAGACGAAGCGGTCTAGCGGGAGTAGTAGAGGGCGAAGGGCTATATAACGATAAAGCCTGTATCGATACCTATTAAGATAGATAAGGTAAACGACTTTCGCGCCCTTATCGACTCGGGCTATAATTGCTACGCTATAGTCGACCTTAACGTCGTAAAACGGCTTAGGTTAAAGTATGTAGAGAAGAAGGAGAGGGCATTACTGCCCTTCTCGGACGATATAAAGCCTATGCGCTCTAAAGGTATAGTTTACTTCGATATAGACATTAACGGCATTAAGGAGCGTATCTTCGCTTATATCGTTTAGGGCCTTAGCTAGGACGTATTCTTAGGCCGCCTTTAGATAAGAAAGAACTACGTTACCTATATCGCAAAGAATAACATAATCTAGCATAGGAAGGCCGATGTTTAGATTCGATTATTAGGCTAGGCTAAGCCGGCCCGGATCTAGCGCCTAAAATGCGCGAAGCTAGTCTCGGCGTCGGTGTTCGCCGCCGAGATAAGACGGCTTAAGCGGCGATAAGGAGATATAGGCGTAGTAAAGGCGATCTTATTAAAGGAGATTAAATAGGCGTTAGAGCCGAAGAAGCCGGTTAACCCGGCGGACTATATCCCGGCGGACTTACTTTAGAACTTCCCTAACCTCTTTGCGCTAGATAAGTCTATAATACTGCCGCTATTCCGGCCGGGGGTAGACTATAAGATCTATTTAGAGCTAACCTTAGAGGGCGGCGAGCTACGGCTGCCTTAGGGCCTATTGTATAATATATCGAGAGAGGAGTTGCTAATCCTAAAGAAGACGTTAATAGACCTCCTCGACTATGGATTTATCTAAGCTAGTAGCTCGGCGGCAGCGGCGCTAGTATTGTTCGTAAAGAAGCCTAATAAGGGCATTCGGTTCTACTACAACTACCGGGCCCTTAATAAGATTATAAAGCGGGATCGGTACGCGCCGCTATTAATCGCCGAGACGCTTAATAACTTAGCGAAGGCGAAGTGGTTTACTAAGCTCGACGTCGTCGCGGCGTTCTATAAAATCCGTATCGCCTAAGGCCACGAGTATAAGACCGCCTTTTGCACGCGGCTAGGTCTTTTCGAGTAGAGGGTATGCCCGTTCGGGCTTACCGGGACTTTAGCAACCTTCTAACGGTATCTTAATTCTACGCTCTAGCGGTTCCTCGACGACTTCATTACGGCGTTTATAGATAATATCCTCGTTTACTCCTCTAGGTAGAAAAAGGACTACTAGCAAAAGGTCCGCCTCGTGCTTAAAACGCTTAGCAATATAGGGTTATACTTAGACCCGAAGAAGTATAAGTTCTATATAAAATAGGTAAAATACCTTAGCTTTATCGTAACGGCCGGACGGGGAATTAGTTACGACCCGGATAAGCTTCGTGCTATCTACGAGTAGAAGGCACTAACTAACGTACGGGGCGTATAAAGCTTCCTTAGATTCGCTAACTACTACCGTATCTTTATTCCGCTCTATACGTATATAGCTTAAGCCTTAGATACGTTATATAAGAAGGGGGTATAGTTCCGGTAGGGGGCGGTCGAGGAGTAAGCGTTCCTCCGTCTAAAATAGTTATTCTACGAAGCGCCGGTCCTCGCGCAGTAGGATCCCTCGCTAAAGACGTTCCTTAAGACCGATAGCTCTAGCTTCGCTATAGGTAGCGTGCTAATATAGGTTAGCTATAATAGGATGCGATACGCTATCGGATACTTCTTTAAACGGATAAACTCTGCCGAGTTTAACTACCTAATCTACGATAAAGAGATGCTAGCAATTGTCCGTTGCCTAGCCTTTTAGGGGGCTAAGCTTCGGAACAATCGGCGGTTTACGATCCTTATAGACTACGATAACCTAAAGTATTTTATAATAAAGCGGACGTTAAACAAGCGCTAAAGTCGTTAGGCCTTAGAACTTTTAATCTATAATTTCGTACTAACGTACCGTCCGGGCAGTTAGGCGGTCGTCCTAGATGCATTATCTCGCTGAGAATAGGATAAGCCCTCTAGGTTTAAAAACGCCCGTAAATAAGGACGGGTGGTCTAGCTCTTACCCGATAGGTGTATCTCTAATATAGCACGAGTTCCGGAGGGGGATCCGTCGTGCCGCCTTCGATAGGACGACTCGCTGCGTCCGGACGAGGCCCTATATTCCCCTAATATTAATAATCAACGGCCCTACATAGGGCCTATAGTAGGACGAATCGGAGTACTATAGGCGCTAGAATAAGCGCTAGTATTCCTAGACGACGCTTTATAACGTTAGTAGGAGACGATAGTAGCCTAGGACTATAAGTACTAGGCTGCCTTCGAGGCGGTATAGAAGGGAGAGCGACGCTTCCCGCCGTAGCTTGAGCTTAAGACGTAAATCGCCGAGTGCTCGATCGACCTTAGCAACCGTCTTTGCTTTCGTAACCGCATTTAGGTGCCTAGCGAGGATAGTATGCTTCGTATTAATATTATCTAATAGATATATAACTCGCGAGCAAACGGCTACCTAAGGAGAGACGGGACGATTATAGTAGTTTCCCGGCAGTTCTTTTAGCTAGGCTAATTATAGGACGTTCGAAGGTTTATCCGGAACTACGACGTATATAGTTAGAGTTATATCTAGCGCTAGATGAAAAAGGGAATACTAAAGCCGCTGCCCGTCCTCGATTAGCTACGGGCATACCTCTCGATAGACTTTATAACAGACTTCCTAAATTCTATAAAAAGCGGCGCCCGGTATCTATAGGTAATCGTCGACTATTTAATAAAAGCGGTAACGTTAGAAGCGATAGAGACTATAAACGCAAAGGCATGCGCCGCGAGGTTCCTCTTAGCGTACTACCGCTTCTACGGCATGCTAAAGTCTATCGTAATAGACCGAGGAAGCAACTAGCTTAAGGAGTTCTAGGTTAAGTTCTATCGACTCTACGATATTAAGCAGAAACTTAGCACTATATACTACCTATAGACTAACGGTAGCCCGGAAAGAGTAAATTAGGAGATCTAGGCCTACCTTCGCGCGTACGTATGCTATATATAGAACGATTAGGAGGACCTACTGCCCGCCGCGCAGCTAGCGATAAATAAGAGAGTATCGTCGACTATAGGGCTAAGTCCGTTCTTCGTAGAATATAGATACGACGTTAATGCCATCTAGCTGCACGACGAGCCGGCACGCGCGACGCTTAACTAACGCGGTGTACGAGACCTTATTGCTAGAATACGGGAGGTAATTGACTTTATGCAAGCTGCGATAATAGCGGCCTAAGTACGATAGGAGGACTTCGCTAATTGCTATCGCTAGCTAGCGGAAAGGTTCTAAGTCGGCGATAAGGCGTGGCTCTATATAGGCAACTACCTCTCGGATAGACCTTGCCTAAAGATTGATTAGATCTACTATAAATACCTAGTAAAGGCAGTCCTCGGTTTATATACTATCGAGCTTAAAGTACCGCGAGGCATATACCTACGCTTCTACGTAGACCTATTGCGGCGCGCCGCCGCGGATCCTCTCCCCGGCTAGGTCTTCTACGACGCCTAGCCGCCGCTAGTTATCGCGCATAAGGGCGGCCGCGAATAGGGCGTAGATGTTATAGCACTAGGTAATAGCTAGATAACCTTATTGTTCTATAAAAAGGAGAAGAACTATAGAGGCTAAGGGCTCGTTTATATATAGGACTATATATCACGTGGCATATTACTATATACTATGTTATGTAATATAGTACTATAATAGTACTCCCCCTCTAAAAACGATTTAGTCCTTAAATCGCTGAGAAATATTATTTTCGCTAGAAATCCGTATATAATAAAGGAATCTTTTATAAGCGGGCCTAATCTAAAGGGCCCGGCTTATCTAGGTTATATCTATAGAAGCGTTAAATAGCTTTAGGGCAACCTCTTAGGTTATCTTTAGGCTACTAGGTCGGTTCTTAGTGATATTTCTATTTAATTAGATAAGTTAGGATCGGGGCTTCGTTATCGTATACGTTAAGGATCTTCTTAAATTCCTATGTTTCTTTAATATTGCCGTCGTTATCGCGTTCCGCGATACGGCTTACGACGTTGCGTCGTTCCTCTCGATTAATCTATGCTTAGCCCGGTATTATATCCGTTGTCTAAAGCCGTACCTTTAACGTATAGAAAGACTTATTAACTTAGATATGCTTTAGGAGGTCGATAACTATAGCGCTACGGTAGACCTCGAGAATAAGATAAGGACCGTCCTATTTATCGTCCTATTTTTTCTTCGGGCGATTAGTAGTTATATTCTCTAATAAAACTATAACTATATTACCGGGTCGGAAGAGAAAGCCTTCGTCCCGCTTTATATTAGCATTATCCTTATATTTCTATTATAAGGCTTATGCGAGAGCTTAAAGCTAAATAAAGATACGGTTAAAACAACTAGCTATTACGTCCGCGTAAAGGAATTCCTTCTTTGCTTATAATAAGAGCGTTAGGAGTTAAGGGCCTATAGGTTTAATGCTAAGACGAGGATTAAAGCCGTAGTTAGCGAAGAACGGAGAAATACCGGTTATTTCGTTTACTTAATTATTCGTTGCGAATTCCGCGAGCGGGAGCTAGTCGACCTAGTTATCTTAGGTAAAGCTAATATAGGCTCGAATATATTTATTTATCGCAGCGTTAACGATTTCGGTTTAACCGTTAGTCTCTAAGTGCTATGCTAAGCTTAGTTTTAACGTTATTCTTAAACGAGTGCTAAGCTATCGCTAAAAATTAGAGATAAACTAAGTGCCTCGGTCGGAGATAATAGTATCGGGTGCTTTATATAAGCGATAGACTACGTAGATAAAGGAGTTAATTAGTTCTTTTATAAAAAGGCCGGTAATAAGGACGAAATATCTTATCTTTGTAAGCTTATTTACTATCGTAAGTATATTCTTATAAGTCTTCCCGTTTCGGGTGTACTTAAGGAGTATTGTGATATAATTAATTAATATATCGGCCTATAGTCGGACCGGTAGAGCGAGGGGTTTTAGGAATCTAAGGGGAGACAAGCGGGGGGTCTTAGTCCGAAGATAGAGAGTATAGTCTTTAACAAACGTAGCGGCGAAGTAAGAAATCCTCGGCTATTAGTATATTCGGTTTAATAGATTAAGGGTTTTTACCTTCCTTAGGTATCCTACTAAGCTACTGCTATAAGATCGATAAACGACTTTAAGGCGGAGATCTAGAGTATCGGGAACGAAGAGCTAGTCGCGGAAAAAGATACGTCTGTTAATTAACTAACATTCGGATATATCGTAACGTAAGAGCTTTCGGATATACTTTAGCTAGCGTTAGGCGTATAGATCCCGGAGTATCGCTACTATATCCCGGGTAAGATTATCTTATTAGTATACTTCTCGGATAAGCTTATTAAGTGATTTACTAGCTGCGTTTAGTCTAAGGGCGGCGACTATATTAAGGTCCTCCTTCGAGGCATAGGAATCGGTTAAAAGTTCTTCTAGGATAGTCGGGTCGACTTTCTCTTTAAGGATAACTACCTAATTTCGATAGAGGAGTCTATCGTCGTCTACGGTAGTTAGTCTATCGCCGGGGAGCCTACTAAGAGCGTCGGGGAGAATTGCCTTATTACCTAAGCGGTATATAATCACGAAGTTAAACTAGGAGAGGAACTTAGCCTAGCGTACTTATCGTTAGTTAAGTTGCTTTATAGATATAAACGTCTAAAGATTCTTATAGTCTATAATAACGTCGAATGCCTCGGTAGTCTTTTAGAGTTCTAAGCGCTATTCCTTAAGCGCTTTAATAATTACTAATAGCTCTTTATTATAGATCTCGTAGTTGCACTTAAGGGTAGTATACTTTAACGAGAAAAACGCAATAGGTTAAAGATATCCGTTATCTCCGGTCTATAAAAGGACTTATCCTAAGGCCTAATTCGAGGCGTTAGTTTTAACAACTGTTTTCTTCGAGTAGTTAAAATAGGCTAAGACCGGGGCAGTAGTAAAAGCAAGTTTAAGGGCCTTAAACGCGGCAGCTTATTCGGGTCCTTAAGACTAACGGGAATCCTTTCGAAGTAGCGTAGTTATCGGGGAGATAACACTAAAGTATCCTTTAATAAAACGACGGTAGAAGTTTATAAACCTAAGAAACTGCTAGAGTTCTTTTACTAAAGTCGGGGTATTCTAAGCCGTAATTATACGTACCTTCTTAAGGTCTATGCTTATACTAGATATCGAAATAATTAATCTAAGGTACTTAGTCTTCGTTATATAAAACTCTAACTTCCCGATGTCGATTTAAAGCCTTACGTTGCCTAAGCGTTAGATAACTATTCGCATATAGTTCTTATATTCCGCCTTAGTCTCTAAAAAGACTAATACGTTATTAAGATATACTATATAAAAGTCATCGAGGGCATTATAAAGCACGTGATTAATATAGTTCTAAAAGGTCGACGGTGCGTTATAAAGGCCGAAGGGGGTAACTAGTATATCGAATAGTCCGAAGCGTGTGATAAATGCTATAAGCCACTTATAACCCTTAGCGATTTAAATACGGTTAAATATAGTAATTACGTATAGCTTCGTATAAAACTTAGCGTTATAGAGAGAATCTAGTGTTTCGCGGATTAAAGGCAGGGGATATCGATTCTTAACTATAACGTAATTTAAACCTTAGTAGTTATAATAAATATAGATACTACCGCCTGGTTTATAAGCGAGGATTAGTAATACCGCGGCTAGAGAAGAAGACTCCTAAATAAAGCCTTTATTAAGCATATCGTTAATCTACTTCTTAATATAGCGGAGTTCTATAGGTAATATAGGCCGATTTCTATAGTACGGAGCTTATTTACTAGGTGTAAGTTCGATCTTATAATCTTAGGGGCGGTATAAGGGGAGCTCGTTCGCATTCTTTAGAAGAAAATAAGGAAGCTTATCCTAGAACTCTTTTAGGAGTTTCTTTAGGATATCTGCCTCTATAACTTCCGGTTTCACTTAGAGGAATTTTTCTACGTCGGCCTCGTTAACCCTCCGAAATAGAGATTCGGAATTAGCTATATCTTAGAGGTTCGTCTAAAGGAAATTATAAAAACGTTTAGGGAAAGCGGCTTAAGCTACCTCTATTATATAGTCCCCGGTAATAACGCGTTAGAAAAAGGTTTCGGATAGTTCTAAGACCTTAACTAGGCCTACTAGGAGTTCGTTAAAGAGTCGTAGATTTTCTCCCTCCTCGACTAGCTTAGCTAATTTAGATATACTAATTCGTATCGCTTAGACACTATCCTATTTATAGAATTAAACGAAGTTAACTACTTATACGCAGCGGATATCGTTTATATCTAAAGGCATTTAATCTTCCTATCGTATACGCCGGCGGGGGCGTTTCGTCCGGCCCTATCGGGCGGGAACGTAGCGACGGCCGGCGGCAAGGCGAATAAAGAGTAGGCGAGCTACTAAAGTAGTCTACGGCGGAGTGGCCTTAAAGGCTTAAGTCTTAAGGGAGTCTAGAGGGCTAATCGGGGATATTAAGCGGGCGGTTTCCTAGGCGAACGGCTATATCCTATATAAGGGATATCGAATCGGTTAGCTAGGGTTTAAAAGGTGCGATACCTACTTAGGTAGATATTCCTTAGTAGACGAGTCTATAGATATATAACTTCTTAGTAGGATAGTCTAGTCTTTTAGAATATCGGTCTCTTCTTACTAAAAGGGAATTTCCGGCACGTCTTCTATTGTTATAAGGACCCCTTATTTCGGAGTAAGCGTCGGGGTTATTTAAATCTCTACGACGTTAGAAAAATATACTTTCCGATATAACTAATGCCCTCTAAGCGCGGGAGTAATAGGAGTCTTAAGCGCTATCCTATCCTCGGCTATTATGCTTAAAGGCAGGCAGTGTCTTATATAGTAATTAAAATCGAAGCGGACTTAAAGAGATTTCTAAAGCATAGTTAGTTCGTATTCCTAAAGCTAAGGGATGCCTAAGATAATCGGGGTAAAAAGTAATAGGTTCGTAACAAAGAAAAGCATAAGTTCTATATGCTTACTAATAGTCATTTAGGCTATAAAGTAGTCCGTTATCTATATTAAAGGTATACCGTCGGCTAGTTAAAGCGGTCGGGGTTTAAGGAGCTTCTTTATAATAACGTTATATTTCCGTACGATAGCGTAAAGATCGGCGAACGCTATAGTAGTATAGCTAGAATCTATAAGGGATAACGTATTAATCTAGTAAGGGGACTAAGGGTTACGCGTAGAAGAGAGACAAGTATAGAGAAGGATTAACTTTTTATTACTATTCGACGAACTAATCCGAAGATCCGTTTTATCTAAGAGCAACGACTTAATCTTCTTATCCTCTCTTATATATAACCCCTAAGAGCGACTTATTCTAAGGGTATATCTTTTAGCAGTAGCCTCGACGCCGGCCGCTCGCCTTATAAATCTATATCCTCTTCCCTAAGGATACGGCCTTATTTATAGTCGGCCGTACGGACGAGCTAGCCCTAGCTATACCCGCCGCCGCGGGCGCCTTAAGTTCCTCGGCTAAAGCTAGGGGAGGGGGCGCCCCGGCCCCGAAACTAAGGACTACCCTAACGTAAAGGTATTAAAAGCGGATTCGCTATCTTAGCCGGGTCGTAAGCCTCCTTCTAGTGTCTAAGCTCTCCGTAGGCTATACAGAGTTTATTATCGATCCTAAATTATCGTTTAGTATCGGAAAGCCGGTCGAGGTCTATAGGGTTACTATATAGGGGTTAGGCTAAGGCGGTTAGGGTAAAGGCAGGTGTAAGCGTCGGCGGGAACTACGAACGGGGGGCGGCCTTCTTCTCGAGCTTTTAACGATAAGTATAGTTAGCGAGATTCTTCGCAAAGATATCTATCTACGCTAACTACTTCTCGTAGTTAGTATCGGGGATCTTAGTCTATATATTTTAACGAGATCGCTTATATCCTTTAATATAAACTTCCGGAGGAGGTCGACTTACTATTCCTTTATCTTCCTTACCTTACGCATATAGGCGTCGAGGTCTACCTTCTAGATCTAATAGTTCTTATCGCTTAAAGGGAAATTATCGAGGATATTCTTAGCGGCTTGCGTTAAGTCTAGAACCTTATACTGCCTGCCTAAAGCTATAAGAAGCGTCGTTATAGTAGGCTATTCCTACTTCTCTCTCTCGGATAGGTTAGCTATAATAGTAGCTATCCTATCTTTAATAAAGTCGTAGGCCCGTTTACTAAGCCTATCGCTAATATAAAGGAGGCGGGCGCTATCTAAGTCGAACTATATGCTATCGCGGAGGAAGATACCCTATATCTTAAGTTCCTAGGCCTCGTACTTACGTTAACGGTCGGAGGTAGACCCCTTTCTAGTAAAGATCGGAGGGTCTACCGTCTTTCGTTTTCTAAACGACTATGCTAGGGTTATCGTCTAGGACTATAATATCTTTATAGTTAAGATCGTAAGGTCCTTAGCCTCGAGAAGTTGCTCCCTCGTAGCTAGGAGCTAATCCTTTATAGCTAGGAGCTAATCTCGTATAGTCACGCGTTCCTTTAGCCTAGCATTTCGGTTAACCTAAGAGGCCTCCGCTACGCGAAGGGAGCGAAGACTCTCCTTAATATATATAAGAATATATCGGGTATCCGGGCTCTAAAGGTTTTCCTAGGTCTCCTACGCATTAGCGACCGGGACTACGTTATCGAACCTCTTAATCGCCTAGGCGATCTAAGGAAATTCACTAATAAACTCCTTAGCAAGGGCCTTTAGACCGTCGCCTATAGCGTTAGAGGCTATAGGTATGTCTACTATAAGGAGGAAGGAGGAGTGTCTAATCTAAGGTGTTTATTAGGGACTATAAAAAATTTCTATAGGCTATATAGGTTTCTATAGGCTAGGGAAAAAATTCTTAAGGGCTTAAGGGAATAATTTCTTAGGGGTTACGCTCGGGTCGCGACGACTAAGGGGATAAGGTAATAGAGCTACTAAGACTGTGTTTATAAAGCTAGGGATCGCGACGGGGCGTAATAGGAGATAGAATAAACTATTATAGCACTAGGTAATAGCTAGATAACCTTATTGTTCTATAAAGAGGAGAAGAACTATAGAGGCTAAGGGCTCGTTTATATATAGGACTATATGTCATATAGTATATCACTATATACTATGTTATGTAATATAGTACTATGATAGTAGAGGAGATCCTCGCAGCGTAGTAGAAAGGGCGAGGCCCCCGCCGAAAGCGCTAGGTGCTTGTTCGATAGCGTAGGTATACCGAGCCGACTTAGGAGCCTTTAGAAGAATTCCGTAATATAGAGGCGCTCGATGACTTCGAAGGGTTATACGGCGACGTGCTTAAGTATAACGGCGACTAAGTATACTTTAGTCGACGAGCCCGTCGCGCTATAGAAGGTGATTAGCTCGCGCGGGGCGGAGCGCCGGTAAGAAAAGTAAGTATAAACGGAGGGCGGGCCTTATGCACGCTTAGTAAAACTACTAGGAGCCCGGCTCTTAGTCGGCCTTAAACTACGGGCCGTTAGAACCACCCGCGATTAGAAAACAATAGTATAGTAACGAGCGACGAGCGACGACGATAAGGTTTACGACAAGGATCGAGGAAGCTAGGAAGCTATGTATATTAGCTATAAAAAACAGGAAGAAGCCGCTACTACCTAACCCTTATTTCCTACTATTTTCCACCTTATGTCGGTTTACTTTCGGGTCGATATAGCGGCACGCGCTAAACGGACGAACTACGAATCGATAAGTTAGCGGCCGGTCTTTTTATTCTTATATAGCGAGTTGCTTACGTATAGGTCGCGCGTTCCCTCGGCGGAGGGGTTAGAGCCGTATATAGATAGGTATTCCGCTAGCGCACGAGCAGCGGGCTCTCTAGCGGCGATAACCTAGGAATAGTTAATACTACCGACACGTCTAGTGATAATAGGGGCGACTTACGGCCCGGCATTGTGTGCCTGTTTTTACGCACGCGTGACAGGCCTACGCGAGAGGGGAGGCTTGCTCTTAGCAAGCCTCCGCCTCCCCGCGGGCTATCCTGCCTATATAGGGCGCGTACGGGACTAGCCTCTTTTCATTAGAGTATATAGGCGGCTTCCTTTTTGATAGGGTCTTACCCGGTGTTAGAGTAGGCGGCGCCGGCGGCGAAGGAGTGCGCGCAGGAGTCGCTATGTTTGTTTTTGTTAGTTAAGAAAAGAAAGAAAAGAGGAAGAGAACCCGGGGGAGGGGCGAGCTTTTATAGCGGTAGGAGGGGCAGAAAAAGCGTTACCCCGCTCGGCGGTAAGGCGGAGCGTAACGTTATTTTTATTAAAGGGGGAGGGGACTAATATTACGGGCTACGCTATAGTACGTACTGCGGCTATGCCGTAGTAGGCGCTTAGGTTAGCCGCTGCGTAGGCCCGGCATTAAGCCGGCTACTAGTACGTATGGCCTAGCAATGCCCTAGACGAGGGCACGGTCGGGCCGATATAGGGCCTATATAGGGGCAAGGCGCACACATAAAACCTACGGGAAGGGCGAGCCACGACGGGCTCTTCTTCCTCTCCTCCTTAGCTTTAGATAGTTAATTGTCTAGCCACGCAGTGTTAAGTTAAACCCTATGCCGGCCCCTTACACCCTTAAAGAGCCCGTAGAGGCATCGTTTAAAGGAGAGCTCGCGAGGCTAAATAAGCTCGGAGCCGCTAACTATATAAAAGAAGTCCGACTTAGTCGGCTACCGCTCCTACCGTATAAGCTAATCTATACACTCGACGAAGCCTAGCTTAAGGGCCTTACGGCCTAACGCGAAGACTATAAATAGAGGTATATTAAGTATATTACGAAGCTTAAAGCGTATATAGAGCTTACGACCTAAGTATATATAACGGTAGACCTAGCCTTAGTAAGGTTCTTTCTAAAGACTTAAGACATCCGTAAGACTATCGTAAAGCTACGTAAGATACTTAGGGTTACGGATAAATACTAAGTAGACTATGCTCGCTTAGACTATCGTAAGGCCTTATAGACAATAAAGCGGATTAACCTAAGCGATTAATACCTTTAATCAAAGCTCGTATATCTTAAAGCCGTCGAATTAGATATCCTAGACATTAAGAGGTCTTAGGGCATAACCGACTTTCTTAACGCCGTTATAATACTAGACTTTAAGTAGGCCCGGCAATAGCTTAATGCGCTTCGCGCGGAATAGCTAAAGAAGAACCTTACTATAACCCTCTAGATCCTTAGCGAGCTATTCTATTATATTAGTTAAGATCGAGCCCGTACCTTTAGTAAGTCCGCGCTGTCTAAGGCGTTTACTACGATATAAGCTCCGCCGGCGACCTTAAGAGCCCGCTAATCCTACGACTGCCTTTACGGTATCGTTAAAGCGCGCTATAGCTAAAAGCCCGCGGACTACGTAGCGTTCTATATTGCCGTTAATAAGGTCTCTTATAGGCCTTAGCTTTTCGTTAGTGCTAACTATATTAAGAAGTGCGAGGAAGCGAAGTCCTTACCTTACTAAAAATAGATAGTAGAGGCTATTAAAGGCATAAAGGGAAAGACCCCTCCTACCTCGTCTAAGACGACGCCTACTATATAGGGTGCTTAGGCATATATAGTAATAGACTCGAGGTTCGTATGTAGTAAGGCGAGCTCCGCTCCGACCTAGGCTAGCTTTAGCACCTTCGGCTCGCCCGATAGCTTTATCTCCTCCGTCTTTAGCAACTAGCGCTATAAGCACCCGCTAATTAAATCGACTCTATTCGACTGCTACGTAAGCACCTATATTATTAATAAGCTCGAGCTTTTTAATAGTAATTTTATCGCCGCTATAAAGACCGATATTATGCTTATAGGCGATACCGCCCTTACGGTGCTATATCGTAGGACCCGTACGATAAAGAACCTACTCTATAGACCGGATAGCCTTAATACGCGAGATCTCGTCCTTAAGGACACCGCCTACGTCCCTAGCTTTTATACTAATATTATTAGCGGGGAGACGCTTAAGGTAAGCGGCTTTTAGATCTATAGCTGCGATAATACGATCTAAGTTAGCCCTATAGAGAATAATAACGTAGTTATATATATCGAGAGTAAGTACGGGCTTTTAATAGCTAAATTAAAGTCCTCTTACTCTTACTTTACCTTGCCTTACGCTCCTATATGCTTATTCTTAGTAGTATAAGACGCCGTCCTAAGATACCTTAGGCGCTATATCGCCGTATCTAAGAACCTACGCTTACTAAGGGTAGATACCGTAAAGCTTTAGCATCTAAGGGCCGGGTACTTAAGCCCTTAAGTGCTTAAGCAATTAGTCTTTTAGGCACGCGGTATGCGAATTAAAGGGCCTATAACGGTTAAGTGCTTAGGCTACGCTTAAGGAAAAGCGCATAAGTAGATTTCTCGTAGAGAGCCTGCTAACCGCTCGCGGTAGCCCTTTTTCCGTATCTTTATTAATATCTTTAACATCGAACTCGGCTATAACGGCCACCGATATATCCTATTACTCTCTAACAAATATAGCGGGATAATATTCTTATAGAGCATAACGCGGAAAACGGAATCGGACGACTTAATCCGTAACTTTAAGGCCTTAGTCCGCTACTATATAGGCGCGGTGATTTATAAGATTAAGATAGATAATAAGAGAGCTTTAGTTAGCCTCCTAAAGTAGAGAAATTCGCCTTTTTAAGATTAGGCTAAGCGGGAGGGCATTAAGCTTAAGCTCCCGCCGTTATATATAAAAGAGCCTATAGGCGGCGCGGAAAGACTAGGAGGCGTAATCTAATAACGCCTCCGCTCTATTATAAGGAAGCTACTATACAACCTTTAGCCGAAGATATACTAAACGCTCGTTTGTATATATAACATCCTGCCGAGATACCGCAACTAGTAGAGAACTCCTAAGGAGACTATCGATAGGTAGTTTAACTAGCACCTCCGCTAGTACGGTAGGATCGGCGCTACGGCGTATAGGGACGTAGACTTCCGCCCTAATTAGAACGGCATATATGCCTACAGCTGCCGCGCTTACCCCTTATATAAGGATATAAAGGCTTACCTCTATAAGAGAGCCTTTAAGGTCTTCCCTTAGGCGTATATAGGTTACCTCGTCGGCTACTAAGCTAGTAACCTATTCCGCGTTTAGGTTCCTTAACTTACCTAAGTTATTATTACCTAAGATATAATTTTTAATAAGCTCTATTACTTTAATCCTTAGACCGAGGATCTATAAATGCCTATCTAAGAATACGCCCTTTTCGCTAAGTCGATCGAATTGCCGATCTAATACGATTAGAATGCTATACTTAAGGATCTTTTGTAGGAATTTAACGATTATATCTTAGGAATTAAGCCCGACGATTCAACCTCGGGGGTAGAGGGTAGGGCATCGCTATCGCCGTCGCTAGCCGCTTTAGAAGCGGCTCCGACTCCGAAAGATGCCTCGCCTACCCTTAAAGGACTTCTTACGCCGGAACGAACGCTTAACCCGACGGGGTTAAGCCCGTTGCCCGCACTAAGATTACCCCTTAGTAACGAGGATATAGATATACCCCTCGTCCCGGCGCCCTAAGAGCTAGGCGCACAGCCGAAGCCCTAGCTTAGGCGAACCTCCTCGACATCTAGAGCTATTACCCCCGCTTATTAGGAGACCTAGCTTACGACCTAGCAGCCGCCTATACTTACGTATAAGATAGGCCTATAAAGCACGTAGTAACCTATCGACCGAACGGATCCCGGTCACGATATTACAGCTCTATTAGTATCGATATAGACGAGTAACGCCGAGGGCCTTAAAGCGGGCCTATTAGGCATATAACTAAATGCGAGGTTACGACGACCTCGCCGGATATAGAAGGAGCTTTACGGTATAAAAGCTATAAGATAGAGCTCCCGAGCGAATAAAGGGATAAGGAGAGATAATATCTTTACTACTCTACTTCCGGAGGCCTTCTATCTATAGGGGGACCTTATAACTTTTCATTTAGTATTCGCCGCCGTAGTCTCGTAGGAAGCTTATAAGCATTATCGTAACGACTTATTCCGCTTGCCTAAGCGCTACTAAGACCTTAACTACTACCCGTACGGTAAGGAGTTTAAAGAGGGATATCGTAAAGGGCTTTAAGACCTCCTCCGTTATCGATATTTTATAAGCCATTGTATTACGTCTACGGTCGGGATGTATCTTACTTTTGTTTAGCCTAGTTAGTATAATAGTAATATTAATAGTTATAAGCCCGGGAGCGACGTCTATTTTGCTAGGACCTAGCTGTAACTTCTACTACTATTAACATTCTTTCTTTAAACCCCGCGTTAATTCGTTATTTTTTCGCTACTTTCGCTATAAGACGCTACTTTCGCTACTTTCGCTACTTTCGCTACTTTCGGGCCCGATCGCACTTTTAGCGGCTGCGCGCTACCCCCGCTTATGCTTCGATATATTAATTAATCTAAATACATAAGTCGGCACGGCACCTTACGGCATTCGGCACGGCACGGCACGGTATATTCGGCGGCGGCGATTAACACTACGGCTTATTTAGCACGGTCGGGCAGGCTACTATATACGTAGGGGGGTATATCGATATTTTATTTAAGCTATTATATTACGTCTACGGTTAGGATATATCTTACTTTTGCTTAGTTAGTATAATAGTTAATATTAATAGTTATAAGCCTAAGAGCGAAGTCTATTTTACTAAGACCTAGCTATAACTTCTACTGCTATTAATATTCTTTCTTTAAACCTTACGTTAATTCGTTATTTTTTCGCTACTTTCGCTATAAGACGCTATAAACGCTATAAGACGCTATATTCGCTACTTTAGGCTTAGTCGTACTTTTAGCGGCTATACGCTACCCTTATGCCTTCGATCCGGTATATTATATATTATAACTTTAGCGGCGTATTTACGCTAAGGCACCTTACGGCATTCGGTATAGTACGGTACGGCACGGTATATTCGGCGGCGATTAATACTACGGCTTATTTAGTATAGTCGGGCAGGCTACTATATATATAAGGGGGTATATCGACATTTTATAAGCTATTATATTACGTCTACGGTCGGGATATATCTTACTTTTGCCTAGTTAGTATAATAGTTTATAAAATATCGATATACCCCCTTACGTATATAGTAGCCTACCCGACCGTGTTAAATAAGCCGTAGTATTAATCGCCGCCGAATATGCCGTGCCGTACTATGCCGTGCCGAATGCCGTAAGGTGCCTTAGCGCAAATACGCCGCCGAAGTTATAATATATAATATACCGGATCGAAAGCGTAAGGGTAGCACGTAGCCGCTAAAAGTGCGACTAGGCTTAAAGTAGCGAATATAGCGTCTTATAGCGTTTATAGCGTCTTATAGCAAAAGTAGCGAAAAAATAATAAATTAACGTAGGGTTTAAAGAAAGAATATTAATAGTAGTAGAAGTTATAGCTAGGTCTTAGTAAAATAGACTTCGCTCTTAGGCTTATAACTATTAATATTAACTATTATACTAACTAAGCAAAAGTAAGATATATCCCGACCGTAGACGTAATATAATAGCTTAAATAAAATATCGATATAGTATAATAGTAATATTAACATCCGTAGAGGCATATAGCGCCTCCTTTCGCGAGAACGTGCTAAAGGAACCCTAATTCCGCTTAAATAGGTATTCCTCTATAAGTTTAACGAGGATAGGTACTTTATACGTTATAAAGCTCGCATTTATATACGCGGAGACCTTTAGGGCGACTAAGGCGACGAAAAGACCTACGCTATAACCCTCGCTATTAAGACCTTTAAGACCGTAATCTCTATAGTAGCAAAGTGTAACCTTAACGTCCGATAACTTAATATCCCTAACGCGTTCCTTAATACTAATATTAATAAAAAGAGGCCGGTGTATGTAGAGCTCTTAAAGGGCTACGTAAAGCTTAGATTCCTTAAGCCGGATAAGAATCCCGCGATAGTCGCCGAGCTCGATAAAGCCCTCTATAGACTTTGCGAATCCCCTCTCCTTTAGTACAACGAGATCTACTAAGCGCTTAAAGAATAAGGCTTAATCCGCATTAGGGAGGAGCCTTATGTCTTTATAGACGGGAAGGTCCTTATGCTAGTATACGTTAATAATATCCTTATCTTAAGCCTAAAGGACTACTCTATAGACGACCTTATCGCCTTCCTTTATAGCAAATACGAGGTCCGCGAGGAAGCCTTTAGATAGTATCTCGGGATCCGCGTTATTAAGGACCGATAGCTCCGCCGAATCTACCTATACTAAAACGCCTATATCGAGAAGATCGCACGCAAATTCGGCCTTAATAACATAGGGAAGGCGCCGGCAATCCCTATACCGACCTAATAGCTTATTAAGAATACGGAACAAGCCTCTTTATGCGAGATTAAGGACTTTTAAGAACGCGTAGGCTCTATTATATACATAGCGGTTATAGTAAGGCTAGACGTAGCCCTCGTAGCTTCGCAGCTCTTATAGTTCCTAACGAACCCTATAGCTGAATACCTTAAGGCGGCTAATTAATATATCTGCTACCTCTACGCGATAAGGTTCCTCGCGATTATATTCGACGGACTCGCTTAAGGCGAAGCCTTTATTATCGCGACTAACACCTTATTCGCCGACGACCCTAAGATGCGCCGATCGTCGTAAGGCTATATTATCATACTCTACGGCGGCCTAGTCGTATAGAAGGCAAGCTTATAGGATATAGTTATAACCTCTACTACCGAGGTAAAGCTCCTCGGGCTAAAGCGTACCGCTAAGGAGGGATACGCGCTCGCTAGGCTGCTTCGCGATATCTCGCACGACCTTAGGCCCTTAAAGATATACTATAACAACCTCTAATCCATCCGCCTTATAGTCGAGGAAGGACGTATCTCTATAAAGCTGCGTTACGTTAACATCTAGAATATATAGCTTAAATAGAAATATAGACGGGGTCGCTTTACGGTTAAATATATCTCTACGGCCGAGATGCCGGCCGACGGTCTAACGAAGGTGCTACCGCCGGCTAAATTTAAGAAGTTTAAGGCGCTACTAAGCCTAAGGGATATACGGGGGCGAATATAGGCAAGGACGGAGGACTAAAGGCATTAACACTAAGAACGGACGCTTCTACACCATATAGGGCGCTCGCGATAGCTTCTTCTTATAGCGTTAAATTGATTACTTAATGCTAGGGGGTGTGTCGCATCGGAGCGGCGCTTATAAAAGCCGGTTAGATATAGCTCGGTACCCGAGCAAGCTACCGTATCCACTTTGCCGCCTATTTAAGCAGGCACGTAAGACAGCTAGCCCCGTGCCTATACTAGACTAAAACAATAGACTTTTCCGACCTTAATTATATACGTGCCTAATTGACCACCCGACCGCGCCTACGGCTACGGCCCCTTTTAGGTAGATACGATAATAAGGCTACGTATACTGCCTATACACGCGACCCTACGGTCGAGGAAGACATTGCTTAGGCATACGAGCTTATATAGTAGCACGAGGCCCCTAATGCGAGACGATATATTGCAAGCCTTAAGGCAGCTCGTGCCTATACCCGCTCCTACCTATAAGAGCGGAAGGGGCTAATACGCGTATACGCACCCGGAGATTAGGTATTATACGTATAGTAACGCATAAAGAAGCAGGAGCCGTATTATAACGGCCCTTAGGCAATTATAGTAGCCTACCCTAGCAACGCTTACTCTTTAGCGTCCCCCGGTAGCTATACGTTGCCTAGCCTTTATAATAGCATAAATCTCTTCCCTGCCTATAGTTATAATAGGCACCCTATGCGCAGCTTATAGTACGGCAGCCGTATAATACTATAGCGTGACCGCGAGCGCCTCGATCGGCTATAGCTTTATAATTAGGCTAGCTAACCTTAAGGTCCTACCCAGCTTCGCGTGTCTCGCAATAGCGAGTAGACTAGCAGTATATAGCTAAGAAAGGAGTATAAGAGGAAGATAATTTATTAGAAAGGCATACCGCTCGCGTAGTATAGGAGTTTTTATTATTTTTATTACTTATTCTATATTACTTATGATAATGCGTTATTTTCTAATTAGGTTATATTAATTGCCTTATAAGCAGCGGACTGTATATTTAAAAGGAAGGGGATATTAAGGATCTTATTAGTATAGACTATTAGTTAGCGTACTACATAGGGTTTTCACTAAAAACCCAGCGCGCCTATAACCTCTAGATAATTAATTAATATATAGAATATAACCTTAACGTCGCTTCCTTACAACCACGCAACGCGAAGCCACGAGGTCTTTATACAGCTATTCTAAGGACTAAAAGCCTTATTAGTCTTACGTTATACTAGGGACAGTTGTCTAACCCGGGGCTAGAGCCGGGCCTAGGGCCGGGCTTAGGGCTATAGCCGGGCATATAGTCGCTAGTATAAACGCAACGATCGTGCCTTAATTAAATATTTGGTTTATATACTCCTTAGCAGGCTATTATAGTAGTTCGGAAATCGTCTGCATTTTAAGGAATTGCTTATTAAAGCCCTAATTCTCTAGGCCGGTATAAATCGTACGTTTGTTAAAGAGCTTCTATAAGGCACGTTTATAGCTCTAGTATACCTTATCCTATATCTATTAAAGCTATCCTTAAAAATGTTTATAGAAGAAGGCAAAGGCTTTATAGCCTGAGTTGTCTTTATCGTATATATACTTATAGCGGAACCTAATAATTTAGGTAGTAGCCTCTACTTTACTTAGGCTCTTAAGATTAAGTCATCGTTATATATCCTAGATATCTATATAGGTATACTAATAGTCGTTTTCTAGGATAAGGGTAATCTTTAATAGCTTATCGCGCCTCGTATTGTCTATAGGAGAGGGGCTTAATAAAGTCATAATATTATATATAATAGTCTTTATATAGGAATAAGGGATAAGGGATACGTACGAGATAGTTATAGCTACGTAATCCACGTAATCACGTGTGTGCAACGAGGCTATATCTCTACGAGACCTTCCCCTCCTTCTTAGCTAAGACATATAGAATATAATAACTACCTCGTTTACCTAAAAGATCGACCCTAGAGCCTATCTAATACTAATTAGTGATTAACTCGGCTTAATTATAGATTAGCAAGGATAGAAGAGATAAGATATATAATCCTCGGGATAGCTCGTATAGTAAACCTATTCTACGACCTCTACGAGGATCTTATGCTAAGCGAGTCCGCTAACGTTCCTGCCCTTTTAAGGAGAACGTAATATCGTAGATTCTAGCTTTATCTACAGTCTCGGCCTATAAACTAGAGAAAGAGACGAAGGAGCTATATTAAATAAATAACATACTAGAAAGGCCGCCGCCCGCCTCCTAATAAGACTATCGTAAAGAACCTTACGACCGACAACCTCGACTCCTTTACTAGCTAGTTCGAGCAACTAATGCCGCTAACGCGGCATATACCCTATTAACCGCTAAAGAGCTCGCGTTCCCGTAAGAAAGCTCTTCTAATAGCGCACTAGATAAGCACGAGCCCGACTCTCGTCGGACTACTCGTCCTTTAAAAAGCCCGCCGCCTGCTTCCGATAAGCATCGCGAAGAATCTCGCGACCCGGCATACATACACACACACAGTCCGCTTACTGCTTTAAGCCCGGCCTACTAGGTTATTCTTTACTATTTAAAGAACTGCCACACCGAGAATATAGTCCGCTTACTATCTTAAGCTAAGAAAACACAAAAGTCGCTAGTTGCTTGCTTTAACAACTAAGTCAACTATAAGCCCACACGCTGCTTTAAGCCCGTACGATGATTTAAGCCCGCCGCCTTCTAAAGAGCTCTAGAGGCGCAAATACGGCATTATTAAGGACTTTAACGGCACGCGATTTAACAGCCCTCGTTAGAGACTTTAATAGCCCTCGTTAAGGACTTTAACGCCGCCGCCGCAAGCAGCAGCCTATAGCCAATCGTTGCATTACTAGCCCTTTTTTTCCTAACGCTCTTTACCTTAAATTCGCATTGCTTTTCCCCTCGAATTCGCCCTATTTTCTGCTCTTTTCTATATCTTTAGCAACGCTCTTAGCAATGCTCTTTTTAACGCTAGCGACCTTACAATATCACTTACAACGCACGAACGCCCCTTGTAATACGATTTACAACGCCCGTTGTAATACTAACGCTCTTGCAACGCCCTTTATAACACAAACGCCCCTTACAATACGATTTGCAACGCCCGTTATAATACTAACGCTTTTACAACGCCCTTTACAACACTAACGCTCTTACAACGCCCTTTATAGAGCCTATCTAACACTTTACGTGTTTATCGGCGTAAGGGATTTCTTACGAAGTTGTCTTTTACGTTAAAGACGCACTATAGGTTAACGTTACTCTTCTTCTACCTAAAAGTAAGACGGGATTAATAGATAGCTTAGGAGATCTCGAAATAGCGTTAACGCAGTAACGTTATAGATAAGAGAGCTCGTTTTAAGCATAAAGATAACCTTCTCTAAGTATTCCCTCGTAGGGTATTTTATACCTTTAATAGTTATAGATATTATCTCTTCTACCTCGCTATCTATAATTAACTAAGTTAACTACTAATTAGTATTAGTAAGCCTCTAGGCTAACCTTATAGGGTAAACGTATATATATATATTAGGTTATATTGCTAGCTATATAAGGGGAAGCTATCGCCGTAATATAGCCTTCCCGGATAATATATAAGAGTATTGCTATTTGTGTAGTAATAATTTGTATAGTAAATCTACTTTTTCGGCGCGCACCCCGCGCGCCTATGTCCCGCCACTAAATTTCCGTAGAGGTATATAGCAATTAAGAGGGCCGCGTAAATCGTGCCTAGCCTTAATTCAATCAATTCAATTGCGTGCCCTACTACGTGCCCTCTGCTGCGTGCCCTCTGCTGCGTGCCCTCTGCTGCGTGCCCTCTGCTGCGTGCCCTCTGCTGCGTGCCCTCTGCTGCGTGCCCTCTGCTGCGTGCCCTCTGCTGCGTGCCCTCTGCTGCGTGCCCTCTGCTGCGTGCCCTCTGCTGCGTGCCCTCTGCTGCGTGCCCTCTGCTGCGTGCCCTCTGCTGCGTGCCCTCTGCTGCGTGCCCTCTGCTGCGTGCGCGGCTCCTTGATGTATGCTTCGTGCCCGGCTCCCGGCTGCGTGCCTTACTGCGTGCCCTGCTGCGTGCCCTGCTGCGTGCCCTTTGCTGCATGCCCTCTGCTGTGTGTGCGGCTCCTTAATGTATGCTTCGTGCCCGGCTGCGTGCCCTCTACTGCGTGCCCTGCTGCGTGCTCTGCTGCGTGCGCGGCTCCTTGATGTATGCTTCGTGCCCGGCTCCCGGCTGCATGCCCTACTGCGTGCCCTGCTGCGTGCTCTGCTGCGTGCCCTGCTGCGTGCCCTCTACTGCTTGCCCGGCTGCGTGCCCTGCTGTGCTGTTAAGTTTGCGGCATAGTGTTTTTCGCACGATTTGCACGGCTCTCTTAATTGCCATGTACCTACACTAGATTTTAGTGGCGGGATAGGCGCGCGGGGTGCGCGCCGAAATTGTAGAGACAATCCTAATTTACTATACAAATAGCAATTCTCTACTATATAAATAGCAATACTTATATATAATCCCTAGGGTTACGTATATATACGATAATAACGTCGCACGTAGCTACGTAGCTAGCTATTCCTATAGTATCTATAATAAAAATTTAATGATTTATGTTTATATTAAAATACTCTATATTAATACTATAAGTCGCGACTAAGATTACGTGGCGAACCTTAGGGGTGGCGGACCCCTGGTTGATTACGTTCTACCGTAGTCATTTAACAAATCGAGCCGGAATTTTCGTCTAGGGAAGTAAGGCCCCCGTATATTTTAGCACCACTAAGTTTGTATGCGTAAGGTACTAAGCTCACCCGCCCCTGCCACGATAATTTCGAAATCGCGAGGCGGTGGGTGGAACCTAGGACTTTCTGTGTATAAATTTGGTGGCGCTAAAACGTGTGGGGGCCCCACTTCCCCAGACGAAAATTCCGGCTCGATTTGTTGAATTACTACGGTAATCTTTTAAGGAAAGCGCTGTATGTACATACACTATCCGTAATAAGATAGGCTTTGTGGCTTCTCGTGGCTTGATTTGGCCGGATTTGTCCCGTCCAGCTCCGGCCTCAATTGAACCTAACCGCACCTCACCGCACCTCACCCACCCCCATCTCGTCGCGTTCTCTCCCTTCTCTCCCTTCTCTCTCTTACACCCTTTGGGCGAATCATCCATTGCGCATCAGACAGAGGTCGCTGCTGAACTGCCCAAGTAGTATCCAGCGCGCCCTCGGGCAGCGACGCCCTGGCGCGGGCCTGTCGCCGCGTCAATCAAGCAAGCAGCAACCCGACCGACAGCCCAGCACCATGGCCCCCGAATCCGAGCAGACCATCAAGGTCGCTTCCAAAAAGGATGCAAATACCGGCTCCATCAAGCTTAAGAAGCCGCCCCCCAAGCACAGCAAGCCTGGAAACTGGAGGGATGGCAGCGTCGTCGAAGGTGCGTCGTCCGAGCCATCGTCACAACAGTCGCCGGTCCCGCTGACCCCAGTGCCCATGCGACAGACGATAAGAAGAGGATGGTCGCCTCCCCGTCCGCCTCTGTCGCCTCACCCGGTCCCGTCGTCAATCAGCTCGACGACATAGCCCGAGAGACGTTCGCGACAGGACGTCCCCTCGAGGACAGCCCCGACCTGCAGCAGTGCAAGCATTGTAGGAAGAGCGTTCTCAAGACGGCCGCAAAAGCCCACATCGCGCAATGTCTCAGACTAAAGAAGGAAAAGGCACAGCGGAAAAAAGAGGCGCGAGAGGCCAGAGAAAGGGCCAAGGAGGCCGCCAGGGAAGAGGAAGCGCGCAAGGCAGGTGAGGAGAATGGGGAAGCCAAGGGCGAGGTTGACAGCGATGACGATGACAAACCAAAGGGCAGTGTCGGCGGCAAAAAGGCCGCCGGCAAGAAGCCCGAGGACGACAAGAAGGGCAAGAAGCGGAAAGCAGACGGCGACCTCGACAAGGCCCCCAAGGCCAAGAAGAAGAAGGATGAACCCAAGGCCAAAGTACCCAAGCCAAGAGGTCAACCTTCCCGCCGCTTCGTCTTGCCACAACCAGCGCTGACCTGAACCGGTTTAGGGCCCGTCGATGTCGAGCGGCAATGCGGTGTCATCCTGGCCAACGGCCAGCCATGCGCCCGGTCTTTGACGTGCAAAAGCCACTCCATGGGGGCCAAGCGTGCCGTCGCCGGAAGATCGCTCCCCTACGACATGCTCCTCGCAGCATACCAAAAGAAGAACCAGGCCAAGCAGCAGAGTAAGACTAACTTGATGCTCCCCCCCACCATTTTATGGCTTGTGGGCCGGCTGACGATGCATCGTCATCACACCTTGCAGAAGCTGCTTTGGATGCGAATGCGCCTGTGGAGGACGAAGACGAAGTCAACAACGGACCCGTCGACTCTGACGAGGAGACTGGCGCTGTCATGGGTGCGCTGGCGCATTGGAACCCTCAGCCACTACTCCCACAACCCATTTTCGCCCCGATCAAGCGCCAGTACCAACTAGCCAGGCTACACGAGCAACTGCAGATGGCTACCAACGGTGGTCGCACCAACATCTTCCAGGTGGTGGGTTGGGCTACGGAGCGCGAAGGCCTCCAGACGGGCATCTGAGCACACTGGAAGGGGTGGACGCGCCAGGCGAGCCGGACTTGGGCACCGTGGTGGTGCCGGGGTCGGCGCGGTCGTTGAGTTTTGGTATCAATGCTGCGCCGCAACGCAGGTCGTCGGTCACAAGTCGCGGATGACCTCTCTATACTTGATTGTTTTTTGGCGCATGTTGGCATATGAAATGCTGTATGGCTCGCGGAGGTGTCTTGACACGCACAAGCGCAGGGCGTTGGCGGTTTGTTTGAATTACCAAGGCACGAACATGTCGAGATGTCGAGCGGGCACGCGTCGCGACACCGTGTTCGACTAGATGTACATATATGAAGTGATGTGTTGAAAGGCTAGGGCGAGAGTAAAGAGGCAAAAAGGCATATGTGTGTAGGTATTAGTGGGGGAAGAAGCTAGGTGCGTCCTTAAATAGGCGTAGGCTGCTGACTAAGAGGGCTGCACTAGGCAGATCTTAATATCGTAGTCTTAGGCAATGCACATGGGCGTGGGCGAATGAGGTGCTGAGATCGATGCTATCAAGAGCTATAGAGGAGGAAAGAGGGAAGGAAGCTAGCTAGCTGTGCGAGAGGGTAGCCCTAATGGCTGCCCCTCGCATAAGGCTGACTAATGGTAGGGACACCCACCACAACACCTCCCCTTAGCCGAATAGCCTAATAAGGCTAACAATAACACGGCTTAAAGCTGCATTCTATAGCCTTTTCCTCTATAATTCATCGGTCGCTTATTCGTAGGGCTTTCTGCCCTTCTAATTGCCTAACTAGGCTTCTATCCCTAAATGCTTTCCTAATCGGGAAATCTATTATTAAACGTGGCGTTATAGCTTAAGCTAATGCTTAAACTTCTCGTAGCCTATACGCAAAAGCGGCTTTATTAAGCCGTTAGTAATTATCTTATTAGTACGGACCTAATAAAGCTAAAAATAGCCTATCGCCGTGCGCTAAACGATCTACTTAAAATAGCGATTAATATACCTTATACGCCCTGCATTCGCCTTATTAAGAATAGCTAATCTCGTATTCTAACTATCGGTATATATAATTATTAGCGTAGGTTGCGGATAGCCTATATCGTATAGCAGTTTCGCTTGCTATATAGCTGCTATGCTAGCCGGCGTAAGGTTAATAAATTCTGCCTCTATAGACGAGGTTATTACTAACGTTTGCCGCTTCGACCGCTAAAAGATCGGTCTATCGGCTAAAAAGACTATATACCCGGCTGTAGAGCATTGGGTTCGAAGGTCGTTAGCAAAAGAGGCGTCGGCGTAGACGCGTAGCTTTAGATCGTTAGTCGAATAACAACCGCTAAGAACGATGCCTAAGGTTAAAGATCCCTTAAGATAACGCAATAAGTGCTTTAGAATAGCTATATACGTTATAGTCGGGTTATAATTTGCCTCCGATAACTTATTCACTATATATAATAAGTCTAGCCTAGTCCCTATTGCTAGCTAATTTAGGCTGCCGGTCCTTCGGAGCTACTGCTTAGAGGGCATTACTAACTATTATTGTCTATCGAACGCTAGGCAGTCGGGTTCTCGACATTTAGGTAATAGCAATCAAAAAGGGAAGAGAGGCTCTAAGGCTTAAACAGCCTGCACAAAGGGATTAGAAGCTGCAAAAGGATGCAAAACACTAAGAATAATAGCTCTTGTCTTTTCCAATAAGGAGGGCTAACTAGTCTCTATATATAGGGAAATCCCTCGGACGAAAACAGTCGCGTAGACCTAAGGAAAAGAGGTAAAAGAAAGAGTCGGACGGAGTCGCCGGTCGAAAGCGCCGGTCGTAAACAATAAATTGCATCCGTACGATAAATAGTTATACAGTTAGTAAATAAATAAGCAGCCTAGTAGAAGACTAGTGAATTCTATAGTAAATTCTACGGTAGAAGCCGTGGCTATATAAAGGAATTCTACGGTAGAAGCCGTAGAAGAAAATTAGAATTCTATAGTAAAAGACCGTAGAAGGGAAGAGATTTTATAGGTAAAGTTTATATAAATAACCGTAAAATCACCGTAAACCTACGGTAAAATATAACCGAAGAAAAGTAGGTAAATACGCCCGTAGAAGTACGGGGTAATGCCTATAGAAGCCCGTGGAATTCTATAGCGGAATCTAAGGAAGAACCGGGGATTTCCCGGTGGAAAGCAAATAGGGAAGACGGTAATATTAATATACCCCCCTAGCTAGAAGGGAACAACTTCCGGCTAGTTAGAATTATCATCGACTTCTTCTTAAATTCTAAAAGAAATATCCGTAAGTCGAAGCTAGTAAAGGAACGTTTAGAAACGTTATCGTAGAAGCAATTTAGTCAATCTATCCGCAACTATCTGGTTAGAAGGGATGTATTTAATATTAAAAGTGTTGCGTAAGAATTCCTATCGGTAGGAATAGGAAAGGAATAATCGAAATTAGTTCTTTCGCGGTGGAAGAGACTATAAGAAGGTTGGCTTTAGTAGAGGACGTAGTAACCGGGGAATGTTCCCGGGCACTCTACGCGATTGGAAAGTTAAAAAGGCTAATAAACTAGCCGTCGTCGGCGTAAGGGTAATGCTATCCTAGTCCGCTAGTCTATATAAAATAGTCCTTAAAGTGATATCGGCTATAATAGATACGGTAACGTAGGTAAAAGGGTGGTAAAATCACCCGAATAAGGTGGTTAAAAGCAGAAAAAATATGCACTAACTAGTCCTCCGCAAGTTAATTCGCTAGAAAGCACCGTTCTTAAAAAAAAAACACTAGTCCTTTAAAATCGATTCGCTAGATGTAAAGGAAAAAGGCGACTAGTCCTCCGTAAGTCGACTCGCTAGAAAGCACCGTCCTTAAAAGGAAAACACACTAGTCCTCTAGGAGTCGATTCGCTAAATGTATCGTGATTTTACGGTAAAATTACTAGAAAAGAAAGGGTAGTTAGATGCATAATATATATAAACAAGCCGCAAAAACTAAACTAGGTGCGGGAAAACACTAATAGAATAGGGTGAACGTCTTAACCAGTCCTCTAGGAGTCGATTCGCTAGATTAAATAACGCTCCTTAAAAAATCACACTAGTCCTCTAGGAGTCGATTCGCTAGATGTAAAGGCAAACGGTGACTAGTCCTCCGTAAGTCGATTCGCTAGAAAGCACCGTCCTTAAAAGGAAAACACACTAGTCCTCTAGGAGTCGATTCGCTAGATATATCGTGATTTTACGGTGAAATCACCGGAAAAGAAGGGGTAGTTAGATACACAATGTATGCAAACAAGCCGTAAAAACTAAACTAGGTACGGGAAAACACCAACAGAACAGGGTAAACGTCCTAACCAGTCCTTTAGGAGTCGATTCGCTAGATTAATAACGCTCCTTAAAAAGATAATCACACTAGTCCTCTAGGAGTCGATTCGCTAGATGTAAAATTAAAGGCTTTACTACCGTAAGTTATAGCGTTAGCAGGCTGAAAATATAAGCCGTTGGAACTCTCTATGCGTAGAGAAGTTCGGCCGGGCTTATAACTATCGAACGCTAGGCAGTCGGGTTCTCGACATTTAGGTAATAGCAATCAAAAAGGGAAGAGAGGCTCTAAGGCTTAAACAGCCTATACAAAGGGATTAGAAGCTGCAAAAGGATGTAAAACACTAAGAATAATAGCTCTTGTCTTTTCCAATAAGGAGGGCTAACTAGTCTCTATATATAGGGAAATCCCTCGGACGAAAACAGTCGCGTAGACCTAAGGAAAAGAGGTGAAAGAAAGAGTTAGACGGAGTCGCCGGTCGAAAGCGCCGGTCGCAAATAATAAATTGCATTCGTACGACAAATAGTCATATAGTTAGCAAATAAATAAGCAGCCTAGTAGAAGACTAGTAAATTCTACGGTTAATTCTACGGTAGAAGCCGTGGCTATATAAAGGAATTCTACGGTAGAAGCCGTAGAAGAGAATTAGAATTCTATGGTAGAAGACCGTAGAAGGGAAGAGATTTTATAAGTCAAGTCTGTATAAATAACTGTAAAATCACCGTAAACCTACGGTGAAATATAACCGAAGAAAAGTAGGTAAATACGCTTGTGGAAGTGCGGGGTAATGCCCGTAGAAGCCCGTAGAATTCTATGGCGGAATCTAGGGAAGAACCGGGGATTTCCCGGTAGAAAGCAAATAGGGAAGACGGTAATATTAATATTGTCTTTAGTCTGCTAGGATAACGGTCTTTAGCGGCTATAGCGTTAATGCTGTATTCTTAATATTACTGCCGAACTCCTTAAGGACCTTTATCGTAAATCTAGTCTAATGTAGACGAATCGTTCGGTTAACGCGATCCCGGTCTATTTCTAGTCCTAAGAACTCGGTCGGCTCCCTAAGACTCTTTATCTTATATAGGCCGCTAAATAGGCGAGCCTTGCCAGCAATAAGGTCTCGTATAGCTGCTGCGATTAATATATCGTCGACGTAGAGGATTAAAAGCGTGCTATTATCGTGAAGAAATAGGCATAATTCTGCCTTTAGCTAAACGAAGCCTAAAGCAACGAGGTTAACAATAACTTTATTAAACCACTAACGAGGGGCGGCCTCGTGCTTGTATAAAGCTCGCTGTAGCTTATAGACGCGGCTAGTGCCGTTAGTTAGACCGTAGGGCTGCTTAATATAAATTTCCTCCCTCACTTTAGCGTGCGGGAAGGCGTTAACTACGTCGAACTTCTTATATTCGAGGTTATCCGAAACTACGAGGGTGGCAAACACACGAATAGAAGCCTAGTATGCTATAGCGGCGTAGACGTCTTTAATAAGCCTATTTATAGAGTCTCGGTCCCTATAAATACACTAACGGGCCTTTGCAATACTATCGGCTCCTATAATGTGTTTCTTAAGAAAGACCCAACGGCCCGGAAGGACTTAATAGCCTTATAGGCGGGAAATAAGAATCTAAGTCCCTTTATCGTTAAGCTTGCGATATTCCTTCCTTATAGCAGGCAACTAGCGACTCTTATAGTTAGGGTAGTCTATAGCCTGCTTCTAGTTCTTTAGAGTCGTATTAGGCTATATAAAAGCTAGAGCCGCTCTTACACTAAGAACCTAAGGAGGATTAGTCTTAAAATAGGTGTTATTTTCGCGAAATACTGCGAGTTATAAACCGGATGACTCCCTAGCTTAGCTGCTACTACGGCTGCCTCTACGGCTGCCGCGAGCACGGCTACTACGGCCACGGCCTCGTCCTAAACGTTCGTTATAGTCGTAGGCCTAATAGGGTCGAGATATACGGCGAGGATAGAAAGGCGATGCCTTATCCTTAGAAGCCGGGTTAGAGTTAGTCTCCTTGTGTTCTATAGTCTCCTCGTTAAAATAAACATAACGCTGCTATTGCCTTATAGCAAGCGTCGGATCGGGTGTAGGGATATAACTTAGGTCCTTAAGCACCCCCTATAGGGTAGATAGGTCGAGTTCTTCTTTACGCGGCGAAGTAGCTTCGTCGTGCCTCGCATTGCGTTTTCCATCCACGGCTTTAATCTTCCCTATATCGAATAGGTAGGTGACTTTATCGTCATCCTCCTATAGGGTAGCTTTAAATTCGACTTCGTTAATAGTAAGGCGCTAATTCTCCTTGCCTTCCTAAAAGCGGATATCTTAGGCGCGTACAACGATCTTCTTCTTAGGAAGCTAGACCTTATATATATGCCCGTTAAGTCTCTCTATGCCTACTAAGCGACCCTTCTAAGCTCGTAGGGCTATCTTTACACTTTTGACCTTCTGCTAGTACGGGATAGTAACGAACGCAGTATAGCCCTAAGCCCTTATATATCTAATGCTATATAAGTATAGCGTACGGATCTCGTCGAATAAAACCTTAATTAACGCTCTACCGTTCTTATAGGCGCTCGTCGGAAGCATATTGTTAACGTAGGCGCTTATCTCTATAAAGTACGGCTATAAAAAGGCCGGAAGGTTTATATCGGCGTAAATGCAGCGTGCGAGGTCTATTAGAGTACGGCCCGCACGTTTAGTAAGTCTATTCTACTCCGGAGTATAGGGGGCACTAAAGCGAAGGATAAACCCGTCCTTATCGGCCTATTTAAACATTGCATCCGACTAGAACTCTAAGGCGTTATTAAAGCATATCGACTAGACCGTCTTATTCGTAAAGCAGGCTTATACCTGCCTTATCTAACCATAAAGTAAATTATATGCCTCCCCTCGGTTAGCCGCGAAGAGAACCTAATAGAACCTTATATATATATCGATCTTATATAGCGAGTACTACTTACCGCCGAAACCGGTAGGTAAGTGCTAAATAAAATCCTAGAAGACGTATGCTAGGAACTGCAATAGCTTAACTAAAGATATCCGGCTGACTATAAGGTCGGCCTTTGCAAAGTGATAGGCCTTATAAAAGAAGTCGTTAAAACTTTCTATATTAACGTTAATGCCTGACTTTCGGCACGCATTAAGGACTCTAGCCTTACCCGTATGTCTAAGTCTACGGTGCATAAGCCTATAGTCGACCTTCTTAACCTTTATTAAGGTCTTTAGCAACGCCGTAAAGGCGAGGTCGGGATGCTTATCTTAAATCGTAGGGTTACCCGTAGCCTAAGCATTACGAATAGTGCTAACGCTAAGTTCTTATGTAATCTTACAGACTGCCTCCCCTATAGCTTAAAAAGCTAGTTGGCTATTAAATCCGTCTAGCACGACGCCCTTATTATAGAGGACTTTAGAGCTTATTAAATTCGCGGGTGTATTAGGGCAATAGCGAACGTTAGTTAGGTTAAAAGTTAAGTCTCCAATCGTTATGCGTATAGTGCTTAAGCCTAAGACTCGAAGGTTGCTACCGTTTAATGCTTGTATTAGACGATAGGCCGGAGTAGGAGTAAAGGTCGTAAACTACTTTAAGTCGTTAAAGCAGGTGTCTAAGGCTTTAGTATCGTAGACGACTATATCCCGTAAGGACTTACAGCCTATAGCGAGGATAGCGTCTTTAAACGACGTAAGACTTATAGCGAATAGGGTTATATCGCGTTTGCCCGTTGCTACGATATCTATATTGCCCTTCTTAAAAGGATTAATGCCTTATTAACGCTATTCTTCCCGTTTCCATTCTAGGGCTTTATCGGGGTAGAGAGTCTAGCAGTTGCTTAGCTTATAACCTCTACTAGCAGCGACGATATAACTACATTCGAGTTTTACTTACTTAGATAAGTTATCTTTAGTTCGGGATCTAGTATTATCGGAGCTACCTCTGCCTCTACGGCCTCTACCGCGGCCTTTGCCTCGTCCTCCTCTACCAGAGTTATCTATTGTAGATAGGGTAGAGGATATTAACTTATCTTAGACAGCTAACGCCTAAGAGCTAAGGACCTTTTAAGATCCCTTCTCTACCTAGCATTAATATTGCAAAAACTTATCGATAGCGGCTTTAGTAGGAAAATCATCCTTCTTATAGTCGTATTGCTAGGCGTAAAACTAGTAAGGGTAACCCGTCCGAAGGCTATAAATAGCCGTATAAACGTATATATTCTCGTCTAGTATCTTATAGACGGCCTTTAGTTAACGCTAGCACTACTCTAGTCGTCGAGAGTATATATCTAAAGTAGCAAAGTTATAGGCTTTAAGTCTAAAAAACTTAAGCATCGTCTCTACGATAGAAGACTTAGGCAGCTATAAGGCTGCACGTTATATAAGGAGGTATATCTCTTGACTTATCGAATTAATAGTCTAACCTCCCCTCGTGACTATCTCCTTTAGATCATCGGATAGAGTGATTATAAGGATTCTCATAGCCTTTAGGTCGTTCTTTTGCTAGTCCTTTTATTCTTCGGTAATGCCAATCGTGCCTACCGGACGTTCTAGCCTAGGGATAAGCCCTTAGACATATTCGTAAATATCTAACATTTTTAACGTAAGATTTACGTTAATTAGCTAAGCGGCATAGTTTTCTAGTCCCTTTAAACGTTTAATCGTGCCCGTTAGGGCTCTATCGTCGTTTACTATCTCGAACGTCCCGTTAGGCAACTGTCCCGCGGGTAAAAGAGGCGTTATTATAGGAAGGGAAATTTATACGTAGAAAAAACTCTTCAAATAGGCGTTTAGGCGAAAAAACAGCCATAACGGCGAGAAAAGTCGGAAAAAGATCGTAATAATCAAAAAGAACTACTTATAAAGCGCAGGGATGCGTTTTAGCGGTGCTTAAAACCTCTTAAGGCTTAAGTTAGGGCATGTAAGGCGTGCTGCGTGAGATCGTGCGATAATAATAAATCTAGCTAGGAAGAAGCCCTATAGGCTAGTGCGAGGGTGCAGAAGGCACCCTAGCACGAGAGGCTAACTAACTAAAAGTAGGGCGAACTACAACACGTTCCTTCTGCTAAGCGGCCTTCTTACTTCGTATAGCGCGTGCTAGAGGGCGACCCTAGAACTCCGTAATAGCTTTAGCGGAGACCTATTTAGCTCGGACCTATTAGTTATATATAGCAGCCTATCCTTTC
Organism: Ophiocordyceps sinensis; assembly: GCA_012934285.1. Taxonomy (NCBI): domain Eukaryota; kingdom Fungi; phylum Ascomycota; class Sordariomycetes; order Hypocreales; family Ophiocordycipitaceae; genus Ophiocordyceps; species Ophiocordyceps sinensis. The sequence goes on from JAAVMX010000004.1 coordinate 11,480,711, forward strand.
TATCGTATAAGGTATTCGGTTATAGGTGACTTCGACCGACCGATACGACGAATACGGATGTCTATTAGGCGTTCGACTTCGTAGTGCTAATCCCCTTCGTTAGGTGCTTCGACATCGCGAGCGGCTTCTATAGGCCTAGGCTCGAGCTCTACGTAATGCCCTTTGTGCGCGAGCTTAAGGTGCTAAATAGAGACGACTAGGTGGATTCTAACTTAGCTAAGGAGGTCGGTCTATAGCTAGGCTCGCTTATCTACGGATAACTTCTCGCAAGTAGGGCAGTTCGTCCGTAGCGGTGCCTAGGATATTATCGGCAGCTTCTAACGGTCTACGTATATTAAAGCCGAAGATAGACTTATAAGCGGAGATCTTCGTGCTAGCGTTAAATACTGTGTTTCGATTCTACTAAAGGGCTAGGATTATTATCTTCTAATCTAGGCTAAGATCCTCGATGTAGGACATTCGTAGAGCGGTCTCTACGGTCTAGTTGCGCCGTTCGGCTAGTCCGTTAGCCTACGGGTGATAGGCGGTAGTTATTGCAATTTTAGTGCCGAATGCGCTCTAGAGGCCTTTCTAAAAGTCGGATATAAATTTGCGATCCCGGTCGCTAATAATAGTTCTTAGCATACCTTAATTAGAAAGAAGCAACTAACGGGCTAGGCTTTAAGCCTAGTCCTTTATGCCGTATTTAGCGTTTCCTAGGATTAGCAAGCATCTCTTACTAGTTAGGCAAGTAACCGTAAGAAGTTAGTTAAAGATATTAAAGCCTAGGATCTACTATAGGGAGCTTGCTAAAGGTAAGGGCGGTATATCGGTTATAAAGTCTATCGCGATACTCTATATTAAAAGTAGCGGGGGGCGAATAGGCTTGTAGCTGCCGGCAAAGGTCTAACGGTCTATTTAGCTAAGGCAATAGGCTTTATAGGCCGCGATATGCTTCTTTACTTAACGGGTGACTCCGCGAATTAAGTATATCTCTAAGTCCTTAATTATATAGACGACGCCGAAGTAGTTCTTATCGTTATAAGCTGCTAAGATTATAGATAGGACGAAGGCGTTAAGGATATACAGCCGGGTAAAGCCGTCGGGGCCTTTATAGTATAGAAGCTTATCGACTATAAAGAACGGTATGCCGCGGCGCTTAAGCTATACTTTCGTTCGTGCTATAGAGCTAGCGACTATAGCTCCTTCTAAGGGCGCGGAAAGACTTTTAATAGCGTCCTTACTATCTGCGATTATTTAAAGTATTCGCTTATAGTAAGGGTTATTATCGTAGGCGACGGCGAATTCCTCGCGTTTTTTAAGAGCTATAATAGCCTTAAAGGCTATAAGCATATTATTAAGTATAGTAAAGTCGGGGCGGCGACGGTTAAGCAATTAATTAGACTCCTCAGCTAGTAAGCGACTAAAGTCGTTGGGAATAAAGTTCTTCTTGCTAAGGAGGTAATAAACCTCGATGTCGTACTTAGAGAGATAAATTAAGGCTATAACTAGACGACGGTTAGCTCGGTCTATACTAGAAGTATTAAAGGTTCTCTTAGCGACGATCTGCTTAATCACGGAGTAGTCGGTTAAGACTATAAGCGGAAGGGTTAACGACTATACCGTAGTGCGTATCTTCTTCGCAGCCTATACGAGATAAGCGACCTCTAGTTCTAAGGGACTATAGGACTGCTCGGCTCTCGTTAGAGTATAGAAGAGGAAGTAGATAGGTATAATAGATTTAACCGGAATAAGCTAGCCTAGCTGCTAAATAGTGCCGTCGCGGAGATAGAAAAAGACGGCGGTAAAGCCTTACTGGAAGGAGGCGTTAATTTAATAGAATAGCCTTTTCTATAGGTCTATATAGTAAATCATACGGCTAGAAGTAATTTTATTCTAAAGAGAGGCGAAGGAGGAAAGCTTAGCTAAGATCGGCTAAAACGATATAACTCGCGTATAGGACTTCCGCTTCTTAAGGTTCCCGTTCTTAACCTTACCGATTAAGCGACCCTAGGCTAGAAGACTAGTCTTACTATCCTATAGAGGGGCGATAGAAGCGCCGTAGTACGGGATAAGGTTGCGAATATACCCTATAGCGCCGATATAGTGCTTAAAAGCGGCGAGATTATCGGGGAATAGAAGCTTTATAAAGGCGGTAAGCCTATGTTTCGTAGTACTTATCCTAAGCGCGTCGATATAAAATCCAAGCAACTCTATAGAAGGGTAACCGATCTAGCTTTTAGTAGGGCTTATAGATAAATTAAGCGATACGAAGAGCTTAAAGATAGCCTCGAGATGCTAGAAGTATTCCTCTTCCGTAGCGGAGTAGATAACAATATCGTTAATAAACGCGCGGCTATAGTCCTAGTGCGGGCGGAGGACTTAGTCTATATAGCGTTATACGTACGCTAGGCTATTGCGAAAGCCGATAGGTGTAACTATTAAGCGCTCTAGACCTTAGTAACTTATAATAATAAACCTGCCTTAATGCTCGAGCTTAACTTAAAACTAATAGAAGAAGGCGGAAGCGTCGATAGCAATAATAAAACGGGCACCTAAAAGCTTAGCAATAATAAAGCTTTATAGTAGTAGAGGGTAGGAATCCGGAATAGTAATACTATTAACGGCACGTAGGTTAATAACGACTCGGCCTTTAGTCTCGCCTCGGGCTATACGCTAGACTATAAAGATAGGTATTACGAATAGCGTAGGCTCGTCGGCCTACTTTAGGCGACCCTGCTTATAAAGTAGGTTAAATATATCGTCGATAACCTTCCTATCGCGAAGCCCGTATAGGTAAGGCCTTTAAGCGACTCGTTTTTCGTGCTAATTATCGATTAAGGGAATTATTAATTCCTTTCCGGGTTCTACGACGGCGGTGCCTATATCTCGCTAGAGCTAGGAGTACTTTCCAAAAAGCCTTTTAATCCGCTATATAAAAGAGGGACTATAGTCGAAAATATAAATACCTTCTTTAGTGCATTTTTCTTAAAGCTTTAGTAGGCGCTAGACGTACGTTTAGTACGGAATGCGGCTAGAGAAGGGATCCTCGATTCTATCTACGGCGTCTATCTCGATAGCTACGGCGGCTACCGTTATATTAGAGGCAGCTGCTATAAGGTTCTAGCAAACCTTAGACTATTTGCCGGGTCCTATAGAAGAAGCTATAACGTAGGCGTAGATAGAGTTAGATAGCGAAGGCGTTTAAGAAGTGCTTAGAACTAAAGCTTCTATAGGTTAAGGCAGGGCGGGAGGCTATAGGCACTCGAGGACCTCTTAAGTAAGCGGGAAGGTGCTTATAACATTAACCGATAGACTAGTAGAAGTAGAAGTAGCAATAGCGGTTCCTACGGAGGGCGTTATAGCTCCGGCTCCTAAAGCGGGCGAAATTGCAGTAGCTAGCGTTAAAGCCTTTATAGCTGATTTTTAGGATAGGGCGGTAAAATAGCTAGACTCCTAACACTCCTATATCTAGCTAAGCTTTTGCTTACGCTTAATAACGAGGTTAACGCTCGTGCTATTAGTAATAAGAATAGTAGGAAGAGATTTAGCATCGACGATGCTATAAATAGCATTAGCGTAAGAGGCGAAGAAAGTGTAGGCGCGGTCTTTAGGAAGTTCTTTCTAAGAGGCAGAGACTATAAGGGTAGTGCCGGGCGGTATAATAGTCTTTCGGACGGCTTAAACATAGCGAACAACTTCGCGAGGCTATTTATAGATATTAAATAGGATTTTAAACCCGTCGAGCACTCTAATATAAATAACCTCTTTATTATAATTAAGGGATCCTCGGTATAGCTTAAGGAAGGCATTGCCGAGAAGTACGCCGGCCTTTACTTTAAAGACTTAGGCGGAGTAAGTGAATTTAGCTATAGCTGCTTAAGCGGCCGGGCTAGCTATAGTACCGCGCGTGTAGAAGGAGAACGTAGCCTAGTCCTCGCAAAAGGAACGACTATTAACTCCGTTAATAGTAACGGGAGGCTTCTTCTCGATAGTATAGTTAAAAGTCTAAAGAATATCGCGATTAATTATAGGCTTACTATAGCTAAAGTCGGGGCAAACTTAGACTTCCTATATACCGGGTTAAGCAGAGACCTTAATTCTTATATAGGAGTATAAATACGGCGGGGAATCTTAATCCTACTAGGGCTCCTCGGCTTTAGCTTCTAGGATCTAATTTAGTCGGGGTACCGTAGTAAGCGCTATGTGAAAAATAGGCTCCTTAATAATAGGTGCGGGAAGAATAGGCTTTAAGGCGGCGGGGGCATTAGGCTTAATAACAATAGGATCGGTAACGTTCCTTACGGTAATAGGAGGGGACTTCTTATACCTAAGACGGAGGTAAGAAAAGAGGGCGTTGCGAGAAAGAAAAAAGGCTTTATAAACCTTATAGGTTAAAGGCTTAGGCGCGCGTTCTTTACTATAGAGCTACTGCTTAGATATATAGCAGTTAGCGTGTATATGCTTATTAAGCATAGAGGCGAGGGCGAAGGTGCGGTCGTAGGTGCTATATTTAAACTTACCGGCCCGTTCGGTAGGGTAGCGAGAGTTTATATAGACTCCGAATTTAGCTTCCGAGGAGGCGTAAGAGGACGCGTCGTCCTAAGAGTCGTTTAAGTATAGCTCGTCACTAGCTTTATCGCCGCTAAAAGCAGTCTTCTTATCGCTCTAATACTTCGACTTAAAACGCACTTTCTTCTTATTATCGTTACCCTTATATTTACCTTAGCGGTATTCCGTTCGGCTGTCTCGTCGGTTATCCTAGCGAGGGTAACGCTTATCGCGGCGTAGTAGGCGTAAGCTTAACTAATTACGGTTATTACTTAAGTTCGACCTTTAAGGCTACGGTTGTAATTATAGTCTTAGTCTTAATCCCGACGGTTATTCTAACGGTAGTTATTGCTTTAGTTACCTTAACGATAGTTATTGCGATAATTATCGCGACGGCTGCGATTACGGTTACCCTAACGGTAACTATTATTACGGCGATAGTTATCCTAACGATAGTTATTATCCCGACGGGAAAAGCTGCCGCGGCGAGAACGGTCTTAGTCTCTAGAGATATATAGCTTAAGGGAGGCTAGAATAAAGGGCTTCCGTTCCTTAAAAATATAAATCTATTTATCGATCGGGGTCTTTTTTATAGGAATAGGAAGAAGCGAGGAGATTTAAACGGCAATAAGAGGATAGATAGCCTTAATAATTTAGGCATCCTTGCCTATCTTAAGTTAGCGGGCGAGCGAAACCTTTCTCTAGATCTACTACGCGAGAGTAATAGAGCTAGAGGACTATATAGATATCGTATACCTTTCCCTATAAAGTTCCTTTAAGATATCGGCGTTAAGACGCTTAAAACGCTTAGTTAAGAACTTATAGAAGGTTCTAAGAGGGGAGGAACTAAGGATATCGCGTTATTCCGCTATAAGCTTACTTATATACTATATAAGAGCTCCTCCTACTAAGAAGGAGAGGTAGTATAGGCAAAAGGCGAATAGATCCTCGTCTTAGTAGATCCTTAGACGCTTTATAAAGAGATAGACGTTTATATAAATATTTTTTCTATCGCTAAAAGCGATAATGCCTAGGTTCTTCGGATTATACTTATCTAGGTTAAAAGTACTAATATTATCCCGTTTAGGGCGTTTGGTAACGGCCTTATCGTTATAGGCTAAGGAGGAGGTATAGCTCGCCTTACGGTGCCTACGCGGGTACGGATAGGACTTTAAGGGGCGGCGGATAAAACTATTATCGGACTTAGACGAATTATTATTATTATTATCTAAATCCTTCTATCGACGAGAGTAAAAGGCCTACGAATACTTAGATAACTTAGACTAAAGAGAGTAATATAGAACCTAGGGTTGCTCCTTAAGGCGATGCTACTATTTAATAGAGTATTGCTTAGATAAGCGAAGTATTCCTTACGGACGAGGAGGAGGCTAGTCCTTCGATTAACCGTTAGAAAGGTCTCTATCGATTATTTACGGGTTAAGAGGCACGGCTTAAACTAGCTAATGCACTAAAGATATCGTAGCGTAGAGAGGAGTCTCTTTATCTAGAAGATCGCCTATAAAACGAAGATACGCGCGAATTCCCTTTCGCTAAGTATCGGCGTGCTATAAATGCTTTTCCTTTACGGGCGGAAGATCTAAGATATTAAAGATAATCTCCGACTTAAAGGCTAAAGAGCCTAAGAGAATATAAGCTTGCTTTATATATATTACGTCTATATTAGTAAAGGTCTTAATAACCCTTTCCGTAGGTAGTATCTTAATTAACTTAGAGTAGCGAACAGCCTATTTTAATAGATTATTATAGTCCCTATCTTCTATAGCTAGTAAGGTAGACTGCTTGCGTAGTACCTTAGTCTCTAAGGATAAACGAGGACGACGGTGGGTAGGAGGAGGAGGATCTTTATAATTACTCTTAAAGTCCCTAAAAGGGGCGGCGCTATAGACACTTTCCGGCGGAGTATATTCCTATATCGGCAAGCGAGGATAGGAGTCGTCGTCTAAACGAGATATAGACGCTATAGCTTAACGGGCTTCTTCGTCCCTAGCTATAGTAATAATAGCTTAAATAAAACAAAGGAAGAAGGCAAAGATGTCGATAGATAGAGAAGAGAAGGGATTGCGAAGGAAGAGTTATAGGAGAAGAGAAAAGTCTATAGTAGGAGGTATAAGGTATTTTAATTTTAGCGTAAGAACGGGTACGCGTAGGAAATCGAAAACATAGAGAGAAACTTTTTCCTTACGGCTAATTACGTAAGGACTTAAGAATAAAGATTTAAGTAGCGGACCCTAGTTCTAATAATGCCTAAAAAGGCGAGCCTTATCGGATCGTAAGGCTTATATTAGAAGTTATATAGGCGTGCTAGCTAAGGTTATATAAGCTAGTTATACTATAGGTGTCGGGAGCCTTTAGGCGGCTTCTAACGAATGGCGAGAGCTTTAAGAAGCTCTTAGCGAACGTGTCGTAGTAGAGCGAAGCTCTAGAGATAGGAAGGGCGTTCCTAATAGTAGCTTAAAGGCAGAAGGTGCAGAATTGCTACTAATTTAATACACTAGGCACTAAGAATGTATGTGTAAAGAAGGATGCTTCTATTAGGTAGGCGTAAGCCCCGGGAGCTAGGAATAGCTCCCTACTATCTTATCTATAGCTGATTATATTAGCCCCGGCATATAGCACAGAGGATGCTTTACATACATTAGTTTTCTAAGGTATACGTAGGCTATAAAAGAAATATCACTTAGGCAAATAGAGATTTATACTTAGGCAAATAGTAATACTCTTATTAAATTAACTGTGTAATTAAGGCTAGGCACGATTTACGCCGCCCTCTTTATTGCTATATACCTATACCCGATTTTAGTAGCGGGATATAAGCGCGCGGGGTACGCGTAGAAAGAGCGGGGACGATAGGGTCTTATAGTATAAATAGAGATTCCTTATAGTACAAATAGTAATACTCTAAAGAAATAGCTAGTAATACCGTTAAATAAGTAAGAAAAACACTATATAGCTTACTAAAGCCTTTACGAAGAGGCATCTCTTTAGTATTAATGCTATTGCTTACTACTATAAAGTAGGCGGGATTACTATCTTAATCGTAATAACCGGGATCTATTCCTTCCTATATTACGGCGAGGATAGCCTTTATTTCGGCGTTATCCTCTTTAAACTAGGAGATAAGGTCCCGATCCTTGCTATTAGTGTCGAGGACCTTAGTGTTAAAGTAAACGTACGGGCGGTTAACGCCTAAGTTACTGCGATAGCTTCCTCTACTACCTCTACCTCGATCGCCGCCGCGTTAGGCACGGCCGCGGCTAGTGCTAGTATTGCCGCGGTTGCGCTAGCGGCTGCTAAGGGTTTTAGCTATTTCGTATATCTTGCCCGTAATCTTAATATCGCGGCCTAAGGCAAAAGACGAAGAGGAGGATACATTGACTAAGCCTCCGTAGGTAACGGCGGGCGTAGAAAGAAGCCTATAATCCTTAGCCTAATAGCTAGGCTTACCGTAATTAAAATAGGTATTACCTTAAGACGTGGTAGCAAAAGACGATAAGGCGGCATAGTTAGTAAGGTAGACTATAATATCCGTAGTTTAAGGGTCGGCAATAATAATACCGGGCGGTATAGAGAGTATAGAGGCAGATAGCTAAGATAGGCTTAGCTTAACTATTTCTATAGTAGCCGGCTTATTCCCTATAGCCTTATTAACTCGCTAAGTCTAGTAAAGCGAGGCCTCTTACGTACGAATAGACGTAGGTGGCTTTCTATATATATCCTCTACGGGCTAGCGGGCCTATTCGCTAGCTAATAATACTAAGCGTTTAATTAACGCTATGCCGTAGAGGGTGGCGATATTAAGGCTTAGCTAAGCTTTAATACGCGGAAGATTATTACGGAGGTGCTAAATTATAATAGTCCGTACGCCTGCGTTCCTTTTCTCGATGTTAAGGAGGTTAAGAAACGCATCCCTAATACGCTAGGCGAAGTTAAAAAGGGCTTCGTCCTTAACTAGGGCTAACTGTGTATAGATAGCTAAAGGAGGATCGAAGGCACTATATTCCTTAAGGACGGTAAAGATGCCCTCGAGAAGGAGCAACTAACTAAGGTAATAAACGTTAACCTAGCAGGCAATATAGCTAAAGTCTCCGGATAGCTCGTTAACTATACGAGCTAGCTATAGGTTATAAGGGATTTAGCCTATAAGGAGGGTAGACTATATTAGCTGCAATTTCTATAGTATAGTATAGTCTGCCCGGTAGAGCTTCTATTCGGGCTTTAGGACTACCTTATTCCTATTATTATAAACCTCCTCGTTAATCTCTCCGGCTGCCTTAGCCCGCGGCTATACGTTCTTAATAAGGGCCTCTATAAAAGCGTCGAAAGAGGGATCGTGCCTATCGAACGCTAGGCAGTCGGGTTCTCGATATTCACGTAATAGCAATTAGAAAGAAGAGAGGCTCTAAGGCTAAAACAGCTTATAAGGAAGGATTAGAAGCTATAAGGTGTAAATCACTAAGAATAATAGCTCTTATCTTTTCTAATAAGGGGGCTAACTAGTCTCTATATATAGGGAAATCCCTCGGACGAAATCAGCCGCGTAGACCTAAGGAAAAAAGGTAACGGAAAGAGTCGGACGGAAAACATCGGTCGGAAATCAATAGATTATATCCGTACGATGAATAGTTATATAGTTAGTAGTAAAGGAATTAATAACGCAATAGTCTATTAGAAGGACTAGTAAATTCTACGGTAGAAGCCGTAGAAGGAAATTAGAATTCTACGGTAGAAGACTATAGAAGGGAAGTAGAATTCTACGGTAGAAGACTATAGAAGTATTATAGTGTTAGGTTATATTATATGTCATCCTATATAACCTCTACATCGTATATATAGACATTTAGACCTAGTCTATAGCTATATCCCTTCGTAGATTAATAATACTTATATACCCCCCCTTAAGCTTATTTCCTTATAGTTTAATCTACTATTTTATCCTATTGCCTTTAATTAATAATCTCGCTATCTTACCCTTTTCTCTTTTAATCTCCCCTCTTCGCGACGCGAGTCCGCCTCCTCTCCGGACCCCTTCGACTAAGTTTTCCTCGATTATTAGAATTTTCCCGGTGTAAATACGCCGTCTTAACGCGAATTACATAAGATTTTCTTCTTCCCTCCTTACCCCTTTCCCGTTGTCCTCTTTATTGCTTTATCTAATCTACGATATCCGACCTTATTATAGAGACCGATCCCTCGTCCGCCGCTACCCTAGCCGTTACTCCGCCGACTCCCGCCGACCCGGAGCCTTAGAACGACTACCTTTCCTACTATCCCTGTCTCGCTACTCTACTTCGGGCCTAACGGGCTATATTCGACTCGTTCGCCTATATCTAGGCTTACGCTACCCTTAATTTCCGCGCCTTATAGGCTAAGTCCCTTACTTACCTTAATAATGCTTACGTTAAGTTAGATATAAGAGTGCTTATCTCTTAAAAGCACGCCGCCGACCTCTAGCGGTAGCTTAACTTTACTACGTCCTCTCTCTTCGTCCTTGCCGAGCGTAACGTAGCCTGGGACTAAGCCCTAGCCCCTGCCCTTGCCTTTACCTATTCCTATATCGCCGACCTTAAGAGGTTCGCCGGCGACTCTAGCACTTAGAAGCAACGTTAGGAGGCTTTCCGGACCTAGCGCAACGGCCTTACTATTAAGCTCCGTTAAGACGCCGCCTTATATCCTACGGAATAAGACTGTATTCTCTACGCGGCTATCCGGCTTACCGGCCGGGCCGCCTTAATTATTGCTAGCGTTCCTTAGGACGTCCTCGATAATAAGTCTTTCGCCGATTAGCAATATACTACTATTAAAGCCCTTACCGACGACCTTAGCCTAGTCCTTAGTGCTAATTTTACCTACGCTTAGTTAGAGGTTAACTTAAACGCCTTATCGATAAAGAATATCTTTTAGCCGGACTTCTATTTAAAGTTTACCTAGCTTTAAGCCGACTTATCGTTTAACGGCACTACTTACGTCGCCTACCTTTATTTAAAGGTTTCTATCGAACTTACTAACGCCGCCGCTCTATAGGTCGAATGCCCGGCCTATAACGACTTTACGGCCTAGGCTAAGATATATTCTACGCTTTAGGATAACTACTAGTATATTAAGGCCTATTCTTAACTCTAGCTGCCTCGTAACCCCGCTCGCCTTAGCCCTACCTCGCCCGCCTTACCTACGTCTCCTGCCGGTAACTTAATATAGCTTAACGCATTCCGGGCCTAGCTTACTAACGCTAAGAAGCAACGGCGGTTTAAGAACCTTCTTTACCTCTACTATACTTAGCCGGCTACCGCTACCTATACCGCTTAGACCTACCTTAATAAGGGTATCAGTGCTAATCCTAGCGCTAACCCTAGCGCTAGTCCTAGCGCCGGTTCCGGCTTTAGCCGCGGCCGTGGCTGTAGTAGCGGTACGTCTGCCCCGCGCCTCCTTAAACCCTTTCCCCCCCGCTATTAGGTTCGCGCTATTAAGTAGGGCTTTATCGAGGGTAAAGTAGACGACCTCCCCGCCTCTTCCCCGTCCTTAGGAAATACGTAGCTCCCTCGCCTTATCGCGCGATAGAGCTCTTTATATCTAAGTTTATAGCTTCGTTCGATACTAAGGAGGATCTTTGCCTCTCTGCGGGAATACAACCGCGTGCTTTACTTATGCCTTTATCCCTTATATCCGCCGATATCGTTATAAGTGCTTTAATTAACTCCGGCTATTCCGGATATGCTTTTATATACGTTTAGACCGCGCACCGCCTTGCCCTTCCTATCCGCTAACTCTAATTCCTACGCTAGCTTTCTCTCGCCGATAGTAGCGACTATAAGTCTAGCTTTATTACCTATTACGCTTTTTCGGTCTTACGGATTAGTGCTTATACTAAGTCTATCTACTTCTTTCTTACGAAGCTTAGCTATAAGGTTATTCTTAGCCTCTTTTAGCTATGCCGGCACGACCTTATTATTAGCTAGCGCGGTAATTCCTTTTCCTTTTAGTCCCCCTTTTGTCTAGCCCCCTCCCTTCCGGACTACTAGCCTTATCTTATCCCGGGCCTTTCGGCTACGTTTGCCTACCTTACCTGCTTTATCCCGGCTTCCTTTATCCCTATTTTAGAGGGAATATAATTAATAAATATAATTCGTTTCCCCCCCGCCCTTTTTATCGAAGATTTCGATAATAAGGGCGAGCCTTTTACCGCGCCTTTACCTACCTTTGCCTTAAGGGGGTTTCCCTTTAGTCCCTCCGTCGAGGATTTTAACGATAAGGGCGAACCTTTTACCGCTACGATCCTTATTCCCGCCCGTCCGGCCTTAGCCCGTCCTCCGGCCTTTGTCTATTCCGTCCGCTTTAGCGACGTTCTTAAGTTTATTCTCCTATCCCTTAGCCCCTCCCTCTCTACGTTTTTCGAGGATGCTCCCGACGTAGGTAAACCCGCCTATCCGGACTCCTCCCGTTAGGTTAACGACGCCGACTCTAACTCCGGCTATAACTCTAACTCCTTAGCTACCCTCTACCCTCGCCGCTACGTTCGACCTCCTTAACCCTATCTTATCTATAAGACCGCTAGCTACCGCCGCCCTATATTATAGCTAAGTCGTAAGACTATTAGACTTTAGCCCTTCCGCTTTTCGTCCTTTAACGACTTAGCGTTTAAAGTTTAAATGCTTAACGTCGACGCGATAGTAATATTCTACCGGCAGCCTAGAGTCTAGACCTCTTAGACCTTAATTAAGGCCCTTACCGCCGAGCTATCCTTAAGGACTTCTATTAGGCCGTTCTAACTAGATATATAAACGCTAAGGACGCGAAAGCCTGCCTTAACCCCCGCTTTTACGACTTCGTCGACGACTACCTTAATAAGATCTACCTTAATAAGATCTCCCTTAACGATATCGCTAAGTTCTTTAAGAAGTAAGAGAAGGTCCTTTATACGCTTAACGAGCTTTAGGCTAAGGTCCTTAAGGAGCTCTACTATATAATCTATATATAGCTTAAGAGCGAGGCCGATAAGCTCGCCTTTTACTATATCGTTAATACTTAAATTAACCTTAAGAAAGGAATATCACCTTTTTATACCCGCCTTTGCCTTTTTAGCGAAGCTAAGAACTAGATCGTCCGTATATATATTAACGAGCAGCTCGGGAAGGGCTTTATCCGCCGCTTTACTTCCCCCGCTATTACCCCCGTTATGCTTGCTTATAAGCCGGGCAAAGGCGTCCGTTTTTGCATTAACTATCGCGGCTTAAATAAAAGTATAATTAAGAACCGTTTTTATTTACCCTTTATCTACGATACCCTCGCCTATATCCGGAAGGCGAAGGTTTTTACTAAGATCGATATTATTATAGCGTTTAACCGCCTTCGTATTACTAAAGGATATAAGTAAAAGACCGTATTCGCTATATAGTATAGGCTTTTTAAGTATTATATTACCCCCTTTATCCTTACCGCTACTTTATCCTACTTTTAGAGTTTTATTAATACGGCCCTTTACGGTATCTTTAATAAGTTCTATTCTACCTATTTAAACGACGTCTTAATCTTCTTAAAGATACGGGAGGAATACTAGGCATACCTTAATACGGTTCTTAAGCGCCTTAACGCCGCCGGCCTTTAGCTTAACGTAGATAAGTATAATTTCTATATTACTAAGACTAAGTACCTCGGCCTAATTATCTTAAATAAATGCATTCGTATAGACCTTAAAAAGGTTCGTGCGGTCTTAGACTAACTTACCCCCTCCTTTATTAAAGACCTCCGGCGCTTCTTAGGATTCTCTAATTTTTATCGGCGTTTTATTCGCGGCTTTTCTAAGCTTATAAACCCTTTAAACGCCTTTACTAAGAACTCTACCCTTTAGATTTAGTCTCCCGCCTACGCCTACGCCTTCGAAGCCTTTAAGCACGCTTTTACTACCGCCTTAGTCCTCGTATACTTTAACTCTTATCGTAGGACTATAGTTTAGATAGATGCTTTTAATTAAGCCGCTAAAGGTATACTAATATAGCTCTTCGACGATAGTCGTTACTATCCGATTGCCTTCTTCTTATTAAAATACTCTACTTAAGAGTATAATTACGAGATCTATAATAAGGAACTCCTCGCGATTATAAAATCTCTTAAAGAGTAGCGCCTTAAGCTTAAAGGCCTACTTAAGTTTAAGATAGCCTTAGATTATAAGAATCTTTAGTATTTTATAACTACGAAGCTCCTTAACTAGCGATAGGCCCGCTAGGCCGAATTCCTTAGTCGTTTTAATTTTAAGATTATCTTTTAGCCCGGCTCTTAAGCTATTCTCCCCGACGCTTTTAGCCGCTTGCCTAGCTCCCGCCTACTCTCCCTTACCGACCGAGCTAACGAAAGGATTAACTACCGATATTAGGTTATCCTCTATAAGTCTAAGGTTAATGCCTCCTTTTACCTTAATACTACTACCGCCCTTAATACCGTTAAGAAGTCCGATCCGTTTATAAATATAATTTATAAATATAATTCCGACTGCCTTAACCTTTACGCCATCGATAACTTTAAGCCGATCGATAACCTTATCGACCGGGCCTATTCCTCCTCCCCGCTTATCTCCGCTATTCGTATAGCTCTTTAGTCCCCTTAGCCCCGCTAGCCTTACCCCCTCCGAGCCCCCTTCCGCTCGATCCCTAAGACCGCTCTCTCTAAGGTCTAAGGCCGGTTCTATTTCTAAGGCCGGCTCTTTATTCCCCTTAACGACGCCTTAATTCTTTAGATCCTCGTCCGCGTTTATACCTCCCCTTATACCGGCTACCTTAGACGTACGAAGACCGCTAGCCTCTACCGCCGGTCCTATATTTAGCCCGGTATATATAAGTCTATTTCTAGCTTCGTGCGGAATTATTATATATGCCTATACGCTAAATCCCCTCGTTCCTCCCCCTAAGGCTTGCTTTAGCCCTTAAGTATTCCCTTCGCCCTATAGACCGATATATCTATTGACTTTATTACTAACCTCCTTATCTACCGTTATAACGGCGTTAAGTTTTCTAATATCCTCGTTATCGTAGACCGCCTTACGAAAATACGCTATTATATCTTAATACCTTAAATAACCGTTAAAGACGTTATTAACGCGTTTATTTCCTACGTTTAGTCCTTTTATAGCACCCCGGCCTTTATTATTAGCGACTAAAGCACTTAGTTTATCTTAGCTTTCTAATAGTAGCTTAATTATCGCTTTAGTTACTGCCTTTACCTTAGCTCCGCCTACTACCTTTAGACTAACGGTTAGACTAAGATCGTAAACTCTTAGATAGAGGTTTACCTTCGTTATTATACTACCAACCTTTTGGACGATTAGGTCGACCTCTTCCCCTTCGCTAAGTTTACTATTAATAATTAAGTCTTTAAATCTACCGGCCTTTCCCCTTTCTTCGCTAACTATAGCTTTTACCTAAAGCTTAGCACTAAGCCCTTAGGTCCCCCCCCGCTTAATATAACCCTTTAGTAGCGGAAGGAATACCTTCGCGGTAACGCGCTTACTTCCTACCTTTAGCGTATCTCTAACTTCCTCCGCGATACGATCGAGGATGCTTAAGCTACTTAGGCTCGCTATATAGACGCCTAGTAGACTCCCGCCTTAGTGTATTAGCCTAGCGATATAGTATTCCTTAGCACTCGCTAGATTTAGACCTTCCGCCCTATAAAGAAGCCCGACTATAAACGGGAGGGCCTATATAAGGTCCTTAAGGTATATAAGACGGCGTATCTTCTTTAACTCCTTAAGGGCAGCCGCCTTTACCTTATTTTTTATTATTCCCTTTTTACTAAGACCTAAAAGCCTCTTTTGCCTAGCTAGTTAAAGCTTAACATCCGGCCTGCTAATAACGGCGTTCTCCTTTCTCTTAGCGACGACGACGACGATAACGTATACCTTAAGTAAGAGTTTTCTTCTATCCTCGCGTAACGCTAGTACGCCTCCGGGAAGATTAAGTATCGCGTTTAATAGCGTTATAGCCCCCTTACGTAAGAGGACTCCTCCTGCCTTAACGGCTGCTAGGACGACCTTAAGGCCTTTTACGCCTTTAACCCGACTAAGCCTAAGCTAGCCTTTTATACGGGCTTCCTTATGTCTTTACCTTCGCCTAAGTGATAATAAGTATAATTTATTAATATAATTTACGTTACGACGGCACGCGTAAGTTTCTTAGTTTTACCTATTATTTCTCCTTATTCTTCTCTCAATCTATATTAGGCCCGCGTTTATAACCGATTAATATATATTTCCTTCGTTTTTATTAGCCTATTGCCTCTTTTAAGCGTTTAAGTCGAACGCCGATTTAAAGGGGATATACTATTATAGTGTTAGGTTATATTATATATTATCCTACGTGACCTTTATATCGTATATATAGACATTTAGACCTAGTCTATATCTATGTCCCTTCGTGGATTAATAACAATTATATATCCCCCCCTAAGCTCGTTTCCTTATAAGAAGGGAGGCGATTTTACGGGTTAACACCGTAGGAATAACCGTTAAATTACCGTGAAATCATAGTAAAATAAAACCGTAGAAGAAAAGCAGCGCGGGTGCCTTTAGACGTGCGGGGTAAATGCCTATGGAAGCCCGTAGAATTCTATAGTAGAAACTAAGGAAGAATAAGGGATTTCCTAGTGGAAAGCAATAGGGAAGACGGTAATATTAATATACCCCCTTAGCTAGACGGAAATAACTTCCGGCTTATTAGAATTATTATCGACTTCCTTAAAGATCTTAGATAAAATATACGTAAGTTAAAGCTAATAAAGAAACGTTTAGAAACGTTATCGTAGAAGTAACTTAGTTAATCTATCCGTAACTATCTAGTTAAAAGGGATATACTTAATGTTAAAGGTATTACGTAAGAACACCTATCGGGCCTATTAGTTATAAATTTTAATATGCTTTAAGGCGGTCTAAATCTTTAGAATCTCGGCGGAAACTAAGCGAATAGTCTAGGTGTTATCGCACTAAATAGTAGGAATAAGAACAGGTAGTTATATGGAAATATCGTTAAATAAACGAAAAATAGGAATTAGCTCTTTTACAGTAGAAGAGACTATAAGAAGTTCGGCCTTAGTAGAAGACGTAGTAACTATAGACTATTTCTAAGCACTCTATACGATTAGAATATTAAAAAGGCTAATAAAATAGCCTTCTAAAGAATAGCGAGTATCTTAATTATTAGCGTAAGCGGTATTTAAAGCTATAATACGTTCTTAATTATCTATATTAAAGTACTCGATCGCGAGATATTAAACGCTAGGCAGTCGGGTTCTCGACATTTAGGTGATAGCAATCAAAAAGGGAAGAGAGGCTCTAAGGCTTAAACAGCCTGTATAGAGGGATTAGAAGCTACAAAAGGATGCAAAACACTAAGAATGATAGCTCTTATCTTATCTAGTAGGGAGGCTAACTAGTCTCTATATATAGGAAAAATCCTCGGACGAAATCAGCCGCGTAAACCTAAGGAAAAATAGGTAACGTAAATAATCGGACGGAAGGATCGGTAAGAAAAGCAATAGATCGTGCCGTACGATAAATAAGTTATATAGTTAGTAAATAAATAAGCAGCCTAGTAGAAGACTAGTGAATTCTACGGTAAATTCTACGGTAAAAGCCGTAGAAGAGAATTAGAATTCTACCGTAGAAGACCGTAGAAGGGAATTAGAATTCTACGGGAGAAGACCGTAGAAGGGAAGAAGAATTCTACGGTAAAAGACCGTAGAAGGGAAGAGATTTCATAGGTCAAGACCGTATAAATAACCGTAAAATCACCGTAAAATCACGGTGAAATATAACCGAAGAAAAGTAGGTAAACGCGCCCGTAGAAGTGCGGGGTAATGCCTATAGAAGCCTATGGAATTCTATAGTAGAATCTAAGGAAGAACCGGGGATTTCCCGGTGGAAAGCAAATAGGGAAGACGGTAATGTTAATATACCCCCCTAGCTAGAAGGGAATAACTTCCGGCTAGTTAGAATTATTATCGACTTCTTCTTAGATCTTAGAAGAAATATCCGTAAGTCGCAGCTAGCGAAGGAACGTTTAGAAACGCTATCGTAGAAGTAACTTAGTTAATCTATCCGCAACTATCTAGTTCGAAGGGATATATTTAATATTAAAAGTATTGCGTAAGAATTCCTAACGGGCCTAGCAGTTATGAATTTTAACGTGCTTTAAAGCGGTCTAAATCTTTAGAATCTCGGCGGAAACTAAGCGGATTGTCTAGGTGTTATCACACTAAATAGTAGGAATAGGAACATCTAGCTATAGGGAAATATCGTTAAATAAACGAAGGATAGAAATTAGCTCTTTCGCGGTAGAAGAGACTATAAGAAGTTCGGCTTCGGTAGAAGAGGTAGTAACCGTAGATTATTTCCGGGCACTCTACGCGATTAGACTGTTAAATAGGCTAATAAAATAGCACTTAGAAGAATAACGAGTATTTAGGTCGTCGGCGTAAGCGGCATCGGAAGCTATAACGAGTTCTTACTCGTCTATATCCGAAAACTCAATCGTAAGGAAACGCGGTTTGTATAAGTAAGTTACTAAGCTTTCTGCGAGCTTAATATAGAGCGTAGACGGGTTCTATATATACTCCGCTAAAGAATTCGACGATTTTATAGCGTTAAGACGGGTAGAAATAGTCGCGTAATTGTAAGAACCGGCTAAAGACTAAAAGTAGTAGATTTAGTCATCCGTGGCCTATCCCTAGTGTTTCTCTAGCTTCTCGGGAAGTAGGAACGGGCAAAAGGTCGAAATAGGCCGTAGAACTATAAAAGCAAGGATTAAACTAAACTTAGAAGCAATCTTATCTAAGTAAACGTCCTAGCATAACTATAGCTTTCGCTACTTACGGTCTTAGATAATTCTTATCCTAAGGAAATAGGTAAGCTCTCCGCGGTTAGTAACTATATACTTTTGCTTAAAGCGACGGATAAAATCGTTAGTAGCCCTACGGTACTCCCTACGGAAAAGGATAATAATATTATCTATAAAGAAGAAAGTAATAATGCTACTTATAGTAGACATAAAAATGCAAGGATCCTCCGTACTTTGCTTAAGGCCTAGTTCGGTAAGAGACCTAGATAATTCCTATTGCTAAAGAAGCGGCGAACGGCGAAGCCTATATAAAGCCTTTATTAACCGAATTATGAAACCAAATATTTTAAATCCGTCTAAGAAGTAGATATATACTTCTTTATCTAGATTCGCATTCGTAAAGGCATTAACCGCGTTAAGTAAGCGGGTTTCTATGCTAAACTTAGCGGCTATAGCAATTATAATGCGAAAATTTCGCGCTATAAGCGTCGCAGCGTATATTTCTTTTCCGCTAAACGGCTAAATATCTCCTCGCATATAAAGACAAGACTTAAACTTCCTAAGGTAGCCGTGCTTATTAAACTTATAATCGAATGCCTATATTAATAGAAGAGGACGCACTAGCGCGTTCGCTCTTAGGGTAGGCGAAGGAAAGAAGGTCTTCCGCTATTTTAAGGAGTCTTATTTAACTGCTTTAGCGGCTTTAAACTCGGGTCTATACGGATGCGTCTCGAGATTAGACTAAACCCTTGAAAGCGCGGGTAAATCCCGTTTATATATCTTCCTAGGTTTAAGATAAGTAGCGAATATAGCCGTAAAAGCGGTGCTATTAGCCGGTAGATGCCTAACGCGGGCGAAAGCGGGATATCGACCCGAAAAACGGTTTAAACGAGTAGGGCGTAAATCCCCTATAAACCTTATTATCCGTAGACTATCTATAGGAATAGTATTATCGTAATGTATAGACCGAGAAGTAGCTTAAGGCAACTGCACCTTAAGACGGTCTGCTAGTTCTATAGTTATAGTAGGTAAAAGTATAGAAATATTAGGTTAGAAATCCTATATATTCTTAAAAATATCCGCCGGCGGTTCTAGGGTTTAGTTAGGAGTCGGGAGCTAAGGATTGCTATCGGCTAAAAGGTCTACTAAATTAGAATGCTTATTAGGAAGCACTAATAGCGTTAACTAGAATTCTGCCTTATCCTACTCTTCTTCCTATGCAATATATAGTAGAAATGCCGGTAATAACACCTATATTAGCGGTTCGGATGTCTTAGACGTAGTGAAAAACTAAGTCTTATTAAACGTTATATTACGAACTCGACGAACATCCCGTCTCTATAGGATCTATATACGAAAAATATTAATAGAATTATACCTAACTAAGTAACTAACCTCCGCATAAGGTTCCTACTTAAGATTACGTTTCTACGTGTTAGTTAGGGCCTTAGTAGTTAGTAGGTAGGCCTTATAGCTAAAAGCTTAAAGATAATCGAATTATAATAGTTAGGGAAGGAGAAATGCCGGTATATTCCGGTCGTAATCCCTTAACTAATTATAAAGGATCTCTATTAGGGAAATGCACTTCGATAGAAATAACGTAGAGGAAGCTGCCTATCGGGCTAGAATCCGATTGTGTAAATATACTATAGTTTTCTACGTTTCTGTCTATAAATGCTCGGGCAAATTTGCTCTAATCCTTATAGATCGAGCTTTCGTAGATACTACCCCCCTAGCTCGTTCGGCAGCGCTATTTTAAGCGGGCGTATAAGGAGCAGTAGGCTTATTATAGATGCCCTATTAGTTAATAAAATCCTAAAAATCGTGTTAAAGGGCTCGGTCGTTATCTCGATAGATTATACTAATAGAAAGTAAGAACTATTAGGAAATATACCGACCTAGGCTTTTAAAGCATAAAATTAGCTTATCTATAAAGGCGTCTAGAAGCGCATATAGAAAAACAATCTTTATATAGTTATCCTTAATAAGAAATACAACGTTCTTATTATTATAACTCTTATATATAGAAAAGACATCGCAAAACACCTTAGAAAAGGGAAACGTCGCCTTAGAAAGCGGCGGCTCGCGGTTAATAATTCGTTTAGCCTGCGTAAGTTTATAGGACTTATAGGAGATTATCTTATCGAAGGTTACTAACTATAGTATTCCGAGAGCTTTCGAAAGCGCCTTATTATTCGGATGTCTAAGTCGTTAGTGCTAAAGAGAAAGTTCCTCTACACTTATTAGTGTAGGCTCCGGTATAGTAGCCGAAAAAGGTGCTATAACCGGGGTTTCTACGGTAGAATCTATAGAAGGAACGGAAGCAATAGTTAAAAGCGTAGTAGAAGGTATTAACGGGTTATATTTAATAATATACTAGTTGTAAATTAGCTCCGTTATGCAAATAGTGCGGGTTAATAAAGAGATTACGCTAGTCTACGGGTTCTATAAAAGATTCGCCTTATAAAGAAGACGAAGTAAACAAAAGGACGTATTAAAGGACGGGATATATGCTACTTAACTAAGCTAAAAAGTGCCCGTCGAAATGCGTATAAACACCGTGCCTATCCCGAGAATAGGAGTGCTTCTACTGCCTACGAGTACGTACTTAGAAGAAGGCTAGAAGTTATAGAAACTCTCCCTATTATTGTAAATATGTCTATTAGACCCTAAATCTATAATAAAAGAATCCCTTAACGGGTATTCTATAGTAGTCTATAGAACAACTAATAGTAAAAAGGTCGTAAGAACGTTAGCGGCAGCCGTAGCTTATACCGTCTTTATCTCGGTCTAATTATTCTTCCGCTACTCCTCGTCGCGAAGAAGTGCCGCGTTAACTTTAGCCTTATTAGCCGGAATCTTAAGGTAGTCGTCTATAGTCTTTTAGATATCCTTATCGGGTTTCTATAATAGAAGTCGAACGGAAGGGTTAAAGTAATAATACTATCGGAAATAATATCGTTCTCCGTAAATGCACGGCGGACTATCCTTTTTCTTGCCTTTGTCCTTATCCTTATCTAAGGACGCAGCTGCTAAAGTGGTTGCCGATTTATTAGTGGATTCCGCGGCTAGGGACTTTATTCCCTAGCCTTAGAACTTCGCAAAAGCGTTGGTTTTTAGCACTTTAGTCGTAGCCTTTAAGGCCTACGAGCGCTCGAAAAGTTCGGATATCTTAAATCCGTCGGGGAAAGACTATTCCTAACCTAGCTTATTTAGGCGGGCATCGTCCTCTATCTTATTTATCTAGTATTCCGCAAAAGGGCTAGAAATTAGCTAAATAGCCTTAAGAAAAAGCTATATAGCCTAGAGACCTTCCGATTCTAGCAACTTAATTCGCCGGGCATCGGTAAGGACCTTCTACTAGTTAGAAATCTATATCGTAATATCCGTGCGGTCTAATGCCTTTAAAATAGTATAGAACTACGTAAGAATAGTCTTCTATTGCGTTTACGAAGTCGGCTTTATACGCCGCTATAGTAAAGCCAACTCCTTAGAAACCTTATATTCGTCGGCAATTATTAAGTAATAGTTCCCGATATTCTAAACGATAAACTACTAGATTAACGTAAGAGATTTCTATTAGTCCTTATAGGCTTAAAGCAACGTGCAATACCGGGAAAAGAGAAACTTAAACCTCTTAAGTTCTTCTATAGATAAACTAGCAATATTAGTAACGGTCGCGTTAACTATTCTAGCTATTAGTTCTACGGGAAGAGGCAATAAGGGTTTCTAAAGATTAGGCGTAATAGAAGGATCGATTTTCTCCTAAATCCCTTAGGCAAGTGCGTATTTTTAGATCGTTAAGATCTATCGGTCTTAGTCCGCTAGTCTATTTAAAATAGTCTTCGAAGTAATATCGGCTATAATAGATGCGGTAACGTAGGTAAAAGTATAGTAAAATTACCGGAAAAGGGTGGTTAAATATATAATATATGTAAATAAACCGTAAAAACTAAACTAAGTGTAGGAAAATACTAATAGAATAAGGTAAACGTACTAACTAGTCCTCCGCGAGTCGATTCGCTAGATTAATAACGCTCCTTAAAGAGATAATTATATTAGTCCTCTAGGAGTCGATTCGCTAGATGTAAAAGCAAAGGCTTTACTACCGTAAGTCATAGCGTTAGTAGGCTAAAAATATAAGCTATTAAAACTCTCTATACGTAGAGAAGTTCGTCCGGGCTTATAACTATCGAACGCTAGGCAGTCGGGTTCTCGATATTTAGGTAATAGCAATCAAAAAGGGAAGCGAGGCTCTAAGGCTTAAATAGCCTATATAGAGGGATTAGAAGCTGTAAAAGGATGTAAAACACTATGAATAATAGCTCTTATCTTATCTAGTAGGGAAGCTAACTAGTCTCTATATATAGGAAAAATCCTCGGACGAAATCAGCCGCGTAGACCTAAGGAAAAACAGGTGACGTAAATAATCAGACGGAAGGATCGGTGAGAAAAGCAATAGATCGTGCCGTACGATAAATAAGTCATATAGTTAGTAAATAAATAAGCAGCCTAATAGAAGACTAGTGAATTCTACGGTAAATTCTACGGTAGAAGCCGTAGAAGAGAATTAGAATTCTATAGTAGAAGACCGTAGAAGGGAATTAAAATTCCACGGTAGAAGACCGTAGAAGGGAAGAAGAATTCCACGGTAGAAGACCGTAGAAGGGAAGAGATTTTATAAGTAAAGACTATGTAAATAACCGTAAAATCACCGTAAAATCATAGTGAAATATAACCGAAGAAAAGTAAGTAAACGCGCTTGTAGAAGTGCGGGGTAATGCCTATAGAAGCCCGTGGAATTCTATAGTAGAATCTAAGGAAGAACCGGGGATTTCCCGGTGGAAAGTAAATAGGGAAGACAGTAATGTTAACACGAGAGAACACGATTCGTATAGGTATATTACTAAGCTTTTAGCAAGCTTAATATAAAGCGCAGACGGGTTCTATAACGCAGCTACCCGCGCAACTATAGAGTTTAGAGATAGGGATATATACACGATAGATAATGCATTTTAGCTTAAGGACTATTCGGCTATTAGTCGCTAACTAGTCCCCGATAACCCCTCTTAAGGCCTAAGGGTATATCCTTAAAGCCCCGATATATCTTATAAGAGGGGCAAGCTTTAGTTTTACTACGAGAGGGCAACCGTATTTATAATAAAGGATTATTCGTACTTTTAACTATCGTTCTTACCTTCCTAAACGTACCTTTAGTCTATCTTGTTATAATTTCTAAAGCTTTTCTTTTTTAGTTACCTAATAGCGATAGCGCCGCGCGGTAGGCGCGTTTCCGGACGTATAGGCCGCGTAGGCCGAATAGGTCGTAGTAGCTATCGAGTCGCTAGCCTATCGCTATTCCCTCGCGTAACGGAACTAATATTAAAAGATAAATACACTAACTTATATAAAGGCTATAACGAGCGTCTTAAGACGCTATTACTAATTTTTTCGCTACCTAAGGGGGCCCGATCTATCCCTTCGCGAAGTTAAACATAAGCCGGGCCTTTACGACCTACCCCTCCGCGTATAGATATCCTCGTAGCTCTTTAAGTAAGAGCCGTAGAGCTTAAGGAGGAGAAGAGATTAAGAGATAGGATTACGGAACTTCGAGAGGAATTTTCGCAATAGGGTAACTTATTCGGCAGGGATTTATATAAACGTCGCCGATAGTTAACTAAATTAAGGGAGAGTTATAGTAAGGAAATTAAAATAAAAAACATTCCTTAGTTATTATAACTAACTAACCCTCGAAAACGTCTCGATTAGATTAGCGATCTTAAGGATGCCTTTATCGCTGCTTTACGTCGTTTTAAGCACAATAAGACTAAAATCTTATATACCTTAAACTATATATACGTAGACTATAAGGCGAGATAAAGGCGATACCTTAACGAAAGGCTTTTTATAGAGAGGGAATTGCTTTATATTAACTAAGATAATTTTTATAACTAGACCTTAATTTTAATTAAAGATACTATTAATTATAAGACCCTTTTAGCTATATAACTATAGGAAGCACGCTAACGAGAGGGTTAGTCCCCCCTCGATTTTAGTCTTTACTTAGATTTCTTAGAGCAATACTTAGAACGTCCGCTAGAAAAAACTTATATACTTTCCTTTTTTACGAAGTTACGTCCCGATCTTTAAGACTAAATCTCCCTTTATTTAGCGTCTATTTAAGATAATACTCGTAAGGAGATAGTCTAACTCGCTTAACGCTTCTAAGATGATTTAGGAAATAAGAAGCGCCTTATAAAGCTAACTAACGATTAGTCGACCTTTACTTAAGGGGTAAGAGGCTCTTATTCGATAGGCTATCGCCGACGTAAAGGCCTAAATAGATCTACTAATAACTATTAAGATTCCGATGCCGCTAGATCGACCTTAAATAGCCGTAGAAACGGTCGTAGCAACGGCCGTAGGAACGGCCGAGGAAATAGTCGTAATAATCGCAACGGTAGGAATAGATATAGTAAGAATAGCTATAGCAATAACCGGGGAGGAAATTCTTATAGAAACGGCGAAAGCTAATCCGGCATAGTTATTTATTAGTATTATAAGAAACTAAGCTATATATAAGCCGATTGCTAAACGCTAGCGAAAGCTAACCGAACCGTAGCCGATTCGGATTTAACGAAGAAGGAGGGAAACGCCTAAAAGTTAAAGTAAATGCCTCTCCTTCGACTAAGCTATAGGTAAAGGTAGTTAAGAGACTACGTGCTATTAGAAAGCTACTAAGGTAAATACTTTATAAAATTATCGTTAATCTCGATTGCGGTAGTAAAGTAGACCTAGTAGATATAAATTTTACTTGAAAATAAGGGCTACGATAGCTTCCTTTATTACCCGTTGACTGTCTTTATGCCAACTTAATTAGCTCCGCATTAAGTTGGGCAGAAAACCTTTAGACAGGCAGAAAACGTTTAGACACTACCCCGCTATCGTGGCTACTATGTTTTTTAGTATAAGCCTGATATTTATGCTGTGTTTCTACGTCGTAAAAACCGTCTTTCACATCGCAACGCGTTAAAGATTCCTAAATCGCGATTATAAAGACATTTATAAATGCAGTAATAAAGCTAGTTATTAACCCTTGCAAGAGAATAATTCTATCGTTAATGCATCGTTAATACATCGTTAATTAATCCGTTAAACGGCTTGTCGTAGGCGACCTAAGCGCTATAAGGCGCTAGTCTTATAGCGGTCTCGCAGCGCTAGTCGCCGCTGTATTCATCGCGGCCGCACACTACGAATTGCGAATTGCGCCTTAGAAGAAATTGTTTATAAATGCTAGGCTACTTAAGCTATTTATTAATCTACTTAGCAATCGAATCCGGTCTAAGAAGACATATAAAATAGCGATGTTTCGATCTAGTAAGGATTAGGGCAAGGGACATTAAATACTTAGGTACATATATATAATTCAACACATTAGTGTATAGCTTTAACGCTATGTATATCGTATTACGCACTCTAAATCGCCTTTTTAATAGCTTTAAAAATAAGAGATAAATTAATACCTATTAAGAATGATAAAAAAATCCGATGCGGCGTTTGTGGAATGTGTTGTTATTTTTCTAGCTGGCCTTGCCACCTAAAAGGCGTCTAAACGTTTACTAGGTGTCTAAGCGTATTCTTCCTAACTTAATGCGGAGCTAATTAAGTTGGCATAAAGACAGTCAACGGGTAACCCTTAGATTAAAGGTAGTCGGGAACACGCTAATAAGACGATATAAAGTCTAGGAAGTTTCTATCTAACTCTAAGACAATCGCTATAGGGAAAAGACAATTACTCGCCCTTATATCGGCGTCGATAACGGATTAAAACCTAACCACGTATTAGTTTTGCTTAATATACCTATACTTTCTTAAGACGATATTTATCTTATTCCTTTTAAGCGCGCTTAATAGTTTAAACACTTACTTTCTAAGGTATTATTACGCTAGCCGTAGAAAGTTTTGCATAAGTGCCGGAATAAGGCATAGGTCTATATAGTTATACTAAACCTAAATTTTATACTATTTCCCGATAAAGATAATAACTTAGCGAACCCCGAGCGAATAAGAGAGGAAATACTAGCGACTCTTTTAGACTTTAAAGACGTATTTTCTAAGCATAAGGCCGATTTACTACTAAGGAAGAAAAGCACCGATTATGCGATTAACCTATTGCCTAACTCTAAGCCGCCTTTTAGACCTATCTACCCTTTTTCTTAATCCGAACTTTAGGTTCTTAAGGAGTAGTTAGATTAGTCCCTTAAGCGTATTATTATTTAGAAATCTAAGAGTTCGGCCGGGGCTCTTATTCTTTTTATACCTAAGAAAGACGGCACTTTACGCCTTTATATAGACTACTAGGGGGTTAATAGCATTACCGATAAGAATCGCTACCTACTCCCCCTTATTTTAGAGATTATAGACCGTTGTTAAAGGGCTAAGTACTTTTCGAAGATTAACCTAAAAAACGCATACTAACGCATCCGGATTAAGGGAGGGGATAAATAAAAGATAGCCTTTCGTACTCGCTATAGTTACTACGAGTATTTAGTATTACCGTTTAGATTAACTAACGCCTTTACTATATTTTAGTTATATATTAACTAAGCTCTTAAAGGCCTTATAGATACTATTTACGTCGTTTACCTTAATGATATTTTAATCTTTTCTAAGACCTACGAGGAGCATATAGAACACTTACGATAAGTCCTCGAACGATTAAGGAATACCGAGCTATTCGCTAATTTATCGAAGTATACTTTCTATAAGCAATCTTTAGAATTTTCAGGATTTATATTATCTATTAACGGAGTCGTAATAGACCTAGCCCGCATTAAGGCTATTATAAGTTAGGAAAAACCTCGTTCTTTCTATAATATTTAAGTTTTTCTCGGTTTTATAAATTATTACCGACGATTTATTTTAGGATACTCTAGTATTATTACCCCTCTTACTACGTTATTAAAGGGGAGCGTTAAGGGAAGAAAGCCTAGACAAGTAAAGCTAAATACTAGCGAATTAATAGTGTTTTACGCCGTAAAGAACGCCTTTACAATAGCCTTACTTCTCTAATACTTCGACCCTTAAAGACCGATTCGCATTAAGACTAATGCCTTAATTTTCGCAATAGCTAGCATTCTTTCGTAGCCTAATAACGAAGGCTATTATTATCCGATTGCTTTTTAATTACGGAAATTCACTAGCCTTAAACTCAACTACGGTACCTTTAATTAAGAGATATTTGCTATCGTTAAGTTATTTAAACACTAGCGATACTACGTCGAAATAGCGGCGAATACCGTTAAAGTTTTATTAGATTACTAAAACCTTAAAGGCTTTATAAAGTAAGTATCCTTTAATAGAAGATAAGCACGTTAGTATATATACCTAGCTCCTTTCGATTTTACGATTAAATACTAAGCCGGTAAATTAAATCCTGCCGATGCTTTATTAAAGAAGCTAGAATTTATAGGCGAAGCCCTACCGTCTATAGAGCTACTCCTAGAACTATAATAGAAGTTAGCAATTATTCGGTAAGTATATATAGCTATAGATTCTTTATAAAGCGACCTTAAGATAAGTTCTTAGGTCTCTACTATCTCTAAGCTTAACGAGATATCTTTACGTAACAAAAATGCACGAGCTCTCTAAGATTCGATCGCTTAGCATTTAGGAATAAGTCCCGCTAAGTTAGCCACTTAGGTTAAAGATATCGTTAGTTATAAACAATAGTATTAAAGATAATTAGCTAGGTTAGCAGCTCGTTATAAAAGGGTCTATAAGAATAATATCTCCGAGCCCCTTTTTAAGCTCTTAAAGAAGACTTAAGCGGAAGATCCGTAGACTATATAGCGAGTATAGGCCGAAAGTACCCTAAAAGAAGGGGTAAGTCTTTAGTCATTAAGCCTAGATAGACTTATTCTATATTCGGGAAGAATCGTAATGCCTATAGAGGTTGCCTTAAGGTAAGAGCTTATTTAGCTCTACTATAACGATCCCTTTATAAGATACTTCGGAATAGCCTATATAAAAGACCTCCTATCCCGGAAATTCTTCTAGGAAGGAATAGCTCGTAATATAAATAGCTATATACGTTTATATTATATCTATTAAGGCGCCGTTCTAAAGCGGCATCGCCTATACGGCGCCTTTAATTCGCTGCCTATTCCTATAAGACCTTAGGAAGAAGTCTCTATAGACTTTACTACCGGTTTTCCGGAGTTATAGTTCGATAGTAGAGAAGTTAACGCAATACTAGTAATCGTTAACCGATATACTAAGTATAGCGTATTTCTCGCGGTCTTTAAGATAATAATAGCGCTTAAGTTAGCTAAGGCTTTTTATTATAAGATTAAGCTTATCTATAGAGTATAGAAAGACATTGTTTCTAATAGGGGATCTCTATTTACTAGTAAGTTTTAGTTAGACCTTTATTATATATTACGGATAAAACGTAGGTTATCGATAGCTTTTTACTTATAAACCGACGGTTAGACCGAATAGGTAAATTAGACACTATAATACTAACTTCGGTATTATATAAACGCCGAATAGAATAACTAGCCTAGACTACTACGAGAGGCTTAGTTCGCTTATAATAATGCGAAGAATATAATTACTAGCTTTTCGCTTAATAAGGCATTATAAGGATACTAACTAGACTACTATATCTACCTTAAAGACGATACTATTAGTAGGGGAGTCCCTAAACCGAGAGCTCGTATTAGAAAATTAGCAGACTTAAGGAAAAGGCTAGAGACTTATTAGCGATAAGCTATTAAGTCGTAAAAGAAGTTCTATAACCTCTATTATAAGCCACTTACCCTTAAGGTTAAGGACTTAGTAGGACTCTCTACGAAGAACTTACGCCTTAAGGACTAAAGAAGGAAGTTATTACCTAAATATATTAGACCTTTTAGGGTCCTTTAAGCTATTAGTAAGTAAGCGTACCGCCTAGCCCTACTAGAGAAATACGACCGGCTTTATAATATGTTTTATATTAGTCTTCTTAAGCCGTAGGCAGAAAGGGCTATTAACTAATACCCTAGCGAATTACTGCCGATGCCTAACCTCGACGATGCTAAGGGAGAATAGTCGGTTTAGCAAATTAAGGACTATAAGAAGAAGAAGGGCATTACCTACTACTTAGTGAAATAGGAAGGTTAGCTAGCCGAATACAACGAGTAGGTTGCTTAAGACGATATAGCGAATGCCTAAGAACTTATTAACGAATACCTAGAGATATAACTAAAGAAACGGCGAAAATTACGCATTACGAAATAACTTCTTTTTAGCTTACTTTAACTTTTCTATTTCTTCGCCGCCGCTACTTTACCCTTATTCCTTAATATCTATACGGTAGAAGTCTTTTACTTCTATCTCGCTAGTAAACTCTATAATAACTAAGAGACGTTTTACCTACTCGCCCCTCCCTCGGCGACTACTCTCCTTAATTATTTCGTATAAATTATCGTATATATATTCTCGACCTACCCGCTATAAGGTAAAACTCGCGTCCTTTATTACTAGACGAAGCTTTTAGTCCTTATTCTCGCGTATCGCTTTCCGTCGTTTTTATAATACCTACCGGTATTTAAGACGACGTTTCGTATATAAACGTTTAGCACTTAATACCCTTTATTCCTCTCTATAGGCCGTTATTACGGCTATAAACGACGCGTAAACCTAGTAGAAGATTGACTTTATCTTCTTCTTTTCCGTTTCGTCCTAAGTAATATATAGCTCGGCTATCTTTATCTAAATACCGCATAGATCCGCTATATCCCCGGACATTATTACGGGTACTTATAATTTTATAAGCGATTATATCCCGACTTAAAGGGGAATAAGGAACTTACGGATTTATAAAGGTTATTACGCGAGTTATACTAAATGCACTTACTTAATTACGCGTCTTCTTAAATATAAGAGAGTTTAATTATTTTAGTATTATCCTTATTATCGCCGAACCCTTATATACTGCTATTTAAGCACTTAATGTAGTATAACTCGGTTACTTAGTACCCTTTCCCGTGGCGACCTTTTATAGTTACGGCTTTTTAGCCCTTTTCTTTAGCGATATCCCTTTCTAAAGATTCTTTATATCGACGGTATCTCCTTTAGCATTCGCCTCTATATCCTTATCTCTATTGTCTTCGCTAAACGAAGAAAATGTTTTAGATTCGATAACCGTTAGCGTTATACGCTTAGCAGTCGCTTAATCTTCCTAAAACTCTACTATAATAGGTTTCTTTATGCTTATAAATAGTCTCTTAAATAACTAACGAAATAGTTAATTATCCGTTTCTTCCTCTAACGAGGATATCGATTTCTTTAATACATTTAGAATATTCTTCTCTACGAGGAGTCGTTCTAATAGGGTTATCTTTTCTCTACGCTTCTTCTTTAGCTTTATCTCTTCTTATGCTATCGCTCCTTCGTCTTAAATTAATACTCTATTCGCCGATAACTCTAGGACTTAAGCTATAACTAAGGAACCTATCGGCTAAATATAGTCTATTTGTTTTCCTCGCTTTTAGGGCGTCTCTATCGTTGCGCTTGCCGTTCGCTTAAGACCTATAGCGTTAAACTAATTCGGAATATGCTTATCTAATTCGGAATATGCTTATCTAATTCGGAATATGCTTATCTAATTCGGAATATGCTTATCTAATTCGGAATATGCTTATCTAATTTAAAATATGCTTATCTAATTCCGAATATACTTCTCTATAAGATCTCGATATAGTTATATAACGAGAGAAGAGAAGAAAAAACTTTATATATAAAGAGCAGCACTTTATTATAGTTCGCTAACTATACGTAGGCAGCTAGCTACCTATTGCGTAGTAACTATTATAACGCGCGACTAATACGATAATTATTATAATATATATAATAGTAACTATCGTCTTTATACTACGTTTAATCCTATTTTAGTCCTATTTGCTATTACGACTTTATTCGTACCTAAAGCTATCCTAGCGTCTAAGGCGTCCGCCCTAGAAGGGGGGGATAATTAAAACGCAGCTACCCGCGTAACTATAGAGTCGGGAGATAGGGATATATATACGATAATGCATTTTAGCTTAAGGACTATTCGGCTATTAGTCGCTAACTAGTCCCCGATAACCCCTCTCGAGGCCTAAGGGTATATCCTTAAGGCCCCGATATATCTTAGAAGAGGGGCAAGCTTTAATCTTACTACGAGAGGGCAACCGCATTTGCAATAAAGGATTATTCGTACTTTTAACCATCGTTCCTACCTTCCTAAACGTACCTCTAGTCTATCTTCTCATAGGTTTTATATATGCTCTGCTAAAGAATTCGACGACTTTATAGCGTTAAGTCGGGTAGAAATAGTTACGTAATTGCAGGATCCGACTAAAGACTAGAAGTAGTAGATCTAATTATCCGTAGCCTAACCCTAGTGTTTCTCTAGCTTTTCTTAAAGTATGAATATATAAAGGGTCGAAATAGGCTATAGAACTATAGAAGTAGGGATTAAACTAAACTTAAAAGCAATTTTATATAGGTAAATATCCTAGTATAACTATAGCTTTCGTTGCTTATAGTCCCGGATAATCCTTATCCTAAGGAAATAGGTAACCTCTCTACGGTCGGTGATTATATACTTTTGCCTAAAGCGACGGATAAAATCGTTAATAGCCCTATAGTGCTCCCTACGGGAAAGGATAATAATATTATATATAAAGAAGAAGGTAATAATACTATTCGTAGTAGATATATAGATATAAAGGTCTTCCACTCTACTAAAGGCCTAGTTCGGTTAGAGACCTAGATAGTTCCTATTGTTAAAGAAGTAGCGAACGGCGAAGCCTATATAAAGCTTTTATTAACCGAATTATAAAGCTAAATATCTTAAATCCGTTTAGGAAGTAGATATATACTTCTTTATCTAGATCGGCATTCGTAAAGGCGTTAAGCGCGTTAAGTAAGCGGGTTTCTATGCTAAACTTAGCGGCAATAGCAATTATAATGCGAAAATTTCGCGTAGTAAGTATAGCGGCGTACGTTTCTTTTCTACTTAACGGTTAATGGTCTCCTCTTATATAAAGGCGAGATTTAAACTTCCTAAGGTAGCCGTGCTTATTAAACTTATAATTAAATGCCTAAGTGAATAAAAGAAGACGTATATAGGCGTTCGCTCTTAAGGTAGGCGAAGGACAAAAGGTCTTCCGCTAGTAAAGGGAGTCCTATTTAACCTTTCTAGAGGCTTTAAACTTAGGTCTATACGGATGCGTCTTAAGATTAGACTAAAACCTTAGAAGCGCGGGTAAGTCCCGTTTATATATCTTCCTAGGTTTAAGAGAAGTAGCGAATATAGCCGTAAAAGCGGTGCGATTAGCCGTTAGATGCCTAACGTAAGCGAATATATAATATCGACCTAAAAAACGGGTTAAATAAGCAGGGCGTAAATCCTCTGTAAATCTCGTCGTCTATAGACTATCTATAGGAATAGTATTATCGTTATCTATAGATCGAGAAATAGCTTAAGGCAACTATACCTTAAGGCGGTCTATAGGTTCTACGGTTATAGTTAATAGAAGGGTAGAGATATCGGGTTAAAAATCCTATATATTCTTAAAACAGTCCTCCGGTGGTTCTAAGGTTTAGTTAGGAGTAAGGAGCTACGGGTTTCCGTCGGTTAAAACGTCTACTAGACTAACATACTTATTAGGAAGTATTATTAACGTCGACTAAAATTCGGCCTTATCTTACTTTACTTCTTATATAATATATAGTAGAAATGCCGGTAATAATACCTATATTAGCTATTCGGATGCCTTAGACGCGGTAAAAAACTAAGTTATTATAGTACTATATTATATAATATAGTATATAGTGATATACCACGTGACATATAGTCCTATATATAAACGAGCCCTTAGCCTCTATAGTTCTTCTCCTCTTTATAGAATAATAAGGTTATCTAGCTATTACCTAGTGCTATAATAGTTTATTATATCTCCTATTGCGCCCCGTCGCGATCCCTAGCTTTATAAATATAGTCCTAGTAGCTCTATTACTTTATCCCTTTAATCGTCGCGACCTAAGCGCAACCCTTAAGAAATTATTCCCCTAAGCCCTTAAGCCCCTAAGAAATTTTCCTTAGCCTATAGAAACCTATATAGCCTATAGAAACTTTTTTATAGTCCCTAATAAACACCCTAGACTAAATACTCCTCCTCCCTCCCTATAGCGGATATACCTATAGCCTCTAACGCTACGGGCGACGGTCTAAAGGCCTTTGCTAAAGAGTTTATTCGTGAATTTCCTTAGATCGCCTAGGCGATTAAAAGGTTCGATAACGTAGTCTTAGTCGCTAATGCGTAGGAGACCTAGGAAAGCCTTTAGAGCCTAGATACCCGATATATTCTTATATATATCGAGGAGAGTCTTCGCTCCCTTCGCGTAGCGGAGGCCTCTTAGGTTAACCGAAATGCTAGGTTAAAGGAACGTATAACTATACGAGATTAGCTCCTAGCTACGAAGGATTAGCTCTTAGCTATAAGGGAGTAACTTCTCGAGGCTAAGGACTTCATAATCTTAACTATAAAGATATTATAGTCTTAGACGATAACCTTAGTATAGTCGTTAGGAAAACGAAAGACGGTAGACCCTCCGATCTTTATGAAAAAGGGGTCTACCTCCGACCGTTAACGTAAGTATAAAGCCTAGGAACTTAAGATATAGGGTATCTTCCTCCGCGATAGTATATAGTTCGACTTAGATAGCGCCTACCTCCTTTATATTAGCGATAGGCTTAGTAAACGGGCTTACGACTTCGTTAAAGATAGGATAGCTACTATTATAGCTAACCTATCTAAGAGGGAGAAGTAGGAATAGCCTACTACGACGACGCTCCTCGTAGCTTTAGGCAGGTAGTATAAGGTTCTAGACTTAACGTAAGCCGCTAAGAATATCCTCGACAATTTCCCTTAAGGCGATAAGAACTATTAGATCTAGAAGGTAAACCTCGACGCCTATATACGTAAGGTAAGGAAGATAAAGGAATAGTAAGTCGACCTTATCCGGAAGTTTATATCGAAGGATATAAGCGATCTCGTTAAGAATATATAGACTAAGATCCCTAACACCGACTACGAGAAGTAGCTAGCGTAGATAGATATTATTATAAAGAATCTCGCTAATTATGCTTATCGTTAGAAGCTCGAGAAAAAGGCCGCCCCCCGTTTATAGTTCCCGCCGACGCTTATACCTACCTTTACCCCGACCGCCTTAGCCTAACCCTTATATAGTAACCCTATAGACCTCGACTAGCTTTCCGATATTAAACGATAATTTAGGATAGATAATAAACTCTATATAGCTTACGGAGAGCCTAGACACTAGAAGGAGGCTTACGACCTAGCTAAGATAGCTAATCCGCTTTTAATGCCCTTACGTTAAGGTAGTCCTTAGTTTTAGGGCCGGGGCGCCCCCTCCCTTAGCTTCGGCCGAGGATCTTAAGGCACCCGCGGCGGCGGGTATAGCTAGGGCTAGCTCGTCCGTACGGCCGACTAAAAATAAGGCCGTATCCTTAGGGAAGAGAATACGGATTTATAAGGCGAGCGGCCGGCGTTAAGGCTACTGCTAAAAGATATACCCTTAGAGTAAGTCGCTCTTAGGGGTTATATATAGGGGAGGATAAAAGAATTAGGTCGTTGCTCTTAGATAGAATAGATCTTCGGATTAATTCGTCGAATAGTAATAAAAAGTTAATCTTTCTCTATACTCGTCTCTCCACTACGCGTAAACCTTAGTCCTTTTACTACGTTAATACGTTATCCCTCGTAGACTTTAGCTATATTGCCGTAGCGTTCGCCGATCTTTAAGCTATCGTACGGAAATATAACGTTATTATAAAGAAACTCTTTAAACCGTAACCGCTTCGACTAGCCGATAGTATACCCTTAATATAGATAACGGACTATTTTATAGCCTAAATAACTATTAGTAAGCATATAGAACTTATGCTCTTCTTTTTTATAAATCTATTACCCTCTACCTCGGTTATCTTAGGCATTCCCTAGCTTTAGGAATACGAACTAACTATACTTTAGAAATCTCTTTAAGTCCGCTTCGATTCCGATTACTATATAAGATACTGCCTGCCTTTAAGTATAATAGCCGAGGATAGGATAGCTCTTAAGACTCTTATTACTCCCGCGCCTAGAGGGCATTAGTTATGTCGAAAGGTATATTTTTCTAACGTTATAGAGATTTAGACTACCCTAAAGTTTACCTTAAAATAAAGGGTCTTTATAACGATAGAAGACGTGCCGGAAATTCCCTTTCGGTAAGAAGAGACTAATATCCTAAAGGACTAGACTATCCTACCGGGAAGTTATATACCTATAGACTCGTCTACTAAGGAATATCTACCCGAGTAGGTATCGTACTCCTTAAACCCTAGCTAACCGATTCGATATCCCTTATATAGGATATAGCTATTTACCTAGGAAACCGCCCGCTTAATATCCCCGATTAGCCCTTTAAACTCCCTTAAGACTTAAGCCTTTAAGGCTACTCCGCCGTAGACTACTTTAGTAGCTCGCTTACTCTTTATTCGCCTTACCGCCGGGCGTCGCTATATTCCCGCCCGATAGGGCTAGACGAGACGCCCCCGCTAGCGTATACGATAGGAAGATTAAATACCCTTAGATATAAACGATATCTACTACGTATGCGTAGTTAACTTTATTTAATTCTATAAATAAGATAGTATTTAGGCGATGCGAATTAGTATATCTGAATTAGCTAAGCTAGTCGAGGAGGGAGAAAATCTACGACTCCTTAACGAACTCTTAGTAGGCCTAGTTAAGGTCTTAGAACTATCTAAAACCTCTTTCTAACGCGTTATTGCTAGGGACTATATAATAGAGGTAGCTTAGGCCGCCTTCCCCGAACGTTTTTAAAATTTCCTTTAGATAAACCTCCGGGATATAGCTAATTCCGAATCTTTATTTCGGAGGGTCGACGAGGCCGATGTAGAAAAATTCCTCTAAGTAAAGCCGGAAGTTATAAAAGCAGATATCCTAAAGAAACTCCTAAAAGAGTTTTAGGATTAACTTCCTTATTTCCTTCTAAAGAATGCGAACGAGCTTCCCTTATACCGCCCTTAGGATTATAAGATCGAACTTACACCGGGCAAATAAGCTCCGTACTATAGAAATCGGCCTATATTACCTATAAAACTCCGCTATATTAAGAAGTAGATTAACGATATACTTAATAAAGGCTTTATTTAAGAGTCTTCTTCCCTAGCCG
Organism: Ophiocordyceps sinensis; assembly: GCA_012934285.1. Lineage (NCBI taxonomy): Eukaryota > Fungi > Ascomycota > Sordariomycetes > Hypocreales > Ophiocordycipitaceae > Ophiocordyceps > Ophiocordyceps sinensis. The sequence goes on from JAAVMX010000004.1 coordinate 11,517,373, forward strand.
CGGTATTACTAATCCTCGCTTATAAACCGGGCGGTAGTATCCGTATCTATTATAACTACCGCGGTTTAACCTAGGTTATAGTTAAGAATCGATATCCCTTACCTTTAATCCGCGAAACACTAGATTCTCTTTATAACGCTAAGTTTTATACGAAGCTAGACGTAATTACTACGTTTAACCGTATTCGAATCGCCGAGGGTTATAAGTAGCTTATAGTCTTTATTATACGCTTTAGACTATTCGAGATGCTAGTTACCCCCTTCGGCCTTTATAACGCACCGTCGACCTTTTAGAATTATATTAATTACGTGCTTTATAATGCCCTCGATAGCTTCTATATATAGTAGGGTAACAAAAGTTACGATTAGCTCTATATAAGAGTACGGGACTAATTCCTACTACCTAAACTATGTTTATTTATTTAAAATAGATAATAGCCTAAATTAATAGTAAAGAAAATATAAGTCGATAGAGAAAGGGAAGAGATTTATAGAGGTATCTTTTTAGTATTTAGTATACTAGCTATTAGCGCGGATTACGGCCCGAAGCCTTGAAGGCATCGACGAGACTAGGCTTTTCATCGTGTTAACGTTAAGCTCTTCCTAAACCTCTATCGCGGCCTTATAAAGCAATTCTAAAGAGCGTAAATTGTAGGGCATTAATCTAAGTTCCGGATATCGCTTACAAATCCGTTCTTTAAGCAGTTTCCATAGACTTTCGATCGGATTAAGATCGGGCGAGTATAGCGGCTAGTCTACCGGCGCGACCCTATTCTCCTAAAGGAAGTCACGCAGCCAGTTTTAGACTACACGACTTATGTATATAGGTGCATTATCTTAGATAAAGGTAAAACCGGGCTCGAGGATCGTTAGAAGGGCCTCTTATAGGCATTCGTAGATAACGCGGCCGGTAACGCCGCTATAGGGCGCGGCCGGGTCGCCCGGGAGGGCGATAAGAGATGTGCGCCTATAAAAGCAAAAAGCGCCTTAGAACATTTGTGTATTTCTCTTCGGCTTACCTTAAGGCTATACGTGCTCTTATTAAAGTCTCTCGCCTTAGGGATAATTAGCTAGTGCGTAAGGAAGGTTAGCGCAATACGTACGTATTTGCAAAATACCTATTGCTAGCGCTCTCCCTCGCCTTAGGCAATTAAAGTCTCGTCCGAAAAGACCTAGCTTTTCTATATATCTAAGGGTAAATTGATATAGCGCCTCGCAAAGAGAAGCCTTTTTTAAGCGACCTTTAGGCTTAATTTCGGCCGTCGGAGCGCTTTAAAGTGCATAATACCCTCTTCCTTAAGGTATCGCGTAAGAGTAGCGACCGAGCAGTTAATTCGAGTGTCTAGAATAATCTAACGGGCTAATATAAAAGCGTCGCTCGAGATACATCGAAGGATAGCTCTTTTATTGCGGTTAGTAAGCTTCTTTAGGCGCTTAGAGCGGTCGTTATCCTAGGCACTAATTTGCGTCGCGTAGCGCGACGCGATCCTAGACACGGTTCCGGGGGAGATACCCTCTTTAAGGGCAATAACGCGGGCGGGGGTACCCGAGCTATACATTATAAAGACCCTCGTTCGTTTATAAGGCGAATAATGCATTCGCTAGCCTATTGCGGCATTAATTAGGGAAGTTATAGCCGATTTAAGTTATAATGTTGGATTTAGCCGATGTTATATACGAGGTAGAGGACGCGAGTTTAATCGTAACTTTTAGAGACCTACTATAGTATATCTTAATAACGTACTAGTCTTTTTAAAGACTAGGGCGGAATATAAGAACTACGTGCGAATAGTTATCTAACGCTTAGGCAACGTAGGGCTTTAAATCGATCTCGGGAAGTTAGAGTTTTATATAACGAAGACTAAGTATCTTAGACTAATTATTTCGATATCTAGCATAAGCATAGACCTTAAGAAGGTACGTATAATTACGACTTAGAATACCCTAACTTTAGTAAAAGAACTCTAGCAGTTTCTTAGGTTTATAAACTTCTACCGCCGTTTTATTAAGGGATACTTTAGTATTATCTCCCTAATGACTACGCTACTTCGGAAAGATTCCCGTTAGTCTTAAGGACCTAAATAAGCTGCCGCGTTCGAGGCCTTTAAACTTGCTTTTACTACTGCCTTAGTCCTAGCCTATTTTAACTACTCGAAGAAAACAGTTATTAAAACTAACGCCTCGAATTAGGCCTCTAAAGGAGTCCTTTTATAGACCGGAGACGACGGATATCTTTACCCTATTGCGTTTTTTTCGTTAAAGCATATTGCCCTTAAGTATAACTATAAGATCTATAATAAAGAGCTATTAGCAATTGTTAAAGCGCTTAAGGAATATCGCCTAGAACTCTAAGGGACTACCGAGGCGTTTAACGTTATTACAGACTATAAGAATCTTTAGACGTTTATATCTATAAAGCAACTTAACTAATAATAAGTGCGCTAGGCCGAGTTCCTTTCCTAGTTTAACTTCGTAATTATATACCGCTTAGGCAATAAAGCAATCCTCCCCGACGCTTTTAGCAGGCTCCCCGGCGATAGACTAGCTACTATAGACGACGATAGACTCTTCTATCGAAATTAGGTAGTTATCCCTAAAGAGAAAGTCGACCCGACTATCCTAAAGGAACTCTTAACCGATTCCTATGCCTCGAAGGAGGACCTTAACGCAATCGCCGCCCTTAGACTAAACGTAGCTAGTAAATCACTTAATAAGCTTATCCGCGAGGCATATTAATAAGATAATCTTACCTAGGATATAGTAGCGATACTCTAGGACTTATACGCCTAACGCTAGCTAAAGTATATCCGGAAGCTCTTACGTTACGATATATCCGAATATTAGTTAATTAATAAACGTATCTTTTTCCGCGACCGGCTTTTCGTCCCTAATACCTTAGATCTCCGCCTGAAAGTCGTTTATCGATCCTATAGCAATAGCCTAGTAAGATACCTAAGAAAGGTAAAAACCCTTAATCTATTAAACCGAACATACTAATAGCCGAGAATTTCTTACTTCGCCGCTACGTTCGTTAAAGACTATACTCTCTATCTTCGGACTAAGACCCCCTGCTTATCCCCCCCTAGATTCCTAAAACCCCTCGCTCTACCGGTCCGACTATAGGCTAATATATTAATTAATTATATTATAATACTCCCTAAGTGCACCCGAAACAGGAAGACTTATAAGAATATACTTACGATAGTTAATAGGCTTACGAAGATAAGATATTTTATCCCTATTACCGGCCTTTCTATAGAAAAACTAATTAACTCTTTTATCTACGTAGTCTATCGCTTATATAGAGCACTTAATACTATTATCTCCGACTAAGGCACTTAGTTTATTTCTAATTTTTAGCGATAATTTAGCACTCGTTTATAAATAACGTTAAAACTAAGCTCGGCATAGCACCTAGAGACTAACGGTTAAACCGAAATCGTTAACGCTATAATAAATAAATATATTCGAGCATATATTAGCTTTACCTAAGATACTTAAGTCGACTAGCTCCTACTCGCGGAATTCGCAACGAATAATTAAGTAAATAAAAGAACCGGTATTTCTCCTTTCTTCGCTAACTACGGCTTTAATCCTCGTCTTAGCATTAAACCTATAGGCCCCCGACCCCTAAAGCTCTTATTATAGGCAAAGAAGGAATTCCTTCGCGCGGACGTAATAGCTAGTCGTTTCGACCGTATCCTTATTTAGCTTTAAGCTCTCGCATAAGCCTTATAATAGAAATATAAGGATAATGCTAATATAAAGCGGAACGAAGGCTTTCTCTTCCGACCCGGTAATATAGTTATAGTTTTATTAGAGAATATAACTATTAGTCGCCTAAAGAAGAAATAGAACGATAAATAGGACGGTCCCTATCTTATTCTTAAGGTCTACCGCGGCGCTATAGTTATCGACCTCTTAAAGTATATCTAAGTCAATAAGTCTTTCTATATGTCTAAGGTGCGGCTTTAAATAACGGAAATAATACCGGGCTAGGCATAGATTAATCGAGAGGAACGACGCAACGTCGTAGGCCGTATTACGGAACGCGATAACGACGGCAATATTAAAGAAATATAGGAATTTAAGAAAATCTTTAACGTATACGATAACGAAGCCCGACCCTTACTTATCTAATTAAATAGAAATATTACTAAGAACCGACCTAGTAGCCCGAAGATAACCTAAGAGGTTGCCCTAAAGCTATCTAACGCTTCTATAGATATAACCTAGATAAGCCGGGCCCCTTAGATTAGGCCCGCCTATAAAAGATTCCTTTACTATATACTAATCTCTAGCGAAAATGACATTTCTTAACGATTTAGGGACTAAATCGTCTCTAGAAGGGGAGTACTATTATAGTACTATATTATATAACATAGTATATAGTAATATACTACGTAATATATAGTCCTATATATAAACGAGCCCTTAGCCTCTATATTTCTTCTCCTCTTTATAGAACAATAAGGTTATCTAGCTATCACCTAGTGCCGTAACATAAGTCTTATTAAAAATTATATTACGAACTTAACGAACCTCCCGTTTCTATAGGATCTATATACGAAAAATATTAGTAGAATTATATATAACTAAGTAACTAACCTTTATATAAGGTTCTTACTTAAGGTTACGTTTCTTCGTGCTAGTTAAGGCCTTAGTAGTTAGTAGGTAGGCTTTATAGCTAAAAACGTAGAGATAACCGAATTAAGATAGTTAAGGAAAGAGAAAAGCCGGTATATTCCGGTTATAATCCCTTAACTAATCGTAAAGAATCTCTATTAAGGAAATCTACTTTAATAGGAAAGACGTAGAGGAAGCTGCCTAACGGGCTAGAATCCAATTATATAAATACACTATAGTCTTCTACGTTTCTAGCTATAAATGCTTAGGCAAATTTGCCTTAATCCTTATAGATCGAGCTTTCGTAGATACTTAGTGTAGGAAAAGATAGGTATAAGGCAAAGGGTGCGTGTATAAGAAGAAGGATAATAATTATAGGTAGCCCGGCATGCCCTACGAGCTATAGGGCTGCCGGAGCCCGGACTATCTACTAATCCGTAGGCACCTAGCAGGTGCCCTGCCTTTGCGCATTATAATACCGGCCCGAAAAACAAGCCCCTACTATCCTTAGTAGAATAAAATAACGAACTAATTAAGAAAGAAAAACAATTTAAAACAACGTAACACGATTCTTCTAATCTATGCTCCTTTACTCTATACGTTACTATAGGATCTTTTCCTAACTAAATAATTAGATCGATGTCCTTTAATTAATCGCAGCTAGGGCAGCGCTAGCGGAACGCGTAATACGCTTTAAGGCGAATTCTACGATTGCTTCCAGGGAAATAGCGCTAGCGGGGACCGACTAGTCGTAGGCGGCCCCCTAGCCCTTCTAGCGGACTTAATATTTAGTAACAGGGGTCTTTAATCGGCTAATATAGCGTTTGCGAGATTTAAGAATGCGCTCGAGCTCGTAGTGCTCGTCGCCCTCGCCTAACGCGTTATCGAGATCTTACGCTACTTTAACCGCGCCGGGCTTATCTTCTTCGAAACAGCCCTCGTGCGTAGGCTAAGTGCTCTACTAAGATAATAGGATAGATTCGGATATTAAAAGGCAACTTAAGTTTAGCGGCGAGGTTATTAACTATACGTTTAATAAGGAAAAGTCCTTCCCTCTGCCGAGACTATTTTTTCATAGGTCGAGAAGGTTCGTAGTAACCTTAGTGTAGTTTAAGGTAGACCTTATCGCCTGCCTAGAGGAGGATCTAACGGTGCTTGCTATCGTAACGGCGTTTAGCTCTAATAGCCGCTAGGTCTATTGCGAAGCCGGCCTATCGTCTTACGGCTTCTCTTAAATAAGGGAGATTATCCGCGACCGAAATATCGTCGGCCTTAAGAAGGGAGCGGAGATCGTGACCGAAGATATAGTTATATACGGATATACGAGTGCTAGCGTTAAAAGCCGAATTTAGGTTCTATTATAGGGCAAGCAAAAGCAATTTTAAGTCGAGGTCTAAGTCCTCGATATAGGCTATCCTTAATACGGTTTCGACTATCTAATTGCGACGTTCTACTAGGCTATCGGCCTAAGGGTAGTACGCTATAGCTATAGTGATTTTAGTCCTAAAGGACTTCTATAGTAAACGCTAAACCCTAGCATTAAAGTGCCTATCGCGGTTACTAATAATAGTAGACGGCATTCCTTAGTCCGTAAGTAGAAGAAGCCGAGAGAGGGATACGCCTTAGTTTATCGTAGAGTACTTAGATTTTCCAGGGATTAAAAGACAACGTTTGCTAGCTAAGTAGGTTACTATAAGCAGCTAGTTAAAAGTATCGAAGCTAGAGATAGCCTAAGGCGAAGAGGCGGAGGATATAATAGGTTTATCCGTGATAAAGTCTATTCTAATTAAACGTATAGGTTAAACTAAGGCCTAGATAGGCTTATAGGAGCCTACGAGTAGCTAGCGGTCTATCTATCTTAGATAGTAAGCCTTATAGGCCGTAATATACTTCTTAACTTTAGAAGTTAGGTTCCGGATAGAGTAGCGCTTAAGGTCCTATAATATGCGAGTAGTCCTAAAGTGATTTTTCGCATCGTAAGCGGCCGCTAGCATAGGCGATACTATAGAGGCGGGGATATAAAGGCGGAGGTAGCTATTACGACCCTCGTGATAGAGCAGCTGGTCCTAAAGAAGGAAAGGGATACTACGTCTTTTAAGGCGTAGAAGGGCGGCCTTACGCTCTTCCTAGATAGAGGCGGCACTTAGAACGGGTATAGGCGGAAGAGGAGTACTATCGGGGTCGGGAGCAAAAGCCGTAGTAGCCGACGCAAGCGGGTCGTCGTAAAGCATGCCGATAGTCTTAGAGAAATACGGGTTAAAGGCATAACTAATAACGAATTAAGTCTTTATCCTAAGATCTATAACGGCTTTAGATATAAGTAGTATATTGTTAAGCGCTATATAGTTAGGGCGGCAATAGACGGGAATAAGATTAGTTTCTAAGGCGGCTTTTCTTCTAAGGGCGTTAAGGATAAGGTTATCCTTGCCGGGTATATAATAAATCTTAAGATTAAACTGCGAGAGTTAGATAGAAGCAACTACGAGTCGGCGGTTACTACGGTCGGCGTTAGATATATTAAGTATACGCTTCTTATAAATCTGCTTTATAGCGGAGTAATCCGTAAGGACTATAATCGGTAGAGTTAACGATTAGATTATAGTTCGTATTTTCTTAATTACTTAGACGAGATAGGCAACTTCTAGCTTAGATAGACTATAGTTCCGTTTAATAAGGGTAAGCACCTAAGAGAGGAAGCATATAGGCATTATCTATTTTATAGGGATCGGCTAGCCTAAAACCTAAGTAGAGTCGTCTAAGAGGTAATAAAATACTACGCTAAAACCACGATAAATAGAGGCGTCGATTTAGGCAAAAAGCTTCTTAGCGGGATTAAGGTAATAAAGCATTCTTCCCGACGCGATTTCTTCTTAAAGGGCTTAGAAGGAGAGCTTCTCCGCGGCAGTAGAGGAGAAGGCCGTATTCCGCGCAAAGGCTTTACGGCGATTCGGATTCCTATCGGTTACCTTTCCGACTATACGACCTAATGCGAGGAAAGCCGTCTTCCGGGCTTATAGAGGTTCGACGAAGTGGCTAAAGTAAGGGGTCTTAGATCGAATAAAGCCGGCGGCGCTAATATAGTATTCGAGCTTTTATAGTATATCTAAGAACTCGAGCTTAGCGAAGGCGGCTATACGATCCTCTAAAGTGCTTATGCTAAATGCGTTAATACGGTAGCCGAGGAGATATACAGACGGGTAGCCGATCTAACTTTTCGCTAGAGATATCGTGAGATTAAGCTTATTAAAGAGGGCTATAATAGCCTATAGGTAACGAAAGTAATCTTCCTAAGTCTAAGAGTAGATTACGATATCGTCGATAAAAGCATAGGAAAAAGCTCGATATAGTTAAAGAACGTAGTCTATATATCGTTAGGCGTAAGTAAGGCTATTCCGGAACCCGATCGACGCGACGGTAAGGTTCTTAAGCCTACGATAGCTTATAACGGTAAACCGGTTGCAATAATCACGCTATATACTAAATTAATAGAAAAACGAGGCTATATCGATAATAATAATATACTTAGTGTAAGAGAACGAGCTTAAGGGGGGGTATATAATTGTTATTAATCCACGAAGGGATATAGCTATAGACTAGATCTAAATGTCTATATATACGATATAGAGGTTACATAGGATGATATATAATATAACCTAATACTATAATAGTATATCCCCCTTAAATCGGCGTTCGACTTAAACGCCTAAAAGGGTTAATAGGCTAATAAAAACGAAGGAAATCTATATTAATCGGTCTTAAAAGCGGGCCTAATATAGAACGAGAGAGGAATAAAAAAAAATAAAAGGTAAAACTAAGAAACCAACGCGTGCTATTATAACGTAAATTATATTAATAGATTATACTTATTATTACTTAGGCGAAGGGGAAGATATAAGGAAGGCTATATAAAAGGCCGGTTTAAGCTTAGTCGGGTTAAGGGCGTAAAAAGCCTTAAGGTCGTCCTAGCAGCCGTTAAGGCAGGAGGAGTCCTCTTATATAAGGGGGCTATAACGCTATTAAACGCGATACTTAATCTTCCCGGAGGCGTACTAGCGTTACGCGAGGATAGAAGAAAACTCCTACTCGAGGTGCGCGTTATCGCCGTCGTCGTCGCCGGGGGAAAGGAGAACGCCGTTATCGGCGGGCCGGACGTTAAGCTCCGACTAGCCGGGCAAAGGGGGCTTTTAGGTCTTAGTAAGGAGGGAGTAATAAAAAATAGGGTAAAGGCGGCTGCCCTTAAGGAGGCGAAGAAGATACGCCGTCTTATATACCTTAAGGACCTTATATAAGCCCTCCCGCTTATAGTCGAGCTTCTTTATAAGGCGGAGGGTCTAGATCTAGCGGGTGCTAAGGAATACTATATCGCCGGGCTAGTACGCTAGGGCGGGAGTCCGCCGGGCGTCCGTATAGTAAGCCTAAGTAGCCTAAGCATCCTCGATCGTATCGTAGAGGAAGTTAGAGATACGCTAGAGATAGGAAGCGAACGCATTACCGCGGAGGTATTCCTTCCGCTTCTAAGGGGTTATACTAGGCGGAGGGGGGACTAAAGGGCTCGGTGCTAAGCTTTAGGTAGAAGCTATAGTTAGCGAAGAAAGGGGAAAAGCCGGTAGATTTAAAGACCTAATTATTAATAGTAAACTCGGCGAGGGGAAGGAGGTCAACCTAATCGTCCTAAAGGTAGGTAGTATAATAACGAAGGTAAACCTCTATCTAAGCGTTCGCGATCTCGGTCTAACCGTCGGTCTAAGAGTAGTAGGCGGAGCTAAGGTAAAAGCGGTAACTAAGGCGACGATTAAGCTACTACTAAAAAGCCGAAATAAACTAAATACTATAGTCGCTAATAATAGAGGCCGGGGTGCTATAGAAGGACTAAACGCGGGAAATAAACGCGTTAATAACGTCTTTAACGGTTATTAAAGGTATTAGGACGTAGTAGCGTATCTTCGTAAGGCGGTCGACGATAATAAGGATATTAGAAAACTTAACGCTATTATAGCGGTAGATAGGGAGGTCGGTAATAAAATCGACGGATATATTGGTCTATAAGGCGAAGGGAATACTTAAGGGCTAGAGTAGGCCCTAAGGGGAAGAACGAGGGGATTTAACGCGTAGGCATATATAATAGTTTTATATAAAGCTAGAAATAGACTCGTATATACCGGGCTAGATATAGGACCGGCGGTAGAGGCTAGCGGTCTTCGTACGTCTAAGGTAGCCGGTAAAGGGGGAGGTATAAGCGCGGACGAGGATCTAAAGAATTAAGGCGTCGTTAAAGGGAACGAAGAGCCGGCCTTAGAAATAGAACCGGCCCTAGACCTTAGAGAGAGCGGTCTAAGCGATCGAGCGGAGGGGGGCTTAAAGGGGGTAAGGCTAGCGGGGCTAAGGGGATTAGAGAGCTACGCAAATAGCGGAGATAAGCGGGGAGGAGGAATAAGCCCGGTCGATAAAGTCATCGATCGGCTTAAAGTCGTCGAGGGCATAAAGGTTAAGGCAGTCGGAATTATATTTATAAATTATATTTATAAACGAATTAGACTCCTTAACGGTATCGGGGGCGGTAGTAGTATTAAGGTAGAGGGAGGCATTAACTTTAGACTTAAGGAGGATAACCTAATATCGGTGGTTAATCCTCTCGTCGGCTCGGTCGGTAAGGGAGAGAGGGCAGGAGCTAGGTAGGCGGCTAAAGGCGTCGGGGAGAATAGCTTAAGAGCTAGGCTAAAAGACGATCTTAAAATTAAAACGACTTAAGAATTCGGCCTAGCGGGCCTATCGCTAGTTAAAGAGCTTCGTAGTTATAAAATACTAAAGATTCTTATAGTCTAAGGCTATCTTAAACTTAGGCAGGCCCTCGAGCTTAAAGCGCTACTTCTCGAGAGATTTTATAATCGCGAGGAGTTCTTTATCGTAGATCTTATAATTACACTCTTAAGCGGAGTGTTTTAACGAAAAGAAAGCAACCGGATAGTAACGACTATCGTCGAAGAGCTATATTAGTATACCCTTAGCGGCTTAGTTAAAAGCATTTATCTAAACTATAGTCTTACAATAGGGGTCGAAGTATATAAGGACTAAGGCGGTAGTAAAGGCGTACTTAAGGGCTTCGAAGGCGTAGGCGTAGGCGGGAGACTAAATCTAAAGGGCAGAGTTCTTAGTAAAGGCGTTTAAAGGGTTCGTAAGCTTAGAAAAGCCGCGAATAAAACCCCGATATAAATTAGCGAATCCTAAGAAGCGCCGGAGGTCTTTAATAGAGGAAGGGGTAGGCTAGTCTAAGACCGTATAAACCTTATTAAGGTCTATGCGAATGCCTTTATCCGAGATAATTAGGCTAAGGTACTTAGTCTTAGTAATATAGAAGTTATACTTATCTACGTTAAGCTAGAGGCCGGCGGCATTAAGGCGCTTAAGAACAACGTTAACGTAGGCCTAGTGCTTTTCCTATATCTCTAATAAGATTAAGACGTCGTTTAAATAGGCAAAATAGAACTTATTAAGGATGCCGTAAAAGGCCGTATTAATAAAGCTCTAAAAGTAAGATAAAGCGGCGGTAAGGCTAAAGGGGGTAATATAATACTCGAAAAGCCTATACTATATAGCGAACGTAGTCTTTTACTTATATCCCTCGGCAATACGAAGGCGATTAAACGCTACGATAACATCGATCTTAGTAAAAAACTTCGCCTTCCGGATATAAGCGAGAGTATCGTAGATAAAGGGCAAAGGGAAACGGTTTTTAATTATAGCCTTATTTAAACCGCGATAGTTAATACAAAAACGGACGCCCCCGCCTAGCTTACGGGTAAGTATAATAAAGGCAATAAAGGGGGAGGTAAAGCGGCGGATAAAGCCCTTCCTAAGCTACTTATTAACGTATGTATAGACGATCCGGTTTTTAGCTTCGCTAAAAGGGCGGGGGCGGGTATAAGAAGGTTATATTCCCTCTTTAAGGTTAATTTAAGTATTAACGGCACGGTAAAGGGCGAGCTTATCGGCCTCGCTCTTAAGCTATATATAAATTATATAGTAGAGCTCTTTAAGGACCTTAGCCTAAAGCTCGTCGAGCGTATAAAAGACTTTCTCTTACTTCTTAAAGAACTTAGCGATATCGTCGGGGGAGATCTTATTAAGGTAGATCTTATTAAGGTAATCGTCGATAAAGTCGTAAAGGCGGGGGTTAAGGTAGGCTTTCGCATCCTTAGTATTTATATATCTAATTAAAACGGCTTAGCAAAAGTCCTTAGGGATATCTTAGTCGATAGGTAGCGGGGGCTCGGTAGGTAAAGGCTCGGCGGTAAAGGCCTTAATTAAGGTCTAAAAGGTCTAGACTTTAGGTTATCGGTAGAATATTACTATCGCGTCGACGTCGAGTATTTAAATATTAAACGCTAAATCGTCGGGGGATATAAAGCAGAGGGGCTAAGGTCTAATAGTCTTACGACTCGGCCGTAATATAAGGCGGCGGTAGCTAGCGGTCTTATAGACGGGATAAAGGTAAGGAGGTCGAACGTAGCGGTAAGGGTAAAGGGTAGCTAGAGAGTTAGAGTTATAGGCGGAGTTAGAGTCGGCGTCGTTAACCTAGCGGGAGGAGTCTAGGTAGGCGGGTTTACCTACGTTAAGAGCATCCTCGAAAAACGTAAAGAGGGAGGGGCTAAGGGACGGGGGAATAAACTTAAGAATATCGCTAAAGCGGACGGAACGGATAGAGGCCGGAGGACGGGCTAAGGCCGGACGGGTAGGAATAGGGATTATAGCGGCGGGGGGTTCTCCCTCGTCGTTAGAGTCTTCGACGGAGGGGGCAGTAAGGGGTTCGCCCTCGTCGTTAGAGTCTTTAATAGAGGGGGCGGGGGGGAAACGAATTATATCTATTAATTATATTCCGTCTAAAATAAGGGCGGGGGGAGCCGGGACGGGGCAGGTAAGGCGGGCAAAGGTAGCCGAGAGGCCCGGGATAAGATAAGGCTAATAGTCTAAGAGGCAGGAGGCTAGACAAAAGGGGGACTAAAAGGAAAGAGAGTTACCGCACTAGCTAATAATAGGGTCGTGCCGGCGTAGCTAAAGGAGGCTAAGAATAACCTTATAGCTAAGCTTCGTAAGAAAGAAGTAGATAGACTTAGTATAAGCGCTAATCCGGGAGACCGAAAAGGCGTAATAAGTAATAGAGCCGGACTTATAGTCGCTACTATCGGCGAGAGAAAGCCGGCGTAGGAATTAGAGCTAGCGGATAGGAAGGGCAAGGCGGTACGCGGTCTAAGCGTATATAAAGGTATATCTAGAATAGCCGGAGTCGACTAAAGCACTTATAATAATATCGGCGGACATAAGGGATAAAGGCATAAGTAGAGCACGCGGTTGTATTCCCGCGGGGAGGCAAAGATCCTCTTTAGTATTAAACGAAGCTATAAACTTAGATATAGAGAGCTCTATCGCGCGATAAGGCGAGGGAGCTACGTATTTCCTAAAGATAGGGAAAAGGCGGGGAGGTCGTCTACTTCGCCCTCGATAAAGCCTTGCTTAATAGCGCGAACCTAGTGGTAGGGGGGAGGGGGTTCGAGCAAGCGTAGGGCAGACGTACCGCTACTACGGCTATAGCCGCGGCTAGAACTAAAACCAGCGCCGGGACTAGCGCTAGGGTTAGCGCCGGGATTAGCACTAATACCTTTATTAAGGTAGGTCCGGGCGGTATAAGCGGCGGTAGCCGGCTAAGCGTAGTAGAGGTAAAGACGGTTCTTAAACCGCCGTTGCTTCTAAGCGTTAGTAAGCCGGGCCTAAAATGCATCGAGGTATATCGGGTTACCGGTAGGAGGCGCGGGCGGGGCGGGCGAGGTAGGGCCGGTGCGAGCGGGGTTATAAGGCGGCTAGAGCTAAGAACGGGCCTTAACACACTGCTAGTTATCCTAAAGCGTAGAATATATCTTAGCCTAGGCCTTAAAGTCGTTATAGGCTAGGTATTCGACTTATAGAGCGGCGGCGTTAGTAAGTTCGATAGAGACCTTCGAATAAAGGTAGGCGACGTAAGCGGTGCTATTAAACGATAAGTCGGCTTAAAGCTAGGTAAACTTCGAATAGAAGTCCGGCTAAGAGATATTCTTTATCGATAAAGCGTTAAAGTCGGCCTCCGACTAAGCGTAGGTAAAATTAGCACTAAAGACTAGGCTAAGGTCGTCGGTAAGGGCTTTAATAGTAGGATACTACTAATTAGCGAAAGACTTATTATCGAGGACGTCCTAAGGAACGCTAGCGATAATAGAGGCGGCCCGGCTAGTAAGCCGGCTAGCTACGTATAGAATATAGTCTTATTCCGTAGGGTATAAAGCGGCGTCCTAACGGAGCTTAATAGTAAGGCCGTTACGCTAGGTCTAGAAAGCCTCCTAACGTTACTTATAAGTGCCGGAGTCGCTAGCGAACCTCTTAGGGTCGGCGATATAGGAATAGGTAAGGGTAAGGGCGGGGGTAAGGGCAAAGGCCTAGTCTTAAGCCGCGTCGCGTTTAGTTAGGACGAAGAGAGAGGACGTAGCGCGGTTAATCTAACGCTAGAGATCGGTAGCGTACTCTTAGGCAACGGCTACGTGCTCTTAAGCGACGAGCACTCTTATATCTAACTTAACGTAAGCATTATTAAGGTAAGTAAGGGCCTTAATCTAAAGCGCGCGGAAGTCGTAAGTAGCGTTAGCCTAAATATAGGCGAACGTGCCGAATATAGGCTGTTAGGCTTAAAGAAAGGCGGCGAGGCGGGGGTAGTAGGAAACGTACTCGGTCTAGGGCTTTAGGTCGGTAGGAGCCGGCGGGGTAACGGCCGGGGTAGCGGACGGAGGATCGGCCTCTATGTAGTCGGTTATCGTAGATTATAGGGCAATAGGATAAGGTAGGGTAGGGGTAGGGGAAAGGTAAGGAGGGAAATCTATATAATTCGCGTTGAGACGGCGTATTTACACCGGGAAAATTCTAATAATCGAGGAAAGCTCGGTCGAAGGGGTCCGGCAAGGAGGCAGACTCGTGTCGCGAAGAAGGGAGATTAGAAAAGAAAGGGGTAAAATAGCGAGATTATTAATTAAAGGCAATAGGATAAAATAGTAGATTAAACTATAAGAGAACGAGCTTAGGGAGGGTATATAATTATTATTAATCCACGAAGGGATATAGCTATAGACTAGGTCTAGATGTCTATATATACGATATAGAGGTTACGTAGGATAATATATAATATAACCTAACACTATAACAATCGGGCCCCGGTACTATTTACTCTGAAAAATAGCAAAGATAAGGTTAAGACTAGGCTATATATCGACTACCGCTAGCTTAATAACGATACTATTAAAGACTAGACCCCTTTCCCCTTTAATATTAAACTAAGGGATTAATTATCTAAGAAAAGATATTATACGAAAATCGACCTTAAAGTAGCTTATAGCTAGATACGAATTAGGAAAGGAGACAAACATAAGACCGATTCTAGAACTCGATACGGCTTATACGAAGTTTTAATCCTCCCTTTAGGGCTTAAAAATGCCCTAGCGACTTTTTAAAAGCGTACTAATAACGCCCTATATAAACACCTCGATATATTCGTCTTAGCCTATTTAGACGATATAATCGTCTATTTAGACGATTTAGAAACGCATAAACCCGACGTTATAAAGGTGCTTAAGGCTCGCGAAGCAGCTAGATTTTATATTAAGCTAGAAAAATGCATATTCTACACGTAGGAAGTCGAATTCTTAGGCTATATAATTACCCTAAACACTATACGGATAGATCCGTATAAGTTAGAGGCAATTAGCGGTTAGCCTATTCCTTCTACGATTAAGGAAATATAGAGGCTTATAGGCTACGCTAATTACTACCGACGCCTTATAGTAGATTTCTCTAAAGAGTTAATCCCTATACTAGTAGTAATAAAGCTAGCTAGGACGAAACCCTATACCTAGACGGACAAAAGCTAATAACGCTTTTATTAAGCTTAAAAACCTATTAACTTCCGCCCTAGTACTATATAGCTACGATACGGATAAGCCTTACGAATTAGAAACCGACGCTTTTAATTTCGCATTAAGCGCGTAGTTAAGGGAAAGGGACGACTATAATATATTGCATTCTATAGCTTCTTACTCTAAAAAGCTAAGTAGGATAGCGATATATTATTCAATCTACGATAAAGAATTTTTAGCGATTTTAAACGCTTTTAAAGAATTTCGGCATTATAATCTAAGGAATTCCTATAAGACGAAGGTCTATATAGACTATAGGAATATTACCTATTTCGCTAGCACGCAGTAGCTTACCGTACGGTAAATCCGTTAGGTAGAATTCTTAGCAGATTTTAACTACGAAATTCTATATAAGAAGGGAACCGAAAATTCCTATGCCGACGCTATTAGTCGACGTCCCGACTATAATACAAAGATCTAACCTTATAACGAAAGGCTTTTATATCTTAATACGGAAGGCAATTACGAGCAATAATTACTTAATGCCGTATTTAAGATCGAAGGAGATAATTCCGTTCTAGAATTACTTGAAAGCATTTATAAGGATACTAATTTTAGCAGGTTTAAGAAGTATATAACCTAGGAAAACGACCTCGCCTAATATAAGGGGAAGTTATTCCTTTCGCCTAATAGCGAGGCAACGATTATAAAGGATTTCTACGAAAGCCTAATACATAGCCACTAAGGGATATCCTAGACTTATAATCGAATTCGGAATTACTATAACACTTTTAATCTTCGCCGTAAAATTTAGAAGATTATTAAAGCATACGATACTTATAATAAAGCTAAGGCTGTACTATATAAGCCTTACGGAAACCTATAGCCTATAGAGACCCCCGAATTACCTTAGAAATCTATTGCTATAGACTTTATTATAAAGTTACCGAAATCTGTCGAACCTATAACAAATATAGAATAAGACTCTATATTAGTTATAGTAGAACGCCTTATAAAATACGGTTATTTTATTCCGATTAACTAAGCTATATCGGCTAAGGAATTATCTTACGTCTTTTTAAGAAATATTCCAGCCGATAAAGGTCTACTAAAAACCCTAATTACGGATAGGGAACGAAAGTTTATATTATTTTTTAAGCAAAGTCTTATACGAGCTTTAGGAACTAAGCATAAATTATTTACTGCTTATTACCCTATTACCGACGGAATTACGGAACGGCTAAACTAGACCTTAAAGTAATACCTTTAAAGCTGTATTAACTACTAGTAAGACGACTAGCTAGTTAGGCGACTAATAGCTTAATTAGCTTATAATACTTCGGTATCGGAACCTGTATAGCAAACCCTAGCCTTTGCGAATTACGGATTTACACCCGAAGCCTATAGGTCTTCCCTACCGGAAGTTATAGCCGAAAAAGCTATCTTAAGCTTTAAGCAGCTAAGAAGCTTACATTCCGCTATTAAAGACGAGCTTAACTTTATAAAGGAGCGAATAACTTATTATTATAATAAGAAGACCGAAAAGGTACCTACTTTTAATAAAGGCGATAAGGTCTACCTTATTAAGAAGAATATTACTTCTAATAGGCCTAACAATTCGTTAGACTATAAGAAGATAAGACCTTTTCTTATATAGGAAAAATTGTCCGACTTAACTTATAAGCTAGATGTTAGTAGGTGTCTTAAATGCAAATGCAAATGTAGGTCTAGTAGTCTTATTGGAATTGTTAATACCTATCTAGCTAAGGATTATACTACCTTCTTATAGATAAGACGAGAGAAAGGTCGGGGCTTCCTTCCGGGAAGCCTCGGTAGCTAAGAATAAAAAGGGATCTATAAACAGAATGTAAAGACGGATGCGTTAGTTAGGGAAGACCTTCCGCGGACGGATGCGTCTATCGGGACGACTATAGAAGTCTATAGAAGGAAGTGGAATTCTATCTATAGAATTTTTCTTAGAAGGGAAGTCCTTCTACCGTAGAATTCTATTAGAATTCTATCTATACAATTTACCTTAGAAGGGAAGTCCTGCTACTATAGAATTCTATTAGAATTCTATCTATAGAATTTACCTTAGAAGGGAAGTCCTTCTACCGTGGAATTCTATCTATAATTCCTATACTAGCAACTTTTTCTTTATGCCGTTTATAAGAACCTCTTTTGTTTTTCCGTAAATATTACCCTTCTTTAAAAAAGAAATATAAATGTATAATAGAAATCGACTATTCGTTATATTAGAATAGTTCGTTATGATATTATATAGTGTTATAACTATATGACCGTTAAAGGGAAGAATGTGTTAGAAGGGTTATAAGCGAATAATAAACCCTTCTATTCTAATAGTTAATTTATTTATATCGACGAAACGTTTAAGGGCCTAGTTTAGTAATGCTTTCGTTATTGCATTAGCTAGGTTATCGGCTTTATTAATCTATCGGACCTCTATAATCTTACGGCGTTTGTATAACTATTGTAAAGCTATAATATCGATTATTAATCTTTTCTCCTTTATAGTACCTAATTTAATAAGGCATTTATATAAGGAGTACGAATCGGTGTAGATAATTAATAGAACTAGAGGAAGACTAAGGCGATCCGTGATTATCTTAAGAGTTATAGCAAGAGATATCCTAATATCGAATCCGTTTACTATACTATAGATTTCCGATATAAGGACGCTTCGGGTAACTCGTTTACATTTCGTAGAGTTCTAGTAGACAATATTGCCTTTAATCGAAAATTGCTTATCTATTTAGTCGGTCTCGTAAACTAGAGCAATAACGAATCTAAGCTATAAAGATAAGTCTTTATTATTTGCAAACGATCTATCGGTAAAGACTAAGAGCTTAGCCGATGTAAGGTTAATTAGAAGATATATTAGTCTACGTTATTAACTGTCTAGTTGCTACTATAGTCTTTTGTTTAAGATTATATAGTCTTTTTGTGTTCTAGGTTCTAGACTTAAGCAGTAATAGAGATATTAAACAATGCTTCCGGTTGATAGATAGATGCAACGTATGCACTATAAGCACGTTATTCTATATACCTTTATGCGTGGTTAATAGCCTAGGGTTTTACATTTTCAATCTTAGCTGCTTAACCCTTTTATTGTAGTAGCAAACTTCTATTGTGTTATAGGGTTAATTTCGCGTCGTTAAAGTCTATAGATTATCTAGCAGTTATTAGAGTTTTCGGTTTAGCTCTAAATTATGCTTTCTAAAACTCTTTTTCTTCGTAGTCCGAAAAACTCTAAGTCCCGAGCATTAACGTATCGTCTATCTATATCCTACTATTCTAAAAGGTATAGGAGGGGTATAGTTAGAAATAAGCAAGCATACGTCGTATATTAAATAAGCTATATAAAGCTCTTTAATATAGTAACTATAGTATATATTAAACTAGTGTAGTCCGGATTCCGCGATACTATATAAAAGTCTAATCATACGGATAATTATGCCTTCCGGATACTTCTTTACTAGTTTAGCGGGTAGAGCTATTAAGATTGTTTATAATAACTCTATATTAGCCTAAGGATATACTTAGGTAATATCTCGTAGAGACAATATTATTCTATATTCTTAAAGCATTCCGGCTGCAATTGCTTTAATTAAACGTTAACTAACTCGCTAGATTATTAGTGACTATATAAGTATAGATCTCTTCTTAATATTACTATATCCTTAGATTACTAGTCTCGACTTTTCGTATAGTTTAGTATTACGTCCCTTAACCTCTCTAACTATCCGAGAACGGAAGATTCGATATCCTCTATATTTTTCTTCGTTATATTATTTAAAACTAAATACACTACGAATGACTAGGTCGTTAATCTCTTTTATATTAGATCCTTCGAATAGGTCACCGGGTGTTATAATCACGCTATCCACACAGAGTTTAAGTATAAGATCGTATGCGTTAACCTCTTTCTTAGCTAAGAACTACTAATTCTATAGTTTATTTTTCGTACTAGGTAGGCGACTACGTTTTTAGGGCATATAAGGAGGTTCTTACATAGTTTTATATTCTTCTATTAGTTTATTGTCTTAAGAATTGTATTCCGGTGTATCTTAATTTTTAGCTAGGAGTTCTTCTAATAATAGTACCGAATTTTCGTCTCGGAAGTATAGTTATATATATATTAACCTAAATACTTATAGTCCGTTAATAGTGTTAATTATTACATTATGGCCTTTAATTGCTACGATTTTAAATAGACCTTACTAACCGTTCTTTTCTCTCTAAACATAGACCTTACTTTATAGTAGAAGATTAAGAATCTCCTTTATTAATAGTCTGTTTCGGCTATAAATAGCATCCTTAATTCGTCTTTTAGCAGAGATTTAGCGAAGCAGTTTTATAGCCTTTTGCATAGCTATAGCTCTCTATATCGTTATTATAGAAGAAGGTAATTCCTATATAATCTGGGGGTAAGCACTAAAAACTAATAATATAAGAACTAAACTATTAAGACTAGCTATATTATTAATTGCCTTAACTACTATTTAAAGGATAGCTTTAGCTAATATAACGTTCTTAATATCCTCCTAAAGAATACTAAATATTCGTTTAAGTAGTCCGTAATATCTTTTAATCTTTCCGATAGACTAGTAGGCTTTAACTAGAGCTTACTTATACGTAATCCCTATTACTTTCGCTTCGTTTCGGAATTTATTAAAAGCAAAATTCGTTCCTACGTTATATTTAATAACATCTAATAGACCGAGATATATATTAATCTATAACGCACGTAGTGTTTCCTACGCATCTTTAGCGGATATTAATAGAAGGAATCTTACTGCTTAGAATAAAGTTACTAAATCTACTACGTATAGCATTAGTCGTTATAGGTTTCCGAGGTATACAACGTTAATAATAATCTTAGGGTTAAGTTCTCGATTATCTTATAGTATAAATTTAAATCGTCTTAGAGCCTAAGAGTATATCTAGCATTAATGATAAAATTTAGAAATAGTTTTAAGTCTTCCGATTAATATATTATTATATCCTACTTAACGTAGCAGATAATATAGTCTTATAACTACGGGATGTCTAAACCGACGATAGAGCGTTCGGATCTTAACTTCTATAAAGAAGTGAATTAATTCCTTATCTTTAGAAAGAAAGAACTATAGATATCCCTATTTTCGTATTATAGGAACCACGCCTCGACTAATAATTATGTCTATTATGTTATTAAAGTATACACCTAGTCGGTCTATATCGGCTAAAGAGAGTAAGAAAGGTATAGGTATCTCTAGAATATAAAAAGTAATCCTTCTAATTAAGGTTTTAAGGGTAATAGAACTAAGTGATTTAATAGCATCTCTACTACTAAACTTAATACAAGCTTATCCTGCTGTTGACTTATCGATAGTAATAGAAGGGTCTTCTTTCTATAGGGCAATATATTAGTTAAATCCGGCTATAGATACTTTAGCTATACCTATATTAACTATAATGCCTTAAAAGCGTGTCTTAGAGTATCTTTCATTAATAATAAACTAGTTAGATATAGTAATAGCTTTTTATTTACTATATAGGTCTTCGCTAGTAAGCCGATATATAAAGGCTTATTAGTAAATTATCTAACTAGCTTGCTATTATCCTATAAAGTTATCGTCGTCTCTTAGGCAAGATTTATTATAAAAGTCTTCTACTATATCGTCTATCTCGTGACCTTTATATTATATTACGTAGGCTATAAAACCTATTGTTAGGATATTCGTAAAGTGGCATTATGCGATATACTAGTCCTTCGATTTCTATCGTTCCTTAGGTGTATGTTTAGTTAACTAGCATCTTTATTTTCCATATATAAAACACTTCTTAGTCTATAGACGATTGCCGTAGTTGCCTCTATAGCTGCTTCGGGCTTAAGACCCTGCTTATAATATAGCAGCTAATAGGGAGTATCCGCTACGGAATCCTCCGCGGAATCCTCTACGATTAAAAAATCGGCTATAGTTTCGTCCTCCTCGTCCTTAGTATCTATATCTTTCGCGGTTATTATTGTTATATCTCCGATCCGTATAGAATATCTAGTTATACGGGTCGTAGTTATCCTCTTTAGTTTCTTAGTTATTAGACTAATGTTCTTAGATAAATTAGTTAGATAAACCGCGAGATAGGTATATTTATAATAAGGATCTTAGGTCGGCAAAGAGTGCTTCGGCATTAGTTAAGTGTTTAAACAAAGCGTACTCGAGTTTAGGAACTCCTCTATATACATTAATAAGTGTAGTTCGTAGGGGAAGATCGCCTATAAAGTCTTTGCTAAGTGCCTATTAGCAAAGTTGCAATTTATCGAATAAAGCTTAAAGGATTTTATATAATGGCTTAGCCGGGTGTTCTCCTCGCAACTTATAGAAGGTCGTTATTATCTAGTCTATATAATAATATACGTAATTAACTTCCGTATTAAAATATCTCTTAATTATATCGTATGCCTTTCGGAAAATCGCTATTTAGTTAATATATAAAATATAATATATTTGCGCACGTCTTACGAGGATCTTAGGGAATAAAGCATAAAACTAACTTAGTTTAATTTATAGGTTATAGCATAAGTTTATAAAAACCTAAAGTTTATCGTTAAGTAAGTTATATAGTTCTCCGGTATAGTTCTTATCTTTTGTCTAAAGCTTAACAAAGCGTTATTAGACATCTATATTAGCGATAGCATTTAGAACATTATCTAAAGGAAGTCTTATATATGCCTCTAATAGAATAGGGTTGGAATTGCTTAGCTATTTAGTTATCGCCGTAAAACCTTAGTCCGTAGGATTTATAAAGAGATCTAGACGATTAAATTAGTATAATATTAGGTAAATAGTTATACCCGCAACATTAGTGTTAAATAGCTATTGTTTATATAGAACTATTAGTTATTGCCTAAATAGAACAATCCCTCTAAAATCGAATTATAGAACCGTTAGAAGTATATTAGACGTTTATAGCATCTCTAGAACGTTTGCTATAGTCTATAGCATCGCTAGAACGTTTACTACAGATACTGCTTTTTCTATTAGAACTGCTTCTAATAGTTAGAAGGGGGCTATTCTAGCGGTAATAGGCGTAGAAGGATGTATCGTATTTTTTATCTCTATTTTCTTAGTGTATTCCTCCGTGCTATCGTTAAATTTCTATGCTATTATATCTTCTATAGGCTATTCTAATAGTTTCTTAAGTGCTTCTAACATTAGGAAGATCGTTGTATAAGATGCATTACTACGACCGGTATATATTCCTCTTTTCCTTATTAGAACTTTTAGCGCTCGTTTATAGTCTACGTGTGTTAGACCCTATATATTCGCTATCTATCCTTAGAAGTAGTCTTAGAAGTATAATAGGATCTCGTTTCCTTAAAAATCGATCGACGCTTCGTAGAGGGCAATAAACTTAGCGACTAATATTATAATCGCGATGCTATTATTCTCGTCGGGTTTAATATTACTATCCTAATGTTTAACGTTAATATATAGAAAAAGGGATCGGTAGATAGTTATGCCTTCTATCTATTCCCTAATAGGCTCCTCTATAGTATCGGATAAAGGACTAGTAGGTTAATATATCGAAGTTATAATACGTGCTTGTTTTTTACGCGGTTTATCGATATATTCGTAGGGTTCTTTACGAAAAATTTATCGTTGTCGGCGTTATTAACGCAATTTCTGCTAGTACTACTCTTCTTCTTCTAAAGCGGTAATAGGTTAGCAAAAAGTTTAAAGAAAAGCTATACGCAACCCCTAAGGGCGAGCTAGACTCAGAAGGTAAAGTCTTCTTATTCTTAGCATAGTTATCCTTCTCTAAGTGTATAGAATAGGATCGTCGGGCGGAAGCCGTTCGATAAAGATCTATAATACGTTCGAAGGATATAGAACTATCTCGTCTACCTTATTATCTATAATTAAGCCTTACAATCACTAATTAGTATTAGTAAGTGTCTTAAATATAAATGCAAATATAGGTCTAGTAGTCTTATTAGAATTGTTAATACCTATCTAGCTAAGGATTATACTACCTTCTTATAGATAAGACGAGAGAAGGGTCGGGGCTTCCTTCCCGGAAGCCTCGGTAGCTAAGAATAGAAAGGGATCTATAAATAGAATGTAAAGACGGATGCGTTAGTCGGGGAAGACCTTCTGCGGACGGATGCGTCTATCGGGACGACCGTAGAAGTCTATAGAAGGAAGTGGAATTCCATCTATAGAATTCATCTTAAAAGGGAAGTCCTTCTACCGTAGAATTCCATTAGAATTCTATCTATAGAATTCACCTTAGAAGGGAAGTCCTTCTACCGTAGAATTCTATTAGAATTCCATCTATAGAATTCACCTTAGAAGGGAAGTCCTTCTACCGTGGAATTCCATCTATAATTCCCACACTAGACCTACTAACGGTTATGCTTATATACCCTGTCTTTTACGTTTACTACTCGAATTAGCGCTTAGGAATAGCCGCCTAGCGAAAGATATCGATATACTAGTCGAAGACGACGAATATAAAGTCAAAGAGATTTTATCTAAGAAGGTAGAAAACGGCTAGCATTTCTATCTTATTAAGTAGAAGAATTATCCTTCTTCCGATAATACGTAAGAACCTATTAAGCATCTTAAGAACGCTCTTAAGAAGATTAAAGCCTATAATAAACCTAACCCTTAGGTTGAAGGGAAGAAGAGTTTAAGGGTTTAAAGGTTTAACCCCCCTTAGGAAGGGTAATATATTATAGAACTACTAATCTAGGTTCTTAGTTTACTTTCTTTTTTCTAAAAGTACGGGACGACTTAAGTACTAAAGAACTTAAGTACGGAAAGACTTAGTACGAAGGTACTAGGGTACTTAGTACTTTAGTACCTAGTACTTTATAACTTAGCATAAAGATATTCGCCCCGGACTTACCTATTATCCGGTTATACCCCTTTCTAGCCTAAGATATACCCCTTTTGCGAACCTAAGTCCTTTAGGACTTAGCTTCCTTAGGTACGGGACGTACTATATAGCTATAGTTACGCCGGCGATCTTATTAGGCATCTTTACCTAATAAGACCCGATGATTAGCTTAATACCCCGTATAAGGGACTAACACCTAGATCGCTAAGAGCTATACTAAGGGGGTCTAAAAGTCGACCCCTTATACTGCCTTACTAGCACGGGGGGGGGCACGCTAAGTTAGAAAAGACTCGCTAGGTTAGAAAGATTTAGGTACTTACGTCCCCCGCTAATGCTACGTAATAACGAAGTATAGAAATTTTCGGGTTAAACGCAAATTTCACCCCGCTAGTAGAGTACTTTTATTTACGAGAGCTTTACGCTTAATCTTATATATCTTTTTCCTTTCTAACTTAGCGAGTCTTTTCTAATATAGCGTGCCCCTTATGCTAGTAGGGCAGCACGGGGGGTCGACTTTTAGACCCTTATAGTAGGCCTAATATAGCCCCTTCGGCTTTCGGGACCGATTATTCGACCGATCCTTCGCATAAGGAGGTTATACGACTTATATTATATAACCGACCTATATAACGTTATACACGAGGTGCATAAATAGACCTATATAACCTAGTTTAGTCTATAAGGGCTTTAGAACGACGCGGGAGGCAGCCTTCTCGAGGTTAGCCGACCTATATAGCCCTTACGCAGCCCCGGGGACCTATATTAGTTCGGGCAGTGTAAGGGATACGTGGTAGAAGGTGCTAGAAGGAAAGGGACGTACTAGGACCGTCCGGACGGACGGGAAGACCTATATAAAGGATGTTTAGTCCGCCCTTCCTTAGGCTCTCCTTCCTCCCTTTCTTCTTTAGCTTTTATTATAGTTTTAATTTAACTACCTACTAAGCGACCTATACCTCTTTTAGTAGTGCCCTTAGTGTTCTAGCCTCGACTACTCTTACTTACTAAGACTTAACCAGCCGGTCTAGTATAAGTAACTCTTAAATGCAGGAAATCAGCTGTATAAATATCACAGCAGAAGAGTAAAGAAAGGAGGTCTAAACTCGTAGACATAAAGATGCATATAGCTACCTAACTATAGGACTAACGGAGGTATATATAGGTACCGGAGCGTCTTAAACAAGGCCCCTAGCCCGCACTAACCGCAGTTATAATACAACGGAATACCTACCTACCGTCCTTAGCTAAGGAGGTTATATATGTTAGGCTCGTCGGAGCCTATAGTTAGAGCCCGGGTTAGCCCCTAGACCCCTAAAACTAACAGTAACCCTAAGTGCTCTTCGGCTTACTATTCCGCCCCTATAGCTTTTAAGGATAAATAACGCCCTCTATTAGTCTTTAACTATTAGAGACCTAGTCCGGTTAGACTATCTTTTGTCTTCTAACCGTTTTATTATAAGGCATATCGTGCGAGCAGACTCTATAAGAGTGCGGCCGGCCTTTTTAGCCTTGCCGTTCTATTGCGATATATATAGTACGCTATAGCGTAGCATAAAGTAGTCCCCCTACGACTATTTCTTTATCTTCTCGGGGTGGAATTCCCTAGCCTTATTAAACGCTATTACTTAGACTAAGGCATCGCTAGCGGAGTTCTCGACCTATGCCTTCTAACCCTTAAGCATCTCGAAAGCCTTATCCCTAGAAGGCGAGAAGATGCTCTAATAAAAGCCGGTATAGACATTAATGCCGTATAGGCAATAGTTAATCCCGCCGTATCCGACTAGCTTATAGCTAAAGAAATCCTAATACATATAGGAAAGAAAATTGGTAGCGATAACGCTCGGATTCCGGCATACTATCGCGTCTGCTTTAGCGAGATAGCATAGTTCGTAGTAGAAGGTCTTAGCCTCGTTCTTATTAATCTTAATATCGGCCTTTTTATAAGCCTTAAGGACTCTTTCCGGTCCTACGTAGCCGAGTCGACGATATATCGTTTCGTACGTTAACTTCCCTTTATCGCCCTATAGCAGAGATATTAGGTTAAGGTTAGTGCAATCGCCCCTTAGCTCTACGTTAAGAATTATCGCAATACTTAGTTTCTATTTAATACGGCAGATTTTTAATATAGTACGTATATAAACGAGGCACTTAATAACGTCGTCTAACTTAATGCCCTTCTCTCGTAAGCACTAGGAGCTAATAAGGTTAGCTAGTGCCGATAGAGAATAATTCACCCTAGATAACTTTAGTATAACGCCCTCTATAACTACTTTAACCGTTCCTACGGCTTTAACCTATAAAGGGGAGCTATTAGAGGATATTATAGAAAAAGGTCTAAGAGAGGTTACGTCTAAAAACCACTTTAAGTCGTTAAAACAATGGTTAGCGTAGCCCGAATCGGCGATAACCTCGTCGCGAATAGGCTTATCAACCGCGGTGCCGCTTAGTAAACCCGAGTCGGCGCTAACTTCGGCGGGGTCCTCGATCGTTGCGTAGTTAAGCAAGCAACCATTAAATTCTCCGCCGGCTATAATAATATCGGCATTTCTAGCATTGCCGTTATAGTCCCTAGACCTATTAACCTACTATTTAAAGGCTTTTTCCGGGTGTTTGCGATAGCATTTATCCTCCTTATAGTACGAGCAGCTAGGCTTAATAAAGCAGCTATATTGCATCTTAATTAAGGCATCCGTAAGGCTCTTTTTCTTCTTTAGGTTACCTCCTCCCTAGCTATTGTTATACCCGCTAGAGTTATTATTATTTATACTATTGCCGCTACCGCTATTATTTGCGGTTATTTATATAGTCTTTAC
Organism: Ophiocordyceps sinensis; assembly: GCA_012934285.1. Lineage (NCBI taxonomy): Eukaryota > Fungi > Ascomycota > Sordariomycetes > Hypocreales > Ophiocordycipitaceae > Ophiocordyceps > Ophiocordyceps sinensis. The sequence goes on from JAAVMX010000004.1 coordinate 11,544,643, forward strand.
CCGTAAAATCTCTTCCCTTCTACGGTCTTCTACCGTAGAATTCTAATTCCCTTCTACGGTCTTCTACCGTAGAATTCTAATTCTCTTCTACGGCTTCTACCGTAGAATTCCTTTATATAGTTACGGCTTCTACCGTAGAATTCACTAGTCCTTCTAATAGACTATTGCGTTATTGCTTATTTATTTACTAACTATATGGCTTATTTATCGTACGGCACGATCTATTGCTTTTCCTACCGATCCTTCCGTCCGATTATTTACGTTACCTATTTTTCCTTAGGTCTACGCGGCTGATTTTATCCGTGGACTTTTCCTATATCTAGAGGCTAGTTAGCCTCCCTACTAGATAAGACAAGAGCTATTATTCTTAGTGATTTATATCCTTTTATAGCTTCTAATCCCTCTATACAGGCTGTTTTAGCCTTAGAGCCTCTCTTTCACTTAATTGCTATTACACTAATGTCGAGGACCCGACTGCCTAGCGTTCGATAACTAAACGCAAGGGTGGTCTATGCCTAGAATTACGACACGGCATAGGTTATTAGGTACGAGGGGATAAGCTACGGCGCACGCATAGGCATAGGCATAGGCATAGGCATAGGCATAGGCATAGGCATAGGCATAGGCATAGGCATAGGCATAGGCATAGGCATAGGCATAGGCATAGGCATAGGCATAGGCATAGGCATAGGCATAGGCATAGGCATAGGCATAGGCATAGGCATAGGCATAGGCACAGGCTATAAGCTACGAGGGATAGGCATAGGCTACGAGGGAAAAAGATTACGTACGGCGGGAGTTAAACATAAAGCTATAAGGTTATAAATTTCCGATATACGCCGCTTAACTAAACGGTCTACTTTTCTATAAATTCCGGGAAATATTTAGCTCTATAAGGGTAATAGCGCGACCCGGTAGGTGCGGGGTAAAATACGTACCTACGCCCGGCCAATAGGGTAATAAGTAGGCTAATAGGATGTTAAGGCGACTAATAGGGCTTTAGGCGGCAAAAGGGCTAAATTCGTTAATACGGTTTTATGCGTGTTATTGCGATAAGTAAGAAATTTCTATTAGAAGGATCGTAACTTCCTGTATTATTAAGATTTTACTATAAATAAGAGTGTTTATTCTATATTACTAAATTAAACCGCTAAAATAGAGTTATACGCCTTATAATAGAGTTATACGCCTTATAATAGAGTTACGCGCCCTATAATATAGTCACACTCGCCTAAAACAGTGACTTAGCCACTAACTAGAACCCCGCTTAGCGCGCGAAGGTAAGCAACGTTTGTTAGGTATATACGTATAGTAACTCTCTAAAAGTTACGATAAAAGTAGCTAAGTCACTATATTAAGCGGTAAAACCGTGTTAAACTAGTCTATGTTAGATTACCTCCCTTATAATCGTTTTATATATCTATATTATCCGTCCTATATCTAGGCTATTTTAGCTAAGCCTCCCTACGGGACTTTAGCATAAGCCCGCCTATTTAATTTAATTTTGCCGTAGAGTAATATACCCGTTAACTGTCTTTATGCCAACTTAATTAGCTACGCATTAAGTTAGGAAGAAACCCTTTAGACAGCGAGAAAACCCTTAGATAGAATCGCTATATAAAAACGTATAAGAAGGAGGGGTAAAGGGGAAAATCAACTCTATAAATGTCTACGAATATTCTAGTATAAAAACAAGTATATTAAAGTAGGGTAGAGTTTATATTCTTCTTTTAAGCTAAGGAAGATAATATATTAAAAGCGCTATACGGAATGCATAGCGTAATAGCTGTATTTCATACTAAAAACAATGTTTTAATAATTTTTAATAACTTACCTTACCCTCTCCCTACCCTCTTTTAATTCGCCGACATAACTGTCTAAAGGTTTTCTAGCTGTCTAAAGGTTTTCTTCCTAACTTAATGCGGAGCTAATTAAGTTAGCATAAGGAGAGCTAATAGATACACCTGTCGCACGCATAGCACGCGTAGAATTATCGCCGCCGCTTATATACGCAATGCAATAATAAATACGAATTAATGAAAGCTATTATAAAGTTTAATATAATAAATCTTTTAAGGTCTTAGGCAATATATATAGGCGTGGGCGAATAAAGTGCTAAGATCGATGCTATATAGAGTATAAATCTCGTTAAATAAAACCTTAATCAGCGCTCTACCGTCCTTATACACGTTTATTGGAAGTATATTATTAACGTAGGCGCTTATTTTTATAAGGTACGGCTATAGAAAGGCCGGAAGGTTCGTATTAATATAAATATAACGGGCGAGGTCTATAAGAGTACGGCTAGCACGTTCGGGAAGCCTATTCTATTCCGGAGTATAGGAGGCGCTAAAGCGAAGGATAAAGTCGTCCTTATCGGCCTATTTAAGCATTATACCCGACTAAAACTCTAAAGCTTTATTAAAGCATATAGATTTAACCCTCTTATTCGCGGCGAAGCCTTACACCTACGTTATCTAACCTTAGAGGAGATTATAGGCTTTACTATAGTCTGCGGTAAAGAAACCCTAATAAAAACTTATATAGATATCGATGCCGTATAGCGAATAGCGTTTCCCGCTAAAGCCGTTGGGCGAATATTAGATAAAATCCTAGAATACGTACGCGAAGAACTATAAGGGCTAAACTAAAGACGTACGGCTAACTATTAGGTCCGCCTTCGCGAAGTAATAGGCCTTATAGAAGAAGTCGTTAAGGTATTCCGTATCGACGTTAATGCCGGACTTACGGCACGTATTAAGCACTCTAGCCTTTCCGGCGTATCTTAGCCTACGATATATTAGGCTAAAGTCGACCTTCTTATTAATCTTAATAAAAGTCTTTAGTAGTGCCGTAAGGGTAAGATTAGGATATCTATCTTAAATCGTAGGATTACTTACGACTTAAGCATTACGTATAGTATTAACTCTAAGTGCCTAGGTAATAATATAAATCGCCTCTCCTATAGCTTAAAAAGCCAATCGGTTATTAAATCCGTTTAAAACGACACTCTTATCCTAAAGAACTTTTAAACTAATTAGATTCGTAGGCGCATTTAGGCAATAGCGAACATCCGTAAAGTTTTAGAGTTAAGTTTCTAACCGTTATACGAATTATGCCTACTCCTAAAACCTTAAGGCTGCTACCGTAAAACGCTTATATTATACGATAGGCCGGAAATTATTAAAATAGATATCTAAGGTATAAGGAAACGAGCTTAAAGGGAGGTATATAATTGTTATTAATCTACGAAGGGATATAGCTATAGACTAGGTATAAATGTCTATATATACGATATAGAGGTTACGTAGGATAATATATAATATAACCTAACACCGTAATAGTATATCCCCTTTAAATCGGGGTTCGCATAAAAGGGACAATAGGCTAATAAAAACGAAGTAAATCTATATTAATCGGTCTTAAAAGCGGGCCTAATATAGAAGAAGAGAGGAATAAGGAGAAATAAAGGGTAAGGCTAAGAAACTAACGCGTGCCGTCGTAACGTAAATTATATTAATAAATTATATCTATTATTACTTAGGCGAAGGTAAAGACGTAAGGAAGGCCGAATAAAAGGCCGGCTTAGGTTTAGTCGGGTTAAAGGCGTAAAAGGCCTTAAGGTCGTCCTAGCAGCCGTTAAGGTAGGAGGAGTCCTCCTACGTAAAAGGGCTATAACGCTATTAAAAGCGATACTTAATCTTCCCGGAGGCGTACTAACGTTACGCGAGGATAGAAGAAAACTCCTACTTAAGGTATACGTTATCGCCGTCGTCGTCGCTAAGGCAAAGGAGAACGCCGTTATCGGCGGGCCGGACGTTAAGCTCCGACTAGCCGGGCAAAGGAGGCTCTTAGGTTTTAGTAAAAAGGGAGTAATAGAAAATAAGGTAAAGGCGGCTGCCTTTAAGGAGGCGAAGGAGATACGCCGTCTTATATACCTTAAGGACCTTATATAAGCCCTCCCGTTTATAGTCGAGCTTCTTTATAAAGCGGAGGGTCTAGATCTAGCGAGTACTAAGGAATACTATATCGCTAGGCTAATACGCTAGGGCGGGAGTCTGCTAGGCGTTTGCGTAGCGAGCTTAAGTAGCTTAAGCATCCTTAATCGTATTACGGAAGAAGTTAGAGATACGCTAAAGGCGGGAAGCAAGCGCGTTACCGCGGAGGTATTCCTTCCGCTACTAAAGGGTTATACTAGGCGGGGGGGGGGGACTAAAGGGCTTAGTGCTAAGCTTTAGGTAGAAGCTATAGTTAGCGAAGAAAGAGGAAAAGCCGGGAGATTTAAAGACTTAATTATTAATAGTAAACTTAGCGAGGGGAAGGAGGTCGACCTAATCGTTCTAAAGGTAGGTAGTATAATAACGAAGGTAAACCTTTATCTAAGCGTTCGCGATCTCGGTCTAACCGTCGGTCTAAGGGTAATAAGCGGAGCTAAGGTAAAGGCGGTAATTAAGGCGACGATTAAGCTACTATTAGAAAGCCGAGATAAACTAAGTGCTACGGTCGCTAATAATAAAGGCCGGAGTGCTATAAAAGGACTAAACGCGGGAAATAAACGCGTTAATAACGTCGTTAACGGTTATCGAGGGTATTAAGATATAGTAGCGTATCTTCGTAAGGTAGTCGACGATAACGAGGATATTAGAAAACTTAACGCCGTTACGGCGGTAAATAGGGAGGTCGGTAATAAAGTCGATAGATATATCTATTAAACGCTAGGCAGTCGGGTCCTCGATATTAGTATAATAGCAATTAAGTAGAAGAGAGGTTCTAAGGCTAAAACAGCCTATAAGGAAGGATTAGAAGCTATAAAGTGCAAATCACTAAGAATAATAGCTCTTATCTTATCTAGTAGGGAGGCTAACTAGTCTCTATATATAGGAAAAATCCTCGGACGAAATCAGCCGTATAGACCTAAGAAAAAACAGGTGACGTAAATAATCGGACGGAAGGATCGGTAGGAAAAGCAATAGATCGTGCCGTACGATAAATAAGCCATATAGTTAGCAAATAAATAAGCAGTCTAGTAGAAGACTAGTGAATTCTATAGTAAATTCTACGGTAAAAGCCGTAGAAGAGAATTAGAATTCTACGGTAAAAGACCGTAGAAGGTAATTAGAATTCCACGGTAGAAGACCGTAAAAGGGAAGAGATTTTATAGGTAAAGACCGTGTAAATAACCGTAAAATCACCGTAAAATTACGGTAAAATATAACCGAAGAAAAGTAGGTAAATACGCCCGTAGAAGTACGGGGTAAATAACCGTAGCTAAGACCGCTAAGATAAGGTTGGTTAATAGTAATTAAGCCTACTGTCTGCGGATAGACGTAGGTCTTACTAAAAATAGCGGGGTGACTGTCCGTAAAGCTTATCGAAGGTTTTATTAATAATCGCTCGATCCTAAAGGCCTTACGGATACGGTCGCTATAAGATCTTCTAATTCTGCCAACTTTAAATAAGCGGGACTAATAATTCCTAGCTAGGTTCTACTATAGCTATGCCTATATCCTTCTAAAGAGATAGGTAGCGTGCTAATAGCTTTATTACCTTAGAGACGAATGTAGGGTCCTTAGCGTAAATATAAATGCCTTCCTTAGTAACGCGTTCCGGTAATAACCTAGGCTTCTATACTTACGGTTAAAAGGGAACCGTATTTAGCTTATAGAAAGGAGTAGAAGTAGGGAAAGCAGACTATAGGATAGAGGCAGCTTTAGCGGGCGTAAGGGCGATGTATAAGGCCAAACCGTTAGCTTTAGAGGAGAATATAGCTATAGGTAAAACGTTAAAGATACTACCGACGGCGGGAGCAATCGGCTTATTAATAGGTAGCCCTAAAGGGAGCATAGTTGCTATAGCCGTAGAGGCTACTATTAGAGTTTTAAGGGCCGACTACTAAAAAGGAGCGACGAAAAAACCGGAATTATAATATTCTAAAATCTAGCCGAAGCGCTATTTACGAGAGATAATAAGGTCTTAGTCCGAGCTATTAATAACGGTAACGCTAAGGAAGGTCTTATCGTCTACGATAGCATAGGCGGCGAAGTCGGAGGCCGAGTAGAAGGCAAAAGCTCTCCCTTTAGGGACTTCTTTTTAAGAAGCGGGGACGATTATTGTCTAGCTAGTAGGAACTATAGTCTTTAGAACGGCTTAGACTCTTCGTACTACGTCGCGCCCTAGGCGGTATAAGTTAAAAGGAACCTTAAAGTCCGTAAGGGTTCCGAAGCGAATAACGTCTTTTCTAAAGTCTACGTTTCCTTAGTAAGGTTTAAGGAAAGCATTCCTAAGAAAGGCACCGGCTTCTACCTTAGTGACCTAAGCGGAGTAGATAAACTCTATAAGACTAGCTTATATTCTATCCGCGCGGAAACCTTAAATAAAGAAGGAAAAGGTTGCCTACTTATCTATAACGATATTTCCTACGATACCCTTAATAATAATAGGAGGCTACTTCTCGAAAGAGTAAAGGAGCTTCTATAGTAGGTCTAGGTCGATTAAAGGTCGGCTATATCTAGTGTTAAGGTAGATCTTAACTTCTTGCCCGTCTAGGGAGCCTATAATTTTAATCCTTATAAAGGAGAAAGGGATAGGCATGCCGTCTTAGTCTTAGGCGACTAAAAGAGGAAAGCTTAAGGATAGATAGGGAGTTAAGAAGCGAAGTGTTTGCCGAAAGCTATAGAGTAAGAGGCGCTAAGGTTATAAGGTATACTATATCGGCAGAGATATCTTTAGTTAAAGGGGGCGGAGTAGCGATTGCGCTAATAGGTGTAATAAGCACGGCTATAGGAGCGACGGTTACCTACTTAGCTGCCTATTTTCTTACCTAAGTGTAGCTATCACCCGCTAGATGCCGGAAGAAGAGGTTACGCGAAAGAAAAGCCGTCTTATATCTACGGCACTTTATAGGCTTTAGGGTAGTAGCTTTACGGACGAGCTATTAGTTAGTAATATAGCATTTAGCGCGGATATACTCTTTTAATATAAGGGCTAGCGGAAAATATCTATTATAGATACCGTATTTAAAAACCCCTTTAGATAGGAGATTAGTCGTAGTTATATAATTAATAAAGTTAACCTTAGAAGGGCATAAATCCTTAGACACTATGCTTTTTTTAGAGTTAGAAGCTTCGTTACTAGCTTTACTACCGCTTAAGGCGGGTGCCTCGCTTATCTAGTATTTCTCCTTAAAGCGTACCTTTTTCTTACCTTTCTCTTTATCCTCTCCGTATATATCGCCTTAAAGAGCGGGGCGATAATCGCTTTAGTCGCGACGGCAGTTATTCGGCCGGTCTCAACAATCGCGGTTATTTCGGGTATCGTCGCGTCGATTACGATCTCGATCGTCGTTACGGCGACGGCTGCCTTAATCCCGATCTTAATTATAGTCACGACGGTCGTCGGAACGGCGGCCGTTAGTACGCTTATCGCGGCGGTTTAAGCCTCGATACCTACCGGTACTACGGTCGTCTACGATAAATTAAAGGAAGGCAGCTATAATTAAAAGGCAACGCTGCTTAATTTCGCGGATCTACTTATTAATAGTAGTACGTTTAGTAAAGAGAGAGAGAAGAGTTAAGATCCTAACTATAATAAGTAGGTAAAAAGCCTAAATAACCTAAGAGTCCTTAGTAATTCTTAGCTACCGGGCTAAGGATACTTTTCTTTAGATCTACTAAGCTAAGGAAATTTCCCTTACGTTCTATATTAAGATAGTATACTCCGTGCTATAAAGCTCTTTCGAAATCTCTACGTTTATTCGGCTAAATCTATGCGTAATCTTTTTTATAAACGTACTAAGTAAGGAGTAACTAAGCCGGTAATGTTATTCGTCTATTAGCTCGCTTATATACTAGTTAAGCGAACTCCCGGCTAGAAACGATATATAGGGAGTAGAGGGTATAGGGATCTTTATTATAATAGAGCTTAAAGCGCTTATAAAAAAGATAAACGTTTATATAGATATTCTTCCCGTCCGCCTAAGTAATTAGACTAAGATTCTTAAGGTCCCTTTTAATAGGGTTAAAAGCCTTAACGTTATCTCTTTTAAGACGTTTCCCTATAGCTTTATTAGCAGCCGATATATCCGATATTATAACTAAGGCTTGTATAGCATAAGAGTTATAAGTACCCTCGCAACGAATCCGACGGTTCTAATAGAAACTAGCGCTATTAATACTACTATCGACGCTAGAGTCGGAAGGATAGCTATCGTCTAAGTCGTCTAGGTCTAGACGCTAAGGAATATGCTTTTAAGTCCTTTATATAGGAGTAGTAATAGCTTATTAGGCAAAAGGGCGCTCCGTAGAGTATATAATCGCTAGGCGAAAGGAGCGAGCCTAAGGCATAACTATATTTTCGCTACCGGAATAAACGGCTAGTATATTATAGTCCGCGGAGACTAGGGAAGGAGACCGACGAGGAGATATAAGGCGTTAAGTCTCGATTAAGAGAGTCTCTTCCTTAGGAAAGTTATTAGGCTTATCTAGGATATCGCGAAGGATTATTCGCTATTTATCGTATATCTTTAAATAGGCCTCTTAAGTAGCCTTAGGATTATAAAGCGGACGAAAAGCGGTATTACTAATCGCGAGACGATAGACTAAGCGGGAAGCGTCCTTAAGATATAAGAGGTCGCCGTCGGTAAAGGTGCGGAGAACTGCTTTAGTTAGGTTGCCTATAACTAACTTATAGAATCGCAAGCTTTAGCCTACGACCTTAAAGTATAAGTCATTTCCGAGAATAGCGTTAACTATTGCGTTTATAAGGTCTTCTTAATTAAACGAGTGCCGATTTAGTTAGCGTCGCCTAGTATATAGGCGAGGAGGAAAAGAGTCTGCCTCTCTACTAGGAAGATAAGATAGGAGCTTAGGATACTAATTTTCTAAAGAGGATTCCCTTTCGCGGTCCGCGCGATCGCGGTCGCGATTATCTAAGTCTTAAGCTATAATAAAAGGGTTTACGAGAGATAAGACGAGAAGAAGGTAAAGAGGGTAGAGGAGGAGAATAGCGAAAGGTAAGGGCGAGGGTAGGGCACGTATAGTATGCGTGGAAAAATTCTCTACTACCTAAGTTTACTGCGGGAAAATTCTGCTAAACATAAAAGAGAGAAAAGAAAGATATAGCTTATCGGCCTCCTAGCGGTGCTAGGAAAAAAAAAGACAAGAGTATCGTAAACCGCTAAGACCGCTAAGATAAGGTTAGTTAATAGTAATTAAGCCTACTATCTGCGGATAGACGTAGGTCTTACTAAAAATAGCGGGGTGACTGTCTATAACTAGACGAAGGTTTTATAGGGAGCTAAAACGCTCTAAAACAACGCGGGATGCGCTACTAGTGCGACTCGTAAGGCGCTTAATTAAGGGCTTATTAAGGGCCTTAAAAAACTTACGAAGGTAAGGTGTTACTACTAAATCTAGTGTAAGAAAGGGATGCACTAGGCAAAGGGTGTATATAAAAGAAGAAGGATAATGAATTTAGGGTAGCCCGGCCTGCCCTACGGGAAGTAGGCTAGCCGGAGCCCGGACTAATGCTAGCCCGTAGGCACCTCTAATAGGTGCCTACCTATTGCGCATTACCGCTATTTTTATAGACTTTAAGTAGCCCGGTTGATAGTACGTCTATAACGCTAACCCTATCGCAAAGGCCCTCGCAAACCTATAAAACACTCCTAATAGCCTACGGGACATACGATTAACACGAACTATTTAATCACGACCCTTACGTAAAGACCCTTACGTACGATAAACACCCCGCCGTCTTTCGACCCGGCATATATACAAAGTTCGCTTACTGCTTTAAGCCTTTTTTAATAAGAACACCCCAGAAGACTATACGATATTAACCCTAAGCCCGGCTCCTATAGTATACAGCCTGCTCGAATAGTAGATAAAGGACGTGCCGATCTACGGCTCCTTCTTAAAGTATATCGATATCGACTATTAAGAGACCGATATTGCCCTAGACGAAGGAATGGAAGTTATTATAACGAGCTCCGTAGCTAGGTTCTTAGCTATTTCCAAAGCTAATATCTATACCAACGGGTACGAGATATTCTACGACTTTTAAAAACACTTCGAAGGGTAGACTAAGGCTACGTAGAAAAAGGCGAATAAGCAATACCGGAAAGTCCTAAAGAACCTGCTAAAAAAGCGAGGTGTCTATATAGGCCGAAAAGGAAGCTCGTTAGCGAAATAGTTCGTCGCCTTATAAACCCTCGACGAACCGCTAACCTAGCCTACCGACGAATTCTTAAAAGCATAATTCGACATCGGCATAGCAGCTTATGCGAAACAGACAGCTACTACCGCTGTATTGTTAGTTCCGCCCTCGCCTTGCCCTACCGCTTTAACGGCTGCGCTTTCGTTAGTCCTAGCTTCCGTTGTTTAAAGAACCGCTAAAGTATATTTGCCTACGTCTTCGCCCGTTATTCCGCCGCTAGTTATTCCTAGCCCGCCTCCGCTAGTTATCCCTAGTCCCGACCCGTTCGTCTTATAGGTTCCCTAGGCTCCGTAATATACGGTCTATCCGATAAGTCACTGGTTCTAGCACCCCGAATTCGTCCCGGCTGTCTAACCGTTCTAGCCTACCGCCGTTCCTACCGCCGTTCCCCGAGGCCCTGCCACTATTATCTACGCTCCCGTTCCTATCTTCCCCCTTAAGGCATATATAATAATGCTACCTCCCGAGGTCTTAAACGTCCCTACCGACGGGAACCTCGTACTGCAATTCGCTAAGGTATAGAGAAAATATTATAATTATACAGGAGACCTATATAACATCCTCGACGATAAGGTCCGGCTCTTTATACGGACCTACTACAGCCTCTAAATTGCCTTAGGCTAGTTTTATAGGCTAATTGCTTAAATCCTCGCCGGTCGTGCCGAGGACTACTACATCCGGTGGATTAATTAGTCCTCGCTAACGACTACGTTCCAGGCCGTATATAATGCCTTAAAACGTCGTTTCGAGGTCTATTAGTAATAATACTTTACGGAATAGACGATAACGACGTTTTAGTCACTTTGCAACTAGAATCCCGGAAAGCCACTCTAAGAGGTCCTCGAGCTGCTATTTGATAAGCTATAGCTTTGCTAACGTGCCCTTAGCCCTGATTTTGTAGGAGACCCGGAAGATAACGTCCTTTTGCGAATAGCTATAACGAACGCCTGTCGAGGCGTTCTAGAGCTTAAATAAGCCCTCTTTCGTCCGGCTGAATAGGTAGAAGAGCTGTTTTCCGACCTTCGCTCGTGCCTCGAAACGTCCCTCGCACGCCGCCCCGAATAGCAATACTTTAACCAACGCGGTAGTGCGAGAGGTCGTATATAAGGCTCCGGACGATAATAATACGGCTACGTTTTAAGCGAAGAGGATAATAGGACTAACGAGTTCGGCTAGCTGACCCTTTCGGATACTCCTTAGTCCCTAAGATAACGTTTTTGTTTTTGTTCTTTATTTAAAGATTGCTAGTGTGTTTACTATTGCCCTGCTTTACTCCCTATTTTCCTGCTTTAACCCGGCAACGCTACGTTCCGGCCCTGCTTCGACCCTACGTCGCACTAGCCACGTTCTATTCCGGCCCGAATACGCTCTTTTAATCTTTTTGCGATTTAGATTCATTATTTATAATCATTAGGTAATTTAGCCTAATATGCATCTTCCCCTCCTTTTATTTTAGCCGGATCTACGATAACAATTGCGGCCCGTTTAATAGGTCTATAGGTCCCTATTTTTCCTTTTGCTTTAGCCGGATCCGAGATAATAATACGGCCCGTTTGACCGGGCCGCGGATCCCTCTATTTCGTTGCGTCTAATTAGTCCGTAATACGCTTCGCAGCCTCTTAAAGAAGAACTGCTAGTATCGGAATAATCTAGTTATATAAGGAGGAAAAGGGTTATAAGTTATTAAGCAAAGCTTGCTTTACGCTACGAAGAACACAGAATGTGTGCAAGTTGCGGCAAGCCGCTTTGCTTACTTAATATATGTAGTAAGCTTTTTTATTGCAAGGGTCCCCTGCTATAAAAACGAAGTACGGCTATTAGCTGCCGCGAAATAACACGCTATGATTGGATAGAGTCTAAAAGTTTAGTGCGCTAATTGGCTAATAGTAGGGCCGGGGTTAAACCGGCTAAAAATACTAGGCGCTTATTGGCTACCTGTCTAACGGGGCTCCTGCTGAAATCCTATACTGCTATTAGATAGGTCTCCTCCCGGGGATTAACCGCATTTCCCGACAAGCAGAAAGGTCCCCTAGCTATAGCAAAGCTTTACTTATAGTTGTGCCCCGCGGCATAAGCTATATTAACCCCTAATAACCCCGACGATAACGCCGTTATTAGCCTTATTATAACCCGGATAACAGCGTTAGCGGCTGGGTCACGTGCGCTTAATAGGGCTCTGTTAAGCGCCCGGCTAAGCCGGGCAGGCTCTTCGCAGCACTTATAATAGGGCCCCCTTTCCCCCTTTTCCTAGATAGAGAGAAGACAAGAGAATAGAACCTAATACATCTAAACACACGTGCAATAGGTTTACCTTCCGGCCGCTCTACGCAGTAGAGCCCTACTAACACTAGCTCTCTATAGACCGGTAAGTTAAAGAGGCCTTATAAGCCCGGAATAGACTAAATACGTCCGACATTCTCTCTCTTCCCTTATAAAGTAAAGTTTATATATAGGAAGAGAAAACCGGCTAGCTAAGACTATTTAAGATTGCTTTAATTAACGGCTATAATATAACGATCGATACGGTTAGTAGACCTTAAGTCTTTCGTTCTTACTTATGCAGCCGTATAACCGCGATAAGAAGACCGAAGAGCTTCTTACTCTACGTCTTAAAGAAGATTCCCTATAGCTAATTTAGTAGGCTAAGCCCCCTTAACTAAGCCCCTTAGCGCCTTAAAGACGCGGACGTCCCCTTAGCTCTAAGAATAAGCTAAAGCAATTAATTATAGCTAATATAGCTCTTAGGTTCTTACTCTAAAGCAACCCTATACACGCCTTCCTTATTAAGAAAGAGGAGGATATATACGCTTTAGCGCTTATACTACGTAACAATAGCGTTATTATAACTCCCGGCGCTTTATTTAAGGAAGCTTTTAGATATAGGCGAGAGTATCGTAGATAAAGGGTAAAGGGAAACGGTTCTTAATTATAGCTTTATTTAGGCCGCGATAGTTAATGTAAAAACGGACGCCCCCGCCCGGCTTACGGGCGAGTATAATAAAGGCAATAGCGGGGGAGGTAAAGCAGTAGATAAAGCCCTTCCTAAGCTGCTCGTTAACGTATATACGGACGATCCGGTTCTTAGCTTTGCTAAAGGGACAAAGGCGGGTATAAGGAGGTTATATCCCTTCTTTAAGGTTAATTTAAGTATTAACGGTACGGTAAAGGGCGAGCTTATCGGCCTCGCTCTTAAGCTATATATAGATTATATAGTAGAGCTCCTTAAGGACCTTAGCCTAAAGCTCGTCGAGCGTATAAAGGACTTTCTCTTACTTCTTAAAGAACTTAGCGATATCGTCGGGGGAGATCTTATTAAGGTAGATCTTATTAAGGTAGTTATCGATAAAGTCGTAAAGGCGGGGGTTAAGGTAGGCTTTTACGTCCTCGGTATCTATATATTTAGTTAAAACGGCCTAGTAGAAGTCCTTAGGGATATCTTAGTCGATAGGTAGTAAGGGCTTAGTAGGCAAAGGCTTAGCGGTAAAGGCCTTAATTAAGGTCTAAGAGGTTTAAACTCTAGGCTATTAGTAGAATATTACTATCGCGTCGACGTTAAGCATCCGGACGTTAAACGCTAAGTCGTCGGGGGACGAAAAGCAGAAAGGCTAAGGTCTATAGGTCTTATAACTTAGCCGTAATATAGGGCGGCGGTAGCTAGCAGTCTTATAGACGGGATAAAGGCGGGGAGGTCGAACGTAGCGGTAAGGGTAGAGGGTAGCCGGGGAGTTAAAGTTATAACCGGAGTCGGAGTCGGCGTTGTTAACCTAGTGGGAGGAGTCCGGATAGGCGGGTTTACCTACGTTAGGAGTATCCTCGAAAAACGCAGAGAGGGAGGGGCTAAAGGACGGGGGAATAAACTTAAGAACGTCGCTAAAGCGGACGGAACGGACAAAGGCCGGAGGACGGGCTAAGGCCGTATAGGCGGAAATAGGGATCGTAATAGTAGGAATAGGGATCGCAGCGGCGGGGGTTTTATCCCTATTATTAGAGTCTTTAATAAAGGAGGCGGTAAAGGGCTCGCCCTTATCGTTAGAGTCTTCGACGGAGGGAGCGGGGGGGAAACGAATTATATTTATTAATTATATTCCCTCTAAAATAAAAGCGGGGGGAGCTAGGATAGAGCGGGTAAGGCGGGCAAAGGTAGCCGAGAGGCCTAGGATAAGATAAGGCTAGTAGTCCGAGAGGTAGGAGGCTAAATAAAAAGGGGATTAAAAGGAAAGGGAGTTACCGCGCTAGCTAATAATAAGGTCGTGCCGGCGTAGCTAAGGGAGGCTAAGAATAACCTTATAGCTAAGCTTCGTAAGAAAGAAGCAGATAGACTTAGTATAAGCGCTAATCCGGGAAACCGAAAAAGCGCAATAAGTAATAGAGCTAGACTCGCAGTCGCTACTATCGGCGAAAGAAAGCCGGCGTAGGAATTAGAGCTAGCGGATAGGAAGGGCAAGGCGGTACGCGGTCTAAGCGTATATAAAGGCGTATCCGGAATAGCCGGAGTCGACTAAAGCACTTATAATAACATCGGCGGACATAAGGGATAAAGGCATAAGTAGAGCACGCGGTTATATTCCCGTAGGGAGGCAAAGATCTTCCCCGGTATCGAACGAAGCTATAAACTTAGACACTAAGAGCTCTATCACGCGATAAGGCGAGGGAGCTACGTATTTCCTAAGGACGGGGAAGAGGCGGGGAGGTCGTCTACTTCGCCCTCGATAAAGCCTTGCTTAATAGCGCGAACCTAGTAGCGGGGGGGAAGGGGTTTAAGCAAGCGCGGGGCAGACGTACCGCTACTACGGCTATAGCCGCGGCTAAAGCCGGAACCGACGCCGGGACTAGCGCTAGGGTTAGCGCCGGGATTAACACCGATACCCTTATTAAGGTAGGTCCGGGCGGTATAGGTAGCGGTAGCCGGCTAAGCGTAGTAAAGGCAAAGACGGTTCTTAAACCGCCGTTGCATTTTAGCGTTAGTAAGCCGGGCCTAGAATGCATTAAGCTGTATTAGGTTACCGGCAGGAGGCGCGGGCGGGGCGGGCGAGGCAGGGCCGGTGCGAGCGGGGTAGTAAGGCGGCTAGAGCTAAGAACGGGCCTTAACACGCTGCTAGTTGTCCTAAAGCGTAGAATATATCTTAGCCTAGGCCGTAAAGTTATTATAGGCCGGGCATTCGACCTATAGAGCGGCGGCGTTAGTAAGTTCGATAAAGACCTTTAAATAAAGGTAGGCGACGTAAGCGGTACTATTAAACGATAAGTCGGCTTAAAGCTAGGTAAACTTCGAATAGAAGTCCGGCTAAGAGATATTCTTTATCGATAAGGCGTTAAAGTCGGCCTCCGATTAAGCGCGGGTAAAATTAGCACTAAAGACTAAGCTAAGGTCGTCGGTAAAGGCTTTAATAGTAGTATACTACTAATTAGCGAAAGACTTATTATCGAGGACGTCCTAAGGAACACTAGCGATAATAAAGGCGGCCCGGCTAATAAGCCGGCTAGCCGTATAGAGAATACGGTCTTATTCCGTAGGGTATAAGGCGGCGTCCTAACGGAGCTTAATAGTAAGGCCGTCGCGCTAGGTCCGGAAAGCCTCCTAACGTTGCTTTTAAGTACCGGAGTCGCCGGCGAACCTCTCGGGGTCGGCGATATAAGAACGGGAAGGGGTAGGGGCAAGGGCTAGGGCCTAGTCCCGGGCTACGTTACGCTTAGTAAAGACGAGGAGAGAGGATATAGTATAGTTAAGCTACCGCTAAAGGTCGGCGGCGTACTCTTAGGAGATAAGCACTCCCGTATCTAACTTAGCGTAAGCATTATTAAGGCAAGCAAGGGACTCGGCCTATAGGGCGCGGAAATTAGGGGTAGCGCAAGCCTAGATATAGGCGAATAAGTCGAATATAGGCCGTTAGGCCTAAAGTAGTACGGCGAGACAGGGATAGCGGGAAAGGTAGTTATTCTAAGGCTCTAGGTCGGCGGGAGCCGGCGGAGTAACGGCCGGGGTAGCGGCGGACGAGGGATCGGTCTCTATAACGAGGTCGGATATCGTGGATTAGATAGGGCAACGAAGAAGATAATAGGGAAGGGGTAAAGGGGGGGGAAGGAGGGGATCTAGTGTAATTCGCGTCGAGACGGCGTATCTACACTAGGAAAATTCTAACAATCGAGGAAAACTTAGTCGAAATAGGTCCGGCGAGGAGGCGGACTCGCGTCGCGAAGAGGGGAGATTAGAAAGGAAAGAGGTAAGATAGCGAGATTATTAATTAAGGGCAATAGGATAAAATAGTAGATTAAACTATAAGAGAACGAGCTTAGGGGGGGTATATAATTATTGTTAATCTACGAAGGGATATAGCTGTAGACTAGATCTAAATGTCTATATATACGATGTGGAGGTCACGTAGGATAACATGTGATATAACCTAATACCGTGATAATATACCTTTTTTTAACTACTGTCTTTCGCTAAAAACCCTATTAAAAAATTCTTTAAAAAATTCTTTACTACCTCTACTATAGTATATTAACTCCGAATTTCTTCTAAATTTCCTCTAATATCTCCCGACCCTAAGAATAAGTTCGTTTAAGGACTATTTATTTACTAAGCTTAAGGGGAGCGTTAACATTTCTACTTAATCTCTACGTATAAAATCCGTCTTTATACGTAAGAAGCTTACTCCCGTAATCTATTAACGCTTCTTACGCGAAATCTTAAGACTATTTAGCACTTATACGCTTAATAGTCGACGATAGTCCTCTCTCGTAAATAAAGCATTATATATCTATAAAGGCGGCTTAAGATGCTCTTAAGACCTTATATAACCTAGTAAACTTTACCTTAAACTTCCTCTTTATTAAGGAGCTCTTTAATACGAAGATTAAAGGTAAACTATCTATCGAAACTTACCTAAATAAGGTAAAAGAGCTCTATAATAAGCTAAATACTAAAGAAATCTAAATCCTAGAGATCGTAGTAATAATATAGATCCTTAAGAGTCTAAATAGCTCTTTCTTATATTATATTATAAATATAACCTAAATACTCTATACCGATACTATAGTATTATAAGGGAGCAGATATCTCCTAATTAGTTTATCCTACTAATGCATAAAGATATACACTAGAACCGCCTTGCATTATTGTATATAACATAAGTCACCTAGTTGCATTAGCTCCCGAGATAGCTAAGATACTAAAGCCCGAAGTATATAGTATAAGTAGAGATAAAGGCATGTAAGTTATAACTTATAACTCGGTTAACTAGCTTTATCTATATTACCTCGTATTACTCGCGTATTTAATTATATAATAACTAAGCGACTAAATATAATTAGACCACTTGCATTATATAGATGAATAATAGCGCTTTCTATAACCACAATTAGTTAAGTTATATATACCTTTATTCGTGTGGAATTAGCTATATAAAGGGACCTTAGTCCGCCCTTAGACAGACCTTAACTAAGCAATTCAACAACACCTTTCTCTCTTATTCCTGCATTAATCTTAACACTCTTTACACTGCCGTAATTCTCTACCTCTAAGCTTCCCTTTAGGCTCTTATTGGTTATAATCCCTATCTCTGCCTAAGCTTTAAGTTACTTCTTATCTAAAGCCCTCTTTACATCCTTTAGACCACTCGCCGCTGCACTAAAAACAACCGCCCGTCTACCACGATCTCCTCTTTGCCTTTTTAAGCCTCTTGCCTTCCTAAGCTACACTTAGTTTATATATATTACTACTTTCTTAGTATTTTATCCCCCGTTCTCCTCGTTAGCCCCGATTCGACCCTAGCATACACCTTCTTCCAACCACTGTCTTTCGCTAAAAAACCTACTAAAAAAAATCTTTTAAGATTCCTTCGCTACCTCTACCGTAGCCTGTCGACTCCAAATTCCTTTCGAAGTTTCTCCGATACCTCCCGACCCCGAAAATAAGTTCGTTTAAGGACTACTCGTTTATAAAGCTTAAGGGGAGCGTTAACTTTTCTGCCTAGTCTCTACGGATAGAATCCGTTTTCATACGTAAGAAGCTTGCTCCCGCAATCCTCGACGCTTCCTACGCGAAGTCCTAAGACTATCTCGTACTTATACGCCTAATAGTCGACGATAGTCCTCTCTCTTAGATAAAGCATTATACGTCTGTAAAGGCGGCTTAAGATGCTCTTAAGACCCTATATAACCTAGTAAACTTTACCTTAAACTTCCTCTTTATTAAGGAGCTCTTTAATACGAAGATTAAAGGTAAACTATCTATCGAAACTTACCTAAATAAGGTAAAAGAGCTCTATAATAAGCTAAATACTAGAGAGATCCGAATCCCGGAGATTATAGTAATAATATAGATCCTTAAGAGTCTAAATAGCTCTTTCTTAAGTTATATTATAAATATAACCTAGACACTCCGTACCGATGCTACGGTATATACCCTCGAGTCCCTCTCCTCGTCCCTTATCGACGAGTTTAAGAGAACTAAGGCTTTAGAGAGTAATAAGCACCTTTTTATAGCGAATAATAATAAGATTCCTATTTGCTCCTACTATAAAAAGCGTAGGTATATAGAGAAAAATTGTTTCTAGAAACTAGAGAATAGGGATAAGGCTAAGGCCGCCGGGTTTACTACTAAGACGTTGCCCTCTTCCTCCTCGACTAAAAGGGAGCCTAAGGAGTATACCAATAGGAGCTATAGGAGGCCTACGCCTATCCTAAACTCTCGAGAGAGTTCCCCCTCCCTTACTCCTCGCCCGGCTGCCCGTCCTTAGACTTCTCGACTCCGGAAGAGAAAGGCCCCCTCGGTATCTTCTCCTAAGTCTAGTAAGGTCCTTATTGTCTCTAAGTCGGCTTCTAGCATTATAAGTTCCCTCTTACCCCTCTTTATACTCCTTATATCCTTTATATCCTCGATACTCTCGTCTATACCTTCGATACTCTCGTCTATACCCTTAATACTCTTCTCTATACCCTTAATACTCTTCTTTATACTCTCGTTACTATATAAAATGCTAGTCCTTCTTTATACCTTCTCTTCCTATACCCTATTTCCCTTAGAAAATATCCTTCTCTATACCCCTATAAAAACAAAGTCCTCCTCTAATAGAAAATAAATAATAGGACCTCTAAAGCCGCTTCTCTCGGCAATTTTAAGGGTAACCTTTAAGGTCGATAAGGCTGCTTTACGGATTAGGAATTTTTATAACTTTGTATTCGATACTAGGGCTACTAGGCATATAGTTTTAAATAAAACTCTCCTCTCTAATTATAATGAAATATACACTACCGTAACCTAGGGAAAAGCTTCCTCTATTATTATGTGAGGTGCTAGAGACCTCGTCTTTAAATTCCTAAATAGTAATTAACAATATACCTTAAGAAATTGCCTTTATATACCTAAAATCGGCATTAATATAATTAGCTTATTAGCTATAACAAACACATACGCCTTAATAGGCCCGGACTCTATATCTCTCCTCGATAAAAATCTAAATAAATTAACAACCGGTTT
Organism: Ophiocordyceps sinensis; assembly: GCA_012934285.1. Lineage (NCBI taxonomy): Eukaryota > Fungi > Ascomycota > Sordariomycetes > Hypocreales > Ophiocordycipitaceae > Ophiocordyceps > Ophiocordyceps sinensis. Next base: position 11,564,339 of record JAAVMX010000004.1, read on the forward strand.
TATTAAGAACGGACTATACTATATCCCTCTAGATATAAAGAAAACACGATTTCTAATTAAAAACAAAATATACAAAATATAATATAGTCCGAAAGAGATAATAAACAACGCTATACTCTAAGACACTATACTAACTAATATAATAAAAACACCTAAGACTAAGATAAAAACACCTAAGATAAAAAAGAAGATAGACCTCGTTCTCTAGCATAAACGGCTAGGCTATCTTAGCTATAAATCCCTATACCGATGCCTCCGTAGACTATACCTAGACATATCCGTAGACTAAAAAGATATTATAGCTATAAAACAATGCGAAGCTTGCATATAGGCTAAATATACCGATAAAAAGAAGAAAACTCCCTTAAAACGACGATATCTCTTTCTTAATAAAATAAACGTTGATATCTAGGGCCTTATTAAAGTCCCTACCTACGATAAATTTAGATACTTTATATCTTTTCTTAATACCTATTCTAGGTACTTAAGAATATACCGAATAAAAGATAAAGCTAAAAGCCTGCCTAAGTTTCTAGAATTTAAAGCAGAACTTAAGAATAACATAGATAAAACAAAGATAAAAGAAGTCTTCTTAGGTAATGCAAAAGAATTCATCTATAATATTAAACTATATGCCCTTAAAAACGGTATTAAATATAACTTAAGCCTACCGTTTACCCCCTACTCGAACGGTAGAATAGAGCGTATAAATAGATTAATACTTAATAAAGTTAGATCTATGCTCTATACGGCTAAACTGCCTAAATATCTTTAGGGCAAAGCTGTTTTAGCAGCTATATATATATACAATCGATCTCCTTATACTGCTCTAGGGTATATATGCCCTTTAGAAAAGAAAGAAAATAGGGCCCTTACTAGAGAAGATATAGAAAAAATCCGTGTGTTCGGAAGCATTATATACTATAAGAATAAAACACCTAGTGATAAACTAAACGTATGAGCCTATAAGGGAATCGTGATTAGCTATAAAGACATAGCCTATAAAATATACGACTATAGTAGAAAAAAGGTCGTAATATTAAAAGATATTACTATATTAGAAAATAACTTCTAAAAAGATAATAAAACCTTTAACTTTAATACTATACTATCTATAAATAAAATTCCGGAGGATTATCTACGTACGAGATCCTTTATACTAGATATAAAACCTAATAATACCCTATATAATAAGTCCTAGAATAATCCGAATGAAATACTAGATAATATATCTAAGGATAATAATTATAACTATATAATATAGGACAATAATAATAAGGATTAAAGAATTTAGGTTGAAATAGCTAAGAAGCCGGCTAAATTCTAGAATTACTACTAAGAATACCTAATATATCTACTAAGAAATAACGACTATATAACCCTTCTATCTGCTTTAGAAGGTTATAATCCTATAGAACTAAAAACCTATAAGCAAGCTATAAAAAGCGCCGAAGCTCTACACTAGGATGAAGGCATAGTAGCAGAAATATAGCAGCTTATAGATAACAATACTTAGGAAATAACCGAGCTACCCGAAGACCGGGAAGCCCTCGGAAGCCGATAGGTCTATAGAGTTAAAAAGGATAATAAAAACTAGATAAAGAAATTTAAGGCTCGACTTATAACCTTAGGCTATAAGCAAGTATATGGCCTAGACTATATTAAAACCTTCTCTACTATAGTAAGACCTAAGTCTATAAGGCTCCTACTACTATAGGCTATCGCTAATAACCAAAAAGTACTATAGTTTATAATACAAAATGCCTTTCTATATGCGGATATAGATATAGAAACGTATATTTAGATACCTAAAGCTTTTCTAGATATAATACTATACGTATAGGTTTCCTAGCATAAAAATACAAAATGTAAAGGCATAACTTACTTTAATTACTTAAATAAAAATAAGACGGAGAAGCTCGTAGCGAAATTAAGAAAAGCACTATACGGCTTAGAATAATATCCTTTACTCTAGTATAACCTATTAAAAGTCGTCTTTAACGAGCTTGGTTTTTACTGCCTTCTAATAGACGAAGAAGTGTTTATAAATAGTATACTTAGAATAGCTATAGCCGTCTATATAGACGATCTCTTTTTCTATAGACCTACTATACGTATAATAACCTAAGTTATAGACTAAATAAATAAAACCCTACCGATTAAATCTCTAGGGGAAGTAAAAGACTTCTTAGGATTATCTATATAGATATATAAAGAAACAAAGGAACTATATATATCCTAAGCAAACTATATAAAAAATAAAATAAAGGAATTTAATAAATAAAATATAGGAACCTCTAATATACCTACTACTAAAGGCGTTAAATTAAATAAGTTAGGAATTAAAAACGCCTCTAAAAAGGATATACTCTTATACTAAATGCAAATAGGCTCCCTGCTATTCTTAGTCCCATTTATAAGGCCCGATATCCTTTTCGCAGTAATATCCTAGGTAAGATTCTATTTTTAACCTAACTCCTCGCACTTTAAAGCCCTTAACTTTATATAGAAATACTTTAATAAATTCCCCGACCTATGCTTATATTATAACTGCAATATACTTATACTAGTCTTATAGGAGTAGAGGTATTATATACACGTAATCCATAAGATTACATAACTTATAGGAGGCTATATAACACACGCATACCTCCTTCCTAGCTAGGAACATTATCTATAGAATACACACACACTTTAGTTAACCCTATACAATAGACCTTATCTAATACTAATTAGTAGTTAACTTATAGTTAATTATAGAATAGTAAGGATAAAAGAGATAAGATCTATAATCCTTAAGATAGCTCGCATAGAGAACCCGTTCTACGACCTTTGCGAGGATCTTATGCTAAGTTAGTTTACTAAAGTCACCGCCTTAAATAGGAGAACGTAACGTTATAAACTCTAGCTCTCTTATTAGTCTCGGCCTAAGAACTAGAGAAAGAGACGATAGAGCTATATTAAATAAACTATAAACGTAGACGCGTATATAGACAAAAATAAATAAAAACAATAGACGGTAAACCCTATAATTACGATATTATAATAACTACCTCCGACTATATAGACAATAGACTATTCGGGAGGTTAATAAGGGACGTATAAGTCCTAGAATACGTTCTTAACGCCGTTAACATCGAACTCTAGAATAATAATATTAATCCCGATAAAGACCTAAGCGAAGCAGCGGCGATAACATACGTTGCGAGGTTCTTATCCGACTCTAAACCTAATTTAAATATGCAAGGATACGATATCCTTAGCTACTTTTAAGAATACTTTTACGGATAGAAAGAAGTAATATAGCAAGCGGTTAATCCGGCCTATAAGAGATTAGTACGCAATCTTCTTCGCCGACGTAGCATCTATACTAGACCCCTTAAAGGTAGCTTTAACCGACAACTTATTAATACGCAATCTATCACAGACCCCCTAATATAGCCTAAAGGAGAACTAAGGAGAATCCAATTCGATAGATACACCGCGGTCCCTAAGGCTATAGAAGCTAACTACGGTAGAGCTAACTTACTACCCCCGCCTAGTTAAACACACACCGGAAACACGCCGATATAGCCCCTAACTCCGCCTAATAAAGCACTTAGTGTCGCTAGACATACCCCTAATCGACCCCTACGACCGGCAGGAGTCGTCCTAAGGCCGGCTCCCTTAATCTTTCTAACGTTATAGAGGCAAATGACTATTAACCCTACGAGTTATCGGTTTAACGATAACTATAGTAGTTTAGTTAAACTACGCATAGCTGCTATAATCCTTAACCCCGACCTTAAGGCATACCTTTAGGTTCCTCTAGCATACGTCCTAAACGAGCTAGTTAATATAGATCTTTAATAGAAATTTACGAAGCTTTAGGATAGCATAAAGAATTATACCGGTAAGCCCTACGACCTATTCGATAATAAAATCCGCTAGTTTATAGGCATCTATTATAGCATTAATGCTACACCCGGTTAGTTCTATAGGCTGCTCCTACGAATTCTTATAGGTCGCGCCTAGGCGTACTACCTTTAATACATTACATAGACCACTACGATTAAGGCCGCATACGATAGCATTAAGAAGCATTTTAACATACAGGTAAATAAGGCCTAGTATTTCACCGACTAAACCTCTATCTCGTTTAATAAGCTACGCACCTAGAATCCTACCCTATCTATATAAGATATCCTAAAGCTACTCTTTAATAAGCTCTAGTTATATTAATAAGCTCTCGGCGGCACCTTCGTCGGTAAAGACTAATTGCGAGCGACGGTTATTAAGGCATGCCGTAATATTTCTAAGCTTATATAAGCCATATTTCGTCCCTCTAAGCACATTAAGACCCTATTATCTAAGCTCCGTTTATCCCTTAAAATAAGCCTAACACTTGCTAATCCCGGTTAGTTCCTAACTAAGGATATAGATCATTCTAATTTAGAAGCGATATACCTAGACCGTAGGTATACTAATCACTAAGGCAAATAAGGATACCGTAGCTATACACGAGGCTCTAGACGAGGAATTAATCGTAGCGACTACCGTAGTTATTCCAACCGAGGTTATAGAGGACGAGAAGGCTACTAGACTAACAATCGCTCCTAAAGTAAGAAGTGCTTTATCTATAATAAGGAAGGTTGCTAGTCGACTAAGCATAGCGCCGAAGAGAGGCAGAAGGCGAAAGACTAGTATCTAACCTAATATTACTTCTAAGAAACGCCTTCCACTAACCTAATAGCATACGTAATAGAATATAAAGGTTATAAGATTAACGATTCGATAGACGACTAAGAGGTTAAAGAATACTAAGATAACGCCGCTAATACCGAACAATAGTAGGCAACCTAGATGCTCTATTAACAAGCGTTTACCTATCTCTTTATAGGCGAAGATATATTTAGCATAAAACGAGCAACGCCGGCTTTATAGTTTCTTATTAACGATAGGTACTTTAGGAAGCAATTCTAAGGTATCCTAATTAACACCGGCGCTGCTAAGGTATTAATAGCTAGTTAGGAATAATATCTCGCCTTCTAGCGAGAGAATCCTAATATAAAGCTTAACGACTTAACAGCTAGCTAGGCCTCGATTAAATTCGGAAATAGCGATGCTATTAAATCTCTTGGCTTCTTAGCAGTAGAAACACCGTTAGGAAGGATTACCTTCTACGTGCTTACGTCTTTAACCCCTTTCCTCTTTTATCTCGCGGATATAGATCGTTTAAATATATATTACGATAATATAACGGACGTTATTATTAGCAAAAACAAAGGGATCTCGCTCCTAGTAGTCCGCAAATAGGCCTACCTTTAGTTCTTTCTTAGCAGGTAAGAATAAGCGATTTTCTTCCTAGTAGAAAGCGAACTCTAAACCCTTTATCGTCGTTTCGGCCACCTAGCAGTTATAAGACTATATCACTTACTAAGGCAAGTAGGCCATAAGGTGTTAGTTAATAAGCTAGAGAGCATCGTAAAGTATTATTATTATTATTAACTATACTCTTTAGCTCCGCGTCGATTTAAATTTACATTAAAGGACGATTAGGACTTTAACTACGAGATTATCGTCGACGTAATGCACTTATATAAACGCCCCGTCCTCTACGTAGTAGACTTAGCAACGGCCTTTTAAAAAGCGCGTTTCTTGCCCTTAATATCTATAAAGGATATATAGGAAACACTTCGAGCTTTATAGATTAATACCTATCTTAGCCCGCTAGATACTATTAAACATAACGCTAAAACGAACTTTACGGCGTTAGAATTCCGCAATAAAGCTAAGTTTATAGGCATTATATATAAGCAAGTTCTCGTAAAGGCATATTAGTCTATCGGGAAAGTCGAAAGATATTACGCTCCGCTCCGCTATGTCTTCGATATTATATATGCCGAACTTAGCAACGTAACTTTAGCTAAAGCAATACTTTAGATAGCTATAAAAGCGGTTAATAATACGGCTAGCCCTTAAGGATTAGTGCTAATATTGCTTATATTTAGCGCCTATCCGCGTATAACGTTAGACTCTCCGCTATTATTAATAACGACGAAAAGAGCCGCTATAGTCTATAAAGCAATAAAGATATTGCGTTAACTTACTATAGAGCGGTAAGTAAAAGAAGTCTTATAGGCCCGAAATAGCCTAAAAACAACGGATATTCTCTCCCTTCCTTTGTAAAGTATAGTTCGGGTATAGAGAGAGAAAAACGGCTGGCAAGGCCTATTTAAGATTGCTTTTATTAACGGCTATAACGTGATAATTAATACAATCAACGGACCTTAAGTCCTTCGTTTAACGTTAGTATAGCCCTATAACCGCGATAAAAAGACCGAAGACCTTCTATCTCTACGTCTTAAAGAGGATTTATTAAAGCCGATTTAGTAGTCTAATTCCCCTCGACTAAACCCTCCGGCACTACGTAGGCGTAGACGACCTCTAGGTTCTAAGAATAGGCTAAAGCAATTAATCATAGAGAATACGGCTCTTAGATTCCTTATTCGAAATAATCCTATATACGCCTTCCTTATTAAGAAAGAGGAGGACGCGTACGCGTTAGCCCTTAAACTACGTGACGATAGCATTATTACTACTCCCGGCGCCCTATTTAAGGAGGCAGACAATTAGGAAATCGATAACCTACTTATCCGTAGAGTCTTTAGTTTCGAGAAATATAATAAAGCAATACACAGAGGACATCGGATCTTTAGCTTACGCATAGTACGAGAGGTAAAAGTACGAGATATAAAGCTACATAAGAAATTAAGGCTCGTCGTTTAAGGTTATAACGACCGCGAGAAGTAGTGCTTATTAATAGTCTCGCTAACGATCTAACGCATTAGCTAGCGACTAATACTTACGATCGCGCTTACAATAATATAGGACTACGGTATAACTTTATCCCTTCGTGATATAACGTAGGCCTACCCGTAGGCTACGATAAAGCTCGCACGAACTATCCTAACGCACCTGCCTAAGGAGTTAGAAGGTAGATACCCGAAAGGGACTATTATTCGCCTTATCTAACCGCTTTACGGAATCGCGGAATCTAATATTTACTAGTTCTATATATACTAAGGTTATTATATTAAACAACTTAATATATCGACCTCGACCTATAACTCGTGCCTACTAATAACTAACATAGGCCCTAAGATATTAGGCATCGTAGGCATTTAGATAGACGATATACTTATCCTCGGCATACCCGCTTTCTCGGCCGCGGAGGAAGCTAAATTACAAAAGGCTAAGTTCCGTGCTAAGCTAAACACATTAATGACAGCTAGCTTTATTATAGACTTTAACGGCGCGAAAGTTATACTATAACTAAACGGAGACATACTACTATAGCAAAAAGGGCAGGCTATACGCATTAACACAATTAACACGATAGCATTCGATAGCCCTTAGAGGTACCTAGAATCACGGGCCTAAGGCAGCTATATTGCATATGTCTATTCGCTAGAAGCATCCTTTAATATCTCTATTATAGCATAGGTTTACGAACCTAAAAAGAAAGACTATAAGATACTAAACAAGTGTCTCTAATAGCATAAGGATAACTAAGATCGTAGACTAAAATACGTCCTAATAGACCTATTAATAGCGAAGCTAATAGTCTTTACGGACGGTTCTTTTGCTAATAATAGAGACCTATTATCGCAACTCGGTTTTATTATTGCTATAGTCAACGAGAAAAAGACCTAGACTAAATTCGATATTACCGGCAATATTATTTATTAGAGTTCTACGAAGTATAAGCGCGTAACCCGTAGCGTGCTTATATCGGAGATCTACGGTATAGTAAATAGTGTCGATCTCGGCTTCGTTATAACTATAACTATAAGGATAATTATAAAACACCTTTAGATTCTACCTCTCCTTTTAGTGATTTATATAGACTTATACTTACTTTACGAGAACCTTGTGAAACTAAGGATAACTAAAGAGAAGAGGCTTATGATTGACATTATAGCTCTTTGCTAATTATACGAAAGATATAAGATCTCGGAAATCCGATAGATTAATACCGATAATAACCCTACTAACGCGATAACAAAAGACGCCCCTAACCGGTCTCTATAAAGGTTTATTAAATTAAATAAATTGATAATTCGGATAGACGCTTTTGTTATAAGACCTTAATAGTTATATTGATTTTACACCTATACTACACCGGCTTTACTATATGCCGGCCCTTCTTTAGTCCTGCTTCGCCCTAGCTACGTTATAGCCCGGGCCTAATTTAACATTAGACTTTATTCCGCACTAGCCTATTTAACATAGCTAGTGCTATTTCCTTTATGCTTTTTCATTTTATACAAGGGTTTACGATCACAAAAGAAAAACTCCTAGTATAAGAGTAGAGGTATTATATACACGTAATCTATAAGATTACGTAACTTATAGGAGGCTATATAACATACGCACACCTCCTTCCTAGCTAGGAACATTATCTATAGAATACACACACACTTTAGTTAACCCTATATAATAGACCCTATCTAATAAGACTTCTGTTTTATAGCTTATATAGACTCTAATTAGGCTAGTAACCTTATAGACCGACGATCGGTCTTTAGATATTATTTCTTTATACGTAATAATTTAATAAGCTAGTTATATTAAAAGCAAAAATTAATATTACTATCTACTTGCGAAGCAGAGTTTATAGGCCTTAGAGAGGCTAATAAGGAGGCCTTATATCTATATAGCTATCTAAATAGCATCGTAAAAGAGTTGTCTATACCTTTATCTAATAAAGTCCCTCTAATATTTTCCGATAGTTAATTAGCGCTAAAAATAGCAAATAACCTAGAAGTATATAAACTCCGGAAATACATCGGCCTTACCTATAATTTCACCCGTAATAATGTTTTACTAGGCGAAATAGAAGTATTCTATATAAAATCTGCTAATAATATCGCTAATATATTTACAAAAGAATCAAGGCGTATACTATTTAATAAATCTTAAGACCTCTTAGGTCTTAAAAAGGATCTTATATATAAAGAGAAATAGAGGTTTTTAGCTGCTCTTTCTTATGCTTTCTTCTAGCTTTCCTCTATATACCCTTTAGTTTTTTCCCTATATACAGGTTTACTAAACGGACTAATAAAATATAGTAGAGTTTTTTAATTTTTCTTTATAAAAATAGTAGAGTTATTTTCTCTATATAAAACTTTTTCCTAGAAATATGTTTTTAAAGAGTTTTTATAAATCCCAGTTATTTATAAATAGACATATATAAAGCGCACTTCTTTATAAAATAAGTACCCTTTAAGAGAGGCTATAAAGGAGCAGATATCTCCTAATTGGTTTATCCCACTAATGCATAAAGATATACATTAGAACCGCCTTGCAATATTGCATATAACGCAAGTCACCCGGTCGCATTAGCTCCCGAGATAGCTAAGATACCGAAGCCCGAAGTATATAGTGTGAGTAGAGACAGAGGCATATAAGTTATAACTTATGACTCGGTCAACCGGCGTCATCTACATCACCTCGTATTACTCGCGCATTTAATTATATAACAACTAAGCTACTAAATGGGATCTTTTAGACCACTTGCATTATGCAGACAAATAATAGCGCTTTCTATAACTACAATCAGTTAAGTCAAATGTACCTTTGTTCGTATGGAATCGGCTATATAAAGGGACCTTAGTCCGCCCTTACATAGACCTTTACTAAGCAATTTAATAACACTTTTCTCTCTTATTTCTGCATTAATCTTAACACTCTTTGCACTGCCGTAATCCTCTGCCTCTAAGCTTCCCTTTAGGCTCTTATTATTAGTATAGATGCCGTTACCTTAGGATAACGATAATGCTATTCTCTCTTTTAATCGGGAATATCGCTAACGAGAGACTTAGGACCGTTAAATAACCTAAGACTAAGACCGTCGCGAACGCTATAACCGGAACAATCGCCGCCCTATTTTTAAGGGCAAAGAATACGGTAAGGAAGAGGCTAGAGGAGCCTAATTTATTAGCCGTGTGACGGTAGCTTTACCGGTTGCTATTTTGCTTATAGTTGTTAAAGTTCCGCCGCCTACTATACGCCTCGTTCCGCCGCCTGCAGCGCGCCCCGTAGTGTCTTCGCCGTTAGTAGAACCGCCTACTGCACGCCCTATCGCGATGTCTATAGCGCGCTTTATTTTACCGCCTCTTATTGCTAAGCCTTTAGCGCCTGCTATTGCTATAATATCCTCGCCGCATCTAGCAACGATGGCTTTACCGCCTACTGCCCGCCCCGTTGCGATGTCTATAGAGCGCCCCGTTCCGACGATAGCTTCGCCGCCTGCTATTGCTAAAGCTTCGCCGCCTACTGCTATTAAAGCTTCGCCGCCTGCTATTGCCAAGCCTTTATAGCAGCGTCTTTAACCTACCGGCAAAGCGGCCCTTTCTCTCGAGGCCCCCTAGGAATCTATGATTTGTCCTATTGCGGTAATATCCTCGCCGCCTGCTGTTTTGCCTATTGTTGCTAAGCCCTCGCCGCCTGCTATTGATAAGGAACCTCCGGCCCTAAAGCCCTCTTTATGCCGAAGGTATAAAGCACCTTTCGCTTCCTAGAACGCTCTCTTTAAGCACCTTCGCCGGACCTGTCCCGGCTAGTAGAAGGCGCTTGCCCCCGTTATTGCGACTATTCCCGCCCCTGCTATTAACGATAATATCGGCAAGCCGTCGCCTCCGGCCGAATTAAGCACTCCTCTCGCGACTGCTCTTACGCCTGCTTTAGCCGTTATTAAAGCCGTCTATACGACTATTCTCGCGGCTATTATTCGCCGCCTTACAGCCTCTCCCGCCGCGGCTATAGCTCTCGAGGATGCCTCTTTAAGGACTCCCTATTGCTATTAACGCCTTTAGCAAGTTATCGCCGCAGTAGTATTTCCTCCCTGCCGGCAACCTATCGCTATAGCGAATTCGCCTTCGAGACCCTTAAGCTGCCGGCAAGTTATCGCCGTAGCGTCTCTATTCTGCCGGCAAGCCTTCGTCATAGCGATGCTTCCCGTTTGATAAAGCCTTTGGCAAGCCGCTACCGCCGCAGCAACGATGCTTCTAACCCACGCGAGCAGCATTATTAACTCGCCGGCCCCACGCTCCTTAGCGCAATAATTAGCGCCGCCTTAAACGCCTTTAGCACGATTGGAGGGTAGCCGCTCGTGACGTTCCCGTCCCGGCTAGCCCCGCTGCCTAAAGAACGATCGCCGTCACATGCCCCTTTTAGCGATTAAGGAATTCGATCTAGATATTAAATAGTCAATAATTGCGCACCGTAACTCATTGGCAAAGGAACACGAATCGGAGGATTAATTAACCTTGCGTTTAGAGGTCTTAATTTAGCTTATTTTCCTTATGTGTAGTTAGTTAGTTATTTATTCCTACTAAGGTTAGAAGAGGCTCCCTTTTTAAGGCCCGTATTATAATACGCTAAAGGCGGGCACCTAGCTATAGTAGGGTAACAAAAGTTACGATTAGCCCGATGTTTGTATACCTACCCTATACTTCTACGAAAACAATAAAAACTCTACTAAAACTTAGAGCGTTACTTAAAACCTCTAAATTTTTTACTATAGCTATAGAATATACTAAAGTAAATAATAACATTTTACTTGTAATTTATAACGCTATATGTACTTTAAAATCTTTAAAAATAGAATTTTCAAAAACTTTTAGTATTTACTTTCTCGTGTTTACTTATTGTATTGAAATAGAGCTAATGTAAAGTAAATAATTACCTAAGACTTTATTCTTAAGTTCTCGGATATATAATATAAATATATAGAAATTTCCTACTATTGATTATGTCTCTACATTTATATATAGATTTAAATACAAAAGGCATTACTTTTAGTACTTATTACTAAGTAAAGGCAAGTTTAAAAACTTTTATACCTAAATATAGGAATTAGTTATCATATTTATGATAGTCGTAAAAATACTATCCGTAATCGCCCTTATTATAATGATAATAGATAATATCTATTTTACTAATTGGAATTAATGAAGAATTAAAATAGAAATACATTAAGTATATATATTTTAGTTTAAGGAATGTACTCTTTATATCAATCTTTAGCTAAAGCTACGGAACCTCTACTACTAAGAACGTTATACTATAAATAAGGGAGTCGGTTTCGGTATATAGCAGAAACTTAAATAAATATTAAAACATTTTTATTAGATATAAAAGAAATGTTTTAAAACAATCGTAAAAATACTTAAATAGTAAAAGTATCCAACTATTATATTTAATATAAAACGTAAAACTGAATATAAAGAAAAGCAAAGATGGTATACTTACTATATATAATATAAGGCATAATATGATATTTCTTTTGTCCCGAAAATAAATAATTGTAAGTAAATATAAATAAATTAAGTTAAGAGAGAAGTACCTTACTGTCACTCTTACTTATGTCTAATCGTAACTTTTAGAGAGCTACTATAGGTGCCTATAGAGTAGCAGTTAGTTAGGGCTTTAGCAGCCCCTATATCTCGTAGGGCATGCCGGGCTACCTGCATTTATTCTTCTTCTTCTTTTATAGCACCCCTTTGCCGAGTGCCCTCTTATTTACACTAATAAGATTGGCTATAACAACCGCCTATAACCCTTATTTAGATGGTTTAACAGAGCGCCGGAACTAAACTATAGAGATTGCCTTACGAATAGCTTATATTAAGGACCCTACGACGGATTAGAAGCTTCTTATCCCTACGCTCTAATAGAATTTAGGCCCTAATCTATAACGTAGAGCGGCGTCTAACTTAAGATACCCTAGACATACGTTCCGGCTAGAAGAGTATTCGTCCCCCGATTAGTCGTAATTTTTAGCTTAAATGCAAGGATATATACTCCTCCTTCTATAGCTATATATCTACCCCTACCTACAATGTATCGAGCTAGTATGGGCCGTGTAGGGCCGCGTAAATGCCTACATTAGGGAAAGTTGCTAAGAAAAATTACAAATTCTATCGAAATCTAACATAGCGATATGTAAAATTTGTAGGGCGGCGCGCCGCCTGACAATCCTTATATATCGCTATGTTAGATTTCTAAGGCGCTTTCGAGGCATTCGTTTGGTACGGCTAAGCACTTTCGAGGCATTCGTTCGGTTATTAGGCTTAATAGCCTTAATAAATAGTCTTTTTTAGACGAGGGAGGCATCGCTAGAGCTCTACTAAGTGCGATTAATAAGTGTTACGAGGGCGATTAATAAGTGCGAATACGCCGATAAGGATGTAAGATAGTATAAGAGGAGCCCCGCACTAAAGTTAAGTAGAGTAAGTCTCTCGCCGCGTCTAACATTTATTTTATTCCGCGTTATAGATTAGGGCCTTAAACAATGCCTATAACGCCGGGAAAAAGATGTCCGCCTACGAGTTCCTCTTTAAGCACAAACTTCGTGCGCTTACTAAAGCTATTAATAATACGGCAACCGAAGAGATTCCCTATCTTAGGGAAGCTATACGCCGCTAAGCGCACCTAGCTATAGACCTAGCAGCTATAAGAGCTAAGAGACAATACGACTTAAAGCACCGCCTAATAGTGCTTAAGGCTAGTGATAGGGTCTACTTAAAACTGCATAGCGGATACTATAAACTATCCCGACCGCTAAAGTAGTAGTCCCGGCAGCGAGAAGGACTATTTCGCATTAAACGTATAGACAACGATCTTACGGTAAAGCGCGAGCTTCTAGCTTATTATAAGATTTACCCTATTATCTCTATCCTTTATTTGCGATTAGCCTACAATAGGTGCTATATAAATCCCGAACCTAGACTAGTCTCTACCGCCTAAGATATCTCTAAGCTAGGCTCCGACGATAACTATTATAAGGTCGACTTTATTATTAAGATACGCCTTTCTACTGCTAAACGGAACGGCTAGCGGGTGCTTAAGTACCTTATTCGATAGAAGGGCTAAAGCGCCGCCTATAATTCTTAGGTTAAGGAGTTTAAAGTAGGAGCCGCTATAGTAGCTAAATTCCACTAACAAAAGGTAGCTAAGCTAGTTAAGCGGACTCCTAAGCTAGTAAAGAAGCCCGTTACGGCGACTATCCGAATTACCCGCGCGATACATACTACTACGGGAGTAACTAACGAATCTGCCCTACCTATTATTTTACCTGCAATAGTAGATAATATTCCCAAAGCCCTTATTATTAATACTAACGCAGTACCGGTTGCCGCTATTTAAGCTCGATTTCGATCCTAGCTATATACTCTACTATAGGCCTTATTCCGGTCGCGTACTTCCCTTTCGTTCCTTTCGCTTTCTTTCTTTATGTTTTCGGCTAAATGATTACGCCCTTTCGGGAAGGACGATTTATATACCTATTTTCCTTCGTCGCTATATCTGTAGCCGAGATCCTAGCTCGAGTTAACCTTACTTAATATTAGAGCTAAGGGCTTATTCCGGTCGCTTACTTGCTTTTTCGCCTAGCACGATTCTTTTTCCTTACGATTCTTTCGGATAATATATTAATTCGGATTAAGTAGACTTACGCGGTATCTTACGTTAATTGCTCTCTCTATAGCCGCCTTTAAGAACTCTTCTAACGTTAACTATATATAGTATGTCGGATCTTATTCCGGTCGCGCTCTATTATTTTATTATATTCGACCTCTTTCTATTTGTTTTCATTAAGTCATTACGTTATTTTAAGAAAATAGACTTATGCGCCTATAAAGGCTAAAGATCGAGAGTGTATAAGAGGGTAAGGAGGCCCTACCACTAAGGATAGTAGTGCTTTTCTTATTATACGGCACTTTAATACAAGAACCGTCTTTACCTTTACTACGCTTAGCCGGCTACTACTACCTATACCGCCCGGACCTACCTTAATAAAGGCATCGGCGCTAACCTTAGCGCTAGTCCCGGCGCCGGTTCCGGCTCTAGCCGTAGCCGTAGCCGTAGTAGCGGTACGTTTGCCCCGTGCTTCCTTAAAACCCCTCCCCGCTCCGCCTATAGCTAAGGGAAGAATATAGCTCTAGAGCGTAGACGGGCCCTAGAGCCTAATACGCTAGCGCTAGCTAAGAAAGAGTTAATAGACCGTATTAAAGATAAGCTTACTTTAATATTAGTTATCGTTAACTAGATAAACCTTCTCTCCGCTCTTATAGATAAAGGGTGCTAATGCTACGCTATAATTAATAAGGCATTCGCATACGACTTACGTTTGCTAATAGAACGGATACGCTTAAGGTAGGTAAAGGGAGCTTCTAGCGTAATGGAAGGTATAGAGATTAAGGGCATCGCTTAGGTAGCTACGGAGGTCGACGGTTATACCTAGCTGCTCGTCGCGTATATAATTCCTTAACTTAAGTTCCCTTTAATTCTAGGTAAGCCTTAGCTTAAGCATACGGAATCCTTCTCCGTGCCGTATAAAGGAAAGCTCTAGTATAGGGATTCGCAACGGTAGGTACGGCATTAGACTAACAAACACGAGGACTAGAGCGAGTGCCTAAAGGAGCTATAGGCCGCGTAGGAGGTAATAGCCTTAATATTTATCGGTACTATTCGGCGAATCCGTAGACGGTAGGGCGCGGAAGCGGCGTCGGCGGCGGTCTAAGCTATAAGCCTAGCAGGCATTGAGAAAGTGCTACGGCTTAAGAAGCCTAAGACGGAGTCCGAGCTACGCTAGATAATCCCGATATAGTTTTACCACCTTCTTCCGCTCTTTACGAAGAGCGAGGCTAATAAGCTTAACCCGTATAAGCCTAGCATCAACTACGCTATTCCTCTCCGCTAAGATGCTAACGGCAACGATATAGTTCCGCCCTTTAGGCCGCTATATAGTATATCCTAGGACGAGCTACTTATCTTAAAGAAGACCTTACGCAACCAGCTAGATAAAGGGTTTATTTAGGCTAGCTCGTCGGAGGCAGCGGCCTTAGTCTTATTCGCGCGGAAGCCGGGTAGTAGGCTGCGATTTTAGGTCGACTATAAAGCCTTTAATGCGATAACTCGTCTAGATCGGTACCTACTTCCGCTAATTAAGGAGATACTCTACAATATCGCGAAGGCGAAGTAGTTTACTAAACTAGATATCTATTAGGCGTTCTATAAGGTGCGAATCGCGGAAGGTAACGAATAAAAGACCGCGTTCCGCACTCGTTATAGCCTCTTTAAGTA
The DNA here is from genome assembly GCA_012934285.1 of Ophiocordyceps sinensis. NCBI lineage: Eukaryota > Fungi > Ascomycota > Sordariomycetes > Hypocreales > Ophiocordycipitaceae > Ophiocordyceps > Ophiocordyceps sinensis. The sequence goes on from JAAVMX010000004.1 coordinate 11,580,470, forward strand.
GATAGTAACGCTATTTAAGCTTACCGGCGCCCCGGCTACCTTTTAACGCTATATTAATAGCATCCTTTAGGAGTTCCTTAAAGAGTTTACTCCCGCCTATATAGATAATATTCTTATCTACTCGAGCGGGAGCTATAAGGACTATATAGCTAAAGTACGGAAAGTGCTTAATTAGCTAGCTTTATACGGTTTATACCTCGACCTAGATAAATGCGAGTTTAGCGTTACGTAGGTTAAGTATCTCGGCTTTATTATTATCGCGTGCGTTAGTATTTAAGCGGACCTTAAAAAGATCTTAGCGATTCGCGACTTAGCGGCGCTAACTTCGCAAAAGGGCGTGCGAAGCTTCCTTAGGTTCGATTAAGCGCCTATTTATACGATCTATACTTTAGGTATCGAGAGTTCTCTTTTCGTAGATTTGCTTTATTGCCGAGTAGTCGGTAAGGACTACTAAGGGTAGCGTAAAGGACTAAATAACTATTTATATCTTCTTAATAGCCTAAATAAGGTAGGCTACTTTTAGTTCTAAGGGGCCGTAATTACGCTTAGCCTAGGTAAGAGTATAAGATAAAAAGCAAATCGGTATTATTATTTTTACCGGAATAGGTTAGCCCGGCTTTTAGGCCGTATTATCTAAGATATAATAGAAAACGACTTTAAACCCTCTTTTAAGGGAGGCATTAGTCTAGTAGAATAGTTTCTTCCGAGGGTTTATATAATAGAGCATACGACCGAACGCAATCTCGGCTTAAAGGGCTAAGAAGGCTAAACGCTCTATCTTTATTAGTATATACGAAGATAAGCGGGCGAAAGCTTTCCGCCGGTTCGGACTCTTAGGCGTAACCTTACCGACTTATCGGCTAGCAGTAAGGAGGGCAGTCTTCCGTGCCTAAAGAGGCTTTACTAGCTGACTATAGTATAGAATCTTTAACCGTAGGTAGCCTACTACGCCGACGTAGTATTCTAGGCTGTATAAGGAGTCTAGGAAGTCTAGCTTTATAAAGGCGGCAATGCAATCCTCGGAGGTGCTAAGGCCGAAAGCGTTAATATAGTAACCTAAAAGATATACCGAAGGATATCCTATCTAGCTTTTAGCAGGCGCTATTATAAAGTTAAGCTTTATAAAAAGCTAAAAGATCGTATAAAGATGCTTAAGATACGCTGCCTTAGACTTAGAATAGATAACGATATCGTTAATAAAAGCGTGAGAGAAGTCCTAATATAGGCGTAAAATACGGTCTATAAAGCGTTACGCGTAGGCAGGACTATTACGGAAGCCGATAAGTACTACGGTAAGGTTTTCGAGGCTACGGTAGCTAATAAGTATAAACCTATTCTAATACGTGCGCTAAACGCCGAATTTATAAAGAAAGATACCGTATCGACGACCGTAATATAGTTTACGCTAAGGAGTTCTACGATAATATCTTCTTAAAGAAGAAGCGGGTAGGCATTAGGGACTATAACCTTATTAATACCGCGTATATTAATTACTACTCGTCCTTTAGTAACTCTACGGGTGGTACGCTAAACTATAAAGACTAAGCCGGTAAAGGGCGTTAGCTAAGTAGTCTACTATATGCGTTTTTATTATTAAAGCTTAACGAAAGTCTTATTAATAACCGCTTAATCCTAAAGGCCTTACGGATATAGTCGCTACGAGATTTTCTAATTCCACTAACCTTAAATAAGCGGGATTAATAATTCCTAGCTAGGTTCTACTATAGCTATGCCTATATCCTTCTAAAGAGATAGGTAGCGTGCTAATAGCTTTATAACCTTAGAGAGAGACGAAAATAAGGTCTTTCGCGTAAATGTAAATGCCTTCCTTAATAACGCGTTCTAGCAATAACCTAGGCTTTTATACTTACGGTTAAAAGGGAACCGCATTTAGCTTAGGGAAAGGAGTAAAAGTAGGGAAATTAGACTATAGGGCGGAGGCGGCTTTAGCGGTTGCTAAGGCGATAACTAAGGCCTAGCCGTTAGCTTTAGAGGAGAATATAGCTATAGGCGAAACGTTAAAGATAATACCGATAGAGAGAGCAATCGACGTATTAATAGGTAGTCTTAAAGGGAGCACGGTTGCTATAGCCGCGGAGGCTACTATTAGAGTTTTAAGGGCTAATTACTAAAAAAGAGCGACGAAGAAACCGGAATTACAATATTCTAAAATCTAGCCGAGGCGCTGCCTATAAAAGATAATAAGGTCTTAGTCCGAGTTATTAAGTAGAGTATTTCTTAAATGCAGGAAATCAGCTATATAAATATCATAGTAGAAGAGTAAAGAAAGGAGGTCTAAACTCGTAGATATAAAGATACATGCAGCTACCTAACTATAGGACTAACGGAGGTATATATAGGTACCGGAGCCTTTTAAACAAGGCCCTTAGCCCGCACTAACCGCCGTTATAATACAACGGAATACCTACCTGCCGTCCTTAGCTAAGGGGGTTATATAATAGGCTCGTTAGGGACGTAATAGCCTATTGCATCCCTATAGTCTAGGCTCGGGTTAATGCCCCGTATAGCCCCTAACGTCGTATAACGTTAATATACCCCCTTGCTATAGTTCTTATAGAGACTATAGCAATATAAAGAAAAAACAATGATTAAATAAAATAGCACGTTTGAATTAGTTAGCACAGCCTATATCCGTTATACTACCCCTTATGTTAGATAGGGGGCTAATATCGCACAAACTATAAAAACACACCTTAGAGAGCCCTATCCACACCGTCCTAGTCCTTCCTATCTAAGTCCTTAGGGCGGTCCCTTATACCGAGCTGCTTTACGAAGTCTTCGTACTTCTATAAAGGGAGGGCCTTAGTTATACCGTCCGCCGGGTTCTCGGTAGATTTAATCTATCTAACCTAAAGCCGTTCCTCTTATACTTCCTAATAAGCTAATATCGATAGATATCGACATGCTTTAAATTCGTTTTAAGTCGAGCACTTAGCTCGGTTAATAGCCTAATTATCTAAAGGTTGTTATACTATAGCTCCGTAGTTATTATAGTATAAGGTTATATTATATATTATCCTACGTAACCTCTATATCGTATATATAGACATTTAGATCTAGTTTATAGCTATATCCCTTCGTAGATTAATAATAATTATATACCCCCCCTAAGCTTATTCCCTTATAGTTTAATCTACTATTTTCATCCCGTTGCCCTTAATTAATAATCTCGCTATCTTACCCCTTTCTTTTCTAATCTCCCCTCTTCGCAACGTAAGTCCGCCTCCTCGCCGGACCCCTTTAACCGAGTTTTCCTCGATTATTAGAATTTTCCCGGTATAAATACGCTGTCTTAACGCGAATTATATAGATTTCCCTCCTTACCCCTTGCCCTATAATCTACGATAACCGACTATATAAAGGCCGATCCTCCGTCCGCTACCTTAGCCGTTACCCCGCCGGCTCCTACCGACCTAGAGCCTTAGACCGAGTACGTTTCTTACTACCCCCGCCTCGCCGCCCTTCTTTAAGCCTAACGGCCTATATTCGGCACGTTCGCCTATATTTAGGCTAACGCTACTCCCGACTTCCGCGCCCTTTAGATCGAGGCCCTTACTTACCTTAATAATGCTTACGTTAAGTTAGATATAAGAGTGCTCGTCGCTTAGGAGCACGTAGCCGTTGCCTAAAAGCACGCTGCCGATCTTTAGCGTTAGCTTAACTACGCTACGTCCTCTCTCCTCGTCTTAACCGAACGTAACGCGGCTTAGGACTAGGCCCTTACCCCCGCCCCCGCCCTTACCTTTACCCGTTCTTATATCGCCGACCCTAAGAGGTTCGCCGGCGACTCCGGCACTTAAACGCAACGTTAGGAGGCTTTCCGGACCTAGCGCGACGGCCTTACTATTAAGCTCCGTTAGGACGCCGCCTTATACCCTACGGAGTAAGACTGTATTCTCTACGCGGCTAGCCGGCTTATTAGCTAGGCCGCCTCTATTATCGCTAGCGTTCCTTAAGACGTACTCGATAATAAGTCCTTTGCTAATTAGTAGTATACTACTATTAAAGCCCTTACCGACGACCTTAGCTTAGTCTTTAGTACTAATTTTACCCGCGCTTAGTCGGAGGCCGACTTAAACGCCTTATCGATAAAGAATATCTCTTAGCCGGACTTCTATTCGAAGTTTACCTAGCTTTAAGCCGACTTATCGTTTAACGGCACCGCTTACGTCGCTTACCTCTATTTAAAGGTCTCTATCGAACTTACTAACGCCGCCGCTCTATAGGTCGAATGCCCGGCCTATAATAACTTTACGGCCTAGGCTAAGATATATTCTACACTTTAGGACAACTAGCAGCGTATTAAGGCCTATTCTTAGCTCTAGCCGCCTCGTAACCCCGCTCGCACCGGCCCTACCTCGCCCGCCTTACTTACGCCTCTTGCCGGTAACCTAATATAGCTCGATGTATTCCGGGCCTAGCTTACTAACGCTAAAAAGCAACGGCGGTTTAGGAACCGTCTTTGCCTTTACTACGCTTAGCCGGCTACCGCTACCTATACCGCGTAGACCTACCTTAATAAAGGTATCGGTGCTAATCCCGGCGCTAACCCTAGCGCTAGTCCCGGCGCCGGTTCCGGCTCTAGCCGCGGCCGTAGCCGTAGTAGCGGTACGTCTGCCCTACGCCTGCTTAAACCCCTTCCCCCCCGCTACATAGTTCGCGCTATTAAGTAGGGCTTTATCGAGGGTAAGGTAGACGACCTCCCTACCTCTTCCCTATCCTTAGGAAATACATAGCTCCCTCGCCTTATCGCGCGATAGAGCTCTTAGTGTCTAAGTTTATAGCTTCGTTCGACACCGGGGAGGATCTTTGCCTCCCCGTAGAAATATAACCGCGTGCTCTGCTTATGCCTTTATCCCTTATATCCGCCGATATCGTTATAAGTGCTTTAGTCGACTTTAGCTACTCCGGATACGCCTTTATATACGCTTAAACTACGTACTGCCTTGCCCTTCCTATCCGCTAGCTTTAGTTCCTACACCGGCTTTCTCTCGCCGATAGTAGCGACTATAAGTCCGGCTCTATTACTTATTACGCCTTTTCGGTCTCCCGGATTAACGCCTATACTAAGTCTATCTACTTCTTTCTTATAAAGCTTAGCTATAAGGTTATTCTTAGCCTCCCTTAGCTACGCCGGCATAACCTTATTATTAGCTAGCGTAGTAACTCCCTTTCCTTTTAGTCCCCCTTTTATCTAGCCTCTTGCCTCTCGGACTATTAGCCTTATCTTATCCTAGGCCTCTCGGCTACCTTTACCCGCTTAACCCGCTTTATCCCGGCTCCCCCCGCCCTTATTTTAAAGGGAATATAATTAATAAATATAATTCGTTTTCCCTCCGCTCCCTCTATCGAAGACTCTAACGACGAGGGCGAACCCCCTACCGCCCCCTCTATTAAAGACTTAGACGACGAGGGCGAACCCTTTACCGCTACGATCTTTATTCCTACCGCTGCGATCCTTATTCCCGCCTATACGGCCTTAGCCCGTTATCCGGCCTTTATTTAGTCCGTCCGCTTTAGCGACGTTCTCGAGTTTATTCCCCTATCTCTTAGCCCCTCTCTCTTAGCGTTTTTTAAGGATGCCCTTAACGTAGGTAAACCCGCCTATCCGGACTCCTCCCGCTAGGTTAACGACGCCGACTTTAACTCCGGCTACGACTCTAACTCCCCGGCTACCCTCTACCCTCGCCGCTATATTCGACCTCCCCGCCCTTATCCCGTCTATAAGACCGCCGGCTACCGCCGTCCTATATTACGGCCGAGTTATAAGGTTATTAGACCCCGGCCCTTTTACTTTTCGTCCTTTAACGACTTAGCGTTTAACGTCCGGATGCTCGACGTCGACGCGATAGTAATATTCTACCGGTAGCCCGGAGTCTAGACCTCTTAGACCTCGATTAAAGCCTTTACCGCTAAGCCTTTGCCTACTAAGCCCCTACTACCTATCGACTAAGATATCCTTAAGGACTTTTGCTAGGCCGTCTTAACTAAATATATAGACGCCGAGGACGCGAAAGCCTACCTTAACCCCCGCCTTTACGACTTCGTCGACGACTACCTTAATAAGATCTACTTTAATAAGATCTCCCCCGACGATATCGCTAAGTTCTTCGAGAAGTAAGAGGAAGTCTTTTATACGCTCGACGAGCTTTAAGCTAAGGTCCTTAAAGAGCTTTACTATATAATCTATATATAGCTTAAGAGCGAGGCTAATAAGCTAGCCCTTTACTATACCGTTAATACTTAAATTAACCTTAAGAAAAGAATATAGCGTCCTTATACCCGCCCCCGTCCTTTTAGCGAAGCTAAGAACCGGATCGTCCGCGCGTACGTTAATAAGCAGCTCGGGAAAGGCTTTATCCGCCGCTCTACCTCCCTTACTATTGCCCTTATTATACTTACCTATAAGCCGGGCGGGGGCATTCGTTTTTACGTTAACTATTACGGCCTAAATAAGGCTATAATTAAGAACCGTTTTCCTTTACCCTTTATCTACGATACTCTCGCCTATATCTAAAAGGCGAAGTTTTTTACTAAGATTAACGTTATTATAGCGTTTAATCGCCTTCGTATTACCGAAAGACATAAGTAGAAGACCGCGTTCGCTATATAGTATAGGCTTTTCGAGTATTATATTACTCCCTTTAGCCTTACCGCCGCCCTATCTTACTTCTAGAGTTTTATTAATATAGCCCTTTACGGCATCCTTAATAAGTTTTACTCTACCTATCTAAACAACGTCTTAATCTTCTTAGAGACGCGGGAGGAGCACTAAGCCTACGTTAATATAGTTCTTAAGCGCCTTAATACCGCCGGCCTCTAGCTTAATATAGATAAGTATAACTTCTACGTTACTAAGACTAAGTACCTCGGCCTAATTATCTTAGATAAAGGCATTCGCATAGACCTTAATAAGGTTCGTGCGGTCTTAAACTAGCCTACCCCTTCCTTTATTAAAGACCTCCGGCGCTTCTTAGGATTCGCTAATTTTTATTAGCGTTTTATTCGCGGCTTTTCTAGGCTTATAAACCCTTTAAACGCCCTTATTAAGAACTCTACCCCTTAGATCTAGTCTCCCGCCTACGCCTACGCTTTCGAAGCCTTTAAGCATGCTTTTACTACCGCCCTAGTCCTCGCATACTTCGACCCCTATCGTAAGACTATAGTTTAGATAAATGCTTCCGACTAAGCCGCTAGGGGTATGCTAATATAGCTCTTTAACGATAGTCGTTATTATCCGGTTGCTTTCTTCTCGTCGAAATACTCCGCTTAAGAGTGTAATTACGAGATCTACGATAAAGAGCTCTTCGCGATTGTAAAATCTCTTAAAGAGTAGCGCCTTAAGCTCGAGGGCCTGCCTAAGTTTAAGATAGCTTTAGACTATAAGAATCTTTAGTATTTTATAACTATAAAGCTCTTTAACTAGCGATAGGCCCGCTAGGCCGAATTCCTTAGTCGTTTTAATTTTAAGATCGTCTTTTAGCCCGGCTCTTAAGCTATTCTCCCCGACGCCTTTAGCCGCCTGCCTAGCTCCCGCCCTCTCTCCCTTACCGACCGAGCCGACGAAAGGATTAACTACCGATATTAGGTTATCCTCCCTAAGTCTAAGGTTAATGCCTCCCTTTACCCCGATATTATTACCGCCCTTAACACCGTTAAGGAGTCCGATTCGTTTATAAATATAATTTATAAATATAATTCCGACTGCCTCGACCTTTACGCCCTCGACGACTCTAAGCCGATCGACGACCTTATCGACTAGGCTTATTCCTCCTCCCCGCTTATCTCCGCTATTCGCGTAGCTCTTTAGTCCCCTTAGCCCCGCTAGCCTTGCCTCCTTCGCGCCCCCCTCCGCTCGATCCTTAAGACCGCTGTCTCTAAGGTCTAAGGCCGGTTCTATTTCTAAGGCCGGCTCTTCGTTCCCTCTAACGACGCCTTAATTCTTTAGATCCTCGTCTATACTTATACCTCCCCCTTTGCCGGCTACCTTAAACGTACGAAGACCGCTAGCCTCTACCGCCGGTCCTATATCTAGCCCGGTATATACGAGTCTATTTCTAGCTTCGTGCGGAACTATTATATATGCCTACGCGCTAAATCCCTTCGTTCCTCCCCCTAAGGCCTGCTCTAGCCCTTAAGTATTCCCTTCGCCCTATAGACCGATAAATCCGTCGATTTTATTACCGACCTCCCTATCTACCGTCGTAACGGCGTTAAGTTTTCTAATATCCTCGTTATCGTTAACTACCTTACGAAGATACGCTACTACGTCTTAATACCCTCGATAACCGTTAAAGACGTTATTAACGCGTTCGTTTCCCGCGTTTAGTCCCTCTATAGCACCCCGGCCTCTATTATTAGCGACTATAGTACTTAGTTTATTTCGGCTTTCTAATAGTAGCTTAATCGTCGCTTTAGTTGCCGCCTTTACCTTAGCTCCGCCTACTACCCTTAGACCGACGGTTAGACCGAGATCGCGAGCGCTTAGATAGAGGTTTACCTTCGTTATTATACTACCTACCTTTAGGACGATTAGGTCGACTTCCTCCCTTTCGCTAAGTTTACTGCTAATAATTAGGTCTTTAAATCTACCGGCCTCTCCTTTTTCTTCGCTAACTATAGCTTCTACCTAAAGCTTAGCACCGAGCCCTTTAGTCCCCCCTTACCCGGTATAACCCCTTAGCAGCGGAAGGAATACCTCTATAGTAATGCGCTCGCTTCCCGTCTCTAGCGTATCTCTAACTTCCTCCGCGATACGATCGAGGATGCCTAAGCCACTTAGGCTCGCTACGCGGACGCCTAGCGGACTCCCGCCTTAGCGTATTAGCCCGGCGATATAGTATTCCTTAGCACCCGCTAGATCTAGACCCTCCGCCTTATAAAGAAGCTCGACTATAAGCGGGAGGGCTTATATAAGGTCCTTAAGGTATATAAGACGGCGTGCCTTCTTCGCCTCCCTAACGGCAGCCGCCTTTACCCCGTTTTTTATTACTCCCTCCTTACTAAGACCTAAAAGCCCCTTTTGCCCGGCTAGTCGGAGCTTAACGTCCGGCCCGCCGATAATAGCGTTCTCCTTTCCCCCGGCGATAATAACGGCGATAACGCGCACCTCGAGTAGGAGTTTTCTTCTATCCTCGCGTAACGCTAGTACGCCTCCGGGAAGATTAAGCATTGCGTTTAATAGCGTTATAGCCCCCTTACGTAGGAGGACTCCTCCTGCCTTAACGGCTGCTAGGACGGCCTTAAGGCTTTTTACGCCTTTAACCCGACTAAGCCTAAACCGGCCTTTTATACGGCCTTCCCTATATCTTCCCCTTCGCCTAAGTGATAATAAGTATAATTTATTAATATAATTTACGTTACGACGACATGCGTTAGTTTCCTAGTTTTACCCTTTATTTCTTTCTATTTCTCTCTCGTTCTATATTAGGCCCGCTTTTAAGACCGATTAATATAGATTTCCTTCGTTTTTATTAGCCTATTAACCCTTTTAAGCGTTCGAGTCGAACGCCGATTTAAGGGGGATATACTATCACGGTGTTAGGTTATATTACATATTATCCTACGTGACCTCTACATCGTATATATAGACGTTTAGATCTAGTCTATAGCTATGTCCCTTCGTAGATTATTAACAATTATATACCCCCCTTAAGCTCGTTCCCTTATAGTAGTGCCTTTAACCTAGATCCTAAGCTCCTTAATAAGTTAAGCAAATTGCATCTACTGTTTCTTAGTGCTTAATAAAGCTAGGAGTTCCGCTTCGGTAGACGAGGTCGTAATAGTAGCCTACTTAGTGGCTTTCTAATCTATAGGCCCGCTGAGAAATAAGAATATATACCCTTATAATAACTTCCTTAACGTAGGGTCGTACGCAAACGAGGAGTCTAACGCATAGAGAAACCTCCTTATCTCGTTAGTCGCTTTAAAATAGATATAACGGTCTTACGTAGTGTATAAGTACGCTAGGCACCTCTTTGCTTCTAGAAGGTATCGTAGACCCGGGTTATAGCTAAACTAGGCCAGCCGTGCCGCCGGGAACGCCGCGTCCGCCCTAGTGTAAATCGCCGGATGTAGGATCGTGCCTACTAAAGAAAGAAAGTAATAGACCTCTTCGTTGCTTGCCTTTTCCTCGTAGGGAATTAGCTCATCCGTCGTTAGGGGGATCTTAGGCGCGCTAAAGTCCGAATCGTCGTCTATATAAAACTTCTTCGCTATCTTAGAGATATAAAATGCCTAAGAAAGCTATAACTTCCTATTAGGTCTATCCCGGATTATCTTAATCCCTAATAACTAACGTAGTTCCCCTATAAAGTTAACGGTGTATTTCGCTATAAAGGCCTTATAGAGTTTAAGCTAGTTATCCTTCCGCTCCTTCGGATATATTATCGCGATATCGTCTACGAAGAAGAAGATAATCACTCCCTTATAGACTATTATATAAGCGTCCTTAATTCGGGTTTCCACGCCTAAAGACTTAAAGAAGCCGGTAAGGTCCTTATACTAGAGTTTCGGGGCGATTTTTAAGCCGTATAGCCTTCGTAGAAGCTATATGCATAAGCCTAGTTCTACGTATCCGGGTGGAAGCTAATAGTAGACTATAAATCGCAGTATCGTATTTAGAGAAGCCGTCTTAACGTTATACTACGCGGACTCTATATCCTCGAGATATAGTAGGGCTATTAGTAGCCTAAAGGTCCTTGCTCGAAGGGTCGCCGTATACGTATCCTCGTTACCTTCCCGTTAGCGATCTCCTTAAACAACTAGACGGGCTTTAAATCGAACTATATATCCCTATAGATCGCAATTATAGGCGTAGACCTATCTTATCGGAATTAAGGGTTCTCCCTTCTTCTTAGCCTTAAATTTTAGGGTCTTAACGTAGGTTAAAAGTCTCTCCTAATCCTTAATTTCGCAGGTTATTCCTTTAAGCCACTAGGTCTTATAGGGCGAGGCTATCGCTATCTTATAGGAGGTAGGCATAGGAGGTATATCCTCGATATATAGTCTATAGTTTAAAGCCCTCGCAATAACATTATTAATAAATAGGGTCCTTTAAGTCCTCTTTCTCTTCCCTTTAAAGATATTGCTAAGGTTTATACCCTAAGACGTATCCCGCTCCTTACGTAACGGCTTCGACGAAGCCGGCACGTCTTCCTCCGTGTCTAAAAGCTCCTCTATGCGAGGTCGGCTATTAAGGTCGGGTCTATTAGGTCTAGCCGTTATCCTAGCTATCGATTCGGTCGTTTTACCTCCTAGAGGAGGAGGCATCCCTAAGACCTTTAATAAAGGCGTCCTAAGGCCAATTAGCTCCTCCGTAGGTCTTAGTGTTATAGTTCTTAGTATCGCAAGATCCATACCCCTAAGATCGGGTAGTATCGCGGCATTAAAGGAGACCACCTTACTAGTCTATAGAGGCGAGACTTATAGACCCTCTATCGTCGGGGGTATTACCCCTTTATTCTGCCTCCTATAATTAAATGCTAGTATAAATTCAGCCGCCGTAAATCGCAGCCGGGTAGTCTAATCGGTTTAAGGGTACTTATAGGGCCCCTTTTTATCGCCCTTATTATCTTCGGGAATATTAATTGCGTTTATCTATCGGAGGATATTATAAGTATAGGTATATAGAGCTTACGCACCTTCTTCCCTCTTTAGATCGTATATAATATCCTTATTAAATTAAATATTCGAAGAGGTTAAAAGCTTCGTTTATCCTAGGGAAGGGATCTAAATAACGAACTAGTTAGTAGACTTATACCTAACTAGATATCTAATGTATTCCCTTTACGCGGTCTACGAGAGGGACTTATAAGATTTAATATATTCGAGGGCATCTATTGTTATTAGGTATGCTATATATCTATATACGCGTAAATACGTAATTGTCCGTCGGATCTCCTTAATATAGCTATATAAGGGGTTATAGTCCCTTATATACTGCTACTATCTTTTATAGGGACTCCTTCCTATCTTATCGACCCCTATAAAGGGCGTTAGGTTTAGTAGGTAGACGGCCGTTCGGTAGATCTCGGTCTAGAGGGTGTTAGGGATCTATAAGTTAAGACTTATTAGTCTAGCCTTTTCCTTAACAATAGCCCTTAATCGCTCTGTATAATTATTCTAAGTCGGCGTTAAAGGGGCTAATATAAAGAGCTATAGGCTAAGTCTATCTATGTATTGCTTAATCTCCTTAGTGATTAAGTCCTTCTCTCCGTTAGTAACTAAGATAATTGTTTAAATCCCGTAGCGCGTAGCGAGCTTCGCAATTAGCTTCTTAAAGACGTCCTAAACCTCGGTTTTCTGCTTAATAGCGTAGAAGAACCTTATGCTAGTTTTTATATAGGTAAATAAGGCCTAGTATTTAAATCCCGCGGCACTTACTTCCGGGCTAGTATAGAGGTTAAAGCTAAATTAAACCCCTACTTCTTACGGCCTTATCGTCGGTAGGTCCCGGGAGACTTATCGTTTCGCCTTTCCCGTAGTATATACCTCGCATTTATAGGTTGCCGGTCTATAAAGCTTCGTGCCTACGGATTTATCAACTAGTAGCCCTATAGCATCCGGTCTTAGATGCCTTAGGCGCTTGTGCTAAAGGTCCGCGATATCCTTATTCGAAGGTGGTTTAAGTCGTCGACTCGTTGCAAAAACAGTCCTTAGGGTATCCGGTAAGCTCGCAATAACGTATTAGTCCTCGAATTCCTTAAGGTAAGTAAGCTGCTCGCCCGTCGGCTTATAGAATAGCGTATTATCGTGCTAGTTCTAATAAACTTAAGCCTTAATCTCTTATCGAACGAAAAAGACGCTTATCGCTATCTTAGGAATATAGTAGCTGTTTTCGAGTAGGAGCTTCTTGCCCCTAAGAGTAGGATAACTACGGATCACACCCCGTAGACTATAAGCGCGGTTTTACTAGCGCGGACCTCTTCTTACGACCCTTAAGTAAACGTCTTCTTATTAAACCACCTAATGTTATTAAACATATATACACTCGCCCTTAAATCGTAGATAACCTTATCTCTAAGAGGTTTATCCTTAATATAGGTAAGGTTAACTTATAATATTATATTAATGCGAGAAACTATATTCGCCTGCTTATTGCCGTTACCGCTATTTAGAACCGTAATCGTGTCTGCCTTACTTACTCCTAAGGGTTTCTATGATATAGTATTTTTCTTACCTTCCGGGTTATCCTAAAGCCACTGATTAATATTAGTCCTCGATATATCTCGAACGTCCTATCCTTTAGGGGCATCTTTCTTAAACATTGCTTAGAACGAGAAGCAGCTTTCCTATTAGTTAGCCCTTATATTCCGGTGAGTATCGCATAGGCACCTCGTTCGCCCTTTCGACGCCGGAGCGGTCTAATTAACCTAAGGTTTAGATTTCTTCCGAAGGGTTACCTTACGTTTAAATTCCGCGATAAGGTTCCTTAGGGGGTTCGGAGTTAATCTAACGACGCCTTTAAGTCGTTTACAAAAGGCATTATTTAATCTCTCGTTTAAGGCCTAACTAAGGTCGAATTCCTCTATAGCCCGAAGAAAATCCTATCGGATCTTAATATTATTTAAAGTCGTGACTTTTAGGTCCCTAAAGTTAATAATTACTTAATTAAGTTAATCTACCTACGCTTTTTAGTCTCGATTCCCCTTTTTTGCCAATAATCTAATAATACCGGTTATCTACGAGGGTCTTTTCCTCCTCCTTTAAGGGCAGGACCTTTTGTTTAAGTTCTTAGATCCTGCTTTAAGGCAAGGTCTATACGAGGGTCTCTCCCTTAAGAGCCTTACTAATTGACTTACTAATTAGTTCTTCGATGCGAATTATAGCCTTTTCCTAGGTCTTAAATAGGCTAACGGCTAAGTTATAGCTATCTTGCTTAAAACGGAATTCTATCGTCGTATTATTAAGCCGATTGTTATAGTTAGTAGTCCTATTGTTAAACTTAACGTCCGTAAGGGCCCCTCTCTAAGGTCGTTCCCTAAGGTTAGCTTTAAATTCTTCTTAGCTAATCTTAATAGGCTCCTCGAGCTCTTCGGATCCTACTAGGTCGATATATTCCTAGATGTAGTAGATCTTCGCCTAGCCTTTAATAGCCCGAATCTAGGGGGTCTAATTAAGGCTTTTCTTAAGCGTTACGATACTTACCTCTCGGGATATATATATCGCTATAATTGTTCTTTTTACCTTATAGTTACGAAGGATAACTGTATGTTATTTTATCGTCTTAATCCTTCTTTAAAGCTAGCTCTTCGTAATAACACTAAGGTTAGAGCCTAATGCCGTTATTAAAAAATACGATATCGATAGCTTTAATTAGGTGTTATTTAAGCGAAAGAGTCCTAGCTTATACGGCCGGGCTTATAACTCTTAAATATAGGAAATCAACTGCATAAATATTATAGTAGAAGAGTAAAGAAAGGAGGTCTAAACTCGTAGACACAAAGATGCATACAACTACCTAACTATAGGACTAACGGAGGTATATATAGGTACTAGAACCTTTCAAACAGGGCCCCTAGCCCGCACTAACCGCAGTTATAATACAACGGAATACCTACCTGCCGTCCTTAGCTAAAGGGGTTATATAATAGGCTCGTTAGGGACGTAATAGCCTATTGCATCCCTATAGTCTAGGCTTAGGTCAATGCCCTATATAGCCCCTAACGTCGCATAACGTTAATAGTATTACTATTTATACTATAAGGAATCTCTATTTGTACTATAAGACCCTATAAGACGCTAAAATCCCTACTTCTTCTACGCGTACCCTACGCGCCTATGTCCCGCTACTAAAATCTAGTGTAGGTATATAGCAATTAAGACGCGCAAATCGTGCGAAGAACGTGAAGAACACAGCAGAGGGCACGCAGTAGAGGGCACGCAGTAGGGCACGCAGTAGGGCACGCAGCAGGGCACGCAGCCGGGAGCCGGGCACGACGCATACATTGAGGAGCCGCACACACAGTAGAGGGCACGCAGCAGAGGGCACGCAGTAGAGGGCACGCAGTAGGGCACGCAGCCGGGAGCCGGGCATGAAGCATATATCGAGAAGCCGCCGAGCCGCACACATAGTAGAGGGCACGCAGCAGAGGGCACGCAGCCGGGCACGCAGCAGAGGGCTACCGACACGCAGCAGGGCACGCAGCAGAGGGCCACCGACACGCAGAAGGGCACGCAGCCGAGCACGCAGCAGAGGGCACGCAGTAGAGGGCACGCAGCCGGGCACGCAGCAGAGGGCCACCGACACGCAGCAGGGCACGCAGCAGAGGGCCACCGACACGCAGCAGGGCACGCAGCAGAGGGCCACCGACACGCAGCAGGGCACGCAGCCGAGCACGCAGCAGAGGGCACGCAGCAGAGGGCACGTAGCAGGGCTCCTTACACGCGTGCTGCTATAGCTATTGAATTGCTGTTGTTAAATTAAATTGCTATATACCTATACCCAATTTTAGTGGCGGGACATATACGCGCGGGGTACGCGTAGAAAAAGCGGGGACGATAGGGTCTTACAGTATAAATAGAGATTCCTTATAGTACAAATAGTAATACTTATGAATAATAGTAACGCTAGGGAAAGTCTTATCGTCTATAATAGCATAGGCGGCGAAATCGGAGGCCGAGTAAAAGGCAAAAGCTCTCCCTTTAAGGACTTCCTTTTATAAAGCGGGGACGATTATTATTGAATTAGTAGGAACTATAGTCTTATAAACGGCTTAGACTCTTCGTACTACGTCGCGACTTAGGCGATATAGGTTAAAAGGGACCTTAAAGTCCGTAAGGGTTCTAAAGCGAATAACGTCTTTTCTAAAGTCTGCGTTTCCTTAGTAAGGCTTAAGGAAAGCATTCCTAAGTAAGGCACCGGCTTCTACCTTAGTAATCTATACGGAGTAGATAAACTCTACGAGACTAGCTTCTATTCCGTCCGTATAGAAACCTCGAATACAAAAGGAAAAGGTTGCTTACTTATCTATAATAATATTGCTTACGATACCCTTAATAATAATAAGAGGTTACTTCTCGAAGGAGTAAAGGAGCTTTTATAGTAGGTCTAGGTCGATTAAGGGTCGGCTATATCTAGTGTTAAGGCAGATCTTAACTTCTTGCCCGTCTAAGGAGCCTATAATTTTAATTCTTATAAAAGAGAAAGGAATAAGCATACCGTCTTAGTCTCGGGCGACTTATAGAAGGACTAGCTTAAGGATAAATAAAGAGTCGAGAAGCTAAGTATTTGCTAAAGGTTATTAAGTAAGAGGTAGTAAGGTTATAAAGTATACTATATCGGTAGAGATATTCTTAACCGGAGAAAGCGGAGTAGCGATTACGCCGATAGGTATAATAGGCACGGCTATAGGAGCAATAGTTATCTACTTAGCTGCCTACTTCCTTACCTAGGTATAGCTATTATCCGCTAGATGCCGGAAGAGGAGGTTACGTAAAGGAAAAGCCGTCTTATATCTACGGCATTTTATAGGCTTTAGAATAATAGCTTCGCGGATAAGCTATTGCTTAGCGACGTAGCACTTAGCGCGGATATGCTTTTCTAATATAAGGGCTAGCGGAAAATATCTATTATAGATGCCGTATTTAAAAACCCTTTTAGTCGGGAGATTAAACATAGTTATATAACTAATAAAGTTAACCTTAGAAAGGCTTAAGTCTTTAGACACTATGCTTTATTTAGAGTCGGAAGCTTTATTACTAACTTTACTACTACTTAAGGCGGGTGCCTCGCTTATTTAGTATTTCTCCTTAAAGCGTACCTTTTTCTTGCCTTTCTTCTTATCCTCTCCGTATATATCGCCTTAAGGAGCGGGGCGACGATCGCTTTAATCGCGACGGCGGTTATTCGGCCGGTCTTAGCGGTCGCGATTTTAGGTATTATTACGTCGGTTACGATCTTAGTCGTCGTTATAGCGACGGTTGCTTTAATCCCGATCTTAGTTACGGTTACGACGGTTATTAAAACGACGGTCGTCGGTACGCCTATCGCGGCGGGCTAAGCCTTAATACCAACTAGTGCTATAATCGTCTACGATAAATTAAAAAAGGGTAGCTATAATTAAAAGATAACGCTATTCGATTTTATAAATCTATTTATTAATAATAATACGTTTAGTAAAGAGAGAAAGAAAATTCGAGATCCTAACTATAATAAGTAGGTAGAAAGCCTAAATAACCTAAGAGTCTTTAGTAATTCCTAGCTGCTAAGCTAAGGATACTTTTCTTTAGATCTATTAAGCTAGGGAAATTTCCCTTACGTTCTATATTAAGATTATATACTCTATGCTATAAAGCTCTTTAGAGATCTTTGCGTTTAGTCGGCTAAACCTATGCGTAATCTTTTTATAAACGTACTAAGTAAGGAGTAATTAAGTCGGTAACGTTATTTATCTATTAGCTCGCTTATATACTAGTTAAGCGAACTCCCGGCTAGAAAGGATATATAGAAGGAGTAAAGGGCGTAGGGGTCTTTATCTTAGTAGAGTTTAAAGCGCTTATAAAAAAGATAAACGTCTATATAAATATTCTTCCTATCCGCTTAAGTAATTAGACTAAGATTCTTAAGGTCTTTTTTATTAAGGTTAAAAGCCTTAACGTTATCTCTTTTAAGACGTTTCCCTACGGCTTTATTAGCAGCCGATATATCCGATATTATAACCGAAGCTCGTATAGTATAAGAGTTATAAATACCTTGGCGATAAATCCGACGGTTTTAATAAAAACTAGCGCTATTAATACTAGTATCGACGCTAGAGTTAGAGGGATAGCTATCGTCTAAGTCGTCTAGGTCCGGACGCTAAGGAATATGCTTTTAGGTCCTTAATATAGGACTAGCAGCGGCTTAATAAGAAGGAGGGCGCTCTATACAGTATATAATCGCGGGGCGAAAGGAGCGAGTCTAAGGAATAGCTATAGTCTCGCCGCTAAAGTAAATAGCTAGAAGATTATAATCTATAGAAACTAGAGAAGGGGATTAACGAGGAGGCTTAGGACGACGAGTTTCGATAAAAGAGTCTCTTCCTTAGGAAAGTTATCCGGTTTATCTAAGATATCGCGGAGGATTATTCGCTATTTATCGTATATCTCTAAATAAGCCTCTCTAGCAGCTTTAGGATTATAAAGCGGACGAAAAGCAAGGTTACTAATCGCTAAACGATAGACTAAGCGGGAAGCGTCCTTAAGATATAAAAGGTCGCTATCGGTAAAGGTACGGAGGCCTACTTTAGTCGGGCTGCCTATAACTAACTTATAGAATCGCAAGCTTTAGCCTACGACCTTAGAGTATAGATTATTTCCGAGAATAGCATTAACTATTGCGTTCGTAAGGTCTTTTTAATTAAAAAGGTACTGGTTTAGCCGGCGTCGCTTAGTCTATAGGCGAGGCGGAAAAAAGTCTGCCTCTCTACCGGGAAGATAAGATAAGAGCTTAGGATATAGATTTTCTAAAGAGGATTCCCTCTCGCAGTCCGCTCGATCGCGGTCGTGATTATCCGAGTCTTAAGCTATAATAAAAGGATTAGCGAGAGAAAAGACAAAAAGGTAAAGAAGGTAGAGGAAGAGAATAGCGAAAAGTAAGGTTAAGGGTAAGGCATAGTTAGTATATATAGAAAAGTTCTCTACTACCTAACTTTACTATAGGAAAAGTCTGCTAAATATAAAAGAGAGAAAAGGAAAATATAGCTTATCGGCCTTCTAGTAGTGCTTAGGAGGAAAGAGATAAGAGTATCGTAAACCGCTAAGATAAGGTTAATAGTAATTAGTCCTATTATCTACGGATAGACGTAAATCTTATTAAAAACGGCGGAGTAACCGTCTATAACTAAACGAAAGTTTCTATAGGGAGCGGAAACGCTCTAGAGTAACGCGAGAATACGTTACTAGTGCGACTCGTAAAGCGCTTAATTAAGGGCTTATTAAGGGCCTTAAAAACTTACGAAGGCAAGGTATTGCTACTAAATCTAGTATAAGAAAGGGATGTACTAGGCAAAGGGTATATATAAAAGAAGAAGGATAATAATTTTAAGGTAGCCCGGCCTGCCCTACGGGAAGTAAGGCTGCCGGAGCCCGGACTAATGCTAGCCCGTAGGCACCTTTAATAGGTGCCCGCCTATTATATATTACTATACTTCTCTTATTTTCTCCTCTCCTAGTATTATTCTACCTCTTTTAGGGACCTCCTCTATGCTGACTTAGAATAACCCTGTTATATAATAATACTACCCTTCTAACTTACCTCTAGCCTCTTTCTGCTTCTAGAAGTGCTGTAACGAAGTTCCTCGGACGTTTAATTTAAGGGTAATTAAAACGCCCGCGCCTACGAGCTATGTCTAGCTCCTTTTCGCTCCCTTAGTCGCTAAATTAGGAAGAACGCGACCGTTAATTCGCATAGGCAATTAAGGGATTGCATTAATAGTAGCGTGAAAGCCTATTCTTCCGCACCTTACGAAATTTAACGGCTCCTCCGATAACCTTAACCTATAGGTCCTTTACGTAAAGGCAAAGCTCTATACCGACGCCGCCGCTACTAGTAACCCCCGCGCTTAATTTAACTATATTTACGTAAGCCTATTACTAAAAGTTTAATAGCAGCTGCTGCCCTATAAGTAGAAGACCGCTTTCGCTATACGGTATAGGCTTTTCGAGTATAATATTACCCCCTTTAGCCTTACCGCTGCTTTATCTTACTTCTAGAGTTTTATTAATATAGCCCTTTACGGTATCGTTAATGAATTCTACTCTACTTATCTAAACGACGTCTTAATCTTCTTAAAGACGTAGGAGGAGCACTAGACCTACGTTAACGTAGTCCTTAAGCGCTTTAACGCTACCGGCCTTTAGCTTAACGTAGATAAGTGTGATTTTTACGTTACTAAGACTAAATACCTCGGCATAATTATCTTAGATAAAGGTATTTATATAAACCCTAAAAAGGTTTATATAGTCTAAGACTAGCCTACCCCCTCCTTTATTAAGGACATTTAGCGTTTCTTAGGATTCGTTATTTTTTATCGGTGTTTTATTCGCGGCTTTTCTAAGCTTACGAACCTATTAAACGCCCTTACTAAAAACTCTGCCTTTAGATCTAGTCCCCCGCCTACGCCTACGCCTTTAAAGCCCTTAAGCACGCCTTTACTACCGCCTTAGTCTTAATATACTTCGACCTTTATCGTAAGACCGTAGTTTAGATAGATGCTTTTAACTAGGCATTTAAAGGTATGCTAATATAGCTCTTCGATAATAGTCGTTACTATCCGGTTGCTTTTTTTCTTATTTAAATACCCTGCTTAAGAGTATAACTACGAGATCTAGGATAAGGAACTCCTCGCGATTATAAAATCTCTTAAGGAGTAGCGCCTTAAGCTCGAGGGCCTACCTAAGTTTAAGATAGCCTCGGATTATAAAAATCTTTAGTATTTTATAACTATAAAGCTCTTTAACTAGCGATAGGCCCGCTAGGCCGAATTCCTTAGTCGTTTTAATTTTAAGATTATCTTTTAGCCCGGCTCTTAAGCTATTCTCCCTAATGTCTTTAGCCGCTTACCTAGCTTCCGCCCCCTCTCCTTTATAGATTAAGCCGACAAAAAGATCGACTACCGGTATTAAGTTATCCTCCTAAAGTCCAAGGTCGCTGCCTCCCTTTATCCCGATACTACTACCGCCTGTAATATTGTTAAGGAGTCCGACCCGTTTATAAATATAATTTATAAATATAATTCCGATTGCCTTAACCTTTACGCCTTTAACGACTTTAAGCCGATCGACGACCTTATCGACTAGGCTTACTCCTCCTCCCCGCTTATTTCTACTATTCGCGTAGCTCTTTAGTCCTTTTAGCCCCGCTAGCCTTACCCCCTTCGAGCCCCCCTCCGTTCGATTATTAAGACCGCTCCCTCTAAAGTCTAAGGCCGGTTTTATTTCTAAGGCCGGCTCTTCGTTCCTTTTAATAACGCTTTAATTCTTTAGATCCTAGTCCGTACTTATACCTCCCCCCTCGCCGGCTACCTAGGACGTATAAAGACCGCTAGCCTCTACCGCTAGTCCTATATTTAGCCCGGTATATATAAGTCTATTTCTAGCTTCGTGCGGAATTATTATATATACTTACGCGCTAGGTCCCTTCGTTCTTTCCCTTAAGGCCTACTTTAGCCCTTAAGTATTCCCTTTGCCTTATAGACCGATATCTCTATCGACTTTATTACCGACCTCCCTATCTACCGCCGTAATAGCGTTAAGTTCTCTAATATCCTCGTTATTATTAACCGCCTTACGACGATATACTCCTATATTCTAATACCTTTAATAACCGTTTAAGACGTTATTAACGTATTTATTTCCCGCGTTTAGTCCTTTTATAGTACTACGGCCTTTATCGTTAGCGATTATAGTACTTAATTTATCTCGGCTTTCTAATAGTAGCTTAATCGCCGCCTTAATTACCGCTTTTACCCTAGCTCCGCTTACTACCCTTAGACCGACGGTTGGACTAAGATCGTAAACGCTTAGATAAAGGTTTACCTTTATTACTATACTACCTACCTTTAAGACGATTAAGTCGACTTCTTTCCCTTCGCTAAGTTTACTATTAATAATTAAGTCTTTAAATCTACCGGCCTTTCCCTTTTCTTCGCTAACTATAGCTTTTATCTAAAGCTTAGCACTAAGCCTTTTAGTCCCCCCCCGCTTAGTATAACCCTTTAGTAGCGGTAGGAATATATTTATAATAACGCGCTTACTTCCCGCCTTTAGCGTATCTTTAACTTCTTCTACGATATAATTAAAGATGCTTAAGCTACTTAAGCTCGCTATAAGGACGCTTAGCGGACTTCCGTCTTAGCGTTTTAGCTAAGCGATATAGTATTCTTTAATACTCGCTAGATCTAGACCCTCCGCTTTATAAAAAAGCTCGATTAAAAACGGGAGGGCCTATATAAGGTCCTTAAGGTATATAAGACGGCGTATCTTCTTCGCCTTCCTAAGGGCAGCCGCCTTTACCCTATATTCTATTACTCCCTCCTTACTAAGACCTAAGAGCCTCTTTTACCCGGCAAGTCTAAGGTTAACGTCCGGCCCGCCGATAACGGCGTTCTCCTTTCTCCCGGCAATAACGACGGCGACGACGTATATCTTAAGTAAGAGTTTTCTTTTATCCTTACGTAACGCTAGTATACCTCCTAGGAGATAGAATATCGCGTTTAATAGCGTTATAGCCCCCTTACGTAAGAGGACTCCTCTTGCTTTAACGGCTGCTAGGACGATATTAAGGCCTTTTACGCCCTTAACCCGACTAAACCTAAGCCGGATTTTTAAACGGCCTTCCTTACGTCTTTACCTTTGCTTAAGTAATAATAAATATAATTAATTAATATAATTTACGTTACGACGGCGCGCGTTAGTTTCTTAGCCTTACCTATTATTTTCTTCCTATTTCTCTCTCGTCCTAAATTAGGCCTACTTTTAGGACCGATTAAGATAGGTTTCCTTTGTTTTATTAGCCTACTGCCCCTTTTAGGCAAGTCGAACGCCGATTTAAGGGGGATATACTATTATAGTATTAGGTTATATTATAGGAATAAGGTATATTAGTCCTTTTGGCTCGATTGCAATCTACGTAATTAAATAGATTACGTGCGGGCAACGCCTAAACGGATGCGCTATTAACTACACAATGCATCGTATGCATTAAGGACCCCGGTGATAGCGTTACTAACTCGGCCGCCCTTACGATGATTGAGTTATTGACTTAATCGCCCTTACAGGCATAGCCCCGACGTCGTAGTATCGAACGCTAGGCAGTCGGGTCCTCGACATTAGTATAATAGCAATTAAGTAGAAGAGAGGTTCTAAAGCTAAAACAGCCTATAAGGAAGGATTAGAAGCTATAAGGTGTAAATCACTAAGAATAATAGCTCTTATCTTATCTAGTAGGGAGGCTAACTAGTCTCTATATATAGGAAAAATCCTCGGACGAAATCAGCCGCGTAGACCTAAGAAAAAATAGGTAACGTAAATAATCGGACGGAAGGATCGGTAGGAAAAGCAATAGATCGTGCCATACGATAAATAAGTTATATAGTTAGTAAATAAATAAGCAGTCTAGTAGAAGACTAGTAAATTCTACGGTAAATTCTACGGTAGAAGCCGTAGAGGAGAATTAGATTTCTACGGTAAAAGACCGTAGAAGGGAATTAGAATTCTACGGTAGAAGACTATAGAAGGGAAGAGATTTTACAGGTAAAGACCGTATAAATAACCGTAAAATTACCGTAAACTTACGGTAAAATATAACCGAAGAAAAGTAGGTAAATACGCCTATAGAAGTACGGGGTAAATAACTATAGAAGCCCGTAGAATTCTATAGTAGAATCTAAGGAAAAACTAAGGATTTCCCGATAGAAAGCAAATAAAAGAGACGGTAATATTAACATACCCCCTAAGCTAAAAGGGAATAACTTCCGGCTAGTTAGAATTATTATCGACTTCTTCTTAAATCTTAGAATAAATATCCGTAAGTCGAAGCTAGCGAAGGAACGTTTAGAAACGTTATTGTAGAAGCAATTTAGTTAATCTATCCGCATCTATCTAATTAAAAGGGATATATTTAATATTAAAAGTATTGCATAAGAATTCCTAATAGGCCTAGCAGTTGTGAATTTTAACGTACTTTAAGGCGGTCTAAATCTTTAGAATCTCGGCGGAAATAAAGCGGATTGTCTAGGTATTATCATACTAAATAGTAGGAACGGGCATATCTAGCTATAAAAAAATATCGTTTAATAAACGAAGAAGAGAAATCAGCTCTTTCGCGATAGAAGAGACTATAAGAAGTTCGGCTTTAGTAGAGGAAGTAGTAACCGTAGATTGTTTCTAAGCACTCTACGCGATTAGACCGTTAAATAGGCTAATAAGATAGCCCTTAGAAG
The DNA here is from genome assembly GCA_012934285.1 of Ophiocordyceps sinensis. Classification (NCBI taxonomy): domain Eukaryota; kingdom Fungi; phylum Ascomycota; class Sordariomycetes; order Hypocreales; family Ophiocordycipitaceae; genus Ophiocordyceps; species Ophiocordyceps sinensis. The sequence continues at coordinate 11,604,415 of JAAVMX010000004.1, forward strand.
AATAACGAATGTCCGGGTCGTTAGCGTAGGCGGTATCGGAAGCTATAACGAGTTCTTACTCGTCCGTATCTAAAAACTTAATTATAAGGAAACACGATTCGTATAAGTAAGTTACTAAGCTTTCTATAAGCTTAATATAAAGCGTAGACGGGTTTTATATATGCTCCGCTAAAGAATTCGACGATTTTACGGCGTTAAGCCGGGTAGAAATAGTCGCGTAATTATAAGAACCGACTAAAGACTAAAAGTAGTAGGGTTAGTTATCCGTAGCCTATCCTTAGTGTTTCTCTAGCTTCTCGGGAAGTAGGAATAGGCAAAGGGTCGAAATAGGCCGTAGAACTATAAAAGTAGGGATTAAACTAAACTTAAAAGCAATCTTATCTAAGTAAACGTCTTAGTATAACTATAGCTTTCGCTACTTACAGTCCCGAATAATCTTTATCCTAAGGAAGTAGGTAAGCTCTCCGCGGTTAGTAACTATATACTTTAGCCTAAAGCGATGAATAAAATCGTTAGTAGCCCTATAGTGCTCCTTACGGAAAAGGATAATAATATTATCTATTAAGAAGAAAGTAATAATACTACTCGTAGTAGATATAAAAATATAAGGATCCTCCGTACTTTGCTAAAGGCGTAGTTCGGTAAGAGACCTAGATAATTCCTATTGCTAAAGAAGCGGCGAACGGCGAAGCCTATATAAAGCCTTTATTAACTAAATTATAAAACTAAATACCTTAAATCCGTCTAAGAAGTAGATATATACTTCTTTATTTAGGTCGGCATTCGTAAAGGCGTTAACTACGTTAAGTAAGCGGGTTTTAGTGCTAAACTTAGCGGCAATAGTAATTATAATGCGAAAATTTCGCGCTATAAGCGTTATAGTGTAAGTTTTCTTTCCGCTAAACGGCTAAAGGTCTCCTCGTATATAAAGGCGAGACTTAAACTTCCTAAGGTAGCCGTGCTTATTAAACTTATAATCGAATGCCTATATTAATAGTAGAGGACGCACTAGAGCGTTCGCTCTAAGGGTAGGCGAAGAAAAGAAGGTCTTCTGCTAGTTTAAGGAGTCCTATTTAACCTTTCTAGCGGCTTTAAACCTAGGTCTATACGGATGCGTCTCGAGATTAGACTAAAACCTTAGAAGCGCGGGTAAATCCCGTTTATATATCTTCCTAGGTTTAAGAGAAGTAGTAAATGCAGCCGTAAAAGCGGTGCTATTAGCCGGTAAATGCCTAACGTAGGCGAAAGCGGGATATCGACCCGAAAAACGGTTTAAACGAGTAAGGCGTAAATCCCCTATAAACCTCGTAGTCTATATACTATCTATAGGAATAGTGTTATTATAATCTATAGACCGAGACGTAGCTTAAGGCAACTATACCTTAAGTCGGTCTACTAGTTCTACGGTTGTAGTTAGGAAAAGAGTAGAAATATCGGGTTAGAAATCCCGTGTATTCTTAAAAACGTCCTCTAGCGGTTCTAGGGTTTAGTTAAGAGTCGGGAGCTAAGGATTGCTCTCGGCTAAAGGGTCTGCTAAACTCTTATTAGGGAGTAATATTAGCGTTAACTAGAATTCTGCCTTATCTTACTCTTCTTCCTATATAATATATAGTGGAAATGCCGGTAATAACACTATTAACGTTATGCGACGTTAGGGGCCATACGGGGCATTAACCCGAGCCTAGGCCATAGGGATGCAACAGGCTATTACGTCCCTAACGAGCCTGTTATATAACCCCCTTAGCTAAGGACGGCAGGTGGGTATTCCGTTGTATTATAACTGTAGTTAGTGCGGGCTAGGGGCCCTGTTTAAGAGGCTCCGGTACCTATATATACCTCCGTTAGTCCTATAGTTAGGTAGCTGCATGCATCTTTATATGCACGAGTTTAGACCTCCTTTCTTTACTCTTCTGCTATAATATTTATGCAGTTGATTTCCTATATTTAAGAGTTATAAGCCCGGCCGTATAAGCTAGGACTCTTTTGCTTAAATAACACCTAATTAAAGCTATCGATATCGTATTTTTCAATAACGGCATTAGGCTCTAACCTTAGTGTTATTACGAAGAGCTAGCTTTAAAGAAGGATTAAGACGATAAAATAACATATAGTCATCCCTCGTGACTATAAGGTAAAAAGAACAATTATAGCAATATCTATATCCCGAGAGGTAAGTATCGTAACGCTTAAGAAAAGCCTTAATTAGACCCCTTAGATTCGGGCTATTAAAGGCTAGGCGAAGATCTACTACATCTAGGAATATATCGACCTAGTAGGATCCGAAGAGCTCGAGGAGCCTATTAAGATTAGCTAAGAAGAATTTAAAGCTAACCTTAGGGAACGACCTTAGAGAGGGGCCCTTACGGACGTTAAGTTTAACAATAGGACTACTAACTATAACAATCGGCTTAATCATGCGATAATAGAGTTCCGTTTTAAGCAGGATGGCTATAACTTAGCCGTTGGCCTATTTAAAACCCGGGAAAAGGCTATAATTCGCATCGAAGAGCTAATTAGTAAGTTAATTAGTAAGGCTCTTAAGGGAGAGACCCTCGTATAGACCTTACCTCGAAGTAGGATCTAGAAACTTAAATAGAAGGTCCTGCCTTTAGAGGAGGAGGAAAAGACCCTTATAGATGCCCGGTATTATTAGATTATCGGCAAAAAGGGGAATTAAGACTAGAAGGCGTAGGCCGATTAACTTAATTAAGTAATTATCGACTTTAGGGACCTAAAAGTCACGACTTTAAATAATATTAAGATCCGATAGGAATTTCTTCGGGCTATAGAGGAATTCAACCTTAGTTAGGCCTCGAACGAGAGATTAAATAATGCCTTCTATAAACGACTTAAGGGCGTCGTTAGGTTAACTCCGAACCCCTTAAGGAACCTTATCGCGGAATTTAAACGTAAGGTATCTCTTCGGAAGAAATCTAAACCTTAGGTTAATTAGACCGCTCCGGCGTCGAAGGGGCGAACGAGGTACCTATGCGATATATACCGGAACATAAGGGCTAATTGGTAGGAAAGCTACTTCTCGTTCTAAGCAATATTTAAGAAGGATGGCCTTAAATAATAGGACGTTTAAGATATATTAAGGACTAATATCAATAAGTGGCTTTAGGATAACCCGGAAGGTAAAAAGAAGGCTATAGTATAGAAACCCTCGGGGGTAGGTAAGGCAGACAATACGATAACGGTCCTAAATAGCGGTAACGGCAATAAGTAGGCGAATATAGTTTCTCGCATTAATACGATATTATAAGTTAACCTTACTTATATTAAGGATAAACCTCTTAGAGATAAGGTTATCTACGATTCAGGGGCGAGTGTATATATGTTTAATAACATTAGGTGGTTTAATAAGAAGACGTTTACCTAAGGGTCGTAAGAAGAGGTCCGCGCTAGTAAAACCGCGCTTATAGTCTAAGGGGTAGGATCCGCAGTTATCCTACTCTTAGGGGGCAAGAACCTCTTACTCGAAAATAGCTACTATATCCCTAAGATACCGATAAGCGTCTTTTCCGTTCGATAAGGGATTAAGGCTTAGGTTTATTGGAACTAGCACGATAATACGCTATTCTATAAGCCGACGGGCGAGTAGCTTACTTAGCTTAAGGAATTCGAGGACTAATACGTTATTGCGAGCTTGCCGGATGCCCTAGGAACTGTTTTTATAACGAGTCGACGACCTAAGCCACCTTCTAATAAGGATCTCGCGGACCTTTAGCATAGGCGCTTAGGGCACCTAGGGCCGGAGGCTATAGGGCTGCTGGTTGATAAATCCGTAGGCATAAAGCTTTATAGACCAGCAACCTGCAAATGCGAGGTGTATGCAATAGGTAAAGCGAAACGATAAGTCTCCCGGGACCTACTAACGTTAAGGCCGTAAGGAGCCGGGGTTTAATTTAGCTTTAACCTCTATGCTAGCCCGGAAGTAAGTGCCGCGGGATTTAAATACTAGGCTTTATTCACCTATATAATAACTAGCATAAGGTTCTTCTACGCTATTAAGCAGAAGACCGAGGTCTAGGACGTCTTTAAAAAGCTAATTGCGAAGCTCGCCACGCGCTACGGGATTTAAATAATCATCCTAGTCACTAACGGAGAGAAGGCCTTAATCACTAAGGAGATTAAGCAGTATACGGATAGACTTAGCCTATAGCTCTTTGTGTTAGCCCCTTTAACGCCGAATTAGAATAGACATGCGAAGCGATTAAGGGCTATTGTTAAGGAAAGAGCTAGACTAATAAGTCTCGACTCGTAGATCCCTAACACGCTTTAGACCGAGACCTATCGAACGGCTGTCTACTTGCTAAACCTAACGCCCTTTATAAGGGTCGATAAGACGGGAAGGAGTCCCTATAAGCGATAGTAGCAGTATATAAGGGACTAAAACCCCTTATATAGCTATATTAAAGAGATCCGACCGATTATTACGCATTTACGCGTGTATAGATGTATAGTATACCTAATAACAACGGATGCCCTTAAATATATTAAATCTTATAAGTCCCTCTCGCAGACCGCGTAGAGGGCATATATTAGATATCTAGTTAGGTATAAATCTACTAACTAGTTCGTTATTTAAGTCCCTTCCTTAGGATAGACGAAGCTTTTAACCCCTTCGAATATTTAATTTAATAAGGATATTGTATACGATCTAAGGAGGGAAGAAGGTACGTAGGCTCTATATACCTATACTTATAATGTCCTCCGATAGATAAACGTAATTAATATGCCCGAAGATAATAAGGGCGATAAAGAGGGGGCCTACGAGTACCCTCGGACCGATAAGACTACCCGGCTGCGATTTACGGCGGCTGAATTTGTGCTAGTATTTAATTATAGGAGGTAGAATAAGGGGGTAATACCCCCGACGATAGAGGGTCTATACGTCTCGCCTCTATAGACTAGTAAGGTAGTCTCCTTTAATGCCGCGATACTACCCGATCTTAGGGGTAGAGATCCTACGATACTAAGAACCGTAATACTAAAACCTATAGAGGAGCTAATTAGCCTTAGGACGCCTTTATCGGAAGTCCTAGGGATGCCTCCTCCTCTAAAGGGTAAAACGACCGATTCGATAGCCGGGATAACGGCTAGACTAAATAGACCCGACCTTAATGGCCGACCTCGCATAGAGGAGCTTTTAGACATAGAGGAAGACGTGCCGGCTTCGTCGAAGCCGTTACGTAAGGAGCGGGATACGTCTTAGGGTATAAACCCTAGCAATATCGTTAAAGGGAAGAGAAAGAGAACTTAAAGGACCGTATTTATTAATAATATTATTGCGAAGGCTTTAACCTATTAACTATATATCGAGGATATGCCTCCTATGCCTACCTCCTATAAGATAGCGATAGCCTCCCCCTATAAGACTTAGTGGCTTAGAGGAATAACCTGCGAAATTAAGGATTAGGAGAAACTTCTGACTTAGGTTAAGACCCTAAAATCTAAGGCTAAGAAGAAGGGAGAACCCCTAATTCCGATAAGATAGGTCTACGCCTATAAATGCAATCTATAGGGCTATATGGTTCGATTTAAGGCCCGTCTAGTTGTTCGAGAAGATCGCTAACCGGAAGATAACGAGGATACGTATACGGCGACCCTTCGAGCGAGGACCTTTAGGCTGCTAATAGCCTTACTATATCTCGAGGATATAGAATCCGCGTAGTATAACGTTAAGACGGCTTTTCTAAACACGATACTACGATTTATAGTCTACTATTAGCTTCTACCCGGATACGTAGAACTAGGCTTATGCATACGGCTTCTACGAGGGCTATACGGCCTAAGGATCGCCCCGAAGCTTTAGTATAAGGACTTTACCGGCTTCTTTAAGTCTTTAAGCGCGGGGACCCTAATTAAGGACGCCTATATAATAGTCTATAAGGGAGTGATTATCTTCTTCTTCGTAGACGATATCGCGATAATATATCCGAAGGAGCGGAAGGATGACTAGCTAGAACTCTATAAGGCCTTTATAGCGAAATACACCGTTATCTTTATAGGGGAACTACGTTAGTTCTTAGGGATTAAGATAATCCGGGATAGACCTAATAGGAGGTTATAGCTTTCTTAGGCATCTTATATCTCTAAGATAGCGAAGAAGTTTTATATAGACGACGATTCGGGCTTTAGCGCGCTTAAGATCCCCCTAACGACGGATAAGCTAATTCCCTACGAGGAAAAGGCAAGCAACGAAGAGGTCTATTACTTTCTTTCTTTAGTAGGCACGATCCTACATCCGGCGATTTACACTAGGGCGGACGCGGCGTTCCCGGCGGCATAGCTAGCCTAGTTTAGCTATAACCCGGGTCTACGATACCTTCGAGAAGCAAAGAGGTGCCTAGCGTACTTATATACTACGCGGGACCGTTGTATCTATTTTAAAGCAACTAACGAGATAAGGAGGTTTCTTTATATGTTAGACTCCTCGTTCGCGGACGACCCTACGTCGAGGAAGTTATTATAGGGGTATATATTCTTATTCCTCGGCGGGCCTATAGATTGGAAAGCCATTAAGCAGGCTACTATCACGACCTCGTCTACCGAGGCGGAGCTCCTAGCTTTATTAAGGACCGCGAAAGAGTAGATACAATTTGCTCGACTGATTAAGGAGCTTAGGATCTAGGTTAAAGGCACCGCGGAGCTATAGTATAATAACCTCTAAACGATTAGGCTATTGATTAAGCTAAGTGCCCGGCTTAAGACGAATTTAAAGTATGTCGATATCTATCGACATTAGCTTCGTTAGGAGGTGCAAGAGGAACGGCTTTAGGTTAAATAGATTAAGTCTACTAAGAACCCGGCGGACGGTATAACTAAGGCCCTCCCTTTGCAAAAGCACGAAGACTTTATAAGGCAGCTCGGCATAAACGACCGCCCCGAGGACCTAGATAGGAAGGACTAAGACGGCGCGGATAGGACCTTCTAGGGTGTGTTTTTATAGTTTAGGCGAATTCAGCCCCCTATCTAATATTAGGGGTAGTATAATAGATATAGGCCGTTCCGACTAATTCGAACGAGCTATTTTATTTAATTATTATATTGTTTTTGCGTTGCTATAGTCTCTATAAGGACTATAGTAAGGGGGTATATTAACGTTATACGACGTTAGGGGCTACACGGGGCATTGACCTAAGCCTAGACTATAGGGATGCAATAGGCTATTACGTCCCTAACGAGCCTATTATATAACCCCCTTAGCTAAGGACGGCAGGTAGGTATTCCGTTGTATTATAACTGTAGTTAGTGCGGGCTAGGGGCCTTGTTTAAGAGGCTTAGGTACCTATATATACCTCCGTTAGTCCTATAGTTAGGTAGCTGCATGCATCTTTATGTCTACGAGTTTAGACCTCCTTTCTTTACTCTTCTACTATAATATTCATACAGCTGATTTCCTGCATTTAAGAAACACCTATATTAGCGGTTCGGATATCTTAGACGCGGTGAAAAACTAAGTCTTATTAAACGTTATATCTCGAACTTAACGAACCTCCCGTCGCTATAGGATTTATATACAAAAAATATTAGTAGAATTATACCCGACTATATAACCAACCTTTACATAAGGTTCCTGCTTAATATTACGTTTCTGCGTGTTAGTTAAGGCCTTAGTGGTTAGTAGGTAGGCTTTATAGCTAAAAGCTTAAAGATAATCAAATCGTAATAGTTAGGGAAGGAGAAAAGCCGGTATATTCTAGTCGTAATCCTTTAACTAGTCGTAAAGAATCTCTATCGGGGAAATCTACTTCAATAGAAATAACGTAGAGGAAGCTGCCTATCGGGCTAGAATCCGATTGTGTAAATATACTATAGTTTTCTACGTTTCTATCTATAAATGCTTAGGCAAATTTGCTCTAATCCTTATAGATCGAGCTTTTATAGATACTACCCCCCTAGCTCGTTCGGCAGCGCCGTTCTAAGCGGGTGTATAGAGTATAGTAGGCTTATTATAAATGCTATACTAGTTAATAAAATCTTAAAAATCCCGTCGAAGGGCTCGGTTATTATCTCGATAGATTATACCGATAGAAAGTAAGAACTATTAGAAAATATACCGACCTAGGCTCTTAAAGCATAAAATCAGCTCGTCTATAGAGGCGTCTAAAAGAGCATATAGAAAAATAAGCTTCGTAAAGTTATCCTTAATAAGAAATATAACGTTCTTATTGTTATAACTCTTATGTATAGAAAAGATATCGCAAAATACCTTAGAAAAGGGAAAAGTCGCTTTAGAAAGCGGCGGTTCGCGGTTAATAATTCGTTTAGCCTACGTAAGTTTATAGGACTTATAGGAGATTATCTTATTAAAGGTCACCGACTATAGTATTCCGAGAGCCTTCGAAAGCGCTTTATTATTCGGATGCCTAAGTCGTTAGTGCTAAAGAGAAAGTTCCTCTATACTTACTAGTATCGAATCTAGTATAGTAGCCGAAAAAAGTGCTATAACCGGGGTTTCTATAGTAGAATCTATAGAAGGAACGGAAGCAATAGTTAGAAGCATAGTAAAAGGTATTAACGGGTTATATTCGATAATATACTACTTATAAATTAGCTCCGTTATGTAAATTATACGGGTTAAAGAAGAGATCTATCTAGTCTACGGGTTCTATAAAAGATTCGCCTTATAAAGAAGACGAAGTAAATAAAGGGATATATAAAGAGTATTGCTATTTGTATAGTAACAAATTGCTATTTATATAGTAAAACCACTTTTTCGGCACGCACCCCGCGCGCCTATGTCCCGCCACTAAAATCTAGTGTAGGTATATAGCAACTAAGAGAGCCGCGCAAATCAATAAGAGCCTAAAGGGAAGCTTAAAGGCAGAGGATTACGGCAAATGCAGAAAGTATCGAGGAAGATACAAAGATAAGAGAGAGAAGAGGATGTGGAATTGCTTAGTAATAGTCTGTCTAGGTGCGGACTAAGATCCCTTTATATAGCCAATTGCATAGGAATAAAGGTATATATAACTTATCTAATTGTCGGGATGGAAAGCGCTATTAATTCTAAGCTAGGTGCATATAGTCTAACCTCGTATAGTATCCTAGTTGTTGCGTGATTAAATGCGCGAGTAATAGGAGGTAGTATAGGTGACCTTAGTTGACCGGGGCCCGACTGTAGACCATACGCACATTAGTCCCTACATATACTATATACTTCGGCATTCGGTATCTCGAGCATCCGGGCAGCTAATGCAGCCGGGTGACTTATGTTATATGCAATAATGCACGGCGGTTCTAATGCATATCTTTATATGCCGGTAGGATAAACCAATCGGGAGATATCTGCTCCCTTATAAAATCGTGCGAAGAATAACACCATGCCGCAATCCACCCCAACAGGCAGCAGGGCACGCAGCAAGGCACGCAGCCGGGAGCCGGGCACGAAGCTACATCAAGGAGCCGCACACACAGCAGAGGGCACGCAGCAAAGGGCACGCAGTAGAGCTAGGCACGAAGCATACAGCAGGGCACGCAGCAGGGCACGCAGCCGGGAGCCGGGCACGAAGCATACATTGAGGAGCCGCACACACAGCAGAGGGCACGCAGCCGGGCACGCAGCAGGGAGCCGGGCACGAAGCATACATCGAGGAGCCGTATATACAGCAGAGGGCACGCAGCAGGGCACGACGCATACATTAAGGAGCCGCACACACAGCAGAGGGCACGCAGTAGGGCACGCAGCAGAGCCAGGCACGAAGCATATAGCAGGGCACGCAGCAGGGCACGCAGTAGGGCACGCAGCCGGGCAAGCAGAGCACGAAGCATACATCAAGGAGCCGCGCACGCAGCAGAGGGCACGCAGTAGAGGGCACGCAGTAGAGGGCACGCAGCAGAGGGCAATTGAATTGATTGAATTAAGGCTAGGCACGATTTGCGCGGCCCTCTTAATTGCTATATACCTCTACGGAAATTTAGTGGCGGGACATAGGCGCGCGGGGTGCGCGCCGAAATTATAGAGACAATCCTAATTTACTATATAAATAGCAATTCTCTACTATACAAATAGTAATACTCTATATAAAAGGACGGGATATATACTACTTAACTAAGCTAAAAAGTGCCTATTAAAATGCGTATAAATACCGTGCCTATCCTAAGAATTAGAGTGCTTTTACTGCCTGCGAGTATATACTTAGAAGAAGGCTAAAAGTTATAGAAACGCTCCTTATTATTACAAATATATCTATTAGACCTTAAATCTATAATAAAAGAATCCCTTAACGGGTATTCTATAGTAGTCTATAGAATAACTAATAGTAAAAAGGTCGTAAGAATATTAGCGGTAGCCGTAGCTTATACTATCTTTATCTTAGTCTTATTATTCTTCCGCTACTCCTTATCGCGAAGAAGTGCCGCGTTAACTTTAGCCTTATTAGCCGGAACCTTAAGCTAGTCGTCTATAGTCTTTTAGACGTCTTTATCGGGTTTCTATAATAGAAGTCGAACGGAAGGGTTAAAGTAATAACACTATCTAAAATAGTATCGTTCTCTATAAATACACGTCGGACTATCCTTTTTCTTGCCTTTATCTTTATCTAAGGACGTAGCTGCTAAAGTAGTTGCTAAGTTATTAGTAGATTCCGCGGCTAGGGATTATATTCTTTAGCCTTAGAACTTCGTAAATGCATTAGTCTTTAGTGCTTTAGTCGTAGCCTTTAAGGCCTACGAGCGCTCGAAAAGTTCGGATATCTTAAATCCGTCGGGGAAAGACTATTCTTATATCGTCCTCTATCTTATTTATCTAGTATTCCGCAAAAGGGCTAGAAATTAGCTAAATAGCCTTAAGAAAAAGCTATATAGCCTAAAGACCTTCCGATTCTAGCACCTTAATTCGCCGGGCGTCGGTAAAGACCTTCTGCTAGTTGGAAATCTATATCGTAATATCCGTCCGGTCTAGTGCCTTTAAAATAGTATAGAATTACGTAAGAATAGTCTTTTATTACGTCTATAAAGTCGGCTTTATACGCCGCTATAGTAAAGCTAATTCCTTAGAAACCTCGTATTCGTCGGCAATCGTTAAGTAATAGTTCCCGATGTTTTAAATAAGAAACTACTAAATTAACGTAAGAGATTTCTATTAGTCCTTATAGACTTAAAGCAATATGCGATACCGGGAAAAGAGAAACTTAAACCTCTTAAGTTCTTCTATAGATAAACTAGTAATATTAGCAACGGTCGTATTAACTATTCTAGCTATTAGTTCTATAGGAAGAGGCAATAAGGGTTTCTAAAGATTACGCGTAATAGAAGGATCGATTTTCTCCTAAATCCCTTAAGCGAGTGCGTATTTTTAGATTATTAAGATCTATCGGTCTTAGTCCGCTAGTCTATTTAAAACGGTCTTCGAAGTAATATCGGCTATAATAGATATAGTAACGTAGGTAAAAGTATAGTAAAATCACCGGAAGGGATAATTTAATACATAATGTATATAAATAAACCGTAAAAACTAAACTAAGTATAGGAAAACACTAATAGAATAGGGTAAACGTATTAACTAGTCCTCCGCGAGTCGATTCGCTAGATTAATAACGCTCCTTTAAAGACATACTAGACCTCTATAAGTTAATTCGCTAGATATAAAGGCAAAGGCTTTACTACCGTAAGTCGTAGCGTTAGTAGGCTAAAACTATAAGCCGTTAGAACTCTCTATACGTAGAGAAGTTCGTCCGGGCTTATAACTATCGAACGCTAGGCAGTCGGGTCCTCGATATTAGTATAATAGCAATTAAGTAAAAGAGAGGTTCTAAGGCTAAAACAGCCTATAAGGAAGGATTAAAAGCTATAAGGTATAAATTACTAAGAATAATAGCTCTTATCTTATCTAGTAGGGAGGCTAACTAGTCTCTATATATAGGGAAAGTCCTCGGACGAAATCAGCCGCGTAGACCTAAGAAAACATAGGTAACGTAAATAATCGGACGGAAGGATCGGTAGGAAAAGCAATAGATCGTGCCGTATAATAAATAAGTTATATAGTTAGTAAATAAATAAGCAGTCTAGTAGAAGACTAGTGAATTCTACGGTGAATTCTACGGTAGAAGCCGTAGAAGAGAATTAGAATTCTACGGTAAAAGACCGTAGAAGGGAATTAGAATTCTACGGTAGAAGACCGTAGAAGGGAAGAGATTTTACGGGTAAAGACTATATAAATAACCGTAAAATCACCGTAAAATCATGGTGAAATATGACCGAAGAAAAGTAGGTAAATTCGCCTATAGAAGTACGGGGTAAATAACCGTAGAAGCCCGTGGAATTCTATAGTAGAATCTAGGGAAAAACCGGGGATTTCCCGGTAGAAAGGAAATAGGGGAGACGGTAATATTAACACGCAGTAAGGGCTCGCAAAGGGTCAGCTTTAGGCCCTCCTAATATACGCGTTTATAGCCTATATAAAGGGGCTATTCGTCGCCCCTTAGTTAATAGACATTATAGACTAATCTAGCTAGTTTATAACCCCCTTTATTTATTTAACTAACTAACACTAATTAGTGATTAAACGATTAATCATAGATTAATAAGGTAGAAGAGATAGAGCCTAATCGTCGAAAGTATGCCGGATCTTTATCCCTAGGGATTCTATTGCCTATACCTAAAGACGGTCCTTTATGCTAAGAATAAAGAACCTACGCGAGTTAAAGCCGACGAAGCTATTATAATATAGCTAGCTCTCGGTAGCCGCCGATAAGTTCTTTCCTAGCTTATATTTAATCCCGTCTCGCTTTAAGTAGAAGAAGAGTTACGTTAAGCAATAGTGCGTCCGTAACGTAAGACAACCTTCGTAACGACCCTCGCGATCCCTTTTAACAATAATAGTGTGTTTTATTTAATTATACTATATCTATAGGAATAAGGGATATCCGTTCTTTAGGCACGATTGCAATCCACGTGATTAAATAGATCACGTATAGGCAACGCCTAAACAAATGCGCTATTAACTATACAATGCATCGTATGCATTAAGGACCCCGGTAATAGCGTTACTAACTCAGCCGCCCTTACGATAATTAAGTTATTAACTTAATCGCCCTTATAGGCATAGCCCCGACGTTGTAAGCAAGGGCTCGTAAAGGTCCGGCTTTAGGCCTTATTAATATACGCGTTTATAGCCTATATAAAGGGGCTATTCGTCGCGCCTTAGTTAATAGACAATATAGACTAGAATCCACCCAGTTTGCAACCCCTTTGTTTATTTAACTAACTAATACTAATTAGTGATTAAACGATTAATCATAGATTAGCAAGGTAGAAGAGGTAGAGCCTAATCGTCGAAAAGTGCACGGATCTTTATCCCCCGCGGATTCTATTGCCTACACCTAGAGACGGTCCTTTATGCTAAGAATAAAAGAACCTACGCGAGTTAAAGCCGACGAAGCTATTATAATATAGCTAGCTCTCGGTGACCGCCGATAAGTTCTTTCCTAGCTTTTGCTTAATCCCGTCTTACTTCGAGAAGAAGAAGAGTTACGTTAAGCAATAGTACGTCCGTAACGTAAGACAACCTTCGTAACGACCCTCGCGATCCCCTTTAATAACAATAGTATGCTTTATTTAATCACACTATATTAGACCCTACCGATAACCCTAACGCTCCCGGTCCGGCACTAGAAGCAACTAAGCCTAACGATAACCCCCTTCCCGGTTGGCTAAGCGGTATTAGCATCTTCGGTTCGTTCTAAAACAAAACTAACATTGCATTCTAAGAGATAGACGTTACCTATAATAACATAAATAAGAAAGCAGTTATAACTTACGTAGCCCGGTTTATTATTATTAATGCTAGCATAACTATTTATAGATATAAGCTATTCCTAGACTTTTAGGACTACTTTAACGGGTAGATAAAGGCTATATAGAATTAAGGAGATAGGTATTTTAAGAAGGCCTTTAAATCCTTCTTACGGTCCCGTAGGATCTAGACCGGCGCCCTAAACCTTAGCTTTATAGCATTATTTTTAATGCTTTAGCGCTAATAGATTCCCCCGATTTAGCCTAAGGACGAACTACCCTTAGAATAGTTAAAGTTCTACGACGAACGAACCCGAGAGTTCGTAAAGAATACATCCGTTGTAGCCCCGGCTGCCGTAACTAGCCCTCCTTCCCTAGTCGTCTTAGGCACGGCCCTAACGGCACCTCTTATTGCCCTAACCCCGGCTCTTATAGCAACCTTTATAACGGCACCGTCTACGCCCGCGGCTATCCCCCCTACGTCTCTAACCGCCCCGGCAGTTATATTCGCGCTAGAACCTTCCTTTGCTTTAATAACCTTAATATATGCTACCTTCGTCGATCCCGGCTCGTACCCGCGAGATTAAATGCCCGGCACGTTCCTAAACCTATAGGCCCCTTCGTTCTAAGATATATTAGAAACGCTAATAACACTTTACCCGACTTTATAGTAGTTCTCTAAGACCCCTCTAATTAATATAACGGTAAAGGCAGCCTATACGATAGTTCCCCCTTACGACGTTCTAAATGAGGAGATAGACGTAGACCCCCTATAAAAGTTTATTAAGTTATAGGATAAGAGTAAGAATTATATAAGAAAGCCCTATAATATTCTTAATAATAAAGTCCGTATCTTTACAAACGTTTATTATATAGTTAAAGCCCGGCCTAGCTATTTCTATGCCCTCTTTCCCCGGATCCTTACCGGCCGAGCCTAGGACTACTATATCTAGCATATAGAGTAAGATAGCATATTTAGGTAAGCCTACGACCTACTAAAGGCTTACTTTAATACGGAAGTAAACTATTAGCACTATTAGGTAGATTAAAGCACTATAACTTTTAACAAGCTATAAGTTAAGTATTTAAATAAGACCTAATAGGAAGTCCTATAGACCCTTTTTAATAAGCTATAACGATGTTAACGCGCCTTAGGATTTAAGTTCGCTAGAGACCTCCCCTTTCGCACTATATTGCTTAACGTATGCCGAAATGTCTTAGAATTTAGCTATACGCTATATAACCCCCTTAAGACTACGGAAAAGCTATTCTCCGCGCTGCGTTTATCCTTAGAGACCTATCTATCGATATAGGCCGAAAGCGGCACGTCCGGCACATTCGTGCAATATAATCGTAACGAGGTAATAAATATAAATAATAAATATAATTCATTAAGCGTATTCTACACCGACCGAAGATATACTAACAACCGCGGCAACGGCCGTAGGTTTAGCGGGAGCAGCGGACGAAGCTACCGTAGCCTTTATAGCGGCGGCAGTAGCTTTAGCAACCGCTAATAGTTAAAGAAGTGCTTCGTTTATTAGAAGGAAGGCTGCTAGTCGATAAAGCATACCCTAGAGGAACGAGCTAGGTATAAGGCTTAATACTACGCGCAATGCCTTCTAACCGGCAACCCTAGCATAGGATTTAAGGCCTATCTTACCGAATATAAAGGTAACGAGGCTCTATAAGCCGCTATCGAGTGGCGTAACGATAAGGCTAGTAACGACGAAGAACTAACTAAGTAGTAAGCCTCGTAGATCCTATATTAGCAGTCCTTTAACTATTTAATTATAGGCGAAGACGCATAAAGGATAGACTAGTTAAGCGTTCCGGCTACGCAATTTGTCTTCGACCGTTACTTAAAGGACCGCTTTTACGGCATCCTCGTAGACACTAGAGTAGCTATAGTCTCTATAGTAGGTTAAGACTAATATCTCGTCCTATAACGAGAAGACCCCTCCGTCGTGCTCGACGAGTCTACCGCCGGCTAGGCCTATATTAAATTCAGTAGCGCTAAGGACGTGCGTTCCCTCGGCTCTATTGCCCTTAAGACCTCTATTAGCCGTATTACGTTCTACGTGCTAAGAACGACGACCCCCTTCCTCCTCTACCTAGCTAATATAGATCGCCTAAGCGTATACTTTAATAACACTACTAATACAATCATCGGTCCTAGTATTAGCGTCCCTATTGTTTGCAAATAGGGATATCTAGAGTTCTTCCTTAGTAAGGAAGAGAACGCAGTCGCCTTCTTAACTAAAGCCGAGATGCGAACGCTTTACCGCCGATTTAGCCACCCGGCCGTTAATAGACTTTACTACCTATTAAAATAAGCAAGGCATAACGATATCTTAGTAGAAACACTCGAGGATATCTTAAAATTCTGCTATTACTACTAGCTCTACGCACCAGCGCCCTAGAGGTTTAGGTTTATATTAAAGGATAACTAAAAATTCAATTTTAAGGTCGTCGTCGATATAATATACCTAAAGGTCGGCAGTAGCACCCGCCCGGTGCTATACGCGGTCGATATAGCGACCTCTTTCTAAGGAGCGCGATTCCTCCCGTCTATATTGGCTAAGGATATATAGGAGACACTTAGGGCGCTATAGATCGATATATACCTCGGCCCTCTTAACTTTATCCGGCATAACGCAGGCACTAACTTCGCCTTAACCGAGTTTCGCAATAAAGCTCGTATTATAGGTATTACGCGTTATAATAGGGTAGGCATAGTAATTACATAGGTGCCCTCTATATAAGTATAGAAATTATCTATAAAAAACTATATATAAGCGCACCTATGCATACGGATATATAGCTCTACGCACGTACCCCTTTGTCCGCACGTGCCCTTTACCCTTATCCGCACGAGCCCCTTACCCTTATTCGCACGAGCTCCTTTTACCGCCCGCACGTGCCTCTTCCCCGCTCGTATATAAGAATGCGGATTAGGTCGTAGACCTAATCTCACTAATAGTCGAAGACCCTTACACGTGTACTTAGATCCCCGTTAAGGCATATTAGTCTATAGGTAAGGTTAAAAGGTATTATAGCCCGCTCCGTCGTGCGTTTAAAATAATGTACGCCGAAATCGGTAGGATAACGGCCCTTAAATCCGTCCTATAAATAACTATTAAAGCCGTAAACGACATAGTAGGACTAAACGGCCTCGTCCCTACGCTCCTCGTCTTTAGAGCGTACCTACGGATGGCTTAGGACTCCCTACCTTCGGCAACTACGGTATAGAGAGCCGCGACTATCTAAAAGGCTATAAAAGCCTTACGGCAGCTCTCCGCCGCGCGATAAGTTAGGGATAGCCTATAAGCTCGAAACGGCCCCTTAACCCTTAACACTCTATCACTACCGCTATAGAGTAAAGTCTACGTCTAGAGAGAAAAGCGAGGATAGTAGGGTATATATAAGATTGCCTTTATTAACGGCTACGACGTTACTATCGAGACCGTTAACGGCCCTATAGTCTTCCGTTCTACCCTTATGCAGCCGTATTACTATAGTAAGGACGATACCTTAGATCCCTTTGCCCTCGATAATATAGACACCCTCTCTAAGGTCGACTCTTTAGCTCCGGACGAAATTCCCGAGCTAGACCTTTCCCTCTCTCTAGTGCGGGTACTACCGGCTCTTCCGTAGCCCCGCTAACGCGGACGTCCCCCGGGTTTAAGGAATAAGCTAAAGACCGTAACCTTCTATAATTAATTCCTAGTTAAGAAGGAAGAAGATACACTACGCCTTTCGACTAAGCTACGAAATAACGGCGTTATTACTATACCCGGCGCCCTTTTTAAAGAATCCGACTAACGAGAGATTAACGATCTCGTAGCCCGCGGAGTCTTTAGCTTTAAATAGTACGACGAATCTATTTATAAGCAGCACCGTCTATTTTAATCCCGAATAGTTCGGGAAGTAAAGGGTCGTAACGTTAAACCCTACGAAAAGTCCCGTCTAGTAATCTAAGGCTATAGCGATATAGAGAAAAGCTCGCTTTTAATCTATTCCCCTACTATTTAACGTATTAGCTAGCGCTTAATCCTAGCCCTTACCCCCGCCTTACTTCGCCGAGGCATAAGCTTATCTCTACGCGATATTATATAAGCCTATCCCTAAGCTTAAATAAAGCTTAATCGTATAGTATTAGCAGCTCTTCTAATAGAGCTCTAAGGCAAGTACCTAAAAGGCATAATTATAAGAGTTATTAGGTCGTTATACGGTCTTATAGAAGCCGGTGTATATTAGTAGAAAACCTACTATAAGCACTATATTAAGAGCCTTAATATAGCTCCCTCTACCTATAACTCGTGCCTTCTAATCACGAATTAGAGACCCGACGACTTTAGCCTCGTCGGAATATAGACCGATAACACCCTAATGCTCGGTTTAGACACCTTTTCGGCCTAAGAAGGAAAAGAGCTTGAGATAGCTTAATTTCGCGCTAAGCCGAAGGCTTAAATAACCCTAGGGAATGCTATAGACTTTAATAAAGCAAAACTAACGCTTTAAGACGACGTTCTACTCCTGCAGCAGAAGGGACAGGCCTTAAGGATCGAGGTAGTCGACTTATAGGCTCGTGACAAAGCCTAGCAGTACCTTAAGCAACGCGCTCGTGCTGCGTACGTCGCCTCTATCTATTAGCTTCGCGCTAAGCCGAAGGCTTAAATAACCCTAGGGAATGCTATAGACTGTAATAGAGCAAAAAACTAACGCTTTAAGACGACGTTCTACTCCTATAGCAGAAGGGACAGGCCTTAAGGATCGAGGTAGTCGACTCATAGGCTCGTGATAAAGCCTAGTAGTACCTCGAGCAACGCGCTCGTGCTGCGTACGTCGCCTCTATCTATTAGCCCGAGGCCTTATTCGATATCTCCGTAGTAGCCTAGGTCTAAGCCCCCGAAGAAAAGGATTATAACATCCTTAATAAGCGCCTCTAATAGCAAATCGACTATTAATAACGTAGACTTACGTACCGACTAATTAATCTCGAGATAGCTAAACTCGTGGTATTTACGGATAGCTTATTCGCAAATAACCGAGACCTTTCGTCTTAGTTAGGCTTCGTTATCACGCTCGTTAATAAGACCGAGCGTACGGATATATACTTTCGGGTTAATAGCAATATTATCTATTAGAGCTCGACGAAGTATAAGCGAGCGACCCGTAGTATTCTTACGAGCGAGATCTATGGCATAGTTAACGGCGTAGACCTTAGCATCTCCCTTATTACGACCCTCCGTATAGTTACGGAACGGCTTTAGCTCCTACTAATCCCTTTTGTTATATATACTAACTTATACTCCCTCTACGAATGCCTTCTTAAGCTCGGCACTACGAAGGAGAAACGCTTAATAATCGATATTATAGCATTGCGTTAGTCGTATAAGCAATAGGAGATTAAGGAGATTAGGTAGATCTACGGGGAAGATAACCCCGCCGACGCTATAACGAAGGCATCGCCGAATAAGGCCCTTAAACACCTTATTAATACAAATAGCCTCTCGATTAGGATAGAAGCCTTCGTCCTTCGCCTATAGCTACCTACGGTATTCCTTTTATTCTACCCCTTTTTTTCATTTGTATTTATCGAATGTATTTATTAGGCCTTCTACCTAATATATTATTGTTCCTATCTTCCTTTATTTAGATATAGATCACGGACTTACTATAGAGCCACTATAAAGAAAAGTTGCTAGTGTAGGAATAAGGGATATCCGTTCTCTAGGCACGATTGCAATCCACGTAATTAAATAGATTACGTATAGGCAACGCTTAAACGAATGCGCTATTAACCACACGATGCATCGTATACATCGGGGACCCCGGTAAAAGCGTTACTAACTCGGCCGCCCTTGCGATAATTGAGTTATTAACTCAATCGCCCTTATAGGCATAGCTC
Source organism: Ophiocordyceps sinensis (assembly GCA_012934285.1). Classification (NCBI taxonomy): domain Eukaryota; kingdom Fungi; phylum Ascomycota; class Sordariomycetes; order Hypocreales; family Ophiocordycipitaceae; genus Ophiocordyceps; species Ophiocordyceps sinensis. The sequence goes on from JAAVMX010000004.1 coordinate 11,624,072, forward strand.
CGACGTCGTAAGCAAGGGCTCGTAAAGGTCCGGCTTCGGGCCCTATTAATATACGCGTTTATAGCCTATATAAAGGGGCTATTCGTCGCCCCTTAGTTAATAGACAATATAGACTAAAATCCAGCCAGTTTACAACCCCTTTGTTTGTTTAACCAACCAACAATATCGGACCTTATTAATAACCCTAACGCTCCCGGTCCTACACCGGAAGTAACTAAGCCTAACGATAACCCTCTTCCCGGTTAGCTAAACGGCATCGGCATCTTCGGTTCGTACTATAATAAAGCTAATATTGCATTCTAAGAGATAGACGTTACCTACGATAATATAAATAAGAAAGCAGTTATAACCTACGTGGCTTAGTTTATTATTATTAATGTCGGCTTAACTATTTATAGATACGAGCTATTTATAGACTTCTAGGACTACTTTAATAAGTAGATAGGGGCTATATAGAAATAGGGAGATAGGTATTTTAAGAAGGCCCTTAAATCCTTCTTACGGGCCTATGGAATCTAGACCGGCCTTTTAAATCTTAGCTTTACGGTATCGTTTTTAATGCTTTAACGACAATAGATTCCCTTAATCTAGCCTAAGGACGAACTACCACTAGAATAGTCGAAATTCTATAACGAGCGAACCCGGGAATTCGCAAGGAATATATCTATCGTAGCCCTAGACGCTATAACTAACCCTCCTTCCCTAGTCGTCTTAGGCACGGCCCTAATAGCACCTCTTAATGCCTTAACCCCGGCTCTTATAGCAACCTTTACGACGGCACCGTCTATGCCCGCGGCTATCCCCTCTATACCTTTAACCGCCTTAGCAGTTACATTCGCGCTAGAACCCTCCTTTGCCTTAATAACCTTAATACGTGCTACCTCCGTCGATCCCGGCTTATACTTATAAGATTAAATGCCCGGCACGTTCCTAAACCCTTAGGCCCCTCCGTTCCGAGATATATTAAAAACGCTAATAATACTCTACCCGACCTTATATTAATTCTCTAGGACCCTTCTAATTAATATAACGGTAAAGGCAGCCTATACGATAGTCCCCCTTTACGACGTTCTAAACGAGGAGATAGACGTAGACCTCCTATAAAAGTTTATTAAGCTATAGGATAAAAGCAAGAATTATATAGGCGAGCCCTATAATATTCTTAATAATAAAGTCTATATCTTTACGGACGTTTATTATATAGTTAAGGCCCGGCCTAGCTATTTCTATACTCTCTTTCTCTAAATCCTTACCGGCCGAGCCTAAGACTACTATATCTAGCATATAGAGTAAGATAGTATATTTAGGTAGGCCTACGACCTACTAAAAGCTTACTTCGATACCGAAGTAAACTATTAATACTATTAGGTAGATTAAAGCACTATAACTTTTAAAAAGCTATAAGTTAAGCGTCTAAATAAGACCTAATAGGAAGTCCTATAGACCCTTTTTAATAAGCTATAACGATATTAACGCGCCTTAGGATTTAAGTTTACTAAAGACCTCCCCCTTCGCACTATATTGCTTAAACGCGTGCCGAAACGTCCCGGAATTTAGCTATACGCTATATAACCCCCTTAAGACCGTAGAACAGCTATTCTCCGCGCTACGTTCCTCCCTAAAGACCTATCTATCGATATAGGCCGAGAACGGCACGTCCGGCACGTTTATACAATATCGTAACGAGGTAATAAATATAAATAATAAATATAATTCATTAAGCGTATTCTATACCGACCGAAGATAGACTAACAACCGCAGTAATAGCCGTAGGTTTAGTAGGAGTAGTAGACGAGGCTACCGTAGCCCTTATAGCGGCGGTAGTAGCTTTAGCAACCGCTAATAGTCGAGGAAATGCTTCGATTATTAGAAGGAAGGCTATTAGTCGATAAAGCATACCCTAAAGGAACGAGCTAAGTCTAAGGCTTAATACTACGCGCAATGCCTTTTAACCGGCAACTCTAGCATAGGATTTAAGGCCTATCTTACCGAATATAAAGGTAACGAGACTCCTTAGGCCGCTATCGAATAGCGTAACGATAAGGTAAGTAACGACAAAGAACTAACTAAGTAGTAAGCCTCGTAAATCCTATATTAATAGTCCTTTAACTATTTAATTATAGGCGAAGATATATAAGGGATAGACTAATTAAGCGTCCCGGCAATATAATTCGTCTTCGACTATTACTTAAAAGACCGCTTTTATAGTATCCTCGTAGATACTAAAGCAGCTATAGTCTCTATAGTAGGTTAAGACTAATATCTCGCCCTATAATAAAAAGACCTATCTATCGTACTCGATAAGTCTACCGCCGGCTAGGCATATATTAAATTCGGCAGCGGCGAGGACGTATGCTCCCTTAGCTCCGTTGCCCTTAAGACCCTTATTAGCTGTATTACGTTCTATATGCTAGGAACGAGGACCCCCTTCCTCCTCTACCTAGCTAATATAGATCGCTTAAGCGTATACTTTGATAATACTACTAATATAATTATTAGTCTTAGTATTAGCGTCTTTATTATTTGTAAATAAGGATATCTATAGTTTTTCTTTAGTAAGGAAGAAAACGCAGTCGCTTTTTTAACTAAAGCCGGGATATAAACGCTTTACCGCCGATTTAGCCACCCGGCCGTTAATAGACTTTATTACCTATTAAAATAAGTAAGGTATAACGATATCTTAGTAGAAATACTTAAGGATATTTTAAAATTCTGCTATTACTACTAGCTCTACGCGCTAGCACCCCGGAGGTTTAGGTTTATATTAAAGGATAACTAAGAATTTAATTTTAAGGTCGTCGTCGATATAATATACCTAAAGGTCGGTAGTAGCACCCGCCTAGTGCTGTACGCGGTCGATATAGCGATATCTTTCTAAAGAGCGTAATTCCTCCTATCTATATCGGCTAAGGATATATAGGAGATATTTAAGGCACTATAGATCGATATATACCTTAGCCCCCTTAACTTTATTTAGTATAACGTAGGCATTAACTTCGCCTTAACTAAGTTTCGCAATAAAGCTTGTATTTTAGGTATTATATATACCTAGATCCTATTAAGGCATATTAGTCTATAGGTAAGGTTAAAAGGTATTACGGCCCGCTCTATTATACGTTTAAAATAATATACGCTAAGATCGGTAGGATAACGGCCCTTAAATCCGTCCTATAAATAGCTATTAAAGCCGTAAATAATATAGTAGGACTAAACGGCCTCGTCCTTACGCTCCTTATCTTTAGAGCGTACCTACGGATAACTTAAGACTCCCTTCCTTCGGCAACTACGGTATAGAGAGCCGCGACTATCTAAAAGGCTATAAAGGCCCTACGATAGCTCTCTACGGCACGGTAAGTTAAAGACGCTCTATAAGCTCGAAACGGCCTTTTAACCCTTAATACTCTATTACTACCGCTATAGAGTAAAGTCTACGTCTAGAGAGAGAAGCGAGGATAGTAAGGTCTATATAAGATCGCTTTTATTAACGGCTACGACGTTACTATCGAGACCGTCAATAGCCCTATAGTCTTCCGTTCTACCTTTATATAGCTATATTACTATAGCAATAACGATACTCTAGATCCCTTTACCCTCGATAATATAGATACCTTCTCTAAGGTCGGTTCCTTTACTCCGGACGAAATTCCCGAGCTATACCTTTCCCCTTCTACTATATAGGCACTACCGGCTCCTCTATAGCCCCGTAAACGCAGACGTCCCTTAGGCTTAAGGAATAAGCTAAAGACCGTAACCTTCTATAATTAATTCTTAGTTAAAAAGGAAGAAGATATACTACGGCTTTCGACTAAGCTACGTAATAACGGCGTTATTACTATACCTAGCGCCCTTTTTAAAGAATCCGACTAACGAGAGATTAACGATCTTATAGCCCGCGGAGTCTTTAGCTTCGAATAGTACGACGAATCTATTTATAGGCAATACCGTCTATTTCTATCCCGAATAGTCCGGGAGGTAAAAGGTCGCGACGTTAAACCTTACGAGAAGTCCCGTCTAATAATCTAAGGCTATAGCGATATAGAGAAAAGCTCGCTTTTAACCTATTCCCCTACTATTTAACGTATTAGCTAACGCTTAATCCTAGCCCTTACCCCTGCCTTACTTCGCCGAGCTATAAGCTTATCTCTACGCGATATTACATAAGCCTATCCCTAAGCTTAAATAAAGCTTAATCGTATAGTATTAGCGGCTCTTTAGATAGAGCTTTAGGGCAAGTACTTAAAGGGCATAATTATAAAAGTCATTAGACCGTTATATAGTCTTATAGAAGCCGGTGTATATTAGTAGAAAACCTACTATAAGCACTATATTAAAAGCCTTAATATAGCTCCTTTCACCTATAGCTCGTGCCTTTTAATTACGAATTAAAGACCCGACGACTTTAGCCTCGTCGGAATATAGACCGATAATACCCTAATGCTCGGTTTAAACATCTTTTCGGCCTAGGAAGAAAAAGAGCTTTAGATAGCTTAATCTCGCGCTAAGCCGAAGGCTTAAATAACCCTAGGGAATGCTATAGACTTTAATAAAGCAAAGTTAACGCTCTACGACGACGTTCTACTCTTATAGCAAAAGGGATAGGCCTTAAGGATTAAGGTAGTCGACCTACGGGCTCGTAATAAAGCCTAGCAGTACCTTAAGCAACGCGCTTATGCTACGTACGTCGCCTCTATCTATTAGCCTAAGGCCTTATTCGATATCTCTATAGCAGCCTAGGTCTAAGCCCTTAAAGAGAAGGATTATAATATCCTTAATAAGCGCCTTTAGTAATAGATCGACTATTAATAACGTAAACTTACGTACTAACTCATTAATCTTAAGAGAGCTAAACTTATAGTATTTACGGATAGCTTATTCGTAAACAACCGAGACCTTTAGTCTTAGTTAGGCTTTATTATCACGCTCGTTAATAAGACTAAGCGTACGGATACGTACTTCCGGATTAATAGCAATATTATCTATTAAAGCTCGACGACGTATAAGCGAGTGACCTATAGCGTTCTTATAAGCGAGATCTACGGCATAGTTAACGGTATAGACCTTAGTATCTCCCTTATTACGACCCTCCGTATAGTTATAAAACGGCTTTAGCTCTTACTAATCCCTCTTATTATATATACTAACTTATATTCCCTCTACGAATGCCTTATTAAGCTCGGCACTACGAAGGAGAAACGTCTAATAATCGATATTAAAGCATTAAGTTAGTTATATAAGCGATAGGAGATTAAGGAGATTAGGTAGATCTACGGGGAAGATAACCCCGCCGACGCTATAACGAAGGCATCGCTAAATAAGGCCCTTAAACGTCTTATTAATACAAATAGCCTCTCGATTAGGATAGAAGCCTTCGTCCTTCGCCTATAGTTACTAACGGTTTTCCCTACGACGTTCCCTTTATTCTCCCCCCTTTCTATTTTTAGTTATTAAATATATTTATTAGGCCTTCTACCTAATATATCGTTCTTCCTATTTCCACTTGCTTAGATTATAGACTTACTGTTTAGAAACTATAAAGAAAGGTTGCTAGTATAGGAATAAGGGATATCCGTCCTTTAGGCTCGATTGCAATCTAAGTAATGAAATAGATTACGTCCGGGCAACGCTTAAACAGATGCGCTATTAACTACACAATGTATTATATGCATCGGGGACCCCGGTGATAGCGTTACTAACTCGGCCGCCCTTGCGATAATTAAGTTATTGACTTAATCGCCCTTATAGGCATAGCCCCGACGTCGCAGCAAGCGCTCGCAAAGGGCCGGCTTTAGGCGCTATTAATATACGCGTTTATAGTCTATATAAAGGGGCTATTCGTCGCCCCTTAGTTAATAGATATTATAGACTAATCTAGCTAGTTTATAACCCCCTTTGTTTGTTTAACCAACTAACATATATTATATATTATCCTACGTGACCTCTATATCGTATATATAGACCTTTAGACTTAGTCTATAGCTATACTCCTTCGCAGATTAATAATAATCCTATACCCCCCCCCCTCCCTTAAGCGTATTTCCTTATATTATAGATCTACGGCTCGGATAAAATAGGTGTTAGTATAGGACTAAATAGGTTATATAATAGAGTATTTATTAGTTGGTTAAACAAACAAAGGGGGTTGCAAACTAGCTAGATTAGTCTATAATGTCTATTAACTAAGGGGCGACGAATAGCCCCTTTATATAGGCCTTAAACGCGTATATTAATAGGGCCTGAAGCCGGCCCTTTGCGAGCCCTTGCTTACGACGTCGGAGTTATGCCTATAAGGGCGATTAAGTTAATGACTTAATTATCGTAAGGGCGGCCGAGTTAGTAACGCTATCACCGGGGTCCCTAATGCATACGATATATCGTATAGTTAATAACGCATCTATATAGGCGTTGTCCGCACGTGATCTATTTAATCACGTAGATTGCAATCGTACTTAAAGAACGGATATTCTTTATTCCTATACTAGCAACTTTTCTTTATAGTTGCTAAACAGTAAGTCTATAATCTATATCTAAATAAGAGGAGATAGGAAGAACGATATATTAGGTAGAAGGCCTAATAAATATATTTAATAACTAAAAATAGAAAGGGGGGAGAATAAAGGGAACGTCGTAGGGAAAACCGTTAGTAACTATAGGCGAAGGACGAAGGCTTCTATCCTAATCGAGAGGCTATTTGTATTAATAAGACGTTTAAGGGCCTTATTTAGCGATGCCTTCGTTATAGCGTCGGCGGGGTTATCTTCCCCGTAGATCTACCTAATCTCCTTAATCTCCTATCGCTTATATAACTAACTTAATGCTTTAATATCGATTATTAGACGTTTCTCCTTCGTAGTGCCGAGCTTAATAAGGCATTCGTAGAGGGAGTATAAGTTAGTATATATAATAATAGGGATTAGTAAGAGCTAAAGCCGTTCTATAACTATACGGAGGGTCGTAATAAGGGAGATGCTAAGGTCTATACCGTTAACTATACCGTAGATCTCGCTCGTAAGAACGCTATAGGTTACTCGCTTATACTTCGTCGAGCTTTAATAGATAATATTGCTATTAATCCGGAAGTACGTATCCGTACGCTTAGTCTTATTAACGAGCGTGATAATAAAGCCTAACTAAGACTAAAGGTCTCGGTTGTTTACGAATAAGCTATCCGTAAATACTATAAGTTTAGCTCTCTCGAGATTAATGAGTTAGTACGTAAGTTTACGTTATTAATAGTCGATCTATTACTAAAGGCGCTTATTAAGGATATTATAATCCTTCTCTTTAAGGGCTTAGACCTAGGCTGCTATAGAGATATCGAATAAGGCCTTAGGCTAATAGATAGAGGCGACGTACGTAGCATAAGCGCGTTGCTTAAGGTACTACTAGGCTTTATTACGAGCCCGTAGGTCGACTACCTTAATCCTTAAGGCCTATACCTTTTGCTATAAGAGTAGAACGTCGTCGTAGAGCGTTAGTTTTACTTTATTAAAGTCTATAGCATTCCCTAGGGTTATTTAAGCCTTCGGCTTAGCGCGAAATTAAGGTTTCTCGAGCTCTTTTTCTTCCTAGGCCGAAAAGGTATCTAAACTAAGCATTAGGGTATTATCAGTCTATATACCGACGAGGCTAAAATCGTCGGGTCCTTAATTTCTAATTAAAAGGCACGAGTTATAAGTAAAGGGAGCTATATTAAGGCTCTTAATATAGTGCTTATAGTAGGTTTTCTACTAATATATACCGGCTTCTATAAGACTATATAACGGTCTAATAACTCTTATAATAGTGCCCTCTAGGTACTTACCCTAGAGCTCTATCGGAAGAGCCGCTAACACTATACGATTAAGCTCTATTTAAGCTTAAGGATAGGCTTATGTAATATCGCATAGAGATAAGCTTATGCCTCGGCAAAGTAAGGCGGGGGTAAGGGCTAGGATTAAGCGCTAGCTAATACGTTAAATAGTAGGGGAATAGATTAAAAGCGAGCTTTTCTCTATATCGCTATAGCCTTAGATTATTAGACGGGACTTTTCGTAGGGTTTAACGTCGGGACCCTTTACCTCCCGGACTATTCGGGACCGAAATCGACGGTATTGCCTATAAATAGCTTCGTCGTACTATTCGAAGCTAAAGACTCCGCGGGCTATAAGATCGTTAATCTCTCGTTAGTCGGATTCTTTAAAAAGGGCGCTAGGTATAGTAATAACGCCGTTATTACGTAGCTTAGTCGAAAGCCGTAGTATATCTTCTTCCTTCTTAACTAATAATTAATTATAGAAGGTTACGGTCTTTAGCTTATTCTTTAAACCCGGGGGACGTCCGCGTTAGCGGGGCTACGGAAGAGCCGGTAGTACCCGCACTAGAGAGAGGGAAAGGTCTAGCTCGGGAATTTCGTCCGGAGCTAAAGAGTCGACCTTAGAGAGGGTGTCTATCTTATCGAGGGCAAAGGGATCTAAGATATTGTCCTTACTATAGTAATACGGCTGTATAAGGGTAGAACGGAAGACTATAGGGCCGTTAATAGTCTCGATAGTAACGTCGTAGCCGTTAATAAAGGCAAACTTATATAGACCTTACTATCCTCGCTTTTCTCTCTAAACGCGGACTTTACTCTATAGCGGCAGTAATAGAGTATTAAAGGTTAAAGGGCCGTTTCGAGCTTATAGGCTATCCTTAACTTATCGCGCGGCGGAGAGCTATCGTAAGGCTTTTATAGCCTTCTAGATAGTCGCGGCTCTCTATACCGTAGTTGCCGAAGGAGGGGAGTCCTAAGTTATCCGTAGGTACGCTTTAAAGACGAAGAGCGTAAAGATAAGGCCGTTTAGTCTTACTATATTATTTATAGCTTTAAAAGCTATTTATAGGACGGATTTAAAGGCCGTTGTCCTACCGACCTTAGCGTATATTATTTTAAACGTATAATAGAGCGGGCCGTAATACCTTTTAACCTTACCTATAGACTAATATGCTTTAACGGGGATCTAGGTATATATAATACCTATAATACGAGCTTCGTTACGAAACTCGGTTAAGGCGAAGTTCGTGCCCGTATTATACTAGATAAAGTTAAAGGGTCTAAGGTATATATCGATCTATAGTACCTTAAGTATCTCCTATATATCCTTAGCTAATATAGACGGTAGGAATCGCGCTCTTTAGAAAAAGGTCGCTATATCGACCGCGTATAGTACTAAACGGGTGCTACTACCGACCTTTAGGTATATTATATTAACGATAACCTCGAAATTAAATTCTTAGTTATCCTTTAATATAAACTTAAACATTTAAGGTGCCGGCGCGTAAAGCTAGCAGTAATAGCAGAATTTTAAGATATCCTTAAGTATTTCTACTAAGATATCGTTATACCTTACCTATTTTAATAAGTAATAAAGTCTATTAACGGCCGGGTGGCTAAATCGGCGGTAAAGCGTTTATATCCCGGCTTTAGTTAAAAAAGCGACTGCGTTTTCTTCCTTACTAAAGAAAAACTATAGATATCCTTATTTACAAATAATAAAGACGCTAATACTAAGACTAATAATTATATTAGTAGTATTATTAAAGTATACGCTTAAGCGATCTATATTAGCTAGGTAGAGGAGGAAGGGGGTCCTCGTTCCTAGCATATAGAACGTAATACAGCTAATAAGGGTCTTAAGGGCAACGGAGCTAAGGGAGCATACGTCCTCGCCGCTGCCGAATTTAATATATGCCTAGCCGGCGGTAGACTTATCGAGTACGATAGATAGGTCTTTTTATTATAGGGCGAGATATTAGTCTTAACCTACTATAGAGACTATAGCTGCTTTAGTATCTACGAGGATACTATAAAAGCGGTCTTTTAAGTAATAGTCGAAGACGAATTATATTGCCGGGACGCTTAATTAGTCTATCCCTTATATATCTTCGCCTATAATTAAATAGTTAAAGGACTATTAATATAGGATTTACGAGGCTTACTACTTAGTTAGTTCTTCGTCGTTACTTACCTTATCGTTACGCTATTCGATAGCGGCCTAAGGAGTCTCGTTACCTTTATATTCGGTAAGATAGGCCTTAAATCCTATGCTAGGGTTGCCGGTTAAAAGGCATTGCGCGTAGTATTAAGCCTTAGACCTAGCTCGTTCCTTTAAGGTATGCTTTATCGACTATTAGCCTTCCTTCTTATAAATAAAGCACTTCCTCGACTATTAGCGGTTGCTAAAGCTACTACCGCCGCTATAAGGGCTACGGTAGCCTCGTCCGCTACTCTCGCTAAATCTACGGCCGTTGCCGCGGTTATTAGTATATCTTTAGTCGGTATAGAATACGCTTAATAAATTATATTTATTATTTATATTCATTACTTTATTACGATATTATACGAACGTACTAAACGTGCCGTTCTCGGCCTATATTAATAGATAGGTCTTTAAGGAGGAACGTAACACGGAGAATAGCTTCTCTACTGTCTTAGGGGGGTTATATAGCGTATAGCTAAATTCCGGGACGCTTCGGCACGCGTTAAGCAATATAGTGCAAAAGGGGAGGTCCTTAGCGAACTTAAATCCTAGGGCGCGTTAATATCGTTATAGCTTATTAAAAAGAATCTATAGGACTTCTTATTAGGTCTTATTTAGATACTTAACTTATAGCTTTTAGAAAGTTATAATACTTTAATCTACCTAATAGTACTAATAGTTTACTTCGGTATCGAAGTAAGCCTTTAGTACGTCGTAGGCCTGCCTAAACGTGCTATCTTACTCTATATATTAGATATAGTATTCTTAGGCTCGTCCGGTAAGGATCTAGGGAAAGAGGGCATAGAGATAGCCGGGCCGGGCCTTAACTATATAATAAACGTTCGTAAAGATACGGACTTTTTTATTAAGAATATTATAAGGCTTACCTATATAATTCTTACTCTTATCCTATAGCTTAATAAACTTTTATAGGAGGTCTACGTCTATCTCTTCGTTCGGAACGTCGTAGGGGGGAACTATTATATAGGCTGCCTTTACCGTTATATTAATCGGAAGGGTCTTAGAGAATTAGTACGAAGTCGTGTAAAGTATTATTAGCGTTTCCAATATATCTTAGAACGGAGGGGCCTTAGGGTTCGGGAATATACTAGGTATTTAAGCTCGCGGGTATAAGCTAGGATCGACGGAGGTAGTACGTATTAAAGTTAATAGGGCAAAGGAGGGTTCTAGCGCGAATATAACTACCGGGGCGGTTAAAAGCATAGGGGGAATAGCCGCGGGCGTAGACGGTGCCGTCGCAAAGGTTGCTATAAGAGCCGGGGTTAAGGCAGTAAGAGGTGCCGTTAGGGCCGTGCCTAGGACGACTAAGGAAGAAGGGTTAGTTATAGCAGCCGGGGCTATAACGGATGTATTCCTTACGAACTCTCGGGTTCGCTCGTCGTAGAACTTTAACTATTCTAGTAGTAGTTCGTCCTTAGGCTAAATTAGGGGAATCTATTAGCGCTAAAGCATTAAAAATAATGCCGTAAAGCTAAGGTTTAGGGCGCCGGTCTAGATTCTACGGGCCCGTAAGAAGGATTTAAAGGCGTTTTTAAAATACCTATCTGCCCGTTTCTATATAGCCTTTGTCTACCCGGTAAAGTAGTCCTAGAAGTCTAAGAATAGCTCGTATCTATAAATAGTTAAGCTAGCATTAATAATAATAAACCGGGCTACGTAGGTCGTAACTGCTTTTTTATTTATATTACTATAGGTAACGTCTATCTCTTAGAATGCAATATTAGCTCTATTTTAGTACGAACCGAAGATATCGATGCCTTTTAGCCAACCGGGAAGGGGGTTATCGTTAGGCTTAATTACTTCCGGTGCGGGACCGGGAGCGTTAGGGTTATCGGTAGGGGCCGATATAGTGTAATTAAATAAAATACACTATTATTATTAAAGGGGATCGCGAGGGTCGTTACGAAGGTTGTCTTACGTTACGGACGCACTATTGCTTAACGTAACTCTTCTTCTTCTCGAAGCGAGACAGGATTAAATAAAAGCTAGCAAAGAACTTATCGGCGGCTACTAAGAGCTAGCTATATCGTAATAGCTTCGTCGGCTCTAACTCGCGTAGGTTCCTTATTTTTAGCATAAAGGACCGTCTTTAGGCATAGGCAATAGAATCCACGAGGGATAAAGATCTAATATACTTTCGACGATTAAGCTCTATCTCTTCTACTTTGCTAATCTATAATTAATCGTTTAATCACTAATTAGTATTAGTTAATTAAACAAATAAAGGGGGTTACAAACTAGCTAGATTAGTCTATAATGTCTATTAACTAAGGGGCGACGAATAGCCCCTTTATATAGGCCTTAAACGCGTATATTAATAAGGCCTAAAGCCGGCCCTTTGCGAGCCCTTGCTTACAACGTCGGAGTTATGCCTATAAGGGCGATTGAGTTAATAACTTAATTATCGCAAGGGCGGCCGAGTTAGTAACGCTATTACCGGGGTCCCTAATGCATACGATGCATCGTATAGTTAATAACGCAACCGTGTGGGCGTTATCCACACGTGATCTATTTGATTACGTGGATTGCAATTGTGCCTAAAGAAGGAATATCCCCTATTCCTATAGTATTGCTATTTGCACGGATATAAATCTCTATTTGCATAGAAGTCTAGGAAATCCCTACTCTTTCTACGCGAACCCCGCGCGCTTATATCCCGCTACTAAATTTTCCGTATATATAGATAGCAATTAAGAGGGCCGCGCGAATCGTATATAATAGCCTTAATTTAGTCAATTTCGTAGCTATAGCAGCGCGCGCGCCCTCTACTGCGTGTCTTCTACTACGTGCCCTTTACTACGTGCCCTTTACTACGTGCGCGGCTCCTTAATATATGCTTCGTGCCCGGCTCCCGGCTACGTGCCTTACTGCGTGCCCTCTACTACATGCTTTACTGCGTGCCCTACTGCGTGCCCTCTACTGCGTGCCCTACTGCGTGCCCTCTACTGCGTGCCCTACTGCGTGCCTTCTGCTATATGCTCTACTGCGTGCCCTACTGCGTGCCCTCTACTGCGTGCTCTACTACGTGCCCTACTGCGTGCCCTCTACTGCGTGCTTCGCTATATGCTCTCTACTACGTGCCCTCTACTACGTGCGCGGCTCCTTAATATATGCTTTATGCCCGGCTCCCGGCTGCGTGCCCTCTACTGCGTACGCGGCTCCTTAATGTATGCTTTATGCCTAGCTCTAGCTGCGTGCCCTCTACTGCGTGCGCGGCTCCTTAATGTATGCTTCGTGCCCGGCTCCCGGCTGCGTGCCCTACTGCGTGTCTTACTACGTGTCGGGGTGGATTAATAGTGTTTTTCGCACGATTTACGCGGCTCTCTTAATAGCTATATACCTATACTAGATTTTAGTAGCGGGATATAGGCGCGCGGGGTCGCGTAGAAAAAGTAAAGATTTTAGCGAACTTCCGTATAAATAGAGATTTCCTTCTATATAAATAGTAATACTTATATAATAAAGATATTATATTAATATAATATACGAGTTATTATAGGAATAAGGGATAAAGGATACGCAAGGTGCTATTATAGACACGTAATCTACGTAATTACGTATATAGAATAGGACTATATCTCTACGATGCCTTCCCCTCTCTAGCTATTAAGATAGAATATATATACCCCTTTAGTAAACGCTAATAGTAGAGCTTAACTAATACTAATTAGTGATTAATCCGCTTAATTATAGACAGTGTAAGAGAACGAGCTTAGGGGGGGGTATATAATTGTTAATAATCTACGAAGGGACACAGCTATAGACTAGGTCTAAATGTCTATATATATAATATAGAGGTCACGTAGAATAATATATAATATAACATAACACCGTAATAGTATATCCCCCTTAAATCGGCGTTCGACTCGAACGCCTAAAAGAGGCAATAGGCTAATAAAAACGAAGGAAATCTATGTTAACTAGTCCTAAACGCGGGCCTAACATAGAACGAGAGAAGAATAGGGAGAAATAAGGGGTAAAACAAGGGGTAAAACTAAGAATCTAACGCATGCCGTCGTAATATAAATTATATTAATAAATTATACCTATTATCACTTAAGCGAAGGTAAAGACGTAAGGAAGGCCGTATAAAAGGCTAGTTTAGGCTTAGTTAGGTTAAGGGCGTAAAAAGCCTTAAGGTCGTCCTAGCAGCCGTTAAGGCAGGAGGAGTCCTCTTACGTAAGGGGGCTATAACGCTATTAAACGCGATACTTAATCTTCCCGGAGGCGTACTAGCGTTACGTAAGGATAGAAGAAAACTCTTACTTAAGGTGCGCGTTATCGCTATCGTCGTCGCCGGGGGAAAGGAGAACGCTATTATCGGCGGGCCGGACGTTAAGCTCCGACTAGCCGGGCAAAAAGGGCTCTTAGGTCTTAGTAAAAAGGGAGTAATAAAAAACGGGGTAAAGGCGGCTGCCCTTAAGGAGGCGAAGAAGATACGCCGTCTTATATACCTTAAGGACTTTATATAGGCCCTCTCGCTTATAGTCGAGCTTCTTTATAAAGCGGAGGGTCTAGATCTAGCGGGTGCTAAGGAATACTATTACGCCGGGCTAATACGCTAGGGCGGGAGTCTACCGGGCGTTATTATAGCGAGCCTAAGTAGCTTAAGCATCCTCGATCGCATCGCGGAGGAAGTTAGAGATACGCTAAAGGTAGGAAGCGAACGCGTTACCGCGGAGGTATTTCTTCCGCTACTAAAGGGTTATACAGGGCGGGGGGGGACTAAAAGGCTTAGTGCTAAGCTTTAGGTAAAAGCTATAGTTAGCGAAGAAAAGGGAAAGGCCGGTAGATTTAAAGACTTAATTATTAATAGTAAATATAGCGAAGGGAAGGAGGTCGACCTAATCGTCTTATTAAAGGTAGGTAATATAATAACGAAGGTAAACTTCTATTTAAGCGTTCGCGATCTTAGTCTAACCGTCGGTCTAAGGGTAGTAGGCGGAGCTAAGGTAAAAGCGGTAACTAAGACGACGATTAAGTTACTATTAAAAAGCCGAAATAAACTAAGTACTATAGTCGCTAATAATAAAGGCTAAGGTACTATAAAAGGACTAAACGTAAGAAATAAACGCGTTAATAACGTCTTTAATAGTTATTAAAGGTATTAGGACGTAATAGCGTATCTTCGTAAGGCGGTCGACGATAATAAGGATATTAGAAAACTTAACGCCGTTATAGCGGTAGATAGGGAGGTCGGTAATAAAATCGACGGATATATCGGTCTATAGGGCGAAGGGAATACTTAAGGGCTAAAGTAGGCCCTAAGGGAAGGAACGAGGGGATTTAGCACGTAGGCATATATAATAATTCTATATAAAGCTAGAAATAGACTTATATATACCGGGCTAGATATAGGACCGGCGGTAGAGGCTAGCGGTCTTCGTATGTCTAAGGTAGCCGGCAAGGGGGGAGGTATAAGCGTAGACGAGGATCTAAAGAATTAAGGCGTCGTTAAGGGGAACGAAGAGCCGGCCTTAGAAATAGAACCGGCCTTAGACCTCGGAGAGAGCGGTCTTAAGGATCGAGCGGAGAGGGGCTTAAAGGGGGTAAGGCTAGCGGGGCTAAAGGGACTAAAGAGCTACGCGAATAGCGGAGATAAGCGGGGAGGAGGAATAAGCCTAGTCGATAAAGTCATCGATCGGCTTAAAGTCGTCGAGGGCGTAGAGGTTAAGGCAGTCGGAATCATATTTATAAATTATATTTATAAACGAATCGGATTCCTTAACGGTATTAAGGGCGGTAGTAGTATTAGCGTAAAGGGAGGCATTAACATTAGACTTAGGGAGGATAACCTAATATCGGTAGTTAATCCTCTCGTCGGCTCGGTCGGTAAGGGAGAGAGGGCGGGAGCTAGGTAAGTGGCTAAAGGCGTCGGGGAGAATAGCTTAAGAGCCGGGCTAAAAGACGATCTTAAAATTAAAACGACTAAGGAATTCGGCCTAGCGGGCCTATCGCTAGTTAAAGAGCTTTATAGTTATAAAATACTAAAGATTCTTATAGTCTAAGGCTATCTTAAACTAAAGCAAGCCTTTAAGCTTAAGGCGCTACTCCTTAAGAGATTTTATAATCTCGAGGAGTTCCTTATCGTAGATCTCGTAATTATACTCTTAAGCGGAGTGTTTTAACGAAAAGAAGGCAACCGAATAGTAAGAACTATCGTCGAGGAGCTATATTAGCATACCTTTAGCGGCTTAGTTAAAAGCATCTATCTAAACTATAGTCTTACGATAGGGGTCGAAGTATATAAGGACTAAGGCGGTAGTAAAAGCGTGCTTAAGGGCTTCGAAGGCGTAAGCGTAGGCGGGAGACTAGATCTAGGGGGTAGAGTTCTTAGTAAGGGCGTTTAAAGGGTTCGTAAGCTTAGAAAAGCCGCGAATAAAACGCCGATAAAAATTAGCAAATCCTAAGAAGCGCCGGAAGTCTTTAATAAAGGAGGGGGTAGGCTAGTCTAAGACCGTATAAACCTTTTTAAGGTCTATACGAATGCCTTTATCTAAGATAATTAGGCCGAGGTACTTAGTCTTAGTAATATAGAAGTTATACTTATCTACGTTAAGCTAAAGGCCGGCGGCGTTAAAGCGCTTAAGAACCGTATTAACGTAGGCCTAATACTCCTCCTACGTCTTTAAGAAGATTAAGACGTCGTTTAAATAGGTAAAGTAAAACTTATTAAGGATACCGTAAAGGGCTATATTAATTAAACTCTAGAAGTAGGATACGGCGGCGGTAAGGCTAAAGGGGGTAATATAATACTTAAAAAGCCTATACCGTATAGCGAATACGGTCTTCTACTTATATCTTTCGGTAATATAAAGGCGATTAAACACCGCGATAACGTCGATCTTAGTAAAAAACTTCGCCTTTCGGATATAGGCGAGGGTGTCGTAGATAAAGGGTAAAGGGAAATAGTTCTTAATTATAGCCTTATTTAGGCCGCGATAGTTAACGTAAAAACGGACGCCCCCGCCCGGCTTATAGGTAAGCATAATAGGGGTAATAGCGGGGGAGGTAAAGCGGCGGATAAAGCCCTTCCCGAGCTGCTCGTTAACGTACGCGCGGACGATCTAGTTCTCGGCTTCGCTAAAGAGATAAGGGCGGGTATAAGGAGGTTATATTCCCTCCTTAAGGTTAATTTAAGTATTAATAATACGGTAAAAGGCGAGCTTATCGGCCTCGCTTTTAAGCTATATATAGATTATATAGTAGAGCTCCTTAAGGACCTTAGTCTAAAGCTCGTTAAACGTATAAAGGACTTTCTCTTACTTCTTAAAGAACTTAGCGATATCGTCGGGGGAGATCTTATTAAGGTAGATCTTATCGAGGTAATCGTCGACGAAGTTATAAAAGCGGGGGTTAAAGCAGGCTTTTATATCCTCGGCGTTTATATATCTAATTAAAACGGCTTAATAAAGGTCCTTAAGGATATCTTAGTCGATAGGTAGCGGAGGCTTAGTAGGCAATAGCTTAGCGGTAAAGGCCTTAATCGAGGTCTAAGAAGTCTAGACTTTAGGTTATTAGTAGAATATTACTATCGTATCGACGTTAAGCATCCGGACGTTAAACGCTAAGTCGTTAAAAAACGAGAAGCGGAAGGGATAAGGTCTAATAGTCTTATAACTTAGTCGCGATATAAGGCGGCGGGAGCTAGCGGTCTTATAGACGGGATAAAAGCAAGGAGGTCGAACGTAGCGGCGAGGGTAAAAGGTAGCCGGGGAGTCGGAGTTATAGCCGGAGTCGGAGTTAGCGTCGTTAACCTAGCGGGAGGAGTCCGGATAAGCGGGTTTACCTACGTTAAGGGCATCCTCGAAAAACGCTAAGAGAGAGGGGCTAAGGGACGTAGGAATAAACTTAAGAATATCGCTAAAGCGGACGGAACGGATAAAGGCCGGAGGATAAGCTAAGGCCGTACGGGCGGGAATAGGGATTATAGCGGTAAAGGGTTCGCCCTCGTCGTTAAAGTCTTCGATAGAGGGGGCGGTAGGGGGTTCGCCCTCGTCGTTAGAGTCTTCGATAGAAAGGGCGGGGGGAAAACGAATTGTATTTATAAATTATATTCCCTCTAAAATAAGGGCGGGGGGAGCTAAGACAGGACGGGCAAGGCGGGCAAAGGTAGCCGAGAGGCCTAGGATAAGATAAGGCTAGTAGTCCGAAAGGCAAGAGGCTAGACAAAAGGGGGACTAGAAGGAAAAGGAGTTACCGCGCTAGCTAATAATAAGGTCGTGCTAGCGTAGCTAAAGGAGGCTAAGAATAACCTTATAGCTAAGCTTCGTAAGAAAGAAGTAGATAGACTTAGTATAAGCGCTAATCTAAAAGACCGAAAAGGCGTAATAGGTAATAGAGCTAGACTTATAGTCGCTACTATCGGCGAGAGAAAGCCGGCGTAGGAATTAGAGCTAGAGGATAGGAAGGGCAAGGCGGTGCGCGGTCTAAGCGTATATAAAGGCGTATCCGGAATAGCCGGAGTCGATTAAAGCATTTATAATAACATCGGCGGATATAAGGGATAAAGGCATAAGCAGAGCATACGGTTATATTCCCGCGGGGAGGTAAAGATCCTCCTTAGTGTCGAACGAAGCTATAAAGTTAGATACTAAGAGCTCTATCGCGCGATAAGGCGAGGGAGCTAGGTATTTCCTAAGGACGGGGAAGAGGCGGGGAGGTCGTCTACTTCGCCCTTAATAAAGCCCTGCTTAATAGCGTAAACCTAGTAGCGGGGGGGAGGGGGTTCGAGCAAGCGCGGGGCAGACGTACCGCTACTATAGCCACGGCCGCGGCTAGAGCCGGAACCGGCGCTAGGACTAGCGCTAGGGTTAGCGCCGGGATTAGCACCGATACCTTTATTAGGGCAGGTCTAGGCGGTATAGGTAGCGGTAGCCGGCTAAGCGTAGTAAAGGCAAAGACGGTTCTTAAACCGCCGTTGCTTTTTAGCGTTAGTAAGCCGGGCCCGGAATGCATCGAGCTGCATTAGGTTACCGATAGGAGACGTAGGTAAGACGGGCGAGGTAGGGCTGGTACGAGTAGGGTTGCGAGGCGGCTAGAGCTAAGAACGGGGCTTAACATACTGCTAGTTATTCTAGAGCGTAGAATATATCTTAGCCTAGGCCGTAAAGTTATTATAGGCCGGGCATTCGACCTATAGAGCGGCGGCGTTAGTAAGTTCGAAAGAGACCTTCGAATAAAGGTAGGCGACGTAAGCGGTGCCGTTAAACGATAAGTCGGCTTAAAGCTAGGTGAACTTCGAATAGAAGTCCGGCTAAGAGATATTCTTTATCGATAAAGCGTTAAAGTCGGCCTCCGACTAAGCGCGGGTAAAATTAGCACTAAAGACTAAGCTAAGGTCGTCGGTAAGGGCTTTAATAGTAGTATTTTTAATATTACCGTCTTCCCTATTTGCTTTCCACTAGGAAATCCCCGGTTCTTCCCTAGATTCTACTATAGAATTCCACGGGCTTCTACAGGCATTTACCCCGTACTTCTATAGGCGTATTTACCTACTTTTCTTCGGTTATATTTCACCGTGATTTTACGGTGATTTTACGGTTATTTATACGGTCTTTACCCGTAAAATCTCTTCCCTTCTATAGTCTTCTACCGTAGAATTCTAATTCTCTTCTACGGCTTATACCGTAGAATTCACTATAGAATTCACTAGTCTTCCACTATACTGCTTACTTATTTGCTAACTATATAGCTTATTTATCGTACGGTATAATCTATTGCTTTTCCTACTAATCCTTCCGTCCGATTATTTACGTTACTTATTTTTCCTTAGGTCTACGCGGCTGATTTCGTCCGAGGATTTTTCCTATCTATAGAGACTAGTTAGCCTCCCTACTAGATAAGAAAAAGAGCTATTATTCTTAGTGATTTACATCCTTTCATAGCTTTTAATCCCTCTATATAGGCTGTTTTAGCCTTAGAGCCTTTCTTCTACTTAATTACTATTATACTAATGTCGAGGACCCGACTACCTAGCGTTTAATAGTTATAAGCCCGGACGAACTTCTCTACGCATAGAGAGTTCTAACGGCTTATATTTTTAGCCTACTAACGCTACGACTTACGGTAGTAAAGCCTTTGCCTTTACATTTAGCGAATTAACTTATAGAGGACTAATATATCTTTAAAGAGCGTTATTAATCTAGCGAATCGACTTACGGAGGATTAGTTAGTACGTTTACCTTATTCTATTAGTATTTTCCCGCACTTAGTTTAAATTCTTACGGTTTATTTATATATATTATATATCTAACTACCCTTCCGGTAATTTTACTATACTTTTACCTACGTTACTATATCTATTATAGCCGATATTACTTTAAAGACCGTTTTAAATAGACTAGCGGACTAAGACCGATAGATTATAACGATCTAAAAATACGCAATCGCTTAAGGGACTTAGGAGAAAATCGATCCTTCTATTACCCTTAAACTTTAGAAACCCTTATTGCCTCTTCCCGTAGAACTAATAGCTAGAATAGTTAACGCGACCGTTACTAATATTACTAATTTATCTATAGAAGAACTTAAGAGGTTTAAGTTTCTCTTTTCTTAGTATCGCACGTTGCTTTAAGCCTATAAAGACTAATAGAAATCTCTTACGTTAATCTAATAGTTTATCGTTTAGAATATCGGGAACTACTACTTAACGATTGCCGACGAATATAAGGTTTCTAAGGAATTAGCTTTACTATAGCAGCGTATAAAGCCGATGTTATAAACGCAATAGAAGACTATTCTTACGTAGTTCTATACTATTTTAAAAGCATTAGACCGGACGGATATTATAATATAGATTTCTAACTAGCAGAAGGTCCTTACCGATTCCCGGCGAATTAAGTTGCCGGAATTAAAAGGTCTTTAGGCTATATAGCTTTTCCTTAAGGCTATTTAGCTAATTTCTAGCCCTTTTACGGAATACTAGATAAATAAGATAAAGGACGATGCCTGCCTAAATAAGCTAGGTTAAGAATAGTCTTTCCCCGACGGATTTAAGATATCCGAACTTTTCGAGCGCTCGTAGGCCTTAAAGGCTACGACTAAAGCGCTAAAGACTAATGCATTTGCGAAGTTCTAAGGCTAGGGAATATAGTCCCTAGCCGCGGAATCTATTAAAAAACCTACGAAAACACCGGCTGCGACGTCCTTAGAAAAGGATAAGACTAAGCTAAAACTTAAACCGTAGTATGCTTATAGAGAGCGTTACTTTTTCTCTAAATACAACTACTTTAATGCTTCCGTTCGACTTCTATTATAGAAACCCGATAAGGACGTCTAAAAGACTATAGACGATTACCTTAAGGTTTTAGCTAATAAGGCTAAAGTTAACGCAGTACTTCTTCGCGACGAGGAGTAGCGGAAGAATAATAAGACCGAGATAAAGACAGTATAAGCTACGGCTACCGCTAATATTCTTATAACCTTTTTACTATTAGTTATTCTATAGACTACTATAGAATACCTATTAAAGGATTCTTTTATTATAGATTTAGGGTCTAATAGACATATTTGCAATAATAAGGAGCGTTTCTATAACTTCTAGCCTTCTTCCGAGTATATACTCGTAGGTAGTAAAAGCACTCTAATTCTCGGGATAAGCACGGTGTTTATACGCATTTCGATAGGCACTTTTTAGCTTAATTAGGTAGTATATATCCTATCTTTTTGTACATCCTTTTATTTACTTCGTCTTTTATATAAGGCGAATCTTTAATAGAACCCGTAGACTAACTAAATCTCTTCTTTAATACGCACTATTTATATAATAGAGCTGATTTATAATTAGTATATTATCGAATATAACCCGTTAATACCTTCCACTACGCTTCTAACTATTCTAATTATTATATCCGTTCCTTCTATAGATTCTACCGTAGAAACCCTAATTATAGCGCCTTTTTCGGCTACTATACCGGATTCTATACTAATAAGTGTAAAGGAACTTTCTCTTTAGCACTAACGACTTAGACATCCGAATAATAAAGCGCTTTCGAAAGCACTCGGAATACTATAGTCGGTGACCTTCGATAAGATAATCTCCTATAAGTCTTATAAACTTACGTAAGCTAAACGAATTATTACCGTAAACCGCCGCTTTCTAAAGCGATATTTCCCTTTTCTAAGGTGTTTTATAATGTTTTTTCTATATATAAGAGTTATAATAATAAGAACGTTATATTTCTTATTAAGGATAACTATATAAAGCTTGTTTTTCTATATACGCTTCTAAACGCCTTTATAGAAGAGCTAATTTTATGCTTTAAGAGCCTAGGTCGGTATATTTCTAGATAGTTCTTACTTTCTATCGGTATAATCTATCGAGATAACGACCGAGCCCTTCGATAGGATTTTTAAGATTTTATTAACTAGTAAGGCATTTATAATAAGCCTACTGCTCTTTATACACCCGCTTAAAACGGTGCTACTAAACGAGCTAAGGGGGTAGTATCTACAAAAGCTCGATCTATAAGGATTAAAGTAAATTTGCCCGAGCATTTATAGATAAAAACGTAGAAAACTATAGCATATTTATATAATCGGATTCTAGCCCGATAGGCAGCTTCCTCTATATTATTTCTATCGAAGTAGATTTCTCCGATAGAGATTCTTTACGACTAATTAAGGGATTACGATTAGAATATACCGGCTTTTCTCCTTCCTTAACTATTACGATTTAATTATCTTCGAGCTTTTAGCTATAAAGCCTACCTACTAACCACTAAGGCCTTAACTAATATATAGAAACGTAATCTTAAGCAAGAACCTTATATAAAGGTTAGTTACTTAGTAAGGTATAATTCTACTAATATCTTTCGTATATAGATCTTATAGCGATAAGAGGTTCATTAAGTTAGTAATATAACGTTTAATAAGACTTAGTTTCTCACTGCGTCTAAGGCATCCGAACCGCTAATATAGGTATTATTACTAGCATTTCTACTATATATTATATAAGAAGAAGAGTAGGATAAGGTAGAATTCTAGTTAACGCTAATAGTATGTTAATATTACTATTGTACTAACTAGGCTAAACAAAAGTAAGATATATCCCGACCGTAGACGTAATATAATAGCTTATGAAATATCGATATACCCCCCTACGTATACGGTAGCCTGCCCGACCGTGCTAAATAAGCCGTAGTGTTAATCGCCGCCGCCGAATGTGCCGTGCCGTGCCGTGCCGAATGCCGTAAGGTGCCTTAGCGCAAATGCGCCGCCGGTGTTAATATATAACCTTCCCGATCGAAGGCGTAAGGTAGCGCGCAGCCGCTAAAAGTGCGACCGGGCCCGAAGTGGCGAATGTGGCGTCTTATGGCGAAAGTGGCGAAAGTGGCGAAAGTGGCGAAAAAATGACGAATTGACGCGGGGTTCGAAAAGAATGTTAACAGCAGTGGAAGTTGCAGCTAGGTCCTAGCAAAATAGACTTCGCTCCCGGGCTTATAACTATTGACATTACTATTATACTAACTAGGCTAAACAAAAGTAAGATATATCCCGACCGTAGACGTAATACAATGGCTTATAAAATGTCGATATAGTACTTCCTAATAAGCATTTTACTTTAGTAGATATTCTAGTAGAAGGCAATCCTTAGCTCTTTACTCTTAACTAAACCTTAGAACCGCCGGAAGACGTTTTTAAGAATATATAGGATTTCTAACCCGATATTTCTACTCTTTTACTAACTATAACCGTAGAACTAATAGACCGACTTAAGGTATAGTTGCCTTAAGCTACTTCTCGGTCTATAGATTACGATAATACTATTCCTATAGATAGTCTATAGACGATAAGGTTTATAGAAGATTTACGCCTTACTTATTTAAACCGTTTTTTAAGTCGATATCCCGCGTTCGCCTACGTTAGGCATCTACCGGCTAATAGTACCGCTTTTACGGCTATATTTACTACTTCTCTTAAACCTAAGAAGATATATAAACGGGATTTACCCGCGCTTCTAAGGTTCTAGTCTAATCTCGAGACTTATCCTTATAGACCTAAGTTTAAAGCCGCTAGAAAGGTTAAATAGGACTCCTTAAAACAGCGGAAGACCTTCTTTTCTTCGCCTACCTTAAGAGCAAACGCGCTAGTGCGTCCTCTTCTATTAATATAGGCATTCGATTATAAGTTTAATAAATACAGCTACCTTAGGAAGTTTAAGTCTCGCCTTTATATATAAGGAGATCTTTAGCCGTTTAGCGGAAAAGAAATATACGCCGCGACGCTTATAGCGTAAAATTTTCGTATTATAATTGCTATTGCCGCTAGGTTTAGCACTAAAACCCGTTTACTTAACGCGGTTAACGCCTTTATAAATGCCGATTTAGATAAAGAAGTATATATCTACTTTTTAGACGGATTTAAGGTATTTAGTTTTATAATTCGGTTAATAAAGGCTTTATATAGACTTCGCTATTCGCCGCTTCTTTAGCAATAGGAATTATCTAGGTCTCTTACCGAACTAGGCCTTGAGTAAAGTACGGAGGATCTTTATATTTTTATATCTACTATAAGTAGCATTATTACTTTCTTCTTTATAGATAATATTATTATCTTTTTCCCTAAGGAGCACCGTAGGGCTACTAACGATTTTATCTATCGCTTTAAGCAGAAGTATATAGTTACTAACCGTAGAGAGCTTACCTATTTTCTTAGGATAAGGATTATCCGGGACTATAAGTAGCGAAAGCTATAGTTATACTAAGACGTTTACTTAGATAAGATTGCTTCTAAGTTTAGTTTAATCCCTGCTTCTACGGTTCTACGGCCTATTTCGACCTTTTGCCCGTTCCTACTTCCCGAAAAGCTAGAGAAACACTAGGGATAGGCTACGGATAACTAAATCTACTACTTTTAGTCTTTAGTCGGTTTTTGCAATTACGCGACTATTTATACCCGGCTTAACGCCGTAAAATCGTCGAATTCTTTAGCGGAGTATATATAAAACCTATCTAGGCTTTATATTAAGCTCGCAGAAAGCTTAGTAACTTACTTATACGAATCGCGTTTCCTTACGATTAAGTTTTTAGATATAAATAAGTAAGAACTCGTTATAGCTTCCGATGCCGCTTACGCTAACGACTTAGACACTCGTTATTCTTCTAAAGGCTATTTTATTAGCCTATTTTATAGTCTAATCGCGTAGAGTACTTAGAAATAATCTATAGTTACTACTTCTTCTACCGAAGCCGAACTTCTTATAGTCTCTTCTACCGTAAAAGAGCTAATTTCTATTCTTCGTTTATTTAACGATATTTCCCTATAGCTAGATATTCTTATTCTTACTATTTAGTATAATAATACCTAGATAATCCGCTTAGTTTCCGCTAAGATTCTAAAGATTTAGACTACTTTAAAGTACGTTAAAATTTATAACTGCTAGGCCCGATAGGAATTCTTACGCAATACTTTTAATATTAAATATATGCCTTTTAATTAGATAGTTATAGATAGATTAACTAAATTACTTCTACGATAACGTTTCTAAACGTTCCTTCGCTAGCTTCGACTTACGGATATTTCTTCTAGGATCTAAGAAAAAGTCGATAATAATTCTAACTAGCCGGAAGTTATTCCCTTCTAGCTAGGGGGGTATATTAATATTACCGTCTTCCCTATTTGCTTTCTACCGGGAAATCCCCGGTTCTTCCTTAGATTCTACTATAGGATTCTATAGGCTTCTATAAGCATTTAACCTATACTTCTACGGGCGTATTTACCTACTTTTCTTCGGTTATATTTCACCGTGATTTTACGGTGATTTTACGGTTATTTATACGGTATTTACCTATAAAATCCCTTCCCTTCTACGGTCTTCTACCGTAGAATTCTAATTCTCTTTTATAGCTTCTACCGTAGAATTTACCGTAGAATTTACTAGTCTTCTACTAGACTACTTATTTATTTGCTAACTATATAGCTTATTTATCGTACGGTACGATCTATTGCTTTTCCTACCGATCCTTCCGTCCGATTATTTACGTTACCTGTTTTTCCTTAGGTCTACGCGGCTGATTTCGTCCGAGGATTTTTCCTATATATAGAGACTAGTTAGCCTCCCTACTAGATAAGAAAAAGAGCTATTATTCTTAGTGATTTACATCCTTTTACAGCTTTTAATCCCTTTATGCAGGCTGTTTTAGCCTTAGAGCCTCTCTTCTACTTAATTGCTATTATACTAATATCGAGGACCCGACTACCTAGCGTTCGATAAGTATACTGCTAATTAGCGAAAGACTTATTATTAAGGACGTCTTAGGGAACGCTAGCGATAATAGAAGCGGCCCGGCTAATAAGCCGGCTAGCCGCGTAGAGAATACGGTCCTATTCCGTAGGGTATAAGGCGGCGTCCTAATAGAGCTTAATAGTAAGGCCGTTGCGCTAGGTCCGGAAAGCCTCCTAACGTTGCTTCTAGGTGCCGGAGTCGCCGGCGAACCTCTCGTGGTCGGCAATAGGGAACGGGTAGGGGTAAGGGCGGGGGCGGGGGTAAGGGCCTAGTCTTAAGCCGCGTTGCGTTCGGTTAAGACGAGGAGAGAGGACGTAGCGCGGTTAAGCTAACGCTAAAGATCGGTAGTATACTCTTAGGCGACGGCTACGTGCTTTTAAGCGACGAGCACTCTTATATCTAACTTAACGTAAGCATTATTAAGGCAAGCGAGGGCCTCGATCTAAAGGGCGCGGAAGTCGTAAGTAGCGTTAGCCTAAATATAGGCGAACGTGCCGAATATAGGCCGTTAGGCCTAAAGAAGGGCGGCGAGGCGGGGGTAGTAGGAAACGTACTTAGTCTAGGGCTTTAGGTCGGTAAGAGCCGGCGGGGTAACCGCCGGGATAGCGGATAGAGGATCGGTCTCTATATAGTCGGTTATCGTAGATTATAGGGCAATAGGATAGGGTAAAGGTAAGGGAAAGGTAAGGAGGGAAATCTATGTAATTCGCGTTAAGACGGCGTATCTATACTAAGAAAATTCTAATAATCGAGGAAAACTTAGTTAAAGGGGTCCGACGAGGAGGCGGACTTACGTCGTAAAGAGGGGAGATTAGAAAAGAAAGGCGTAAGATAGCGAGATTATTAATTAAGGGCAATAGGATAAAATAGTAGATTAAACTATAAGAGAACGAGCTTAAGGGGGGGTATATAATTATTAATAATCTACGAAGGGATATAGCTATAGGCTAGGTCTAAATGTCTATATATACGATATAAAGGTCACGTGGGATAACATATAACATGACCTAACACTATGACAGACAGCTAGGTAGAAGAGATAGATACGCATCCTTTAATATATACGGATCTTTCTTAAACGATCCTATTCTATACACTTAGAGAGGGTTATCCGTGCTAAGAATAAGAATATCTCCGCTTGCTTCGCTTACAAAGATTCCTTCTAAGCTTTTAGTTAATAATCACCGCTTTCGAATAATTAAAGAGTAGCACTAACTATAAGTGCGTTAGTAACGCCGATACGATAATATCGCAAAGACCCTCGCGCCCCTAATATAACTTAGTTAGTTACGATAATACCTATAAACCAGATACTAGCAGCAGCCGCCGCGGCCGCTATAGCTACCCCTACGATAGAGAATCACGCCGCCGTCTCCTTTTATAAAGCCGAAGACATCGACCTACTAATAATATACATCCGTATTTAGAAATGCCTTTATAAATACGTCTACGCAACTCTTTAAGATAAAGAGATTAAGCTAAACAAAGAAAATAAAGATCGCTATTATAATATACGCCTTAAGATAGATATTATACTACGAATACGATATATATTAATAAGGCGACGAGATCCTTCGATACTTTTAAAAATAGTTCGACGGCTAGACCGAAGAGACCTAGAATAAGGTCTATCGTAAATATAAGAAACCGATACGAAATCTTATTCGGTAATATAGAATATACCCTAGCCCGATAAACGGCTCTTTCGCTACGCAATTTATCGCGTTATAGATAATTAAAGACCTACTAGTCTAGCCCGAAGATAACTTTCTTACGGCGTAATTTAATATCTGCATAATAGCGCACGAAAGGATAATTAATACAGCTGCCTAAGGAAGAATAGCTTTATTACTATACCCCGGGTTTATAATAGCGTTAAAGCTAACATCGATAAAGCCGGTCCTAACGCTAAAGCCAGCCTCGCCCTCGCTATTACCCTCGTTAGTTACGGCAGCCTCGCTAACATCGTATTCCTCGAACTCGCTAGCAGCAACAATAGCGGATCCGCCACCGTTAAAACAAGGTCCTACCGTTGCTCCCGTTATTGCCCCCGCCGGCACGGCCCCGGCTTTACAGCTGGCTTCTACTAGCACAACCTAGGTTCCCTTAGGAACGAACCCGAATTCGTCCCTAGCTCCCGTAGGCGTAACTACGATGCCGGCCTTAACTACTGCTCCCGCCGTTACAAGCACGCCTGTTCCGCCGACTATTTAAAGTCCGCGTGTTATTCTAAGCCGGCTTCCTATTCCGAGTCGAACCCCTATTCGGACCCAGCCGCCCAATCTATTAGCTTCGCCCGCCCTAAGCTCTCGCAGTAGATCTTCGGACTTCTCTTTCGACCCTTAAAGCAGCTCGTTAAGCTGCTCTTCTATTAGCTCTCACAGTAGCTCTCTAAGCTGCTCGGAACCTACGAAGCCGCCTATATAGCAGCTTCCTTAATAATAGCGCAGACGGCATACCCTAAAGCTAAGCAGATGCCGCCGCTGTAAATCCTCTTTTAAGTCTCGAAGCGCACTCTTTCGCTACCTTAGCGAAGGATATTACTATATAAAGCGTATATAGACTTCCTTCTAGACCGTTATGCCTTAAGCCCGGCATTAACCTAAGCAGGCTAATTGCTAGCACTATAAATCCTACTCTAACTCCTAAGGCGCACTCTTCCGTTACCTCGCTAAAGGATGTCGCTACTAGAAGCATATATAAGCTTCCTCTTAGCCCGTTAAACAATAAGGCAATAATAGACGCTCTCCTCCTTAAAGCAACTAACAGTCTCCCCTACGACCCTAGCATGCTAAACAGCCACTCTCTCGTTACCGTAGAGAAGGGGACTACTACTAGAAGCTTATATAGGCTTCCTCCTAGCTAGTCACTTAGCAGGCCCCTTCGTCCCGGCAGACGCCTCCCTCGCCTCGATACGTTATTCTTCCGAACTTTAGTAACGCACCCTTCGTTCCGCGTAGCTAGCTCGAGGCAACGGCATAGCAGCTAGCCTCGATAGCTTCCGTAGACTCGCGAGCCTTAAAGAAGAACTCTCGAGGGATTCCCCTGCCCGTTGCTCTGCCCGGCTATTCCGGCCCTTCCTTCGTATATTCTCGTTGCTCGTTGATTTGCCCGACTTCCTAACGCTCCCTTCCTTACTCCCTTCCTTCGCTTATTGCGTCACTCGATCGTTGCTTCGTTGCTCGCTCGTTGCTTTATTGCTCGTTGCTTATTGCTCGCAATACCGCTCTTTTGGTTTAAGTATTGCTAATCGCACGATACTAAATGTCTAATCGCACGACAACCCCGTTTTTTCCTAGCCTAAACCCCGCCATCGCCCGCTACACGATTTGGCCTATATAGCCTAGCGCCGCCGGGAGTCACTCGAAGTCACTAAGAACTTTTTATCGGCATCGCATACGCACACAAAGCTCAACGTTCCTACGCCCGCGATGCGATATACGTGCGACGATTGCGATAATGCGACGATTGCGACGATTGCGACGATTGCGACGATTGCGACGATTGCGACGATTGCGACGATTGCGACGATGTA
This sequence comes from Ophiocordyceps sinensis, assembly GCA_012934285.1. Lineage (NCBI taxonomy): Eukaryota > Fungi > Ascomycota > Sordariomycetes > Hypocreales > Ophiocordycipitaceae > Ophiocordyceps > Ophiocordyceps sinensis. Next base: position 11,653,854 of record JAAVMX010000004.1, read on the forward strand.
TGTATTAAGGCTTAGCGTAGGGACTTCGAGTGACTCCCCGCGGCGCTAGGCTATATAGGCCAAATCGTGTGGCGGGCGATAGCGGGGTTTAGGCTAGGAAAAAACGGGGTTATCGTGCGATTAGACATTTAGTGTCGTGCGATTAGCAATACTCTTTAGTTTAACCCTTAATAGCATTACCGCCTGTTTAACTAGGCCGTAGATCCCTCTTTCCCTCTTTCGTTACGTTCGATACGTTCGATTAGGTTACGTTCCTTTATTTCGACCTTACCGGGTTATTATTATTTATAGCCTTTTAAAGAAGAACTACTAGTATAGGAATAAATGATAAAGGATACGTAAGGTGCTATTACGGATACGTAATCTACGTAATTACGTGCACGCAATAAGACTATATCTCTGCGATGCCTTTCCCTCTCTAGCTATTAAGATAGAATACATACACCCCTTCAGTTAACCCTAATAGTAGAGCCTAACTAATAGTAATAATAATAAGTATTACTATTTATACTAAGTGTTTTCTCTATTTACACTAAGTTAATATTAAGTAGACCTAATTCTTCTACGCCTACCTTCTACGCCTACCCTACTTAACCTAATTTATATATAGTAATATAGCAACGGCGGGGCCTACGTAAAGTAAAGAGTCTAAGCGGGCGCTTAGTTTATATAAAGAATATGTATTAATTCGCCCTTATAACCTATCTTAATTTATAGCCTTAGTATCGCATCCGCCTGTAAGGGCACGCGGCACTAGGCATAGGAAAAGGGCTTAAATTAAAGGGTAAAAAGTCTATTAATCTATATGTATATTCTATAAGGGCTTAGTATTCCTCGAGCCTGCTTTAATAGGCGTAGTAGCGGATACTATATCGACTACGTATACTAGGCCTTATCTACCGCGTTATCTTAGCTCTATTCTAAATACGGGAGCTTTATTCCGATATAATATACCCCTTAGCGTTAATTAATTCGTTGATTTACGCTGCATAAAGCTATCGCGAATGCTAGATATAAGCGGGTAGGGGTCCTGCTTAGTTATAGTAATAAGAAGAAAAGAGGTGGCGAAGCCGTCGTAGCGACGCGATAAAGAGCAAGGAAAGTAGGAGCGACGAAGCCATCGTGGCGACGAAGCCGGCGTGACTAAAAGCCGTGACTAAAAGCAAGGAAAGAAGGGGCGACGAAGCCGTCGTAGCGACGAAGCCGAGAATAAAAGGGCCGACGAGGCCATCGTAGCGACGAGGCCGAAAGGGGGCTAACGAAGCCGGCGTGGCGACGAGGTCGGGAGCAAGGCGACGAAGCCGTCGTGGCGACGCAGCCGTCGTGGCGACGCAGCCGTCGTGGCGACGCTGCCGTCGTAGCGACGATGCCGAAACAAAAGAATAAGGCAACGTCGTGGCGACGAAGCCGGGAATAAGGCGACGAAGCCGTCGTAGCGACAAAGCCGGGAACCGGGCGACGAAGCCGTCGTAGCGACGAAGCCGGGAATAGCCGACGAACCCGGGAATAAAAGGGCCGACGAGGCTATCGTAGCGACGAGGCCGAAAGGAGGCTAACGAAGCCGAATAGGAAAGGGGCAAAGATAATACTAAGTAGCGAGACTCGCCTCGTAGCGTATTACGATCCGTAGTAGCCTCTCTCTCGTAGGCGTACGGCATCGTGTATTATTTACGGATCCGGTAGGCCCGCCCGAGGGCTAGCTAGACCCGTCTTTAAGGCTCGCGGCATTACGTATCTTTCTATAAGAGCTATACTATTGTAACTAAGATCCTTCGGTCGACGTATAGCTATAGGATTTATATGCCTATCTCCTCTATATATTTAAGCGACTGCCGGGTCGTAAGCTAGGTCTCTTAATAAGAGGGGGTATAGTAGTTTTAAAGTAGTAAGGAAAGATCGCCCGAGCTAGGGCTACGGCTATGCCCCTAGCTCTTAAGGCTTTAGGACGAGGGAGGGATATATATATCCTCGTCTAATATCTAACGATAACCTTATTACGGCTACGAACTCTAGGACCCCGTTAGGTCTAGTATTTATACTAAGCTCGGTATAGTCTATAGACCCTAGAGCCTTATTAGGATAGGCGTCTATTCCCGGGTAAGGCAATAGGTCTCGCGGTTAAGGGGTTAGAGTCACGAGGGGTTTAGTAGTGCCCTCGTTTGCTCCGATGTAAGAAGTCCTTAAGGGCAAGGGCAAGGCGGTCGGTCTAGTCTTTCTTTGCCCTACCCTCTACCCCTAAGTTCGAACAGCGGTTAATTTAATTCCCGGAATATTCGTATATTAGCTACTCTATAGGAAAAGAAAATTCAATGCTAATTAAGGCGAAGGTAGCGATAGTGCCGCGCGGCGAGAGTAGCCGAGGCGGCGGCTTATAAAGCTAGGACGAAGAAGGCGAGGCGACGAAGCCGACGTAGCGACGAAGCCGATGTAGCGATAATGCCGTACGGCGTGTAGCCGAGGCGGCAGTAAAGCTAGGACGAATAAAGGTGGCGACGAAGCCGTCGTGGCGACGAAGCTAGGCGGCGATGGTGCCGTACGGCGGGCGTGGCCGTGTCGGTCAGCAAAGCCGAAAGAGAAGAAGGGCGCGAGGCGACGAAGCCAACGTGGCGACGAGGCCCGCGGAATGCGGCGATAGTGCCGTACGGCGCGAGCAGCCGAGGCGGCAGCAAAGCCAACAGAATAAAGGAGGGCGACGAAGCCGGGCGGCGATAGTGCCGTACGGCGGGCGTAGCCGTATCGGTTAGCAAAGCCGAAGCAGAAAGAGAACGACGAAGCCGTCGTAGCAACGAAGCTCGAATATAGCGATAATGCCGGACGGCACGAAGCCGAGGGCAGCAGTATTAAAGCCAGGCAGTAGAAGATGCAAGCGGCGATAGTGCCGTGCAGTAGGATTGGCCGAGACGGTCTGTAAAGCCGATGCGAAGGAGGGTGCGAAGGCGTAAGGAAGGGCGCGAGGCAGGGCGCGAGGCATGGCGCGGGGCGACGAAGCCGACGTAGCGACGAAGCCGACGTAGCGACGAAGCCGGGCGGCGATAGGTGCCGTACGGCGGGAGCAGCCGAGGCGGCGGCAGTAAAGCCGAGACGAAGAAGGCGACGAAGCCGTCGTGGCGACGAAGCCGGGCGGCGATGGTGCCGTACGGCGGGCGTGGCCGTATCGGTTAGCAAAGCCGAAGCAAAGGAGGAGGGCGACAAAGCCGTCGTAGCAACGAAGCCCGGGAATACGGCGATAGTGCCGTACGGCGGGAGCAGCCGAGTCGGCAGTAATGCTAAGAAAGAAGGAAAGCGACAAAGCCGTCGTAGCGACGAAGCCGAATATAGCGATAATGCCGTACGGCACGAAGCCGAGGGCAGTAGTATTAAAGCTAGAATAAAAGAGGAGGGCGACGAAGCTATCGTAGCAATAAAGCCTAAGAAGACGGCGATAGTACCGTACGGCGGGAGCAGCCGAGACGGCAGTAATAAAGTCGGGATAAGATAAAGGCGATAAAGCCGTTATAGCAACGAAGCCCGAATGTAGCGATAATGCCGTACGGCGTATAGCCGAAGCGGCGGCAATAAAGCCGAGACGAAGGAGGCGTAAGTAGCGATAGTGCCGTGCGGCGGGCGTAGCCGAAGCGGTTAGTAAAGCCGATGCAAAGGAAGGGGGGCGACGAAGCCGTAGTAGTAACGAAGCCTAATATAGCGATAATACCGTACGGCATAAAGCCGAGGGCAGTAGTATTAAAGCTAGGAGAGTAAAGGAGGGCGACGAAGTCGTTACAGCAATAAAGCTAGGAAGAGAGCAGCATCTAGGCTAGGCTAAAGGAGCGTTTAGCAACCCTAAGGGAGCGTATGCGTATAACGCCTCGGGCGCGGAGGGAAAAAGGGAGATTAGCCTAGCACCGCGGTCGCCTTCTTACGGGACGTAATACTTCTTACGTTAGTCGTATTAGGTAGCAATTTACGTAGGACGTATACCGGGCTTATAACTATCGCATCCGCCCGTAGGGGCACGCGGCACTAGGCATAGGAAAAGGGCTTAAATTAAGGGGTGAAAAGTCTATTAATCTATATGTGTATTCTATAAGGGCTTAGTATCCCTCGAGCCTGCTTAAATAGGCGTAGTAGCGGACACTATATCGACTACGTATACTAGGCCCTATCTACCGTATTATCCTAGCTCCGTTCCGAATATAAGAGCTTTATTCTAATGCGACACTTAGGCTATATAGCCTTAAGCTATATAGTAGGAACGTAATTAAAGTCTTTTCCCTTAGGGTAAGCTTATAGGCAGGCTTATAGGCAGGCTTATAGGCAGGCCTATAGGCAGGCTCGTCGGCTTTATCAGTAGCTTTATAGGTAGCTTTATAGGCAGCCTCCCTTAAGGGAGCCCTTAAGGGCTACTTCGTAGGTAGGCTCGATAGTAGGCTCGTCGGTAGCTCGTCGGTAGCTTTATCGGCAGGCTCGTCGGCAGCTTCGTCGGCAGCTTCGTCGGCAGCTTCCCTTAAGCGCTCTTTTAAGGGCTACTTTGTAGGCAGGCTCGTCGGTAGCTCGTCGGCAGCTTCGTCGGCAGGCTTGTCGGCAGCTTCGTCGGCAGGCTCGTCGGCAGCTTCGTTAGTAGGCTCGTCGGCTGCTTCGTAAGCAGGCTCGTCGGCAGCTTCGTCGGCAGCTTCGTCGGCAGCTTCGTTAGCAGCTTCGTCGGCAGCTTCGTCGGCAGCTTTGTTAGCAGCTTCGTCGGCAGCCTCGTCGGCAGCCTCGTCGGCAGCCTCCCTTAAGGGCTCCCTTAAGGGCTACTTTATCGGCTGTTTTATAGGCAGCTTTATAAGCAGCTTCGTCGGCTGCTTCGTAGGCAGCTTCGTCGGCAGCCTTATAAGACTCTTTGCTTTACGCGGGCCCCGCCGTTACTATATTATTATATATAAATTAGGTTAGGCGGGGTAGGCGTAGAGGGTAAGCGCAAAAAGATTTTAGGTCTACTTAGTGAATAATATGTGTTATGCGTGCTTCCCCTCTTTTTATAAGGGGACCGCTTTTAAGGGATATTCTCCCCTGGTCACGTGATGGTCATGCTGACCTAATCTGGTGACCTCCATCATGTGGTCTGACACAAGTCTGCAGGGCTGCCAGCCTTACCAGCACGATGAGGCGCCCGGTCTCGCGCGGCTCCCCCTATCATCAGTCCCGTGAAATCACAGGTCAGCATTTGAGTTCACCTCGAGTCGCGGACGAGCACGAGGACATACCCCTACTTCTCACGTCAACTCGGAGTGCTTCGTCTCTCTTCATCGGCTCCCACACGCACACTTGAGGCTCGATAGAAGAAGCTGCCTCGACTGAAGCCTCGAATCCCATTCACCATGGCTTCCCGGGCCGCCGTTCTGTTTCTCGTGGGCATGATGCTGCTCACCGGCGCCTGCAACACGCTGTTGACGAAATACCAGGCAAGTTTGCTGAGATGACTCTCCTCTCGACACGAAGCAGTAGGCTAACCGTCGTCAGGATAACCAATGCGTCCGGCACTGCGAGCGAGACGACGTCAAACGGCCCGTCCTTTTCGAACAACCAGTGCTCCAAACGGCCCAGATGTTCGTCGGCGAAATGGGCTGCTGGCTCGTAGTCGGGCTTTTGTCCCTCTATCGCTGGCTCGTCGCTCGACTGTCGCCCACGGTGCGTGGGTACCAAGCCATAAACACCGCGGGTGGGGCGGATCCACCTGTCGACGGCCGTACGAAGCCCGATGCCAATGACCGTTCGGTTCTTCGGGGCATGCGAGTTATGCTGCTTGCACTTCCCGCAATCTGCGACATTTGCGGCACCACTCTCATGAACGCCGGATTGCTTCTCGTGGCGGCATCCATCTACCAAATGACGCGGGGCGCGCTCGTCCTGTTTGTCGGCCTCTTCAGCGTCGTTTTCCTGCACAGGCACCTCCGCCTGTTCCAATGGCTTTCCTTGGCTGGCGTCGTCCTGGGCGTGGCAGTTGTGGGCCTGGCTGGGGCGATTTGGCCGGACGAGAAGAAGGCACCACAGCCTGGCATCGAGACTTCCCACGCTGCCATGTCCGACGCCGGGCGGGCCATTGTCGGAGTCTTACTAATTGCCGGAGCGCAAATATTCACAGCCACTCAGTTCGTTCTTGAGGAGTGGATGCTGGAGAACTCGTCCATTGAGCCAGTCGAGGTCGTTGGCTGGGAAGGCGTTTTTGGTTTCTTCGTCACTCTCCTCGTCATGGTGGTCATGCATGTGGCCGTCGGTCGAACCGACACCGGCCGCCATGGATATTTTGACATGGAAGAGGGCTGGCGCCAAATGATGCAGGAGCGCATCTGGACGTCGAGTGTTCTCATCATGATAAGCATCGGGTAAGAAGGCAACCCGGCCTTCCTTTGGTGGCATTCTACTGACTGCTCTGCGCGCTCTCTTAAGCGGCTTCAATTACTTTGGGTTGTCGGTAACACGTAGTGTCAGTGCGACCTCGAGGTCGACTATCGATACGTGCAGGACCTTATTCATCTGGATTGTGTCTCTACGTCTCGGCTGGGAGTCTTTCAAAGTGTTGCAGATTGTTGGCTTTGCCCTACTGGTCTACTCAACATTTGTCTTCAACGGTATTGTGCGGCCGCCTCTGAGCAGCCTACGACATGACGAGGAGGTGGAGGAGCTGCTTCCGGAGCCGATTGAGCATCAGTAGAGGCGTTGAGACTCACACCCGTCACGTGACGTTGTTTGGTTTGACTTTGGCTAGCTACCAGCCAGTCGACAGGTGGACATGGCTGTGGTTTTTCCACTGGGATGGTCGTTGAACAACGCGATGATTGCCGGGTACAACGTTTGCCGCGTTCATGACGTTAAAGCAGCTCCCCTTCTCTTTTCCGCTATGGTACCCCAATGACAGGGAATAACACGAAAAGGCCGTGCCTGCAAGCCGAATTGCGCTTCACAACGCCCTCGTCCCCCAAAAAATGCTATACGCCAAAAAGAGTCCAGTCTTCATCGCCGCCCCCCAACACGACCCTTACGAGCCCTCGGGGCTCGTAAGTCAGAGTAGACGCCATGGACTGTTGCCCTGCCACGCTGCCCTGTCCGGTGCGGGTCATGCGACGTTGCAAAGAAGCTCGGCTTCAAGGATGAACTTGCCCTCCTTATACTTTTCCGAGTTCTCGTAGGCCTTGTCGTACTTCCAGCCGACCGTCTCCTTGCACTGGCGGCAAGTGATGTCGCGGACGACGTGGCGGCCAGTAGTCATGTTGCGCTCGTTGGGCTCGCCGGCAGCGATGTTGACGACGTTGTGGAAGAGGTATGCTTTGCCGTGCTGGCCGCGGAAGTTCTGCCCCTGGCCGTTAGAAAGGCTGTCTGGGATCAGGGAGCGCCGGGTGCGCGAAGGCAAGAGCAAGAAGAAAGAAACGAGGAAACAAGGAGAAGGCCGTCTTGGCGCACTCTACTTATGATGTCCTCGTGATTGGCCAGGTGGGTCTTGCACGTCTTGCAGCCGTAGATCTTGTTGCTGTTGAGGTACGTGTTATATGCGAGTCCCATGATGGGCGGCGGGAGGCAGGGCTGTAGTTGCCGTGCAGTTTCAAGCGATCAAGAGAAGCGTATGCGTTTCGTATCGACGCGGTTGACAAGCTACGGCTGCCAGGACGAGCTCTAATGAAGTAGACGTTGGCGGCGAACGCCCCCCCCTCCCCTAATGGCGTGACGCAAGCGCCGCTTTGCGACGGAGGCGCCCTTCCCTCGTCGGTCGACGTAGACCCCCTCTATTCGTGTCAGATCACATGATGGAGGTCACAAAGATTAGGTCAGCATGACCGCCACGTGACGTGAGGGAAATATCCCTTAAAAGCGGCCCCCTTATGAAAAGAGGGGAAGCACGCACAACACGCATCATCACATATCACATCCATCAATACAAACATCTTTGCTGTGCAACCCATCCAGACCTATCATAACGCCTATTTGGTCCGAGCCGCAGATCTACGATCTAACAATTCGTCCTATGTGCCCACCCTATATACAAGGTTGTTAGATCTTCGATCTGCGGCCTACTAAATAAGGATGCGAGAGATATGTGTTATAGCGGCCGTAAGGGCGCTACAGCGGCTGTAAGGCCGCTGAAAGCAGTATATTTGTGTATGTGATAATAATGCTTATTATGCCCGAAAAGGGGCTGCCTTAAGACCTTATTTAAGGGGTCTCTTAGCCTAATTTCCCGTCCGTAATCCCGCACGTAATCCTATATATAATCCCTTTACCCGTAGATCTAATACACCCCTTTAGCTTCGATCGTAATATAAGGGAAGCTAGACTAAAGAGCTTAAATAGCTTAAATCCGGGGTCTTTGCTAATATTTAATTAATATATTAATTAGGGCGGATTATCGTATTCTTCCGGTCCTCCTTACAACCGACTATAGTAGTAATTATAACTTAGCATTTTATGCCTTTACGCTACCGTATGCGCTTTTAGCGGTAATAATACGCCTTATTCCTTTTATTCCTCCTATATAATATTAGTCGATCGCTTCGGAAGGTTCGTATAGTTTATTAAAGTATATAGGCGGACGAGGGCTTCGTATAGCCGAGGCTAGTTTTCCTAAAGGCTTGTGTATATAGCCGAGGGTTGTATTCCCGAGGGCTTATATATATAGCCGAGGGTTATATATAGCCGAGGGCTTCGTATTGCTAAGGGCTTATATATAGTCGAGGCTCGTATAGCCGAGGCTTATATTGCCGTAGGCTCGTATAGCCGAGGGCTTAAATAAAGTCGAGGCTTATATTAAGTACGGACGAGGGAGTCTTCCGTCGCCGCGAGAGCTACTTACTACGATAAGGGACTCTACCGCTCGCTGCGAGAGCTATTTGCTTAAGTAAGTAAGTATATATAAGGGAGAGGGACTCTACCGCTTATTGCGATAAAGGACTCTACCGCTCGCTACGACGAGGGACTCTGCCTCTCGCCGTAAGAGCTGCTTGCTTAAATAAGTATATGTAACGAGGGAGTCTTCCGCTCGCCGTAGGTGTTTGTTTTCGCTTACTACGATAAAGGACTCTACCGCTTACCGCGAGAGCTGCTTGCTTAAATAAGTATATATAACGAGGGAGTTTTCCGCTCGCTGCGTTATTTTTATTTAAGTATATTTACTATAATAAGGAAGTCTTCCGTCGCCGTAAGAGCTATTTACTACGACGAGGGACTCTACCGCTTGCCGCGAGAGCTATTTAGTATAATAAAGGACTCTACCGCTCGCCGTAAGAGTTTATTTTCGCTTAAATTAAGTATTCATAACGAAGGAAAGGGACTTTTCCTTCTTTCCGCCGCCGGGAGCTATTAGCTTATTAAGAACTATTAGCTTATATATTAGATAAGTACGTAGACGAAAGAGTCTTCCTTTCTACCGCCGCGAAATATATATCTATACTACTACGATAAGAGACTTTACCGCTCGCCGTAATATATATATTTTTGCTATAACGATAAAAGAGTCTTTTTCTTTTCTTCCTACCGCCGTAAGCGTTTACTACGACGACGAAAGAGTCTTTTTTTCTTCCGCCGCTGCGATTACTATATGCTACGATAAAAGAGTCTTCCTCCCGCCGTCGTGAATGTTTACCGTAACTATATTTACCGCGACGACGAAAGAGTCTTCTCTTGTCTTCCTACCGCCGCGAGCGCTTATCGTAACGACGAAAGAGTCTTCTTCTCTTCCCGCCGCCGCGACTGCTTCTACTACTTCGATAAGAGACTTTACCGCTCGCCGCGACGAGGGACTTTGCCGCTTGCCGCGACGAGGGACTCTTTCTTTCTCTCGCCGCGATGTGTGTGCTACGACGAGAGAGTGTTCCTCCCGCCGCCGGGATGTATTATTGCTACGACGACGAAAGAGTCTTCTTCTCTTCCCGCCGCCGCGAGCTGTTAGCTTGTGTGAGTGTACGCGACGAGGGAGTCTTCCTCCCGCCGCCGCGATGTGTTGTATTGCTGCGACGACGAAAGAGTCTTCTTCTCCTCCCGCCGCCGCGAGCGCTTGCCGTAACGACGAGAGAGTCTTCTTCTCTTCCCTTCCGCCGCCGCGAGCTATTGGCTTATAAGCTAATAGCTTATGTCTTGTCTAAGTATACGGACGAGGGGTCTCCCGCTTGCCGCGTATGGCTTATATAGTCTTATTGAATAATGCCACGGAGGGGTTAACTCCTAATTGTATGGACTTTTTATGCCGCGGAGGGGTTTGCTCCTAATCGTACGGACTAATGCTACGGAGGGGTTTGCTCCTTAATATAGACTTATTTAATGCTACGGAGGTGTTTGCTCCTTAATATAGACTTATTAATGCCACGGAGGGGTTTGCTCCTTAATGTAGACTTATGTTAGCTTAGCTAGCTAACGAGGGAATTACCCTCTCGCCTCTGCTAGTAGTAGGATGTTTGGCTAGCTAACGAGGGAATCACCCTCTCGCCTCTGCTAGTAGCAGTAGGATGTGTTTTTAGCTAGGGAATTACCCCTTTTCGCCTTTGCTAAAAGCAGGATATGTGTTTAGCTAGCTAACGAGGGAATTACCCTCTCGCCTCTGCTAGTAGTAGGATGTTGTTCTTACTAGTACCGCGAGGTTTACGGGCTTTTTCAATGTATTAGTGCCGCGAGTCTTACAGGCTTTTTCGATGTATTAGTGCTGCGAGGTTTACGGGCTTTGTTTAATGTATTAGTGCCGCGTGTTGCGGGCTTTCTTTTAATGTATAAGTGCCGCGAGGTTGTCTCTCGCGGGCTTATTTCGATATAGTGCCGCGAGGATAGTTCTCGCGGGCTTTACTCGATGTATACCGCGTGGTTGCGGGCATAATTCGATGTAGTGCCGCGAGGTAGTTCTCGCGGGCTTAGTTTAATATAGTGCCGCGAGGATAGTTCTCGCGGGCTTTATTTAATAATAATGCCCTATGTTACGGGCTTTCTTTTAATGTATAAGTGCCGCGAGGTAGTCTCTCGCGGGCTTGTTTCGATACGAGAGGAATCTAGGAATCTAGTCCTTTTACCGAGTATAATTAGCTAGGCTTATCTCGTGGGATTAAAGGGGGCCTAATGGTTAAATAGTAGCTTCTCTTAGTAGCTTTAACTAGAAGACTAAGACTCTTAATTATTAGATCTTCGATCTACGGCCTACTAAATAAGGATGCGAGAGATATATATTATAGCGGCCGTAAGGGCGCTGCAGCGGCTGTAAGGCCGCTAAAAGCAGTATATTTGTGTATGTAATAATAATGCTTATTATGCCCGAAAAGGGGCTGCCTTAAGACCTTATTTAAGGGGTCTCTTAGTGTTAGTTAGTTAAATAAACAAAGGGGGTTGCAAACTAGTTGGAATTAGTCTATAATATCTATTAACTAAGGGGCGACGAACAGCCCCTTTATATAGGCTACAAACGCGTACATTAATAGGGCCCGAAGCCGGACTTTTGCGAGCCCTTGCTTACGACGTCGGGGCTATGCCTGTAAGGGCGATTAAGTCAATAACTTAATTATCGCAAGGGCGGCCGAGTCAGTAACGCTATCACCGGGGTCCCTGATGCATACGATCGATGCATCGTATAGTTAATAGCGCATCCGTTTAAGCGTTGCCTACACGTGATCTATTTAATCACGTAGATTGCAATCGTGCCTAAAGAACGGATATCCCTTATTCCTATACTAGCAACTTTTCTTTATAGTTGCTATATAGCAAGCCTATAATCTAAACAAGGGGAGACAGAAAGAACGATATATTAAGTAGAAGGCCTAATAAATACATTTAATAAATACAAATGAAAAGGGGGTAGAACAAAGGGAACACCGTTAGTCTCTATAGGCGAAGGACGAAGGCTTCTATCCTAATTAAGAGGCTGTTTATATTAACAAGGCGTTTAAGGGCCTTATTTAGCGATGCCTTTATTATAGCGTCGGCAGGGTTATCTTCCCCGTAGATCTACCTAATCTCCTTAATCTCTTATCGCTTATATAACTAACGCAACGCTATAATATTAATTATTAGGCGTTTCTCCTTCGTAGTGCTAAGCTTAATAAGGCATTCGTAGAGGGAGTATAAGTTAGTGTATATAATAAGAGGGATTAGTAGGAGCTAAAGCCGTTCCGTAACTATACGGAGGGTCGTAATAAAGGAGATGCTAAAGTCTATACCGTTAACTATACCGTAGATCTCGCTCGCAAAAACGCTGCGGGTTACTCGCTTATACTTCATCGAGCTCTAATAGATAATATTGCTATTAACCCAAAAGTGCGTATCCGTACGCTCGGTCTTATTAACGAGCGTAATAACGAAGCCTAACTAAGACGAAAGTTCTCGGTTATTTGCGAATAAGCTATCTATAAACACTACGAGCTTAGCGGTCTCGAGATTAATTAGTCGGTACGTAAGTCTACGTTATTAATAGTCGATCTACTACTAAAGGCGCTTATTAAGGATATTATAATCCTTCTCTTCGGGGGCTTAGACCTAGGCTGCTACGGAGATATTAAATAAGGCCTCGGGCTAATAGATAGAGGCGACGTACGTAGCACGAGCGCGTTACTCGAGGTACTATTAGGCTTTATCACAAGCCCGTAAGTCGACCACCTCGATCCTTAAGGCCTATCCCTTCTGCTATAGGAGTAGAACGTCGTCTTATAGCGTTAGTTTTGCTCTATTAAAGTCTATAGCATTCCCTAAGGTTATCTAAGCCTTAGGCTTAGCGCGAAATTAAGCTATCTTAAGCTCTTTTTCTTCTTAGGCCGAAAAGGTGGCTAAACCGAGCATTAGGGTATTATCGGTCTATATTCCGACGAGGCTAAAGTCGTCGGGACCCTAATTCGTAATTAGAAGGCACGAGTTATAGGTATAGGGAGCTATATTAAGGCTCTTAACATAATGCTTATAGTAGGTTTTCTACTAATATACACCGGCTTTTATAAGACCGTATAATAGTCTAATAACTCTTATAATTATGCCATCTAGGTACTTGCCCTAAAGCTCTATCGGAAGAGCCGCTAATACTATACGATTAAGCTCTATTTAAGATTAGGGATAGGCTTATGTGATATCGCGTAGAGATAAGCTTATGCCTCGGCGAAGTAAGGCGGGGGCAAGGGCTAGGATTAAGCGCTAGCTAACACGTTAGATAGTAGGGGAATAAGTTAGAAGCGAGCTTTTCTCTATATCGCTATAGCCTTAGATCACTAGACGTGACTTTTCGTATAGTTTAACGTTACGACCCTTTACTTCCCGGACTATTCGGGATCTAAATAGACGGTATTATCTATAAATAGATTCGTCGTACTATTCGAAGCTAAACACTCCGCGGGCCACGAGATCGTTAATCTCTCGTTAGTCGGATTCTTTAAAAGGGGCGCCGGGTGTAGTAATAACGCCGTTATTGCGTAACTTAGTCGAAAGTCGTAGTATATCTTCTTCCTTCTTAACTAGGAATTAATTATAGAAGGTTATAGTCTTTAGCTTATTCCTTAAGCCCGGGGGACGTCCGCGTTTGCGGGGCTACGGCGGAGCCGGTAGTGCTTATACCGGAGAGGGGGAAGGGTCTAGCTCGGGAATTTTGTCTAGAGCAGAGGAATCGACCTTAAAGAGGGTGTCTATATTATTAAGGGCAGGGGGATCCGGGGTATCGTCCTTACTATAGCAGTACGGCTATATAAGGGTAGACCGGAAGACTATAGGGCCGTTAACGGTCTCGATAGTAACGTCGTAGCCGTTAATAGAGGTAATCTTATATAGACCTTACTATCCTCGCTTCTCTCTTTAGACGCGGACTTTACTCTATAGCGGTAGTAATAGAGTGTTAAGGGTTAAAGGGCCGTTTCGAGCTTATAGTCTATCCTTAACTTATCGTACGGCGGAGAGCTGCCGTAAGGCTTTTATAGCCTTCTAGATGGTTACGGCTCTCTATACCGTAGTAGCCGAAGGAGGGGAGTCCTAAGTCATCCGTAGGTACGCTCTAAAGACGAGGAGCGTAGGGATAAGGCCGTTTAGTCCTACTATATTATTTACGGCTTTAATAGCTATTTACAGGACGGATTTAAGGGCCGTTGTTCTACCGATCTCGGCGTATATTATTTTAAACACACGACGGAGCGGGCTATAATACCTTTTAACTTTGCCTATAGACTAATATGCCTTAACGGGGATTTAGGTATATATGATACCTATAATACGAGCTTCGTTGCGAAACTCGGTTAAGGCGAAGTTAGTGCCCGCGTTATGCCGGATAAAGTTAGGGGGGCCGAGGTATGTATCGATCTATAGTGCCCTAAGTGTCTCCTATATATCCTTAGCCGATATAGACGGGAGGAATCGCGCTCTTTGGAAAGATATCGCTATATCGACCGCGTATAGCACCGGGCGGGTGCTACTACCGAGCTCTAGGTATATTATATCGACGACGACCTCGAAATGAAATTCTTAGTTATCCTTTAGTATAAACCTAAACCTCCGGGGGGCCGGTGCGTAGAGCTAGCAGTAATAGCAGAATTTTAAGATATCCTCGAGTGTTTCTACTAAAATATCGTTATATCCTGCTTATTTTAATAGGTAATAAAGTCTATTAACGGCCGGGTAGCTAAAACGGCGGTAGAGCGTACGTATCTCGGCTTTAGTTAAGAAGGCGACTGCGTTCTCTTCCTTACTAAAGAAGAACTATAGATATCCCTATTTACGAACAACGGGGACGCTAACACCGGGACCGATAATCGTATCGGTAGTATTATTAAAGTATACGCCTAAGCGATCTATATTAGCTAGGCAGAGGAGGAAGGGGGTCGTCGTTCCTAGCACGTAGAACATAATACGGCTAATTAAGGTCTTAAGGGCAACGGAGCTAAGGGAACGCACGTCTTCGCCGCTGCCGAATTTAATATAGGCCTAGCCGGCGGTAGACTCGTTAAGCACGACGGAGGGGTCTTCTCGTTGTAGGGCGAGATATTAGTCCTAACCTACTATAGAGACTATAGCTGCTCCGGTACCTACGAGGATGCCGTAAAAACGGTCCTTTAAGTAACGGTCGAAGACAAATTACGTAGCTAGGACGCTTAACTAGTCTATCCTTTATGCGTCTTCGCCTATAATTAAATAGTTAAAGGACTGCTAATATAGGATTTACGAGGCTTGCTACTTAGTTAGTTCTTCGTCGTTCCTAGCCTTATCGTCACGCTACTCGATAGCGGCCTATAGAGTCTCGTTACCTTTATATTCGGTGAGATAGGCCTTAAATCCTATACTAGGGTTGCTGGTTAGCAGGCATTAAGCGTAGTATTAAGCCTTAGACCTAGCTCGTTCCTATAGGGTATGCTTTATCGACTAGCAGCCTTCCTTCTAATAAATAAAGCACTTCCTTAACTATTAGCGGTTGCTAAAGCTACTGCCTCCGCTATAGGGGCTACGGTAGCCTTATCCGCTGCTCCCGCTAAATCTACGGCCGTTACCGCGGTTATTAGTTTATCTACGGTCGGTATAGAATACGCTTAATAAATTATATTTATTATTTGTATTTATTACCTTATTACGATGTTACACGAATGTGCCGGACGTATTATTCTCGGCCTATATCGATAGATAGGTCTCTAGGGAGGAGCGCAGCGCGGAGAATAGCTTTTCCGTAGTCTTAGGGGGGTTGTATAGCGTATAGCTAAATTCCGGGACGTTTCGGCATACGTTAAGCAATATAGTGCGAAGGGGGAGGTCTCTAGCGAACTTAAATCCTAAGGCGCGTTAACATCGTTATAGCTTATTAAAAAGGGTCTATAGGACTTCTTATTAAGTCTTATTTAAATGCTTAACTTATAGCTTTTTAAAAGTTATAGTGCTTTAATCTACCTAATAGTGCTAATAGTTTACTTCGGTATTAAAGTAAGCCTTTAGTAGGTCGTAGGCTTGCCTAAATATGCTATCTTACTCTATATATTAGATATAGTAGTCTTAGGCTCGGCCGGTAAGGATCTAGGGAAAGAGGGCATAGAAATAGCTAGCCCGGGCCTTAACTATATAACAAACGTTAGTAAAGATATAGACTTTATTATTAAGAATATTATAGGGCTCTCCTATATAATTCTTACTCTTATCCTATAACTTAATAAACTTTTATAAGAGGTCTACGTCTATCTCCTTATTCGGAACGTCGTAGGGGGGGACTATCGTATAGGCTGCATTTACCATTAAGTTAATCGGAGGGGTCTTAGAGAACTAGTATAAAGTCGGGTGAAGTGTTATTAGCGTTTCTAATATATCTTAGAACGAAGGGGCCTATAGGTTTAAGAACGTGCCGGGCATTTAATCTCGCGGGTATAAGCCGGGATCGACGGAGGTAGTACGTATTAAGGTTATTAGAGTAAAGGAGGGTTCTAGCACGAATATAACTGCCGGGGCGGTTAGAGGCGTAAGGGGGATAGCCGCGGGCGTAGACGGTGCCGTCGTAAAGGTTACTATAGGAGCCGGGGTTAAGGCAGTAAGAGGTGCCGTTAAGGCCGTGCCTAGGACGATTAGGGAAGGAGGGTTAGTTACGGCAGCCGGGGCTATAACGGATGTATTCCTTACGAACTCTCGGGTTCGCTCGTCGTAGAACTTTAACTATTCTAGTAGTAGTTCGTCCTTTAGCTAAATCGGGGGAATCTATAAGCGCTAAAGCATTAAAAACGATGCTAGGTAGCTAAGGTTCTTAGCGCCGGTCTAGATCCCACGGGCTCGTAGGAAGGATTTAAGGGTCTTCCTAAAATGTTTATCTACCCGGTTCTATATAGCCTCTATCTATCCGTTAAAGTATTCTTAGAAGTCTAAGAATAGCTTATATCTATAAATAGTTAAGCCGATATTAGGAATAATAAACCGGGCTATATAAGTTATTACTGCTTTCTTATTTATATTATTATAGGTAACGTCTGTCTCCTAGAAGGCAATATTAGCTTTATTTTAATTCGAACCGAGGATGTTAATGCCTGCTAGCCAACCGGGAAGGGGGTTGTCATTAGGCCTAGTTGCTTCCGGTGCGGGACTAGGAGCGTTAGGGTTATCGGTAGGGTCCGATATAGTATAATTAAATAAAATATACTATTATTGTTATTAAAGGGGATCGTAAGGGTCGTTACTAAGGTTATCTTACGTTACGGACGTACTATTGCTCGACGTAACTCTTCTTCTTCTCGAAGCGAGACGGGATTAAATAAAAGCTAGGAAAGAACTTATCGGCGGTTACTAAGAGCTAGCGTTGGCTCTAACTCGCGTAGGTTCCTTATTCTTAGCACAAAGGATCGTCTCTAGGTGCAAGCAATAGAATCCGCGAGGGATAAAGATCCGTATACTTTTCGACGATTAGGCTCTACCTCTTCTACCTTACCAATCTGTAATTAATCGTTTAATCACTAATTAGTATTAGTTAGTTAAATAAACAAAGGGGGTTATAAACTAGTTGGAATTAGTCTATAATGTCTATTAACTAAGGGGCGACGAATAGCCCCTTTATATAGGCTATAAACGCGTATATTAATAAGGCCCGAAGCCGGACCTTTACGAGCCCTTGCTTACGACGTCGGGGCTATGCCTATAAGGGCGATTAAGTCAATAACTTAATCATCGTAAGGGCGGCCGAGTCAGTAACGCTATCACCGGGGTCCCCGATGTATACGATCGATACATCGTATAGTTAATAGCGCATCCGTTTAGGCGTTGCCCACACGTAATCCATTTAATCACGTGGATTGCAATCGTGCCTAAAGAACGGATATCCCTTATTCCCACACTTAGCCTAATTTCCCGTCCGTGATCCTACACGTAATTCTATATATAATCCCTTTACCTACGGATCTAACAAAGCTAGCGAGTTAAGTACTCACCCTGCTAAAATTTATACTAAAAGACTATAGCTTTCTAAGTTTTATAAAAATACCTAAATGACCAATGCATCGTACTATAAGATAATAATCGGAAAGAGTAGATATTTAAGAGCCTATATCTTGAATTTTAACTTTCTAGTAAATCTTTTGTAATCCTAGTAAATAGTTAAAGATAGTCTGCGAAATCGGTGTTAGGTAGGGTATAGCGGGGTATTCGGTACCTCTTACTCCTGCTATTTTACGTGGAGCAAGATGTCCCCTTTCTCCCGAGCCAATTAGAACCTCTAACTATATAGAGAGGATAGTGTCGGCATATAGAACGAATAGAGGGGGTCGTCGACGTACGTACTTCGTACTCGTAAAGAATTACCAACGCACGAGAGGCTGACTAATAAAGGCTAGGGCTTATTTTTATAAGTCTTACTCTAGAGCTTATATACCGTAGTAATTTAACAAATCGAGCCGGAATTTTCGTCTAGGGAAGTAGGGCCCTTATACGTTTTAGCGCTACTAAATTTATACACGGAAAGTCCTAGCTTCTACCTACCGCCTCGCGATTTCGAAACTATCGTGGTAGGAACGGGTAAGCTTAGTACCTTATGCATATAAACTTAGTAGTGCTAAAAATACGGGGGCCTTACTTCCTTAGACGAAAATTCCGGCTCGATTTATTATATTACTACGGTAGTAAGAGCTAATAATCGTGTCTTATATATAGGAGGAAGCTAGCTAGCTATACGAGAGGGTAGCCCTAATAGCTAACCTTTATATAAGGCTAACTAATAGTAGGGATACCGTAATACCTCCCCTTAGCCGAATCCTACTACTACTATATAAAGCGGGCCGCGAGAGTTATCTTACTTTTCCTCCTTAAAGTCTATAGTATTTATATAAAATACGCCTTTTACTAAAGGCTGTCATAGGCAATTCCTACTAAATTATTCCTTCCTATAACTTACGGGGATTATTATAGTACTTTATTATATAAGATAGTATATAGTAATATACTACGTTATATATAGTCTTATTAATACACTAGGCAGTAAGAATATATATATAAAGAAGGATGATTCTATAAGGTAGGTATAAGCCCTAGGAGCTAGGAATAGCTCCCTGCTTATCTTATCTATAGCTAATTATATTAGCCCCGGCATATAGCATAGAGGATGCTTTATATATATTAGAATGCCGGCTAGAAAAAGGAAATACTACTGCCTATAGCAGTTATTATAGGAATATAGTCATATGACTAAGGGATAGAGTCGCAACCATATTGCCGACCATACATAGGAAAGGGGCAATAGGGGCTATAACCACGCGGCGCATAACGCTACGTAACCCACATAGTTAATAACCTCGTTATTAACTAAGGGCATCGTTATAACTAGAGCAGTAAGCCCTAGCGTAGGCCTTAACAATACATTGTTAAGGCATAGAAGGCTCTATAGAGGGACCCCGGCAGACGGGTATAAAGGGGCCCCCTTGTTTCCCCTTTTCTAGCTAGATTAGATATAACTATAACTAATGCAACCCCCTTTGTTTAGATTAATCTAAGTGAATCACCTACTAACACTAATCAGTGATTAAACAGACTTAATCATAGAATAGTAAGGCAGAAGAGATAGATCTTAATCTTCGAAAGTATAAAAGGGGCAGTTGTTATAAGAACGCGGCTCTTACGCATCTTTACCCTCGGGTTCTATTGCGTACACCTAGAGAAGATCATCTTTGCTAAGAACAAGACTATTTAAACCGAGCTCGACTAGCAAACAGACCCTTCTAAGCTTCCTTTTAATCCCGTCTCGCTTCTCTTAAGGAGGAAGAGTAACGTTAATAGGTAGTGCGTCTATAACGTAGAATAACAACGCGAATCCCTATAACTATTTAATCCCGTCTCGCTTCTAATTAAGGAGGAAGAGTAACGTTATTTAGAATAAAGACTAATCGCTTCGATATCCCTCGTAAAGATCCTTACGAGACCCTTACGATAACCTTATCGACGAATTCGAAATAAGCACAATAGTAGGACCGTTATTAGCCACAAATACGCCGGCTCCCCTTAACCCCACCGATAAACTAGTTAAACTAATCGAACGATAGATAAAAGAAATCGGCATCCTTACCTCGTCTTATAAAGAGGTAGATATACGATACTAAGATACGGAAGAGATTATATTAGACGACCTTAGCCCGGCTAAAGTCACGACGTTTATAGCCCGATTTATTATAACCTACGAAGCATCTATCTATTGCTAAAGTCAACGACTCTTTAACTCGTTTTAAGAGCGATTCTACGGATAGAATAAACCTATATAGAATATAGTTAGCTAAGAATATAAGAAAGTCCTTAAGGCTCTCCTACGTAAGCGTAGACTTTTCACAGGGATAAAGAATATATCGTATACTAGATCCTATATAACGATGCTTCGATCTAAAGATCTACTCCCTTAAAACGAGAAGGAGTTTATAATAGAAGAGTTTAATATAGACATAAAAGCCTCCCGTAAATAAGAAAAGAAGAAAAACGATAAGGAGCAAGTAGCCCGAGACCTTTTCTCTACTATAACGAGTTAGTTAACGGTCTACCCGACTTCGCACCGATTCTAATATAACGACCCGGCCTAAGCGGCGACTATAGATCCGACCCCGGAACTAGACTAAGACCTAAATACGGCCACGACGGATGCACCGGCATTTCTACTATTTAATCGTATAAATCGGCTTTATGCGCTACGACTACTATTTCTCCCGGAACTAACATTATATATCCTAAGGGCGAAACCGAGGCTCGATCTATCTGCTTTAACAATCGCCCTAAAGGCTATCGAAGCAATTAATTATAACATTAAGGAGTATATAGCACTCCTACCGGCCGATGTTCCGAACCTCTTATTAGATCCTAACGTATAGACAAAGTTCGTTAAGATATAGGATAAGGAGAAGAGCTATACCGGCGAGCTATATGCCCTATTTAACAAGACTATCCGTAAGTTTATAAGCGTGTGTTATAACCTTAAGATTAAGCTAGGGCTCTTCTATACCCTCCTCCCTTAGATCTTAAAGGGACGAGCCGACCGCTTCTATATAGAGAATATTACCTAGACGACTACCTTCTAAGGCGTATACGATAAGATTAAACGATATTTCGACACTAAGGCGACTTAGGCTTAGTACTACACCGATTAGACTAACACGACGTTTAACTAAGTTTAGGCTAGTAACCCTAAGAAAGGCCTACCGGAAGTACTTTAGTTATTAATCGATAAGCTATTGGTTTATTAACGGGCTTTAAGACCTAAGTTTGTAGGCGAAACCCCGCTTATAGTAACCCTAACTAAAGCGTGCTAAGGAGTCCCGGAACTCGAAGGAGCCTTTTTTAAATAAGCCGACGAGGCTAAGGAACTCTATGCCGACCTCCGAGCTTTACTTACGATATACCTCGCACGATAGGCGAGGAATGCCTTACGCTAATTTATCTAGGACCGGAATCGTAATAGCGATAGGATAGATACAAATTATAAATATAATTCGAGGAACCCTAATAGTTAGTTTTATATAGACCGTAGGTATACTAACAATCGCAGTAGAGGCAATAGAGGATTTCGCTCGCGTAGCTCCGGATAAGGCTATCGGCCCCGCGGTAGAAGAGGCTACGGCTAAGGATACGGCAATAAGACCTAGACTAAGAAGTGCTTTGTGTATAGAAAAGAGGGATGTTAGTCTACGAAACATCCTATAGAGGAACGGCGGAAAGCTAAGGACTAATATCTCTCGCATTGTCTTTATATAGGCGTCTCCCCGGACATTATAGCCTATTTAGCAGGCTATAAAGGCCATAAGGACGATAAGGAGGAAGAGTATAGCGAGGATAACAAGCCGGAGCAGTAGTAAGCTAGTTAAATGCTTTGCTAAATGGCTTTTAACTACCTTATTATAGGAGATAACGTCTACGGCATAGAACTAACAGTCTCGGCCGACTAGTTTCTTATCGACGACCGCTACTTAAAGCTCTATTTTTAAGGCATCCTAATTAATACGGGAGCAGCGAAGGTCTTAACGGCCGGATAAGAACAGTACATAGCCCTATAGTAAGAAGACCCTTCCGTCTATTTAGACATATTAACCGTAGGCTAAGAATTAATTAGATTTAGCGCCGGCACTATTATTAGGTCTTTAGGATTAATTAATCTTATTACTCTAATTAGAAGGATTATATTCTATATACTAGAAACTTCGACCCCTTTCCTACTATATCTCGCGGATATAGATAGGCTAGGCGTATTCTTTAATAACACGACGAATACCCTTACCGGTCCTAAGGCAAACATCCCGGTGGTTAGGAAATAGGGACACCCTTAGTTCTTCCTCGGGAAGAGTAAACAATCGACCGCATTCCTTATAGAAACGGAAATTAAGACCCTATACCGTCGATTCGGATATCCTACTATAGCTAGGCTATATAACCTATTAAAGCAAGTAGGCTACGGCGATATATCTCTTAGCACCCTAGAGAATATCTCGGAACTATATTACTATTGCTAGATGCATTCGCTTGCCCTAAAACGGTTTAAGTTTAAGCTTAAAGATAACTAAGACTTTAATTATAAGGTTATCGTTAATGTAATATACTTAGACGTCCCGAATTTAGTATAACGCCCGGTATTGTATATTGTTAACGCATCGACGGCCTTCTAAAGCGCTCGATTCCTTCCTTCTATATAAGCTAAGGACATATAGGAGACCCCTTAAGCCCTTTAGATTAATATATACCTTAGTCCCCCTAATATTATTAAATATAATGCCGGCACGAACTTCGCGGCGGTAGAATTCCGAAACAAAGCCCGTATTATAGCGATTATATATATATAAGTTCTTATTAAAGCACACTAGTCTATCGGCAAGGTTAAGAGGTATTATGCCCCTTTACGCCGAGCTTTTAATATCCTTATCGTAGAAATAGGCAGCTTTACCTCCCCTAAGGCAGTCCTTTAGACGGCTGTTAAAGCTATTAACAATACTATTAGACCGAACGGACTAATGCCTACGTTACTTATATTCGGGGCATATCCTAGGATAACTCTTAATTCGCCGCTATTACTAACGACCTTTAAATAAGCAGCCGTAGTATAGAAAGCAATAAAGGCACTTAGGCAGCTTACGGCTAAAAGATAGGTATAGGCTGTATTATACAGCCGGAACGGCCCGGATATAGCGAACATACTTGCCCTCCCTCTCTAAAGCGAAGTCCGCGTATAGAGGGAAAAGTTAGGATAGTAAGGACCGTTTAAAATCGCAGCTATTAACGGGCACGACATTACGATCGATACGGTTAATAGACCTTAGGTTTTTAGATCTATATTAGTACAACCGTATTATTATAATTAAACACCTAATAACATCCCGGCCCTAGAGTCCGAGCAGCCGGACGAACCTGCTCGACCGGACCCTCTAGCACCCTATAAGCGAGGACGCCCGCCCGGATCGAAGAATAAGGCTAGGCATTTAATTATAGAAAGACTAGACGTAGATAATAACCTAGACGATAACGAGGACGATATAGATCTCGACAATTTAAGCGATAAAGAAGCGGACGAGGCCTTTACGATGAAAAAGGAGGAAGAGGCCTACGAGCTAGCCGTTAAGCTCCGATCTAAAGGCGCTATTACGACCCTAAGAGCACTATTCGAAGCGTTAGACAGCACGGAGATCGATGACCTCGTAGCACGAGGAGTATTTAGTTTCAAACGGTATAACGAAGCTATTTATAGCGGCTACCGTATCTTTAGCTCCCGTATAGTTCGAGAGGTTAAAGGCAGAGACACTAAGCTATATAAGAAATTAAGGCTTATAGTCTAAGGTTATAATAATAAAGAGAAGGCTTCCCTACTAACGCAGTCCCTAATAATCTAACGCGTTAGCTAACGACTAATCTTAGACCTTGCTCTTAGCCTTATGCGATATAGGATAACGTTGTACCTTCGAGATATTACCTAGGCATATCCCTAGGCGACTATAGAGCTCTTCCGAACGGTCTTAATACGTCTCCCCGCCGAATTATAAGGGAAGTATCCGCCCGATACGATCATCCGAGTTATTAGACCCTTATATAGCATTATAGAATCGGGAGTCTACTAGTTTAATACGTATTAGAAGTACTATATCGAGGGCCTCGATATAGCGATATCGACCTTCGATTCTTACCTCCTAATATCTAATATAGGACTAGAACATTTTAGCATCGTTAGGATATAAACGGACGATACCCTTATGCTTAGAACGACGAGTTTTTCGACCGCTAAAGAAGAAAAGCTCCGAGAGGCATAATTTAGGGCGAAGCCGAAAACCACGATAACTTAGGGCTCTATCACGGATTTCAACGGCGCGAAGGTAAGCTTGCAATAGGATAAGATACTCTTACTCTAATAGAAAGGATAAGCTGCCCGGATCGACTAAATCAATGTTAAGGCTCCGGATTATATATAATAGTACCTAGAATAACGTGCTTATAGAGCCTATATAGCCTCGGTATGCTAACCGGAAGCCGCATTCGATATCTCTATTGCGGCATAGGTGTAAAACCTAGATAATAAGGATTGCATAATCTTAAACAAGCGACTTAAGTAGCAAATAGACTACTAGAGCAAAGGTTTAATATATAAACCAATTAATCTTATAAAGGCGAAGCTAATAGTGTTTACGGATAGGTCGTTTGCTAATAATAAAGACCTATTATTGCAACTAGGCTTTATTATTGCATTAGTCAATAAGACCGAAAGGTCTAATAACTAGTTTAAGGTTATTAGAAACATTATCTACTAGAGTTCGACGAAGTATAAGAGAGTTACCTAAAGCGTGCTAGCTTCTAAGATATACGGTATAGTTAACGGCGTTAACCTTAGGATCGCCTTAGCAACTACGTTAAAGATTATTACCGACCGGCTTAAGCTACCGAATATCTAATTAATCATTTGCATAGATTCGTATTCGCTCTACGAATGTCTCGTAAAGCTCGGGATAACTAAGGAGAAGAGATTAATAATTGATATTATATCTCTTCGATAGTTATATAAGCAACGAGAGATTATAGAGATCCGTTAGATTAACGGCGATAATAACCCGGCCGATGCTATAACAAAGGCATTACCGAACCGAGCCCTCGAACGCTTTATAGATAACAATAGCTTAACTATTCGGATAGAGGCATACGTTTTACGCCCCTAAGTTCCCCTTTTAGGACTCTCTTTTATTTATACTTATGTATTATATTTATTAGACCCTTTTAGTCTAATACGCTTTATCCTTACGATTAGGAAGGTTGCTTAGCAGTTAGAAAGAAAGACTGCTAGTGTAGGAATATAGTTATATAACTAAGCCCGGATAGAGTCGCAACTATATTGCCGACTATATATAGGAAAGGGGTAATAGGGGTTATAACCACGCGACGCATAACGCCACGTAACCTATATAGTTAATAACCTCGTTATTAACTAAGGGCATCGTTATAACTAGAGCAGTAAGCCCTAGCGTAGGCCTTAACAATGCATTGTTAAGGCATAGAAGGCTCTATAGAGGGACTCCGGCAGACGGGTATAAAGGGGCCCCCTTATTTCCCCTTTTCTAGCTAGATTAGATACAACTATAACTAATACAACCCCCTTTGTTTAGATTAATCCAAGTGAATCACCTACTAATAGTTAAAATATAATCCTTATTAGGCAATTAGGAGGAATACTCCTAATGCCTAAATCCTTTATTTTATTCTTATAAGTTATGCCTTTATCTATTAGTAATTATTCCTTTAATCGTTTCTTTTACTAAGCGGCCTTAGTCTTGCTTTATATAGCGCGTGCTAAAGGGCGACTTTAGAATTCCGTAATAGCTTTTGCGGAAACCTAGTCGGCTTAGACCTATTAGTCGTGCATAGCGGACTTTCTTTTCTATTGTATAAGATATTCGGTTATAGGTAACTTCGACCGACCGATGCGACGAATATAGATATCTATAAGGCGCTTAACCTTATAGTATTAATCTCCTTCGTTAGGCGCTTGCTCGATATCGCGAGCGGCTTCTATAGGCCTAGGCTTAAGTTCGACGTAATGCTCTTCGTGCGTAAGCTTAAGGTGCTAAATAGAGATTATAGGGTAGATTCTAACTTAGCTTAGAAGGTCGAGCTCCGCCGCAAGGTTATTAATTATACGCTTAATAACGAAAGGGTCTTCTTATTGCCGCGACTATTTCTTTAGCGGCTAGCTAGGCTTATAATAGCCTATATATAGCTTTAGGTAAACCTTATCGCTAGCTTTAAGGATAACCGGTCGATACTTTACGTTATAGTGCTATTTAGCTTTTATAGTAGCGAGGTCTATAGCGAGGCTTACCTACTTACGGATAACTTCCTATAAATAGGGTAAGTTATCTAAGGTAGTGCTAGCGGCGTTATCTACGGCTTTTAGTAGTCCTCGTATATTAAAGCCGAAGATTAACTTATGCGCTAAGATCTTAGTGCTAGCGTTAAAGGCAGTATTAAGGTTCTACTATAGAGCTAGGATTTATATCTTTTAGTCGATGCTAAGATTTTTAATATATAATATCCGTAAGACGGTTTCTATAGTCTAGTTAAAACGGTCGGTAAGCCCGTTAGCCTATAGATAATACGCGGTTGTTATTACAATCTTTATTCTAAACGCGCTCTAAAGGCCTTTCTAGAAGTCGGAAGTAAACTTACGATCTTAATCGCTAATAATAGTCCTTAGCATACCTTAGTTAAAGAGGGGTAATTAACGGGCTAGGCTTTACGCTTAATCCTTTATACCGTACTTAGCATTACTAAGGATTAGTAAATATCTCTTACTAATAAGGTAGGTAACCGTAAGAAGTTAGTTAAAGAGGTTAAAGCCTAGAACCCGCTATAAGGAGCTTGCTAAAGGTAAGGGCGGTATATCGGTTATAAAGTCTATTGCGATACTTTATATTAGAAGTAGCGGGGGGCGGATAGGCTTATAGCTGCCGGTAAGGGTCTAACGGTCGGTTTAGCTAAGGCAATAGGCTTTCTAGGCCGCGATATACTTCTTTACCTCATAGGTAAGTCCGCGAATAGAGTATATCTCTAAGTCTTTAATTATACGGACGACGCCGAAGTAGTTCTTATCGTTATAGGCTGCCGAGATTATAGATAGAATAAAGGCGTTAGGAATATACAATCGTATAAAGCCGTTAGGGCCTTTATAGTATAAAAGCTTATCGACTATAAAGAACGGTATACCGCGGCGCTTAAGCTATACTTTCGTTCGTGCTATAGAGTTAGTAGATATAGCTATAGCTCCTTCTAAGGGCGCGGAAAGACTTTTGATAGCGTCCTCGCTATCTACGATTATTTAAAGTATTCGCTTATAGTAAGGGTTATTATCGTAAGCGACGGCGAATTCCTCGCGCTTCTTAAGCGCTATAATAGCTTTAGAGGCTATAAGCATATCATTAAGTATAGTAAAATTAAGGCGGCGACGGTAAAGCAGCTTATCGGATTCCTCGGCTAGTAAGCGACTAAAGGCGTTAGGGATAAAGTTCTTCTTGCTAAAGAGATAATAAACCTCGATATTATACTTAGAGAGGTAAATTAAGGCTATAACTAGACAACGGTTAGCTTAGCCTATACTAAAAGTATCGAGGGTCCTCTTAGCAACTATCTGCTTAATCGCGGAGTAATCGGTTAAGACTACGAGCGGGAGGGTTAGCGACTGCACTATAGTACGTACCTTCTTTATAGCCTATATAAGATAGGCGACCTTTAGTTCTAAGGGGCTATAAGACTGCTCGGCCCTCGTTAGGGTATAGGAGAGGAAGCAGATAGGCAGAATAGCTTTAACCGGAATAGGCTAGCCTAGCTGCTAGATAGCGCCGTCGCAGAGATAGAAGAAGACGGCGGCGAAGCTTCGCTATAAGGAGGCGTTAATCTAATAGAATAGCCTTTTCTATAGGGTCTATATAGTAAATTATACGGCCGGAAGTAATTTCCTTTTAAAGAGAGGCGAAGGAGGAAAGCTCGGCTAAGGTCGGCTAGAACGACGTAACTCGCGTATAAGACTTCCGCTTATTAGGGTTCTTATTCTTAACCTTACCGATTAAGCGACCTTAGGCTAAAAGACTAATCTTACGTTCTTAAAGAGGGGCGATAGAAGCGCTATAGTATAGGATAAGGTTGCGAATATACCTTATAGCGCCGATATAGTATTTAAGAGCGGCGAGATTATTAAGAAATAAGAGCTTTATAAAAGCGGTAAGCCTATGCTTTATAGTACTTATCTTAAACGCGTCGATATAAAATCCGAGCAACTCTATAGAAGGGTAACCGATCTAGCTTTTAGTAAGGCTTATAGATAAATTAAGCGACGCAAAGAGCTTAAAGATAGCTTTAAGATATTAAAAGTATTCCTCTTCCGTAGCGGAGTAGATAATAATATCGTTAATAAACGCGCGGCTATAGTCCTAGTATAGGCGGAGGACTCGGTCTATATAGCGTTATATATACGCTAGGCTATTGCGAAAGCCGATAGGTATAACTATTTAGCGCTTTAAACCTCGATGACTTATAATAGTAAACCTGCCTTAATGCTTAAGTTTAACTCGAAACTAATAGAAGAAGGCGGAAGCGTCGATAGCAGTAATAAAACGGTCGCTTAAGAGCTTAGCAATTATAGAGCTTTATAAAGGCAAAGGGTAAGAGTCTAAGATAGTAATACTATTAACGGCACGTAGGTTAATAACGACTCGGCCTTTAGTCTCGCCTTAGGCTATACGCTAGACTATAAAGATAGGCGCTATAAACGGCGTAAGCTCGTCGGCCTACTCTAAGCGACCTTGCTTATAAAGTAGGTTAAATATATCGTCGATAACCTTCCTATCCTAAAACCCTTATAGGTAAGGCCTTTAAGCGACTCGCTTTTCTTACTAGTTATTAATTAAGGGAACTATTAATTCCTTTCCGGGTTTTACAACGGCGGTGCCTATATCTCTCTAAAGGTAGGAGTATTTTTTAAGAAGCCTTTTAACTCGCTGTATAAAAGTAAGACTATAGTCGAAAATATAAATACCTTCTTTAGCATATTTTTCTTTAAGCTTTAGTAAGCGTTAAATATACGTTTAGTACGAAATACAGCTAGAAAAGGGATCCTCGATTCTATCCGCGGCGTCTATCTTAATAGCTACGGCAGCTGCCGTTACGTTAAAGGCAGCTGCTATAAGGTTCTAGCGAACCTTAGACTATTTGCCGGGTCTTATAGAAGAAGCTATAACGTAGGCGTAGATAGAGTCGGATAGCGAAGGCGTCGGAGAAGTGCCTAAAGCTAGAGCTTCTCCGGGCTAAGGTAAGGCGGGAGGCTATAGGCACTTAAGGACTTCCTAAGTAAGCGGGAAGGTGCTCGCAACGTTAATTAATAAACTAATAGAAGAAGCGGTAGTAACGATAGCGGTTCCCGTAGAGGGCGTCTTAGCTACGGCTTTTAAAGCGGGCGAAATTATAGTAGCTAGCGCTAGAGCCTTTATTGCTGATTTCTAAGATAGGGCGGCAAAATAGCCAGACGCCTAATACTCCTATATCTAGCTAAGCTTCTACTTACGCTTAAAAATAAGATTAGCGTTCGTGCTATTAGTAATAAGGATATTAGGAAGAGATTTAGCATTAATAATACTATAAATAGCGTTAGCGTATAAGGCGAAGAAAGTATAGGCGCGGTCTTTAGGAAGTTCTTTCTAAGATTTAGGGACTATAAGGGTAGTGCCGGGCGGTATAATAGTCTTTCGGACGGCCTTAACACGATGAAAAACTTCGTAAGACTATTTATAGATATCGAATAGGATTTTAAACCCGTCGAGCACGCTAATACGAATAACCTTTTTATTATAATCGAGGGATCCTCGGTATAGCTTAAGGAAGGCATTGCCGAGGAGTGCGCCGGCTTTTACTTTAGAGACTTAAGCGGAATAAGTAAACTTAGCGGTAGCTGCTTAAGCGGCCGGACTAGCTATAGTACCGCGCGCGTAGAAAGAAAACGTAGCCTAATCCTTATAGAAAGAGCGACCGTTAACTCTGTTAATAGTAATAAGAGGCTTCTTCTCGACGGTATAGTTAAGAGTTTAAAGGAGGTCGCGATTAATTATAGGCTTTCTATAGCTAAGATTAAGGCAGACTTAGACTTCCTGCCTACCGGGTAAGCAAAGACCTTAATTCTTATATAGGAGTATAAATACGGCGGGGAATCTTAATCCTACTAAGGCTCCTCGGCTTTAGCTTTTAGGATCTAATTTAGTTAAGGTACTATAGTAGGCGCTACGTAAAAAATAGGCTCTTTAATAATAAGTGCGGGAAGAATAGGCTTTAAGGCGGCGGGGGAATTAAGCTCGGCAGAAATAAAGTCGACGATATTCCCTACGGGAATAGTAGGAGTAGAAGGGGTCTTCTTATACCTAAGACAGAGATAAGAGAAAAAAATATTATAAGAAAGAAAAAAGGCCTTATAAACCTTATAGGTTAAAGGCTTAAGCGCGTATTCTTTACTATAGAGCTATTGCTTAGATATATAGCAATTAGCGTATATATACTCTTTAAGCATAAAGGCGAGGGCGAAAGTACGGTCGTAGGCACTATATTTAAACTTGCCGGCCCTTTTAGTAAGGTAGCGAGAGTTTATATAGCCTACGAAATTAGCTTCCGAGAAGACGTAAAAGGATGTATTATCCTAAGAGTTATTATTTAAGTAAAGCTCGTTACTAGCTTTATCGCCGCTAAGAGTAGTCTTTTTATCGATTTAATACTTAAACTTAAAGCGTATTTTCTTCTTATTATCGTTACCTTTATATTTACCTCGGCGGTATTCCTATCGTCGGTCGTCTTATCGATTATCCCGGCGAGGGTAACGCTTATCGTAGCGTAGCGGGCGTAAGCTTAACTAGTTACGGTTATTGCTAGGGCTTCGACCTTCAGAGCTACGGTTGCGATTATAGCCTTAGTCTTAATCCCCGCGGTTAGTCTAATAGTAGTTATTGCCTTAGTTACTTAAACGATAGTTATCGCGATAATTATCGCGACGGCTGCGATTACGGTTACCCTAACGGTAATTATTGTTACGGCGATAGTTATCTTAGCAATAGTTATTATCTTAATAAGAAAAGCTACCGCAGCGAGAACGGTCTTAGTCTTTAGAGATATATAGCTTAAGGGAGGCTATAATAAAGGGCTTCCGTTCCTTAATAATGCGAATCTATTTATCGATCGGAGTCTTTTTCGTTAAAATAAGAAGGAGCGAAGAGATTTAGACGGTAATTGTAAGGAAACGAGCTTAAGGGGGGGTATATAATTATTATTAATCCACGAAGGGACACAGCTATAGACTAAGTCTAAATGTCTATATATATACGATGGAGAAGTTACTTAGGATAATATGTAATATAACCTAACACTATGATAGTATATCCCCCTTAAATTAGCGTTCGACTTAAACGCTTAAAAAGGGCAATAGGCTAATAAAAACGAAGGAAATCTATATTAATCGGTCTAAAAGCGGGCCTAATATAGAATAAGAGAGGAATAAGGAGAAATAAAGGGTAAAACTAAGAAACTAACGCATACCGTCGTAACGTAAATTATATTAATAAATTATATTTATTATTACTTAAGCGAAGGTAAAGACGTAAGGCAGGCCGTATAAAAGGCCGGCTTAGGCTTAGTTAGGTTAAAGGCGTAAAAGGCCTTAAGGTCGTCCTAGCAGCCGTTAAGGTAGGAGGAGTCCTCCTACGTAAGGGGGCTATAACGCTATTAAACGCGATACTTAATCTTCCCGGAGGCGTACTAGCGTTACGCGAGGATAGAAGAAAACTCTTACTTAAGGTATATATTATCGCCGTCGTCGTCGCTAAGGGAAAGGAGAACGCCGTTATCGGCGGGCCGGACGTTAAGCTCTAACTAGCCGGGTAAAGAAGGCTCTTAGGTCTTAGTAAGGAGGGAGTAATAAAAAATAGGGTAAAGACGGCTGCCCTTAGGGAGGCGAAGAAGACACGCCGTCTTATATACTTTAAAGACCTTATATAGGCCCTCCTATTTATAGTCGAGCTTCTTTATAAGGCGGAAGGTCTAGATTTAGCGAATGCTAAGGAATACTATATCGCCGGGCTAATACACTAAGGCGGGAGTCCGCCGGGCGTTTGCGTAGTAAGCTTAAGTAGCTTAAGCATCCTCGATCGCATTATAGAGGAAGTTAAAGATACGCTAAAGGCGGGAAGCAAGCGCGTTACTATAGAGGTATTCCTTCCGCTACTAGGGGGTTATACTAGGCGGGGGGGGACTAAAGGGCTTAGTGCTAAGCTTTAGGTAGAAGCTATAGTTAGCGAAGAAAGGGGAAAGGCCGGTAGATTTAAAGACGTAATTATTAGCAATAAACTTAGCGAAGGGAAGGAGGTCGACTTAATCGTCCTAAAGGTAGGTAGTATAATAACGAAGGTAAACCTCTATCTAAGCGTTCGCGATCTTAGTCTAACCGTCGGTCTAAGGGTAATAGGCGGAGCTAAGGTAAAGGCGGTAACTAAGGCGACGATTAAGCTACTACTAGAAAGCTAAGATAAACTAAATACTACGGTCGCTAATAATAAAGGCTAAGGTGCTATAAAAGAACTAAACGTAGGAAACGAACGCGTTAATAACGTCTTTAATAGTTATCGAGGGTATTAAGACGTAGTAGCGTATCTTCGTAAAGCGGTCGACGATAACGAAGATATTAGCAAACTTAACGCCGTTACGGCGGTAGATAAGGAGGTCGGTAATAAAGTCGATAGATATATTAGTCTATAGGGCGAAGGGAATACTTAAGGGCTAAAGCAGACCCTAAGGGGAGGAACGAGGGGATTTAACGCATAAGCATATATAATAATTCTATGTAAAGCTAGAAATAGACTTATATATACCGGGCTAGATATAAGACCGGCGGTAGAGGCTAGCGGTCTTCGTACGTCTAAGGTAGCCGGCAAAGGGGGAGGTATAAGCGCGGACGAGGATCTAAAGAATTAAGGCGTTATTAAAGGGAATAAAGAGCCGGCCTTAGAAATAGAACTAGCCTTAGACCTTAGAGAGAGCGGTCTTAGGGATCGAGCGGAGGGGGGCTTAAAGGGGGTAAAGCTAGTAGGACTAAGGGGATTAAAGAGCTATGCGAATAGTAGAGATAAGCGGGGAGGAGGAATAAGCCCGGTCGATAAGGTCATCGATCGGCTTAGAGTCGTTAAAGGCGTAGAGGTTAAAGCAATCGGAATTATATTTATA
Source organism: Ophiocordyceps sinensis (assembly GCA_012934285.1). Taxonomy (NCBI): domain Eukaryota; kingdom Fungi; phylum Ascomycota; class Sordariomycetes; order Hypocreales; family Ophiocordycipitaceae; genus Ophiocordyceps; species Ophiocordyceps sinensis. The sequence goes on from JAAVMX010000004.1 coordinate 11,686,983, forward strand.
AATTATATTTATAAATAGATTAGACTCCTCAACGGTATTAAGGGCGGTAGTAATATTACGGTAGAGGGAGGTATTAACCTTAGACTTAGGGGGGATAACCTAATATCGGTGGTTAATCCTCTCGTTAGCTTAGTCGGTAAAGGAGAGTAGGCGGGAGCTAGGCAGGCGGCTAAAGGCGTTAAGGAGAATAGCTTAAGAGCCGGGCTAAAAGACAAACTTAAAATTAAAACGACTAAGGAATTCGGCCTAGCGGGCCTATCGCTAGTTAAAGAGCTTTATAGTTATAAAATACTAAAGATTCTTATAATCTAAGGCTATCTTAAACTTAAGTAGGCCTTTAAGCTTAAGGCGCTACTTCTTAAGAGATTTTATAATTGCGAGGAGTTCTTTATCGTAGATCTCGTAATTATACTCTTAAGCGGAGTATTTTAACGAGAAGAAAGCAACCGGATAGTAACGACTATCGTCGAGGAGCTATATTAGTATACCTTTAGCGGCTTAGTTAAAAGCATTAATCTAAACTATAGTCTTACGATAGGGGTTAAAGTATACGAAGACTAAGGCAATAGTAAAAGCGTGCTTAAGGGCTTCGAAGGCGTAAGCGTAGGTAGGGGACTAGATCTAGGGGGTAGAGTTCTTAGTAAAGGCGTTTAAAGAGTTCGTAAGCTTAGAAAAGCCGCGAATAAAACGTCGATAAAAATTAGCGAATCCTAAGAAGCGCCGGAGGTCCTTAATAAAAGAAAGGGTAGGCTAGTCTAAGACCGTATAAACCTTTTTAAGGTCTATACAAATGCCTTTATTTAAGATAATTAAGCCGAGGTACTTAGTCTTAGTAACGTAGAAATTATACTTATCTACGTTAAGCTAAAGGCTAGCGGCGTTAAAGCGCTAAAGAACCGTATTAACGTAGGCTTAGTATTCCTCCTACGTCTTTAAGAAGATTAAGACGTCGTTTAGATAGGTAAAGTAAAACTTATTAAAGATACCGTAAAGGGCTATATTAATAAAACTCTAGAAGTAAGATAAAAGGGCGGTAAGGCTAAAGGGGGTAATATAATACTCGAAAAGCCTATACTATATAGCAAATACTGTCTTTTACTTATATTCTTTAGTAATATAAAGGCGGTTAAACGCTATAATAACGTCGATCTTAGTAAAAAACTTCGCCTTCCGGATATAGGCGAGGGTATAGTAGATAAAGGGTAAGGGAAAACGGTTCTTAATTATAGCCTTATTTAGGCCGCGATAGTTAATATAAAAATAGACTCCCCCGCCCGGCTTATAGGTAAGTATAATAAAGGCAATAGCGGGGGAGGTAAAGCGGCGGATAAAGCCTTTCCTAAGCTACTCGTTAACGTACGTACGGACGATCTAGTTCTCGGCTTCGCTAAAGGGATAAAAGCAGGTATAAGGAGGTTATATTCCCTCTTTAAGGTTAATTTAAGTATTAACGGTACGGTAAAAGGCGAGCTTATTAGCCTCGCTCTTAAGCTATATATAGATTATATAGTAGAGCTCTTTAAAGACCTTAGCCTAAAGCTCGTCGAGCGTATAAAGGACCTTCTCTTAATTCTTAAAGAACTTAGCGATATCGTTAAGAGAGATCTTATTAAGGTAGATCTTATTAAGGTAGTTATCGACGAAGTCATAAAGGCGAGGGTTAAAATAGGCTTTTACGTCCTTAGCGTTTATATATTTAGTTAAAACGGCTTAATAAAGGTCCTTAAGGATATCTTAGTCGATAGGTAGTAGAGGCTCGGTACGTAATAGCTTAGCGGTAAAGGCCTTAATCGAGGTCTAAGAGGTCTAGACTTTAGGCTATTAGTAGAATATTACTATCGCATCGACGTTAGGTATTTAAACGTTAAACGCCGAATCGTTAAAAGACGAGAAGCGGAAAGTCTAAGGTCTAATAGTCTTAGGACTTAATCGCGATATAAAGCGGCGGTAGCTAGCGGTATTATAGACGGGATAAAGGCGGGGAGGTCGAATATAGCGGTAAGAGTAAAGGGTGGCCGGGGAGTTAGAGTTATAGCTAAAGTCGACGTTAGCGTCGTTAACTTAGCGGGAGGAGTTTAGATAGACGGGTTTACCTACGTTAGGAGTATCCTTAAAAAACGCCGAAAGGGAGGGGCTAAGGGACGGGGGAATAAACTCGAGAACGTCGCTAAAGCGGACGGAATAGATAAAGGCCGGAGGATAGGCTAAGGCCGTACGGGAAGGAATAGGGATCGCAGCGGCGGGAATAAGGATCGCAGCGGCGGGAATAGGGATTATAGCGGTAGGGGGTTCGCCCTCGTCGTTAGAATCTTCGATAAAAGGGGCGGGGGGAAAACGAATTATATTTATTAATTATATTCCCTCTAAAACAAGGGTAAAAGGAGCTAGGATAAAGCAGGCAAGGCGGGTAAGGGTGGCCGAAAGGCCTAGGATAAGATAAGGCTAGTAGTCCGAGAGGTAGGAGGCTAGACAAAAGGGGGACTAAAAGGCAAGAGAGTTACCGCGCTAGCTAATAATAAGGTCGTGCTAGCGTAGCTAAGGTAGGCTAAGAATAACCTTATAGCTAAGCTTCGTAAGAAAGAAGCAGATAGACTTAGTATAGGCGCTTAATCTAGGAGACTAAAAAAGCGCAATAGGTGATAGAGCCGGACTTATAGTCGCTACTATAGGCGAGAGAAAGCCGGCGTAGGAATTAGAGCTAGCGGATAGGAAGGGTAAGGCGGTACGTAGTCTAAGCGTATATAAAAGCGTATCCGGAATAGCTTAAGTCGACTAAAGCACTTATAATAACATTAGCGGATATAAGAGATAAAGGCATAAGTAGAGCACGCGGTTGTATTCCCGTAGGGAGGCAAAGATCCTCCTTAGTGTCGAATAAAGCTATAAACTTAGACACTAAGAGCTCTATTACGCGATAAGGCGAGGGAGCTACGTATTTCCCAAAGACGGGGAAGAGGCGGGGAGGTCGTCTACTTCGCCCTCGATAAAGCCCTGCTTAATAGCGCGAACTTAGTAGCGAGGGGGAGGGGGTTTAAGAAGGCGCGGGGCAGACGTACCGCTACTACGGCCCCGGCCGCGGCTAGAGCCGGAACCGGCGCCGGGACTAGCGCTAGGGTTAGCGCTAATACCCTTATTAAGGCAGGTCAGGGCGGTGTAGGTAGCGGTAGCCGGCTAGGCATAGTAGAGGCAAAGACGGTTCTTAAACCGCCGTTGCTTCTTAGCGTTAGTAAGCTAGGCCCGGAATGCGTTAAGCTATATCGGGTTACTAGCAGGAGATATAGGTAAGGCGGGCGAGGTAGGGCTAAGGCGAGCGGGGTTGCGAGGCGGCTAGAGTTAAGAACGGGCCTTAATACGCTACTAATTGTCCTAAAGCGTAGAATATATCTTAGCCTAGGCCGTAAAGTTATTATAGGGCGGGCATTCGACCTATAGAGCGGCGGCGTTAGTAAGTTCGATAGAGACCTTCGAATAAAGGTAGGCGACGTAAGTAGTGCCGTTAAACGATAAGTCGGCTTAAAGCTAGGTAAACTTTAAATAAAAGTCCGGCTAAGAGATATTCTTTATCGATAGGGCGTTAAAGTCGGCCTCCGACTAAGCGTAGGTAAAATTAGCATTAAAGATTAGGCTAAGGTCGTCGGTAAGGGCCTTAATAGTAGTATACTGCATATCGGCGAAAGACTTATTATCGAGGACGTCTTAAGGAACGCTAGCGATAATAGAGGCGGCTTAGCCGGTAAGCCGGCTAGCCGCGTAGAGAATACGGTCTTATTCCGTAGGGTATAAGGCGGCGTCTTAACGGAGCTTAATAATAAGGCCGTTGCGCTAGGTCTAGAAAGCCCCCTAACGTTGCTTTTAGGCCCTAGAGTCGCCGGCGAACCTCTTAGGGTCGGCGATATAGGAACGGATAAAGGTAAGGGCAAGGGTAGGGGCTAGGGCTTAGTCCCGGGCTACGTTACGCTCGGTAAGGACGAAGAGAGAAGACGTAGCACGGTTAAGCTACCGCTAGAGGTCGGCGGCGTGCTTTTAGGAGACGAGTACTCCTATATCTAACTTAACGTAAGCATTATTAAGGTAAGCAAAGGACTCGGCCTATAAGGCGCGGAAATTAAGGGTAGCGTAAGCCTAGAGATAGGCGAACGAGTCGAATATAGGCCGTTAGGCCTAAAGTACAGTAGCGAGATAGGGATAGCAGGAAAGGTAGTCGTTCTAAGGCTTTTTTAGGTCGGCGGGAGTCGGCGGAGTAACGGCAGGGGTAGCGGCGGACGAAGGATCGGTCTCTATAACGAGGTCGGATATCGTAGATTAGATAGGGCAACGAAGAAGACAATAGGGAAGGGGTAAGGAGTGAGGAAGAAGAAGATAATAGGGAAGGGGTAAGGAGGGAAGAAGGGAATCTTATGCAATCCGCGTTAAGACGGCGTATCTATACTAGGAAAATTCTAACAATCGAGGAAAACTTAGCCGAAAGGGTCCGGCGAGGAGGCGGACTCGAGTCGCGAAGAGGGGAGATTAGAAAAGAAAGGGGTAAGATAGCGAGATTATTAATTAATTAAGGGCAATAAGATAAAATAGTAGATTAAACTATAAGGAAAGGAGCTTAAGAGGGGGTATATAGTTGTTATTAATCCACGAAGGGACATAGCTATAGACTAGGTCTAAATGTCTATAAATATACGATGTAGAGGTCACGTAGGATGATATATAATATAACCTAATACTATAATAGCAATAAGAGGATAGATAGCCTTAATAATCTAAGCATCTTTGCCTATCTTAAGCTAGCGGGCGAGCGAAACCTTTCTTTAGATCTACTACGCGAGAGTAATAGAGCTAGAGGACTATATATATATCGTATACCTTTCCCTATAAAGTTCCTTTAAGACATTAGTGCTAGGAAGCTTAAAACGCTTAGTTAAGAACTTATAAAAGGTTCTAAAAGGGGAGGAACTAAGGATATTGCGTTATTCCGCTATAAGCTTACTTATATACTATATAAGAGCTCCTCCTACTAAGAAAGAGAGGTAGTATAGGCAAAGAGCGAACGGATCTTCGTCTTAATAAATCCTTAGACGCTTCGCGAAGATATAGACGTCTATATAGATATTCTTTCTATCGCTAAAAGCGATAATACCTAGGTTCTTTAGATTATGCTTATCTAAGTTAAAAGTATTAATATTATCTTATTTAAGGCGTTTAGTAACGGCCTTATCGTTATAGGCTAAGGAGGAGGTATAGCTCGCCTCGTAGTGCTTACGTAGATACGGATAGTTAGACTTTAGCGAACGGCGGATAAAACTATTATTAGATCTAAAAGAATTATTATTATTATCGTTTAAATCCTTCTATCGATAAGAGTAAAAGGGTCATAAATACTTAGATAACTTAGACTAAAGAGAATAATATAGAACCTAAGGTTACTCTTTAAGGCGATGCTACTATCTAATATAATATTGCTTAAATAAGCGAAGGATTCCTTACGGGTAAGTAGGAGGTTATTCCTCCGATTATAAACTATTAGAAGGGTCTCCGTCGATTATTTATAGGTTAAGAAGCACGGCGCGAATTAGCCGATATACTAAAGTTATCGTAGCGTAGAAAAGAGTCTCTTTATCTAGAAGATTGCCTATAAAACAAAGATACGCGCGAATTACCTTTCGCTAAGTATTAGCGTACTATAGATGCTTCTCCTTTATAGGCGGAAGCTCTATAATCTTAAGGATAGTCTCTAACTTAAAGGCTAAGGAGCCTAAGAGAATATAGGCTTACTTTATATATATTAGGTCTATATTAGTAAAGGTCTTAATAACCCCTTCCGTAGGTAGTATCTTAATTAACCTTAAGTAGCAAACGGCCTATTTTAATAGATTATTATAATCCTTATCCTTTAAGGCTAATAGAATAGACTGCTTGCGTAATACCTCGGTTTCTATAGATAAGCGAAAGCTACGACGGATAGGAGGAGGATCTTTATAATTACTCTTAGATTCCTAAGAGGGGGCGGCACTATAAACACTTTCCGGCAGAGCATACGGCTAAGTATAAGTCGGTAAGCGAGGATAAAGGTCGTCGTTTAAACGAGATATAAACGCTATAGCTTAACGGGCTTCTTTATCCTTAGCTATAGTAATAATAGCTTAAATAAAACGAGAGAAAAAGGCGAAAAGGTCGATAGATAAAAGAGAGAAAGGATTGCGAAAGAAGAGTTATAGGAGAAGAGAAAAGTCTAAAGTAGGGAGGTATAAGGTGTTTTAATTTTAGCGTAAGAACGGGTACGCGTAGGAAATCGAAAATATAGAGAAAATTTTTCTTTATGACTAAATTACATAGGGACTCGAAATAAGGGAATTAAGTCGTAGCCCTTTATTCCGATAATGCTTAGAAAGGCTAGCTTCGTCGGATCGTAAAGCTAAGGTTAGAGGTTATATAGGCGTGCTAGCTAGGGTTGTATAGGCTAGTTATACTATAGGTATTAGAGCCTTTAGGCGGCTTCTAACGAATGGCGAGAGCTTTAAGAAGCTCTTAGCGAACGTATTATAGTAGAGCGAAGCTCTAGAGATAGGAAGGGCGTTCCTAATAGCAGCTTAAAAGCAGAAGGTGCGAATTACTACTAATTTAATACACTAGGTAGTAGGAATATATATGTAAAGAAGGATATTTCTATTAGGTAGGCGTAAGCCCTAGGAGCTAGGAATAGCTCCCTACTTATCTTATCTATAGCTTATTATATTAGCCCCGGCATATAGCATAGAGGATGCTTTATATACATAACTTATGTATAAACGAGCCTTTAGCCTTTATAGTTCTTCTTCCTTTTATAGAATAATAAGGTTATCTAGCTATTACTTAATGCCGTAATAGTTTATTCTATCTTCTATAACGCCCTATCGCGATCCGTAGTTTTATAAATATAGTTTTAGTAGCTCTATTACCCTATTCCTTTAGTCGTCGCGACCTAAGCGTAACCCTTAAAAAATCATTTCTCTTAAGCCCCTAAGCCCTTAAAAACTTTTCCCTACCCTATATAATGCGCTAAAGGCGGGCACCTAGCCGAGTGCCTACGGACTAGTAGTTAGTCCGGGCTCCGGCAGCCCCTACATCTCGTAGGGCATGCCGGGCCACCTTTAATTTATTATCCTTCTTCTTTTATAGCACCCCCTTTGCCTAGTGCCCTCTTATTTACACTAAATAGTAGTAATACCTTGCCTCTTTTTCGGCAACTACTAGAGAGCTCCCGCGCGAGCCCTCTCTTAGCGACGCCTTTATTTGCGTTATATAAGAGCGCCTATAGCTCCCTAAGAACTTCCGTCTATTCTTAGACAACCACCCCGCTGTTTTCGTCTCGACCCGCGTCTAGCCACTAACAACGGAGCTAACTAACATCTTCCGTCCTTAGCGCCTTACTAACGCGCCCTTCGCATCTATAATAGCCTCTCTTCTAGTAAGCCTAGAAGCTATTAAGCAATTTTTTCCCTTTTTCTATATACAGCCGAACCACCTTATACCTATTTTAGGTGGTTGTAAATTTTCACGCATATTAACCCGATTTTTCCTATGTGCCGTAGGCCCTACTCCTACTTCGGCTCTACGCGATTCCGCCTTCTCGAGCTATTTCCCCTCGAGCTATTCCTTTCCCTAAGGCTTCCTTCCCTCGAGGTATTCGCACCTACGACCCTTTCTCTTTCGAGTCTTTCCTCTCGAACTAATCTTCCGCTTTTCCGTCTCCTTACAATGCCTCGCTACGAGACCGCTTAAGCCTTAAGGGACCGAGATACTTCTTTTCGCCGCGGCAGATATACTAACGGCACTAACGCTTTAGTTAGGATCCCTACCCAACTAGACAAAGATACCTTTTAAGTCTGCATTAACGGCGTTAACGAATTAGTATAGATGCCGTTACCTTAAGGCGATAATAACGCCTATCGGGAACGTCGACAATAAGAAGCTCGGGACCGTTAAGAGACCTAAGACCGAGACTAAGACCGTCGTAAACGCCACGACCGGAACGATCGCCGCCTTGCCTACTAAGGCGAAGAATACGGTAAGGAAGAGGCTAGAGGAGCCTAATTTATTAGCCGTGTAACGGCAGCTTCGCCGGCTGCTATTTTGCCTACTATTGCTAAAGCTTCGCCGCTTGCTTTTACTAAAGCTTCGCCGCTTACTATTGCTAGGCTATCGTAGTAGTATCTTTAACCTGCCGGCAACCCGCCGCGTCTAGCCGTATTAAACACGCCGTCTACTGCTTTTATTATTACCGCCGGCTGTACGATAATATCCTCGCCGCGGGCTATACGCCCTATTTCGCCGCCTGCTATTGCTAAGCCTTCGCAGCCGCCTTATATAACGATAGTCCCGCCGCCTACTACACGCCCTATTGCGATATCTATAGCGCGCCCTATTCCGCCGCTTGCTATACCCCCTATTGCGATGTCTATAGAGCGTTCTATTGCGACGCCTACTACACGCCCTATTAAGACAATGTCTTCGTCGCCGCCTGCTATACGCCCTATTGTAATATCTATAGTGCGCCCGGTTGCGATATCTATAACGCGCTTAGTTAAGACAATACTTTCGCCGTCTACTATAGGCCCTCTTCCTATGGACCCTCCGGCCGCATTAAGCATCTCTCCCGCCGCGGCCCCTTCTCTCGAGGCCCCTTAGGAACCTTTAGTTTATCCTATTAAGACGATGCCCTCGCCGCCCTCTAGCCGTGCGACGGCAGCTTCGCCGTCTATTGCAGCCGAGTCCTCGCCGCCTATTGCGGCTAAGTTCTCGCCGTCTATTACGGCTAAGTCCTCGACGCCTATTACGGCAATATCCTCGCCGCCTCTTGCAACGATAGCTCCGCCGCCTACTGCCCGCCCTATTGCGATGTCTATAGCGCGCTTTATTGCGTCGCCTACTACACGCCCCGTTCTAACGATGCCTTCGCCGGTTGCTAAGGCTCCCCCGGCCCTAAAGCCCTCTGCGTGCCGAAAGTGTAGGGCGCCCTTTCCTTCCCGGAACGCTCTCTTTAAGCACCTTCGTCGGACCTATCCCGGCTAGCAGAAGGCGCCCGCCGCCGTTATTGCGACTATTCCTACGCTTACTATTAACGATGACTTCGGCAACCCGTTGCCTACGGCCGAATTAAGCACTCCTCTCGAGAACGTCTCTTCCGGCCTCTCTACTTAAGGACTCTCTGCCGTTATCGAAGCCGTCTATGCGATTATTCTCGCGGCTGTTGTTCGCCGCCTTGCAGCCTCTCCCGCGTTGCCTACTACTGCTATTAACGCCGGCTACACGACTGTTCCCGCGGCTGCTCCTCCGGATAAGTCGCCGCAGCGGCATCTTCTTCCTGCCGGCAAGTCATCGCTACTACGTTTTCTCTATTCTGCCGGCAAGCCCTCGTTATAGCGCTGCCTTTGGCAAACCGCCGCCGCCGTAACAATGCTTCTAACCCACGCTACTAATCGTATCGTATGATATAACGCGCCGGCCTTACGCTCCCTAGCGCACCGACTAGTGCCGCCTTAGACGCTTGCAGCACGATTAGAGAGCACCCGTTTAAGGCTGCTGCTCCGCCTAAGAACTCGCCGTTATATGCCCCTTTCGGCGATTAATGAATTCGATTTAAACGTTAAATAGTTAATAATTACGTACTATAACTTATTAGCAAAGGAACGATTTAGAGGATTATTTTACCTTGCAATTCGAGGTCTTAATCTAGCTTATTCTTATATGTTTAGTTAGTTGTTTATTCCTACTAAGGTTAGTAGAGGTTCCCTTTTTAAGGCCCGTATTATAATACGCTAAAGGCGGGCACCTAGCCGGGTGCCTACGGACTAGCAGTTAGTCCGGGCTCCGGCAGCCCCTATATCTCGTAGGGCATGACGGGCTACCTTTAATTTATTATCCTTCTTCTTTTATAGCACCCCCTTTGCCTAGTGCCCTCTTATTTACACTACTATAAAAACTTTTATAGCCTATAGAAAAACTTTTATAGTCCTTAATAATACCTTAGACTAGACCCTCCTCCTGCCTTATAGCGGATATACCTATAGTCTTTAACGCTATAGGCGACGGTTTAAAGGCCTTTGCTAAAGAGTTTATTAGTAAATTCCCTTAGATCGCCTAAGCGATTAATAGGTTTAATAACGTAGTCTTAGTCGCTAACGCGTAGGAGACCTAGGAAAACGTTAAGAGCTTAAATACCTAATATATTCTTATATATATTAATGAGAGCCTTCGGTCCCTCTATATAGGGGAGGCCTTTTAGGTTAACCTAAATACTAGGTTAAAGGAACGTTTAACCGCACGAGATTAGCTCCTAGCTATAAAAGAGTAACTTCTTAAGGCTAAAGATCTAACGATCTCTACTATAACGATATTATAATCTTAGATAATAGCTTTAACCTAATCGTTAGGAAAAAGAAAGACGGTAGACCCTCCGATCTTTACTAAAAAGGGTCTACCTCCGACCGTTAACGTAAGTATAAGGCCTAAGAACTTAAGATATAGGGTATCTTCCTCCGCGATAGTATATAGTTCGACTTAAATAGCGCCCGCCTTCTTAATATTAGCGATAGGCTTAATAAACGGGCCTAAGACTTTATTAAGGATAGGATAGCTATTATTATAATTTACCTATTAGAGAAGGAGAAATAAGAATAGCCTACTACGACGACGCTTTTCACAGCTTTAGGCAAGCAGTATAAGGTTTTAGATTTAATATAAGCCGCTAAAAACACTCTCGATAACTTTCCTTAAGGCGATAAGAACTATTAGATCTAGAAGGTAGACCTTAACGCCTAGATACATAAGGTAAGGAAGATAAAGGAATAGTAGGTCGACCTCCTCCGGAAGTTTATCTCGAAGGATATAAGCGACCTCGTTAAAGGCATATAGACTAAGATCCCTAACGCCGACTACGAGAAGTAGTTAGCGTAAATAGATATCTTTATAAAGAACTTAGCTAACTACGCTTATCGTTAGAAGCTTAAAAAGAAGGCCGCCCTTTATTTATAGTTCCCGCCGATGCTTATACCTGCCCTTACCCCGACCGCGTTTCTCTAACTCCTATATAGTAACCTTATAGACCTTAATCGAGTTTCTAATACTAAACGAGAATTTAGGATCGATAATAAACTCTATATAGCTTATAGAGAATCTAGATACTAGAAGGAGGCTTACGACCTAGCTAAGACGGCTACTCCGCTTTTAATGCCTCCCCGCCGCCGTAGTCCTTAGTCTTTAATATACGAAAGAGCATTATAGGTTACGTAATAAGGGGACCTAGCCGCCGCGGGGTTATATCACTATATACCCCGCCGTTAAAAGGTTATATAATAGAGACTAGTACCTACTATATATAGAGTATTTAATTACCTCGTAGTATACCGTAGGTTAATAGATCTCTATCCTCATTTATACCTTTTAGCCTATATCTACGTTATAAGCTCTTTATGCACTAAATTAGTAATAATTCTTCTGCCTCTAGTAGAACTAGAAAGGATAACGTCCCTTTAACTAGCAACGAGCTTCGCGGTTTGTTTACGACTAGAGCCTCGCTTAATCTCTTCGCGCGGAAGAGACTACTATCTATCTACGCGAAATCCTATGTTAAAGACTACTATCTTCGCACGAAAGCACTACGATAATCCGCTAAATTAGCCCGTTTTATAGCGCTATTCTATTATACCGCAGCTACCTAGAAAACGCTAAGTCCGACTAAAGTCGTGTTCTTTCTTAGATTGCTCCTTAAACGAGTATCGGATTAATATTCGGCCTTATAATTCTTAACACGCTGCGAAACTTATAAGTAGCTCGAAAAGATTCGCGCTATAGAGTTTTTATAAAATCCGGTGGAATAATAAAGATCGATTTTCTCCGACGCGTGATTTTTTTAAAATAAAACGCGTTAATACCTTAATAGATTTATAGCTCTTATAGGTTACGCGAAATTTTCTCCCCTTTATTTTTTAATCTAAAAATTCTTTAGGCTTACCCTACTTAGTATACTAACGTAAAAAGGATTTACTATACCTCGTTAAGTACGATCGCCGATATAACGGTCCTCTTCTCGATAGACCTCTCCTATGTTAATATATAATAATAACCTTAAAGACTGAAATATTATAGACTCTAACTACGACGACTCTACCGGGGAAAGACTTATACCGCGCTCCCCTCCTAGAGTTAAGGAAAAGAAACCCTTTTATAATCAACGCTATTCTTATGAATATAAAGCATCCTCTATGCTGCATACCGGGGCTAATGTAATCAGCTATAGATAAGATAAGCAGGGAGCTATTCGTAGCTCCTAGGGCTTACGCCCACCTAATAGAATTATCCTTCTTTACATATATATTCTTAGTGCCTAGTGTATTAAAATTAGTAGCAATTCGCACCTTCTGCCTTTAAGCTACTATTAGGAACGTCCTTCCTGTCTCTAGAGCTTCGCTATACTAAGACACGTTCGCTAAGAGCTTCTTAAAGCTCTCGCTATTCGTTAGAAGCCGTCTAAAGGCTCCCGACACCTATAGTATAACTAGCTTATATAACCCTAGCTAGCACGCCTATATAACCACTAATCTAAGCCTTGCGATCCGACGAGGCTCGCCTTTCTAGGCATTATTAGAACTAGGGTCTACTGCCTAGTTCTCTATTTTAAGTTCTTACGCAATTAGCCGTAAGGAAATATTTTCTCTCTATGTTTTCGATTTCCTACGCGTACCCGTTCCTACGCTAAATTTAAAACACCTTACACCTCCTACTATAGACTTTTCTCTTCTCCTATAACTCTTCTTTCGCAATCCCTCCTCTTCTCCTTTATCCCTCGTTTTATTTAAGATATTATTACTATAGCTAAGGACGAAGAAGCCCGTTAAGCTATAGCGTCTGCATCTCGTTTAAACGACGACCTTTATCCTCGCTTACCGACTTATACTTAGCCGTATGCTCCGCTAGAAAGTATCTATAGCGCCGCCCCCTCTAGGGAATCTAAGAGTAATTATAAAGATCTACCTCCTATCCGTCGTCGCCCTCGCTTATCTATAGAAACTAAGGTATTTCGTAAGCAGTCTGCCTTACTAGCTATAGAGGATAAGGACTATAATAATCTATTAAAATAGGCCGTTTGCTACTTTAGGTTAATTAATATACTGCCTACGGAAGGGGTTATTAAGACCTTTACTAATATAGACCTAATGTATATAAAGTAAGCCTATATTCTCTTAGGCTCCTTAGCCTCTAAGTCGGAGACTATCCTTAAGATTATAGATCTTCCGCCCGTAAAGGAGAAGCATCTATAGCACGCCGACACTTAGGGAAAGGGAATTCGCGCGTATCTTTATTTTATAGGCGATCTTTTAGATAAAGAGACTCCTCTCTACGCTACGATAACTCTAGTATATCGACTAATTTAAGCCGTGCCTTTTAACCCGTAAATAACCGACGGAGACCTTTCTAACGGTTTATAATCGGAGGAATAGCCTGCTCCTCGTCCGTAAGGAATCCTTCGCTTATTTAAGCAGCACTCTATTAAGCAGTAATATCGCCCTAAGGAGCAACCCTAGGTTCTTTATTATTCTCTTTAGTCTAAGTTATCTAAGTACTCCTAGGCCTTTTACTCTCGTCGATAGAAGGATTCGGATAATAATAATAATAGTTTATCTAGATCCGAATATAGCTTTATCTACCGCCCCTTAAAGTCCTATCTAAATCCACGTAGGCACCGCGAGGCGAGCTATACCTCTTCCTCGGCTTATAATAATAAGGCCGTTACTAAACGCCTTAAACGGGATAATATTAGTACTTTTAACCTAGATAAGAATAATCCGAAGAACCTAGGCATTATCGCTCTTAGCGATAGAAAGAATATCTATACGAACGTCTACCTCTTCGCGGAGCGTCTAAGGATCTACTAAAACAATGATCCTTTCGCTTTTTGCCTATACTACCTCTCCTTCTTAGCAGGAGGAGCTCTTATATAGTATATAAGTAAGCTTATAGCGGAATATCGCGATATCCTTAATTCCTCCCCTTTTAAAACCCTCTATAAATTCCTAACTAAGCGTTTTAAGCGTCCTAACGCCGATGTCTTAAAGGAGCTTTATAGAGAAAGGTATACGATATCTACATAGTCCTTTAGCTTTGTTACTCTTGCATAGTATATCTAAAGAAAGGTTTCGCTCGCCCGCTAACTTAAGATAGGCAATAATACCTAAATCATTAAGGCTATCTATTCTCTTATTGCCGTTTAGATCTCTTCGCTTCTTCCTATTCTTACGAAGAAGACCTTAATCGATAAATAGATTTACATTATTAAGAAACGGAAGCCTTTTATTATAGCCTCCCTTAAGCTATATATCTCCGGAGACTAAGACCGTTCTTACCGTAGTAGCTTTTCTTATCGGGATAATAACTATCGCTAAAATAACCGTTGCTATAATAATAGCTACTGTTAGGGTAACTATAATCGCAGCCGTCGTAATAATCGTCGCGATAACTATCTTTAAGGTAATAAAGGCAATAACTACCGTTAGACTAACCGCTAGGATCGAGACCGAGGCTATAATCGCAACCGTAGCCCTAAGGGTCGAAGCTCCGGCAATAACCGTAACTAGTTAAGCTTACGCCCGCTATATCGCGATAAGCGTTACCCTCGCCGGGACTACCGGCGAGATAATAGAACGGAATACCGCTAAGGTAAATATAAGGGTAACGATAATAAGAAGAAAGTGCGTTTTAAGTCGAAGTATTAAAGCGATAAAAAGACTGCTCTTAGCGGCGATAAAGCTAGTAACGAGCTATACTTAAACGACGACTCTTAAGATAACGTATCCTCTTACGCCTCTTTAGAAGCTAACTTCGTAGGCTATATAAACTCTTGCTACCTTACTAAAAAGGCCGGTAAGTTTAAATATAGCACCTACGACCGTACCTTCGCCCTCGTCTCTATGCTTAAGGAATATATATACGCTAACTACTATATATTTAAGTAGTAGCTCTATAGTAAAGAACGCGTGCTTAAGCCTTTAACCTATAAGGTTTAGAAGGCCTTTTTTCTTTCTTATAACGCTTTTTTCTCTTATCTCTATCTTAGGTATAAGAAGACCCTTTCTACTCCTACTATTTCTATAGGGAATATCGTCGACTTTATTTCTGCCGAGCCTAATTCCCCCGCCGCCTTAAAGCCTATTCTTCCCGCACCTATTATTAAAGAGCCTATTTTTTACGTAGCGCCTACTATAGTACCTAAACTAAATTAGATCTTAGAAGCTAAAGCCGAGGAGCCTTAGTAGGATTAGGATTCCCCGCCGTATTTAAGCTCCTATATAAGAATTAAGGTCTCTACTTAACCTAGTAGGCAGGAAGTCTAAGTTTGCCTTAATCCCGGCTATAGGAAGCCTATAATTAATCGCGACCTTCTTTAGACTCTTAACTATACCGTCGAGAAGAAGCCTTACGTTACTATTAACGGAGTTAACGGTCGTTCTTTTTGCGAGGACTAGGCTACGTTCTCCTTCTACGCGCGCGGTACTATAGCTAGTCCGGCCGCTTAAGCAGCTATAGCTAAGTTTACTTACTTCGCCTAGGTCTCTAAAGTAAAAGCCGGCGTACTCCTCGGCAATGCCTACCTTAAGCTATACTAAAGATCCCTTAATTATAATAAAGAGGTCGTTTATATTAGAGTGCTCGACGGGTTTAAAATCCTATTCGATATCTATAAATAGTCCTGCGAAGTTATTCGCTATATTAAGGGCGTCCGAAAGACTATTATACCGCCTAGTACTACCTTTATAGTCCCTATATTTTAGAAAGAACTTCCTAAAGACCGCGCCTATACTTTCTTCGCCTCTTACGCTAATACGGTCTATAGCATCGTTAATACTAAATCTCTTCCTACTATCCTTATTACTAATAGCACGAACGTTAACCTCGTTTTTAAGCGTAAGCAGAAGCTTAACTAAATATAGGAGTATTAGGAGTCTGCCTATTCTACCGCTCTATCTTAGAAATCAGCTATAAAGGCTCTAACGCTAGCTACTGCAATCTCGCCCGCTTTAGGAGCCGTAGCTATAAAGCCCTCCGCGGGAACCGCTATTACTACTTCTGCTTCTACTAGTCTATCTGTTAACGTTGCGAGCACCTTCCGCTTACTTAGGAGGTCCTTAAGTGCCTATAGCCTCCCGCCTTGCTTTAGCCTATAGAAGCTCTAGGCACTTCTCCGACTCCTTCGCTATCCGACTCTATTTACGCCTATATTACAGCTTCTTCTATAGGGCCTAGCAAGTAGTCTAAGGTTCGCTAAGACCTTATAGCAGCTGCCTCTAACGTAACGGTAGCTACGGTAGCTGCCGTAGCTATTAAGATAGACACTACGGATAGAATCGAGGATCCCCTTTCTAGCCGTATCCCGTACTAGACGTATATACAACGGCCACTAGAGCTTTAAGAAAAATACACTAAAGAAGGTATTTATATTTTCGACTATAGTACCTCTTTCTTGCGCTAAGTTAAAAGGCTTCTTAAAAAATACTCCTAGCTTTAGAGAGATATAGGCACCGCCTTCGTAAAACCCGGAAAGGAATTAATAGTCCCCTTAATCGACAATTAGCACGGAGAATAAGTCGCTTAGAGGCCCTACCTATATAGGCTTTAGGATAGGGAGGTTATTAACGATATATTTAACCTACTTTATAAGCAGGGTCGCCTAAAGTAGGCCGACGAGCTTATACCGTTCGTAGCACCCGTCTTCGTAGTCTAGCGCATAGCCCGAGGCGAGACTAAAGGCAGAGTTATTATAAACCTACGTGCCGTTAATAGTATTACTATCCTAGACTCTTACCCTCTACCTCTATAAAGCTTTATTATTGCTAAGCTCTTAAGCGCTTATTTTATTACTGCTATCGACGCTTCTACCTTCTTCTATTAGTTTCGAGTTAAGCTTAAGCATTAAGGTAGGTTTACTATTATAAGTCATCGAGGTCTAAAGCGCTTAATATTTACACCTATTGGTTTTTATAATAGCCTAGCGTATATATAACGCTATATAGACCGAGTTCTCCGTCCGCACTAAGGCTATAGCCGCGCGTTTATTAATAATATCGTTCTTTACCCCGCTATAGAAGAGGAATACTTCTAATATCTTAAGGCTATCTTTAAGCTCTTCGCGTCGCTTAACTTATCTATAAGCCTTCCTAAAAGCTAGATCGGCTACCCCTCTATAAAACTACTCGGATTTTATATCGACGCGTTTAGGATAAGTACTACGAAGCATAGGCTTACCGTCTTTATAAAGTTCTTATTCCCCGATAATCTCGCCGCTCTTAAATACTATATTAGCGCTATAGGGTATATTCGCAACCTTATCCTATACTATAGCACTTCTATCGCCCTTCTATAGGATCGTAAGACTAGTCTTTTAGCCTAAGGTCGCTTAATCGGTAAGGTTAAGAACGGGAACCTTAATAAGCGAAAGTCCTATACTCGAGTTACGTCGTTCTAGCCGACCTTAGCCGAGCTTTCCTCCTTCGCCTCTCTTTAGAAGGAAATTACTTCTAGCCGTATAATTTACTATATAGACCTATAGAAGAGGCTATTCTATTAGATTAACGCCTTATTATAGCGAGGCTTCGCTATTATCTTCTTCTACCTCCGCGACGGTATTATCTAGCCGTTAGGCTAGCTTATTCCGGTTAAAGCTATTATGCCTATCTGCTTCCTCTCTTATACCTTAAGAAAAGGCGAGCAGTCTTATAGTCCTTTAAAACTAAAGGTCGCTTGCCTTATATAGGCTGCGAAGAAGATACGCACTACGGTATAGTCGTCTACCCTCCCGCTCGTAGTCTTAACCGATTACTCCGCGATTAAGCAAATCGTCGCTAAAAAGACCCTTAATACTTTTAGTATAGACTAAGCTAACCGTCGCTTAGTTATAGCCTTAATTTACCTCTTAGAGTACGATATCGAGGTTTACTACCTCTTTAGCAAAAAGAACTTTATCCCTAACGCCTTTAGTCGCCTATTAGCTAAAGAGTCCGACTAGCTGCTTAACCATCGCCGTCCCGATTTTACTATGCTTAACGATATACTTATAGCCTCTAAAGCTATTATAGCTCCTAAGAAACGCGAGGAATTCGCCGTTGCCTACGATAATAACCCTTCCTATAAGCGAATACTTAAAATAATCGTAGATAGCGAGGACGCTATCGAGAGTCTTTACGCGCCCTTAGAAGGAGCTATAGCTATATCTACTAACTTAAGGGCACGAACGAAAGCGCAACTTAAGCGCCGCGGTATACCGTTTTTTATAGTCGATAAGCTCCTATACTACGAAGGCCCTAACGGCTTTACCTAGCTATATATCCCTAACGCCTTAGTCTTATCTATAATCTCAGCAGCTTATAACGATAAGAATTACTTCGGCGTCGTCCGTATAATTAAGGACTTAAAGATATACTTAATTCGCGGAATTACTTATTAGGTAAAGAAGCACGTCGCGGCCTATAAAGCATATTGCCTTAGCTAGATAGACCGTTAGACTCTTACCGGCAGCTATAACCCTATTCGCCCCCCGCTACTTTTAATATAAAGCATCGCGATAGACTTTATAACCGATATACCGCTCTCGCTATTAGCAAGCTTCCTATAGCAGATCCTAGGCTTTAATATCTTAAACTAACTTCTTACGGTTACTTACCTAACTAATAAGAGATGCCTGCTAATTCTAAGCAACGCTAAATATAGCATAAAGAACTAGGCTTACAGCCTAGCCCGTTAGTTACTTCTTTCTAGTTAGGGCATACCGAGAACTATTATTAGCGACCTGGATCGCAAATTTATATCCGACTTTTAGAAAGGCCTTTAGAGTGCATTCGGCACTAAAATTGCAATAACTACCGCCTACTATCTATAGGCTAATAGGCTTGCCGAACGGCGCAATTAGACCGTAGAGACCG
Organism: Ophiocordyceps sinensis; assembly: GCA_012934285.1. Lineage (NCBI taxonomy): Eukaryota > Fungi > Ascomycota > Sordariomycetes > Hypocreales > Ophiocordycipitaceae > Ophiocordyceps > Ophiocordyceps sinensis. The sequence goes on from JAAVMX010000004.1 coordinate 11,705,924, forward strand.
CTCTACGGATATCCTATATCGAGGATCTTAGCCTAGATTAGAAAATAATAATCCCCGCCCTTTAGAAGAATCTAAATACGGTATTTAACGCTAGTACAAAGATCTCCGCCTATAAGTCTATCTTCGGCTTTAATATACGTAGACCGTTAGAAGCTGCCGATAATATCCTAGGCACTACTATAGACGAATTGCCCGACTTACGAGAAGCTATCCGTAGATAAGCGAGCCCTAGCTATAGACCTAGCGGCTATAAAGGCTAAATAGCGGTATAACGTAAAACACCGGCCGGTTCTTCTTAAAGCCGGCGATAAGGTCTACTTAAAGCTTTATACGGGCTATTATAAGCCTAGCCAGCCGCCTAAGAAATAGTCGCGGCAGCGAGAGTGTGATAGAACGGTTAGAAGACAGAAGACAGTCTAACCGGACTAAGTCTCTAATAGTTAAAGACTAATAGAGGGCGTTATTTATCCTTAAAAGCTGTAGGGGCGGAATAGTAAGCAGAGGAGCACTTAGGGTCACTTATACTAGACCGGCTAGCTAAGTCTAAGCAAGTAGGGGTAGTCGAGGCTAGAGCACTAAGGGCACTACTAAAAGAGGTGTAGGTCACTTAGTAGGCAGTTAAACTAAAACTATAATAAAAGCTAAAGAAGAAAGGAAGGAAGGAAAGCCTAAGGAAGGGCGGACTAAAGTTCCTTTATATAGCTCTTCCCGTCCGTCTAGACGGTCCCGGTACGTCCCTTTCCTTCTAGCACCTTCTGCCATATATCCCTTGCACTGCCCTAAGCTAATACGGGTCCCTAGGGCTGCGTAGGGGCTGTGTAGGTCGGCTAACCTAGAAAAGGCTGCCTCCCGCGTCGTTCTAAAGCCCTTATAGACTAATCTAGGTCATATAGGTCCATTTATGCACTATATGCATAATGTCATATACGTAGGTCACACGACATAAGTCGTGTGACCTCCTTATGCGGAGGATCGGACGAATAATCGGTCCCGAAAGCCGGGAGGGCTATATTAGGCCTATAGCTCCCGGTAGTCTAGGTGTCGGTCCCTTATGCGGGGCATCGAGCCAATCATCGGGTCTTATTAAGCAGGGGTGCCTAATAAGATCGTCGGCGTAACCGTAGCTGCGTAGTACGTCCCGTACCTAAGGAAGCTAAGTCCCGAAGGACTTAGGTTCGAAAAAGGGGTGTGTCCTAGGCCGAAAAGGGGTATAACCGGATAATAGGTAAGTCCGGGGCGAATATCTTTATGCTAAGTCCTAAAGTACTAAGTACTAAAGTACTAAGTACCCCGGTACCCTCGTACTAAGTATTTCCGTACTTAAGTCTTAAGGCTTACGTTAGGGTATGTAAGGCGTGCTGCGTAAGATCGTGCGATAATAATAATCTAGCTAGGAAGAAGCCCTATAGGCTAGTGCGAGGGTGTAGAAGGCACTCTAGCACGAGAGGCTAACTAACTAAAAGTGGGGCGAACTATAATACCTCCCCTCAGCCGAATAGCCTATATAAGGCTCTTAACTCTACGGCAAACGTGCAATTGCAACGCGCTTTTAAAAATGCTTTTCTATAGCTCCTTTCTTCCGTAAGTCATCCTTTCTCTATTCGTAGGGCTTCTTGCCCTTCCAATTGCCTAATTAGGCCTATAATCCTTCTTAATCCTTTTCCTAATTAGGAAGAAGTCTTCGTCGTTAAACCTTAGGTAAAAGCCTAAGCTAGTGCCTAAACTTTTCGTAGTTTACACGCAAGAGCGGCTTCGTTAAGCCGTTAGCAATTATTTCCTCGGTCCGGACCTAATAAAGCTAAAAATAGCCTATTGCCGTTCGTTAGATAATCTATTTAAAGTAGCGATTAATATGCCTCGTGCGGCCCGCATTCGCCTTATTAAGAACAGCCAGTCTCGTATTCTAACTGTCGGTATACATAATTATTAGTATAGGTTGTAGGTAGCCTATATTATATAAAAGCTTCGCCTGCTATATAGCGGCTATACTAGCCGGCGTGAGATTAATAAATTCCGCCTCCGTAGACGAGGTTATTACTAACGTTTGCCGCTTCGACCGCTAAAAGATCGGTCTATCGGCCAAAAAGACTATATACCCGGCTATAGAGCATCGGGTTCGTAGATTGTTAGCAAAAGAGGCGTCGGTATAGACGCGTAGCTTTAGATCGTTAGTCGAATAACGACCGCTAAGGATAATGCCTAAGGTTAAAGATCCCTTAAGATAACGCAATAAGTGCTTTAGGATAGCTATATACGTTATAGTCGGGTTGTGATTTGCCTCCGATAACTTATTCACTGTGTATAATAAGTCTGGCCTAGTCCCTATCGCTAGCTAATTTAGGCTGCCGGTCCTTCGGAGCTACTGTTTAAAGGGCATTACCGATTAGTATTGTTTTTAGTCCGCTAAGATAACGGTTTTTAGTAGCTACGGCGTTATTGCCGTGTTTGTGATATTACAACCGAACTCCTTAAGGATCTTTATCGCGAATCTTGTCTAACATAGGCGAATCGTTTAGTTAACGCGATCCCGATCTATTTCTAATCCTAGGAACACGGTCGGCTTCCTAAGACTCTTTATCTTATATAGGCCGCTTAATAGGCGAGCCTTATCCGCAATAAGGTCTCGTATAGCTGCTGCGATTAATATATCGTCGACGTAGAGGATTAGAAGCGTGCTATTATCGTAACGAAATAGGCATAATTCTGCCTCTAGCTAAACGAAGCCTAAAGCAACGAGGTTAACAACAACTTTATTAAACCACTAACGAAGGGCGGCCTCGTGCCCGTATAGAGCTTATTGCAGCTTGCAGACGCGGCTAATGCCGTTAGTTAGACCGTAGGGCTACTTAATATAGATTTCCTCCCTTACTTCGGCGTGCGGGAAGGCGTTAACTACGTCGAACTTCTTATATTCGAGGTTATCCGAAGCTATAAGGGTAGCAAACACTCGAATAGAAGCCTAGTGTGCTATAGCGGCGTAGACGTCTTTAATAGGCCTGTTTATAGAATCTCGGTCCCCGCGAACATACTAACGGGCCTTCGTAATGCTGTCTGCTCCCGTAATGTGTTTCTTAAGAAATACCCAACGGCCCGGAAGGACCTAATAGCCTCGTAGGCGAGAAATAAGAATCTAGGTCCCTTTATCGTTAAGCTTGCGGTATTCCTTCCTTATAGCAGGCAACTAGCGACTCTTATAGTTAGGGTAGTCTATAGCCTGCTTCTAGTTCTTTAGAGTCGTATTAGGCTATATAAAAGCTAGAGCCGCTCCTATACTAAGAACCTAAGGAGGATTAGTCTTATAATAGGTATTATTTTCGCGAAACACTATAAGTTAATATAAACCGGATAACTCCCTAGCCGTACTACTACTACGGCTGCCTCTACGGCTGCCGCGAGCACGGCTACTACGGCTACGGCCTCGTCCTAACCGCTCGTTATAGTCGTAGGTCTAATAGGGACGAGATATACAACGAGGATAGAAAGGCGATGCCTTATCCTTAGAAGCCGGGTGAAAGTCCTCTATGTCTTTATACTCTATAGTCTCCTCGTTAAAATAAATATAACGCTGCTATTGCCTTATAGCAAGCGTCGGATCGGGTGTTAGGATATGACTTAGGTCCTTAAGCACCTCCTATAGGGTAGATAGGTCGAGTTCTTCTTTACGCGGTAAAGCGGCTTTATTATTGTGCCTTATATTGCGTTTTCTATCTACGGCTTTAATCTTCCCTATATTAAATAGGTAGGTGACTTTATCGTTATCCTCCTATAGGGTAGCTTTAAATTCGACTTCGTTAATAGCAGGACGCTAGTGCTCTTTGCCTTCCTAAAAGCGAATATCTTAGGCGCGTATAACGATCTTCTTCTCGGGAAGCTAGACCTTATATATATGCCCGTTAAGTCCCTCTATGCCTACTAAGCGACCTTTCTAAGCTCGAGGAGCTATTTTTGCACTTTTAACCCTCTGCTAATACGGGATAGTATAGCCTTAAGCCCTTATATGCTTAATGCTATATAAGTATAGCGTGCGGATCTCGTCGAATAAAACCTTAATTAAGGCTCTGCCGTCCTTATAGGCGCTCGTCGGAAGCATATTGTTAACGTAAGCGCTTATCTCTATAAAGTACAGCTACAAAAAGGCCGGAAGGTTCGTATTAGCGCAAATGCAACGTGCGAGGTCTATTAAAGTACGGCTAGCACGTTTAGTAAGTCTATTCTACTCTAGAGTGTAAGGGGCACTAAAGCGAAGGATAAACCCGTCTTTATCGGCCTATTTAAATATTGCATCTAACTAAAACTCTAAGGCGTTATTAAAGCATATAGACTAGACCGTCTTATTTATAGCGTAGCTCTATACCTATATCTTTTAACCGTAAAGTAGGTTATAGGCCTCCCCTCGGTCTATAGCGAATAGAACCTAATAGAACCTTGTATAGATATCGATTCCGTATAGTAAGTAGCGTTTCCCTCCGAAGCCGGTAAAAGAGTATTAAATAAAGTCCTAGAATATATACGTAAGGAACTATTAAGGATTGACCGAAGAAGTGCGACTAACTATTAGGTCGGCCTTCCTAAAATAATAGGCCTCGCAAAAGAAGTCCTTAAGACTATTAGTATTAACGTTAATGCCGGACTTACGGTAAGCATTAAGCACTCTAGCTTTACCTACGTGCCCGAGCCTACGGTGCATAAGACTAAAGTCGACCTTCTTATTAGTTAGCTTAGTTAAAGTCTTCGGCAGGGCTACGAGGGTAAGGTCGGGATGCTTTTATCGAATTATAAGGTCTCCCGCAACTTAAGCATTACGAATAGTGCTAACCCTAAGCTCTTAGCTAATCTTGCATACTACCTCCCCTATAGCTTAAAAAGCTAGTTGGCTATTAAATCCGTCTAGCACGACGCCTTTATCCTAAAGGACTTTAGAGCTTATTAAATTCGCGGGTGCATTAAGGCAATAGCGAACGTTAGTTAGGTTAAGAGTTAAGTCTCTAATTATTATACGTGTTATGCCTACGCCGAGGACTCGAAGGTTGCTACTATTTAATGCTTGCATTAGACGATAGGCCGGAGTAAGGGTAAAACTCGTAAACCACTTTAAGTCGTTAAAGCAGGTGTCTAAGGCTTTAGTATTATAGACGACTATATCCTGTAGGGACTTATAACCCGTAGCGAGGATAGCGTCTTTAAACGACGTAAGACTTATAGCAAATAGGGTTATATCGCGTTTACCTACCGCAATAATGTCTATATTTCCCTTCTTAAAAGGATTAATGCCTTATTAACGCTATACTTCCCGTTTCTATTCCGGGGCTTTATCGGGGTAGAGAGTCTAGCAATTACTTAGCTTATAACCTCTGCTAGCGGCGACGATATAACTATATTTGAGTTTTACTTACTTAGATAAGTTATCTTTAGTTCGGGATCTAGTATTATCGGAGCTACCTCTGCCTCTACTACGGCCTCTACCGCGGCCTCTGCCTCGTCCTCCTCTACGGTTATTGTCTATTATAGATAGGGTTAAGGATATCGACTTATCTTAGACAGCTAACGCCTAGGAGCTAGGGACCTTTTAAGATCCCTTCTCTACCTAACATTAATATTGTAAAAACTTATCGATAGCGGCTTTAGTAGGAAAATTATCCTTCTTATAGTCGTATTACTAAGCGTAAAACTAATAAAGGTAGCCCGTCCGAAGGCTATAAATAGCCGTATAAACGTATATATTCTCGTCTAGTGTCTTATAGATAGCCCTTAGTTAACGCTAGCACTACTCTAGTCGTCGAGAGTATATATCTAAAGTAGCAAAGTTATAGGCTTTAAGTCTAAAACACTTAAGCATTGTCTCTACGATAGAAGACTTAGGCAGCTGTAAGGCTATACGTTAAATAAGGAGGTATATCTCTTAACTTATCGAATTAATAGTCTAACCTCCCTTTATGACTATCTCCTTTAGATTATCGGATAGGGTGATTATAAGGATTCTCGTGGCCTTTAGGTCGTTCTTTTGCTAGTCCTTTTGTTCTTCGGTAATGCTAATCGTGCCTACCGGACGTTCTAGCCTAAGGACGAGCCCTTAGATATATTCGTAAACATCTAACATTTTTAACGTTAGATTTACGTTAATTAGCTAGGCGGTATAGTTTTTTAGTCCCTTTAGACGTTTAATCGTGCCCGTTAGGGCTCTATCGTTCTTTACTATCTCGAACGTCCCGTTAGGCAACTGTCCCGCGGGCAAAGAGGCGTTGTTAGGGGATTTTATGCGTTGAAAAACTCTTTAAATAGGCGTTTAGGCGAAAAAACAGCTATAAATGCAAGAAAAGTCGGAAAAAGATCGTAATAATTAAAAAGAACTACTTATAAAGCGTAGGGATGCGTTTTAGCGGCGCTTATAACCTCTTAAGGCTTACGTTAGGGCATATAAGGCGTGCTGCGTAAGATCGTGCGATAATAATAATCTAGCTAGGAAGAAGCCCTATAGGCTAGTGCGAGGGTGTAGAAGGCACCCTAGCACGAGAGGCTAACTAACTAAAAGTAGGGCGAACCATAACATTAAGTCCATAAGTACTTAAGTCGTCCCGTACTTTAGAAAAAAGAAAGCAAACTAGGAACCTAGATTAGTGGTTCTATAATATATTACCCTTCCTAAGGGGGGTTAAACCTTTAAACCCTTAAACTCCTCTTCCCTTAAACCTAAGGGTTAGATTTATTATAGGCTTTAATCTTCTTAAGAGCGTTCTTAAGATGCTTAATAGGTTCCTACGTATTATCGGAAGAAGGATAATTCTTCTACTTTATAAGATAGAAATGCTGGCCGTTTTCTATCTTCTTAGATAAAATCTCTTCGACTTCGTATTCGTCTTCTTCGACTAGTATATCGATATCTTTTGCTAGGCGGCTATTCTTAGGCGCTAATTCGAGTAGCGAAACGTGAAAAACGGGGTATATAAGCATAGCCGTTAGTAGGTCTAGCTTATAGGTTAAGTCGGAGAATTTTTCCTATATAAGAAAAGGTCCTATCCTCTTATAGTCTAACGAATTATTAGGCCTATTAGAAGTAATATTCTTCTTAATAAGGTAGACTTTATCGCCCTTATTAAAAGTAGGTTCTTTGTCGGTCTTCTTATTATAATAATAAGTCATTCGCTCCTTTATAAAGTCGAGCTCGTCTTTAATAGCGGAATGTAAGCTTCTTAGCTACTTAGAGCTTAAGATAGCTTTTTCGGCTATAACTTCCGGTAGGGAAGACCTATAGGCTTCGGGCGTAAATCCGTAATTCGCAAAGGCTAGCGTTTGCTATATAGGTTCCGATACTAAAGTATTATAAGCTAACTAGGCTATTAGTAGCCTAACTAGCTAATCGTCTTACTAGTAGTTAATATAGCTTCGAAGGTATTGCTTTAAGGTCTAGTTTAGCCGTTCCGTAATTCCGTCGGTAATAGGGTGATAAGCAGTATATAGTTTATGCTTAGTTCCTAGAGCTCGCATAAGGCTCTGCCAAAAGTATGATATAAACTTTCGGTCCCTATTCGTAATTAGGGTTTTTAGTAGACCTCTATCGGCTAGAATATATCTTATAAAGACGTAAGATAATTCCTTAGCCGATATAGCTTCTTTAATCGGAATAAAATAACCGTATTTCGTAAGGCGGTCTACTATAACTAATATAGAGTCGTATTCTATATTCGTTATAGGTTCGATAGATTTCGGTAACTTCGTAATAAAGTCTATAGCAATAGATTCCTAAGGTAATTTAGGGGTTTCTATAGGCTATAGGTTTCCGTAAGGCTTATACCGTATAGCCTTAGCTTTATTGCAAGTATCGTATGCCTTAATAATCTTCTAAATTTTGCGGCGAAGATTATACGTATTATAGTAATTCCGAATTCGATTATAAGTCCGGGATATCCCTTAGTGGCCGTATATCGGGCTTTCGTAGAAATCCTTTATAATCGTTGCCTCGCTATTAGGCGTAAGGAATAACTTTCCCTTATAGTAGGCGAGGTTATTTTCCTAGGTTATATGCTTCTTAAACCTACTGAAATCGGTATCCTTATAAATGCTTTTAAGTAATTCTAAAATAGAATTATCTCCTTTAATCTTAAAATACGGCATCGAGTAATTACTACTCGTAGTTGCCTTCCGTATAAAGATATAAAAGCCGTTTGTTATAAGGTTCGATCTTCGTATTATAGTCGGGACGTCGACTAATAGCGTCGGTACGGGAATTTTCGGTTCCCTTCTTATGCAGAATTTCGTAGTTAAAATCTGCTAAGAACTCTGCCTAACGGATTTGTCGTGCGTTAAGCTACTGCGTGCTAGCGAAATAGGTGATATTCCTATAGTCTATATAGACCTTCGTCTTATAGGAATTCCCTAGAATATAATGCCGAAATTCTTTAAAGGCGTTTATAATCGCTAATACTTCTTTATCGTAAATCGGATAATATATCTCTGCCTTACTTAGCTTTTTAGAGTAAAAAGCTATTAGATGCAATATATTATCGTCGTCCCTTTAGCTTAACTACGCACCTAATGCGAAATTAGAAGCGTCGGTTTCTAATTCGCACGGCTTTTCCGCATCGTAGCTATATAGTACCGGGGCGGAAGTTAATAGGCTTTTAAGCTTAATAAAAGCGTTATTAGCTTCGTCCGTCTAGGTATAGGGTTTCGGCCTAGCTAGCTTTATTACTGCTAGTATAGGGATTAACTCTTTAGAGAAATCCACTATAAAGCGTCGGTAGTAATTAGCGTAGCCTATAAAACTCTGTATTTCCTTAATCGTAGAAGGAATAAGCTAACCGCTAATTGCCTCTAACTTATATAGGTCTATCCGTATAGTGTTTAGGGTAATTATATAGCCTAAGAATTCGACTTCCTGCGTGTAGAATATATATTTTTCTAGCTTAATATAAAGGCTGGCTGCTTCGAGAGCCTTAAGCACCTTTATAACGTCGAGTTTATGCGTTTCTAAATCGTCTAAATAGACGATTATATCGTCTAAATAAGCTAAGACGAATATATCGAGGTGTTCGTGCAAGGCGTTATTAATACGCTTCTAAAAAGTCGCTAGGGCATTTGTAAGCCCTAGAGGGAGGATTAAAAATTCGTATAAGCCGTATCGAGTTCTAAAAGCGGTCTTATATTCGTCTCCTTCCTTAATTCGTATCTAGCTATAAGCCACGTTAAGGTCGATTTTCGTATAATATCTTTTCTTAGATAATCGATCCTTTAATTCGACAATAAGGGGTAAAGGGGTCCGGTCTTTAATAGTATCGTTATTAAGCTAGCGGCAGTCGATATATAGCCTAGTCTTCACCTTATCTTTGCTATTTTTTAGAGCAAATAGTACCGGGGCCCGATATTCTAATTTCGACTCCTTTATATAAACTTTTCGAAGGTTTTCGTCGATATAATCCTAAAGCAATTTTAAATACAATTCATCGAGGTTATATATCTTACGGAAGCGAGGCTTCGCTCCGTCTTTAAGGTTAAGTTCGTAATCCTATTGCGTTTAAGGCGGTAGTTTATCCTCTAGTAAGTCGTTAAATATCACACCGAATTTAACGAGGATATCGTGCGGTATAGTCTTAAATCTATCCGCTTTATAGTCCGTCTCTATTTCTTTAATAGAGGCGCTATTCGAAGCGTCTTCTAATAATAGGTTTAGCGGTTCCGGGACTGTATTAAATCGGTCCGGAAGTTCCTCTTCGAATAAGGTAGCAACTTCCTTAATTCCTAGGCTTCGCCTTTCTAGGCTAGTATTAAGTTCCGAGGTTTTTAGTCCGGTTAAGTCCTTTAATTCGTTATAGAGTAGAATATCTAAGGTATCGTCTTTAAACCTTAGAAGGCCTTTATTCTAATCGATAGAAGGGTTATATTATTATAAGAAGGGTAGTCTTAGTATAATATCGTATCGTATAGATAGGATATCGAAAGGGTCTTTAAACGATAAGTTTCTAATAGAATATTCGAAAGGATTAGTTTCGTAGATAATATTCCCGTTGTTATACGTAAAGGGTTTCCCTTCGGCTATAAATAGCGTATAAGGCGTAGTTTTCTACCGGTAACGAAGGCGTAGACGATTTATCGTTTCCGGGGCAATATAGTTGCTTATAGATCCGCTATCTACTAAAGCGGAAAGTCTATACCCTTAGTAGTTAATCGTAAAGGTTATCTTCTTACTAATAGTTTTATTAGTAATAAGAAGATCTTAATTACTAGTAAGTAGCCCTTTTACTTTTAGTAATAGAGGTTTTTTATATCCTCGGTAGTAAGGGTGCTATTATCCTATATCTCCTCCCCTAAAATAGTCTTAGGGGGACTAGGTTCTCTCTTAAACCTAGTAGACTCTCTTTTAAGCCTACTAGACTATCTTTTAAGTCTATATAGATTAAGCTCTCTTTTAAGCTCCGGGGGTTGTCTTTAAACCTAGGGGGTTCTCTTTTAAACCTAGTAGAACCTAGCTCTTCTCTAATAGACTTACTGCTAGGTCTATTAATAGTTCCCCAAGGTATAGGTTATATTATAACCCTATAATTAGTAGTCTCGAAAGGGAGACCTTATAGTTGCCGGACCCGTTCGAGTAGGTCTCGGTTAACTTAAGAAGCAAGTCCGAAGGTCCGGGAGGCGAGGCAGTAGACGCCTTCTAGCCTCCGGAGGGCCTCCTAAAGAGTCCGGACCTCGAAAGAGGTTTCCGGGTGTAGCTCCGGCACATAACCTCCTAGACGGTCTAGTCTAGTAAAGAGGTTAAGTTTCTCGCGTTCTTTCTCTTCCAAAAGGTCTGCTAAGGATGCAATTTCCCTGCCGAATTCCTCGTAGGTTTCGTGCTCGTTATCTAAAAGCATTGCCTCTAGCCGATTTGCTTTACGCTTATAGCTTTAAAGTAAAGCTAAAGTCTCTTCGGCTATATTAGTAAGGCACTCCGGGGGCCTATCTTCGGCGCTAGGGTATCCCTAGGCTTCTCGTTCGATAACTCCTTTTAAATAGTTCGTAATAGCTAGGTATTCCCTATAGCTGCTATATTCCGGGTTAAGGCCATCGAGAAGGTCCTTAACGTCTTTAAGTTCGCGGTAGGCCGGAGGGGACTCCGAGCCATTGTATAAGGCAGCCGTAGCTACGCTACCCTCCGAGAATTCTTCGGTATTAGCGGGGCTATAAGCATCGGGTATATAGCCTCCGGTAAGATCTTCTAACTCCGGGGCCTAGCTATAGTTATACTAGTACTAGGTTTCTTAAGGGAATTCCTCGGAGTCGTATTGCGTTATTAAAGGTATATCGTCGTCGTCCGGCTCCGGCCCGGGCTCCGGACCCTCTACGTCCGGAGCGGACTCTACAGAGGAATTCGGGGAGTCCGGGGAGTCCGGGGGTGCTAGTCCGACCCCCGCGTTATCTATAGAGTTATCTATAATCTCTCCGTCCTCTAAGTCGATCACTAGATCCTCTATTACGCTATCCGGAGCGTCCGGACTATCCGGGCCGGCCGGGTCCTCCGGTCCGGCCGGATCCTCGTCCGGGTCCGACTATCTAAATAGGTCCTCCTCTTCTTCGATAGAGGGCCTAACTAGGCTATCTAGAATAAGTGCTATATTATCCTTAGAATCCCTAATAGTCGTAAAACGTTTTTCGTAGTAGGGATATGCAGAAAGGCCTATAGGATTGTTATTAAAAAGCGTAGGATCGAGAGCTTCTCTTAAAGGCGGTAGAGAAAGCCTAAGAGGTCCTTGCTCTAAGGTATTAAAGCTTTTAGAAGCCGCCGGCTTTCCTTTAGCTAGATTTTTCTTCCGATAGCAATCTTTAGCAATATGCCCTGCCTTCTTATAAAAGAAGTAGGTAAGGCTCTTATAAATGCTGTTGTTTTTCGAGCTTCCGGCCGATGCCGAATAGCTAGTTGTTCCCGGGTTTAAAATAGCATTTAGGTCTATAGGATCGCCGTAATTCGTCTATTTCCCCTTTTTCTTCGAAAAAACCTTATACCCCCCTCGGGGGTCCTTCTTCGATTGCCGGCGTTCGAAAAGCCGGTCGTTAATTCTAACTGCTTAGGCTATAAACTCGACGAGGGTGTCGGGACGGTCTTATTTAGAGATCTCGTCCTTTACATCGTCCTTTAGCCCCTTATAGAAAACCGCTATTATAGCGTCGTCGTCCTATTCTAATTTCGATATTATCTGCCCAAATAAGGCGGCATAATTAGAAATAGAGGTTTTTTATCGTAAATACCGCAGCTTATGCTCTACGGCTCTCTTCTCGTTACCTACGCCGAAGGTCTGCTAGAGGTTGGTTTTAAAAGCTTAATAACTATTAAAGATATCGTCCGTAAGTTTATCCCGGTCCCCCTCTGCCTCGGTCACCCTATCCCTAAGAATAGGTTTAAACTAGGTTAAAGCTAATCCCCCTAAGCAGCTAGCTGTAAAGAAGACCTTCGCTTTATTAATAGAGAAGGAATCCGGAAAGGAAAGAAAGAAAGCCTTTAGCTAGGTAAGAAATTCCTATAGCTTGCCGGCTTCTCCGGTGTAAACAGCCGGCTTCGGGGTTTTAACAATTTCCCCGAACTACCGGGGGTAGCGGAAGTCCGGAACCGGGGGCGGGACCGGGGCGTACCCGGCCGGGCCTAGAGGCGGCGGCGGTCCCGGGGCGGCGGTGTAAGCCGGAGCCGGGCCCGCAGGCGTAGTAGAAGCAGCAGCCGTAGCTACAGCCGGACGAGCTGCCGGGCGAGCTGCCGGGCGAGAGGTTAAAGAAGTAGAAGAAGACATTCTTAAAGAAGTAGTTGTTTTTAGTGTTTTTTCTAAAAAGGGTTCTTCGAATCCACAAAGACTAAAATAAGATCTAAGATCTAATAGATCGGAAAGATTAGAAAAAGGATTATAGGGTAAAACAAAGACTAAGCAAAGATTAAACAAAGATTAAGCAACGGTCTTTAAAACACACTCCGCGGCTAAGCAAAAGGTAAGAGCTTTTATCGTATAATAGAACGGTTAGAAGACAAAAGACAGTCTAACCGGACTAAGTCTCTAATAGTTAAAGACTAATAGAGGGCGTTATTTATCCTTAAAAGCTATAGGGGCGGAATAGTAAGTAGAGGAGCACTTAGGGTCACTTATACTAGACCGGCTAGCTAAGTCTAAGCAAGTAGGGGTAGTCGAGGCTAGAGCACTAAGGGCACTACTAAAAGAGGTGTAGGTCACTTAGTAGGCAGTTAAACTAAAACTATAATAAAAGCTAAAGAAGAAAGGAAGGAAGGAAAGCCTAAGGAAGGGCGGACTAAAGTTCCTTTATATAGCTCTTCCCGTCCGTCTAGACGGTCCCGGTACGTCCCTTTCCTTCTAGCACCTTCTGCCATATATCCCTTGCACTGCCCTAAGCTAATACGGGTCCCTAGGGCTGCGTAGGGGCTGTGTAGGTCGGCTAACCTCGAAAAGGCTGCCTCCCGCGTCGTTCTAAAGCCCTTATAGACTAATCTAGGTCATATAGGTCCATTTATGCACTACGTGCATAATGTCATATAGGTAGGTTATACGACATAAGTCGTGTGACCTCCTTATGCGGAGGATCGGACGAATAATCGGTCCCGAAAGCCGGGAGGGCTATATTAGGCCTATAGCTCCCGGTAGTCTAGGTGTCGGTCCCTTATACGGGGCATCGAGCCAATCATCGGGTCTTATTAGGCAGGGGTGCCTAATAAGATCGTCGGCGTGACCGTAGCTGCGTGGTACGTCCCGTACTTAAGGAAGCTAAGTCCTAAGGGACTTAGGTTCGAAAAAGGGGTGTGTCCTAGGCCGAAAAGGGGTGTGACCGGATAATAGGTAAGTCCGGGGCGAATATCTTTATGCTAAGTCATAAAGTACTAAGTACCAAAGTACTAAGTACCCCGGTACCCTCGTACTAAGTATTTCCGTACTTAAGTCCCTTAGTACTTAAGTCGTCCCGTACTTTAGAAATAAGAAAGTAAACTAGGAACCTAGATTAGTGGTTTTATAATAGAGAGGGTCCCTTCGTAATTAAGCGTATAGTTAACGACCTTACGGTAGAGCTCGACCTCCTAAGCTAAGTCCGAATCTACCCTATTGTCTCTATTTAGCACCTTAAGCTTACGCATAGAAGATATTACTTCGAATCCGAGCTTAGGCCTATCGAAGGCGCTCGCGATATCGAACAAGCGCCTAACGAAGGAGATTAGCACTACGAAGTTAAGCGCCTAATAGACATCCGTATTCGTCGCATCGGTCGGTCGAAGTTACCTATAACCGAATACCTCGTACGATAGAAATAATAGGCCGCTATATATAACTAATAGGTCCGAGCCGACTAGGTCTCCGCTAAAGCCATTACGGATTTCTAAGGTCGCCCTCCGGCACGCGCTATACGAAGTAAGACTAAGGCCGTTTTATAAAAGGAACGATTAGAGGAATAATCCCTAGCATATATAAGCATAACTTATAAGAATAAAAGGAAGGATTTAAGCAATAGGGGTATTCCTCCTAATTGCCTAATTAGGATTATATTATAACTACTATAGGCAGTAGTGTTTTCTTTTTCGAGCCGGCATTCTAATATATATAAAGCATCCTCTATGCTATATACCGGGGCTAATATAATCAGCTATAGATAAAATAAGCAGGGAGCTATTCCTAGCTCCTAGGGCTTACGCCTACCTAATAGAATCATCCTTCTTTACATATATATTCTTAGTGCTTAGTGCATTATATTCCCTCGTCTAGTAGGAAATAAACGATCGACCCTTTCTAAATAATATTAAAGAATGTCTAGCTAATAATAAGCCGATGCGAAAGGCTATTTAGTAGAGTATGCGTTTTAGCAGGCTCCTTTAGGAACGACCTACTCGACTAGTCCTTAAAACCTTTACTAATCGAGACTATGCCTACTTTAGGGATTTCTCTAATATCCTCTAAAAGCTTAGAGCACGGAAGCCTAAGTATCGACCGTAACTAATAGAACCTATAGCTAATACTACTTTAGATTTTAAGTTTCTACCGCTTTAAAGGCTCATTATAAAATAATTTCGTTTAGCTAATAATTCTCTTACGGACGACCCTCTTATTCTTATTAAGAACCCGACTGCCTTTAACGATATACCTAATCGTATAGTTCCTTTAGTAAAGCATACTATATCCTATCGACCCGCCTTAAAGGAGCCTATTAAGGCTCGCTAGCGATACGCTAATCCTACTACATCGGACGATTTAGACGACGACTTAGATAAATCTTTAAGCTCTAACGACCCTTAGAGTTAATTAAGATATACCCTCTATACAAAGTAGAACGTAGCTCGTAGTTTATCCCGTCTAGCTAGCATAGGCGCGGATAGCGCGAATACTACCGAAGTAGGAGTTAGCAAACGCCTAAAACGCGATAATATCGGCACTTTTAACCCTAATAAACTCGATAAACGCAATATAGGCCTACTTACGCTTTCGGACGGTAAGAACGTATATATAGACGTATATCTCTTCTATAAGCGACCTTAGTTATATAGCGACGAAAATAAATACGCGCTATACTTATATTATATATCGTTCTTAGTAGGAGGTGCTTTAAACTAGTATATAAGCGAATTAAATACCGTTTAGCGAAAGAATCTAGCTACTAGCTCCCTTAAGCGATTTTATAGAAAGCTTATTAAGCAATTCTAGCGACCGCTTGTAGAAGTATCGAAAGAACTTTATGGTAAAGAGTACACTATTTCTATAAAGAACGCTAGTATACTCTCGCTACTATAGTAGATTTAGGAAAAAGTCGCTTTTGCTCGATAGCTAAATATCACTAAAGACTACTAAGTTATTTAAGCTATCTATCCCTTAATCGCCGTCGAAATTGCTATATTACTTTCTATCCCTAAGAAGAAGACTACGATTAATAAGTAGATTCGGGAAATCGGAGAGCGCACTTTATTAATTACCGCTTCCTTACTTTAGGACTCTTAAGGCTTCGATAGTCGCGACCGAAATCGCGACCGGTTATTATTCCGTAACGATAGGACTAATATAGGGCGATATTAGGACTAAGACCGTAAAGACTAAGACCGTCGGAACGATAGGAATTAGGATCGTTATCGCCTTAAGCGTAACGTATACGACGCTTATAACTAGCGGCGCTTAAGTAATCGACTAATTGAATTTCGACGAGACCGCCTTACGGGCTTACGACACCTAGACGCTAATTTAGGGAAAGACTTCCGCTAAAAGGAGAAGCACGTCCGCGTTAAGAAGAAATATCTTACCGACGAAGAAAGTGCGAATAATACGGACGACTCGCTATCTAATTCCTTAGCTAGCGATAGCGACTAAGGCTCCGATGCGTCGGGTTATTCTAAGGCTAATTTTGTTGCCTTTATAAACGCCCTAAAGACCGCTATTAGCGGACCCTTTTAGTATAGTATTTACTAACGTAAGTTTCCGATAAGCGCTATCTTAAAGGAGCATATATTAGAAAAGGCGTGTATTTCCCTAAGTGCCTTAAATGCCGATGGCTCTATTCCTCGTACTACCTGCTATACGAAGTATAATACGAGTTTGCCTATTAGAAACGCTTTATTTAAATACATTAGTTTAAGCTATATAAAGCAGATGGCTCGTCCCGCCGCTAGTCTATCGCAACCCATAGTAAATAAAACGCTGCTAGTCCCTATGCCTACTCCTATTAACGACTCTTTAAACGCGCCCCCTATAATATACTCGTATATACCTATTAAAGTCTTAAGCGCCGTAAATAGCTATAAGGTAAACGTATATCCGGATTTAGGCTACGGTAAGCCTATAATTAATTAAACGCTATTAGGTACTCTCTAGCACTCTATTAAATGGAAAACCCCCGTATATATCAACGGCCTTAATAGTCGATCTACTATTTCCGGATAGGCTATATTCGAAATTTTTGCTTAAGGCAATCGAGCCGACGGCACCCCCGCTAGGACGGCTTAGTTTACTTATTCTACTTAGGTAGCCGATATAGAAGCTAAGGCTTTACTTAGCAATGCATTTTTAAAGCCCTATCGTGCTAGCATTAACTACGATAAGAATATAGAAGCGATTAAAGCCTTACCTAATTTCGAGATTCTATTCGAAATTCTTCGACCTTCCCGCTAAACTATTCGGCGTATATAAGCCGTTCGTCGTATAGTCGTGCTAGCTAGAGATTCTAAGCTTATGCTAGTTAGCTTTAAAAAGCTTCCGAAGCATTAGTCGTTTCTTTTTGCTTCCTCGCATAAGATAGCTGCTAACGCTTTCTTATATCGGGATTCTCTATACGCTATTTTAGTAGTTAATAACTCCGCTAAAGACCTAGTGATTTAGCGTCGCGAGCGCCTTAGAGAAATTAAGAAATGCTATAAATCCGGCAACTTCATTGCTAATTGCTAGACGTTAGCAGTAGATGCTCTAGCTAATGCCGATACCGGGATATCTAAGCCCGCGGCTCTTAACGACGAGTTTTCTATATTAGAAGCCGTCTAGAATACCGCCTTATGGGAGCCTACGTCTATTCATCCCGACGATATAAGTCTCCCGCCGGAGGTTAAAGAGAATACTTACGCAGCCGGCTTCCTACGATAGGTCTACGTTTAAAAAACGCTTAAGCTGCCGGAAGTTAAGCTTCCGATTAGTATATACGTATACAAAGCTAGTGCTAAACTCGTCTAAAGCATTCGAAAGCTCGTCGAATAATATAAGACTATTTAGATAGATATAGGCCGCGCTAAGGTAAAACCTAGTAAGGAACGTACCGTCCCTCTTATCGATAATTAGCACGAAAAGAAGGTCGCCTAGCGGCTATATACGTAAGGACTTAAGGACCGAGTTATAATTAATAAGATATTTAGCAAGCTTTACGACTATGGTCGCATAGCTTAGGTTAACGGTCCGATACCCTTTGCCGCTCCCGTTTTTATTATCTAGCGTACCGCTAACGGTATTACTAAAGGCCGCGTTATCGTTAACCTTAGAGGGATTAATAGCGTTACGCTTCCCGATAGCTACCCGCTGCCACTCTAAGAGAACGTTATTCGCTCGCTATAAGGCGCGAAATTTATCACCGCTATAGACGCCGCGTCTTTCGACTATTAGTTCGGCGTTTTGCTTACGCATTAAGATCGGTTTATAATTATAAATTACCGTAGCCTTAAGAGATTTACTATCGCCTTAATAGGGTTTCGAAACGCTCTAGCGTATGCCTAACGATATATCGACCGAGTGCTCCGTAAATTCTAGGACTTTGCAAAAGCCTTTATCGACGATATCGTTATCTACTTAGCTACCGAGGAAGAACATTTAGTCTATTTGCATAAGATCTTTGCTCTATTTACTCGCCTAAATTTAAGTATTTCGCCTACTAAGAGCTAGATTAGGTATCCTTCTATTTACCTACTTAGGTATCGCGTCGACGGTCTCGGTATAACTATAGTAAAGCATCGTCTTATAGCCTTCGCTGCCTTAGAGTTTCCCGACACCCTTTAGTCGCTAGAGACGTATATTAGCGCTATAGGATTTATGCGAAATCTCATTCCCTATTATAGTCCTATAGCGGGGCTATTATAGCAGCGGAAGATCGATCTCCTAATACAAAGGCGCTAAGAAGGGCGGGTTGCCTTTAGGAATCTTTACAAGCGCCGTGCCTTTGCCTATACTGCTAAATATATGCCTACTCCGTAGGAATAAATCGCCTTTATAGCCCTATAAGCGGAGATTGCCTTTAAGCGTATAATTTATTATATAGACCCCGATTGTGTATTATATAGGCAGATTAATGCGTCTCTAAAGCGCGGTTTTAAGTATACCTTCTTCTACCTTCGACTTAGAGTTACCTTTACCCCCGGTTACGAGATTTCTAGTAAAGATATACTGCCTATTTGTTTTTTATCCCGCACCTTAACGAGCGCTAAGAAGAACTATAGCCCCTTAGAGCTAAAGGTTGCTTGCTTAATTTAGGCAGTTAAGAAGGTACGCATTATAGCATAGTCTAATAAGCATCGCCTTATAATTCTTACCGACTATTTAGCTATAAAGTAAATCATAGAGAAGCGGACTATAGATACGTCTAGCGCAGATAGAGCTAACTAGCGCTTAATCACTGCCTCGATTTATTTATCGTAGTATAACCTAGAGGTTTATTATATGCTAAGCGCTAAGAATTTTATCCCCGACGCCTTTAGCCGTCTAATAGCTCCCGAAACGGATTAATGACTCGCTCGTCGTTAGAGCGATTACGCCGCGTTAGACAATGTGTTTCTTACCGCCGAAGCTATTATAGACCCGGATTTAAAGACTCGCTTTATTAAGGAATATTAACGAGATGCTTACTATCTATATATCTTGCAAATAGTACGCGATAGCGATAACGCTAGGAAAACACTTTTAGGCCCTAAGCTAGAACGCTAGCAGCTTAAGCGACGAGGCATTCCCTTTTTTCTATAGGATAACCTACTATACTATAAGGCGAACGATAGGTATACGCGCCTCTATATTCCTAAGGGTCTAGCTAGTATGCTATTAGAATACGCTTATAATCGTAAGAACTATTTTAGCGTCGCGCGAATAATTAAGGACTTAGAAGGCTTTTCGATCCGCAACGTTATAAGCCTAGCTAAAACGCACGTAGCGAAGTATAAGGCCTACTATTTAAGGCAAACTAATCGCTCGAAGCCGACCGGGTTATATTAACCTATTCCCGTGCCCGACCTACCGATAAAGTCTATTTCACTAGATTCTATTATAGAGATGCTACTCTCTTACTTAAAGCATTTACTATAGCAGATGCCTAGGTATACGATCTTTAACGCCCTTATAACCGCTACTTATACTACTAGCAAACGATGCCTCTTAATTCTAAGTTATATAAGGTATAAAGCCTAGCATTAGGCTAATGCGTTAGCACGCTAGCTGCTGCTTTAGGACTAGGGCATACCTATGCGAATTATTAGCGACTGCGATAGGCGATTTCTAAGCACCTTTTAGCAGGCTCTATAGAAAGACTTTAGCATAAGTAATACGATAAAGGCGGGCACCTAGCTAGGTGCCTATAGAGTAGCAGTTAGTCCGGGCTCCGGCAGCCCCTATATCTCGTAGGGCATGCCGGGCTACCTATAATTATTATCCTTCTTCTTTTATAGCACCCCCTTTGCCTAGTGCCCTCTTATTTACACTGAATGGTAGTAACACCTTGCCTCTTCTTCGGCAACCATTAGAGAAGCCACGAGCTCTCGCCTAAAGCGCTAAGCCGCTTGCAGCGACGCATTCGTTTGCGTTGCAATAGAGCGTTTAGCTCCTTAAAGAACTTCCGTCTCCCTAAGGTCTTCCTTCCTTAAGCTATTTTCGCTCTCTTCCTTAAGGTCTTCCTTACCTTAAGCTATTATCTCTCTCGCTTAAGCTATCTTGCCTCTTTAAGCCCTTCCTTTTCCCGAGTATCCTTCGAGCTATTATCTGTTTCCTCGAGCTATTTCGCCTCTTTAAGCTATTTCCTCCCCGAACTAATCCTTCCGCTCTTTCGTCTCCTTACGATGCCTACCGCTTTTCGCTACGGTAGAACCTATGCCAACGGCACTAACGCTACGGTCAATAAGATGCCTACTTAACTAGGCAAAGACACCTTTTGAGTCTGCATTAACGGCGTTAATAAAGTAGTATAAGGGAGTAGGTATCTCCTGATTAGTTTATCCCACTAATGCATAAAGATATGTATTAGAACCGCCTTGCATTATTGCATATAACGCAAGTCACCCGGTCGCATTAGCTCCTAAGATAGCTAAGATACCGAAGCCCGAAGTATATAGTGTAAGTAGAGATAGAGGCATATAAGTTATAACTTATAACTCGGCTAACCGGCGTTATCTTTATTACCTCGTATTACTCGCGTATTTAATTATACAATAACTAAGCTACTAAATAGGATAAGACTACTTATATTATATAGATAAATAATAGCGCTTTCTATAACTATAATTAGTTAAGTTATATATACCTTTATTCGTATAGAACTAGCTATATAAAGGGACCTTAGTCCGCCTTTAGATAGACCTTTACTAAGCAATTTAATAATACTTTCCTTTTTTATTTCTATATTAATCTTAATACTCTTTATACTACCGTAATCCTCTGCCTTTAAGCTTCCCTTTAGGCTTTTATTAATTATAATCCCTATCTCTACTTAAGCTTTAAGTTGCTTTTTACCTAAAGCCTTCTTTAGATCCTTTAGATTACTTTCCGCTATATTTAAAACAACCGCCTGTCTACTACGACCTTTTCTTTGCCTTTTTAAGCCTTTTGCCTTTTTAGGCTACTTTTAGTTTATATATATTACTACTTTCTTAGTGTTTTATTCCTTATTCTCCTTATTAGCCCGGATTCGACCTTAGTATATATATAAGAGAACGAGCTTAGGGGGGGTATATAATTATTATTAATCTACGAAGGGATATAGCTATAGACTAGATCTAAATGTCTATATATATAATATAGAGGTCACGTGGGATAATATATAATATAACCTAATACTATAATAGTATATCCCTCTTAAATCGGCGTTCGACTTAAACGCTTAAAAGGGTTAATAGGCTAATAAAAACGAAGGAAATCTATATTAACCGGCTCTAAAAGCGGGCCTAGCGTAGAACGAGAGAGGAATAGAAAGAAATAAAAGGCAAAAACTAAGAAACTAAAGCATACCGTCGTAATATAAATTATATTAATAAATTATACTTGTTATCACTTAGGTGAAAGGGAAGATATAAGGAAGGCCGTATAAAAGGCCGGCTTAGGCTTAGTCGGGTTAAGGGCGTAAAAAGCCTTAAGGTCGTCCTAGCAGCCGTTAAGGCAGGAGGAGTCCTCCTACGTAAGGGGGCTATAACGCTATTAAACGCGATACTTAATCTTCCCGGAGGCGTACTAGCGTTACGCGAGGATAGAAGAAAACGCCTACTTAAGGTACGCGTTATCGCCGTCGTCGTCGCCGGGGGAAAGGAGAACGCCGTTATTAGCGGGCCGGACGTTAAGCTCTAACTAGCCGGGCAAAGGGGGCTCTTAGGTCTTAGTAAGGAGGGAGTAATAAAAAACGGGGTAAAGGCGGCTGCCCTTAGAGAGGCGAAGAAGATACGCCGTCTTATATACCTTAAGGACCTTATATAGGCCCTCCCGCTTATAGTCGAGCTTCTTTATAAAGCGGAGGGTCTAGATCTAGCGGGTGCTAAGGAATACTATATCGCCGGGCTAGTACACTAAGGCGGGAGTCCGCCGGGCGTCCGCGTAGTAAGCCTAAGTAGCTTAGGTATCCTCGATCGCATCGCGGAGGAAGTTAGAGATACGCTAAAGATAGGAAGCGAGCGCGTTACCGTAGAGGTATTCCTTCCGCTGCTAGGGGGTTATACCAGGCGGGGGGGGGCTAAAGGGCTTAGTGCTAAGCTTTAGGTAAAAGCTATAGTTAGCGAAGAAAGGGGAGAGGCCGGTAGATTTAAAGACCTAATTATTAGCAATAAACTTAGCGAGGGGAAAGAGGTCGACCTAATCGTCTTAAAGGTAGGTAGTATAATAACGAAGGTAAACCTCTATCTAAGCGTTCGCGATCTTAGTCTAACCGTCGGTCTAAGGGTAGTAGGCGGAGCTAAGGTAAAGGCGGTAACTAAGGCGACGACTAAGCTACTACTAGAAAGCCGAAATAAACTAAGTGCTACGGTCGCTAATAATAGAGGCCGGGGTGCTATAAAGGGACTAAACGTAGGAAACGAACGCGTTAATAACGTCTTTAACGGTTATCGAAGGTATTAGAACGTAGTAGCGTATCTTCGTAAAGCGGTCGACGATAACGAAGATATTAGAAAACTTAACACCGTTACGGCGGTAGATAGGGAGGTCGGTAATAAAATCGACGGATATATCGGTCTATAGGGCGAAGGGAATACTTAAGGGCTAAAGTAGGCCCTAAGGGGAGGAACGAGGGGATTTAGCGCGTAGGCATATATAATAGTTCCGTACGAAGCTAGAAATAGGCTTATATATGCCGGGCTAGATATAAGACCGGCGGTAGAGGCTAGCGGTCTTCGTACGTCTAAGGTAGCCGGCAAAGGGGGAGGTATAAGCGCGGACGAGGATCTAAAGAACTAAGGCGTCGTTAGGGGGAACGAAGAGCCGGCCTTAGAAATAGAACCGGCCTTAGACCTTAGAGAGAGCGGTCTTAAGGATCGAGCGGAGGGGGGCTCGAAGGGGGTAAGGCTAGCGGGGCTAAGGGGACTAAAGAGCTACGCGAATAGCGGAGATAAGTAGGGAGGAGGAATAAGCCCGGTCGATAAG
This sequence comes from Ophiocordyceps sinensis, assembly GCA_012934285.1. Classification (NCBI taxonomy): domain Eukaryota; kingdom Fungi; phylum Ascomycota; class Sordariomycetes; order Hypocreales; family Ophiocordycipitaceae; genus Ophiocordyceps; species Ophiocordyceps sinensis. The sequence continues at coordinate 11,729,206 of JAAVMX010000004.1, forward strand.
GTTATCGATCGGCTCGGAGTTATCGAAGGCGTAAAAGTTAAGGCAGTCGGAATTATATTTATAAATTATATTTATAAACGAATCGGACTCCTTAATAGTATCGGGGGCGGTAGTAGTATTAGGGTAAAGGGAGGCATTAACCTTAGACTTAAGGAGGATAACTTAATATCGATAGTTAATCCTCTCGTCGGCTTAGTCGGTAAGGGAGAGAGGGCGGGAGCCGGACAAGCGGCTAAAGGCGTTAGGGAGAATAGCTTAAGAGCCGTGCTAAAAGACAATCTTAAAATTAAAACGACTAAGGAATTCGGCCTAGCGGGCCTATCGCTAGTTAAAGAGCTTCGTAGTTATAAAATACTAAAGATTCTTATAGTCCGAGGCTATCTTAAACTTAGGCAGGCCCTCGAGCTTAGGGCGCTACTCTTCGAGAGATTTTATAATCGCGAGGAGTTCCTTATCGTAGATCTCGTAATTATACTCTTAAGTAAAGTGCTTTAATAAGAAGAAGGCAACCGGATAGTAACGACTATTATCGAGGAGCTATATTAGTATACCCTTAGCGGCTTAATCGGAAGCATCTATTTAGACTACGGTCTTACGATAGGGGTTAAAGTATGCGAGGACTAAGGCGGTAGTAAAGGCGTGCTTAAGGGCTTTAAAGGCGTAGGCGTAGGCGGGAGACTAGATCTAAGGGGTAGAGTTCTTAGTAAGGGCGTTTAGAAGGTTCGTAAGCTTAGAAAAGCCGCGAATAAAACGCCGATAAAAATTAGCGAATCCTAAGAAGCGCCGGAGGTCTTTAATAGAGGAAGGGGTAGGCTAGTCTAAGACCGCACGAACCTTATTAAGGTCTATGCGAATGCCTTTATCTAAGATAATTAGGCCGAGGTACTTAGTCTCGGTAACGTAGAAGTTATACTTATCTACGTTAATCTAAAGGCCGGCGGTATTAAGGCGCTTAAGAACCGCGTAAACGTAGGCCTAATGCTCTTCCCGCGTCTTTAAGAAGATTAAGACGTCGTTTAGATAGGTAAAGTAAAACTCGTTAAGGATACCGTAAAAAGCCGTATTAATAAAACTCTAGAAGTAAGATAAGGCGGCGGTAAGGCTAAAGGGGGTAATATAATACTCGAAAAGCCTATACTATATAGCGAACGCGGTCTTTTACTTATATCCCTTAGCAATACGAAGGCGATTAAACGCTGCGATAACGTCGATCTTAGTAAAAGACTTCGCCTAATAATTAGGAGATCGACGACCTTTTTATCCGGGGAGTCTTTGGCTTCGAAAAGTACGATAAGGCAATATATAGCGGCTATCGCATCTTCCGGTTACGTATAGTACGAGAGGTAAAAGGACGAGATATAAAGCTATATAAGAAATTAAGGCTCGTCGTTTAAGGTTATAACGACCGCGAGAAGTAGTCCTTATTAATAGCCTCGCTAACGATCTAACGCATTCGCTAGCGACTAATACTTACGATCGCGCCTGCAATAATATAGGACTACGGTATAACTTTATCCCTTCGTGATATAATATAGGCCTATCTATAGGCGACGACGAAGCTATTACGGATAATCCTAACGTACCTTCTTAAAGAGTTAAAGGGTAGATACCCGAAAGGGACTATTATTCGCGTTATCCGACCGCTATACGGTATTACGGAATCTACTATTTACTAATTCTATATATACTAAGGTTATTACGTTAAATAACTTGATATATCGACTTTAACCTATAACTCGTGCTTACTAATAACTAATATAGGCCGTAAGACATTAGGTATTATAGTATAACAGGGTAAGTAGAGTAAATGTATAGTTGCCCTCCGTATAGGTGTGTTAACGATCTATATAAGAGCTAAGTATCCCGCTCTTATACGTATAGGTAATACCCCTCTATACGCTGCTATGCCCTTGCCTATACGTAATAATGCAGGTTAAGCCGTAGGCCTAATCTCTTACCATAGTTTAAGACCCTTATATAAGACCCTTACCTAGCCGTCGGAGAGAGAAAAAAAAAGTAACGTTATACTAGGTATAGCTACCGCCCTCTTCTACCTCGTATATCTCGCAACCGCGCCTTTTCCCTCTTTCCTTCCTTTATAAGCTCGCCGCCGCCGTTAAATATAGTATATACCGCTCCCGCCGATAAGGATCTATAGCTAGAGCTAACGTAAGAAGTCGTCCCTACCCGATATCTCGCTCGTCTTTAAGGTCGATGCGGATACCTTTATTAACGCCGCCTTTTACTCGCCCGCGTCGCTACCTATAGAAGACGCTACGCGACCTATAATATTGCCCGCGCCTTCGGCCACCCGCTTGATAATAATAAACGACGATAAAGCGCGCGAGGCCCTCGGATTTTAAGCAGTTAACGCGCCTCCCGCTAGTACGACCTTATAGCCCGTTCCTATCGCCGCCCCTATCGCTAAGGATATCGACGAAGATAACGACGAGAAGGAAGAGCCGCCTTAAGTATATTTAACCGTTCTATCACGCTATCGCTAAAGCTAACGGTTATAGCATAAGCGGCGCATTGCTTACGGCGTAAGCCGTTAATCGCTTTACGTTTAGTACGTTACGTAAGGCTTAGGGTGCGTAGACTAAATAACGCGCCCTGCCGGAAGCTGCTTTAATTATATATAAGCCGGACGTATATATAAGGCTGCTTTAGCCGTCCTCCTATCGGCGGTCACCGCTTAAAAGGCGGCGCCCGTCGGTAAGGACGCGGTTAAGGCTAAATAAGTATATATCGCTACGGCCGCTACGTACCGTAACCTACGCACCTTAAAACATACCGGGCTTTTGCATAAATAAGTGCTTACTATTCTATCCGCTCTCCCTCCCGCGGTATTTATTAACGACTATAGGGATACCGCGACTAACGCACTATCGCCCGCCGTCCTCGCCGGCCTATTGCCCGCCGCTTTTAATACTACTACCGCTGCGCTATCCTAGCTAATAGGGCTTAAGGGCAATATTAGCGCCTTAGAGAACCCGGATAAGGAGGAGTAAGATAGGGAGGAGTCGGACGGAGATAAGGGGGAAGAGCCGGAGACCTTAGTGCGAAAGCGCGCTCGTCGTTAGCTATAATATAGCTTACTATATAAATAGGAGCTAATTCCGCCTCGATAAGAGCGCCCGTTTAGGGAAAAACCGTAACTATAGTATTAAAGCGTACCGCTTTATTCCGTACGGACAGACGTACTTAACGAGCGCCTCCCTCCGCTAGTTGCGGATCGCGGTCGTTATCCGCCGACCTAAAGCGTGCCTTAAAGCGGTCGAGGGCCTCTATATTCTATAACTCGGATAGCTGCTAAGTTGGGTCGTAATACCCGCGCTATTAGACAAGCACTTCGCGTCTTTTACCGCGGTTAACCTACTTCTAACGAGTGGTAAAGACCTCGTCGACTATAAACTCCCCTTCGCTATCTACTAAAATAGCGGGGGTAATGCACTAAGCAGCGTGAAAAGGTTGGTAAGGAAGGATGGTTTATTAGGGTAGGTAGCGAGCCCCGGGAGCTAGGAATAGCTCCCTACTATCTTATCTATTGCTGATGTTAGCACCCTAGGCGACTAGCCAAAGGGTGCATTACATACATTAGGGGGGCTAAGGGTCTATAGTGACTTAGCCGGGCATTAGGTCTATAGCTACGCGCTATAGTAGGTCGATATTAAATATATTATATACGCCGGTTAGGAGTCCCTTTAGCTCTACTACTTATAGGCTAAGCACCCGCTTAACTATAAACTTCGCGTAAAGCTAGTCGAGCTTCTTCTTTAGCCGGGCGGAGTTATAGTTCCGGAGGTCGAGCTATACTTTATCGCCTACCGTAAATCGGTCTACGGGGTCCCGGCGCTTATTAGCGTGCTGCTCTTAGTCCTAAGTAGCTAAGGCTATAAAGGACTAATAGAGGTCGGTAACGTCTCGAAGCTTCCGCACGAATAAGGTCGCCCGGCCCTCTAAGGTAGCGCCTAAATGCTTCTCCGCCTTTACATCCGCGGCGATAGGGATTAGGGACGAGGGCTTATACCTATATAAGGCGAAAAATGGGATATACTAATCGAGCTATACGTCCTCTTATTAAGCGCTATTTAGGCTACGGGCAGCTACTTGTCCTAGTCCTTTTAGTTGCGGTCGATTACCCTTCGTAAGTAGGCCTATACCTCCTAGTTTAAGCGTTTCAGTCCTCTATTAGTCTAAGGGTAGTACGCTATATTTAGCAATTGTATAATCTATAGCAGCTTGCATAAGTGCTATTAGAAGCGGCTCGTCTAGTTTAACCTTTTATCGCTTATAATCGACGTCGGCTATTAGTAGTACCGGGCGTAGTATATAAGGAAGCGCTCGGCGTATGCCTCCGCCTCTATAGAGGGCATCGGTTTAAGTATAACCCCCTTGCTTAAACGGTCCTTAATTACCTAAAGGTTACGGTTGCCGCTTTTCGTAAAGGGGAGGTCCGTAATAAAGTCTATCTAAATATACGTATAGAAGCGATTAAGGATCGGCAAAGACTTAAGCAGCCCCTTCTTTAGCGCCCGCTAAATGTTAGTACGGCCGTAGATATTATAGTTGCGGAGGAAGCGACGAATATAAGACTATATAAAAGGCTAATAAAAGTCTGGCGAGACTGCGGCTATCGTCCCCTCGCGGCCGGGGTAGCTAATAAAGCCCGTATTATATACTAGCTGCGTTACTCGCCTTTAAAGCTCGTTCCGTTTCTTAAGCTCCGGTAGCGAATCCCGTGCTATAGCCCCCGTCGTTAGAGGGGAGCTAGGGACCTAAAGCCGCCTTTAGAACTAAAGGCGGCCCTTATAGTCGACGTAATAGTCCGTGATTTAGACTTTAAGCCTAAGTTTAAGGTTAAAGGTCCGGGCTTTAGTTTCTATAGAGCGGCGTACGCTCCCGTACGTGCTATCCTAAGCCGCTAGCCGGTCTTAAAGTCGCTAGAGGTCGTTATCTTAAAAGATATAGCGACTAACGCTACTCTAGACGTTTAGCGGCACTATAGCGGTAACCTTCTCGTCTAGAATAGCGGCGTCCTTTATGCCTATAAGGGTAGCGCTAAGGTACGTACGGAGTGCCTCCTTTAGGATTATCTATATATCCTTGGCCTTATAATTATCGCTAGAAGGCCGGTCTTAATCCCTCCGCGATAGGGCGTCTAGTATAGCTACTTCCCTACCGGGCCTATACTTAATCCGGAAGCGGAAGCGCGAAAGGTACTCGGCCTAACGCGCCTAGCGTTTCGAAAGGTACTACCGGGTTATAAAGTACTTAAGGTTCCTATAGTCTATAAGGATCTCGAAGTTCTTATAGCTATAAAGCTCCGCTTACTATTCCTGAATGTAGCTAACAATAGCGAGTATCTCTTTATCGTAGATTATATAATTGCGCTTAGCTAGGCTTAGCTTACGGGAGTAGAACGCTATAGGGCGGCGCTAGCCGTTAACCTCCTAAGATAGCGTGCCCTTAAGCATATACCCGCTATAGTCCGCTTTAAGAATCGCGGAACGGTTAAAGTCCTACTAAAGTAGCACTAGCGCTTACGAAAAGAGATCCTTTAGAGTCTAAAACGCCTCTACTTATATAGAGCCTTATTCGAACGGGGTGCCTTTCCCTATAAGGTCGACTAGCGGGGTAATAATATAAGAAAACTCCCGAATAAATATCCGGTAGTAGTTAGCTTAATCGTCGCGTCTATCTACTTATCGTAGTTTCGCCTTAAGATCTACCACCTACCCGGAAAAGATAATCTAATCCCGGATGCCTTTAGCCGACTTATAGCCCTTAAGACCGATATAATTGCCGAGCGATAACGCCCTAATTACGCTACGCTAAACGATCTTCTGCTTTTTTCTAAAGCAGTTATAGACTCTAAGATAAAGGCCTAATTTATCGCCGGCTATACCGCGGATTTACATTTCGCGAAGATTATCGGCATACTCTTAAACGACCCTTCTATAGTTATAGCCCCCGACCTTAATACGGCTAGCGTCTCTCCTATTGCTCTTATACCTACTGCTAATACCGCCCCGACCTAAGAGGAATATAAGGCAGCCCTTCTATACCTTAACAAGCGCGGCGTTCTTTTTCTTTTATAAGACTAATTACTCTATTATAAAGGACGTAATAGCTATCTTCGCCTCTACGTCCCCTCCGCTATAGTCCCGCCTATATTAGCAGTAGCCTACGATACGAAGAATTATTTTAGGATTACGCGGATATTATAGGATCTAAATCGCTACTCGATTCGAAACCTAACCGCTAAGGTTAAAAAGCATATTATAGGTTATAACGCTTATTGCCTAGGCTAGACTAATCGTTAGCAGCTAGTAGGCGCTTATAAGCCTATCTAAGCTCCGGGTGAACCTATGCGTTTAGTTAGGATAGACTTTATTACGGATATGCCTATTACGCCTTCCGCTTTCTCGCCTTAGGCTATCGCTAGCTTTAATAGTTTTAATTAGTTGCATACTATAATATGTTTGTCTAGCAAACGTATTATAGCACTAGGTGATAGCTAGATAACCTGATTATTCTATAAAGACAAGAAGAACTATAGAGGCTAAGGGCTTGTTTATATATAGGACTATATATTACGTAGTATATTACTCTATACTATATTATATAATATAGTACTATAATAGTACTCCCCCTCTAGAGACGATCTAGTCCTTAAATCGCTAAGAAATCGTAGAAATCGCTTGCTAGAAATATCTTTTAAGGGCGGGCCTAATCTAAAGGGCTAAGCTTATCCGGATTATATATATAGAAGCGTTAAGCCGCTTTAAGACAACCTCTTAGGTTATCTTCGGGCTACTAGGTCGGTTCTTATTAATGTTTCTATTTAATTAGATAAGTTAGAGTTAGGGCTTCGTTATCGTATACGTTAAGGATCTTTTTAAATTCCTATATTTCTTCGATATCCCCGTCGTTATCGCGTTCCGCGATACGGCTTACGACGTTGCGTCGTTCCTCTTAATTAATCTATACCTAGCCTAGTATTATTTCCGGTGTTTAAAGCTATACCTTAGACGTATAGAAAAACTTATTAACCCGGATATACTTAAGGAGGTTAATGATTATAGCGCCTCGGTAGACTTTAAGCATAAGATAAAGACCGTCCTATTTATCGGCCTATTTCTTTTTTAGGCAATTAGTAGCTATATTCTCTAATAAAACTATAACTATATTACCGGGCCGGAAGAGGGAACCTTTATGCCGCTTTATATTAGCGGTATATTTATATCTTTATTTTAAGGCTTATGCGAGAGCTTAAAGCTAGGCTAAGATACGATCGAAACGGCTAGCTATTACGTCTACGCCAAGGAATTCCCTTTTCGCCTATAAGGAGAGAGTCGGGGGTTAAAGACCTATAGGTTTAATACTAAGATAGGGGTTAAAGCTATAGTTAGTAAAGAATATAGAAATACCGGTTGTTTTATTTGCTTAATTATTTATTGCGACTTCCGTAAGCGGGAGCTAATCGACCTAATTATCTTAGGTGAAATTAATAAAGGCTTAAAGATATTTATTTATCGCGGCGTTAATAATTTTAGTCTAACCGTCGGTCTTTAAGTGCTATACTAAGCTTAGTTTTACCGTTATTTATAATTAAGTACTAAGTTATCGCTAAAGATCGGAGATAAACTAAGTGCCTTAGTTAAAGATAATAGTATTAAGTGCTTTATATAAACGATAGAGTACGTAGATAAAGGAATTAACTAATTCCTCCGTAAAGAGACCGGAAATAGGAATAAAATATCTTATCTTAGTAAGCCTCGACTATCGTAAGTACGTTTTTATAAGTCTTCCTATTTTAGGTATACTTAAGAAGTATCGTAATATAATTGATTAATATATCGGCCTATAGGCAGACCGGTAGAGCAAAGGGTTTTAAGAATCTAAAAGGAGATAAGCAAGGGGGTTTAGTCCGAAGATAAAGAGTATAGTCTTTAAAAAAAGTAGCGGCGAAGTGCGAAATTCTCGGCTATTAGTATATTACGTTTAATAGATTAAGGGTTTTTACCTTTCTTAAGTGTCTTACTAAGCTACTGCCGTAAGATCGATAAACGACTTTAAGGCGGAGATCTAAGGTATTAAGGATAAAGAGCTAATCGCGGAAAAAGATACGTCTATTAATTAACTAATATTTGGATATATCGTAATATAAAAGCTTTTAAATATAATTTAGCTAGCGTTAACCGTATAGGTCTTAAAGTATCGCTATTATATCTTAGGCGAGATTATCTTATTAATATGCCTTACGGATAAGCTTATTAAGTGATTTACTAGCTGCATTTAATCTAAGGGCGGCGATTGCGTTAAGGTCCTCCTTTAAGGCATAGGAATCGGCTAAAAGTTCTTTTAGGATAGTCGGGTCGACTTTCTCTTTAAGGATAATTACCTAATTATAATAAAGGAGTCGGTCGTCGTCTACGGTGGCTAGTCTATTGCCGGGGAGCTTATTAAGAGCGTTAAAGAGGATTGCCTTATTATTTAAGCGGTATATAATTATAAAATTAAACTAAGAAAGGAACTTAGCCTAGCGCACTTATCGTTAGTTAAGTTGCTTTATAGATATAAACGTCTTAAGATTCTTATAGTCTATAATAACGTTAAACGCCTTAGTAGTTCCTTAGAGTTTTAAGCGCTATTCCTTAAGCGCCTTAATAATCGCTAATAACTCTTTATTATAAATCTCGTAGTTATACTTAAGGGTAGTATACTTTAATAAGAAAAACGCAATAGGGTAAAGATATCTATCGTCTTCGATCTATAAAAGGACTTTACCTAAGGCCTAATTCGAAGCGTCGGTTTCGATAACTATTTTCTTTAAGTAATTAAAATAGGCTAAGACTAAGGCAGTAGTAAAAGCAAGCTTAAGGGCTTTAAATATAGTAGCTTATTTAGGTCCTTAAGACTAAGAAGAATCTTTTCGACGTAGCGTAGTTATCGGGGAGATAATACTAAAGTATCCCTTAATAAAACGATGGTAGAAGTTTATAAACCTAAGAAACTGCTAGAGTTCTTTTACTAAGGTCGGGGCGTTCTAAGCCGTGATTATATATACCTTCTCGGGATTTATACTTATGCTAAATATCGAAATAATTAGTTTAAGGTACTTAGTCTTTATTATATAGAATTCTAACTTCCTAATGTCGATCTAAAGCCCTACGTTATTAAGGCGGTCGATAATTATTCGCACGTGGTTTTTATATTCTACCTTAGTCTTCGAAAAGACTAAGACGCCGTTAAGATACGCTATATAAAAATCATCGAGGGTATTATAAAGCACGTAATTAATATAGTTCTAAAAGGTCGACAGTGCGTTGCAAAGGCCGAAAGGGGTTACTAGCATCTCGAAAAGTCCGAAACGTATAATAAACGCCGTAAGCTACTTATAACCTTCGGCGATTCGGATACGGTTAAACGTAGCAATTACGTTTAGCTTTATATAAAACTTAGCGTCGTAGAGAGAATCGAGCGTTTCGCGGATTAAAGGCAAAAGATATCGATTTTTAACTATAACCTAATTTAAACCTCGGTAGTTATAATAGATACGGATACTACTGCCCAGCTTATAGGCGAGGACTAGCGGTACCGCGGCTAGAAAAGAAGACTCTTAAATAAAGCCTTTATTAAGCATATTATCGATCTATTTCTTAATGTAGCGGAGTTCCGTAGGTAATATAGGCCGATTTCTATAGTATAGGGCTTATTTACCGGGTGTAAGCTTAATCTTATAATCTTAAGGGCGGTATAAAGGAAGCTCGTTCGTATTCTTTAGAAGGAAATAAGCAAGCTTATCCTAGAACTCTTTCGGGAGTTTCTTTAGGATATCTGCCTTTATAACTTCGGGCTTTACTTAGAGGAACTTTTCTATATCGGCCTTATTAACCTTCCGGAATAAAGATTCGGAATTAGCAATATCCTAAAGGTTTGCTTAAAGGAAGTTATAAAAGCGTTTAAGGATTAAGGAAAGCGGTCTAAGCTACCTCTATTATATAGTCCTTAGCAATAACGCGTTAAAAAGAGGTTTCGGATAGTTCTAAGACCTTAATTAAGCCTACTAAGAGTTCGTTAAGGACTCGTAGATTTTTACCCTTCTCGACTAGCTTAGCTAGTTTAGATATACTAATTCGCATCGCTTAAATACTATTTTATTTATAGAATTTATCGAAGTTAACTACGCGTACGTAATATATATTGTTTATATTTAAGGGTATTCAATCTTCCTATCGTAAATACTAGCGGGGGCGTTTCGTCCGGCCCTATCGGGTGGGAATGTAGCGGCGGCCGGCGGTAAGGCGAATAAGGAGTAAGTAGGCTACTAAAGTAGACTATAGCGGAGTAGTCTTAAAGGCTTAAGTCTTAGGGGAGTTCGGAGAGCTAATTAAGGATATTAAGCGGGCGGTATCTTAAGCGAATAGCAATATCCTATATAGGGGGTGCTAAATCGGTTAGCTAAGGCTTAGAGGGTATAGTGCCGGCTTAAGTAGGCATTCCTCGGTAGGCGAATCTATAGGTTTTAAGTAAGGTATATAATATCCCGGTAAGACGGTCTAGTCCTTTAGAATATCGATCTCTTCCTACCGAAAGAGAGGTTTTAATACGTCCTTTACTATTATAAGGACCCCTTATTTTAGGGTAATTGTTAGGGTAGTCTAAATCTCTACGACGTTAGAAAAATACACCTTTTAGCGTAATTAGTGCCTTTTAAACGCGGAAGTAATAAGAGTCCTAAGGGTTACCTTATCCTCGATTATAACGCTTAAAGGCAGGTAGTATCTTATAAAGTAAGGGGAATCGAAGCGGACTTAAAGAGATTTCTAAAGCATAGTTAGTTTATATTCCTAAAGCTATAAGATGCCTAAAATAACCGGGGTAAAAGGGGATAGATTTGTAATAAAAAAGAGCATAAGTTCTATATATTTGCTAATAGTTATCTAAAGTATAAAGTAGTCCGTTATCTACGTAAATAGCACGCTATCTATTAGCTAAAGCGGTTTAGGTTTAAAAAGCTCTTTTATAATAACGTTATATTTCTATATAATAGGGTAAAGACCGGCAAATACTACGGTAGTATAGCTAGAATCTATAAGGGATAACGTATTAATATAGTAAAGGAACTAAGGGTTACGTATAGAGGAGAGACGAGTATAGAGAAAGATTAACTTTTTATTACTATTCGACGAACTAATCCGAAGATCCGTTCTATTTAAAAGCAACGACCTAATCCTTTTATGCTCCCTTATATATAACCCTAAAGAGTGACTTACTCTAAGGGTATATTTTTTAGCAATAGCCTTAGCGTCGGCTACTTGCCTTATAAATCCGTATCCTCTTCCTAAAGAATACGGCTTTATTTATAGTCGGCTATATAGACGAACTAACCCCGGCTATACCTACCGCTATAAGCGCCCTAAGATCCTCGGCCGAAGCTAGGGGAGGTGGCACGTCGGCCTTAAAACTAAGGACTACTATAGCGGGGAGGTATTAAAAGCGGATTAGCTATTTTAGCTAGGTCGTAAGCCTCCTTCTAGTTTCTAAGTTCTCCGTAAGCTATATAGAGTTTATTATCGATCTTAAATTATCGTTTAGTATCGGAAAGTCGGTCGAGGTCTATAGGATTACTATATAAGAGTTAGGCGGGGGCGGGTTAGGGTAAGGGTAGGTATAAGCGTCGGCGGCAACTACGAATAAAAGGCGGCCTTCTTCTTAAGCTTTTAACAATAAGCGTAGTTAGCTAGATTCTTTATAAAGATATCTACTACGCTAACTACTTCTCGTAGTCGGCGTTAGGGATCTTAGTCTATATACTCTTAACGAGATCGCTTATATCTTTTAAGATAAACTTCTAGATAAAGTCGACCTACTATTCCTTTATCTTTCTTGCCTTACGCATACAGGCGTTAAGGTCTGCCTTTTAGATCTAATAGTTCTCATCGCCTTAGGGAAAATTATCGAGAATATTCTTAGCGGCTTACGTTAAATCTAAGACCTTATACTGCCAGCCTAAAGTCGCGAGGAGCGTCGTCGTAGTACGCTATTCCTATTTCTCCTTCTTAGATAGGTTAGCTATAATAGTAGCTATCCTATCCTTAACGAAGTCGTAGGCCTATTTATTAAGTCTATCGCTAATAGAAAGGAGGTAGGCGCTATTTAAGTCGAACTATATACTATTACAGAGGAAGATACCCTATATCTTAAGTTCTTAAGCCTTATACTTACGTTAACGGTCGGAGGTAGACCCCTTTTTAGTAAAGATCGGAGGGTCTACCGTCTTTCGTTTTCCTAACGACTAGGTTAAAGCTATCGTCTAGGATTATAATATCGTTATAGTTAAGATCGTTAGATCCTTAGTCTTAAGAAGTTGCTCCCTTATAGCTAAAAGCTAATCCTTTATAGCTAAGAGCTAATCTCGTGTAGTTAGACATTCCTTTAACCTAGTATTTCGGTTAACCTAAGAGGCCTCTACTATACGAAGGGATCGAATGCTCTCCTCGATACATATAAGGATATATCGGGTATTTAAGCTCTAAAGGTTTTCCTAGGTCTCTTATGCGTTAGCGACCGGGACTATATTATTAAACCTCTTAATCGCTTAGGCGATCTAAGGGAATTTACTAATAAACTCTTTAGCAAAGGCCTTTAGACCGTCGCCTATAGTATTAGAGGCTATAGGTATATCCGCTTTAAGGAAGGAGGAGGGTCTAGTCTAAGGTGCTATTAGGGACTATAAAAGATTTCTATAGGCTATAAAAGTTTCTATAGGCTAGGGAAAGGTTTTTAAGGGCTTAAGGGTTTAAGAGAAATAATTTCTTAGGGGTTACGCTTAGGTCTCGATAACTAAAGGGATAAGGTAATAGAGCTACTAGGACTATATTTATAAAGCTAGGGATCTCGATAAGGTGCAATAGGATATAGAATAAACTATTACGGCACTAGGTAATAGCTAGATAAGCTTATTATTCTATAAAGAGGAGAAGAACTATAGAGACTAAGGACTTGTTTATATATAGGACTATATATTATATAGTATATTACTATATACTATATTATGTAATATAGTACTATAATAAAACGTTGCTTTTTAATTCCTAGAAACGCTAAATACACCGCTATGGATTAAAGCGTATCCTTTTCGAGGTTCCTATAAGGGTCTTCGACTATTAGTGAGATTAGGTCTACGACCTAATCCGCATTCTCACATGCGAGCGGGGAAGAGGCACGTGCGGGCGGGGAAAGGGGCTCGTGCGAATAAGAGTAAGGGGCTCGTGCGGATAGGGGTAAGGGGCACGTGCGGACAAAGGGGTACGTGCGTAGAGCTATATATCCGCATGCATAGGTGCGCCTACACTTAGTTCTTTATAGATGATTTCCACACCTATATAGAGGGCACCTGTGTGATTACTCTGCCTACCCTATTATAGCTCCTCCTCCTAGCGGATTAAGGTATACCGTCTACGATTATTAATAATTATAATCGTCGTTTTAACGGCGAGATTTAGCGATCCCTCTAAAAGGCATTTAGAATAAAGATTATAATAACGACCGCCTATTACCTTTAAGCAGACGGCCTCGCTAAACGACGTAACTAAACGGTCGAGATTGCTATTTATATAGTATATATTAAGGATCTAAATCTCGATTAAAAGGTATTGCTTCCTAGCCTTAAATAAAACCTAAACTCGGCATTTAATATAAGAACCCGGGTGTTAGCCTATAACTATCTTTTTAGCTACGGCCTCCGGTCTCTGCTTAAGGCTAATAACCTTACCGCTAGCAATAATATCCCGTACATCTGTAAGACGGTGCGACGATAGGCTAGTCTAGCGATAGACCTTATAGTAATACGTATTAAACGCCGTTATGATAGTAAATATCGTAAGGTCGTTTTCTTAGCCGGTAATCAGGTATATTTAAAGCTATACTATAGATATTATAAGCCGACTAAGCCCTTAAAAAGGTAGTCTTAGTAGCGTAAAGGTTCTTTTTAAGTTATCCGAATAGTAAACGACCTTACCGTAGAACTTAAGCTCCCGCCGTAAATTAAGGTTTATCCTGTAATCTTAGTCGAGCACTTACGACTAGCCTATAGAGGCAGGAAGTAAGCGCGTTACCGTAGAGGTATTCCTTCCGCTATTAGGGGGTTATACTAGGCGGGGGGGGGGACTAAAGAGCTTTATGCTAAGCTTTAGGTAGAAGCTATAATTAGCGAAGAAAGGGGAGAGGCCGGTAGATTTAAAGACCTAATTATTAATAGTAAACTTAGCGAAGGGAAGGAGGTTAACCTAATCGTCTTAAAGGTAGGTAGTATAATAATAAAGGTAAACCTTTATCTAAGCGTTTACGATCTTAGTCTAACCGTCGGTCTAAGGGTAATAGGCGGAGCTAAGGCAAAGGCGGTAATTAAGACGACGATTAAGCTACTGCTAGAAAGCCGAGATAAACTAAGTGCTATAGTTTATTAACGATAGAGGCTAAGGTACTATAAAGGGACTAAACGTAGGAAATAAATACGTTAATAACGTCTTTAACGGTTATTTAGGGTATTAAGACGTAGTAGCGTATCTTCGTAAAGCGGTCGACGATAATAAGTGTTAGTAGGTCTCTAGGTCGACCTTATAGGGTAAACAGTATGGTTATATTAGATTGTATTGCTAGCTAGGTGAGGGGAAGTCATCGCAGTGATATGGCCTTCCCGGATAACACGTGATCCCTACGATCACGTGTGTGTGCGACAACAACGTCGCACGTAGCTATGTAGCTAGCTATTCCTATACTCGCAGTTTTTCCTTTGTAGAAACAAACCGTACCTTGTAGAACAAAACAAAGAAAGAGCCTGGTTAAGCAGGCTGTTGCAGCTGCGCGGGCGCGATCGCGCGGGCGTAGGTGTAAAACAAACCGTACCTTGTAGAATAAAACAAAGAAAGAGCCTAGTTAAGCAGGCTGTTGCAGCTGCGCGGGCGCGATCGCGCGGGCGTAGGTGTAGTTGCGCAATGTTAAATTAAGGTTAAAGTTATATTATAATAGCTATATAACCGTTAAATGCGCAGCTAGTTTGCAACGTAATAACGCAACGCGAGAAAACACCTTATTAACGCAGTGGTTAGGCTAGTAACCTCTATTAATAATTAGGCGGTCTAGACTACCGCTTCGTGCTAGTAACCGTGCTTTAAGGTAGCCTTACTAACTATCTTACCGAACGTTATAGTAGGAAATTTTAGGAAAGGAACTAGGGAATTAAATAATAAAATGTTCGTTAGGGCTATTCGTTCGGGGCTATTCGTACTAAGGCTTATTCGATAGGGGCGGTTATAAGGATTAGACTTATTAGACTTAATGTCTAGGAACCCCTTTAGGGACGATTCCTAGTTAAGTATATTAATGATATTACTCTACCGAAAGATTATTCTTTTTGTTAATTTCGCTATAGTGTTTATTATAGTATTTGCAGCGAATTGCTAGAATGTGTTTAACCGAATAATAGCATACGATAAGATAACCTTCCCGATTGGTTTAAACATAAAAAGGCTAGAGGTCTAGGGTTCGAACTATGCCGACGAATTCTTTTATTATAGTTAATTAAGCGAATAGGTAAAGGAATAAGTATGCGAATAAGCGCGTAATTAACTAATAAAGTAAGCGTGGAATTAAATAAGGAAATAGCACGTGTTTACTAGGCAACGAAAAACAGTCTACACATATTACATTTAGTCTTATGTGTGTTAAATCGGGGAAGAAGAAGATTACGGTCGCACGACGAAAGCTTCTATCCGAACGGTTAGCGCGTTAGTCTTAACAAAGCGTTTAAGAGACTTATTCGGGGAGGACTTCGTCAATGCATTAGCTAGGTTATTATTCCTATTAATCTATCGTACTTCTATAATCTCCCTTCGCTTATATAATTAACGAAGCGATATAACATTGATTATTAGTCGCTTTTCTTTCGTTATAGTAAGCTTTATAAGATATTCGTAGAGCGAATACGAGTCTATATAAAGGATTAAAGGCACCGGAGGCAGCCGTAGGCGTTCTATAATTATCTTAATCGTCGTAGCGAGGCAAATGCCGATATTAACGCCTCTAACTATGCCGTAGACCTTTAAGGCTAGAACGCTGTATATAACCCTTTTGCACTTAGTAGAGCTCTAGTATACGATATTGCCTTTAATCTCAAAGTGGCTATTAGACCGGGTCTCCATAATAAGCGCAATAATAAAGCCTAGCTATAAAGAGAGGTCTAAGTTATTTATAAAAGAGCCATCCGTAAATACTAGCAGCTTGGCATTCGCAAGATTAATTGGTTTATATATTAGGCCGCGTTTCTTATTGTCTATTTGCTATTGCAAGCGTTTGTTAATCGTTACACAGTCTTTTTCGTTAGGGTTTTAAACTTATGCTGCTATAGAAAGGTTAAAAGAAGCTTCCGGTTGGCAAATTGACGCGACGTATGCTCCTCGGGCTCGCTATTCTATATATCGTTGTGCGAAGTTATAATCCTATGCGATAATAGTCTTAATCTTCTCTAACTAGCCCTTCTATTAAAGGAGGAGACCTTAATTCTTATCTTAAAGAGTTAGTCTAGCTCTATTAAAGTTAAGCATCGAGCCGGCAGACATCGTAGTCTTTAGCTTTGCTCTAAATTTAGCCTTTTAAAGCTGCTCTTCCTTAGCCGTTAAGAAGCTGTATATGCCTAACATTAATGTATTATCTATCTATAGGCCAACTATGCTAAACCTATTAGGGGTCCCGTTCGCGATTAAGAGGCACGAGTCATACGTCGAGGTTAATATATTAAGTCGGATAACGTAATGCTTATAATACGTTCGGAACTAATGCAGTCTTAACTCTACGATCCCGTAAAGGGGTCGAATTACACAGATGATAGTCCCTTCCGGGTATTATCCTTATATCTCGACGGGCAGTCTAGTTAGGATGGTCTTAAATAGCTTAGTTTCGGCTTATAGGTAGGCCTAAGTAATGTCTCGCAACGAAAGAGTTATGCTATAATAACGACGGAGTCCCGGAGTAAGGGCTAGGATTAGCCGCTAGCTAACGCGTTAAATCGTCGGTAATTGCGTTAATAAGGTCGTCTTTTCTTCGTTATTATATCCTTAAACAACTAGTCGGGATTTCTCGTAGGGTTTCTTATCCTTCCCTTTTACTTTACGTACTATCCTCGACTTAAAGATACGGTAACCTCCGTAGATAGCTTTATCGTAGCGTTCGAAGCTAAAAACACTATAGGCAATAAGGTCATCGATCTCTTATTAATCTAACTGTTTAAATAGGGCTCTAGGGGTTATAATAACTCCTTTCTCCCGCAAATTAAGTGCTAATTCGTAGGCATCTTCTTCCTTCTTAATAACAAAGGCTTAAGAAGGGGGAAGGGGAATAGGGAGCTTTAGCTTATTCTTTACACTAGGAGGACGGCCACGCCTGCGTGGCATTAGGGGTGCAGGAATCGGAGCGGGAAGCGTAGTTAAGGGCGGTTTAAGAGAAGTCCTTTTAGTTGGATTAAGGGGCGCCCCTTTAATCGCGGGAAGCAGGGGTTAAGGAGAAATTTAGGGCTAAGGAGACGAATCGTCTCGAAGGTAGGGCTGCACTAGTGTGGACCGAAAAAGCTAAGGTCCGTTGACGGTGTTAATGGTAATGTCGTGACCGTTAATTGCAGTAATCTTAAATAGTCCTTGCTATCCCCCCTTTTCTCTCTAAACGCGAACCTCGCTTTATAGCGGTAGAGCAAGTGTTTCGGCTGTAGAAGGGCTATTGCGAGCGCGAAGAGCATCCTAAACTTATCGTTCTACAGAAAGTTATCGTAGCATTTTCATCGCCTTTTATACAGCTATAGACCTTTTTAGGGTTATAGCTAACGGAGGCGAGTTAATAGTTATACGCGGGTACGTACTAAAGACGAGAAGTATAGGGATAAGGCCGTAAGGTCCGGCTGTATTATTAACGGCTTTTACGGCTATCTAAAGGACTGCCTTAGGAGAGGTAATAGTCCTAATCTCTACGTAAAGGATTTTAAACGCATAGCGCAAAGGAGTATAATACCTCTCGACCTTCCTAATCGACGTATATGATTCTATAAGGACCTACTTATAGGTTATCCCTATTATCCTTGCTTCGTTACGGAACTCTATTAAAGCAAAATTAGTTCCTACGTTATATTTAATTATATTAAGAGGTCTAAGGTAGCTGTCGATCTAAAGGGTCGAATGATTTCCTAGGTATCCTTAGCTAATATAGAAGGAAGGAACCTCGCCCTTTATAACGCTATTGCGGAGTTAACGAAGTATAGAATAGGTCGTTAAGGGCTCTTAAGGTATATTACGTCTACTATAATCTCGTAGTTAAATTCCTAGTTATCTTTTAGCGTGGATTTAAAACGCTTAGGTGCCTATAAGTGCATCTAGCAGTAATAATAAAATTTAGAGATCGATTCAAGCTATATAGTCGTAATATTATAGCCCGCTTGCTTAAGCAGATAATAAAGCCTTAAAACAGCTAGGTGCTTAAAGCGACGATGTAGTATCCTTATCTCGGTTTCTATTAGGAATAATATCGTCTCTTCTTCCTTAGGCAAGAAGAACTATAGGTGACCCTATTTGCGGATTACTAGGATCTAGTTGGCTAGATCGCTAGTCCTTAGTGTATTCGATGTGTTATTAAAGTAGATCCTAAGTCGGTCTATATTAGTAAGGGAGAGTAGAAAAGGGGTATAGGTCTTAAGAATGTGAAAAATTACTCGACTAACGGGGGTTTCGAGGGCGATTAAACTAAGGGAATAAATAAGAGTACTCGTTCTAAATCGGATGCTAGCTTATCCGGCTATAGAGCTATTAAGTATAATAGAAGGTTCCTTTCGCTATAAAGCGAAGTACTACTCCTATCCTACTATTAATACTTTAGCCGCACTAATGTTAATTATAATCCCTTAGAACTATTAACAGGAGTAACGATCTTCGATTAGGAATTAGTCGGTAAGGATTAATTAGTCTATACCGTAGACGTCTTCGCCGGTCTAAAGGTATGTGAATACGGCTTCGTAGAGCATTTAGGTTGCTGTTTGCTCTAGATCGGCTGTATTATCGGCGTCTTCCACGTCCTAGTACTCGTTAGCTTCTATATCGTCGGTCTCGTAGCCTTTAAATTCGGTCACGTATGCCGTAAAGTTAGTTATTAGAATGCTATCGTTAAAACATTACGTAAGGTATTAGTCCTTAGACCGTTAACGTTCCTTAGGCGTATGCTTAGTTAACTAACAACCTTCCTTATAATAGACGAAACACTTCTTAGTCTAGGTTAAGCGGTTAGGGCTATTGCTATAGCCGCCGCGTCCTCGTAGGCGAAAGGGGGTCCTACGGTTATAGCTCAATCCTCGTAAATAGCCTCTACGGCCGCTACGTTCGTATCCTCGTCCGTAGCCTCGTCCGAGACTACGGAATCCGCCTCGTCTACGGTTATTCGAGTATCTTCGGTCTAGGTACTATTAATTATTATAATTAAATGCTTTATCCTATAGAAACTAGGCCGAGGGGTTCCGTGCGAGATAGGTCTCGATAGACGTACGTAAGTCTGCAAAAACAGTCTAGACTTTCTAGGCGGGCTTAAAGAGTGCGTACTCTAATTTAAGAATACCGCAGCACGCGTTAATAAGAGATATACGAAAGGGAATATTACTATCGTAGTCTTTACTAAGGGCTCTCTAACATAGTTTAAGTTTATTAAAGAGAGTCTAGAGAACCTTATAAAGCGGCATAGAGGGATTTTCCGTACGGACCTTATTAAATATCGTTATTGTCTAGTTAGTAAAATAATAACTATAGTTAACGTCTATGTCAAAATGTTGCTTAATAGTATTATACGTTGCACGGAACAATATAGTTAACTTAACGTGTTAGATATAGAAGGTCTCGGCTCTATCCGTTAGAATCTAAGAGAATAGGTTATAAAATTAACTAGGTTAGACTTTAAGCTTATAGTAGGTTCTTATAAATAAGTAGACCTTATCGTCGAAGAGGTTATAGGGCTTTCCCGTATAATACTTATCCTTCCTCTAGAGCTTAGCGAATTTCTGCTAGAGGTCGGCGTCTATATCGACGTTTAGAACTTCGATTAGTAGGATCGTAGTATAAGCGTCAACGGATGGCAAAGGGGCAATAGTTATAGCAGCAGGAGGGACAATAAGGGCAGGGACAATAGGGGCAAGGACAATAGGGGCACTAGGGGCAATAGGGGCACTAGGGACAATAGGGGCTATTAGCTAGTTGAATTAATAAGTTGTTAGGTATATAGTCTATTGTTATTGTATTACACCGGGAATAGCTACCGGGCATAGAGCCGGGTTTAGGGCAGGAGATAGGTCCGGGGCAAGAGATATCGGGGCAGGAGACGGGGTGTTATATTATTGCTTAATGCCTTAAATGCCCTAAAGCTTTATATCATATGCCGTTATTCCGATATTAAACTTCGTTATTGCCTAAGCTTGCCTAGGCTAGTTTAGCACTAATTCCGCTAATTATAGAGTGATAAAATATTTTAGGAACGAGGTATTGTTTAGGCTAGGGTAGATGCCTCGTCGTTTAAGGAGAAGCCTAACTTCCCTCCTAAACTCCCTCTTTAATACTTCCTAAGTCTCTTTAGTCTACCCTTAGAAATGCTCCTAGAAGTACCTAAGGAGCTCGTTATCTTATAGACTAATATCGTAGTGATAGAATAATAGGAATCGTATAGTATATATTATAAAGGCAGTCTCGTTGCGCTCTTTAGGTATTACTTTATTCTCCTAAAGGTCGATATCTATCGCCGATAGGAAGCTATCTAGGATTAGCACGTTAGCGAGGTACTTTTTAAGAGTAGGTAGGGTCCTCTTTAATAGGCATAAGGTTAAGGTTAAAGAAGAAGCTATTTTCCTTAGTATCGTAAGGGATTTTACGATAGTTGTCTTACGTTATAGACGTACTTTAATTAATATTAGCCTAACCTATCTAATAGGAGTAACGGGCTTAATAGAAGCTAGGAAAGACGTCTCGACCGTTAGATCGGGTCGGAGATATCCTTATTTTTAGCACGAAGATAACCGTCCCTAAGTATTCCCGAAGGTGTTTTATACTACTCGATGGTTACGGATCTTATCTCTTCTTCCTAGCTGTCTATAATTAACCGAATTAATCACTAATTAGTGTTAGTAGGTCTTTAGGTCGACCTTATAGGGTAAACAGTATAGTTGTATTAGATTGTATTGCTAGCTAGGTAAGGGGAAGTTATCGCAGTAATATAGCCTTCCCGGATGACACGTGATCCCTACGATCACGTGTGTGTGCGATAACAACGTCGCACGTAGCTATATAGCTAGCTATTCCTACAATAAGGATGTTAGAAAACTTAACGCGGTTACGGCGGTAGATAAGGAAGTCGGTAATAAAGTCGACGGATATATTAGTCTATAAGGCGAAGGGAATACGTAAGGGCTTAAGTAAGCCCTAAGGGGAGGAATAAGGTGACTTAATGCGTAGGCATATATAATAATTCCGCACGAAGCTAGAAATAGACTTATATATACCGGGCTAGATATAGGACCGGCGGTAGAAGCTAGCGGTCTTCGTATGTCTAAGGTAGCCGGTAAGGGGGGAGGTATAAGCGCGGACGAGGACCTAAAGGATTAAGGCGTCGTTAAGAGGAATTAAGAGCCGGCCTTAAAAATAGAACCGGCCCTAGACCTTAGAGAGGGCGGTCTTAGGGATCGAGCGGAGGGGGGCTTAAAGGGGGTAAGACTAGCGGGGCTAAAGGGACTAAAGAGCTACGCGAATAGCGGAAATAAGCAGGGAGGAGGAATAAGCCCGGTCGATAAGGTTATCGATTAGCTTAGAGTCGTTAAGGGCGTAGAGGTCGAAGTAGTCGGAATTATATTTATAAAGAGTATTGCTATTTATATAGTAGAGAATTGCTATTTGTATAGTAAATTAGGATTATCTCTATAATTTCTACGCGTACCCCGCGCGCTTATATCCCGCTACTAAATTTTCGTAGAGGTATATAGTAATTAAGAGGGCCGCGTAAATCGTATATAGCCTTAATTTAGTTAATTTAATAGCTATAGCAGGTGCCCTCTACTGCGTGCCCTACTGCGTGCCCTACTGCGTGCCCTTTACTACGTGTGCTGCGTGCCTTTTGCTGTATGTGCGGTTCCTTAATATATGCTTCGTGCCCGGCTCCCGGCTGCGCGCCCTCTACTATATGCTCTACTGCGTGCCTTACTGCGTGCTATCTACTGCGTGCCCTCTACTATGTGTGCGGCTCCTTAATATATACTTTATGCTCTACTGCGTGCCCTTTACTATATGTGCGGCTCCTTAATGTATGCTTTATTCCCGGCTCCCGGCTGCGTGCCCTACTACGTGCCCTAGTGCGTGCCCTCTACTGCGTGCCCTTTGCTATATGCCTTCTGCTGTATATGCGGCTCCTTAATATATGCTTCGTGCCTAGCTCCCGGCTGCGTGCCCTACTACGTGCCCTGCTATATGGCCTGCTGCGTGCCCTACTGCGTGCCCTTTACTGCGTGCCATTTACTATATATACGGCTCCTTAATATATGCTTCGTGCCCGGCTCCCGGCTACGTGCCCTACTGTGTGCCCTACTGCGTGCCCTACTGCGTGCCCTACTACTTGCCCTTTGCTACGTGCCCTCTACTATGTGTGCGGCTCCTTAATGCATGCTTCGTGCCTAGCTCCCGGCTGCGTGCCCTACTGCGTGCCCTACTGCGTGCCCTTTACTGCGTGCCCTCTACTATATGTAGGGCTCCTTAATGTATGCTTTATGCCCGGCTCCCGGCTGCGTGCCCTACTGCGTGCCCTACTGCGTGCCCTTTGCTATGTGCCCTCTACTATATATGCGGGTCCTTAATGTATACTTCGTGCCCGGCTCCCGGCTGCGTGCCCTACTGCGTGCCCTACTGCGTGCCCTTTGCTATGTGCCCTCTACTATATATGCGGGTCCTTAATGTATACTTCGTGCCCGGCTCCCGGCTGCGTGCCCTACTGCGTGCCCTCTACTACGTGCTATACTGCGTGTCGGTAGTATTCTTTGCGTTAATTCGTACGATTTACGCGGCTCTCTTAATTGCTATATACCGGCATTAGATTTTAGTAGCGGGATATAGACGCGTGGGGTATATATAAAAAAGTAGGGATTTAGATATGCTTGCTATATAAATAGCAATTTCGTGCTATGTAAATAGCAATACTTATTAATAATAACGATAATATAACCCTTCTATTTACTTAAGAAGTATAATAGGGTAAGCAGAGTAATCACATAGGTGCCTTTTATATAGGTGTAGAAATCATCTATAAAGAACTAAGTATAGGCGCACCTATATATGCGGATATATAGCTTTACGTACGTACCCCTTTATCCGCACGTGCCCTTTACCTTTATCCGCACGAGCCCCTTACCTTTATTCGTATAAGCCCCTTTCCCCGCCCGTACGTGCCTTTTCCCCGCTCGTATATAAGAATACGGATTAGGTCGTAGACTTAATCTTACTAATAGTCGAAGACCCTTATATAAGACCTTTACCTTACCTAAGCGAAAATTTAACGATGTATTACGTAGGGCCCGGCCGCGCTTTAGGCTACGCGGCTCGCTTTAGGGAGCGTAAACCGTACCTTCTTCCGTCGTATCTTTGCCGGCAATATAGCGTCGGGCGGACTATCGTTTTCTCTAATAGCCCTAAAGCGCTTTTCGAAGCGATCGAGCGCTTCCGTATCTACGAAGTCCGCTACTAGGTGCTACGTCGGGTCTTAGTACCCTTACTACCTTATAAGGACCTCGCGCCTACTACCGCGGCCGACCTTCTTCTATCGTACGGTAAGAATTTCCTCTACTAAGAACTCCTTTTCCCCCTCTACTAAGATTACGGGAGGCTATAGGTCCGCTATTACTTAGCCGGGCATCGGATTTACTACTATGCGATAAAGAAGGTCTACGTTAAAATTAAGGTAAATCCCTTTAGGCAGTCCCTCTAGCTCGACGGCTTACGGGCTTAGCACTCTTTTCACCGTAAATTTTACGTGCAATTAGTCGAGCTTTTTCTTCGGCCTTAAGGATACGTAATTCCGTAGGTCTACCTAGACTTTATCTCCTACCGTAAATCTCTCTACGGGTTCCCGCCGTTTATTAGCATACCGCTCTTAGTCCTACGCTGCTAAGGCTATTAACGACTAATAGAAGTCTAAGACTTACTTAAGTCGCTATATAAAGGAGGCTACGCGCCCCTACGGGCTATTGCTAGACGGTTTTTCCACTGCTATATCTACGGCGATAGGAAATAGGGATACTAGTTTGTACCTATATAGTGCGAAGAAAGGGGATATACTAATTAAAGAGTAATTTCTCCCGTTAAGCGCTATTTGCGCTATAGGGAGCTACTTGTCCTAGTCGCTTTAGTTACGGTCGATAACGCCCCGGGGGTAAGCTTAAACTTCCTAGTTAAGCCGTTCCGGCCCCCTATCGGTTTGCGGATAATTCGTCTAACGTACAGCTAGAGGAGCGGCTAATAGAAGTCGCGGGATATAGCGGCAACTATTCCTTTGCGGCTAAAGTGGCCGACGACGCTAGCGTCGTATACTATTTAAATAAGCCGTCCTTAGAGCGCATTCCCTTCTTCTAGCTCTAAGGGAGCGTCTCTTGCTACGGCCTCTATAGTTATAGAGGAACTAAGAACCTAAAGCCGTCCGCGAAACCGTAGGTGCCTACGTAGGTCTACGTAGTAGTCGGCTACCTATACCTTAAGGTTAAGCTTAAGGTCGAATCGTCGTGCTCTTGCCTTTACGACGCGGCGCACGCTCCTATAGGTAACGTCTTAAGCTGCTAAGCGGTCCTATATACGCTAAAGCTCCTCGTCCTAAACAATTCGTCGGTTAAGGCCTATATTAGTAGTTAGCTCTACGTCCTACGCGTTAAGGTCGTCCTAAGTTATAGCTGCTGCGAAGTCTATATCCTAAGTATCGTCTATATCCTAAGTGTCGGGCTCTACGTCTTCTTTATTATCCTCCTCGCTATCGTCCTTATTTTTATCGCCCTTATTGTTAACTAAGACTACGCCGTCTATACCGATAAGTATTGCTTTAATATATAAACGTAGCGCCTCCTCCGGGAGTATTAAAAGCTCTTAGCCATTATAATCTTTATTAGAAGGCCGATCTTTATCTCTCTAGGATAGAGCGTCCGGCACTATAGCCTTTTTTCTAGGTTAATACTTAATCCGGGAACGGAACTACGAAAGGTATTCCGCCTAACGGGCCTATCGCTTAGAGAGATATCGTTAAGTTATAAAATACTTAAGGTTGCGATAGTCTATAAGGATGTTAAAGTTCTTATAGCTACGGAGCTCCGCTTACTATTGCTTTAAATAGCTAATTATAGCGAGTATTTCCTTATCGTAGATAGCGTAGTTCCGTTCGGCGGAGGTAAGCTTACGGGAGTAAAAGGCTATAGGGCGGCGTTAGCCGTCTACCTTTTGCGAAAGCGTGCCTTTAAGTACGAATCTACTATAGTCCGCCTTAAGTATTACGGGATAATTAAAGTCCTACTATAGCAGTACTAGGGCTTACGAAAATAGGTCTTTTAACGTTTAAAACGCCTTTGCCTATACGGCGCCTTAATAGAAGGCTACCCTTTTACTAGAAAGGGCTATAAGCGGACCGACGATATAAGAAAATTAACGAATAAAAATCTAATAGTAGTTCGTAAATCCTAAGAAACTCTATATACCTTTCTATAAAGTTAGGGCTATTTAGTCTTAAATAGCCTAAATCTTTATAAGGTCCGCCTATATACTAACGCTCGCGATAATAATAAATCTGAGGTATTTAACCTAACGGACGCTAAATTCGCATTTATTAAGGTCGAGGTATAGCCTATACTTAGAGAGCCGGTCTAGCACCTTCCGCACTTTATCTATATAATTCTTTAGGCTACCGCTTATATAGATAAGAATATTATTAATATAGGCGGAAGCGAACTCGTTTAGAAATTCGCGAAGAATGCTATTAATATACCGTTAGAAGGTGCTAAAAGCCTTTATAAGCCTAAACGGTATTACTATCTATTTAAAAAGCCTATAGTAAGTGCGGAACGCGGTCTTTTACTTATTACCTTCCGTAATTCGCATTTTATAAAACGCTTAATAGATATCTAACTTAGTAAACTACTTCGCTTTAGCGATATTACGGAGTGTCTCTTTAATAAGTAGAAGCGGGTAGCGGTCTAGTCGTATTCTTACGTTAAGTGCTCGGTAGTCTACGTAGAAATATAGTCCTCCTCCGGGTTTCTACGCGAATAGCACTAGAGCGGCGGCTTTAGAAGAGCTAGCCTAAATAAACCCTTTATCTAAAAGGCCGCGTAGTGTTTTCTTTAATATAAGCAACTCGTCTTAAGATATCGCGTATAGCGGCCTAAAGGGCGGAACTATATTTTATCCGCGGGAATCCTTACGAAGTAGTATCGCGTAGTTAATACCGGGCTTATATAGGTTTAATATATCGGCCTCGCTTTTCCGAAAGAGCGGTAGTAGGTTATAGAATTACGTAAGGATTATTTAACGTAATTCGTCTTCCGTCTTCGGCTTCTTTAGTCGTAAGGCTTTTTCGATATCCGCGAGGCTAACTACGTAAATAGCAGCCGTAGTAGCTTTAAAGCCGTATCGTCTACGGATTTAGTTAATTATGCCGATAAATACTAAAGCTATAACTTCTTTAGCTTCTCGAAGCTTTATAGCATACTTAGTATCCTAAGGATCGTTCTTATTAATATACTATAGCTAATGCTGCGAATTCCTATACTAAAGCCTTCCTTAGTACGGCATAGAGTAAGACTCTATATAAAGAAGCTAAGGCTTTCTAAGGATTAGGTTAAATTCTAGCTAAGGGATAACGTATGGTATAAGCAATTGCTTATGCCCGTTAATCTCTATAGCTATCTATACGATACCTTTAATCTTTACCTCTTCTATTACGCTTAAGGCTCCTCGTACGTACTAAGGTCCTATATCTTTAACTAGCAAACGTAGTTCTTATGCGAATGCCTTATCGATAGCGGCGTAGTATTAGTAACCTTCGTCTATAAGAGTAAAGACGAGGTTTATACGGTTAATAATAATAGGTGATAAGGTAGGAGAAGTCTTAATACGGTTAGTTTACTCTTTTTTCTCTAGTGCTAGCGAATTAGGCTCTAGGGCCTGTCTATGCTCCGGAGCTATACGTTCCCCTCCGTACCGGTAGCGGTAGGGATATTATTATCCTCCTTAACATTAGACTTAAGAGAAGGTCGGGTAGCGTGAATCGCTATAGGCCGTTCGGCTCGCTTCGCCGTAGGGCGAGCGGGACGATATAGGCAGTCTATAGCAAAATGTCTATCCGCGCTATAGCGTACGTAAAGCCCCTCCTCTCTCCGCTTCTAAAGCTCTACCTTCGATACCTACTTAGCTCGCTATATAGAAGAGGAGGGCGCGCTACCTAAAGCGGCGGATAGTATCCTCGCTTTTCTATAAGCGGGCCGCGTAATAGATATTACAACGTCGCCCTCGTAGTCTACCGTAGTATTAAGCGCGGATCTTAGCGGCGGGAGCGTTATAGCGTTCTTAATAATAACTCCTCCGTTCTTATTGCTAACGCCGTTCGTGCTAGCGTGCTTTCGTAACTTCTAGAAGCTAGGGCTTTACTTATAGATTTAAGCTACCTTCGTAAGGCGACCTATATACTCCCGGAAGTTAGTAGGCATCTCGATTAGGATAAGCATCTCCCGTAGTTACGGAGTAATCGAATTTCGCAGCTATATAAGCTTAGCGCTATCTCCTTAAACGCTATTTCTAGCGGTATAAGTAATAGTCTCCTTAAAGTCGGGAAGAAAGTCCTTAAACGTCTAGCCGTCTTTCTAAAAGAGGATCCGTAACTTATCTTACGCTTTCTCTTACTCTTACATATTGCCGAACGCGTAGATAAGGTAGTTAAAGAAGGCATAGGGCTCGTAAGCGCCGTTAGGCCCGCTACTCTCCTAGAACCTAGAAATCCGCTATATCTAAGGCTTAGGCAGCGTATATAGCAGCGAATACGAAGCGGTATCGCGGCAACCGTTAAGGCCTTACTTCTCGTTAACGGTAAACTTACTATAGAGGCGATATAGGAAGAAGTAAAAAGACTCTAGCTTACCGTCCTATATAGGCTACGGTAGATGCTTCCTTTTGCCGAAGGCGACTTTAAGGGCCCTCCTTAGGTTAGCTAGGCTAGCGTCTTTAGCCGTAGGAGAGTTCGTCGACGTAGCCGTAGGCGCGAGTACCGTATCCGTAGAGGTAGGCGCCGTAGATCCTATTTTAACTTTAAGGACTTCTAGCAACTACCTTTATTTAACCGGATTAACGGCTATTTTCTATAGTAGTACTAGAAGGCGCTCTTCTTCCGCTATAGAAGGTGCGGCATCCGCCGTCGCCTTGCTTAAACGGGCTTCTATTATCTCATATCGAAGGCGGGCTTTTGCGAAGGCCCGCTTATTTAGCGACTCTTATCGCAGCTATAGCTGCTAGGACCCCTCGGCCTATTGCTTAAAGACGTTCTCTATATCCTTGTCTAGTAAGTCTATAATAGCAGCTAGTATTACTACGCGTGCCGCTTTTATTATAGCAGCCTATCGTTCTAGTCGATACGTGCCGCTATTATAAAGAGTATTGCTATTTATATAGTAGAGAATTGCTATTTATATAGTAAATTAGGATTATCTCTATAATTTCGGCGCGTACCCCGCGCGGCTATGTCCCGCCACTAAATTTCCGTGGAGGTATATAGCAATTAAGAGGGCTACGTAACTCGTGTATAGCCTTAATTTAGTTATTTAGTTAATTTAATAGCTATAGCAGCGCGCGCGCCCTACTGCGTGCCCTACTACGTGCCTTACTGCGTGCTTTAATACGTGCCCTCTACTACGTGCTTTAATACGTGCCCTCTACTACGTGCCCTCTACTACGTGCGCGGCTCCTTAATATATGCTTCGTGCCCTACTGCGTGCCCTACTGCGTGCCCTCTACTACGTGCTCTGCTATATGCCCTCTACTACGTACGCGGCTCCTTAATGTATGCTTCGTGCCCTGCTACGTGCCCTACTGCGTGCTCTAATACGTGCCCTCTACTGCGTGCCCTCTACTGCGTGCGCGGCTCCTTAATGTATGCTTCGTGCCCTACTACGTGCTCTACTACGTGCCCTCTACTGCGTGCGTAGCTCCTTAATATATGCTTCATGCCCTACTGCGTGCCCTACTGCGTGCTCTAATGCGTGCCCTTAACTACGTGCCCTCTACTACGTGCGCGGCTCCTTAATGTATGCTTTATGCCCTACTGCGTGCCCTACTGCGTGCCCTCTACTACGTGCCCTACTGCGTGCCCTCTACTACGTGCCCTACTGCATGCCCTACTGCGAGCCCTACTGCGTGCCCTACTGCGTGCCCTACTACGTGCCTAGCTGCGTGCTCTTTGCTACGTGCCTTTTGCTATGTGTACGGCTCTTTAATATATGCTTTATGCCCGGCTGCGTGCCTTCTGCTACGTTACTGCGTGCCCTCTACTATATGCCCTACTGCATGCCCTCTACTACGTGCGCGGCTCCTAATTAATGCATACTTCGTGCCAGGCTGCGTAGCCTGCTATATAGCCTACTGCGTGCCCGGCTGCGTATTGTTATTCTTCGCACGATTTACGCGGCTCTCTTAGTTGCTATATACCTACACTAGATTTTAGTAGCGGGATATAGGCGCGCGGGGTACGTGCCGAAAAAGTAATTTTACTATATAAATAGCAATTTATTACTATATAAATAGCAATACTTATTGTAAAAGCAGGACGTTATCGTATTAATAAGTCCGTGAAAAAGAGAGATAGATAATACTATAATAGGGTAGGTAGAGTAATTATATAAGTGCCCTCTATATAGGTATAGAAATTATCTATAAAGAACTAAGTGTAAGCGCACCTATGCATACGGATATATAGCTCTACTTACGTACCCCTTTGTCCGTACGTGCCCTTTACCCCTATCCGCACGAGCCCCTTACCCCTATTTACACAAGCCCCTTTCCCCGCCCGCACGTGCCTCTTCCCCGCTTATATATAAGAATGCGGATTAAGTCGTAGACCTAATCTTATTAATAGTCGAAGACCCTTATATTATTATTAAAGTACTCTAGCTGCCCTAACGGGCCTAGTGCCCTTATATTTAGCTAGCATAGGAAAAACTAAGCGGCCTAAGGGAAAACCTATATACCGTCTATCTATCTCGACGTCGGGCCGGATACGGCCTATATTCGCTACGGTTAATTAAGTTTAATTACTGCCGCTAGTCTAGTGCCTAATAAAGGTTACCCCGCCCGGGTAGGCCTAAGGGCGTCGGGGTCGGGCGGATAGTGTAACTTAGTAAAGCCAGCGCGCAAAAGGCACGCGGGCGATAGGGTGCGGGCCGGGGCCCCGCCTAGCGGGTTAGAACGTAGAAAAACAAATCGTAGTAAGCGTAAAATTAAATACACAAATATGTATGAATATATATAACCGTTAAAGGGGGCTAGCGTTAGGAGCCTCGTCGTCTTACTCCCGGAGCTCCCCCCCGCCGGCGTTACGGCGGTCTATTTTCTCTGTAAGGGCCGTCGCGGCCTAGAACTACTATAGTAGGCGGTGCTTAAGGAACTACCGGATAAGCGGCTTAGCAGCGGCGGGGCGGTTAAGCGCCGCCTTAAGGTCGCTCTCCCGTCGGATGCCTTTTAGTAAGGTCGCCCTCGCGTTAGCGAGGGTAAGGCACTAGAGGAAGAGGTAGAACGCGGTTTTACGCGTAGTCCCGCACCGATAGAGCGGTAAGTTAACGTCGGGAATATTCCGGTCGAATAAAAACCCCTATAGACCGATCTTCCCGGTCTAGATCTAAATTAGCGCGGAGCTCTCGTGCTTATATAACCCGTTATATACCTTTAGCGCTTTCTTTAGCTAATAAAAGTAAGGGT
The DNA here is from genome assembly GCA_012934285.1 of Ophiocordyceps sinensis. Classification (NCBI taxonomy): domain Eukaryota; kingdom Fungi; phylum Ascomycota; class Sordariomycetes; order Hypocreales; family Ophiocordycipitaceae; genus Ophiocordyceps; species Ophiocordyceps sinensis. The sequence goes on from JAAVMX010000004.1 coordinate 11,760,255, forward strand.
TAATATCTACCGGCTGCTAGGCTTATCGTAGTCGCTTTGCCTCCGCTACTTAGAGATCCTCCTTCTACCGCGCTTCTTAATCGCGGAAGACCGCCTCCTCCGTTATAGTGCCTTAAAAGCATTAGTCCTAAAGCCACGCGTCGTACGGCCGGCCGGGCGGTCGGGTCGGCCGACGGGGTTAAAGCAGTACTCTCGCCGGCTTCTCGTAGGCGCGTGAGATCTAGTCCGCTATACCTAACTCCTTAGTGCGCTTCTTATACTACGCGAGGCGGTCGTTAAGGTAAAGGTCGAGTAGCGGGACCGCCGTCTATATCTCTAGGTTCTAGATCGGGGTCGCCTTAAACGCCTTAGCTACTACCTAAAGGCAGCTCGACTAATATACTATAAGCGCCTTTACTAAGCCGGTAGGTTTCCCCCCTTTAGGCGTAGGCTTATAAAACGTCGACGCTTTATAGGCGAGCGTGCTTTAAACTACGCTAGCGTAGACTATCCTCGTACTTTATAGTCGTATGCCTTATATAGACGCCGCGAGCACGGTAAAGGCTAGCGCTTATATGTCTATTTTCGTCTTAAGCTTCCTAACTTAGGCTTTCTATCGTAGCTTCTAGTTAAACTAAACCTTAAAGAACCGCTTATCCTCGACCGGCCGGACTATATTCGTCTTAAGCCGAAGCTTCGTCGGTATTAGCTTATAAGTCCTCGTAAAGTAGATAAGCTCGCTTTTCTCTAGCTCGAACTTAGCGCCGACCTCCTTTACCTATTTATCGCACTTCTTTTAAGCGCTCCTTAAACGCCGTATAGTCGCGGCTATAGTCTTACCGTAGGCTAAGAGGTTTATATCGTCGGCGAAGCTAACGGTAATAACCCCTATCTCCCGCTTAAGGTCGTCGTATAGTAGCGCGATATAAAGGAGGAAGAGGATTAAGAAGAGGGGCAAGCCTTAGGGCACGCCCGTAGGCACTTTCTAGGTCTCTACCAGCGCGCCGTTAAAGTAGAGCTAAGCCGTCCTCCCTTTAAGAAAGCTCTTAACCTACGCGATAACCTAACCTAAGAAACCCTTTAGACGGAGGGTCTCGACGAGATATATATAGTCTACCTTATCGAAAGCTCCCTTAAGGTCGAGCTAGAAAAACGACGCTACCCCTCCTTAGGCCTACGTTATCTTTACGAGCTCCGTTATAAGTCGTATCGCTATCTTAATAGACCTCTTAGTCTTATTCTTTATCTACCCCTTAGGCAGGAGGTTATACGCCTCCGCCGCGTCTACGATCCTCCTCGCGACTACGGCCTTAAGGATCTTCCCGACCGTGCTAAGGAGAGAGATTAGTCTCTACCCTTAGGCTTATTAAAGCTAGGCCGCTATCTTCCCGGGCTTCGGTAGGACGATAATAGCCGTATATTAGAACTATCGTAGAAAATGCCCGACGTTGTAACTAGCGTTAAGCAATACCGTAAGCACCTTAAGCAATAGTTCCTTATAGGCCTTAATAAGCCTTATTAAGAGGCCGTCTTCCCCCGCGGCCTTCTATAACGCTATCTTCCTAACCGCCGACCTAATATTGCCGACTATAAAACGCTATAGTATTATATAGGCCTCCTAAGCGGCTTAAGGGCTCCCCTCGCCTCTCGCTACCGGGGGTAGGAAAAACCGGGCCGTAAGGTCTCTGCCTTTTCCGCGTAAGTGCGGGCCGGCCCCGCCGGGTCGCTCGGTCTCTCTAGGTCGGGGATATATATCGCCTATAGTAGGCTGCCGCTTTAGAGCTACGCCTACCTCTCGATCTTCTAAAAGAGGGCCTAGTTAGCGGCTAAATCGTAGGTAAGCTCCCGCTAGGAGTCTCGTTATATAGCAACGACGGTACGCTAGAGGGCTATCTTCGCCTCGTCTAACGTCTCTTAGGTCGTTTAGTTGCCGGACGCTAAAAACGCCTAGAGGGCGCGTTTAGCCTCCCTATTATACCGGTCTACCTTTATAGTCTACTAATTAAGGCGGCTACCGTCGGCACGGCCTTAGGCCTTAGGTATATAGTCCTTCGCAATCTCGGTTAACTAGGTAACTACCTAGTCCGTGTATGCCTCGACCTCCCTAAAGGTAGTAGGCGTAGTTAGCGCGGCCTTTAGCCGGAACTTTACGATAGCCGCCGCTTAGGCCTTATCTAGGTCGAGTTTTCTCTAAAGGCAGTTAAGTCCTATCGTTCGGGCCGCCGGCCGGTAGTTTACCGGCCCTATATCTACCTCTAGCCGTTGCGATATATAATCCGATCCGACGAGGCCCGCGTTTCTATAGTATATTACGCTTAGACCTTAAGACGCTTAAGCGCGGTCTATCGTACTATTCCTCCGGCCCTTAAAGGCGATACGTATAACCTAGCCCTTAAGGGTTATAAGCCTAAGGCGCTATCGCGCTATTAGCTCTAGGAGGTCCTTACTATTCCTAAAGGTACGCCTATAGGCGTCCTAAAGCGGGTGATAGCTATTAAAGTCCCCGACGAGGACGTATCGGGTACGTAATGATTTTACCACGAGGTTAAAGAGCGGAGTAGTCGGGAGGGGGGAGTTAACTAGCGGAGAGTAAACTAAAAAAGCTATAGTATTAAAATTAGTAAACGTAACGCTATATTAGTCTACCCTTTAGTCGCTCGTCTACGTATTAATACCGTGCCTTTTATAGACGTATAGCGCGCTTTAGGTCGCCTTAAAGATAAGCCTATAGTCGCACCGCCTTAAGTACGCCGGGGCTTTTATCCTATTTTAAATTAGTATTTCCTAAAGTACTATAATATCGTACGCCTTAGGGGCGGCGAGCGCGAGGTATATATTCGCGTCTATCCCTACGGTATTCTAGTAAAGGATGTCTAATATTAAGGGGGGTCGGAAAAAGGGTCGTCGTTAAGTATAGGCGTAGCCTCGGCCGTAGCGGTATAAGCCCTAGCCGACGCTAAGGCCGGCCGCGACCGTAGATATCCGCGAATAGTCGACTAGCCTCGCGCCCGACTAGCCCTCGTAATATCCTAAGGCCGGCCGGGGGGAAAGGCGGGTAGCGGGGGGGGGTGTCCTATCGTCGCCGTTTTAATAGCGACGTCTATAGCGCGGCGGGAAGAGGAAAGGGCTATACATAAGGCGGCACCGGCTCGAGGCGTAACGTTAGCGTCGCCGCGGCGGCGAAACGCCTCGGCCTTTAAGAGTATACCTCCTAAGCCCTATCCTAAAGCTTCTCTACCTTAAGGCAGTGCCTATCCTACGCCGCGTATCTCCCCTTATAGAGGGCGCACTAGTATAGGATCTGCCCTATAGTAGCCGTATATATAGCTTCGTTATATAGTCTTAACGTATACCGCCTATACGTCGCCTTTACCGTATAGTACTTCGCGATATATCTATACTAAAAGCACTAGTAGTACTGCCTTAGCCGGATCGTATCGTCGAAGGGCTTTATATCGAAAATCTCCGCTAATATTACTATACTAAAGTCGTAAAGCCTATTCGCCGCCTTTACGCCGTCTACCGTAATAATTAAGGTCGCCTTTATACCCGCCTTTATATAGGCCCTCTTAGAGTAGAGGTAGATAACCTTAACGTCGTTCGCCTTAGCTAATTCGGCTGCTAGAGCGGCGTTATCCCCTCTCTAAAGGACTATTATTAGGACGCCCTTTACTATTACCGTAAAGCCGCTATAGGATAGCATCGTCTCCTTCCCGAAAGCCTTCTCTAGCTACTCCCTATCCGCCTTATACTTCTTTACATTTTGCTTAAATATAAGCGCAATATCGCCGCTATAGAGGACCCGCGCCGCTTTTACGGTAGGCTCCCTAAAGGCGCGATTAACGTCGTTAACGATCGCTTAAAGGGTTTTACGTTAAAGATCTAAAGCGATCCCCTTATATTAGACCGTAAGCTGGTTTTTATAGCGGGCGAAAGTCGGCTTCTCGCTATTAGCCCCGATATTATAGCTGCCGCTAGCGCCTCCGGGCGTAGGCTAGCGTCGCGTTAAGGGCGCGACGGTAGCAGCCGCGACCGCGGCCGCGGCTACGTCGGCCTAAGACTTCGACGCTTGCTTTAATAAGAGCGCCGCCTCGATAGCCTCCTTTACCGATTCCTTAACCGATTTCTTAAGCTAGCCTACGTTCGTATAGACCGCGGTGTCCGCTCGGATCTTCTCCTCCTATTCCTTTAGGTAGCCTTAGAGAACGGACTTAAAGGCCCTTTAGACGCTTTAAAGGGCCACCTTAAGCACTAGACCTACGAATTTTAGGTAAGCGGCACTATCCCGTCCTATTAGTTTCTCCTTACCTACGTCGGGCTTAAAGGGCGCTTCGTTAGTAGTCGGTAGGCTATATACGCTAGCCTTTAACCCCCTTCTCGCGATGTTAACGCTTATCGGCTCGTAGCCCGCGTCCGTCCCCTAATGCGCTATCGCGCCTAAGGGCAACCGGGTCTAAGGAATCCGATTCTTAAGTCTAAATTGATTTTATAATCTAGTATCGACCTCGGCGGCTGTGCGAGGAGATCGTAGCGCGTCCTTCCGAAGACCCTTTTAAGAAGCTTGTAATCCTATAGAACTAAAAACCTATAAGCTAGCTATAAAAAGCGCTTAAGCTCTATACTAGGATAGGGGCATAGTAGTAGAAATACAGCAGCTTATAGATAATTATACTTAGAAAATAACCGAGCTACCTAAAGACTAGGAAGCCCTCGGAAGCCGATAGGTGTATAGAGTTAAGAAGGATAATAAAAACTAAATAAAGAAGTTTAAAGCTCGACTTATAGCTTAAGGCTATAAGCAAATATACGGCCTAAACTATATTAAAACCTTCTCTACTATAGTAAGACCTAAGTCTATAAGACTCCTACTACTATAGGCTATCGCTAATAACTAAAGTGTACTATAGTTTAATATAAAAAATGCCTTTCTATATGCAGATATAGACATAGAAACGTATATTATAATACCCGAAGCTTTTCTCGATATAATACTATAAGCATAGTTTAACTAATATAAAGATATAAAATATAAAGCTATAACTTACTTAGACTACTTAGATAAAAATAAGACGAAGAAGCTCGTTGCGAAATTAAGAAAAGCACTATACGGCTTAAAACAAAGTTCTTTACTCTAGTATAACCTATTAAAAAGCGTTCTTAATAAACTAAGCTTCTAATAGCTTCTAATAGACGAAGTGGTATGTATAAATAGCACACTTAGAATAGCTATAGCTATCTATATAAAAGATATCTTATTCTTTAGCCTACTAAGCGTGCAATAACCTAAGTTATAGACTAAATAAATAAAACCCTACTAATGAAATCTATATAGGAAGTTAAAGACTTCTTAGTATTATCTATATAGATATATAGAGAAATAAAGGAACTATATATATCCTAAGCAAACTATATAAGGAAGAAAATAAAGGATTTTAATAAACAAAATATAGGAACCTCTAATACACCTGCTACTAAAGGCGTTAAATTAAAGAAGTAAGTAATAAAAAACGCCTCTAAAAAGACATACTCTTATACTAAATGCAAATAGACTCCCTACTATTATTAGCCCTATTTATAAGTCCCGATATTCTTTTCGCAGTAATATCCTACGTAAGGTTTTCTTTTTAACCTAACTCCTCGTACTTTAAAGCCTTTAACGTTATATAGAAATACTTAAATAAATTCCCCGACCTATGCTTATATTATAACTATAATATACCTATACTAGACCTCTATTTTATAGCCTATACGGATTCCGACTAGGCTAATAACCTTATAGACCGACGATCGGTCTTTAGATACTATTTCTTTATACGTAATAATTTAATAAGCTAGTTATATTAAAAGCGTAAATTAATATCGCTATCTACTTACAAAGCAGAGTTTATAGGCCTAAAAGAGGCTAATAAGAAGGCCGTTTATCTATATAGCTATCTAAATAGCATCGTAAAAGAGTTGTCTATACCTCTATCTAATAAAGTCCCTCTAATGTTTTCTAATAGTTAATTAGCGCTAAAAATAGCAAATAACCCGAAAGTATATAAACTCCGGAAATACATCGGCCTTGCCTATAATTTCACCCGTAATAGTGTTTTACTAGGCGAAATAGAAGTTTTCTATATAAAGTCTGCTAATAATATCGCTAATATATTTATAAAGAGTATTGCTATTTGCACGACACGAAATTACTATTTGCACGATAAATACCTAACTTCTCTACTTTTTCTACGCGACCCCGCGCGCCTAGGTCCCGCTAGCAAAATTAGGTATAGGTATATAGCAATTAAGACAGCCGCGCAAATCGTGCGAAGAATACTATTATACTAGAGTCTTACTATTTGTCCCGTAGCAAATCTCTATTCGTCCCGGAGGTACCGAAGTACTATACATCCCCGCACCTCCCCGCATCTCCCCGCGCCTACAACCGCCAACCTAAATTACGTGCGCATACCTAGCAGGCTATATGCGGGCTATATGCGTGCCCTCTACTGCGTGCCCTCTACTGCGTGCCCTACTACGTGCTCTACTGCGTGCCCTACTGCGCGCTCTACTGCGTGCCCTCTACTGTGTGTGCGGCTCCTTAATGTATGCTTTATGCCCGGCTCCCGGCTGCGTGCCTTGCTGCGTGCCTTCTGCTGCGTGCCCTACTGCGTGCCTTCTGCTGCGTGCCCTACTGCGTGCCCTCTGCTGCGTGTGCTGCGTGCCTTACTACGCGCGTGCCCTCTACTACGTGCGCGGCTCTTTATTAATGTATGCTTCGTGCTCTGCTTGCCCGGCTGCGTGCTCTACTTGCCCGGCTGTATGCCTTACTGCGTGTCGGCGCGGGGTAGCGTGGGGAGATACGGGGAGATACGGGGATATTAGTACTTCGGTACCTCCGGGACGAATAGAGATTTATTACGGGATAAATAGTAAGACTCTTATACTACCGTAGAAACTTATAGAATTAGACCGGCCTTAGCAGTCTAAGGAGTAAGGGCCCTATAGGTCTTAGCGCTACTAGATTTATATTAGGCTAGTATCTGCTTGTACTAAAGTCGAATGTTAATAGCGAAGCCGGGCAGGGGTAGATACCGGCCTAATACAAATTTAGTGGCGCTAAGACCTATAGGGCCCCTACTTCCCTAGACCGCTAAGACCGGTTTAATTCTATAAGTTTCTACGGTATACCGCAATCCATACGCAGCCGGGAGCCGGGCACGAAGCATATATTAAAGAGCCACGCACGCAGCAGAGGGCACGCAGTAGAGGGCACGTAGTAGAGCACGCAGCCTAGAGCCGGGCACGAAATATACATTAAGGAGCCGCGCACGTAGTAGGCCACGCAGTAGGCCACGCAGCCGGGAGCCGGGTACGAAGCATACATCGAGGAGCCGCGCACGCAGCAGAGGGCACGCAGCAGAGGGCACGCAGCAGAGGGCACGCAGCAGAGGGCACGCAGCAAAGGGCACGCAGCAAGGCACGCAATAGAGGGCACGCAGCCGGGCACAAAGCAAACATTAAGGAGCCGCACACACAGCAGAGGGCACGCAGCAAAGGGCACGCAGTAAGGCACGTAGTAGAGGGCACGCAGCCGGGCATAAAGTATACATTAAGGAGCCGCACACACAGCAGAGGACACGCAGCAGTAGGCACGTAGCATACATTAAGGAGCCGCACATACAGCAGAGGGCACGCAGTAGAGGGCACGCAGCAGGGGGCACGCAGCAGGGCACGCAGTAGGGAGCCGGGCACGAAGTATACATCGAGGAGCCGCGCACGCAGCAGAGGCCACGCAGTAGAGGGCACGCAGCAGGGCACGCAGCAGGGCACGCAGCAGGGCACGCAGTAAGGCACGCAGCAGGGCATGTAGTAGAGGGTACGTAGTAGGGCGCGCGCGCTGCTATGGCTGTTGAATTAACTAACTAAATTAAGGCTATACACGATTTGCGCGGCCCTCTTAATTGCTATGTACCTCTACCTAATTTTAGTGGCGGGACCTAAGCGCGCGGGGTCGCGTAGAAAAAACGGGGCTTAGAGGTATTTATCGTGCAAATAGCAATTTCGTATCGTGTAAATAGCAATACTCTTTACAAAAGAATTAAGGCGTATACTATTTAATAAATTTCTATGCCTCTTAGGTCTTAAATAGGATTCTATATATAAAGATAAAGAGAGGTTTTTAGCTGCTCTTTCTTATGCTTTCTTCTAGCTTCCCTCTATAAAGCCTTAAGTTCTTTTCCTATATATAGGTTTACTAAACGGACTAATAAATATATAGTAGAGTTTTTAATTTTTCTCTATATAAAATAGTAGAGTTATTTTTCTCTATATAAAAGGGGTTTTCCTAGAAAAAGGGGTTTTAGAGAGTTTTTACAAATCTTAGTTAGTTATAAACGAATATATATAAAGCGCACTTCTTTATAAAATAAGTACCCTTTAAGAGAGGCTATAAGGGAGCAGATATCTCCTAATTAGTCTATCGTACTAATGCATAAAGATATGCATTACACCCGTCTTGCATTATTGCATATAACGTAAGTTATCCGGTCGCATTAGCTCCTAAGATAGCTTAGATACTAAAGCCCGAAGTATATAGTATAAGTAGAGACAAAGGTATATAAGTTATAACTTATAACTCGGTAAACCGGCGTTATCTACGCTACCTTATATTACTCGCGTAATTAATCCTGCAATAACTAAGCTACTAAATAGGAGTAGACTACTTATATTATACAGACAAATAATAGCGCTTTCTCTAACTATAATTAGTAAAATTATATATACCTTTGTTTGTATAGAACTCGCTATATAAAGGGACATTAGTCCGCCCTTAGACAGACTATCACTAAGCAATTTAATAATACCTCTCTTATTTCTGCATTAATCTTAATACTCCTTATACTATCGTAATCCTCTGCCTCTAAGCTTCCCTTTAGGCTCTTATTTAAAGTTATAGAGCTTTCTTATATTAAATGCCTAAGTAGTAGCATTTAGGCCTTTAGTAAACGCTAGGGTAAAGATAGCTTATAGAGTTCTTTTGCTCTTAGTAAGATGCCTGTTTTCGTCGATATATATAATATAATAGTCGCGGAGATTTATATAAATCGGTAAGTTTATTATTCCCCTTTAAGTAGGGATAGAATCGCTAATAAAGAATAAGTATTATATATAATATCTAAGAATATAAGTCATCTCTAGGGGATTTACGCTAAGATTAGAGACTTATAAAACGTTCGCGATAAGGACGAAAAGAAAAAGATTGCTATAGTATTCTATTAGCTATATGCCTTATTTATAGCGGCGATAATAGTATATCCGGAGGAGTAGGGCGTTGGGGGAGCAAAGCGATTATATATTTTATATATTCTAAACTCTCTATTTGTAGGTATATAGTTTAAGGTTCGCTAGAAACGTCGAGCTAAGTATTAAAACGTATGCCGAGTAAGGCGGAAGAGTATAGGAGTAAATAATAACGATAAACTTCTTCTACTAGTAGGGAACGTAAGGTTTACTTTATAGCGCGTAGGTCGTACGTATTCGTACTATAACCTCTATATTATTATCGAGGAGAGTAGACGGCGAGGTTATAGTAAATAGGTACGACTTTTTTAATATTACCTAAGTTTAGTAAAAACTACGTTAAGGAATTTATCCGTATAGAGCTTAAGGAATAAGAGATAAATAGTAAGCGAGAGAAAGACGAGAGGTAAAAAAACGGAAAGGTCTTAACTAAGGTAAGCTAGATAAGAAAATAAATCATTCCGTAATATACAATTTCCGCCGTTTGTTTAGTCGTATCTTAAGGTATTCGTTAAAAGGTTCTTAGGCATTCGCTATAGTATCCTAAGCGACCTGTTTATAATATTCGGCTAGCTAATCTTCTTACTTAACTAAGTAGTAGGTAATGCCCTTCTTTTTCTTATAGTCCTTAATTTACTAGATAGACTATTCTCCTTCGGTATCGTTAAGGTTAGGCATTAGTAGTAGTTTACTAAGGCCTTAGTCGATAGTCCTTTCTGCTTATAGTTTAAGAAGACTAATATAAAATATATTATAAAGACGATCGTACTTCTTTAGTAAGACTAGGTAGCACGCCTGCTTCTTTAATAGCTTAAAGGACCTTAAAAGGTCTAATATATTTAGATAATAACTTCCTTCTTTAGTCCTTAAGGCGTAAGTTCTTCGTAGAGAGTCTTATTAGGTCCTTAACCTTTAGGGTAAGTAGCTTAAAATAGAGGTTATAGAATTTCTTCTACGACTTAATAGCTTATCGCTAATAAGTCTAACTTTTTCCTTAAGTCTACTAATCTATTAATACGAGCTCTTACTTTAGGAACTCCCCTATTAGTAGTATCGTCCGTAAGGTAGATATAATAGTCTAGTTAGTACCTAAATAATGCTTTACTAAGCGGAAAGCCTATAATTCTTTTTTCCTTTAATAATAAGCGAACTAAGATTTTTATAGCAGTCTAAGCTAGTTATTTTATTTAGCATTCGCATATTACTAAAGGTAGTATTATATTATTTAATTAACCTATTTAGTTAAACCTTTAGTCAATAGGTAAAAGGCTATTAATAACCTATATTTTATACGAAGTATATAATAGAGGTCTAACTAAAACCTACTAGGAACTAAAAACCCTCTATCGGAAATAATACTTTTCGGTACTCTATAAATAAGCTTAATCTTATAATAAAAAGCCTTAGCTAAATTAAGTGCTATTATTATCTTAAAGACTATAGGAAATACGCTATACTAAGGAGTATTACTATTTATATAATAAATACCTCTAAGCCCTGTTTTTTCTACGCTACCCCGCGCGCTTAGGTCCCGCTACTAAATTTTCCGTATAAGCATATAGTAATTAAGAGGGCCGCGTAAATCGTATATATATATACCCTACTACGTGCCTTACTACGTGCCCTACTGCATGCCCTACTACGTGCCCTACTATATTACGGTATTAGGTTATATTATATATTATCCTACGTAACCTCTATATCGTATATATAGACCCTTAGACTTAGTCTATAGCTACGCTCCTTCGTAGATAAATAATAGTTATATACCCCCCCTTAAGCTCGTCCTATAATAGTTTAATCTACTATTCTTTTGCCCTTCCGCCGAGCCTTTACGATTCTTTAGTCCTTTTAGCTTCGCCTATACGCCTGCCTTTATTCTTTATCTTATTATGCCCTTTTCCGCCTCTTTTTTACTCTCCTATAGATTTCCTAGCCTATTTTCTACCCTCTATAGGTTCTTTCCCCTTTTCCCGCTACCCCTTTTCCCGCCGCTATAATAGCTACTCCCGTTTCCACCCCCTCCCTCTCCCCTTCGCCTAGCCCTCCGGCAGGCGTTCCCCTCTAGGACGTCCTTTAGCCTAACGCCCTCGCCGCCTTCCTTTATCTAGCCTTTATTCTCCGGGGTTCTTCCGTCGCCTTATCTATCTTCGCCGACCTTTAGACGAATTTCCTCCGGTATACCGATTAGACCCGGTCTCTCGTCCTTCTTAAGTCTAGTTTTCTTAAGGCTGCTACCTCCGCTACTACCGCTAGTAAGGAGGCCCTTACCACCGGCAGCATGCGGAGGGACTTTAGGACTAGCTTAATTAGTCTAATACTACCCTCGCCTACCTTACCGCCCTTTAAGCTACCTTTACCCCTCCTACCGTAAGTCCTTATATCTATTTCGCCGACCTTAAACGCTTCTCTAGCGATATCGGTATTTAAAAGTAACGCTAAGACGCCTTCTACGTTTAGCGCGACGGTATATCCTTTAAGATCGCCTTAAACCCTTATATATTCCCTACTAATAGGGACTAAGTCGTCTATACGACCGGCCGGCTTTCCGGCTAAGCCGCTTCTATCGCCGCTAGTATCCCCCGCTATATTAGCGATAATACCCTCTTTAAATAATAGCGCTTTTAGTCCTCCGACTCCTTTACCTATAAGCTTGCCTCTATCTTTAGTACCGCGAACTACCGCGCTTAGTCTAAGGCGGAATTTAATACCTTAGCTATAAAGGGCACCTTTTAGCCGGATTTCTTTTAGCGGTTTACCTAGCTATAGGCCGACCTCGATTATAACGAGAGCACCTACGTTAGATACCTCTATTAAAAGGTTATTAATAAGCTCGCCGATACCGCCGCTCTTTAAGTCCCCGGCCTTAATACCGACGACTTCTACGGCTAGGCTAAGCTTTATACCGCCCTCTAAGAGAACTATAAGCGTGTTTAAGCCTATAAGAGGCTGGTCTAGCAATAGACTATTCCCCCCCCCGCCCCTACCGGGTCCGCTAGCCCCGTAGGCTTTACGCCTACTAGCGACCTAATAGACCTTAACGTATTCCGGGCTAGTCTTACGGACGCTAAAAAGCAGCGACGGTATAAAAACTATCTCTATCTCTACTACGCCGCCCCGGTAACCCCTACCTATACGGCCTAGACCTATCCTAATAAGGGTGCTAGCTAGGGTCGCGGCTAAGGCGGCGGCACTCCCGCCCTAAGCCTCCTCGCGCCCCTTCTTTAGCTTAACGTCCGGGCGATTAAGTAAAGCTTCGTCGAGGGCGAGGTTACTAACTCTCTTACCTTTGCCTCCGGCGCTTCCCCCCCTTAGGAAACGCTTAGCTCCCTCGCTTTATCGCGCGACGGAGCTTTCGGGTTTTAATTTTATAGCTTTATTTAATATAAAGGAAGACCTTTATCTCCCGGCGGGAATATAGCCTCGTGCTTTACTACTGCCTTTCCCCTTTATGCCTACCGACGTCGCTATAAATGCTTTAATCGACTTTAGTTATTCCGGATTCACCTTAATATATACTTAGACTACGCACCGCCTTACCTTCCCTATCCGCTAGCTCTAGTTTCCTTACCGGCTCTCTCTCGCCGATAGCGGCGACTATAATTCTAGCGCTATTACCTATTACGCCTACTTAATCGCTTAAGTTAGCGTCTATACTAAGTCTATCTGCTTTTTCTTTATAAAGCTTAGCTATAAGGTTATTCTCGGCCTCTTTTAGCTACGCCGCTACGACCCTATTATTAGCTAGCGCGATAACTCCTTCTCTTTTTAATTCTTATTCTACCTCGCTTCTTGCCTCTTAGACCTTTAGCCTTATCTTATCCTTAGCCTCCCGGCCCCTCCCGCTATTCCTATTCCCGCCCTAAAGGGAATATAATTTATAAATATAATTTATTCCCCTACTACCCCTTTTATCACTAACTCTAATAATAAAGGCGAGCCCTTTGCCTTATCCTCGCCTTTTGCCCCTTAGGCTTTTGCTTATACCGTCCGCTTTTCTAATAAGTATTACTATTTGCATAGGTAAGAATCTCTATTTACATAGGAAATATATTTTTTCTACGCTAACCCCGCGCGCCTAGCCTACGCTACCTAATTTAGGTATAGCGCTATGGCAATTGATAGAGCCGCGTAAAACGCAGTAGGGAGCTAGGCACGAAGCATACATTAAGGAGCCGTATATATAGCAGAGTGCACGCAGCAAAGGGCACGCAGTAGGGCACGCACTAAGGCACGCAGCCGGGCACGAAGCATATATTAAACAGCCGCACGCAGCAGAAGGCACGCAGCCGTATATATAGTAGAGCGCACGCAGTAAGGCACGCAGTAGGGCACGTAGTAGGGCATAAAGCATACATTAAGCAGCCGTATACACAGTAGGGCACGTAGTAGAAGGCACGTAGTAGGGCATACAGTAGGGCACGAAGCATACATTAAGGAGCCGTATATATAGTAGAGGGCACGCAGTAGGGCACGCAGTAGGGCACGCAGTAGGGCACGCAGTAGGGCACGTAGTAGAGGGCACGCAGCCGGGCATAAAGCATATATTAAGGAGCCGCATACATAGCAGAAGGCACGTAGTAGGGCACGCAGTAGGGCACGTAGTAGAAGGCACGCAGCCGGGCATAAAGCATACATTAAGGAGCCGCACGCAGCAGAAGGCACGCAGCCGCACATATAGTAGAAGGCACGCAGTCAGGCACGCTATAAGGCACGCAGTAACGCACGAAGCATACATTAAGGAGCCGCACATATAGTAGAAGGCACGCAGCCGGGCATAAAGCATACATTAAGGAGCCGCACATATAGCAGAGGGCACGCAGTAAGCAGGCACGCAGTAAGGCACGCAGTAGGGCACGCAGTAGGGCACGCAGCCGGGCATAAAGCATATATTAAGGAGCCGCGCATATAGTAGAAGGCACGCAGTAGAAGGCACGTAGTAGGGCACGCAGTAGGGCACGCAGTAGAGAGCTATTCGTAGGCACGCCGAATTAAGATACGAATTTAGATATTACGCGAGCCTTTTAATTACTATAGCGCTATACCTAATTTAGGTAGCGCGGGCTAGGTGCGCGGGGTTAGGGCGGGGTCGGCGTAGAAAAAATGTATTTCCTATATAAATAGAGATTCTTACCAATGCAAATAGTAATACTCTTTCTAATACCCTTAAGTTTATTCCTTTATCGCCTCGTTTTACCTTTAGCCTCCCGACGTCCTTTAAAAATGCTCTTAACGTAGGTAAACCTACTTACCTAGACTCCTCCCGCTAGACTAACTTTAACCTTAGCTATAACTCTAACCCCTTAGATATCCTTTACCCCTACCGGTACGTCTACCCCCCCTGCCCTCGGCCTATACGTTAGGCTACTAGCTCCCGCTACCTAGCTCCTTAACCTAAGCATTAGGCGTTAAGACCCCGCCTTTTTATAATCCCTTCGAGCGACCTTACGTTCTCTATCTAAATGCTTAACGTAGCCGCTATAATAGTATTCTACCGCTAGCCCTTTATTACGACTTCTTAAACTACGATTAAAGCTTTAGCCGCCGAGCCCTTACCTATTAAGCCTTTACCTCCTATCGACTAAAAGATCCCTAAGGAACTCTATTAAGCCGTTCTATCTAAGTCTATTAATCCTAATATCGCTAAAGCCTAACTTAACCCCCGCCTTTACGACTTTATCGATAACTACTATAATAAAATCTTCCTTAATAAGGTCTCGCTTAATAATATCGCTAAATTCTTTTTAAAATACGATAAAGTCCTTTATACTCTGGATAAGCTTTAGGCTAAAGTCCTAAAAGAGCTTTACTATATAATCTATGTATAGCTTTAGAGTAAGGCCGATAAGCTTGCCCTTTACCGCGCCGTCGATACTTAGATTAACTTTAAGGAAGGAATATAACCCCCTTATACCCGCCCCCGCCCCTTTAGTAAAGCCGGGAACCGTATTATCCGCGCCTATATTAACGGGCAGCTTAGGAAAGGCTTTATTCGCCGTTCGACTTCTACTACCGCCGCCCTTATTATAGTCGCTTATAGGCCTAGCGGCGGCGTTTATTTCTACGTCGATTACTATAGCCTAAATAAGGCTATAATTAAGAACCGCTTCCCTTTGCCTTTAGTCTATAATACCCTCGCCTAAATTAAGAAAGCGAAGTTCTTTACTAAGATTAACGTTATTATAGCGTTTAACCGCCTTTATATCGCCGAACGCTATAAGTAAAAGACGGCTTTCGCTACGCGGTATAGGCTTTTCGAGTATTACGTTATACCCTTTAGTCTCTCTAACGTGCTATCCTACTTCTAGAGCTTTATTAATACGGCCTTATACGATATCCTCGATGATTTTTATTCCGCTTACTTAGACGATATCTTAATCTTCTCTATAATATAGGAGGAGCACTAGGTCTACGTTTAAGAGGTTCTTAAGCGCCTTAATACCGCTAGCCTTTAGCTTAACGTCGATAAGTACAATTTCTATATTACCGAGACTAAGTACCTTAGCCTAATTATCTCGGATAAAGGCATACGTATAGATCTTAAAAAGGTCCGCGTAGTCCTCGACTAGCTAGCCCCTTCCTTTATAAAAGACCTCCGGCGTTTCTTAGGGTTCGCTAATTTTTATCGGCGTTTTATCTACGGCTTCTTTAAGCTTATAAACCCCTTAAACGCCTTTACTAAGAACTTTACCCTTTAGATTTAGTCCCCCGCCTACGCTTACGCCTTAAGAGCCCTTAAGCACGCTTTTACCGCCGCCTTAGTCCTCGCATACTTTAACCCCTCTCGAAAGACTATAGTTTAGACCGATGCTTCCGACTAAGCCGCTAAAGGCGTGCTGATATAGCTCTTTAATAACGGCCGCTATTACTATATCGGTTCTTTTCGTCGAAATACTCCGCCTAAGAATATAACTATAAGATCTACGATAAGGAACTTCCTCGCGATCGTAAAGTCCCTTAAGGAATAGCGCCTTAAGCTCGAAGGCCTACCTAAGTTTAAGATCGCTTTAGACTATAAGAACCTTTGTTATTTTATAACTATAACGCAGCTACCCGCGCAACTATATAGTCGGGAGATAGGGATATATATACGATAGATAATGCATTTTAGCTTAGGGACTATTCGGCCATTAGTCGCTAACTAGTCCCCGACAACCCCTCTCGAGGCCTAAGGGTATATCCCTAAGGCCCTAATACATCTTAGAAGAGGGGCAAGCTTTAGTCTTACTACGAGAGGGCAACCGTATTATAATAAAGGATTATTCGTACCTTTAACTATCGTTCCTACCTTCTTAAACGTACCTTTAGTCTATATTCTTATATAACTACGAAGCTTTTTAACTAACGGTAAGCCCGCTAGGCCGAGTTCTTTAGTCGTTTTAACTTTAAGATCGTCTTTTAGCCTAGCTCTTAAGCTACCCTCCTTAACGCCTTTAGCCGGCTCTTTAGTTCCCGCCTTACCTCTTTAACTAACCGCGCTAACGAAAGGATCGACTATCGTTACTAAGTTATCCTTCTATAGTCTAAGGTCGATGCCTCTTTACTTCCTAATAGGTTGAAGGAGTCTAACTTATTTATAAATATAATTAATAAATATAATTCCGACGACTCCGACTGCCTTACCCTCTATGCCCTTAACGACTTTAAGCCGATCGACGACTTTATCGACCGGGCTTATTTCTCTTCTCTACTTATCGCCGATATTCGCGCGGCTTTCCGGTCTCCTTAGCTCTATTAGCTTAGTTCTCTTCGCGTACCTTTTCGCTTAATCCTAAAGTCCGCCCTCTTAAAGGCCTAAGGCCGGTTCTACTTTTAGGGCCGGTTATTCGTCCCCTTTAACGATGCCTTTATCCTTTAGATCTTAATCTATACTTATACTTCCCCGCTAGCTAGCTACCTTAGGTATACTAAGACCGCGAGCCTCTACCGCTAAACCTATATTTAGCCTAGTATATATAAGTCTATTTCTAGCTTCGTTCGTAACTACTACGTCTGCCTCTCCGCTAAGTCCCCCCGTTCCGCCCTTATTAATATCACCGTCTTCCCTATTTGCTTTCCACTAGGAAATCCCCGGTTCTTCCCTAGATTCTACTATAGAATTCCACGGGCTTCTACGGTTATTTACCCCGTACTTCTACGGGCGTATTTACTTACTTTTCTACGGTTATATTTCACCGTAATTTTACGGTGATTTTACGGTTATTTATACGGTCTTTACCTAAAAAATCTCTTCCCTTCTATAGGCTTCTACCGTAGAATTCTAATTCTCTTCTACGGCTTCTACCGGGGAATTTACTAGTCTTCTACTAGACTGCGTTTTATTTACTAACTATATAACTTATTTATCGTACGGTACGATCTATTGCTTTTCCTACCGATCCTTCCGTCCGATTATTTACGTCACCTGTTTTTCCTTAGGTCTACGCGGCTGATTTCGTCCGAGGATTTTTCCTATATATAGAGACTAGTTAGCCTCCCTATTAGATAAGATAAGAACTATTATTCTTAGTGATTTACATTATCTACAGCTTCTAATCCTTCTTTATAGGCTATTTTAAGCCTTAGAGCCTCTCTTCTTTTTTAATTGCTATTACCTAAATGTCGAGGACCCGACTAATTAGCGTTCGATAGTTATAAACCCGGACGAACTTCTCTACGTCTAGAGAGTTCTAACGGCTTATATTTTTAGCCTACTAACGCTACGACTTACGGTAGTAAAGCCTTTGCCTTTATATCTAGCGAATTAACTTATAGAGGACTAGTATGTCTTTTAAAAAGCGTTATTAATCTAGCGAATCGACTTACGGAAGACTAGTTAGTACGTTTACCTTATTCTATTAGTGTTTTCCCGTACTTAGTTTAGTTTTTACGGTTTATTTATATATATTATGTATCTAACCACCCTTTTCCAGTGATTTTACTATACTTTCACCTACGTTACTATATCTATTATAGCCGATATTACTTTAAAGACCGTTTTAAATAGACTAGCGGACTAAGACCGATAGATCTTAACAATCTAGAAATACGCACTTACCTAAAGGATTTAGGAGAAAATCGATCCTTCTATTACGCTTGAACTTTAGAAACCCTTATTGCCTCTTCCCGTAGAACTAATAGCTAGAATAGTTAACGTAACCGTTACTAATATTGCTAGTTTATCTATAGAAGAACTTAAGAGGTTTAAGTTTCTCTTTTCCTAGTATCGCACGTTGCTTTAAGCCTATAAGGACTAATAGAAATCTTTTACGTTAATCTAGTAGTTTATCGTTTAGAATATCGGGAACTACTATTTAACAATTGCCGACGAACACGAGGTTTCTAAGGAATTAGCTTTACTATAGCGGTGTATAAAGCCGACTTCGTAGACGTAATAGAGAACTATTCTTACGTAGTTCTATACTATTTTAAAGGCACTAGACCGGACGGATATTACGATATAGAATTTTAACTAGTAGAAGGTCCTTACCGATGCCCGGCGAATTAAGTTGCTAGAATCGGAAGGTCTCTAGGCTATATAGCTTTTTCTTAAGGCTATTTAGCTAATTTCTAGCCCTTTTGCGGAATACTAGACAAATAAGATAGAGGATAATGCCCGCCTAAATAAGCTAGGTTAAGAGTAGTCTTTCCCCGACGGATTTAAGATATCCGAACTTTTTAAGCGCTCGTAGGCCTTAAAGGCTGCGACTAAAGCGCGAAAGATAAATGCATTTGCAAAGTTCTAAGGCTAAAGAATATAATCCCTAGCCGCGGAATCTACTAAAAACCCTACGAAAACACCGGCTATAACTTCCTTAGAAAAGGATAAAACTAAGCTAAAATTTAAATAGTAGTATGCTTATAGAGAACGTTACTTCTTCTCTAAGTGTAACTACTTTAACCCTTCCGTTCGACTTCTATTATAGAAGCCCGATAAGGACGTCTAAAAGACTATAGACGATTACCTTAAGGTTCTAGGTAATAAGACTAAAGTCGACGTAGTACTTCTTCGCGACGAGGAGTAGCGGAAGATAATAGGACTAAGATAAAGACGGTATAAGCTACGGCTACCGCTAATGTTCTTACGACCTTTTTACTATTAGTTATTCTATAGATTACTATAGAATACCTATTAAGGGATTCTTTTATTATAGATTTAGGGTCTAATAGATATATTTGCAATAATAGGGAGCGTTTCTATAACTTCTAGCCTTCTTCCGAGTATATACTCGCAGGCAGTAGAAGCACTCTAATACTTAGGATAGGCACGGTGTTTATACGTATTTCGACTAGCGTTTTTTAGCTTAGTTAGGTAGCATATATTCCGTCTTTTTATACGTCCCTTTATTTACTTCGTCTTTTGCATAAGGCGAATCTTTTATAGAACCCGTAGACTAGATAGATCTCTTCTTTAATACGTACTATTTGCATAACGGAGCTAATCTACAACTAGTATATTATCGAGTATAACTTATTAACCCTTTCTACTACGCTTTTAACTATTGCTTCCGTTCCTTCTATAGATTCTACCGTAGAAACCCCGGTTATAGCACCTTTTTCGGCTACTATACTAGATTCTATACTAATAAGTATAGAGGAACTTTCTCTTTAGCACTAACGACTTAGATATCCGAATAATAAAGCGCTTTTAAAAGCTCTTAGAATACTATAGTCGGTGA
Organism: Ophiocordyceps sinensis; assembly: GCA_012934285.1. Classification (NCBI taxonomy): domain Eukaryota; kingdom Fungi; phylum Ascomycota; class Sordariomycetes; order Hypocreales; family Ophiocordycipitaceae; genus Ophiocordyceps; species Ophiocordyceps sinensis. The sequence continues at coordinate 11,780,174 of JAAVMX010000004.1, forward strand.
CCTTCGATAAGATAATCTCCTATAAGCCCTATAAACTTACGTAGGCTAAACGAACTATTAACCGCGAACCGCCGCTTTCTAAGGCGACTTTTCCTTTTTCTAAGGTGTTTTACGATATCTTTTCTATACATAAGAGTTATAATAATAAGAACGTTATATTTCTTATTAAGGATGACTATACGAAGCTTTTTTTCCTCTATACGCTTCTAGACGCCTTTATAGACGAGCTAATTTCTTATTTTAAGAGCTTAAGTCGGTATATTACCCGATAGTTCTTACTTTCTATCGGTATTATCTATTAGGATAACGACCGAGCCCTTCGACGGGATTCTTAAGACTTTATTAACTAGTAGGGCATTTATAATAAGCCTACTACTCCTTATATACCCGCTTAGAACGGCGCTGCCGAACGAGCTAAGGGGGGAGTATCTACGAAAGCTCGATCTATAAGGATTAAAGCAAATTTGCCCGAATATTTATAGATAGAAACGTAGAAAACTATAGTGTATTTATACAATCGGATTCTAGCCCGTTAAGCAGCTTCCTCTACGTTATTTCTATCGAAGTGGATTTCCCTAATAGAGATCCTTTACGATTAGTTAAAGGATTACGACCGGAATATACCGGCTTTTCTCCTTCCCTAACTATTACGATTCGATTATCTTCGAGCTTTTAGCTATAAAGCCTACCTACTAACTACTAAAGCCTTAGCTAGCATATAGAAACGTAATCTTAAGTAAGAACCTTATATAGAGGTTAGTTATTTAGTCGGGTATAATTCTACTAATATTTTTCGTATATAGATCCTATAGCGACGGGAGGTTCGTCGAGTTCGTAATATAACGTTTAATAAGACTTAGTTTTTTACCGCGTTTAAGACATCCGAACCGCTAATATAGGTGTTATTACCGGAATTTCTACTATATATTGCATAGGAAGAAGAGTAAGATAAGGTAGAATTCTAGTTAACGCTAATAGTGCTTTTTAATAAGCATTTTACTCTAGTAGACCTTCTAGCCGATGGCAATCCTTAGCTCCTAACTCCTAACTAAACCCCGGAACTACTAAAGGACGTTTTTAAGAATGCATAGGATTTCTAACCCGATATCTCTACCCTTTCCCTAACTGCAATAGTAGAACCTATAGACCGTCTTAAGGTATAGTTGCCTTAAGCTACTTCTCGATCTATAGATTACGATAATACTATTCCTATAGATAGTATATAGACGACGAGATTTATAGGGGATTTACGCTTTGCTTATTTAAACCGTTTTTAAGTCGATATCCCGCATTCGCCTACGTTAGGCATTTACCGGCTAATAGCACCGCTTTTACGGCTGCATTTGCTACTTCTCTTAAACCTAGGAAGATATATAAACGGGATTTGCCCGCGCTTCTAAGGTTTTAGTCTAATCTCGAGACGCATCTATATAGACCTAAGTTTAAAGCCGTTAAAAAGGTAGAATAGGACTCTCTTTACTAACGGAAGACCTTCTTTCCTTCGCCTACCTTAAGAGCGAGCGCCTTTATACGTCCTCTTTTATTAACTTAGGCATTTAATTATAAGTTTAATAAGCACGGCTACCTTAGGAAGTTTAAGTCTCGCCTTTATATGCGAGGAGATCTCTAGCCGTTTAGCGGAAAGAAAACTTACGCCGCGACGCTTATAGCGCGAAATTTTCGCATTATAATTGCTATTGCCGCTAAATTCAGCATAAAAACCCGCTTACTTAACGTAGTTAACGCCTTTATGAATGCTAATCTAGATAAAGAAGTATATATCTACTTCCTAGACTTATTTAAGGTATTTAGTTTTATAATTCGATTAATAAAGGCTTTATATAGGCTTCGCCGTTCGCTTCTTCTTTAGCAATAGGAATTGTCTAGGTCTCTTACTAAACTAGGCCTTTAGCAAAGTATAGAGGATCCTTGCATTTTTATATCTACTACGACTAGTATTATTACTTTCTTCTTTATAGATAATATTATTATCCTTTTCCGTAGGGAGTACTATAGGGCTACTAACAATTTTATCTATCGCTTTAGGCAGAAGTATATAGTTACTAACCGCGGAGAGCTTACCTATTTCCTTAGGATAAGGATTATCCGGGACCGTAAGTAGCGAAAGCTATAGTTATATTAGGACGTTTACTTAGATAAGATTGCTTCTAAGTTTAGTTTAATCCCTACTTCTATAGTTCTACGGCTTATTTTAACCCTTTCTCTATTCCTACTTCCCGAAAAGCTAGAGAAACACTAAGGTTAGGCCACGGATGACTAAATCTACTATTTTTAGTCTTTAGTCGGTTCTTACAATTTCGCGACTATCCCTACCCGTCTTAACGCCGTAAAATCGTCGAATTTATTAGCTAAGCATATATAGAACCTATCTACGCTTTATATTAAGCTTGCTAAAAGCTTAGTAACCTACTTATATAAATCGCGTTTCCTTACGATTAAGTTTTCGAATACGGACGAGTAAGAACTCGTTATAGCTTCCGATACTGCCTACGCTAACGACCCGGACACTCGTTATTCTTTTAAGGGCTATTTCATTAGCGTATTTAACGGTCTAATCGCGTAGAGTGCTTCGAAATAATCTACGGTTACTACTTCTTCTACCGAAGCCGAACTTCTTATAGTCTCTTCTACTGCGAAAGAATTAATTTCTATTCTTCGTTTGTTTAGCGATATTTCTTTATAGCTAGATATTCCTATTCCTACTATTTAGTGCGATAATACTTAGACAATTCGCCTAGTTTCCGCCGAGATTTTAAAGATTTAGACTACCTTAAAGTACGTTAAAATTTATAACTGCTAGGCCTAATAGGAATTCTTACGCAATCCTCTTAACATTAAGTATATCCCTTCTAACGAGATAGTTGCGGATAGATTAACTAAATTGCTTCTACGATAACGTTTCTAAACGTTCCTTCGCTAGCTTCGACTTATAGATATTTCTTTTAGGATCTAAGAAGAAGTCGATAATAATTCTAATTAGCCGGAAGTTATTCCCTTCTAGCTAAAGGGGTATGTTAATATTACCGTCTTCCCTATTTGCTTTCTACCGGGAAATCCCCGGTTCTTCCTTAGATTCTACTATAGAATTCCACGGGCTTCTACGGTTCTTTACCCCGCACTTCTATAAGCGTATTTACCTGCCTTTCTACGGTTATATTTCACTATGATTTTCCGGTGATTTTACGGTTATTTATATAGTCTTTACCCGTAAAATCTCTTCCCTTCTACGGTCTTCTACCGTAGAATTCTAATTCTCTTCTACGGCTTTTACCAGGGAATTTACTAGTCTTTTCTAGACTGCGTTTTCTTTACTAACTATATAACTCATTTATCATAAGGTACGATCTATTGCTTTTCCTACCGATCCTTCCGTTCGATCATTTACGTTACCTGTTTTTCCTTAGGTCTACGCGGCTGATTTCGTCCGAGGATTTTTCCTATATATAGAGACTAGTTAGCCTCCCTATTAGATAAGATAAGAGCTATTAGTCTTAGTGATTTGCATTATCTATAGCTTCTAATCCTTCTTTATAGGCTGTTTTAAGCCTTAGAGCCTCTCTTCTTTTTTAATTGCTATTACCTAAATGTCGAGGACCCGACTAATTAGCGTTCGATAGCTCTTTAAGTCCTTCTTTAACCCTTAAGCATCCCTTTTGCCCTTTAGACCGACTGTAAGAAGACAGACTAGAGGTACGTTTAGGAAGGTAGGAACGATGGTTAAAAGTACGAATAATTCTTTATTGCAATACGGTTGCCCTCTCGTAGTAAGACTAAAGCTTACCCCTCTTCTAAGATATATTAGGGCCTTAGGGATATACCCTTAGGCCTTAAAAGGGGTTATCGGGGACTAGTTAGCGACTAATGCCCGAATAATCCCTAAGCTAAAATGTATTATCTATCGTGCATATATCCCTACCTCCCGACTCTATAGTTGCGCGGGTAGCTGCGCTATAATTATCCCCCCCTTCTAGGACGGACGCCTTAAACGCTAGGATAGCTTTAGGTATAAATAAAGTTATAATAGCAAATAGGACTAAAATAGGATTAAACGTAGTATATAAATCAACGACGATAGTTATTATTATATATATTATAATAATTATCGTATTAGTCGCGCGTTATAATAGTTACTATGCAATAGGTAGCTAATCGCTTACGTATAGTTAGCGAACTATAATAGAGTGCTGCTCTTTATATATAAAGATTTTTTTCTTCTCTTCTCTTATTATATAACTATATCGAGATCTTATAGAGAAGTATATTCGGAATTAGCTTAGTATATTTTAAATTAGACGAGTATATTCCGAGTTAGACGAGTATATTCCGAATTAGTTTAACGCTATAGGTTATAAGCGAACGGTAAGCGCAACGGTAGAGACGCCCTAAGAGCGAGGAAAATAGATTGACGATATTTAGCCGATAGGCCCCTTAGTTATAGCTTAAGTCTTAGAGTTATCGGCGAATAGAGTATCGATTAAGGACGCTGTAGCGATAGCATAAGAAGAGATAAAGCTAAAGAAGAAGCATAGAGAGAAGATAACCTTATTAAAACGACTTCTCGTAGAGAAGAATATGCCGAACATATTAGAGAAATCGACATCCTCGTTAAAGGAAGAAACCGAAGATTAACTATTTCGTTAGTTATTTAAGGGACTATTTATAAGCATAAAGAAACCTATTATAGTAGAGTCCTAAGAAGATCAAGCGATTGCTAAGCGTATAACGCTAATGGTTATCGAATCTAAAACATCTTCGTTGTCTAGCGAAGACGATAGAGACGAGGATATAAAGGCGAATGCTAAAGGAGATACTATCGATATAAAGAATCTCTAGAAAGGAATATCGCTAAAGAAAAAGGCTAAGAAGGCCGTAACTATAAAAAGTCGCCGCGCGAAAGGGTGCTAAGTAACCGACTTATACTATATTAAGTGCTTAAATAGTAATATATAAGGGTTTAGTAATAACGAAGATAATAATAGAATAGTTAAACTCTCTTATATCTAAGAAAACGCACGATTAAGTAAGTGTATTTAGTATAAATCGCGTAGTAACCTTTATAAATCCGTAAGTTCCTCGTTCCCCCTTAAGTCGAGATATAATCGCTAATAAAATTATAGGTGCCTATAATAATATCTAAGGATATAGTAGATCTAAACGGTATTTAGACGAAGATAGCCGAGCTATAGATTACTTAAGACAAAACGGAAAAGAAGAAGATAAAGTCAAACTTCTACTAAGTTTATACGTCGTTTATAGCCGCAATAACGGCCTATAGAGAGGAATAAAGGGTATTAGGTACTAAACGTTTATATATAAAACGTCGTCTTAAATACCGGCAGGCATCGATAGAGCGACGGAAAGCTATACGCGAGAATAAGGACTTAAAGCTTCGTCTAGTGATTAAGGACGCGGGTTTTACCTTATAGCGGGTAGGCCGAGAATATATATACGATAATTACACGAAATAATTAAGGAGAGTAGTCGCTAAGGGAGGGGCGAGTAGGCAAAACGTCTCTTAGTTATTACGGAGTTTACTAGCGAGATAGAAGTAAGAGACTTCTACTATATAGATATTAAGGAATAAAGATAAAGTAGCGGCGCTAAAGAAATAGGAAAGTTAGGGTAAGCTAAAAAGAAGTTATTTCGTAATGCGTAATTTCCGCCGTTTCTTTAGTCATATCTTTAGGTATTCGTTAATAAGTTCTTAGGCATTCGCTATATCGTCTTAAGTAACCTACTTATTGTATTCGGCTAGCTAACCTTCCTATTTCACTAAGTAATAAGTAACGCCCTTCTTCTTCTTATAGTCTTTAATTTGCTAGACCGACTATTCTCCCTTAGTATCGTTAAGGTTAAGCATCGGTAGTAATTTACTAAAGTATTAGTTAATAGCCCTTTCTGCCTACGGCTTAAGAAGACTAATATAAAACATATTATAAAGCCGGTCGTATTTCTCTAGTAGGGCTAGGCGGTACGCTTGCTTGCTAATAGCTTAAAGGACCCTAAAAAGTCTAATGTATTTAGGTAATAACTTCCTTCTATAAGTCCTTAAGGCGTAAGTTCTTCGTAGAGAGTCCTACTAAGTCCTTAACCTTAAGGGTAAGTGGCTTATAATAGAGGTTATAGAACTTCTTTTACGACTCGATAGCTTATCACTAATAAGTCTCTAGCTTTTTCCTTAAGTCTGCTAATTTGCTAATACAAGCTCTCGCTTTAGGCACTCCCTTACTAATAGCATCGTCCGTAAGGTAGATATAGTAGTCTAATTAGTATCTAAATAATGCCTTATTAGGCGAAAAGCCTATAGTTATATTCTTTGTATTATTATAAGCGAACTAAGCCTCTCGTAGTAGTCTAGGCTAGTTGTTCTATTCGGCATTTGTATAATACCGAAGGTAGTATTATAGTATCTAATTTACCCGTTTAGTCTAACCGTCGGTTTATAGGTAAAAGGCTATCGATAACCTACGTTTTATCCGTAATATATAATAGAGGTTTAACTAAAACTTATTAGTAAATAGAGATCCTATATTAGAAATAATGCCTTTCGGTACTCTATAGATTAGCTTAATTCTATAATAAAAAGCCTTAGCTAACTTAGGCGCTATTATTGTCTGAGAGACCGTAAGAAATACGCAATACCTAGTGTATTAGTGAATGATTACTAATATTGCGTTAATTTCTTTACTATCGAACTATAACTCCGGAAAACCGGTAGTAAAGTCTATAGAGACTTCTTCCTAAGGTCTTATAGGAATAGGCAGCGACTTAAGGGCGCTATATAGGCGATACCGCTTTAGAACGGCGCCTTAATAGATATAATATAAACGCACGTAGCTGTTTATATTATAAGCTATTCCTTCTTAGAAGAATTTCCGGGATAGGAGGTCTTTCGTATAGGCTATTCCGAAGTATCTTATAAAGGGATCGTTATAGTAGAGCTAAATAAGCTCTTACCTTAAGGCAACCTCTACGGGCACTATAATTCTTCCCGAATATAAAATAAGTCCGTCTAAGCTTAATGACTAAGGACTTACCCCTTCTTTTAGGGTACTTTCGGCCTATACTCGCTATATAGTCTACGGATCTTCCGCTTAAGTCCTCTTAAGGAGCTTAAAAAGGGGCTTAGAGATATTGCTCTTATAGACCCTTTTATAACGAGCTGCTAACCTAGCTAATTATCTTTAATACCGGTGTTTATAACTAACGATATCTTTAACCTAAGTGGCTAACTTAGCGGGACTCGTTCCCGAATGCTAAGCGATCTAATCTTAGAGAGCTTATATATTTTCGTTACGTAAAGATATCTCGTTAAGCTTAGAGATAGCAAAGACCTAAGAACTTATCTTAAGGTCGCTCTATAAAGAATCTATAGCTATATACACCTACCGAATAATTACTAACTTCTATTATAGTTCTAAGCGTAGCTTTATAGACGGTAGGGCTTCGCCTATAAATTCTAGCTTCTTTAATAAAGCATCGGCAGTATTTAATTTACCGGCTTAGTGTTTAATCGTAAAATCGAAAGGAGCTAGGTATATACACTAACGTGCTTATCTTTTATTAAAGGATACTTGCTATATAAAGCCTTAAAGGTTCTAATAATTTAATAAAACTTTAACGGTATTCGCCGCCCTTTTAACGTAGTATCGCTAGTGTTTAAATAACTTAACGATAGTAAATATCTCTTAATTAAGGGTACTATAGTTAAGCTTAAGGCTAGTAAACTTCCGTAATTAAAAAGCAATCGGATAATAGTAGCCTTCGTTATCGGGCTATAAAAGAATGCTAGCTATTGCGAAAATTAAGGCATTAGTCTTAATATAAATCGGTCTTTAAAGGCCGAAGTATCGGAGAAGTAAGGCTATTATAAAGGCGTTCTTTACGGCGTAAAACGCTATTAATTCGCTAGTGTTTAGCTATACTCGTCTAGGCTTTCTTCCCTTAACGCTCCCCTTTAATAACGTAGTAAGAGGGGCAATAATGCTAGAGTATCCTAAAATAAATCGTCGGTAATAATTTATAAAACCGAGAAAACCTTAAATATTATAGAAAGAATAATGTTCTTTCTTATTTATAATAGCCTTTATACGGGCTAGATCTATTGCGACTCCGTTAATCGATAAGATAAATCCTAAAAATTCTAAAGATTGCTTATAGAAAGTACACTTCGATAAATTAGCGAATAGCTCGGTATTCCTTAGTTATTTAAGGACTTATCGTAAGTATTCTATATACTCCTCGTAGGTCTTAGAAAAGATGAAAATATTATTAAGGTAGATAACGCAAATAGTATCTATAAGGCCTTTAAGAGCTTAGTTAATATATAACTAAAATATAGTAAAAGCGTTAGTTAATTTAAACGGCAATACTAAATACTTATAGTAACCGTAGAGAGTACGAAAGCCTGTCTTCTATTTATCCCCTAATGCTACGCTTAAAGGACTAATTTAACTACTCCTTAAGAACCTAAAGTTCGGATTAAGAAAGAGGGTAGATAGGTCTCAAAGGCGGCTTAGAGTCGGGCAATAGGTTAATCATATAATCGGTGCCCTTCTTCCTTAGTAGTAAATCGGCCTCGTGCTTAGAAAATACGTCTTTAAAGTCTAAAAGAGTCGCTGGTATTTCCTCTCCCGTTCGCTTAAGGTTCGTCGAGTTATTATCTTTATCGGGAAATAGTATAAAATTTAAGTATTACTATTCGCACAGTTGAAAATGTCTATTCGCATAGAAGGTCCGCTTTTTCTACGCCGACCCCACGCGCCTATACCTCGCTACCTAATTTAGGTGCATATGCCTAGCACCCTAAAGGGCTAAATAAAGTGCATTCCTCGTAGTAGACTTTTCACACCTTATAAAGCGAAGCTATCGCCTTTCGCAACTTCGCAATAGACTTCGCAATAGACCTACGACTTATGCTAAACGAGGCTATCGCGGATAAAGAGCCTAATAAATACGAAAGCCCGGCAATTCCCCGCCTCCCGCTATCGCCGACGTTTAATACATACGACGAGCTCTATAACTTCCTCTAAAGATTCCACCGCGAGAACGGCGCTGCTATCGTAAAGAAGTTAAGCTCTAATAAGCGTGAGATTAACGGCCAGCAGATTCCAACCTATATCGTCTTTACCTACGATCGTAGGCCTCGAAGAGTCTTAGAGAGGGCTAGGCTCCGTTAAGCTTCTTCGCAGAAGCTTAACTGCCCCGTTACGATTATAGCATTAGCAACGAAGGCTTCTAACTAAAAGTAGTCCTTCCGCGTTAATTATAATAGTTAGCATAATCATAGGCAGTTAATTAATCCTTTAGCGTATCCTATATATCGCCGGCGAACCTTAGTATAGTAAGAACTCGAGAGAAGCCTTTTAAAGCACCGAGCCCTCCTAGCTCGCGAGATCGCCTCGATTATTAGGGACTTAACTAATAAAGAGTCTTTCTTTCGGCAACGGGACATTTATAACGATCGTTAGAAGATTCGCACCGTAGCCCTCGGTGGTAAGACGGCCACTTAGGCGTTTATTAACCACCTACAACGCGGCGGCCTTAAGCATATAGTTAAGTTTAACGACGATTACGAGAATCCGAAGGTTAAGGCGATTTTCTAGACGTATCCTTAGTGCGAGCGGATGTGGAAGCGATTCCTAGAAGTCTTAGGACTAAACAATACGTATAAAACGAACCGCTTTAAGATGTATCTCTTCTAGGCCACTAGGGTCACCGATTAGAAGTCCGTCGCTAACTTCGCCTTTAGCCTTATTAATATAGAAAAAGAGGAGGGCTTCTAGTAGCTCTATAAGCAGCTTAACGACCTTCGGCAGTAAGTTAGGGCCCTAGAGCCTACTATAATCATTATAGATAATAAAAAGGCGCTTAAAAACGCTCTCTTAGATGTTTTCCCTTTATTATAATAATAACTCTACGTCTACTATATTAACGCTAATATTAAAGCAAGGATTACGTCCCGCTAGAAGGTGCCTAAAGGGGGCGACGATAACGATAACGATGCCGACGATAATGCCGACGATAACGATGCCGACGATAATGCCGACGACGATGCCGACGACGCTGCCGAACGAGTCCGTATATAAGACGAGGCAGACGAGGCTAAGACCGGCTCCGGCTTGCTAAACGCACCTAAAGAATACAGCCGTAAGGGTATATTTGCCGCTTAAAAGCTTATTATCTATGCTCCCGACGAGGTAGCTTTCTAGTCGGCTTAGTAAGCTCTTAATCGTACCTATAGATAACACTAAGGGCATATCCTACGATATATCTTAAAGGAACACATGCCTTAGCGCGAGTAGTAGGCTTATTGCTATATTAGCCGCTATCGCAACTTTGGCTAAAGAGTTAATAGCCCGGTCGAGACTGCTTATAAAGATATAAAGTCGTATTTACTTAAAGGCACGGGCAATCTCTTCTACGTATATAACGCTTTGCTATAAATAATCGCTAATAAGGAGCGTTATTATACGTAAGAAGCTACCCGGTAGAAGCAGCTAAAGCGGCTGCTATATCTCGGCTAGGACTAGCTCGGCGAGCTTAACGTTTAAGTCACTTACTAAGCTATTAACCTCCTTGCTAAGCAATATAGGCTTACCCTCGCCGCGATGCTATTAAAGCTAGGGAAAGAGCCGCGAGAGCCTAAGCCACTACTACCCTATACCTCGCGATTCATATAGTAGTAAGGTCTTCCCTATGCCTACGTTATCCTCTAACGCCTTTAAGCCGACATCCCGTTTAAAAGGCTTAATATTTATCCTCGGTAGTAGCTCGAGAAGCCTTTAGTAAGAGACCCCCCCCTTTTCTATATAAACCAGTGCTAATTATTACTTCTAGGATCTCGAAGAGCTACTCCTCCGAATCCGCGATCCTAACGTTATGTAAAACCTACGTAGCCGGCCTCGCGCTCTTAGGAATATAACTCTACCTATGCCCTTAATCCTATAGGCGGTAGCGGCGGCAATATAAGCAACACAATAAGCTAAAGGCGAGCTACCGTTATAGCCGCCGGCTTTATAGCTATAGCCGCCCCTAGCTTCACAAAGAGGAACACAAGGAATATAAGGAACACGAGGAATATAGGGAACACGAGGGCGCGGCAGGGCGCTGCCACGGGCTAGTTAGGCTAGCAGCCGACGCCTTAACGCAAGCATACGCTGTACCCGCACGTAAGCCGAGATAGATATAAGACACATAAGGCAGTTAGGCATTAACCTAGCCGTCGCAAAAGAGATCGCGATTAGGCATAAATATAAAGAGCAGGGCATCTATAAGGGGATAAGGCAGGCGCGGAAGAGCTACCCTAGCGTCGTCGGCTGTAGAGGAAGTTATTCCCGCCATATAGCCTATATAGTCAGGCAGGCAGGCAGGGGCGGAGTAATTAATAGGCCGATCACCGCGCGCCGTATCTTACGATCGCCTTAAACATACGTTATTTACACGAATTAAGCTCTCTTACGCGCCGGGCGGCGAGCGCCTCTTTAGTGTTTATATTGTCCTTTAGGGTGCTAGGCATATGCACCTAAATTAGGTGGCGGGGTATAGGCGCGCGGGGTCGGCGTAGAAAAAGCGGACCTTCTATACGAATAGACATTTTCAACTATACGAATAGTAATACTCTAAAATTTAAGTCCGGTATAACTATATAGACCTATGCCTTATTCCGGCACTTATGTAAAAGTTTCTACGGCTAGCGTAATAATACCCTAGAAAGTTAGTGTTTAAACTATTAAGCGCGCTTAAAAAAACGAGATAAATATATTCCTAAGAAAGTATAGGCATACTAAGCAAAACTAATACGTCGTTAGGTTTTAATCCGTTATCGACGCTGATATAAGGGCGAGTGACTATCTTTTCTTTATAGCGATTATCTTAGAGTTAGATAGAAACTTCCTAGACTCCGTATTGTCTTATACGTGTATTTCTAACTACCTTTAATCTAAGGGTTAATAAAGGAAGCTATTATAGCCCTTATTTTCGAGCAAAATTTATATCTACTAAGTCTACTTTACTACCGTAATTAAGATTACCGATGATTTTATAAGGTATTCGCCCTAGTAGCTTTCTAATAGTACGTAATCTCTTAACTACCTCTACCTATAGCTTAGTTAAAGGAGAGGCATTTACTTTAACTTTTAGGCGTTTCCCTCCTTCTTCGTCGTCTCTAAATCGGCTATAGTTCGGTTAGCTTTCGCTATCGCCTAGCAATCGGATTATATATAGCCTAGTTTCTTATAATACTAATAAATAACTATGCCGGATTAGCTTTCGCCGTTTCTTTAAGAATTTCCTCCCCGGTTATTGCTATAGCTATTCCTACCGTTACGACTATTGCGACTATTTCCTCGGCCGTTCCTACGGCCGTTGCTACGACCGTTTCTACGGCTATTTAAGGTCGATCTAGCGGCGTCGGAATCTTAATAGTTATTAGTAGATCTATTTCGGCCTTTACGTCGGCGATAGCCTATCGAACGGGAGCCTCTTGCCCCTTAAGTAAAGGTCGACTAATCGTTAGTTAGCTTTACGAGGCGCCTCTTATTTCCTAAAGCATCTTAAAAGCGTTAAGCGAGTTAGACTATCTCCTTACGAGTATTATCCTAAATAGACGCTAAATAAAGGGAGATTTAGTCCCGAAGATCGGGACGTAACTTCGTAAAAAAGGAAAGTATATAAGTTTTTTCTAGCGGACGTTCTAGGTATTACTCGAAGGAATTTAGGTAAAGACTAAAATCGAGAGGGGACTAACCCTCTCGTTAGCGTGCTTCCTATAGTTATATAGCTAAGAGAGTCTCGCGATTAGCAGTATCTTTAATTAAAATTAAGGTCTAGTTACGAAAGCTATCTTAGTTAATGCGAAGTAATTCCCTCTATATAAGGAGCTTTTCGTTAAGGTATCGCCTTTATCTCGCCTTATAGTCTATATATATATAGTCAAGAATATATAAGATTTTAGTCTTATTGCGTTTAAAACGACGTAGAATAGCAATATAAGGATCCTTAAGATCGCTAATTTAATCGAGATATTTTTAAGGGTTAGTCGGTTATAATAACTAAAGAATGTTTTTTATTTTAATTTCCTTATTATAACTCTCCCTCGATTCGGTTAACTATCGGCGACGTTTATATAAGTCCTTGCCGAATAATTTACCCTATTGCGAAAATTCCTCTCGAAGTTCCGCAATCCTATCTCTTAATATCTTCTCCTCCTCTAGCTCTACGGCTCTTGCTTAAAGGGCTACGAGAACATCTATACGAGGAAGGGTAGGTCGTAAAGGCCCGGCTTATGTTTAACTTCGTAAGGGGATAGATTAAGCCCCCTTAGGTAGCGAAAAAATTAGTAATAGCGTCTTAAGACGCTCGTTATAACCCTTATATAAGTTAGTATATTTATCTTTAAATATTAGTTCCGTTACGTAAGGTAACGGCGATAGGCTAGCGACTTAATAGCTACTACGACTTATTCGGCCTACGCGGCCTATACGTCCGGAAACGCGCTTACTACGTAGCGCTATCGCTCTTAGGTAGCTAAAAAAGAGAAGCTTTAGAAATTATAAGAAGATATACTAAAGGTACGTTTAGGAAGGTAGGAACAATAGTTAAAAGTACGAATAATCCTTTATTATAATACGGTTGCCCTCTTATAGTAAGACTAAAGCTTACCCTTCTTCTAAGATATATCGGGGCCTTAGGGATATACCCTTAGGCCTCGAGAGGGGTTATCGGGGACTAGTTAGCGACTAATGCCCGAATAGTCCTTAAGCTAAAATGCATTATCTATCGTGTATATATCCCTACCTCCTAACTCTATAGTTGCGCGGGTAGCTGCGTTACACCGATATCTCTATTAATTTCGTTATAGACCTTTCCGTCTGCCGCTATTATAGCGTTAAGTTCTCTAAGCATTTTAATTATCGTTAACCGTCTTACGAAGATACGCTATTACGTCTTATCGCCTTCGATAATAGTCGAGGACGTCGTTAATGCGTTTAATTCTCGTGTTTAGTCTCTCTATAGCACCTTTACCTTAATCGTTAGTAATAAGGGCATTTATTTTATCTCCGCCTTCTAGTAGTAGCTTAGCCGCCGCTTTAGCTACCGCCTATACCTTAGTTCCGCCTACTACCCTTAGACCGATAGCTAAACTAAGATCGCGAACGCTTAGATAAAGGTCTACCTCCGCTACTATACTACCTTCCTTTAGGATAATTAAGGAGTATTGCTATTTATATAGTAATAAATTGCTATTTGTATAGTAATAAATTGCTATTTGTATAGTAAATCCACCTTTTCCGTACGCACCCCGCGAGCCTATATCCCGCTACTAAAATCGAGTGTAGGTATATAGCAACTAAGAGAGCCGCGTAAATCGTGCGAAGAATAATACTATGCCGCAATCTACCGCAATACGCAGTAAGGCACGCAGCAGAAGGCACCCAGCTAGGCACGAAGCATACATTAAGGAGCCGTATATATAGTAGAAGGCACGTAGTAGAGGGCACGCAGTAGGGCACGTAGTAGAAGGCACGCAGCTAGGCATAAAGCATATATTAAGGAGCCGTATATATAGCAAAGGGCACGTAGTAGAGGGCACGCAGTAGGGCATATAGTAGGGCATAAAGTTAGGCATAAAGCATACATTAAGGAGCTATACATATAGTAGAGGGCACGTAGTAGGGCACGCAGTAGGGCATATAGTAGGGCATAAAGCAAGGCATAAAGCATATATTAAGGAGCCGTATATATAGCAGAAGGCACGTAGTAAAGGGCACGCAGTAGGGCACGCAGTAGAGGGCGCGCAGCCGGGAGCCGGGCACGAAGTATATATTAAGGAGCCGTACATATAGCAGAGGGCACGCAGTAAAGGGCACGCAGTAGGGCACGTAGTAGAGGGCGCGCAGCCGGGAGCCGGGCACGAAGCATACATTAAGGAGCCGTATATATAGTAGAGGGCACGCAGTAAAGGGCATATAGTAGGGCACGCAGTAGGGCACGCAGTAGGGCACGCAGTAGGGCACGCAGTAGGGCACGCAGCCGGGCAAGTAGAGCACGAAGTATATATTAAGGAGCCGCGCACGTAGTAGAGGGCACGTAGTAGAGGGCACGCGGTAGAGTGCACGCAGTAGAGGGCAGTTGAATTAATTAAATTAAGGCTAGGCACGATTTGCGCGGCCCTTTTAATTGCTATATACCTCTACGGAAATTTAGTGGCGGGATATAGGCGCGCGGGGTGCGCGCCGAAATTATAGAGATAATCCTAATTTACTATACAAATAGCAATTCTCTACTATACAAATAGCAATACTCTAATTAAGTAGACCTCCTTCCCTTCGCTAAGTTTACCGCTAATAACTAAGTTTTTAAGTCTACTAACCTCTCCTCTTTCTTTACTAACTACGGCTTTAACCTAAAGCTTAGCACCGAGCCCTTAAGACTACCCCCCTTTAGTATAACCCTTTAGTAGCGTAAGGAGTACCTCTATAGCGACGCGCTCGCCTTACGCTTCTAACGTATATCCGACTTCCTTCGTAACGCGATTAAAGACGCTTAAGCTACTTAAGCCCGATACGCTAATGCCCGCTAGACGCCCGCCCCGACGTATTAGCCTAGCGATATAGTCTTTCTTAATACCCGTGAGATCTATACCCTCCGCTTAATAAAGAAGCTTAACTATAAGCTGAAAGGCCTATATAAGGTCCTTAAGGTTGGCTTGTAGGTGCTTAAACGTCAAAGTGCGAGCCGCCGACCATGTGTTCGTCGGCCGTTGACGTCTTAATGATGCCACTTATGCGGTTTGCCTTGCGTGGATCGTCTAGGTGTTCCTAATCCTCGTCATCGTAGTTCGCGTCCGCATCGTCCATTTCCTCGTCGTCGTGCTTGATCCAGTGCCTCATATAGTCCTCGAGCGCGCTTTCGTCTATAAACGTAAAGCCCTGGAAGTTGGCTTGCACGGATGGAGAGAGCGTATAAGACGGCTTGCCTCCTCCGCCTCCCTAAGGGTAGCCGTCTTTACCCTATTTTCTACTAGTTACTTCTTACCTAGACTAAAGAACCCCCTTTGCTTAGCTAAGCCGACTTAAATATCCGACATTTTAATAGGGGCATCTTGCTTTCCCTAGACGGCGATAATAATAACGACGTATACCTTAAGTAGGAATTCTCCTTTATCCTCGCGTAACGTTAGTATATATCTAAGAAGATAAAATATCGCATCTAGTAGCGTTATAGCCCCCTTACGTAAGAGGATTCCTTATGCCTCGACGGATGCTAGGACGACCTTAAGTCCTTCTACGCCGCGAACCCGGCTAAGCCTCGCCCTACGTTATATACTACCTTCCTTACCTCGTCCCCTCTGCCTAAATAATAATAGATATATTTAGTAAATATAATTTATCTTAGCGCGTATAGGCTTTCTAGCCTTAAAGCTTTATTTTCTTTCCTTCCTTTGTGTTATAGGGGCCTACCTTTAGGTCGATTAATATAGGATTCCCTTAGCTCTCGCTCTTCTACTATTGCCCCTTTTTAAGCGTTCGAGTCGAACGCCGATTTAAGGGGGATATACTATCACGGTGTTAGGTTATATTATATATTATCCTACGTAACCTCTATATCGTATATATAGACCCTTAAACTTAGTCTATAGCTGCGCTCCTTCGTAGATTAATAATAGTTATATACCCCCCCTTAAGCTCGTCCTATAACATACTACGTGCCCTACTACGTGCCCTACTACGTGCCCTACTACGTGCCCTACTACGTTCCCTACTGCGTGTGCCCTACTGCGTGCCCTCTACTATATGCGCGGCTCCTTAATGTATGCTTAGTGCCGAGCTCCCGGCTGCGTGCCCTACTACGTGCCCTACTATATGCCCTTTGCTGCGTGCTCTACTGCGTGCGCGGCTCCTTAGGCCCTAATCCACAACGCCTTAAAAAAATAATGCAGACGCGGGCAGAGACTTGCTCTAACTAATTTTAGTGCGGGTCTCTCTATGTACCGTCTTACATTCTTATCGGCTATTTCGCTTACCGCTTAAGGCTCGCGATAGCCTTATTTTCTTACCTATAAGCTTCCCTATCGACGAGGCCGCCGGCCACAAAGGCTTATACAAGAGCTAATAGAATAGTAGCTTTCCTTATATTATCGTAGGCATGTATTTAACGAAAAAGCGGTTAGGGAAGTCGCTTAGAAACGAAGTTATAATACACGAAGAGGGTATATTTAAAGCGCCTTAACAAACTATGTAGGCGATATATCGAAAGATAATACGGTGCGCCGTATTGTTTTTAAATATATCGCCTATAGCAGAATTCGACATTTTTCTTAGTATCTTTCTCTAATATAAGCATCTACGCGATGCTATACGACCCCTACTAGCGCGATATATTATAAATAGGGATAGACATAGGAGGAGGAGCACGAAATTTGCATTTAGGCCGAAAAACGCTACTAATCGGGGGACGAATACTCTTCTAGCCGAGTTGTATGTCCGCATTGGTTTTTTTTAAGGCGTTGTGGATTAGGGCCTTAATATATGCTTCGTGCCCGGCTCCCGGCTGCGTAGCGTAGAATGGTGTTTTTCGCACGATTTACGCGGCCCTCTTGCTTGCTATATACCTCTACCTAATTTTACTAGCAGGACCTAGGCGCGCGGGGTTGCGTAGAAAAAGTAGAGAATTTAGGTATTTATCGTATTAATAGCAATTTCTTATTATATAAATAGCAATACTTATACTAAGTATATTAGTTTACGATTATTAGTATTATGTAAACTTCTTTACTATTAAACTATAACTCCGGAAAACTAGTAGTAAAGTCTATAGAGACTTCTTCCTAAGGTCTTATAGGAATAGTAAGCGATTTAAGGGCGCTATATAAGCAATACCGCTTTAGAATAGCGCTTTAATAGATATAATACAAACGTATATAGCTATTTTTATTATAAGCTATCCCTTCCTAGAAAGGTTTCCGGGATAAAGGGTCTTTCGTATAGGCTTTTCTAAAGTAGCTTATAAAGGGATCGCCGTAGTAGAGCTATATAAGCTCTTATCTTAAGCTAACCTCGGCGGGGACTATAATTATTCCTAAATATAAGATAAGTCTGTTTAGGCTTAACGATTAAGGATTTACCCCTTCTTTTAAGGTACTTTCGGCTTATACTCGCTATATAGTCTATAGGTCTTCCGCTTAAGTCCTCTTTAAAAGCTTAAAAGAGGGCTTAGAGATATTGCTCTTATAGACCCCTTTATAACGAGCTGCCAACCTAGCTATTTACTATTAATATCGTTATTTATAACTAACGATACCTTTAGCCTAGGTAGCTAACTCGGCGGGACTTATTCCTAAATCCTATGCGATCGATTCTTAGAGAGCTTATACGTTTTCCTTACATAAAGATATCTCGTTAAGCTTAGAGATAGTAGAGACCTAAGAACTCGTCGTAAGGTCGCTTTATAAAGAATCTTTTAAATATAAGAAACTAGCTGCATAAATATTATAGCGGAAGAGTAAGAAACGGGGTGACTAGACTATCGAATATAAGGATGCATATAGCTATAGTATAGTAACAAAAGTTACGATTAGCCCGATGTTTGTATACCTACCCTATACTTCTCCTAAAACAATAAAAACTCTACTTAAACTTAGAGCGTTACTTAAAACTTCTAAGATTTTTACTATAGCTATATGATATACTAAGGTAAATAAAAACATTTTAGTTATCCCTTATAATGCTATAGGTACTTTTATATTTTAAAAAAGAGAATTTTTAAAAACTTTTAGTACTTACTTTCTCGCTTTTACTTCTGTTATTAAATTCGAGCTAACATAAAATAAAAATTTTACAAAACGTTTAATTTGAAGTTCTTAGATATATAATATAGATATATGAAAGCTTTCTACCATCGGTTATTTTTCTAGAATTATAAGCGGATTTAAATATAAAGGTTATTACTTTTAGTACTTATTCTTAGATTAAAGCAAGTTTAAAAACATTAATAACTAAATATAGGAATTAGGTATTATATAAAATAATAGTCGTAGCAATACTATATATAAATGCCTTTATTATACCGATAGTAGACGATATCTATTATAGTAGTTAGAATTAATAAATAATTAATTTCGAAATACATTAAGTATATATTCTTTGCTTTAAGAAATGTAGGAATAAGGGATATCCGTTCTTTAGGCACGATTGCAATCCACGTGATTAAATAGATCACGTGTAGGCAACGCTTAAACGGATGCGCTATTAACTACACGATGCATCGTATGCATCGGGGACCCTAGTGATAGCGTTACTAACTCGGCCGCCCTTACGATAATTAAGTTATTAACTTAATCGCCCTTACAGGCATAGCCCCCGACGTCGTAAGCAAGGGCTCGCAAAGGTCCGGCTTCGGGCCTTATTAATATACGCGTTTATAGCCTATATAAAGGGGCTATTCGTCGCCCCTTAGTTAATAGATATTATAGACTAATTCCAACTAGTTTACAACCCCCTTTGTTTATTTAACTAACTAATACTAATTAGTGATTAAACGATTAATCATAGATTGGTAAGGTAGAAGAGGCAGAGCCTAATCGTCGAAAGTGTACGGATCTTTATCCCCCGCGGATTCTATTGCCTATACCTAAAGACAATCCTTTATGCTAAGAATAAGGAACCTACGCGAGTTAGAGCCGACGAAGCTATTACGATATAGCTAGCTCTCGGTGACCGCCGATAAGTTCTTTCCTAGCTCTTACTTAATCCCGTCTCGCTTTAAGAAGAAGAAGAGTTACGTTAAGCAATAGTGCGTCTATAACGCAAGACAACCTTCGTAACGACCCTCGCGATCCCCTTTTAATAACAATAGTATGCTTTATTTAATCATACTATATTAGACCCTACCGATAACCCTAACGCTCCCGGTTCCGCACTAGAAGTAACTAAGCCTAATAATAACCCCCTTCCCGGTTGGCTAGCAGGTATTAACATCCTCGGTTTAAACTAAAATAAAGCTAATATTGCCTTCTAAAAGACAGACGTCACCTATAATAATATAAATAAGAAAGCAATTATAACTTACGTAGCCCGGTTTATTATTACTAATATCGGCTCGACTAGTTATAGATACGAACTATTCTTAGACTTTTAAGAATACTTTAACGGATAGATAGAGGCTATATAAAACCGGGTAGACAAACATTTTAGGAGGACCCTTAAATCCTTCTTACGAGCCCGTAGGATCTAGACCGGCGCTAAGAACCTTAGCCACCTAGCATCGTTTTTAATGCTTTAGCGCTTATAGATTCCCCCGATTTAGCTAAAGGACGAACTACCATTAGAATAGTTAAAGTTCTACGATAAGCGAACCCGAGAGTTTATAAGGAATACATCCGTTATAGCCCCGGCTGCCGTAACTAACCCTCCTTCCCTAATCGTCCTAGGCACGGCCCTAACGGCACCTCTTACTGCCCTAACCCCGGCTCCCGCAGCAACCTTTGCGACGGCACCGTCTACGCCCGCGGCTATCCCCCCTACGCCTCTAACCGCCCCGGCAGTTACATTCGCGCTAGAACCCTCTTTTGCTCTAATAACCTTAATACGTGCTACCTCCGTCGATCCCGGCTTATACCCGCGAGATTAAATGCCCGGCACGTTCCCGAACTTATAGGCCCCTTCGTTCTAAGATATATTAGAAACGCTAATAATACTTTATCCGACTTCGTACTAGTTCTCTAAGACCCCTCCGATTAATATAACGGCAAATGCAGCCTATATAATAGTCCCCTCTTACGACGTTTTAAATAAGGAGATAGACGTAGACCTTCTATAAAAGTTTATTAAGTTATAGGATAAAAGCAAGAATTATATAGGGGAGCCTTATAATATTCTTAATGATAAAGTACGTATCTTTACGGACGTTTATTATATAGTTAAGGCCTAGCCCGGCTATTTCTATACCCTCTTTCCCTAGATCCTTACCGGCCGAGCCTAAGACTACTATATCTAGCATATAGAGTAGGATAGCACGTTTAGGCAAGCCTAAGACCTACTGAAGGCTTACTTTAATACCGAAGTAAACTATTAGTACTATTAGGTAGATTAAAGCACTATAACTTTTAAAAAGCTACGAGTTAAGCATCCGAATAAGACCTAATAGGAAGTCCTATAAACCCTTTTTAATAAGCTATAACGATGTTAACGCGCCTTAGGATTTAAGTTCGCTAGAGACCTCCCCCTTCGCACTATATTGCTTAACGTATGCCGAAACGTCCCGGAATTTAGCTATACGCTATACAACCCCCTTAAGACTACGGAAAAGCTGTTCTCCGCGCTGCGTTCCTCCCTAAAGACCTATCTATCAATATAGGCCGAGAATAATACGTCCGGCACGTTTATACAATATTAACGTAACGAGGTAATAAATATAAATAATAAATATAATTTATTAGGCGTATTCTACACCGACCGAAGATATACTAACAACCGCGGCAACGGCCGTAGATTTAGCGAGGGTAGCGGACGAAGCTACCGTAGCCCTTATAGCGGCGGCAGTAGCTTTAGCAACCGCTAATAGTCGAGGAAGTGCTTCGTTTATTAGAAGGAAGGCTGCTAGTCGATAAAGCATACCCTAAAGGAACGAGCTAGGTCTAAGGCTTAATACTACGCGTAGTGCCTTCTAACCGGCAACCCTAGCATAGGGTTTAAGGCTTATCTTACCGAATATAAAGGTAACGAGACTCCCTAGGCCGCTATCGAATAGCGTAACGATAAGGCTAGTAACGACGAAGAACTAACTAAGTGGCAAGCCTCGTAAATCCTATATTAGCAGTCCTCTAACTATTTAATTACGGGAGAAGACGCATAAGGGATAGACTAGTTAGGCGTTCCGGCTACGTAATTCGTCTTCGACCGTTACTTAAAGGACCGTTTTTATAGCGTCCTCGTAGACACCGGAGCAGCTATAGTCTCTACAGTAGGCTAAGACTAATATCTCGCCCTATAACGAGAAGACCCCTCTATCGTGCTCGACGAGTCTACCGCCGGCTAGGTATATATTAAATTCGGCAGCGGCGAGGATATGCGTTCCCTCGGCTCCGTTGCCCTCGAGACCCCTATTAGCCGTATTACGTTCTACGTGCTAGGAATAACGACCCCCTTCCTCCTCTGCCTCGCTAATATAGATCGCTTAAGCGTATACTTTAATAATACTACCGATACGATTATTAGTCCTAGTATTAGCGTCCCCGTTATTCGCAAATAGGGATATCTATAGTTCTTCTTTAGTAAGGAAGAGAACGCATCGCCTTCTTAACTAAAGCTAAGATACGAACGCTCTACCGCCGATTTAGCCACCCGGCCGTTAATAGACTTTACTACCTATTGAAATAAGCAAGGTATAACGACATCTTAGTAAAAACACTCGAGGATATCTTAAAATTCTACTATTACTGCTAGCTCTACGCACCGGCCCCCTAAAGGTTTAAGTTTATATTAAAGGATAACTAAGAATTCAATTTCGAGGTCGTCGTTAATATAATATACCTAAAGGTCGGTAGTAGTACCCGCCTAATGCTATACGCGGTCGATATAGCGATATCTTTCTAAAGAGCGCGATTCCTCTTATCTATATCGGCTAAGGATATATAGGAGACACTTAGGGCTCTATAGATCGATATATACCTCGGCCCCCCTAACTTTATCCGGCATAACGTAAGCACTAACTTCGCCTCGACCGAGTTTCGCAACGAGGCTCGCATTATAGGTATTACGTATACCTAGATCCCCGTTAAAGCATATTAGTCTATAGGTAAGGTTAAAAGGTATTATAGCCCGCTCCGTCGTGCGTTTAAAATAATATACGCCGAGATCGGTAGGATAACGGCCCTTAAATCCGTCCTACAAATAGCTATTAAAGCCGTAAACGATATAGCAGGACTAAACGGTCTCGTTCCTACGCTCCTCGTCTTTAGGGCGTACCTATAGATGACTTAAGACTCCCCTCCTTCGGCAACTACGGTATAGAGAGCCGCGATTATCTAGAAGGCTATAAAGGCCTTACGGCAGCTCTCCGCCGCACGATAAGTTAAGGATAGCCTATAAGCTCGAAACGGCCTATTAACCTTTAACACTCTATTACTGCCGCTATAGAGTAAAGTCCGCGTCTAGAGAGAGAAGCAAGGATAGTAGGGTCTATATAAGATCGCCTTTATTAACGGCTATAACGTTACTATCGAGACCGTTAATAGCCCGGCAGTCTTCTATTCTACCTTTATATAGCCGTACTACTATAGCAAGGACGATACCCTAGATCCCCCTGCCCTTAATGACATAGACACCCTCTCTAAGGTCGATTCCTCTACTCTAGACGAAATCCCTAAGCTAGACCCTTCCCCCTCTCCGGTGCGGGCACTACCGGCTCCGCCGCAGCCCCGTAAACGCGGACGTCCCCCGGGCTTAAGGAATAAGCTAAATACCGTAACCTTCTATAATTAATTCCTAGTTAAGAAGGAGGAAGATACACTACGACTTTCGATTAAGCTACGCAATAACGGCGTTATTACTAAACCCGGCGCCCTTTTTAAAGAATCCGATTAACGAGAGATTAACGATCTCGTGGCCCGCGGAGTGTTTAGCTTCGAATAGTACGACGAATCTATTTATAGGCAATACCGTCTATTTCGATCCCGAATAATCCGGGAAGTAAAGGGTCGTAACGTTAAACTATACGAAAAGTCCCGTCTAGTAATCTAAGGCTATAGAGATATAGAGAAAAGCTCGCTTCTAACCTATTCCCCTACTATTCAACGTATTAGCTAGCGCTTAATCCTAGCCCTTACCCCCGCCTTGCTTCGCCGAGGCATAAGCTTATCCTTACGCGATATTATATAAGCCTATCCCTAAGCTTAAATAAAGCTTAATCGTATAGTATTAGCGGCTCTTCCGATAGAGCTCTAGGGCAAGTACCTAAAAAGCACTATTATAAGAGTTATTAGGCCGTTATACGGTCTTATAGAAGCCGGTGTATATTAGTAGAAAACCTACTATAAGCACTACGTTAAGAGCCTTAATATAGCTCCTTCTACCTATAACTCGTGCCTTTTAATGACGAATTAGGGATTAGACGACTTTAGCCTCGTAGGAATGCAGACCGATAACACCCTAATGCTCGGTTTAGACACCTTTTCGGCCTAAGAAGAAAAAGAGCTCGAGATAGCTTAATTTCGCGCTAAGCCGAAGGCTTAGATAACCCTAGGGAATGCTATAGACTTTAATAGAGCAAAACTAACGCTTTACGACGACGTTCTACTCCTATAGCAAAAGGGATAGGCCTTAAGGATTAAGGTAGTTAACTCACGGGCTTATAATAAAGCCTAGTAGTACCTCGAGCAACGCGCTTATGCTACGTACGTCGCCTCTATCTATTAGCCTAAGGCCTTATTCGATATCTCTATAGTAGCCTAGGTCTAAGCCCCCGAAGAGAAGGATTATAATATCCTTAATAAGCGCCTCTAGTAGTAGATCGACTATTAACAACGTAGACTTACGTACCGACTATTAACAACGTAGACTTACGTACCGACTAATTAATCTCGAGACCGCTAAGCTCGTAGTATTTACGGATAGCTTATTCGCAAACAACCGAGACCTTTCGTCTTAGTTAGGCTTCGTTATTACGCTCGTTAATAAGACCGAGCGTACGGATACGCACTTCCGGGTTAATAGCAATATTATCTACTAGAGCTCGACGAAGTATAAGCGAGTAACCCGCAGCGTTTTTGCGAGCGAGATCTACGGTATAGTTAACGGCGTAGACCTTAGCATCTCCCTTATTACGACCCTCCGTATAGTCACTAAACGGCTTTAGCTCCTACTAATCCCTCTTATTATATACACTAACTTATACTCCCTCTACGAATGCCTCGTTAAGCTCGGCAGTACGAAGGAAAAACGCCTAATAATCGATATTATAGCGTTGCGTTAGTTATATAAGCGATAAGAGATTAAGGAGATTAGGTAGATCTACGGGGAAGATAACCCCGCCGACGCTATAACGAAGGCATCGCTAAACAAGGCCCTTAAACGCCCTATTAATACAAACAGCCTCTTAATTAAGATAGAAGCCTTCGTCCTTCGCTAATAGAGACTAACGGTATTCCCTTTATTCTACCCCCTTTTATTTATATTTATTAAATGTATTTATTTAGCCTTCTACCTAATATATCGTTCTTTCTATCTCCCTTTATTTAGATTATAGGCTTACTATACGGCAACTATAAAGAAAGGTTGCTAGTATAGGAATAAGTGATATCCGTTCTTTAGGCACGATTGCAATCTACGTAATTAAATAGATTACGTATAGGCAACGCTTAAACGGATGCGCTATTAACTATACAATGCATCGTATGCATCGGGGACCCCGGTAATAGCGTTACTAACTCGGCCGCCCTTACGATAATTAAGTTATTAACTTAATCGCCCTTATAGGCATAGCCCCCGACGTCGCAAGCAAGGGCTCGCAAAGGTCCGGCTTTAGGCCCTATTAATATACGCGTTTATAGCCTATATAAAGGGGCTATTCGTCGCCCCTTAGTTAATAGACATTATAGACTAATTCCAACCAGTTTGTAACCCCCTTTGTTTGTTTAACTAACTAATAAGAAAGACACTCTTTATATTAAGAGTATTACTATTTAGCCTAGTATAAATCTCTATTTGGCCTAGTGACACTTTACGCACACCCGAAAAACGCCTATACCCCCTACGACCAGCCGCGCCTACTTAATTACAGTGCGTATGCCTAGCAGGCTGCAGGCTAATTCTTCGCATCGTTAAATCGCATCGTTAAATCGCATCGTTAAGTCGCATCTCGCCGCATCGTATCGCTCTAGCTAACGAGGCTCTAAGGCACGCAGTAGGGCACGCAGCAGAGCACGCAGTAGAGGGCACGCAGTAGGGCACGCAGCATACATTAAGAAGCCGCACACATAGCAGAGGGCACGCAGCAGGGCACGCAGCAGGGCACGCAGCAGGGCACGCAGCAGGGCACGCAGCAGGGAGCTAGGCACGAAGCATACATCGAGAAGCCGCCAGGCACGAAGCATACATCAAGAAGCCGCACACACAGTAGAGGGCACGCAGCAGGGCACGCAGCAGGGCACGCAGCAGGGCACGCAGCAGGGCACGCAGCAGGGCACGCAGCAGGGCACGCAGCAGGGCACGCAGCAGGGCACGCAGCAGGGAGCCGGGCACGAAGCATACATCGAGAAGCCGCTAGGCACGAAGCATACATTAAGAAGCCGCACACACAGCAGAGGGCACGCAGTAGGGCACGCAGTAGGGCACGCAGTAGAGGGCACGCAGTAGGGAGCGAGCCGTAGACGGATATTCGTACGTGAAGAATTATTAGTCTACAGCCTGCCATATATGCGCACTGTATTTATATAGGCGCGGCTAGGCGCGGGGGGGTTAGACGTTTTCCGGGGTATACGTAGGCTATAAAAAGATATCATTAGGCTGAATAGAGATTTACACTAGGCTAAATAGTAATACTCTATATTAATCCGTAGTTAAATATATAAAACCTCTACTATACGACACTTTATACTATAAATAGATAAGACGGGTTTAGAATATAGTAAAAACTTTTCTTAATAGAAAAACATTTTCTTTAGATAAATAAGAAATGTTTAAAACAAATCATAAAAATACTAAAATAGTAAAGGTATTTAACTATTATATTTAATATATAACTTTATACTAAATGTAGAGAGAAGTAAAGATCTTATACTTACTATATCTAATATAAGATATAATATAATAGTTTTCTTCTGCCTAAAATAAATAACCGTAAGTAAATATAAATAAATTAAGTTAAGAGAGAAGTACCTTTCTATTACCCGTTAGCTCTCTTTATGCCAACTTAATTAGCTCCGCATTAAGTTAGGCAGAAAACCTTTAGACAGGCAGAAAACGTTTAGACACTGCCCCGCTATCGTAGCTACTATGTTTTTTAGTATAAGCCTAATATTTATACTATGTTTCTACGTCGTAAAAACCGTCTTTTACGTCGCAACGCGTTTAAGATTTCTAAATCGCTACTATAAATACAGTAATAAAGCTAGTCATTAACCCTCGCAAAAGCATTATTGCATCGTTAATGCATTATCAATCAATCCGTTAAACGGCTCGTCGCCACCCTCTAATAGGCGACCCGGGCGCTATAAGGCGCTGGTCTTATAGCGGTCTCGTAGCGCTAGTCGCCGCTATAATCGTCGCGGCCGCATACCACGAATTGCGAATTGCGCCTTAGAAGAAATTGTTAATAAATGCTAGGCTACTTAAGCTATTTATTAATCTACTTAGCAATCGAATCCGGTTTAAGAAGACATATAAAATAGCGATGTTTCGATCTAGTGAGGATTAGAGCAAGGGACATTAAATACTTAGGTACATACATACAATTTAATACATTAATGTATAGCTTTAACGCTGTGTATATCGCATTACGCACTTTAAATCGCCTTTTTAATAGCTTTAAAAACAAGAGATAAATTAATACCTATTAAGAATAATAAAAAAATCCGGTGCGACGTTCGTAGAATGTATTGTTATTTTCTTAGCTAGCCTTGCCACCTAAAAAGCGTCTAAACGTTTACTAGGTGTCTAAGCGTATTCTTCCTAACTTAATACAGAGCTAATTAAGTTGGCATAAAGAGAGCTAACGGGTACTCTTACTTATATCTAATCGTAACTTTTAGAGTGCTACTATACTTAACT
Organism: Ophiocordyceps sinensis; assembly: GCA_012934285.1. Taxonomy (NCBI): domain Eukaryota; kingdom Fungi; phylum Ascomycota; class Sordariomycetes; order Hypocreales; family Ophiocordycipitaceae; genus Ophiocordyceps; species Ophiocordyceps sinensis. The sequence continues at coordinate 11,807,962 of JAAVMX010000004.1, forward strand.
ATAGGACTAACGGAGGTATATATAGGTACCTAAGCCTCTTATATAAGGCCCTTAGCCCGTATATACTATAGTAATAATACCTCGGAATACCTACCTACCGTCCTTAGCTAAGGGGGTTATATAATAGGCTCGTTAGGGACGTAATAGCCTTTAACACACCTATAGTCCGGGCTTGGGTTAATGCCCTATTTAGCCCCTAACGTCGCCTAACGTTAATATACCCCCTTGCTAAAGTTCTTATAGAGACTATAGTAATATAAAGAAAATAGAATAATTAAATAAAATAGCACGTTCGAATTCATCGGAATAGCCTATATTAGTTATACTACCCCTAATATTAAAGAGTATTGCTACTTATATAGCACAAAATTGCTATTTATATAGTAAGAATATCTAAATCCCTACTTTTCTATACGTACCCCGCGCTTATATCCCGCTATTATACGAGGTTGCGTAGAAAACAAGGCTTTAAGAGGGCCTAAAAAAGGAAGTGATTATAGATGTAGAATAGCTCTGTCGGGCCCTACGAAAAATACGTATCTAGTAGGCTTTTTTCTGCCCTACTTAACCGCCCTGCCACCTACACCCTTAAAGGCCTCTATAGGGGCTGTTAGCCTAACATGTTCCCCCGCAACTAGCATGCCTCCGGCATACGAACAAATAAAACAAAGAAAACAGCACTAATTTCCCTTCCCTTTCTCGTAATATCCTCGTTATCGTTATGCCTTTGCCTTCCCTCTCTACGCTCTTAATAATAGCCTAAAGGGGTATTTCTATAGGAAACGTCCTTCTAAGCGCGCCGGCCGTATATATATATTCAGCAGGCTATCTTTATAAAACTCTAACCCCTAGGCTCCCCGAATAGATAATCTATCTACGTGCACTAATGCGTATATTGCCCGGCCTTTTCTCTAATGAATTATAAAGGGTCCGCGCTATCTTAGAATTAGCTTTTAAGGCTTTCCTTCTTAAGCTATAAGGACTATATCTCCGGCTTCGAATCCCGGTTGCCTTCGTGCCTCGTAGAGCTGCCGTTGCTAGTCTGCTTTATAATAAAATGCAGCTCTTACTACTAGTCGTCGTAAGGCTATTTCGGCCAAATGCGATATCACTAGGTCGGCTAAATCCCCCCCTAATAGCTATAAGCACTTTCCCGATGTAAGTACGGCTTATTTATCGTTCTATTAGTCGTTCTAGTCATTTATAATAGTATCGTCTTCTAATGTAATAAGGATTTAACTTAGAGAGTATCCTAGTAACCGGATGCAACGATAGTTAAGCGACTTTATAACGAAAGGCAAGGCCTTATCCTATTCTAGTTATAATGCTCTAATACGCCCTATAACTTCCTATAGGATCCTATTAGTGACCTTAACTAAGCCTACGCTCCTATAAGACTGCGAGGGTGCGCCTACTATCTCTACGTTGCGCTAAGCTATAACTTCGCCGAATTCTTATAACTAGAAAGAAGAACCTAGATCTATATAGAAAGTAAGGGGTAATATCGTTAAGGAATTAAGCTAGCTCTCTACTTTACGTAATACCTCTATAGCCTACGTCGTGCGGCACTCTATTAGCTAGGCGAACCTCGAGAAGTAATCTATAACAACTAGGATATACTTTATTCCTAAAGTTAACTACGGAAAAGGGCTAATATAGTCTATGCCAACGACTTCTAGTAGTTGCGTAATTATAATAGGCTAGTCTAGTGCCTTTAGCTTATTTGCCCTAAAGATAGCGTATAGAAAGCAGCTCGCAATATAGTCAATAATATCTCTTGCTATCTTAGGCTAGTACACGTGCGTGTGTAATCTACGGCGAGTATAGTCTACTCCGAAATGCCCGCTATTATCGTATGCCTTCCTTAACACTTTAGGGATCTCTTCTTCTAGTAGGCATCTTTGCTAGGAACTATTAGTACCGCGGTGCTATAGACGGCCTTTTGTCTACTTAAAGCTCTACGCTTTGCTTAAGATTCGTCGTCGTGCGTGTCGGTCTAGCGGGTCCTCTAGTGTCCCCTATAGTAGATATCGTAAGACCTCCCCGAAGTCCGGGTGTATTTAGAAGCGCGCCTCTAATATCGGATCCTCTCCTTTTATCGATAGCGCCTTTACCTTTACTAAGGCCTATTCCCCGTCCTATCGCTATTGTTTCCGGAGTATCGTCTACTAGTCTACGGAGAAGCTAAGATATAGAGCTCCCTTTCGTCCCTAGGGCGGCTATAGTTAACGCCTAAGCTCTTCAATAAGCTCCTTAAAGCCTCCCTTACTATCCTTCTAGATCTATACGCCGGCTATATTAATATAACCTTATAACTTAAGGCCGTCGTCGTTATACTCTTAGAAAGGAAAAATAGTCCTTAATAGTCTATCTACCGCTCTATTGCGGGCCCCCTCGATGTAATAGATACGAATGTTAAGCACCCTTAACTTAGTCACCTAGCGGGCATAGATTCCTTTATAGCCTTATCTAGATAGAAACTAGGTAAGTAGTATATAGTCGGTATAGACCGTTAATAGGCTTCTACCGTAAAAGAAGTAGCGGTGCCGTCTATAGAATTTAACGAGGGCGTAAAGTTCTCGCTTATAGGTGCTGTAATTCCTCTATATTTTTGTAAAGAGAAAAGAATTATAAAGGATCGGGAAGTCCTAATTATCCCGGTGCTATAGCAGCGTACATCCGGCCCCGAATTTACTCGCGTCTATATAGAGCTATACTAGCACGTTAAATAGGTAGCTATATATCGCTACGACTACTTAACACTACGCCTTTAGGATCGCGAAAGAGAGGGCTTTACTATTACCCTAACGCTAGGGAACGTTGCCCGTTAGTCTATTTAACGGCCTTATAATCTCGGCACAATTAGGGATCTATCGTCGATAAGGTCTTACTACACCGACGAAGGACCTAACACCCGTCTAGTCTATTAGTGTTAGCCACTCTTTTAGCCTTGCTGCCCTCTCTAGCTTAATAAGGACCTAGCCCCCGATGCGGTAGGTCTAACCCATCGCTATAATCTCTTTTATGCCGAGCCTTACCTTCTTAAAACTTAACTTAGGCAGTGCCTATAGGAACCGAGGCAAGAGATAATCCCGCACGAACGCCTACTGCCCCCTAAAGGTCTTATGCTTGCTAAACACATTATCGATATATACGTTAATAAGTGCTATATCTCTAATAGTAGGAAGGGCTATAAGGGAGGGTTCCGTAAGGGGAGTAGGGATAGGTCCTATTATAATCTTTATAAACTCGGTGAAAGAGAAAGGCGCCGTGTAGGTTCCTTAGGGCATTATTATTAGCTGCAACTAGGTAAAACCTAGTATCGCGAAGGCAAGAACGTATCGAAGGTCTAGGTCTACTAGCATAGCCTAGTATCTATATTTAAGATCGAATTAACTATAGGTTCCTACCCTAGGATCCGAGAGGTTAGTATAGATCTTAGCTAATAGCGGGATCTCCGTGCCCGGCAGGTCCTCCTCGATATAGCTATAGTTAATCGTTAATCGTAGTCCCGCCTATAGGTTATTCTCGTCCTTAACTACTAATACCGGTTCTATAGACTATGCTAATAGGGTCCTATTTACGGCCACGGTATACTTATATATGCCTGCATCGATATAGTCGGTCACGATCTTATTAAGCTAGTACTTCTATGGCTTAGTCTAACGCCGTCTTAGTAAGTAGTTCTAGGGCTTTACGCCTGCTCTAACACATAGTCTATAAGTGTAGAGATCTATCGGTAGGAGGTTATATACTATCGTTCTATTTAGCTCCTAGTAGGTGTAAAACACACGCTTTACTTCTTCCTTAAGGTCCTTCGGCACTAAAGGGCCTAGCCGGATCCCTATAGAAGCAAACCACTCCGCGATAGTCTCTAATAGGGTCGTTAAGTCAGTCGGCTTCCTTTAGACCCGTCTCTACGTTAGAAATAGATACGTAGGAGGGCCCTTAATCTATAGCCCTAGCTAATTAATCGCATTAATCTAACTGCCTGCCGGTAGTCTATCCTTTTTAAAGTCTATCGGGGCTATCTAGATTAAGTCCTCCTCTATATAGCACTTATCCGTGACGTGTGATAGGCCTATATAGTATGTTCCTAGGCGATATATTCTCTTAAAAGCTGCTTAGTCCTTCGGCTTCGTTAGGCGCGGTATATGCCCTAAAAGCCATAGTAAAGGCTCTATAAAGAACTAGGAGAAAGGAAGGTATAGGGTATAGTTAAATAATAACACTATTAATCGCACTTTAACGATATGCTCGGGTCGAAGCAGTAAGTCTAGTTTTCCGAAGATACGGTGTATTTAGTAGAGGAGGAGTCTTCTTCCGATAAGGAATTATCCTCTAATACGGCAATAGCCTCGCGTATATCCTTCTTTCCTACGAACCTCTTTAGAAGCGAGGGCGCTGCTAGGGATAGCAATAATTTCTGCCAGCTACTTATAGTTATAATTAGACCTTATATCTTCTAACGTTATTTCCTAATAGATAGAAGTCTAATCTTAAGGGTGCTTGCTCGGATGTTAAATATTGCACTAGTCTCGTAGAGCTAAGGGAGCCCTAGTAGGACTAGGATATCGTCCTTTAGCATTCCTTTATAAAGGTCCGGTCGAATAATAGCTAGGATCTCCCGCCTAATCCCTCCGTAAACGACGGTGCACTTTACGAACTCTATAATAGGTATCCTCGATCTATTAGCGTTCGTTATTAGTAGTCCTTTAAACCCGATTTCGGATAGTTGCTAGCGTAGCTAGTTATATTCTACGGCAAACTTTTGCGATATAATATTAGCTTCCGAGCCTTAGTCTGCCTAAATAGTCTGCGATAGTATAGCGATATATATAGCTTCCTACTAAATGCTAGCGAAGATAACTATAATAGCTACTCTAAACGTCTTTATAGTTACTACCGCTTTTGCTAACAACTAGGTGTTATAGAAGGGCGAAGCACACTTATATACCGCCGCGGCTATCGCCGGCATAGCTCCTTTCCTAGGTTTAGCCTATCGCACCTATTTACGTAATAATAAATAACGGAACTGCTTAGCACCCTCCGGGCTTACTTACTAGAAGTCGGCTAGGCTAAGGGGCACTATAACCTTACGAGCTAGGTTAATCCAATCGAAGGATCTAAGCCCTTCTCTTGCTTAGATCTCCGTAAGACTTCTCGGCTTTGTTCCCTTTTTTACCTTCGTAGTAGCAGTAGTGGTTGCTAGGAGGTTAACCTCTTCCTAGGGCACCTTATGTCTCCTTAGCGCTTCTTCCGAATCTATCGCTAGCTAGATAACAACGGGGACCGTATCGCTACCTACTTGCCTCTTCTTTACGGCTTAAGGCGGGTTTGCCCCCCCCGCTAGCATTATAATTGCTAGGGCGCCTTAGATTAGCGCGACCGTATCCTAGTCCTTAATATCCTCTGTAGTTATAACTTTCTAAAGGCGCTGAATTATTAAAAGCGCCTTTATTCCCTCCGGGTCCTAGTCTTAGTCTAAGGAATCCTTTATAGCCTCGGCATCGGGCTTTAATCCTATAGCCCGGGCTCTAACGGATAGCTCCTTATTAATATAGGGTTCCTCTATAAGGTTAGTAAGGATGCTATATCTACACTCGTTATCACTGTCTAGGATGTCCTATAACTCGGCAAAGTAAACCACCCTCGCACTAAGCGCGGCCTCCGTAATATAGTTCTTTAGTTCCTCCTTAGCGTATCTATAGTTTGCTTAAACTATACTTTTAAGCACGTTTATAATATATAACTAATAGCTTATCCTATTTTTACTAGATAGGTTGCTAAAAGTTCGTATTGATTTTATCGACGAGTGTTAATCTAAACTAGTCTATTAACGTAGTCTCTAGCTCCTTAAGGTCCTATAAGAGGCATAGTCTCCCTTAGCTAATGCTACGATCTCTCTAAGCCTATCCGAGCTATCTATAAACACTACGGCATCCCTAAGAAGTCCTATATCAATAGCCTAGACTACGAGAGAGGCATCTAGTGTATTACCGTTAAATGCCCGGAAGGTCTACTTCAGTTAAGACAACTATCGGGTAGCTGCTCTATTCCCGTCGAAATATCTAATCTTAGGTACCGTAGGCAACCTAAACTCGCCTCTAACTAAAGCCATCCTAGAAGGTATGCACACTTACGGTTTAAGTAAAGGGAAGGCGGGTAAAAGCACTTCTAATAAAAAAGAAAATATAGACTTCTCTAATTTCGTCGGCGATAATAATAACGCTATTATTGCTTTTTAAATAGGAGATCTAGCCTTACGAAAGGCTTTGCTAAAAAGGTCTAGCTTATTAGCTAGATAACGCGAAGAAGGCGTAAGGTCTGCGATCCTAAAGATAGATCCTAAAGGTCTTAAGAAAGGCGAGGCAGCAGTTAACGCTTTAGACAGCTTAGTCTTGCCACTAAAAACAGGTCACACGATGTTATACGAGGTTGCGTAGAAAATAAGGCTTAAAGAGGGCCTAAAAAAGGAAGTAATTATAGATATAGAATAGCTCTACCGGGCCTTACGAAAAACACGTATCTAGTAGGCTTTTTTGTACCCTACTTAACCGCCCTGCTACTTATACACTTAAAGGCCTCTATAGGGGATATAAGCCTAACACCCGCTACTTAAATTAGGTAGAGGTATATGGCAATTAAGAGGGCCGCGTAAATCGTTAATCTAGTTAGGCTATCTTAATATAGTACGCAGTAGGGCACGCAGCCGAGCAAGCAAAGCACGCAGTAGGACACGCAGCCGAGCAAGCAAAGCATATAGTAGGGCACGCAGCCGGGTAAGCAGAGTACGTAGCAGAGGGCGCGCAGCCGGGAGCCGGGCATAAAGCATATATTAAGGAGCCGCATATAGTAGGGCATACAGCAGAAGGCACGCAGTAGGACACGCAGTAGAGGGCGCGCAGCCGGGAGCTAGGCACGAAGCATATATTAAGGAGCCGCACATATAGTAGAGGCACGCAGTAGAAGGCATATAGCCGGGCACGTAGTAGGCTACATAGTAGGCCATATAGTAAAGGGCATGTAATAAAGCACGCAATAAAGCACGTAGTAGAAGGCATATAGTAAAGAGTGTTGCTATTTATACGGTCAGAAATCTCTATTTGTACGGTAAATTAAGGAAATCTCTACGTTTTAGGCGCGCACCCCTAACGCCTATGTCCCGCCACTAAAATTAGGTAGAGGTATATGGCAATTGAGAGGGCCGCGTAAATCGTGAATTTTCTATCCCCGATTCTACACCGCGTATTCGTACGTAAAGTAAAGCCATTACAATAGAACAAATTCCTACTTAACGGCCCGTTAAAGAGCTTTATAGAGACGAAGAGGCCCCCCGTCCGAATGCCTATAACCCCGATGACTACAATAGCCCGCCGATTCTACCCCTACCGCTATTACCGACCTTTAGTACCTATAATAAGCTCTACGGCTTCCTTTAGACGTTCTATCGCAAGAACGGCGCCGGTATCGTTAAGATAAATAGCTCTAATAAGCGTACGATTAACGGCTAGCTAGTTCTAACCTACGTTATGTTTACATGCGATCGTAGGCCTCGACGAGCCTCGAAAAGCGCTAGGCTCTATAAAACCTCATCCGTAAAGCTCGACTATCCCGTCACGATTATAGCCTTAGCAATAAAGCGTTTAGACTAAAAGTAGACTTACCGCGTTAATTACGATAGTTAGTAGCATAATTATAGGCAGTTAATTAATCCCTCGGCGTATAATATATATCGTCGACGAACCCTTACGTAGCAAAAGCTTAAGAGCAGGCTATCTAAACTTCGAGCCGTTTCTACTTATAAGATCGTATTAATTCTTAGGGATTCAACCGCCGAAGAGTCTTTCTTTCGGCAACGCGATATCTATAACAACCGACAGAAGATCCGCGCTATAGCCCTTAGTAGGAAGACTACTACCTAAGCCTTTATCGCCTACCTCCGAGACGCCGGCCTTAAACATATCGTTAAGCTCGCTAACGCTAAAAGCGAGGCTAACGGCGATGGCGACGGCGACAACGGCCGGAAGGTTCAAGCTATCTTCTAGATATACCCTTAGTGCGAGAAGATATAGAAGCGGTTCCCTAAGGTTCTCGGCCTTAATAATACATATAACACTAACCGCTTTAAGATGTTTCTCTTCTAGGCTACTAGAATCACTAATGCACTAAGCAGCGTGAAAAGGTAGGTAAAGAAGGATAGTTTATTAGGGTAGGTGGCGAGCCCTAGGAGCTAGGTGTAGCTCCCGCTATCTAATCTATGGCTGATGTAAGCAGCCCCGGCCGCCCGGCTAAAGGATGCATTGCATGCATTAGAATGCCGGCGCAAAAAGAAAAGCTCTACTAACTATAGCAGTTATAATAACATATTCTCAATCGGGCTATTGCCCGGATTCTCCGTTCCTTTCTCGTGAGTTACACTTACGCTTGCTAGTGATTATTCGTCTAGATCGAATTCCTTAATCGCCGAAAGGGGGCATATGACGGCGATCTCTTTAGGCAGCGGAGTAGCACGAGGCTGCTCTCTAATCTTACTGCAAGCGCGCAGCGAAGCGCGTAGCGGAGCGCGCAGTAGGACAGTCTTATTGCGAGAGCCTAAGGCGGCGCTGGTCGGTACGCTAAGGAGCGTGAGGCCGGCTGGTCAATGATGCGGCAGGTTAAAAGCATCGTTGCGGCGGGAGGTTGCCGGCGGGAAGAAGATGCTGCTGCGCCGGAGGTTTGCCGGCAGGGTAAAGACCTCGAAGAAAGCGAAACATATCCCGCCCCGGTTTAAAGATAGCGGCCGGAGGCGGCGGGTTGGCGGTAGGATGAAGATATCGAATAAGGCGAATAACACCTTTGTCGGCAGCTTGAAGTTGCTGCGGCGATAAGTTGCCGGGAGGTTAAGGGCATCGCTAGGGCGATAAGTTGCCGGCAGGAAGAGGAAGCTGCTGCGGCGAGTTAGTCGGAGTAGCTGCGAGAATAGTCGTGCAGCCGGCGTTAATAGTAGGCGAAGCGGCCGCGGGAATAGCCGTGCTAACGGCGTTAATAGCAGCAGTAGGTAAAACGGCCTCGGGAATAGTCGTGCAGCCGGCGTTAGCAGTAGAGGAGAGTTTTTAAGAGGTATCCTTAAGAGTAGAGGCCGCGGCGGGAGAGGCTATAAGGCGGCGAACAACAGCTGCGAGAATAGTCGCACAAACGGCTTCGATAACTATAGAGAGTTATTAAGTAATGTTCTTAAGAGAAGAGGCAGGGTTGCCGGCAGGTTAGGGAATAGTCGGGCAACCGAAGTCATCGTTAATAGTAGGTGCGGGAATAGTCGTAATAACGGCGGCAGGCGCCTTCTGCTAGTAGGGATAGGCTCTACGAAGGTGCTTAAAAAGAGCGTTCCGGGAAGCAAAGGGCGCCTTGCACTTTCGGCACGTAGAGGGCTTAGGAGCCGGAGGAGCCTTAGCCACGGAACACGCAGCAGGCGGCGAGGCTGCCGTCACACGGCTAGCGGGCGGCGCAATAGGGCGTGCAGCAAGCGGCGAGGCCATCGTCGCAGTAAGGCGTATAGTAGGCGATAAGGCTATCGTCGTAATAATGCGTGCTATAGACGGCAAAATAAGGTACGGTAGAGGCGAAGCTGCCGTTATACGGCCAACGGGCGGCAAGGATATTATTGATTAGGCTCCTTTCGCCTCTTCCTCTCTATATTCCTCGCCCTAACGGGTAGGGCGGCGATTGTCCCGTTCGTAGCGTCGGTCGCGGTCTCGGTTATCGTTATAACGGCGATCTTAATCTTAACGACGGTTACGGCGATTATTATAATAGCTGCGGGCCTTACGGCGAGAAGACTGGCGAGAAGACTCTCGGTCCCTCGAGACTTAGGCAGTCTCTTCGTAGCGTCGGTCGTTATAGCGGGTTCTACCGCGGCGAAAAGAAGGCTCTCGGTCCCCCGAGACTTAGGCAGTCTCTTCGTGGCGTCGGTCGTTATAGCGGGTTCTACCGCGGCGAAAAGAAGGCTCTCGGTCCCTCGAGGCTCGGGTGGTCTCGTGGCGTTGCCGTTCCCGATAAAGGTAACGTTAGACTACGGCCTCGATTAAAGGCGTGTTTTCCTCGAGAATTCGAATCTACTTTAAGATAGTAGTCTTTTTCCTCGGGAGAGGCAAAATAGAGGTAATCGCGGAGGGGATAATAAAGAAAAGCTCGGTATAGACACGCTACTCTTTATAGATAAATTTTCTATTGAGATCTTAGGTAAGGCAAGCTCTTTCTTTATACTAATCGGGAAGGGAAATCCCCTCTTACTATATCTCGAGGGTATATAGCTCCTTAAGGACACAAACGAGCCGGGGGTCGTGCTTGCGAGGATTAAAAGAGACATCGGTATAGGCAAATCTCGGTTGCTATTGCTCGTAACGAGGCATCGTAGGGAGTTAGGGGGGGTCGGTGTAAGCCGAAGTAGCAGTAGGGCAAGCGGTATATAGAAAGGTCGGGCGGCATATAGAAAATCGGTTAGTGTATGCAAAAATTTGCAACTACCTAAAATAGGTGTAAAGAGGTTCGGGCATTTATAGAAAAAAATGAGAAAAAGGGAGAAAACTTAGTTAATAGTTTCTAGGCTTGCTAGAAGAGAAAGAGAGGTTGTCGTAATAGCGAAGAGGCGCGTTAATAAGGCGCTAAGACGGAAGAGAGAGTGATTGGCTCTACTGTCGGGGGCTTAACGCGGCTAAGCCGAAAACAGCGGGGTGGTTGTCCGGGAGTAGACGGAAGGTTCTAAGCGAGCGAAACTAGCGCTCTAGTGCAACGCAAATAAAGGCGTCGCTAGTGCGGCTTCGAGAGGCGCTTGGTCGAGGCTCGTGGGCTCTCTAATGCTTGCCGAAGAAGAGGCAAGGTGTTGCTACTATTTTAATGCACTAAGCAGCGTGAAAAGGTAGGTGAAGAAGGATGGTTTATTAGGGTGGGTGGCGAGCCCCGGGAGCTAGGTGTAGCTCCCGCTATCTAATCTATGGCTGATATAAGCAGCCCCGGCCGACCGGCTAAAGGATGCATTATATGCATTAATCACCGATTAGCATTTGTTAACGTTATGCGACGTTAGGGGCTACACGGGGCATTGACCCGAGCCTAGACCATAGGGATACAACAGGATATTACGTCCCTAACGAGCCTATTATATAACCCCCTTAGCTAAGGACGGCAGGTAGGTATTCCGTTGTATTATAACTGCGGTTAGTGCGGGCTAGGGGCCTTGTTTAAGAGGCTCCGGTACCTATATATACCTCCGTTAGTCCTATAGTTAGGTAGCTGCATGCATCTTTATGTCTACGAGTTTAGACCTCCTTTCTTTACTCTTCTGCTATGATATTTATACAGCTGATTTCCTACATTTAAGAGTTATAAGCCCGGCCGCATAAGCTAGGTCTCTTTCGCTTAAACAAACGCTAAATCGAAGCTATCGACATCGCATTTTTTTTAACAACGGCATTAGGCTCTAACCTTAGTGTTATCACAAAGAGCTAGCTTTAAAGAAGGATTAAGACGACAAAAACAACACATAGTTATCCCTCGTAACGATAAGGTAAAAAGAACGATTATAGCGATATCTATATCCGGAGAGGTAAGTATTGTAACGCTTAAGGAAAGCCTTAATTAGACCCCTTAGATTCGGGCTATTAAGGGTTAAGCGAAGATCTACTATATTTAGGAATATATCGACCTAGTAGGATCCGAATTGCTTAAAGAGCCCGTTAAGATTAGCTAGGAAGAGTTTAAACGTAACCTTAGGGAACGACCCTAAAGAGGGGCCCTTACGGACGTTAAATTTAATAATAGGACTACTAACTATAATAATCGGCTTAATAATACGACGATAGAGTTCCGTTTTAAGCAGGATAGCTATAACTTAGCCGTTGGCCTATTTAAGACCTAGGAAAAGGCTATAATTCGCATTAAAGAGCTAATTAGTAAGTCAATTAGTAAGGCTCTTAAGGGAGAGACCCTCGTATAGACCTCGCCTCGAGGTAGGATCTAGGAACTTAAACAGAAGGTCTTGCCCTTAGAGGAGGAGGAAAAGACCCTTGTAGATAACCGGTACTACTAAATTATCGGAAAAAGGGGGAATCGGGACTAAAAGGCCTAGGCCGATTAACTGAATTAAGTAATTATCGACTCTAGGGACCTAAAAGTCACGACTTTAAATAACATTAAGATCCGATAGGATTTTCTTCGGGCTATAGAGGAATTCGACCTTAGTTCGGCCTCGAACGAGAGATTAAATAATGCCTTCTATAAACGACTTAAGGGCGTCGTTAGATTAACTCCGAACCCCCTAAGGAACCTTATCGCGGAATTTAAACGTAAGGTAACCCTTCGAAAGAAATCTAAACCTTAGGTTAACTAAAACTCTCTAGCACCGAAGAAAGAGTTAAGGTAGTCGTAGTGCCTATATAATACTTACCAGACTAATAAGGAGAATAAGTAGGAAGCCTGCTTCTTATTCCGTGCGATATTTAAAAAGGATCCCCCTAAGGGATAGGAACCGAAAGATAGACTAAGGGCTAAGATTAATAAGTGGCTTTAGGACCACCCGGAAGGTAAAAAGAAGGCAATAGCTTAGAAGCCATCCGGATCGGGTAAGTTAGACGAAACGATTACGGTCCCGAATAGCGGCAACGGCAATAAGTAGGCGAATATGATTTCTCGCATTAACACGATATTATAAGTTAACCTCACCTATATTAAGGACGAACCTTTTAGAAATAAGGTTATCTACGATTTAAGGGCGAGTGTATATATGTTTAATAACATTAGGTGGTTTAATAAGAAGACGTTTACCTAAGGGTCGTAAGAAGAGGTCCGCGCTAGTAAAACCGCGCTTATAGTCTAGGGGGTAGGATCCGTAGTTATCCTACTCTTAGGGGGCAAGAAGCTCTTACTTAAAAACAGCTACTATATCCTTAAGATACTAATAAGCGTCTTTTCCGTTCGATAAAGGATTAAGGCTTAGGTTTATTAGAACTAGCACGATAATACGCTATTTTATAAGCCGACGGGCGAGTAGCTTACTTAGCTTAAGGAATTCGAGGACTAATACGTTATTACGAGCTTGCCGGATGCCCCGGGAACTGATTTTGCGATAAGTCGACGACCTAAGCTACCTTCGAATAAGGACCTCGCGGACCTTTAGCATAGGCGCCTAGGGCACCTAGGGCCGGAGGCTATAGGGCTGCTGGTTAATAAGTCCGTAGGCACGAAGCTTTATAGACCGGCAACCTGCAAATGTAAGGTGTATCCTATAGGAAAAGCGAAACGGCAAGTCTCCCGGGACTTACTAACGTTAAGGCCGTAGGGAGCCGGGGTTGAATTTAGCTTTAACCCTTATGTAGGCCCGGAAGTAAGTGCCGCGGGATTTAAATACTACGCCTTATTTACCTATATAACAACTAGCATAAGGTTCTTCTACGCTATTAAGTAAAAGACCGAGGTCTAGGACGTCTTTAAGAAGCTAATTGCGAAGCTCGCTACGCGCTACGGGATTTAAATAATCATTTTAGTCACTAACGGAGAGAAGGCCTTAATCACTAAGGAGATTAAGCAGTATACGGATAGACTTAGCCTATAGCTCTTTGTGTTAGCCCCTTTAACGCCGACTTAGAATAGTCATACGGAGCGATTAAGGGCTATTGTTAAGGAAAGGGCTAGACTAATAAGTCTTAACTCGTAGATCCCTAACACCCTTTAGACCGAGACCTACCGAACGGCCGTCTACCTGCTAAACCTAACGCCCTTTATAAGGGTCGATAAGACAGGAAGGAGTCCTTATAAGAGATAGTAGCAGTATATAAGGGACTATAACCCCTTATATAGCTATATTAAGGAGATCCGACCGACAATCACGCATTTGCGCGTGTATAGATGTATAGTATACCTAATAATAACGGATGCCCTTAAATACATTAAATCTTATAAGTCCCTCTCGTAGACTACGTAGAGGGCATACATTAGATATCTAGTTAGGTATAGGTCTACTAACTAGTTCGTTATTTAGGTCCTTTCCTTAGGATAGACGAAGCTTTTAACCTCTTCGAATATTTAATTTAATAAGGATGTTATATACGATTTAAGGAGGGAAGAAGGTGCGTAGGCTTTATACACCTATACTTATAATATCCTCCGATAGATAAACGTAATTAATATGCCCGAAGATAATAAGGGCGATAAAGAGGGGGCCTACGAGTACCCTTAGACCGATAAGACTACTAGACTACGATATACGGCGGCTGAATTTATGCTAGCATTTAATTATAGGAGGTAGAACAAAGGGGTAACACCCCCGACGATAGAGGGTCTATACGTCTCGCCTCCTTAGACCGGTAAGGTAGTCTCCTACGATGCCGCGATACTACCTAATCTTAGGGGTAGGAATCCCGCGACACCGGAACTAGTAATACTAAAGCCTATAGGGGAAGCAATTAGCCTCGGGACGCCTCTTTTAGAGGTCTTAGGGGTGCCTCCTCCTCTAGGGGGTAAATTAATAGCCGAAACGGCTAATAGACCCGACCTTAATAGCCGACCTCGCATAGAGAAGCTTTTAGACATAGAGGAAGACGTGCCGGCTTCGTCGAAGCCGTTACGAAAAGAGCGGGACACGTCTTAAGGTATAAACCCTAGCAATATCGTTAAAGAGAAGAGAAAGAGGTCTTAAAGGACCCTATTTATTAACAATATTATTGCGAAGGCTTTAACCTATAGACTATACATCGAGGATATACCTCCTATGCCTACCTCCTATAAGATAGCGATAGCGTCCCCCTATAAGACCTAGTGGCTTAAAGGAATAACCTACGAAATTGAGGATTAGGAGAAACTTCTAACCTAGGTTAAGACCCTAAAATCTAAGGCTAAGAAGAAGGGAGAACCCCTAATTCCGATGAGATAGGTCTACGCCTATAAATGCGATCTATAGGGGTATATAGTTCGATTTAAGGCCCGTTTAATAGTTCGAGGAGATCGCCAACCGGAAGATAACGAGGATACGTATGCGGCGACCCTTCGAGCGAGGACCTTAAGGCTACTAATAGCCCTACTATATCTCGAGGATATAGAGTCCGCGTAGTATAACGTTAAGACGGCTTTTCTAAACATAATACTGCGATTTACGGTCTACTATTAGCTTCCACCCGGATACGTAGAACTAGGCTTATACATACGGCTTCTACGAGGGCTATACGGCCTACGGATCGCCCTAAAGCTTTAGTATAAGGACCTTACCGGCTTCTTTAAGTCCTTAGGCGCGGAAACCCTAATTAAGAACGCCTATATAATAGTCTATAAGGGAGTAATTATCTTCTTCTTCATAGACGATATCGCGATAATATATCCGAAGGAGCGGAAGAATGATTAGCTAGAACTCTATAAGGCCCTTATAGCGAAATACACCGTTAACTTTATAGGGGAACTACGTTAGTTCTTAAGGATTAAGATAATCCGGGATAGACCTAATAGGAAGTTATGGCTTTCTTAGGCATCTTATATCTCTAAGATAGCGAAGAAGTTTTATATAGACGACGATTCGGGCTTTAGCGCGCTTAAGATCCCCCTAACGACGGATAAGCTAATTTCCTACGAGGGGAAGGCGAGCAATAAAGAGGTCTATTACTTTCTATCTTTAGTAGGCACGATCCTTTATCCGGCGATCTACACTATGGCGGACGCGCCGTTCCCGGCGGCGAGGCTAGCCTAGTTTAGCTATAACCCGGGTCTACGATACCTTCGAGAGGCAAAGAAGTGCCTAGCATACTTATATACTACACGGGACCGTTGTATCTATTTTAAAGCAACTAACGAGATAAGGAGGTTTCTTTATATTAGATTCCTCGTTTGCGGACGATCTAATATCGAGGAAGTTATTATAAGGGTATCTATTCTTTTCTCTCGGCGGGCCCGTAGATTAGAAAGCTATTAAATAGGCTAGTTTTACGACCTCGTCTACCGAAGTAGAACTCCTAGAGGGGGATCTTAAGCGCGCTAAAGCCCGAATCGTCGTCTATATAAAACTTCTTCGCTATCTTAGAGATATAAGATGCCTAAGAAAGCCATAACTTCCTATTAGGTCTATCCCGGATTATCTTAATCCTTAAGAACTAACGTAGTTCCCCTATAAAGTTAACGGTGTATTTCGCTATAAGGGCCTTATAGAGTTCTAGCTAATCATTCTTCCGCTCCTTCGGATATATTATCGCGATATCGTCTATGAAGAAGAAGATAATTACTCCCTTATAGACTATTATATAGGCGTTCTTAATTAGGGTTTCCGCGCCTAAGGACTTAAAGAAGCCGGTAAGGTCCTTATACTAAAGCTTTAGGGCGATCCGTAGGCCGTATAGCCCTCGTAGAAGCCGTATGTATAAGCCTAGTTCTACGTATCCGGGTGGAAGCTAATAGTAGACCGTAAATCGCAGTATTATGTTTAGAAAAGCCGTCTTAACGTTATACTACGCGGACTCTATATCCTCGAGATATAGTAGGGCTATTAGTAGCCTTAAGGTCCTCGATCGAAGGGTCGCCGTATACGTATCCTCGTTATCTTCTAGTTAGCGATCTCCTCGAATAACTAAGCGGGCTTTAAACTAAACTATATATCCCTATGGATTACACTTATAGGCGTAGACCTATCTTATTGGAATAAGGGGTTCTCCCTTCTTCTTAGCCTTAGACTTTAAGGTCTTAATATAAGTTAGACGTTTCTTCTAGTCTTAAATCTCATAGAATATTCTCTTAAGCTATTAGGTCTTATAAGCCGAGGCTATCGCTATCTTATAAGAGATAGGCATAGGAGGTATATCCTCAATATAAAGTCTATAGGTTAAAGCCCTCGCAATAATATTATTAATAAAAAGGGCCTTTAAAGCTCTCTTTCTCTTTCCTTTAACAATGTTGCTACGGTTTATACCCTAATACGTGTTCCGCTCCTTGCGTAACGGCTTTATTAAAGCCGGCACGTCTTCTTCCGTGTCTAAAAGCTCCTTTATTTAAGGTCGGCCTTCGAGGTTAGGTCTAGCCGTCGTCTCGGCTGTTTATTCTAGTATTTTACCCCCTAGAGAAGGAGGCACCCCTAAGACCTCTAAGCGAGGCGTCCCGAGGCTAACTAGTCCCCCTATAGGCTCTAGTGTTATAGTTTCCGGTGTCGCTAGATTCCTACCCTTAAGATTAGGTAGTATCGGGGCATCGAAGGAGACTACCTTACCGGTCTAAGGAGGCGTAACGTATAGACCCTCTATAGTCGGGGGTATTACCCCCTAATTCTACCTCCTATAATTAAATGCTAGCATAAACTCAGCCGCTATATATCCTAGCCCGGTAGTCTTATTAGTTTAAGGGTACTCGTAGGCCCCTTCTTTATCGCCCTTATTATCTTTAGGTATATTAATTGCGTTAATCTATCGAAAGATATTATAAGTGTAGGTATTTAGAGCCTACGCACCCTCTTACCTCCTTAGATTATATATAACGTCCTCGTTTAATTCAATCTTTATAAAGGTTAAAAGCTTTGTCTATCCTAAGGAAGGGACTTAAATAACGAACTAGTTTATAGACTTATATCTAACTAAGTATCTAATATATGCCCTTTATATAGTCTATAAGAGGGACTTATAAGACTTAATATATTTAAGGGCATTTGTTGTTATTAGATATACTATATATCTATATATACGTAAATGCGTGATTGTCGGTCGAATCTTTTTAATATAGCTATATAAAGGGTTATAATCCCTTATATACTACGACTATCTCTTATAGGGACTTCTTCCGGTCTTATCGACCCCTTTAAAGGGCGTTAGATTCAATAAGTAAACAGCCGTTCGATAGGTCTCGGTCTAAAGCGTATTAGGGATCTGCGAGTCGAGACTTATTAGTCTAGCTCTTCCCTTAACAATAGCTTCTAATCGTTCCGTATAACTATTTTAAGTCGGCGTTAAAGAGGCTAATATAAAGAGCTATAGACTAAGTCCGTCCGTATACTACTTAATCTCCTTAGTGATTAAGGCCTTCTCCCCGTTAGTGACTAAAATAATTATTTAAATCCTATAGCGCGTAGCGAGCTTTGCAATTAGCTTTTTAAAGACATCCCGGACCTTAGTCTTCTGCTTAATAGCGTAAAAGAACCGTATATTAGTCGTTATATAGGTGAATAAGGCGTAGTATTTAAATCCCCCGGCACCTACTTCCGGGCTAGTATAGAGGTTAAAGCTAAATTAAACCCCGGCTCCTTACGGCCTTAACGTTAGTAGGTCCCGGGAGACTTACCGTTTCGCCTTTCCTATCGTATATACCTTGTATTTGCAGGTTGCCGGTCTATAAAGCTTTATGCCTACGGACTTATCTATTAGCAGCGCTATAGCATCCGGCCTTAGATGCCCTAGGCGCTTGTGCTATAGGTCCCTAAGGTCCTTATTCGAAGGCGGCTTAAGTCGCCGACTCGTTGCAAAAACAGTCCCTAGAGTATCCGGCAGGCTCGCAATTACGTATTAGTCCTAAGATTTCTTAAGCTAAGTAAGCTGCTCGCCTATCGGTTAAAAGAATAGCGTGTTATCCTACTAGTTCTAATAGACTTAAGCCTTAATTCCTTATCAAACGGAAAAGACGCTTATTAGCATCTTAGAGATATAGTAGCTATTTATAAGCAAGAGCCTCTTACCCTTTAAGAGTAGGATAACTACGGATCCTAACCCCTAGACAATTAGCGCGGTTTTACTAGCGTAGACTTTCTCTTACGACCCTTAGGTAAACGTCTTCTTATAAAACCACCTAATATTATTAAATATATATATACTCGCCCCCGAATTGTAAATAACCTTATCTCTAAGAGGTTTATCTTTAATATAGGTAAGGTTAACTTATAATATCGTATTAATGCGAGACACTATATTCGCTTACTTATTGCTATTACCGCTATTCGGAACTATAATCGTCTCGTCTAACTTACCCGATCCGGCTAGCTTTTAAGCTATAGCCTTCTTCTTACCTTCTAAGTTAGCGTTAAGCCACTTCTTAATCTTAGTCTTTGCTATGTCTTACACGTCCTATCCTTTAGGAGCGTCTTTTTAAAACATCGCGCGGAATAAGAAGCAGCTTTCCTACTAATCCTCTTTTATATTCCGGTAAGTCGTATATAGGTATTAAGTCCGCCCTAACTCTTTCCTTAATGCCGGAGGGGTCTAGTTAACCTAAGGTTTAGATTTCTTCCGAAGGGTTACCTTATGTTTAAATTCCGCGATAAGGTTCTTTAAAGGGTTTAGAGTTATTTAAACGATGCCCTTAAGTCGTTTATAGAAGGCATTATTTAATCTCTTTTTTAAGGCCTAACTAAGGTCGAATTCCTCTATAGCACGAAGGAAGTCCTATCGGATTTTAATATCGTGTAAAGTCGTGACTTTTAGGTCCCTAGAGTTAATAATCACTTGATTAAGCTAATCGGCCTACGCCTTTTAGTCGTAATTCCCTCTTTTGCCGATAATTTAATCATACCGGTTATCTACGAGGGTCGTTTCCTCCTCCTTTAAGGGCAGGACCTTCTGTTTAAGTTCCTAGATCCTGCTTTAAGGCGAATTTTATGCGAGGGTCTCTCCCTTAAGAGCCATACTAATTGCCTTACTAATTAGCTCCTCGATGCGAATTATAGCCTTCTCCCCGGTCTTAAATAGGCCAACGGCTATATTATAGCCATCCTGCTTAAAGCGGAACTCCGATTGTTATAGTTAGTATTCCTATTATTAAACTTAACGTCTATAAGGTCCTTTCTCTAAGGTAGTTCCCTAAGATTGCGTTTAAACTCTTCTTAGCTAATCTTAACAAGCACTTTAAGCACTTCGGATCCTGCTAGGTCGATATATTCCTAGATATAGTAGATCTTCGCCTAGCCCTTTATAGCCCGAATCTAAGGGGTCTAATTAAGGCTTTCCTTAAGCGTTATAATACTTACCTCTCCTAATATAGAAGTCGTTATATTCGTTATTTTACCTCGCTAGTTTACGAGCGATAACTGTATATTGTTTTTATCGTCTTAATCCTTCTTTAAAGCTAGGTCTTCGTAATAATACAGGTTAAAGCCTAATGCCGTTTGAAAAGTACGATATTAATAGTTTTAATTTAGCGTTATTTAAGCGAAAGAGACCTACCTTATACGGCCGGGCTTATAACTCTTAAATATAGGAAACCAGCTATATAAATATTATAGCGGAAGATTAAGAAAAGAGATAACTAGACTATTAAATATAAGGATATATATAGCTACCTAACTATAAGACTAACGGAGGTATATATAGGTACCCGAGCCTTTTATATAGGGCCCTTAGCCTATACTAACTATAGTAATAATACCTCGGAATACCTACCTACCGTCCTTAGCTAAGGGGGTTATATAATAGGCTTATTATATAAGGGAGCAGATATCTCCTGTTTGGTTTATCCCACTAATGCATACATATATGCATTAGAATTGCCTTGCATTATTACATATAACGTAAGTCACCCGGTCGCATTAGCTCTTAAGATAGCTAAGATACCGAAGCCCGAAGTATGTAGTATAAGTGGAGCTAGAGGCATATAAGTTATAACTTATGACTCGGTCAACCGGCGTTATCTATATTACCTCGTATTACTCGCGTATTTAATAATGCAATAACTAAGCTACTTAATAGGATTAGACTACTTGCATTATATAGATAAATAATAGCGCTTTCTATAACTACAATTAGTTAAGTTATATATACCTTTATTCGTGTAGAATTTGCTATATAAAGGGACCTTAGTCCGCTCTTAGATAGACCTTTACTAAGCAATTTAATAACACCTTTCTCTCTTATTTCTATATTAATCTTAACACTCTTTGCACCGCCGTAATCCTTTGCCTTTAAGCTTCCCTTTAGGCTCTTATTGGTTATAATCCCTATCTCTACCTAAGCTTTAAGTTGCTTTTTATCTAAAGCCCTCTTTAGATTCTTTAGATTACTCGCCGCTATACTAAAAACAACCGCCCGTCTACTATAACCTCCTCTTTGCCTTTTTAGGCCTCTTGCCTTCTTAAGCTACCCTTAGTTTATATATATTACTACTTTCTTAGTGTTTTATCCCTTATTCTCCTTGTTAGCCCCGATTTAACCTTAGCATATACCTTCTTCTAACTATTGTCTTTCGCTAGAAACCCTACTAAAAGAAAGGTTAAAATTCCTTCGCTACCTCTACCGTAGCCCGTCGACTCCGAATTTCTTCCGAATTTTCTCTAATACCTCCCGACCCCGAAAATAAGTTTATTTAAGGACTACTCGTTTACTAAGCTTAAAAGGAGCGTTAACCTTTCTACCTAATCTCTACGGATAGAATCCGTCTTTATACGTAAGAATATTACTCCCGCAATCCTCGACGCTTCCTACGCAAAGTCCTAAGACTATCTAGCACTTATACGCCTAATAGTCGACGATAGTCCTCTCTCTTAGATAAAGCATTATATATCTATAAAGGCTGCTTAAGATACTCTTAAGACTTTATATAACCCGGTAAACTTTACCTTAAACTTCCTCTTTATTAAAGAGCTCTTTAATATTAAGATTAAAGGTAAACTATCTATCGAAACTTTCCTAAATAAGGTAAAAGAGCTCTATAATAAGCTAAATACTAAAGAGATCCGAATCCTAGAGATCGTAGTAATAATATAGATCCTTAAGAGTCTAAATAGCTCCCTCTTAAGTTATATTATAAATATAACCTAAATACTCTATACCGATACTACGGTATATACCCTTAAGTCCCGTTCTTTATCCTTTATCAACGAGTTTAAGAGAACTAATACTTTAAAGAGTAATAAATACCTCTTTATAGTAAATAATAATAAGATTCTTATTTACCCTTACTATAAAAAGCGTAGGTATATAGAAAATAATTATTTTTAGAAACTAAAGAATAAGGATAAGGCTAAGGCCGCCGGATTTATTACTAAGACGTTGCCTTCCTCCTCTTCGACTAAAAGGGAGCCTAAGGAGTATACTAATAGGAGCTATAAGAGGCCTACGCCTATCCTAAACTCTCGAGAGAGTTCCCCCTCCTTTACTCCTCGCCCGGCTGCCTATCCCCGGACTTCTCGACTCCGGAAGAGAAAGGCCCCCTTAATATCTTCTCCTAAGTCTAGTAAGGTCTTTATTATCTCTAAGTCGGCTTTTAGCATTATAAGTTCCTTCCTACCCCTCTTTATACTCCTTATATCCTTTATATTCTCGATACTCTCGTCTATACCCTTAATGCTCTTCTCTATACTCTCGTTACTATATAAAATGCTAGTCCTTCTTTATACCTTCTCTTCCTATACCCTATTTCCCTTTAAAAATATCTTTCTCTATACCTTTCTAAAAATAAAGTCCTCCTCTAATAGAAAATAAATAATAAGACCTCTAAAGCCGCTTCTCTCGGCAATTTTAAGGGTAACCTTAAAGGTCGATAGGGCTGCTTTACGGATTGGGAATTTTTATAACTTTATATTCGATACTAAGGCTACTAGGTATATAGTTTCGAATAAAAACTCTCCTCTCTAATTATAAAGAAATATATACTACCGTAACCTAAGGAAAAGCTTCCTCTATTATTATATAAGGTGCTAGAGACCTTATCTTTAAATTCCTAAATAGTAATTAATAATATACCTTAAGAAATTGCTTTTATATACCTAAAATCGGCATTAATATAATTAGCCAATTGGCTATAATAAACACATACGCCCTAATAGGCCCGGACTCTATATCCCTGCTCGATAAAAATCTAAATAAATTAATAACCGGTTTTATTAATAACGGACTATACTATATCCTTTAAGATATAAAGAAAACACGATTTCTAATTAAAGACAAAATATTTAATATTTAATATAGTCCGAAAGAGATAATAAACAACGCTATACTCTAAGACACTATACTAACTAATATAATAAAAACATATAAAATAAAAACACCTAAGATAAAAACACCTAAGATAAAAAAGAAGATAGACCTCGTTCTCTAGTATAAACGGCTAGGCTATCTTAGCTATAAATCCCTATACCGATACCTCCGTAGACTATACCTAGACATATCCGTAGACTAAAAAGATATTATAGCTATAAAACAATGCGAAGCTTATATATAGGCTAAATATACAGATAAAAAGAAGAAAACTCCTTTAAAACGACGATATCTCTTTCTTAATAAAATAAACGTTAATATCTAAGGCCTTATTAAAGTCCCTACCTACGATAAATTTAGATACTTTATATCTTTTCTTAATACCTATTCTAGGTACCTAAGAATATACCTAATAAAAGACAAAGCTAAAAGCCTGCCTAAGTTTCTAGAATTTAAAGCAGAACTTAAGAATAATATAGATAAACTAAAGATAAAAGAAGTTAATGCACTAGGCACTAAGAATGTATGTGTAAGGAAGGATGCTTCTATTAGGTAGGCGTAAGCCCTAGGAGCTAGGAATAGCTCCTTGCTATCTTATCTATAGCTGATTATATTAGCCCCGGTATATAGCATAGAGGATGCTTTATATATATTAGAATGCCGGCTCGAAAAAGAAAACACTACTGCTTATAGCAGTTATAATACAATCCTAATTAGGCAATTAAGAGGAATACTCCTATTGCCTAAATCCTTCCTTTTATTCTTATAAGTTATGCTTATATATATAAGTAATCGTTTATCCTCTAATCGTTCCTTTTGCTAAGCGGCCTTCTTACTTCGTATAGCGCGTGCTAGAGGGCGACCCTAGAACTCTGTGATAGCTTTAGCAGAGACCTAGTTAGCTCGGACCTATTAGTTATGTATAGCGGCCTATCCTTTCTATCGCACGAGGTATTCGGTTATAGGTAACTTCGACCGACCGATGCGACGAATACGGATGTCTATTAGGCGTTCGACTTCGTAGTGCTAATCCCCTTCGTTAGGTGCTTCGACATCGCGAGCGGCTTCTATAGGCCTAGGCTCGAGCTCGACGTAATGCCCTTCGTACGCGAGCTTAAGGTGCTAAATAGAAACGACTAGGTGGATTCGGACTTAGCTAAGGAGGTCGAGTTCCGCTGCGAGGTTATTAACTATACGCTTAATAACGAAAGGGCCTTCTCGTTGCCGCGACTATTTCTTTAGCGGCTGGCTAGGCTTATAATAGCCCGTATATAGCTTTAGGTAGACTTTATCACTAGCTTTAAGAAGAACCGGCCGGTGTTTCGCATTATACCGCTACTTAGCCTTTATAGCTGCTAAGTCTATAGCTAGGCTCGATTATCTACGGATAACTTCTCGTAAGTAGGGCAATTCGTCCGTAGTAGTGCCTAAGATATTATCGGTAGCTTCTATTAGTCTACGTATATTAAAGCCGAAGATAGATTTATAGGCGGAGATCTTCGTACTAGCGTTAAATACCGTGTTTAGATTCTACTAAAGGGCGGGGATTATTATCTTTTAATCTAGGCTAGGATCCTCGATTTAGGACATTCGTAAAGCGGTCTCTACGGTCTAATTACGTCGTTCGGTAAGTCCGTTAGCCTATAGGTAGTAGGCGGTAGTTATTGCAATTTTAGTGCCGAATGCGCTCTAAAGGCCTTTCTAAAAGTCGGATATAAATTTACGATCCCGGTCGCTAACAATAGTTCTTAGCATACCCTAATTAGAAAGAAGCAACTAATAGGCTAGGCTTTAAGCCTAGTCCTTTGTGCCGTACTTAGCGTTGCCTAGGATTAGCAAGCTTCTCTTGCTGGTTAGGTAAGTAACCGTAAGAAGTTAGTTAAAGATATTCGTAAGAAGTTAGTTAAAGATATTAAAGCCTAGGATCTGCTATAGGGAGCTTGCTAAAGATAAGGGCGGTATATCGGTTATAAAGTCTATCGCGATACTCTGCATTAGAAGTAGCGGGGGGCGAATAGGCTTATAGCTGCCGGCAAGGGTCTCGGTCTATTTAGCTAAGGCAATAGGCTTTATAGGCCGCGATATGCTTCTTTACCTAACGGGTGACTCCGCGAATTAAGTATATCTCTAAGTCCTTAATCATACGGACGACGCCGAAGTAGTTCTTATCGTTATAAGCTGCCGAGATTATAGATAGGACGAGGGCGTTAGGGATGTATAGCCGGGTAAAGCCGTCGGGGCCTTTATAGTATAGAAGCTTATTAACTATAAAGAACGGTATGCCGCGGCGCTTAAGCTATACTTTCGTTCGTGCTATAGAGTTAGCGACTATAGCTCCTTCTCCTTCTAGGGGCGAGGAAAGACTCTTAATAGCGTCCTTGCTATCTGCGATTATTTAAAGTATTCGCTTATAGTAAGGGTTATTATCGTAGGCGACGGCGAATTCCTCGCGTTTTTTAGGAGCTATAATAGCCTCGGAGGCTATAAGCATATCGTTAAGCATAGTAAAGTCGGGGCGGCGGCGGTTAAGCAGCTAGTCGGATTCCTCGGCTAGCAGGCGACTAAAGGCTTAGGAATAAAGTTCTTCTTGCTAAAGAGGCAATAAACCTCGATATCGTACTTAGAGAGGTAGATTAAGGCTATAACTAGGCGACGGTTGGCTCAGTCTATGCTAGAAGTATCGAGGGTCTTCTTAGCGACAATCTGCTTAGTCGCGGAGTAATTAGTTAAGACTACAAGCGGGAGGGTTAACGACTACATAGTAGTACGTATCTTCTTCGCAGCCTATATAAGATAGGCGACCTCTAGTTCTAATAGACTATAGGACTACTCGGCTCTCGTTAGAGTGCGGGAGAGGAAGCAGATAGGCATAATAGCTTTAACCGGAATAGGCTGCCCTAGCTGCTAAATAGTGCCGTCGCGGAGGTAAAAAAAGACGGCGGGGAAGCCTCGCTGTAAAAAGGCGTTAATCTAATAGAATAGCCTTTTCTATAGGTCTATATAGTGAATTATGCGTTTAGAAGTAATTTCCTTTTAAAGAGAGGCGAAGGAGGAAAGCTTAGCTAGGGTAGGCTAGAACGATATAACTCGCATATAGGACTTCCGCTTATTAAGGTTCCCGTTCTTAACCTTCCTAATTAAGCGACCTTAGGCTAAAAGACTAGTCTTACGATACTATAGAGGGTTAATAGAGGCGCCGTAGTATAGAATAAGATTGCGAATATACCCTATAGCGCCGATATAGTGTTTAAGAGCGGCGAGGTTATTAGGGAATAGAAGCTTTGCGAAGGCAGCGAGCCTATGCTTTATAGTACTTATCCTAAACGCGTCGATACGAAATCCGAGTAGCTCTATAGAAAGGTAGCCGATCTAGCTTTTAGTAAGGCTTATAGATAAGTTAAGCGATGCGAAGAGCTTAAAGATAGCCTTAAGATGTTAAAAGTGTTCCTCTTCTATAGCGGAGTAAATAATAATATTATTAATAAACGCGCGGCTATAGCCCTAGTGCGGATAGAGAACTCGGTCTATATAGCGTTATACGTACGCTAGGCTATTACGAAAGCCGATAGGTATAACTATTAGGCGCTTTAGACCTCGATAACTTATAATAGTAAACCTACCTTAATGCTTAAGTTTAACTTAAAACTAATAGAAGAAGGCAGAAGCGTCGATAGTAGTAATAAAACAAGCGCTTAAGAGTTTAGCAATAATAGAGCTTTATAGTAGTAGAGGGTAGGAATCCGGAATAGTAATACTATTAACGGCACGTAGGTTAATAACGACTCGGCCTTTAGTCTCGCCTTAGGCTATGCGCTAAACTATAAAGACCGGTGCTATAAACGGCGTAGGCTCGTCGGCCTACTCTAGGCGGCCCTGCTTATAAAGTAGGTTAAATATATCGTCGATAACCTTCCTATCGCGAAGCCCTTATAGGTAAGGCCTTTAAGCGATTCGTTTCTTATGCTAATTATCGATTGAAGGAACTATTAATTCCTTTTTGGGTTTTACGACGGCGGTGCCTATATCTCGCTAAAGCTAGGAGTATTTCCTAAGAAGCTTTTTAACGCGGCGTAAGAATAAGGGGCTATAGTCGAAAATATAAATACCCTCTTTAGTGTATTTCTCTTAAAGCTCTAGTAGGCGCTAAACATACGTTTAGTATAGAATACGGCTAGAGAGGGGATCCTTAATTCTATCCGCGGCGTCTGTCTTAATAGCTACGGTAGCTGCCGTAACGTTAGTAGCAGCTGCTGCGAGGTTTTAGCGAACCTTAGACTATTTAGCGGGTCTTGCCGAAGAAGCTATAACGTAGGCGTAGATAGAGTCGGATAGCGAAGGCGTCGGAGAAGCGCTTAGAATAGGAGCTTCTACGGGTTAAGGCGGGGCGGGAGGCTATAGACACTCGAGGACCTCCTAAGTAAGCGGGAAAGTACTCGCAACGTTAACTAATAAATTAATAGAAGAGGCAGCGGTAGTAATAGCGGTTCCTACGGAGGAAGATGGCATAATAGCGGCTCTAAGAGCGGGCGAGATTGCCGTAGCTAGTGTTAGAGCCTTTATAGCTGATTTTTAGGATAGGGCGGTAAAATAGCTAGACTCCTAACACTCCTATATCTAGCTAAGCTTCTGCTTACGCTTAATAACGAGGTTAACGTTTATGCTATTAGTAATAAGAATAGCGGGAAGAGATTTAGCATCGACGATGCTATAAATAGTATTAACGTAAGAGGTAAATAAAGTATAGGCGCGGTCTTTAGGAAGTTCTTTCTAAGATATAGGGACTATAAGGGTAGTGCTAGGCGGTATAATAGTCTTTCGGACGGCCTAAATACGGCGAACGACTTTACGGGGCTATTTATAGATATTAAATAGGATTTTAAACCCGTCGAGCACTTTAATGCGAATAACTTCCTTATTATAATTAAGGGATCCTTAGTATAGCTTAAGGAAGGCATTGCCGAGAAGTGCGCCGGCCTCTACTTTAGAGACTTAGGCGGAGTAAGTGAATTTAGCTATAGCTGCTTAAGCGGCCTAGCTAGCTATAGTACCACGCGCGTAGAAGGAGAACGTAGCCTAGTCCTCGCAAAAAGAACGACCGTTAACTCCGTTAATAGTAATAGGAGGCTTCTTCTCGACGGTATAGTTAAGAGTCTAAAGAAGGTCGCGATTAATTATAGGCTTACTATAGCTAGAGTCGGGGTAAACTTAGACTTCCTGCCTACCGGGTTAGGCAGAGACCTCAATCCTTATATAGGAGTATAAGTGCGGCGGGGAATCCTAATCCTATTAGGGCTCCTTAGCTTTAGCTTCTAAGACCTAATCCAGTCGGGGTGCTATAGTAGGCGCTACGTGAAAATAGGCTCCTTAATAATAGGTGTAGGAAGAATAAGCTCTAATACGGCGGGGAAATTAGGCTTAGTAGGAATAGAGTCGACGATATTCCCTACGGGAATAGTAGGAGTAAAAAGGGTCTTCTTACACCTAAGATAGAGATAAGAGAAAAGTGCGTTACGAGAAAGAGAAGAGGCCTTATAAACCTTATAGGTTAAAGGCTTAAGCGCGCGTTCTTTACTACGGAGCTACTGCTTAGATATATAGCAGTTAGCGTATATATGCTCTTTAAGCACGGAGGCGAGGGCGAAGGTACGGTCGTAGGTACTATATTTAAACTTGCCGGCCCGTTCGGTAAGGTAAGGGGAGTTTATATAGCCTACGAAGTTAGCCTCTAAGGAGGCGTAAGAGGACGCATCGTCCTAAGAGTCGTTTAAGTATAGCTCGTTACTAGCTTTATCGCCGCTAAGAGTAGTCTTCTTATCGCTTTAATATTTTAACTTAAAACGCACTTTCTTCTTATTATTATTACCCCTATATTTACCTTAAGGGTATTCCGTTCGGTTATCTTATCGGTCGTCCTAGCGAGGGTAACGATTATCGTAGCGTAGCGGGCGTAAGCTTAACTAATTACGGTTATTACCTAAGCTTCGTCCTTTAGGACTACGGTTGCGATTATAACCTTAGTCCTAATCCCGACGGTTACCCTAACGGTAGTTATTGCCTTAGTTACCTTAACGATAGTTATCGCGACGATTATTACGACGGCTGCGATTACGGTTACCCTAACGGTAATTATTATTACGGCGACGGTTACCCTAACGGTAGTTATTATCCCGACGGGAAAAGCTACCGCGGTAAGAACGGTCTTAGTCTCTAGAGATATATAGCTTAAGGGAGGCTATAATAAAGGGCTTTCGTTCCTTAATAATGCGAATCTACTTATCGATTAAGGTCTTCTTCGTAGGAATAGGAAGAAGCGAGGAGATCTAAACGGCAATAAGAGGGTAGATAGCCTTAATAATCTAGGCATCCTTATCTATCTTAAGTAAGCGGGCGAGCGAAACCTTTCTTTAGATCTACTACGCGAGAGTAATAGAGCTAAAGGACTATATAGATATCGTATACCTTTCCTTATAAAGTTCCTTCGAGATATCGGCGTTAGGACAGTTAAAACGCTTAGTTAAGAACTTATATAAGGTTCTAAGAGGGGAGGAACTAAGGATATCGCGTTATTCCGCTATAAGCTTACTTATATACTATATAAGGGCTCCTCCTACTAAGAAGGAGAGGTAGTATAGGCAAAGGGCAAAGGGATCCTCGTCCTAATAGATCCTTAAACGCTCTATAAAGTGATAGACGTCTATATAATTATTCTTCCTATCGCTAAGAGCGATAATGCCTAGGTTCT
Source organism: Ophiocordyceps sinensis (assembly GCA_012934285.1). Lineage (NCBI taxonomy): Eukaryota > Fungi > Ascomycota > Sordariomycetes > Hypocreales > Ophiocordycipitaceae > Ophiocordyceps > Ophiocordyceps sinensis. The sequence goes on from JAAVMX010000004.1 coordinate 11,837,596, forward strand.
TCGGATTATGCTTATCTAGGTTAAAAGTACTAATATTATCCCGTTTAAGGCGTTTAGTAACGGCCTCGTCGTTATAGGCTAAGGAGGAGGTATAACTCGCCTCGCGGTGCCTACGAGGGTTCGGATAGGACTTTAGGGGGCGGCGGATAAGACTATTATTAGACCTAGACGAATTATTATTATTATTATCTAAATCCTTCTATCGACGAGAGTAAAAGGCCTAAGAGTACTTAGATAACTTAGACTAAAGAGAATAATATAGAACCTAGGGTTATTCCTTAAAGCGTTGCTATTGCTTAATAAAGTGCTGCTTAGATAAGCGAAGGATTTCTTACAGACGAAGGGGAGGCTATTCCTCCGATTAGCCGTTAGAAAGGTCTCCGTCGATTATTTACGGGTTAAGAGGCACGGCTTAAACTAGCCGATATACTAAAGACATTATAGCGTAAAGAAGAGTCTCTTTATTAGAACGATCGCGTATAAAACAAAGATATATGCGAATTCCTTTTCGCTAAGTATCGGCGTGCTATAAATGCTTTTCCTTTACGGGCGGAAGATCTAAGGTATTAAAGATAATCTCCGACTTAAAGGCTAAAGAGCCTAAGAGAATATAGGCTTACTTTATATATATTACGTCTATATTAATAAAGGTCTTAATAACCCCTTCCGTACGCAGTGTCTTAATTAACTTAGAGTAGCGAACGGCCTATTTTAATAGGTTATTATAGTCCCTATCCTCTATAGCTAGTAAGGCAGACTGCTTGCGTAGTACCTCGGTTTTTAAGGATAAGCGAGGACGACGGCGGGCAGGAGGAGGAGGACCTTTATAATTACTCTTAAAGTTCCTAAAAGGAGCGGCGCTATAAACACTTTCCGGCGGAGCATATTCCTATATCGGCAAGCGAGGATAGAGGTCGTCGTCTAAACGAGATATAAACGCCGTAGCTTAACGGGCTTTTTCGTCCCTAGCTATAGTAATAATAGCTTAAATAAAACGAGGGATAAAGGAGAAGAGGAGGGATTACGAAGAAAGAAGAGTTATAGGAGAGGAGAAAAGTCTATAGTAGGAGGTATAGGGTATTTTAATTTTAGCGTAGGAACGGGTACGCGTAGGAAATCGAAAACATAGAGAGAAAATCTTTCCTTACGGCTAATTGCGTAAGGGCTTAAATAGAGAACTAGGCAGTAGGCCCTAGTTCTAATAATATCTAGAAGGGCGAGCCTCGTGGGATCGTAAGGCTTATATTAGAGGTTATATAGGCGTGCTAGCTAAGGTTATATAAGCTAGTTATACTATAGGTGTCGGGAGCCTTTAGGCGGCTTCTAACGACTAGCGAGAGCTTTAAGAAGCTCTTAGCGAACGTGTTATAGTAGAGCGAAGCTCTAGAGATAGGAAGGGCGTTCCTAATAGTAGCTTTAAAGGCAGAAGGTGCGGAATTACTACTAATTTAATACACTAGGCACTAAGAATATGTATATAAATAAGGATGCTTCTACTAGGTAGGCGTAAGCCTTAGGAGCTAGGAATAGCTCCCTGCTATCTTATCTATGGCTGATTATATTAGCCCCGGCATGCGGTATAGAGGATGCTTTATATACATTAGAAGTCTTTTTAGACAATGCAAAAGAATTTATCTATAATATTAAACTATATGCCCTTAAAACGGTATTAAATATAACTCGAGCCTACCGTTTACCCTCTACTCGAACGGTAGAATAGAGTGTATAAATAGAATAATACTTAATAAAGTTAGATCTATGCTTTATACGGCTAAACTGCTTAAATATCTTTAGAGTAAAGCTGTTTTAGCAGCTATATATATATACAATCGATCTCCTTATATTGCTCTAAGGTATATATACCCTTAGAAAAGAAAGAAAATAGGGCCCTTACTAAAGAAGATATAGAAAGAGTATTACTATTTGCATAGGTAAGAATCTCTATTTGCATAAGAAATACATTTTTTCTACGCCGACCCCGCCCTAACCCCGCGCACCTAGCCCGCGCTACCTTAATTAGGTATAGCGCTATAGCAATTAAAAGGCTCGCGCAATGTCTAGATTTATATCTTAATTCGGCGTGCCTACGAATAGCTTTCTACTACGTGCTCTACTATATGCCTTACTGCGTTCTCTACTACGTGCCCTCTACTACGTGCCCTACTACGTGCTTTACTACGTGCCCTCTACTATATATACGGCTCCTTAATATATACGTCGTGCCCTACTACGTGCCCTCTACTACGTGCCCTCTACTATATATACGGCTTCTTAATGTATGCTTTGTGCCTAGCTCCCTACTGCGTGCTTTGCTATATATACGGCTCCTTAATGTATGCTTCGTGCCCGGCTGCGTGCCCTCTACTACGTGCCTTACTACGTGCCTTACTACGTGCCCTCTGCTATATATACGGCTCCTTAATATATGCTTTATGCCCGGCTGCGTGCCCTACTACGTGCCCTCTACTATATGTGCGGCTCTTTAATGTATGCTTCGTGCCCGGCTTCCGGCTGCGTGCCCTCTACTGCGTGCTCTACTACGTGCTCTACTACGTGCCCTCTACTGCGTGCCCTCTACTGCGTGCCTTCTACTCTATGTACGGCTCTTTAATATATGCTTCGTGCCCGGCTGCGTGCCCTACTGCGTGCCCTCTGCTATATATGCGGCTCCTTAATGTATGCTTCGTGCCCGGCTCCCGGCTGCGTGCCCTCTACTACGTGCTCTACTGCGTGCTCTACTACGTGCCCTCTACTACGTGCCCTCTACTGCTTGCCCTCTACTATATATGCGGCTCCTTAATGTATGCTTCGTGCCCGGCTGCGTGCCCTATTGCGTGCCCTCTACTATATATACGGCTCCTTAATGTATGCTTCGTGCCCGGCTGCGTGCCCTACTACGGGCCCTCTACTATATATACGGCTCCTTAATATATGCTTCGTGCCCGGCTGCGTGCCCTAGTGCGTGCCCTACTGCGTGCCCTTTGCTACGTGCCCTCTACTATATATACGGCTCCTTAATATATGCTTCGTGCCCGGCTCCTAGCTCCTTACTGCGTTTTACGCGGCTCTATTAAATGCTATAGCGCTATACCTAAATTAGGTGGCGTAGGCTAAGCGCGCGGGGTTAGCGCAGAAAAAATATATTTCCTATGCAAATAGAGATTCTTACCTATACAAATAGTAATACTCTATAGAAAAGATCCGTATGTTTAAAAGCATTACATACTATAAGAATAAAACACTTAGTAATAAACTAAACGTACGAGCTTATAAAGGAATCGTAATTAGCTATAAAGATATAGCCTATAAAATATACGACTATAGTAGAAAAAAGGTCGTGATATTAAAAGATATTACTATATTAGAAAATAACTTCTTAAAAGATAATAAAACCTTTAACTTTAATACTATACCCTCTATAAATAAAATTCCGGAGGATTATCCACGTACGAGATCCTTTATACTAGATATAAAACCGAAAAATACCCTATATAATAAATCCTAGAATAATCCGAATAAAATACTAAATAATATATCCGAGGATAATAATCCTAACTATATAATATAGGATAATAATAATAAGGATTAAAGAATTTAGGTTAAAATACCTAAGAAGCCGGCTAAATTCTATAACGACTACTAAGAATACCTAATACATCTGCTAATAAATAGCGATAATATAACCCTTCTATTAGCTTTAGAAGGTTATAATCCTATAGAACTAAAAACCTATAAGCAAGCTATAAAAAGCGCCGAAGCTCTACACTAGGATAAAGTCATAGTAGTAGAAATACATTAGCTTATAGATAATAATACTTAGGAAATAACCGAGCTACCTAAGGACCGGGAAGCCCTCGGAAGCCGATGGGTCTATAGAGTTAAAAAGGATAATAAAAACTAGATAAAAAAATTTAAGGCTCGACTTATAGCTTTAGGCTATAAGCAAATATACGGCCTAGACTATATTAAAACCTTCTCTACTATAGTAAGACCTAAGTCTATAAGGCTCTTACTACTATAGGCTATCGCTAATAACTAAAAAGTACTATAGTTTAATATAAAAAATGCCTTCCTATATGCGGATATAGATATAGAAACGTATATATAGATACCCGAAGCTTTTCTAGACATAATACTATACGTATGGTTTTCCTAGCATAAAAATACAAAATATAAAGGCATAACTTACTTTAATTACTTAAATAAAAACAAGACGAAGAAGCTCGTAGTAAAACTAAGAAAAGCACTATACGGCTTAAAACAAAGTCCTTTACTTTAGTATAACCTACTAAAAAGCGTCTTTAACGAGCTTAGTTTTTAATACCTTCTAATAGACGAAGGGGTGTTTATAAACAGCACACTTAGAATAGCTATAGCCGTCTATATAGACGATCTCTTATTTTTAGACCTACTATACGTGCAATAACCTAAGTTATAGAATAAATAAATAAAACCCTACCGATTAAATCTCTAGGGGAAGTAAAAGACTTCTAAGGATTATCTATATAGATACATAGAGAAATAAAGGAACTATATATATCCTAAGCAAACTATATAAAGAATAAAATAAAGGAATTTAATAAACAAAATATAGGAACCTTTAATATACCTGCTACTAAAGGCGTTAAATTAACTAAGTTAGGAATAAAAAACGCCTCTAAAAAGGACATACTCTTATACTAAATGCAAATAGGCTCCTTGCTACTCTTAGCCCTATTTATAAGGCCCGATATCCTTTTCGCAGTAATATCCGATGTAAGATTCTCTTCTTAACTAAACTCCTCGCATTTTAAAGCCCTTAACGTTATATAGAAATACTTAAATAAATTCCCCGATATATGCTTATATTATAACTGCAATATACCTATACTAGACTTCTGTTTTATAGCTTATATAGACTCTAACTAGGCTAGTGACCTTATAGACCGACGATTGGTCTCTAGATATTGCTTCTTTATACGTAATAAGTTAATAAGCTAGTTATATTAAAAGCAAAAATCGATATCGCTATCTACTTGCGAAGAAGAGTTTATAGGCCTTAGAGAGGCTAATAAGGAGGCCTTATATCTATATAACTATCTAAATAGCATCGCAAAAGAGTTGTCTATACCTATATCTAATAAAGTCCCTCTAATATTTTCCGATAGTTAATTAGCGCTAAAAATAGCAAATAACCCGGAAGCATATAAACTCCGGAAATACATCGGCTTTGCCTATAATTTCACCCGTAATAGTGTTTTACTAAGCAAAATAGAAGTATTCTATATAAAATCTATTAATAATATCGCTAATAGATTGACAATAGAATTAAGGCGTATACTATTTCATAAATTTCGAGACCTCTTAGGTCTTAAAAAGGATCCTATATTTAAAGATAAATAGAGGTTTTTAGCTACTCTTTCTTATAATTTCTTCTAGCTTTCCTCTATATACCCTTTAGTTTTTCCCTATATATAGGTTTACTAAACGGACTAATAAAATAAAGTAAAGTTTTAATGTTTTCTCTATAAAAAATAGTAGAGTTATTTTTTCTCTATATAAAAGTTTTTTCTTAGAAATAGGTTTTTAGAGAGTTTTTATAAATCCTAGTTAGTTATAAATAGACATATATAAAGCGCACTTCTTTATAAAATAAGTACCCTTTAAGAGAGGCTATAAGGGAGTAGATATCACCTGATTGGTTTATTCCACTAATGTATAAACATATCTTTTAGAACCGCCTTGCATTATTGCATATAACGTAAGTCCCCCGGTCGTATTAGCTCCCGAGATAGCTAAGATACCGAAGCCCGAAGTATATAGTGTGAGTAGAGATAGAGGTATATAAGTTATACCTTATGACTCGGTCAACCGGCGTTATCTACATTACCTCGTATTCCTCGCGCATTTAATCATACAACAACCAAGCTACTAAATAGGATTAGACCACTTGCATTATGCAGATAAATAATAGCGCTTTCTATAACTACAATTAGTTATGTTATACATACCTTTGTTCGTATGGAATTAGCTATATAAAGGGACCTTGGTCCGCCCTTAGATAGGCCTTTACTAAGCAATTCAACAACACCTTTCTCTCTTATTTCTGCAATAATCTTAACACTCTTTGCACTACCGTAATCCTCTGCCTTTAAGCTTCCCTTTAGGCTCTTATTTATTAGGGGCGTAATAGCCTATTGCATACCGATAGTCCGGGTGTTACGGTATTAGGTTATATAATATATTATCCTACGTAACCTCTATATTTTATATATAGACCTTTAGACCCTGTCTATAGCTATATCCCTTCGTGGATTAATAATAATTATATACCCCCTTTAAGCTTATTTCTTTATAGTTTAATCTACTATTTTATCCTATTGCCTTTAATTAATAATCTCGCTATCTTACCCTTTTTGTTTCTAATCTCCCTTCTTTACGACGCGAGCCCGCCTCCTAGACCCTTTCGACTAAGTTTTCCTCGATTATTAGAAGTTTCCTAATATAAATACGCCGTCTTAATGCGAATTATATAGATTTCCCTCCTTACCCTTCCTTTACCTTATTTTATTGCCTTATTTAATCTACGATAACCGACTATATAGAGACCGATCCCCTATCTATTACCCCGGCCGTTACCCCGCCGGCTCCCGCCGACCTAAAGCCTTAGACTAACTACGTTTCCTACTATCCCTATCTTACCGCCCTTCTTTAGGCCTAACGGCCTATATTCGGTACGTTCGCCTATATTTAGGCTAACGCTACTTACGACTTCCGCGCCTTTTAGATCGGGGCCTTAACTTACCTTAATAATGCTTACGTTAAGTTAGATATAGGAGTGCTCGTCGCCTAAGAGCATATAGCCGTCGCTTAAAAGCACGCTGCCGACCTTTAGCGCTAGCTTAACTACGCTATATCCTCTCTCCTCCCTTTAACCGAACGTAACGCGGCCTAAGACTAAGCCTTTGCCCTTACCCCCGCCTTTACCTTTACCTATTCCCGTATAGCCGACCCTAAGAGGTTCGCCGGCGACTTTAGCACTTAAAAGCAATATTAGGGAGCTTTCTAGACCTAGCGTAACGGCCTTACTATTAAGCTCCGTTAAGACGCCGCTTTATACCCTACAGAGTAAGACCGTATTCTTTACGCAGCTAGCCGGCTTACCGGCCGGGCCGCCTTTATTATCGCTAGCATTCCTTAGGACGTCCTTAATAATAGGTCTTTCGCTAATTAGTAGTATACTATTATAAAAGCCTTTACCGACGACCTTAGCTTAGTTTTTAATGCTAATTTTACTTATGCTTAGTCGGAGGCTGACTTTACTACCCTATCGATAAAGAATATCTCTTAGCTAGACTTTTATTCGAAGTTTACCTAACTTTAAGCTGACTTATCGTTTAACGTTACTACTTATATCGCCTACCTTTACTTAAAGGTCTTTATTAAACTTACTAACGCCGCCGCTTTATAGGTCTAATGCCCGGCCTATAACGACTTTACGGCCTAAGCTAAGATATATTCTACGCTTTAGGATAATAAGCAGCGTATTAAGGCCCGTTCTTAACTCTAGCCGCCTTATAACCCCGCTCGCTTTAGCCCTACCTCGCCCGCCTTACCTACGTCTTCTATTAGTAACCTAATGCAGCTTAATATATTCTAGGCCTAGCTTACTAACGCCGAGAAGCAACGGCGGTTTAAGAACCGTCTTTGCCTCTATTGCGCTTAGCCGGCTACCGCTACCTATACCGCCCGGACCTACCTTAATAAGGGTATCGGCGCTAACCTTAGCGCTGGTCCTAGCGCTAGTTCCGGCTTTAGCCGCGGCCGTAGCCGTAGTAGCGGTACGTTTGCCCCGCGCCTCCTTAAACCCCCTCCCCCCCGCTACTAGGTTCGCGCTATTAAGCAAGGCTTTCTTAAGGGCGAAGTAAATAACCTCCCCGCCTCTTCCCTATCTTTAGGGAATACATAGCTCCCTCGCTTTATCGCGCGATAGAGCTCTTAATATCCGAGTTTATAGCTTAGTTCGATACTAAGGAGGATTATTGCCTCCCCGCGGGAATATAACCGCGTGCCTTACTTATGCCTTTATCCCTTATATCCGCCGATATCGTTATAAGTGCTTTACTTAACTCTAGCTATTTTAAGTTCGCCTTTATATATACTTAGACCGCGTACTGCCTTGCCCTTTCTATCCGCTAGCTCTAATTCCCTCGCCGGCTCTCCCTCGCCGATAGTAGCGACTACGAGTCCGGCTTTATTACCTATTGCGCTTTTTCCGTCTCCCGGATTAGCGCCTATACTAAGTCTATCTACTTCTTTCTTATAAAGCTTAGCTATAAGGTTATTCTCGGCCTTCCTTAGCTATGTCGCTACGACCTTATCGTTAGCTAGTATAGTAACTTACTCTCCTTTTAGTCTTTATTCTACCTCGCCTTTTGCCTTTCGGACTATTAGCTTTATCTTACCTTCGGCCTTTCGGCCGCCTTTGCCTATTATGCCCGCCTTACGGTTCCTATCTTAAGGGGAATATAATTAATAAATATAATTCGTTTCCCTTTTGCCCCCTTTTTTAAAGACTCTAACGATAAGGGCGAACCTCCCGCCGCGTCTTTGCCTATAGTTCCTACTTCCAGGGGAATATAATTAATAAATATAATTCGTTTTCCCTTTGCCTTTTTTATTAAGGACTCTAACGATAAAGGTAAGCCCCTTACCGCCGCCCTTACTTATTCTCTGGCCTTTATCCCGCCGGCCTTTATTTATTCCGTCTATTTTAATAACGTTATTAAGTTTATTCCCCCCTTTCTTAATCCTTCTATCTTTGCGTTTTTTAAGGACGTTCCCGACGTAGGTAAACCCGCCTATCCGGACTCCTCCCGCTAGGTTAATAATACCGGCTCTAATTCCGGTTATAACTCTAATAGCCCGGCTACTTTTTACCCTCGCCGCTATATTAGACCTCCTCGCCCTTATCCCGTCTACAAGACCGCTAGCTGCCGCCGTCCGGCATTACGGCCGAGTCGTAAGACTATCGGACCTTAGCCCTTTTGCTTTTCCTCCTCTAACGACTTAGCGTTTAATATCCGGATGCTCGACGTTAACGCTATAATTATATTCTACTAGTAGCCTAAAGTCTAGACTTCTTAGACCTCGATTAAAGACCTTATTGCCGAACCTTTGCTTACTAAGCCTCCGCTACCTATTGACTAAGATATCCTTAAGGACTTTTATTAAGCCGTTTTAACCGGGTATATAAACGCCGATAATGCTAAAGCCTACCTTAACCCCCGACTTTACGACTTCGTGGATAACTCCTTTAATAAGATCTGCCTTAATAAGATCTGCCTTAATAAGATCTGCCTTAATAAGATCTCCCTTAATAATATCGCTAAGTTCTTTAAGAAGCAAGAGAAAGTCCTTTATACGCTCGACGAGCTTTAGGCTAAGGTCTTTAAGGAGCTCTACTATATAATCTATATATAGCTTTAAAGCGAGGCCGATAAACTCGCCCTTTACCGTGCTATTAATACTTAGATTAACCTTAAGGAAGAGATATACCCTCCTTATACCCTCCCGCGCCGATCGTCCGTACGTACGTTAATCTAAGGTCGCTGCCCCCCTTCGTCCTAGCGCTACTACCGCCCCGGATACTATTAAGGAGTCCGACCTATTTATAAATATAATTTATAAATAATTCCGACTGCCTTTACTTTTACGCCTTTAATGACTCTAAGCCGATCGACGACCTTATCGACCGGGCTTATTCCTCCTCCCCGCTTATTTCGGCTATTTGCGTAGCTCTTTAGTCCCTTTAGCCCCGCTAGCCTTACCCACTTTAAGCCCCCCTCCGTTCGATCCCTAAGACCGCTCTCTCTAAGGTCTAGGGCCGGTTCTATTTCTAAGGCCGGCTCTTCGTTCCGTTTAATAACGCCTTAATCCTTTAGATCCTCGTCCGCACTTATACCTCTCTCTTCGCCGGCTACCCGGGGCGTATAAAAACCGCTGGCCTCTACCGCCGGTCCTATATTTAGCCCAGTATATATAAGTCTATTTCTAGCTTCGTGCGGAATTATTATACGTGCTTACGCGCTAAGTCCCCTCGTTCCTCCCCTTAAGGCTTACTTTAGCCCTTAAGTATTCCCTTCGCCCTATAGACCGATATCTCTATCGACTTTATTACCGACCTCCCTATATACCGCCGTAATAGCGTTAAGTTCTCTAATATTTTTATTATCGTCGACCGCCTTACGAAGATACGCTACTACGTTTTAATACCCTTAATAACCGTTAAAGACGTTATTAACGCATTTATTTCCCGCGTTTAGTCCCTCTACGGCGCCTTAGCCTTTATAGTTGGTAACCGTAGCATTTAGTTTATCTTAGCTTTTTAGCAATAGCTTATTCGTTGCCTTAGTTACCGCCTTTACCTTAGCTCCGCCTACTACCCTTAGACCGACGGTTAGATTAAGATCGCGTACGCTTAAATAAAGGTTTATCTTCGTTATTATACTACCTACTTTTAGGACGATTAAGTCGACCTCCTTCCCTTCGCTAAGTTTACTACTAATAATTAGGTCCTTAAATCTCCCGGCCTTTTTTTTTCTTCGCTAATTATAGCTTTTATCTAAAGCTTAGCACTAAGCTCTTTAGTCCCCCCCCGCCCGGTATAACCCCCTAGCAGCGGGAGGAATACCTCTATAGTAACGCGCTCGTTTTCCGCCTTAAGCGTATCTCTAACTTCCTCCGCGATATAATCGAGGATGCCTAAGCCGCTTAAGCTCGCTACGCGGACGCCCGGCGGACCCTTGCCTTAGCGTATTAGCTAGGCGATATAGTATTCTTTAGCACCCGCTAAATCTAGACCCTCCGCCTTATAAAAAGGTCGACTATAAGCGGGAGGGCCTATATAAGGTCCTTAAGGTATATAAGACGGCGTATCTTCTTCGCCTCCTTAAGGGCAGCCGCCTTTACCCTATATTTTATTACTCCCTTTTTTACTAAGACCTAAGAGCCTCCTTTGCCCGGCTAGTCGGAGCTTAACTACCGGCCCGCTAATAACGGCGATTTCCTTTCCCCCGGCGATAACGACGATAGCAGTAACGTATATCTTAAGTAAGAGTTTTCTTCTATTCTTACGTAATGCTAGTTTGCCTCCGGGAAGATTAAGTATCGCGTTTAATAGCGCTATAGACCCTTACGTAGGAGGACTCCTCCTGCCTAAACGGCTGCTAGGACGACCTTAAGGCCTTTTACGCCCTTAACCCGACTGAACCTAAGCCGGCCTTTTATATAGCCTTCCTTACGTCTTTACCTTCGCCTAAATGATAATAAATATAATTTACGTAACGACGGCGCGCGTTAGTTTCTTAGTGTTTTCTTCCTATTTCCCTCTCGTTCTATATTAGGCCTACTTTTAGGACCGTAGATATATATTTTCTCGGTTTTATTAGCCTATTGCCCCTTTTAAGCGTTTAAGTCGAACGCTAATTTACAGGGGATATACTATTACGGCGTTAGGTTATATTATATATTATCCTACGTAACCTCTATATCGTATATATAGACCTTTAGACCTAGTCTATAGCTATGTCCCTTCGTGGATTAATAATACTTACATACCCCCCCTAAACTCGTTTCCCTACCCCGGTGTTAGGCTGACAGCCCCCGTAGAGGCCTCTAAGGGTGCAGGTGGCAAGGCGGTTAAGTAGGGCAGAAAAAAGCCCACTAGATACGTGTTTTTCTTAGGGCGCGGCAGAGCTTTTCGGCATCCACGATCACTTCCTTTTTTAGGCCCTCTTTAAGCCTTGTTTTCTATGCAACGTCGCACTACATCGTGACGTTCTAGTTTTCCCGGGCTTAGGTTAATACCCCGTTTAGCCCCTAACGTCGCCGAACGTTAATAGAATCTATAGCTATATATACCTACCGAATAACTACTTACTTTTATTCTAGTTCTAAGAGTAGCTCTATAGAAGGTAGGGCTTCGTATATAAATTCTAGCTTCCTTAATAAAGCGTCGGTAGTATTATTATATTAGGTTATATTATATACTATCCTATATAACCTCTATATTATATATTTATACCTTTAGACTTAGTCTATAGCTATATACCTGCGTAGATTAATAACTATTATATATCCCCTATAAGCTCGTCTCCTTATAGTTTAATCTTATAGGAATAAGGGATAAGGGATACGTAGGGATACGCAAGGTGCTATTGCGGACACGTGATCTACGTAATTACGTGCACGCAACGAGGCTATATCTCCGCGATGCCTTCCCCTCTCTAGCTAGAAAGACAGACATAATACACCCCCTTTAGTTAACCCTATATAGTAGAGCCTAACTAACACTGATTAGTGCTTAACTTAGTCAATTACAGACAGCTAAGTAGAAGAGACAGATACGCAACCTTCGAACGTATAAAAGATCGGCATCCTAGCGATACTATTCTTATATTTAGAGAGGGTTATCTCGTGCTAAGAATAAGGACATCTCCGCTTGCCTCCCCTACGAAGATTCCTTCCTAGCTTCTAATTAACCCCGTCGACGCTATCCTCGATAAAAGCACGACACTAATCTCGAAGTGCGTTAGCAACGCCGATACGACAACATCGTAAAGACCATCGCGATCCCTATAACCTAGTCATTACGATGACTTCCTAAAGCCCGACTCCTATAACCGCTACCGCTGCCGCAGCCGCCCTTACGGCAGACGAAAACGCTGTCTAGCTTAATCAATTGCTAGGGCATACCCCTATTGCAAAGGCAGCGTGGAAGCATATCGACGTTAGTCTCTAGGAGAATAAGATCGCTATAGACGAGCGAAACCCTATCGCTATAACGACGTATATAGCGTATTTTATATTAGCCTGCGAATTTAGTTATTACGAGTATAGATTAAGCATCCTAGGCTTCTTCTAAATGCATTTCGAGAGCTAGTCGGAAGAGACGTAGAAAACCGTGTATAAGGACTATAAAAAGACGTTAAGGAACCTCCTTAGGCGCTACGGCATCTACCTTAAGAAGAACGACTCGACCGTACGGTAATTCCTCTCGATATAGCTATTCGAGGCCTACTAATTTCCACCGAATTTCTGCCGAATGTTCTCCGGTATCTTCCCGCTACGCAAAACTCAACAAAATACAAAAACACTTATAAACACTAATACTACTAACAAAAAACATTATAGCTAGCTTTAAGGATTACTTTTTCTCTAAGCTTAAGGGAAGCGTAAACTACTCGTCCTAGTCCCTTAGGATAGAGTCTATGTTTATTAGGGAGAAGCTTGCTTAAGCTATTCTCGATTAAGGATGGAATAAGTCCTCTAAACACCTCGCCCTTATAAGGCTAATGATTAATAATGGGCCTCTATCCTAGATAAAACACTAGGCTTTTGCTAAAGCCGCTTAGGAGGCCTTTAAAACCCTCTATAACCCTATGAATTTCACGTCTAATTTCCTACTAATAAAGGAATTGTTTAATACTAAGATAGAAGGGTACTCTTCTATTAAAGATTACCTTAATAAGATGAAAGAGCTCTTTAATAAGCTTAACACTTAGGATATCCTTATCCCCGAGATTGTTATAATCACCTAGATTTCAGAATCCCTAAATAGCTCGTTTTCGAGCTATATAACTAATATAACGCAGACCCTACGGGTCGATGCCTTAGCCTATACGCTTAAGTTCCTATCCTCCTCTTTAATCGATGAATTTAAAAGGACTAAGGCCCTTAATAGCGGTAAGCAGTTATTCTATTCGAATAACAATAAAAACAATAAAATACCGGTTTACTCTTACTATAAAAAGCGAGGCTATATAGAACGAAACTGCTTTTAGAAACCAGAAAATGGAGATAAGGCTAGAGCTGCTAGCTTTATACTAAGAAACAATACGCCCTCTTCGAATTCGAATTCGAAGAAATACTAGCTAAAAGAGCTAAGGGACTATACTAATAGAAATCATAGGAGGCCGACCCCTATTCTACACTCTCGGGAGAGTTCTTAGTCCCCTCGCCCTACTGCTCGCATCTCTCAACCTCGGAAGAGAAAGACGCCGTCTCGAAAGACGCCTTCTCGAGATACCTCTTCCGAAGCCTCTCGAAAGGTTATATTTGTAACGGATTTAGGCTCGGGTATTATAAGTTTTTTCTATCCCTTTATACACTCTTTATATCCTTTATACTCTTTATACCCTTTATACTCTTTTTATACCCTTTGTTATTACTCTATAAACCGTTACCGTATAAAGATACCCTTCTCTATACCCCTATAAAGGCAAGATCTAAGTCTAATAGAAAACAAATAATATAACCTATAAGCCAGTTCTTTCTACAATCCCGAGAGTTATTTTAAGGGTTAATAAGTCTATTATACGGATAGGAAATTTTTATAATTTTGTGTTTTACACTAGGGTTACGAGGTATATAGTTTCTAATAAATCCCTCCTCTCTAATTATAAAGATATCTATACAACTATGACCTAGGGAAAAGCCTCTTCGATTGTTATACGAGGGGCTAGGGATCTTGTTTTTAAGTTCCCTAATAGTATATAACAATACATATTAAAAGACTGCCTATATATACCCGAAATCGGCATAAATATAATAACCTAGTCTGCTATAAAAAACACATATGCTCTTATAGGCCTGGACTCTATATCTCTTCTCGATAAAAATCTTAAACAACTAATATTAGGCTTTATTAAAAACGGCCTATACTATATCCCTTTAGAAACAAAGAAAACTCGCTTTCTTATTAAAAATAAGATATATAACATCCGGCATAGTCCGAAAGAAACGGTTGAAAATACTATACAAAATCCCTTACTAGATAAACAAGATAAAGATATTAAAAATAAATCTATACAAAATAAAAAGAAGGTAGATTTACTACTTTAGCATAAGCGCTTAGGTTACCTTAGCTATAAATCCCTATACCGATACCTCCGTAGACTATACCTAGACATATCCGTAGACTAAAAAGATATTATACCTATAAAACAATGCGAAGCTTATAAATAAGCTTAACATACCGATAAAAAAAAGAAGACTCCCTCGAAACGACGATATCTCTTTCTCGATAAAATAAATGTTGATATTTAGGGCCTTATAAAGGTCCTTAAATACGATAAATTCAGATACTTTATATCCTTTCTTAATACTTATTCTAGGTATCTAAGAATATACCTTATAAAAGATAAAGCCGAAAGCCTACTAAAGTTTCCAGAGTTTAAATTAGAACTTAAAAACAATAAAGATAATATTAAAATAAAAGATGTCTCCTTAGACAATACAAAAGAATTTCTATGTAATATTAAACCATATGCCTTAAAAAAAGGGTATAATATATAACTTAAGTCCGCCGTATACACTATACTTAAACGGTAGAATAAAACGTATAAATAGAACGATACTTAATAAAGTTAGGTCTATGCTTTATACGGCTAAACTACCTAAATATCTTTAGAGAGAAGCTGTTTTAGCAGCTATATATATATATAATAGATCCTCCTATACTGCTTTAGGATATATATGTTCTTTAGAAAAAGAAGAGTAATATAGCCCTTTCTATAGAAGATATAGAGAAAATCCGTGTTTTCGGAAGTATTATATACTGTAAAAATAAAACCCTAAGTGATAAACTCGATGTACGAGCTTATAAAGGAATTATAATAGGCTATAAAGATATAGCCTATAAAACATACGACTATAGTAGAAAGAAGGTCGTTATCTTAAAGGATATAACTATATGAGAAAATAACTTCTTAAAAGACAATAAAACTTTAACTTTAATACTATACCTTCGCTAAATAAAATACTAGAGAGGCACCTACGGTCCTCTATAGATATAACTCCTAAACATTCTAATAATATACCCTAAAATAATCTAAATTATATAACCGATAATATACCCTTAGATTATAATCCTAACAATATTGATAATATATTAGATAATATACCTATGCGCTAGGATAATAATAATAAGGATTAAAGACTTTAGGTTAAAATACCTAAGAAGCCCGCTGAATTCTATAACGAATATAAAAAATACCCAATACATGTTTTATTAAATAATGGTAATATAACCCTTCTATATGCTTTAGAAGGTAGTAATCCTATAGAACTAAAAACCTATAAGCAAGCTATAAACAGTAACGAAGCTATACACTAGGATAAAGGCATAGTTGCTAAAATACAATAGCTTATAGATAACGATACTTAGGAAATAACCGAGCTACCTAAAGACCGGGAAGCCCTCGGAAGCCGATAGGTCTATAGAGTTAAAAAGGATAACGAAAATAATATAAAGAAATCCAAGGCCCGACTTATAGCTTTAGGCTATAAGCAGATATATAGTCTAGATTATATAGAAACCTTTTCTACTACAGTAAGACCTAAGTCTATAAGGCTCTTATTAGTATAGGCTGTTTCGAATAACTAAAAGATTATATAGTTTAATGTATATAAAGCATCCTCTATGCTATATGCCGGGGCTAATGTAATTAGCTATAGATAAGATAAGCAGGCAGCTATTCCTAGCTCCTAGGGCTGACGCTTATCTAATAGAATCATCCTTCTTTACACACACATTCTTAGTGCCTAGTGCATTAAATTGGTAGTAATTCTACACCTTCTGCCTTTAAAGCTACTATTAGGAACGCCCTTCCTATCTCTAGAGCTTCGCTCTACTACGACACGTTCGCTAAGAGCTTCTTAAAGCTCTCGCTATTCGTTAGAAGCCGTCTTAAGGCTCCCGACACCTATAGTATAACTAGCTTATAGAACCTCAGCTAGCACGCCTATATAACCTCTAATATAAGCCTTACGATCCGACGAGGCTCGCCTTTCTAGGCATTATTAGAACTAAGGTCTACTGCCTAGTTCTCTATTTTAAGTCCTTGCGCAATTAGCCGTAAGGAAAAATTGTCTCTCTGTATTTTCGATTTCCTACGCGTACCCGTTCTTACGCTAAAATTAAAACACCCTATACCTCCTACTATAGACTTTTCTCTTCTCCTATAACTCTTCCTTCGCAATCCCTCCTCTTCTCCTTTATCCCTCGTTTTATTTAAGCTATTATTACTATAGCTAAGGACGAAGAAGCCCGTTAAACTACGGCGTCCGTATCTCGTTTAGACGACGACCTCTATCCTTACTGGCCGATTTATACCTAGCCGTATGCCCCGCCGGAAAGTGTCTATAGCGCCGCCCCCTCTAGGGAATCTAAGAGTAATTATAAAGATCCTCCTCCTACCCGTCGTCGCCCTCGCTTATCCTTAGAAACTAAGGTACTACGCAAGCAGTCTGCCTTATTAGCTATAGAGGATAAGGACTATAACAATCTATTAAAATAGGCCGTTCGCTACTCTAAGTTAATTAAGATACTGCCTATAGAAGGGGTTATTAAGACCTTTACTAATATAGACGTAATGTATATAAAGTAAGCCTGTATTCTATTAGGCTCTTTAGCCTTTAAGTTAGAGACTATCTTTAATATCTTAGATCTTCCGCCCGTAAAGGAAAAGCATTTATAGCACGCCGACACTTAGCGAAAGAGAATTCGCGTATATCTTCGTTTTATAGGCGATCTTCTAGATAAAGAGACTCCTCTCTACGCTACGATAACTCTAGTGTATCGGCTAGTTCGAGCCGTGCCTTTTAACCCGTAAATAATCGACGGAGACCTTTCTAACGGTTAATAATCGGAGGAATAGCCTCCTCCTCGTCCGTAAGGAATATTCTTGCTTATCTAAGCAATACCCTATTAGGCAGTAGCATCGCCCTAAGGAGCAACCCTAGGTTCTATATTATTCTCTTTAGTCTAAGTTATCTAAGTATTTATAGGCCTTCTACTCTCGTCGATAGAAGGACTTAGATAATAATAACGATAATTTATCTAGATCCGATAATAGCTTTATCCGCCGTCCCTTAAAGTCCTATCCGAATCCGCGTAGGCACCGCGAGGCGAGCTATACCTCTTTCTCGGCCTATAACGACGAGGCCGTTACTAAACGCCTTAAATAGGATAATATTAGTACTTTTAACCCGGATAAGCATAATCCGAAGAACCTAGGCATTATCGCTCTTAGCGATAGAAAGAATATCTATATAGACGTATACCTCTTTGCAGAGCG
Source organism: Ophiocordyceps sinensis (assembly GCA_012934285.1). Classification (NCBI taxonomy): domain Eukaryota; kingdom Fungi; phylum Ascomycota; class Sordariomycetes; order Hypocreales; family Ophiocordycipitaceae; genus Ophiocordyceps; species Ophiocordyceps sinensis. Next base: position 11,855,715 of record JAAVMX010000004.1, read on the forward strand.
TCTAAGGATCTACTAAGACGAAGATCTATTCGCTCTTTACTTATATTACCTCTCCTTCTTAGTAGGGGGAGCTCTTATATAGTATATAAGTAAGCTTATAGCGGAATAACGCGATATCCTTAGTTCCTCCCCTCTTAGAACCTTTTATAAGTTCTTAACTAAGCGTTTTAAGCGTCCTAACGCCGATGTCTTAAAGGAACTTTATAGGGAAAGGTATACGATATCTATATAGTCCTTTAGCTCTATTACTCTCGCGTAGTAGATCTAGAGAAAGGTTTCGCTCGCCCGCTAACTTAAGATAGGCAAAGATGCCTAAATCATTAAGGTATCTATCCTCTTATTGCCGTCTAAATCTCCTCGCTTCTTCCTATTCCTACGAAGAAGACCCCGATCGATAAATATATTCGCATTATTAAGAAACGGAAGCCTCTTATTATAGCCTCCCTTAAGCTATATATCTTTAGAGACCGGGACTATTCTCGCCGCGGTAGTTTTTCCCGTCGGGATAATAACTATCGCTAGGATAACCGTCCCTATAATAATAGCTACCGTTAGGGTAACCGTAATTATAGCCGTTATAATAATCGTCGCGATAACTATCGTTAAGGTAACTAAGGCAATAACTACAGATAGACTAACCGCTAGGATTAAGACTAAGGCTATAATCGCAACTATAGCCCTAAGGGTCGAAGCTCTAGCAATAGCCGTAACTAGTTAAGCTTAGGCCTACCACGCTGCGATAAGGGTTACCCTCGCCGAAACGACCGACGAGATAACCGAACGGAATACCGCCGAGGTAAATATAAAGGTAACGATAATAAAAAGAAAGTACGTTTTAAGTCGAAGTATTAAAGCGATAAAAAGACTGCTCCTAGCGGCGACGAAGTTAGTAATAAGCTATACTTAAACGACTCTTAGGACGACGCGTTCTCTTACGCCTCTTCGGAAGCTAACTTTATAGGCTATATAAACTCTCGCCACCTTACTAAAAGGACCGGCAAGTTTAAATATAGCACTTACGACTATACTTTCGCCCTCGCCTCTATGCTTAAGAAGTATATATACGCTAACTGCTATATATTTAAGCAGTAGCTCTATAGTAAAGAGCGCGCGCTTAAGCCTTTAACCTATAAGGCTTATAAGGCCTTTTTTCTTTCTCGTAACGCACTTTTCTCTTATCTCCGTCCCGGGTGTAAGAAGACCCCTTTTACTCTTAAGATTCCCGTAGGGAATATCGTCGACTCTATTCCTACTAAGCCTAATTCCCCCGCCGTATTAGAGCCTATTCTTCCCGCACCTATTATTAAGGAGCCTATTTTTTACGTAGCGCTTACTATAGTACCTTAACTAACTAAATTAAGTCTTAGAAGCTAAAGCCGAGGAGCCCTAGTAGGATTAGGATTCCCCGCCGTACTTATACTCTTATATAAGGATTAAGGTCTCTACCTAACCCGGTAGGCAGGAAGTCTAAGTTTGCCCTAACTCTAGCTATAGCAAGCCTATAATTAATCGCGACCTACTTTAGACTCTTAACTATACCGTCGAGAAGAAGCCTCCCGTTACTATTAACAGAGTTAACGGTCGTTCCTTTTGCGAGGACTAGGCTACGTTCTCCTTCTACGCGCGCGGTACTATAGCTAGTCCGGCCGCCTAAGCAGCTATAGCTACATTTACTTACTCCGCCTAGGTCTTTAAAGTAGAGGCTAGCGCACTCCTCGACAATGCCTTCCTTAAGCTATACCGAGGATCCCTTAATTATTATAAAAAGGTCGTTTGTATTAAAGTACTCGACGGGTTTAAAATCCTATTCGATATCTATAAATAGTCCTACGAAGTTATTCGCCGTGTTAAGGCCGTCCGAAAGACTATTATGCCGCCCGGCACTACCCTTATAGTCCCTATATCTTAGAAAGAACTTCCTAAGGACCGCGCCTATACTTTTTTCGCCTCTTACGCTAATGCTATTTATAGCATCGTTAATGCTAAATCTCTTCTTGCTATCTTTATCACTAATAGCACGAACGTTAACCTCGTTATTAAGCGCAAGCAGAAGCTTAGCTAGATATAGGAGTGTTAGGAGTCTAGGTATTTTACCGCCCCGTCCTAGAAATCAGCTTAAAAGGCTCTAACGCTAGCTACTGCAATTTCGCCCGCTTAAGGAGCCGTAGCTATAACGCCCTCCGTAGGAAGCGCTATTGCTACTTCTGCTTCTGCTAGTCTATCGGTTAACGTTGTAAGCACCTTCCCGCTTACTTAGGGGGTCCTCGAGTGCCTATAGCCTCCTGCCCCGCCTCGACCTATAGAAGCTTTAGTTCTAAGCACTTCTTAAACGCCTTCGCTATCCGACTCTATCTACGCCTACGTTATAGCTTCCTCTATAGGACCTAGCAAGTGGTCTAAGGTTTGCTAGAACCTTATAGCAGCTACGTCTAATATAACGGCAGCCGCCGTAGCTATTGAGATAGACGCTGCGGATAGAATCGAGGATCCCTTCTTTAGCCGTATTCCGTACTAAACGTACGTTTAGCGCCCGCTAGAGCTTTAAGAGAAATACACTAAAGAAGGTATTTATATTTTCGACTATAGTCCCTCTTTCGTATAGCGGATTGGAAGGCTTTTTAGAAAGTACTCTTAGCTCTAGCGAGATATAGGCACCGCCGTCGTAGAACCCGGAAAGGAATTAACAGTTCCCTTAATCGATAATTAGCACGAAAAACGAGTCGCTTAAAGGCCTTACCTATAAGGGCTTCGCGATAGGAAGGTTATCGACGATATATTTAACCTACTTTATAAGCAGGGTCGCCTAAAGTAGGCCGATAAGCCTACGCTATTTATAGCGCCGGTCTTCGTAGTTTAGCGTATAGCCCGAGGCGAGACTAAAGGCTAAGTCGTTATTAACCTACGTGCCGTTAATAGTATTACTATTCCGGATTCCTACCCTCTACTAGTATAAAGCTCTATTATTACTAAACTCTTAGGCGCTTATTTTATTACTGCTATCGACGCTTCCGCCTTCTTCTATTAGTTTTAAGTTAAACTTAAGCATTAAGGCAGGTTTACTATTATAAGTCATCGAGGTCTAGAGCGCTTAATAGTTACACCTATCGGCTTTCGCAATAGCCTAGCGTACGTATAACGCTATATAGACCGAGTTCTCTATCCGCACTAGGGCTATAGCCGCGCGTTTATTAATAATATTATTATTTACTCCGCTATAGAAGAGGAACACTTTTAACATCTTAAGGCTATCTTTAAGCTCTTCGCATCGCTTAACTTATCTATAAGCCTTACTAAAAGCTAGATCGGCTACCTTTCTATAGAGCTACTCGGATTTCGTATCGACGCGTTTAGGATAAGTACTATAAAGCATAGGCTCGCTGCCTTCGCAAAGCTTCTATTCCCTAATAACCTCGCCGCTCTTAAACACTATATCGGCGCTATAGGGTATATTCGCAATCTTATTCTATACTACGGCGCCTCTATTAACCCTCTATAGTATCGTAAGACTAGTCTTTTAGCCTAAGGTCGCTTAATTAGGAAGGTTAAGAACGGGAACCTTAATAAGCGGAAGTCCTATATGCGAGTTATATCGTTCTAGCCTACCCTAGCTAAGCTTTCCTCCTTCGCCTCTCTTTAAAAGGAAATTACTTCTAAACGCATAATTCACTATATAGACCTATAGAAAAGGCTATTCTATTAGATTAACGCCTTTTTACAGCGAGGCTTCCCCGCCGTCTTTTTTTACCTCCGCGACGGCACTATTTAGCAGCTAGGGCAGCCTATTCCGGTTAAAGCTATTATACCTATCTGCTTCCTCTCCCGCATCCTAACGAAAGCCGAGCAGTCCTATAGTCCTTTAGAGCTAGAGGTCGCCTATCTTATATAGGCTGCGAAGAAGATACGCACTACGGTATAGTCGTTAACCCTCCCGCTCGTAGTTTTAACTAATTACTCCGCGATTAAGTAGATCGTCGCTAAAAAGACCCTCGATACTTTTAAGCCAACCGTCGCTTAGTTATAGCCTTAATTTACCTCTCGGAGTACGATATCGAGGTTTACTACCTCTTTAGCAAGAAGAACTTTATTCCCAACGCCCTTAGTTGTTTGCTAGCCGAGGAGTCCGATTAGCTGCTTAACTATCGCCGCCCCGACTTTACTATACTTAACGATATGCTTATAGCCTCTAGCTCTTAAAAAACGCGAGGAATTCGCCGTCGCCTACGATAATAACCCTTACTATAAGCGAATACTTTAGATAATCGTAGATAGCGAGGACGCTATTAAGAGTCTTTCCTCGCCCTTAGAAGGAGCTATAGTCGCTAACTCTATAGCACGAACAAAAGCATAGCTTAAGCGCTATAGCATACCGTTCTTTATAGTCGATAAGCTTTTATACTATAAAGGCCTTAACGGCTTGACCCGGCTGTATATCCCTAACGCCTTCGTCCTATCTATAATCTTAGCAGCTTATAACGATAAAAACTACTTCGGCGTCGTCTGTATAATTAAGGACTTAGAGATATACTTAATTCGCAGAGGCACCTATTAGGTAAAGAAGCATATCGCGGCCTATAAAGCCTATTGCCTTAGCTAAATAGACCGTCAGACTCTTACCGGCAGCTATAAGCCTATTCGCCCTACGCTACTTTTAATATAGAGTATCGCGATAGACTTTATAACCGATATACCGCCCTTACCTTCAGTAAGCTCCCTATAGTAGATCCTAGGCTTTAATATCTTTAAATAACTTCTTATAGTTACTTACCTAACTAGAAAGAGATGCTTGCTAATCCTAGGCAACGCTAAATACGGCATAAAGGACTAGGCTTAAAGCCTAGCCCGTTAGTTGCTTCTTTCGGATTAAGGCATACTAAGAACTATTATTAGCGACCGAGATCGTAAATTTACATCCGACTTTTAGAAAGGCCTCTAGAGCGTATTCGGCACTAAAATTGCAATAACTACCGCTTACTACCTATAGGCTAACGGACTTACTAAACGGCGCAACTAGACCGTAGAGACCGCTCTACGAATATCCTATATCGAGGATCTAAGCCTAGATTGAAAGATAATAATCCCCGCCCTCTAGTAGAATCTAAACACGGCATTTAACGCTAATATAAAGATCTCCGCTTATAAGTCTATCTTCGGCTTTAATATACGTAGACCGTTAGAAGCTGCCGATAATATCTTAGGCACCGCTATAGACGAACTGCCCTACTTACGAGAAGTTATCCGTAGATAAGCGAGCCTAGCTATAGACCTAGCGGCAATAAAGGCTAAGCAGCGGTATAACGCGAAACACCGGCCGGTTCTTCTTAAAGCCGGCGATAAGGTTTACCTAAAGCTTTATACGGGCTATTATAAGCCTAGCTAGCCGCTTAAGAAATAGTCGCGGTAGCGAGAGGGTCCCTTCGTGATTAAGCGTATAGTTAACGACCTCGCAGTAAAGCTTAACCTTTTAAGCTAAGTCCGAATCTACCCCGTTATCTCTATTTAGCACCTTAAGCTTGCGCATAAAGGGCATTACGTTAAATCCGAGCTAGGGCCTATCGAAGCCGCTCGCAATATCGAGCAAACGCCTAACGAAGGAGATTAGCACTACGATGTTAAGCGTCTAATAGACATCCGTATTCGTCGTATCGGTCGGTCGAAGTCACCCGTAACTAAATACCTCGTGCGTTAGAAGGGATAGGCCGCTATATATAACCAATAGGTCTAAGCCGACTAGGTCTCCGCGGAAGCTATCACGGAGTTCTAAGGTCGCCCTCTAGCACGCGCTGTATAAAGCAAGAAGGCCGCTTAGGAGAAGGAACGATTAAAGCATAAACGATTACTAGTATATATAAGCATAATTTATAAGAATAAAAGGAAGGATTTAGGCAATAGGAGTATTCCTCCTAATTGCCTAATTAGGATTATATTATAACTACTATAGGCAGTAGTGTTTTCTTTTTTAAGCCGGCATTCTAATATATATAAAGCATCCTATATGCTATATGCCGGGGCTAATATAATTAGCTATAAATAAGATAAGTAGGGGGCTTACGCCTACCTAATAGAATTATCCTTCTTTACATACATATTCTTAGTGCCTAGTGTATTGTAGTTTAATATAAAAATGCCTTCCTATATGCAGAAATAGTTATAGAAACCTATATTCTTATAACCGAAGCTTTTATTAATATAATACTAAAAGCATAGTTTAAAAAATATAAGAAAACAAAATATAGAGGCATAACTTACTTAGACTATCTTAATAAATATAAAACGAAAAAGCTCGTAGCTAAGGCTTTTAGTCCTCGGAATAGCTGCATAGAGACCTCGTGGCTTCGCGTTGCGTGGTTGTAAGGAAGCTACGTTAAGGTTATATTCTATATATTAATTGATTATCTAGAGGTTGTAGGCGCGTAGGGTTTTTAGGGAAAACCCTATGCGGTGCGCTAACTAATACGCCTATAGCGGGATCCTTCGATGCCCTTTGCTTAAATAAGCAGTCCGCTTCTTATAAGTAAGGCAATTAACGCAACCTAAATAGGAAATAACGCATTAAAAGAAGAGATATAAAACAAGCAATAAAAATAAGCAATAAAAACACACTAAGCAATAGAAACAACACACTATATTCCTAACGGCCTAGCTATAACGGCCGCTGTCGATTTCCTCGTATATAGCTGCGATAAGGGCCTGCGTTTAAGGATTATCCTCCTTATCCGCGACGGAGCCCTCGTAGTAGACCCGTGGCTAGCTAGCGTTGCTATTGCCACGATGGCTTCTACGGTCGCTTGCTGCGAAGCAGCCCTCCCCTTTCCTCGTATTAGCCCGATTAGCCCGATCCCGCTAGCGGTTGCCGAGGGTTCTCGCTATTTTATACAGCTTGCCCGTAATCTCGATGTCTTCGGGCGGCGGGGACGAGGCGAGCTCACAGCTCCTAGCCCAATGGCCTGCTTTGCCATACTTAAAGCAAGTATTGTAGGCATCGGCTGCGGAGGACTCGGACGGGGTGACGGCGCGGCTTTAGGTAGCAGAGGGGGTGACGGTGTTCTTATCAGCCGAGGGGTAGACTGTATTATAGGGCGAGAGTGACGAGACGAGCGGCGCTAAGGAGAGTAACGAGGGAGGCGCAGATAGGGATAAGGCCGATAGCTAAGCAGGGCTAGGCCTAATCATCTCGAGCTAGGCCGGCTTGCTGTCTATAGCGTTAATCCGCTAAGTCTAGTACGGCGAGGCCTCTTGCGTACGAATTAAAGCCGTAGGCGTGCCGTAGATCTCTTTAACCGGCTAGCGAGACTATTCGCCTGCTAGTAAGACTAAACGCTATATTAAAGCGGTGCCGTAGAGGGACGAGATGTCTTAACGTAGCTAAGACTAAATTCGCGGTAGGTTATTGCGGACGTGCTATATCGTAAGGTTCCGCACGGCGGGGCTCGTTTTCTTAATGTCCGGGAGGTTAAAGAACGCGTCCCGGATACGCTAGGCGAAATTAATAATAGCTTCGTCTTTAACCGGTGCGAGCTACGCAAAGAGGGCGAGCGGGGCGTTAAGAACACCGTAGTCGTAAAGCATAGTAAAAATGCCTTTAAGCAAGAGTATCTAATCCGGGCGACGAATATCAACCTAGTAAGCGATATAGCCGAAGTCTCCGGACAGCTCGTTGACTATACGAGCTAGCTATAGGACATAGGGGATCTAGGCGATCACAAATGTAGACTAAATACGCTGCAATTTCGATAGCACCGAGTGGTCTACTCGATGCAGCTTCCACTCCGTTTGCAGCACGACCTTATTCCTATTATTTATGACCGCTTCGTCGACCGAGGTCTTAGCCCGCGGCTAGATTGACTTAACGAGAGCCCGCGTAGCGTTATCGTACGAGGTGTCGTGCGGGACGTTCGGCGGGCAGTCGAAATTAAGGCGCCTACGGTAGCCTCGTTCCTAGAAGGCGTACGGGTCGCTTATTGCCTCCTCGACGTATAGGAAACGAAAAGGGCTTGCCGGCAGCTAAGGCTACTAAGCCGGTTGCTATTGCGGCTGCTATGCTAGCTGCTAAGCTCGCTGCTGCTGCTATGCCTGCTAAAATAGACCGTGCTATAGAAATTGCAGTAGATACAGTCCTTCGTAATCGGCTAAATCCCGTATGACTAGGCCGTTGGGAATATAGTGTCTTATTCGTATTGCTTAGTGTGTTTTTATTGTTTGTTTTTATTGCTTATTTTATTGCTTATTTCGCATCGCTTCTTTTAATGCGTTATTTCCTATTTAGGTTGCGTTAATTGCCTTACTTATAAGCAGCGGACTGCTTATTTAAGCAAAGGGCATCTAAGGATCCCGCTGTAGGCGCATTAGTTAGCGCACCGCATAGGGTTTTCCCTAAACACCCTACGCGCCTACAACCTCTAGATAATTAATTAACACACAGAATATAACCTTAACGTAGCTTCCTTACAACTACGCAACGCGAAGCTACGAGGTCTCTATGCAGCTATTCTAAGGACTAAAAGCCTTAAACGTATTTTTAAGGCTTTTAGTCCTCGGAATAGCTGTATAAAGACCTCGTAGCTTCGCGTTGCGTGGTTGTAAGGAAGCTACGTTAAGGTTATATTCTATGTGTTGATTGATTATCTAGAGGTTGTAGGCGCGCAGGGTTTTTAGGAAAAACCCTATGCGGTGCGCTGACTAATGCGCCCACAGCGGGATCCTTATAGCTAAACTAAGAAAAGCACTATACGGCTTAAAACAAAGTCCTTTACTCTAGTATAACCTATTAAAAAAGGTCCTTAATGAATTAGGTTTTTAATGCCTTTAGATAGACTAAGGGGTGTTTATAAACAGCATACTGAAAATAGCTATAGCCGTTTATATAGATAATCTTCTGTTTTTTAGGCCTATAGAGCGTTTAATAACCTAAGTAATAGATAAAATAAATAATACCCTACCGATTAAATCGTTAGGAGAGGTAAAAGACTTCTTAGGATTATCTATATATATAAACAGAGATATAAAGGAATTATATATATCCTAAGCAAATTATATAAAGAATAAAATAAAGGAATTTAATAAATAAGATATAGGAACCTTTAATACACTTGCTATAAAAGGCGTGAAATTAAATAAATTAGGAATAAAAACCGCGTTAAAAAAGAATATACTCTTATACTAAATGCAAATAAGCTCTCTATTATTTCTAGCTCTTTTTATAAGGCCTAATATCTTATATACTGTTATATCCTGCGCGAGATTTCCTTCTTAACTAGACTCTTCGCATTTTAAAGCTCTCGATATTATATAGAAATATCTCAATAAATTTCCTAACCTTTGCTTATACTATAACTATAATATACCGGCACCGGATTTTCACTTTACAGCTTATATAGATTCTAACTAGGCTAATGACCTTATAGACTGACGATCGGTCTTTAGATACTATTTCTTTATACGTAATAACCTAATAAGCTGGTTATATTAAAAACAAAAATCTATATCGCTATCTACTTGCGAAGTGGAGTATATAGGCCTTAGAGAGGCTAATAAAGAGGCGTTATACATATATAGTTACTTAAATAGCATAGCAAAAGAGTTGTCTATACCTATATTAAGAAAAGTTCCTTTAATATTTTCTAATAGCCAATTAGCACTTAAAATAGCAAATAACCTAGAATCCTATAAACTTCGGAAACATATAGGCCTTGCTTATAATTTCACTCGTAATAGTGTCTAGCTAGGCGAGATAGAGGTCTTTTATATAACATCTATAGACAATATTGCTAATATATTTATAAAAGAATTAAGGCATACATTATTTTCTAAATTTCGAGGTCTTTTAGGCCTTAAAAAGGATCCTATATATAAAGATAAATAGAGGTTTTTAGCTGCTCTTTCTTATGCTTTCTTCTAGCTTTCCTCTATATACCTTTAGTTTTTTCCTCTATATAGGTTTACTAAAGAGAATACTATTAAAAGTTTTTCCCTTTATAAAAGGTTTTCTAAAAAGGTATAAAACATAATAGAGTTTTAAATTTTTCTCTATATAAATAAGAATTTTTCCTATAAAATAGGTTTTTTAAAATAAAAAGAGAGTTTTTTAGTTAGTTATAACGGACATTTATAAAGCGTACTTCTTTCTTATAAAATAAGTACCCTTTTAGAGAGGCTATAAGGGAGCAAATATCTCCCGAACTAGATATCGTATAAGTATATAATAATATGCATAAGATCTACCGTTTAATATTGTATTATATACTTATATCCCGGTTGCATTAGCTAGTCGGGGTGATAAGATATAGGAGTTATAGCATAAGGTGTAGGTGCTAAGATAGATACGTCGGTACTTATATATCTCGCTTACAACTACCCTCTATTCCGCAATAATAACTCCGCGACAACGGTGCGATATATCGGCGATGTCTTATACGCGTTCTTTTCTCCGGAAATAGCGCTGTTAGACGGCACAATAAGTTAATTATTATATGCCCTAGTTCCTAAGATATTTGGCTATAAGAAGGCGCCGATGTCCCTAGCTAGACAGACTATCACTAACAATTCAATAACCGCTTTCCCTCTTAATTCTGCTCTAATCTTCACACTTCTTATATCTCCGTGATCCTCTACTATTGGTCTTTATCTTAATCTCTTAGTCCTATTAGCCGTATCTAACATACGGTAGCGAATTCCGCCGCCGCTGCCCTACTAGCGAGGATTCCTAAGTCGGCGGACGTAAAGACGCGGGCGGCGAGGGCGTTATCGTCGAGCAATATAGCTAATATATCGAAGTAGACTAATAGAGAGCTCGGCAACCCGATTATAGTAGCGAATGCCGGTATAATAAGGCCGTTGCTAACCTAGGATTAAACGCGGGTAAAAAGGCTAGCTAAGGTAATAGCGATCGCGGTATTCCCGTAGAAAAGCGTAGACGTGCTTAAGTAGATAACGGCGGCGGATATAATAACGTCGTGCGTCGGAATCTTATGCTCGACGATCTAAAGGCATAAAGGCATAGGTAGGGTAGACGTAGCGACGAGAGTAAAGCGTGCTATATCGTCGTAGCGCCGACGATAAAGCGTGCTATAGGAAACTACGAAGATATTATTAAGCAACGCGTTTCGTCGCTCGCGTAGCGTATCGTCGGGGTCGGCCGGGGAGGAATAAAAGGCGCCGGCTAGTAGGCGTATGCTAAACGTGCTGTTTAAAAAGCGGGGCTATAGGCGTAGCTAATGTCCTAAAAGCGGCGAAGGCCGTCTCGGCCGCGGTTATATACGCGGGCGTAGCCCCGGCGTGCTAAACGACGCGGAGGATAGCTTAGATTTCTATAGCTTCGGCCGGGGAGAGGTTTCCGGCTATAGCCGCGGCAAAGGCATTAGCTAACGTTAAGGCGAGCTATACTATGCCGAAGGCGTTCCCTATATAACGGGGTTGTTCTAAGTAGGCATAGAGGAGGTCTTAGAAAGAGGTAGAATAATATTATAGAGGGGGAAAGGGAAGAGAGTACGGGCGTAGCCCTCGCCGGCGCGGACTACTTAAATACACGTAATCTAGTCACGTGCACTAGATAATAACACTAGGGTCTAGACCCTTACACCCTATAGGGTTGTCCGGCACGTAGAAGATATTCTCTATAAATCCTTCGAGTATTATAGGTAAGGGGGGCTAGGCAGTATCGGTAAGAAAGCGCTCCGTCGGGTCGCGCTAAAGGTAAGTAAGCGTAGGACTATAAGAGAACGAGCTTAAGGGGGGGTATATAATTATTATTAATCCACGAAGGGACATAGCTATAGACTAGGTCTAAATGTCTATATATACGATGTAGAGGTTACGAAGGATAATATGTAATATACCCTAATACCGTAATAGTATATCCCCCTTAAACCGGCGTTTAACTTAAACGCTTAAAAGGGGCAATAGGCTAATAAAAACGAAGGAAATCTATATTAACCGGTCTTAAAAGCGGGCCTAACATAGAACGAGAGAAGAATAAGGAGAAATAAAGGGTAAAATAAAGAATCTAACGCATGCCGTCGTAACGTAAATTATATTAATAAATTATACTTATTATCACTTAGGCAAAGGTAAAGACGTAAGGAAGGCTATATAAAAGGCCGGGTTAAGCTTAGTTAGGTTAAAGGCGTAAAAAGCCTTAAGGTCGTCCTAGCAGCCGTTAAGGTAGGAGGAGTCCTCTTACGTAAGGGGGCTATAACGCTATTAAACGCGATATTTAATCTTCCCGGAGGCGTACTAGCGTTACGTAAGGATAGAAGAAAACTCCTACTTAAGGTACGCGTTATCGCCGTCGTCGTCGCTAGGGGAAAGGAGAACGCCGTTATCGGCGGGCCGGACGTTAAGCTCCGACTAGCCGGGCAAAGGGGGCTCTTAGGTCTTAGTAAGGAGGGAGTAATAAAAAATAGGGTAAAGGCGGCTGCCCTTAGGGAGGCGAAGAAGATACGCTATCTTATATACCTTAAGGACCTTATATAAGCCCTCCCGCTTATAGTCGAGCTTCTTTATAGGACGGAGAGTCTAGATCTAGCGGGTGCTAAGGAATACTATATCGCTAAGCTAGTACGCTAAGGCGGGAGTCCGCCGGGCGTTTGCGTAGCGAACCTAAGTAGCCTAAGCATCCTTAATCGCATCGCGGAGGAAGTTAGAGATACGCTAAAGGCGGGAAGCGAGCGCGTTACCGCGGAGGTATTCCTTCCGCTGCTAAAGGGTTATATTAGGCGGGGGGGGACTAAAGGGCTTAGTGCTAAGCTTTAGGTAAAAGCTATAGTTAGCGAAGAAAAGGGAAAGGCCGGTAGATTTAAAGACCTAATTATTAGTAGTAAACTTAGCGAGGGGAAGGGGGTTAACCTAATCGTCCTAAAGGTAGGTAGTATAATAACGAAGGTAAACCTCTATCTAAGCGTTCGCGATCTCGGTCTAACCGTCGGTCTAAGGGTAGTAAGCAGAGCTAAGGTAAAGGCGGTAACTAAGGCGACGATTAAGCTACTATTAGAAATCCGAAATAAATTAAGTGCTATAGTCGCTAATAATAAAGGCCGAGGTACTATAGAAGGACTAAACGTAGGAAACAAACGCGTTAATAACGTCTTTAACGGTTATTAAGGGTATTAAGACGTAGTAGTATATCTTCGTAAAGCGGTCGACGATAATAAGGATATTAGAATCTTAACGCCGTTGCGGTAGTAGATAGGGAGGTCGGTAATAAAGTCGACGGATATATCGGTCTATAGGGCGAAGGGAATACTTAAGGGCTAGAGTAAGCCTTAGGGGGGGGAACGAAGGGATTTAGCACGTAGGTACGTATAATAACTCCGCACGAAGCTAGAAATAGACTCGTATATACCGGGCTAGATATAGGACCGGCGGTAGAGGCTAGCGGTCTTTGTACGTCTAAGGTAGCCGGCAAAGAGGGAGGTATAAGCGCGGACGAGGATCTAAAGAATTAAAGCGTCGTTAAGGGGAACGAAAAGCTAGCCTTAGAAATAGAACCGGCCCTAGACCTTAGAGAGGGCGGTCTTAGGGTTCGAGCGGAAGGGGGCTTATAGGAGGTAAGGCTAGCGGGGCTAAAGGGACTAAAGAGCTACGCGAATAGCGGAGATAAGCAGGGAGGAGGAATAGGCCTAGTTAATAAGGTTATCGATCGGCTTAAAGTCGTTAAAGGCGTAGAGGTTAAGGCAGTCGGAATTATATTTATAAATTATATTTATAAATAAATTAGGCTTCTCGACGGTATTAAGGGCGGTAGTAGTATCGGGGTAAAGGGAGGCATTAACCTTAGACTTAAGGAGGATAACCTAATATCGGTAGTTAATCCTCTTGTCGGCTCGGTCGGTAAGGGAGAGAGGGCGGGAGCTAGGCAAGCGGCTAAAGGCGTTTAAGAGAATAGCTTAAGAGCCGGGCTAAAAGACAATCTCAAAATTAAAACGACTAAGGAATTCGGCCTAGCGGGCCTATCGCTAGTTAAAGAGCTTTATAGTTATAAAATACTAAAGATTCTAATAATCCGAGCCTATCTTAAACTTAGGCAGGCCTTTAAGCTTAAGGCGCTACTCTTTAAGAGATTTTATAATCGCGAGGAGTTCTTTATCGTAGATCTCGTAATTATACTCTTAAGCGGAGTATTTTAACGAGAAGAAGGCAACCGGATAGTAACGACTATCGTCGAGGAGCTATATTAATATACCTTTAGCGGCTTAGTCGGAAGCATCTATTTAAACTATAGTCTTACGAGAAGGGTTAAAGTATGCGAGGACTAAGGCGGTAGTAAAGGCGTGCTTAAGAGCTTCGAAGACGTAGGCGTAGGCGGGAGACTAAATCTAGAGGGTAGAGTTCTTAGTAAGGGCGTTTAAAGGGTTTATAAGCTTAGAAAAGCCGCGAATAAAACGCCGATAAAAATTAGCGAATCCTAAGAAGCGCCGGAGGTCTTTAATAAAGGAGGGGGCAGGCTAGTCTAGGACTATATAAACCTTTTTAGGATCTATACGAATGCCTTTATCTAAGATAATTAGGCCGAGGTACTTAGTCTTAGTAACGTAGAAGTTATACTTATCTACGTTAAGCTAGAGGCCGGCGGCGTTAAGGCGCTTAAGAACCGTATTAACGTAGGCTTAATGCTCCTCCTACGTCTTTAAGAAGATTAAGACGTCGTTTAAATAGGTAGAGTAAAACTTATTAACGATGCTATAAAAGGCCGTATTAATAAAACTCTAAAAGTAGGATAAAGCGGCGGTAAGGCTAAAGGGGGTAATATAATACTCGAAAAGCCTATACCGTATAGCAAACGCGGTCTTTTACTTATATCTTTCGGCAATACGGAGGCAATTAAACGACGTAATAACGTCGATCTTAGTAAAAAACTTCGCCTTCCGGATATAGGCGAGGGTATTATAGATAAAGGGTAAAGGGAAACGGTTCTTAATTATAGCCTTATTTAAGCCGTAATAATTAACGTAAAAATAGACGCCCCCGCTTAGCTTATAGGCAAGTATAATAGGGGTAATAGTAAAGGAGGTAGAGCGGCGGATAAAGCCCTTCCCGAGCTGCTCGTTAACGTACGCGTAGACGATCCGGTTCTTAGCTTCGCTAAATGGGCGGGGGCGGGTATAAGGAGGTTATATTCCTTCCTTAAGGTTAATTTAAGTATTAACGGTATAGTAAAGGGCGAGCTTATCGGCTATACTCTTAAGCTATATATAGATTATATAGTAGAGCTCTTTAAGGACCTTAGCCTAAAGCTCGTTAAGCGTATAAAGGACTTTCTCTTACTTCTTAAAGAACTTAGCGATATCGTTAGGGGAGATCTTATTAAGGTAATCGTCGACGAAGTCGTAAAGGCAAGGGTTAAGGCAGGCTTTCGCGTCCTTAGCGTCTATATATCTAATTAAAATAGCCTAATAGAAGTCCTTAGGGATATCTTAGTCGATAGGTAGCGGGGGCTCGGTAGGTAAAGGCTCGGCGGTAAAGGCCTTAATTAAGGTCTAAGAGGTCTAGACTTTAGGCTACCGGTAGAATATTACTATCGCGTTAACGTTAAGCATCCGGACGTTAAACGCTAAGTCGTCGGGAGACGAAAAGCAGAGAGGCTAAAGTCTAATAGTCTTACGACTCGGCCGTAATATAAGGCGGCGGTAGCCGGCGGTCTAATAGATAGGATAAGGGCGGGGAGGTCGAACGTAGCGGCGAGGGTAGAGGGTAGCTAAGGAGTTAGAGTCGTAGCCGGAGTTAGAGTCGGTATCGTTAACCTAGCGGGAGGAGTCCGGATAGGCGGGTTTACCTACGTTAGGGGCATCCTTATAAAACGCTAAGAGAGAGGGGCTAAAGGACGGGGGAATAAACTTAAGAACGTCGCTAAAGCAGACGGGACGGATAAAGGCCGGAGGACGGGCTAGGGCCGTACGGGCGGGAATAGGGATCGTAGCGGTAGGAATAGGGATCGTAGGGTTCGCCCTCGTCGTTAGAGTCTTCGACGGAGGGAGCGGGGGGAAAACGAATTATATTTATTAATTATATTCCCTCTAAAATAAGGGCGGGGGGAGCTAGGACGGGGCGGGTAAGGCGGGCAAGGGTAGCCGAGAGGCCCGGGATAAGATAAGGCTAGTAGTCTAAGAGGCAGGAGGCTAGATAAAAGGGGGACTAAAAGGAAAGGGAGTTACCGCGCTAGCTAATAATAGGGTCGTGCCGGCGTAGCTAAGGGAGGCTAAGAATAACCTCGTAACTAAGCTTCGTAAGAAAGAAGTAGATAGACTTAGTATAGGCGTTAATCCGGCAGACCGAAAAGGCGTAATAAGTAATAGAGCCGGACTCGTAATCGCTACTATCGGCGAGAGAAAGCCGGCGTAGGAATTAGAGCTAGCGGATAGGAAGGGCAAGGCGGTGCGCGGTCTAAGCGTATATAAAGGCGTATCTAAAACAGCCGGAGTTAACTAAAGCACTTATAATAACATCGGCGGATACGAGGGATAAAGGCATAAGTAGAGCACGCGGTTATATTCCCGCGGGGAGGCAAAGATCCTCCCCGGTGTTAAATAAAGCTATAAACTTAGATACTAAGAGCTCTATCGCGCGATAAGGCGAAGGAGCTACGGATTTCCTAAGGACGGGGAAGAGGCAGGGAGGTCGTCTACTTCGCCCTCGATAAAGCCTTACTTAATAGCGCGAACCTAGTAGTAGGGGGGAGGGGGTTCGAGTAAGCGTAGGGCAGACGTACCGCTACTATAGCTACGGCCGCGGCTAGAGCCGGAACCGGCGCCGGGACTAGCGCTAAGGTTAGTGCTAGGATTAGCACCGATACCCTTATTAAGGTAGTTCCGGGCGGTATAGGTAGCGGTAGCCGGCTAAGCGTAGTAAAGGCAAAGACGGTCCTTAAACCGCCGTTGCTTCTTAGCGTTAGTAAGCCGGGCTAGGAATACATCGAGCTGTATTAGGTTACCGGTAGAAGGCGCGGGCGGGGCGGGCGAGGTAAGGATAATACGAGCGGGGTTACGAGGCGGCTAGAGCTAAGAACGGGCCTTAATACGCTGCTAGTTGTCCTAAAGCGTAGAATATATCTTAGCCTAGGCCGTAAAGTCGTTATAGGCCGGGCATTCGACCTATAGAGCGGCGGCGTTAGTAAGTTCGATAGAGACCTTCGAATAAAGGTAGGCGACGTAAGCGGTGCCGTTAAACGATAAGTCGGCTTAAAGCTAGGTAAACTTCGAATAAAAGTCCGGCTATAAGATATTCTTTATTAATAAGGCGTTAAAGTCGGCCTTCGACTAAGCGCGGGTAAAATTAGCACTAAAGACTAGGCTAAGGTCGTCGGTAAGGGCTTTAATAGTAGTATACTACTAATTAGCGAAAGACTTATTATCGAGGACGTCCTAAGGAACGCTAGCGATAATAGAGGCGGCCCGGCTAGTAAGCCGGCTAACCGCGTAGAGAATACGGTCCTATTCCGTAGGGTATAAGACGGCGTCCTAACGGAGCTTAATAGTAAGGCCGTTGCGCTAGGTCTAGAAAGCCTCCTAACGTTGCTTTTAGGTGCTAGAGTCGCCGGCGAACCTCTTAGGGTCGGCGATATAGGAACGGGTAAGGGTAAGGGCAAGGGCTAGGGCCTAGTCCCGGGCTACGTTACGCTCGGTAAGAACGAGGAGAGAGGATATAGCACGGTTAAGCTACCGCTAGAGGTCGGCGGCGTGCTCTTAAGAGATAAGCACTCCTATATCTAACTTAGCGTAAGCATTATTAAGGTAAGTAAGGGACTTAGCCTATAGGGAGCGGAAATTAAGGGTAGCGTAAGCCTAAATATAGGCGAACGAGTCGAATATAGGCCGTTAGGCCTAAAGTAGAGCGGCGAGACGGGGATAGCGGGAAAGGTAGTCGTTCTAAGGCTCTAGGTCGGCGGGAGCCGGCGGAGTAACGGCCGGGGTAGCGGCGGACGAGGGATCGGTCTCTATAACGAGGTCGGATATCGTGGATTAAATAAGGCAACGAAGAAGACAATAGGGAAGTAGTAAGGGGGGAGAAGGGAATCTTATGCAATTCGCGTCGAGACGGCGTATCTATACCGGGAAAATTCTAACAATCGAGGAAAACTTAGTCGAAAGGGTCCGGCGAGGAAGCGGACTCGCGTCGCAAAGAGGGGAGATTAGGAAAGAAAGGGGTAAGATAGCGAAATCATTAATTAAAGGCAATAGGATAAAATAGTAGATTAAACTATAAGAGAACGAGCTTAGGGGGGGTATATAATTGTTATTAATCTACGAAGGGATATAGCTATAGACTAGGTCTAAATGTCTATATATACGATATAGAGGTCACGTGGGATAATATATAACATAACCTAATACCGTGATAAAGGCGCGCTATTATCGTAGACTAATAGTCGTTTAAGGAAGATATAATAAGGACGGCTAAGCGATAGGGACGCTTTAGCGTAAGGGTAAGGGTCTTAAGAAGGTCGGGGGTCGGGAAGTATCGGCCGTTTGCCGCCTTATCGGATAAGCAATTATATCCTTCTTTCGTAATAGCGTCGATAAAGTCCCGGTGAAAAGTAAGGTTCGCGGTTTTCTATACGGTAAAAGACGCGGCGGTACTCTTAAGCGATCGGAGAAGATAAGGCTCGCTACCGTAGATTTATATAGTATGCCTAAATCTAGGCAAGGTAAGGCAAGGAGGCTAGCGGGCTACCTAATCGCTAAAGAGCGTATAAAATGCCGGGTCGCGGGATAAAACGCAACCGCTAAGGATAGGAGGAACCGCGAAGGACGGTATAAGGCCGCGGCGAGTAGTCGTAAGCTTAAAGCGTCTAGAAGGAAGCTCGATAAAGCGCGACGGTAGGGAGGAAAAAATAGAAAATTAAAACAAACGCACGGGATAGGCAAAATAGCTAACGGTTAGCCTCTAAGATCGGTAGTTAACGTAGTAACGCTCGCGGCGAGTCGGTAAGGACGTTTATAAGCAACGCCCCGTAAGTTATAAGGATTTCTCCTTAGGCTAAGGAGGCTTATACACGGCGAGAGCCGGCGCGCGCTGCTTCTTAGTCTAAGTAATCCTTATAGCGAGTAACTCCTACTATACGCGGAACTCGTCGATAATATCCTACTAAGCAAAGTCTTAGGCGGGAACCTAAGAATTATAACTGCTAGGCTCTCCCTTCTAAATAACTAAGAACTCTTCGCGTGCTACGCCGCGACTATATTTACGCTTATGCGTATTAAGGATATAATTGATTTCCTAGTAATCGGTGTCTGGTTTAAGGCTAAGGTAGGAGTCGGGTGTATCCGCCGGTTTAAGCTAGGCTACGGATACTATAGGGTAGATATTTATAGAGTTATCTATATTAAGGCGGTACGCTAGGTAGCCGATCTACTCTATAACTAAGAAGGGGCCTATACGCCGCTCCTTAAGCTTAACGACGCGCCCGTCGGCGACGGAGTAGGCTTTACTAAGCTAAAGCTAGGCTTAGTCGCCGGGCTTAAACTTAAGCTTACGGTATTTCGTATTATATCGCCGCTTTATAGCGGCCTAAGCGTAGGCGAGAGACACGCGGGCTTACTCTTAGAGGATATATCGGTCGCTAGCGCCGGCTTATTCGCTAAGGAAACGCAAGCTATCGTCTATACGTTAGCCGGTAATAAGTTCGCTTAGGGAAGTCTAGATAACGGTAGAGAAGGAGTTATTAAGCGTGAACTATAGAGGTAGGAGGGCCTCGACCTAACGCTTATCGGGGAAGTTAGCGGTAAAGAATCGTAGGGCGATTTCGACCGTTTAGTTTTAGCGCTCGGAGAGGCCGTCGGTCTAAAGGTTCTATACGATAGAGACTAAGAGTTTAGATCTAAAGGCTATCTATAATATACGCTAGAATTTAGATATAAACTTAAGGTCGCGGTCTAAGATAATCTGCTTAGGAATCCCCTAATTATAGCGAATAAGCTCGTAGTATAAGGTCTATGCTTAGTCGTCCGTAGTAAATTAGTTATAGCCTAAAAGCAAAAGGCATATCTTAGAGAATTTATCGGTTACCGTAAGTAGAGTATTAAAGTATTCGCTTACGGGTGTTCTCTATAGAAAACCTTTAGAGGGGACGTTAGGCAACCTTATAACGAAATCTATAGCGATTATATAAAAAAGGACGCTCGGCGTACGGATAGGGACTAACTCGCCGGCGGGCTTAAGGCGGTTTGACTAATTCCTTTTATATATATCGTATTTCGCGATAAAGTCGTTAATTCGACGCGAAAGCCGGCTAATTATAAAGCTAGAGGAGAGTTCCTCCTATATATAGCGCCTGCTAGCGTAGAACTTCCGCTAGTATTCGTCTTCGATTATCTATTTAACGTACGCCTTAGGTATATAAAGGCGTCGCCGTCCGTCGGTCTCTTTAAGGTAGAGGAGGCCGTCGAGAAGGAGGAACGCAAGCCCCTCCTTAAAGCCGTTAGGCCGGAGCTAATCGATAGTCTAAGACTATTAGGGATTGTCCGCGTATCCCGCCTTAATTTCCTAGCGGAGCACCGGAGTTATAACGGCCTTAGTGACTAAGTAAACCCTATTAACGGGCGTCTTGTCTTCCTATATCCGATTAAGTTCGCTAGGCCCGACGAGAGGGGTCTCCGTCGTCGGTAGTTAAG
Organism: Ophiocordyceps sinensis; assembly: GCA_012934285.1. Lineage (NCBI taxonomy): Eukaryota > Fungi > Ascomycota > Sordariomycetes > Hypocreales > Ophiocordycipitaceae > Ophiocordyceps > Ophiocordyceps sinensis. The sequence continues at coordinate 11,876,315 of JAAVMX010000004.1, forward strand.
AAAGCGAGTCGGCTAAGACGTTTTTAGCGCTAGGAATATATCAAACCTTAAGCGGGAACTAGCTAAGGTACTTAAACGCGAGGATAAGGCGGTTGCTACTCTTTATGCTAGTCGCAAATAGTAATTGCTATTTAACGATCGCGTATATAGCGGCGTAGTCGATAAGCACTATAATTTTCGACTCTATCGTAGAGATAAGGTAAGACTAAAGCTTACGATAGGCCTAGACGAGGCATCTTACTTTAAGCTCTATAGGCTAGTATTAAGGCTCGCCTCTCTAAAGCTAGCGGCTACGGTAAAGAATAGGCCGAATGCTTATATAAGGGGGGCCTTACGCCGGGTTCTACGTTATACTAAGGGATATATAAAAAAGCACGACTTTAAAACCGTTATAACTAGCGTTAAGCTAGATAAATAGCTAGCTCTTTAGGTCGAAGTAGTAGAGCTTTAAGTTGGCGGTAAGGGCGTCGGTAATATCGTAAAATGCCTAAAGCTCCTCTAGCGTTAGATTAAACTTAGCATTCGCGGTAAAACGGACTTAGGCTAGCCTAAAGGGTAGCTTCCCTTTGTCTTAAGCGGACTTAAGCTCGTCGGTCTTACGTCGCTATAGCGGTTTAATATATTATAAGAAGTAGGCGACTAAGCATCGCAACTAATTAACTAGGCCGATCTATTTCTCGAGGGCTTAAAAGGTATTAAGAAACGCGATAAAGCGTAATACGTAGACTCTTTCGTCTATATTTATAAAGCCGACGCCGTTAATATAAAAACTAAGCAGCTATACGGAAGGGTACCTAAGGAAGGACTTTAGCGCGGATTAAGCGAGGTTATAGTCGGCGAATAGCTAGAAGATTACCGTAAGGTAGGCGAGATGCTCTTCGGCAGAATCGGAGAAGATAATAATATCGTCGATATAAGCGGCTATGTAAGCGATATAGTCTTAGAGGATCTAGTCTATAAATCGCTAGACGTATATAAGGGAGTTTTTATATCCTATTAGCGCTAACGTAGGGCATTTTAGCCCTCGGTAGGAAACTATCGTAAAGCGTTTGCGATAGTAGAGATATACGAGGAACTAATAGAAGAAGAATTAAGGGTCGACGGTAGAGATAAATCGTTTTCCCTAAAGCTTTTAGATTATATCGGCTTAAAGCGGCATAAGGTAACTCTCGGGTATAGCTACGTTATTAAGCGTACGTAAGTCGACGACTATTCGGGGCTTTTCCTTACCGTTAACGGTTCGCTATACGATAAAGACCGAGGAGGCGAAGGGGGTCGCTTCCGTAGCCTATTCTATTCGGCCCTTTCGGTGCAGCTCGTCCTATATCTCGTCGATATATTCCCTATCCCGTTAGTTTAAAGGGTATACGCGAGACGCGGTCTTTTTCTAGTGCTAATTATCGGCGACCGGGATCTTTAACTTTCTCGGTAAACTTAAGGTCTATAGCGTAGATTTTCACTCCGTCCTTCGACTCGATCTTTAGAAACGAGGTTTCGCGCCCGATGCCGAGCTTAAGGTGCTAGTTAAGGCCGCTATCCTATAGGAGTAGCTTCCCGTCGGGGACTTCTAGCGCTTCGGTTAACCTTAAGTCGTCTTAGTCTTCGGATAATCCTAAAGCGGGCTAATCGTCTAGGGCTAAATCGGGGATCGTAGTATATATGCCGATGTTTATAAACTAGATTTAATCGTAAAGATTAATAACGGTTCTAATTCGCTATCCTTTACGAATCCTTATCGTACGACTGCCGGTATTTACCGTAACTAGGGATTAGCCTTTAGAAAATAGGCTATAGGCGAGCTTTATTTTTATCGGGAAAAACATTAGGTCCTTATTAGCGGGAAGGTCTTTAATATTAACTAAAAGACTTAGGGTTATGCCGGGCGGAATATAGATATCCGCGGTGCTATAGACGGTTCTATAGACTTAAGGCCTATCCCGTTCTAAACGAGCGTCGACGGATAAGTTGCTATAGGCTTTAATAATCACGTAGCTCGATAAGTTTATAACGTCTACTTAGTGCGGCATACTTTAAGATTAGCCGAGCAGTAATCCGGTTAGCTACTTAAGGTTAATCTAAGCGCTAACTTATATAGCGCCGACTATAAGGTCGCCGTTAATCTTACCGGGAATATATATATCGAAGTCGGCCTATCCCTCCGTAGTAGCGCTGCCGATTCTAGTAAAAGGGCGCGTTTTAGTAAAGTCGACCGAGACGTTATCGAAGTTAGCGAGGAAGTCCGGATAAACGTAACTACAATCGGCGCCGGTATAGACGCATACTTTATGCTAGTCGGTAGGCCTATCTTTACCGTATGCTATAATACAGGCGTACGTAAAGCGGGATGGCTTATCCGGGGAGTCGGCGGGTCCTAACGGCGTAGCTTATACGATTAGCATATCGCCGATCGGAGTAGGGATAACGTAAGGCCCCGTAGGTAAAGGGTCGTCTATAGTTAAGTTCATTTAGTCGGGCTCGTCCTCTTCGTGTATATTATAGGACGAGCTTAAGGGGGGGTATATAACTATTGTTAATCTATAAAGGAGCGCAGCTATAGACTAAGTCTAAGGGTCTATATATACGATGTAGAGATTACGTAGGATGATATCTAATATAACCTAACACCGTGATAGTATATCCCCCTTAAATCAGCGTTCGACTTAAACGCCTAAAAAGGGGCAATAGTAGAAGAGCGAGAGCTAAGGGAATCCTATGTTAATCGACCTAAAGGTAGGCCCTTATAACATAAAGGAAGGAAAGAAAACAAAGCTCGAGGTTAAAAAGCCTATACGCGCTAAGATAAATTATATTTATTAATTATATCTATTATTTTCTAAGCAAAGAGGACGAGGCGAGGAAGGTAGTAGAAAACGTAGGGCGAGGCTTAGCCGGGTTTACGGCGTAGAAGGAGTTTAGGTCGTCCTAGCATCCGTCGAGGCATAAGGAATCCCCCTACGTAGGGGGGCTATAACGCTACTAAATGCGATATTTAATCTTCCTAAACGCGTACTAACGTTGCGTAAGGATAGAGGAGAATTCTTACTTAAGGTACGCGTCGTTATCGTCGTCGCCGTCTAGGGAAAGCAGGATGCCTCCGTTAAAAAGCCGGATATTTAGGTCGGCTTAGCTAGGCAAGGGGGGCTTTTAAGTCTAGGTAAGGAGTAAGTAGTAGAAAATAGGGTAAAGACGGCTACCCTTAGGGAGGCAGAGGAGGCAAGCCGTCTTATACGCTTTAAGGACCTTATATAGGCCCTCCCGTTTATAGTTAAGCTTCTTTATTAAGCGGAGGGTATAGATCTAATAGGTATTAAGAAAGACTATATCGCCGGGCTAATACGTCGGGGCGGGCGTTTAGCGGGCATCGGCGTGCCGGGCCTATATAGCTTAAGCGTCCTCGATCGCATTACGAAGGAAGTCGGATACGCGTTAGAGGCGTAAGGCGAGCGCGTCGCTATAAAGGTACTCCTTACGCTACTAAAGGGTTATACTAAAGGGGGGTAGTCTTAAAGGCTTAGTGCTAAGCTTTAGGTTAAAGCTGTAGTTAGCGAAGAAAAGGGAGAGGCCGGTAGACTTAAAAACCTAATTATTAGCGGTAAACTTAGCGAGGGGAAGGAGGTCTACCTAATCGTCTTAAAGGAAGGTAGTATAATAGCGGAGGTAGACCTTTATCTAAGCGTTTGCGATCTTAGTTTAGCTATCGGTCTAAGGGTAGTAGGCGGAATTAGAGTATAGGCGGTAGCTAAGGCGGCGGCTAAGCTACTGCTAGAAGGCGGAGATAAACTAAGTGCCTTTATTACTAACGATTAAGGTAAAAGTACTATAAAAAGACTAAACGCGAGAAATAAACGCGTTAACGATATCCTCGACTATTATTAAAGGCGTTAAGACGTCGTAGCGTATCTTCGTAAGATAGTTAACGATAACTAAAATACTAAAGAACTAAACGCTATAACGGCGGTAGATAGGAAAGTCTATAACGAAATTAATAGAGATATCGGTCTAAAGGGCAAAAGGGATGCTTAAGGGTTAAAGAAGGCCTTAAGGGGCGGAACGGGGGGACTTAGCGCGGAGGTAGACGTAGTAGTTGCGAATAAAGCTAGAAATAGACTTATATATGCTAGGCTAAACGTAGGTTTAGCGATAGAGGCTCGCGGTCTTAGTGCGCTTAAGGTAGCTAGCTAGCGGGGAAGTATAAGTATAGATTAAGATCTAAAGGATAAAGGCATCGTTAAGGGGGACGAATAACCGGCCCTAAAAGTAGAACCGGCCTTAGGCCTTTAAGAGGGCGGACTTTAGGATTAAGCGGAAAGGTACGCGAAGAGAACTAAGCTAATAGAGCTAAGGAGACCGGAAAGCCGCGCGAATATCGGCGATAAGTAGAGAAAAGAAATAAGCCCGGTCGATAAAGTCGTCGATCGGCTTAAAGTCGTTAAAGGCATAGAGGGTTAGGCAGTCGGAGTCGTCGGAATTATATTTATTAATTATATTTTTAAATAAGTTAGACTCCTTAAACCTATTAGGGAGTAAAGAGGCATCGACCTTAGACTATAGAAGGATAACTTAGTAACGATAGTCGATCCTTTCGTTAGCGCGGTTAGTTAAAGAGGTAAGGCGGGAACTAAAGAGCTAGCTAAAGGCGTTAAGGAGGGTAGCTTAAGAGCTAGGCTAAAAGACGATCTTAAAGTTAAAACGACTAAAGAACTCGGCCTAGCGGGCTTACCGTTAGTTAAAAAGCTTCGTAGTTATATAAGAAGATAGACTAGAGGTACGTTTAGGAAGGTAGGAACGATAGTTAAAGGTACGAATAATCCTTTATTGCAATACGGTTGCCCTCTCGTGGTAAGACTAAAGCTTGCCCCTCTTCTAAGATATATCGGGGCCTTAGGGATATACCCTTAGGCCTCGAGAGGGGTTATCGGGGACTAGTTAGCGACTAATAGCCGAATAGTCCCTAAGCTAAAATGCATTATCTATCGTGTATATATCCCTATCTCCCGACTCTATAGTTGCGTAGGTAGCTGCGTTATAGTTATAAAATACTAAAGGTTCCTATAGTCTAAAGTGATCTTAAACTTAGGTAGGCCTTTAAGCTTAAGGCGCTATTCCTTAAGGGACTTTACGATCGCGAGGAAGTTTCTTATCGTAGATCTTATAGTTATATTCTTAGGCGGAGTATTTCGACGAAAAGAACGCGATATAGTAATAGCGGCCGTTATTAAAGAGCTATATTAGCACGCCTTTAGCGGCTTAGTCGGAAGCATCGGTCTAAACTATAGTCTTTCGAGAGGGGTTAAAGTATGCGAGGACTAAGGCGGCGGTAAAAGCGTGCTTAAGGGCTCTTAAGGCGTAAGCGTAGGCGGGGGACTAAATCTAAAGGGTAAAGTTCTTAGTAAAGGCGTTTAAGGGGTTTATAAGCTTAAAGAAGCCGCGGATAAAACGCCGATAAAAATTAGCGAACCCTAAGAAACGCCGGAGGTCTTTTATAAAGGAGGGGGCTAGCTAGTCGAGGACTACGCGGACCTTTATAAGATCTATACGTATGCCTTTATCCGAGATAATTAGGCTAAGGTACTTAGTCTTAGTAATATAGAAATCGTACTTATCGACGTTAAGCTAAAGGCTAGCGGTATTAAGGCGCTTAAGAACCTCCTAAACGTAGACCTAATGCTCCTCCCGTATAGTAGAGAAGATTAAGATATCGTTTAAGTAAGCAGAATAAAAATCATCGAGGATATTATATAAAGCTATATTAATAAAGCTCTAGAAGTAAGACGGCGCGTTAGAGAGACTAAAGGGTATAACGTAATACTCGAAAAGCCTATACCGTATAGCGAAAGCCGTCTTCTACTTATAGCCCTCGGCAATACGAAGGCGGTTAAACGCTATAATAATATTAATCTTAGTAAAGAACTTCGCCTTCCTAATTTAAGCGAGGGTATTATAGACTAAGGGTAAGGGGAAGCGGTTCTTAATTATAGCCTTATTTAGGCTATAGTAATCGATATAGAAATAGACGCCGCCGCTAGGCTTATAAGCGAGTATAATAAAGACGGCGGTAGTAGAGGTCGAACGGTAAATAAAGCCTTTCCTAAGCTGCTCGTTAACGTAAGCGGGGATAATACGGTTCTTAGCTTTACTAAAAGGGCGGGGGCAGGTATAAAAGGGTTATATTCCCTCCTTAAGGTTAATCTAGGTATTAACGGTGCGGTAAAGGGCGAGCTTATTAATCTTACTCTAGAGCTATATATATATTATATAGTAAAGCTCCTTCGGGACTTTAGCCTAAAGCTTATCGAGAGTATAAAGGACCTTATCGTATTTTAAAAAGAACTTAGCGATATTATCGGGCGAAACCTTATTAATAAAGACTTTATTAAAGTAGTTATCGACGCAGTCGTAAAGACGGGGGTTAAGTCGGGTTTTAGCGGTATCGGGATTAATAGACCCGGATAGAATAGCCTAATAGAGTTCCTTAGGGATCTCTTAGTCGATAGGAGGCAAAGGCTTAATAGGTAGGGGTTTAGCGGCTAAAGCTTTAATTATAGCTTAGGAAGTCGTAACGGAGGGCTAGCGGTAGAATACCGTTATAGCGGCTACGTTAAGCATTTAAATAAAGAACGTAAGGTCGCTTAAAGGGATTATAAAAGGGCGGGGTCTTAACGCCCGATGCTTAGGTTAAAGAGCTAAGTAGCGGCAGCCGGTAGCCTAACGTATAGGCCGAAGGCGGGGGGGGGCGGACGTAACGGTAGGGGTAAAGGGTATCTAAAGGGTCGGAGTTATAGCTAAGGTCGAGGTCGGTCTAGCGGGAGGAGTCTAAGTAAATAGGTTTACTTACGTCGGGAGTATCTTTAAGGGATATCGGGAGGCCGGGGGGAGAATAAGGCGATAGGGGAATAAACTTAAGGGTATTAGAAACGCGGACGGTATAAGCAAAAGCCTAAAAGGCAAAAGGCGAGGATAAGGCAAAAGACTCGCCCCTATCGTTAGAGTTAGCGATAGAGGGGGGCGGGGGGGGAACGAATTATATTTATAAATTATATTCCCTTAAAGGCGGGAACGGGAATAGCGGGAGCGGCCGGGAGGCTAGGGATAAGATAAGGCTAAAGGTCTAAAAGGCAAGAAGCGAGGTAGAATAAGGACTAAAAGGAGAGGGAGTTATCGCGCTAGCTAATAATAAGGTCGTAGCGGCGTAGCTAAAGGAGGCCGAGAATAACCTTATAGCTAAGCTTCGTAAGGAAGAAGCAAATAGACTTAGTATAAGCGCCGACTTAAGCGATTAAGTAGGCGTAATAGGTAATAGCGCCGGACTTATAGTCGCCGCTATCGGCGAGAGAGAGCTAGCGAGGAAACTAAAGCTAGCGGACGGGGAGGTAAAGCGGTACGCGGTTTAAGTATATATAAAGGCGAATCCGGAATAACTAAAGTCGACTAAAGCACTTATAGCGACGTCGGTAGGCATAAGGGAGAAAAGCAATAGTAAAGCGTAAGGCTATATTCCCGCCGGGAGATAAAGGTCCTCCTTTATATTAAATAAAGCTATAAAATTAAAACCTAAAAGCTCCGTCGCGCGATAAGGCGAGGGAGCTAGGCGTTTCCTAAGGGGGAGGAAGCGCTAGAGGTAAAGGTAAGAGAGTTAGTAACCTTACCCTCGACGAAGCCTTACTTAATCGCCCGGACGTTAAGCCGGGAAGGGGATATAAGGAGGCGTAAGGCGGGAGCGCCGCCGCCTCGGCCGCGCCGCCGGCTAATACCCTTCTTAGGATAGGTCTAGGCCGTATAAGTCGGGGTTACCGGGGCGGCGTAGTAGAGTTAGAGATAGTTCTCGTACCGTCGTTGCTTCTCGGCGTCTATAAGACTAGCCTAAAACGCGTCGAGGTCTATTAAGTCGCTAACGGGCGTAAAAGCGGTAGGGCTAGCGGACTTAATAAAGACGGGGGGGGGCAATAGTCTAAGGCTAAACGAGCCTCTTACGGGCTTAAATACGTTTATAGTTCTCTTAATAAGCGGTATAGAGCTTAGCCTAGCCGTAGAAGTCGTCGGTATTAAGGCTAAGGACTTAAAGAGCGGCGGTATCGGCGAGCTTCTTAATAACCTTTTAATAAAGGTATCTAACGTAAGCGCTCTCGTTATAATTAAGGTCGACCTATAGCTAGGTAAACTATAAGAAGGAATCCGGCTAAAAGGTGCCTATTATAGCTAAGGTATTAAATTCCGCCTTAGACTAAGCGCGGTAGTTTACGGTATTAAAGATAAAGGCGAGCTTATAGGTAAGGGAGTCGAAGGACTAAAAGCGCTATTGCTTAAAGGGGGTATCGTCGCGGATATAGCGGGGGATACTAGCGGCGATAAAAGCGGCCCGGCCGGAAAGTCGGCCGGTAGTATAAATAACCTAGTCTTTATCGGTAGGGAATATATAAAGGTCGGAGGCGATCTTAAGGGATATACTATCGCGCTAAACGCGGAAGGCGTCTTAGCGCTACTTCTAAATGCCGATATTACTAGAGTAGCGTTTAAAGTTAGCGAAACGGGCATAAGGACTTATAGTAAGAGGGGCAAAGGCAGCTTAAAGGGCGGTAAGGTAGGTCAAGGCGGTATTAGACTAATTAAGCTAGTCTTAGAGTCCCTCCGCGTGCTACTAGTAGCTAAGGGCCTCCTTATAGGCGGTAGTAGCGGAGGTAGCGGCCTTAAGGAAACTATACTTAAGAAGGATAAAAGACTAGGTCTAATCGGTATGCCGGAGGAAATTCGTCTAAAGGTCGGCGAAGATAGACGAGGCGACGGAGGAACCCCGGAGAATAAAGGCTAGGTAAGGGAAGGCGACGAGGGCGTTAGGCTAAAGGACGTCCTAAAGAGGAACGCCTACCGGAGGGCCGGGCGAAAGGGAGAGGGAGGGGGTAGAAATAGGAGTAGCTATCGTAGCGACGGGAAAAGGGGTAGCGGCGGGAAAAAGGGGAAGAACCTATAGGGGGGTAGGGAAAGGGCTAGAAAAATCTATAGGATAGTAGAAAAAAAGCGGAAAAGGGCGTAATAAGATAAAAAACAAAGGCACGCGTATAGGCAAAGCTAAGGGGACTAAAGAATCGTAAAAGCTTAGCGGAAGAGCAGAAGAATAGTAGATTAAACTATTATAGGACGAGCTTAAAGGGGGGTATATAACTATTATTAATCTACGAAGGAGCGCAGCTATAGACTAAGTCTAAGGGTCTATATATACGATGTAGAGGTTACGTAGGATAATATATAATATAACCTAATACCGTAATAGTCTACGTCTATAAGGTCTAGCTCGCTGCTCGGCGCTAGGTAGCCTTCGTAGGCATAAAGAATCTAGTTAATAACGTGCTAGGGTAGGTAAGCTCCTCCGCCGTCGGTTGCTCCGGCTTCGATTTCCTAAGCGAGGTTAATAACGATAGGGTTGTCTCTAGAACCGTTTGTAGGCTTAGTCGTAGGCGGGTCCTTAGGCTTAGACTAAGGTCGAAGCGCGGGCGTTATTGCTAGCGCGGGAGGGACTTATACGGCTAGTATCGGCGTCTTCCTAGGGTTAGTAGCGTTAGGTTTATTTAAACGCTAACCGCTTGCTCCGGTGGTATACTCGGATCGCGGCGCGGAATCGGATCGTAGCGATCCCTATGTATTGTGTTAGCAAAGGTCTCTATCGACCTTACTTAGGCCGCCGCCGTATAAATTAAGTACCCTGCCTATAACGACTTTACGGCTTAGGCTAAGATATACTCTACGCTTTAGGATAACTAATAGTATATTAAGGCCTATTCTTAGCTCTAGCTACATCGCCCTACTCGTCCTAGCCCTACCTCGCCCGCCTTACCTACGTCTTATACCGGTAATCCTATATAGCTTAATATATTCTAGGCCTAGTATTATAGTACTAGATTATATAACATCCTATATAGTAATATACTACGTAATATATAGTCCTATATATAAACGAGCCCTTAGCCTTTATAGTTCTTTTCTTCTTTATAGAAGAATAAGGTTATCTAGCTATTACTTAGTGCTATAATAGTTTATTCTATTATTATAGTACTATATTCTATAACATAGTATATAGTGATATACTACGTAATATATAGTCCTATATATAAACGAGCCTTTAGCCTGTATAGTTTTTCTCCTCTTTATAGAATAATAAGGTTATCTAGCTAATACCTAGTGCTATAATAGTTTATTCTATCTCCTATTACGCCCCTTCGCGATCCCTAGCTTTATAAATATAGTCCTAGTAGCTTTATTACCTCGTCCCTTTAGTCGTCGTAACTTAAGCATAACCCCTAAGAAATCATTTCTCCTAAACCCTTAAACCCTTAAGCCCTTAAGCTCTTAAAAACCTTTTCCTAGCCTATAGACACTTTTATAGCCTATAGAAATATTTTTATAGCCCTTAATAACACCTTAGAACCTCCCCCTTCCTTATAGCGGATATACCTATAGTCTTTAACGCTACGGGCGACGGCCTAAAGGCCTTTGCTAAAGAGTCTATTAATCAATTCCCTTAGATCGCCTAAGCGATTAAGAGGTTTAATAAAGTAGTCTTAATTACTAATGCGTAGGAGACCTAGGAATAGCTTTAGAGCCTAAATACCCGATATATTCTTATCTATATTAAGGAGAGCCTTTAAACCCTTCGTATAGCGGAGGCCTCTTAAGCGAACCGGAATATTAGACTAAAAGAACGCTTAGCCGTAAGAGATTAGCTCTTAGCTACACGGGATTAGCTCTTAGCTATAAAGGAGTAACTTCTTAAAGATTTAGACCTAACGATCTCTACTATAACGATATTATAATCTAAGATAATAGCTTTAACCTAGTCGTCTAAAAAACGGAAAGTAGTAGACCCCCCGATCTTTATTAGGAAGGGGTCTACCTCCGACCTATTAGATATAAGACTAGAAGTCGGTGGCTATAAGGCCGCGGCTGTAAGGCCGCTAAGATGTGTATTAATCTATGTGTCTGTGTGTGTCCCGAAGAGGGGCCTAGGGCTCTAGTGATATGGCCTAGCAACCTGCACGTGACCCTATATGTAATCCTATGTGCTTATGTATCTAACACACCCCCTTAGCTTCGCTCGTAACGCGAGGGAAGCTAGACTAAATAACAGTAGGCTACGGGCTTAAATAGCTTAAATCCGAGGTCTTTGCCAATGTTTAATCCATTAATCAATCGGGGCGGATTATCGTATTCTTCCGGGTCCTCCTTTACGACGTAATTACAACTCGGCATTTTATGCCTTAACGCTGCCGTATATGCTTTTAGCGGCAATAACACGCCTTATTCCTTCTATATTAGTCGATTAGTCGCTTTAGATATAGCCGAGGGCTTTATATTGCTAAGGGCTCGTGTGTATATAGCCGAAGGCTTTATATTGCCGAGGGCTCGTGTGGCCGAGGCTCGTATATGGCCGAGGGCTTCGTATTGCCGAGGGCTCTATACAGCCGAGGCTCTATGTGTAGCCGAGGGCTTCGTATTGCCGAAGGTTCTATATAGCCGAGGCTTGTGTTCTCGTAGGCTCGTGTTGCCGAGGGCTTATGTTGCCGAGGGCTCGTGTATAGCCGAGGGTTATGTATGGCCGAGGGTTGTGTATTGTCGAGGAAGGAGTCTTCCGTCTGCCGCGATGTGTGCGGACGAGGGAGTCTTCCGATTGAGTTATATTATTTCTGCTGCTGCGACGAGGGAGTGTTCTAACGCCGCGTTGTATTATGTTTGTTTTATTATATTGCCGACGAAGGAGTCTTCCGTCTGCCGCGATATGTGCGGACGATAGAGTCTTCCGAGGCCGTAATATGTTATTTTTGCTTTTCCGACGAGGGAGTATTCCGACGCCGTAATGTATTTGTTTTCTGCTTTTGCGATAAAGGAGTGTTCTAACGCCGTGATATATTATTTTATTACTACGACGAGGAAGTGTCCGACGCTACGATGTATTATGTTTGTTTTATTACTATAATAAATAAGTATTCCGACGCCGCGATAATATATTATTTTATTTTATTATTATATTACTAACGAGGGAGTCTTCCGTCTGCCGCGATATATATAGACGAGGGAGTCTTCCGACGAGGCTATAATATGTTATTTTGTTTTATTATTATATTGCCGACGAGGGAGTCTTCCGTTTGCCGTAATGTGTGCGGACGAGGGAGTCTCTAACGAGGCTGTAATGTGTTATTTTATTTGTTTTTGTTATTTTTACTACGACGAGAGAGTGTTCCTCCCGCCGCCTCGATGTTTATACTCCGACGAGAGAGTATTCCTCCCGCCGCGATGTTATAGTTTTTCTTATTTTTGTTGTTATATTGCCGACGAGGGAGTGTTCCTCCCGCCGCCGCGAAGTATGTGCTACGACGAGAGAGTGTTCCTCCCGCCGCCGCGATGTATATGCATATATATGCGAGGGTTGTATTCTCTTCTCTCGCAGCGGAGGGATTCCCTAAACGCGGGTTGTTCGTAGCGGAGGGATTCCCTTAACGCTAGTTGCTTATAGCGGAGGGGTTCCCTTAACGCTAGTTGTTCGTAGCGGAGGGGTTCCTTTAATACTATTTGTAAGGAAGGGTTCCTTTCTCTCGCAGCGGAGGGATTCCCTCGACGCGGGTTATTCGCAGCGGAGGGGTTCCTTTAACGCTAGTTGTTCGCAGCGGAGGGGTTCCCTTAACGCTAGTTGTTCGCAGCGGAGGGGTTCCCTTAACGCTGGTTGTTCGCAGCGGAGGGGTTCCCTTAACGCTGGTTGTTCGCAGCGGAGGGGTTCCCTTAACACTGGTTGTTCGCAGCGGAGGGGTTCCCTCGACGCTAGTTGTTCGGCTGGCTAGCGAGGGAGTAACCCTCTCGCCTCTGCTAATAGTAGGATATATGTTTGGCTAGCTAACGAGGGATTTCCCCTCTCGCCTCTGCTAATAGCAGGATGTGTGTTTGGGTAGCTAACAAGGGAATTACCCTCTCGCCTCTGCTAAAAGCAGGATGTATGTGTGTGTGGCTAGCTAACGAGGGAATTACCCTCTCGCCTCTGCTAAAAGCAGGATATATGTGTGTGTGGCTGGCTAACGAGGGAATCACCCTGCTAAAAGCAGGATGTATGTGTGTGTGGCTGGCTAACGAGGGAATCACCGTCTCGCCTTTGCTAAAAGCAGGATGTGTGTTTGTTGTGCCGCGATGTGGTTCTCGCGGGCTTTTGTTCGAAGCATTAGTGCCGCGTGTTGCGGGTTTTTTCAATGTATTAGTGCCGGAGGAATTTCCTCTTATAGAGCATAATTAGCTAGGTTTTTCTCGCGGTTGGGAGGGTGGGCTTATTTATAGGCACGCTGCTTTTAACAAGCGGTTCTTTTTGTAGCTCGTAATAGCTAGAAGACTAAGACTCTTAATTATTAGAGATAAGACTGGAAGTCGGTAGCTATAAGGCCGCGGCTGTAAGGCCGCTGAGATGTGTATTAATCTATGTGTCTGTGTGTGTCCCGAAGAGGGGCCTAGGGCTCTAGTGATATGGCCTAGCAACCTGCACGTGACCCTACATGTGATCCTGTGTGCCTATGTATCTAACACGACCCTTAACGTAAGTTTAAGGCATAAGAACTTAAGATATAAGGTATCTTCCTCCGCGATAGTATATAGTTCGACTTAGATAGCGCCCGCTTCCTTTATATTAGCGATAGGCTTAGTAAACGGGCCTACGTAATATATATAAAGCATCCTCTATACTATATGCCGGGGCTAATGTAATTAGCTATAGATGAGATAGTAGGGAGCTATTCCTAGCTCCTAGGGCTTACGCCTAACTAATAAGATTATCCTTCTTTATATATACATTTACCTTACTAAGTGTATTAAATTAGTAGCAATTCGCACCTTCTGCTTTTAAGCTACTATTAAGAACTCCCTTCCTATTACTAGAGCTTCGCTCTACTACGATACGTTCGCTAAGAGCTTCTTAAAGCTCTTACTATTCGTTAGAAGCCGCTTAAAGGCTCCCGACATCTATAGTATAACTAGCTTATATAATCTTAGGTAGCACGCCTATATAACTACTTACCTAAGCCTTACGATCCGACGAGGATCGCCTTTTCTAGGCATTATTAGAATAAGGGTCTACTACCTAGCTCTTTTATTTTAAGTCCTTACGTACTTTAACTATAAGGAAAATATTCCCCTATATTTTCGATTTCCTACGCGTACCTATTCCTACTATTAATTTAAAAACCTTATACCTCCCTACTATAGACTTTTCTCTTCTCTTATAACTCTTCTTCCGTAATTCCTTCTCTTCTCTATCTATTAACCTCTTCGCCTTCTTCCCTCGTTTTGTTTAAGCTATTATTATCATAGCTAAGGACGAAGAAGCCCGTTAAGCTATAGCGTCTATATCTCGTTTAGACGACGACCTATATCCTCGCTTGCCGACTTATACTTAGCCGGAAAGTATTTATAGCGCCGCTCCCTTTAGGGAATCTAAGAGTAATTATAAAGATCCTCCTCCTATCCGTCGTCGCCCTCGCCTATTTATAGAAACCGAGGTATTACGTAAATAGTCTGCTTTAATAGCTTTAAAAGATAAGGATTGTAATAACCTATTAAAATAGGCCGTCCGCTATTATAAGTTAATTAAAATATTGCCGACTAAAGGAGTTATTAAGACCTTTATAGATATCGACTTAATATATATAAAGGAAGCCTATATTCTCTTAGGCTTCTTAGCCTTTAAGTCGTAGACTACCTTAAAATTATCGAGCTCCCGCCTATAAAAGAGAAGCATCTATAGTACGCCGACATTTAGCGAAAGGGAATCCGCTTATATCTTCGTTTTACAGGCAGGCTTTTAGATAAAGAGACCCCTCTTTACTCTACGATAACTCTAGTATATCGGCTAATTCGCGCCGTGCCTCTTAATAAATAATCGACGGAGACCCTTCTAACGGATATTAATCGGAGGAATAACCTCCTCCTTAACCGTAAGGAATCCATCGCTTATTTAAGCAACACTCTATTAAGCAGTAGTATCGCCTTAAGGAGTAGCCC
The DNA here is from genome assembly GCA_012934285.1 of Ophiocordyceps sinensis. Classification (NCBI taxonomy): domain Eukaryota; kingdom Fungi; phylum Ascomycota; class Sordariomycetes; order Hypocreales; family Ophiocordycipitaceae; genus Ophiocordyceps; species Ophiocordyceps sinensis. The sequence goes on from JAAVMX010000004.1 coordinate 11,891,333, forward strand.
TAGGTTGTATATTATTCTCTTTAGTCTAAGTTATCTAAGCATTTATATATATTCTATTCTCGCTAATAGAAGGATTCGGACGATAATAATAATAATTCTTTTAGATCCGATAATAATTTTATCTATCGCTTACTAAGGTCTAACTATCTTAATCCGTATAGATACCGCGAGGCGTCTTATACCTCCTCTTTAGCTTATAATAATAAGGCCGTTACTAAACGCCTTAAATAGGATAATATTAATACTTTTAACCTAAATAAGCATAATCCGAAGAACCTTGGCATTATCGCTCTTAGCGATAGAAAGAATATCTATACGGACGTCTACCTCTTCGCGAAGCGTCTAAGGATCTATTAAGACGAGGATTTATTCGCCCTTTGCCTATACTATCTCTCTTTCTTCGTAAGAGGAGCTCTTACATAGTATATAAGTAAGCTTATAGCGGAATAACGCGAAATCCTTAGTTCCTCCCCTCTTAGAGCCTTCTATAAGCTCTTAACTAAGCGTTTTAAACGTTCTAACGCCGATGTCTTAAATAAACTTTATAGAGAAAGGTATACTATATCTATATAATCCTTTAGCTCTATTACTCTCGCGTAGTAGATCTAAAGAAAGGTTTCGCTCGCCCGCTATCGAACGCTAATTAGTCGGGTCCTCGACATTTAGGTGATAGTAATTAAAAAAGGAAGAGAGGCTCTAAGGCTAAAACAGCCTATACAGAAGGATTAAAAGCTATAAAAATAATGTAAATCACTGAGAATAATAGCTCTTGTCTTATCTAGTAGGGAGGCTAACTAGTCTCTATATATAGGAAAAGTCCTCGGACGAAATCAGCCGCGTAGACCTAAGGAAAAACAGGTGACGTAAATAATCGGACGGAAGGATCGGTAGGAAAAGCAATAGATCGTGCCGTACGATAAATAAGTTATATAGTTAGTAAATAAAATGCAGTCTTAGTAGAAGACTAGTGAATTCTACGGTAGAAGCCGTAGAAGAGAATTAGAATTCTATAGTAGAAGACCGTAGAAGGGAAGAGATTTTACGGGTAAAGACCGTATAAATAACCGTAAAATCACTATGAAATTACGGTAAAATGTGACCGTAGAAAAGTAGGTAAAATGCGCCTATAGAAGTGCGGGGTAAATGACCGTAGAAGCCCGTGGAATTCTATAGTGGAATCGAGGGAAGAACCGGGGATTTCCCGGTGGAAAGCAATAGGGAAGACGGTAATATTAACACTCGCTAACTTAAGATAGGTAAGGATGCCTAAATCATTAAGGCTATCTATCCTCTTACTGCCGTTTAGATCTCCTCGCTTCTTCCTATTCCTAAAAAAAAGACCTTAATCTATAAATAGATTCGCATTATTAAGGAACGGAAGCCTCTTATTATAGCCTCTCTTAAGCTATATATCTCCGGAGACTAAGACCGTATTCGCCGCGATAGCTTTTTTCGTTAGGATAATAACTATCGCTAAAATAACTATCGCTATAATAATAATCACCGTTAGGGTAATCGTAATCGTAATCGTCGCGATAATTATCGCGATAACTATCGTTAAAGTAATTAAGGCGATAACGCCCGTTAGACTAACCGCTAAGATCGAGACTAAGGCTATAATCGTAATCGTAGCCCTAAAGGTTAAAGCTTTAGTAATAACCGTAATTAGTTAAGCATACGCACGCTACGCTATAATAACCGTTACCCTTACTAAGATAACCGACGAGACGACCGACGATCGGAATACCGCCGAGGTAACTATAAGGGTAATAATAATAAGAAGAAAGTACGCTTTAAGTCAAAGTATTAAACCGATAAAAAGACTACTCCTAGCGGCGATAAAGCTAGTAACGAGCTATACTTAAACGACTCTTAATACGATATATCCTCTTACGCCTCTTTAGAAGCTAACTTTATAGGCTTTATAAACTCTCGCTACTTTACTAAAAGAACCGGTAAGTTTAAGTATAGCATCTACGACTATACCTTCGCCTTTGCCTCTATGCTTAAGGAGTATATATACGCTAACTACTACGTGTTTAAGCAATAGCTCCGTAGTAAAAAACACGCGCTTAAGTCTTTAACCTATAAGGTTTATAAGGCCCTTTTTCTTTCTCGCAACGTCCTTTTCTCCTACTACCGCCTTAGGTATAAGAAGTCCCCTCTTACTATTACCGTAAGGCCTTTTAAAGGTCGGATTAGGCATAATAGAGAGTCTTAGGGCTTCCGGCTTAAAAGCTTCGTTAAGACTATATTCTATGTGTAGTTAATTAACTAGCTAAGGTTGTAGTCGCTTAGGGCTTTAAGGAAAACCCTATAGCGGGGCGCTAACTAATACGCCTACCTAATAGGATCTTTAATACCCCTTTGCTTAAACAAGCAGTCCCCTACTTGCTAAAGCAATTAATAGAACCTAAATAGGAAATCCTGCATCGGTATATGCGATGCGAAACAATAGTAATAGCAAAGTAATAAAAATACCCTTGATCCGTTATAACGCGTGAGCGGCCTTTAAGCGCTCGCGATCCTTCTCTAATATAGTATAGCTCGCATACTATAAGCTACGGACCGGGTGTCCGTCGCGACTATACGCGGGGAACAGATTTATTATATTATACCTACTAGGAAGGGCGTAGCCGCCTAAGGGCGCTAGGGAGTAGGAATTACCTAGGTAGGCAGCCGGAATAGCCTAAGGACCGTCGTACTAGGGTTCGTGCTTTCGGGTGCGCTAACGCACTCGTAAGACCTAATCTCCCGGCGTGTATACTCGGATTAACCCTTTGCGTTCTTATAGGTACGCACGTATGCGTATGCGAGCAGCTTTAAGGCTTATATAATAGCCTTATGCAATAAGAGCCGGATCCTATTGCACGAGTTCTTAGGCCTATGCGATATCCTCTTCTACTATAGGATCGCGGGTATATGCTATATACGTAGCTTCGTAGTGTTGCTCTAGAGGCTAGGTTCTATTTAGCAAGATAAAGAACGGGCTATATCCGTGCGGGCCTTCCTAATGATTATATAGGTAAATAGCTCGCATAAGGCGCTACGCTAAAGGTGCGGAGGGATTATTAAGGTAAAGGCGATAAATAATAGCTTTAAGTACCCCGTTTGCTTGCTCGACTTTGCCGTTCCTATAGGGCCGAGCGGGCGTGACCGGCTTTACGGTCGTGCTAAAGCGTTAGTAATAGTCTTAGTATCGCATCGGAGCGTGCCTATAAGGAGGTATTAGATATAGCTCTATACTAGTGCAGGTCACGTGTCCGCTTGCGCACCTATTTAAGGTGCCTTGTAAGACAGCTAGCCTACGACTAGACATCGCAACATTAGACCTTTTTCTCTTATTAATTAGTGCCCCTTTTCGTAACCTTAAGTACACCTATTAACTACTCCTCGCGCCTACGGGTGCGGGCCCTTATAGGTAGATACAATAGTTATAAGCCCGGTATACGAACTAGAGTAAATTGCTACTATAGACGACGATCTAAACAAACGACGTATCTTCCTATAAGGAGCCTATCCTTAAAGATTTTAATAGCTTTACGAAGCCTTAGAATTACGACCTAAGCCCTCCCGGCATCGCCCTTAAGGATATGCCTAATAGGGTAGCTTTAAGGCTAATACGTTATATGCAGGGCCTATACCGGGGCATACTTAGAGCATAATCTATCCGAGGGTTATTGCTAAGAAAGTGTGTAAGGTTCTTAAGAAAGCGTGTAAGGCACTCGATCGACTGCATAAGCCTTTAATCGGTTGCTTAGTAAGGCATCGATATCGACGCCGCGATTAAGCCTTAAACTAGAAAGGTAACTTATAACATAGCTATCGATACCGTTATTAATAGGTATTTAAGGGAGGCATCGCTATACGGCTACCTTTACCGCTATATGTGTTTTACCCGCGAGCACTTATAAATAGGTCCTTAAATCCCTTTATAAAGGATTATATAATAACCGCTTTCTCCTACTTAAGAATAATATTGACTTTAACTTAAACACTAATAACTATTTAATTATAACTAATACTGCTAATACTACTAAATCGAAGGTGACTTTAATTACGTTAAAGCATTAGGCTATATAGTTCTCGACCTTCCGCTATATAGCGAAGGGCGTAGAGGTTTAAAAGTATATTAATACTAAAGGCATCGCCGCTAAAAAGGTCCTTTAGCTAGTGCCGCCGACTAAGGTGACTAAGGAATAAGAGATTGTAAGGCTAAACACACTTACCCTTAGGAACCCTATTACGGGTCTTACTCTAGCTTAGTACTAGAGCTTTAAGATTAAGGGTTATAACTATAAGGAAGACTACGCTAAATACCTCTAGGATAAGCAAGCTATCGCTAGCCTCTCGACTTAGGTCTATAAGACCGTTGACTAGTCCTATATCGCCTACTTCCCGGAAAGCCTAGACCTTTAAGGCATCGTTAATTATCTACGTAATCTCCTCGGAGTTACTAACTCTATTCGAGTCGGCCTTACCTATGTTAACTATCGCAATGCCTTAGAGACTAATTAGAGGATAAGCCCTATAGCTTAGTACCTTTAGTAGGAGCTTACGTATCTTAAGGCAGTTACTATAAAGATCTCTAATATTAACGGGGAATAAGCTATCGTCGACTTCCTTAAAGCAGTTATAGCAATAGACGAGCTATAGGGTCTTTAAATGCTAGGAAAACTACGCAAGCAGCAGCTTGCTAGGATAGTTAACATAACGCTTAAGGCAGTAAGTCGCTAATTCAACTAGGCTTATTACGATCGCGCTATAATCCACGCGAAGCCTTTAGGACCTTTAGGGGCTTTTAACGCATAAGCCTAATTGCCTGCCACACCCCCTAACACGCCGACGATAGCATCTCGTTAGGGCTTTAACTGCGCCTGCGGAATTAAGAAGGCTCGCTATCCTTAGAAGCCGATAGACTGCACCGCTTTCTATAAGGCAGTCAATAGGGTCTCCTATAAGCCCGAGCTTAAGGAGAACCTAGCCCGCATTAAGAAGTGCGAAGAGGCTAAGAACCAGCCTCGTTAGAAGCAAACCGTCGAAGCCATTAGGAGCATAAAGGACTAGACCGCGCTACCCGGCGCGCCGAACTAGGGCAAGTCCGCTTAAGGATTATAGGCATATATAATTATCGACCTTAAGTTTTCCGCGGAGAACGACGATGCCCTAAATACGGCCTTTAGTGCGTATAGGCAAGGACTATACCCCCTCTATAACTTAATACTATTTAATAACTGCGCTAATACGTATATTATTAATAAACTTAATCTTCTAAGGGGTAATATCGTCGCCGCCGTAGAGGATAATGTTGTGCTAGTAGGTGACACGGCCTTTACGGTTGTGTATTAAGGAACCCGAACTATAAAGAACCTTCTTTATAGCCCGGACGGTCTAAACACAAGGGATCTAGTGTTAAAAGACATAGCCTTCGTCCCCGGCTTTTATACGAATATTATAAGCGTAGAGAGACTTATAAAGGGAGGGTTATAGATTTACGGAGCCGACTATACGGTCTAGTGCGGCTTAGTTAGGGATAATAATATAGTGATAAACCTAGAGCTAAAGTATAGCCTAACGGTAGCTTAATTAAAGCCGGTTGATTCTTATTTTACGGTGCCCCTTTCTAACGAAGACGAAGGATGCACTTTTGCCGCGATATAAGAAGGTTTTTCGCAGTACCTTAGGGGCCGCGTGGCATTATCCCGAGTTCTACTTCGGCCTAGGGTTAATACTATAGAACTATAGCACCTTCAATTAGGGTACGTAAGCCCTCGAGTACTAGAATAACTTATGTACTAAGCTCGAGGGGTTCGAATTTACGGACTAACATCGGTTAAATGCGTAGGCTGCGCATAAGGAAAAGCCTACTAAATAATCTTACGCCGCGAGCCCGCTAGCCGTTTAACGCAGCCATTTTTCCGCATCTTCCTCGATATCTTCGAATTCGAGCGAGGCTATAACGGCTATTAATATATCCTTTTAATCACCGACGAATATAGCGGAATAATATTCTTATAGAGCATTAGCCGAAAGATAGATACGCCGTTCCTAATTAAGAACTTCGAGGGTCTAGTCCGCCGCTACACAAGCGTAGCGATTTACAAGATTAAGATAGATAACGAGAGGTCCCTAGTAAATCTTCCGAACTAGGTGACTTTAAAATTTTAAGACTAGGCAGTAAGGGAAGGCATCGAGATCGAGCTTCTACTAGCACACACAAAAGAGCCTATAGGGGGAGCCGAACGACCCGGGGGAATCATATAATAAAGACTCCGCTACGCTATAGGAAAGCTGCCTTAGAACCTATGGCCTAAAGCATATTAGGCATTAGTAAGAACACATAACATCCTTCCTAGGGCCCGCAACTAGTGGAAATCGCCGAAAGAGACCCTCGACATAGGACTAGTCAACGGTCTTATAGACCTAAGTCGAGAGGTTAGCGATAGCTTGCTTATCCTAGAGGTATTTAGCGTAGTCTTCCTTATAGTTATAACCCTTAATCTTAAAGCTCTAGTACTAAGCTAGAGTAAGACCTATAATAGGGTTCCTAAGGGTAAGTGTATTTAGCCTTACAATCTCTTATTCCTTAGTTACCTTAGTCAGCGGCACTAGCTAAAGGACCTCTTTAGCGGCGATGCCTTTAGTATTAATATACTTCTAAACCTCTACGCCTTTCGCTATACGGCGGAAGGTCGAGAACTATATAGCCTAATGCTCTAACGTAGTTAGAGTTACCTTTAACTTAGTAGTATTAGTAGTATTAGTTATAATCAAATAGTTATTAGTGTTTAAGTTAAAGTTAATGTTATTCTTAAGTAGGAGAAAGCGGTTATTATATAATCCTTTATAAAGGGATTTAAGGACCTATTTATAAGTGCTCGCGGGTAAAACATATATAGCGGTAAAGGTAGCCGTATAGCGATGCCTCCCTTAAACACTTTTTTATAACGGTGTCGATAGCCGTATTATAAGTTACCTTTCTAGTTTAAGGCTTAATCGCGGCGTCGATGTCGATGCCTTACTAAGCAACCGATTAAGGGCTTATGCAGTCGATCGAGTGCCTTACACGCTTTCTTAAGAACCTTACACACTTTCTTAGCAATAACCCTCGGATAGATTATGCTCTAAGTATGCCCCGGCATAGGCCCTATATATAACGTATTAGCCTTAAAGCTACCCTATTAGGCATATCCTTAAGGGCGATGCCGGGAGGGCTTAGGTCGTAAGTTTAAGGCTTCGTAAAGCTATTAAAATCTTTAAGGATAGGCTCCTTATAGGAAGATACGTCGTTTGTTTAGATCGTCGTCTATAGTAGCAATTTGCGCTAGTTTATATACCGGGCTTATAACTATTGCATCTATCTATAAGGGCCTACACCCGTAGGCGCGAGGAGTAGTTAATAGGTGTACTTAAGGTTACGAAAAGGGGCACTAATTAATAAGAGAAAAAGGTCTAATATTGCGATATCTAGTCGCAGGCTAGCTGTCTTATAAGGCACCTTAAATAGGTGCGCAAGCGGACACGTAACCTACACTAGTATAGAGCTATATCTAATACCTCCTTATAGGCACGCTCCGATGCGATAGAGGCACCTAGCGAGTTCTAAGCAGAGAGCGCGCTAGAGGCACGCCGATTCCCCTTAAATAGGTCTTTCTCTATAAATTCGATATAGATAGATACCTGATTCGGTGTAAAGCCCGCATCTACGTGCGCGGAGACCTCTAAGGGGATTAAGGCGAAGACACTTACGCTGTAACCCTCGCTATTAAGACCTTTCGAACCGTTATCGCAGTAGTAGCGAAGCGAGATCTCGACGTTAGACAACTTAACATTGCTAACGCATTTCTTAATACTAGCTTAGATAAGGGAAGGGAGCCTATATACGTAGAGCTTCCAAAAGGGTATATTAAGCTTAGTTTCCTAGAGGAAGGTAAGAATTCCTCTATAATCGCCGAGCTTAATGAAGCTCTCTATAGCCTACGCGAATTACCTCTCCTCTAGTATAATAAGCTCTAATAGGCGTTAAAAGCTTAAGGGCTAGACCGAATCAATAAGGAACCTTATGTATTTACAAACGGCAAGATCCTCGTCCTTATATACGTTCACGATATCCTTATCTTATCTCTAAAGGGCTATTCCGTAGACGAGCTTATCGACTTTCTATACGGTAAGTACGAGGTCCGCGAGGAAGCTTTTAGTTAGTATCTAAGGATCCGAGTCATTCGAGACCGACCGAATCGGAAGATCTTTCTATGCTAAGATGCCTATATTGAGAAGATCGCACGCAAATTCGGCCTTAACGGCACTAGGAAAGCGCCGATAATCCCTCTACCGCCCTTACCGCTCTTTAAGAACCTTAGATAAGCGACCTTTCGAGAGATTAAGGACTTTTAAGAGAGGATCGGCGCTATTATATATACGGCAGTTACTGCAAGACCGGATATAGCCCTTACAGCCTTATAGCTCTCGAGGTTCCTTACGAACCCCTCGCCGTAGCAGAAGGAGCTAGCTAACGATTGCATCCGCTACCTCTATGCAACGAGGTTCCTTACGATCGAATACGACGGCCTTAAGGGGGAAGCTCTTATTATTGCAACTAACGCTTCTTTCGCAGACGACCTAGAGACCCGCCGCTCTTTATAAGGCTATATTATAATGCTCTACGGCGGCCTAGTCGTGTAGAAAGCGAGCCTATAAGATACGGTAACAACCTCGACGATAGAGGCAGAGCTACTTAGCCTAGAACGGGCTATAAAGGAGGCGTTCGCCTTCTTAAAGCTTATAAGGGATATCTCTATCGAGCTTAGGCCATTGAGAATATACTGCGATAACCTCTAGACTATTAGACTAGTGGTAGAGGAAGGCCGTATCTTAATAAAGCTACGCTACGTAGACATACAAAGCATGTAGTTAAAGCAGGAGTTTAAGAAGGGCCGCTTCGTAGTTAAATACATACCTACTGCCGATATGCCCGCCGATAGTCTAACGAAGGCGCTGCCACGAGCAAAATTCGAGCGATTTAAGGCGCTATTAAAGTTAAAGGATATACGAGGGCGAATACTAGCAGGAATAAAGGACTAGGGAAGGCTAGAACACTAAGGAAAAGGGCACGTTTGCACCTTAATAGGCGCTTACGATAGCTTCTTCTTTAGCGTTAATTTAATCTCTTAACGCTAGGGGGTGTATCGCATCGGAGCGTGCCTATAAGGAGGTGTTAGATATAGCTCTATACTAGTGCAGGTCACGTGTCCGCTTGCGCACCTATTTAAGGTGCTTTATAAGACAGCTAGCCTGCGACCAGACATCGCAACATTAGACCTTTTTCTCTCATCAATTAGTGCCCCTTTTCGTGACCTTAAGTGCACCTATTGACTACTCCTCGCGCCTACGGGTGCGGGCCCTTACAGGTAGATACAACACTTAGGCCTATTAACTAGTAAAGCAACCCGTATTATTACTTATGATTTCTTATAGCGGGCCGAAACGCGTATTAATAGTCTATAGGACCGGAATAGTCCCCTTAAAGTCGGTAGACTACGTAATAGCGGAGATAAGCCAGCCGGTTACGTACTCTACGGCGTTAAGCAGCTGCTATCCTTTATACCCTATATAGTTAATAGCCTACCTTATTAAATGCGGTATATGTGCTAAAGGCATTAGGTTAAGAAGCGTAGGGTCTAGCGGCTTTATAAGTTAATAAGACTAATACTTACAAATAGCTTTATATATAGTAAGCGGGAGCTTATGCCCGGAGGCCTTATATGCCTGCCTAGCTGCATCTACGAGAGCTTTATCCTCTAGTATTAGTAGTAGTACGATTGCCTTAGTAGGGCTTAGCGGCTCGCCGGGGGGGAGGGAGCGCTTATTCTAGCGAATGCAATATAAGCTGCCCTTTAACTCGCAGAAGTATATATTCGCTTAGTACGGCGTAATACTATATAGTAGAGTCTCGCTAGATATTAGAAATTCGAAGATCGCTTATAGGTTAATTTATGCTAGCTATTTTAATAAGCTCTATAGTGTTAAGGGCGGCGTTATCGTTATGCGCGGGCTTAAGCGCTATATTATATATAGGTTTAAGAACGGCATCGTTATTATATACGGGATCGTTTTTTAGGATCGTTATAAGCTCGTCGTTATTATTAATCGCAGCTATCCTCCCCTCGTCTATATAAAGAGTAATAGCCGCCTCGTTATATAGCGGGTAAGAGAGATAATCGGAAGTATATTCGCTTTGCCGCTACGATATACGATCTTATATTATAGTATTCGATAACGTCGAGGAAACGAATAACTTATATAGGCTAGTCTATCTTAGTGCGTAGGGTCTTAAGAGACTCGTAATCTAAAATAATAGTAATATCCGCGCCTTATACTTAATGCTTTTAGTATTATACGGCTATTATAATTCCTAAAAGCTTTCGTTCTTACATAAAATAACCCTACTATATCTTAGTTAGCTTCTTAAAAAAAGTAGGCTATTAAGTAAAGGTAAGACCGCTTTTTACCACCTATAAGGTATATATACGGCTATAGAAGGGCTACGCCTATATATTTTCTAGAGGCATTGCTTTTAATAATTAACAAGAGCATTTAGCTAAACGTAACGAGGATTAGTATCGTTATAATAATATTACGGATCCGTTTTTAAATAGCTTTAGCTTCCGTAGTTAAAGTAATAAAGACGTTCTTACTATTAAGCGACTATTCGATTAATAGGATAGATAAATCCGAAAAGTTAGGGATTAGTATACGTAGGTATCCGGCTGCGTAGATAAAAGCGCGGATCTCTATAGTAGTTGTAGGCATCGGGCGGTCGCGAATAGCGGCAATCTTAAGAAGATCTGCTTAAATGCCTTTAAAATAGACGATAAAGCCTAAGAATATACCTATATCGATAAAAAGCTTTATCTTCTTAGCGTTTAATAATAGGCCGTATTTAATAGCGTAGGCGAAGAAGGCGAGCAAGCGTTTATAAAGCTGCTTAACTACATCGGCCTAAAGACATATATTATTAAGGAGATTAGCGGCGAACTCGCGTAGCGGCTATAAAACTTGCTCTATAAAAGCTTAGAAAGTAGCCGGGGCATTCGTAAGGCCTATAACTATAGCTTCCTATTCGTATAGGCTAAAAGGCGTAACGAAAGCAGTCTTCTTATAGTCTTTTAAAGCGATACGGATATGCTAAAACCTATCCTATAAGTCGATAAAGGCGTAGTAATAATAGCCGGCTACGCGCTAGATTTTATCTATAGTATTTAAGAGAGGATACATATACTTTTTCGTTAGGGTATTAAGTATACGGTAGTCGGCGTAAATACGCTAAATAACCTACCTATAGGCATTATACTATAGGCCTATAGGCGCTTTCTTATGCGTTAATAGTAAAGAAGAAGACTATAGGCTTTTAGACTTCTAAATAATGCTTTCTTTATGCTTCTTAATAAAGTCCTTAATAACGTAAGCCTACGAAGGACTATAACGTCGAGGAGCCTGCCGTATAGGCGTGCTATCGCCTATATTAATCCGGTGGACTATTTTAGCTAGTTTCTCTATACGACGAAGTAACGCGTTGAAAAGCTTAAGGAATTTAGCGAAGTAAAGGTCTATATAGCGTTTTGCTTAGTCTAGAGTATCGGTATAAAAACGAACGGTATTAGTAGATTATATATCTATCGAACTAATAAATACTATTATAGAGAAGATATTCGACTACTATAGGTATAATAGAGGTTAGCCCTTAAGGTTGTATAGTCAAATTACGGTATATTCTTATCCCTTCTGCGAAGGCATATCTTAGGAATATCACGCCCGTCTACCGAGATAAAAACAACGACATCGGCTAAGTCGACGGGCCTTTCGTATCGAGCAAGCTAGTATAGATGTAACGAAAATTTAACGTCTCGGTTACGACGAGGCAACGGCTTATCGTTCGGCTCGGCACTACCCGATATAGCGGCTAGTTGCACTATAGCCTACTGTATTTTTATAACGCCGATAAACTTTAGTGCGTCGCCCTCGTCTAGAAAGTGAGAGGATATAAAGATTTACGAGGTAAGAGGATATAAGTGCTAGTAGAGACTTAGGCGGACACTAGGGAGACAACTAAGTGGCGTAGCGAGTTTTAGTCATCGTTCTATATTTCGCTATAGAGAATATAGTTTTACAGTCCGTCGTCGAGTATATCCTAGCCGAGAAGCTATTTAGTTAGGCCGTCGAATAGCTCTTAGCCGTTGCCTCCGCTCTAGGCAAAGAGGACGATATAGCATACCTACGGGCAGTCGGTCTTAGTTATAACGTATCGATGGCTGTCTCGCTGCTCGCATTTAGTTACCTACGACTTCTTGCGATAGACTATAGACGCTTAACTGCCGCTGCCCTCGCTGCTAATCCCTACTTCTACCGGTCTCCTAGGACCTCTTAGTGCTCTAAGGTCGGCTGGTAGACTAAGGCGCATAGGTTGGCGCCTACGGCCGCGAGGGCAACGGAGGTTATCTCCGAAGAATGTTAGGTCTTATAGATCGCCGTATAACCCTACCGGCAAGTAGTTCCTTACGTCCCTATTAACTCGCGGTTAGGCTTAGCGTCGTCGAAATTCTTTCCTTGCTCGTGAGCGACCTTAAAAAGGGAATTTGCCCCCTCTACCCCCCTTCGTCTCTAGGCTTAAGCCTCTAGAGAAATAACCCGCTGCCGCGGCTTATGCTTACTTTAGTCAGCCGCAGCGCCGGTAGCCGGGCTAAGTAGCCAAAGACGTTTGTCTGCCGCCTAGGCCGAGTCCCTTATTTAAAGTGGCCTTTCGTCTTCCGTCGGCTCTAGTAGCTCGTCTATGTCCACCTAAGACACGGAACGGGTATAGGTATAAGATACCTATCGCATCGGAGCGGCGCCTACAAAGGCCGGTCAGATGTAGCTCGGTACCCGAGCAGGCCACTATGTCCACTTTGCCGCCTATTTAAGCAGGCGCGTAAGACAGCTAGCCCCGTGCCTACACTAGACTAAAACAATAGACTTTTCCGACCTTAATTATATACGTGCCTAATTGACTACCTAACCGCGCCTACGGCTACGGCCCCTTTTAAATAGATGCGATAGTTATTCTTAAGGCTTACGTTAGGGCATGTAAGGCGTGCTGCGTGAGATCGTGCGATGATAATAATCTAGCTAGGAAGAAGCCCTATAGGCTAGTGCGAGGGTGCAGAAGGCACCCTAGCACGAGAGGCTGACTAACTAAAAGTGGGGCGAACTATAACACCTCCCCTCAGCCGAATAGCCTATACAAGGCTCTTAACTCTACGGCAAACGTGCAATTGCAACGCGCTCTTAAAAATGCTTTTCTATAGCTCCTTTCTTCCGTAAGTCATCCTTTCTCTATTCGTAGGGCTTCTTGCCCTTCCAATTGCCTAATTAGGCCCACAATCCTTCTCAATCCTTTTCCTAATCGGGAAGAAGTCTTCGTCGTTAAACCTCGGGTTAAAGCCTAAGCTAGTGCCTAAACTTTTCGTGGTTTACACGCAAGAGCGGCTTCGTTAAGCCGTTAGCGATTATTTCCTCGGTCCGGACCTAATAAAGCTGAAAATAGCCTATTGCCGTTCGTTAGATAATCTATTTAAAGTGGCGATTAATATGCCTCGTGCGGCCCGCATTCGCCTTATTGAGAATAGCCAGTCTCGCATTCTAACTATCGGTGTATATAATTATTAGTGTAGGTTGCGGGTAGCCTACATTATGTAGAAGCTTCGCCTGCTATATAGCGGTTATACTAGCCGGCGTGAGATTAATAAATTCCGCCTCCGTAGACGAGGTTATTACTAACGTTTGCCGCTTCGACCGCTAAAAGATCGGTCTATCGGCTAAAAAGACTATATACCCGGCTGTAGAGCATCGGGTTCGTAGATCGTTAGCAAAAGAGGCGTCGGTATAGACGCGTAGCTTTAGATCGTTAGTCGAATAACGACCGCTAAGGACAATGCCTAAGGTTAAAGATCCCTTAAGATAACGCAATAAGTGCTTCAGGATAGCTATATGCGTTGTAGTCGGGTTATGATTTGCCTCTAATAACTTATTCACCGTGTATAATAAGTGTGGCCTAGTCCCTATCGCTAGCTAATTCAGGCTGCCGGTCCTTCGGAGCTACTATTTAGAGGGCATTACCGATTAGTGTTATTTCTAGTCCGCTAAGATAACGGTTTTTAGTAGCCACGGCCTTATTGCCGTATTCGTAATGTTACTGCCGAACTCCTTAAGGATCTTTATCGCGAATCTTATCTAATGTAGGCGAATCGTTTGGTTAACGCGATCCCGATCTATTTCCAATCTTAAGAACTCGGTCGGCTCCCTAAGACTCTTTATCTCATACAGGCCGCTTAATAAGCGAGCCTTATCCGCAATAAGGTCTCGTATAGCTACTACGATTAACATATTGTCGACGTAGAGGATTAGAAGCGTGCTATTATCGTAACGAAACAGGCATAATTCTGCCTCTAGCTAAACGAAGCCTAAAGCAACGAGGTTAACAATAACTTTATTAAACCACCAACGAGGGGCGGCCTTATGCCCGTATAGAGCTCGTTGCAGCTTATAGACGCGGCTAGTGCCGTTAGTTAGACCGTAGGACTGCTTAATATAGATTTCCTCCCTTACTTCGGCGTGCGGGAAGGCGTTAACTACGTCGAACTTCTCACATTCGAGGTTATCCGAAGCTATAAGGGTAGCAAACACTCGAACAGAAGCCTAGTATGCCACAGCGGCGTAGACGTCTTTAACAGGCCTATTTATAGAATCTCGGTCCCCGCGAATACACTAACGGGCCTTCGCAATGCTATCTGCTCCCGCAATATGTTTCTTAAGAAATACCCAACGGCCCGGAAGGACCTAACAGCCTCGTAGGCGAGAAACAAGAATCCAGGTCCCTTTATCGTTAAGCTTGCGGTATTCCTTCCTTATAGCAGGCAACTAGCGACTCTTATAGTTAGGGTAGTCTACAGCCTGCTTCTAGTTCTTTAGAGTCGTATTAGGCTATACAAAAGCCAGAGCCGCTCCTACACTAAGAACCTAGGGAGGATTAGTCTTATAATAGGTGTTATTTTCGCGAAACACTGTAAGTTAATATAAACCGGATAACTCCCTAGC
Organism: Ophiocordyceps sinensis; assembly: GCA_012934285.1. NCBI lineage: Eukaryota > Fungi > Ascomycota > Sordariomycetes > Hypocreales > Ophiocordycipitaceae > Ophiocordyceps > Ophiocordyceps sinensis. The sequence continues at coordinate 11,906,462 of JAAVMX010000004.1, forward strand.
CGTGCTACTACTACGGCTGCCTCTACGGCTGCCGCGAGCACGGCTACTACGGCTACGGCCTCGTCCTAACCGCTCGTTATAGTCGTAGGTCTAATAGGGACGAGATATACGACGAGGATAGAAAGGCGATGCCTTATCCTTAGAAGCCGGGTTAGAGTCCTTTATATCTTCGTGCTCTATAGTCTCCTCGTTAAAATAAACATAACGCTGCTATTGCCCTATAGCAGGCGTCGGATCGGGTGTTAGGATATAACTCGGGTCCTTAAGCACCCCCTATAGGGTGGATAGGTCGAGTTCTTCTTCACGCGGCGAAGCGGCTTCGTTATCGTGCCTCGTATTGCGTTTTCCATCTACGGCTTTAATCTTCCCTATGTCGAATAGGTAGGTAACTTTATCGTCATCCTCCTATAGGGTAGCTTTAAATTCGACTTCGTTAATAGCAGGACGCTAGTGCTCTTTGCCTTCCTAAAAGCGAATATCTCGGACGCGTACAACGATCTTCTTCTTAGGAAGCTAGACCTTATATATGTGCCCGTTAAGTCCCTCTATGCCTACTAAGCGACCTTTCTAAGCTCGAGGAGCTATTTTTGCACTTTTAACCCTCTACTAGTGCGGGATAGTAATAAACGCAGTATAGCCCTAAGCCCTTACATACTTAATGCTATATAAGTATAGCGTATAGATCTCGTCGAATAAAACCTTAATTAGGGCTCTACCGTCCTTATAGGCGCTCGTCGGAAGTATATTATTAACGTAGGCGCTTATCTCTATAAAGTACGGCTACAAAAAGGCCGGAAGGTTCGTATCGGCGTAAATGCAACGTACAAGGTCTATTAAAGTACGGCTAGCACGTTTAGTAAGTCTATTCTGCTCCGGAGTGTAGGGGGCACTAAAGCGAAGGATAAACCCGTCCTTATCGGCCTATTTAAATATTGCATCCGACTAGAACTCTAAGGCGTTGTTAAAGCATATAGACTAGACCGTCTTGTTTATAGCGTAGCTCTATACCTATATCTTCTAACCGTAAAGTAGGTTATAGGCCTCCCCTCGGTCTACAGCGAATAGAACCTTATAGAACCTCGTATAGATGTCGATTCCGTGCAGTAAGTAGCGTTTCCCTCCGAAGCCGGTAGGAGAGTGTTAAATAAAGTCCTAGAATATATACGCAAGGAACTGTTGAGGATTAACCGAAGAAGTACGACTAACTATTAGGTCGGCCTTCCTAAAATAACAGGCCTCGCAAAAGAAGTCCTCGAGACTATTAGTATTAACGTTAATGCCGGACTTACGGTAAGCATTAAGCACTCTAGCTTTGCCTACGTGCCCGAGCCTGCGGTGCATAAGACTAAAGTCGACCTTCTTATTAGTTGGCTTAGTTAAAGTCTTCGGCAGGGCTGCGAGGGCAAGTTAGGTTGAGAGTTAAGTCTCTAATTGTTATACGTGTTATGCCTACGCCGAGGACTCGAAGGTTGCTACCGTTTAATGCTTGCATTAGACGATAGGCCGGAGTAAGGGTAAAACTCGTAAACTACTTTAAGTCGTTAAAGCAGGTGTCTAAGGCTCTAGTATCGTAGACGACTATATCCCGTAGGGACTTACAACCCGTAGCGAGGATAGCGTCTTTAAACGAGGTAAGACTTATAGCAAATAGGGTTATATCGCGTTTGCCTACCGTAATAATGTCTGTATTGCCTTTCTTAAAAGGATTAATGCCTTATTAACGCTATTCTTCCCGTTTCTATTCCGGGGCTTTATTAGGGTAGAGAGTCTAGCAGTTACTTAGCTTATAACCTCTGCTAGCGGCGACGATATAACTATATTCGAGTTTTACTTACTTAGAGAAGTTGTCTTTAGTTCGGGATCTAGTATTGTCGGAGCTACCTCTGCCTCTACTACGGCCTCTACCGCGGCCTCTGCCTCGTCCTCCTCTACGGTTATTGTCTATTGTAGATAGGGTTAAGGATGTCGACTTATCTTAGACAGCTAACGCCTAGGAGCCGGGGACCTTTTAAGATCCCTTCTCTACCTAGCATTAATGTTGCAAAAACTTATCGATAGTGGCTTTAGTAGGAAAATTATCCTTCTTATAGTCGTATTGCTAGGCGTAAAACTAGTAAGGGTAGCCCGTCCGAAGGCTATAAATAGCCGTGTAAACGCATATATTCTCGTCTAGTGTCTTATAGATAGCCCTTAGTTAACGCTAGCACTACTCTAGTCGTCGAGAGTATATATCTAAAGTAGCAAAGTTATAGGCTTTAAGTCTAAAAAACTCGAGTATCGTCTCTACGATAGAAGACTTAGGCAGCTGTAAGGCTATACGTTGAATAAGGAGGTATGTCTCTTAACTTATCGAATTAATAGTCCAACCTCCCCTTATGACTATCTCCTTTAGATCATCGGATAGGGTGATTATAAGGATTCTTATGGCCTTTAGGTCGTTCTTTTGCTAGTCCTTTTGTTCTTCGGTGATGCCAATCGTGCCTACCGGACGTTCTAGCCTAGGGACGAGCCCTTAGACATATTCGTAAACATCTAACATTTTCAACGTTAGATTTACGTTAATTAGCTAGGCGGCATAGTTTTCTAGTCCCTTTAGACGTTTAATCGTGCCCGTTAGGGCTCTATCGTCGTTTACTATCTCGAACGTCCCGTTAGGCAACTGTCCCGCGGGCAAAGAGGCGTTGTTAAGGGATTTTGTGCGTTGAAAAACTCTTTAAATAGGCGTTTAGGCGAAAAAACAGCCATAAATGCAAGAAAAGTCGGAAAAAGATCGTAATAATCAAAAAGAACTACTTATAAAGCGCAGGGATGCGTTTTAGCGGCGCTTATAACCTCTTAAGGCTTACGTTAGGGCATGTAAGGCGTGCTGCGTGAGATCGTGCGATAATAATAATCTAGCTAGGAAGAAGCCCTATAGGCTAGTGCGAGGGTGTAGAAGGCACCCTAGCACGAGAGGCTGACTAACTAAAAGTAGGGCGAACCACAACAGTTATAAGCCCGGTATACGACCCGCGCAAATTGCTACTATTGCCTACTATTGTAATAACACGCGCGTCTACCTACGAGGCGGCCTAACGCCTTATAGGCGACCTAATAAGCCTACGATATACTATAGAAATACAGCTATCGTTATATCTTAGAATACGTTAAGGCATACGCAAGGATGCGGATTATACCGCTCCTCTTATACCGCCGCTCTTAGCATAGTTCTCTCGCACCTATAAGTACGCCGTAATATACAGTCTTAGAAGAGCTCTTTATCCCTAAGTACCTTAGCATTACTGCCCCTTTTTAGCCCCTTTTCTCTTAAATACTCTTAACGTAAACTATTATTATTATATCTTCCTTTAGCGTAACTAAAGCTACGGACAACACTAAGATTATCTTTACTAAGTTATCCTATTAGGCCACTTAGTACTCTACGTACGAGATTAATGCTAGGACCGCACGTATCTAAGAGTTTATTAACTTTAAGGATACTACGGTCTCCCTTAAAGAGCCCGTATAGGCATCGTTCGAAGGAGAGCTTAGGAGGCTAAATAAGCTCGGAGCCTCTAACCACGTAGAAGAAGTCCGGCTCGGTCGGCTACCGCTCCTACCGTATAAGCCAATCCGCACGCTCGACAAAGCCTAGCTTAAGGGCCTTACGGCCTAACGTAAGGACTATAAATAGAGGTATATTAAGTATATCACGAAGCTTAAAGCGTATATAGAGCTTACGACCTAGGTGTATATAATAGTAGACCTAGCCTTAGTAAGGTTCTTTCTAAAGACTTAGGATATCCGTAAGACGATCGTAAAGCTACGTAAGATACTTAAGGTCACGGATGAATACCGAGTAGACTATACTCGCTCGGACTATCGTAAGGCCTTATAGACAATAAAGCGGACTAACCTAAGCGATTAGTACCTTTAATAAGAGCTCGTATATCTTAAAGCCGTCGAATTAGATATCCTAGACATTAAGGGGTCTTAGGGCATAACTGACTTCCTTAACGCCGTTATAATGCTAGACTTTAAGTAGGCCCGGTAACAGCTTAGTGCGCTTTACGCGGAATAGCTAAGGAAGAACGTTACTATAACCCTCTAAATCCTTAGCGAGCTATTTTATTACGTTAGTTAGGATCGAGCCTATACCTTTAGTAAGTCCGCGCTATCTAAGGCGTTTACTACGATATAAGCTCCGCCGGCGACCCTAAGAGCCCGCTAATCCTACGACTGCCCCTACGGCATCGTTAAGGCGCGCTATAGCTAGAAGCCCGCGGACTGCGTAGCGTTCTATATTGCCGTTAACGGGGTCTCTTATAGGCCCCAGCTTCTCGTTAGTGCTAACTATATTAAGAAGTATGAGGAAGTAAAGTCCCTACCTCGCTAGAAATAGATAATAGAGGCTATTAAGGGCATAAAGGGGAAGACCCCTCCTACCTCGACCGAGACAACGCCTGCTATATAAGGTGCCTAAGCATATATAGTAATAGACTTAAGGTTTATAGGTAGTAAGGCGAGCTCCGCTCCGACCTAGGCTAGCTTTAGCACCTTCGGCTCGCCCGATAGCTTTATCTCCTCCGTCTTTAGCAATAAGCGCTATAAGCACCCGCTAATTAAATCGACTCTATTCGACTACTACGCGAGCACCTATATTATTAATAAGCTTAAGCTTCTCGGGGGTAACGTTATCGCCGCTATAGAGACCGATATTATACTTATAGGCGATACCGCCCTTACGGTGCTATATCGTAGGACCTGTATAATAAAGAACCTACTCTACGGACCGGATAGCCTTAATACGCGAGATCTCGTCCTTAAGGACACCGCCTACGTCCCCGGCTTTTATACTAATATTATTAGCGGGGAAAAGCTTAAGGTAGGCGGCTTCTAGATCTATAGCTGCGATAATACGATCCGAGTTAGCCTTATAGAGAATAATAACGTAGTTATATATATCGAGAGTAAGTACGGGCTTTTAATAGCTAAATTAAAGTCCTCTTACTCTTGCTTTGCCTTACCCTACGCTCCTACGTGCCTATTCTTAGCAGTATAAGACGCCGTCCTAAGATACCTTAGGCGTCGTATCGCCGTATCTAAGAACCTACGCCTACTAAGGGTAGACACCGTAGAGCTTTAGCATCTTAGGGCCGGGCATCCGAGCCCTTAAGTGCTTAAGCAATTAGTCTTTTAGGCACGCGGTATGCGAATTAAAGGGCCTATAACGGTTAAGTGCCTAGGCTACGCTTAAGGAAAAGCGCACGAGTAGATTTCTTATAGAGAGCCCGCTAACCGCTTATAGTAGCCCTTTTTCTATATCTTCCTTAATATCTTTAACTTTAAACTCGGCTATAATAGCCACCGATATATCCTACTACTCTCTAACAAATATAGCGGGATAATATTCTTATAGAGCATAACGCGGAAAACGGAATCGGACGACCTAATCCGTAACTTTAAGGCATTAGTCCGCCGCTATATAGGCGCGGTGATTTATAAGATTAAGATAGATAATAAGAGAGCTTTAGTTAACCTCTTAGAGTAAAGAAATTCGCCCTTTTAAGATTAGGCTAAGCGGGAGGGCATCGAGCTCGAGCTCCCGCCGTTATATATAAAAGAGCCTATAGGCGGCGCGGAGAGACCGGGAGGCGTAATCTAATAACGCCTCCGCTCTATTATAGGGAAGCTACTACGTAACCTCTAGCCGGAGATATACTAAGCGCTCGTTCGTATATATAACATCCTGCCGAGATACTATAACTAGTAGAGAACTCCTAAGGAGACTATCGATAGGTAGTTTAACTAGTACCTCCGCTAGTACGGTAGGATCGGCGCTTTAGCGTATAAGGACGTAGACCTCCGCCTTAAGTAGAACGGCATATATGCCTACGGCTGCTACGCTTACCCCCTATATAAGGATATAAAGGCTTACCTCTATAAGAGAGCCTTTAAGGTCTTCCCCTAGGCGTGTATAGGTTACCTCGTCGGCTACTAAGCTAGTAACCTATTCCGCGTCTAGGTTCCTTAACTTGCCTAGGTTATTATCACCCGGGATATAATTTTTAATAAGCTTTACTACTTTAATCCTTAGACCGAGGATTAAATACCCGTCTAAGAATACGTCCCTCTCGCTAAGTTAATCGAATTGCCGATCTAATATAATAAGAATACTATACTTAAGGATTTTTTATAGGAATTTAACGATTCTATCTTAGGAATTAAGCCCGACGATTCGAACTCGGGGGTAGAGGGTAAGGTATCGCTATCGCGGTCGCTCGCCGCTCCGGAAGCGGCTCCGACTCCGAAGGATGCCTCGCTTACCCCTAAAGGACTTCTTACGCCGGAACGAACGCTTAACCCGACGGGGTTAAGCCCGTTGCCCGCACCGAGATTACCCCCCCGCGACGAGGATATCGATATACCCCTCGTCCCGGCGCCCTAAGAGCTAGGCGTATAGCCGAAGCCCTAGCTCGGGCGAACCTCCTCGACACCTAAAGCTACTACCCCCGCTTATTAGGAGACCTAGCTTACGACCTAGCAGCCGCCTATACCTACGTAGGAGATAGGCTTATAAAGCATATAGCAACCCGTCGACCGAACGGATCCCGGTTACGATATTCTAGCTCTACTAGTATCGATAGAATAACGCCGAAGGCCTTAAAGCGGGCCTATCGGGTATATAGACGAGTAACGCCGAGGGCCCTAAAGCGGGCCTATCGGGCATATAACTAGATGCGAGGTTACGACGACCTCGCCGGATATAGAAGGAGCTCTACGGTATAGAAGCTACGAGATAGAGCTCCTAAGCAAATAAGGGGATAAGGAGAGACAATATCTTTACTACCTTACTTCCGGAGGCCCTCTATCTATAGGGGGACTTTATAACTTTTTATTTAGTATTCGCCGCCGTAGTCTTATAGGAAGCTTATAAGCATTATCGTAACGACTTATTCCGCTTGCCTAAGCGCTACTAAGACCTTAACTACTACCCGTACGGTAAGGAGTTTAAAGAGAGATATCGTAAGGAGCTTTAAGACCTCCTCCGTAGAGGCATATAGCGCCTCCTATCGCGAGAACGTGCTAAAGGAACCCTAATTCCGCTTAAATAGGTATTCCTTTATAAGTTTAACGAGGATAGGTACCTTATACGTTATAAAGCTCGCATTTATATACGGGGAGACCTTTAGGGCGACTAAGGCGACGAAAAGACCTACGCCGCAACCCTCGCTATTAAGACCTTTAAGACCGTAATCTCTATAGTAGCGAAGCGTAACCTTAACGTCCGATAACTTAATATCGCTAACGCGTTCCTTAACACTAACATTAATAAGAAGAGGCCGGTGTACGTAGAGCTCCCGAAGGGCTACGTAAAGCTCGGATTCCTTAAGCCGGATAAGAATCCTATGATAGTCGCCGAGCTCGATAAAGCCCTCTATAGACTTCGCGAATCCCCTCTCCTTTAGTATAACGAGATCTACTAAGCGCTTAAAGAATAAGGCCTAATCCGCACCGGCGAGGAGCCTTATGTTTTTATAAACGGGAAGGTCCTTATGCTAGTATACGTTAATAATATCCTTATCTTAAGCCTAAAGAACTACTCTATAGACGACCTTATCGCCTTCCTTTACGGCAAATACGAGGTCTGCGAGGAGCCTTTAGATAGTATCTCGGGATCCGCGTTATTAGGGACTAATAGCTCCGCCGAATCTACCTATGCTAAGACGCTTACATCGAGAAGATCGTACGTAAATTCGGCCTTAATGACATAGGGAAGGCGCCGGCAATCCCTATGCCGACCTAGTAGCTTATTAAGAACACGGAATAAGCCTCTTTGCGCGAGATTAAGGACTTTTAAGAACGCGTAAGCTCTATTATATATACCGCGGTTATAGCGAGGCTAGACGTAGCCCTCGTAGCTTCGCAGCTCTTACGGTTCTTAACGAACCCTTTAGCCGAGCACCTCGAGGCGGCTAATTAGTATATTCGCTACCTCTACGCGATAAGGTTCCTCGCGATTACATTCGACGGACTCGCTTAAGGCGAAGCCCTTATTATTGCGACTAACGCCTTATTCGCCGACGACCTTAAGACGCGCCGATCGTCGTAAGGCTATATTATAATGCTCTACGGCGGCCTAGTCGTATAGAAGGCAAGCTTGCAGGATATAGTTACAACCTCTACCACTAAGGCAGAGCTCCTCGGGCTAGAGCGTACCGTTAAGGAGGGATACGCGCTCGCTAGGCTGATTCGCGATATCTCGCACGACTTTAGGCCCTTAAAGATATACTATAATAACCTCTAATCTATCCGCCTCGTAGTCGAGGAAGGCCGTATCTCTATAAAGCTACGTTACGTTAACATCTAGAATATATAGCTTAAATAGGAATATAGACGGGGTCGCTTTACGGTTGAATATATTTCTACGGCTAAGATGCCGGCCGACGGTCTAACAAAGGCGCTACCGCGAGCTAGATTTAAGAAGTTTAAAGCGCTACTAAACCTAAAGGATATACGGGGGCGAATATAGGCAAGGACGGAGGACTAGGGGCATTAAAACTAGGGACGGACGCTTCTATACCTTATAGGGCACTCGCGATAGCTTCTTCTTATAGCGTTAAATTGATTACTTAACGCTAGGGGGTGTGTCGTATCGGAGCGGCGCCTATAAAGGCCGGTTAGATATAGCTCGGTACTTAAGCAGGCTACTATATCTACTTTGCCGCCTATTTAAGCAAGCGCGTAAGACAGCTAGCCCTATACCTACACTAGACTAGAACAATAGACTTTTCCGACCTTAATTATGTGCGTGCCTAATTAACCACCTAACCGCGCCTACGGCTGCGGCCCCTTTTAGGTGGATGCGATAATACCCTTAGGGCATAAAAAATAGACCTTTCTAAGGTAAGATCGCTTAGAAAGGTGCTATTAGGAACGATACCGTAGGCAAGGCCTACCGAGCCGGTCTAAGCGTCGTTACTTTACTATTGCATAGCGATAAGGATATTATCGCGCATACTAGGGCTAGGAATTCCTCTAATGCCCTTTATTATTAAGAGAACCTATAATAGGTATAAGGCGAGCTTATTTACGGGAGAAGTAAAGACGTAATAAGCTATCGAGCCGTAGTTAAAGAAGGTAGAGAGGGTTAAGGATATAGAGGCTATTAGACGAGAAAGAAAAACACTATATCGCTTACTAAAGCCTTTACGTAAAGGCTTTTACTTAGCATTAATACTACCGCCTACGGCTATATAGTAAGCGGTATTATATCCCTATTAGTATTTCGCGTTTATACCCTCCTCTATCGTAGTAAGAATAGCTTCGGTTTCCGTATCGTCTTCCTTATATTAATACGTAGGGTCTTAATCTTCTTCGGTACTATTAAGGACCTCTATATCGTAGTAGACGTACGGACGGCTAGCTTAGCTACGCTAATTGCCTCATATGCCCCTTCGTATACTTTTGCCTCGGTCTATACCTCTACCGCGACTACGGTTGCTATTGCCTCGGGAGCGCTAGCGGGAGCCGAAAGCCTTAGCGGCTTTATACATTATACCCTTAATGATAAATTCTCGAGCGTGCTAGATAACGACGACGCAGTAGCGGGTGCGAGCGAAGATAATAGTCTATAGTCTTAGGCCTAATAGCTATCTTTGCCGTAATTAAAGCATATATTCGACTTTAACGTAGCCGCGAAGGTAGAAGCGGCGGCAGCTTTATCGTTATCGGCGGCAGCAGTAGGGTAGACTATAGTATTAGTCGTGCGTAGGTCGGCGATAATAATGCCCAATAGTCCCGAATAGGATAAGGCCGATAGTAAGCTAGGATTAGGCTTAATGACTTCTATCGGTGCCGGCTTATTACTAATAGGCTCGTTAATCCTTTAGGTTTAGTATAGCTAGCCTTCTTATATATAAATCGAGGTAGTAGGCTTACCGTAGATATCCTCTACGGGCTAATGCGTCTGCTCGCTAGCTAGCAGTATAAGACGCTAGATAAAGGCTATACTATATAGCGTTATAATATCGGAACTAATCTATAACTAGATGCGAGGGAGGTTATTCCGAATATACGAGAGGGTAATAGTACGGACTTTAAGGCTACGTTTCTTAATATTGGGAAGGTTAAAGAACGCGTTATAGATACACTAGGCGAAGTTAACGAGAGCCTCGTCCTTAACTAGCGCTAGCTAGGCGTAAACAGCTAGCGGCGCGTCTAAAACACCGTAGTCCCTTAGGACCGTGAAAATGCCCTTAAGGAGCAACATTTAGTCTAGGTGTCTAACGTTAACCTAATACGCGATAGGGCTAAAGTCCTTAGATAACTCGTTAGCTATCCGAGTAGGCTAGAGGTTATATAGTATCTATCCGATAAGAAACGCGGATTATATCTATTAAAGCTTCTAAAGGACGGTATAGTCCGCTTAATGCAACTTCTATTTAGGCTTTATAATAATCTTATTTCTATTATTAGTCATAGTATCGTCTACTTCCCTAGCAGCTTTCGCTTAAGGCTAAATGCTTTTTATAAGAGTATTAGTAGCTCGATCGCAAGTAGTATTATACGGAACGTATATAGGATAGTCGAAGTTTAAACGCATATTATAACCTCGTTCTAGGAATGCGTACTAGTCGACGGCTCTATCGTCGTAGTATAGGAAAGGTTTTACCGGCAGCTGGTATTACTACGGCTAAACCGGCTGCTAAGCGGGCTGCCTATACTACGGCTAATCTAGCTAAGCCGACTGCTTTTGCTATAACTAATTCGAATAAGCAAATCGCTGCTTACTTATAAGGTTAGCAATAGGCGTTATAGTAATACTCTAGTCCGGGTCTACGGGAGGAATAGGAGGCGACGAGTAGTCCGGCACGATAGGAGGCGCGGGCACTAGCCCTAGACTAGTAGGACCCGAAGGACTAACGGCCGGCAGTACGGGCTAAGGTAGTTATTGCTCCGTATACCTTACGAGCAAACGCTTAATCTTTAAGCTAAGTCGTCCCTTTAGATTTTTAATCTAGTTCGACTATTTAAAGCCTAATCGTTCCTTTAATCTTTCGAGCTAGTTCGACTATTGCCGAGATTATTAGCGTAGCTTACTTTAGAGCTCGTTAATACGTGTGTCGAAAACCTCGCTCTACTAGGCTAGCTTCCACTTAGTCTATTTGCTTAAGCCTAAGACGGACGTAGTTTTACTAGGTTTAAGGCCGAGAGAGGAGGCGCTTAAAGTCTATCGAGTGTTTCGATTAGGGCTAAGCTTATGCTTAGACGAAGAGGTCGGTAGAAAAGCTCCCGGCTTCGGAAAAGCTCCCGACATGCTATATAACGTCGGGCGAAAGAAAATAGGGTAGAAAGTAGGCTTAGGGTGATATAATAGGTTATATAACGCGAGAAATACGGTTGTATAACGCGAAACGCTAGGTGCGTGGTTTAGTACGATTCTTAAAGGTGCTAAGGTTCGCTCTTTAAACATAAGTATTTTAAAGGCTTTTTAAAGGTCGGATTAAGCATAATAGAGAGCCTTAGGGCTTCCGGCTTAAAAGCTTTATCAAGACTATGTTCTAGATATAGTTAATTAACTAGCTAAGTTTATAAGCGCTTAGGGCTTTAGGGAAAACCCTATAGCGCGAGGCGCTAACTAATGCGCCTACCTAATAGGATCCTTAACCGTAGGGAACGTTACCGATTCTATTACTATTAAGCCTAATACCCCCGCCGCCTTAGAACCTTTTCTTCTTACACCTATTATTAAGGACTTTATTTTTACGTAGCGCTTATTGCAGCGCCTTAAGTATATTAGATCCTAAAAGCTAATGTTACGGCACTAGGTAATAGCTAGATAACCTTATTATTCTATAAAGAGGAGAAGAACTATAGAGGCTAAGGGCTTGTTTATATAAAGGACTATATGTCACGTGGTATATCACTATGTACTATGTTATGTAATATAGTACTATAATAGTACTATAAGAAGACAGACTAGAGGTACGTTTAGGAAGGTAGGAACGATAGTTAAAAGTACGAATAATCCTTTATTGCAATGCGGTTGCCCTCTCGTAGTAAGACTAAAGCTTGCCCCTCTTCTAAGATATGTCGGGGACTAGTTAACGACTAATGGCCGAATAGTCCCTAAGCTAAAATGCATTATCTATCGTGCATATATCCCTATCTCCCGGCTCTATAGTTGCGCGGGTAGCTGCGTTATAATTAACCCCCCCTTCTAGGGCGGACGCCTTAGACGCTAGGATAGCTTTAGGTATAAACAAAGTCGTAATAGCAAACAGGACTAAAATAGGACTAAAATAGGATTAAACGTAGTATAAAAATTAACGACGATAGTTATTATTATATATATTATAATAATTATTGTATTAGTTACGCGTTATAATAGTTGCTACGCAATAGGTGGCTAGTCGCTTACGTATAGTTAGCGAACTATAATAGAGTGCTGCTCTTTATATATAAAGATTTTTTTCTTCTCTTCTCTTATTGTATAACTATATCGAGATCTTATAGAGAAGTATATTCGGAATTAGACGAGTATATTCTAAATCTAAAGAGTATATTCTAAACTAAAAGAGCAAATTCCGAATTAGTTTAACGCTACAGGTCTTAAGCGAACGGCAAGCGCAACGGTAGAGACGCCCCGAAAGCGAGGAAAATAGATAGACGATATTTAGCCGATAGGTCCCTTAGTTATAGCTTAAGTCTTAGAGTTATCCGCGAATAGAGTATCGATTAAGGACGCTATAGCGATAGCATAGGAAGAGATAAAGCTAAAGAAGACGCGCGGAAAGAAAATAACCCTATTAGAACGACTCCTTATAGAGAAAAATATACGAGATGCCTTAGAGAAGTCGATATCCTTATTAAAGGAAGAAACCGAAAATCAACTATATCGTTAATTATTTAAGGGACCTTTTATAAGCATAAAAAAACCTATTATAGCAGAGTCTTAAGAAGATTACGCAAATATAAAGCGTATAACGCTAGCGGTTGTTAAATCCGAAACATTTTCGTCGTTTAGTAAGGACGATAGAAATAAAGATATAGAGGCGAATACTAAAGGAGATACCGGCGATAAAAGGAATATCTAGAAAGGGATATCGCCTAAGAAAAAGGGCAAGAAAGCCGTGTATATAAAAAGTCGCCGGGCGAAAGGGTGCTAAGTCACCGAGCTATGCTATATTAAGTGCCTTAATAGCAGTATATAAGGGTTTAGCGATAAAGAGGACGATATTAGAATAGTCGAACTATATTATATATAGGAGGATATATAATTAAGCAGATGTATTTAATATAACTCGCGCGGTAACCTCTAAGAATCGGTAAGCTCCTCGTTCCTTATTAAGTCGGGATATAGTTACTAATAAAATTATAAATGCCGGTAATAATATCTAGGGATATAGTAGATCTATGCGCTATTTAGATAAAGATAGCTAAGTTATAGACTACTTAAGACGAGATAGAGAAGAAGAAGATAAAGTCAATCTTCTACTAAGTTTATACGTCGTTCGTAGCCGTAATAACGGCCTACTAAGAGGAATAAGGGGTATTAAGTGCTAAAAGTTTATATACGAAACGTCGTCTCGAATACCGGCAGGCATCGATAAAGCGACGAAAAGCTATACGCGAGAATAAGGACTAGAAGCTTCGTTTAGTAATTAAGGACGTAGGTTTTACCCTATAGCGGGTAAGACGAAAATATATATACGATAATTTATACGAAATAATCGAGGAGAGCGGTCGCTAAGGAAAGGGGGAGTAGTTAAAACGTCTCCCTATTATTACGGAGTTTACTAACGAAATAGAAGTAAGAGACTTCTACGGTATAGATATTAAGGAACAATAATAAAGTAGCGGCGGAGTAGAAGTAGAAAAGTTAAAGTAAGCTAAAAAGAAGTTATTTCGTAATACGTAATTTCCGCCGTGTGTTTAGTCGTATCTCTAGGTATTCGTTAATAAGTTCTTAGGTATTCGCTATAGCGTCTTAAGCAACCTACTCGTTATATTCGGCTAGCTAACCTTCCTATTTTACTAAGTAGTAGGTAACGCCCTTCTTCTTCTTATAGTCCTTAATTTGCTAGACCGACTATTCTCCTTCGGTATCGTCGAGGTTAGGCATCGGCAGTAATTCGCTAAGGTATTAGTTAGTAGCCCGTTCTACCTACGGCTTAAGAAGACTAATATAAAACATATTATAAAGCCGGTCGTATTTCTCTAGTAGGACTAGGCGGTACGCCTGCTTACTAATAGCTTAAAGGACCTTAAAAGGTCTAATATATTTAAGTAATAACTTCCTTCTTTAGTCCTTAAGGCGTAAGTTCTTCGTAGAGAGTCCTACTAAGTCCTTAACCTTAAGGGTAAATAGCTTATAATAGAGGTTATAGAATTTCTTTTGCGACTTAATAGCTTATCGCTAATAAGTCTCTAGCTTTTTCCTTAAGTCTGCTAATTTGCTAATATAAGCTCTCGCTTTAGGCACTCCCCTACTAATAGCATCGTCCGTAAGGTAGATATAGTAGTCTAGTTAGTATCCGAACAATGCCTTATTAAGCGAAAAGCCTATAGTTATATTCTTCGCATTATTTTAAGCGAACTAAGCCTCTCGTAGTAGTCTAGGCTAGTTATTCTATTCGGCATTTATATAATACCGAAGGTAGTATTATAGTGTCTAATTTACCCGCTTAGTCTAACCGTCGGTTTATAGGTAAAAGGCTATCGGTAACCTACGTTTTATCCGTAATATATAGTAGAAGTCTAACTAAAACTTACTAATTAATAAAGATCCTCTATCGGAAATAATGCCTTTCGGTACTCTGTAGATAAGCTTAATCTTATAATAAAAAGCCTTAGCTAACTTAAGCGCTATTATTGTCTTAAAGACCGCGAGAAATACGCTATACTTAGTATATCGGTTAACGATTATTAGTATTACGTTAACTTCTCTACTATCGAACTATAACTCCGGAAAACCGGTAGTAAAGTCTATAGAGACTTCTTCCTAAGGTCTTATAGGAATAGGCAGCGACTTAAGGGCGCCGTATAGGCGATGCCGCTTTAGAACGGCGCCTTAATAGATATAATATAAACGCACGTAGCTATTTATATTACGAGCTATTCCTTCCTAGAAGAATTTCCGGGATAGGAGGTCTTTTATATAGGCTATTCCGAAGTATCCTATAAAGGGATCGTCGTAGTAGAGCTAAATAAGCTCTTGCCTTAAGGCAACCTCTACGGGCACTACGATTCTTCCCGAATGTAAAATAAGTCCGTCTAGGCTTAATAACTAAAGACTTACCCTTTCTTCTAAGGTACTTTCGGCCTATACTCGCTATATAGTCTACGGATCTTCCGCTTAAGTCCTCTTAAGGAGCTTAAAAAGGGGCTTAAAGACATTGCTCTTATAGACCCTTTTACAACGAGCTGCTAACCTAGCTAATTGTCTTTAACACCGTTATTTATAACTAACGATATCTTTAACCTAAGTGGCTAACTTAGCGAGACTCGTTCCTAAATGCTAAGCGATTAAATCTTAGAGAGCTTATGCATTTTCGTTACGTAAAGATATCTCGTTAAGCTTAGAGATAGTAGAGACCTAAGAACTCGTCTTAAGGTCGCTTTATATAGAATCTATAGCTATATACACCTATCGAATAATTGCTAACTTCTATTATAGTTCCGGGAGTAGCTCTATAGACGGTAGGGCTTCGCCTATAAATTCTAGCTTCCTTAATAAAGCATCGGCAAGATTTAATTTACTAGCTTAGTATTTAATCGTAAAATCGAAAAAAGCTAGGTATATATACTAACGTGCTTATCTTTTATTAAAGGATACTTACTTTATAAAGCCTTAAAGGTTTTAGTAATCTAATAAAACTTTAACGGTATTCGCCGCCCCTTCGACGTAGTATCGCTAGTGTTTAAATAACTTAACGATAGTAAATATCTCTTAATTAAAGGTGCCGTAGTCAAGCTTAAGGCTAGTAAACTTCCGTAATTAGAAAGCAATCGGATAATAGTAGCCTTCGTTATCGGGCTGCGAAAGAATGCTAGCTATTGCGAAAATTAAGGCATTAGTCTTAATATAAATCGGTCTTTAAGGGTTAAAGTATCGGAGAAGTAGGGCTATTGTAAAGGCGTTCTTTACGGCGTAAAACGCTATTAATTCGCTAGTATTTAGCTATACTTGTCCGGGCTTTCTTCCCTTAACGCTCCCCTTTAATAACGTAGTAAGAGGGGCAATAATACTAGAGTATCCTAAAATAAATCGTCGGTAATAATTTACAAAACCGAGAAAAACTTAAACATTATAGAAAGAACGAGGTTCTTCCTAATTTATAATAGCCTTAACGCGGGCTAGGTCTATTGCAACTCCGTTAATAGATACGATAAATCCTAAAAACTCTAAAGACTGCTTATAGAAAGTACACTTCGATAAATTAGCGAATAGCTCGGTATTCCTTAATCGTTCGAGGACTTATCGTAAGTGTTCTATATACTCTTCGTAGGTCTTAGAAAAGATTAAAATATCATTAAGGTAGATAATGCAAATAGTGTCTATAAGGCCTTTAAGAGCTTAGTTAATATATAACTAAAATATAGTAGGGGCGTTAGTTAATCTAAACGGCAATACTAAATACTTATAGTGACTATAGCGAGTACGAAAGGCTATCTTCTATTTATCCCCTCCCTTAATCCGGATGCGTTAGTATACGTTTTTTAGGTTAATCTTCGAAAAATACTTAGCCCTTTAATAACGGTCTATAATCTCTAAAATAAGGGGGAGTAGGTAGCGATTCTTATCGGTAATACTACTAACCCCCCGGTAGTCTATATAAAGGCGTAAACTGCCGTCTTTCTTAAGCATAAAAAGGATAGGAGCCCCGGCCGAACTCTTAGATTTCCGAATAATGCCACGCTTAAGGGACTAATCTAACCACTCCTTAAGAACGTAAAGTTTAGATTAAGAAAGAGGGTAGATAGGTCTAAAAGGTGGCTTAAAGTCGGGCAATAGGTTAATCGCATGATCGGTGCCCTTCTTCCTTAGTAATAAATCGGCCTTATGCTTAGAAAATACGTCTTTAAAGTCTAAAAGAGTCGCCGGTATTTCCTCCCCCGTCGCTTAGGGTTCGCCGAGTTATTATCTTTATTAGGAAATAGCATAAAATTTAGGTCCGATGTGACTATATAGACCTATGCCTTATTCCGACACTTATGCAAAAATTTCTACGGTTAGCGTAATAATACCTTAGAAAGTTAGTGTTTAAACTTATGGAAAAAGCTCTAATGAATTTAGAAAGAGCTAAAAAGCTGTGCGGCGTGCAGAGGGCTAAAACTCTGCACGGCGAGGCTGACTAATAGCAAGGGTGGTCCGTGCCATAATTGCAACACCTCCCCTTAGCCGAGCTCCCGAGCTCTTAGCCCCTTTTGTCCTCTAATTGCCTCGCCTTAATCCGCCCTTTCCTTCGCTTTTCGCCTATAACTTATATTGCCCTCCTCTAGAGGGACTTACGCATCCCTAATTGACGCATAAACTGCAAATGCTTATCCTTTAAAAGCCCCTTAGTCATACCGTCGGCAGCTATCTTATCGGTTCGTAGTTAGACTAGTTGGAAAAAGCCCTCGTTAGTGCGATAGATAATCTATTTGTATCGGATATCGATGTAACGCGTTCTCGCCGGATTGTTCTTATTTAGAACCGCGAGCCTCGCATTCTAGCTATCCGTATACATTACGGAAGGGGTCGGTTGCTTATACCCTATCTCGGTAAGAAGTTAATAGATCTATATCGAAGCCATCCTAGCTAGTGTAAGGTTTATAAACTCTGCCTCTATTAACGATATAGCTATAATAGTTTAACGCTTCGACTTCTAAAAAATAGGTCCGTCTTTAAGGAACACTACGTATCCGGCCGTAGAGCATCGTATGCTCTTATCATCGGCGAAGGATGTATCTAAATACACCCGTAGCTTAAGGTTAGTTATAGGGTATTTGCCCCCTAGAATAACGCCTTACTCTAAAGAACCCCGAATATATCGAAGCAAATGCTTTAAAATCGCCCCGTGCGTCTCCGTTAGATTACTATTTGCCTCCGATAGCTTATTCGCAGTAAATGTAATGTCGGGCCTTATGCCTATCGAGAGGTAATTAATACTGCCGGTGCGTTAAAGCTATGCTTTAGAAGTTATAACTAGCTCTTAAGCCTTCTAGTCGTATAGGATCTCGTATTTCGGCGGCTATAGCGTAGAAACACTGCCGACGATGCCTTTACCGAACTTATTAATAATCTTAGTCACGTACTTTGTCTAAGTTATACGAATCGTTCGGGTATCTCTATTCCTCTCGAGCTAGATCCCGAGGAATTCCTTTAGTTCCCTTAATCTCTTAATCTCGTAGAGTTAATCGAGCATATCCCTAGCGGCCTAAATAAGCCGTTGTATCGGCGCGGCTATAATAAAGTTATCGACATAAACAATAATAAAAGTGCCGTTCGAATGTTAAAGCAGACATCGGTCCGTCTCTAGCCTCTCGTATCTATATGCCTTAAGGTCTATTCTAACCTAATTATACTACTATTTAGTAGAGCTAGGATGCCCGTAAAGGGCTTTATTTAGACGATATATACGCCCGGAGCCGTTATCGAGTCCTAACGGCTGTATTACGAATACTTCTTCCTATGCTTCGGCGTAGCCGTAGGCGTATACGACGTTAAACTATTCCTACTTAAGATTTTAAGTAGCTACGATCGTTACGAAAAGCTTTAATAAGGCCTAATATACGACAGCTGCGTAGAGCTCTTCTATCGGCCTATCTTCGGTGTCCTAATCCCCGCGCACGACCTATCTAGCCTTAGCTAAAGGATCTTAGTCCGCGCGTGGCTTCTCTAGGAAGACCTATTTGCTATTAAAGACCTATACGCCTAGTAGTTATCGTACGAGGCTCTATGCGTTCTTTGCGTAAAGCGTGGCGATCTCCCTCTTTATTGCCGGAAGCTACCTGGTTTCATAGTCGTCCCGCTTAGTAGCCTATCTCTAAGTAGTCGGTGCGCCTAAAGCTGCGAGAATTACTACACTAAAAACGGACAACACTATTTAAGGGCCGGGATCGTTAAATTAATCCTACTTACGATAAATAGCTAAAAGGGCAAGCAATATACCTACATTCGGCCGAAAAAGGTCTACGCAGTCTTCGCGATTAATAATAAGTTCGGTGCTTAGCCTAGTTAACCCGCGATATAGTATCTCGCCCCTTACGGCGGCCGCCTGCTTCGTTTAGCGACGGGTAGGCCTATTATTAAGCCGGACTATTTTAAAAGCCTTTAGCGCCTTCGGAGGGTCTATTATTCTCTTCCCACTTCAAACTAGCGTATAGGGGACTAATTATTGCTCTTGTCTTAGTGTTTCGGGGAGCGCTTTAGGAAGGATCTCTAGTCCTAGAGTAAGAGCCTCTAATATAAGGATGTCGGCGTTATTGTCCTTAAGCTTAGTGACTCGAGGATGCTATAGGCCTAGGCTAGACTACGGCGTCGGCAATATCTGCGTTTTAGCCTTATTCCGATGTTTACTATTAAAATGCATATGCCGCTTTTGCTTAGGCGTGCGAGGAACGTCGTTATAACTTTCCTAATAGCGGTCTAGATCGGGATTACGATAATCCTTAAAACGGCTCGGTTAAGGCATTGTATCTCGCACGCTTATAACCCCGTCGCCGTTATCGTCTTCGTTAAAGATCGCGATATTATAGGCGTCTATACCTAGCGGAGGAGTGGTTCTAGTGGCCTTATAGAAACGAACGTCTCTAGCCACGATAATAGTCTTTATTTCGGGCAACTATACTTTATAGAGGTGCTTATAAAGACCCTTAAGTCCTACGAGCTTCCCCTTCTAGGCCTTTAGGTCTATCTTCCGAGACTTTACGATAGCCTCTTATGGCTTTATTACGTACGCTATGCAACCCTAGGTCCTTATATATTTAAGGGTATACTTATACGGGATCCTAATTTCCCGTATTAGTAGTTCTATAGGAGCCTCCCTTAAGGCGTTGCCTTATGTCGGAAGGAGGTTGTTAATGTAGGTGGCTATCTCGATGTAGAGCGGCTAAAGGAAGTCTAGGAGGCTAACGTTAAGGCACATCGTGCGTATAGACTCTATAAGGGTGCGGCCGGCTCTTTCGGCCTTGCCGTTCTATTTAGATATATATAGTGCGCTATAGCGCAGTATAAAGTGATCCCCTTGCGACTATTTCTTTATCTTGTCGGGGTGGAATTCCCTAGCGTTATTAAACGCTATTACCTAGACTAGAGCATCGCCGGCGTAGTTCTTAACTTACGCCTTCTAACCCTTAAGCATCTCGAAGGCCCTATCCCTTAAAGGTAAGAAGATGCTCTAATAAAAGCTAGTGTAGACATTAATGCCGTATAGGCAGTAATTAATTCCGCTATATCCGACTGGCTTATAGCTAAAGAAATCCTAATACACATAGGATAGAAAGCCGGTAGCGATAACGCTTAGGTTCCGGTATATTATTCTGTCTGCCTTAGCGAGATAGCATAGTCCGCAATGGAAAGTCTTAGCCTCTTCTTTATCGATCTTAATGTCGGCCTTCTTATAAGCCTTAAGGACTCTTTCTTATCCGGCGTGGCCGAGTCGACGGTGTATCGTTTTATACGATAGCTTCCCTTTATCGCCTCGTGGTAAAGACATTAGGTTAAGGTCGGTGCAATTGCCCTTAGGCTTTGCGTTAAGAATTATCGCAATACTTAGTTTCAATTTAATACGGCAGATCTTCGACGCAGTAGGCATATACACGAGGCACTTAACGACGTCGTCTAACTTAATGCCTTTCTCTCGCAAACACTAGGAGCTAATAAGGTTAGCTAGTGCCGATAGGGAATAATTAACCTTAGACAACTTTAGTATAACGCCCTCTATAACTACTTTGACCGTTCCTACGGCTTTAACCTACAAAGGGGAGCTATTAGAGGATATTATAGAAAAGGGTCTAAGAGAGGTTACGTCTAAAAACCACTTTAAATTATTAAAACAATAGTTAGCGTAGCCCGAATCAGCGATAACCTCGTCGCGGATAGGCTTATCGATTGCGGTGCCGCTTAGTAAACCCGCCTTAGCAATGACTTCGACGGGGTCCTCGATCGTTGCGTAGTTTAGTAAGCAACCGTTAAACTCTCCGCCGGCTATAATAATATCGGCATTCCTAGCATTGCCGTTATAGTCCCTAGACCTATTAACCTACTATCTTAGGGCCTTTTCCGGATGTTTGCGATAGCATTCATCCTCCTTATAATACGAATAGCTAGGGTTAATAAAGCAGCCATATTTAATCTTAATCGGATCGTCCGTAAGGTTCTTCTTCCTGCTTAGATAGCCGCCTCCTTAGTTATTATTATTCCTACTAGAGTTATTGTTATTGCCGGTGTTATTATTACTACTAGAATTGTTATTGTTGCCGGTGTTATTATTACCACTAGAATTGTTATTATTGCCGGTACTATTGCCGCTACCGCTGCTGTTCGCGTTGTTGTTCCCGCTGTTATTGCGTCGATTGTTCTTATTATTAAACGCGGCATTAGTAAGAGAATTAGATTGCTCGGCTCGAGCTCTCCCGGCGAGCTATTTGCATATCTTATCTTTAGAGACCTCTTTGCCTCTCTGTTAATCGTAGGTCTAGTTGTTAAACCAGTCCGGTCGATGTGTCTTTAGTCCCTTAAGGGCAAAGATAACGAAGATTCTTTCGTCTAAGTCCTTCGAGACCGCGATAAGCTAGTCCTAGTAGAAATAAAGCTTCTTTAAATATTAAGCCGTGTCTGCGAATTTTCTCGCGTCGATAGTGGCGAGCTCTATAAACGTAGAATAGAATATTACCTCGGGCACTTCTATAGAGGTAGCCTTAATCCTCGTTATAGTCTTAAAAGCTGTTATCTCTAGGTCCTAACCTTCTTTTTAGATTTAATCCTGCAATTTAGGAGTAAGACTCGCAATAATGCAATGCTTAGTCACCCTGTCATTTGCATCCTATTTCTTAAAGCCGGGAGAGCCCTCTACTACGGGCTTAATCTTGCTATTAATATGCCCTTCTAGGTGCTCGACACCTAGGGCGATTAATAGCTTAATAAACCATAAGCTATAATTTTCTTAGCCTCGAAGCTTGTTAAGACTAGCGTCTTAGGCCCTCCGTAGGGCTGCTAATGCCATCTTAGCGTTCTTAGCGTGCTGCGAGGTAGGTTACGCAGAAAACGCCCTATTGTTATAATAGGTGATAGAAAGCCATATAAGGTCCCGATCGGCAAAATATATCGTTTCGGATACCCGGAAAATATAGAAGATTAGAGCTATCGTGGAGTTAATCTCACGATGATTAATAAAAGCGTGCGCTAGAAAAAGCGTACGCGAGGGCTATAACCTATAGAAAAAGCTCTAATAAATTTAGAAAGAGCTAAAAAGCTATACGGCGTGTAGAGGGCTAAAACTCTGCACGGCGAGGCTGACTAATGGCAAGGGTGGTCCGTGCCACAATTGCAATAAAACTACTAAGCGCGCTTAAAAGGAACGAGATAAATATATTTCTAAAAAAGTATAGGCATACTAAGCAAAACTAGTGCGTCGTCGGGTTTTAATCCGTTATCGACGCCGATATAGGGGCGAGTGACTATCTTTTCCCTATAGCGATTGTCCCGGAGTTAGACAGAAACTTCCTAGACTCCGTACCGTCTTGCCAGCGTATTCCTAACCACCTTTAATCTAAGGGTTAATAAAGGAAGCTATCGTAGCCCTTATTTTCGAGCAAAATTTACATCTACTAGGTCTACTTTACTACCGCAATCGAGATTAACGATAATTTTATAAGGTATTCGCCTTAGTAGCTTTCTAATAGCACGTAGTCTCTTAACTACCTCTACCTATACCTTAGTCGAAGGAGAGGCATTTACTTCGACTTCTAAGCGTTTCCCTCCTTCTTCGTCGTCTCTAAATCGGCTGCGGCTCGGTTAGCTTTCGCTATCGCCTAGCAATCGGCTTACATATAGCCTAGTTTCTTATAATACTAATAAATAACTATGCCGGATTAGCTTTCGCCGTTTCTATACGAATTTCCTCCCCGGTTATTGCTATAGCTATTCTTACTATATCTATTCCTACCGTTATAACTATTGCGAATATTTCCTCGGCCGTTCCTACGGCCGTTGCTACGACCGTTTCTATGGCTATTTAAGGTCGATCTAGTAGCGTCGGAATCTTAATAGTTATTAGTAGATCTATTTCGGCCTCTACGTTAGCGATAGCCTATCGAACGAGAGCCTTTTGCCCTTTAAGTTAAGGTCGATTAGTCGTTAGTTAGCTTTACGGGGCGCTTCTTATTTCCTAAAGTATCCTAAAAGCGTTAAGCGAGTTAGACTATCTCCTTACGAGTATTGTCTTAAATAGACGCTAAATAAAGGGAGATTTAGTCCTAAAGATCGGGACGCAACTTCGTAAAAAAGGAAAGTATACGAGTTTTTTCTAGCGGACGTTCTAGGTATTACTTAAGGGAATCTAGGTAAAGACTAAAATCGAGGGGGGACTAACCCTCTCGTTAGCGTGCTTCCTATAGTTGCGTAGCTAAAAGAGTCTCGCGATTAGTAGTATCTTTAATTAAAATTAAGGTTTAATTACGAAAATTATCCTAGTTAGTACGAAGTAATTCCTTTTCTATAAGGAGCTTTTCGTCGAGGTATCGCATCTATCTCGCCTTATAGTCTACGTATATATAGTTAAAGGTATATAAGATTTTAGTCTTATTGCGCTTAAAACGACGTAAGGCAGCGATAAAGGCATCCTTAAGATCGCTAATCTAATCGAGACGTTTTTAAGGGTTAGTCGGTTATAATAACTAAGGAATGTTTTTTATTTTAATTTCCTTACTACGACTTTCCCTCGATTTAGTTAACTATCCGCGACGTTTGTATAAGTCCCTACCGAATAAGTCACCCTACTGCGAAAATTCCTCTCGAAGTTCCGTAATCCTATCTCTTAATCTTTTCTCCTCCTTTAGCTCTACGGCTCTTGCTTAAAGGGCTACGAGGATATCTATACGTAGAGGGGTAGGCCGTAAAGGGCCGGCTTACGTTTAACTTCGCGAGGGGATAGATCGGGCCCCCTTAGGCAGCGAAAAAAATAGGAATAGCGTCCTAAGACGCTCGTTATAGCCCTTATATAAGTTAGTGTATTCGTCTTCTAATGTTAGTTCTATTACGCGAGGTAACGGCGATAGGCTAGCGACTCGATAGCTACTACGTCCTATTCGGCCTACGCGGCCTATACGTCCGGAAACGCGCCTGCCGCACGGCGCTATCGCTCCTAGGTAATTAAAAAAGAGAAGCTTTAGAAATTATAAGAAGATAGACTAAAGGTACGTTTAGGAAGGTAGGAACGATGGTTAAAAGTACGAATAATCCTTTATTATAATGCGGTTGCCCTCTCGTAGCAAGACTAAAGCTTGCCCCTCTTCTAAGATATATTAGGGCCTTAGGGATATACCCTTAGGCCTCGAGAGGGGTTATCGGGGACTAGTTAGCGACTAATAGCCGAATAGTCCCCGAGCTAAAATGCATTATCTATCGTGTATGTATCCCTATCTTCCGGCTCTATGGTTGCGCGGGTAGCTGCGTTATAAGTACTCCCCCTCTAGAGATAATTTAGTCCTTAAATCGCTAAGAAATCGTCGAAATCGGTTACTAAAAATATCTTTAGGAGAGGGCTTAATCTAAAGGGCCCGGCTTATCCGGATTGCATCTATAGAAGCGTTAAATAGCTTAAGGACAACCTCTTAGGTTATCTTTAGGCTATTAGGTCGGTTCTTAGTAATATTTCTATTTAATTAGATAAGTTAGAGTCGGGGCTTTGTTATTATATATATTAAGGATCTTTTTGAATTCCTATATTTCTTCGATATTGCCGTCGTTATCGCGTTCTAAGATACGGCTTACGACGTTACGTCGTTCCTCTTAATTAATCTATGCCTAGCCTAGTATTGTTTCGTTTACCTAATTATTCGTTGCGAATTCCGCGAGCGGGAGCTAATCGACCTAGTTATCTTAGGTAAGACTAATAAAGGCTGAATGTTAGTAGGTGATTCACTTGGATTAATCTAAACAAAGGGGGTTGTGTTAGTTGTGGTTGTATCTAATCTAGCTAGAGAAGGAGGAATAAGGGGGCCCCTTTATACCCGTCTGCCGGGGTCCTTCTATAGAGCCTGCTGTGCCTTAACAATGCATTATTAAGGCCCACGCTAGGGCTTACTGCTTTAGTTATAACGATGCCCTTAGTCAATGACGAGGTGCTTGACTATATAGGTCACGTAGCGTTATACGCCGTATAGTTATAACCCCTATTGCCCCTTTCCTATATATAGTCGGCAATATAGTTGCGACTCTATCCCTTAGTTATATAACTATATTCCTATACTAGCAGTCTTTCTTTCTGACTGCTAAGTAACCTTCCTAATCGCAAGGATAACGCGTATTAGACTAAAGGGGTCTAATAAATATAATATATAAGTATAAAATAAAAGAGAGTCCTAAAAAAAAGGGGGACTTAAGGGCGTAGAACGTATGCCTCTATTCGAATAGTTAAGCTGTTATTATCTACGAAGCGTTTAAGGGCTTAGTTCGGTAATGCCTTCGTTATAGCATCGGCCGGGTTGTTATCGCCGTTAATCTACTAGATCTCTACAATCTCTCGTTGCTCGTATAACTATCGAAGAGATATAATATTAATTATTAATCTCTTCTCCTTAGTTGTCCCGAGCTTTACGAGGCATTTGTAGAGCGAATACGAATCTATGTAGATAATTAATTAAATGTTCGGTAGCTTAAGCCGGTCGGTGATAATCTTTAACGTGGTTGCTAGGGCGATCCTAAGGTTAACGCCGTTGACTATGCCGTATATCTCGGAGGCTAGTATACTTTAGGTAACTCTCTTATAATTCGTCGAACTCTAGTAGATAATGTTTCTAATAACCTTAAACTAGTTATTAGACCTTTCGGTCTTATTAACTAGTGTAATAATAAAGCCTAGTTGCAATAATAGGTCTTTATTATTAGCAAACGACCTATCTATAAATACTATTAGCTTCGCCTTTATAAGATTAATTAGTTTATATATTAAACCTCTGCTTTAGTAGTCTATTTGCTACTTAAGTTGCTTGTTTAAGATTATGCAATCCTTATTATCTAGGTTCTATACTTATGCCGTAATAGAGATATCGAATACGGCTTCCGGTTGGCATACCGAGGCTATATAGGCTTTATAAGCACGTTATTTTAGGTACTATTATATATAATCCGGAGCCTTAACATCGATTCGGTCGATCCGGGCAGCTTATCCTTTCTATTAGAGTAGGAGTATCTTATCCTATTGTAAGCTTACCTTTGCGCCGTTGAAATCCGTGACGGAGCCCTAAGTCATCGTGGTTTTCGGCTTCGCCCTAAATTATGCCTCTCGGAGCTTTTCTTCTTTAGCGGCCGAAAAACTTATCGTTCTAAGCATAAGGGTATCGTCCGTTTGCATCCTAATAATGCTAAAGTGTTCTAGTCCTATATTAGATATTCGAAGGCAAGAGTCGAAGGTCGATATCGCTATAACAAGGTCCTCGATATAATGCTTCTAATACGTACTAAACTAATAGACTCCTAATTCTACGATGCTATATAAGGGCCTAATGACTCGGATAATTATATCGGGCGGATACTTCCCTTATAATTCGGCGGGGAGACGTATTAAGACCGTTCGAAAGAGCTCTATATTCGCCTAAGGATATGCCTAGGTAATATCTCGAAGGGATAACGTTATCCTATATCGCATAAGGCTAAGAGCAAGGGCTAAGATTAGTCGTTAGCTAACGCGTTAGATTATTAGGGACTGCGTTAGTAGGGAAGCCTCTCCCTATTATTATAACCTTAGACTATAAGCTTTAATTTCTTATATAGCTTAGTGTCTCTGCCTTTAACCTCTCGAACTATATAAGAGCTAAAGATATAGTAGCCGCTGTAAATAGCTTCGTTATACCGTTCGAAACTAAATACTCCTCGTGCTATAAGGTTATCGATCTCCGTGCTATCTAACGCTTCGAATAGTGCTCTCGGGGTCGTAATAGCGCCTTTAGCTTAGAGCTTAACGGCTAGCTCGTAGGCTTCTTCCTCCTTTTTTATCGTAAAGGCCTCGTCCGCTTCTTTATCGCTTAAATCGTCGAGATCTATATCGTTCTCGTTATCTTCTAGGTTATCCTCTACGTTTAGTCCTTCTATGATTAAATGCCTAGCTTTATTCTTCGATCCGGGCGGGCGTCCTCGCTTACGGGGTGCCGGAAGGTCCGGTCGGGCGGGTTCGTCCGGCTGCTCGGATTCTAATGCCGGAAAGTCGTTAAGCATTTAATTACGATAATACGGTTGTACCAGCGTAGATTTAAAAACCTAAGGTCTATTAACCGTATCGATCGTAATATCGTGCCTGTTAATAGCTGCAATTTTAAACGGTCTTTGCTATCTTAACTTCTCCCTCTATACGCGGACTTCGCTCTAAAGAGGAAGGGTAAGTGTATTTGCCGTGTCTAGACCGTTACGGCTATATAGCGCTGCTAAGACCTATCGTTTAGCCGTAAGCTGCCGAAGTGCCTTTATCGCTTTTTATACTATAGCAGCTCGTTTAAAGGTTATTAGCGATAGCGGCGAATTAAGAGTTACCTTAGGATATGCCCTGAATATAAGCAACGTAGGCACTAGTCCGTTCGGTCTAGCAGTATCGTTAATAGCTTTAATAGCCGTCTAAAGGACTGCCTTAAGGGAGGTAAAGCCGCCTATTTCTACGAAGAGGATATTAAAAGCTCGGCGCAAAGGGGCATAATACCTCTTAACCTTACTGATAGACTAGTATGCCTTAATAGGAACTTATATATATGTAATCCTTATAATACGGGCTTCGTTTCGGAATTCTACCGCCGTAAAGTTTATGCCGGCATTATATTTAATAATATTAGGGGGACTAAGGTATATATTAATCTAAAGGGCTCGAAGAGTCTCCTATATATCCTTAGCTAATATAGAAGGAAGGAATCGAGCGCCTTAGAAGGCCGTCAATACGTTAATAATATATAATACCGGGCGTTATACTAAATTTAGGACGTCTAAGTATATTATATTAACGATAACCTTATAATTAAAGTCTTAGTTATCTTTAAGGTTAAACTTAAACCGTTTCGGGGTAGGTAAATGCATTTAGCAATAGTAATATAGTTCCGAGATATTCTCTAGAGTGCTAAGAGATATATCGCTATAGCCTGCTTGCTTTAATAGGTTATATAGCCTAGCTATAGCCGGATGTCCGAATCGACGATATAGGGTCCTAATTTCCGTTTCTATAAGGAATGCGGTCGATTGTTTACTCTTCCTAAGGAAGAACTAAGGGTATCCCTATTTCCTAACTACCGGGATGTTTGCCTTAGGGCCGGTGAGGGTATTCGTTGTATTATTAAAGAATACGTCTAGCCTATCTATATCCGCGAGATATAGTAGGAAAAAGGTCGAAGTTTCTAGTATATAAAATATAATCCTTCTAATCGGAGTGATAAGATTAATTAATCCTAGAGACCTTATAACAGTGCCGGCGCCGAACCTAATTGATTCTTAGCCTACGGTTAATATATCTAAATAGACGGAAGGGTTTTCTTATTAGAGGGCTATATACTGTTCTCGTCCGGCCGTTAAGACCTTCGCCGCTCTTATATCGATTAGGATGCTTTAGAAATAGAGCTTCGAATAGCGGTTATCGATAAGGAACTAGTCGGCCGAAACTATTAGTTCTATGCCGTAGACGTTGTCTCCTATAATAAGGTAGTTAAAGGCTATTTAGCAAAGCATTTAACTAGCTTGCTATTGCTCCGGCTCGTTATCCTCGCTATACTCTTCCTCCTCATCGTCCTTATAACCTTTATAGCCTGCTAAATAAGCTATAATGTCCGGGGAGACGCCGGTGTAAAGACAATGCGAGAGATATTAGTCTTTAGCTTTCCGCTATTCCTCTATAGAATGTTTCGTAGACTAACATCCCTCCTTTCTATACACGAAGCACTTCTTAGTCTAGGTCTTATTGCTGTATCCTTAGCCGTAGCCTCCTCTACCGTAAGGTCGATAGCCTTATCTAGATCCTCGCGGGCGAAATCCTCCGTTGCCTCTACTACGATTATTAGTATACCTACGGTCTATGTAAAACTAACTATTAGGGTTCTTTAAATTGTATTTATAATTTATATCTATCCTATTGTTATTACGATGTCGGTCTTAGATAAACTAGCGTAAGGCATTTCTCGCTTATCGTGCGAGGTACGTTGTAAGGGAAGCTCGGAGGTCGGCATAGAGCTCCTTAGCTTCCTTAGCCTATTTAAAGAAGGCACCTTTAAGTTCCGGGACCTTTTAGCACGCTTTAGTAAGATTTACTATAAGCGGGGTTTCGCCTATAAACTTAGGTCCTAGAGCCCGTTGATAAAGCAATAGCTTATCGATTAGCAACTAAAGCACTTCCGGTAGGCCTTTCTTAAGGTTGCTAGCCCGAATTTAGTTAAACGTCGTGTTAGTCTAATCGGTGTAGTACTAAGCCTAAGTCGCTTTAGTATCGAAATATCGTTTAATCTTATCGTATGCGCTTCGGAAGGTAGTCGTCTAGGTGATATTGTCTATATAGAAGCGGTCGGCTTATCCCTTTAAGATCTAGGGGAGGAGTGTGTAGAAAAGCCCTAGCTTAATCTTAAGGTTATAACACACGCTTATAAACTTACGGATGGTCTCGTTAAATAGGGCATATGGCTCGCCGGTATAGCTCTTCTCCTTATCCTATATCTTAACGAATTTAGTCTATACGTCGGGATCTAATAAGAGGTTCGGAACATCGGCCGGTAGGAGTGCTATATACTCCTTAATGTTATAATTAAATGCTTTGATAGCCTTCGGGGCGATTGTTAAAGCAGATAGATCGAGCCTCGGTCTTACCCCTAAGATATATAACGTTAGTTCTAGGAGAAATAGTAGTCGTAGCGCATAAATCCGATTTATACGATTAAATAGTAGGAACGCTAGTGTATCCGTCGTGGCCGTGTTTAGGTCTTAGTCTAGTTCCGGGGTTAGATCTATAGTCGCCGCTCGGGCTAGGCCGCTATATTAGAATCGGTGCGAAGTCGGAAAGACCGTTGACTAGTTCGTTATAGTCGAGAAGGGGTCCGGATTCGTTTGTTCTTAGGCTACTTAGTCTTATGTGTTTCTTATCTTTTCTTATTTACGGAAAGCCCTTATGCCTATCTTAAATTCTTCTTTTATAAACTCCTTCTTATTCTAAAGGAGTAGATCGTCCGATCGAAGTATAGCTATATATAACCTAGTATACGACGTGTTCTTAATTCCTATAGCGAGTCTACGTCTTTATATAAGAGCATTAAGGGCTCTCTTATAGTCCGTGGAAATTAGGTTTTATATAGATTTATTCTCTCCCTAAAAATGCTTTTAGAATAAGTCGAAGAGCCGTTAGCCTTAGTAGTAGATAGATGCTTCGCTAACTATAATAAATCGGGCTATAAACGTCGTGACTTCGGCCTTGCTAGGGTCTTCCGATGTGATTTCCTCCGTATCCTAATATTATATGTCTACGTCTCTACGAGCGGACGGGATAATGCCAATGTCCTTTATCTATCGTTCGATCGGTTTAACCGGGTTGTCGGTGGTTTTAGGGGGAGCCGATGTGTTTATAGCTAATAACGGTCCTGCTATTATTGCTTATTTCGAATTCGTTAATAGGGGTTATCGTAGGGGTCTCGTGATAGTCTTTACGAGAGATATCGAAGCGATTAGTCTCTATTCTAGGTGACGTTACTCTTCCTCTTTAATAGAAGCGAGACGGGATTAAATAGTTATAGGGATTCGCGTTGTTGTTTTACGTTATAGACGCATTGCCTATTAACGTTACTCTTCCTCCTTAATAGAAGCGAGACGGGATTAAAAGGAAGCTTAGAAGGGTCTGTTTGCTAGTCGAGCTCGGTTTAAACAGTCTTATTCTTAGCATAGATGGTCTTCTCTAGGTGTACGCAATAGAACCCGAGGGTAAAGATGCGTAGGAGCCGCGTTCTTACAACTACTGCCCTTTTTACACTTTCGAAGATTAAGATCTATCTCTTCTGCCTTGCTGTTCTATAATTAAATCTGTTTAATTACTAATTAGTATTAGTAGGTGATTTACTTAGATTAATCTAAACAAAGGGGGTTGCATTAGTTGTGGTTGTATCTAATCTAGCTAGAGAAGGGGGAATAAGGGGGCCCCTTTATACCCGTCTGCCGGGGTCCCTCTATAGAGCCTACTGTGTCTTAATAATGCATTGTTAAGGCTTACGCTAGGGCTTACTGCTCTAGTTATAACGATGCCCTTAGTTAATAACGAGGTTATTAACTATATAGGTTACGTAGCATTATGCGCCGTATAGTTATAGCCCCTATTGCCCCTTTCCTATATATAGTCGGCAATATGGTTGCGACTCCATCCCTTAGTCATATGACTATATTCCTATACTAAAAGATATTTATTTATCGCGGCGTTAACGATTTCGGTCTAACCGTCGGTCTTTAAGTGCTATGCTAAGCTTAGTTTTAACGTTATTTATAACCGGGTGCTAAGTTATCGCAAAAGTCGGAGGATAAACTAAGTGCCTTAGTTAAAGATAATAGTATCGGGTGCTTTATATAAACGATAGACTACGTAGATAAAGGAATTAACTAATTACTCTATAGAAAGACCGGAAATAAGAATAAAACATCTTATCTTAGTAAGCTTATTATCTATTATAAGTACGTTCTCGTAAGTCTTCCTATTTTAAGTATACTTAGGATATTATAATATAATTAATTAATATATCGGCCTATAGGCGGACTAATAGAGCGAAGGGTTTTAAGAATCTAAAGGGAGATAAGCGGGGGGTTTTAATCTAAAGACAAAGAGTATAGACTTTAATAAACATAGCGGTAAAATGCGAAATTCTTAGCTATTAATATATCCGGTTTAATAGATTAAGGGCTTTTACCCTCTTTAGGTATCCTATAGGGCTATTACCGTAAGATCGATAAACGACTTTAAGGCGGAGATCTAAGGTATTTAGGACGAAGAGCTAGTCGCGGAAAAAGATACGTCCGTTAATTAACTAATATTCGGAGAGTATTGCCATTTGCATAACACGAAACTGCTATTTGCATAGTAAGAATATCTAAATCCCTACTTTTCTACACGTACCCCGCGCGCTTATATCCCGCCACTAAAATCTAGTGTAGGTATATAGTAATTAAAAGAGCCGCGTAAATTGTGCAAAAAACACGAAGAATACTACCAACGCGTAGTAGGGCACGCAGTAGGGCATACAGCCGGGCAAAAAGCATACATTAAGGAGCCTTATATATAGCAAAAGGCACGCAGTAAAGGGCACGCAGCCGGACACGAAGCATATATTAAGGAGCCGTACATATAGCAAAAGGCACGTAGTAGAGGGCACGCAGCCGGGCATAAAGCATATATTAAGGAGCCGCATATATAGTAAAGGGCACGCAGTAAAGGGCACGCAGTAGGGCACGCAGTAAGGCATAGAGTAAGGCACGTAGTAGAGCACGCAGCCGGGTAGAAAGTATATATTAAGGAGCCGTATATATAGCAAAGAGCACGCAGCAAAGGGCACGCAGTAGAAGGCAGGCAGCCGGGCACGAAGCATACATTTAAGAGCCGCACACATAGCAAAGGGCACGCAGCAAAGGGCACGCAGTAGAGGGCACGCAGTAGAGAGCATATAGTAAGGCACGCAGTAAGGCACGCAGTAAGGTAGGTAGTAGGGCATAACGCATATATTAAGGAGCCGCGTATATAGTAGAGGGCACGTAGTATAAGGCACGTAGAAAAGGGCATATAGTAGAGGGCATAAATAGAGGGCACGTAGTAGAGAGCACGCAGTAAGGCAGTAGTAGGGCATAACGCATACATTAAGGAGCCGCGTATATAGTAGAAGGCACGCAGCATAAGGCATATAGTAAAGGGCACGTAGTAGAGGGCATATAATAGAGCACGTAGTAGGGCACGTAGTAAGGCACGCAGTAAGGCATAGAGTAAAGGGCACCTGCTATAGCTATTTAATTAACTGAATTAAGGCTATATACGATTTACGCGGCTCTTTTAATTGCTATATACTTATACGGAAAATTTAGTAGCGGGATATAGGCGCGTAGGGTACGTATAGAAAGCGTAGGGATTTAGGTATCTTACTATATAAATAGTAATTTCGTGCTATATAAATAGCGATACTTTATTCGGATATATCGTAACGTAATAGCTTTTAAATATACTTTAGCTAGCGTTAAGCGTATAGGTCCTAGAGTATCGTTACTATATCTTAGGCAAGATTATCTTATAAGTATTGCTATTTATACGGTAGGAAATCTCTATTTATACGGTTAACCTACTTTTTCGACGCGCACCCCGCGCGCCTATGTCCCGCTATTAAAATTAAGTGTAGGTATATAGCAATTAAGAGAGCCGCTTCAATCATGCGAAGAACGCAAAGAATACTACCGACTCGCAGCCGGGCAAGCAATAGAGGGCAAGCAGTAGAAAGCACGTAGCAGAAGGCATATAGTAGAAGCATATAGTAGAGGGCACGTAGTAGAAGGCACGTAGCAAAAGGCACGTAGCAAAAGGCACGTAGTAGAGCTAGGCACGAAGCATATATTAAGGAGCCGCGTATATAATAGAGGGCACGTAGTAAAAGGCATATAGTAGAGGGCACGGAGTAGAAGGCACGTAGTAGAAGGCACGCAGTATATATTAAAGAGCCGCACACATAGCAAAAGGCATGTAGTAAAGGGCACGTAGTAGAGGGCACGTAGTAAAAGGCATATAGCAAGGCATATAGTAAGGCACGCAGTAAGGTACATAGTAGGGCACGACGCATATATTAAGGAGCAGTATATATAGTAGAGGGCACGTAGCATAAGGCACGTAGAAAAGGGCATATAATAAAGGGCATAAATAAAGAGCATATACTAGAGGGCATATAGTAAGGCAGTAGTAGGGCACAACGTATATATTAAAGAGCCGTGTATATAGTAGAGGGCATATAATATAAGGCATATAGTAAAGGGCACGTAGTAAAGGGCATATAATAGGGCACGTAGTAGGGCACGCAGTAGATATATAGTAGGGCATAGAGTAAAAGGCACTTGCTATAGCTATTAAATTAACTAAATTAAAGCTATATACGATTTACGCAGCCCTCTTAATTACTATATACCTCTACGGAAAATTTAATAGCGGGATATAAGCGCGTAGGGTACGTATAGAAAGCGTAGGGATTTAGGTATCTTACTATATAAATAGTAATTTCTTACTATATAAATAGCGATACTCTATTCGGATATATCGTAACGTAAAAGCTTTTAAATATGCTTTAGCTAGCGTTAAGCGTATAAGTCCTAAAGTATCGTTACTATATCCTAAGCAAGATTATCTTATAAGTATTGCTATTTATACGGTAGGAAATCTCTATTTATATAGTAAACCTACTTTTTCGACGCGCACCCCGCGCGCTTATATCCCGCTACTAAAATTAAGTGTAGGTATATAGCAATTAAGAGAGCCGCCTTAATCGTACGAAGAACGCGAAGAATACTACCGACACGCAGCCGGGCAAGCAATAAAGGGCAAGCAGTAGAGAGCACGCAGTAGAGGGCACGTAGCAGAAGGCACGTAGCAGAGGGCACGCAGCAGAAGGCACGCAGCAGAAGGCACGCAGCAGAAGGCACGCAGTAGAGCCGGGCACGAAGCATATATTAACGAGCCGCGCACGCAATAGAGGGCACGTAGTAGAAGGCACGCAGTAGAGGGCACGCAGTAGAAGGCACGTAGTAGAGGGCACGCAGCAGAAGGCACGCAGTAGAGCCGGGCACGAAGTATACATTAAGGAGCCGCGCAGGCAGTAGAGGGCACGCAGTAGAAGGCACGCAGAAGAGCCGGGTACGAAGCATACATTAAGGAGCCGCACATATAGTAGAGGGCACGCAGTAGAGAGCTAGGCACGCAGCATACATTAAGGAGCCGCACACGCAGCAGAAGGCACGCAGCCGGGCACGCAGCCGGGCATAAAGCCGGGCACAAAGCCGGGCACGAAGCATACATTTAGGAGCCGCACAAGTAGTAGAGGGCACGCAGTAGGGCACGCAGTAGGGCACGCAGTAAGGCACGCAGTAGGGCACGTACTAGAGAGATAGGCATATACGTTATTTAAGCTCTTTACGCGCGCGCGCTGCTATAACTATTGCATTAAATTAAGGCTAGGCACGATTTGCGCGGCCCTCTTAATTGCTATATACCTCTACCTAATTTTAGTAGCGGGACATAGTGTAAGAAGACAGACTAGAGGTACGTTTAGGAAGGTAGGAACGATAGTTAAAAGTACGAATAATCCTTTATTGCAATGCGGTTGCCCTCTTATAGTAAGACTAAAGCTTGCCCCTCTTCTAAGATATATCGGGGCCTTAGGGATAATACCCTTAGGCCTCGAGAGGGGTTATCGGGGACCAGTTAGTGACTAATGCCCGAATAGTCCTTAAGCTAAAATGCATTATCTATCGTATATATATCCCTGCCTCCTAACTCTATAGTTACACAGGTAGCTGCGTTATAATTATCCCCCCCTTCTAGGGCGGACGCCTTAGACGCTAGGATAGCTTTAGGTATAAATAAAGTCGTAATAGCAAATAGGACTAAAATAGGATTAAACGTAGTATAAAAATCAACTACGATAGTTATTAGTTAGTTAAACAAACAAAGGGGTTGCAAACTGGCTGGATTCTAGTCTATAATGTCTATTAACTAAGGGGCGATAAACAGCCCCTTTATATAGGCTATAAACGCGTAAATTAATAGGGCCCGAAGCCGGACCTTTGCGAGCCCTTGCTTATAACGTTAGGGCTATGCCTATAAGGGCGATTGAGTCAATGACTCAATCATCGTAAGAGCGGCTGAGTTAGTAACGCTATTACCGGGGTCCTTAATGCATACGATGCATCGTGTGGTTAATAGCGCATCCGTTTAGGCATTGCCTATACGTAATCTATTTAATTACGTGGATTGCAATCGTACCTAAAGAACGGATATCCTTTATTCCTATACTAGCAACTTTTCTTTATAGTTGCTATATAGTAAGCCTATAATCTAAATAAGGGGAGATAGGAAGAACGATATATAAGGTAAAAGACCTAATAAATATATTTGATAAATACAAATGAAAAAAAAGGGGCAGGATAAAGGGAATACCGTTAGTCGCTATAAGCGAAGGACGAAGGCTTCTATCCTAATTGAGAGGCTGTTTGTATTAATAAGGCGTTTAAGGGCCTTGTTTAGCGATGCCTTCGTTATAGCGTCGGCGGGGTTGTCTTCCTCTATAGATCTACCTAATCTCCTTAATCTCCCGTCGCTTATACGACTAACGCAACGCTATAATATCGATTATTAAGCGTTTCTCCTTTATAGTGCCGAGCTTAATAAGGCATTCGTAGAGAGAGTATAAGTTAGTATATATAACTAGAGGGATCGGTAGGAGCTAAAGCCGTTCTATAACTATACGGAGGGTTATAATAAGGGAGATGCTAAGGTCTACGCCGTTAACTATGCCGTAGATCTCGCTCGTAAGAACGCTATAGGTTACTCGCTTATACTTCGTCGAGCTTTAATAGATAATATTGCTATTAACCCGAAAGTGCGTATCCGTACGCTCGGTCTTATTAACGAGCGTAATAACGAAGCCTAACTAAGACGAAAGGTCTCGGTTGTTTACGAATAAGCTATCCGTAAATACTACGAGTTTAGCTATCTTAAGATTAATTAGTCGGTACGTAAGTCTACGTTATTAATAGTCGATCTACTATTAGAGGCGCTTATTAAGGATGTTATAATCCTTCTCTTCGGGGGCTTAGACCTAGGCTGCTACGGAGATATCGAATAAGGCCTCGGGCTAATAGATAGAGGCGACGTACGTAGCACGAGCGCGTTGCTTAAGGTACTGCTAGGCTTTATTACGAGCCCGTAAGTCGACTACCTCGATCCTTAAGGCCTATCCCTTCTGCTATAGGAGTAGAACGTCGTCTTAAAGCGTTAGTTTTACTCTATTAAAGTCTATAGCATTCCCTAGGGTTATCTAAGCCTTCGGCTTAGCGCGAAATTAAGCTATCTTAAGCTCCTTTTCTTCCTAAGCCGAAAAAGTGTCTAAACCGAGCATTAGGGTATTATCGGTCTATATTCCGACGAGGATAAAGTCGTCGGGACCCTAATTCGTGATTAAAAGGCACGAGTTATAGGTAGAGGGAGCTATATTAAGGCTCTTAATATAGTGCTTATAGTAGGTTTTCTACTAATATACATCGGCTTCTATAAGCCTATATAACGGTCTAATAACTCTTATAATAGTGCCCTTTAGGTACTTGCCTTAGAGCTCTATCGGAAGAGCCGCTAATACTATACGATTAAGCTCTATTTAAGCTTAGGGATAGGCTTATATAATATTGCGTAGAGATAAGCTTATGCCTTAGCGAAGTAAGGCGGGGGCAAGGGCTAGGATTAAGCGCTAGCTAATACGTTAAATAGTAGGGGAATAGGTTAGAAGCGAGCTTTTCTCTATATCGCTATAGCCTTAGATCACTAGACGGGACTTTTCGTAGGGTTTAACGTTACGACCCTTTACTTCCCGGACTATTCGGGATCGAAATAGACGGTATTGCCTATAAATAGATTCGTCGTACTATTCGAAGCTAAACACTCCGCGGGCTACGAGATCGTTAATCTCTCGTTAGTCGGATTCTTTAAAAGGGGCGCCGGGTATAGTAATAACGCCGTTATTGCGTAGCTTAGTCGAAAGCCGTAGTATATCCTCTTCCTTCTTAACTAGGAATTAATTATAGAAGGTTACGGTCTTTGGCTTATTCCTTAAGCGCGGGGGACGTCCGCGTTTATAGGGCTACGGCGGAGCCGGCAGTGCCTATACCGGAGAGGGGGAAGGGTCTAGCTCGGGAATTTCGTCCGGAGTAGAGGAATCGACCTTAGAGAGGGTGTCTATATTATCGAGGGCAAGGGGATCCGGGGTATCGTCTTTGCTATAGTAGTACGGCTGTATAAAGGTAGAACGGAAGACTATAGGGCCGTTAACGGTCTCGATAGTAACGTCGTAGCCGTTAATAAAGGCAATCTTATATAGACCCTACTATCCTCGCTTCTCTCTCTAGACGCGGACTTTACTCTATAGCGGCAGTAATAGAGTGTTAAGGGTTAAAGGGCCGTTTCGAGCTTATAGGCTACCCCTAACTTATCGCGCGGCGGAGAGCTACCGTAAGGCTTTTATAGCCTTTTAGATAGTCGCGGCTCTCTATACTATAGTTGCCGAAGGAGGGGAGTCCTAAGTTATCCGTAGGTATACCCTAAAGACGAAAAGCGTAGGGACGAGACCGTTTAGTCCTACTATATTATTTACGGCTTTAATAGCTATTTATAGGACGGATTTTAAGGCCGTTATTCTACCGATTTCGGCGTATATTATTTTAAACGCACGATAGAGCGGGCTATAGTACCTTTCAACCTTACCTATAGACTAATATGCCTTAAAGGGGATTTAGGTATACGTAATACCTATAATGCGAGCTTCGTTATAAAACTTAGTTAAGGCGAAGTTAGTGCCTACGTTATGCCGGATAAAGTTAGGGGGGCTAATGTATATATCGATCTATAGAGCCTTAAGTGTCTTTTATATATCTTTAGCCGATATAGACAGGAGGAATCGCGCTCTTTAGAAAGATATCGCTATGTCGACCGCGTGTAGCACCGGGTAGGTGCTACTGCCGAGCTCTAGGTATATTATATCGACGACGACCTCGAAATTAAATTCTTAGTTATCTTTTAATATAAACCTCAACCTCCGGGGGGCCGGTGCGTAGAGCTAGTAGTAATAGCAGAATTTTAAGATATCCTTAAGTGTTTTTACTAAGATATCGTTATGCCTTGCTTATTTTAATAAATAGTAAAGTCTATTAACGGCCGGGTGGCTAAATTAGCGGTACAGCGTACGTATCTTAGCTTTAGTTAAAACGGCGACTGCGTTCTCTTCCTTACTAAAGAAGAACTATAGATATCCCTATTTACGAACAATAGGGACGCTAATACCGGGACCGATAATCGTATTAGTAGTGTTATTAAAGTATAAGCTTAAGCGATCTATATTAGCTAGGCAAGTGAGGAATAGGGTCGTTATTCCTAGCACGTAGAACGTAATACGGCTAATTAGGGTCTTAAGGGCAACGGAGCCGAAGGAACGCACGTCCTCGCCGCTGCCGAATTTAATATAGGCCTAGCCGGCGGTAGACTCGTCGAGCATAATAGACGGGTCTTCTCGTTATAGAGCGAGATACTAGTCTTAACCTACCGTAGAGACTATAGCTGCTTTAGTATCTACGAGGATGCCGTAAAAGCGGTCCTTTAAGTAACGGTCGAAGACGAATTGCGTAGCCGGAACGCTTAACTAGTCTATCCCTTATACGTCTTCGCCTATAATTAAATAGTTAAAGGACTGCTAATATAGGATTTACGAGGCTTACTACTTCGTTAGTTCTTCGTCGTTACTAGCCTTATCGTTACGCTACTCGATAGCGGCTTAAGGAGTCTTATTACCTTTATATTCGGTAAGATAGGCCTTAAATCCTATACTAAGGTTGCCGGTTATAAGGCATTACGCGTGGTATTAAGCCTTAGACCTAGCTCGTTCCTCTAGGGTATGCTTTATCGACTAGTAGCCTTCCTTCTAATAAACGAAGCACTTCCTTAACTATTAGCGGTTGCTAAAGCTACCGCCGCCGCTATAAAGGCTACGGTAGCTTCGTCCGCTACTCCCGCTAAACCTACGGCCGTTGCCGCGGTTATTAGTATCTTCGGTCGGTATAGAATACGCTTAATAAATTATATTTATTATTTATATTTATTACCTCGTTACGATAATATTACACGAATATGCCGGACGTGCCGTTCTCGGCCTATATCGATAGATAGGTCTCTAAGGAGGAACGTAGCGCGGAGAATAGCTTTTCCGTAGTCTTAGGGGGGTTATATAGCGTATAGCTAAATTCCGCGACGTTTCGGCACGCGTTAAGCAATATAGTGCGAAGGGGGAGGTCTCTAGCGAACTTAAATCCTAGGGCGCGTTAATATCGTTATAGCTTATTAAAAAGGGTCTATAGGACTTCCTATTAGGTCTTATTAAGATGCTTAACTCGTAACTTTTTAAAAGTTATAGTGCTTTAATCTACCTAATAGTGCTAATAGTTTACTTCGGTATCGAAATAAGCCTTTAGTAGGTCGTAGGCTTGCCTAAATATGCTATCTTACTCTATATGCTAGATATAGTAGTCCTAGGCTCGGCCGGTAAAGATCTAGGGAAAGAGGGTATAGAAATAGCCGGGCCGGGCCTTAACTATATAACAAACGTCCGTAAAGATATAGACTTTATTATTAAGAATGTTATAGGGCTCTCCTATATAATTCTTACTCTTATCCTATAACTTAATAAACATTTGTAGGAGGTCTACGTCTATCTCCTCGTTCGGAAAGTCGTAGGGGGGGACTATCGTATAGGCTGCCTTTGCCGTTATATTAATCGGAGGGGTCTTAGAGAACTAGTACGAGGTCGGGTAAAGTATTATTAGCGTTTCTAATATATCTTAGAACGGAGGGGCCTATAGGTTTAGGAACGTGCCGGGCATTTAATCTCGCGGGTCTAAGCCGGGATCGACGGAGGTAGCACGTGTTGTTAAAGTAAAGAAGGGTTCTAGCGCGAATGTAACTGCCGGGGCTATCGGAGGTGCCGAGGGGATAGCCGCGGGCGTAGACGGTGCCGTCGCAAAGGTTGCTATAAGAGCCGGGGTTAGGGCAGTGAGAGGTGCCGTTAGGGCCGTGCCTAGGGCGACTAGGGAAGAAGGGTTAGTTACGGCAGCCGGGGCTATAACGGATGTATTCCTTACGAACTCTCGGGTTCGCTCGTCGTAGAACTTTAACTATTCTAGTAGTAGTTCGTCCTTAGGCTAAATCGGGGGAATCTATTAGCGCTAAAGCATTAAAAATAATGCCGTAAAGCTAAGGTTTAGGGCGCCGGTCTAGATCCTACGGGACTGTAAGAAGGATTTAAGGGCCTTCTTAAAATACCTATCTCCCCGGTTCTATATAGCCTTTATCTACCTATTAAAGTAGTCTTAGAAGTCTAGGAATAGCTTGTATCTATAAATAGTTATACTAGCATTAATAATAATAAACCGGGCTACGTAAGTTATAACTGCCTTCTTATTTATATTATTATAGGTAACGTCTATCTCCTAGAATATAATGTTAGTTTTGTTTTAAAACGACCTAAAGATGCCGATGCCGCTTAGCTAACCGGGAAGGGAGTTATCGTTAGGCTTAGTTGCTTTTAGTACGGAACCGGGGGCGTTAAGGATATCGGTAGGGTCCGATATAGTGTAATTAAATAAAGCACACTATTGTTGTTAAAGGGGATCGCGAGGGTCGTTACGAAGGTTGTCTTATGTTATAGACGCACTATTGCTTAACGTAACTCTTCTTCTTCTTAAAGCGAGGCGGGATTAAACAAAAGCTAGGAAAGAACTTATCGGCGGTCACCGAGAGCTAGCTGTAATAGCTTCGTCGGCTCTAACTCGCGCAGGTTCCTTATTCTTAGCATAAAGGACCGTCTCTAGGTGTAGGCAATAGAATCCGCGAGGGATAAAGATCCGTGTACTTTTAACGATTAGGCTCTGCCTCTTCTACCTTACTAATCTATAATTAATCGTTTAATCACTAATTAGTATTAGTTAGTTAAATAAACAAAGGGGTTGCAAACTAGCTGGATTTTAGTCTATAATGTCTATTAACTAAGGGGCGATAAACAGCCCCTTTATATAGGCCACAAACGCGTATATTAATAGGGCCCGAAGCCGGACCTTTGCGAGCCCTTGCTTGTGACGTCGGGGCTATGCCTATAAGGGCGATTGAGTTAATAAATCAATTATCGTAAGGGCGGCCGAGTTAGTAACGCTATTACCGGGGTCCCTAATGTATACGATGTATCGTATAGTTAATAGCGCATCCGTTTAAGCGTTGCCTACACGTAATCTATTTAATCACGTAGATTGCAATCGTGCCTAAAGAACGGATATCCCTTATTCCTACAATAGTTATTATTATATATATTATAATAATTATTATATTAGTCGCGCGTTATAATAGT
Source organism: Ophiocordyceps sinensis (assembly GCA_012934285.1). Taxonomy (NCBI): domain Eukaryota; kingdom Fungi; phylum Ascomycota; class Sordariomycetes; order Hypocreales; family Ophiocordycipitaceae; genus Ophiocordyceps; species Ophiocordyceps sinensis. Next base: position 11,948,816 of record JAAVMX010000004.1, read on the forward strand.
TATTACGCAATAGGTAGCTAGTCGCTTATATATAGTTAGTAAACTATAATAGAGTGCTGCTTATTATATATAAAGATTTTTTTCTTCTCTTCTCTTATTATATAACTATATCGAGATTTTATAGAGAAGCACATTCGGAATTAGACGAGCATATTCCGAATTAGCTTAACGCTATAGGTCCTAAGCGAACGGCAAGCGCAACGGTAGAGACGTCCCGGAAGCGAGGAAAATAAATAGACGATATTTAGCCGATAGGTCCTTTAGTTATAGCTCGAGTCTTAGAGTTATCGGCGAATAGAGTATCGATTAAGGACGCCGTAGCGATGGCCTAAGAGGAGATAAAGCTAAAGAAGAAGTATAGAGAGAAGATAACCCTATTAGAACGACTTCTCGTAGAGAAGAATATGCCGAATGTATTAGAGAAATCGATATCCTCGTTAGAGGAAGAAACCAAAGATTAACTATTTCGTTAGTTATTTAAGGGACTATTTATAAGCATAAAGAAACCTATTATAGTAGAGTCTTAGGAAGATTACGCGATTGCTAAGCGTATAACGCTAACGGTTATCGAATCTAAAACATTTTCGTCGTCTAGCGAAGACAATAGAGACGAGGATATAAAGGCGAATGCTAAGGGAGATACTATCGATACGAAGAATCTCTAGAAAGGGTTATTACTAAAGAAAAGGGCTAAGAAGGCCGTAACTATAAAAAGTCACCGCGCGAAAGGGTGCTAAGTAACCGAGTTATACTATATTAAGTGCTTAAATAGCAGTATATAAGGGTTCGGCTATAACGAGGATAATACTAAAATAGTCGAACTCTCTTATATATAGGAAGACGCGCGCTTAAGTAAGTGCATATAATATAACTCGCGTAGTAACCTTTACGAATCCGTAAGTTCTTTATTCCCCCTTAAGTCGGGATACAATCGCTAATAAAATTATAAGTACCCGTAATAATATCTAAGGATATAGCGGATCTATACGGTATTTAGACGAAGATAGCCGAGCTATAGATTACTTAAGACAACATGGAAAAGAAGAAGATAAAGTTAATCTTCTACTAAGTTTATACGTCGTTTATAGCCGTAATAACGGCCTATAGAGAGGAAAAGGGGGTATTAGGTGCTACACGTTTATATACGAAACGTCGTCTCGAATACTAGCAGGTATTGATAGGGTGACGGAAAGTTATACGCGAGAATAAGGACTAAAAGCTTCCTCTAGTAATTAAGGACGCGGGTTTTACCCTATAGCGGGTAGGCCGAGAATATATATACGATGATTTATACGAAATAATTAAGGAGAGTAGTCGCTAAGGGAGGGGGGGGTAGTCGAAACGTCTCCTTATTATTATAGAGTTTACTAGCGAAATAGAAGTAGGAGACTTCTACCGTATAGATATTAAGGAATAAGGGTAAAGTAGCGGCGGAATAGCAATAGAAAAGTTAAAGTAAGCTAAAAAAAGTTATTTCGTAATACGTAATTTCCGCTATTTCTTTAATCGTATCTCTAGGTATTCGTTGATAAGTTCCTAGGCATTCGCTATATCGTCTTAAGCAACCTACTCGTTATATTCGGCTAGCTAACCTTCCTATTTTACTAAGTAATAGGTAACGCCCTTCTTCTTCTTATAGTCCTTAATTTACTAAACTAACTATTCTCCTTCGGCATTGTCGAGGTTAGGCATCGGCAGTAATTCGCTAAGGTGTTAGTTAGTAGCTCTTTCTGCCTATAGCTTAAGAAGACTAATATAAAATATATTATAAAGCCGATCGTATTTCTCTAGAAGGGCTAAGCGGTACGCCTGCTTGCTAATAGCTTAAAGGACCCTAAAAGGTCTAATGTATTTAGGTATAGTAGGGTAATAAAAGTTACGATTAGCCCGATGTTTGTATACCTACCTTATACTTCTACGAAAACAATAAAAACTCTACTAAAACTTAGAGCGTTACTTAAAACCTCTAAGATTTTTACTATAGCTATATAATATACAAAAGTAAATAATAACATTTTATTTATAGTTTATAACGCTATATGTACTTTACACTTTTTAAACATAGAAGTTTTAAAAACTTTTAGTATTTACTTTCTCGCGTTTACTTATTGTATTAAAATAGAGCTAATGTAAAGTGAATAATTACCTAAAGCTTTATTTCTAGGTTCTCGAATATATAATATAAATGTATAGAAAATCCCTACTATTGATTATTTCTCTACATTTATATATAGATTTAAATACAAAAGGCATTACTTTTAGTACTTATTACTAAGTGAAGGCAAGTTTAAAAACTTTTATACCTAAATATAGGAATTAGTTATTATATTTATAATAGTCGTAGAAATACTATCCGTAGTTGCCCTTATTATAATTATAATAGATAATATCTATTTTACTAATTGGAATTAATAAAGAATTAAAACAGAAATACATTAGGTATATATGTTTTAGTTTAAGGAATGTACTCTTTATATTAATCTATAGTTAAAGCTACGGAACCTCTACTACTAAAAACGTTATACTATAAATAAGTGAATCGGTTTCGGTATATAGTAGAAACTTGAATAAATATTAAAACATTTGTATTTATTGGTTGGTTAAACAAACAAATAGGGTTGCAACTAGTTGGATTCTATTCTATGATAGGTAATCTAGCTAAGGCGAAGAGGAGAGGAAAGGGGGCCCCTTTATACGTCCTAACCGAGCCTATACTAGGCTCTAAAGGGAGCTTAGTCGGGGCACGTGACGCTCCCGATGACGCTGTTATCGGGGCCTTAACCGGGGTTATGACTTATGACCCTTTTCTCCCTTATGTGACTAGATTAGTCCGACACTGGCAGTTCTTCTTTAGAGGCTGCAAACACTATACTAACGGACTAATCGCCTAACCGAACGACCGAATAACCGAACGCGAATGCAACGAATATAGCGAACGCAACGAATATAGCGAACGTAACGAATAAGTAGGGAAAGAGCGTTCGGAAGAGCCGATTCGAGGGCATCCTCGGGGCGCTGCCGAAGAGAGGGTATCCTTAGGGCGCTGCCGAAGAGTCGAATAGAGCGTCTATTCGAGCCTTAATTCAGGCTATAAACGCGAATAAAGAAACAACGGACCGCGAATAAGAAACAACGGGAAAAGACGCATTAAGCTAGAAATTGCCTAATAAATATAAATAATAAGTATAAATTATAAGGAAATAATCGACCGGAAATAACGAGCAATTAGCAAAAGCTGCGAATAATAAATAAGATAATGCAATAAAGCGGGAAAAAGGGAACAACGCGTGGAAAAGGGGAACAACGCGTAGAAAAGGGCGAATAAATTGCAGAAATACTAAAGAATAATGCGCGGAAATTCCATACGGAATAAATATGCGATAAACGCGCGAACGGGGCATTAGGGAGACGAGCGAAGTAACGAGCAACCAGAATATATAAAGTAACGGCCAAGCAGAGGGCTAGAGGGGTAGGAAGGGGCAATAGGCAGGGGAATCCCTCGAGAGCTTTTCTTCTGCTAGGCTCGCGAGGCTAACGGTGCGGAAGCTTGCGAGGCTCGCTAGTGTTGCGGCGCTATTTTAAGCTAGCCGCGTGGTGCAATAGGCGCGTTGCTAAACCTCGGGAGAACAAAGAGTAAAGACGAGGGCGTCTGCCGGGACGAAGGTGCCTACCGGGACGAAGGTGCCTGCCGGGCAGGCTAGGGCTAGGCGGAAGAGTGTTCCTTTCCCGGGGGGGGAGAGTATCGTTTGCCCTATCGGGCAACGGGCTAAGAGGAAGCTTGTATGTGCTTCCGGTAGTTATATCCTTTAGCGAGGTGACGGAAGAGTGCGCCTTAGGAGTCGAAGTAGGAAAAACAGTGCTAGCAATTAGCCTGCTTAAGGGTATGCCGGGCTTAGGGCAAGACGGTCTGTGTATGCCGTGCTTAGGGCATAACGGTCTAGGAGGAAGTCTACACGCGTTTTGTATAGTAATATCCTTCGCCGAGGTGGCGAAAGAGTGCGCTGCGAGACTCGAAAGGTGATTGGCAGCGGCGGCATTTGCTTAGCTTTAGGGTATGCCGTCCGCGTTGTTAAGGAAGCTGCTGTAGGACCTGTAGCTTTATGGGTTGCGAGCAGCTTAGCGAGCTGCTGCGAGAGCTAATAGAAGAGCAGCTTAGTAAGCTACTAGGGGAGTCGCTATAGCAGTAAGTCCGAAGAGCTGCTGCGAGAGCTAATAGGAGAGCAGCTTGCTAAGCTGCTTTAAGGGTTAAAAGAGCTGCTGCGAGAGCTTAACATAGGCGAATGGTTAAAAGAGCTGCTGCGAGAGCTTGACACGGGCGAATGGGAGAGCCGGCTCGGAACGGGGAGTCGGCTTGGAAGAGGGAGCCGGCTTAAAGCAGGGAGCCGGCTTAAAGTAAGGGGCCGGCTTAAGTTAACGGGAATAATTAGCGGACTTTTATTTAACGGCGAAGTCGTGGTTATTATTGTTGTAGGGCCGGCACCGGGGCTATGCCTATAGAAGCTAAGGGCAGCTACGGGGTCTTCCCTATAGGAAACTAAGTCGTGCCGGCGGGAGTTAGGGGTCTCTCCGGGGTCGTGCCGGCTTAGGGGTGACGATAAGGGTAACGCCGGGACTGTTAAAGTTAACGAGGGTGTAGGTGTCGGCGAGGATAAGAACGGCGAGGCTAAGGGCGAGGCTGCCGAAGCTAAATTAACTAGCGGACTTTAAATAGTCGGCGGAGCAGTTGTCGGGACGGGCGCGCTTATAACGGCGGGAGCAGGCGTAGGAGCTTTATACGGCGGCAAGCCGAGCTAGGATTATAGCTTATTCCGTTCTATATAGGCTGCCGTATCGACGTCGAAGTCTATCTCGAGGAATTCTTCCTAAGGCTATAGTAGGGGCTTAGCTATAGCCTAGAGTATTACGGGTTAAGGGCTAATCGGCTGGTCTTTTCGGCCTGTATAGATCCCGCGCCTCCGTAAGAACGTTCGCAATGCCCTCCTATAGTCCCGTTAGACCTTATCTTAGGTGGCTTCGGTCTATGTTCTAAAGGAGTCCTAAAAGTCGCAATCGTATAGACTTATCCTTTCTTCTATAAGGAAGGATACGACGTAGGAAGTTATCACAATATAATATTATTCGTCGGGGCTAACGTATATATTCCTAAAGTCGAGGTTAAGGTTGACCTAGTTGTATAATAACTCGTAGATGCCGATGCTATTTAATAAATTAGTATGGTTTAGGTCTATAGGAGCTATCGGCTAGGGAGTCGGGATTATAGGGTCTTCCGGCTAAGGAGCTGCCGGATTCGTAGGAGCTATTAGAAGAGCTCGTAGGGTGACGGGGTTGTCTGCCGTTAGGGTGGTTGCCGCGTAGGTGTCTGCCGCTATAGTAGTTGCCGCTAGGGCGGCGGCGGCGGCGGGAGTCGGGTCCGTAGGTGTTATTATAGATGACTAGATTCGTAGGGATCGCGAGGGTCTTCGCGATGTGTGTTTGTCGAAAATAAGCAGCGGGTCGCCGATTAGGTCGCTATAGTCTGCGAAAGCAGCGACGTTAAGGGGGTCCCGTAATGCTTATTCTTTAGGGCAACGATTTGCCAATTATAGTCTGCGAAAGCAGTAACTTTAAAAGGGTCGATGCTTGCCGGGAGCGGGTAGCGGGCTCGTTGCGTTATAGACGCAATGTCGATTAAGGTCGCTATAGTCTACGAAAGCAGCGACTTTAATCGAGCAGCTTAGAAGGTATCTCGACCGGTAATCTAGTATAGAGATGCCTTATTCTTAGCACGAAGGGTCGTCTCTCGACGCAGGAGGGCACTACTAGAGATAACGGTCCTATATCGTAATGATAACCCTTGCCTCTTTAACCTTACTAATCTATAATTAATCGTTTAATTACTAATTAGTGTTAGTTGGTTAAATAAACAAATAGGGTTGCAACTAGTTGGATTCTAGTCTATAATAGGTTATCTAGCTAAGGCGAAGAGGAGAGGAAAGGGGGCCCCTTTATGCGTCCTAACCGAGCCTATACTAGGCTCTAAAGAGAGCCTAGTTAAGGCACGTAACGCTCCCGATAACGCTGTCATCGGGGCCTTAACCGGGGTTATAACTTATAACCCTTTTCTCCCTTATGTGACTAGATTAGTCCGACAGTATTAGATATAAAAGAAATGTTTTAAAAAATCGTAAAAATACTTAAATAGTAAAAGTATTTAACTATTGTATTTAATATAAAACGTAATAATAGATATAAAGAAAAGCAAAGATAGTATACTAACTATGTATAATATAAGGTATAATATGATATTTCGTTTTTCCCGAAATTAAATAATTATAAGTAAATATAAATAAATTAAGTTAAGAGAGAAGTACGTTTCTATTACTCTTACTTATGTCTAATCGTAACTTTTAGAGAGCTACTATAATAGCTTCCTTCTTTAGTCCTTAAGGCGTAAGTTCTTCGTAGAGAGTCCTACTAGGTCCTTAACCTTAAGGGTAAATAGCTTATAATAGAGGTTATAGAACTTCTTTTGCGACTCGATAGCTTATCGCTAATAAGTCTCTAGCTTTTTCCTTAAGTCTGCTAATTTACTAATGCGAGCTCTCGCTTTAGGCACTCCCCTACTAGTAGCATCGTCCGTAAGGTAGATATAGTAGTCTAGTTAGTATCCGAATAATGCCTTATTCGGCGAAAAGCCTATAGTTTTATTCTTCGCATTATTGTAAGCGAACTAAGCCTCTCGTAGTAGTCTAGGCTAGTTGTTCTATTAGGCATTCGTATAATACCGAAGGTTGTATTATAGTATTTAATTTACCCGTTCGGTCTAACCGTCGGTTTATAGGTAAAAGGCTATCGATAACCTACGTTTTATCCGTAATATATTATAGAGGTCTAACTAAAACTTACTAATAAATAGAGATCCTCTATCGGAAATAATGCCTCTTAGTACTCTATAGATAAGCTTAATCTTATAATAAAAAGCCTTAGCTAACTTAGGCGCTATTATTATCTAAAAGACCGCGAGAAATACGCTATACTTAGTATATCGGTTAACGATTACTAGTATTGCGTTAACTTCTCTACTATCGAACTATAACTCTAGAAAACCGGTAGTAAAGTCTATAGAGACTTCTTCCTAAAGTCTTATAGGAATAGGCAGCGACTTAAGGGCGCTATATAGGCGATGCCGCTTTAGAACGGCGCCTTAATAGATATAGTATAAACGTATATAGCTATTTATATTACGAGCTATTCCTTCTTAAAAGAATTTCCGAAATAGGAGGTCTTTCGTGCGGGCTATTCCGAAGTATCCTATAAAGGGATCGTCGTAGTAGAGCTAAATAAGCTCTTGCCTTAAGGCAACCTCTACGGGCACTACGATTCTTCCCGAATGCAAAATAAGTCCGTCTAGGTTTAATAACTAAAGACTTACCCCTTCTTTTAGGGTACTTTCGGTCTATACTCGCTATATAGTCTACGGATCTTCCGCTTAAGTCCTCTTAAGGAGCTTAAAAAAGGGCTTAGAGATATTGCTTTTATAGACCCTTTTATAACGAGCTACTAACCTAGCTAATTGTCTTTAACACCGTTGTTTATAACTAACGATATCTTTAACCTAAGTGGCTAACTTAGCGGGGCTCGTTCCCGAATACTAAGCGATCGAATCTTAAAGAGCTTATGCATTTTCGTTACGTAAAGATATCTTATTAAGCTTAAAGATAGCAGAGACTTAAGAACTTATCTTAAGGTCGCTTTATAAAGAATCTATAGCTATATACACCTACCGAATAACTACTAACTTCTATTATAGTTCTAAGAGTAGCTTTATAGACGGTAGGACTTTGCCTATAAATTCTAGCTTCCTTAATAAAGCATCGGCAGGATTTAATTTACCGGCTTAATGTTTAATCGTAAAATCCAAAGGAGCTAGGTATATATACTAACGTGCTTATCTTCTATTAAAGGATACTTACTTTATAAAGCCTTAAAGGTTCTAATAATCTAATAAAACTTTAACGGTATTCGCCGCCCCTTCGACGTAGTATCACTAGTGTTTAAATAACTTAACGATTGTAAATATCTCTTAATTAAGGGTGCCGTAGTTAAGCTTAAGGCTAGTAAATTTCCGTAACTAAAAAGCAATCGGATGATAGTAGCCTTCGTTATCGGGCTACGAAAGAATACTAGCTATTGCGAAAATTAAGGCATTAGTCTCGATGCGAATCGGTCTTTAAGGGTCGAAGAAGTGATTGATTGATCTCTAACCTCTCCCTTCCTTACTAGGGGGGACTGCCCCCTTTTATAGGCAGTCCTGTCCCTCCTAAATTAGTAGCTCCCTTTGGCGTTCTACCTAAGTGTCTGAGTTTAAGACACAGCCCCCTGTTTCCTTTTTCCTGCCCAGCCTTTTTCCCAGCCTTTTTCCCAGCCTTTTTTCCAGCCTTTTTCCAAAGCCCTGTTTTCTCAAGCCTCTTTTCCACGCTCCTTTTCTAAGCCTCTTTTTCTAAACCCTTTTTCTAAGCCCCTTTTTCCAAGCCTCTTTTCTAAGCCCCTTTTCCAAGCCCCTTTTCTAAGCCCCTTTTCCAACTAGCTTCGGGTGCCCTACAGGCCGCACAGCGATGCACGGGCCGCTAGTAGTCCCCCGGGTGGTCCTTTAGGTCGAGAGCCCGCCTAGGCTACCTAAGTCTTATAAATCCTAGCCTAGCTTCGTAACACACCCTCTTAGCTATAGCCTGCCCCCTTTAAAAGGGGTATAGCTATCTATAGGTCTAGGACTTTGATTGTATAGTTAGCTAAGGAGGACACTTATAGCCCTACTTACCGCCTAGGACCGTAGAATAGGTAGTCAGCCCCTAAGAGCTCTGTATATAATAGACTAACTCCTTAAGTTCTTAAAACCAGATTAAACTCCTTGCCCGCTAAGTTAGGGGTCCTGTCCTAAGGTTATTCCCCTAGGCGGTTTTTAGGACCTACTAGATAGAGGGAGAGTTGCCCTACTGCTGTTCGGCTGCCTCGCACCTAGCTAGCCTACTCGCTAGTATTGCTTCTCGAAGGTCCTCTTAGCGGGCCTTTAGTCGGATCCTTTCTCTAAGATCTTCTAGCCTAACCTGCCGTAAAAACACAGCTAGTCTTTGCTTAGGAAGGGCTTTTGTAAGTCTATTAGCCTTTATCTCTACTATTAGAATCCACCGGAGCGAGATAAGTCCCTATTAGACCTCCTATCGTAGCTAGTGCTAATAAATATTAACGTGCCTAAGCCTAATTAATAGCTTATTGTTTTCTTCTATAAACAACCTAATAGTCTAAGTGTTATCACACTCTAGGACTAAAGGGGTCGGAATGTAAAGCTATAAAGACGTAAGCAACCGGCTAAGAAAAAAAGCCTCCTTTACTACCTATAAAAGAGCGAGCATTTCTGCTTCTATGCTCGACGTTATGACTATTGCCTGTTTAGACGCTTTCTAGGCTATACAGCCTCTAAATAGAGACATAATATATCCCTAAGAGCTTTTCCGGTCGACTAAGTTATCGGCAAAGGAGGCATCGCTAGAATAGAGGAATATCTTAGCCCCTTTCTGCTTATGCACTCCTAAGCGTAGTCCGTGGCTTCTAGTCGAGTAAAGGTAGAGAATAGCTCGGTCTACTGCCTCTTAGTGCTTTATAGAGGGATTCTAGTTATACCGGGCTAGCCGGGAGACTATAAAGGCTATATCGATCCTAGTGGAAATCGCTATAAACAGTAGTGACCCGACTTTCTAAAGGTAAGGGTGTTTTTCTTATTCTATTGCGTGGAAGGTCGATAGAGATAGCAGAAGCTCTTCTTCTAGCATCGGAGTAGCCGGGGCTCTTTGTTTTAGCTGGTCTAGTAGAAACTTATAAGCTACCTTATCAATATAGGCATCCTATGTTAACTAGATCGTCCGTTAGCTCCTATTTCGTAGAATTCGAATGCCTAAAAACCACTTTAGCTCTCTTAGAAGAGTTATCTTATATCTTTCTTATAGACCTTGCTTTGCCTCCTTAGCGATCTATTAGTCTTCCTTTCGGTAGGCCTAAATAATATCGTCTATATAGAAGAAGACGATTACCGCCCCTTTTATTATAACATAGGGCTCTTAAGGGACCTTTTAGAAGCCTAGGGTCTCGAGAGACGCTGTAAGGTGCTGCTGCTAGAGAAGGGGAGACCTACGTAGACCGTATAGAGCTTTTCGAAGCCGTATAACTTTACCTTCTTTCTAAAATCTAGGGGGCATCCGCATATAGACAACTTCGTCCTCGCCTAAGGGGCAGTTCACAAAGGCGTTTACCGTATCTATTTAATCTAATTCGAGGTCGTACTCGGCTGCTAAAGCTATAAGAGCCCTAAAAGACATCCCGGCTAAGGTTATAGCTCTTATTAAAAGATCCCCTTTTTCTTATTGGTTTCTATAGACTACTAGACGAGCTTTACACTTTTCAAGGTACCCGTGCTTATCTATCTTATAGATAAAGACCTATTTACAGCCTAGGACCTAGTGGCCCCTTGCTATAGCCTATAGGACTTCCTAGAAGGAACCTATCTCTACGTGTAAGGCTAAGTGATCTTTCTAGGCCTAAGTAAACTGCTCTTTATATAGGTGGTTTTACAGCTATGACTAAGTCTAAGGAGGTTCCGGGAGAGCTCTTTTATAGACCTTCTTCTTTTCTTGGGGTTTAAACAGCCTCCCGGCTATAAAGGCTCTATAAACCCTATCTTAGATAGGGGTAAGTCTAAAGTCGGAAAACCGATCTTCTAGGCTAAGGCTAGCCCCTAATAAGGGTACTGCATTTAGTCCTTCTAGTTCTACCCCTATTAACGCTGCTGTTTCTTTAACTTATTAAAGTAGGGTTAGAAAAGCTGCCGGAAATTCTTTTAAGGTTGTTTTCCCCCCTACCCCCTTAGGGGTAGAAACTAGAAGATGTACTAGAAAGGCTTCTTTTAAGTCCTCTAACGGGTAGGACGCGGAAGAGTAGGCTTTCTTAAGCTCGATTGCTTTTTTAAGGTCCTTATCGTCTGTTTAGGCTTCCTCTAGGTCTCCTTCCGGGTCTTCTTCCTATATCTCGTCCTCGTTGCCTTCTACCTCCTCTATATCTATTTCTTCGTCTATTTCTTCGTCGAGGGCCTCTTCGTTAGCTCGAGTCTCCGAGGGTATATCGATCTTCTAAATAAGCTGTCGAGTGCTTTCTAGGAGGGGAACTTATTCTCTTTCCCCGTTAAAGTAGCTATATTCGTTAAACACTATATCCCGGGTCGAGATAACCTTCTTTAGGCTCGGTATCTAGATCCAGAAGATATTAGTAGACCTATAACCGACTAGAAACCCTATAAACGCTCGAGGGTCTAGCTTCTTCTTCTTCTTTCTTTTCATCTAGGCGTTAGGCGTTATAGCGTAGGCCTTACACCTATAGGCTCGAAGGTAGGCTAGAGAAGCCTTTTTCCCTATGACTTTGTCTAGGGGGGATTCCTAGTCGTCTAAGCCGTCCTTAGGGTCCCTTAGAGTCCGATTCCGAAGGTAGTAAGCTGATTCGACTATTTCTCTCTAAAGGTCGTAGGGTAGCCTTACTGCTAGTCTTATTATTCGAGCCTTTTCTATCGTAACACCCCTTAATCTCTCGGCCCCTCCGTTCTAGGCCTAAGTATTTAACGCCGATAGAAGGGGTAAAATACCCCCTTTTCAAAGCTAGGTTAAGATATTCTTTATAAATAACTCTCTATCGGACCTAATTTTCTTAACCTTAAGGCCGTAATAGTTCTTTATCTAGTTTATAAAATCCCGTAAAGCAGACTAGTTATGCTTACTGTAATAGGTCCGTAAAAAATAAAGAAAAACCATTCCTAAGAAAGCGTTAGTAATAAGCATAACTCTTATAAAGTTTTCTTAATCCCGGGCTATATCTATCTAGTCTATCTAGATCTCTTTATATAGCTTTAAGGGTCGAGAAGGGGTTCTTCTAGAGACTTATCTTCTAGCTTTCCCCTGCCCGTAAAATTCGCACTCGACTGTTTTTAGTCCCTAAATTTAGACTCCCTATTGGATTCCGAGCTTATAAAGGGCTAAAGGTCCTAGGTGGCCGAGTCTTATATGCTAGAGCTTCCCGTCTCCTTTAGCCGCCGGTAGAGGGTCTTTAGAACTAGCCCTCTTTGCCGCCGGGAAGGCAGCCTAGCCTAAGGTCGAAGCCGGGCTATTAGGTCGGTATTCTATAATAAACTAACCGTATTTCTATTTAACTAGTCCGATAACCTCGTTGTTTTTAATTAGCTTTATAGGGTCTTAGACTATATCCTAGTATATCCCTTCTTCTTAGAGTAGCTAGAAGGAGACTAGACTAGTAGAAAAGCCTAGATAGTAGGCAACCTTCTTTAGTTAAAGCACCCGGTAACCGGAAGGTATCTTTATAAGATAGTTTATCCTCCCGTAACCCTCTATTTATATTAGAGAGTCCTTTGCTATTAAGAACTCTTTTCGGGCATTTTTAAAAGAGCGGAAGGGAGAGTGGTCGCTATAGACGTATATAGAGGCTCCTTAGTCTAGAATAGACGATTTCCGAAGTAGATATTCCGAAGGTTCGAAAGGAGCTTCTAAAGTTTTAAACACAAAAGCTAGATTTCCTATTCCTACTATCTTTCCTCGGGTTTTTCTCTATACTCGGTCTGCCTTTAATAACTACTATATAACCTACTCTCGCCCCTATAATTGCTATTATAGAGACGCTTAAACCTTAGCCTTAATTTCATCGATCCTTTTTTATAGGCCTAGGTTTCCTCGGAGGGAATTCCGGATCGTTTTTAGGTTTTCGGGGAAGGGATCTCGTCTATTAAGCTGTAAATGTTTAAACACTATCTAACACCTTGCTAAAGGGTGCCTAATCTTCTTATAAGCCGGGCAAAAGACCTTTAGTCGTTTTGCTTTAAGGGTATCTATATCCTTTTCGCTATTTCCTCGTTTTTTAGTCTAGTAGACACTCCCTCGTCTAACCCTTAACTATTGTTTTTAGGTTTAGGCCTATAGCATCTCTTTAACTATTTCTCGGATCTTCTAGGATACTAATTAAACGGTCTATTTAGCCGTAATAGGGGCCCTTATAGCTCCTCTCGGGTTAACCCCTTAGACTAAGAGGGCTGCTTGCTGCTATACCTAGGCTGCTGCTTCGTCGATTTCCCTACTAGCTTCCTAAAATATAGACGAGTATCCGTCACTTAGGGGTTAGACTCGTGTAGAAATATCCCTTACCTACTGCCTAGAGATAGCTTTAGAAAGGAAGTATTAGTTAGCTTCCTCTATAGTCTCCTCCTACTTATCTAGCTAGGCTAATATCTCTATTATCGAGGTCCCGGTTAGAAAACCTTATAAGTAGGCCGTATATCTCTTCCGAATCCGGTTAGTTATATAACCTAAGGACGGGGCTATTAAGGTCTTAAGCTTTTTTATCTACTATCGAAGGGTCTTATTATCTCGTAGAGCTAGAAGCTTAGCAGCCGAGATAGACTCTAAAATCGTTATCCGGGCAGCTATAATAAGCTTAGTTTTATAAAGGTATTCCTTCCGGAGACTCTTATAGTTATAGATTAATGCCGTATAGGCTTTTTGTTTTAGGGCACTTAACTAAGCGAAGCTTATAGCTTCCTCTATAAAGTTAGTATACCTTAGTCGGATAAGGGGCTCTAAAGGTTGCTATTTATCCGAGAAGATAAGGTTGTAGATAGTCTAATCCACCTAAGCCTTCGTTTCCTTTATCTATTTATCCTAGTCCTCCGGGCCCGTAAGCATCGTACGCTAGGTCTTCCCCGTAGGTGTATTGTATAGTAATATATCGAGTGTCCGTAGGTCTAAGGTGCGTCTGCCGAGGAGTAGGGGAACTATATTGTTAAAAACATATATAAGAAAGTATATCGGTCGTTTGTCTTAAAGCAATTTATAAGGTGCTATACAACCGTAGTAATAACTAGTGTGCGGTGTAGTATTGCGTAGTGTCCGGAAGTTATAGGAACTCTATTCCTCCCGGGCTTATAACTCTCGAGAAGAGAGATATATGCTATGTATGTAGAAGTTAATGATTGAAAAGGGGGGCGAAGACTTAGACAGTCTGTGTAGAGCTATTTGACTCTTATATAGGTATGAAATATAGTGTAGAAGTGATTGATTGATCTCTAACCTCTCCCTTCCTTACTAAGGGGGACTGCCCCCTTTTATAAGCAGTCCTATCCCTCCTAAATTAGTAGCTCCCTTTAGCGTTCTACCTGAGTGTCTAAGTTTAAGACATAGCCCCCTGTTTCCTTTTTCCTGCCTAGCCTTTTTCCTAGCCTTTTTCCCACGCCTTTTTCCAAAGCCCTGTTTTCTTAAGCCTCTTTTCCACGCCCCTTTTCCAAGCCTCTTTTTCCAAACCCTTTTTCCAAGCCCCTTTTTCCAAGCCTCTTTTCCAAGCCCCTTTTCCAACTAGCTTCGGGTGCCCCACAGGCCGCACAGCGATGCACGGGCCGCTAGTAGTCCCCCGGGTGGTCCTTTAGGTCGAGAGCCCGCCTAGGCTACCTAAGTCTTACAAATCCCAGCCTAGCTTCGCAATAGTAATAATTTACAAAACCGAGAAAAACTTAAACATTATAGAAAGAACGAGGTTCTTCCTAATTTATAATAGCCTTAATGTAGGCTAGGTCTATTGTAACTCCGTTAATAGATAAGATAAATCCTAAAAACTCTAAAGACTGCTTATAGAAAGTGCACTTCGATAAATTAGCGAATAGCTTAGTATTCTTTAGTCGTTCGAGGACTTATCGCAAGTGTTCTATACACTCCTCGTAGGTCTTAAAAAAGATTAAAATAGCATTAAGGTAGACGACGTAAATAGTGTCTATAAGGCCTTTAAGAGCTTAGTTAATATATAACTAAAATATAGTAAAGGCGTTAGTTAATCTAAACGGCAATACTAAATACGTATAGTAACCGTAGCGAGTATAAAAGGCTATCTTCTATTTATCCCCTTCCTTAATCCGGATGCGTTAGTATACGTTTTTTAGGTTAATCTTTGAAAAGTACTTAGCCCTTTAATAACGGTCTATAATCTCCGAAGTAAAGGGGAGTAGGTAGCGATTCTTATCGGTAATGCTATTAACCCCCCGGTAGTCTATATAAAGGCGTAAAGTGCCGTCTTTCTTAGGCATAAAAAGAATAAAAGCCCCGGCCGAACTCTTAGATTTCCGAATAATACCACGCTTAAGGGACTAATCTAACTACTCCTTAAGAACCTAAAGTTCGGATTAAGACAGAGGGTAGATAGGTCTAAAAGGCGGCTTAAAGTCTAGCAATAGGTAAATCGCATAATCGGTGCATTTCTTCCTTAGTAGTAAATCGGCGTCGTGCTTAGAAAATACGTCTTTAAGGTCTAATAGAGTCGCCGGTATTTCCTCCCTTATTCGCTTAGGTTTCGCCGAGTTATTATCTTTATTAGAAAATAGTATAAAATTTAGGTCCGGTGTAACTATATAGACTTATGCCTTATTCCGACACTTATATAAAAATTTCTACGGCTAGCGTAATAACACCTTAGAAAGTTAGTGTTTAAACTACTAAGCGCGTTTAAAAGGAACGAGATAAATATATTCCTAAGAAAGTATAGGCATACTAAGTAAAACTAATGCGTCGTCGGGTTCTAATCCGTTATCGACGCCGATATAAGGGCGAGTAACTATCTTTTCTATAGCGATTATCTTAGAGTTAGATAGAAACTTCCTAGACTCTATATTAAAGGAAGCTATTATAGCCCTTATTTTCGAGTAAAATTTATATCTACTTAGTCGACTTTACTACCGCAAACGAGATTAACGATAATTTCATAAAGTATTCGCTTTAGTAGCTTTCTAATAGCATATAGTCTCTTAACTACCTCTACCTATAACTTAGTCGAAGGAGAGGCATTTACTTTAACTTCTAGGCGTTTCCCTCTTTTTTTATCGTCTTTAAATCGGCTATAGTTCGGTTAGCTTTCGCTATCGCCTAGCAATCGGCTTATATATAGCCTAGTTTCTAATAATACTAATAAATAAGTATGCCGGATTAGCTTTCGCTATTTCTATAAGAATTTCCTCCCCGGTTATTGCTACGGCTATTCCTACCGTATTTATTCCTGCCGTTGCGACTATTGCGACTATTTCCTCGGCCGTTCTTACGGCCGTTGCTATAACCGTTTCTACGGCTATTCGAGGTCGATCTAGCGGCGTCGGAATCTTAATAATTATTAGTAGATCTATTTCGGCCTATACGTCGGTAATAGCCTATCGAACGGGAGCCTCTTGCCCCTTAAGTTAAGGTCGACTAGTCGTTAGTTAGCTTTACGGGGTGCTTTTTGTTTCCTAAAGCATCCTAAAAGCGTTAAGCGAGTTAGACTATCTCCTTACGAGTGTTATCTTAAATAGACGCTAAATAAAAGGAGATTTAGTCCTAAAGATCGGGACGTAATTTCGCAAAAAAAGAAAGTATACGAGTTTTTTCTAGCGGACGTTCTAGATATTGCTTAAGGGAATCTAGGTAAAGAGTAAAATCGAGAGGAATAAGAGCCTAAAGGGAAGCCTAGAGGCAGAGGATTATAGTAGTATAAAGAGTGTTAAGATTAATATAGAAATAAGAGAGAAAGGTGTTATCGAATAAGGATTGCTATTTATATAGCACGATATTACTATTTGCATAGTAAGATACCTAAATCCCTACTCTTTCTACACGTACCCCGCGCGCCTATATCCCGCTACTAAAATTAGGTAGAGGTATATAGCAATTAAGAGGGCTACGCAAATCGTATATAGCCTTAATTTAGTTTATTTAACAGCTATAGGCGCGCGCCCTACTACGTGCCCTACTACGTGCTCTACTACGTGCCCTTTATTGCGTGCCCTCTATAATAGGGTAGGCAGAGTGATTATATAAGTGCCCTCTATATAGGTGTGGAAATTATCTATAAAGAACTAAGTGTAAGCGCACCTATGCATACGGATATATAGCTCTACGCACGTACCCCTTTGTCCGCACGTGCCCTTTACCCCTATCCGCATAAGCCCTTTACCCTTATTCGCACAAGCCCCTTTCCCCGCCCGCACGTGCCTCTTCCCCGCTCGTATATAAGAATACGGATTAGGTCGTAGACCTAATCTTACTAATAGTCGAAGACCCTTATATAAGACCCCTACCCTACCCGAGCGAAATTTAACGACGTATTACGTAGGGCCCGGGCGCGCCTTAGGCTACGCGGCTTGCTTTAGGGAGCTTAAACCGTACCTTCTTCTTTGCCGGCAACGCGGCGTCGGGCGGTCTATCGTTTTCTCTAATAGCCCTAAAGCGCTTTTCGAAGCGATCGAGCGCTTCTATATCTGCGAAGTCCGCTGCTAGGTGCTACGTCGGGTCTTAGTACCCTTACTACCTTACGAGGACTTCGCGCCTATTGCCGCGGCCGACCTTCTTCTATCGTGCGGCGAGAATTTCCTCTACTAGGAACTCCTCTTCTCCCTCTACTAGGATTGCGGGAGGCTATAGGTCTACTATCACTTAGCCGGGCATCGGATCTACTACTGCTCGGCGAAGAAGGTCTACGTTAAAATTCGGGTGAATCCCGTTAGGCAGTCCCTTTAGCTCGACGGCTTACGGACTTAGCACTCTCTTAACCGTAAATTTTACGTATAGCTAGTCGAGCTTCTTCTTCGGCCTTAAGGATGCGTAGTTCTATAGGTCTACCTAGACTTTATTACCTACTGTAAATCGCTCTACGGGTTCCCGCCGTTTATTAGTATGCCGCTCTTAGTCTTACGCTGCCGAGGCTATTAACGACTAATAAAAGTCCGAGACCTACTTAAGTCGCTATATAAAAGAGGCTATACGCCCCTCCGGGCTATTGCCGGACGGCTTTTCCGCCGCTATATCTACGGCGATAGGAAATAGGGATACTAATTCGTACCTATATAGTGCGAAGAAAGGGGATATACTAATTAAAGAGTGATTTCTCCCGTTAAGCGCTATTTGCGCTACGGGGAGCTACTTGTCCTAGTCCCCTTAGTTACGGTCGATAACGCCCCGGAGGTAAGCCTAAACTTCCTAGTTAAGCCGTTCTAGCCCCCTATCGGTTTACGGATAATATACTATGCTTAGCAGCTGTATTATCTATAGCAGCCGATATAGGTGCTACTAAAAGCGGCTTGTCTAATTTAAGCCCCTATCGCTTATAATTAACGTTAGCTACTAATAGTATCGCATATAGTATATAAAAAAGCGCTCCGCGTAGATTTCCGCTTCTATAGAGGGCATAGGTTCTAATATAACTTCCTTACTTAGACGGTCCTTAATTACCTAAAGATTACGGTTGCCGCTCTCTATAAAGGGGAGGTCCGTAATAAAGTCTATTTAAATATACGTATAGAACCGGTCTAGCATAGGAAGCGATTTAAGCAGCCCTTTCTTAAGCGCACGCTAAATCTTTATACGCCCGTAGATATTATAGTTGCGGAGGAATCGTCTAACGTATAGCTAAAGGAGCGGCTAATAGAAGTCCTAGGATATAGCGGCAACTATTCCTTCGCGGCTAGGGTAGCCGACGACGCTAGCGTCGTGCACTATTTAAATAAGCCGCCCTTAGAGCGCGTTCCCTTCTTCTAGCTCTAGGGGAGCGTCTCTTACTACGGCCTCTATAGTTATAGAGGAACTAAGAACCTAGAGCCGTCCGCGGAACCGTAGGTGCTTACGTAGGTCTATATAGCAGTCGGCCACCTATACCTTAAGGTTAAGCTTAAGGTCGAATCGCCGTGCTCTTGCCTCTACGGCGCGGCGCATACTCCCGTAGGTATCGTCCTAAGCTGCTAAGCGGTCCTACGTACGCTAAAGCTCCTCGTCCTAAAAATTGCGTCGGTTAAGACCTATATTAGTGGTTAGTTCCGCGCCCTACGCGTTAAGGTCGTCCTAGGTCGTAGCCGCTGCGAGGTCCGCTTCCTAAGCGTCGGGCTCTACGTCTTCTTCGATTACCCCCTTACCCTCTAAAGTAATTAACGAATTATTATCCTCCTCGCTATCGTCCTCGTCCTTATCGTCCTTACTATTAACTAAGACTACGCCGTCCGTACCGATAAGCGTTACTCTAAGATATATACGTAGCGCCTCCTTTAAGAGCATTTAAAGTTCTTAAGCATTATAATCTTCGCTAGAAGGCCGATCTTAATCTCTCTAAGATAAAGCGTCCGGCATTATAGCCTCCTTTCCGGGTTAGTACTTAATCCGGAAACGGAACCGCGAAAGGTATTCCGCCTAATAGGCCTATCGCTTAGAGAGATAACATCGAGTTATAAAATACTCGAGGTTACGATAGTTTATAAGGATTTCGAAGTTCTTATAGCTATAGAGCTCCGCTTGCTATTGCTTTAAATAGCTAATTATAGCGAGTATCTCTTTATCGTAGATAGCGTAGTTCCGTTCGGCGGGGGTAAGCTTATAGGAGTAAAAAGCTATAGGGCGGCGTTAGCCGTCTACCTCTTGCGAAAGCATGCCTTTAAGCGCGAACCTACTATAGTCCGCCTTAAGTATTATAGGATAATTAAAATCCTACTATAGTAGCACTAGGGCTTACGAAAACAGGTCCTTTAACGTTTAGAACGCTTCTACTTATACGGCGCTTTAATAAAAGGCTACCCCTTTGCCGGTAAGGGCTATAAGCGGGCCGACGATACGAGAAAATTAATGAATAAAAATCCGGTAGTAGTTCGTAAATACTAAGAAACTCCGTATACCCTTCTACGAAGTTAGGGCTATCTAGTCTTAAATAGCCTAGATCTTTACGGGGTCCGCTTATATACTAACGCCTACGATAATAATAAATCTAAGGTATTTAACTTAGCGAACGCCGAATTCGTATTTATTAGGGTCGAGGTATAGCCTATGCTTAGAGAGCCGGTCTAATACCTTCCGCACTTTATCTATATAATCCTCTAGGCTGCCGCTTATATAGATAAGAATATTATTAATATAGGCGGAATCGAACTCGTCTAGAAATTCGCAAAGAATGCTATTAATATACCGTTAGAAGGTGCTAAGAGCCCTTATAAGCCTAAACGGTATTACTATCTATTTAAAAAGCCTATAGCGAGTGCGGAACGCGGTCTTTTACTTATTACCTTCTGTAATTCGCACCTTATAGAATGCCTAATAGATATCTAACTTAGTAAACTACTTTACTTTAGCGATATTACGGAGTATCTCCCTAATAAGCGGAAGCGGGTAGCGGTCCGGTCGTATTATTGCGTTAAGTGCTCGGTAGTCTACGTAGAAACGTAGTCCTCCTTTAGGTTTCCGCGCGAATAGCACCGGAGCGGCGGCCTTAGAAGAGCTAGCCTAAATAAACCCTTTATCTAAAAGGCCGCGTAGTGTTTTCTTTAATATAAGCAACTCGTCTCGAGACATTGCGTATAGCGGCCCGAAGGGCGGAACTATGTCTTATCTACGGGAATCTTTGCGAAGTGGTATTACGTAGTTAATGCCGGGCTTATAAGGGTTTAACTTATCGGCCTCGCTTTTCTAAAAGAGCGGTAGTAGGTTATAGAACTGCTTAATGATTATTTAACGCAATTTAGCTTCCGTCTTCGGCTTCTTTAGTCGTAAGGCTTTTTCGATGTCCGCGAGGCTAATTGCGTAAATAGCAGCCGTAGCGGCTTCTAAGCCGTATCGTCTACGGATTCGGTTAATTATGCCGATAAATACTAAAGCTATAACTTCTTTAGCCTCTCGAAGCTTTATAGCACACTCGGTGTCCTTAGGCTTATTCTTATTAATATGCCGTAGCTAACGCTGCGAATTCCTATACTAAAGCCTCCCTTAGTACGGCATAGAGTAAGACTCTATATAAAGAAGCTAAGGCTTTCTAAGGATTAGGTTAAATTCTAGCTAAGGGATAACGTATGCTATAAGCAATTGCTCGTGCTTATTAATCTCTATAGCTATCTATACGATACCTTTAATCTTCGCCTCCTCTATTACGCTTAAGGCTCCTCGTACGTACTAAGTTCCTATATCTTTAACTAGCAAACGTATTTCTTATGCAAATGCCTTATCGATAGCGGCGTAGCACTAGCAACCTTCGTCTATAAGAGTAAAGACGAGGTTTATATAGTTAATAACAATAGGTATTAAAGTAAAAGAAGTCTTAATACGGTTAGTTAACTCTTTTTTCTCTAGTGCTAGTAAATTAAGCTCCGGGGCCCGTCTATACTCTAGAGCTATGCGTTTCCCTCCGTACTAATAGCGGCGGGGATATTATTATCCTCCTTAATATTAGACTTAAGAGAAGGTCGGGTAGCGCGAATTGCTATAGTCCGTTCGGCTCGCTTCGTAGGGCGAGCGGGACGATATAGGCAGTCCGTAGCAAAATGTCTATCCGCGCTATAGCGTACGTAAAGCCCTTCCTCTCTCCGCTTCTAAAGCTCCGCCTTCGATACCTACTTAGCTCGCTGTATAGAAGAGGAGGGCGCGCTACCTAAGGCGGCGGATAGTATCCTCGCTCTCCTACGAGCAGGCCGCGTAGTAGATATTATAACGTCGCCCTTATAGTCTACCGTAGTGTTAGGCGCGGATCTAAGCGGCGGGAGCGTTATAGCGTTCCTAATAGTAGCTCCTCCGTTCCCGTTGCTAACGCCGTTTGTGCTAGCGTGCTTTCGCAACTTCTAAAAGCTAGGGCTTTGCTTATAGTTCTAGGCTACCTTCGTAAAGCGACCTACGTACTCCCGTAAGTTAATAGGCATCTCGATTAAGATAAGCATTTCCTATAGTTATAGAGTGATTAAATTTCGCAGCTATATAAGCTTAGCGCTATCCCTTTAAACGCTATTTCCGGCGGCATAAGTAATAGTCTCCTTAAAGTCGGGAAGGAAGTCCTTAAACGTCTAGCCGTCTTTCTAAAAGAGGATCCGCAACCTATCTTACGCTTTCTCCTACTCTTATACGTTGCTAAACGCGTAAATAAGGTAGTTAAAGAAGGCACGGGGGTCGTAGGCGCTACTAGGCCCGCCGCTCTCTTAAAAACTAGAAATCCGCTGTATCTAAGGCTCGGGCAGCGTATAGAGCAGTAAATACTAGGCGGTATCGCGGCAACCGTTAAGGCCTTACTTTTCGTTAATAGTAAACTTACTGCGGAGGCGATATAGGAAGAAGTAAAAAGACTCTAGCTTACTATCCTATATAGGCTATAGTAAAGGCTTCCTTTTGCCGAAGGCGGCTTTAAAAGCCGTCCTTAGGTTAACTATGCTAGCGTCCTTAGCTACGGGAGAGTTCGTTAACGCAGCCGTAGGCGCGAGTAGCGTATCCGTAGAGGTAGGCGCTATAGATCCTATTTTAATACTAAGGACTTCTAGCAACCCCCTTCGTTTAACCGGATTAACGGCTATTTTCTATAGTAGCACTAAAAGGCGCTCCTCTTCCGCTATAGAAGGTACGGCATCCGCCGGCGCCTTGCCTAAACGGGCTTCTATTATTTCCTATCGATAGCGGGCTTCCGCGAAGGCCCGCTTATTTAGCGCCTCTTATCGCAGCTATAGCTATTAGGACCCCTCGGCCCGTTGCTTAAAGACGTCCTCTATATCGTTGTCTAATAAGTCTATAATAGCAGCTAGTATTACTACGCGTGCCGCTTTTATCGTAGCGGCCTATCGTTCTAATTAATATATGCTACTATTATAAAAGCGGGACGTTATTATATTAAATAAGTCCGTAAAAAAGAGAGATAGATAATACTATAATAGGGTAGGCAGAGTAATTATATAAGTGCCCTCTATATAAGTATAGAAATCATCTATAAAGAACTAAGTATAGGCGCACCTATGCATACGGATATATAGCTCTACGCACGTACCCCTTTATCCGCACGTGCCCCTTACCCCTATCCGCACGAGCCCCTTACCCCTATTCGCACGAGCCCCTTTCCCCGCCCGCACGTGCCTCTTCCCCGCTCGCATGTGAGAATGCGGATTGGGTCGCAGACCTAATCTCACCAATGGTCGAAGACCCTTACACCCTCTACTGTGTGTGCGGCTCCTTGATGTATGCTGCGTGCCCTGCTGCGTGCCCTGCTGCGTGCCCTCTGCTACGTGCCCTCTGCTGTGTATGCGGCTCCTTGATGTATGCTTCGTGCCCTGCTGCGTGCCCTGCTGCGTGCCCTGCTGCGTGCCCTCTGCTGCGTGCCCTCTACTGTGTGTGCGGCTCCTTGATGTATGTTTCGTGCCCGGCTGCGTGCCCTGCTGCGTGCCCTACTGCATGCCCTACTGCGTGCCCTCTGCTGCGTGCCTTCTGCTGCGTGCCCTCTGCTGTGTGTGCGGCTCCTTAATGTATGCTTCGTGCCCGGCTCCCGGCTGCGTGCCCTGCTGCGTGCCCTCTGCTGTGTGTGCGGCTCCTTGATGTATGCTTCGTGCCCGGCTGCGTGCCCTGCTGCGTGCCCTGCTGCGTGCCCTACTGCGTGCCCTCTGCTGCGTGCCTTCTGCTGCGTGCCCTCTGCTGTGTGTGCGGCTCCTTGATGTATGCTTCGTGCCCGGCTCCCGGCTGCGTGCCCTGCTGCGTGCCCTCTGCTGTGTGTGCGGCTCCTTGATGTATGCTTCGTGCCCGGCTGCGTGCCCTCTTCTGCGTGCCCTCTGCTGTGTGTGCGGCTCCTTAATGTATGCTTCGTGCCCGGCTGCGTGCCCTGCTGCGTGCCCTGCTGCGTGCCCTGCTGCGTGCCCTTTGCTGCGTGCGCGGTTCCTTAATGTCCCTGCTGCGTGCCCTGCTGCGCGCCCTCTACTGCGTGCTCTGCTGCGTGCCTTACTGCGTGCCCTCTGCTGCGTGCTCTACTGCGTGCCTTGCTGCGTGCCCTCTGCTGCGTGCCCTCTGCTGTGTGTGCGGCTCCTTAATGTATGCTTCGTGCCCGGCTCCCGGCTACGTGCCCTACTGCGTGCCGTGTCGGGGTGGCCTGACTAGATTGAGGCCTAGTGATCTTCGCGTAATTCGCACGATTTGCGCGGCTCTCTTAATTGCCATGTACCGGCACTAGATTTTAGTGGCGGGATATAGGCGCGCGGGGTACGTGCGGAAAAGTAGAGATTTGGATGTTCTTACTATACAAATAGCATTTTCGTGCTATGCAAATAGCAATACTCTATTAAATTGCTTAGTGAAGGTCTGTCTAAGGGCGGACTAAGGTCCCTTTATATAGCTAATTCCATACGAACAAAGGTATATATAACTTAACTAATTATAGTTATAGAAAGCGCTATTATTTGTCTGTATAATATAAGTGGTTTAATCCTATTTGCTAGCTTAGTTATTGCATGATTAAATGCGCGAGTAATACGAGGTAATATAGATAACGCCGGTTGACTAAGTTATAAGTTATAACTTACATGCCTTTGTCTCTACTTATACTATATACTTCGGGCTTCGGTATCTTAGCTATCCCGGGGGCTAATACGACCGGGTGACTTACGTTATATGCAATAATGCAAGGCGGTTCTAATACATATCTTTATGCATTAGTAGGATAAACCAATTAGGAGATATCTACTCCCTTATAGCCTCTCTTAAAGAGTACTTATTTTATAAAGAAGTGCGCTTTATATATATCCGTTTATAACTAACTAGGATTTATAAAAACTCTCTAAAACCCTATTTCTAGGACAAACTTTTATATAGAGAAAAAATAACTCTACTATTGTTTATAGAGAAAAAATTAAAACTCTACTATATTTTATTAGTCCGTTTAGTAAACCTATATATAGGGAAAAACTAAAGGGTATATAGAGGAAAGCTAAAAGAAAGCATAAAAAAGAGCAGCTAAAAACCTCTATTTATCTTTATATATAGGATCCTTTTTAAGACCTAAGAGGTCTCGAAATTTATTAAATAGTATACGCCTTAATTCTATTGTAAATCTATTAGCGATATTATTAGTAGATTTTATATAAAATACTTCAATTTCGCTTAGTAAAACATTATTACGGGTGAAATTATAGGCAAGGCCGATGTATTTCCGGAGTTTATATACTTCCGGGTTATTTACTATTTTAAGCGCTAATTAACTATCGGAAAATATTAGAGGGACTTTATTAGAAATAGGTATAGACAACTCTTTCGCCATGCTATTTAGATAGCTGTATAGTTATAAGGCCTCCTTATTAGCCTCTCTAAGGCCTATAAACTCTGCTTCGCAAGTAGATAGCGATATCGATTTTTGCTCTTAATATAACCAGCTTATTAAATTATTACGTATAAAGAAGCAATATCTAAAGACCGATCGTCGGTCTATAAGGTCACTAGCCTAGTTAGAGTCTATATAAGCTGTAAAACAGAAGTCTAGTATAGGTATATTGCAGTTATAATATAAGCATAGGTCGGGGAATTTATTTAAGTATTTCTATATAACGTTAAGGGCTTTAAAATGCGAGGAGTCTAGTTAAGAAGAGAATCTTACGTAGGATATTACTGCGAAAAGGATATCGGGCCTTATAAATAGGGCTAAGAATAGTTAGGAGCCTATTTGCATTTAGTATAAGAGTATGTCCTTTTTAGAGGCGTTTTTTATTCCTAACTTATTTAATTTAACGCCTTTAGTAGCAGGTGTATTAGAGGTTCCTATATTTTGTTTATTAAATTCCTTTATTTTATTCTTTATATAGTTTGCTTAGGATATATATAGTTCCTTTGTTTCTCTATGTATCTATATAGATAATCCTAAGAAGTCTTTTACTTCCCCTAGAGATTCAATCGGTAGGGCTTTATTTATTTAGTCTATAACTTAGGTTATTGCACGTATAGTAGGTCTAAAGAATAAGAGATCGTCTATATAGACGGCTATAGCTATTCTAAGTGTGCTATTTATAAACACCCCTTCGTCTATTAGAAGGCAGTAAAAACCAAGCTCGTTAAGGACGCTTTTTAATAGGTTATACTAGA
This sequence comes from Ophiocordyceps sinensis, assembly GCA_012934285.1. Lineage (NCBI taxonomy): Eukaryota > Fungi > Ascomycota > Sordariomycetes > Hypocreales > Ophiocordycipitaceae > Ophiocordyceps > Ophiocordyceps sinensis. The sequence goes on from JAAVMX010000004.1 coordinate 11,974,735, forward strand.
GTAAAGGACTTTATTTTAAGCCGTATAGTGCTTTTCTTAGTTTTACTACGAGCTTCTTCGTCTTATTTTTATTTAAGTAATTAAAGTAAGTTATGCCTTTATATTTTATATTTTTATGCTAGGAAAACCATGCGTGTAGTATTATATCTAGAAAAGCTTCGGGTATCTATATATACGTTTCTATGTCTATATCCGCATATAGGAAGGCATTTTTTATATTAAACTATAGTACTTTTTAGTTATTACCGACAGCCTATAGTAGTAGGAGCCTTATAGACTTAGGTCTTACTGTGGTAGAGAAGGTTTTAATATAGTCTAGGCCGTATATTTGCTTATAGCCTAAGGCTATAAGTCGAGCCTTGAATTTCTTTATCTAGTTTTTATTATCCTTCTTAACTCTATAGACCTATCGGCTTCTAAGGGCTTCCCGGTCTTCGGGTAGCTCGGTCATTTCCTAAGTATTATTGTCTATAAGCTGCTGTATTTCTGCTACTATGCCTTTATCCTAGTGTAGAGCTTCGGCGCTTTTTATAGCTTGCTTATAGGTTTTTAGTTCTATAGGATTATAACCTTCTAAAGCAGATAGAAGGGTTATATTATCGTTATTTATTAGCAGATGTATTAGGTATTCTTAGTAGTCGTTATTGAATTTAGCCGGCTTCTTAGGTATTTTAACCTGAATTCTTTAATCCTTATTATTATTGTCCTATATTATACAGTTAGGATTATTATCCTCGGATATATCATCTAGTATTTCATTCGGATTATTTTAGGATTTATTTAGGGTATTATTAGGTTCTATATCTAGTATAGAGGATCTCGTACGTAGATAATCCTCCGGAATTTTATTTATAGAGGGTATTATAGGAATAAGGGACACCGTTCTTTAGGCACGATTGCAATCCACGTGATTAAATAGATCACGTGCGGACAACGCCTAAACGGATGCGCTATTAACCACACGATGCATCGTATACATCGGGGACCCTAGTGATAGCGTTATTAACTCGGCCGCCCTTACGATAATTGAGTTATTAACTCAATCGCCCGTGTAGGCATAGCCCCGACGTCCTAAGCAAGGGCTCGCAAAGGGCCGGCTTTAGGCCTTATTAATATACGCGTTTATAGCCTATATAAAGGGGCTATTCGTCGCCCCTTAGTTAATAGACATATAGACTAATCTAACTAGTTTGCAACCCCCTTTTGTTTGTTTAACTAACTACCATTAATTAATAATTAAACGATTAATTATAGATTAGTAAGGTAGAAGAGATAGAGCCTAATCGTCGAAAGTATACCGGATCTTTATCCCTAGGGATTCTATTGCCTATACCTAGAGACGGTCCTTTATGCTAAGAATAAGGAACCTACGCGAGTTAGAGCCGACGAAGCTATTACGATATAGCTAGCCCTTAGTAGCCGCCGATAAATCCCTTCCTAGCTCTTATTTAATCCTATCTCGCTTTAAGAAGAAGAAAAGTTACGTTAAGCAATAGTGCGTCCATAACGTAAGACAACCTTCGTAACGACCTTTATAATCCCCTTTAATAACAATAGTGTGTTTTATTTAATTATACTATATCGAACCCTATCGATAACCCTAACGCTCCCGGTCCCGCACCGGAAGCAACTAAGCCTAACGATAACCCCCTTCCCGGTTGGCTAGTAGGCATCGGCATCTTCGGTTCGTACTAAAATAAAGCTAACATTATATTCTAGGAGATAGACGTTACTTACGATAATATAAATAAGAAAGCAGTTACGACCTACGTAGCTTAGTTTATTATTATTAATATCGGCTTAACTATTTATAGATATAAGCTATTCTTAGACTTCTAGGACTACTTTACCGGGTGGATAGAGGCTATATAGAAACGGGCAGATAGGTATTTTAAGAAGGCCCTTAAATCCTTCTTACGGGCCCGTAGAATCTAGACCGGCGCTTTAAACCTTAGCTTTACGGCATTATTTTTAATGCTTTAGCACTAACAGATTCCCCCGATTTAGCCTAAGGACGAACTACTATTAGAATAGTTAAAGTTCTACGACGAGCGAGCCCGAGAGTTCGTAAGGAATACATCCGTTATAGCCCTTACTGCCGTAACCAACCCTCTTTCCCTAGTCGTCTTAGGCACGGCCCTAACGGCACCTTATACTGGCTTAACCCTAGCTCTTATAGCGACCTTTACGACGGCACCGTCTACGCCCGCGGCTATCCCCGCTATACCTTAAACCGCCCTAGCAGTTATATTCGCGCTAGAACCCTCCTTTACCTTAATAACCTTAATATATACTACCTCTATCAATCCCGGCTTATACCTACGAGATTAAATGCCCGGTATATTCCTAAACCCTTAGGCCCCTCCGTTTTAAGATATATTAGAAACGCTAATAACACTTTACCCGACTTCGTATTAATTATTTAAGACCCCTCAGATTAATATAATATATCGAACGCTAGGCAGTCGGGTTCTCGACATTTAGGTAATAGCAATCAAAAAGGGAAGAGAGGCTCTAAGGCTTAAACAGCCTGCATAGAGGGATTAGAAGCTGTAAAAGGATGTAAAACACTAAGAATAATAGCTCTTGTCTTATCTAGTAGGGAGGCTAATTAGTCTCTATATATAGGAAAAATCCTCGGACGAAATCAGCCGCGTAGACCTAAGGAAAAACAGGTGACGTAAATAATCGGACGGAAGGATCGGTAAGAAAAGCAATAGATCGTGCCGTACGATAAATAAGTTATACAGTTAGTAAATAAATAAGCAGCCTAGTAGAAGACTAGTGAATTCTACGGTAAATTCTACGGTAGAAGCCGTAGAAGAGAATTAGAATTCTACGGTAGAAGACTATAGAAGGGAATTAGAATTCTATAGTAGAAGACCGTAGAAGGGAAGAGATTTTATAGGAAAAGACTATATAAATAACCGTAAAATCACCGTAAAATCACGGTAAAATGTGACCGAAGAAAAGTAGGTAAATGCGCTTATAGAAGTGCGGGGTAATGCCTATAGAAGCCCGTGGAATTCTATAGTAGAATCTAGGGAAGAACCGGGGATTTCCCGGTGGAATGTCAATAGGGAAGACGGTGATATTAATATAATAGCAAAGGCAGCTTATATAATAGTCCCCTCTTACGATATTCCGAACGAGGAGATAGACGTAGACCTCCTATAAAAGTTTATTAAGCTATAGGATAAAAGCAAGAATCATATATATAAGCCTTATAATATTCTTAATAATAAAGTCTATATCTTTACGGACGTTTATTATATAGTTAAGGCCCGGCCCGGCTACTTCTATGCCTTCTTTCCCCGGATCTTTACCGGACGAGCCTAAGACTACTATATCTAATATATAGAGTAGGATAGTACGTTTAGGCAGGCTTACGACCTACTAAAGGCTTACTTCGATATCGAAGTAAACTATTAGCACTATTAGGTAGATTAAAGCACTATAACTTTTAAAAAGCTGCGAGTTAAGCATCTAAATAAGACCTAATAGGAAGTCCTATAGACCTTTTTTAATAAGCTATAACGATATTAACGCGCCTTCGGAATTAAGTTCGCTAGAGACCTCCCCTTTCGCACTATATTGCTTAACGCGTGCTAAAACGTCCCGGAATTTAGCTATACGCTATATAACCCCCCTAAGACCGTAGAAAAGCTATTCTCCGCGCTACGTTCCTCCCTAAAGATCTATCTATCGATATAGGCCGAGAATAATACGTCCGGCACGTTTATATAACATCGTAATAAGGTAATAAATACAAATAATAAATATAATTTATTAGGCGTATTCTATACCGACCGAAGATATACTAATAACCGCGGCAACGGCCGTAGGTTTAGCGGAAGTAGCGGACGAGGCTACCGTAGCCCTTATAGCGGCGGCATTAGCTTTAGCAACCGCTAATAGGCGAGGAAATACTTCGTTTATTAAAAGGGAGGCTGCTAGTCGATAAAGCATACCCTAAAGGAACGAGCTAGGTCTAAGGCTTAATACTACGCGTAATGCCTTTAAACAGGCAACCTTAGTATAGGATTCCAGGCCTATCTCACCGAATATAAAGGTAACGAGACTCCTTAAGCCGCTATCGAATAGCGTAACGATAAGGCTAGTAACGATAAAGAATTAACTAAGTGGTAAGCCTCGTAAATCCTATATTAATAGTCCTTTAATTATTTAATTACGGGCGAAGACGTATAAAAGATAGACTAGTTAAGCGTCCCGGCTACGTAATTCGTCTTCGACCGTTACTTAAAGGACCGCTTTTACGGCATCCTCGTAGACACCGGAGCAGCTATAGTCTTTATAGTAGGTTAAGACTAATATCTCGCCCTATAACGAGAAGACCCGTCTATCGTGCTTAACGAGTCTACCGCCGGCTAGGCATATATTAAATTCGGCAGCGGCGAAGACGTACGCTCCTTTAGCTCTATTGCCCTTAAGACCCCTGTTAGCCGCATTACGTTCTACGTGCTAGGAACAACGACCCCCTTCCTCCTTTACCTAGCTAATATAGATTGCTTAAGCGTATACTTTAATAATACTACCGATACGATTATCGGTCCTAGTGTTAGCGTCCTTATTATTCGCAAATAGGGATATCTATAGTTCTTCTTTAGTAAGGAACAGAACGTAATCGCCTTCTTAACTAAAGCCGAATTACGAACGCTCTACCGCCGATTCGGCTACCTAGTCGTTAATAGACTTTATTACCTATTAAAATAAGTAAGGCATAACGATATCTTAGTAGAAACACTTAAGGATATCTTAAAATTCTGCTATTACTGCTAGCTTTACGCACCGGCGTCCTAGAGGTTTAGGTTTATATTAAAGGATAAGTAAGAATTTAATTTCGAGGTCGTCGTCGATATAATATACCTAAAGGTCGGTAGTAGCACCCGCCCGGTGCTATACGCGGTCGATATAGCGATATCTTTCTAAAGAGCGCGATTCCTCCCGTCTATATCGGCTAAAGATATATAGGAAATACTTAAGGCACTATAGATCGATATATACCTTAGACCCTCTAACTTTATCAGGCATAACGCGGGCACTAACTTTACCTTAACCGAGTTTCGTAATAAAGCTCGTATTATAGGTATTACGTATACCTAGATCCCCGTTAAGGCATATTAGTCTATAGGTAAGGTTAAAAGGTATTATAGCCCGCTTTATCGTGCGTTTAAAATAATAAACGCTAAGATCGGTAGGATAACGGCCCTTAAATCCGTCTTATAAATAGCTATTAAAGCCGTAAATAATATAGTAGGACTAAACGGTCTCGTCCTTACGCTCCTTATCTTTAAAGCGTACCTACGGATAACTTAGGACTCCGTTCCTTCGGCAACTACGGTATAGAGAGCCGCGATTATTTAAAAGGCTATAAAAGCCTTACGGCAGCTCTCCGCCGCCCGATAAGTTAGGGATAGCCTATAAGCTCGAAACGGCCCCTTAACCCTTAACACTCTATTACTGCCGCTATAGAGTAAAGTCCGCGTCTAGAGAGAGAAGCGAGAATAGTAGGGTCTATATAAGATTGCCTTTATTAACGGCTACGACGTTACTATCGAGACCGTTAACGGCCCTATAGTCTTCCGTTCTACCTTTATACAGCCGTACTACTATAGCAAAGACGATACCCCGGATTCCCTTGCCCTCGATAATATAGACACCCTCTCTAAGGTCGATTCCTCTACTCCGGACGAAATTCCCGAGCTAGACCCTTCCCCCTCTCCGGTATAGGCACTGCCGGCTCCGCCGTAGCCCTATAAACGCGGACGTCCCCCGGGCTTAAGGAATAAGCTAAAGACTATAACCTTCTATAATTAATTCTTAGTTAAGAAGGAAGAAGATATACTACGGCTTTTGACTAAGCTACGTAATAACGGCGTTATTACTATACCTAGCGCCCCTTTTAAAGAATCCGACTAACGAGAGATTAACGATCTCGTGGCCTGCGGAGTCTTTAGCTTCGAATAGTACGACGAATCTATCTATAGGCAATACCGTCTATTTTAATCCCGAATAGTCCGGGAAGTAAAAGGTCGCGACGTTAAACCCTACGAAAAGTCCCGTCTAGTAATCTAAGGCTATAGCGATATAGAGAAAAGCTCGCTTCTAACCTATTCCACTACTATTTAATATATTAGCTAGCGTTTAATCCTAGCCCTTGCCCCCGCCTTACTTCGCCGAGGTATAAGCTTATCCCTACGCGATATTACATAAGCCTATCCTTAAGCTTAAATAGAGCTTATTTATATAGTATTAGCGGCTCTTCCGATAAAACTCTAAGGCAAGTACCTAAAGGGCATAATTATAAGAGTTATTAGACCGTTGTACGGTCTTATAGAAGCCGGTGTATATTAGTAGAAAACCTACTATAAGCACTACGTTAAGAGCCTTTATATAGCTCCCTCTACCTATAACTCGTGCCTTCTAATTATAAATTAAGGACCCGACGACTTTAGCCTCGTCGGAATATAGACCGATAATACCTTAATGCTCGGTTTAGATACTTTTTCGGCCTAGGAAGAAAAAGAGCTTTAGATAGCTTAATTTCGCGCTAAGCCAATGGCTTAAATAAACTTAGGGAATGCTATAGACTTTAATAGAATAAAGTTAACGCTTTACGACGATATTCTACTCCTATGGTAGAAGGGATAGGCCTTAAGGGTTTAAGGTAGTCGACTTACGGGCTTATAATAAAGCCTAGTAGTACCTTAAGCAACGCGCTCGTGCTACGTACGTCGCCTCTATCTATTAGCCCGAGGCCTTATTCGATATCTCTGTGGCAGCCTAGGTCTAAGCCCCTAAAGAGAAGGATTATAATATCCTTAATAAGCGCCTTTAGTAGTCGATCGACTATTAACAACGTAGACTTACGTACCGACTAATTAATCTCGAGATAGCTAAACTCGTGGTGTTTACGGATACCTTATTCGTAAACAACCGAGACCTTTCGTCTTAGTTAGGCTTCGTTATTACGCTCGTTAATAAGAACGAGCGTACGGATACGCACTTTTAGATTAATAGCAATATTATCTATTAGAGCTCGACGAAGTGTAAGCGAGTGACCTATAGCGTTCTTATAAGCGAGATCTACGGTATAGTTAATAGTATAGACCTTAGTATCTCCCTTATTACGACCCTCTATATAGTTATAGAACGGCTTTAGCTTTTACTAATCCCTCTTATTATATATACTAACTTATACTCCCTCTACGAATGCCTTATTAAGCTCGGCACTATAAAGGAGAAACGTCTAATAATCGATATTATAGCGTTACGTTAGTCGTATAAGCGACGGGAGATTAAGGAGATTAAGTAGATCTACGGGGAAGATAACCCCGCCGACGCTATAACGAAGGCATTACTAAATAAGGCCCTTAAACGCCTTATTAATATAAATAGCCTCTTAATTAGGATAGAAGCCTTCGTCCTTCGCCTATAGCTACTAACGGTTTCCCTACGGTATTCCCTTTATTCTACCCCCTCTTTTCATTTGTATTTATTAAATGTATTTATTAGGCCTTCTACCTAATGTATCGTTCTTCCTATCTCCCTTTGTTTAGATTATAGACTTACTATTTAGCAACTATAAAGAAAAAGTTACTAGTGTAGGAATAAGGGATATCCGTTCTTTAGGCACGATTGCAATCCACGTGATTAAATAGATTACGTGCGGACAACGCCTAAAACGGATGCGCTATTAACTACACAATACATCGTATGCATTAGGGACCCCGGTGATAGCGTTATTAACTCGGCCGCCCTTGCGATGATTGAGTTATTGACTTAATCGCCTATGTAGGCATAGCCCTAACGTCGTAAGCAAGGGCTCGTAAAGGGCCGGCTTCGGGCCCTATTAATGTACGCGTTTGTAGCCTATATAAAGGGGCTATTCGTCGCCCCTTAGTTAATAGATATATAGACTAATCCAACTAGTTTATAACCCCCTTTTGTTTGTTTAACTAACTAATAGGTATAGTATTAAAGTTAAAGGTTTTATTATCTTTTAAGAAGTTATTTTCTAATATAGTAATATCTTTTAATATTACGACCTTTTTTCTGCTATAGTCGTATATTACATAGGCTATGTCTTTAGTGCAAGAAGGGATGCACTAGGCAAAGGGTGTATATAAAAGAAGAAGGATAATGAATTTAAGGTAGCCTAGCCTGCCCTACGGGAAGTAGGCTAGCCGGAGCCCGGACTAATGCTAGCCCGTAGGCACCTATTAGAGGTATGCCTACCTATTGCGCATTATAATAGGGGCCCGAAAAAGAAAGCCCTACTGTCCTTAGCAGTATGAAAAACTAACGTATAACAATAGCGCAATTAATCCCTTAAGTCGCGTTTATTTGCATCCGTGCCTATAAGTTATATATTCTAATCTTAACTATGCTTCCTAGATGGATTCCTTCGGAGGGCCGCGTTAAAGGGCATTCGCGGTAGAGCGCGTAACGCGCTTAGTAGAGAAAGCATCGATAGCTTCCTGCGAGACCGAACCGGCGGGCACCTACTAGTCGTAGGCTATACCTTAGCCTTTCTACCGCACCTAATATTTAGTCACTAAATTCTTAGAGCGGCCTACGAAGCGTTACTATATCTTTATGATTTGTGTAACCTCGTAGTGCTAATCGCCCTCCCGTAGGGCATCGGCAAGATCCTAGGCTGCTTCGACTATGCCTAGCTTATCTTCTTTAAAATAGCCGTCGTAGGCTAGTCGGAGATGCTCGATAGAGATTATAGGATATATTTTAATCTACGGTAGGAGCTTAAGTTCCGCGGCGAGGTCGTTTACTATTCGGATAACATAAAAGGGTCCTTTACGCTACCGAAACTACTTTTTCGAAGATTTAGTCGGCTCGTGATATCTATAGTATAGCTTTAAATACACCTTATCACCGGCTAAAAAGACGACTTAGCGATATTTACCGTCGTATCGGCGTTTAGCACGTATTACTGCGAGGTCTATCGCTAGACTAGCCTATCGTCGCACCGTTTTATAAAGGTACGGGATATTATCGGCAGCGGCTAAGTTATTAGCCTTAAGCGGAGATCGGAGGCCGTAGCTAAAAAGATAGTTATAAGCTAACATCCGGGTTCCTACGTTAAATGCTAAGTTAAGGTTCTATTAAAGACCTAAAAGCAATAGCTTCTAATCGAGATTAAGATCCTCGATATAAGCTATGCGAATAGCAATCTCGACCGTTTAGCTGCATCGTTCCGCGAGGCCGTCCGCCTAAGGGTAATAGGCGGTCGTTATCGCGATTTTTATCCTAAATGCCTTCTAAAGGGATCGCTAAATTTCGCCGTTAAAACGACGATCCCGATTACTAATAATAGTAGACGGTATCCCTCAATCCGCTACGAGGAGGAGCCTCGAAAAGGATACGCCTTAATCCGCAGCGGTGTATTTAGCGTTCCCGGGAATTAGAAGGCAACGTTTGCTAGATAAATACGTTATAGTAAGCAATTAATTAAAACTATCGAAACTATAAATAGCCTAGGGAGAGGAGGCTAAAGGCGTAATAGGCATATCTATAATAAAGTCTATCCTAATTAAACGCATAGGTTAAGCCGGGGCCTAGATAGGCTTATAAGCTCCTACCGGCTGCTAGCGATTAGTCTAGCCTAGGCAATAAGCCTTACAACCTACGATATGCTTCTTAACTTTAGCGGTTAGGTTTTAAATCGAATAACGCTTAAGATCCTATAATATCCGCGTAGTCCTAAAATGGTTTTTCGCATCGTGGGCTACTGCTAACATAGGCGGGACTATAGCGGAGGGGACGTAGAGACGAAGATAGCCATTACGTCCCTTATAGTAGAGCAATTAGTCTTATAGAAGAAAAGGAACGCCGCGCCTTTTAAGGCGTAGTAGAGCTACCTTACGTTCCTCTTAGGTTAGGGCGATATTAGCAGTAGGCGTAAGAGCGACGGGAGAGGCGCTAGCCGTGCTAAGGTCGGGGGCTATAACTATAGAAGGGTCGTCTAAAAGCATATCGAGAATCTTCGCAAAATGTGAATCCGCGGCGTAGCCGGCTATAAATTAGGCCATTGTCTTAAGATCTATAACTGCTTTAGAAACGAGTAGGATATCGTTTAACGCAGTATAGTCGGGGCGCTATCGTTCGGCAATTATATTAGTCTTAGGGGCCGCGAGCGTACTAAGGGCATCCGGAACTAGATTATCCTTTCCGGGTAGGTGGTAGATCTTAAGGCGAAATTAGGAGAGGTAGATAGACGCGACGACTAGGCGCCTATTTATATAATCTATACTTAAGGTATCGAGAGTTCTCTTCTTATAGATTTACTTTATGGCCGAGTAGTCGGTAAGGACTACTAAAGGCAGCGTAAAGGACTACTAAAGGCAGCGTAAAGGACTAAATAACTATCCGTATCTTCTTAATAGCCTAAATAAGGTAGGCTACTTCTAGCTCCGAGGGGCCGTAACTGCGCTTAGCTTAGGTAAGAGTGCGGGATAAGAAGCAAATCGGCATTATTATTTTCACTAGGATAGGTTAACCCGGCTTTTAGGCCGTATCGTCTAAGATATAATAGAAAACGACTCTAAATCCTCTTTTAAGAGAGGCATCGGTCTAGTAGAATAGCTTCTTCCGAAGGTTTATATAATAGAGCATACGACCGGAGGCGATCTCGGCTTAGAGTGCTAAAAAGGCTAAACGTTCCGCTTGCGTTAGGATATACGAAGAGGAGCGGGCGAAAGCTTTCCTTCGGTTCGGATTCTTAGGCGTAACCCTGCCGACTTATCGACTAGCAGCGAGGAGGGTAGTTTTCCGTGCCTAAAGAGGCTCTACTAGTTGACCGTAGTATAGGATCTTTAACCGTAGGTAGCTAGCTGCGCCGACGTAGTGTTCTAGGCTCTATAAAGAGTCGGGGAAGTCGAGCTTCGTAAAGGCGGTAATACGATCCTCGGAGGTGCTAAGGCCGAAAGCGTCGATATAATAACCTAATAGATATACCGAAGGATATCCTATCTAGCTCTTAATAGGCGATATCGTAAGGTTAAGCTTTATAAAAAGCTAAAAGATAGTATAGAGATGCTTAAGATGCGCTGCTTTAGACTTAGAGTAGATAATAATATCGTTAATAAACACGCGAGAAAAGTCCTAATATAGACGTAGAACGCGGTCTATAAAATGTTAGGCGTAGGCGGGGCTATTGCGGAAGCCGATAGGCGCTATAATAAGGTTTTTAAAGCCACGGTAATTAGTAACTATAAACCTATTCTAATGCGTGCGCTAAATACCGAACTAATAGAAGAAAGAAGCCGTATCGACGACCGTAATATAGGTTACGCTAAAGAGTTTTACGATAATATCCTCTTAAAGAGGGAGCGGGTAGGCATTAGGGACTATAACCCTATTAATGCTACGTATATTAATTACTACGCGTCCTTTAGTAACTCTACGGGAGGTACGCTAAACTATAAAAACTAAGGCGGCGAAGGGCGTCGGCTAAGTAGTCTACTCTATGCGTTTCTATTAATAAAGCTTATCGAAGGTTTTATTAATAATCGCTTAATCCTAAAGGCCTTATAGATACGGTCGCTGCGAGATCTTCTAATTCTACTAACCTTAAACTAGCGGGACTGATAATTCCTAGCTAGGTTCTACTATAGCTATGCCTATATCCTTCTAAAGAGATAGGTAGCGTGCTAATAGCTTTATCACCTTAGAGATAAATGTAAGGTCCTTAGCGTAAATGTAAATGCCTTCCTTAGTGATACATTCCGGCAATAACCTAGGCTTCTGCACTTACGGTTAAAAGGGAACCGTATTTAGCTTAGGGAAAGGAGCAGAAGTAGGGAAAGTAGACTACGGGACGGAGGCAGCTTTAGCGGGCGTAGGGGCGATAGCTAAGGCCTAACCGTTAGCTTCGGAGGAGAATATAGCTATAGGTAAAACATTAAAAATACTACCGACGGCGGGAGCAATCGGCTTATTAACAGGCGGCCCGGAAGGGAGCATAGTCGCTATAGCCGCGGAAGCTACTATTAGGGTTTTAAGGGCCGACTGCTAAAAAGGAGCGACGAAGAAACCGGAATTATAATATTCTAAAATCTAGCCGAGGCGCTATTTGCGAGAGATAATAAGGTCTTAGTCTAAGCTATTAATAACGGTAACGCTAGGGAAGGTCTTATCGTCTACGATAGTATAGGCGGCGAAGTTAAAGGCCGAGTAGAAGGCAAAAGCTCTCCCTTTAGGGACTTCCTTTTAAGAAGTAGGGACGATTATTGTCTAGCTAGTAGGAACTACGGTTTTTCGAACGGCTTAGACTCTTCGTATTACGTCGCGCCCCGGGCGGTATAGGTTAAAAGGAACCTTAAAGTCTATAAGGGTTCTAAAGCGAATAACGTCTTTTCTAAAGTCTACGTTTCCTTAGTAAGGTTTAAGGAAAGCATTCTTAAGAAGGGCACCGGCTTCTACCTTAGTGACCTAAGCGGAGTAGATAAACTCTATAAGACTAGCTTTTATTCTATCTACGCGGAAACCTCGAATAAAGAAGGAAAAGGTTGCCTACTTATCTATAACGATATTTCCTACGATACCCTTAATAATAATAGGAGGCTGCTTCTCGAAAGAGTATAAGAGCTTCTATAGTAGGTCTAGGTCGATTAAGGGTCGGCTATATCTAGTATTAGGGTAGATCTCGACTTCTTGCCCGTTCGGGGAGCCTATAATTTTAATCCTTATAAAGGAGAACGGGATAAGCATACCGTCTTAGTCTCGGGCGAGTAGAAGAGGAACTAGCTTAAGGATAGACGGGGAGTCGAGAAGCGAAGTGTTTGCCGAAAGCTATAAAGTAAGAGGCGCCGAGGTTATAAGGTGTACTATATCGGTAGAGATATCCTTAGTCGGAGGGGGCGGAGTAGCGATTACGCTAATAGGTGCAATAGGCATAGCTATAGGAGCGACGGTTACCTACTTAACTGCCTATTTTCTCACCTAGGTATAGCTATCACCCGCTAGATGCCGGAAGAGGAGGTTGCGCGAAGGAAAAGCTGTCTTATATCTACGGCACTTTATAGGCTTTAGAGTAGTAGCTTTATAGACGAGCTGCTATTTAGCAACGTAGCACTTAGCGCGGATATACTCCTTTAATATAAGGGCTAACGGAAAACATCTATTATAGATGCCGTATTTAAAAACCCCTTTAGATAGGAGATTAGATATAGTTATATAACCTATAAAGTTAACCTTAGAGGGGCATAAGTCTTCCGATACTATGCTTTATTTAGAGTCGGAAGCTTTATTACTAGCTTTACTACTACTTAGGGCGGGTGCCTCGCTTATTTAGTATTTCTCCTTAAAGCGTACCTTTTTCTTACCTTTCTCTTTATCCTCTCCGTATATATCGCCTTAGGGAGCGAGGCGACGATTACTTTAGTCGCGACGGCGATTATTAGGCCGGTCTTAGCGATCGCGATTTCGGGTATCGTTACGTCGGTTACGATCTTAGTCGTCGTTACGGCGATAGTTGCCTTAATCCCGATCTTAGTTACGGTTACGTCGGTCGTCGGTGCGCCTATCGCAGCGGTCTAAGCCTCGATATCTACTAGTGCTATAGTCGTCTGCGATAAGTTAAAGGAAGGCAGCTATAATTAAAGGGCGACGCTGCTTAATTTCGCGGATCTACTTATTAATAGTAGTACGTTTAGTAGGGAGAGAGAGAAGAGTTAAGATCCTAACTATAATAAGTAGGTAAAAAGCCTAAATAACCTAAGAGTCCTTAGTGATTCCTAGCTGCCGGGCTAAGGATACCTTTCTTTAGATCTACTAAGCTAGGGAAATTTCCCCTACGTTCTATATCGAGATAGTATACTCTATACTATAAAGCTTTTTTAAAATCTCTACGTTTAGTCGGCTAAATCTACGCGTAATCTTTTTTATAAACGTACTAAGTAAGGAGTAACTAAGCCGGTAACGTTATTCGTTTATTAGCTCGCTTATATACTAGTTAAGCGAACTCCCGGCTAGAAACGATATATAGAAGGAGTAGAGGGCGTAGGGATCTTTATCCTAATAGAGCTTAAGGCGCTCGTAAAAAAGATAAATATCTGTATAGATATTCTTCCCGTCCGCTTAGGTAATTAGACTAAGATTCTTAAGGTCCCTTTTATTAGGGTTAAAAGCCCTAACATTGTCTCTTTTAAGACGTTTCCCTATAGCTTTATTAGCAGCCGATATATCCGATATTATAACTAAGGCTTATATAGTATAAGAGTTATAAGTACCCTCGCGACGAATCCGATGGTTTTAATAAAAACTAGCGCCGTTAATACTACTATCGACGCTAGAGTCGGAAGGATAGCTATTGTCTAAGTCGTCCGGGTCCGGACGCTAAGGAATATGCTTTTAAGTCCTCTATGCGGGAGCAATAGCAGCTTATTAGGCAAAAGGGCGCTCTATAGAGTGTATAATCGCCGGGCGAAAGGAGCGAGCTTAAGGCATAACTATATTTTCGCTACCGGAATAAACGGCTAGTATATCGTAGTCCGCGGAGACTAGGGAAAGCGACCGACGAGGAGACATAGGGCGTTAAGTCTCGATTAGGAGAGTCTCTTCCTTAGGAAAGTTATCCGGCTTATCTTAGACATCGCGAAGGATTATTCGCTATTTATTATATATCTCTAGATAGGCCTCTCGGGCAGCCTTAGGATTATAAAGCGGACGAAAGGCGGTATTACTAATCGCGAGACGATAGACTAGGCGGGAAGCGTCCTCGAGATATAAAAGGTCGCCGTCGGTAAAGGTGCGGAGGACTGCTTTAGTCGGGTTGCCTATAACTAACTTATAGAATCGTAAGCTTTAGCCTACGACCTTAAAGTATAAGTTATTTCCGAAAATAGCGTCGACTATTGCGTTTATAAGGTCTTCCTAAGTTAAAGAATGCCGATTTAGTCGGCGTCGCCTAGTATATAGGCGAGGAGGAAAAGAGTCTGCCTCTCTACTAGGAAGATAAGATAGGAGCTTAAGATACTAATTTTCTAAAGAGGACTCCCTTTCGCGGTCCGCGCGATCGCGGTCGCGATTATCTAAGTCTCGAGCTATAACAAAAGGGTTTATAAGAGATAAGACGAGAAGAAGGTAAAGAAGGTAGAGGAGGAGAATAGCGAAAAGTAAGGGCGAGGGTAGGGCACGTATAGTATGCGTGGAAAAATTCTCTACTACCTAAGTTTACTACGGGAAAATTCTGCTAAATATAGAAGAGAGAAAAGGAAAATATAGCTTATCGGCCTCCTAGCGGTACTAGGAGAAAAGACGAGAGTATCGTAAACCGCTAAGACCGCTAAGATAAGGTTAGTTAATAGTGATTAGGCCTACTATCTACGGATAGACGTAGGTCTTACTAAAAATAGCGGGGTGACTGTCCGTAACTAGACGAAGGTTTATAGGGAGCTAAAACGCTTTAAGGTAACGCGGGATGCGCTACTAGTGCGACTCGTAAGGCGCTTAATTAAAGGCTTATTAAGGGCCTTAAAAAACTTACGAAGGCAAGGTGTTGCTACTAAATATAGTGTAAGAAGGGATGCACTAGGCAAAGGGTGTATATAAAAGAAGAAGGATAATAAATTCAAGGTAGCTTAGCCTGCCCTACGGGAAGTAGGCTAGCCGGAGCCCGGACTAATACTAGCCTATAGGCACCTATTAGAGGTATGCCTACCTATTGCGCATTAGTCTTCGTAGCTAATTACGATTCCTTTATAGGCTCGTACGTCTAGTTTATTACTAGGTGTTTTATTCTTATAGTATATAATGCTTCCGAACACACGGAATTTTTCTATATCTTCTCTAGTAAGGGCCTTGTTTTCTTTCTTTTCTAAAGGGCATATATACCCTAAAGCAGTATAAGGAGATCGATTGTATATATATATAGCTGCTAAAACAGCTTCACCCTAAAGATATTTAGGCAGTTTAGCCGTATAGAGCATAGATCTAACTTTATTAAGTATTATTCTATTTAGACGCTCTATTCTGCTATTCGAGTAGGGGGTAAACGGTAGGCTTAAGTTATATTTAATACCGTTTTTAAGGGCATATGGTTTAATGTTATAGATATATTCTTTTGCATTGTCTAAGAAGACTTCTTTTATCTTTGTTTTATCTATATTATTCTTAAGTTCTACTTTAAATTCTAGAAACTTAGGCAGGCTTTTAGCTTTATCTTTTATTAGGTATATTCTTAGGTACCTAGAATAGGTATTAAGAAAAGATATAAAGTATTTGAATTTATCGTAGGTAGGGACTTTAATAAGGCCCTAGATATTAACGTTTATTTTATTAAGAAAGAGATATCGTCGTTTTAAGGGAGTTTTCTTCTTTTTATCGGTATCTTTAGCCTATATATAAGCTTCGCATTGTTTTATATAGCTATAATATCTTTTTAGTCTACGGATATGTCTAGGTATAGTATACGGAGGTATTAGTATAGGGATTTATAGCTAAGATAGCCTAGCCGTTTATGCTAGAGAACGAGGTCTATCTTCTTTTTTATCTTAGGTGTTTTTATCTTAGGTGTTTTTATTGTATTAGTTAGTATAGTGTCTTAGAGTATAGCGTTGTTTATTGTCTCTTTCGGACTATATTATATGTTGTATATTTTGTTTTTAATTAGAAATCGTGTTTTCTTTATGTCTAGAGGGATATAGTATAGTCCGTTCTAAATAAAACCGGTTATTAATTTATTTAGATCTTTATCGAGGAGGGATATAGAGTCCGGGCCTATTAAGGCGTATGTGTTTATTATAGCTAATTGGCTAATTATATTAATGTTGATTTTAGGTATATAAAGGCAATTTCTTAAGGTATATTATTAATTACTATTTAGGAATTCAAAGGTAAGCTCTCTAGCACCTCGCATAATAATAGAGAAAGCTTTTCCCTAGGTTACGGTAGTGTATATTTCTTTATAATTAAAGAGGAGAGTTTTATTCGAAACTATATGCCTAGTAGCCTAAGTATCGAATATAAAGTTATAAAAATTCCTAATCCGTAAAATAGCCTTATCGACCTTTAAGGTTACCCTTAAAATTGCCGAGAGAAGCGGCTTTAGAGGTCCTATTATTTGCTTTCTATTAGAGGAGGACTTTATTTTTCTAAGGGTATAGAGAAGGATATTTTCAAAGGGAATTAGGGTATAGGAAGAGAAGGTATAAAGAAGGACTAGCATTTTATATAGTAACGAGAGTATAGAGAAGAGTATCGAGGGTATAGACGAGAGTATTAAGGGTATAAAGGATATAAGGAGTATAAAGAGGGGTAGGAAGGAACTTATAATGCTAGAAGCCGACTTAGAGATAATAAGGACCTTGCTAGACTTAGGAGAAGATACCGAGGGGGCCTTTCTCTTCCGGAGTCGAGAAGTCCGGGGACGGGCAGCCGGGCGAGGAGCAAAGGAGGGAGAACTCTTTCGAGAGTTTAGGATAGGCGTAGGTCTCCTATAGCTCCTATTAGTATACTCCTTAGGCTCCCTTTTGGTTAAGGAGGAGGAGGGCAACGTCTTAGTAGTAAATCCGGCGGCCTTAGCCTTATCCCTATTCTTTAGTTTCTAAAAATAATTCTTTTCTATATACCTACGCTTCTTATAGTAGGAGCGAATAGGAATCTTATTACTATTCGCTATAAAGAGGTGCTTATTACTCTCTAAAGCCTTAGTTCTCTTAAACTCGTCGATAAAGGATAAAGAGAGGGACTTAAGGGTATATACCGTAGCATCGGTATAGAGTATCTAAGTTATATTTATAATATAACTTAAGAAAGAGCTATTTAGACTCTTTAAGATCTATATTATTACTTTAATCTCCGGGATATAGATTTCTTTAGTATTTAGCTTATTATAGAGCTCTTTTACCTTATTTAGGTAAGTTTCGATAGATATTTTAACTTTAATCTTTATATTAAAGAGCTCTTTAATAAAGAGGAAGTTTAAGGTAAAGTTTACCGGGTTATATAAGGTCTTAAGCGTATCTTAAGCCGTCTTTATATACGTATAATGCTTTATCTAAGAGAGAGGACTATTGTCGACTATTAAGCGTATAAGTGCTAGATAGTCTTAGGACTTCGCGTAGGAAGCGTTAAGCATTGCGGGAGTAAGCTTCTTACGTATAAAGACGGATTCTATCCGTAGAGACTAGGCAGAAACGTTAACGCTCCCCTTAAGCTTAGTAAGCAAGTAGTCCTTAACGAACTTATTTTCGGGGTCGGAAGGTATCGGAGAAAATTCGGAAGAAATTCGGAATCGACGGGCTACGGTAGAGGTAGCGAAAGAATCTTAAAAGAATTTAGTAGGTTTTTTAGCGAAAGACAGTAGTTAGAAGAAGGTATATACTAAGGTCGAATCGGGGCTAACGAGGAGAACGGGGGATAAAATACTAAGAAAGTAGTAATATATGTAAACTAAGGGTGGCTTAGGAAGGCAAGAGGCTTAAAAAGGCAAAGAGGAGGTCGTAGTAGACGGGCGGTTATTTTTAGTATAGCGGCGAGTAATCTAAAGGATCTAAAGAGGGCTTTAGATAAGAAGCAACTTAAAGCTTAGGCAGAGATAGGGATTATAACTAATAAAAGCCTAAAGGGAAGCTTAAAGGCAGAGGATTACAGTAGAGCAAAGAGTGTTAAGATTAATGCAGAAATAAGAGAGAAAGGTATTATTAAATTGCTTAGTAAAGGTCTATCTAAGGGCGGACTAAAGTCCTTTTATATAGCTAATTCCATACGAATAAAGGTATATATAACTTAACTAATTATAGTTATAGAAAGCGCTATTATTTATCTATATAATGCAAGTAGTCTAATCCTATTTAGTAGCTTAGGTATTATATAATTAAATACGCGAGTAATACGAGGTGGTGTAGATAACGCCGGTTGACTAAGTCATAAGTCATAACTTATATGCCTCTGTCTTTACTTACACCATATACTTCGGGCTTCGGTATCTTAGCCATCCCGGGGGCTAATGCGACTAGGCGACTTGCGTTATATGCAATAATGCAAGGCGGTTCTAATGCATATCGTTATGCATTAGTGGGATAAACCAATTAGGAGATATCTGCTCCCTTATAAGGGGGGACTAACCCTCTCGTTAGCGTGCTTCCTATAGTTGCGTAGCTAAGAGAGTCTCGCGATTAGTAGTATCTTTAATTAAAACTAAGGTCTAATTACGAAAATTATCTTAGTTAGTATAAAGCAATTTCTTCTCTATAGGGAGCTTTTCGTTAAAGTATCGCCTCTATCTCGCCTTATAGTCTACGTATATATAGTTAAGGGTATATAAGACTTTAGTCTTATTGCGCTTAAAACGATATAGAGCAGCGATAAAGGCATCCTTAAGATCGCTAATCTAATTAAGACGTTTTTAATAGTTAGTTAGTTATAATAACTAAGGAAAGTTTTTTTATTTTAATCTCCCTACTATAACTCTCCCTTGATTTAGTTAACTATCGGCGACGTTTATATAAGTCCTTGCCGAATAATTTACCCTACTATAAAAATTCCTCTCGAAGTTCCGTAATCCTATCTCTTAATCTCTTCTCCTCCTCTAGCTCTACGGCTCTTGCTTAAAGGGCTACGAGGATATCTATACGCGGAGGGGTAGGTCGTAAAGGCCCGGCTTACGTTTAACTTCGCGAAGGGATAGATTAGGCCCCTTTAGGTAGCTGAAAAATTAGTAATAGCGTCTTAAGACGCTCGTTATAGCGCTTATATAAGTTAGTATATTTATCTTCTAATATTAGTTCCGTTACGCGAGGTAACAGCGATAGGCTAGCAACTCGATAGCTACTATAACCTATTCGGCCTATGCGCCCTATACGTCCGGAAACGCGCCTACTACGTAGCGCTATCGCTCTTAAGTAACTAAAAAAGAGAAGCTTTAGAAAATTTAAGAAGATAGACTAAAGGTACGTTTAAGAAGGTAGGAACGATGGTTAAAAGTACGAATCATCCTTTATTGCAATACGGTTGCCCTCTTATAGTAAGACTAAAGCTTGCCTATCTTCTAAGATATATTAGGGCCTTAGGGATATACCCTTAGGCCTCGAGAGGGGTTATCGGGGACTAGTTAGTGACGAATGCCCGAATAGTCCCCGAGCTAAAATGCATTATCTATCGTGTATATATCCCTGCCTCCTAACTCTATAGTTGCGCGGGTAGCTGCGTTATATATAGGCGTTAGGGGTGCGCGCCGAAAAAGTAGAGATTTTAGGCGTTTACCGTATAAATAGAGATTTCTTACCGTATAAATAGCAATACTCTATCTTATTAGTATACCTCGCGGATAAGCTTATTAAGTGATTTACTAGCTGCGTTTAATCTAATAGCGGCGATTGCGTTAAGGTCTTCCTTTAAGGCATAGGAATCGGCTAAGAGTTTTTTTAAGATAGTCGGGTTGACTTTCTCTTAAAGAATAATTACCAAACATCTTCTACATCGGGGCTTATACCTGTACATCCGTCCGTGGCGGGCGCTAACTAATTACGATAGAAAAATCGGTCGTCGTTTACGGTAGCTAATCGATTGCTAAAGAGTCCACTAAAAGCGTCGGGGAGGATTGCCTTATTCCTTAAGCGGTATATAATCACGAAGTTAAATTAAGAAAAGAACTTAGCTTAGCGCACTTATTATTAGTTAAGTTACTTTATAGATATAAACGTCTAAAGGTTCTTATAGTCTATAATAATATCGAATGCCTTAATAGTTTTTTAAAGTTCTAAGCGCTATTCCTTAAGCGCTTTAATAGTCGCTAATAACTCTTTATTATAAATCTCGTAGTTATACTAAAGAGTAGTATATTTTATAAAGAAAAACATAATAGGGTAAAGATATCCGTATTCTCCGATCTAAAAAAGGACCCCTCCTAAGGCTTAATTTAAAGCGTCGGTTTCGATAATCGTTTTCTTTAAGTAGTTAAAATAGGCTAAGATAAAGGCAATAGTAAAAGCAAGCTTAAGGGCTTTCAACGTAGTAGCTTATTTAGGTCCTTAAGACTAACGGGAATCTTTTCTAATTAGCGTAGTTATTAGGGAGATAATACTAAAGTATCTCTTAATAAAACGGCGGTAGAAGTTTATTAACCTAAGAAGCTACTAAAGTTCTTTTACTAAGGTCGGGGCGTTTTAAGCCGTACCTTCTTAAGGTCTATACTTAGATTAGATATCCAAATAATTAGTCTAAGGTACTTAGTCTTTATTATATAAAACTTTAACTTTCCGATGTCGATCTAAAGCCCTTTATTGCCTTAGCGTTAGATAACTATTCGCACGTAGTTTTTATATTCTGCCTTAGTCTTCGAAAAGACTAGGACGTCGTTAAGATATACTATATAGAAATCATCGAGGGTGTTAGTAAGTGTCTTAAATTATTAGTAGGTGTCTCGAATGCAAATGCAAATGCAGGTCTAGTAGTCTTATTAGAATTATTAATACCTATCTAGCTAAGGATTATACTACCTCCTTCTAGATAAGACGGAAGAAGCGTCGGTGCTTTCTTTTAGGAAGCCTCGGTAGCTAAGAATAGAAAGGGATCCGTAACTAGAATATATAGACGGATGCGTTAGTCGGGGAAGACCTTCCGCGGACGGATGCGTCTATCGGGACGACCGTAGAAGTCTATAGAAGGAAGTAGAATTCCATTTATAGAATTCTATCCATAGAATTCACCTTAGAAGGAAAGGCCTTCTACTATAGAATTCCATCTATAGAATTCACCTTAGAAGGGAAGTCCTTCTACTATAGAATTCTATCTATAGAATTTACCTTAGAAGGGAAGTTCTTCTCCTATAGAATTCCATCTATAATTCCTATACTAACAACTTTTTCTTTATGCCGTTTATAAGAAACTATCTTATTATCCTTAAATATTACCCTTATTCTAAAAGGAAATAAAAATGCATAATAAAATCGACTGTTCGTTATATTAGAATAGTTTATTATAATATTATATAGTATTATAACTATATAACCGTTAAAAGAAAAGAATGTCTTAGAAGGGTTTCAGGCGAATAATAAACCCTTCTATTTTAATAGTTAATATGTTTATATCGACGAAACGTTTAAAGGCCTAGTTTAGTAATGCTTTCGTTATTGCATTAGCTAGGTTATCGGCTCCGTTAATCTATCGGACTTCTATAATCTTACGGCGTTTGTATAACTATCGTAAAGCTATAATATCGATTATTAATCTTTTCTCCTTTATAGTACCTAGTTTAATAAGGCATTTATATAAGGAGTACGAATCGGTATAGATAATTAATAGAAGTAAAGGAAGACTAAGGCAATCCGTAATTATCTTAAGAGTTATAGTAAGAGATATCCTAATATCGAAGCCGTTTACTATACCGTAGATTTCCGATATAAAGATACTTCGGGTGACTCGTTTATATTTCGTAGAGCTTTCGTAGACAATATTGCCTTTAATCGCAAATTGCTTATCTATTCGGTCGGTCTTATAAACTAAAGCAATAACGAATCTAAGCTATAAAGATAAGTATTTATTATTTATAAAAGATCTATCGGTAAAGACTAAGAGCTTAGCTAATACGAGGTTAATTTAGAGATATATTAGTCTACGTTATTAATTATCTAGTTGCTACTATAGTCTCTTATTTAGGATTATATAGTCTTTATTATCTAGGTTCTAAACTTAAGCAGTAATAGAGATATGAAACGATGCTTCTAGTTAATAGATAGATATAACGTATATACTACGAGCACGTTACTCTATATACCTTTACGCGTAGTTAATAGACTAGGGTTTTACGGTTTTAATCTTAGCTGCTTCACCCTTCTATTCTAGTAGTAAACTTCTATCGTATTATAGGGTTAATTTCGCGCTATTAAAGTCTAAAAATTGTCTAGCAGTTATTAGAGTTTTCGGTTAAGCTCTAAATTGTGCTTTCTAAAGTTCTTTCTCTTCGTAGTCTAAAAAACCCTAAGTCCCGAGCATTAACGTATCGTCTATCTATATCCCGACGATTCTAAAAGGTGTAGGAGGGCCATAGTTAGAAATAAGCAAGTATACATCGTATATTAAATAAGCTGTATTAAGCTCTTTAATATAGTGACTATAGTATATATTAAACTAGTATAGTCCGGATTCTACAATACTATATAAAGGCCTAATTACGCGAATAATTATGCCTTCCGGATACTTCTTTACTAATTTTGCGGGCAGAGCTATTAGAATTATTCGGAATAACTTAGTGTTAGCCTACGGATATGCTTATATAATATCTCGTAGAGATAATATTATTCCGTATTCTTTAAGCATTCCGGCTGCAATAGCTATAATTAAACGTTAACTAAATTGTTAGATAGTTAGTAATTATATAAGTATAGATATCTTTTTAATATTGCTATAGCCTTAGATTACTAGTCTCTACTTTTCGTATAGTTTAGTATTACGTCCTTTAACCTCTTTAACTATTTAAGAACGGAAGATCCGATATCCTCTATATTTTTCCTCGTCGTATTATTCGAAACTAAACACACTACGAATAATAAGGTCGTTAATCTCTTTTATATTAGATTCTTCGAATAGGTTACCGGGTGTTATAATCACGCTATCGGCACGGAGTTTAAGTATTAGATCGTATGCGTTAACCTCTTTCTTAGCTAGGAACTACTAATTCTTCGGTTTCTTTTTCGCATTAGGTAGGCGACTAAGTTTTCGAGGCATACGAGGAGGTTCTTACACAGTTTTATATTCTTCTATTAGTTTATTATCTTAAGAATTATATTCTAGTATATTATAGTTTAGAGCTAGGAGTTCTCTAATATTTATTCCGATGTTTCGTTTCGGAAGTACGGTTATATATATATTAACCTAAAAACTCATAGTCTATTAATTATATCGATTGTTATATTATAGCCTTTAATCGCTGCGATTATAAAAGGACCTTACTAACCGTTCTTTTCTCTTTAGATATAGACCTTGCTTTAAAGTAGAAGATTGAAAATCTCTTTTATTAATAGTCCGTTTCGGCTTTAAATAGCATCCTTAATTCGTCTTTTAGTAGAGATCTAGCGAAGCAATTTTATAGCCTTTTGCATAGCTATAGCTCTTTGCATCGTTATTATAGAAGGGGGTAATTCCTATATAATCCGAGGGTAAGCATTAAAAACAAATAATATAGGACTTAAACTATTAGGACTAGCTATATTATTAATTGCCTTAACTACTATTTAAAGGATAGCTTTAGCTAATATAACGTTCCCGATTTCCTCTTAAAGAATACTAAATGCTCGTTTAAGTAGTCTATAATATTTCTTAATCTTTCCGATAGACTAACAGGCTTTAACTAGAACTTACTTATACGTAATTCCTATAACTTTCGCTTCGTTTCGGAATTTAGTAAAAGCAAAATTCATTCCTACGTTATGCTTAATAATATCTAATAGACCGAGATATATATTAATCTATAACGCACGTAGGGTTTCCTACGCATCTTTAGCGGACACTAATAGTAGGAATCTTACTCCTTAGAATAAAGTTGCTAAATCTACTACGTATAGCACTAGTCGTTATAGGTTTCTAAGGTATATAACGTCAATAATAATCTTATAGTTAAATTCTCGATTATCTTATAGTGTAAATGTCAATCGTCTTAAAGCTTAGAAGTATATCTAGCATTAGTGGCAAAATTTAGAAATAGTTTTAAGTCTGCCGATTAATATATTATTATATCCTACTTAATGTAGTAGATAATATAGTCTTATTATAACTACGGGATGTCTAAACCGATGATAGAGCGTACGGATCTTACTCTCCGTAAGGAAGGTAATTAATCCTTATCTTTAGAAAGAAAGAACTATAGATATCCCTATTTTCGTACTATAAGGACTACGCCTCGGCTAATGATTATATCCATTGTATTATTAAAGTATATACTTAGTCGGTCTATATCGGCTAAAGAGAGTAGGAAAGGGGTAGGTGTCTCTAAAACGTAGAAAGTTATTCTTCTAATCGGTGTTTTAAAAGCAATAGAACTAAGTAAGTTAATAGTATCTCTACTACTAAACTTAATAGAAGCTTATCCTACCGTTAACTTATCGATAGTAATTAAATAATCTTCTTTCTATAGGGCTATATACTAGTCGAATCCGGCTATTAATACTTTTGCTATACCTATATTAAATATAATGCCTTAAAAGCGTGTCTTAGAGTATCTTTTATTAATAATAAACTAGTTAGATATAGTAACGGTCTTTTATTTACTATATAGGTCTTCTTTAGTAAGCAGATATATAGAAGCTTATTAATAAATCATCTAACTTACTCTATTAG
This sequence comes from Ophiocordyceps sinensis, assembly GCA_012934285.1. Lineage (NCBI taxonomy): Eukaryota > Fungi > Ascomycota > Sordariomycetes > Hypocreales > Ophiocordycipitaceae > Ophiocordyceps > Ophiocordyceps sinensis. The sequence goes on from JAAVMX010000004.1 coordinate 12,000,049, forward strand.
TTAGGCTCTACTATATAGGGTTAACCGGTGTATGTGTTATGTCTGTCTTACTAGCTAGAGAGGGGAAGGCACCGCGGAGATATAGTCTCGTTGCGTGCACGTGATCACGTGGATCACGTGTCCGCAATAGCACCTTGCGTATCCTTTATCCCTTGTTCCTATACTAGTAGTTCTTTTTTAGAAGGCTATAAATACATCTTAATAACCTAGTAAAGTCGAACTAAAGGAATATAACCTAATCGCAACGAACGTATCGAACGTACGAAAAGAGGGAAAGAGGGATCTTACGATGCTATTAAGGGTTAGGCTAAATAGCCTTACGAAGTATAGTATTATAACTATAGAAAGAGGGAGAAACAACGAGCAATAAAGCAATAAGCGAGCAACGAAGCAATAAGCGAGTAACGAAGCAATAAGCAAAGGAAGGGAGCATAAGGAAGATAGGTAAAGCAACGAGCAGCGAGAATACACGAAGGAACGGTCGAGCGGAGCAACGGAGCCGAAGGAAGCAGGCAGGGAAGCTCGCGAGGCTAGCTGCTTTACCGTTTCGAGCTGACCACGCGGAACGAAGGGTGCGTTGCTAAAGCTCGGAAAAACAACGTGTTAAGGCGAGGGAGTCGTCTGCCGTAGCGAGGGTTACTGCCGGGTGACCGGCGGGGAGGAAGCCTATATAGGCTTCGTATAGTAGTCTCCTTCGTTGCGGTAACGAGAGAGTGGCCGGGTGGCAAGCTAGGGCCGTAGGGGAGAGTGTCGGTTGTTGCCCTATTGTTTGACGGGCAGAGGGGAAGCTTATGTGCGCTTCTAGTGGCGACATCCTTTGGCGAGGTGACGAAAGAGGGCGCCTCGGGAGTCGAAGTAGGTATTGCAGTGCTAGCAATTGGCCTGCTTTAGTGGATGCCTTTAGGGCATAACGGTCTTAGAGGAAGTCTGCACGCGTTTTGTGTGGTGACATCCTTCGCCGAGGTGGCGAAAGAGTGCGCTGCGAGACTTAAAAGGGGATTTACAGCGGCGGCATTTGCTAGGTATTAGGGTGTGCCGTCTGTGCTATTGAGGAAGCTGCTGTGGGAGCGGCTTCGTGGGTTGCGAGCAGCTTAGAGAGCTGCTGCGAGAGCTATTAGGGGACTCGCTTTAGGAGTCGAGGGAGCCGATGGAGCAGTCCGAAGAACTGCTGCGAGAGCTTAGGGCGGGCGAAGCTGACGGCCGGGTCGGAATAGGAAGTCGGCTTAGCCGAGCTTGCGGCTGTAGCTATGGCTGCGGACTTGCAGCAACTGGCGGACTTTAAAGAGTCGTGGCCGCTAGTGTTGTTGCTGCTAGGGAGGGCGAGGAAGGCGTCGTTGGCGAGGCTGCCGAGACTAACGAGGGCGAGGGCGAGGCTGGCTTCGTGATAAGGGCTTCGGCTGCGGCGGCGGCATTTTTCAACATCTTAATGTATAGTACCTCATTGTCTCCATCCGGCGGCGAACGCCTATTAACCACCGGATTAGTATTAGTAGGTCTCTAGGTCGACCTTATAGGGTAAACAGTATAGTTGTATTAGGTTAGTTGCTAGCTAGGTAAGGGGAAGCTATCGTAGTAATATAGCCTTCCCGGATGACACGTGATCCGTACGATTACGTGTGTGTGTGCGATAACAACGTCGCACGTAGTTATATAGCTAGCTATTCCTACACTCGTAGTTTTTCCTTAGAAGGCTATAAACATATCTTAACAACCTAGTAAGGTCGAACTAAAGGAACGTAACCTAATCGCAATAAACGCATTAAACGTACGAAAAGAAGGAAAGAGGGATCTTACGATACTATTAAGGGTTAGGCTAAATAGCCTTACAAAGTATAGTATTATAACTACGGAAAGAGGGAGAAACAACGAGCAATAAAGCAATAAGCGAGTAATAAAGCAATAAGCGAAGGAAGGGAGCATTAGGAAGATAGGTAAAGCAATAAGCAGCGAGAATATATAAAGGAACGGTCGAGCGGAGTAATAGAGCTAAAGGAAGTAGGTAAGGAAGCTCGCGAGGCTAGCTGCTTTACCGTTTTAAGCTAACTACGCGGAACGAAGGGTGCGTTATAAGGATTAGACTTATTAGACTTAATGTCTAAAAACCGCTTCGGGGACGATTCCTAGTTAAGTATGTTAATGATATTACTCTACCGAAAGATTGCTTTAGCAACGCACCCTTCGCTCCGTATAGTTAGCTTAAAACGGTAAAGCAGCTAGCCTCGCGAGCTTCCCTACCTGCTTCCTTCGGCTCTATTGCTCCGCTCGACCGTTCCTTCGTATATTCTCGCTGCTCGTTGCTTTACCCGTCTTCCTAATGCTCCCTTCCTTCGCTTATTGCTTCGTTGCTCGCTTATTGCTTCGTTGCTCTAGGATTGCCGCCGTATATTGTAAAGAAATTAAATTACTACGCTAAAGGGGTATTCGTCTTGCCTATATAGATGCCACGCCTTCTTAGCAGTTGCTATAGAGCTCTCTTAAAATCCCGATAGAGCTTATCCTACGTATATTCGTTCTAGCACTCGAATAATATCTCGAAGAAGCCTAGCATCTTAATGCCTCGTAGATAGGTGTTATATTCGCAATAGGATATATATATAGCGACGTGTGTTATAATTGCGACCGTATCCTAATCTCGTTTAATATTACCGTCCTAAAGGCTTATATTGATTTGCTTATATAAGGTCTTCGGGAGGGCCGTTATCTTCTCTATCACGAGGTAATCAAGTGGTGTGACGTTTGCCGCTAGGGCGTTTGCCGTAAGGACGGCTGCGGCAGCGTCGGTCGGGACGGCGGGATTGTCTGCCGTATGGGTGGCGGCGGCGATAGGATTCGGTGCCGCGTTGGCTACGGCGATAGGATTTAGTGCCGCGTTAGCTGCGGCGATGGGAGTCGGGCTGGTGGATGTCATCGTGATGACTAGGTTTGTATTAGGGTCGCGAGGGTCTTCGCGATGATTATCGTGACGGTCGGAGGGAATCTCTCAGCAGGTAAGACTAGCGGAGATGTCTTCTTCTATCGTGCGTTGCTGACGCGCTTGCAGTTGGTGTCGTGCTTCTATCGAGGATAGCGGCGACTGTCAACTAGAAGCTTGAAGGAATCTCTCGGCAGGTAAACCAGCGGAGATGTCCTTGTTCTTAGCACGGATAACCCTCTCTGAGTGTACGGAATAGGATCGTTCGAAAAAGATCCGTATACGTTCGAGGATGCGTATCTGTCTCTTCTACCTAGCTGTCTGTAATTAAGCGAATTAATCACTAATTAGTGTTAGTTAGGCTCTACTATATAGGGTTAACCGGTGTGTGTGTTATGTCTGTCTTACTAGCTAGAGAGGGGAAGGCATCGCGGAGATGTAGTCTCGTTGCGTGCACGTGATCACGTGGATCACGTGTCCGTAATAGCACCTTGCGTATCCCTTATCCCTTGTTCCTATATACTTACTATTATCCTATAAAGTTATCGTCGTCTTTTAGGCAAGATATATTATCTTAATCCTCTACTATATTATCTATCTTATAACCTTTATATTAGGTTACGTAGGCTTTAAAACCTCTTATTAGGATATTCGTAAAGTAGAATTAACTTTGTTTAATTTATAGATTATAGCATAGGTTTAAAAAAACCTAAAGTTTATTATTAAGCAAGTTATATAGTTCCCCCGTATAGTTCTTATCTTTTATCTAAGGCTTAATAAAGCGCTATTAGATATCCGTATTAGCGATAGCATTTAGAATATTATCTAGAGGGAGTTTTATACATGCCTCTAACGGAACGGGATTAGAATTATTTAGCTATTTTAGAATAGACGTAGAAGCTTAGCTATTTAGAAGCGTAGGATTTATAAATAGATCTAGACGATTAAATCGGTCTAATATTAGATATATAGTTATACCCGGAATATTTATATTAAATAGGTATTATTTATATAGAACTATCGGTTATTAATTAGATAGAATAGTCTTTTCTATTAGATTTAAACTAAAATCGAATTATAGAATCGTTAAAAGTATATTAAACGCCTATAGCATCTTTAGAATAGTTATTATAGATATTTCTTTCTCTATTAGAACTGCTTCTAATATTTAAAAGAGAGCTATTCTAGCGGTAATAGGCGTAAAAGGATATATTGTATTTTTTATTTCCATTTTCCTTATATATTCCTCTACGCTAGCGTTAAATTTCTATGCTATTATATCTTCTATAGGCTATTCTAATAGCATCTTTAGTAATTATAATATTAGGAAGATCGCTAGATAAGATATATTACTACGGCCGGTATATATTCCTCTTTTTCTTATAAGAAGTTTTAGCGCTTGTTTATAGTCTACGTATGCTAGACTCTATATATGCGCTATCTATCCTTAGAAGTAGTCTTAAAAGTATAATAGTATCTTAGTGCCTTAGAAATCGATCGACGCTTTATAGAGGGTAATAAACTTAGCAACGTATATTATAATTGCGATATTTTCGTCGTCGTTAGGTATAATATTACTATCCTTATGTTTTATAGTAATATATTAAAAAAGGGATCGGTAGATAGTTATGCTTTCTATCCATTCCCTAAGAGTCTCCTCTATAGTATCGGATAAAGGACTAATAAGTCGATATATCGTCGAAGTTATAATACGTGCTTATTTTTCACGCGGTTTATCGGGTTATTTATAGGGATTTCTACGAAAGATTTATCGTTCGGCGTTAATAACGCACTTTCTGCTAGTGCTATTCTTCTTCTTCTAAAGCGGTAATCGGTCAGCAAAAGGTTTTAAAGAAAAGCTATACGTAACCCCTAAAGGCGAGCTAAACTCGGAAGGTAAAGTCTTCTTATTGTTAGCATAGTTATCCTTCTCTAAGTGCATAGAATAGGATCGTTAGGCTAAACCCGTTCGATAAAGATCTAGAATACGTTCGAAGGATATAGAACTATCTTATCTACCTTACTATCTATAATTAAGCCTATTAATCACTAATTCATATTAGTAAATATCTTAAATATAAATGCAAATATAAGTCTAGTAGTATAGTTAGAATTCTTAATACCTATCTAGCTAAGGATTATACTTATTGCGAAGCTAGGCTAGGATTTATAAGACTTAGGTAGCCTAGGCGGGCTCTCGACCTAGAGGACTACCCGGGGGACTACTAGCGGCCCGTGCATCGCTGTGCGGCCTATAGGGCACCCGAAGCTAGTTGGAAAAGGGGCTTGGAAAAGGGGCTTGGAAAAGGGGCTTGGAAAAGGGGCTTGGAAAAAGGTGCTTGGAAAAGGGGCGTAGAAAAAAGGCTTAAAAAAACAGGGCTTAGGAAAAAGTCGTGGAAAAAAGGCTGGGAAAAAGGCTGGGCAGGAAAGAGAAAAAAGGGGGCTATGTCTTAAACTTAGATATTTAGGTAGAAAACCAAAGGGGCCTACTAATTTAGGACGAATAGGACTGCCTATAAAAGGGGGCAGTCCCCCTTAGTAAGGCAGGGAGAGGTTAGAGATTAATCAATCACTTCTATACTATATTTCCTACCTATATAAGATTTAAATAGCTCTATATAGACTATCTGCGTCTTCGACCCTGTTTTTAGTCTTTAACTTCTATATGCATACCGTCGTATTTTAAAAAGAATTTAGCGATATTATCGGGCGAGACTTTATTAAGGAAGATTTTATTAAGGTAGTTATTAACGAAGTTATAAAGATATCTCTCTTCTCGAGAGTTATAAGCCCGGGAGGAATAGAGTTCCTATAACTTCCGGACACTACGCTATACTATACTATATACTAGTTATTACTGCGGTTGTATAGCACCCTATAGATTGCTCTAAGATAAACGACCGATACACTATTCGGCTTATATCTCCGACGATATAGTTCCCTTGCTCCTTAGCAGGAATATTTTCGACCTACGAATACTTAATATATTACTATATAATGCACCTATAGGGAAGACCCGGCGTATAATCCTTACGGGCCCGGAGGACTAGGATAAATAGATAAAGGAGACGAAGGCTTAAGTAGATTAGACTATCTACAACCTTATCTTCTCGGACGAATAATAGCCTCTAAAGCCCCCTATTTGACCGAGGTATACTAACTTTATAGAGGAAGCTATAAGCTTTGCCTAATTAAGTGCCCCGAAATAAAAAGCTTTTACGGCATCGATCTATAACTATAAGAGTCTATAAAAGAAATATCTATATAAGACGAAGCTTATTATAGCTTCCCGGACAATAATTTTAAAGTCTATCTCGGCTGCTAAGCTTCTAGCCATACGAGATAACAAGACGTTTCGATAGTAGATAAAGAAGCTAGAAACCTCGATAGCCCTGTCTCTAGGTTATAGAACCGACCGGATCCGGAAGAGATATACGGCCTACTTATAAGTTTTTTAACCGGGACTTCGATAATAAAGATATCGGCCTAGTTAGATAAGTAGGAAGAAACCGTAGAGGAAGCTAATTAGTATTTCCTTTCTAAAGCTATCTTTAAGTAGTAGCTAAAGGATATCGCTATACGAGTTTAACCCCTAAGTGATAGATACTCGTCTATATTCCGGGAAGCTAGTAGGGAAATCGATAAAGCAGTAGGTTAGATATAGCAGCAAGCAGCCCTCTTAGTCTAAAGGGTTAACCTAAGAGGAGTTATAAAGGCCTTATTTACGGCTAAATAGACTATTTAGTTAGTATCCCGGAAAATTAGGGAAATAGTCGAAGAGATGCTATAGGCTTAAACCTAGAAACAATAGTTAAGGGTTAGACGAGGAAGTATCTACTAAACTAAAAAACGGGAAAATAGTAAGGATATAGATACCCTTAAGGCAAAACGACTAAAAGTCTTTTGCCCGGCTTATAAAAAGATTAAGCACCCTTTAGTAGGATATTAGATAGTGTTTAAACATCTATAGCTTAATAGACGAGATTTCCTCCTTAAAAACCTAAAAACGGTTTAGAATTCCCTTTAAGAAAACCTAGGCCTATAGAAAAGGATTAACGAGATTAAGGCTAAGGTTTAAGCATCTCTATAATAGCAATTATAGGGGCGAGAGTAGGTTATATAGTAGTTATTAAAGATAGACTAAGTCTAGAGAAGAACCCGAGGAAAGATAGTAGGAATAGGAAATCTAGCTTTAATATTTAAATCTTTAGAAGCCCCCTTTAAACCTTCGGAATATCTACTTCGGAAATCGTCTATTCTAGACTAAGGAGCCTCTATATACGTCTATAGCGACCTCTCTCCCTTCCGCTCTTTTAAAAAGGCCCGAAAAGAGTTCTTAATAGCTAAGGACTCTCTAGTAAAAATAGAGGGTTATAGGAGGATAAACTATCTTATAAAGATACCTTCCGGTTACCGGGTGCTTTAACTAAAGAAGGTTGCCTACTATCTAGGCTTTTCTACTAGTCTAGTCTCCTTCTAGCTACTCTAGGAAGAAGGAATACACTAGGATATTAATACGGTATTAGGTTATATTGTATATTATCCTACGTAACCTCTATATCGTATATATAGACCTTTAGACCTAGTCTAAAGCTATTTCCTTAAGTATTACTATTTATACGATATGAAATTGCTATTTACACGATAAATACCTCTAAGCCCTGTTTTTTCTACGCGACCCCGCGCGCCTAGGTCCCGCCACTAAAATTAGGTAAAGGTATATAGCAATTAAGAAGGCCGCGCAAATCGTATATAGCCTTAATTTAGTTAGTTAATTTAACAGCTATAGCAGCGCGCGTGCCCTACTACGTGCCCTCTGCTGTATGCCCTGCTGCGTGCCCTGCTGCGTGCCCTGCTGCGTGCCCTCAGCTGCATGCCCTCTGCTGCATGCGCGGCTCCTCGATGTATGCTTCGTGCCCGGCTCCCTGCTGCGTGCCCTCTGCTGCGTGCGCGGCTCCTCGATGTATGCTTCCGTGCCCTGCTGCGTGCCCTGCTGCGTGCCCTCTGCTGTATGCCCTCTGCTGCGTGCCCTCTGCTGTGTGTGCGGCTCCTTGATGTATGCTTCGTGCCCGGCTGCGTGCCCTGCTGCGTGCCTTTTGCTGCGTGCCCTCTGCTGTATGTGCGGCTCCTTAATGTATGCTTCGTGCCCGGCTGCGTGCCCTGCTGCGTGCCCTACTGCGTGCCCTCTACTGCGTGCTCTGCTGCGTGCCCTCTGCTGTGTGTGCGGCTCCTTGATGTATGCTTCGTGCCCTGCTGCGTGCCCTGCTGCGTGCCTTTTGCTGCGTGCCCTCTACTGTGTGTGCGGCTCCTTAATATATGCTTCGTGCCCGGCTGCGTGCCCTACTGCGTGCCCTACTGCGTGCCCTACTGCGTGCCCTACTGCGTGCCCTACTGCGTGCCCTCTGCTGTGTGTGCGGCTCCTTAATGTATGCTTCGTGCCCTGCTGCGTGCCCTGCTGCGTGCCTTTTGCTGCGTGCCCTCTGCTATGTGTGCGGCTCCTTAATGTATGCTTCGTGCCCGGCTGCGTGCCCTGCTGCGTGCCCTACTGCGTGCCCTGCTGCGTGCCCTCTGCTGTGTGTGCGGCTCCTTAATGTATGCTTCGTGCCCGGCTCCCGGCTACGTAGCCTTCCCAGACTAGTGTTTTTCGCACGATTTGCGCGGCTCTCTTAATTGCTATATACCTACACCTAATTTTGCTAGCGGGACCTAGGCGCACGGGGTCGCGTAGAAAAAGTAGAGAAGTTAGGTATTTATTATATAAATAGCAATTTCGTATTATGTAAATAGTAATACTTATTTCCTTTTATAGATTAATAATAATTATATACCCCCCTTAAGCTCGTTTCCTTATAGTTTAATCTACTATTTTATCCTATTGCCTTAAATTAATAATCTCGCTATCTTACCTTTTTCTTTTCTAATCTCCCTTCTTCTTAACGCGAGCTTACTTCCTCGCTAGACCCCTTCGACTAAGTTTTCCTCGATTATTAGAATTTTCTTAATATAGATACGCTATTTCGACGCGAATTATATAGATTTCCCTCCTTATATTTCCCTTACCTTATCCCGTTGTTTTATTTAATCTACGATAACCGACTATATAAAGGCCGATCCCCCGTTCGCTACCCTAGCTATAACCCTACCGGCTCCCGCCGACCTAGAGCCTTAGACCGACTATATTTCCTACTATTCCCGTCTCGCCGCCCTTCTTTAGGCCTAACGGCCTATATTCGGGACGTTTGCCTATATTTACGCTAACGCTACTTACGACTTCCGCGCCCTTTAGATTAAGGCCTTTACTTACCCTAATAATACTTACGTTAAGTTAGATATAGGAGTGCTTATCGCTTAAGAGTATATAGCCGTCGCTTAAAAGCACGCTGCCGACTTTTAGCGCTAGCTTAACTACGCTATATCCTTTCTCCTTACCTTAACCGAACGTAATACGGCTTAAGACTAAGCCTTTACCCCTACTTCCGCCTTTACCTTTACCTTTTCCCGTATAGCCGACCTTAAGAGGTTCGCCGGCGACTTTAGCACCTAAAAGCAATATTAGGAAGCTTTCTAGACCTAGCGTAACGGTCTTACTATTAAGCTCCGTTAAGACGCCGCTTTATACCCTATAGAGTAAGACTATATTCTCTACGCGGTTAGCCGGCTTAGCGGCTAGGCCGCCTTTATTATTACTAACGTTCCTTAAGACGTCCTCGATAATAAGTCTTTCGCCGATTAATAGTATACTATTATTAAAGCCCTTACCGACGACCTTAGCCTAGTTTTTAATGCTAAGTTACCTATGCTTAGTCGGAGGCCGACTTTAATGCTTTATCGATAAAGAATATCTCTTAGCCGGACTTTTATTCTAAGTTTACCTAACTTTAAGCCGACTTATCGTTTAACGGCACCGCTTATATTACCTACCTTTACTTAAAGGTCTCTATCGAACTTACTAACGCCGCCGCTTTATAGGTCGAATGCCCGGCCTATAACGACTTTACGGCTTAGGCTAAGATATATTCTACGCTTTAAGACAACTAGTAGCATATTAAGGCCCGTTTTTAACTCTAGCCGCCTTATAACCCCGCTCGCCTCGGCCCTGCCTCGCCCGCCTTACCTATATCTCCTACTAGTAACCCGATATAGCTTAATATATTCTAGGCCCGATTTACTAACGCCGAAAAGCAACGGCGGTTTAAGAACCGTCTTTACCTTTACTACGCTTAGCCGGCTACCGCTACTTATACCGCTTAGACTTACCTTAATAAGGGTATCGGCGCTAACCTTAGCGCTAGTCCTAGCGCCGGTTCTAGCTCTAGCTACGGCCGTAGCCGTAGTAGCGGTACGTCTGCCCCGCGCCTCCTTAAACCCCCTCCCCCCTACTATTAGGTTCGCGCTATTAAGTAGGGGTTTATCGAGGGCGAAGTAAACGACCTCCCCCCTCTTCCCCGTTTTTAAGGAATACGTAGCTCCCTCGCCTTATCGCGCGATAGAGCTCTTTATATCTAAGTTTATAGCTTCGTTCGATACTAAGGAGGATCTTTGCCTCCCTATAGGAATACAACCGCGTGCCTTACTTATGCCTTTATCCCTTATATCCGCCGATATCGTTATAAGTGCTTTAGTTAACTCCGGCTATTTTAGGTTCGCCTTTATATATACTTAGACCGCGTACCGCCTTGCCTTTCCTATCCGCTAGCTTTAATTCCCCCGCCGGCTCTCCCTCGCCTATAGTAGCGACTATAAGTCCTATTACAGGATCTGCCTAGACATCTATTCTAGGCAGAATACCTCTATCGCTATATACAACTAGCGATATTACTTATTTATTCTACTATAGAAGACATTTGGAATTCTACTATAGAAGATATTTAGAATTCTACTATGGAAGACATTTAGAATTCTACCGTAGAAGATATTTAGAATTCTACCGTAGAAGATATTTAGAATTCTACCGTAGAAGATATTAGAATTCTACCGTAGAAGATATTAGAATTCTACTATAGAAGATATTAGAATTCTACTATAAAAGACATTAGAATTCCACTATAGAAGATATTAGAATTCTACCGTAGAAGATATTAGAATTCTACTATAGAAGACATTAGAAATCTACTATAGAAGGACTATTATATTTAAACGATAGATTCCCTAGACTAAGAAAAAGGGATAAGCTTTTTATAATTAGGTATTTACCTATATCATTTAGTTTTACCTTATGCTTATTCTTATAAACGACCGGTATTTAGTCTATATCTGCCCCTATAGAGATCTTATTTCTATTATATAGGGATATATATATTAAATAGTAGTAATTCTAGTATAGCTAGACTCCTCTTATTTTTACCTTTAACTATATTATTAAAGGCTACGCTTTATAGACCCCTTTTAGAGTCGTACTAAACTACGACGAGTAGAAGGTCTTCCTAGCGATCTATCGTTAGCAACCTCGCTTTTATAGTTGCCTATAATTAATCGTAGTAAGTCTTTACCTTAGCTTCCCGTCCGCTGCTAAGCGGGTAGCTACGGTAGTAGAATCGATTTCTTCCGCGGATGTCTTTAGACACCTTCTTAAGAAAAAAGCTCCTATAAGCTTACGCGGAATAACTAACTACGCGTAACCTCTTCCCTATAGCTATCCTTAAAAAGCTTAAGGCTAAATCGCACGCCCGATTTAAAGAAGCTACTGCCTATAACTTCTATACGTCTTAAGGTAAGCCTTACCCCTTCGATATATCCTTTAAACCTATAATATATAAGAAATACGCTAAACCTATAAAATTCCCGGCCCGTTAGATTAATTATTTAGGCGACCTTTAAGCCGTACTATAAATATTTTCTTCTTTTGCTTTTTAAGATAAGCGTAATTAACTCTTTTTAAGAGTTAACGCTCTTTAGTATACGGAATCCTACTAGCTTTATTAACTAAATATTAACTTTAACCGTTAACTAGACTTAATTTAATACTAGTTGCGATCTAATATAGCGGAAGGAAAACGTCCGGCTCTTAGTTTCGAAAGGGATTTCGAAGCTAAACCCTTTCCCGGCCCGCTATCTAAGAATAATCCCCTTCTTAATCCCTTATTTTAGGACGACCTTATAGCCGGCTAGTTACTAATTTTCTAGCCTACGTCGATAACCGCCTTCTTTAGGCAGGCTATTATACTACCTCCTCCTTCGGCTATATTCTTTCCCGTTGCTACGTAAGTTTCCCTTACCCTTTAACTAATTCCGGCAGTTATATAAGTAGTAATATCCGAAGAGGTATTAACCCGCCTTATTAAAAGGAATTCTTTACGTTTATTTTCTAATCCTCCTTAATCTAAGGACGAATATTACGGATCTTCCTTACGTTCTTAAGTAAGACTTTAGGCTAAGGATATCGGCCGTTTTAACCTAGCATCTCTATAGGATATCTCGTTTAATATCCTAAAAGAGATAAAGAAAACTATAATTTATAAAAGCGTAGATCGCTTTATCGATACTTTAAAATAAATAGCTATATAGAGTATAAAATACGCCGACGCCCTCGCCTTAATAATCCTATTACTCCTTTAAGGAACCGCTATTAAGTAATACTTAAGCGATCTATTAGACAAAGAACGAGCCTCTCTTTACTAGCTAAGCCTAGGCTTTCGCATTTAGTGCGATAAACTCTCTAAGCGCTTCTTTATACGCTTAGAAATCGCCTTTTATTCGCTATAACGTAAGAGGTTTATAGCGTAAGATATTATCTATAGAACGGACTTCCGTAGATAGATACCGAAAGTAAAGCGAAAAGCTAAGGCAGCGGGCTCCTTAGAAAATAATCTAACCCTAATTATATACTAACGATTAGATACGCTGCTTTAGGAATCTTTCCGTCGCCCTATTAGAGACGATAAGATCGACGAATAGGTTATAGAGTACGAGCGAATTCTTCCCTAGCTTAATACGAAACTAACTATCGGCACTTAAGGACGTCTCTAAAATACGGTCTAAGGCCGCCTATAGACCGACCGTCTAGCCTTACGAGAACTACGTAAACAAACTTCTAGCGGTCCTTTTACGTTACGTCTATACGGCCGTTCTAACCTATAGAATAAACCTAGACCTATTAATACTATTCCTTCTTTAGTAGATAAAGGTAAAAAGGTAGCTTTTTAAATACCTTCTATACTTACTTCTACCTCTTTTACCCGGCCGTAGAATAAATCCTCTAGGTCTCTACCGCCCGAAGGCTATAAGTTAAGCCCTATTATAGCTAACTTAGCTTATTAACTCGCCGACGCCCCGTTAGATAAGCACGGGAGTATAACAATTTTATCCTCTTTACGAGATTAAGTTTTACTAGCCGTAGAATTACTAAACGTCGACTACTTAGACGATTCCTCCTTTTCTTCTTTTAGTAATAAAGACTACTTCTACGTAGTATTAGAAGCCTTCTTTATCCCTAATACTATAGCTACCGAAGAAGATAAATTACCGATCGATACGTATATAGGTAAGCTCGTTAATAGTATTCCCGTTATTAACGCCGCTCTATAGATAGAGCATAATCCTCTAACTTAACTATCTTAATATACTTACGCTAGAATTATAGCGTATAGATAACGTAGACCTACGGATATAATAGAAATTTACGTTAACTATAGCGCTAGACGATATATTATCCGCGAGGATCTATTAGATATATTCCTTTAAGTTACCTACGATATATCCTAAAAGGTAGATCTCTCTAGCATCGGCTAAGCAAAGACCCTCGGGTAGGCTACGTTTACTATTTTTATCTTAGAAAACGAGATAGAAAGTTCGCGGTAGTAAAAGTATACGTAGGAGCTTAGGTAGTAGAAGATCTCTTAGCCGGCCTCCTAGTAGGTTAAGCATAGGTGGTTCCCTACGGAGTAGACGTCTTAAACACTAAATAGTCTATTACGATCGAAGCCTATAGCGGCCTTATAGTCGAATGCCGAACTACTAGCCGTAGACCCGCTATCCGACGACGCGTTCGTACCGCTAGTCTTATTAAGATCTTATTATTAACTATAGTTATAGTTAAAACAGTAATTAAAAGTCTTCCGTAGGATCGAGACTTAGTGTTTTCCCTAGATAACGTAAACCTTAATAGCTTATTATTACAGGATTTTTCTTTAGTTACTATATTAGATTTAAGTTCGTATACCTTTACTTTCTTAAAAAACTATTCCTTAGGTATACTCGTCGACTTTAACGACGATATTTACCTTATATTAGCCGACGGGCACTAACCCGCGGGCTTTATCCCCCTTTATATAATAAGAAATAATAATATAATCCGAACGGCAATAGGAACTATAAACTCTACTATTAAAGCACCGACTTTAGCTTTTAATATCTCTATAGGTAGCCCTTTAACCCTTTCCTACGGCTATAATATTCTAATATTAAAAGCCGCGGAGAACCCTTGACCCTTTACTCCTTAAGAGGACGATATACCGCCTAAGTTTCTACTAGATCTAGGTTAAGCCTTTTGGCTTAGCATCGGCTAAATTAAAGATATTCCCGAAATCGAGACTAAGTATAATATAAAATCTATAACCTGAAACTAAACCTTACGCTACGTATCCGTAGTATCGCCGACGGCTTCCTTACGCTATAGAATAATTAAGCTACCGTCTACGTAGATCTAACTAACTATATAAAGATCCCTTTAATTAAGAACTAGCACTAGAAAAAGCTAGGCTTTAGAGCTTACCTAGCTTTATAGCGAGATAAAGCCTATTTAGACGAGAAATATAATCTCCTTTATAAATAAAGACGTCTCGAATAGGTATCTAAAGCCTCCTTTTTCGCTTGCCTTATCTTTATCGCCTAGCGAATAGTTTATAGGACTAAGAAACTACGTATAGTAGTAGACTTACGTACGCTTAATAGCGTTATAGTTCCTAACGTATACCTTATGCCTTTCTAGTCCGATATAATCTATAAGCTCGCTAGGAAAAAGTATATCTTTACGGTCGACGTAAGGAACTTCTTTTACTAATTCCTCGTCTATAAAGATTACTAAAAACGCTTTACTATAGTAAGCTATATAGGGCTCGAACGTTCTACGGTAGTCTTAATAAGGTATAAGAACTTACCGGCGTACGCTTAACGTTTTATAGATAAGATTTTATATAATTACGCCTCCTACGCGGCTGCGTATATTAATAATATTATTATCTTCTTTAATACCGCTAATAAATACGTATAATACCTCGCGACTATATTTTAAGTATTCGTTAACTATAACCTTTCTTTCTCTAGCCTTAAACTATTCCTAGCCTACCCTTCCGTAGAATGGCTTAGGTATTACGTTAATAGCATAAAACTTATAAATATAGCCGAACGAGTATAAGCCTTACGGGATACTAAATTCCCTAATACCCTTTAAGCCTTAGAATAATAGATTAGACTAGTCGGGTAAATGCGAAGTTTAGTTCTACGATTCGCGGCGTAGATCGAACTACTCTAAGTCCGTAAAACGGCGTTGCTAGAAGAAGGCCGCCTCGTAGGCTTAATCCCTAAAGGCTACGCCCGTTCTCGCTTTACGTTAAAAACGGTCTTCGAACCTATAGCGATTAAAAGATATTGCTTTTAAGATATCACCGACGCGCTATATTCGGATTCCGCTATCTACTAATTTTTCCTTAACTAGTCACTATTCCTATAAGTTAACGCGAGTTATAATATCGGATTTTTAGCCGTCTTATTCTATATTAACGGTAAATCTAATTAGTTACCTTCTAAAAGACTACCTTATAATAATATTAAACCTATCGTATACTTAAGCCGTAAACTAAAGGGCGGCGAGCTAAGGTACTAGCCGATTAGATTAGAAGTAGCCTGCCTTATATAGGCTTATCGAAAGTTATATTCCTATCTAATCGCTACGACGGTTCCTTTAATTATCGTGCTTACCGACTATACCGCTACTACTACTATTCTTAAGTAAACCTCTATATATACCTCGGCCCTAAGAGCGAATATATGGCTTATGCTAGCCTTATAGTATCTTAGCTAGTTCCTGCTTAAGGTTTACTATATTCCGGGCACTATAAACATTTTAATAGACTTACTTTCCCGGCTACTATTATAAGCCGTAGTAGAACTAGGACCTAAGGAACTTAACTAAATCTAGGAGGATAAAACCTCTATAGACTATATTAATATCTTTACCGAATCCTTAATCTAACCTAATTTACGCTAAAAATTTAAGCACGGCTACGATAACGATCTATAATAGTCGGATATTATCGCTTAGCTTAGCGAAAAAGACTTTATCGAGGGATTATTATTCTTTAGTATCGACGGTCTATTATACCTTTAAGACACCGATAATAGAAGACGATTATATATTCCCGATATATAAACGGAAGAAATTATCGCGGGTAAGCACACGTAAAAATTTCACGCGGGAAGAAGACGTCTTTAAGAAGATCTCTCTTTTAGCTTCGTTATTATATACTTAAAAAAACTTTATAATAACCTAATATTAAAATGCGATACTTACGTACGTAATTAGACCGACCGCTTACTATTACCTAATAATCTTATTCCTATTACTTCTTTAGCTATTCCCTTCTATACGATAGCTATAGACTTTATTACTAGATTGCCTCCTATTATATCGGAAAATTTCCTATAGTCTCCGCTAGTTAGAGAATTCTATAACTATCTCTTTATAGTTTTAGATAAATTCTCTAAGATATATATACTAATTCTAAGGCGTAATGCCTTTACTACGGAAGATTAAGCGTAGAGGTTATACTAAGAACTCCTCCGCTTAAACTAAGGTATTTTAAAGCATATTATCTCCGACCGTAACCCGAAATTTTTATCCGCCTTTTAGAAATCCCTTTAGATAGCATTCGGCTTTAAACTACTCGTCTTAATAGCCTAGCACCCTTAAACCGACGGTCTTTTAGAACGATAGAACTAGATAATAGAAATCGCTTTACGTTTCTTTACGTTAGACTTTCTAAATAAACGATAGTTAGACGCGCTATAAGCGCTATAATTCTCCTTAAATAATTCCTACTCTTCGGTAATTAAGATATTACTAAGTAAACTAGTGATAGGATTTAGGATAAACGATAGGATACGCTACCTTAGCGATTAATTATTAGGAAAGTCGAAAGCGTCTTTATGCGATTAAGCGTTTATCTCTATCGTATATGCTTAAGCAGTAATAAAGCGCTGCTATAACGGTAAATATCGTGAACTAGAGTTTAAACTAAGAGACTAGGTATAGCTATAACTTAGCAAAGGCTACTCTATCGCCGGTAGACGCGTAGCTAAGCTTACTAAACGAAGAATAAGTCCTTTCGAAATCGTAAAGCGTATTAGGCACTTAGCCTATCGACTAAATATAAATAACTTAATAAACATTTACCCTATTATTTCTATAGTTTAACTTCGCCTAGCTAAGAAACCGGACTTACGCTTAGGTCCGGTGTCTAAAGAAACTTTATATTAGGAAGTAAACCGTATCTTAGATTCGCGTTAACGAAAATATAGTCGCGGAAAGGTAAGGCAAAAGTACCTTATATCTTAGAAAAGATAGCTAAGCAGTTATAATTCCTCGCTCGTAGCAACGGAAGTAGACTCTTTAGATCTAGTAGCCAAATTTAACGCCTATAAAGGAAGTCTTACTACCTATATTACTAAAACTTAAAGGGATAGGTAAAACGTACTAGAAGAATATAGACCTTTATAACTAAGGGAAAAATCAAAACTAACTCTACGCCGATCCCTTTATAACTACTTTCCTTTACCTTAATGATTTACTACTACTGCTTTACGGTTCTTTAGCTAATTCTATAATAACGCGTAGCGCTTCTATAGGCTTCTATAGACTCTTCTAAAACCTTCTATAACTAGTTAATACCCCGTCTATGCCTAAAATTTTCTCCGACCTACTATATACGTCTGCCTTTGCCTTAATACCGCTTATTTATCTATAACTATTATAGCCTTAGCAAAAGGCCTATATATATAGTTCTAAAGTAGGGACTAGCGCTTACGACTAGACTTTTCGATTCCACTATTACGAAATCCGCCTTAACTAACCTTCCGAGGGTTTAAGAAGGAAATCGAGCTATATAGGTCGGAGTATAATCTTCTATAAAACCTACGGTCCTTAGCCCTAAAATACTTAGCTTAAAAGGCCGACTATAGGCGAGAGTTTAGTAACTAAATACGTTTACTTAAATAATAAGGCTTTAATATCGTTAACGGCTTAAGCGATAGAACCCTCTACTATATACCTCTAGACGTACCGCTATACGACGCCCCCCTTTTAGCTATTACGATACCTATCTTAGACTCGCTACCTATTATATATTTAAAAGACGATAAAGACGATGATTCTTATTTAATTATTATACTTACTAAACCATAAACGCTAGCCGGTAAATCTATCGTATAATAACCCTCTAAGCTACTTATATCCCTAACGGGATTAGAGGAAAATATCTACTACGTCCCCGGCGACGTCGTAAAGAATAGCTTAAGCCTCGCCTTAATGCTCGCCGTCCTTCTTAAAGTAGTCAATATATTAGCCGTCGGAGACATTACCTTAAGCGACTTAGAAGAGATTAAAGGCATCTTAGCTACTATTAAGCAATAGAAATAACTACTAGCTTATCTTAAAGCATTTAAAGATATAGTTACGGATACTAAAACTCCTACCGGACTATAATTCGGGCGAAACCTTAAACGGTAGGCTATATCTCTAGCAATCGATTATAAGTAGACCTTCGTTACTTTAACTAAATAAAGCTCGCTAAAAGCGTAATTCGCGTCCGCCCTAGCAGCTAGTATTGCCTAGCCGGATATGTTTAATATATTGCTCCTAAAGCGCGAGCTAACCGCATTCTTTATTATAGAATATACGACCCTATCGAATTGCTTTATATTATACGGTAAGCACGAAGCTATAATCTTTAAAATAGTAGATATCGCTATTATTAAAGCCGTACTTTTCGCCGAAATATAGACTAATACTAGTACGCCGCTACCGATATTAATAAACGCATAGCTATATAGCGTCTTAGCGCAATAGATTATTAAGTTTAACCTATTCGTATATGTGTTATTAGGAATAAGCCTTAGCTACGTAATGCATTAAACTACGAAGGTCGACGCCTTCCGTTTGCTAAACGAAGTAGTAGAATACTCGGCAAGCGTATATAAATACTTTAATACGCTTAACTAATCGTTAGCGCGCTTATATAATGCTAATATAACTAACCTTAATATATAACTTCGTAGAATAGTAGTTCCCGTCTAGCAACCTCTTAACGTAGCGTTTACTAAAAAACGCGAACCGACGGCATTTAACCCCGCCGGAATTCGAGTTATAAAATCAACCGACTTAAAGGCTATAATAGAGGCTAATAAAGTCGAGGAGGATAATAAGGATAATCTATTCGGATTCCCTTCTACTACGGCGTATTTAGATTAAGCGAGATAAGTCTCCTATAACTACGCAAAAGTTTTGTTTTTTTAATTTTTATTTATACCTTCTACTACGGCCTATACGATTTAAGCGTTATAGCTCTCGACCTAAAAGTTTTTAATTTTTATTTTATTTATTACGTACTATAGTTAAGCAAATATAGTTAATAAAATTGATTTAATCTATCGCTTTAATACGACTATATACTATATTATTACCCGCCTATAATACGACAATATGTTTTTAAAGTCCCTTAAACTAATATAATAAGGGCATTGCGAATCTTTAAGTTAAGGCAATTATCACGGGATTTACTTAGATATCTATTTTATGTAGAATACCTCTATAAGCACGCTATATATAACTAGCGATACTACTTATTTATTCTACTATAGAAGACATTTAGAATTCTACTATAGAAGATATTTAGAATTCTACCGTAAAAGACATTTAGAATTCTACCGTAGAAGACATTAGAATTCGACTATAGAAGATATTAGAATTCTACCGTAGAAGATATTAGAATTCTACCGTAGAAGATATTAGAATTCTACCGTAGAAGACATTAGAATTCTACCGTAAAAGACATTAGAAATCTACTATAGAAGGACTATTGTATTTAGACGATAGGTTCCCCGGACTAGGAAAAGGGGATAAGCTTTTTATAATTAGGTATTTACCTATATTATTTAGTTTCACCTTATGCTTATTCCTATAAACGACCGGTTTCTAGTCCGTGTCTGCCCCCGTAGAGATCCTATTTCTCTTGCATAAGAACATGCATATTAAGTCCGGCTCTATTACCTATTATGCCTTTTCCGTCTCCCGGATTAGCACTTATATTAAGTCTATTTACTTCCTCCTTATAAAGCTTAGCTATAAGGTTATTCTCGGCCTTCCTTAGCTACGTTGCTATAACTCTATAGTTACCTAGCGTAGTAACTTACTCTCTTTTTAATCTTTATTCTACCTCGCCTCTTGCCTTTCGGACTATTAGCCTTATCTTATCTTAGGCCTCTCGGCCGCCTTTACCCGCTATGCCCGCCCTACGATTCCTATCTTCAGGGGAATATAATTAATAAATGTAATTCGTTTCCCTTTTACCCCCTCTTTCGAAGACTCTAACGATAAGGGCGAACCTCCCGCCGCGTCTTTCCCTTAGTTCTTACTTCTAAGAGAATATAATTAATTAAAATAATTCGTTTTCCCCCTGCCTTTTCTATCGAGGACTCTAACGACGAAGGTAAGCCCCTTACTACTACTCTTACCCGTTCTCTGGCCCTTATCCGCCCGGCCTTTATCTATTCCGTCTGTTTTAGCGACGTTATTAAGTTTATTCCCCCCCCTTTTAGTCTTTCCCTTTCTGCGTTTTTTAAGGACGTTCTTAACGCGGGTAAACCCGCTTATCTAGACTCTTTATGCTAGGTTAACGATACCGGCTCTAATTCCGGTTACGACTCCGATAGCCCGGCTACTTTCTACCCTCGCCGCTACGTTAGACCTCCTCGCCCCCGTCCCGTCTATAAGACCGCTAGCTACCGCCGTCCGGCATTATAGCTAAGTCGTAAGACTGTTAGACCTTAGCCCTTCCGCTTTTCCTCCCTTAACGACTTAGCGTTCGATATCCGGATGCTCGAAGTCGACGCTATAGTTATATTCTACCGGTAGCCTAAAGTCTAGACTTTTTAGACCTTAATTAAGGACGTTACTACCGAACTTTTGCCTACTAAGCCTTTTTTATATATCGACTAAGATATCCCTAAGGACTTTTGCTAAGCTATTTTAATTAGGTATATAAACGCCGACGTCGCTAAAGCTTGTCTTAACCCCCGACTTTATAACTTCGTCGACGACTACCTTAATAAGATCTACCTTAATAAGATCTCCTTTAATAATATCGCTAAATCCTTTAAAAGGCAAGAGAAGGTCCTTTATACACTCGACGAGCTTTAGGCTAAGGCCCTTAAGGAGCTTTACTATATAATCTATATATAGCTCTAAAGCGAGGCCGATAAGCTCGCCCTTTACTATGCTATTAACACTTAGATTAACCTTAAGGAAGGGATATACCCTCCTTACACCCGCTTACGTCTTTTTAGCGAAGCCGAGAACCGGATTATCCGCGCGTACGTTAATAAGCATCTTAGGAAAGGCTTTATCCGCCGCTTTACCTCCTTTACTACCGCCCTTATTATATTTACCTATACGCCTAGCGGGGGCGTCTATTTTTACGTTAATTATCGCGGCTTAAATAAGGCTATAATTAAGAACTATTTCCCTTTACCCTTTATCTACGATACCCTCGGCTATATCCGGAAGGCGAAGTTTTTTATTAAGATCGACGTTATCGCAGCGTTTAACCGCCTTTATATTGCTAAAGGATATAAGTAGAAGACCGCTTTCGCTATATAGTATAGGCTTTTTAAGTATTATATTACCCCTTTTAGCCTTACCGCCGCTTTATTCTACTTCTAGAGTTTTATTAATACGGCCTTTTACGGCATCCTTAATAAATTCTACTCCGCTTATCTAAACGACGTTTTAATCTTCTTAAAGACGCGGGAGGACTATTAGACCTACGTTAACGTAGCCTTTAAGCGCCTTAACGCTACCGGCCTCTAGCTCGACGTAGATAAATGCGATTTCTATATTACCGAGACTAAGTATCTCGGCCTAATTATCTTAGATAAAGGCATTCGTATAGACCCCGAAAAGGTTTATGCGGTCTTAGACTAGCCTACCCCTTCCTTAATTAAGGACCTCCGGCGCTTCTTAAGATTCGCTAATTTCTATCGGCGTTTTATTCGCGGCTTTTCTAAGCTCGCGAACCTTTTAAACGCCTTTATTAAGAACTCTGCCCTTTAGATTTAGTCCCCCGCCTACGCTTACGCTTCCGAAGCCCTTAAGCACGCCTTTACTACCGCCTTAGTCCTTATATATTTTAACCCCTATCGTAAGACCGTAGTTTAGATAGATGCTTCCGATTAAGCTACTAAAGGTATACTAATATAGCTCTTTAACGATAGTCGTTATTATCCGGGTGCCTTCTTTTCGTTTAAATACTCTGCTTAAGAATATAACTACGAGATCTACGATAAGAAACTCCTCGCAATTATAAAATCTCTTAAGAAGTAGCGCCTTAAGCTTAAAGGCCTACCTAAGTTTAAGATAGCCTTAGATTATAAACATCTTTAGTATTTTATAACTATAAAGCTCTTTAACTAACGGTAGGCCCGCTAGGCCGAATTCCTAAGTCGTTTTAATTTTAAGATTATCTTTTAGCCTAGCTTTTAAGCTATTCTCTTAAACGTCTTTAGCCGCCTGCCTAGCTCCCGGCCCCTCTCCTTTACCGACCGCGCCGATAAAAGGATCGACTACCGGTCTTAGGTTATCCTCCCTAAGTCTAAGGTCGCTACCCCCTTCCGTCCTAACGCTACTACCGCCCCCGATACCGTTAAGGAGTCCGACCTATTTATAAATATAACTTATAAATATAATTCCGACTGCTTTAACCTTTACGGCTCTAACAACTTTAAGCCGATCGACGACCTTATCGACTAGGCCTACTCCTCCTCCCCGCTTATTTCCGCTATTCGCGTAGCTCTTTAGTCCTTTTAGCCCCGCTAGCCTTACCCCCTTCGAGCCCCCCTCCGTTTGATCCTTAAGACCGCTCTCTCTAAGGTCTAAGGTCGGTTTTATTTCTAAGGCTAGCTCTTCGTTCCCTTTAATAACGCCTTAATCCTTTAGATCCTCGTCCGTACTTATACCTCTCCCTTCGCCGGCTACTTAAGGCGTATAAAGACCGCTAGCCTCTACCGCCGGTCTTATATCTAGCCTAATATATATAAGTCTATTTCTAGCTTTATATAGAATTATTATATATGCTTACGCGCTAAGTCCCTTCGTTCCTCCCCTTAAGGATTACTCTAGCCCTTAAGTATTCCCTTCGCCCTATAGACTAATATCTCTATCGACTTTATTACCGACCTCCCTATATACCGCCGTAACGGCGTCGAGTTCTTTAATATCCTTATTATCG
The DNA here is from genome assembly GCA_012934285.1 of Ophiocordyceps sinensis. Lineage (NCBI taxonomy): Eukaryota > Fungi > Ascomycota > Sordariomycetes > Hypocreales > Ophiocordycipitaceae > Ophiocordyceps > Ophiocordyceps sinensis. The sequence goes on from JAAVMX010000004.1 coordinate 12,023,455, forward strand.
TCCACCGCTTTATAAAAATACGCTACTATATCTTAATACATATAGGAATAGCTAGCTACGTAGCTACGTGCGACGTTATTATCGCACACACACGTGATCGTAGGGATTACGTGTCATCCGGGAAGGCTATATCACTACGATGGCTTCCCCTTACCTAGTTAGCAACCAACCTAATATAACTATACCGTTTACCCTATAAGGTCGACTTAGAGACCTACTAATACTAATTAGTGATTGACTTAGTCAATCACAGACAGCTAGGTAGAAGAGATAAGATACGCAACTACCGAAGGTGTAAAATACCCTACGAGGGAATACCTAGAGGTAGTTATCTTTATACTTAGAACGAGCTCTCTTATCTATAACGTTACCGCGTTAACGCTATTTCGAGATCTCCTAAGCTATCTATTAATCCCGTCTCGCTTCCTAAAGAAAGAAGAGTAACGTTAACCTATAGTGCGTCCCTAACGTAAAAGACAACTTCGTAAGAAAATCCCTTACGCCGATAAAACACGTAAAGACTATTACGTATAATATTATAACTTTATTAAGCCCTACCCGCGTAGATAACACAAGGCGCGAGAAGCTATTAAAGATTACCCCTATCCTAGAAAACGACTACTAGTATACCTATATAGGTATTTAAGATACATAATAATAACCTAACATCGAAGACCTAAGTAAGATAGAGGCTACTATATACGTTATAAGGTTCCTCTACGAGTGTGTATACGATAAAGATAACTAAGGCTACGAAGCTATTGCCTTCTTCTAAGAATACTTTTAAGGATGGCTTCTATAGACATAGAATAAGGTGCACTAGACCTATAAACGGTCTTTGCGTAAGCTCTTAAAGAAACGTGGGATCTATACCGGCCTAGATAATTAAGGCTTTAATATATAGTTCCTTAAACTATAGACTATCTCCGAACTACTATAATAGCGTACTAAAGAGTATATAAATTATATATTTAATTAGGGCACGATCGTTGTATTTACACTACCGACTTAGTGCGCAATAGGTAGGCACCTATTAGAAGTGCCTACGGGGTAGCATTAGTCCGGGCTCCGGCAGCCCTACTTCCCGTAGGGCAGGCCGGGCTACCTTAAAATCATTATCCTTCTTCTTTTATATACACCCTTTGCCTAGTGCATCCCTTTCTTACACTAGATTTAGTAGTAACACCTTGCCTTCGTAAGGTTTTTAAGGCCCTTAATAAGCCCTTAATTAAGCGCCTTACGAGTCGCACTAATAGCGCATTCCGCGTTGCTTTAGAGCGTTTTAGCTCTTTATAAAACCTTCGTCTAGTTACGGACAGTTACCCCGCTATTTTCAGTAAGACCTACGTCTATCCGCAGACAGTAGGCCTAATTACTATTAACTAACTTTATCTTAGCGGTCTAAGCGGTTTACGATACTCTCGTCCTTTTCCTCTTAGCACCGCTAGGAGGCCGATAAGCTATATCTTTCTTTTCTCTTTTCTATATTTAGCAGAATTTTCCCGTAGTAAACTTAGGTAGTAGAGAATTTTTCTACGTATACTAACCGTACCCTACCCTTACCCTTACTTTTTACTATTCTCCTCCTCTACCCTCTTTACCTTCTCGTTTTATCTCTCGTAAACCCTTTTATTATAGCTTAAGACTTAGATAATCGCGACCGCGATCGTATAGACCGCGAAAGGGAATCCTCTTTAGAAAATCTATATCCTAAGCTCTTATCTTATCCTCCTAGTAGAGAGGCAGACTCTTTTCCTCCTCGCCTATAGACTAAGCGACGCCGACTAAATCGGCACTCTTTTAATTAAGAGGACCTTACGAACGCGATAGTTAACGCTATTCTCAGAAATAATCTATACTTTAAAAACGTAGGCTAAAGCTTGCGGTTCTATAAGTTAGTTATAGGCAGCCCGACTAAAGCAGTCTTTCGCACCTTTACCGACGGCGACCTTTTATATCTTAAGGACGCTTCCCGCCTAATCTATCGTTTAGCAATTAGCAATACCGCTTTTCGCCCGCTTTATAATCCTAATGCTGCCTAAGAGGCCTATTTAGAGCTATACGATAAATAGCGAATAATCCTCCGCGATGTCTTAGATAAACCGGATAACTTTCCTAAGAAAGAGACTCTCTTAATCGAGACTTAACGCTATATATCTCCTCGTCGGTCTCCTTCCCTAGTGTCCGTAGACTACGATATACTAGCCGTTTATTCCGGTAGCGAAGCAGTAGTTATACCTTAGGCTCGCTCTTTTCGCCCGGCGATTATATACTCTACGGAGCGCCCGCCTGCCTAATAAGCTGCTACTAGTCCCGCATAGAGGACCTAAAAGCATATTCCTTAGCGTTTAGACCTAAACGACTTAGACGATAGCTATTATTCCGACTCTAGCGTCGATAGTAGTATTAACGGCGCTAGTTTTTATTAAAACCGTCGTATTTATCGCGAGGGTACTTATAACTCTTATACTATATAAGCCTCGGTTATAATATCGGATATATCGGCTGCTAATAAAGCTATAGGGAAACGTCTTAAGAGAGATAACGTTAGGGCTTTTAACCCTAACAAAAAGGACCTTAAGAATCTTAGTCTAATTACCTTAGCGGACGGAAAGAATATCTATACGGACGTTTATCTTTTTTACGAGCGCCTTAAGCTCTATTAGGATAAAGATCCCTACGCCCTCTACTCCTTCTATATATAGTTTCTAGCCGGGAGTTCGCTTAACTAATATATAAGCGAGCTAACGGACGAGCAATATTACCGGCTTAGTTACTCCTTACTTAGTACGTTTATAAAGAAGATTACGCGTAGATTTAGCCGACTAAACGTAGAGATTTCGAAAGAGCTTTATAGCACGGAGTATGCTATCTCGATATAAAACGTAAGGGAAATTTCCCTAGCGTAGTAGATCTAAAGAAAAGTATCTTTAGCCCGGCAGCTAGGGATTACTAAAGATTCTTAGGTTATTTAGGCCTTCTACCTACTTATTATAGTTAGGATCTCGACTCTTCTCTCTCTCCCTACTAAACGCACTACTATTAATAAGTAGATCCGCGAAGTTAAGTAGCGTCGTCCTTTAATTATAGCTGCCTTCCTTTAATTTATCGTAGACGACCGTAGCACCGGTAGGTATCGAGGCTTAGACCGCCGCAATAGGCGCTCCGACGACCGTCGTAACCGTAACTAAGATCGGGACTAAAGCAACCGTCGCTATAACGACGATCGCGATCGTAACCGACGTAACGATAAGGATCCTATTAGTATAGGCGCATTAGTTAGCGCACCGCACAGGGTTTTCCCTAAAAGCCCTACGCGCCTATAACCTCGAGATAATTAATTAATACATAGAATATAACCTTAACGTAGCTTCCTTACAACCACGCAACGTAAAGCCATAAGGTTATTATACAGCTATTCCGAGGACTAAAAGCCTTAAAAATACGTATTTTTAAAGAGTTACCCTTAGCGTTTTAGAAATCGGATTCCTACTAACCTATAGCGAACGCAACGCACTAACCTATAACGAATACTATCTACCTTAACCGAACCTATTAATATATCGAATATCGTAGGAGTATTCCCCCCGGGCTTTCCCCGTTCTAACGACGAGGCAAGGAGCTAACTGCTTGACGAGACTCGTACCCGCGAGTCTACCGTAGCGGGCCCTAGCTCTTAGGAGTAAGAGCAGGAGCAGGAGCAGCAGCTAGAGCCTAAGAAAGGCAAAAGCGTTATTAACCTCGGCAAATAGACTAATTAGCATCTATAGAAGTAGAGCGACTTTAACTAGAGCATACGCGCTAAGGTCCTTAATTAACGTAAAGACATTAAGCGCATCCTAGACATAGTTACCGCTCTATAGCTATGGCCTCGTTTATCCCTTACTTAACTCTCTGCTTAACCTAGTAGTCTATCGGCTTTTATTCCCGTTCCCTTACTTACTAAGTCTACCCTATTGCCCTCTTCGCCGTAGACTATAACTCCGCTAACTACTACCTTTCCGGCAGATGCTGCTGCTCGACCGCCTACTACTATAACTAGCGTAAAGCGTTTCTTACGCTCTAGCTAGCAGGATTAGCTAAGGCAGCAACCGGGACGGCAGCCGTAATAGAGACAGAGTAAATATCTATAACTAAGATAAGTTATTGCATTCCCGTACGTTAAGGAAGGCAATAGTAATTAGTTTGCTCTTTAGGAATAAGGCTACCGCCTCTAGATCAATTTTAATTGCCTTTAGCATATTCCATACGATGCTTCTTTTAACGCCTCTATAAAGGCTCTCGTTAAGAATATCTAGCCGCGAGCTAAAGCAGCCCGCGAGATCGACGAGGAGGTTTATAATAATAGGAATAAGGTTATCCTAAAGCAGGAGTAGAAGCTGCATCGGGTGGACTATACCGTGCTATAGAAATTACAGTAGATTTAGTCTGCCCTAGTCGTTAGCTAGATCCCGTATAACCTATAGCTAGCTCGTATAGTTAACGAGTTATCTAGGGATTTCGGCTATATTGCTTCTTAGGTTAAAGTTCGTTACTTAAGCTAGTTGCTCTTTATCGAAGGCATCTTTACCGTTCTTCGGGACTATAGTGCCCTCGATGCTCCTTTAGCTATCTTCGCGTAGTTAGCCCCCGTTAAGGATGAAGCACTCCTTAACTTCGCCTAGCGTATTAAGGAGGCGTTTCTTAACCTCCCCGATATCGAGAAAAGGAGCGCGGGTATACGAAATATCACCGTATAGCACATACGGAACAATCTCCCGCGCATTTAGACCTAGATAAGGCTTAATATCGCAACCCTCTACGGCACGGCGTTAATCGAACGTAATATAATAAACCTTAAGCGGGAACTAGCTAAAGTACGAAGATATAAAGACGGGGCGGTTACTACTCTTTATGCTAATCGTAAATAGTAATTGCTATTTAACGATTATTAGCTAGCGAATAGACCCGCTAGCCCGTAGAGGACAAATATAGAAAGCCTTCTACGTCTATTCGCACGTAAGAGGCCTCGCCCTACTAGACTTAGCGAGTTAATAAAGCTATAGGAAATAAGCCGGCTACTATAGAAATAGTTAAGCCGAGCCTATCCTAACTATCTGCCTTTATACTCTCTATACCGCCCGGCATCGTTATTGCCGACCCTCGAACTATAGATATTATAGTCTACCCCGCTAACGATGCCGCCTTATCGTCTTTTGCTACTACGTCTTAAGGTAATACCTATTTCAATTACGGTAAGCCTAGCCATTAGGCTAAGGATTATAGGCTTCTTTCTACGCCCTCCCCTACCTATAGAGGCTCGGGCAATGCATCCTCCTCTTCGTCTTCTGCCTTAGGCCGCGATATTAAGATCACGGGCAAGATATACGAAATGGCTAAAACCCTTAGCAGCCGCTAGCGCAACCGCGGCAATACTAGCACTAGCCGCGACCGTGCCTAACGCGGCGGCGATAAAGGTAGAGGTAGTAGAGGAAATTATCGCGGTAACTTAGGCGTTAAACGCCCGTACGTTTACTTCGACACTAAGGTCCTCGATATAGATAGCGAGGATTAAGACCCTGTCTCTTAGTTTAAAGAGGATAACGCCGAAATAAAGGCTATCCTCGCTGCGATATAGGAAGGAATAGATTCCGGTTATTACGACTAGGATAGCAATACCGCTTACTATATAGCAGTAAGCGGTAGTATTAACACTAAATAGAAGCCTTTTTATAAAGGCTTTAGTAAGCTATATAGTGTTTTTCTTATTCGTTTAACGGCATCCTTAGCTATTTCTTTATCTACGGTCTTCGACTACGGGTCGACCTCTTATTACGTCGCCTCTTCTCTTACCGATAAGCTCGCCCTATACCCTTCTTAGGTCTCCTCTACGATAAAGGGAATCGGAGGAATCCTAGGGCCTAGCGTCCGCGATAATACCCTTATTTCGGTATAGTAGCTGCATAACGACGGCTAGACCGTCTTAGTTACTATCTTATATAGTGTCGTCTCTAATAGCATATTCCCTAGCTCCCTAACCCTTAGCCGCTCTCTTTTTCACACCTTAGGTCTCTCGTGCGAGGATAACGGCGCGATTCGCCTACGCCGCCTCTTAGACCAGCCTATGCTACGACCTTAGAAGTCGTAGGTCTATTCCGCAACGGCGGAAGAAGATAATAAGGATAATTTCGCCCTTACCGCTAGCGACGCTACCTAGGCGGGAAGGGACGACTGGCAAGCATCCTTCGCGTCGTTAATAGAGCCGATCTTTACTACGCGTTTCTACGAGACTACCCCGGACTAGGCTAAGATCTATATAGACTAGTATCTCGCGTAGTTCCCCGAATGCTTTAATCCTATTCTTCGTCGTAGTAATAAATTAGCTTTAATAGTCTACCGGATTAATATAGGCGACGCTACGCTTATTTAGCAAAGCCTACGACGGTATAGTCCCTTATAGGCGTAAGCTATTAGGGACTTCGTCGAGAAACATAAGGGCTCTATCATCCGGAAGTCTATTAGCCCCTAGGCTTCGCCCCTATTATTAACACCGAAAAAGGCACCTACGGGCCTTTAGGTGCCTTTTGCATAACGCCTATAGCTAAGTCATTTAGCGCATTTACGCCGACTATTATATCCTTAATAACTATACGAAGAAGCACGTATATCCTCTGCCGAATATAATAGACGAGATCTAGCGTATTGCTAGGCACTGCTATTATGCCTTTATTAACCTAAAAGATGGCTTTTAGCATATACGTATCGCTCAAGAGGACTGCGAGAAGACCGCTTTCGTAACCCTATTTAGGCTCTACGAATAGGATGCTATGCCGATAGGGCTAACTAATGCCCCGGCTATATTCTAAGCCTTTATAGAGGAAGTGCTAGAGCCGCTCCGGGCCTTTACAGCCGGTCTTTTAGACGATATAGCCCTTTAGGCCGATACGCGTAAATAACTACACGAACGCCTACTATAGTTTTTTACCCGCGCCGCTATATATAGGCTCCTTATTAACGCCTTAAAGACTTACCTCTTCGTAGATATAGGTGTCTTCTTAGGCTTCTTAGTCTCTACGGCCGGCATCCGCGCCGACCCTTTAAAGGTTGCCGCTATTCGCGACCGCCCTATGCCGATAACTACTATAGAGATTAAGGCTTTCGTATATACAGTAGGCTATTTAAGAATATTAATCGCTAACTTCTCCGACCTCTCCGCCTTACTAATCGAGCTCTCTCTTAGCGGTAAGAATATTGCCGTAATATTAACTAAGGAAGTAAAGGCAGCTTAGAAATAAATCCGCGAGGTTATTACGACTACGCCGGTCTTAAAGAAGTATAGCTAGCAGCTTCCCGAGATAATTAAGAGTAATGCTTCGGGTAAGTGCGTTAGTATAGTACTTCTACAACCGCACTTATACCTTACAACGAGCGGTAAAGAGCGTTCTTTCCTTTACCCTATCGCTAACTTCTCGAAGAAGCTTACGGACATATAATAGCGCTATTCCGCGTAAGAACGTAAGCTCTTCGGCATTATAATAGCCGTATAGCACTAGCGATATTAGGTTAAAGGTGCCGATATTACCGTTATTACTAACTACGAGTCCTTTCGCACTTTACGTAAGAAGATAGAATAACCTAGTCGTATAGTCCGCTTCCTTAATGCGATTAAATACTATAATATTAATATAGTGTATCGCAGCGGTAAGGCTAATATACTAGCCGACTACCTTTCCTGCCTCCCCGACCCTAAGTCTACGACTCTCGCGATAGGCAAGGGAAGGATAGTTAAGCTCGATGACGATAGCGATAAACCTACCGCTACGGTACTAGAAGAAGAAGAAGAAGCCGCTACTAAGGATAACGAAGCCGCGAACGGCACGCCGGCGACGCTAAAGAATAGGCTTATAGAACGACCTAATTAATTAACTCGCATCGAACTATAAGCCGTCTTCGAGTTCTTAACCGCCGGCGAAGCTCTTCCCGTTAATATTACACCTTATTAAGCTCGCGAGCACTTCTATAAGCTTAAGGGCAAGCTATACCGTATTAGGCAGAACGAGCGCCTCCCTCCCGGCAATCTACCTACTAAGGCAGGAGCAATTGCCCTATTAATAGTGCCGGAATACGAGGCCCTTATAGTAGTAGTAAAGAACGTATATAAGACTTCGGGCTATAGTACTATAGGCTATACGATGCGATTCCTAGCTATACGCTATTAGCATCCTAAATTCCCCCTCGCGGCGTATAAAGCCGTACGCTATTGTTAGGCCTATTAGTTAATAAAGCCGCCTAACCTAACACTGCCTAACCTAATGCCGTTAATGCTAGTCCCCTTATTAACGCGTTAGGCGATTAACTATACGGGCTATAAAGGCAAGCAGCTCCTTAACGCCGTAGAATACGCTATTAGCTAGCTCGTATTAGCTATTACGCCCTCAACCGACTTTAAAGGCATACTTATGAGAAGACAGACTAAAGGTACGTTTAGGAAGGTAGGAACGATAGTTAAAAGTACGAATAATCCTTTATTACAATGCGGTTGCCCTCTCGTAGTAAGACTAAAGCTTGCCCCTCTTCTAAGATATATCGGGGCCTTAGGGATATACCCTTAGGCCTTAAGAGGGGTTATCGGGGACTAGTTAGCGACTAATAGCCGAAACGTCCTTAAGCTAAAATGCATTATCTATCGTGTATATATCCCTATCTCCCGGCTTTATAGTTACGCGGGTAGCTACGTTATAATTATCCCCCCCTTCTAAGGCGGACGCCTTAGACACTAGGATAGCTTTAGGTACGAATAAAGTCGTAATAGCAAATAGGACTAAAATAAGATTAAACGTAGTATAAAAATCAACGACGATAGTTATTATTATATATATTATAATAATTATTATATTAATTATACGTTATAATAGTTGCTATGCAATAGGGGGCTAGTCGCTTACGTATAGTTAGCGAACTATAATAGAGTACTGCTCTTTATATATAAAGATTTTTTTCTTCTTTTCTTTTATTATATAACTATATTAAGATCTTATAGAGAAGTATATTCGGAATTAGACGAGTATATTCTAAATCTAACGAGCATATTCCGAATTAGACGAGTATATTCCGAATTAGTTTAACGTTATAAGTCTTAAGCGAACGGTAAGCGCAATAGTAGAGACGCCCCGAAAGCGAGGAAAATAAATAGACGATATTTAGCCGATAGGTCCTTTAGTTATAGCTTAAGTCCTAGAGTTATCGGCGAATAGAGTATCGATTAAGGACGCTATAGCGATAGCATAAGAAGAGATAAAGCTATAGAAGACGCGCGGAGAGAAAATAACCCTATTAGAACGACTCCTTATAGAGATAAATATACGAGATAGCTTAGAGAAATCGATATCCTTATTAAAAGAAGAAACCGAAGACTAACTATTTGGTTAGTTATTTAAGGGACTATTTATAAGCATAAAGAAATATATTATAGCAGAATCTTAAGAAGATTACGCGAATATAAAGCGTATAACGCTAGCGGTTATTAAATCCGAAACATTTTCGTCGTTTAGTAAAGACGATGGAGACGAGGACATAGAGGCGAATACTAAAGGAGATACTATCGATAAGAGGAATATCTAGAAAGGGATATCGCCTAAGAAAAAGGGCAAGAAGGCCGCGAATATAAAAAGTCGCCGGGCGAAAGGGTGCTAAGTCACCGAGCTATACTATATTAAGTGCCTTAATAGCAGTATATAAGGGTTTAGCGATAACGAGGACGATACTAGAATAGTCGAATTATATTATATATAGGAGGATACGCGATTAAGTAAATGCATTTAATATAACTCGCGCGGTAACCTTTACGAATCTATAAGCTCTTCGTTCCTCTTTAAGTCGAGATATAATCGCTAATAAAATTATAAGTGCCCGTAATAATATCCGAGGATATAGCGGATTTATGCGGCATTTAGACGAAGATAGCCGAGCTTTAGATTACTTAGGACGAACCGGAGAAAAAGAAGATAAAGTCAATCTTCTACTAAGTTTATGCGTCGTTCGTAGCCGTAATAACGGCCTACCGAGAGGAATAAGGGGTATTAAGTGCTAAACGTTTATATACGAAACGTCGTCTCGAATACCGGTAGGCATCGATAGAGCGATGAAAAGCTATGCGTAAGAATAAGGACTAAAAGCTTTATCTAGTGATTAAAGACGTAGGTTTTACCCTATAGCGGGTAGGACGAGAATATATATACGATAATTTATACGAAATAATCGAGGAGAGTAGTCGCTAAGGAAGAGGCGAGTAGGCGAAGCGTCTCTTAGTTCTTACGGAGTTTATAAGTAAGATAGAAGTAAGAGATTTTTGCCGTATAGATATTAAGGAATAAAGGCGAAGTAGCGGTAGAATAGTAATAGAAAAGTTAGGGTAAGCTAAAAAGAAGTTATTTCGTAATACGTAATTTGCGCTATTTCTTTAGCCGTATCTTTAGGTATTCGTTAATAAGTTCTTAGGCATTCGCTATATTGTCTTAAGCAACCTACTCGTTATATTTAGCTAGCTAACCTTCCTATTTTACTAAGTAGTAGGTAACGCCTTTCTTCTTCTTATAGTCCTAAATTTGCTAGACCGACTATTCTCCTTCGGCATCGTTAAGGTTAGGCATCGGCAGTAATCCGCTAGGGTATTAGTTAATAGCCCGTTCTACCTACGGCTTAAGAAGACTAATATAAAATATATTATAAAGCCGGTCGTATTTCTCTAGTAGGGCTAGGCGGTACGCCTACTTGCTAATAGCTTAAAGGACCTTAAAAGGTCTAATGTATTTAGGTAATAGCTTCCTTCTTTAGTCCTTAAGGCGTAAGTTCTTCGTAGAGAGTCCTACTAGGTCCCTAACCTTAAGGATAAGTAGCTTATAATAGAGGTTATAGAATTTCTTTTGCGACTTAATAGCTTATCGCTAATAAGTCTCTAGCTTTTTCCTTAAGTCTGCTAATTTACTAATATAAGCTCTTGCTTTAGGCACTCCCCTACTAATAGCATCGTCCGTAAGGTAGATATAGTAGTCTAGTTAGTATCTAAATAATGCTTTATTAAGCGAAAAGCCTATAGTTGCATTCTTCGTATTATTATAAGCGAACTAAGCCTCTCGTAGTAGTCTAGGCTAGTTGTTTTATTCGGCATTTATATAATACCGAAGGTAGTATTATAGTATCTAATTTACCCGTTCGGTCTAACCGTCGGTTTATAGGTAAAAGGCTATCGATAACCTACGTTTTATCCGTAATATATAATAAAGGTCTAACTAAAACTTACTAGTAAATAGAGATCCTCTATCGGAAATAATACCTTTCGGTACTCTATAGATAAGCTTAATCTTATAATAAAAAGCCTTAGCTAACTTAAGCGCTATTATTGTCTTAGAGACCGCGAGAAATACGCTATACTTAGTGTATTAGTAAACGATTACTAATAACACGTTAACTTCTCTACTATTAAACTATAACTCCGGAAAACCGGTAGTAAAGTCTATAGAGACTTCTTCCTAAGGTCTTATAGGAATAGGCAGCGACTTAAGGGCGCTGTTTAGGCGATGCCGCTTTAGAACGGCGCCTTAATAGATATAATATAAACGCACGTAGCTATTTATATTACGAGCTATTCCTTCCTAGAAGAATTTCCGGGATAGGAGGTCTTTCGTACGGGCTATTCCGAAGTATCCTATAAGGGGATCGTCGTAGTAGAGCTAAATAAGCTCTTGCCTTAAGGCAACCTCTACGGGCACTACGATTCTTCCCGAATGCAAAATAAGTCTGTCTAGGCTTAATGACTAAAGACTTACCCCTTCTTTTAGGGTACTTTCGGCCTATACTCGCTATATAGTCTACGGATCTTCCGCTTAAGTCCTCTTAAAGAGCTTAAAAAAGGGCTTAGAGATATTGATTTTATAGACCACTTTACAACGAGCTGCTAACCTAGCTAATTGTCTTTAATACCGTTGTTTATAACTAACGATATCTTTAACCTAAGTAGCTAACTTAGCGGGACTCGTTCCCGAATGCTAAGCGATCGAATCTTAAAGAGCTTATATATTTTCGTTACGTAAAGACATCTTATTAAGCTTAGAGATAGTAGAGACCTAAGAACTCGTCTTAAGGTCGCTCTATATAGAATCTATAGCTATATACACCTACTAAATGACTGCTAACTTCTATTATAGTTCCGGGAGTAGCTCTATAGACGGTAGGGCTTCGCCTATAAATTCTAGCTTCCTTAATAAAGCATTGGTAGGATTTAATTTGCCGGCTTAATGTTTAATTATAAAATCGAAAGGAGCTAGGTATATATACTAACGTGCTTATCTTTTATTAAGGGATACTTGCTTTATAAAGCCTTAAAGGTTTTAGTAATCTAATAAAACTTTAACGGTATTCGCCGCCCCTTCGACGTAGTATCGCTAATGTTTAAATAACTTAACGATAGCAAATATCTCTTAATTAAGGGTGCTATAGTTAAGCTTAAGGCTAGTAAACTTCCGTAACTAAAAAGCAATCGGATAATAGTAGCCTTTATTATCGGGCTATAAAAGAATGCTAGCTATTGCGAAAATTAAGGCATTAGTCTTAATGCGAATCGGTCTTTAAGGGTCGAAGTATCGGAGAAGTAGGGCTATTATAAAGGCGTTCTTTACGGCGTAAAACGCTATTAATTCGCTAGTAGTTAGCTATACTCGTCCGGGCTTTCTTCCCTTAACGCTCCCCTTTAATAACGTAGTAAGAGGGGCAACAATGCTAGAGTATCCTAAAATAAATCGTCGGTAATAATTTGCAAAACCGAGAAAAACTTAAATATTATAGAAAGAACGAGGTTCTTCCTAATTTATAATAGCCTTAACGCGGGCTAGGTCTATTATAACTCCGTGAATAGATAAGATTAATCCTAAAAACTCTAATAATTGCTTATAGAAAGTATACTTCGATAAATTAGCGAATAGCTAAGTATTCCTTAGTCGTTTAAGGATTTATCGTAAGTGTTCTATATACCCTTCGTAGGTCTTAGAAAAGATTAAAATATTATTAAGGTAGACGACGCAAATAGTATCTATAAGGCCTTTAAGAGCTTAGTTAATATATAACTAAAATATAGTAAAGGCGTTAGTTAATCTAAACGGCAATACTAAATACTTATAGTAACCGTAGTAAGTACGAAAGGCTATCTTCTATTTATCCCCTCCCTTAATCCGGATGCATTAGTATACGTTTTTTAGGTTAATCTTCGAAAAGTACTTAGCCCTTTAACAACGGTCTATAATCTCCGAAATAAGGGGGAGTAGGTAGCGATTTTTATCGGTAATACTATTAACCCTCCGGTAGTCTATATAAAGGCGTAAAGTGCTGTCTTTCTTAGACATAAAAAGAATAAGAGCTCCGGCCGAACTCTTAGATTTCCGAATAATACTACGCTTAAGGGACTAATCTAACTACTCCTTAAGAACCTAAAGTTCGGATTAAGAAAGAGGGTAGATAGGTCTAAAAGGTAGCTTAGAGTCGGGCAATAGGTTAATCGCATAATCGGTGCCTTTCTTCCTTAGTAGTAAATCGGCCTCGTGCTTAAAAAACACGTCTTTAAAGTCTAAAAGAGTCGCCGGTATTTCCTCCCCCGTTCGCTTAAGGTTCGCCGAGTTATTATCTTTATTAGGAAATAGCATAGAATTTAGGTCCGGTGTGATTATATAGACCCGTGCCTTATTCCGACACTTATGCAAAAATTTCTACGGTTAGCGTAATAATACCTTAGAAAGTTAGTGTTTAAACCACTAAGCGCGCTTAAAAGGAATAAGATAAATATATTCCTAAGAAAGTGCGGGTATGCTAAGTAAAACTAATGCGTCGTCGGGTTTTAATATATTATCGACGCCGATATAAGGGCGAATAACTATCTTTTCCCTATAGCGACTATCTTAGAGTAGTTTAACTTCGCGAGGGGATAGATCGGGCCCCTTCGGGTAGCGAAAGAATTAGTAATAGCGTCTTAAGACGCTCGTTATAGCCCTTATATAAGTTAGTGTATTTATCTTCTAATATTAGTTCCGTTACGCGAGGTAATAGCGATAGGCTAGCGACTTAATAGCTACTACGACCTATTCGGCCTACGCGGCCTATACGTCCGGAAACGCGCCTACCGCGCGGCGCTATCGCTCTTAGGTAACTAAAAAAAAAGCTTTAGAAATTGTAAGAAGATAGACTAAAGGTACGTTTAGGAAGGTAGGAACGATAGTTAAAAGTACGAATAATCCTTTATTATAATGCGGTTGCCTTCTTATAGTAATACTAAAGCTTGCCCCTCTTCTAAGATATATTAGGGCCTTAGGGATATACCCTTAGGCCTCGAGAGGGGTTATCGGGGACTAGTTAGCGACTAATAGCCGAATAGTCCCGGAGCTAAAATGCATTATCTATCGTGCATATATCCCTATCTCCCGGCTCTATAGTTGCGCGGGTAGCTGCGTTATAATACTCCTACTCTTATAGTCTATCGTCGCCAGCTTTAGCCCCCTAAAGGAGATTATTAGCGATAACGCTAGCTGCTTCGTAGGCTAGCAAGCGTAAGATTACTATCGCTAGTACGGCACCGAGATTAGGCCTATAACGCCTATAAGGCCGCGAGGCAACGGCAAAGTAGAGTAAGCTAGTAGCCTTTAGTCTGTCTTTCGGTTCCTATCCCTTAAGGGGACCCTTTTTAAATATCGCACGGAATAAGAAGCAGCTTTCCTACTAATTCTCCTTATTGTTAGTCCGGTAAGTGTTATATAGGCACTGCGACTACCCTAACTCTTTCTTTAGCGCTAGAGTGTTCTAGTTGACCTAAGGTTTAGATTTCTTTCGAAGGGTTACCTTGCGTTTAAATTCCGCGATAAGGTTCCTTAGGGGGTTTAAAGTTAATCTAACGACGGCTTTAAGTCGTTTATAGAAGGCATCATTTAATCTCTCGTTTAAGGCCTAACTAAGGTCGAATTCCTCTATAGCCCGAAGAAGATCCTATCGGATCTTAATGTTATTTAAAGTCGTGACTTTTAGGTCCCTAGAGTCGATAATCACTTAATTAAGTTAATCGGCCTACGCCTTCTAGTCCCGATTCCCCCTTTTGCCGATAATTTAGTAGTACCGGTTATCTACGAGCTTCTTTTCCTCCTCCTCTAAGGGCAGGACCTTCTGTTTGAGTTCCTAGATCCTGCTTTAAGGCGAGGTCTATACGAGGGTCTCTCCCTTAAGAGCCTTATTAATTAACTTACTAATTAGCTCTTCGATGCGAATTATAGCCTTTTCCTAGGTCTTAAAGAGGCTAACGGCTGAGTTATAGCTATCCTGCTTAAAACGGAATTCTATCGTCGTATTATTAATCCGATTGTTATAGTTAGTAGTCCTATTGTTAAACTTAACGTCTATAAGGGCCCTTCTCTAAGGTCGTTCCTTAAGGTTGCGTTTAAACTCTTCCTAGCTAATCTTAACGGGCTCCTCGAGCTCTTCGGATCCTGCCGGGTCGACATATTCCTAGATATAGTAGATCTTCGCCTAGCCCTTAATAGTCCGAATCTAAGGGGTCTAATTAAGGCTTTCCTTAAGCGTTACAATACTTACCTCTCCGGATATAGATATCGCTATAGTCGTTCTTTTTACCTCGTCGTCACGAGGGATAACTATGTGTTGTTTTATCGTTTTAATCCTTCTTTAAAGCTGGCTCTTTGTGATAACACTAAGGTTAGAGCCTAATGCCGTTGTTGAAAAGAAAATGCGATGTCGATAGCTTCGATTTATCGTTATTTAAGCGAAAGCGACCTAGCTTATGCGGCCGGGCTTATAACTCTTAAATGCAGGAAATCAGCTGCATAGATATTATAGCAGAAGAGTAAAGAAAGGAGGTCTAAACTCGTAGACATAAAGATACATGCAGCTACCTAACTATAGGACTAACGGAGGTATATATAGGTACCGGAGCCTCTTAAACAGGGCCCCTAGCCCGCACTAACCGCAGTTATAATACAACGGAATACCTACCTACCGTTCTTAGCTAAGGGGGTTATATAATAGGCTCGTTAGGGATGTAATAGCCTATTGTATCCCTATAGTCTAGGCTCGGGTCAATGCCCCGTATATCCCCTAACGTCGCATAACGTTAATACTTACTATATAAATAGAGATTTCGTGCTATATAAATAGTAAGACTTATAAATATTAATATGCCTAAGCCTAGTTAATAACTTATTATATTCTTCCGTAAATAAGCTAATAGTCTAAGTGTTATTATACTCTAGGACTAACGGGGTTAGAATCTAAAGCTATAAAGACGTAAGCAACCGGCTAAGAAAAATAGCCTCTTTTACTGCCTTTAAAAGGGCGAGCGTCTCTACTTCTATACTTAACGTCGTAACTATTACCTACTTAGACGCATTCTAGGCTATATAGCCTCTAAATAGAGATATAATATATCCTTAAGAGCTTTTTCGGTCGACTAAGTTATCGGTAAATAAGGTATCGCTAGAGTAGAAGAATATCTTAGCCCCTTTCTGCTTATGCCCTCCTAAGCGTAGTCCGTGGCTTTTAGTCGAGTATAGGTAGAGAATAGCTTGGTCTACTGCCTCTTAGTGCTTTATAGAAGGACTCTAGTTATACCGAGCTAACCGGGAGACCGTAAAGGCTATATCGATCCTAGTAGAAATTGCTATAAATATATAAAGCATATAGTATGCCTGTGATTATATAAGAGTATTACTATTTAGCCTAGTATAAATCTCTATTTAGCCTAGCGATACTTTACGTACACCCGAAAAACGCCTATACCCCCTACGACCAGCCGCGCCTACTTAATTATAGTGCGTATACCTAGCAGGCTGTAGACCATTCTTCACGTATACGAATTACGTCGTATCGTATCGTTAAATCGCATCGTTAAATCGCATCGTTAAATCGCATCGTTAAATCGCATCGCAACGCTCTAGCGCACGCAGCAAGGCACGCACGCAGTAAGGCACGCAGCAGAGGGCACGCAGCAGAGCACGCAGCAGAGCACGCAGCAGGGCACGCAGCAGAAGGCACGCAGCCGGGAGCCGGGCACGAAGCATACATCGAGAAGCCGCCGAGCCGCACACACAGTAGAGGGCACGCAGCAGAGCACGCAGCAGAGCACGCAGCAGAGCACGCAGCAGAGCACGCAGCAGAGCACGCAGCAGGGCACGCAGCAGGGCACGCAGCAGGGCACGCAGCCGGGCACGAAGCATATATCAAGGAGCCGCGCACGCAGCAGAAGGCACGCAGCAGAGGGCACGCAGTAGGGCACGCAGCAGAGCACGCAGCAGGACACGCAGCATATATTAAAGAGCCGCGCACGCAGCAGAGGGCACGCAGTAGAGGGCACGCAGCAGGGCACGCAGCAGGACACGCAATAAAGAGCCGGGTACCTATTCGTACCCGTTGGGAACTAAGGGACGCTTCTGTTGTGGTTCGCCCCACTTTAGTTAGTCATCCTCTCGTGCCATGGTGTCTTCTGCACCCTCGCACTAGCCTATAGGGCTTCTTCCTAGCTAGATTATTATCATCGCACGATCTCACGCAGCACGCCTTGCATGCCCTAACGTAAGCCTTAAGAGGTTATAAGCCCGCTAAAACGCATCCCTGCGCTTTATAAGTGGTTCTTTTTGATTATCACGATCTTTTTCCGACTTTTCTCGCCTTTATAGCTGTTTTTTCGCCTAAACGCCTATTTAAAGAGTTTTTCTATACACAAAATTCCCTTCCTACAATAACGCCTCTTTTGCCCGCGGGATAGTTGCCTAATAGGACGTTCGAGATAGTAAACGACGATAGAGCCCTAACGGGCACGATTAAACGTCTAAAAGGACTAGAAAATTATACCGCCTAGCTAATTAACGTAAATCTCACGCTTAAGATGCTAGATGTTTACGAATATATCTAAGGGTATATCCCTAGGCTAGAACGACCGGTAGGCACGATTAGCATTACCGAAGAATAAAAGGACTAGTAAAAGAACGACCTAAAGGCTACGAGAATCCTTATAATCACTCTATCCGATAATTTAAAGGAGATAGTCACTAAGGGAGGTTAGACTATTAATTCGATAAGTCAATAGATATACCTCCTTATATAACGTATAGCCTTATAGCTGCTTAAGTCTTCTATCGTAGAGACGATACTCGAGTTTTTTAGACTTAAAGCCTATAACCTTACTACTTTAGATATATACTCTAGACGACTAGAGTAGTACTAGCGTTAACTAAGGGCCGTCTATAAGACACTAGACGAGAATATATACGCTTATACGGCTATTTATAGCCTTCGGACGGGTTACCCTTACTAGTTTTACGCCTAGCAATACGACTATAAGAAGGATAATTTTCCTACTAAAGCCGCTATCGATAAGTTTTTGCAATATTAATGCTAGGTAGAGAAAGGATCTTAAAAGGTCCCCGGCTCTTAGGCGTTAGCTGTCTAAGATAAGTCAACATCCTCTACCCTATCTACAATAGATAACTCTCGTAGAGGAGGACGAGGCAAAGGCCGCGGTAGAGGCCGTAGTAGAGGCAGAGGTAGCTCCGATAATACTAAATCCCGAACTAAAGATAACTTATCCGAGTAAGTAAAACTCGAATATAGTTATATCGTCGCTGCTAGCAGAAGTCATAAGCTAAGCAACTACTAGACTCTCTACCGTAATAAAGCCCCGGAATAGAAACGGGAAGAATAGCGTTAATAAGGCATTAATCCTTTTAAGAAGGGCAATATAGATATCGAAGCGGCAGGCAAACGCGATATAACCCTATTCGCTATAAGTCTTACGTCGTTTAAGGACGCTATCCTCGCTACGGGTTATAAGGCCTTACGGGATATAGTCGTATATAATACTAGAGCCTTAGACACCTACTTTAACGACTTAAAGTAGTTTACGACCTTTACTCCTACTCTAGCCTATCGTCTAATATAAGCATTAAACGGTAGCAACCTTCGAGTCCTAGGCTTAGGCACTATACGTATAACGATTAGAGACTTAACTCTTAACCTAACTAACGTTCGCTATTGCCCTAATGCACCCGCGAATTTAATAAGCTCTAAAGTCCTTTAGGATAAAGGCGTCGTGCTAGACGGATTTAATCGCCGACTGGCTTTTTAAGCTATAGGGGAGGCAGTCTATAAGATCACCTAGGAACTTAGCGTTAGCACTATTCGTAATGCTTAGGCTATAGGTAACCCTACGATTTAAGATAAGCATCCCGACCTTGCTTTTACGGCGTTACCGAAGACCTTAATAAAGGTTAAGAAGGTCGACTATAGGCTTATGCACCGTAGACTTAGACATACGGGCAAGGCTAGAGTCCTTAATGCGTGCCGAAAGTTAGGCATTAACGTTAATATAGAAAGCTTTAACGACTTCTTTTATAAGGCCTATCACTTTGCAAAGGCCGACCTTATAGTTAGCCGGACATCTTTAGTTAAGCTATTACAGTTCCTAGCATACGTCTTCTAGGACTTTATTTAGCACTCACCTACCGGTTTTAGCGGCAAGCAGTACTCGCTATATAGGATCGATATATATATAAGGTTCTATTAGGTTCTCTTCGCGGCTAACCGAGGAGAGGCATATAATTTGCTTTATAGTTAGATAAGGCAGGTATAAGCCTGCTCTGCGAATAAGAAGGTCTAGTCTATATGCTTTAATAACGCCTTAGAGTTCTAGTCGGATGTAATGTTTAAATAGGCCGATAAGGACGGGTTTATCCTTCGCTTTAGTGCCCCCTATACTCCGGAGTAGAATAGACTTACTAAACGTGCTAGCCGTACTTTAATAGACCTCGCACGCTGTATTTACACCGATAAAAACCTTCCGGCCTTTTTATAGCCGTATTTTATAGAGATAAGCGCCTACGTTAATAATATGCTTCCGACGAGCGCCTATAAGGACGGTAGAGCCTTAATTAAGGTTTTATTCGACGAGATCCGCACGCTATACTTATATAGCATTAAGTATATAAGGGCTTAGGGCTGCACTACGTTCGTTACTATCCCGTACTAGCAGAGGGTTAAGAGTATAAAGATAGCCCCTCGAGCTTAGAAAGGTCGCCTAGTAGGCATAGAGGGACTTAACGGGCATATATATAAGGTCTAGCTTCCTAAGAA
The DNA here is from genome assembly GCA_012934285.1 of Ophiocordyceps sinensis. Lineage (NCBI taxonomy): Eukaryota > Fungi > Ascomycota > Sordariomycetes > Hypocreales > Ophiocordycipitaceae > Ophiocordyceps > Ophiocordyceps sinensis. The sequence continues at coordinate 12,043,603 of JAAVMX010000004.1, forward strand.
GAAGATTATTATACGCGCCTAAGATATCCGCTTTTAGGATAGCAAGGAGCATTAGCGCCCTACTATTAACGAAGTCGAATTTAAAGCTACCCTATAGGAGGATAACGATAAAGTTACCTACCTATTCGATATAAGGAAGATTAAAGCCGTAGATAGAAAACGCAATGCGAGGCACGACGATAAAGTCGCTTCGCCGCGTAAAGAAGAACTCGACCTATCCACTCTATAGGGGGTGCTTAAGGACCTAAGTTATATCCTAACACCCGATCCGACGCCTACTATAGGGCAATAGCAGCGTTATATTTATTTTAACGAGGAGACTATAGAGTATAAAGACATAGAGGACTCGAATCCGGCTTCTAAGGATAAGGCATCGCTATTTTATCCTCGCCGAACCTCGCGACTATATTAGGCCCGTAACTACAACGAGCGCTTAGGACGAGGCCGTGGCCGTAGTAGCCGTGCTCGCGGCAGCCGTAGCAGCAGTCGTAGGGAGTCATCCGGTTTATAACTCGCAGTGTTTTACGAAAATAACACCTATTATAAGACTAATCCTCCCTAGGTTCTTAGTGTAGGAGCGGCTCTAGCTTTTGTATAGCCTAATACGACTCTAAAGAACTAGAAGCAGGCTATAGACTACCCTAACTATAAGAGTCGCTAGTTGCCTGCTATAAGGAAGGAATACCGCAAGCTTAACGATAAAAGGACTTAGATTCTTATTTCCCGCCTACGAGGCTGTTAAGTCCTTCCGGGCCGTTAGGTCTTTCTTAAGAAATATATTGCGGGAGTAGATAGTATTGCAAAGGCCCGTTAGTGTATTCGCGGGGACCGAGACTCTATAAATAGGCCTATTAAAGACGTCTACGCCGCTATAGCATACTAGGCTTCTATTCGTGTGTTTGCCACTCTTATAGCTTCGGATAACCTCGAATGTAAGAAGTTCGACGTAGTTAACGCCTTCCCGCACGCCGAAGTCAGGGAGGAAATCTATATCGAGCAGCCCTACGGTCTAACTAACGGCACTAGCTACGTCTGCAAGCTGCAGCGAGCTCTATACAGGCATAAGGCCGCCCCTCGTTAGTAGTTTAATAAAGTTATTATTAATCTCGTTGCTTTAAGCTTCGTTTAGCTAAAGGCAGAATTATGCCTATTTCGTTACGATAATAGCACGCTTCTAATCCTCTACGTCGACGATATATTAATCGCAGTAGCTATACGAGACCTTATTGCGGATAAGGCTCGCTTATTAAGCGGCCTATATAAGATAAAGAGTCTTAGGGAGCCGACTGAGTTCCTAGGACTAGAAATAGACCGGGATCGCGTTAACCGAACGATTCGCCTATATTAGACAAGATTCGCAATAAAGATCCTTAAGGAGTTCGGCAGTAATATTACGAATACGGCAATAACGCCGTCGCCGCTAAAAACCGTTATTTTAGCGGACTAGAAATAACAACAATCGGTAATGCCCTTTAAATAGTAGCTCTAAAGAACCGGCAGCCTAAATTAGCTAGCAATAGGGACTAGGCTAGACTTATTATATACGGTAAACAAATTGTCGGAGGCAAATTACAACCCGACTATAACGCATATAGCTATCCTAAAGCACTTATTGCGTTATCTTAAGGGATCTTTAACCTTAGGCATCGTTCTTAGCGGTCGTTATTCGACTAACGATCTAAAGCTGCGCGTCTACGCCGACGCCTCTTCTGCTAACGATCTTCGAACCCGCTATTCTATAGCCGGGTATATAGTCTTTTTAGCCGATAGACCGATCTTTTAGCGGTCGAAGCGGCAAACGTTAGTAACAACCTCGTCTACCGAGGCAGAATTCATCAACCTTACGCTGGCTAGCATAGCAGCTATATAGCAAGCGAAACTGCTATACGATATAGGCTATCCGCAACCTACGCTAATAATTATATACACCGACAGTTAGAATATAAGACTAGCTGTTCTTAATAAGGCGAATACGGGCCGTATAAGGCACATTAATCGCTATTTTAAATAGATTATCTAACGAACGGCAATAGGCTATTTTCAGCTTTATTAGGTCCGGACCGAGGAAATAATCGCTAACGGCTTAACGAAGCCGCTCTTGCGTGTAAACCACGAGAAGTTTAGGCACTAACTTAGACTTTAACCCGAGGTTTAACAACGATCCCGATTAGGAAAGGGATTCGGAAAAGGATTAATAGCCTAATTAGGCAATTAGAAGGGCAAAAAGCCCTACGAATAGAGGAAGGATAACTTACGGGAGAAAGGAGCTATAGAAAAGCATTTTAAAAGCGCGTTGCAATTGCACGTTTGCCGTGTTGTTAAGAGCCTTATGTAGGCTATTCGGCTAAGGGGAGGTGTTATAGTTCGCCCCACTTTAGTTAGTCAGCCTCTCGTGCTACGGTGTCTTCTGCACCCTCGCACTAGCCTATAGGGCTTCTTCCTAGCTAGATTATTATTATCGCACGATCTTACGCAGCACGCCTTACATGCCCTAACGTAAGCCTTAAGAGCTTTGTCCCTTCGTTAGGTCCGAATTAGCCGGACACGTTTCTAATCGCCGGACAAAATTTAGTATCTCTCCTACTAGATAGTATATAAAGGTACTTAACACGTGACTAAAGACTCGAAAAAAGCATTTTTTAAATATTCTTATAAGATATATTTATTTTTCTTTAATATTTTCTCGTTTCAACGCTATTTTTTTTAGGCTATTACGTAAGCTTTATATCGATATATAAATTAGTTAACTTTTACTTTTAAAGAAGAATTTATTACTACTAAAAACTAAAGGTACTTACTTAAAATAGGCTATAATTACTATTAGAGCGTATATAAGAAAAGAAGCTTTATATATAATAGAAGCGAGAAGAAAAAGGAAAACTACTTATTAGTTTTTTTATATAATAAATCACTATTTAAGGCACTTTTTAAATAAAAAAGATAAAGGTATATCTACCCCCGCCGCTCCCCGCGAAATTTTTGTCCGGCGATTAGGGGCGTGTCCGGCTAATTTGTACCTAACTAAGGGACGAAGGCCCTTAGGTCCTAACGGGTACGTGTACGTAAAGAATCGGTCCCCGGCTTGCTATATATACGCACTGTATTTATATAGGCGCGGCTAAGCGTGCGGGGTTAGGCGTTTTTAGGGGTATGCGTAGGTACAAAAAAACATATCACTACTAGGGGGGCTTTAAAGTCGGCTAATCCCCGTGACCGCTCCGCTAACACGGGGGGTTTACTATATTTTAGTAGCCGGATATAGGCGCGCGGGGTTCACGCAGAAAGAGTAGGGATTTCATAGACTTCCGTGCAAATAGAGATTTATATCTATGCAAATAGCAATACTCAATAAAAAGGGTAAACGTCGATATTAAAAAACGCATCGACTAAAGGGGCGAGGAATAAAGCTAAAGGGCATCTTCCTTTCTCTCGTATAAGTTAATCCGTCTTATAGTTATTCTTAGTTCCCTTCTTGCCTCGTTGTCTCCGGACTTATCTTACGACCTCGGGTTTCTTTATATTCTTAGCGAAAGTATCCTTTCTTCCCTTAGGCTATTAGTCGGGTGCCTTATTAAGGTCAACCTCCTAGTAATTCTCTAGAGTATAGCCTTTTATAGAGTAGGGTTTATATTTAGTAATACCTTTCTTATCTATATCTATAGGTAGCGATCTCTTTTTATTATTCGTCTAGCTGCTGCTTTCTTTCTCGTTATCTTATTCTATATCTTGCCTTATATAAGAAAGGCCGAAGGAGCCTTTCTTAGTATAAGATAGTTAAGCAGGCAGCTTATTTATAAATATAGTAAATTCGTTAGTTATAGAGTAGATATCGAAATCCCTCTCCTTCTCTAAGTAAGAGAGGTTAAAGAAATTAACCTAGGTAGGATAATAAGGATAGACAAAACTAGAAAGTTAGCAACCTAAATACTCTTATAGGTGGCTTTAGGAAGTTCTTCCTAAATCCCTTTATATATAATCTTCTTCTAGCTATTAAGCTAAAGGTGCTAGTTCTTTAGCTAACTTAGGGAGGGCTTAACTACCGTTTTATAGCGAATGTGATAGAACGGTTAGAAGACAGAAGACAGTCTAACCGGACTAAGTCTCTTATAGTTAAAGACTAATAGAGGGCGTTATTTATCCTTAAAAGCTGTAGGGGTAGAATAGTAAGCAGAGGAGCACTCGGGGTCACTTATACTAGACCGGCTAGCTAAGTCTAAGCAAGCAGGGGTAGTCGAGGCTAGAGCACTAAGGGCACTACTAGAAGAGGTATAGGTCACTTAGTAGGCAGTTGAACTAAAACTATGATAAAAGCTAAAGAAGAAAGGAAGGAAGGAGAGCCCGAGGAAGGGCGGACTAAAGTTCCTTTATATAGCTCTTCCCGTCCGTCTAGACGGTCCCGGTACGTCCCTTTCCTTCTAGCACCTTCTGCCACGTATCCCTTACACTGCCCCGAGCTAATGCGGGTCCCCGGGGCTGCGTAGGGGCTATATAGGTCGGCTGACCTCGAAAAGGCTGCCTCCCGCGTCGTTCTAAAGCCCTTATAGACTAATCTAGGTCATATAGGTCCATTTATGCACTACGTGCATAATTTTATATAGGTAGGTTACACGACATAAGACGTATAACCTCCTTATGCGGAGGATCGGACGAATGATCGGTCCCGAAAGCGGGGAGGGCTATATTAGGCCTATAGCTCCCGGTGGTCTAAGTATCGGTCCATTATACGGGGCATTAAGCCAATCATCGGGTCTTATTAGGCAAGGGTGCCTAATAAGATCGTCGGCGTGACCGTAGCTAAGTGGTACGTCCCGTACCTAAGGAAGCTAAGTCCTAAGGGACTTAGGTTCGAAAAAGGGGTGTGTCCTAGGCCGAAAAGGGGTGTGACCGGATAATAGGTAAGTCCGGGGCGAACATCTTTATGCTAAGTCATAAAGTACTAAGTACCAAAGTACTAAGTACCCCGGTACCCTCGTACTAAGTATTTCCGTACTTAAGTCCCTTAGTACTTAAGTCTATTGTAGTAGGTGTCCCTACCATTAGTCAGCCTTATATAAGGGGCAGCCATTAGGGCTACCCTCTCGCATAGCTAGCTAGCTTCCTTCCCTCTTTCCTTCTCTATAGCTTTTTATAGCATCGATCTTAGCACCTTATTCGCCTACGCCTATATACATTGCCTAAGACTACGATAGGTTATAAGCTCCGTCTGCTTGCTTCTATAGCGTAGATAGAGTTATTTGTTTATAGTAATATCTACGATTTTTCCCGACCGGAAGAGGTTATCGAAAAAAACATTTCCGTCCTCGTTTGTGTTTCTAGCCGGAATAGCAGAACTTAAGTACGCAGCCGGAATAGCTATAACGACGATTAAGAAGCTAAAAGAGCCCGACAACTACTTCTTATAGTTAATAGATATAGAGCTAACCTTACTTACGCTAGACTTAGAGGAGTATGTTAACGGCTCTTCTACCCGACCCGATAGCTAGGTTGGCTAGGTCGGTAAGTCCGATGAATAGAAAGCATAGGATAAATAAGATTTAAGAGCGACTAAGATCTTAATTCTTAGCCTATCCGACGATATTAAGGAGTCGCTAATACGGTCTAGATAGACTAATCGGATGTCTTCCTACGCTACGATAGGTTATATCTAAAGGGCTATATTATAGCTTCCCGAATCTACTATTAGAGATACGATAGTCGAATTTTTCCGTTTAAAAGCATAGAATTTTATAATTATTAACGCCTATTCGAAACGGCTAGAATAGTGCTAGCGATAGATAACGACTATCTAGCTATAGACTAGTAAACAAATGTACGTCTATGCTGCTATATATAGACTTAAGTAAGCCTACCTATAGTAGTTCTACGTATAGGAATACGACTATAAAAAGAATAACTTCCTAACGAAGGGAGAAATCGACAAGTTCCTATAGAAATAGGCTCTTATCGAGAAGAATATAGTAAAGGTGCCTAACGGTAGATAAGTCCTAGCAGCTAATAAGAATAATATCCCGGCGTCCGATTAAGGGAATACTTAAGGCCGGGGATAAGGCCGCGGTAGAGGACGTAGCGGTAGCGGTCGAGGCGGGGCTAACTACAATAATAATACAGAAGAAGGTTCTTCTAATAGAGACCTTATAAAACTCGAGTGTAGTTGTCTTAAACCACCCGGCAAGGGTTATACGCCGGAATACTATTAGACCCTCTACCTAAAGCAAGCCCCGGAATAGAAACGGGACGAGTAGCGTTAATAAGGCATTAATCCCTTTAAAAAGGGAAATACTAATATTATTGCCGCTAGCAAACGCGATATTACCCTTTTTGCTATACGGTTTAACGATGCTGTCTTAGCTATAGGATATAAGTCCCTACGGGATACGGTTGTATATAACACCGGCGCTTTAGACACCTGCTTTAACGACTTAAAGTAGTTTACGACCTTTACTCCTACTCCGGCCTATCGTCTAATACAAGCATTAAACGGTAGCAACCTTCGAGTCCTAGGCTTAGGCACTACACGCATAACGATTAGAGACTTAACTCTTAACCTAACTAACGTTCGCTACTGCCCTAATACACCCGCGAATTTAATAAGCTCTAAAGTCCTTTAGGATAAGGGCGTCGTGCTAGACGGATTTAATAGCCGACTAGCTTTTTAAGCTATAGGGGAGGCAGTCTGTAAGATTACCTAAGAGCTTAGCGTTAGTACTATTCGTAATGCTTAGGCTGCGGGTAACCCTACTATTCGAGAAAAGCACCCCGACCTCGTCTTTACGGCGTTGCCGAAGACCTTAACAAAGGTTAATAAGAAGGTCGATTATAGACTTATGCATCGCAGACTTAAATATACGGGTAAGGCTAAAGTCCTTAATACGTGCCGAAAGTTAGGCATTAACGTTAATATAGAAAGCCTTAACGACTTCTTTTATAAGGCCTATTATTTTGCAAAAGCCGACCGTATTATTAGCCGGATATCTTTAGTTAAGCTATTATAGTTCCTAGCATACGTCTTCTAGGACTTTATTTAGCACTTACCTACCGGTTTCGGCGGTAAGCAGTATTCGCTATACGGGATCGATATATACATAAGGTTCTATTAGGTTCTATTCGCAGTAAACCGAGGAGAGGCGTACGACTTACTTTATAGTTAGATAAGGCAGGTATAAGCCTGCTCTACGAATAAGTTAGTTTAGTCTATGTGTTTTAATAACGCGTTAGAGTTCTAGTCGGACATAATGTTTAAGTAGGCTAATAAGAACGGATTTATCCTTCGCTTTAGTGCCCCTTATACTCTTAAGCAGAATAGACTTACTAAACGTGCTAGCCGCACTTTAATAGACCTCGTACGCTATATTTGCGCCGATACGAACCTTCCGGCCTTTTTATAGCCGTACTTTATAAAGATAAGCGCCTACGTTAATAATATGCTTCCGACGAGCGCTTATAAGGACGGTAGAGCCCCGATTAAGGTTTTATTTCACGAGATCCGCTCGCTATACTTATATAGCATTAAGTATATAAGGGCTTAGGGCTGCACTACGTTCGTTACTATCCCGCACTAGCAGAGGGTTAGAAGTGCGAAGATAGCCCTACGAGCTTAGAAAGGTCGCCTAGTAGGCATAGAGGGACTTAACGGGCATATATATAAGGTCTAGCTTCCCGAGAAGAAGATCGTCGTGCGCGCCTAAGATGTCCGCTTTTAGGATAGTAAGGAGCATTAGCGCCCTGCTGTTAACGACGTTGAATTTAAGGCTACCCTATAGGAGGATGACGATAAAGTCACCTACCTATTCGATATAAGGAAGATTAAAGCCGTAGATAGAAAACACAATGCGAGGCACGACGATAAAGCCGCTTCGCCGCGTAAAGAAGAACTCGACCTATCCACCCTATAGGGGGTGCTTAAGGACCCGAGTTATATCCTAACACCCGATCCGACGCCTACTATAAGGCAATAGCAGCGTTATATTTATTTCGACGAAGATATAGAGGACTTAAATCCGGCTTCTTAGGATAAGGCATCGCTATTTTATCCTCGCTAAACCTCGCGACCCTATTAGACCTACGACTATAACGAGTGGTTAAGACGAGGCCGTGGTCGTAGTAGCCGTAATCGCGGCAGCCGTAGAGGCAGCTATAGTAGTAGCTAAGCTAGGGAGTCATCCGGTTTATAACTCGCAGTGTTTCGCGAAAATAACACCTATTATAAGACTAATCCTCCTTAGGTTCTTAGTATAGGAGCGGCTCTAGCTTTTATATAGCCTAATACGACTCTAAAGAACTAGAAGCAGGCTGTAGACTACCCTAACTATAAGAGTCGCTAGTTGCCTGCTATAAGGAAGGAATACCGTAAGCTTAACGACAAAGGGACTTAGATTCTTATTTCCCGCCTACGAGGCTATTAAGTCCTTCCGGGCCGTTAGGTCTTCCTTAAGAAATATATTGCGGGAGTAGACAGCATTACAAAGGCCCGTTAGTATATTCGCGGGGACCGAGACACTATAAATAGGCCTATTAAAGACGTCTACGCCGCTATAGCATACTAGGCTTCTATTCGTGTGTTTGCCACTCTCGTAGCTTCGGATGACCTCGAATGTAAGAAGTTCGACGTAGTTAACGCATTCCCGCACGCCGAAGTAAGGGAGGAAATTTATATTAAGCAGCCCTACGGTCTAACTAACGGCACTAGCCGCGTCTGCAAGCTATAACGAGCTCTATATAGGCACGAGGCCGCCCCTCGTTAGTAGTTTAATAAAGTTATTATTAACCTTATTGCTTTAGGCTTCGTTTAGCTAAAGGCAGAATTATGCCTATTTCGTTACGATAATAGCACGCTTCTAATCCTCTACGTCGACGATATATTAATCGCAGTAGCTATACGAGACCTTATTGCGGATAAGGCTCGTTTATTAAGCGGCCTATATAAGATAAAAAGTCTTAGGGAGCCGACCGAGTTCTTAGGACTAGAAATAGACCGAGATCGCGTTAACCGGACGATTCGCCTATATTAGACAAGATTCGCGATAAAGATCCTTAAGGAGTTCGGCAGCGATATCGAGAATACGGCAATAACGCCGTAGCCGCTAAAGACCGTTATCCTAGCGGATTAGAAACAACAATAGTCGGTAATGCCCTCTAAGGAGTGGCTTCGAAGAACTAGCAGCCTAAACTAGCTAGCGATAGGAATAAGGCCAGACTTATCATACACGGTAAATAAGTTATCGGAGGCAAATCACAACCCGACTATAACGCATATAGCTATCCTAAAGTATTTATTGCGTTATCTTAAGGGATCTTTAAACCTAGGCATTATCCTTAGCGGCCGTTATTCGACTAACGATCTAAAGCTGCGCGTCTATGCCGACGCCTCTTTTGCTAACGACCTTCGAACCCGATGCTCTACAGCCGGGTATATAGTCTTCTTAGCCGATGGGCCGATCTTTTAGCGGTCGAAACGACAAACGTTAGTAATAACCTCGTCCACTAAGGCCGAATTCATTAACCTTACGCCGGCGGGCATAGCAGCTATATAGCAAGCGAAGCTATTACACAATGCAGGCTACCTATAGCCCACGCCGATGATTATATACACTAACAGTTAGAATGCGAGATTAGCTATTTTTAATAAGGCGAATACGGGCCGTATGAGGTATATTAATCGCTATTTTAAGTAGATTGTTTAGCGCACGGCGATAGGCTATTTTTAGCTTTATTAAGTCCGTACTAATAAGATAATTGCTAACGGCTTAACGAAGCCGCTTTTACGTATAGGCCACGAGAAGTTTAAGCACTAGCTTAGGCTATAACGCTATGTTTAATAACAGATTTCCCGATTAGGAAAGCATTTAGGGACAGAAGCCTAGTTAGGCAATTAGAAGGGCAGAAAGCCCTACAAATAAGCGACCGATGAATTATAGAGAAAAAGGCTATAGAATGCAGCTCTAAGCCGTGTTATTATTAGCCTTATTAGGCTATTCGGCTGAGGGGAGGTGTTATAGTAGGTGTCCCTACTATTAGTCAGCCTTATGCGAGGGGCAGCCATTAGGGCTACCCTCTCGCACAGCTAGCTAGCTTCCTTCCCTCTTTCCTCCTCTATAGCTCTTTATAGCATTAATCTTAGCACCTCATTCGCCCACGCCTATATGCATTGCCTAAGACCACGATAAAGTCGTCCCGTACTTTAGAAAAAAGAAAGTAAACTAGGAACCTAGATTAGTGGTTCTATAACACATTACCCTTCCTAAGGGGGGTTAAACCTTTAAACCCTTAAACTCCTCTTCCCTTAAACCTAAGGGTTAGATTTATTATAGGCTTTAATCTTCTTAAGAGCGTTCTTAAGATGCTTAATAGGTTCCTACGTGTTATCGGAAGAAGGATAATTCTTCCACTTTATAAGATAGAAATGCTAGCCGTTTTCTATCTTCTTAGATAAAATCTCTTCGACTTTATATTCGTCTTCTTCGACTAGTATGTCGATATCTTTCGCTAGGCCGCTATTCTTAAGCGCTAATTCGAGTAGCGAAACGTGAAAAACGGGGTGTATAAGCATAGCTGTTAGTAGGTCTAGCTTATAGGTTAAGTCGGAGAATTTTTCCTATATAAGAAAAGGTCCTATCTTCTTATAGTCTAACAAATTGTTAGGCCTATTAGAAGTAATATTCTTCTTAATAAGGTAGACTTTATCGCCTTTATTAAAAGTAGGTTCTTTTTTAGTCTTCTTATTATAATAATAAGTCATTCGCTCCTTTATAAAGTCGAGCTCGTCTTTAATAGCGGAATGTAAGCTTCTTAGCTGCTCGGAGCTTAAGATAACTTTTTCGGCTATAACTTCTAGTAGGGAAGACCTATAGGCTTTGGGCGAAAATCCGTAATTCGCAAAGACTAGCGTTTGCTATATAGGTTCTAATACCGAAGTATTATAAGCTAACTAGGCTATTAGTAGCCTAACTAGCTAGTCGTCTTACTAATAGTTAATATAGCTTTAAAGGTATTGCTTTAAGGTTTGGTTTAGCCGTTCCGTAATTCCGTCGGTAATAGGGTGATAAGCAGTAGATAATTTATGCTTAGTTCCTAGAGCTCGCATAAGGCTCTGCCAAAAGTATGATATAAACTTTCGGTCCTTATCCGTAATTAGGGTTTTTAGTAGACCTCTATCGGCTAGAATATATCTTATAAAGACGTAAGATAATTCCTTAGCCGATATACCTTCTTTAATCGGAATAAAATAACCGTATTTCGTAAGGCGGTCTACTATAACTAATATAGAGTCGTATTCTATATTCTTTATAGGTTCGATAGATTTCGGTAACTTCGTAATTAAGTCTATAGCAATAGATTCCTAAGGTAATTCGGGGGTTTCTATAGGCTATAGATTCCCGTAAGGCTTATGCCGTGCAGCCTTAGCTTTATTACAAGTATCGTATGCCTTAATAATCTTCTGGATTTTGCGGCGAAGATTATACGTATTATAGTAATTCCGAATTCGATTATAAGTCCGGGATATCCCTTAGTGGCCGTATATCGGGCTTTCGTAGAAATCCTTTATAATCGTTGCCTCGCTACTAGGCGTAAGGAATAACTTTCTCTTATAGTAGGCGAGGTCGTTTTCCTAGGTTATATACTTCTTAAACCTGCTAAAATCGGTATCCTTATAAGTGCTTTTAAGTAATTCTAAAATAGAATTATCTCCTTCGATCTTAAATACGGCATTAAGTGATTGCTGCTCATAGTTGCCTTCCGTATTAAGATATAAAAGCCGTTCGTAATAAGGTTCGATCTTCGTATTATAGTCGGGACGTCGACTAATAGCGTCGGCACGGGAATTTTCGGTTCCTTTCTTATGCAGAATTTCGTAGTTAAAATCTACTAAGAACTCTGCCTAACGGATTTACCGTACGTTAAGCTGCTGCGTGCTAGTGAAATAGGTGATATTCCTATAGTCTGTATAGACCTTCGTCTTATAGGAATTCCCTAGAATATAATGCCGAAATTCTTTAAAGGCGTTTATAATCGCTAAAAATTCTTTATCGTAGATCGGATAATATATCTCTGCCTTACTTAGCTTTTTAGAGTAAAAAGCTATAGGATGTAATATATTATCGTCGTCCCTTTAGCTTAACTACGCACCTAATGCGAAATTAAAAGCGTCGGTTTCTAATTCGCACGGCTTTTCCGCATCGTAGCTATATAGTACCGGGGCGGAGGTTAATAGGCTTTTAAGCTTAATAAAAGCGTTATTAGCTTCGTCCGTCTAGGTATAGGGTTTCGTCCTAGCTAGCTTTATTATTGCTAGTATAGGGATTAACTCTTTAGAGAAATCTACTATAAAGCGTCGGTAGTAATTAGCGTAGCCTATAAAGCTCTGTATTTCCTTAATCGTAGAAGGAATAGGCTAACCGCTAATTGCCTCTAACTTATACAGGTCTATCCGTATAGTGTTTAGGGTAATTATATGGCCTAAGAATTCGACTTCCTGCGTGTAGAATATGCATTTTTCTAGCTTAATATAAAGGCTGGCTGCTTCGAGAGCCTTAAGCACCTTTATAACGTCGAGTTTATGCGTTTCTAAATCGTCTGAATAGACGATTATATCGTCTAAATAAGCTAAGACGAATGTATCGAGGTGTTTGTGTAGGACGTTATTAATACGCTTCTAAAAAGTCGCTAGGGCATATGTAAGCCCTAGAGGGAGGATTAAAAATTCGTATAAGCCGTATTAAGTTCTAAAAGCGGTCTTATGTTCGTCTCCTTCCCTAATTCGTATCTGGCTATAAGCCACTTTAAGGTCGATTTTCGTATAATATCTTTTCTTAGATAATCGATCTCTTAATTCGACAATAAGGGGTAAAGGGGTCCGGTCTTTAATAGTATCGTTGTTAAGCTAGCGGTAGTCGATGCATAGCCTAGTCTTAACCTTATCTTTGCTGTTTTTCGGAGCAAATAGTACCGGGGCCCGATATTCTGATTTCAACTCCCTTATATAACCTTTTCGAAGGTTTTCGTCGATATAATCCCGAAGCAATTTTAAATGCAATTCATCGAGGTTATATATCTTACGGAAGCGAGGCTTCGCTCCGTCTTTAAGGTTGATTTCGTAATCCCATTTGTGAGAAGACAGACCTAGAGGTACGTTTAGGAAGGTAGGAACGATAGTTAAAAGTACGAATAATCCTTTATTGCAATACGGTTGCCCTCTCGTAGTAAGACTAAAGCTTGCCCTTCTTCTAAGATATGTCGGGGCCTTAGGGATATACCCTTAGGCCTCGAGAGGGGTTATCAGGGACTAGTTAGCGACTAATAGCCGAATAGTCCCCGAGCTAAAATGCATTATCTATCGTATATATATCCCTATCTCCCGGCTCTATAGTTACGCGGGTAGCTGCGTTATAATTATCCCCCCGTTCTAAGGCGGACGCCTTAGACGCTAGGATAGCTTTAGGTACGAATAAAGTCGTAATAGTAAATAAGACTAAAATAGGATTAAACGTAGTATAAAAATCAACAACGATAGTTATTATTATATATATTATAATAATTATCGTATTAGTTACGTATTATAATAGTTGCTATATAATAGGGGGCTAGTCGCCTACGTATAGTTAGCGAACTATAATAGAGTGCTGCTTTTTATATATAAAGATTTTTTTCTTCTCTTCTTTTATTATATAACTATATTAAGATCTTATAGAGAAGTATATTTAGAATTAGACGAGTATATTCTAAATCTAACAAGCATATTCCGAATTAGACGAGTATATTCCGACTTAGTTTCACGCTATAGGTCCTAAGCGAACGACAAGCGTAACGGTATAGACGCCCCGAAAGCGAGGAAAATAGATAGACGATATTTAGCCGATAGGCCCTTTAGTTATTGCTCGAGTCTTAGAGTTATTAGCGAATAAAGTATCGATTAAAGACGCTATAGCGATAGTATAAGAAGAGATAAAGCTAAAGAAGACGCGCGGAGAGAAAATAACCCTATTAGAACGACTCCTTACCGAAAAGAATATACGAGATGCCTTAAAAAAATCGATATCTTTATTAAAGGAAGAAACCGAAGATTAACCCTTTCGTTAATTATTTAAGGGACCTTTTATAAGTATAAAAAACCCTATTATAGTAGAGTCTTAAGAAGATTACGCGAATATAAAGCGTATAACGCTAGCGGTTGTTAAATCCGAAACATTTTCGTCGTCTAGTAAAGACGATAGAGAAGAAGATATAGAGGCGTATACTAAAGGAGACATCGTCGATAAGAGGAATATCTAGAAAGGGATATCGCCTAAGAAAAAGGGTAAGAAAGCCGTATATATAAAAAGTCGCTGGGCGAAAGGGTGCTAAGTTACTAAGCTATGCTATATTAAGTGCCTTAATAGCAGTATATAAGGGTTTAGCGATAACGAGGACGATATTAGAATAGTCGAACTATATTATATATAGGAGGATATATAATTAAGCAGATATATTTAATATAATTCGCGCGGTAACCTTTGCGAATCGGTAAGCTCTTCGTTCCCTATTAAGTCGGGATATAGTTGCTAATAAAAGTATAGGTACCGGCAATAATGTCTAAGGATATAGTAGATCTATACGCTATTTAGACGAAGATAGCTAAGTTATAGACTACTTAGGACGAGACGGAGAAGAAGAAGATAAAGTTAATCTTTTACTAAGTTTATACGTTATTTATAGCCGTAATAACGGCCTACTAAGAGGAATAAGGGGTATTAAGTGCTAAACGTTTATATACGAAACGTCGTCTCGAATACCGGTAAGCATCGATAGAGCGACGAAAAGCTATACGCGAGAATAAAGACTAGAAGCTTTATCTAGTGATTAAGGACGTAGGTTTTACCCTATAGCGGGTAGGACGAGAATATATATACGATGATTTGCACGAAATAATCGAGGAGAGCGGTCGCTAAGGAAAGGGGGAGTAGTTAAAACGTCTCCCTATTATTGCGGAGTTTACTAGCGAAATAGAAGTAGGAGACTTCTGCCGTATAGATATAAAGGAATAACGATAAAGTAGCGGCGGAGTAAGTATAGAAAAGTTAGGGTAAGCTAAAAAGAAGTTATTTCGTAATACGTAATTTCCGCTATTTCTTTAGTCGTGTCTTTATTATATTCGGCTAGCCAACCTTCCTATTTCACTAAGTAGTAGGTAACGCCCTTCTTCTTCTTATAGTCCTTAATTTACTAAACCGACTACTCTCCTTCGGCATCGTTAAGGTTAGGCATCGGCAGTAATTCGCTAGGGTGTTAGTAAGTAGCCCGTTCTACCTACGGCTTAAGAAGACTAATATAAAACATATTATAAAGCCGGTCGTATTTCTCTAGTAGGGCTAGGCGGTACGCCTGCTTGCTAATGGCTTAAAGGACCCTAAAAGGTCTAATGTATTTAGGTAATAGCTTCCTTCTTTAGTCCTTAAGGCGTAAGTTCTTCGTAGAGAGTCCTACTAGGTCCTTAACCTTAAGGGTAAGTAGCTTATAATAAAGGTTATAGAATTTCTTTTGCGACTCGATAGCTTATCGCTAATAAGTCTCTAGCTTTTTCCTTAAGTCTGCTAATTTACTAATGCGAGCTCTCGCTTCGGGCACTCCCTTACTAATAGCATCGTCCGTAAGGTAGATATAGTAGTCTAGTTAGTATCCGAATAATGCCTTATTAAGCGAAAAGCCTATAGTTGCATTCTTCGCATTGTTATAAGCGAACTAAGCCTCTCGTAGTAGTCTAGGCTAGTTGTTCTATTCGGCATTTATATAATACCGAAGGTAGTATTATAGTATGTAATTTACCCGTTTAGTCTAACCGTCGGTTTATAGGTAAAAGGCTATCGATAACCTACGTTTTATCCGTAATATATAATAGAGATCTAACTAAAACTTACTAATAAATAGAGGTCCTCTATCGGAAATAATGCCTTTCGGTACTCTATAGATAAGCTTAATCTTATAATAAAAAGCCTTAGCTAACTTAAGCGCTATTATTGTCTTAAAGACCGCGAGAGATACGCTATACTTAGTGTATTAGTTAACGATTACTAGTATTACGTTAACTTCTCTACTATCGAACTATAACTCCGGAAAACCGGTAGTAAAGTCTATAGAGACTTCTTCCTAAGGTCTTATAGGAATAGGCAGTGACTTAAGGGCGCCGTTTAGGCGATACCGCTTTAGAACGGCGCTTTAATAGATATAATATAAACGCACGTAGCTATTTATATTACGAGCTATTCCTTCCTAGAAGAATTTCCGGGATAGGAGGTCTTTCGTACGGGCTATTCTAAAGTATCCTATAAGAGGATCGTCGTAGTAAAGCTAAATAAGCTCTTGCCTTAAGGCAACCTCTACGGGCACTACGATTTTTCCCGAATATAAAATAAGTCCGTCTAGGCTTAATAACTAAGGACTTACCCCTTCTTCTAAGGTACTTTCGGCCTACACTCGCTATATAGTCTACGGATCTTCCGCTTAAGTCTTCTTAAGGAGCTTAAAAAGGGGCTTAGAGATATTGCTCTTATAGACCCTTTTACAACGAGCTGCTAACCTAGCTAATTATCTTTAACACCGTTGTTTATAACTAACGATATCTTAAACCTAAGTGGCTAACTTAGCGGGACTCGTTCCTAAATGCTAAGCGATTAAATCTTAAAGAGCTCGTGCATTTTCGTTACGTAAAGACATCTCGTTAAGCTTAGAGATAGCAGAGACCTAAGAACTCGTCTCTAGGTCGCTTTATAAAGAATCTATAGCTATATATACCTACCGAATGACTGCTAATTTCTATTATAGTTCCGGGAGTAGCTTTACAAACGGTAGGGCTTCGTCTATAAATTCTAGCTTCCTTAATAAAGCATCGGCAGGATTTAATTTACCGGCTTAGTATTTTATTATTAAATCGAAAAGAGCTAAGTATATATACTAACGTGCTTATCTTTTATTAAGGGATACTTACTTTATAAAGCCTTAAAGGTTTTAGTAATCTAATAAAACTTTAACGGTATTCGCCGCCCCTTCGACGTAGTATCGCTAGTGTTTAAATAACTTAACGATAGCGAATATCTCCTAATTAAGGGTACTATAGTTAAGCTTAAGGCTAGTAAACTTCCGTAACTAAAAAGCAATCGGATAATAGTAGCCTTCGTTATTAGGCTACGAAAGAATACTAGCTATTGCGAAAATTAAGGCATTAGTCTTAATGCGAATCGGTCTTTAAGGGTTGAAGTATTAGAGAAGTAGGGCTATTGTAAAGGCGTTCTTTACGGCGTAAAACGCTATTAATTCGCTAGTGTTTAGCTATACTCGTCCGGGCTTTCTTTTCTTAACGCTCCCCTTTAATAACGCAGTAAGAGGGGCAATAATACTAAAGTATCCTAAAATAAATCGTCGGTAATAATTTATAAAACCGAGAAAAACTTAAATATTATAAAAAGAACGAGGTTCTTCCTAATTTATAATAGCCTTAACGCGGGCTAGGTCTATTCCAACTCCGTCAATAGATAAGATAAATCCTAAAAACTCTAATAATTGCTTATAGAAAGTGCACTTCGATAAATTAGCGAATAGCTTAATATTCCTTAGTCGTTCGAGGACTTATCGTAAGTATTCTATATGCTTTTCGTAGGTCTTAGAAAAGATTAAAATATCATTAAGGTAGATAACGCAAATAGTATCTACGAGACCTTTAAGAGCTTAGTTAATATATAACTAAAATATAGTAAGAGCGTTAGTTAATCTAAACGGCATTACTAAATACTTATAGTAACTATAGCGAGTACGAAAGGCTGTCTTTTATTTATCCCCTCCCTTAATCCGGATGCGTTAGTATACGTTTTTTAAGTTAATCTTCGAAAAGTACTTAGCCTTTTAACAACGGTATATAATCTCCGAAATAAAGGGGAGTAGGTAGCGATTCTTATCGGTAATGCTATTAACCCCCTAGTAGTCTATATAAAGGCGCAAAGTGCTGTCTTTCTTAGGTATAAAAAGGATAGGAGCCCCGGCCGAACTCTTAGATTTCTAAATAATACTACGCTTAAAGGACTAATCTAACTACTCCTTAAGAACCTAAAGTTCGGATTAAGAAAGAGGGTAAATAGGTCTAAAAGGTAGCTTAGAGTTAGGCAATAGGTTAATCGCATAATCGGTGCCTTTCTTCCTTAGCAATAAATCGGCCTCGTACTTAGAAAATACGTCTTTAAAGTCTAAAAGAGTCGCCGGTATTTCCTCCCCCGTTTGCTTAAGGTTCGCTAAGTTATTATCTTTATCGGGAAATAGTATAAAATTTAGGTCCGGTATAAATATATAGACCTATGCCTTATTCCGACACTTATGCAAAAATTTCTACGGATAGCGTAATAACACCTTAGAAAGTTAGTGTTTAAACTACTAAGCGCGCTTAAAAGGAATAAGATAAATATATTCCTAAGAAAGTACGGGTATACTAAGCAAAACTAGTGCGTCGTCGGGTTTTAATCCGTTATTAATGCCGATATAAGGGCGAATAACTATCTTTTCCCTATAGTGATTGTCCTAGAGTTAGATAGAAACTTCCTAGATTCCGTACCGTCTTACTAGCGTATTCCTTACTACCCTTAATCTAAGGGTTAATAAAGGAAGCTATTATAGCCCTTATTTTCGAGTAAAATTTATATCTACTAGGTCTACTTTACTACCGTAATCGAGATTAACGATAATTTTATAAGGTATTCGCCTTAATAGCTTTCTAATAGCACGTAGTCTCTTAACTACCTTTACCTATAGCTTAGTCGAAGGAGAGGCATTTACTTTAACTTTTAGGCGTTTCCCTCCTTCTTCGTCGTCTTTAAATCGGCTATAGGTCGGTTAGCTCTTGCTATCGCTTAGCAATCGGCTTATATATAGCCTAGTTTCTTATAATACTAATAAATAACTATGCCGGATTGGCTTTCGCTATTTCTATACGAATTTCCTCTCCGGTTATTGCTATAGCTATTCCTACTATATTTATTCCTACTGTTGCGACTATTACGACTATTTCCTTAGCCGTTCCTACGGCCGTTGCTATAACTATTTCTACGGCTATTTAAGGTCGATCTAGCGGCGTCGGAATCTTAATAGTTATTAATAGATCTATTTCGGCCTCTACGTCGGCGATAGCCTATCGAACGAGAGCCTTTTACCCCCTAAGTTAAAGTCGACTAATCGTTAGTTAGCTTTATAAGGCGCTTTTTATTTCCTAAAGCATCTTAAAAGCGTTAAGCGAGTTAGACTATCTCCTTACGAGTGTTATCTTAAATAGACGCTAAATAAAAGGAGATTTAGTCCTAAAGATCGGGACGTAACTATAAGGGTCTTTAACCCCTATTATACAATCTAGTGCACGTGACTAAATGACCTATATTTAGGTAGCTCCGTAGCCTTAGAGGCTACGCCCGTACTTCTCTTCCTTTCTCCTCTTATAGTATTATTCTACCTCTTTTAGGGACCTCCTCTATGCCTACTCGGAATAACCCCGTTATATAATAATACTACCCTTCTAACTTACCTCTAGCCTCTTCCGCTTCTAGAAGTGCTATAACGAAGTTTCTCCGACGTTTAATTTAAGGATAATTAAACCGCCCGCGCCTATAAGCCGATATATCTACTTAATCCTAAAATCTCCCTTAGTCGTAGAACTAAGAAGAACGCGACCGTTAATTCGTATAGGCAATTAAGGGATTGCTTTAATAGCAGTACGAACCCGCGCGAAAAGCTATTCTTCCGTACCTTACGAAATTTAACGGTTCTACTAACGACCTTAAACTATAGATTCTTTACGTAGAAGCGAAGCTCCGCACCGACGGCGCTGCTATTAGTAACCTCCGCGCTTAATTTAACTATCTCTACGCGAGCTTATTACTGAAAATTCAACGGCAGCTGCTGCCCTTTGCCCGCGTTGCTATAAATGCCCCCGCCGATATAATCGCGAAGCTTTAACTCTCCTACGGCGAACCTAATATAGCTAAAACTATAGCTCTCGAGCTTAGTTCGCTCCGTTAAAAGCGGACTAAATCTATGCCGGCCTACCTTATGCAGTTTAAAGAAGTGCTATTCCGAGCTAACGCGAATACTTAGCCTAACGCGGTAAAGACTAACTATCTTATAGCTAGCTTAAACATAGACTAACGCGCACGCTTAAGCGAGAAGACCGGTCTCTTAGACGCGTATAACGCCTTTATATAGTACCTTCGCGAGCTAAGCGGCAATAAATTTCTTTTATTAGTTCTTATTTCCGCCCTTATAAGTAAAGGCGGCCCTTTAAGCGATACGATAGATATCTACGTCTTAACTACGAGTGCGATTAAAAGAAGGAAGTAGCGAAAAGAGGGCCGCTATATAGGATATAGTAGTAAGACTTACTAGTCTAAGGCATGCCTAAAGCGGGTAAACATCCGGCGCATAGCGGTAAGGCGTACGTAGGAGAGCGAAAGCGACGATAACTCCGGCTCGAGCGATAAATAGTTAGGAATGCTTCCGCCGGCAGCCGGCGGCGATATTAGGAGGCTATATAAGGGAAGCTATGCCCGTGCCTTAGGGGCCGTAGAGAACAGACGGAGCGTATATAGCCTCGTGCGGGAAAAACAACGGGTAATAGCGGCTATAGTAGCGCTTAGAGACGAAGTCGTCGCTATAGGCGAGTCCCTAAGAGCACTTAAGCGTGCGAAGCATACGAGCCGGAAAGGGAAAACCGGCCCTACTTAAAGTAGTCCTTTAGTTATTCTTAGCAAGCAGCTTGCCCTCGTTCTTATAAGCTAATAACGGCCTAGCTAACATTCGTTGCGTTAAGGGAGCTGCGAGGAGCGTTGTTTTCCGCACTTTCTAATGCGTAGGCCGTACGCGACGTTTGCTCTCTACGTTAAGGTACGGCATCGGGTATTATACATTAGGGGCCTTAGCGGGGTAGGGTCTAATATAAGGGTCTTTAACCCCTATTATACAATCTAGTGTACGTGACTAGATAACCTGTATTTAGGTAGCTCCGTAGCCTTAAAGGCTGCGCCCGTACTTCTCTTCCTTTCTCCTCTCGTAGTATTATTCTACCTCTTTTAAGGACCTCCTCTATGCCTACTCGGAATAACCCCGTTATAGTAACTTCGTTAAAAAGGAAAATATACGAGTTTTTTCTAGCGGACGTTCTAGGTATTGCTTAAGGGAATCTAAGTAAAGACTAAAATCGAGGGGGGATTAACCCTCTCGTTAGCGTGCTTCCTATAGTTATATAGCTAAGAGAGTCTCGCGATTAGTAGTATCTTTAATTAAAATTAAGGTCTAGTTACGAAAATTATCTTAATTAGTGCGAAGCAATTCCTTCTCTATAAGAAGCTTTTCGTCGAGGTATCGCCTCTATCTCGCCTTATAGTCTACGTATATATAGTTAAAGGTATATAAGATTTTATTCTTATTGCGCTTAAAACGATATAAAGCAGCGATAAAGGCATCCTCGAGATCGCTAATCTAATCGAGACGTTTTTAAGGGTTAGTCGGTTGTAATAACTAAGGAATGTTTTTTATTTTAATTTCCCTACTACGACTCTCCCTCGATTTAGTTAACTATCGGCGACGTTTATATAAGTCCTTGCTAAATAAGTCACCCTATTGCGAAAATTCCTCTTAAAGTTCCGCAATCCTATCTCTTAATCTTTTCTCCTCCTTAAGCTCTACGGCTCTTGCTTAAAGAGCTGCGAGGATATCTATACGCGGAGGGGTAGGTCGTAAAGGGCCGGCTTACGTTTAACTTCGCGAGGGGATAGATCGGGCCCCCTTAAGCAGCGAAAAATTTAGTGATAGCGTCTTAAAACGCTCGTTATAGCCTTTATATAAGTTAGTATATTTATCTTCTAATATTAGTTCCGTTACGCGAGGTAATAGCGATAGGCTAGCGATTCGATAGCTACTACGACTTATTCGGCCTATACGGCCTATACGTCTGGAAACGCGCCTACCGCGCGGCGCTATCGCTCTTAAGTAACTAAAAAAGAGAACCTTCAGAAATTATAAGAAGATAGACCTAGAGGTACGTTTAGGGAGGTAGGAACGATAGTTAAAAGTACGAATAATCCTTTATTATAATACGGTTGCCCTCTCGTAGTAAGCCTAAAGCTTGCCCTTCTTCTAAGATGTATTAGGGCCTTAGGGATATACCCTTAGGCCTTGAGAGGGGTTATCGGGGACTAGTTAGCGACTAATAGCCGAATAGTCCCTAAGCTAAAATGCATTATCTATCGTGCATATATCCCTATCTCCCGGCTCTATAGTTGCGCGGGTAGCTGCGTTATACTATTGCGTTTAAGGCGGTAGTTTATCCTCTAGTAGGTCGTTAAATATCACACCGAATTTAACGAGGATATCGTGCGGTATAGTCTTAAATCTATCCGCTTTATAGTCCGTCTCTGTTTCTTTAATAGAGGCGCTATTCGAAGCGTCTTCTAATAATAGGTTTAGCGGTTCCGGGACCGTATTAAATCGGTCCGGAAGTTCCTCTTCGAATAAGGTAGCAACTTCCTTAATTCCTAGGCTTCGCCTTTCTAGGCTAGTATTAAGTTCCGAGGTTTTTAGTCCGGTTAAGTCCTTTAATTCGTTATAGAGTGGAATATCTAAGGTATCGTCTTTAAACCTTAGAAGGCCTTTATTCCAGTCGATAGAAGGGTTATATTATTGCAAGAAGGGTAGTCCTAGTATAATATCGTATCGTATAGATAGGATATCGAAAGGGTCTTTAAACGATAAGTTTCTAATAGAATATTTAAAAGGATTAGTTTCGTAGATAATATTCCCGTTGTTATACGTAAAGGGTTTCCCTTCGGCTATAAATAGCGTATAAGGCGTGGTTTTCTGCCGGTAACGAAGGCGTAGACGATTTATCGTTTCCGGGGCAATATAATTGCTTATAGATCCGCTATCTACTAAAGCGGAAAGTCTATGCCCTTAGTAGTTAATTGTAAGGGTTATATTCTTACTAATAGTTTTATTAGTAATAAGAAGATCTTAATTACTAGTAAGTAGCCCTTTTACTTTTAGTAATAGAGGTTTTTTAAATCCTCGGTAGTAAGGGTGCTATTACCCTATATCCCCTCCCCTAAAACAGTCTTAAGGGGATTAGGTTCTCTCTTAAACCTAGTAGACTCTCTTTTAAGCCTACTAGACTGTCTTTTAAGTCTATGTAGATCAAGCTCTATTTTAAGCTCCGGGGGTTGTCTTTTAAACCTAAGGGGTTCTCTTTTAAACCTAGTAGAACCCGGCTCTTCTCTAATAGACTTACTGCTAGGTCTATTAGTAGTTCCCCGGGGTATAGGTTATATTATAACCCTATAATTCGTAGTCTCGAAAGGGAGACCTTATAGTTGCCGGACCCGTTCGAGTAGGTCTCGGTTAACTTAAGAAGCGAGTTCGAAGGTCCGGGAGGCGAGGCAGTAGACGCCTTCTAGCCTCCGGAGGGCCTCCTAGAGAGTCCCCTAGAGAGTCCGGACCTCGAAAGAGGGTTCCGGGTGTAGCTCCGGCATATAACCTCCTAGACGGTCTAGTCTAGTAAGGAGGTTAAGTTTCTCGCGTTCTTTCTCTTCCACGAGGTCTGCTAGGGATGCAATTTCCCTACCGAATTCCTTATAGGTTTCGTGCTCGTTATCTAAAAGCATTGCCTCTAGCCGATTTGCTTTACGCTTATAGCTTCGAAGTAAAGCTAAAGTCTCTTCGGCTATATCGGTAAGGCACTCCGGGGGCCTATCTTCGGCGCTAGGGTATCCCTAGGCTTCTCGTTCGATAACTCCTTCTAAATAGTTTGTAATAGCTAGGTATTCCCTACAGCTGCTATATTCCGGGTTAAGGCTGCCGAGAAGGTCCTTAACGTCTTTAAGTTCGCGGTAGGCCGGAGGGGACTCCGAGCCGTTATATAGGGCAGCCGTAGCTACGCTGCCCTCCGAGAATTCTTCGATATTAGCGGGGCTATAAGCATCGGGTATATAGCCTCCGGTAAGATCTTCTAACTCCGGGGCCTAGCTATAGTTGTACTAGTACTAGGTTTCTCGAGGGAATTCCTCGGAGTCGTATTGCGTTGTTAGGGGTATGTCGTCGTCGTCCGGCTCCGGCCCGGGCTCCGGCCCGGGCTCCGGACCCTCTAAGTCCGGAGCGGACTCTATAGAGGAATCCGGGGAGTCCGGGGAGTCCGGGGAGTCCGGGGAGTCCGGGGAGTCCGGGGAGTCCGGGGAGTCCGGGGAGTCCGGGGAGTCCGGGGAGTCCGGGGGTGCTAGTCCGCCCCCCGCGTTATCCATAGAGTTATCTATAATCTCTCCGTCCTCTAAGTCGATCACTAGATCCTCTATCACGCTATCCGGAGCGTCCGGACTGTCCGGGCCGGCCGGGTCCTCCGGTCCGGCCGGATCCTCGTCCGGGTCCGACTATCTAAATAGGTCCTCCTCTTCTTCGATAGAGGGCCTAACTAGGCTATCTAGAATAAGTGCCATTTTGTCCTTAGAATCCCTAATAGTCGTAAAACGTTTTTCGTAGTAGGGATATACAGAAAGGCCTATAGGATCGTTATTAAAAAGCGTAGGATCGAGAGCTTCTCTTAAAGGCGGTAGAGAGAGCCTAAGAGGTCCTTGCTCTAAGGTATTAAGGCTTCTAGAAGCCGCCGGCTTTCCTTTAGCTAGATTTTTCTTCCGGTAGCAATCTTTAGCAATATGCCTTGCCTTCTTATAAAAGAAGTAGGTAAGGCTCTTATAAATGCTATTGTTTTTCGAGCTTCCGGCCGATGCCGAATAGCTAGTTATTCCCGGGTTTAAAATAGCATCTAGGTCTATAGGATCGCCGTAATTCGTCTGTTTCCCCTTTTTCTTCGAAAAAACCTTATACCCCTCTCGGGGTTCCTTCTTCTATTGCCGGCGTTCGAAAAGCCGGTCGTCGATTCTAACTGCTTAGGCTATAAACTCGACGAGGGTGTCGGGACGGTCTTATTTAGAGATCTCGTCCTTTATATCGTCCTTTAGCCCCTTATAGAAAACCGCTATTATAGCGTCGTCGTCTTATTCTAATTTCGATATTATCTGCTTAAATAAGGCAGTATAATTAGAAATAGAGGGTTTTTATCGTAAATACCGCAGCTTGTGCTCTACGGCTCTCTTCTCGTCACCTACGCCGAAGGTCTGCTAGAGGTTGGTTTTAAAAGCTTGATAACTATTGAAGATATCGTCCGTATGTTTATCCCGGTCCCCCTCTGCCTCGGTTACCCTATCCCTAAGAATAGGTTTAAACTAGGTTAAAGCTAATCCCCTTAAGCAGCTAGCTGTAAAGAAGACCTTCGCTTTATCAATAGAGAAGGAATCCGGAAAGGAAAGAAAGAAGGCCTTTAGCTAGGTAAGAAATTCCTATAGCTTGCCGGCTTCTCCGGTGTAAACAGCCGGCTTCGGGGTTTTAATAATTTCCCCGAACTGCCGGGGGTAGCGGAAGTCCGGAACCGGGGCCGGGACCGGGGCGTACCCGGCCGGGCCCGGAGGCGGCGGCGGTCCCGGGGCGGCGGCGGTATAAGCTAGAGCCGGGCCCGCAGGCGTAGTAGAAGCAGCAGCCGTAGCTACAGCCGGACGAGCTGCCGGGCGAGCTGCCGGGCGAGAGGTTAAAGAAGTAGAAGAAGATATTCTTAAAGAAGTAGTTGTTTTTAGTGTTTTTTCTAAAAAGGGTTCTTCGAATCCATAAAGATTAAAATAAGATCTAAGATCTAATAGATCGGAAAGATTAGAAAAAAGATCAAGGGGTAAAATAAAGACTAAGCAAAGATTAAACAAAGATTAAGCAACGGTCTTAAAAACACACTCCGCGGCTAAGCAAAAGGTAAGAGCTTTTATCGTGTGATAGAACGGTTAGAAGACAGAAGATAGTCTAACCGGACTAAGTCTCTAATAGTTAAAGACTAATAGAGGGCGTTATTTATCCTTAAAAGCTATAGGGGCGGAATAGTAAGCAGAGGAGCACTTAGGGTCACTTATACTAGACCGGCTGGCTAAGTCTAAGCAAGCAGGGGTAGTCGAGGCTAGAGCACTAAGGGCACTACTAGAAGAGGTGTGGGTTACTTAGTAGGCAGTTAAACTAAAACTATGATAAAAGCTAAAGAAGAAAGGAAGGAAGGGGAGCCTAAGGAAGGGCGGACTAAAGTTCCTTTATATAGCTCTTCCCGTCCGTCTAGACGGTCCCGGTACGTCCCTTTCCTTCTAGCACCTTCTGCCACGTATCCCTTGCACTGCCCCGAGCTAATGCGGGTCCCCGGGGCTACGTAGGGGCTAAATAAGTCGGCTGACCTCGAAAAGGCTGCCTCCCGCGTCGTTCTAAAGTCCTTATAGACTAATCTAGGTTATGTAGGTCTATTTATGCACTACGTGCATAATGTTATATAGGTAGGTTATACGATATAAGACGTATGACCTTCTTATATAGAGGATCGGACGAATAATCGGTCCCGAAAGCCGGGAGGGCTATATTAGGCCTATAGCTCCCGGTGGTCTAGGTGTCGGTCTATTATGCGGGGCATCGAGCCAATCATCGGGTCTTATTAGGCAGGGGTGCCTAATAAGATCGTCGGCGTGACCGTAGCTAAGTGGTACGTCCCGTACCTAAGGAAGCTAAGTCCCGAGGGACTTAGGTTCGAAAAAGGGGTGTGTCCTAGGCCGAAAAGGGGTATGACCGGATAATAGGTAAGTCCGGGGCGAACATCTTTATGCTAAGTCATAAAGTACCAAGTACTAAAGTACCAGGTACCCCGGTACCCTCGTACCAAGTATTTCCGTACTTAAGTCCCTTAGTACTTAAGTCGTCCCGTACTTTAGAAAAAAAGAAAGTAAACTAGGAACCTAGATTAGTAGTTCTATAATAGCGAACTTAAAGAGCCCGAAGGATATCTTCCTTCTTGCCCTTTGCCTACTTCTTAAGCGTAGTGTATTAGTCCTTAAGGTCTTTATTAGGCTTATAATAAGTCTAAAAAAGGTAGTCGGAGATTATCGAGGCAATCTAAGTGCGGAGCTCTTTAATATCCTTCTTTTAGCGCTCTTATTTCTTCTCTTTTTATAGAAATATCTATAGTAGGGTAACAAAAGTTACGATTAGCCCGATGTTTGTATACCTACCCTATACTTCTACGGGAATAATAAAAACTCTACTAAAACTTAGCGCGTTACTTAAAACCTCTATAAATTTTACTAAACCTATATAACATACTAAAGTCAATACAGACATTTTACGTATAATTTATAACGCTATAGGTACTTTTATTGTTTTAAACACAGAATATTTAAAAACATTTAGTACTTACTTTCTTATTTTCACTTCTTCTATTAAAATAGAGCTTATTATAACTAAAATATTTACGAATACTTTATTTTAAGGGTCTTAAATATAGAATATAGATATAGAAAAGTTTTCTCCTATTAGATATTTATATAGAATTATAAATCGATTTAAATATAAAGGGTATTACTTTTAGTACTTATTACTAAGTAAAAGCGAGTTTAAAAGCTTTTCTAAGTAAAGGAGAGAATTCGTTATTATATATATAATAGTCGTATAAATACTATACGTAAATGCTCCTATTATAACGATAATGAAATATATATATTAAGCTAGTTAGGATTAATACATAATTAATATAGAAATAATTTAAGTATATATCTTTCCTAGAGGGAAGGTACTCTTTATAATAATGTTTAGTGACATATACGGAATCCCTACTACTAAAAGCTCTATACTATAAATAGAAACAATAGTGTCGGTGTATAGGAAACTCTTTTTTAAATATAAAAGCTTTTTCTTTAGATATAAAAGAAAGGTTTTAAAAAACTCTAAAAAACACTTAAATAGTAAAAGTAATTAACTATCGTATTAAATATAAAACGTAAAACTAAATATAGAGAAAACAAACGATCGTATACCTATTAAATATAATATAAGGTATAATATAGTGTTTTTAGTTCGCTAAAAACTAATTACTTTAAGTGAATATAAATAAATTAAGTTAAGAGGGAAGTACCTTTCTATTACTCTTACTTATGTCTAATCGTAACTTTTAGAGAGCCACTGTACTATTGTTAGGAACCTTAAGGGGGTTAGCGGCCCTATTAGATTATTTCTTCGTCTGCTATACGAGCGTAAGATCTCCTTAGAGAGTCGCTTTCGGTAAGAATAGCTGGAGCGGGAAGGAGCTTCCCGGTGCTAAAGACCTAGTCCTATAGGTTGCTATAGAGGACCTACGCCTTAAACCTATTGTCTTAAATAGACTAATTAGCATTATCGATAAGCATAACTTCGTTATTCTTTTAGGTAGATATAGTAATTGTCTGTCTAAAGGAAGCCTATTTTTAGTATTTTTATATCGTATTTCCAATAGATTAAAGGCTAAGACTCTTAATTATTAGATCGTAGATCTACGGCTCGGACTAAATAAGCGTTATAATAGTTTTAGATAGTTAATATGAAAAAGATGTTTTTATTAATATAATATATAAAAATATATTGTGCGTGCTTCCCCTCTTTTTATAAGGGGGCCTCTTTTAAGGGATATTTCCCTTACACCACGTGACGGTTATACGGACCTAATCTTTATAACCTCTATTATATAATCTAATAGCAGTAGGCCACGCAGTAGGCCACGCAGTAGAGGGCACGCAGTAGAGGGCACGTAGTAGAGCACGCGGTAGAGCACGTCGTAGGGCACGTAGTAGGGCACGTAGCAAATTGACTAAATTAAGGCTATTTACGATTTACGCGGCCCTCTTAATTGCTATATGCCTATACCGAAAATTTAGTGGCGGGATATAGGCGCGCGGGGTACTTATAGAAAGAGTAGGGATTTAGGTATCTTACTATGCAAATAGAGATTTCGTGCTATGCAAATAGCAATACTTATCTTAAATCCGTTAGGGAAAGACTTCTCTTAGCCTAGCTTATTTAGTCTAGCATTGTCTTCTATCTTATTTATCTAGTATTCTATAAAGGGATTAGAGAGTGGCTAAATAGCCTTAAGAAAAAGCTATATAGCCCGGAGACCTTCCGACTCCGGCAGCTTAATTCGCTAGGCGTCGGTAAGGACCTTCTGCTAGTTAGAAACCTATATCGTAATATCCGTACGGTCTAGTGCCTTTAAAATAGTATAGAACTACGTAAGAATAGTCTTCTATTGCGTTTACGAAGTCGGCTTTATACGCCGCTATAGTAAAGCTAATTCCTTAAAAACCTCGTATTCGTTAGTAATTATTAAATAGTAGTTCCCGATATTTTAAATAATAAACTGCTAGATTAATAAAAAAGATTTCTATTAGTCCTTATAGGCTTAAAGTAATATACGATACTAAGAAAAGAGAAACTTAAACCTCTTAAGTTCTTTTATAGATACACGAGCAATATTAATAACGGCTACGTTAACTATTCTAAGTATTAGTTTAATAGGAAGAGGCAATAAATGCTTTTAGAGTTTAGGCGTAATAGAAGGATCGATTTTCTCTTAAATTCCTTAGGCGAAGGCGTATTTCTAGATCGTAAAGATCTATCGGTCTTAGTCCGCTAGTCTGTTTAAGACGGTCTTTAAAGCAAGATCGGCTATAATAGATACGATAACGTAGGTAAAAACGTAATAAAATCTATAGAAAGGAGTAATTAAATATAGAAATATATATATATAAGCCGTAAGAATTAAACTAAGTATAAGCGAGGACTAAAAGAATAGGGTAAATATACTAATTAATCTTCTATAAGTCGATTCGCTAGATTAAAGCATTATTCTTAATAAAATATATTAGTCCTCCGTAAGTTAATTCGCTAGATATCGAAAGGCTTTACTATAGTAAGTCGTAGTATAATAGGCTATAAATATAAGCCGTTAGAACTCTCTATACGTAGAGAAGTTCGGCCGGGCTTATAACTATCGAACGCTAGGCAGTCGGGTCCTTAATATTAGTATAATAGTATAAGGTGCGATACGGGTGGTACGGCCCGGGGTCGGCTTTATAAGGTGTACGTAAGGGCAGTAACACAATTAATGTTATTAGTGGCTTTTGCTATTAGCGTGATAGCACCCCTCGTCGTCGTTACAATTATGACATTAATTAACAGCCTCCCTATTCGAGACCCCTTAAAGAAAGGGGCTCGGGGCAGCTAGCTATAAGGCAGGTGCATCGGCGTAGGCGTAGCTCACATACCGCCTATAGAGGCGGCGCATTAGGGCAATGCGACGATAGCATCTACGTCTTAGGTTAACGTCTACTAGGTTATTCCTGCCTGCGGTTGCCGAGGCCTATAGCGCGCCGGGTTACGTAATTGAGGGAGACACGTGCAGCCTAGGACATACTGCCATTAAAGAGGGGATAAGTATAAGGTGCGACACGGGTAGTACGGCCCGGGGTCGGCTTTATAAGGTGTACGTAAGGGGTAGTGACATAATTGATATTACTAGTGGCTTTTGCTATTAGCGCGATAGCACCCCTCGTTGTCGTTACAAATAGCAATTAAAAAGAAGAGAGGCTCTAAGGCTAAAACAGCCTGCTTAAAAGGATGAAAAGCGATAAGGTATAAATCACTAAGAATAATAGCTCTTATCTTTTCCTAATAAGGGGGGCTAACTAGTCTTTATATATAGGGAAATCACTCGGACAAAATCAGCCGTATAGACGTAAGAAAAAAGGAGTAACGGAAAGAGTCGGACGGAAAGATCGGTGGGAATTAATAGATCGTATCCGTATAATAAATAGTTATACAGTTAGCAATATAAGAATTAATAACGTAATAGTCTATTAGAAGGACTAGTAAATTCGACGGTTAAAACTATAGAAGGAAGGTGGAATTCTACGGTAGAAGACTACGGTAGAAGACCGTAGAAGGGAAGAGATTTTACGGGTAAAAACCGTATAAATAACCGTAAAATCAATATAAAATCACGGTAAAATACGACCGTAGAAACAGCGGAGTAAATACCTATGGAAAAGGGGGGTAGATGCCTATAGAAGCCCGTAGAACTCTAGAGTAGAAACACGTATGTGAATTCTATAGTATAAGACCCGGGAATTTTCCGGTGGAAAGCAAAAGGGAAAACAGTGATGTTAATAGCAGGGATAGAAAAGCTGCCGGATATTCTACGGTTATTTTTTCCCCTACCCCCTTAGAGTTAAGACTAGAAGGTGCATTAGAAAGGCTTCCTTTAAGTCTGGGAGAGTAGGCTTCCTTAAGCTCGATCGCCTTCTTTAGGTCTTTATCGTCTGTTTAGGCTTCCTCTAGGTCTTCTTCCGGGTCTTCTGCCTATATCTCGTCCTCGTTGCCCTTAACTTCTTCGATATCGGTTTCTTCGTCTATTTCTTTATTAAGGACCTCCTCTTTAGCTCGACATTCTAAGGGTATATCAATTCTTTAAATAAGCTAACGAGTGCTCCCTAAGAGGGGGACTTATTCTCTTTTCCTATCGAAGTAGCTATATTCGTCGAACACTACGTCACAGGTCGAAATAACCTTCTTTAGGCCTAGTACTTAGATCCGGAAGATATTAGTAGACCTATAACCGACTAGAAACC
The DNA here is from genome assembly GCA_012934285.1 of Ophiocordyceps sinensis. Classification (NCBI taxonomy): domain Eukaryota; kingdom Fungi; phylum Ascomycota; class Sordariomycetes; order Hypocreales; family Ophiocordycipitaceae; genus Ophiocordyceps; species Ophiocordyceps sinensis. The sequence continues at coordinate 12,075,150 of JAAVMX010000004.1, forward strand.
CTATAAACGCTCGAGGGTCTAGTTTCTTCTTCTTCTTTCTTTTTAACTAGGCGTTAGGCGTTATAGCTATAAGCTCGAAAGTAGGCTAGAGAGGCTTTCCCCTAGTAAACTTTTCTAGGGGGGATTCCTAGTCTTTTAAGCCGTCCTTAGGGTCCCTTAAGGTCCGGTTCTAAAGGTAGTAAGCTAACTCGACTATTTCTCTCTAAAGATCGTAGGGTAGCCTTACTGCTAGTCTTATAGGTTAAGCCTTTTTTATTATAATACTCTTTAATCTCTTAGCTCCTCCGTTCTAGACCTAGGTATTTAATACTAATAGAAGGGGTAAAATACCTCTTTTTTAAAGCTCGGCTAAGATATTCTTTATAAATAACTCTCTATTCGACTTAATCTTCTTAACTTCGAGGCCGTAATAAGTCTTTATCTAGTTTATAAAGTCCCTTAAAGCGGACTAGTTATGCTTACTATAATAGGTCCGTTAAAAGTAGGGAAAACCTATTGCTAAGAAAGCGTTAGTAATAAATATAACTCTTATAAAGTTTTCTAAATCCCGGGCTATATCTATCCAATCTATCTAGATCTCTATATATAGCTTCGACGGTCGAGAAGGGGTTATTTTAGAGACTTATCTTCTAGCTTTGCCTTAACCGTAAAATCCACACTTAACTATTTTCGGCCCTTAGATTCGGAGTCTCTATTAGATTCCGAGCTTATAAAGGGCGAAAGGTCCTAGGTAGCCGAGTCTTATATTGTTAATATTACTGTCTTCCCTACTTGCTTTCCACTAGGAAATCCCCGGTTTCTCCTTATCTACTATAGAATTCTACGGGCTTCTACAGTCATTTACCCCGCACTTCTACAGGCGCATTTACCTACTTTTCTTTAGTCATATTTCACCGTGATTTTACGGTGATTTTACGGTTATTTATACGGTCTTTACCCGTGAAATCTCTTCCCTTCTACAGTCTTCTACCGTGGATTTCTAATTCCCTTCTACGGCTTCTACCGTAGAATTCACTAGTCTTCTACTAGACTGCCTTTTATTTACTAACTGTATAACTTATTTATCGTACGGCACGATCTATTGCTTTTCCTACCGATCCTTCCGTCCGATCATTTACGTCACATATTTTTCATTAGGTCTACGCGGCTGATTTCGTCCGAGGACTTTCCGTATATATAGAGACTAGTTAGCCTCCCTACTAGAAAAGACAAGAGCTATTATTCTTAGTGATTTGCATTATTTTGCAGCTTCTAATCCCTCTAAGCAGGCTGTTTTAGCCTTAGAGCCTCTCTTCCCTTTTTGATTGCTATCACCTAAATGTCGAGGACCCGACTAATCAGCGTTCGATATATATACTAGAGTCTTCCGTCTCCCTTAGCAGCCGGTAGAAGGTCTTTAGAACTAGCCCTATTTACTATTAGAAAAGCATCCTAGCCTAAAGTTAACGCCGGGCTATTAGGTCGATATTCTAAAATAAACTAGCCGTATTTCTATTCGATTAGTCCGATAACCTTATTATTCTTAATTAGCTTTATAGGGTCTCGGACTATATCCTAGTATATCCCTTCTTCCTAAATTAGCTAGAAGAAGTCTTAAATACAGGAAATCAGCTGCATAAATATTATAGCAAAAGAGTAAAGAAAGGGGTCTAGACTCGTAAATACAAAGATGCCTATAGCTATCTAACTATAGGACTAACGGAGGTATATATAAGTACTAGAGCCTCTTAAACAAGGCCCTTAGCCCGCACTAACCGCAGTTATAATACAACGGAATACCTACCTACCGTCTTTAGCTAAGGGGGTTATATAACAGGCTCGTTAGGGACGTAATAGCCTATCGCATACCTATAGTCTATGCTCGGGTTAATGCCCTATATAGTCCCTAACGTCGTATAACGTTAATACACCCCCTTACTATAGTCTTTATAAAGACTATAGCAACGCAAAGAAAATATAATAATTGAATAAAATAGCTTATTCGAATTAGTCGGAGCGGCCTATAACTGTTATACTACCCCTAATGTTAGATAGGGGGCTGATTTCGCATAAACTATAAAAAGACACTCTAGAGGTTCCTATTTATACTATTCTAGTCCTTCTCATCCGGATCCTTAGTGCGGTCCCTTATGCCGAGCTGCCTTACGAAGTCTTTGTGCTTCTATAAAGAGAGGGCCTTAGTTATACCGTCTGCTAAGTTCTTAGTGGATTTAATCTACTTAACCTAGAGCCGGTCCTCTTACACCTCCTAACGAAGCTAATATCGATAGATATCGATATACTTTAAATTCGTCTTAAGCCGAGCACTTAGCTCGGTTAATAGCCTAATCGTCTAGAGGTTATTATACTATAGCTTCGCGGTGCCTTTAACCTAGATCCTAAGCTCTTTAATAAGTCGAGCAAATTATATCTGCTCTTTCGCGGTTCTTAATAAAGCTAGGAGCTCCGCTTCGGTAGACGAGGTTATAATAGTAGCCTATTTAGTGGCTTTCTAATCTACGGGCCCGCCGAGAAATAAGAATATATACCCCTATAATAACTTCCTTAACGCTAGGTCGTCCGCGAACGAGGAATCTAACGCATAGAGAAACCTCCTTATCTCGTTAGTTGCTTTAAAATAGATATAACGGTCCCGCGTAGTATATAAGTACGCTAAGCACCTCTTTGCCTCTCAAAGATATCGTAGATCCGGGTTATAGCTAAACTAGGCTAGCCTCGCCGCCGGGAACGCTGCGTCCGCTCTAGTATAGATTGCCGGATAAAGGATCGGGCCTACTAAAGATAGAAAGTAATAGACCTCCTCGTTGCTCGCCGTCCCTTCGTAGAGAATACGCTTATTAATTATTAGAGGGATCTTAAGCGCTCTAAAGCCCGAATCTTCGTCTATATGAAATTTCTTCGCTATCTTAGAGACATAAGATGCCTAAGACAGCTATAGCTTCCTATTAGGCCTATCCCGGATTATCTTAATTCCTAAGAACTAACGCAGTTCCCCTATATAGTTAATAGTATATTTCGCTATTAGGGCCTTATAGAGTTTTAGCTAATTAGCTTTCCGCTCCTTCGTATATATTATCGCGATATCGTCTATAACGAAGAAGATAATAACTCACTTATAGACTATTATATAGGCGTCTTTAATTAGGGTTTCCGTACCTAAGGACTTAAAGGAGCCGGTAAGGTCCTTATACTAGAGTTTTAAGGCAATCCTTATGCCGTATAGCCCTTATAGAAGCCTTATGCATAGGCCTAGTTCCGCGTAACCGGGTAGAAGCTAATAATAGACTGTATATCGCAGTATCGTATTTAGAAAAGCCGTCTTAACGTTATACTACGCGGACTCTATATCCTTAAGATATAGTAGGGCTATTAGCAGCCTAAAGGTCCTCGCTCGAAGGGTCGCTATATATATATCCTCGTTATCTTCCGGTTAGCGATCTCCTTAAACAATTAAGCGGGCCTTAAACCGAACTATATATCCCTATAGATCGCACTTATAGGCGTAGACCTATCTTATTAGAATTAGGGATTCTCCCTTCTTCTTAGCCTTAGACTTTAATGTCTTAGCCTAGGTTAGAAGTTTCTCTTAGTCCTTAATTTCGTAGGCTATTCCCCTAAGCCATTAGGTCTTATAGGCCGAGGCTATCGCTATTGTATAAGATATAGGCATAGGAGGCATATCCTCGATATATAGTCTATAGGTCGAAGCCTTCGCAATAACATTATTGATAAATAGGGTTATTTAAGTCCTCTTTCTCTTCCTTTTAATGATATTGCTAGGGTTTATACCCTAAGACGTATCCCGTTCCTTACGTAACGGCTTCGTCGAAGCCGGTACGTCCTCCTCCGTATCTAAAAGTTCCTCTATACGAGGTCGGCCTTCGAGGTCCGGTCTAGCCGCTTCGGCTATCGATTCTAGTATTCTACCCCCTAGAGGAAGAGGCAGTTCCGAGACCTCTAATAAAGGGGTTCTAAGGCTAACTAGTTCTCCCGTAGGTTTAAGGGTTAACGTTGTAAGGGTCTAGACCCTAGTTTTATTATCTAGTGCACGTGACTAGATTGCGTGTATTTAGGTAGTCCGCGCCGGCGAGAGCTACGCCCGTACTCTCTTCCCTTTCCCCTTCTATAGTGTTATTCTACCTCTTTCTAAGACCTCCTCTATGCTTACTCGGAATAACCCCGTTATATAATAACACTATTACTTTATGAATCCGCAGCTACGCCTACTACACGCCGCCTCCGTACCGTCGGAACGCGCCGCCTAAAGTCTTTCTCTACGATGCTTAATACGAGGATAAATTAAGCTGCCCTTCGTGGCCTTAATCGCTAGTGCGACTTTTCGACCCCGCACTAATAAGAACACGCTAACGCGCTTATGTTAGCTTATGCGAATTTTTCGACCCTATACCTACGAATGCGCCTTTAATCGGCTTTTCCTGCCCTACTTATAGCCGTTAATTACCTGCCTATAGCGAGACCTTTCTGCCTTTCTTTTCCTTTATTAACTTCCCCCTCGGGAGGGAGGACTTTACCGTCTCCGCTTTAAGGGCTACGGGAAGAGCCTATGTATAGGAGCCTCGGGTGCGTTTAGCCAATAATATACATTATTAACGCTAATAGCTCCCGCTTCTTTAGCTTTAGTATAAGTAATGCCTGCGAAATTAAGCACGACCTTTAAGACGGTGGTAGAGCGTAGTTATAACTGCGGAACATATAGATCACGCACGAAGAAGTACGTATACGAACGAGCTCCGGATTAACCGAAGGAACGGCGGCACGACTACGACTAAGATACGACCGGACGATTTATGTAATAAACATTAGGAATGCTACCGCGCTCGGCGCGGCGATAGCGGGCGATACGAGGGGATATTGCCTATACCCGAGAGACCGCAGCAAAAAGAACGGCGCCCGTATAGCCCTATGCGGGGAGAGCAGATAGTAATAGCAATATAGGCCTAAAGACAAAGAGCTAGTCGCTATAGGGCGAGCCCTTAAGAGCACCTAGGCGTGCGAAGCGTATAAGTCGGAGAGGAATAACCGGCCTTACTTAAAGTAGTCTATTCTACTTATTAGGAAAAAGAGCTTCCTCGCGTTTTAAAAAAGCTAAAAATACGGTTCCGCTAATGTTTATTACGATAAGGGAATAGGGAAGGTTATATCCGCGTTTATAGAAGCTGCGTGCCGCTCTCGAGGGGATTTTCGGTGCGATTTCGTATATATGTTTTCGGCTATGCGTTTCGGTATAGGTTTCGCCTTAACTACGTAGTCCGCACGTAACGTCCGTCACGCGTTAGGGTACGGCTTTAGGTGTCTTAAAAGGTAGCTCCGAAGGAGCTAGGGCGGGGGGCTAATATAAGGGTCTAAACCCTAGTATTATTATCTAGTGCACGTGACTAGATTGCATGTATTTAGGTAGTCCGCGCCGGCGAGGGCTACGCCTGTACTCGCTTCCCTTTCCCCCTCTATAGTGTTATTCTACCTCTTTCTAAGACCTCCTCTATGCCTACTTAAAACAACCCCGTTATAAAAGTCTCCGGTATCGTAGGATTCCTACCCCTAAGATTAGGTAGGATCGCGGTATCGAAGGAGACGTCCTTACCGGTCTAAGGAGGCGAGACGTATAGACACTCTATCGTTAGGGGTGTTACCCCCTTAGTCTACCTCCCTTAATCTAAAACTAGCATAAATTCAGCCGCTATATATCGCAGCCTAATAGTCTTATCGGTTCGAGGGTACTTATAGGCACCCTTTTTATCGCCCTTATTATCTTTAGGCACGTTAATTACGTTTATATATCGGAGGACGTTATAAGTATAGGTATATAGAGCCTATACACCCTTTTCTCTCCTTAGATTATAATAAGAGCCTAAAGGGAAGCTTAGAGGCAGAGGATTACGGTAGTGCAAAGAGTGTTGAGATTAATGCAGAAATAAGAGAGAAAGGTGTTGTTGAATTGCTAGGTGAAGGTCTGTCTAAGGGCGGACTAAGGTCCCTTTATATAGCTAATTCCACACGAACAAAGGTACATGTGACTTAACTGATTGTGATCATAGAAAGCGCTATTATTTGTCTGCATAATGCAAGTAGTCTGATCCTATTTAGTAGCTTAGTTGTTGTATGATTAAATGCGCTAGTAATACGAGGTGATGTAGATAACGCCGGTTAACCGAGTCATAAGTTATGACTTACATGCCTCTATCTCCACTCACACTATATACTTCGGGCTTCCGTATCTTAGCTATCTCGGGGGCTAATACAACCGGGCGACTTGCGTTATATACAACAATGCAAGGCGGTTCTAATGCATATCTTTATGCATTTATAGGATAAACCAATCAGGAGATATCTGCTCCCTTATAGCCTCTCTTAAAGGGTACTTGTTTTATAAAGAAGTGCGCTTTATATATATCCGTTTATAACTAACTAGGATTTATAAAAACTCTTTGAAAACCTATTTCTAGGAAAAAACGTTTATATAGAGAAATAATAACTCTACTATTTTTTATAGAGAAAACATTAAAACTCTACTATATTTTATTAGTCCGTTTAGTAAACCTATATATAGGGAAAAACTAAAGGGTATATAGAGGAAAGCTAGAAGAAAGCATAAGAAACAGCAGCTAGAAACCTCTATTTATCTTTATATATAGGATCCTTTTTAAGACCTAAGAGGTCTCGAAATTTATTGTATAGTATACGCCCTAATTCTTTTGTAAATACATTAGCGATATTATTAGCAGATTTTATATAGAATACTTCTATTTCGCCTAGTAAAACACTATTACGGGTGAAATTATAGGCAAGGCCGATGTGTTTCTAGAGTTTATATGCTTCCGGGTTTATTTACTATTTTTAGCGCTAATTAACTATCGGAAAATATTAGAGGGACTTTATTAGATATAGGTATAGATAACTCTTTCGCGATGCTATTTAAATGGCTGTATAGATATAAGGCCTCTTTATTAGCCTCTCTAAGGCGTATAAACTCTGCTTCGCAAATAGATAGCGATATCCATTTTTGCTTTTAATATAACCAGCTTATTAAATTATTACGTATAAAGAAGCAATATCTAAAGACCGATCGTCGGTCTATAAGGTCACTAGCCTAGTTAGAGTCTATATAAGTTGTGAAATAGAAGTCTAGTATAGGTATATTGCAGTTATAATATAAGCATAGGTCGGGGAATTTATTTAAGTATTTCTATATACCGTTAAGGGCTTTAAAATGCGAGGAGTCTAGTTAAGAAGAGAATCTTACGTAGGATATTACTGCGAAAAGGATATCGGGCCTTGTAAATAGGGCTAAGAATAGTAGGGAGCCTATTTGCATTTAATATAAGAGTATATCCTTTTAGAGGCGTTTTTTCTTCCTAACTTATTTAATTTAACGCCTTTAGTAGTAGGTGTATTAGAGGTTCCTATATTTTGTTTATTAAATTCCTTTATTTTATTCTTTATATAGTTTGCTTAGGATATATATAGTTCCTTTATTTCTCTATGTATTAATATAGATGATCCTAAGAAGTCTTTTACTTCCCCTAGAGATTCAATCGGTAGGGTTTTATTTATTTAGTCTATAACTTAGGTTATTGCACGTATAGTAGGTCTAAAGAATAAGAGATCGTCTATATAGACGGCTATAGCTATTCTAAGTGTGCTGTTTATAAACACCCCTTCGTCTATTAGAAGGCAGTAAAAACTAAGCTCGTTAAGGACGCGTTTTAATAGGTTATACTAGAGTAAAGGACTCTATTTTAAGCCGTATAGTGCTTTTCTTAGTTTTACTACGAGCTTCTTTATCTTGTTTTTATTAAAGTAATTAAAGTAAGTTATGCCTTTATAGTTTGTATTTTTATGCTAGGAAAACTATGCGTATAGTATTATATTTAGAAAAGCTTCGGGTATCTATATATACGTTTCTATGTCTATATCCGCGTATAGGAAGGCATTTTTTATATTAAACTATAGTACTTTTTAGTTATTAGCGACAGCCTATAGTAGTAGGAGCCTTATAGACTTAGGTCTTGCTATAGTAGAGAAGGTTTTAATATAGTCTAGGCCGTATATTTGCTTATAGCCTAAGGCTATAAGTCGAGCCTTGAATTTCTTTATCTGGTTTTTATTATCCTTCTTAACTCTATAGACCTATCGGCTTCCGAGGGCTTCCCGGTCTTCGGGTAGCTCGATTATTTCCTAAGCATTGTTGTCTATAAGCTGCTGTATTTCTACTACTATGCCTTTATCCTAGTATAGAGCTTCGGCGCTTTTCATAGCTTGCTTATAGGCTTTTAGTTCTATAGGATTACAACCTTCTAAAGCAGATAGAAGGGTTATATTATCGTTATTTATTAGCAGATGTATTAGGTATTCTTAGTAGTCGTTATAGAATTCAGCCGGCTTCTTAGGTATTTTAACCTAAATTCTTTAATCCTTATTATTATTGTCCTATATTATACAGTTAGGATTGTTATCCTCGGATATATTATCTAGTATTTCATTCGGATTATTCTGGGATTTATTTAGGGTATTGTTAGGTTTTATATCTAGTATAGAGGATCTCGTACGAAGATAATCCTCCGGAATTCTATTTATAGAGGGTATAGTATTAAAGTTAAAGGTTTTATTATCTTTTAAGAAGTTATTTTCTAATATAGTAATATCTTTTAATATCACGACCTTTTTTCTGCTATAGTCGTATATTTTATAGGCTCTGTCTTCGTAGCCAATTACGATTCCTTTATATGCTCGTACGTCTAGTTTATCACTAGGTGTTTTATTCTTCTAGTATATAATGCTTCCGAACACACGGAATTTTTCTATATCTTCTCTAGTAAGGGCCTTGTTTTCTTTCCTTTCTAAAGGGCATATATACCCTAGAGCAGTATAAGGAGATCGATTGTATATATATATAGCTGCTAAAACAGCTTTACCCTAAAGATATTTAGGCAGTTTAGCCGTATAGAGTATAGATCTATCTTTATTTAGTATTATTCTATTTATACGCTCTATTCTACCGTTTAAGTAAAGGGTAAACGGTAGGCTCAAGTTATATTTAATACCGTTTTTAAGGGCATATGGTTTAATGTTATAGATGAATTCTTTTGCATTGTCTAAGAAGACTTTATTTATCTTTGTTTTATCTATGTTATTCTTAAGTTCTGCTTTAAATTCTAGAAACTTAGGCAGGCTTTTAGCTTTATCTTTTATTAGGTATATTCTTAGGTTGTTAGTAGGTGATTCACTTGGATTAATCCAAACAAAGGGGGTTGCATTAGTTCTAGTTGTATCTAATCCAGCTAAGAAGGGGGAACAAAGGGGCCCCTGTATACCCGTCTGCCGGGGTCCCTCTATAGAGCCTGTTGTGCTTTAACAATGCATTGTTAAGGCCTACGCTAGGGCTTACTGCTCCAGTTATAACGATGCCCTTAGTTAATGACGAGGTTATTGACTATATAGGGCACGTGGCGTTATACGCCGCGTGGTTATAACCCCTATTGCCCCTTTCCTATACATAGTCGGCAATGTAGTTGCGACTCTATCCCTTAGTTATATAACTATATTCCTATACTAGCAGTCTTTCTTTCTAACTGCCTAGCAACCTTCCTAATCGCAAGGATAACGCGTATTAGACTAAAGGGGTCTAATAAATACAATACATAAGTATAAATAAAAGAGAGTTCTAAAGGAGAACTTAAGGACGTAGAACGTATGCCTCTATCCGAATAGTTAATCTATTATTATCTACGAAGCGTTCGAGGGCTTAGTTAGGTAATGCCTTCGTTATAGCATCGGCCGGGTTATTATCGCCGTTAATCTAACGGATCTCTGCGATCTTACGCTATTCGTATAACTATCGAAGAGATATAATATTAATTATTAATATCTTCTCCTTAGTTATCCCGAGCTTTATAAGATATTCGTAGAGCGAATACGAATCTATATAGATAATTAATTAGATATTCGGTAGCTTAAGCCGATTAGTAATAACTTTTAGCGTTATTACTAAGGCGATCCTAAGGTTAACGCCGTTAACTATACCGTATATCTCGGAGGCTAGCACGCTTCGGATAACTCTTTTATACTTCGTCGAACTCTAATAGATAATATTCCTAATAACCTTAAACTAGTTATTAGACCTTTCGGTCTTATTGACTAGTGTAATAATAAAGCCTAGTTGCGATAATAGGTCTTTATTATTAGCAAACGACTAATCCGTAAATACTATTAGTTTCGCCTTTATAAGATTAATTAGTTTATATATTAAACCTCTGCTTTAGTAGTCTATTTGCTACTTAAGTCGCTTGTTTAAGATTATATAATCCTTATCATCCGGGTTCTATACTTATACCGCAACGGAGATATCGAATACTACTTCCGGTTAGCACACCGAGGCTATATAGGCTCTACGAGCACGTTATTCTAGGTACTATTATATATAGTCCGGAGCCTTAATATCGATTCGGTCGATCTAGGCGGCTTATCCCTTTTATTAAAGCAGGAGTATTTTATCCTATTATAAGCTTACCTTTGCTCCGTTAAAATCCGTAACGGAGCCCTAAGTTATCGTGGTTTTCGGCTTCGCCCTAAATTATGCCTCTCGGAGCTTTTCTTCTTTAGCGGCCGAAAAACTCGTCGTTCTAAGCATAAGGGTATCGTCCGTTTGCATCCTAATAATGCTAAAGTATTCTAGTCCTATATTAGATATTAAAAGGCAAGAGTCGAAGGTCGATATCGCTATATCGAGGCCTTCGATATAGTGCTTCTAATACGTATTAAACTAGTAGACTCCCGATTCTATAATGCTATATAAGGGCCTAATAACTCGGATAATCGTATTAGGCGGATACTTCCCTTATAATTCGACGGGGAGACGTATTAAGACCGTTCGAAAAAGCTCTATAGTCGCCTAGGGATATGCCTAAGTGATATCTCGAAGGGATAACGTTATCCTATAACGCATAAGGCTAAAGGCAAAAGCTAAGATTAATTATTAGCTAATGCGTTAGATTATCGGGGACTACGTTAGTAGGGAAGCCTTTTCCCTATCGTTATAACCTTAGACTATAAGCCTTAACTTCTTATAGGGCTTAGTGTCTCTGCCTTTAACCTCTCGAACTATACGGGAACTAAAGATACGGTGGCCGCCGTAAATAGCTTCGTTATAACGTTCGAAACTAAATACTCCTTATACTATAAGGTCGTCGATCTCCGTGCTATCTAACGCTTCGAATAGTGCTCCCGGGGTCGTACTAGCGCCTTTAGATCGGAGCTTAACGGCTAGTGTATAGGCCTCTTCTTCCCTTTTTATCGTAAAGGCCTCGTCCGCTTCTTCGTTACTTAAATCGTCGAGGTCTATATCGTCCTCGTTATCGTTTAAGTCCTCCTCTACGTCTATTCCTTTTATAATTAAATGCCTCGCTTTATTCTTCGATCCGGGTAGACGTCCTCGCTTACGGGGTGCCGGAGGGTCCGGTCGGGCGGGTTCGTCCGGTTGCTTAGACTCTAAGGCCGGGATATTATTAAGCATTTAATTACGATAATATAGTTATACTAATATAGATCTAAAAACCTAAGGTCTATTAACCGTATCGATCGTAATATCGTGCCCGTTAATAGCTATAATTTTAAATAGTCCTTACTATCCTAACTTCTCCCTCTATACGCGGACTTTGCTTTAGAGAGGAAGGGCAAGTATATTCGCTATATCCGGACCGTTCCGGCTATACAATATAGCCTAGATCTATCTTTTAGCCGTAAGCTGCCTAAGTGCCTTTATTGCTTTCTATACTATAGCTACTTGTTTAAAGGTCGTTAGTAATAGCGGCGAATTAAGAGTTATCTTAGGGTATGCTTTAAACATAAGCAACGTAGGTATTAGTCCGTTTAGTCCTATAGTATCGTTAATAGCTTTAATAGCCGTCTAAAGAACTGCCTTAAGGGAGGTAAAGCTGCCTATTTCTATAAAGAGGATATTAAAAGCTCGGCGTAAAAGGGCATAATACCTCTTAACCTTACCGATAGACTAATATACTTTAATAGGAACTTATATATATATGATTCCTATAATACGGGCTTCGTTTCGGAATTCTACCGCCGCGAAGTTCGTGCCGGCATTATGCTTAATAATATTAGGGGGACTAAGGTATATATTAATCTAAAGGGCTCGAAGAGTCTCCTATATATCTTTAGCTAATATAGAAGGAAGGAATCGAGTGCCTTAGAAGGCCGTCGATGCGTTAATAATATGCAATACCGGGCGTTATACCGAATTCGGAACGTCTAAGTATATTATATTAACGATAACCTTATAATTAAAGTCTTAGTTATCTTTAAGGTTAAACTTAAACCGTTTTAGGGTAGGCTAATGCATTTAGCAATAGTAATATAGTTCTAAGATATTCTCTAGAGTGCTAAGAGATATATCGCCGTAGCCTGCTTGCTTTAATAGGTTGTATAGCCTAGCTATAGTAGGATATCCGAATCGACGGTATAGGGTCTTAATTTCCGTTTCTATAAGGAATGCGGTCGATTGTTTACTCTTCCCGAGGAAGAACTAACGGTGTCCCTATTTCCTAACTACCGGGATGTTTGCCTTAAGGCCGGTAAGGGTATTCGTCGTATTATTAAAGAATACGCCTAGCCTATCTATGTCCGCGAGATATAGTAGGAAAGGGGTCGAAGTTTCTAGCATATAGAATATAATCCTTCTAATCGGAGTAATAAGATTAATTAATCCTAAAGACCTTATAATAGTGCCGGCGCTAAATCTAATTGCTTCTTAGCCTACGGTTAATATATTTAAATAGACGGAAGGGTTTTCTTATTATAGGGTTATATACTATTATTATCCGGCCGTTAAGACCTTCGCTACTCCTATATTAATTAGGATGCCTTAAAAATAGAGCTTTAAGTAACGGTTATTAATAAGGAACTAGTCGGCCGAGACTATCGGTTCTATGCCGTAGACGTTATCTCCTATATTAAGGTAGTTAAAAGCTATTTAATAAAGCATTTAACTAGCTTACTATTATTCCGGCTCGTTATCCTCGCCGTACTCTTCCTCCTTATCGTCCTTATAGCCTTTATAGCCTGCTAAATAGGCTATAATGTCCGGGGAAACGCCTATATAAAGACAATAGGAGAGATATTAGTCTTTAGCTTTCCGCCGTTCCTCTATAGAATATTTTGTAGACTAATATCCTTCCTTTCTACACACGAAGCACTTCTTAGTCTAGGTCTTATTGCCGTATCCTTAGCTATAGCCTCCTCTACCGCGAGGTCGATAGCCTTATCTAGAGCCTCGCGAGCGAAATCCTCCGTTGCCTCTACTGCGATTATTAGTATACCTACGGTCTATATAAAACTAACTATTAAGGTTCCTCGAATTAAATTTATAATTTGTATCTATCTTATTGCTATTACGATTTCGGTTTTAGATAAATCAGCGCGAGGTATTCCTCGCCTATCGTACGAGGTATATCATAAGGGAAGCTCGGAGGTCGGCATAGAGTTCCTTAGCCTTATTATCTTATTTAAAGAAGGCTCCTTCGAGTTCCGGGACTCCTTAGCACGCCTTAGCAAGGGTTACTATAAGCGGGGTTTCGCTTATAAACTTAGGTCCTAGAGCCCGTTAATAAAGCAATAGCTTATTGATTAATAACTAAAGCACTTCCGGTAGGCCTTTCTTAAGGTTACTAGCCCGAACTTAGTTAAACGTCGTGTTAGTCTAATCGGTATAGTACTAAGCCTAAGTCGCTTTAGTATCGAAATATCGTTTAATCTTATCGTATATACTTCGGAAGGTAGTCGTCTAAGTGATATTCTCTATATAAAAGCGATCGGCTCGTCCTTTTAAAATCTAAAGGAGAAGGGTATAAAAGAGCCCTAGGTTAATCTTAAGGTTATAATATACGCCTATAAACTTACGGATAGTCTCGTTAAATAGAGCATATAGTTCGCCGGTATAGCTCTTCTCTTTATCCTATATCTTAACAAACTTAGTCTAAACGTCGGGATCGGACGAAAGGTTCGGAACATCGGCGGGTAGGAGTGCTATATACTCCTTAATATTATAATTAAATGCTTCGACCGTAGCCTTTAGGGCGATTATTAAAGCAGATAGATCGAGCCTTAGTTTCGCTCTTAAGATATATACCGTTAGTTCCGGAAGAAATAGTAATCGTAGCGAATAAATCCGATTTATATAATTAAATGTCGGTGCATCCGTCGTTGCCGTGTTCGGTTCTCGGGCTAGTTCTAGGGTCGGATCCGTAGTCGCCGCTTAGGCCGGGCCGTTATATTAGAATCGGTGTAAAGTCAGATAGACCGTTAACTAGTTCGTTATATCCGAGAAAGGATCTAGATTTAGTTATTCTTAGGCTGCTTAGTCTTATGTATTTCTTATTCTTTCTTATTTACGGACAGCCCTTATGCCTATCTTAAATTCTTCTTTTATAAACCCTTTCTCGTTTTAAGGGAGTAGGTCGTCCGCTCGGAGTATCGCTATAAAGGATCTAACAAACTACGCGTTCTTTAGACCTATTAAAACGCCGCGTCTTCGTAGAAATATCTTAAAGACCCTCTTATAGTTATTATCTACTATATTCTATATCGACTTATCCTATCCTTAGAAATGCTCTTAGAATAGGTTAAAGAGCCGTTAACCTTAGTAGTAGATAGATGCTTTGCCTATTATAATAAACCGGGCTATAAATATAGTAACTTCCGCTTTACTAAGATCTTCTAGCGTAATCTCTTTTATATCTTAGTATTATTATAAGAGAGCGAGCTTAGGGGGGGTATATAATTATTGTTAATCCACGAAGGGACATAGCTATAGACCTAGGTCTAAATGTCTATATATACGATGTAGAGGTCACGTAGGATAATATGTGATATAACCTAACACCGTAATAGTATATCCCCCTTAAATCGGCGTTCGACTCAAACGCCTAAAAGGGGCAATAGGCTAATAAAAACGAAGGGAATCTATATTAACCGGTCCTAAAAGCGGGCCTAATATAAAACGAGAGAAGAATAGGCAGAAATAAGGGGTAAAACTAAGAATCTAACGCGTGCCGTCGTAACGTAAATTGTATTAATAAATTATACTTATTATCACTTAGGCGAAGGTAAAGACGTAAGGAAGGCCGTGTAAAAGGCCGGTTTAGGCTTAGTCGGGTTAAGGGCGTAAAAAGCCTTAAGGTCGTCCTAGCAGCCGTTAAGGCAGGAGGAGTCCTCCTACGTAGGGGGGCTATAACGCTATTAAACGCGATACTTAATCTTCCCGGAGGCGTACTAGCGTTACGTAAGGATAGAAGAAAACTCCTACTTAAGATACGCGTTATCGCCGTCGTCGTCGCTAAGGGAAAGGAGAACGCCGTTATAGGCGGGCCGGACGTTAAGCTCCGACTAGCCGGGTAAAGGGGGCTCTTAGGCCTTAGTAAAGAAGGAGTAATAAAAAATAGGGTAAAGGCGGCTACCCTTAGGGAGGCGAAGAAGACACGCCGTCTTATATACCTTAAGGACCTTATATAGGCCCTCTTGCTTATAGTCGAGCTTTTTTATAGGGCGGAGGGTCTAGATCTAGCGGGTGCTAAGGAATACTATATCGCCGGGCTAATACGCTAAGGCGGGAGTCCGCCGGGCGTCCGCGTAATAAGCTTAAGTACCTTAAGCATCCTCGATCGTATCCCGGAGGAAGTTAGAGATACGCTAAAGACGGGAAGCAAGCGCGTTACCGCGGAGGTATTCCTTCCGCTACTAAGGGGTTATGCTAGGCGGGGGGGGGACTAAAGGGCTTAGTGCTAAGCTTTAGGTAGAAGCTATAGTTAGCGAAGAAAGGGGAAAGGCCGGTAGATTTAAAGACTTAATTATTAATAGTAAACTTAGCGAAAGGAAGGAGGTCGACCTAATCGTCCTAAAGGTAGGTAGTATAATAATAAAGGTAAACCTCTATCTAAGCGTTCGCGATCTTAGTCTAACCGACGGTCTAAGGGTAGTAGGCGGAGCTAAGGTAAAGGCGGTAACTTAGGCGACGATTAAGCTACTATTAGAAAGCCGAAATAAACTAAGTGCTACGGTCGCTAATAATAAAGGCTAGGGTACTATAGAGGGACTAAACTCGGGAAACGAACGCGTTAATAACGTCTTTAATAGTTATCGAGGGTATTAAGACGTATTAGCGTATCTTCGTAAGGCGGTTAACGATAATAAGGATATTAGAAAACTCGACGCTATTATAGCGGTAGATAGGGAGGTCGGTAATAAAGTCGACGGATACATCGGCCTATAGGGCGAAGGGAATACTTAAGGGCTAGGGCAGGCCTTAGTAGGAGGAACGAGGGGATTTAGCACGTAGGCACGTATAATAATTCCGCATAAAGCTAGAAATAGACTTATATATACCGGGCTAGATATAGGACCGGCGGTAGAGGCTAGCGGTCTTTATACGTTTAGGGTAGCCGGTAAAGAGGGAGGTATAAGCGCGGACGAGGATCTAAAGAATTAAGGCGTCGTTAGGGGGTACGAAGAGCCGGCTTTAGAAATAGAACCGGCCTTAGACCTTAGAGAGAGCGGTCTTAGGGATTAAGCGGAGGGGGGCTTAAAGGGGGTAAGGCTAGCGGGGCTAAGGGGACTAAAGAGCTATGCGAATAGCGGAGATAAGCGGGGAGGAGGAATAAGCCCGGTCGATAAGGTTATCGATCGGCTTAAAGTCGTTAAGGGCGTAAAGGTTAAGGCAGTCGGATTTATATTTATAAATTATATTTATAAACGAATCGGACTCCTCGACGGTATTAAGGGTAGGAGTAGTATCGGGGTAAAGGGAGGCATTAACCTTAGACTTAAGGAGGATAACCTAATATCGGTAGTTAATCCTCTCGTCGGCTCGGTCGGTAAAGGAGAGAGGGCGGGAGCTAGGCAAGCGGCTAAGGGCGTTTAAGAGAATAGCTTAAGAGCCGGGCTAGAAGATAATCTTAAAATTAAAACGACTAAGAAATTCGGCTTAGCGGGCCTATCGCTAGTTAAGGAGCTTCGTAGTTATAAAATACTAAAGATTCTTATAATCCGAGGCTATCTTAAACTTAGGCAGGCCTTCGAGCTTAAGGCGCTACTCCTCGAGAGATTTTATAATCGCGAGGAGTTCCTTATCGTAGATCTCGTAATTATACTCTTAAGCGGAGTATTTTAACGAGAAGAAGGCAACCGGATAGTAACGACTATCGTCGAAGAGCTATATTAGTATACCCCCAGCGGCTTAGTTAGAAGCATCTATCTAAACTATAGTCTTACGATAGGGGTCGAAGTATACGAGGACTAAGGCGGTAATAAAGGCGTGCTTAAGGGCTTTTAAGGCGTAGGCGTAAGCGGGAGACTAAATCTAGGGGGTAGAGTTCTTAGTAAAGGCGTTTAAAGGGTTCGTAAGCTTAGAAAAGCCGCGAATAAAACCCCGATAAAAATTAGTAAATCCTAAAAAGCGCTAAAGGTCTTTAATAAAGGAGGGGGTAGGCTAGTCTAAGACCGCACGAACCTTTTTAAGATCTATGCGAATGCCTTTATCTAAGATAATTAGGCCGAGGTACTTAGTCTTAGTAATATAGAAGTTATACTTATCTACGTTAAGCTAAAGGCCGGCGGCGTCGAGGCGCTTAAGAACTATATTAACGTAGGCTTAGTGCTCCTCCTACGTCTTTAAGAAGATTAAGACGTCGTTTAGATAGGCAAAGTAAAACTCGTTAAGGATACTATAAAAGGCCGTATTAATAAACCTCTAGAAGTAGGATAAGGTAGCGGTAAGGCTAAAGGGGGTAATATAATACTTAAAGAGCCTATACCGTATAGCGAACGCGGTCTTTTACTTATATCCTTCGGTAATGCGAAGGCAATTAAACGCCGTAATAGCGTCGATCTTAGTAAAAAACTTCGCCTTCCGGATATAGGCGAGGGTATCGTAGATAAAGGGTAAAGGGAAATAGTTCTTAATCGTAGCCTTAATTAGGCCGCGATAGTTAACGCAAAAACAGACGCCCCCGCCCGGCTTATAGGTAAGTATAATAGGGGCAGTAGCGGGGGAGGTAAAGCGGCGGATCAAGCCCTTTACGAGCTACTTATTAACGTACGCGTAGACGATCTAGTTCTCGGCTTCGCTAAAAGGACGGGGGCGGGTATAAGGAGGTTATATTCCCTCCTTAAGGTTAATTTAAGTATTAACGGCGCGGTAAAGGGCGAGCGTATTAGCCTCGCTCTTAAGCTATATATAGATTATATAGTAGAGCTCTTTAAGGACCTTAGCCTAAAGCTTATCGAGCGTATAAAAGACTTTCTCTTACTTCTTAAAAAACTTAGCGATATCGTTAGGGGAGATCTTATTAAGGTAGATCTTATCGAGGTAATCGTCGACGAAGTCGTAAAGACGGGGGTTAAGGCAGGCTTTCGCGTCTTTAGCGTCTATATATTTAGTTAAAACGGCTTAATAAAGGTCTTTAAGGATATCCTAGTCGATAGGTAATAAAGGCTCGGTAGGCAAAGGCTCGGCGGTAAAGGCCTTAATCGAGGTCTAAGAGGTCTAGACTTTAAGCTACCGGTAGAATATTATTATCGCGTTAACGTTAAGCATCCGGACGTTAAACGCTAAGTCGTCGGGGGAAGAAAAGCGGAGGGACTAAGGCCTAATAATCTTATAACTTAGCCGTAATATAGGGCGGCGGTAGCCGGCGGTCTTATAGACGGGACGGGGGTAAGGAGGTCGAACGTAGCGGCGAGGGTAGAGGGTAGCTAAGGAGTTAGAGTCGTAGCTAGAGTTAGAGTCGGCGTCGTTAACCTAGCGGGAGGAGTTTAGATAGGCGGGTTTACCTACGTTAAAGGCATCCTTAAAAAACGCCGAAAGAGAAGGGCTAAAGGACGGGGGAATAAACTTAAGAACGTTACTAAAGCGGACGGAACGGATAGAGGCTAGAGGACGGGCTAAGGCCGTACGGGCGGGAATAGGGATCGCAGCGGTAGGAATAAGGATCGCAACGGTAGGGGGTTCGCACTCGTCGTTAGAGTCTTCGACGGAGGGAGCGGGGGGGAAACGAATTGTATTTATTAATTATATTCCCTCTAAAATAAGGGCGGGGGGAGCCGGGATAGGGCGGGCAAGGCGGGCAAAGGTAGCCGTAAGGCCCGGGATAAGATAAGGCTAGTTGTCTAAGAGGCAGGAGGCTAGATAAAAGGGGGACTAAAAGGAAAGGGAGTTACCGCGCTAGCTAATAATAGGGTTATGCCGGCGTAGCTAATAGAGGCTAAGAATAACCCCGTAGCTAAGCTTCGTAAGAAAGAAGCAGATAGACTTAATATAAGCGCTAATCCGGGAGACTAAAAAAGCGCAATAAGTAACGGAGCTAGACTTATAGTCGCTACTATCGGCGAGAGAAAGCCGGCGTAGGAATTAAAGCTAGCGGATAGGAAAGGCAAGGCGGTATACGGTCTAAGCGTATATAAAGGCGTATCTAGAATAGCCGGAGTCGACTAAAGCATTTATAATAATATCGGTAGATATAAGGGATAAAGGCATAAGTAAAGCACGCGGTTATATTCCTATAGGGAGGCAAAGATCCTCCCCGGTATTAAACGAAGCTATAAACTTAGATACTAAGAGCTCTATCGCGCGATAAGGCGAGGGAACTACGCATTTCCTAAGGACGGGGAAGAGGCGGGGAGGTCGTCTACTTCGCCCTCGATAAAGCCCTGCTTAATAGCGTAAACCTAATAGCGGGGGGGAGGGGGTTTAAGCAAGCGCGGGGCAGACGTACCGCTACTATAGCGACGGCCGCGGCTAAAGCCGGAACCGGCGCCGGGACTAGCGCTAGGGTTAGCGCTAGGATTAGCACCGATACCTTTATTAGGGCAGGTTTAAGCGGTATAGGTAGCGGTAGCCGGCTAAGCGTAGTAAAGGCAAAGACGGTTCTTAAACCGCCGTTGCTTTTTAGCGTTAGTAAGCCGGGCCCGGAATACATCGAGCTATATTAGGTTACCGATAGGAGACACAGGCGGGGCGGGCGAGGTAGGGCCGGTGCGAGTAAGGTTACGAGGCGGCTAGAGCTAAGAAAGGGCCTTAACACGCTGCTAGTTATTCTAAAGCGTAGAATACATCTTAGCCTAAGCCGTAAAGTTATTATAGGCCGGGCATTCGACCTATAGAGCGGCGGCGTTAGTAAGTTCGATAAAGACCTTCGAATAAAGGTAGGCGACGTAAGCGGTGCCGTTAAACGATAAGTCGGCTTAAAGCTAGGTAAACTTCGAATAAAAGTCCGGCTAAGAGATATTCTTTATCGATAAGGCGTTAAAGTCGGCCTCCGACTAAGCGCGGGTAAAATTAGCACTAAAGACTAGGCTAAGGTCGTCGGTAAAGGCTTAAATAGTAGTATATTGCTAATTAGCGAAAGACTTATTATCGAGGACGTCCTAAGGAACGCTAGCGATAATAGAGGCGGCCCGGCTAGTAAGCCGGCTAGCCGTATAGAGAATACGGTCTTATTCCGTAGGGTATAAGGCGGCGTCTTAACGGAGCTTAATAGTAAGGCCGTCGCGCTAGGTCCGGAAAGCCTCTTAACGTTGCTTCTAGGTGCTAGAGTCGCCGGCGAACCTCTTAGGGTCGGCGATACCGGAACGGGTAGGGGTAAGGGCAGTAGCTAAAGCCTAGTCCCGGGCTACGTTACGCTCGGTAAAGACGAGGAGAGAGGACGTAGCATAGTTAAGCTACCGCTAAAGGTTAGCGGCGTGCTTTTAAGAGGTAAGCACTCCCGCATCTAACTTAGCGTAAGTATTATTAAGGTAAGTAAGGGACTTAGCCTATAAGGCGCGGAAATTAAAGGTAGCGTAAGCCTAGATATAGGCGAATAAGTCGAATATAGGCCGTTAGGCCTAAAGTAGCGCGGCGAGATAGGGATAGCGGGAAAGGTAGTCGTTCTAAGGCTCTAGGTCGGCGGGAGCCGGCGGAGTAACGGCTAAGGTAGCGGCGGACGAAGGATCGGTCTTTATAACGAGGTCGGATATCGTAGATTAAATAGGGCAACGAAGAAGACAACGGGGAAGGGGTAAGGGGGGAGGAGGGGATCTTATGCAATTCGCGTCGAGACGGCGTATTTACACCGGGAAAATTCTAATAATCGAGGAAAACTTAGTCGAAAGGGTCTAGCGAGGAGGCGGACTCGCGTCGCAAAAAGGGGAGATTAGAAAAGAAAGGGGTAAGATAGCGAGATTATTAATTAAGGGCAATAGGATAAAATAGTAGATTAAACTATAAGAGAACGAGCTTAAGGGGGGTATATAATTATTATTAATCCACGAAGGGACATAGCTATAGACCTAGGTCTAAATGTCTATATATACGATGTAGAGGTCACGTGGGATAATATGTGATATAACCTAACACTATGACAATTATATATCTACCTCTTTACGAGCGGTAGTAGGTATGCTAATTTCCTTTATCTATAGCTCGATTAGTTCGACCGGGTTATTAAGGGGAGCTATTGCGTTTATAGTTAATAATAATCCTGCTATTATTGTCTATTTTTCGAATTCGTTTTAAGGGTTAGTTAATATCGTAAGGGTCTTTACGAGGGATATCGAAGCGATTTAGTCTCTATTCTAAAGGACGTAACTCTTCCTCCTTAAGGGAAGCGAGCATAAGATTAAATAGTTATAGAGGTTCGCGATATTATTCTACGTTATAGACGCACTGCCTATTAACGTTTACTCTTCCTACACTAAGCGAGAACGGGATTAATAGAGAGCTTAGAAGGTCTATTCGCTAGTAGAGCTCGATACGAATAGTCCTTATTCTTAGCATAGATAAACTTCTCTTAGGTATGCGTAATAGAACCTCGAGGGTAAAGATACGCGGAAATAGCGTCCGTAAGGAATAAAGATTCTACTATACTTTCGAAGATTAAGATCTATCTCTTCTGCCTTACTATTCTATAATTGAATTTATTTAATTACTAATTAGTATTAGTAGGTAATTTACTTAGATTAATCTAAACAAAGGGGGTTGTATTAGTTATAGTTGTATCTAATCTAGCTAAGAAGGGGGAATAAGGGGGCCCCTTTATACCCGTCTGCCGGGGTCCCTCTATAGAGCCTGCTATGCCTTAACAATGCATTATTAAGGCCTACGGTAGGGCTTAATGCTCTAGTTATAACAATGTCCTTAGTTAATAACGAGGTTATTAACTATATAGGGCACGTGGCGTTATACACCGCGTGGTTATAACCCCTATTGCCCCTTTCCTATGCATAGTCGGCAATATAGTTGCGACTCTATCCCTTAGTTATATAACTACATTCCTACATAGGTACCTAGAATAGGTATTAAGAAAAGATATAAAGTATCTGAATTTATCGTAGGTAGGAACTTTAATAAGGCCCTAGATATTAACGTTTATTTTATTAAGAAAGAGATATCGTCGTTTTAAGGGAGTTTTCTTCTTTTTATCGGTATCTTTAGCCTATATATAAGCTTCGCATTGTTTTATAGCTATAATATCTTTTTAGTCTACGGATACATCTAAGTATAGTCTACGGAGGTATCGGTATAGGGATTTATAGCTAAGATAGCCTAGCCGTTTATGCTAGAGAACGAGGTCTATCTTCTTTTTTATCTTAGGTGTTTTTATCTTAAGTGTTTTTATTGTATTAGTTAGTATAGTGTCTTAGAGTATAGCGTTATTTATTGTCTCTTCCGGACTATATTATATATTATATATTTAGTTTTTAATTAGAAATCGTGTTTTCTTTATGTCTAGAGGGATATAGTATAGTACGTTCTTAATAAAACCGGTTATTAATTTATTTAGATTTTTATCGAGGAGGGATATAGAGTCCAGGCCTATTAAAACGTATGTGTTTATTATAGCGGATTGGCTAATTATATTAATACCGATTTTAGGTTTATAAAGGCAATTTCTTAAAGTATATTATTAATTACTATTTAGCAATTTAAAGATAAGGTCTCTAGCACCTCGTATAATAATAGAGGAAGCTTTTCCCTAGGTTACGGTAGTGTATATTGCTTTATAATTAAAGAGGAGAGTTTTACTCGAAACTATATGCCTAGTAGCCCTAATATCGAATATAAAGTTATAAAAATTCCTAATCCGTAAAGCAGCCCTATCGACCTTTAAGGTTACCCTTAAAATTGCCGAGAGAAGCGGCTTTAGAGGTCTTATTATTTATTTTCTATTAGAGGAGGACTTTATTTTTATAAGGGTATAGAGAAGGATATTTTCCGAGGGAAATAGGGTATAGGAAGAGAAGGTATAAAGAAGGACTAATATTTTATATGGTAATAAGAGTATAGAGAAGAGTATTAAGGGTATAGACGAGAGTATCGAGAGTATAAAGGATATAAGGAGTATAAAGAAGGGTAGGAAGGAACTTATAATGCTAGAAGCCGACTTAGAGATAATAAGGACCTTACTAGACTTAAGAGAAGATACCGAAGGGGCCTTTCTCTTCCGGAGTCGAGAAGTCTAAGGACGGGCAGCCGGGCGAGGAGCAAAGGAGGGGGAACTCTCTCGAGAGTTTAGGATAGGCGTAGTCCTCCTATAGCTCTTATTAGTATACTCCTTAGGCTCCCTTTTAGTCGAGGAGGAGGAGGGCAACGTCTTAGTAGTAAATCCGGCGGCCTTAGCCTTATCCTTATTCTTTACTTTCTAAAAATAATTCTTTTCTATATGCCTACGCTTCTTATAGTAAGAGTAAATAGGAATCTTATTATTATTCGCTATAAAGAGGTGCTTATTACTCTCTAAAGCCTTAGTTCTCTTAAACTCGTCGATAAAGGACGAGGAGAGGGACTTAAGGGTATATACCGTAGCATTAGTACGGAGTATTTAGGTTATATTTATAATATAACTTAAGAAGGAGCTATTTATACTCTTAAGGATCTATATTATTACTATAATCTCCGGGATCCGGATCTCTCTAATATTTAGCTTATTATAAAGCTCTTTTACCTTATTTAGGTAAGTTTCGATAGATAGTTTACCTTTAATCTTTATGTTAAAGAGCTCTTTAATAAGGAGGAAGTTTAAGGTAACGTTTACCGGGTTATATAAGGTCTTAAGCGTATCTTAAGCCGCCTTTATAGACGTATAATACTTTATCTTATAGAGAGGACTATCGTCGACTATTAGGCGTATAAGTGCTAGATAGTCTTAGGACTTTGCGTAGGAAGCGTCGAGGATTACGGGAGTAAGCTTCTTACGTATAAAGACGGATTCTATCCGTAGAGACTAGGTAGAAAAGTTAACGCTCCCTTTAAGCTTAGTGAACGAGTAGTCCTTAAACGAACTTATTTTCGGGGTCGGGAGGTATCGGAGAAATTTCGAACAAAATTTAGAATCGACGGGCTACGGCAAAGGTAGCGAGGGAATTTAAAAAGAATTCTTCAGTAGGGTTTTCAGCGAAAGAGAGTAGTTAGAAGAAGGTATATACTAAGGTCGAATTAGGGCTAACGAGGAGAACGGGGGATAAAACACTAAGAAAGTAGTAATATATATAAACTAAGGGTAGCTTAAGAAGGCAGGAGGCCTAAAAAATGCAAAGAGGATATTATAGTAGACGGGCGGTTGTTTTTAGTATAGCGGCGAGTAATCTAAAGGATTTAAAGAGGGCTCTAGATAAGAAGTAACTTAAAGCTTAGGCAGAGATAGGGATTATAACTAATAAGAGCCTAAAGGGAAGCTTAGAGGCAGAGGATCACAGCAGTATAAAGAGTATTAAGATTCATGCAGAAATAAGAGAGAAAGATATTATTAAATTGCTAGGTAAAGGTCTATCTAAGGGCGGACTAAGGTCCCTTTATATAGCTAATTCTACACGAATAAAGGTATATATAACTTAACTAATTATAGTTATAGAAAGCGCTATTATTTATCTATATAATGCAAGTAGTCTAATCCTATTTATAGCTCAGTTATTATATAATTAAATACGCGAGTAATACGAGGTGATATAGATAACGCCGGTTGACCGAGTCATAAGTTATAACTTGTATGCCTCTATCTCTACTTATACTATATACTTCGGGCTTCGGTATCTTAGCTATCTTAGGGGCTAATGCGACCGGGTGACTTGCGTTATATATAACAATGCAAGGCGGTTGTAATGCATATCTTTATGCATTAGTAGGATAAAACAATTAGGAGACATCTACTCCCTTATAATTATATATAACGTCTTCGTCGAATTAAATATTCGAAGAGGTTAAAAGCTTCGTTTATCTTAGGGGAGGGACCTAAACGACGAACTAGTTCGTAGACTTATATCCTACTAAGTATCTAATATATGCCCTCTATACGGTCTACGAAAGGGACTTATAAGATTTAATATATTCTAAGGCATCCGTTGTTATTAAGTATGCTATATATATATATATACGTAAATGCGTAATCGTCGGTCGAATCTCCTTAATATAGCTGTATAAGGGGTTATAATCCCTTATATACTGCTACTATCTTATCGAACGCTAGGCAGTCGGGTTCTCGACATTTAGGTAATAGCAATCAAAAAGGGAAGAGAGGCTCTAAGGCTTAAACAGCCTGCACAGAGAGATTAGAAGCTGCAAAAGGATGCAAAACACTGAGAATAATAGCTCTTGTCTTTTCCAACAAGGAGGTCTAACTAGTCTCTATATATAGGGAAATCCCTCGGACGAAAACAGTCGCGTAGACCTAAGGAAAAGAGGTAAAAGAAAGAGTCGGACGGAGTCGCCGGTCGAAAGCGCCGGTCGCAAACAATAAATTGCATCCGTACGATAAATAGTTATACAGTTAGCAAATAAATAAGCAGCCTAGTGGAAGACTAGTAAATTCCACGGTAAATTCTACGGTAGAAGCCGTGGCTATATAAAGGAATTCTACGGTAGAAGCCGTAGAAGAGAATTAGAATTCTACGGTAGAAGACTATAGAAGGGATAGAAGGGAATTAGAATTCTACGGTGGAAGACCGTAGAAGGGAAGAGGTCTTACGGGTAAAGTCCGTGTAAATAACCGTAAAATCACCGTAAAATCATAGTGAAATATAACCGAAGAAAAGTAGGTAAATGCGCCTATGGAAGTATAGGGTAATGCCTGTAGAAGCCTATGGAATTCTATAGTAGAATCTAGGGAAGAACCGGGGATTTCCCGGAGGAAATCAAATAGGGAAGACGGTGATATTAACATACCCCCCTAGCTGGAAGGGAATAACTTCCGGCTAGTTAAAATCATTATCGACTTCTTCTTAGATTCTAGAAGAAATATCCGTAAGTCGAAGCTAGTAAAGGAACGTTTAGAAACGTTATCGTAGAAGCAATTTAGTTAATCTATCCGCAACTATCTAGTTAGAAGGGATATATTTAATATTGAAAGTATTACGTAAGAATTCCTATCGGTAGGAATAGGAAAGGAATAATCGAAATTAGTTCTTTCGCGGTGGAAGAGACTGCAAGAAGGTTGGCTTTAGTAGAGGACGTAATAACCGGGGAATATTCCCGGGCACTCTACGCGATTAGAAAGTTAAAAAGGGTAATAAACTAGCCGTCTTCGGCGTAGGGGTAATGCTATCCTAGTCCGCCAGTCTATACAAAATAGTCCTTAAAGTAATATCGGCTATAATAGAGGTAGTAACGTAGGTGAAAGGGTAGTGAAATCACCCGAAAAGGGTGGTTAAAAGCAGAAAAAATGTGCACTAACTAGTCCTCCGCAAGTTAATTCGCTAGAAAGCACCGTTCTTAAAAAAACACACTAGTCCTCTAAAATCGATTCGCTAGATATAAAGGAAAAAGGCGACTAGTCCTCCGTAAGTCGATTCGCTAGAAAGCACCGTCCTTAAAAGTAAAAAAAACACACTAGTCCTCTAAAATCGATTCGCTAGATGTAAAGGCAAACGGTGACTAGTCCTCCGGGAGTCGATTCGCTAGATTAAATAACGCTCCTTAAAAAATCACACTAGTCCTCTAGGAGTCGATTCGCTAGATGTAAAGGCAAAGGCTTTACCACCGTAAGTCGTAGCGTTAGCAGGCTAAAAATACAAGCCGTTAGAACTCTCTATGCGTAGAGAAGTTCGGCCGGGCTTATAACTATCGAACGCTAGGCAGTCGGGTTCTCGACATTTAGGTAATAGCAATTAAAAAGGGAAGAGAGGCTCTAAGGCTTAAACAGCCTACATAGAGAGATTAAAAGCTGCAAAAGGATGTAAAACACTAAGAATAATAGCTCTTATCTTTTCTAATAAGGAGGGCTAACTAGTCTCTATATATAGGGAAATCCCTCGGACGAAAACAGTCGCGTAGACCTAAGGAAAAGAGGTAAAAGAAAGAGTCGGACGGAGTCGCCGGTCGAAAGCGCCGGTCGCAAACAATAAATTGCATCCGTACGATAAATAGTTATACAGTTAGCAAATAAATAAGCAGCCTAGTGGAAGACTAGTAAATTCCACGGTAAATTCTACGGTAGAAGCCGTGGCTATATAAAGGAATTCTACGGTAGAAGCCGTAGAAGAGAATTAGAATTCTACGGTAGAAGACTATAGAAGGGATAGAAGGGAATTAGAATTCTACGGTAGAAGACCGTAGAAGGGAAGAGATTTCATAGGTAAAGTCCGTATAAATAACCGTGAAATCACCGTGAAATCACAGTGAAATATAACCGAAGAAAAGTGGGTAAATGCGCCCGTAGAAGTGCGGGGTAATGCCTATAGAAGCCCGTGGAATTCTATAGTGGAATCTAGGGAAGAACCGGGGATTTCCCGGAGGAAAGCAAATAGGAAAGACGGTGATATTAATATATCTCTTATAGGGACTTATCCCGCTTTTATCGACCCCTTTAAAGGGTGTTAGATTTAATAAGTAGATAGCCGTTCGATAGATCTCGGTCTAGAAGGTATTAAGGATCTATAAGTCGAGACTTATTAGCCTCGCTCTTTCCTTAATAATAGCCTTTAAACGTTCTATATAACTATTCTATGTCGGCGTTAAGGGGGCTAATATTAAGAGCTATAGTTTAAGTCTATCTATATACTGCTTAATCTCCTTAGTGATTAAGGCCTTCTCTCCGTTAGTAACTAAGATAATTATTTAAATCCTATAGCGTATAGCGAACTTTGCAATTAGCTTTTTAAAGACGTCCCGGACCTCGGTCTTCTGCTTAATAGCGTAGAAGAACCTTATATTAGTCGTTATATAGGTAAGTAAGGCGTAGTATTTAAATCCCGCGGCACTTAGTTCCGGGCTAGCATAGAGGTTAAAGCTAAATTAAACCCCGGCTTCTTACGGCCTTAACGTTAGTAGGTTCTAGGAGACTTGCCGTTTCGCCTTTTCCGTCGCGTATACCTAGCATTTATAGGTTGCCGGTCCGGAAAGCTTCGTGCTTACGGATTTATCTACTAGTAGGCTTATAGCATCCGGCCCTAGGTGCCCTAAGCGCCTATGCTATAGGTTCGTAAGGTCCTTATTCGAATATAGCTTAAGCCGTCGACTTATCGCAAAAATAGTACCTAGGGTATCCGGCAGGCTCGCAATAACGTATTAGTCCTCGAATTCTTTAAACTAAGTAAGCTGCTCGCCTATTAGTCTATAGAATAGCGTATTATCCTACTAGATTAAATAAACTTAAGCCTTAATCCCTTATCGAACGGAAAAGACGCTTATCGGCATCTTAGGGATATAGTAGCTGTTTTCTAGTAAGAGCCTCTTGCCCCCTAAGAGTAGGATAACTACGGATCCTACCCCCTAGACTATAAGGGCGGTTTTACTAGCGTAGACCTCCTCTTGCAATCCATAGGTAAACGTCTTCTCTTTAAACCACCTAATATTATTTAATATATATACACTCGCCCCTAAATCGTAGATAACCTTATCTCTAAGAGGTTTATATTTAATATAGTTAGGGTTAACTTTTAATATCGTATTAATATAAGAAACTATATTCGCCTACTTCTTGCCGTTGCCGCTATTTAGGACCGTAATCGTTTCGTCTAAATTACTTAATCCGGCTAGCTTCTAAGCTATAGCCTTCTTCTTACCTTCCGGGTGCTCGTAAAGCTACTTATTAATCCTAGTCCTTACTATATCCTTTACGTCCTATCCCTTAAGGGCATCCTTTTTAAATATTATACGGAATAAGAAGTAGCTTTCCTACTAACTCTCCTTATTAGTCTAATAAGTATAATACAGGCATTGCGACTACCCTAACTCCTTCCTTAATGCCGGAGCGGTCTAGTTAACCTAAGGTTTAGATTTCTTCTAAAGGGTCACCTTACGTTTAAATTCCGCGATAAGGTTTCTTAAGGGGTTTTAAGTTATCCTAATAATGCCCTTAAGTCGTTTATAGAAGGCATTATTCGATCTCTCGTTCGAGGCCTAGCTAAGGTCGAATTCCTCCGCGGCACGAAGGAAATCCTACCGGATCTTAATGTCGTTTAAAGTCGTGACTTTTAGGTCCTTAGAATTAACAATCACTTAATTAAGCTAATCCGCCTAAGCCTTCTAATCCCGATTCCCTCTTTTGCTCATAATTTAATAACACCGGTTATCTACGAGGGTCTTTTCCTTCTCCTCTAAGGGCAGGACCTTCTATTTAAGTTCCAAGATCCTGCTTTAAGGCGAGGCTTATATAAGGGTCTTTCCCTTTAGAGCCTTACTAATTGACTTACTAATTAGCTCCTTAATGCGAATTATAGCCTTTTCCCGGGTCTTAAATAGGCTAACGGCTATATTATAGCTATCCTACTTAAAACGGAACTCTATTATCGTATTATTAAGCCGATTGTTATAGTTAGTAGTCCTATTGTTAAACTTAACGTCTGTAAGGTCCCCTCTCTAAGGTCGTTCCCTTAGGTTGCTTTTAAATTCTTCCTAGCTAATCTTAGAAGGCTCTCTAAGCTCTTTAGATCCTACTCGGTCGATATATTCCTAGATATAGTAGATCTTTGCCTAGCTCTTATAGCCTAAATCTAAGGGGTCTAACTAAGGCTTTCCTTAAGCGTTACGATACTTACCTCTCTAGTTAGAGATGTTACGACAGTTGTTATTTTACCTTACCGGTTTACGAGGGATAAATTTGTGTCGTTTCTTTCGTCTTAATCCCTCTTTAAATCTAGCTCTTCGTAATAAAACTAAGGATAGAGCCTAATGCCTTTAAAAAGTGCGATATTGATAGCTTTAATATAGCGTTATTTAAGCGAAAGAGACCTAGCTTGTACGGCCGGGCTTATATCTCTTAAATATAGGAAATCAGCTATATAAATATTATAGCAGAAGAGTAAAGAAAGGGGTAGACTGCTAAATATAAGGATGTATGTAGCTACCTAACTATAGGACTAACGGAGGTATATATAGGTACCGGAGCCTCTTAAACAGGGCCCTTAGCCCGCACTAACCGCAGTTATAATACAACGGAATACCCACCTGCCGTCCTTAGCTAAGGGGGTTATATAATAGGCTCGTTAGGGACGTAATAGCCTGTTATATACCTATAGTCCGCGCTCGGGTTAATGCCCTATATAGCCCCTTACGTCGCATAACGTTAATAATTGCTAAGTAGAGCTCCGGCTTCTACGTCGGCTACCTAAGCAGAATAAGTAAACTAAGCCGTCCTAGCGGGGGTGCCGTCGCCTTAATTGCCTTAAGCGAAAAACTCGAATATAGCCTATTCGGAAATAGTAGATCGATTATTAACGCCGTTAATATACATAGGGGTTTTTTATTTAATAGAGTGCTAGAGAGTATCTAATAGCGTTCGATTGATTATTAGCTTCCCGTAGCCTAAATCCGGGCATATGTTTACCTTAAGACTATTTATAGCGCTTAAGACCTTAATACGTATATAGGAGTATATCGTAGGCGGGGCGTCGGAAGAATCGTTAATAAGAGTAAGCGTAAGCACTAATAGCGTTTTATTTACTATAGGTAGCGGTAGGCTAGCGGCGGGACGAGCCGTCTACTCCGTATAGCCTAAACCGATGTATTTAAATAAAGCGTCCCTTATTAGGAAACTCGTTTTATACTTCTTATAGCGGGTAGTACGAGGAATAGAGCTATCGGCCTTTAAAGCGCTTAAGGAAATACACGCTTTTTCTAAAACGAGCTCCTTTAAGATAGCGTCTATCGGGAACTTACGCTAGCAAATGCTATACTAAAAGGGTCCGCTACTCGCGGTATTTAAGGCGTTTGTAAAAGCAATAAAATTTGCGTTAGAATAACTAGACGCGTCGGAGCCTTAGTCGCTATCGCTGTCTAAGGAATTAGATAGCGAATTATCCGTATTATTCGTACTTTCTTCGTCGGTAAGATATTTCTTTTTAAAACGGACGTGCTTCTCTTCGCAGCGGAAGTCTTTGCCTAAGTTAGCGTCCGAGCGTCGTAAGTCCGTAGGATAGTCTCGTCGAAATTCAGCCGGTCGGTCGTTAAAGCGCCGCTAATTATAAGCGCCGCGTAAATTACGCTTAAAGCGATAACAATCTTAGTTCCTATCGTTCCGGCGGTCCTAATCTCCGTGGTCTTAGTTATAGTATCGTTTTATATTAGTCCTATTATTACGGAATAATAACCGGTCGCGACTTTAATCGCGACTATTAAAACCTTAAGAGTCTTAAAGCAATAACGCGGTAATTAATAAGGTGCAGTCTCCGATTTCCTAAATCCACTTTTTAATTATAGTCTTCTTCTTAAGGATTAAAAGTAGCGTGGCAATTTTGATAGCGATTAAAGGATAGATAGCCTAAATAACTTAGTAGTCTTAAGTTATATTTAGGTATCGAGCAAAAGCGACCTTTCGCTAGATCTACTATAGTAGCAAGAGTATACTAGCGTTTTATATAGAAATAGTATACTCTTTATTATAAAGTTCTTTAGATACTTTAGCGAATAGTCGCTAGAATCGCTTAATAAGCTTCTTATAAAATTGCTTAAGGGAGCTAATAGCTAGATTCTTTTACTAAACGGTATTTAATTCGCTTATATATTAGTTTAAAGCACCTCTTGTGAAAAATAATATATAATATAAGCATAGCGTATACTTATTCTCGTCGCTATATAACTAAAGTCGCTTATAGAAGAGATATACGTCCGTATATATATTTTTACCGTCCGAAAGCGTAAGTAGACCTATATTACGTTTATTGAGTTTATTAAGAGTAAATGTGCCGATATTATCGCGTTTTAAGCGCTTGCTAACTACCTTATTAGTAGTATTCGTGCTATTAGCGCTTGTACTAGCTAGGCGAGATATACTATAAGCTACGTTTTGCTTCGCATAAAGCGTATATCCTAGCTAACTCTATAAGTTATTAAAGCTCGAAGATTTATCTAAGTCGTCGTTTAAATCGTCCGAAGTAATAGGATTAGCGTATCGCTAGCGAGCCTTTATAGGCTCCTTCGAGGCGGGTCGAAAGGATATAGTATACTCTACCGAAGGAACTATACGATCGGGTATATCGTCGAAGGCAACCGGGTTCTTAATAAGAATAAGCAGGTCGTCTATAAGAGAATTATTAGCTAAACTATTAGTAGGTGTCTCGAATGCAAATGTAAATGTAGGTCTAGTAGTCTTATTGGAATTGTTAATACCTATCTAGCTAAGGATTATACTACCTTCTTATAGACAAGACGGGAGAAGGGTAGGGGCTTCCCTCCGGGAAGCCTCGGTAGCTAAGAATAGAAAGGGATCCGTAAACAGAATGTATAGACGGATGCGTTAGTTAGGTAAAACCTTCCGCGGATAGATGCGTCTATCGGGACGACCGTAGAAGTCTATAGAAGGAAGTGGAATTCCATCTATAGAATTCCATCTATTGAATTCCATCTATAGAATTCCATCTATAGAATTCCATCTATAGAATTCTATCTATAGAATTCACCTTAGAAGGAAAGTCCTTCTACTATAGAATTCTATCTATAGAATTCACCTTAGAAGGGAAGTCCTTCCACCGTGGAATTCTATCTATAGAATTCACCTTAGAAGGGAAGTCCTTCTACTATAGAATTCCATCTATAATTCCTATATAAACGAAATTATTTTATAATTAGTATTTAAAGCGGTAGATACTTAAAGTCTAAAGTAGTATTAGGTATAGGTTTTATTAAATACGGTCGATACTTAGGCTTTCGTGCTTTAAGCTTCTAAAGGATATTAGAGAAGTCTTTAAAATAGGCATAGTCTCGATTAGTTAAGGTTTTAAAGACTAATCGAGTAAGGTGTTTTTAAAAGAGCTTACTAAAACATATACTCTATATAACGGCCTTTCGCATCGGCTTATTATTAGCTATACATTCTTTAATATTATTTAGGAAAGGTCGATTGTTTATTTCCTACTAAAAGAGTAAATAGCGTCGATCGTAAAAGGCTTTCTTTTCCTTAACTTTAGGAGGGGAGCTATAAGGAAATAAGCTTAAGGGGGGTATATAATTATTATTAATCTATAAAAGGATATAGCTATAGACTAAGTCTAAAGGTCTATATATACGATATAGAAGTTACGTAGGATAATATATAATATAACCTAATACTATAATAGTAAATCCCCCTTAAATCCGCGTTTAACTAAAACGCCTAAAAGGGACAATAGGCTAATGAAAACGAAGGAAATATATATCTACGGTCTTAAAAGTAGGCCTAATATAGAATATAAGAGAAATAGGAAGAGAATACTAAGAAACTAATGCGCGCTATCGTAAGGTAAATTATATTAATAAATTATATTTATTATTATTTAAGCGAAGGTAAAGACGTAAGGAAGGCCGTATAAAAGGCCGGCTTAGGTTTAGTCGGGTTAAGGGTATAAAAGGCCTTAAGGTCGTCTTAGCAGCCGTTAAGGCAAAAGGAGTCCTCTTACGTAAGGGGGCTATAACGCTATTAAACGCGATACTTAATCTTCCCGGAGGCGTACTAGCGTTACGCGAGAATAAAAGAAAACTCTTACTTAAAATATACGTTATCGCCGTCGTCGTTATCGCTAAGGGAAAGGAGAACGCTATTATCGGCGGGCCGGACGTTAAGCTCCGACTAGCTAGGTAAAGAAGGCACTTAAGTCTTAGTAAGGAGGGAGTAATAGAATATAAGGTAAAAGCGGCTGCCCTTAAGGAGGCGAAGAAGATACGCCGTTATATATACCTTAAGGACCTTATATAGGCCCTCCTACTTATAGTCGAGCTTTTTTATAAGGCGGAGGGTCTAGATCTAGCGAGTGCTAAGGAATACTATATCGCCTAGCTAATACGCTAAGGCGGGGGTCCGCCGGGCGTCCGCGTAGCGAGCTTAAATAGCCTAAGCATCCTCGATCGCGTCGTAAAGGAAGTTAGAGATACGCTAAAGGCGGGAAGCAAGCGCGCTACTACGGAGGTATTCCTTCCTAAGACCGCACGAACCTTTTTAAGGTCTATACGAATGCCTTTATCTAAGATAATTAGGCCGAGATACTTAGTCTCTATAATATAGAAATTGCACTTATCTACGTTAAGCTAAAGGCCGGCAGCGTTAAAGCGCTTAAGGACTACGTTAACGTAGGTCTAATACTCCTCCCGCGTCTTTAAGAAGATTAAAACGTCGTTTAAATAGGCGGAGTAGAATTTATCGAAGATACCGTAAAAGGCCGTATTAATAAAACTCTAGAAATAGGATAAAGCGGCGGTAAGGCTAAAGGGGGTAATATAATACTTAAAAAGCCTATACTATATAGCAAAAGCGGTCTTTTATTTATATCCCTCGGTAATATAAAGGCGGTTAAACGCTGCGATAACGTCGATCTTAGTAAAAAACTTCGCCTTCCGGATATAAGTAAGGGTATCGTACATAAAGGGTAAAGGGAAACGGTCCTAATTATAGCCTTCTTTAAGCCGCGATAGGTAACGCAAAAATAGACGCCCCCGCTAGGCTTATAGGCAAATATAATAAAGGCGGTAGTAAGGGAGGTAAAGTAGCGGATAAAGCCCTTCTTAAGCTATTCGTTAATATACGTACGGACGATTTTATTCTTAGCTTTGCGAAAAAGGCATAGGCGGGTATAAGGAGGGTATATCCCTTCCTTAAGGTTAATCTAAGTATTAATAGTATAGTAAAAGGTAAGCTTATTAGCCTTAATTTAAAGCTATATATAGATTATATAGTAGAGCTTTTTAAAGAACTTAGCCTAAAGCTTATCGAGTGTATAAAGAACTTTCTCTTACTTCTTAAAGAACTTAGCGATATCGTTAAGGGAGATCTTATTAAAGCAGATCTTATTAAAGTAATCGTCGACGAAGTCGTAAAGTTAAAGGTTAAGGCAGGCTTTAGCGTTATTAGCGTCTATATACCTAATTAAAATAGTTTAATAAAGGTTCTTAAGGATATCTTAATCGATAGGTAATAAAAGCTTAGTAGGTAAAGGTTTAGCAATAAGGTCCTTAATCGAGGTCTAAGAAGTCTAGACTTTAGGCTATTAGTAGAATATAACTATAGCATTAACGTTAAGCATCCGGATAGTAAACGCTAAGTCGTTAATAGAGGGAAAGCGGAAAGGCTAAGGTCTAATAGTCTTATAATTCGGCCGTAATACCGGAAGGCGGTAGCTAGCGGTCTTATAGACGGGATAAGGGCGAGGAGGTCTAACGTAGCGGCGAGGGTAAAGAATATCCGGGCTATCGGAGTTATAATTAGAATTAAAGCCGGCGTCGTTAACCTAGCGGGAGGAGTCTAGATAAATAGGTTTACCCGCGTCGGGAACGTCCTTAAAAAAAACGCAAAAAAGGAAAGACTAAGAGGGGGGGGGAATAAACTTAATAACGTCGCTAAAACAGACGGAACGGAGAAAGGTCGGGTAAATAAAGGCTAGAGAATAGGCAAAGGCGGCGGTAAGGGGCTTACCCTTATCGTTAAAGTCTTTAATAAAAGGGTCGGGGGGGAAACAAATTATATTTATTAATTATATTCCCCTAGAAGTAAGAACTTTACGTAAAGACGCGGCGGGAGGTTCGATTTTATCGTTAGAGTCTTAAAAGAAGGGGTAGGGTAGAGACGAATTATATTTATTAATTCTATTCCCCTTAAGATAGGAATCGCGGGGCGGGTATAGCGGGTAGGGGCGGCCGAAAGGCCTAGGATAAGATAAGGCTAATAGTCCGAAAGAAAAGAGGCGAGGTAGAACGGGGACTAGAAGGAGAGTAAGTTACTACGCTAGCTCACGATAGGGTCGTAGCGACGTAGCTAAAGAAGGCCGAGAATAACTTTATAGCTAAGCTTCGTAAGAAAGAAGCAGATAGACTTAGTATAGGCGTTAATCTAAGAGATAGAAAAGGCATAATAGGTAACGGAGCCGGACTTATAGTCGCTACTACCGGCGAGGGAGAGCTAGCGAGGGAATTAAAGCTAGCGGATAGGAAGGGTAAGGCAGTACGCGGTCTAAGTATATATAAAGGCGAACCCGGAATAGCCGGAGTTAACTAAAGCACTTATAACGATATCGGCGGATATAAGGTATAAGTAAGGCACGTAGTTATATTCCTACGGGGAGGCAAAGATCCTCCCCGGTGTTAAATAAAGCTATAAACTTAGATATAGAGAGCTCTATCGCGCGAAAAGGCGAGGGAGCTACGTATTTCCTAAAGACGGGGAAGAGGCAGGGAGGTCGTCTACTTCGCCCTTAATAAAGCCCTGCTTAATAGCGTGAACCTAGTAGCGGGGGGGAGGGGGTTTAAGGAGGCGCGGGGCAGACGTACCGCTACTACGTATACGGCCGCGACTAAAGCCGGAACCGGCGCCGGGACTAGCGCTAGGGTTAGCGCCGATACCCTTTTTAGGATAGGTCTAGGCGGTATAAGTCGCGGTAGCCGGCTAGGCGTAGTAGAGGCAAAGACGGTTTTTAAACCGCCGTTGCTTCTCGGCGTTAGTAAGCCGGGCCCGGAATGTATTAAGCTGCATCGGGTTACTAGTAGGAGATATAGGTAAGGCGGGCGAGGTAGGGCTAGGGCGAGCGGGGTTATAAGGCGGCTAGAGTTAAGAACGGGCCTTAATACGCTGCTAATTATCCTAAAGCGTAAGGTATATCTTAGCCTAGGCCGTAAAGTCGTTATAAGCCGGGTGTTCGACCTATAGAGCGGCGGCGTTAGTAAGTTCGATAGAGACTTTTAAGTAAAGGTAGGCGATATAAGCGGTGCTATTAAACGATAACTCGGCTTAAAGGTATGTAAACTTTAAATAGAAGTCCGGCTAAGAGATATTCTTTATCGATAAGGCATTAAAGTCGGCCTTTAACTAAGCATAGGTAAAATTAGCACTAAAGACTAGGCTAAGGTCGTCGGTAAAGGCTTTAATAGTAGTATACTATTAATCGGCAAAAGACTTATTATCGAGGACGTCTTAAGGAACGCTAGCGATAATAGAGGCGGCTTAGCCGGTAAGCTAGCTAACCGCGTAAAGAATATAGTCTTACTCTATAAGGTATAAGGCGGCGTCTAAACGGAGCTTAATAATAAGGCCGTTACGCTAGGTCTAAAAAGCTTCTTAACGTTACTTTTAAGTACTAAAGTCGCCGGCGAACCTCTTAAGGTCGGCTATATAGGAATAGGTAAAGGTAAAGGCGGGGGTAAGGGTAAAGGCTTAGTCTTAAGCCGCGTTACGTTTAGTTAAAGCGAGGAGAGAGGATATAGCGTAGTTAAGCTAGCGCTAAAGATCGGCAGCGTGCTTTTAAGCGACGGCTATATGCTCTTAAGCGATATATACTCCTATATTTAACTTAACGTAAGTATTATTAAGGTAGGCAAAGGCCTTAATCTAAAGGGTGCGGAAGTCGTAAGTAGCGTTAGCCTAAATATAGGCGAATATGCCGAATATAGGCCGTTAGGTCTAAAAAAGGGCGGCGAGACGGGGATAGTAAGAAACGTAGTCGGTTTAAGCCTTTAGGTCGGCGGGAGCTAGCGGGGTAACGGCTAAGGTAGCGGACGGGTAATCGGCCTCTATATAGTCGGTTATCGTAGATTAAATAAGGCAATATAATAGGGTAAGGGAAGGGTAAGGGGGGAAATCTATATAATTCGCATCGAGACGGCGTATTTATATTAGGAAAAGTCTAAAAATCGAGGAAAACTTAGTGAAAAAGATCCGGTAAGGAGGCAGGCTTACGTCGCGAAAAGGGGAGATTAAAAAAGAAAAGGGTAAGATAGCGAGATTATTAATTAAAGGCAATAGGATAAAATAGTAGATTAAACTATAAGGGAATAAGCTTAAAGGGAGTATATAATTATTATAAATCTATAAAGGGATATAGCTATAGACTAGGTCTAAAGGTCTATATATACGATATAGAGGTTACGTAGGATAATATATAATATAACCTAATACTATAATAAGAGCGCGGTATAGGTCTTTCCTTAGTAAAGTCGTCGTAGTCGGAGTCTATAATATTTAAGTCTTTAAGGTTATAATTATATATTAACGTAGGAGAGGTCTATCGAGAAAAGGACCGTTATATTAGCGATCGTACTTAATAAGGTATAGTAAATCCTTTTTATATTAGTATACTAAGTAAGGTAAGCCCGAAGAAATTTTATATAATAAAATAAAAGGGAGAAAACTTTGCGTATTCTATAAAAGCTATAAATCTATTAAGCTATTAACGCGTTTTATTTAAAAAAATTCACGCGTTAGAGATATTCGATCTTTATCGTTCTACCGGATTCTATAAAAACTCTATCGCGCGAATCTTTCTAAGCTATTTGTAGGTTTCGCAGCGTATTGAAAATTACAAGGCTAAATATTAATCCGAGACTTATTTAAAGAGCAGTCTAAAGAAGAATACGGCTTTAGTTAGGCTTAGCGTTTTCTAAGTAGCTGCGGTGCGATAGAATAGCGCTATTAAACGGACTAACTTAGCGGATTATCGTAATACTTTTGTATAAAGAAAGTAGTCTTTAATCCCGGATTTTACGTAGATAGATAGTAGTCTATTCTACGCGAAGAGATTAAGCGAGGCTCTAGTTGTAAATAAGCCGCGAAGCTTATTGCTAGATAAAAAGAGGTTATTATTTCTAGTTTCTATTAGAGGCAGAGGAATTACTACTAATTTAGTATATAAAAGCTTATAGCGTAGGTATAGGCTTAAAGGTATAAAGGAGGATAGAGATCTATTAACCTACGGTATACTACGAAGTAACTAAGTACTCTATATATAGTAAGTCTTAGTCTCTATTATAAACCTCCTAACGGCGGGGTCCTTAGTAATATAACACCTAACGGCGGAGTCCTTTTATTACGTAACCTATAATGCCCTTTTTTATATTACTACGTGCCTTACTACGTGCCTTTTACTACGTGCTATATTATATATCTTCTACTACGTGCCGTACTATATGCCCTACTATATGCCCTACTACGTGGCTTACTATTTACCTAGCTACGTGCTTTACTTACCTAGCTAGGTGCTTAAGGATCCTATTAGGTTAGCGTATTAGTTAGCGCTTAACTATAGCGTTTTCCTAAAGCCCTACGTATATATACATATAAATAATTATATAATGTATATAGAATTTAGTCTTAAGCAGCTTTTAAGCCAGAAGCTATAAGACCTCTCTATTATACCCGATTCCGATTAGTAAAACCCTGAGAAATACTTATTTTAAAAGAGAGAACCTTGGCTCTTTAAAGATCGGACTAAAAGCTATAACCGCGCACCCTTATATCTTACGTTATATAAAACTACCTTATATTACTACCCTTTTATATTCTCCTTATTTTTCTTCTTTAGCCTAGGCCTAATGTTATATAGTATAGCCGGACTTATAGGGTCTTTTCCCCCGAACTCTTCCGGGTTAAAGGATAAGCTCGGTAGCCCTTTTTATAGGTCTCGATAGCTCTCTATTATTAGCGCTCTTTTCTAAGGCCTTAAGCTAAGCAAGACTAACTCTATCACTAAGCTCCGAAAGTAGACCGACTAAAAGATAGCCCGTTTAAACGAGGTCTTTAACGCCCGTCTCAATAAGCTCTAAAGCGAGCTACGCTAATAGTCGCGCTAATAGTCGATCTAGCTAGAAAAGCTAGAAGAACGACTAGGCTTAAAGATTAAACGCTTACTCTTAAGGTTTACGGAGTAATAGTAACCTCTACCTATACTACCGGTCGCTAGCCCTTAGGGTCCTTCTACCCTAAGGCTAATGCTAGTACTACCCCCTATTATGCTAGACTACTAATCGCCTCCCGCTCTTCCTATAGACTAAGACTAAAGTGCTCCTATAATACCTATTACCGAAATACCTACTACTAATATTATAGGTAATTAGCGATTTACTTATTCGAATTAATAGTAATTATACGAGTAGTAATATAAAGCCGTAGCATAAGCACTTTATTAAGTAATAGTAGTAACTACCTATAAGACCCTTTCTATACTATAATAAAACCGTTAGTAATTAGTACGCGTTTTAAAAAAGAGGTTATAATATATCTAAACTTAAATTATCCTACTTATATCCTATATAACGCTACTTATAATCGAGCTACTAAGGCTCTTATTAAGTCTATCTAGCTATAGGCGAAGGCAGCTAGGGAAGGAGACGAAACGTTTATCAATAATAAGAATAAGATTATTAAAAAACTATAGTAGAAACTG
This sequence comes from Ophiocordyceps sinensis, assembly GCA_012934285.1. Classification (NCBI taxonomy): domain Eukaryota; kingdom Fungi; phylum Ascomycota; class Sordariomycetes; order Hypocreales; family Ophiocordycipitaceae; genus Ophiocordyceps; species Ophiocordyceps sinensis. Next base: position 12,115,755 of record JAAVMX010000004.1, read on the forward strand.
TTGGTAGGGATCACACGTGAAATATCTCATTAAGAGGTCTTCTGGTTGGTATTTAAGTGTGTTGTGTTCTGCCTAGCTAGAAAGGGGGGGAAAGGGGCCCCCTTTATAGGTCCTTTAAAGAACCTAACCCGGGCCTGCCGGGCTCCTAACAGAGCCCTGTTGGGAGCACGTGACCCAGCCGCTGACGCTGTCATCCGGGTCATGACAAGGCTGCTGCCGGGGTTATAACGGGGCTAATGACGCTGCCGTCGGGACCGTCGGGGTCATTAGGGGTTATAACTCATAACCCTTTTCCTCGTGGTGTTTATCCCACATTCCTACATTCCTATAGAAACTATATTAAGTAGACTATACCGTCCTTTAGAAACTTTAGTAAAAATAGTCTATATTCCTTATCGCTTAAATACTATATAACCTTAAGCTAACCTAGATAGTAAATAAGTTATCTAAGGACTTAGTCCTATTACTTACTAGGTTAACGTTAGATACTTAGACTAGATATTGCTTTTTAAGGGCATCTTTCCGGTGCTATAGGACTATAGCGTTTTAGACGCGCTACTTGCTATTTACGCGTAGCTAGCGCTAGTAAAGGATTAGGCCCTCGTTAGTTTTACCTAGCGTATTTAGAATACGTTCCTTAACCTTCCTAACGTTAAGAAGCATAGCCCTAGCGTCCGTACTATTACTATCTAGTATATTCGGAATAACCTCTCTTATATCTAGTTATAGATTAGTTCTAATATTACGATACTATATAGCACTACGCTTATTTAGCGCCTAGTTCTTCTTACTAGCAAGTAGACGCGTTAGCCCGTCGAAGATATCTATAGTAAGCCTCCTACTACTATCCACGTAGGAAGGTTATTATAGCATCTACCTAGATATCTATTCTAGGCAGAACACCTCTATAAGTACGCTATATATAATTAGCGATACTCCTTATTTAGTTCCCTACCTAAGTAAGGATACTATTAGCCCGTCCTAGTAAAGCTACCTCTCGATATACCTCCTAAACCCTAACGACCTAGGAATTCTACTATAAAAGACTTTAGAATTCTACTATAGGAGATATTAGAATTCTACCGTAGAAGATATTAGAATTCTACTATAAAAGGCATTTTAATTCCACTATAAAAGATATTAGAATTCCACTATAAAAGATATTAGAATTCCACTATAGAAGATATTAGAATTCTCTTATAGAAGATATTAGAACTCTACTATAAAAGAGCTTAGAATTCTACTATTAAAGAACTAGTAGAAGATATATAAATTCTACTATAGAAGGGCTATAGTATTTAGACGATAGATTCCCTAAACTAAGAAAAAGGCATAAGTTTTTTATAATTAGGTATTTACCTATATTATTTAGTTTTACCTTATTGTTAGATAGGGTCTACTAGGGTTAACTAATAGGTGTGTATTCTATATGTGTGTTCTTAGCTAGGAAGGAGGTGTTTGTGTATTATATAGCCTCCTATTATTATATACGCACGTGATCTTATAGATTACGTATATATAATAACCTCTACTCCTATACTAGCAGTTTTTCTTTTATAATCGCAAACTAAAGAACTATAATTTGTAAACATAAGTTATTTCGTAGAAAGGAAAAAGCTTAAAGGAAATAGCATTAGCTATACTAAATAGGCCTGTGCGGAATAAAGTCTAGTATTAAATAAGGCCCGGGCTAGAATATAGCCGGGGCGAAGTAGAGCTAAAGTAGGGCCGGCATATAGCAATGCCGGTTTAACGTAGGTGCAAAAACAATATGACTATTAAGGTCTTATAATAAAAGCCTCTATCCGAATCGGTAATCTATTCGAGTTAATAAACCTTTATAGAGACCGGTTAAGCGCGTCCTTCGTTATTGCGTTAGTAGGGTTATTATTACTATTAATCTACCGGATTTCCGAGATTCTACGTCTTTCGTATAACTAGCTAAGAGCTATAATATTAATTATAAGCCTTTTCTCCTTAGTTATCCTTAGCTTTACGAGGTTCTCGTAAAGCGAGTATAAGTCTATATAAATCACTAAAGGGAGAGGTAGAATTTAGAGGTATTTCGTAATTATCCTTATAGTAGTAGTTATAATAAAGCCGAGATCGATACTATTTATAATTCCGTAGATCTCCGATATAAGCACGCTACGCGTTATACGCTTATACTTTATTAAACTTTAACAAATAATATTTCCGGTAACGTCGAATTAAGTCTCGATCTTTGTCTTATTAACGATAGCAATAATAAAACCGAGTTGCGATAATAGGTCCTTATTATTAGTGAAGGAACCGTCTATAAAGACTATTAGCTTCGCTATTGCTAGGTCTATCGGGATGTATTTTAGTCTACGATCTTAGTTATCCTTTTGCTATTAGAGGCGCTTATTTAGCCTCTTATAGTCTTTCTTTTTAGGTTTGTAAACCTAGGCTATAATAGAAATATTAAAGGATGCTTTTAGCTAATAGATATATATAATATAGCTGCCTTAAGCCCGTTGTTCTAAGTACCTCTAGGGGCTATTAAATGCTATTATATTAATTATATTAATGCGTATAGCCTTACCTTTTTGCTATAGTAGTATATCTCTATTCTTTTATAGTATTACTTTCGCGCTATTAAGTCTATAATAGAGCTAGCTATTATTAATGTCTTTAGCTTAGCGCGGAATTTAGCCTCTTATAATTTGTTTTCCTCCGCGGCCGAGAAAGCGGGTGTGCTAAGGATAAGTATATCGTCCGTTTATATGCCTATAATGCCTAAAATCTTAGGGCCTATATTGATTATTAATAAGCACGAGTTATAGGTTAAGGTCGATATTTAAGTTATTTAATATAATAACCTTAGTATATATAGAATTAGTAAACATTAGATTCCGCGATGCCGTATAGCGGTCGGATAACGCGAATAATAGTCCTTTTCGGGTATCTACCCTCTAACTCCTTAGGAAGGTACGTTATAATTATCTATAATAGCTTAATCGTCGCCTATAAGTAGGCCTACGTTATATTATAAAGGGATAAAGTTATACTATAGTCTCGTATTATTACGGGCGCGATTATAAGTATTAGCCGCTAGCTAATATATTAAATCGTTAGCTATGCTATTAATAAGTATTGCTTCTTTCGGTCGTTATAACCTTAAACGACGAGCCTCGATTTCTTATATAGCTTTATATCTCGTCCTTTTACCTCTCGAACTATGCCTAAGCTAAAGATCTAATATCCTCCGTATATTGCTTTATTATATTTCTTAAAACTAAAGACTTTGCGGATAAAGAGGTCGTTAATCTCCTAATTGTCTGCCTTTTTAAATAAAGCGCTAGGAGTAGTAATAATGCTATCGTTATATAGTTTAAGAGCTAACGCGTACGCGTCCTCCTCTTTCTTAATAAGGAAGGCGTATATAAGATTGCTTTAAAGTAGGAATCTAAAAGCCGTATTCTCTATAATTAATTGCTTTAGCCTATTATTAGAACCTAAAGGTCGTCTACGCCTTTAAGGCGCCGGAGGGTCTAGTCGAAGGGCTTTAAGCTCGTCTTCTTAGTTAAGAGCTAGTAGCTTCTCTATCTTCTTATCTCGATTATATAGTTATACGAGTATTAAACGAAGAACCTAATGTAATAGGGTAGGCAGAGTAATTACATAGGTGCCCTCTATATAGGTATAGAAATTATCTATAAAGAACTAAGTATAGGCGCACCTATATATATACGGATATATAGCTTTACGCACGTACCCTTTTATCCGCACGCGCCCTTTACCCTTATCTATATAAGCCCTTTACCCTTATTTATATAAGCCCTTTTCCCCCCCGTACGTGCCTTTTCCTCGCTCGTATAAAAGAATGCGGATTAGGTCGTAGACTTAATCTTACTAATAGTCGAAGACCCTTATATAAGACCTTTACCCTACCTAAGCGAAATTTAACGATATATTACGTAGGGCCTAGCTGCGCTTTAGGCTACGCGGCTCGCTTTATAAAAGCTTAAACCGTACCTTCTTCCGTCGTATCTTTACCGGCAATATAGCGTCGGGCGGCCCGTCGTTTTCTCCGATAGCCCTAAAGTGCTCTTCGAAGCGATCGAGCGCTTCTATATCTGCGAAGTCCGCTTCTAAGTGCTACGTCGGGTCTTAGTATCTTTACTACCTTACGAAGACCTTACGTCTACTACTACGGCCGACTTTCTTCTATTATACGGTAAGAATTTCCTTTATTAAGAACTCTTTTTCTCCCTCTATTAAGATTATAGAAGGCTATAGGTCCGCTATTACTTAGCCGGGCATTAGATCTCCTACTACGCGGTAAAGAAAGTCTATATTAAAATTAAGTTAAATCCTATTAGGCAATCTTTTTAGCTCGACGGCTTACGAGCTTAGCACTCTTTTAACCGTAAATTTTACATATAACTAATCGAGCTTTTTCTTCGGCCTTAAGGATGCGTAGTTCCGTAGGTCTACCTAGACTTTATTACCTACCGTAAATCGCTCTATAGGTTCCCGTCGTTTATTAGTATACCGCTTTTAGTCCTACGTACTAAGGCTATTAACGACTAATAGAAGTCCGAGACCTACTTAAGTCGCTATATAAAAGAGGCTACCCGCCCCTTTAGGCTATTGCTAGACGGCTTTTCCGCTACTATATCTACGGCGATAGGAAATAGGGATACTAGTTCGTACCCGTATAGTGCGAAGAAAGGGGATATACTAATCGAAGAGTAATTTCTCCCGTTAAGCGCTATTTACGCTATAGGGAGCTACTTATCTAAGTCCCTTTAGTTACGGTCGATAACGCCCCGGAGGTAAGCTTAAACTTCTTAGTTAAGCCGTTCCGGCCCTTTATCGGTTTACGGATAATATACTATGCTTAATAGCTATATAATCTATAATAGCCGATATTAGTACTGCTAGAAGCGGCTTATCTAATTTAAGCCTTTATCGCTTATAATTAACGTTAGCTATTAATAGTATCGTATATAGTATATAAGAAAGCGCTTTGCGTAGATCTCTGCTTCTATAGAGGGTATAGGTTTTAATATAACTTTCTTACTTAGACGGTCTTTAATTACCTAAAGATTACGGTTGCCGCTCTTTATAAAGGGGAGGTCTATAATAAAGTCTATCTAAATATACGTATAGAACCGGTCCGGCATAGGAAGCGATTTAAGTAGCCCTTTCTTTAGCGCACGCTAAATCTTTATACGCCTATAGATATTATAGTTGCGGAGGAATTATTAAACGTATAGCTAGAGGAGCGGCTAATAGAAGTCGTAGGATACGGCGGTAACTATTCCTTCGCCGCTAAGGTAGCCGACGACACTCGCGTTATATACTATTTAAATAAGCTATCCTTAAAGCGCGTTCCCTTCTTTTAGCTCTAGGGGAGGGTCTTTTGCTACGGCCTTTATAGTTATAGAGGAACTAAGAACCTAAAGCCGTCCGCGGAACCGTAGGTGATTACGTAGGTCTACGTAGCAGTCGGCCACCTATACCTTAAGGTTAAGCTTAAGGTCGAATCGTCTTGCTTTTGCCTCTACGGTATAGCGTACGCTACCGTAGGTAACGTCTTAAGCTGCTAAGCGGTCCTATATATGCTAAAGCTCCTCATCTTAAACAATCCGTCGGTTAAGGCCTATATTAGTAGTTAGCTCCGCGTCCTATGCGTTAAGGTCGTCCTAAGTCGTAGCCGCTATAAAGTCCGCTTCCTAAGTATCGGGCTCCGCGTCTTCTTCGATTACCTCTTTACTTTCCGAACTATTATCTTCCTCGCTATCGTCCTCGTCCTTATCGCCCTTACTATCGACTAAGACTACGCCGTTTATACCGATAAGCGTTGCTCTAAGATACGTGCGTAGTGCGTCCTCCGGGAGTATTTAAAGCTCTTAGGTATTATAATCTTCGTTAGAAGGTCGGTCTTAATCTCTCTAGGATAGAGCGTCCGGTACTATAGCCTTTTTTCCGGGTCGGTACTTAATCCGGAAACGGAACCGTAAAAGGTATTCTACCTAACGGGCCTATCGCTTAAAGAGATAACGTTAAGTTATAAAATACTTAAGGTTGCGATAGTCTATAAGGATCTCGAAGTTCTTATAGCTATAGAGTTCCGCTTGCTATTGCTTTAAATAGCTAATTATAGCGAGCATTTCTTTATCGTAGATAGCGTAGTTCTATTTAGCGGAGGTAAGCTTACGGGAGTAAAAAGCTATATAGCGGCGTTAGCCGTATACCTCTTACGAAAGCGTGCCTTTAAGCGTGAATCTACTATAGTCCGCCTTAAGTATTACGGGATAATTAAAGTCTTACTATAGTAGCACTAGGGCTTACGAAAATAGGTCCTTTAACGTCTAAACGCCTTTGCCTATATAGCGCCTTAATAGAAGGCTACCCTTTTGCCGGTAAGGGCTATAAGCGGACCGACGATAAGAGAAAATTAACGAATAAAAATCCGGTAGTAGTTCGTAAATCCTAAGAAACTCCGTATACCCTTTTATAAAGTTAGGGCTATTTAGTCCCTAATGGCCTAGATCTTTATAGGGTCCGCCTATATACTAACGCCTATAATAATAATAAATCTAAGGTATTTAACCTAGCGGACGCCGAATTCGCATTTATCGGGGTTAAGGTATAGCCTATGCTTAGAGAGCCGGTCTAGCACCTTCCGTACTTTATCTATATAATTCTTTAGGCTACCGCTTATATAGATAAGAATATTATTAATATAAGCGGAAGCGAACTCGTCTAGAAATTCGCGAAGAATGCTATTAATATACCGTTAGAAGGTGCCGGAAGCCTTTATAAGCCTAAACGGTATTACTATCTATTCGAAGAGCCTATAGCGAGTACGGAACGCGGTCCTCTACTTATTACCTTCGATAATTCGTACCTTATAGAACGCCTAATAGATATCTAACTTAGTAAACTACTTCGCTTTAGCGATATTACGGAGCATCTCCTTAATAAGCGGAAGTAGGTAGCGGTCCGGTCGTATTATTGCGTTAAGTGCTTAATAATCTATATAGAATCATAGTCTTCCTTTAGGTTTCCGCGCGAATAGCACTAGAGCGGCGGCCTTAAAAGAGCTAGCCTAAATAAACCCTTTATCTAAAAAGCCGCGTAGTTGTAAGGGTCTTTAACCCCTGTTGTAAAATCTAGTGCACGTGACTAGATGACCTGTATTTAGGTAGCTCCGCAGCCTTAGAGGCTGCGCCCGTACTTCTCTTCCTTTCTCCTCTCGTAGTATTATTCTACCTCTTTTAGGGACCTCCTCTATGCCTACTCGGAATAACCCCGTTATATAATAATACTACTATCTATGCCGGCCTACCTTATGCGGTTTAAAGAAGTGCTATTCCGAGCCGATGCGAATACTTAGCCTAACGCGGCAAAGACTAACTGTCTTATAGCTAGCTTAAACACAGACTAGCGCGCACGCCTAAGCGAGAAGACCGGTCTCCTAGACGCGTACGACGCCCTTATATAGTACCTTCGCGAGCTAAGCAATAGGGGTTAAAGACCCTTATATTAGACCCTACCCCGCTAAGGCCCCTAACGTATAATACCCGATGCCGTACCCCGACGTAGAGAGCAAACGTCGCGTACGGCCTACGTACTAGAAAGTACGGAAAACAACGCTCCTCGTAGCTCCTTTAACGCAACGAATGTTAGCTAGGCCGTTATTAGCTTATAAGAACGAGGGCAAGCTGCTTACTAAGAATAACTAAAGGACTACTTTAAGTAAGGCCGGTTTTCCCTTTCCGGCTCGTGCGCTTCGCACGCCTAAGTGCTCCTAAGGACTCGCCCTATAGCGACGACTTCGTCTTTAAGCGCTACTATAGCCGCTATTACCTATTATTCTTCCCGCACGAGGCTATATAGGCTCCGTCCGTTCTCTACGGCCCTTAGGGCACGGGCATAGCTTCCTTTATATAGCCTCCTAATATCGCCGCCGGCTGCCGGCGGAAGCATTCCTAACTACTTATCGCTTAAGCCGGAGTTATCGTCGCTTTCGCTCTCCTACGTACGCCTTACCGCTATACGCCGGATATTTACCCGCTTCGGGCATACCTTAGCCTAGTAAGTCTTACTGCCGCATCCTATACAGCGGCCCTCTTTTCGCTACTTCCTTTTTTTAATCGCGCTTATAGTTAAGACGTAGATATCTATCGTATCGCTTAAAGGGCCGCCCTTACTTATAAGGGCGGAAATAAGAACTAATAAAAGAAATTTATTACCGCTTAGCTCGCGAAGGTACTATATAAGGGCGTCGTACGCGTTTAAGAGACCGGTCTTCTCGCTTAGGCGTGCGCGTTAGTCTATGTTTAAGCTAGCTATAAGATAGTTAGTCTTTACTACGTTAGGCTAAGTATTCGCGTCGGCTTAGAATAGCACTTCTTCGAACCGTATAAGGTAGGCCGGCATAGATTCGGTCCGCTTTTAACGGAGCGAACTAAGCTAGAGAGCCGTAGTTTTAGCTATATTAGGTTCTTTATAGGAGAGTTAGAGCTTCGCGATTATATCGGCGGGGGCGTTCGTAGTAACGTAGGCAAAGGGTAATAGCTGCCGTGAAATTTTCGGTAATAGGCTCACGTAGAGATAGTTAAATTAAGCGCGGAGGTTACTAATAGCGGCGCTGTTAGTACGGAGCTTCGCTTCTACGTAAAGAATCTATAGTTTAAGGTCGTTAGTAGAACCGTTAAATTTCGTAAGGTGCGGAAGAATAGCTTTTCGCGCGGGTTCGCGCTGCTATTAAAGCAATCCCTTAATTACCTATGCGAATTAACAATCGCGTTTTTCTTAGTTCTACGACTAGTAGAGATTCTAGGATTAAGTAGATATATCGGCTCGCAGACGCGGGCGGTTTAATTATCCTTAAATTAAACATCGGAGAAACTTCGTTATAGCACTTCTAAAAGCGGAAGAGGCTAGAGGTAAGTTAGAAGGGTAGTATTATTAGGTATTATACGTTAAGGGCCTTAGCGGGGTAGGGTCTAATATAAGGGTCTTTAACCCCTATTGTACAATCTAGTGCACGTGACTAGATGACCTGTATTTAGGTGGCTCCGTAGCCTTAGAGGCTACGCCCGTACTTCTCTTCCTTTCTCCTCTCGTAGTATTATTCCACCTCTTTTAGGGACCTCCTCTATGCCTACTCGGAACAACCCCGTTATAGTAGTGTCTTCTTTATTATAAGCAACTCGTCCTAAGATATCGCGTATAGCGGCCTAAAGGGCGGAACTATGTCTTATCCGCGGGAATCTTTGCGAAGTAGTATCGCGTAGTTAATGCCGGGCTTATATATGTTTAATTTATCGGCCTCGCTTTTCCGAAAGAGCGGCAATAGGTTATAGAACTACGTAAAGATTATTTAACGTAATTCGGCTTCTATCTTCGGCTTCTTTAGTCGTAAGGCCTTTTCGATATCGGCGAGGCTAACTACGTAAATAGCAGTCGTAGCAGCTTTAGAGCCGTATCGTCTATAGATTCGGTTAATTATGCCGATAAACGCTAAAGCTATAACTTCCTTAGCCTCCCGAAGCTCGGTAGTATACTTAGTATCCTTAGGCTCGTTTTTATTTATATACTATAGCTAACGCTACGAATTCCTATACTAAAGCCTTCCTTAGTATAGCATGGAGTAAGACTCTATATAAAGAAGCTAAGGCTTTCTAAAGATTAGGTTAAATTCTAGCTAAGGGATAACGTACGCTACGAGCAATTGCTCGTGCCCGTTAATTTCCGCAGCTATCTATACGATACCTTTAATCTTCGCTTCTTCTATTGCGCTTAAGGCTCCTCGTATATACTAAGGTCTTATATCTTTAACTAGCAAACGTAGCTCTTATGCGAATGCCTTATCGATAGCGGCGTAGCACTAGCAACCCTCGTCTATAAGAGTAAAGATAAGGTTTATACTATTAATAATATTAGTTATTAAGGTAGGAGAAGTCTTAATACGGTTAGTTAACTCTTTTTTCTCTAATGCTAGCGAATTAGGCTCTAAGGCCTATCTATACTCTAGAGCTATACGTTTCCCTCCGCACTAGTAGCGGCGGGGACTATATTATCCTCCTTAATATTAGACTTAAGAGAAGGTCGGGTAGCGCGAATCGCTATAGGCCGTTCGGCTCGCTTCGCCGTAGGGCGAGCGGGATAATATAGGCAGTCCGGAGCGAAATGCCTATCCGCGCTATAGTATACGTAAAGCCCCTCCTCTCTCCGCTTCTAAAGCGCCGCCTTCGATACCTACTTAGCTTACTATACGGAAGAGGAGGGCGCGCTGCCTAAGGCGGCGGATAGTGTCCTCGCTTTTCTATAAGCGGGCCGCGTAGTAGATATTATAACGTCGCCCTTATAGTCTACCGTAGTATCGGGCGCGGATCTAAGAGGCGGGAGCGTTATAGCGTTCTTAATAATAACTCCTCTATTCCTATTGCTAACGCCGTTCGTGCTAGCGCGCTTTCGTAACTTTTAGAAGCTAGGGCTTTACTTATAGTTTTAGGCTACCTTTGTAAGGCGACTTACGTACTCCCGGAAGTTAGTAAGCATCTCGATTAAGATAAGTATCTCCCGTAGTTAAAGGGTAATCGAATTCCGTAGCTATATAAGCTTAGCGCTATCTCCCTAAATGCTATTTCCGGCGGCGCGAGTAAAAGTCTCTTTAAAATCGGGAAGGAAGTCCTTAAACGTCTAGCCGTCTTTCTAAAAGAGGGTCTATAACCTATCTTACGCTTTCTCCTGCCCCTATACGTTGCCGAACGCGTGGATAAGATAGTTAAAGAAGGCATAGGGGTCGTAGGCGCTACTAGGCCCGCTACTCTCTTAGAATATAGAAATCCGCCGTATCTAAGGCTCGGACAGCGTATAGAGCAGCGAATACTAAGCGGTATCGCGGCAACCGTTAAGGCCTTACTTTTCGTTAACGGTAAACTTACTACGGAGGCGATATAAGAAGAAGTAAAAAGACTCTAGCTTGCTATCCTATATAGGCTATAGCAAAGGCTTCCTTTTACCGAAGGCAGCTTTAAAGGCCGTCCTTAGGTTAGCTATATTAGCGTCCCTAGCCGCGGGAGAGTCTATTAACGTAGCTATAGGCGCGAGTAGCGTATCCGTAGAGGTAGGCGCCGTAGATCCTATTTTAACTCTAAGGACTTCTGGCAACCCCCTTCGTTTAGCCGGATTAACGGCTATTTTCTATAGCAGCACTAGAAGGCGCTCTTCTTCCGCTATAGAAGGTGCGGCATCCGCCGTCGCCTTACTTAAACAGGCTTCTGCGAAGGCCCGCTTATTTAGCGACTCTTATCGCAGCTATAGCTGCTAAGACCCTTCGGCCTATTGCTTAAAGACGTCCTCTATATTGTTGTTTAGTAAGTCTATAATAGCATCTAGTGTTACTACGCGTGCCGCTTTTATCGTAGCGGCCTATCGTTCTAGTCGATATATACCGCTATTATAAAAGCAGGACGTTATCGTATTAATAAGTCTATGAAAAAGATAGATAGAGGTAGGCAGAGTAATTATATAGGTGCCCTCTATATAGGTATAGAAATCATCTAGAAAGAACTAAGTATAAGCGCACCTATATATACGGATATATAGCTCTACGCATATACCCCTTTGTCCGCACGTGCCCCTTACCCCTATCCGCACGAGCCCTTTACCCCTATTTGCATAAGCCCCCTTCCCCGCCCGCACGTGCCTCTTCCCCGCTCGTATGTAAGAATGCGGATTAAGCCGTAGACCTAATCTTACTAATAGTCGAAGACCCTTACACCTAAGGCTTATTAATCGTATTAATTATTACGTCGTAGCCGTTAATAAAAGCAATCTTAAACGGCCTTTATTAGCCGTTTTTCTCTCTCTATATCCGAACTTTACTTTATAAAGGAAGGGAGAGAATATCATTTATCTTTAGGCTATTTCAGGCTTATAAGGCTTCCTTAACTTACCGCTCTATAATAAGCTAACGCAATATCCTTATTGCCTTATACACTACGGCGGCTCTTCTTATCGTTATCGATAAAGGCGGAGAGTCTAACGTTATGCATAGATATACGCTAAATATAAGCAATATTAGTATTAATCCTTAAGGGATAGCCGTATTATTAACTGCTTTTATAGCTATCTAAAGTATTGCTTTAGCTAAAGTTATATTGCTAAGTTCGGCATATATAATATCGAAGGCACGGCGGAGTAGAGCGTAATATCCTTTAACCTTCCTAATAGACTAATAGGCTTCTATAGGAACTTATTTATATATAATGCCTATAAACTTAGCCTTATTGCGGAATTTTAACGACGTAAAGTTCGTTTTAGCGTTATATTTAATAGTATCCGGCGGGCTAAGATAGGTATTAATCTATAAAGCTCGTAGTATTTCCTATATATCCTTTACGGATATCGAGGGGAAGAGACGTGCTCTTTAAACGGCTATTGCTGCGTTAACTACGTAGAGGACTAAGCGTTTATATAAGTGCATTACGTCGACGATAATTTTATAGTTAAAATCCTAATCGTCCTTTAATATAAATTTAAATCGAGGTAAGGCCTAAGAGTATAGTTAATAATAATAATAATACTTCGCGATGCTCTTTAGCTTATTAACTAATAATGTTTAACCTACTTGCCTTAGTAAGTAATGTAATCTTATAACTGCCGGGTGGCCGAAACGACGATAAAGGGTGCGGAGTTCGCTTTCTGCTAGGAACGATATCGCTTATTCTTGCCTACTAAAAAGAACTAAAGGTAGCCTTATTTACGGACTACTAGGAGCGAGATCCCTTTATTCTTGCTAATAATAACGTCCGTTATATTATCGTGATATATATTTAAACAATCTATATCCGCGAGATAAAAGAGGAAAAGGGTCGGAGATATAAGCACGTAGAAGGTAATCCTTCCTAACGGCGTTTTTACGGCGAATAAGCCGAGAGATTTAATAGCATCGCTATTCCCGAATTTAATCGAGGCTTAGCTAGCTATAGAGTCGTTAAGCTTTATATTAGGATTCTCTCGCTAAAAGGCGAGATATTATTTAACCCTAGCTATTAATACCTTAGCAGTAGCGGTATTAATTTGGATACCTTAGAATTGCTTCCTAAAGTACCTATCGTCGATAAGAAACTAAGAAGCCGGCGTTGCTTACTCTATGCTAAATATATCTTCGCCTATAAAGAGATAAGTAAATACTTATTAATAAAGAATTTAGGTTATTATAAGAAGACAGACTAGAGGCACGTTTAGGAAGGTAGGAACGATAGTTAAAAGTACGAATAATCCTTTATTACAATGCGGTTGCCCTCTTATAGCAAGAATAAAGCTTGCCCCTCTTCTAAGATATATTAGGGCCTTAGGGATATACCCTTAGGCCTCGAGAGGGGTTATTAGGGACTAGTTGGCGACTAATGGCCGAATAGTCCCTAAGCTAAAATATATTATCTATCGTGCATATATCCCTATCTCCCGGCTCTATAGTTGCGCGGGTAGCTGTATTATAATTATCCCCCCCTTTTAAAGCGGACGCCTTAGACGCTAAGATAGCTTTAGGTATAAATAAAGTCGTGATAGCAAATAGGACTAAAATAGGATTAAACGTAGTATAAAAATTAACGACGATAGTTATTATTATATATATTATAATAATTATCGTATTAGTTACGCGTTATAATAGTTACTGCGCAATAGGGGGCTAGTCGCCTACGTATAGTTAGCGAACTATAATAGAGTGCTACTCTTTATATATAAAGATTTTTTTCTTCTCTTCTCTTATTATATAACTATATCGAGATCTTATAGAGAAGTATATTCCGAATTAGACGAGTATATTTTAAATCTAACGAGCATATTCGGAATTAGATAAGTATATTCTGAATTAGTTTAACGCTATAGGTCCTAAGCGAACGGCAAGCGCAATAGTATAAACGCCCTAAAAGCGAGGAAAATAGATAGACGATATTTAGCCGATAGGCCCTTTAGTTATTGCTTAAGTCCTAGAGTTATCGGCGAATAGAGTATCGATTAAGGACGCTATAGCGATAGCATAGGAAGAGATAAAGCTAAAAAGGATACGTAGAGAGAAAATAACCCTATTAGAACGACTCTTTATAGAGAAAAACATACGAGATGCCTTAGAGAAGTCGATATCCTTATTAAAGGAAGAAACTAAAGGCTAACTATATCGTTAATTATTTAAAAGACCTTTTATAAGTATAAAAAAACCTATTATAGTAGAGTCTTAAGAAGATTACGTAAATATAAAGCGTATAACGCTAGCGGTTATTAAATCCGAAACATTTTCGTCGTTTAGTAAAGACGATAGAGACGAAGATATAAAGGCGAATACTAAAGGAGACACCGGCGATAAGAGGAATATCTAGAAAAGGATATCGCTTAAGAAAAAGGGCAAAAAAGCCGTATATATAAAAGGTCGCCGGGCGAAAGGGTGCTAAGTTACCGAGCTATACTATATTAAGTACCTTAATAGCAGTATATAAGGGTTTAGCGATAATAAGGACGATACTAAAATAGTCGAACTATATTATATATAGGAGGATATACGATTAAGCAGATATATTTAATATAACTTAGGTAATAACCTCTATAAATCGGTAAGCTCCTTATTCCTTATTAAGTCGGGATATAGTTGCTAATAAAATTATAAATGCCGGTAATAATATCTAAGGATATAGCGGATCTATGCGCTATTTAAACAAAGATAGCTAAGTTATAGACTACTTAGGACGAGATAGAGAAGAAGAAGATAAAGTCAATCTTCTACTAAGTTTATACGTTATTTATAGCCGTAATAACGGCCTATAAAGAGGAATAAAAGGTATTAAGTGCTAAACGTTTATACACAAAACGTCGTCTTAAATACCGGCAAGCATCGATAGAGCGACGAAAAGCTATACGCGAGAATAAAGACTAAAAGCTTTATCTAATAATTAAGGACGTAGGTTTTACCCTATAGTAGGTAGGACGAGAATATATATACGATACTTTATACGAAATAATCGAGGAGAGCGGTCGCTAAGGAAGGGGGGAGTAGTTAAAACGTCTCCCTATTATTACGGAGTTTACTAGCGAAATAAAAGTAAGAGACTTCTACCGTATAAATGTTAAGGAATAACGATAAAGTAGCGGCGGAGTAGAAGTAGAAAAGTTAGAGTAAGCTAAAAAGAAGTTATTTCGTAATACGTAATTTCCGCTGTTTCTTTAGTTATATCTCTAGGTATTTATTAATAAGTTCTTAGGCATTCGCTATATTATCTTAAGCAACGTACTTATTATATTCGGCTAGCTAACCTTCCTATTTTACTAAGTAGTAAATAACGCCTTTTTTCTTCTTATAGTCCTTAATTTACTAAACTAACTATTCTCCTTCGACATCGTCGAGGTTAGGCATCGGCAGTAATTCGCCGGGGTGTTAGTTAGTAGCTCTTTCTATCTACGGCTTAAGAAGACTAATATAAAATATATTATAAAGCCGGTCGTATTTCTCTAGTAGGGCTAAGCGGTACGCCTACTTACTAATAGCTTAAAGGACCCTAAAAGGTCTAATATATTTAGGTAATAACTTCCTTCTTTAGTCTTTAAGGCGTAAGTTCTTCGTAGAGAGTCCTACTAAGTCCTTAACCTTAAGGGTAAGTAGCTTATAATAGAGGTTATAGAATTTCTTTTGCGACTTAATAGCTTATCGCTAATAAGTCTCTAGCTTTTTCCTTAAGTCTGCTAATTTACTAATGCGAGCTCTCGCTTTAGGCACTCCCCTATTAATAGCATCGTCCGTAAGGTAGATATAGTAGTTTAGTTAGTATCTAAACAATGCCTTATTAAGCGAAAAGCCTATAGTTGCATTCTTCGCATTATTATAAGTAAACTAAGCCTCTCGTAGAAGTCTAGGCTAGTTATTCTATTTGGCATTTATATAATATAGAAGGTAGTATTATAGTGTCTAATTCACCCGTTTAGTCTAACCGTCGGTTTATAGGTAAAAGGCTATCGATAACCTACGTTTTATCCGTAATATATAATAAAGGTCTAACTAAAACTTACTAGTAAATAAAGATCCTCTATCGGAAACAATGCCTTTCGGTACTCTATAGATAAGCTTAATCTTATAATAAAAAGCCTTAGCTAACTTAGGCGCTATGATTATCTTAGAGACCGCGAGAAATACGCTATACTTAGTATATTAATTAACGATTACTAGTATTACGTTAACTTCTCTACTATCGAACTATAACTCTAGAAAACCGGTAGTAAAGTCTATAGTAACTTCTTCCTAAGGTCTTATAGGAATAGGCAGCGACTTAAAGGCGCTATATAAGCGATACCGCTTTAAAACGGCGCCTTAATAGATATAATATAAACGCACGTAGCTGTTTATATTACGAGCTATTCCTTCTTAAAAGAATTTCCGGGATAAGAGGTCTTTCGTGCGGGCTATTCCGAAGTATCCTATAAAGGGATCGTCGTAGTAGAGCTAAATAAGCTCTTGCCTTAAGGCAACCTCTACGGGCACTACGATTCTTCCCGAATGTAAAATAAGTCCGTTTAGGCTTAATAACTAAGGACTTACCCCTTCTTTTAGGGTACTTTCGGCCTATACTCGCTATATAGTCTACGGATCTTCCGCTTAAGTCCTCTTAAGGAGCTTAAAAAAGGGCTCGGAGATATTGCTTTTATAGACCCCTTTACAACGAGCTACTAACCTAGCTAATTATCTTTAACACCGTTGTTTATAACTAACGATATCTTTAACTTAGGTAGCTAACTTAGCGGGACTCGTTCCTAAATGCTAAGCGATCGAATCTAAAAGAGCTTATGTATTTTCGTTACGTAAAGACATCTCGTTAAGCTTAGAGATAGTAAAGACCTAAGAACTCGTCTTTAGGTCGCTCTATAAAGAATCTATAGCTATATATACCTACCGAATAACTATTAACTTTTATTATAGGTCTAAGAGTAGCTCTATAAACGGTAGGGCTTCGCCTATAAATTCTAGCTTCCTTAATAAAGCATCGGCAGGATTCAATTTACCGGCTTAGTATTTAATCGTAAAATCGAAAAGAGCGAGGTATATATACTAACGTGCTTATCTTCTATTAAGGGATACTTACTTTATAAAGCCTTAAAGGTTTTAATAATCTAATAAAACTTTAACGGTATTCGCCGCCCTTTCGACGTAGTATCGCTAGTATTTAAATAACTTAACGATAGTAAATATCTCTTAATTAAAAGTGCCGTAGTTAAGCCTAAGGCTAGTAAACTTCCGTAATTAGAAAGCAATCGGATAATAATAGCCTTCGTTATCGGGCTACGAAAGAATGCTAGCTATTGCGAAAATTAAGGCATTAGTCTTAATGCGAATCGGTCTTTAAGGGTCGAAGTGTCGGAGAAGTAGGGCTATTGCAAAGGCGTTCTTTACGGCGTAAAACGCTATTAATTCGCTAGTGTTTAGCTATACTCGTCCGGGCTTTCTTCCCTTAACGCTCCTTTTTAATAACGTAGTAAGAGGGGCAATAATGCTAGTATATCCTAAAATAAATCGTCGGTAATATTTTGCAAAACTAAGAAAAACTTAAACATTATAGAAAGAACGAGGTTCTTCCTAATTTATAATAGCCTTAACGTAGGCTAAGTCTATTGCAATTCCGTTAATAGATAAGATAAATGTTAAAAACTCTAAAGACTGCTTATAGAAAGTGCACTTCGATAAATTAGCGAATAGCTCGGTGTTTTTTAGTCGTTCGAGTACTTATCTTAAGTATTCTATATGCTTTTCGTAGGTCTTAGAAAAGATTAAAATATTATTAAGGTAAACGACGCAAATAGTATCTATAAGGCCTTTAAGTGCTTAGTTAATATATAACTAAAATATAGTAAGGGCGTTAGTTAATCTAACCGGCAATACTAAATACTTATAGTAACCGTAGCGAGTACGAAAGGCTATCTTCTATTTATCCCCTCCTTTAATCCGGATGCGTTAGTATGCGTTTTTTAAGTCAATCTTTAAAAAGTACTTAGCCCTTTAATAACGGTCTATAATCTCCGAAATAAGGGGGAGTAGGTAGCGATTCTTATCGGTAATGCTATTAACCCCCCGGTAGTCTATATAAAAGCGCAAAGTGCCGTCTTTCTTAGGCATAAAAAGAATAAGAGCTCGGGCCGAACTCTTAGATTTCCGAATAATGCTACGCTTAAGGGACTAATCTAACCACTCCTTAAGAACGTAAAGTTCGGATTAAGAAAGAGGGTAGATAGGTCTAAAAAGGTAGCTTAAAGTCGGGCAATAGGTCAATCGTATAATCGGTGCCCTTCTTCCTTAGCAATAAATCGGCCTTAATCTTAGAAAACACGTCTTTAAAGTCTAAAAGAGTCGCTAGTATTTCCTCCCCCGTTCGCTTAAGGTTCGCCGAGTTATTATCTTTATTAGGAAATAGTATAAAATTTAGGTCCGGTGTAACTATATAGACCTATGCCTTATTCTAACACTTATGCAAAAGTTTCTATAGTTAGCGTAATAATACCTTAGAAAGTTAGTATTTAAACTACTAAACGCGTTTAAAAGGAATAAGATAAATATATTCCTAAGAAAGTGCGGGTATACTAAGCAAAACTAATGCGTCGTCGGGTTTTAATCCGTTATCGATACTAATATAAGGGCGAATAACTATCTTTTCCTTATAGCGACTATCCCGGAGTTAGATAGAAACTTCCTAGACTCCGTACCGTCTTGCTAGCGTATTCCTAACTACCTTTAATCTAAGGGTTAATAAAGGAAGCTATCGTAGCCCCTATTTTCGAGCAAAGTTTATATCTACTAGGTCTACTTTACTACCGTAATCGAGATTAACGATAATTTCATAAGGTATTCGCCTTAATAGCTTTCTAATAGCACGTAGTCTCTTAACTACCTCTACCTATAGCTTAGTCGAAGAAGAGCTATTTACTTCGACATCTAAGCGTTTCCCTCCTTCTTCGTCGTCTTTAAATTAGCTATAGCTCGGTTAGCTCTCGCTATCGCCTAGCAATCGGCTTATATATAGCCTAGTTTCTTATAATACTAATAAATAACTATGCCGGATTAGCTTTCGCCGTTTCTATACGAATTTCCTCCCCGGTTATTGCTATAGCTATTCCTACCGTATCTATTCCTACCGTTACGACTATTGCGACTATTTCCTCGGCCGTTCCTACGGCCGTTGCTATAACCGTTTCTACGGCTATTTAAGGTTAATCTAGCGGCGTCGGAATCTTAATAGTTATTAGTAGATCTATTTCGGCCTCTATATCGGCGATAGCCTATCGAACGGGAGCCTCTTACCCCTTAAGTAGAGATCGACTAGTCGTTAGTTAGCTTTACGGGGCGCTTTTTACTTCCTAAAGTATCCTAGAAGCGTTAAGCGAGTTAGACTATCTCCTTACGAGTATTGTCTTAAATAGACGCTAAATAAAGGGAGATTTAGTCCTAAAGATCGGGACGTAACTTTATAAAAAAGGAAAGTATACGAGTTTTTTCTAACGGACGTTTTAGGTATTGCTCGAGGGAATCTAAGTAAACACTAAAATCGAGGGGGCACTAACCCTCTCGTTAGCGTGCTTCCTATAGTTATATAGCTAAAAGAGTCTCGCGATTAATAATATCTTTAATTAAAATTAAGGTCTAGTTACAAAAGTTATCTAAGTTAGTGCGAAGCAATTCCCTCTCTATAAGGAGCTTTTCGTCGAGGTATCGCCTCTATCTCGCCTTATAGTCTATATATATATAGTTAAAGGCATATAAGATTTTATTCTTATTGCGCTTAAAACGACGTAAGATAGCGATAAAGGTATCCTTAAGATCGCTAATCTAATTAAGACGTTTTCGAGGGTTAGTTAGTTATAATAACTAAGGAATGCTTTTTATTTTAATTTCCTTACTACGACTCTCCCTCGATTCGGTTAACTTTCGGCGACGTTTATATAAGTCCCTGCCGAATAAGTTACCTTACTGCGAAAATTCCTCTCGAAGTTCCGTAATCCTATCTCTTAATCTTTTCTCCTCCTCTAGCTCTACGGCTCTTGCTTAAAGGGCTACGAAGATATCTATACGCGGAGGGGTAGGTCGTAAAGGCCCGGCTTACGTTTAACTTCGCGAGGGGATAGATTAGGCCCCTTCGGGCAGCGAAAAAATTAGTAATAGCGTCTTAAGACGCTCGTTATAGCCCTTATATAAGTTAGTATATTTATCTTCTAATATTAGTTCCGTTACGCAAGGTACCGGCGATAGGCTAGCGACTCGATAGCTACTATAACTTATTCGGCCTACGCGGCCTATACGTTCGGAAACGCACCTACCGCGCGGCGCTATCGCTCTTAGGTAACTAAAAAAAAGAAGCTTTAGAAATTATAAGAAGATAGACTAAAGGTACGTTTAGGAAGGTAGGAACGATAGTTAAAAGTACGAATAATCCTTTATTATAATGCGGTTGCCCTCTCGTAGTAAGACTAAAGCTTGCCCCTCTTTTAAGATATATCGGGGCCTTAGGGATATACCCTTAGGCCTTAAGAAGGGTTGTCGGGGACTAGTTAGCGACTAATAGCCGAATAGTCCTTAAGCTAAAATGCATTATCTATCGTGTATATATCCCTATCTCCCGGCTCTATAGTTGCGCGGGTAGCTGCGTTACATTTAGTAGATAATATTGCCTTTAATCGAAAATTGCTTATCTATTCGGTCTATCTTATAAACTAAAGCGATAACGAATCTAAGCTATAAAGATAAGTCTTTATTATTTATAAACGATCTATCGGTAAATACTAAGAGCTTAGCCGATGCGAGGTTAATTAGAAGATATATTAGTCTACGTTGTTAATTATCTAGTTGCTACTATAGTCTCTTATTTAGGATAATACAGTCTTTTTGTTCTAGGTTTTAGACTTAAGCAGTAATAGAGATATTAAACGATACTTCCGGTTGATAAATAGATATAACGTATGTACTATAAGCACGTTGCTTTATATACCTTTACGCGTGGTTAATAGCCTATAGTTTTACGGTTTTAATATTAGCTGCTTAACCCTTCTATTATAGTAGCAAACTTCTATCGTATTATAGGGTTACTTTCGCGCCGTTAAAGTCTATAGATTGTCTAGCAGTTATTAGAGTTTTTAGTTTAGCTTTAAATTGTGCTTTCTAAAGCTCTTTTTCTTCGTAGTCCGAAAAACTCTAAGTCCTAAGTATTACCGTATCGTCTATCTATATCCCGACGATTCCAAAAGGTATAGGAGGGCTATAGTTAGAAATAAGCAAGCATGCGTCGTATGTTAAATAAGTTATATTAAGCTCTTTAATATAGTAACTATAGTATATATTAAACTAGTATAGTCCGGATTCCGCGATACTATATAAAGGTCTAATCACACGGATGATTATGCCTTCCGGATACTTCTTTACTAGTTTAACGGGTAGAGCTATTAGGATTATTTAGGATAACTCTATATTAGCCTAAGGATATGCTTAGGTAATGTCTCGTAGAGATAATATTATTCTATGTTCTTTAAGCATTCCGGCTGTAATTGCTATAATTAAACGTTAACTAACTCGCTAGATTATTAGTGACTATATAAGTATAGATATCTTCTTAATATTACTATATCCTTAGATTATTAGTCTCGACCTTTCGTATAGTTTAGTATTACGTCCTTTAACCTCTTTAACTATCTAAGAATAGAAGATTCGATATCCTCTATATTTTTCTTCGTTATATTGTTCGAAACTAAACACACTACGAATAACTAGGTCGTTAATCTCTTTTGTGTTAGATTCTTCGAATAGGTCACCGGGTGTTATAATTACGCTATTAGCACGGAGTTTAAGTATAAGATCGTATGCGTTAACCTCTTTCTTAGCTAGGAACTGCTAATTCTTCGGTTTGTTTTTCGCACTAAGTAAGCGACTACGTTTTCGGGGTATGCAAGGAGGCTCTTATACATTTTTATATTCTTCTATTGGTTTATTATCTTAAGAATTATATTCTAGTGTGTCTTAATTTTTAGCTAGGAGTTCTTCTAATAGTAGTACCGATTTTCCGTCTCGGAAGTATAGTTGTATATATATTAACCTAAATACTTATAGTCTATTAATAGTATTAATTATCATATTATGGCCTTTAATTACTACGATTTTAAATAGACCTTGCCAACCGTTCTTTTCTCTTTAGACATAGACCTTACTTTATAGTAGAAGATTAAGAATCTCCTTTATTAATAGTCCGTTTCGGCTATAAACAGCATCCTTAATTCGTCGTTTAGCAGAGATCTAGCGAAGTAATTTTATAGCCTTTTATATAGCTATAGCTCTTTACATCGTTGTTATAGAAGGGGGTAATTCCTATATAATCTAAGGGTAAGCACTAAAAACTAACAATATAGGAACTAAACCATTAAGACTAGCTGTATTATTAATTGTCTTAACTGCTATCTAAAGGATAGCTTTAGCTAATATAACGCTCCTAATTTCCTCCTAAAGAATACTAAATGTTCGTTTAAGTAGTCTATAATATCTTTCAATCTTTCCGATAGACTAATAGGCTTTAACTAGACCTTACTTATATATAATTCCTATAACTTCAGCTTTATTTCGGAATTTAGTAGAAGTAAAATTCGCTCTTACGTCGTGTTTAATAATATCTAATAGACTAATATATATATTAATCTATAACGCATATAGTGTTTCCTACGCATCTTTAGCGGACATTAATAAAAGAAATCTTACTCCTTAGAATAAAGTTGCTAAATCTACTACGTATAGTACTAGTCGTTATAGGTTTCTAAGGTATATAACGTTAATGATAATCTTATAGTTAAATTCTCGATTATCTTATAGTGTGAATTTAAATTATCTCGGAGCTAAGGAGTGTATCTAGCATTAGTGATAAAATTTAGAAATAGTTTTAAGTCTTCCGATTAATATATTATTATATCCTGCTTAACGTAATAGATAATATAGTCTTATAACTACGGGATGTCGAAACCAACGATAGAGCGTTCGGATCTTAACCTCTATAAGGAAGTTGATTAATTCTTTATCTTTAGAAAGAAAGAACTATAGATATCCCTATTTTCGTATTATAGGAACTACGCCTCGACTAATAATTATGTCTATTGTATTGTTAAAGTATACACCTAGTCGGTCTATATCGGCTAAAGAGAGTAGGAAAGGTATAGGTATCTCTAGAACGTAAAAGGTTATCCTTCTAATTAGTGTTTTAAGGGCAATAGAACTAAGTAAGTTAATAGCATCTCTACTACTAAACTTAATAAAAGCTTATCCTACCGTTAACTTATCGATAGTAATAGAAGGGTCTTCTTTCTATAGGGCAATGTATTAGTTAAATCCGGCTATTAACACTTTTGCTATACCTATATTAACTATAATGCCTTAGAAGCGTGTCTTAGAGTATCTTATATTAATAATAAACTAGTTAGATATAGTAATAGCTTCTTATTTACTATATAGGTCTTCTTTAGTAAGTAGATATATAAAAGCTTATTGGCAAATTATCTAATTAGCTTACTATTGTCCTATAAAATTATCGTCGTCTCTTAGGCAAGATTTATTATTAAAGTCTTCTGCTATATCGTCTATCTTATAACCTTTATATTATATTACGTAGGCTATAAAACCTATTGTTAGGATGTTTGTAAAGTAGCATTATGCGATATACTAGTCCTTCGATTTCTATCGTTCCTTAGGTATATGTTTAGTTAACTAGCATCCTTATTTTCCGTATATAAAACACTTCTTAGTCTATAGACGATTACCGTAGTTACCTCTATAGCTGCTACGGGCTTAGGACCCTGCTTGTAATCTAGTAGCTAATAGGGAGTATCCTCTATAGAATCCTCCGCGGAATCCTCTACGATTAAATAATCGGCTATAGTTTTATCCTCCTCGTCCTTAGTATCTATATCTTCCGCGGTTATTGTTATTATATCTCCGATCTATATAGAATGTTTAGTTATACAGGTCGTAGTTATCCTCTTTAGTGTCTTAGTTATTAGACTAATGTTCTTAGATAAATTAGTTAGATAAACCGCGAGATAGGTATATTTATAATAAGGATCTTAGGTCGGCAAAAAGTGCTTCGGCATTAGTTAAGCTTTTAAATAGAGCGTACTTTAGTTTAAGAACTCCTCTATATGCATTAATAAGTATAGTTCGTAGGGGAAGATCGCTTATAAAGTCTTTCCTAAATGCCTATTAGCAAAGTTGCAATTTATCGAATAAAGCCTAAAGGATTTTATGCAATAGCTTAGCCGGGTGTTCTCCTCGCAACTTATAGAAGGTCGTTATTATCTAGTCTATGTAATAATATACGTAATTGACTTCTATATCAAAATGTCTCTTAATTATATCGTATGCCTTTCGGAATGTCGCTATCTAGTTAATGTATTAAATATAATAGGTTTACGTACGTCCTACGAGGATCTTTAGAAATAAAGCATAGAACTAACTTAGTTTAATTTATAGGTTATAGTATAAGTTTATAAAAACCTAAAGTTTATCGTTAAGTAAGTTATATAGTTCTCCGGTATAGTTCTTATCTTTTATCTAAAGCTTAATAAAGCGTTATTAGATATCTATATTAGCGATAGCATTTAAAATATTGTCTAGAGGAAGTTTTATATATACCTCTAATAGAATAAGGTTGGAATTGTTTAGCTATTTAGAAATCGCCGTAGAACCTTAGTCCGTCGGATTTATAAAGAGATCTAGACGATTAAATCGGTGTGATATTCTGTAAATAGTTATACCCGGAATATTAGTGTTAAATAGCTATTGTTTATATAGAATTATCGGGTGTTGCCTAAATAGAATAGTCCCTTTAGAATCGAATTACGGAATCGTTAGAAGTGTGTTAGACCTCTATAGCATCTCTAGAACGTTTACTATAGTCTATAGCATCTCTAGAACGTTTACTATAGTCTATAGCATCTCTAAAACGTTTGCTATAGATGCTGCCTTTTCTATTAGAACTGCTTCTAATAGTTAGAAGGGGGCTATTCTAGCGGTAATAGGCGTAGAAGGATGTATTGTATTTTTTATTTCTATTTTCTTAGTGTATTCCTCCGTGCTATCGTTAAATGTCTATGCTATTATGTCTCTTATAGGCTATTCTAATAGTTTCTCAAGTGCTTATAACATTAGGAAGATTGTTATATAAGATGTATTACTACGACCGGTGTATATTCCTCTTTTCTTTATTAGAACTTTTAGCGCTCGTTTATAGTCTGCGTGTGTTAGACCCTATATATTCGCTATCTATCCTTAGAAGTAGTCTTAGAAGTATAATAGGATCTTATTTCCTTAAAAATCGATTGACGCTTCGTAGAGTGTAATAAACTTAGCGACGGATGTTATAATCGCGATGCCGTTATTCTCGTCGGGTTTAATATTGCTATCCTAATGTTTTACGTTAATATATAGAAAAAGGGATCGGTAGATAGTTATGCCTTCTATCTATTCCCTAAGAGTCTCCTCTATTATATCGGATAAAGGACTAGTAGGTTAGTATATCGAAGTTATAATACGTGCTTATTTTTCACGCGGTTTATCGGTGTGTTTATAGGGTTCTCTATGAAAAATTTATCGTTCGGCGTTATTAACGCACTTTCTGCTAGTACTACTCTTCTTCTTCTAAAGCGGTAATCGGTTAGCAAAAAGTTTAAGGAAGAGCTATACGCAACCCCTAAGGGCGAGCTAGACTTAGAAGGTAAAGTCTTCTTATTCTTAGCATAGTTATCCTTCTCTAAGTGCATAGAATAAGATCGTCGGGCGGAAGCCGTTCGATAAAGATCTATAATACGTTCGAAGGATATAGAACTATCTTATCTACCTTACTATCTATAATTAAGCCTTACAATCACTAATTAGTATTAGTAAGTGTCTTAAATGCAAATGTAAATATAGGTCTAATAGTCTTATTAGAATTGTTAATACCTATCTAGCTAAGGATTATACTACCTTCTTATAGATAAGACGAGAGAAAGGTCGGGGCTTCCTTCCGGGAAGCCTTAGTATCTAAGAATAGAAAGGGATCTATAAACAGAATGTAAAGATAGATGCGTTAGTTAGGGAAGACCTTCCGCGGACGGATGCGTCGACCGTAGAAGTCTATAGAAGGAAGTAGAATTCTATCTATAGAATTCACTTTAGAAAGGAAGTCCTTCTACCGTAGAATTCCATTGGAATTCCATTAGAATTCCATTTATAGAATTCACCTTAGAAGGGAAGTCCTTCCACCGTGGAATCCCATCTACAATTCCTATAAGAAGTATTATATACTATAAAAACAAAACACCTAGTAATAAGCTAGATGTTAGTAGGTCTTTAGGTCGACCTTATAGGGTAAACAGTATGGTTGTATTATGTTAGTTGCTAGCTAAGTAAGGGGAAGCTATCGCGGTGACGTAGCTCCCTCGTACGTGCACGTAATCCTAGGGATTACGTGCATTACGTGTGTGCGACTACGTTGTCGCACGTAGCTAGCTATTCCCACACTCGCAGTTTTTCCTTTATAGAAACAAACCGTAGAACAAAAACAAAGAAAGAGCCTGGTTAAGCAGGCTATTGCAGCTGCGCGGGCGCGATCGCGTAGGCGCAGTTGTAGCTGCGCAATGTTAAATTAAATCGGTTAAAGCTATGTTATAATAGCTATATAACCGTTAAATGCGTAGCTGGTTTATAACGTAATGACGCGACGCGAGAAAACACCTCTTTAACGCAGTGGTTAGGTTAGTAACCTCTATTAATGATTAGGCGGTCTAAACCACCGCTTCGTGCTAGTAACCGTGCTTTAGGGTAGCCTTGCTAACTATCTTGCCGAACGTTATAGTAGGAAGGAAAGTAACTAGGGAAAAATAACAAAATATTCGTCGGGGCTATTCGTACTAAGGTTATTCGACGGGGGCGGTTGTAAGGATTAGACTTATTAGACTTAATGTCTAGGAACCCCTTCGGGGACGATTCCTAGTTAAGCATATTAATAATATCACTCTACCGAAAGATTATTCTTTTTGTTAATTTCGCTATAGTATTTATTATAATGTTTATAGCGAATTACTAGAATATGTTTAACCGAATAATAGCATACAATAAGATAACCTTCCCGATTGGTTTAAATATAAACATCCGGAGGTTTAAGGTTTAAACCGTGCCGACGAATCCTTTTTGTTATAGCTAATTAAGCAATAGAATAGGTAAAGGAATAAGTGCTCGAATAAGCGCGTAATTAAATAAGGAAAGAGCGCGTAATTAAACAAGGAAAAGAGCGCGCAGTTAAATAAGGAAAGAGCGAAGAAGATTAAGGCCGTATAACGAAAGCTTCTATCCTAACAGTCAGCGCGTTAGTCTTAACGAAGCGTTTAAGAGACTTATTCGGGGAGGACTTCGTTAATGCATTAGCTAGGTTATTATTCCTATTAATCTATCGCACTTCTATAATCTCCCTTCGCTCGTATAACTAACGAATCGATATAACATCGATTATTAGTCGCTTTTCTTTCGTTATAGTAAGCTTTATAAGACATTCGTAAAGCAAATACGAGTCTGTATAAAGGATTAAAAGCACCGGAGGCAGCTGCAAGCGTTCTGTGATTATCTTAATCGTTATAGCGAGGCAAATGCCGATATTAACGCCTCTAACTATGCCGTAGACCTCTAAGGCTAGAACGCTGCGTGTGACCCTTTTGCACTTAGTAGAGCTCTAGTGCATAATGTTGCCTTTAATCTCGAAGTGGCTGTTAGACTAGGTCTCTATAATAAGCGCAATAATAAAGCCTAGCTATAAAGAGAGGTCTAAGTTGTTTGCAAAAGAGCCATCCGTAAATACTATTAGCTTGGCATTAGTAAGATCAATTAGTTCGTATATTAGGCCGCGTTCCTTATTGTCTATTTGCTATTATAGGCGTTTGTTAATCGTTACGTAGTCTTTCTCGTTAGGGTTTTAAACTTATGCTGCTATAGAGAGGTTAAAAGAAGCTTCCGGTTGGCAAATTAACGCGACGTATGCTCCTCGGGCTCGCTATTCTATATACCTCTGCGTAAAGTCGTAATCCCGAGCGATAATAGTCTTAAGCCTTTCTAATTGACCCTTTTGCTAAAGAAGAAGATCCTAATCTTAGAGTGTTAGCCTAGCCCTATTAAAATCAAGCACCGAGCCAGTAGACATCTTAGTCTTCGGCTTCGCTTTAAACTTGGCCTTTTGAAGCTGCTCCTCCTTAGCATTTAAGAAGGTGCGTGTGCCTAACATTAACGTATTATCCGTTTGTAGGCCAACTATCCTAAATCTATTAAGGGTCCTATTCGCGATTAACAGGCACGAGTCGTACGTCGAGGTTAATATATTAAGTCGGATAACGTAATACTTATAATACGTTTAGAACTAATGCAATCCTAACTCCGCGATTCCGTAAAGGGGTCGAATTATACGGATAATAGTCCCTTCCGGGTATTATCCTTGCATTTCGGCGGGCAGCCTAGTTAGGATAGTCTTAAACAGCTTGGTTTCGGCTTATAGGTAGGCCTAAGTAATGTCTCGCAATGAAAGAGTTATGCCGTAATATCGAAGAAGTCCCGGAGTAAGGGCTAGGATTAGCCGCTAGCTAACGCGTTAAATCGTTAGGGATTGCGTTAATAAGGTCGTCTTTTCTTCGTTATTATATCCTTAGATAACGAGTCGGGACTTCTCGTAGGGTTTCTTATCCTTCCCTTTTACTTTACGTACTATCCTCGACTTAAAGATACGGTAACCTCCGTAGATAGCTTTATTATAGCGTTCGAAGCTAAAAACACTACGGGCAACGAGGTTATCGATCTCTTGCCTATCTAACTCTTTAAATAGGGCTCCTAGGGTTATAATAACTCCTTTTTCTCGTAAATTAAGTGCTAAATCGTAGGCATCTTCCTCCTTCTTAATAATAAAGGCTTAAGGAGGGGGAAGGGGAATAGGGAGCTTTAGCTTATTCTTTACACCGGGGGGACGGCCACGCCTGCGTGGCATCGGGGGCGTAGGACTTAGAGCGGGAAGTGTAGTCGTAGGGTTAGGAGGAGTCTTTTTATTCGGAGTAAGATAAGTTAGCTTAATCGCGTGAAGTAAGGGCTAAGGAGACGAGTCGTCTCGAAGGTAGGGCTACACGACTATAGACCGAAAGACTTAAGGTCCGTTAACGGTGTTAATAGTAATATTATAACCGTTAATTACAGCAATCTTAAATAGTCCCTACTATCCTCCTTTTTCCCGCTAGACTCGGACTTTACTCTATAGTAGGAGAGTAATAGTCTTAACTATTAACGGATCGTTTCTTATATAAAGGGCATCTTATACCTATCGTTCTATAGAGAGTTATCGGAGCAATTTCATCGCCTTTTATATAGCTATAGATCTTTTTAAGGTCGTAGCTAACGGGGGCGAGTTAATAGTTATACGCGGGTACGCACTAAAGACGAGAAGTATAGGGATAAGGCCGTAAGGCCCGGCTATATCGTTAACGGCTTTTACAGCTATCTAAAGGAGTACCTCGGGAGACGTAATAGTCCTAATCTCTGCGTAAAGGATTTTAAACGCACGGCGCAAAGGAGCGTAATACCTCTCGACCTTCCTAATCGACGTATATAACTCTATAGGGATCTGCTTATAGGTTATTCCTATAATCCTCACCTCGTTTTAGAACTCTATTAAGGCAAAATTAGTCCCTACGTCGTATTTAATCGTATTAGGAGGTCTAAGGTAGCTGTCGATCTAAAGGGCTCGAAGGACTTCCTATATATCCTTAGCTAATATAGAAGGAAGAAACCTAGCCCCTTAGAAAGCTATTGCGGAGTTAACGACGTGTAGAACAGGTCGTTAAGGGCTCCTAAGGTATATTACGTCTACTATAATCTCGTAATTAAATTCTTAGTTATCTTTTAGCGTAAACTTAAAACGTCTAGGTGCCTGTAAGTGCATTTAGCAGTAATAATAGAATTTAGAGATTGATTTAAGCTGTATAGTCGTTATATTATAGCCGGCCTACTTAAGTAGGTAATAGAGTCTCGAAACAGCTGGGTGCCTAAAGCGGCGATATAGAGTTCGCATCTTACTCTCTATTAGAAAGGAGATAGTTTCTTCTGCTTTTAATAAGAAGAACTATAGGTGACCTTATTTGCGAACTACTAGGATCCGGTTGCCTAGATCGCTAGTCCCTAGCGTGTTCGTTGTATTATCGAAGTAGATCTTAAGTCGGTCTATGTTAGTAAGAGAGAGCAGAAAAGGGGTATAGGTCTTAAGAATGTGAAAAGTCACTCGACTAACGGGGGTTTCGAGGGCGATTGAACTAAGGGATTAAATAGGAGTACTAGTTCTAAATCGGATGCTAGCTTACCCGGCTGTAGAGCTATTAAGCATAACAGAAGGTTTCGTTCGCTGTAAAGCGAAGTATTGCTCCTGTCCTACTGTTGATACTCTAGCCGCACTAGTGTCGATTATAATTC
Organism: Ophiocordyceps sinensis; assembly: GCA_012934285.1. Lineage (NCBI taxonomy): Eukaryota > Fungi > Ascomycota > Sordariomycetes > Hypocreales > Ophiocordycipitaceae > Ophiocordyceps > Ophiocordyceps sinensis. Next base: position 12,146,269 of record JAAVMX010000004.1, read on the forward strand.
CCTAGAACTATTGACGGGAGTAGCGATCCTCGATTAGGAATTAGTCGGTAGGGATTAATTAATCTATGCCGTAGACGTCTTCGCCGGTCTAAAGGTGTGTGAAGGCGGCCTTATAGAGCATTTAAGTTACTGCTTGCTCTAGATCGGTTTATTAGCATCTTCTACGTCCTAGTACTCGTTAGCTTCTATTTCGTCGGTCTTATAGCCTTTAAACTCGGTCGCGTATGCCGTGAAGTTAGTTATTAGGATGCTATCGTTAAAACACTGCGTGAGGTATTAGTCCTTAGACCGTTGGCGTTCCTTAGGCGTGTGTTTGGTAGACTAATAGCCCTCCTTATAACAAACGAAACATTTCTTAGTCTATATTAAGCGGTTAGGACTATTGCTATAGCTGCCTCGTCCTCGTAGGCGAAAAGGTATGCTACGATTATATCTAAAGCCTCGTAGATAGCCTCTACGTCTACTACCTCGTCCGTAGCTTCGTCTACGGAATCTACCTCGTCTACGATTGCTCGAGTATCTTCGGTCTAGGTACTATTAATCGTTATAATTAAATGCTTTATCCTATAGGAACTAGCTAGACGGGTTGCGTGCTAGGTGTGTTTCGATAGATATACGTAAGTCTATAAACACGGTTTCGACCTTCTAGGCAGGCTTAAAGAGAGCGTATTCTAGCTCCGGTATACTACGGCACGCGTTGATAAAGGACGTACGAAGTGGTATATTACCTTCGTAGTCTTTTCCTAAGGCTCTCTAACACAGCTAGAGTTTGTTAAAGAGAGTCTATAGTACTTTATAAAGCGGCATCGTAGGATTCTCTACGCGGACCTTATTAAATATAGTTATTATCTAGTCCGTAAAGTAATAACTATAGTTAATATCTATGTCAAAATGTTGCTTAATAGCATTATAGGTTGTACGGAACGATATAGTTAATTTAACGTAGTAGATATAAAAGGTCTCGGCTCTATCGGTTAGGATCTAGGAGAATAGGTTATAGATTTAACCTAGTTAGACCTTAAGCTTATAGCAGGTCCTTATAAACATATAGACCTTATCGTCGAAGAGGTTATAGGGCTATCCTATATAATACTTATCCTTCCTCCATAGCTTTGCGAACTTCTGCTAGAGGTCTGTATCTATATCGACGTTCGGAATATCGATTAGAGGGATCGTAGTATAAGCATTAAAGGACGGCAAAGGGGCAATAGTCACGGTAGTATTAGCAAGGGGAATAAGAGCTTAAGAAATAAGGGCAATAGTTATAGGGACATCGGGGATAAGGGCAGGCATAGGGATAGTCGGTTGGTTAAACTAGTATATTGTTAGGTGTATAGTCTATTGTTATTGCGTTACACCGGGGATAGTTGTCTAATCGGTTGGAGCTAGGTCCGGGGCCGGGCTCGGGGCTGCATTTAGTAGTATGAATATAACGATCGTGCCCTAATTAAATGTCTGATTTATATACTCTTTTGCAGGCTATTATAGTGGTTCTAAGATAGTCTATAGTTTAAGGAACTATATGTTAAAGCCTTAATTGTCTAGGCCGGTATAGATCCTACGTCTCTTTAGGAGCTTGCGTAAGGAACGTTTGTAGGTCTAGTATACCCTATCCTATGTCTATAGAAGCCATCCTTAAAAGTGTTCTTAGAAGAAGGCAATAGCTTCGTAGCCTTAGTTGTCTTTATCGTACGCACACTTATAGAGGAATCTTATAACGTATATAGTGGCCTCTGCTTTACTTAGGTTCTCGAGATCGGGTTATTATTGTATATCTTAGATACCTATATAGGTATACTAGTAGTCGTTTTCTAGGATAGGGGTAATCGTTAATAGCTTATCGCGCCTTGTGTTATCTACGCGGGTAGGGCTTAATAAAGTCATAATATTAATGTTATACGTAATAGCCTTTACGTGTTTTATCGGCGTAAGGGATTTCTCACGAAGTTATCTACGTTAGGGACGCACTATAGGTTAACGTTACTCTTCTTCCTTTAGAAAGCGAGACGGGATTAATAGATAGCTTAGGAGATCTCGAAATAGCGTTAACGCGGTAACGTTATAGATAAGAGAGCTCGTTTAAAGCATAAAGATAACCACCTCTAGGTGTTCCCTCGTAGGGTGTTTTACACCGTCGATAGTTAAGGATCTTGTCTCTTCTACCTAGCTGTCTGTGATTGACTAAGTCAACCACTAATTAGTGTTAGTAGGTCTTTAGGTCGACCTTATAGGGTAAACAGTGTGGTTGTATTAGGTTGGTTGCTAGCTAAGTGAGGGGAAGCCATCGCGGTGACGTGGCTCCCTCGTACGTGCACGTAATCCTAGGGATTACGTGCATTACGTATGTGCGACTATGTTATCGCACGTAGCTAGCTATTCCTATACTAGAAGTACGAGCTTATAAAGGAATTATAATAGGCTATAAAGATATAGTATATAAAATATACGACTAGAGTAGAAAGAAGGTTATTATCTTAAAAGATATAACTATACTAGAAAACAACTTCTTAAAAGACAATAAAACCGTAAATTTTAATACTATACCTTCTATAACTAAAATACTAGATAATTATCTATATATAAGATCTTCTATACTAGATATAAATCCTAAAAATACATAATCCTAGAATAATCCTTATACCGATAATATATCCGAGGATAATATTCCTAACTGTATAATATATAATAATAATAATAAGGATTAAAGAATTTAGGTTAAAATACTTAAGAAGCCGGCTGAATTCTATAACGACTACTAAGAATACCTAATTTATCTACTAATAAATAACGATAATATAACCCTTCTATCTGCTTTAGAAGGTTGTAATCCTATAGAACTAAAAACCTATAAGCAAGCTATAAAAAGCGCCGAAGCTCTACACTAGGATAAAGGCATAGTAGCAGAAATATAGCAGCTTATAGATAATAATACTTAGGAAATAACCGAGCTACCCGAAGACCGGGAAGCCCTCGGGAGCCGATAGGTCTATAGAGTTAAAAATAATAATAAAAACTAAATAAAGAAGTTTAAAGCTCGACTTATAGCTTTAGGCTATAAGCAAATATACGGCTTAGACTATATTAAAACCTTCTCTACTATAGTAAGACCTAAGTCTATAAGGCTCCTACTACTATAGGCTATCGCTAATAACTAAAAAGTACTATAGTTTAATATAGAAAATGCCTTTCTTTATGCGGATATAAATATAGAAACGTATACATAGATACCCGAAGCTTTTCTAGATATAATACTATATGTATGGTTTTCTTAGCATAAAAATACAAAATATAAAGGCATAACTTACTTTAATTACGTAAATAAAAACAAAACGAAGAAGCTCGTAGCGAAATTAAGAAAAGCACTATACGGCTTAAAATAAAGTCCTTTACTCTAGTATAACCTATTAAAAAGCGTACTTAACGAGCTTGGTTTTTACTGCCTTCTAATAGACGAAGGAGTGTTTATAAATAGCATACTACGAATAGCTATAGCCGTCTATATAGATGATCTCCTCTTCTATAGACCTATAGAGCGTGTAATAACCTAAGTAATAGATTAAATAAATAAAACCCTACCGATTGAATCGCTAGGAGAAGTTAAAGACTTCTTAGAATTATCTATATAAATAAACAGAGACATAAAGGAATTATATTTATCCTAAGCAACCTATATTAAAAATAAAATAAAGGAATTTAAAAAAGAAAATATAGGAACCTCTAATACACCTACTACTAGGGGTGTGGGAATGTAGTGTTATAAGATGTAGTTATATACACGTAATTATGTAATCACGTGCGTACGCGACTTAAGGGAGGCTATATTACAATACGGTAGCCTCCTCTCTAGCTAGCCGTATTATATAGAATACACACACACCGGTTAACCCTAAAAGACCCTATCTAACACTAATTAGTGGTTGACTTATGCTTAATTATAGAACAGTAAGGACAGAAGAGATAAGATACTTTATCCTCGAAAGTGCTCGCACGGAAACCCCGTTTTACGACCTTTACGAGGATCTTATGCTAAGTTATATTACTAAAGTCACTGCCCTAAATAGGAGAACGTAACCTCGTAGACTCTAGCTCTATTAATAGTCTTAGCCTAAATTTTAGAGAAAGAGACGACGGAGCTATAATAAATAAACCATACACGCAGACGCATATACCGATAAGAACACCCCGTAATACCTAATATTACAATGACTTCTTTAAACCTTAATCCTATATAGCTAGACGGTGGCCTATACGAACGACTGCTAGGAAGCATACCGGTTCTATAACCCGCTCGCAATAACGTCGACGTCGATCGCTAGAATAATAGCATCGACCTTAATAAGCAGCCGGACGAGAAAACAGCAATAATATACGTTATAAGGTTCCTCGCAGACTATAACATTAATCTTAGTATATAGGGATACGATATCCTTAGCTACTATTAAGAACATTTCTATAGATAGAAAGAGGCTATATAGCAGGCAGTCTATCTAACCTTTAAGAAGGCAGTGCGCAATCTTTTCTACCGACGAGGCGTATACACCGGACCCCTTTAAGTCGGCTTTAATCGTTAACTTATAGCTACGCAATCTATATAAGATCCGCTAATATAGCCTAAGGGAGAACTAGCGAGAATCTAGTTCGATAGAGGCACTACCGTGCCTAAGGCCACGGATGCTAACTATACGCTCGCTAACGGTCCTTCCCCGTATAGTCAAACACATAGTAGAAACACGCCTGCTTAGCCCTTAACCCTATCGAATAAAGCCTTAAGTATCGCCGGCATGCCCCCTAAAAGGCCCCTGTCTCTAGCAGGAATATAACCTAGGCAGGCCCTTATACTATTTCTTCTACTATATTAATAAATAACGATCTACCCTATAAGCTATCGTTATTAATACATCGATTACGCCGTTCTTAACCTAAGAGATATAGCTGTAATCCCTAACCCTAAGCTTAAAGCTTATCTTTAGATTGCCCTAGCGTACGTTCTAAATGAGACTATTAACGTAGAACTTTAATAGAAATTTGCGAAGCTTTAGGATAGCATAGAGAATTATACCGGCAAGCCTTACGACCTATTCGATAATAAGATCCGCTAGTTTATAGGCGTCTATTATAGCATTAATGCTATGCCTGGCTAATTCTATAGACTGCTTCCGAGGATTCTTATAGGTCGCGCCTAGGCGTATTACCTTTAATACATTACGTAGACTACTACATTTAGGGCAGCCTATAATAGCATTAAGAGGCATTTTAACACCGAGGTAAATAAGGCATACTACTTTACCGATTAGACTTCTATCTCGTTTAATAAGCTGCGCACCTAAAACCCTACGCTGCCTCTATAAGATATCCTAGAGCTACTCTTTAATAAGCTCTAATTATATTAACGAGCTCTCGGCGGCACCTTTATCGGTAAAGACTAGCTACGAGCTACCGTTATTAAGGCGTGCCGCAATATTCCCGAACTTATATAGGCTCTATTCCGACCCTCTAAGCACATCGAGACCTTATTCTTAGAGCTCCGGTCATCCCTTAAGACGAGCCTAAACCTAAGCACACCCGGTTAGTTCCTAACTAAGGATATAGACTAATCTAACCTAAAGGCGATATACCTAGACCGTAGGTATACTAACAACCGCGGTAGAGGAGGTTACTATGGCTTCTTACGAGGCTATAGGCGAGGCTATAATCGCGGCGGTTACCGCGGCAACTCTAGCCGTAATTATAGCTCTAGTAGTAGAGGACGAGGCGGCTACCCGATAGGGAGCCGACCCTAGAGCAAGAAGTGCTTCGTCTACAATAAGGAAGGTTGCTAGTCTACTAAGCATACTATAGAAGAGAGGCAGAGGGCGAAAGACTAGTACTTAACCTAATGCTACTTCTAAGGAACGCCCGCTACGAACCTAGCAGTATACGTAACGGAATATAAGGGTCACGAGATTACCGGCCTAACTAACGACTAAGAGGTTAAAGAGTATTAGGATAATAGTGCTAAAGGTGCTAAGATAGAATAATAGCAAGCGACCTAAATGCTCTATTAATAGGCATTTATATATCTCTTTATAAGGAAGGATCTGTTTAATATAGAGTAGGCTATACTAGCTGCCTAATTCCTTATCGACTATAGGTACTTAAGGAAGCAATTCTAAGGCATCCTAATTAACACCGGCGCCGCTAAGGTCTCTACAGCTAGTTAGGAATAGTATCTCGCCTTCTAACGAGAGAACCCTAACGTAAAACTTAACGACTCTATAGCTAGTTAGGCCTCGATTAAATTCGGCAACGGTAATGCTATTAACTCCCTCGGCTCGATAGCTATTAACATACTAGTGGGAAGGAATACCTTCTACGTGCTTAAGTCCCCGACGCCTTTCCTATTTTCTCTCGCGGATATAGATCGTTTAAAGGTGTATTTTTTAATAACACTACGAACATTATTATTAGTAAAGATAAGGGCGTTACGGTCCTAGTAGTCCGCAAATAGGGCTACCCTTAGTTCTTCCTTAGTAAGGCAGAATAAGCTATCTCGTTTTTAGCGGAAAGCGAACTCCGCACGCTCTATCGCCGATTTAGCTACCCTATAGTAATAAGACTTACTGCGTTAAGCAGGCTATATAGTGTCTATTAATATACTTAAGAATATCGCGAAGTACTATTATTACTGCTAACTATACTCTTAGGCCCTTCGCCGATTTAAATTTACGTTAAAGGACGACTAAGACTTTAACTATAAGATTATCGTCGACGTAATGCACTTATATAACCGCCTAGTCCTCTACGTAGTTGACTCGGCTACGGTATTCTAAAGAGCCCGCTTCTTGCCCTTAATATCCGCTAAGGATACGTAGGAAACGCTTCGAACCTTATAGATTAATACCTATCTTAGCCCGCCGGATACTATTAAATATAACGCTAGAACGAACTTTGCGTTAGTAGAATTCCGCAATAAGGCTAAGTTTATAGGCATTATATATAAGCAAATTCCTATAGAAGCATATTAGTCTATCGGTAAGGTTAAAAGATACTACGCTCCGCTGCGCTATGCCTTCGACATTATATATGCTAAACTTAGCGACGTAACCTCTACTAAGGCAATTCTTTAGATAGCAGTAAAGGCTATTAATAATACTACCGGACCTTAAGGCCTTATGCTAACGCTGCTTATATTCGGCGTATATCTACGCATAACGTTAGACTCTCCGCCCTCGGCTACGACCCTTAAGAGAGCCGCTATAGTTTATAAGGCGATAAAGATATTGCGCTAGCTCTCTATAGAGCGGTAAGTTAAGGAGGCCTTATAAACCCGAAATAGACCGAATACGTCCGACATTCTCTCTCTTCCCTTATAAAGTAAAGTTCGTATATAGAGAGAGAAAACCAGCTAGTAAGGGCTATTTAAGATTGCTTTAATCGACGGCTATAACGTAACGATTAATACGGTTAACGGACCTTAGGTCCTTTGTTTAACGTTAGTGCAACCGTATAACCGCGATAAGAAGACCGAGGACCTTCCGGCTCTACGTCTTAAAGAAGATTCCCCGTAGCTAATTCAGTAGGCTAAACCCCCTCGACTAAGCCCCTTAGCACCTCGAAGACGCGGACGTCCCCCCGGCTCTAAGAATAGGCTAAAGCAATTGATTATAAGCAATATAGCTCTTAGGTTCCTACTCTAAAGCAACCCTATATATGCCTTCCTTATTAAGAAAGAGGAGGATACGTACGCTTTAGCGCTTAAGCTACGTGACGATAGTATTATTATAACTCCCGGAGCCCTATTTAAAGAGGCCGATAATTAGGAGATCGACGACCTCCTTATCCGCGGAGTCTTTAGCTTATAAGGCAAAGCACAGCGGCTATCGTATCTTCCGGTTACGTATAGTACGAGAGGTAAAGAGACGAGATATAAAGCTATATAAGAAATCGAGGCTCGTCGTTTAAGGTTATAACGACCGCGAGAAGCGTTGCTTATTAATAGCCTCGCTAACGATTAAGCGCGTTAGCTAACGGCTAATACTAGCAATCGCGCCTGTAATAATACGGGATTATAGGATAACTTTATCCTTACGTAATATTACGTAGGCCTACCCGTAGGCGATAACGAAGCTATTACGGACAATCCTAACGTACCTGCCTAAGGAGTTAGAAGTTAATACCCGAAAGGGACTATTATTCGCGTTATCCGACTACTATATAGCATCGTAGAGTCTAGTGTTTACTAATTCTATATATACTAAGGTTATTACGTTAAGCAACTTAATATATCGACCTCGACCTATAACTCGTGCCTGCTAATAAATAATATAGGACCTAAGAAATTAGGCATCGTAGGCATTTAGACCGACGATACCCTTATCCTTAGCACCCCCGCTTTCTCGGCCGTCGAAGAGGATAAATTATAGGAAGCTAAGTTCCAGGCTAAGCTAAAGACGTTAATAACAGCTAGCTCTATTATAGACTTTAACGGCGCGAAGGTAATACTATAATAGAGCGGAGATATACTATTATAGCAAAAGGGCTAGGCTATACGCATTAATATAATTAATACGATAGCATCTAATAGCCCTTATCGCTACCTAGAACAACGGGCCTAAGGGATCTACGTAGCGTATGTCTATTAGCTAGAAGCATCCTTTAATATCTCTATTATAGCCTAGGTTTACGAGCCTAAAAAGAAAGACTATAACAGGCTAAACAAGCGTCTCTAGTAGCAAAAGAATAACTAAGATCGAGGACTAAAATACGTCCTAATAGACCTAGCAACGGTAAAGCTAATAGTCTTTACAAACGGCTCCTTCGCAAACAATAGAGACCTTTTATCGTAACTTAGCTTTATTATTGCAATTATTAATAAGGAGAAGACCGATACTAAATTCGACGTTACCGGCATTATTATTTATTAGAGTTCGACTAAGTATAAGCGCGTAATATAAAGCGTGCTTATATCAGAGATCTACGGGATAGTAAATAGTATCGACCTCGGCATCGTCTTAGCAATAACTATAAAGATAATTACTAAATACTTGCAAATTCCGCCCCTTCCGCTAGTGATTTATATAGACTTATACTCGCTTTACGAGAACCTCGTTAAGCTAGGGACAACCTAGGAGAAGAGGCTTATGATTAACATTATAGCCCTTTAATAGTCGTATAAGAGGCGCGAGATCTTAGAGATTAGGTAGATTAATAGTAATAATAACCTAGCTAACGCGATGATAAAGGACTCCCTTAATCGATCTCTATAGCGCTTTATTAATTCGAACCGATTGACGGTTCGAATAGATGCCTTGATTATAAGACCTTAATCGATATATTCTAGCTATCCTTTACGTTGCACCGGCACTATTCTATGCCGGCCTTAATGCGGCCTTGCTTCGCCCCGGCTAGGTTCTAGCCCGGGCCTAATTTAACATTAGGATTTATTTCGTACCGGCCTATTTAATAAGGCCGCGTACTATTTCATTTATATAGACATCGGGTTGTTTTACGCATTCGTAATCACTTAGTCTAAGGTTATTAAAGAAAGACTGCTAGTATAGAAATACAGTATTATAAGATGTAGTTGCATACACGTGATTATATAATCACGTGCGCACGCGACTTAAGGGAGGCTATATTATAACACGGTGGCCTCCTCTCTAGCTAGCCGCATTATATAGAATACACATATACCGGTTAACCCTAAAAGACCCTATCTAATAAGGGGCGTTAAATTAAATAAATCAGGAATAAAGAACGCCTCTAAAAAAGACATACTCTAATACTAAATGCAAATAGGCTCCTTGCTATTCTTAGCCCTATTTATAAGGCCTAATATCCTCTTCGCAGTATTATCTTACGTAAGATTTTCTTCTTAACCCGACTCTTTGCATTTTAAAGCCCTCGATGTTATATAGAAATACCTAAATAAATTCCCTAACCTATGCTTATACTATTACTACAATATACTAATACTAGATTTTTATTTTATAGCTTATACGGACTCCGATTAGGCTAGTGACCTTATAGACCGACGATCGGTCTTTAGATACTATTTCTTTATACGCAATAATCTTATAAGCTAGTTATATTAAAAGCAAAAATAGATATAACTATCTACTTACGAAGTAGAGTTTATAGGCCTTAGAAAGTGTTAATATCACCGTCTTCCCCTATTTCTTTCTATCGGGAAATCCCCGGTTCTTCCCTAGATTCTACTATGGAATTCCACGGGCTTCTACGGTTATTTACCTCGCACTTCTACGGGCGCATTTACCTACTTTTCTTCGGTTATATTTCACCGTGAATTTACGGTGATTTTACGGTTATTTACACGGTCTTTACCTATAAAATCCCTTCCCTTCTACGGTCTTCTACCGTAGAATTCACTAGTCCTTCTAATAGACTGTTGCGTTATTGGTTTAGTTATTTGCTAACTGTATGACTATTTGTCGTACGGATACGATTTATTGTTTGCGACTAGCGCTTCCGACCGGCGACTCCGTCCGACTCTTTCCTTTATATCTTTTCCTTAGGTCTACGCGGCTGTTTTCGTCCGAGGGATTTCCATATATATAGAGACTAGTTTGCCCTCCTTATTAGAAAAGACAAGAGCTATTATTCTTAGTGATTTGCATCATTTTGCAGCTTCTAATCCTTTTATGCAGGCTGTTTTAGCCTTAGAGCCTCTCTTCCCTTTTTAATTGCTATTACCTAAATATCGAGGACCCGACTAATTAGCGTTCGATAGAGAGGCTAATAAGAAGGCCTTATAACTATATAGCTATCTAAATAGCATCTTAAAAGAGTTATCTATACCTATATCTAATAAAGTCCCTCTAATATTTTTCGATAGTTAATTAGCGCTAAACATAGCAAATAACCTAGAAGCATATAAACTCCGGAAACACATCGGCCTTACCTATAATTTCACCCGTAATAGTATTTTAATAGGCGAAATAGAAGTATTTTATATAAAATCTACTAATAATATCGCTAATATATTTACAAAAGAATTAGGGCGTATACTATTTAATAAATTTCGAGACCTCTTAAGCCTTAAATAGGATCCTATATATAAAGATAAATAGAGGTTTTTAGCTGCTCTTTCTTATGCTTTCTTCTAGCTTTCCTCTATATACCCTTTAGTTTTTCCCTATATATAGGTTTACTAAACGGACTAATAAAATATAGTAGAGTTTTTAACTTTTCTCTATATAATATAGTAGAGTTATTTTTCTCTATATAAAAAGTTTTCCCCTATAAATAGGGTTTTAAAGAGAGTTTTATAAATCTTAGTTAGTTATAAACGGACATATATAAAGCGTACTTCTTATATAATAAGTACCCTTTAAGAGGGGCTATAAGGGAGCAGATATCTCCCGATTGATTTATTCTACCGGCATATAAAGATATGCATTAGAACCGCCGTGCATTATAGCATATAACATAAGTCACTCGGCTGTATTAGCTACCCGGATGCTCGAGATAGCGAATGCCGAAGTATGTAGTGCATGTAGGGACTAATATGCGCATAGTCTATAGTCGGGCCCCGGTTAACTAGGGTTACCTACACTACCTCCTATTACTCGCGTAGTTAATCACGTAATAACTAGGATACTATACTAGGTTAGACTATATACACCTAGCATAGATTTAATAGCGCTTTCTATCCCGACAATTAGTTAAGTTATATGTACCTTTATTCCTATGCAATTGGCTATATAAAGGGATCTTAGTCCGCACTTAGACAGACTACTACTAAGCAATTCTATATCCTCTTCTCTCTCTTATCTTTGCATCTTCCTCGACACTTTCTGCATTACCGTAACTCTTTGCCTATAAGCTTCCCTTTATGCTCTTATTCTTATAATAGAGGTTATAGAACTTCTTTTGCGACTCGATAGCTTATTGCTAATAAGTCTCTAGCTCTTTCCTTAAGTCTGCTAATTTGCTAATGCGAGCTCTCGCTTCGGGAACTCCCCTACTAGTAGCATCGTCCGGAAGGTAGATATAGTAGTCTAGTTAGTATCCGAATAATGCCTTATTAAGCGAAAAGCCTATAGTTGCATTCTTCGTATTATTGCAAGCGAACTAAGCCTCTCGTAGCAGTCTAGGCTAGTTATTCTATTAGGTATTTATATAATACCGAAGGTAGTATTATAGTATCTAATTCACCCGTTCGGTCTAACCGTCGGTTTATAGGTAAAGGGCTATCGATAACCTACGTTTTATCCGTAATATATAATAGAGGTCTAACTAAAACTTACTAGTAAATAGAGATCCTCTATCGGAAATAATGCCTTTCGGTACTCTATAGATAAGCTTAATCTTATAATAAAAAGCCTTAGCTAACTTAGGCGCTATTATTGTCTTAGAGACCGCGAGAAATACGCTATACTTAGTATATAGGTTAACGATTACTAATATTGCGTTAACGTCTCTACTATTAAACTATAACTCCGGAAAACCGGTAGTAAAGTCTATAGAGACTTCTTCCTAAGGTCTTATAGGAATAGGCAGCGACTTAAGGGCGCTATATAGGCGATGTCGCTTTAAAACGGCGCCTTAATAGATATAATATAAACGTACGTAGCTATTTATATTACGAGCTATTCCTTCCTAGAAGAATTTCCGGGAAAGGAGGTCTTTCGTGCGGGCTATTCCGAAGTATCCTATAAAGGGATCGTCGTAGTAAAGCTAAATAAGCTCTTGCCTTAAGGCAACCTCTACGGGCACTACGATTCTTCCTAAATATAGAATAAGTCTATTTAGGCTTAATAACTAAGGACTTACCCCTTCTTTTTAGGTACTTTCGGCCTATACTCGCTATATAGTCTACGGATCTTCCGCTTAAGTCCCCTTTAAGAGCTTAAAAAAGGGCTTAGAGATATTATTCTTATAAACCCTTTTACAACGAGCTGCTAACCTAACTAATTGTCTTTAATATTGTTATTTATAACTAGCGATATCTTTAACCTAGGTGGCTAACTTAGCGGGACTCGTTCCCGAATGCTAAGCGATCGAATCTTAGAGAGCTTATGTATTTTCGTTACGTAAAGACATCTCGTTAAGCTTAGAGATAGCAAAGACCTAAGAACTCGTCTTAAAGTCGCTCTATAAAGAATCTATAGCTATATACACCTACCGAATGACTGCTAACTTCTATTATAGCTCTAGGAGTAGCTCTATAGACGGTAGGGCTTCGCCTATAAAATCTAGCTTCCTTAATAAAGCATCGGCAGGATTTAATTTACCGGCTCGGTGTTTAATCGTAAAATCGAAAGGAGCTAGGTATATACACTAACGTGCTTGTCTTCTATTAAGGGACACTTACTTTATAAAGCCTTAAAGATTCTAGTAATCTAATAAAACTTTAACGGTGTTCGCCGCCCCTTCGACGTAGTATAAGGTGCGATACAGGTGGTACGGCCCGGGGTCGGCTTTATCAGGTGTACGTAAGGGGCAGTAACACAATTGATATTACTAGTGGCTTTTGCTATTAGCGCGACGGCACCCCTCGTCGGTCGCGTTACAACCGCGCTTATATAGCGGCGGACTAAGGCCTTAAAGTTACGGATTAGGTCGTCTGATTCCGTCTTCCGCATTATGCTCTATAAGATATTATCCCGCTATACTCGTTAGAGAGTAGTAGGATATATCGGTGGCCGTTATAGCCGAGTTTAAAGTTAAAGATATTAAGGAAGATACGGTAAAAGGGCTACCGCGAGCGGTTAGCGGGCTTTCTACGAGAAATCTACTCGTGCGCTTTTCCTTAAGCGTAGCCTAAGCACTTAACAGTTAGAGGCCCCTTTATTTACATACCGCGTGCCCGAAAGACTAGTTGCTCGAGCACTTAAGGGCTAGGGTGCCCGGCCTTTAAATACTAAAGCTCTACGGTATCTACCTTTAGTAGGCGTAGGTTTTTAGATACAGCGATGCAGCGCCTAAGGTATCGTAAGACGGCGTCTTATACTACCGGCAATAGGCATATAAGGGCGTAGGGCAAGGCAAAACGAGAGTAAGAGGACTTTAATTTAGCTATTAAGACCCTATACTTACTCTTAATATATATAACTACGTTATTATTCTCTATAAGGCTAACTTAGATCGTATTATCTTAGCTATAGATCTAAAAGCCGCCTACCTTAAGCTTCTCCCCGCTAATAATATTAGTATAAAAGCCGGGGACGTAAGCGGTATCCTTAAGGACGAGATCTCGCGTATTAAGGCTATCCGGTCTATAGAGTAGGTTCTTTATCGTATAGGTCTTACGATATAGTACCGTAAGGGCGGTATCGCCTATAAGGATAATATCGGTCTCTATAGCGGCGATAACGTTACCCCTAAGAAGCTCGAACTTATTAACGATATAGGTGCTTACGTAGTAGTCGAATAAAGTCGATTTAATTAGCGGGTGCTCGTAGCGCTAGTTGCTTAAGACGGAAGAGATAAAGCTATCGGGCGAGCCGAAGGTGCTAAAGCTAGCCTACGTCGGAGCGGAGCGTATCTTACTACCTACGAACCTTAAGTCTATTACTATATATGCCTAGGCACCCTATATAGTAGGCGTCGTCTCGGTCGAGGCAGGAGGGGTCTTCCCCTTTATGCCTTTAATAGCCTTTACTATCTATTTCTAGCGAGGTAGGGACTTTACTTCCTCGCACGTCTTAATATAGTTAGCACTAACGAGAAGCTAGGGCCTATAAGAGACCCCGTTAACGGCAATATAGAACGCTACGCAATCCGCGGGCTTCTAGCTATAGCGCGTCTTAACGATGCCGTAAGGGCAGTCGTAGGATTAGCGGGCTCCTTAGGTCGCCGGCGGAGCTTATATCGTAGCGAACGCCCCGGACGGCGCGGACTTACTAAAGGTGCGGGCTCGATCTTAACTAACGTAATAGAATAGCTCGCTAAGGATCTAAAGGGTTATAGTAACGTTCTTCCTAAGCTATTCCGCTCGAAGGCACTAAGCTATTGCTAGGCTTACTTAAAGTCTAATATTATAACGGCGTCGAGGAAGTCGGTTATGCCTTAAGACCCCTTAATGTCTAGGATATCTAATTCGACGGCTTTAAGATATACGAGCTCTTATTAAAGGTATTAATTACTTAGGTTAGTCCGCTTTATTATCTATAAGGCCTTACGATAGTCCGAGCGAGCATAGTCTACTCGGTATTTATCTATAACCTTAAGCATCTTACGTAGCTTTACGATAGTCTTACGGATATCCTAAGTCTTCGGAAAGAACCTTACTATAGCCGGATCTACCGTTATATACACTTAGGTCGTAAGCTCTATATACGCTTTAAGCTTTGTAACGTATTTAATTATAAGAAGACAGACTAGAGGTACGTTTAGGAAGGTAGGAACGATAGTTAACAGTACGAATAATCCTTTATTGCAATGTGGTTGCCCTCTCGTAGTAAGAATAAAGCTTGCCCCTCTTCTAAGATATATCGGGGCCTTAGGGATATACCCTTAGGCCTCGAGAGGGGTAATCGGGGACTAGTTAGCGACTAATGCCCGAATAGTCCCCGAGCTAAAGTATATTATCTATCGTATATATATCCCTGCCTCTTAACTCTATAGTTACGTAGGTAGCTGCGTTATATTTATCCCCCCCTTCTAGGGCGGACGCCGTAGACGCTAGGATAGGTTTAAGTACGAATAAAGTCGTAATAGCAAAGAGGATTAAAATAGGATTAAACGTAGTGTAAAATTTAAAGACGATAGTTATTATTATAGATATTATATATATTAATATATTAGTTATACGTTATAATAGTTACTACGTAATAGGTGGCTAATCGCTTACGTATAGTTAGCGAACTATAATAGAATGCTGCTCTTTATATATAAAGTTTTTTCTTCTCTTTTCTTATTATATAATTATACCGAGATCTTATAGAGAAGTATATTCGGAATTAGATAAGCATATTTTAAATTAGATAAGCATATTCAGAATTAGTTTAATACTATAGGTCTTAAGCAAACGGCAAGCGCAACGGTAGAGACGCTTTAGAAGCGAGGAAAATATATAGATTAAATTTAGCCGATAGGTCCTATAATTATAGCTTAAGTCTTAGAGTTATCGGCGAATAGAGTATTAATAAAGGACGCTATAGCAATAGTAAAGGAAGAGATAAAGCTAAAGAAAAAGCGTAGAGAGAGGACTCCTACCGGAGAAAAAACAATACTATTAGAACGACTTAAAGCAATCGATATTATCGTTAAAGGAAAAAGCCGATAATCTACTATTTCGTTAGTTATTTAAGGGACTATTTATAAGCATAAAGAAACCTATTATAGTAGAGTCTTAGAAAGATTAAGCAATTACTAAGCGTATAACGCTAATGCTTATAGAGTCTAAAACATTTTTGTCGTTTAGTAAAGACGATAGAGACGAGGAAATAAAGGCGAATGCCTAAGGCGACCCCGCCGAGATAAAGAAACTCTAAAAAGAGATATCGCTAAAGAAAAGGGCGAAGAAGGCTATACCTATAGAAAGTCGCCGCGTAAAAGGGTGCTAAGTAACCGAGTTATACTATATTAAGTGCTTAAGTAGTAGTATATAAGGGTTTAGCGATAACGAGGATAATACTAGGATAATTAAACTCTTTAATATTTAGAAAGACGCGTAATTAAGTAGGTATATTTAGTATAACTTGCGTAGTAATCTTTATTAATTAGTTAGTTCCTTATTCCCCCTTAAGTCGGGATATAATATATATTCTTTAAGATATTAGCTAATAAAAAACGCTCTACGATCTCCTCGTACAGCCGCCGAGGTCGACACCGGATTATAAAATCAATTTAGACTTAAGAATCGGATTCCTTAGACCTAGTTGCTACTAGGCGCGATAGCGCATCGGGGGACGGACGTAGGCTACGAGCCGATAGACGTTAATATCGTAAGAAGGGGGTTAAAGGCTAGCGTATATAGCCTACCGACTACTAACAAAGCGCCCCTTAAGCCTAACGCAGGCAAGGAGAAACTAATAGGAAGGGATAGTGCCGCTTACCTAAAATTCGCGGGTCTAGTGCTTAAGGAGGCCCTTTAAGGCGTCTAAAGGGCCTTTAAGTCCGTTCTCTAAGGCTACCTAAAGGAATAAGAGGAGAAGATCTAAGCGGATACCGCAGTCTATACGACCGTAGGCTAGCTTAAGAAATCGGTTAAGGAATCGGTAAAGGAGGCTATTAAGGCGGCGCTCCTATCGAAGCAAGCGTCGAAGTCTTAGGCCGACGTAGCCGCGGCCGCGGTCGCGGCTACTACCGTCGCGCCCCCGACGCGACGCTAGCCTACGCTTAAAGGCGCTAGCGGCAGCTATAACATTATAGCTAATAGCGAGAAGCCGACTCTCGCCCGCTACGAAAACTAGCTTACGGTCCGATACGAGGGGATTGTCTTAGATCTCTAACGTAGAACCCCTTAAGCGATCGTTAACGACGTTAATCGCGCCCTTAGGGAGCCCGCCGTAAAAGCGACGTAGGTCCTTTATAGCAGCTATATCGCGCTTATATTTAAGCAAAATGTAAAGAAGTATAAGGCGGATAAAGAGTAGCTAAAGAAGGCTTTCGGGAAGGAGATAATGCTATCCTAAGGCGGCTTTACGGTAATAGTAAAGGGCGTCCTAATAAAAGTCCTTTAGAGAGGGGACGACGCCGCCCTAGCAGCCGAACTAGCTAAAGCGAATAACGTTAAGGTTATCTACCTCTACCTTAAGAAAGCCCGTATAAAAGAAGGCATAAAAGCGACCTTAATTATTACGGTAGACGGCGTAAAGGCGGCGAATAGGCTTTACGACTTTAGTACGGTAATATAGGCGGAGATTTTCGATATAGAGCCTTTCGACGATACGACCCGGCCGAAGTAGTACTACCGGTGCTTTTAGTATAAATATATCGCGAAGTACTATATAGTAAAGGCGATATATAGGCGGTATACGTTAAGACTATACGACGAAGCTATATATACGGCTACTATAGGGTAGATCCTATACCGGTATACCCTCTATAGGGGGAGACACGCGGCGTAAGATAAGCACTGCCCTAAGGCGGAGAAGCTTTAGGATAGGGCTTAGGAGGCATACTCCTAAAGGCCGAGGCGTTTCGCCGCCGTAGCGACGCCGACGATACGCCTTAAGCCGGTGCCGCCTTATATATAGCCCTTTCCTCTTCCTACCGCGCTATAAACGTCGCCGTCGAAACGGCGACGATAGGACACCCCCCCCCCCCCCGCTACCCGCCCTTCCCCCCGGCCGGCCTTAGGACATTACGAGGGCTAGTCGGGCGCGAGGCTAGTCGACTATTCGCGGGTATCTATAATCGCGGCCGGCCTTAGCGTTGGCTAAGGCTCGTACCGCTACGGCTAAAGCCGCGCTTATACTTAACGACGACCCTTTTTCCGACCCCCCCTAATGTTAGATATCCTTTACTAAAATACCGTAAGGATAGGCGCGAATATATACCTCGCGCTCGTCGCCCTTAAGGCGTACGATATTATAGCACTTTAGGAGATACCGATTAATAGTAGGATAAAAGCCTTAGCGTGCTTAAGGCGGTGCGACTATAGGCTCGTCTTTAAGACGACTTAAAGCACGCTATATATCTATAAGAGGCACGGCATTAATATATAGATAAACGACTAAAGGGCAGACTAGTATAGCGTTACGTTTATTAATTTTAATACTATAGTTTTTTTAGTTTACTCCCCGCCGGTTAACTCCCCCCTCCTAACTACTCCGCTCCTTAACCTTACGGTAAAATCGTTACGTACTTAATGCGTCTTCGTTAAGGACTTTAATAGCTATCACCCGCTTTAAGACGCCTATAAGCGTACCTTTAGGAATAGTAAGGACCTCCTAAAGCTAACGGCGCGATAGCGCCTTAGGCTCGTAACCCTTAAGGGCTAGGTTATATATATCGCCTTTAAAGGCCGGAGGAACGGTACGATAGACCTCGCCTAAGCGTCTTAAGGTCTAGGCGTAACGTACCGTAGAAACGTAGGCTTCGTTAGATCGGATTATATATCGCAACGGCTAGAGGTAGACATAAGGCCGCTAACCTACCGGCCGGCGGCCCGGACGATAGGGCTTAACCGCCTCTAGAGAAAACTCGACCTAGATAAGGCCTAAGCGGCGGCTATCGTAAAGTTCCGGCTAAAGGCCGCGCTAACTACGCTTACGACCCTTAGGGAGGTCGAGGCGTACGCGGACTAGGTAGTTACCTAATTAACCGAGATTGCGAAAGACTATATACCTAAGGCCTAAGGCTATGCCGACGGCGGCCGCCCCGACTAATAGACTATAAAGGTAGACCGGTGCGATAGGGAGGCTAAACGCGCCTTCCGGGTGTTCTAAGCGTTTAGCAACTAGACGACCTAAGAGACGTTAGATAAGGCGAAGATAGCCCTCTAGCGTGCCGTCGTTACTATATAACGAGACTCCTAGCGGGAGCTTACCTACGATTTAGCCGCTAACTAGGCCCTCCTCTAGAAGATCGAGAGGTAGACGCGGCTCTAAAGCGGCAGCCTACTATAGGCGATCTATATCCCCGACCTAATAAGACCGAGCGACCTAGTAGGGCCGGCCCGCACTTACGCGGAAAAGGCAGAGACCCTCGCGGCTTAGTTCTTCCTACCCCCGGTAGCGAGAGGCGAGGGGAGCCTTTAAGCCGCCTAAAAAGCCTATATAATACTATAGCGTTTTATAATCGGCGACGTTAGGTCGGCGGTTAGGAAGATAGCGTTATAAAAGGCCGCGGGGGAGGACGGCCTCCCGATAGGGCTTATTAAGGCCTAAAAGGAACTATTGCTTAAGGTGCTTATAGTATTGCTTAACGCTAGTTGCGACGTTAGGCATTTTCTAAGACGGTTCTAATACGCGGCTATTATCGTCCTGCCGAAGCCCGGGAAGATAGCGGCCTAGCTTTAATAAGCCTAAGGGTAAAGACTAATCTCTCTCCTTAGTATAGTAGGGAAGATCCTTAAGGCCGTAGTCGCGAGGAGGTTTAAAGACGCGGCGGAAGCGTATAACCTCTTGCCCGAAGGGTAGATAGGGAATAGGACCGAAAGGTCTACCGAGACGGCGATACGATTCGTAATAAAGCTCGTAAAGACGACGTAGGCTTAAGGAGGGGTAGCGTCGTTTCTCTAGCTCGACCTTAAGGGAGCTTTCGATAGGGTAGACTATATATATCTCGTCGAGACCCTCCGTCTAAAGGGTTTCTTAGGTTAGGTTATCGCGTAGGTTAGGAGCTTCCTTAAAGGGAGGATAGCCCGGCTCTACTTTAATAGCGCGTCGGCGGAGACCTAAGAAGTGCCTACGGGCGTGCCTTAAGGCTTACCCCTCTCCCCGATCCTTTTCCTCCTTTATATCGCGCTACTATACGACGACCTTAAGCCGGAGATAAAGGTTACTACCGTCGGCTTCGCCGACGATATAAACCTCCTAGCCTACGGTAAGACTATAGCCGCGACTATATAGCGTCTAAGGAGCGCTTAAAAAAAGTACGATAAATAGGTAAAGGAGGTTAGCGCTAAGTTTAAGCTAGAGAAAAGCGAGCTTATCTACTTTATAAAGACCTTTAAGCCGATACCGATAAAGCTTTAGCTTAAGACGAATATAGTCTAGCCGGTCGAGGATAGGCGGTTCCTTAGGGTTTAGTTTAACTAAAAGCTGCGATAGAAAGCCTAAGTTAAGAAGCTTAAGACGAAAATAGGCATATAGGCGCTAGCCTTTACCGGGCTCGCGGCGTTTATATAAGGCATACGATTACGAAGCGCGAGGACGGTCTACGCTAGCGTAGTTTAAAGCGCGCTCGCCTATAAGGCGTCGACGTTCTATAAGCCTATGCTTAAAGGGGGGAAACCTACCGGCTTAGTAAAGGCGCTTATAGTATACTAGTCGAGCTGCCTATAGGTAGTAGCTAAGGCGTTTAAAGCGACCCCGATCCGGAACCTAGAGATATAGACGGCGGTCCCGCTACTCGACCTTTACCTTAACGACCGCCTCGCGCGGTATAAAGAGCGCACTAAGGAGTCGGGCATAGCGGACCGGATCCAACGCGCCTACGAGAAGCCGGCGAGAGTACTGCCCTAACCCCGTCGGCCGATGTTAATATCACCGTCTTCCCTATTTGCTTTCTACCGGGAAATCCCTAGTTCTTCCCTAGATTCTACTATGGAATTCCACGGGCTTCTACGGGCATTACCTTATACTTTTATAGGCGTATTTACCTACTTTTCTTCGGTTATATTTCACCGTGATTTTACGGTGACTTTACGGTTATTTACATAGTCTTTACTTATAAAATCTCTTCCCTTCTATAGTCTTTTACCGTAGAATTCTAATTCCCTTCTACGGTCTTCTACCGTAGAATTCTAATTCTCTTCTACGGCTTCTACTATAGAATTCCTTTACATAGTTACGGCTTCTACCGTGGAATTTACTAGTCCTTCTAATAGACTATTGCGTTATTGCTTATTTATTTGCTAACTATATAGCTTATTTATCGTACGGCACGATCTATTGCTTTTCCTACCGATCCTTTCGTCCGATTATTTACGTTACCTATTTTTCCTTAGGTCTACGCGGCTGATTTCGTCCGAGGATTTTTCCTATATATAGAGACTAGTTAGCCTCCCTACTAGATAAGATAAGAGCTATTATTCTTAGAGATTTACATCCTTTTATAGCTTCTAATCCCTTTGTATAGGCTGTTTTAGCCTTAGAGCCTCTCTTCTACTTAATTACTATTATACTAATATCGAGGACCTGACTACTTAGCGTTCGATAGTTATAAGCCTAGACGAACTTCTCTACGTATAGAGAGTTCTAACGGCTTATATTTTTAGCCTATTAACGCTACGACTTACTATAGTAAAGCCTTTGCCTTTACATCTAGCGAATCGACTCGCGGAGGACTAATGTGATTTTTTTAAGGAGCGTTATTTAATCTAGCGAATCGACTTACGGAGGATTAGTTAAGACGTTTACCCTATTCTATTAGTGTTTTCCTACACCTAGTTTAGTTTTTACGGTTTATTTATATATATTATGCATTTAACTACCTTTTTCCGGTGATTTTACTATACTTTTACCTACGTTACTATATCTATTATAGCCGATATTACTTTAAAGACTATTTTAAATAGACTAGCGGATTAGGACCGATAGATCTAAACGATTTAGAAATACGCACTCGCTTAAGGGATTTAGGAGAAAATCGATCCTTCTATTACGCCTAAACTTTAGAAACCCTTATTGCCTCTTCCCGTAGAACTAATAGCTAGAATAGTTAATACAACCGTTGCTAATATTACTAGTTTATCTATAGAAGAACTTAAGAGGTTTAAGTTTCTCTTTTCTTAGTATCGCACGTTGCTTTAAGCCTATAAGGACTAATAGAAATCTATACGTTAATCTAGCAGTTTATCGTTTAGAATATCGGGAACTACTACTTAATAATTGCCGATAAACATAAGGTTTCTAAGGAATCGGCTTTACTATAGCGGCGTATAAAGCCGACTTTATAGACGCAATAGCAGACTATTCTTACGTAGTTCTATACTATTTTAAAGGCACCGGACCGGACGGATATTACGATATAGATTTCTAACTAGCAGAAGGTCCTTACCGATGCCTAGCGAATTAAGTTACCGGAATCGGAAGGTCTCCGGGCTATATAGCTTTTTCTTAAGCCTATTTAGCCAATTTCTAGCCCCTTTGCGGAATACTAGATAAATAAGATAAAGGACGATGCCCGCTTAAATAAGCTAGGCTAGGAATAGTCGTTCCCCGATGGATTTAAGATATCCGAACTTTTCGAGCGCTCGTAGGCCTTAAAGGCTACGACTAAAGCGCTAAAGACAAATGCATTTGTAAAGTTCTAAGGCTAGGGAATACAATCCCTAGCCGCGGAATCTACTAAAAAACCTACGGAAACACCGGCTACGACGTCCTTAGAAAAGGATAAGACTAAGCTAAAATTTAAACCGTAGTATGCTTATAGAGAACGTTACTTCTTCTCTAAGTGTAACTACTTTAACCCTTCCGTTCGACTTCTATTATAGAAACCCGATAAAGACGTCTAAAAGACTATAGACGATTACCTTAAGGTTCCGGCTAATAAGGCTAAAGTTAACGCGGCACTTTTTTGCGACGAGGAATAGCGAAAGAATAATAAGACTAAGATAAAGATAGTATAAGCTACGGCTACCGCTAATATTCTTACGACTTTTTTACTACTAGTTGTTTTATAGACTACTATAGAATACCCGTTAAGGGATTCTTTTATTATAGATTTAGGGTCTAATAGATATATTTGCAATAATAGGGAGCGTTTCTATAACTTCTAGCCTTCTTCTAAGTACGCACTCGCAGGCAGTAGAAGCACTCTAATTCTTAGGATAGGCATAGTGTTTATACGCATTTCGATAGGCACTTTTTAGCTTAGTTAAATAGCATATATCCCGTCTTTTTATACGTCCCTTTATTCCCTTCGTCTTTTGCATAAGGCGAATCTTTTATAGAACCTATAGACTAGATAGATCTCTTCTTTAACCCGTACTATTTATATAACGGAGCTAATTTACAATTAGTATATTATCGAATATAACCCGTTAATACCTTCTACTACGCTTTTAACTATTGCTTCCGTTTATTCTATAGATTCTACCGTAGAAACCCCGGTTATAGTACCTTTTTCGGCTACTATACCGGATTCTATACTAATAAGTATAGAGGAACTTTCTCTTTAGCACTAACGACTTAGACATCCGAATAATAAGGCGCTTTCGAAAGCTCTCGGAATACTATAGTCGGTGACCTTCGATAAGATAATCTCCTATAAGTCTTACAAACTTACGTAGGCTAAACGAATTATTAACCGCGAACCGCCGCTTTTTAAGGCGACTTTTCCTTTTTCTAAGGTGTTTTACGATATCTTTTCTATATATAAGAGTTATAACAATAAGAACGTTATATTTCTTATTGAGGATAACTATATGAAGCTTATTTTTCTATATACTCTTTTAGACGCTTCTATAGACGAGCTAATTTTATGCTTTAAGAGCCTAGGTCGGTATATTTCCCGATAGTTCTTACTTTCTATCGGTATACTCTATTAAGACAACGACTAAGCCCTTCGCCGGGATTTTTAAGATTTTATTAACTAATAGGGAATTTTTAATAAGCCTACTGCTCTATATACACCCGCTTAGAACGGCGCTACCGAATACGCTAAGGGGGTAGTATCTATAAAAGCTCGATCTATAAGGATTAAAGCAAATTTGCCTAAGCATTTATAGATTGAAACGTAGAAAACTATAGTATATTTATATAATCAGATTCTAGCCCGTTAGGCAGCTTCCTCTACGTTATTTCTATTAAAGGAGATTTCCCTAATAGAGATCCTTTATAATTAGTTAAAGGATTACGATTAGAATATACCGGTATTTCTTCTTCCTTAACTATTACGATCGATTATCTTTAAGTTTTTAGCTATAAAGCCTACCTATTAACCACTAAGGCCCTAACTAATATATAGAAACGTAATCTTAAGTAAGAACCTTATATAGAGGTTAGTTACTTAGTTAAGTATAATTCTACTAATACTTTTCGTATATAGATCCTATAGAGACGGGAGGTTCGTTAAATTCGTAATGTAATATTTAATAAGACTTAGTTTTTCACCGCGTCTAAGGCATCCGAACCACTAGTATAGGTGTTATTACCGGTATTTCTACTATATATTGCCTAAGAAGAAGAGTAGGATAAGGCAGAATTCTAAATAACGCTAATATTGCTCCTTTATAAAAGTCTAGTAGATGTTTTAGCCGATGGCATTCCTTAGCTCCCGACTCCTAACTAAACCCTAGAACCGCCGGAGGATATTTTTAAGAATGCATAGGATTTCTAACCCGATATTTCTACTCTTTTACTAACTATAACCGTAGAACTAGTAGACCGACTTAAGGTATAGTTGCCTTAAGCTACTTCTCGGTCTATAGATTACGATAATACTATTCCTATAGATAGTCTATAGACGACGAGATTTATAGGGGTTTTACGCTTTACTCGCTTAAACCGTTTTTCGGGTCGATATCCCGCTTTCACCTACGTTAGGCATTCACCGGCTAATAGCACCGCGTTTACGGCTGCATTCGCTACTTCTCTTAAACCTAGGAAGATATAAAAACGGGATTTACCTACGCTTCCAAGGTTTTAATCTAATCTCAAGACGTATCCTTATAGACCTAAGTTTAAAGCCGCTAGAAAGGTTAAATAGGACTCTTTAAACTAGCGGAAGACCTTCTTTTCTTCGCCTACTCTAAGAGCGAACGCTTTAGTACGTCCTCCTTTATTAATATAGGCATTCGATTATAAGTTTAATAAGCACGGCTACCTTTAGAAGTTTAAATCTCGGCTTTATATCTAAGGAGACCTTTAGCCGTTTAGCGGAAAAGAAATATACGCCGCGACGCTTATAGCGTAAAACTTTTGTATTATAATTGCTATTGCCGCTAGATTTAGCACTAAACCCCGCTTACTTAACGCGGTTAACGCCTTTACGAATACCGACCTAGATAAAGAAGTATATATCTACTTCTTAAACGGATTTAAGGTATTTAGTTTTATAATTCGGTTAATAAAGGCTTTATATAGGCTTCGCTATTCGCCGCTTCTTTAGCAACGGGAATTATCCGGGTCTCTTACCGAACTAGGCCTTTAGTTAAGTACGGAAGATCTTTACATTTTTATATCTACTATAAGTAATATTATTACTTTCTTTTTTATAGATAATATTATTATCCTTTTCCGCAAAAAGCACTATAGGGCTACTAATAATTTTATCCGTCGCTTTAGGCAGAAGTATGCAATTACTAACCGCGGAGAGCTTACCTATTTCCTTAGGATAAGGATTATCTAAGACCGTAAGTAGCGAAAGCTATAGTTATACTAAGACGTTTACTTAGATAAGATTGCTTTTTAAGTTTAGTTTAATCCTTACTTTTATAGTTCTACGGCCTATTTCGACCTTTTATCCGTTCCTACTTCCCGAGAAGCTAAAGAAACACTAGGGTTAGGCTATAGATAACTAAATCTACTACTTTTAGTCTTTAGTCGGTTTTTATAATTACGCGACTATTTCTACCCGGCTCGACGCCGTAAAATCGTCGAATTATCTAGTAAAGTATATATAGAACCCGTCTACGCTTTATATTAAGCTCGCAGAAAGTTTAATAACTTGCTTATACGAATCGCGTTTCCTTACGATTAAGTTTTCGTATATAGATAAATAAGAACTCGTTATAGCTTCCGATGCCGCTTATACCGACGATTTAGATACTTGTTATTCTTCTAAGGGCTATTTTATTAGCCTATTTAACGGTCTAATCGCATAGAGTGCCCGGAAACAATCTACAGTTACTACTTCTTCTACCGAAGCCGAACTTCTTATAGTCTCTTCTACCGCGAAAAAGCTAATTTCCATTCTTTATTTATTTAACGATATTTCTTTATAGCTAGATATACCTATTCCTACTATTTAGTATAATAATACTTAGATAATCCGCCTAATTTCCGCCGAGATTCTAAAGATTTAGACCGCCTTAAAGCACGTTAAAATTCATAACTGCTAGGCCTAATAGGAATTCTTATGCAATACTTTTAATATTAAATATATCCCTTCTAACTAAATAGTTGCGGATAGATTAACTAAGTTACTTCTACGATAACGTTTCTAGACGTTCTTTCGCTAGCTTCGACTTACGGATATTTCTTCTAGGATTTAAGAAGAAGTCGATAATAATTCTAACTAGCCGGAAGTTATTCCCTTTTAGCTAGGGGGGTATATTAATATTACCGTCTTCCCTATTTGCTTTCTACCGGGAAATCCCCGGTTCTTCCCTAGATTCTACTATAGAATTCTATAGGCTTCTATAGTTATTTACCCTATACTTCTATAAGTGCATTTACCTACTTTCCTTCGGTTATATTTCACCGTGACTTTACGGTGATTTTACGGTTATTTATACGGTCTTTATCTATGAAATCTCTTCCCTTCTACGGTCTTCTACCGTAGAATTCTAATTCCCTTCTACGGCTTCTACTATAGAATCCCTTTATATAGTTACGGCTTCTACCGTAGAATTCACTAGTCTTCTACTAGACTGCCTTTTATTTACCAACTATATAACTTATTTTATCGTACGGCACGATCTATTGCTTTTCCTACCGATCCTTCCGTCCGATTATTTACGTTACCTGTTTTTCCTTAGGTCTACGCGGCTAATTTCGTCCGAGGATTTTTCCTATATATAGAGACTAGTTAGCCTCCCTAATAGATAAGACAAGAGCTATTATTCTTAGTGATTTACACCTTGCAGCTCCTAATCCTTCTCTTAAATACAGGAAATCAGCTGTATAAATATTATAGTAGAAGAGTAAAGAAAGGAGGTCTAAACTCGTAGACATAAAGACACATGCAGCTACCTAACTATAGCACTAACGGAGGTATATATAGGTACCGGAGCCTCTTAAACAGGGCCCCTAGCCCGTACTAACCGTAGTTATAATACAACGGAATACCTACCTACCGTCCTTCGCTAAGGGGGTTATATAATAGGCTCGTTAGGGACGTAATAGCCTATTGCATCCCTATAGTCTAGGCCTGGTTTTATGCCCTATGTGGCCCCTAACGTCGTATAACGTTAATACACCCCCTTGCTATAGTCCTTATAGAGACTATAGCAACGCAAAGACAATATACTAATCAAATAAAATAGCTCGTTCGAATTAGTCGGAACGGCCTATATCTATTTTACTACCCCTAATGTTAGATAGAGGGCTGAATTCGCATAAACTATAAAAACATACCCTAGAGGGCCTTATTCGCGCCGTCCTAGTCCTTCCTATCTAAGTCCTTAGGGCGGTCCCTTATGCCGAGCTGCCTTACAAAGTCTTCGTGCTTTTATAAAGGGAGGGCCTTAGTTATACCGTCCGCTAGGTTCTCGGTGGACTTAATCTATTTAACCTAGAGCTATTCCTCTTACACCTACTAACGAAGCTAATGTCGATAGATATCGATATGCTTTAAATTCGTCTTAAGCCGGGCACTTAGCTCGGTCAATAGCCTAATCGTTTGGAGGTTATTATACTATAGCTCCGCGGTGCCTTTAACCTAGATCCTAAGCTCCTTAATAAGTCGAGCAAATTGCATCTACTCTTTCGCGGTCCTTAATAAAGCTAGGAGCTCTACTTCGGTAGACGAGGTCGTGACCGTGGCCTGCTTAATAGCTTTCTAATCCACGGGCCCGCTAAGAAACAAGAACATATACCCCTATAATAACTTCCTCGACGTAGGGTCGTCCGCGAACGAGGAGTCTAACGCATAGAGAAACCTCCTTATCTCGTTAGTTGCTTTAAAATAGATACAACGGTCCCGCGTAGTGTATAAGTACGCTAAGCACCTCTTTGCTTCTCGAAGGTATCGTAGACCCGGGTTATAGCTAAACTAGGCCAGCCGTGCTGCCGGGAACGCCGCGTCCGCCCTAGTGTAAATCGCCGGATATAGGATCGTGCCTACTAAAGAAAGAAAGTGATAGACCTCTTCGTTGCTCGCCTTATCCTCGTAGGGAATTAGCTCATCCGTCGTTAGGGGGATCTTAAGCGCGCTAAAGCCCGAATCGTCGTCTATATAAAACTTCTTCGCTATCTTAGAGATATAAGATGCCTAAGAAAGCCATAACTTCCTATTAGGTCTATCCCGGATTATCTTAATCCCTAAGAACTAACGTAGTTCCCTTATAAAGTTAACGGTGTATTTCGCTATAAGGGCCTTATAGAGTTCCCGCTAGTTATCCTTCCGCTCCTTCGGATATATCATCGCGATATCGTCTATAAAGAAGAAGATAATTACTCCCTTATAGACTATTATATAGGCGTCCTTAATTAGGGACTCCGCGCCTAAAGACTTAAAGAAGCCGGTAAGGTCCTTATACTAAAGCTTTAGGGCGATCCTTAAGCCGTATAGCCCTCGTAGAAGCCGTATACATAAGCCTGGTTCTACGTATCCGGGTGGAAGCTAATAGTAGACTATAAATCGCAGTATCGTGTTTAGAAAGGCCGTCTTAACGTTATACTACGCGGACTCTATGTCCTCGAGACATAGTAGGGCTATTAGCAGCCTAAAGGTCCTCGCTCGAAGGGTCGCCGCATACGTAGCCTCGTTATCTTCCGGTTAGCGATCTCCTCGAACAACTAGACGGGCTTTAAACCGAACTATATATCCCTATAGATCGCACTTATAGGCGTAGACCTATCTTATCGGAATTAAGGGTTCTCCCTTCTTCGCAGCCTTAGATTTTAGGGTCTTAACCTAGGTTAGAAGTTTCTCCTAATCCTTAATTTCGTAGGTTATTCCTCTAAGCCACTAGGTCTTATAGGGCGAGGCTATCGCTATCTTATAGGAGGTAGGCATAGGAGGCATATTCTCGATGTATAGTCTATAGGTTAAAGCCTTCGCAATAATATTGTTAATAAATAGGGTCCTTTAAGTTCTCTTTCTCTTCCCTTTAACTATATTGCTAGGGTTTATACCCTAAGACGTGTCCCGCTCTTTGCGTAACGGCTTCGACGAAGCCGGCACGTCTTCCTCTATGTCTAAAAGCTCCTCTATGCGAGGTCGGCTATTAAGGTCGGGTCTATTAGCCGTTTCGGCTATTAATTTACCCCCTAGAGGAGGAGGCACCCCTAAGACCTCTAAAAGAGGCGTCCCGAGGCTAATTGCCCCCCCTATAGGCACTAGTGTTACTAGTTCCGGTATTACGGGAGTCCTACCCCTAAGATTAGGTAGTATCGCGGCATCGAAGGAGACTACCTTGCCGGTCGGAGGAGGCGAGACGTATAGATCCTCTATCGTCGGGGGTGTTACCCCTTTATTCTGCCTCCTATAATTAAATATTAGCATAGATTCAGCCGCTATATATCGTAGTCTAGTAGTCTTATCGGTCCGAGGGTACTCGTAGGCCCCCTCTTTATCGCCCTTATTATCTTTAGGCATATTAATTGCGTTTATCTATCGGAGGACATTATAAGTATAGGTGTATAGAACCTTCGCACCTTCTTCCCTCCTTAGATCGTATATAACATCCTTATTAAATTAAACATTTAAAGAGGTTAAAAGCTTCGTCTATCCTAGGGAAGGGACCTAAATGACGAACTAGTTAATAGACTTATACCTAACTAGATATCTAATATATGCCCTTTACGTAGTCTACGAGAGGGACTTATAAGATTTAATATGTTCGAGGGCATCCGTTGTTATTAGGTATGCTATATATCTATACACGCGCAAATGCGTGATTATCGGGCGGATCTCCTTAATATAGCTGTATAAGGGGTTATAGTCCCTTATGTATTGCTACTATCTCTTATAGGGACTCCTTCCTATCTTATCGACCCCTATAAAGGGCGTTAGGTTTAGTAGGTAGACGGCCGTTCGGTAGGTCTCGGTCTAGAGGGTATTAGGGAGCTGCGAGTTAAGACTTATTAGTCTAGCCCTTTCCTTAACAATAGCCCTTAATCGCTCCGCATAACTATTCTAAGTCGGCGTTAAAGGGGCTAACACAAAGAGCTGCAGGCTAAGTCCATCCGTATACTGCTTAATCTCCTTCGTGATTAAGGCCTTCTCTCCGTTAGTGACTAAGATAATTATTTAAATCCCGTAGCGCGTGGAGAGCTTCGCAATTAGCTTCTTAAAGACGTCCCGGACCTCGGTCTTTTGCTTAATAGCATAGAAGATCCTTATGCTAGTTATTATATAGGTAAATAAGGCGTAGTATTTAAATCCCGCGGTACTTACTTCTAGGCCCGTATAGAGGGTAAAGCTAAATTAAACCCCTTCCCCTTACGGCCTTAACGTTAGTAGGTCCTAAGAGACTTATCGTTTCGCTTTCCCTATAGCACACACCTCGCATTTATAGGTTGCCGGTCTATAAAGCTTCGTGCCTACGGACTTATCAACCAGCAGCCCTATAGCCTCCGGCCCTAGGTGCCCTAGGCGCCTATGCTAAAGGTCCGCGAGATCCTTATTTAAAGGTAGCTTAGGTCGTCGACTCGTCGCAAAAACAGTTCCTAGGGCATCCGGCAAGCTCGCAATAACGTATTAGTCCTCGAATTCCTTAAGCTAAGTAAGCTGCTCGCCCGTCGGCTTATAGAATAGCGTGTTGTCGTGCTAGTTCTAATAAACCTAAGCCTTAATCCCTTATCGAACGGAAAAGACGCTTATCGACATCTTAGGGATATAGTAGCTGTTTTCGAGTAGGAGCTTCTTGCCCCCTAAGAGTAGGATAACTACGGATCCTACCCCCTAGACTATAAGCGCGGTTTTACTAGCGCGGACCTCTTCTTACGACCCTTAGGTAAACGTTTTCTTATTAAACCACCTAATGTTATTAAACATATATACACTCGCCCCTAAATCGTAGATAACCTTATCTCTAAGAGGTTTATCCTTAACATAGGTAAGGTTGACTTATAATATCGTATTAATGCGAGAAACTATATTCGCCTGCTTATTGCCGTTGCCGCTGTTTAGGACCGTGATCGTGTTATCTGCCTTACCTACTCCCGAGGGTTTCTAAGCCATTGCCCTCTTCTTACCTTCCGGGTTATCCTAAAGCTACTTATTAATCCTAGCCTTTAGTAGGTCTTTCGGTTCCTATCCCTTAGGGGGATCCTTTTTAAATATCGCACGGAATAAGATGCAGCCTTCCTACTAATTCTCCTTATTGTTAGTCCGGTGAGTGTTATA
This sequence comes from Ophiocordyceps sinensis, assembly GCA_012934285.1. Classification (NCBI taxonomy): domain Eukaryota; kingdom Fungi; phylum Ascomycota; class Sordariomycetes; order Hypocreales; family Ophiocordycipitaceae; genus Ophiocordyceps; species Ophiocordyceps sinensis. The sequence goes on from JAAVMX010000004.1 coordinate 12,178,066, forward strand.
TAGGCACTGCGACTACCCTAACTCTTTCTTCGGTGCCGGAGAGTTCTAGTTAACCTAAGGTTTAGATTTCTTTCGAAGGGTCACCTTACGTTTAAACCCCGCGATAAGGTTCCTTAGGGGGTTCGGAGTTAATCTAACGATGCCTTTAAGTCGTTCACAAAAGGCATTATTTAATCTCTCGTTCGAGGCCTAACTAAGGTCGAATTCCTCTATAGCCCGAAGAAAATCCTATCGGATCTTAATGTCGTTTAAAGTCGTGACTTTTAGGTCCCTAGAGTCGATAATCACTTGATTAAGTTAATCGGCCTAGGCCTTCTAGTCCCGATTCCCCCTTTTTCCGATAATTAAGTAGTACCGGTTATCTACGAGGGTCTTTTCCTCTTCCTCTAAGGGCAGGACCTTCTATTTAAGTTCCTAGATCCTGCTTCGAGGCGAGGTCTATACGAGGGTCTCTCCCTTAAGAGCCTTACTAATTAACTTGCTAATTAGCTCTTCGATGCGAATTATAGCCTTTTCCCGGGTCTTAAACAGGCTAACGGCTGAGTTATAGCCATCCTGCTTAAAACGGAACTCTATCGTCGCATTATAAAGCCGATTATTATAGTTAGCGGTCCTATTATTAAACTTAATGTCCTCGAGGGCCCCTCTCTAGGGTAGTTCCCTAAGGTTGGCTTTAAATTCTTCCTAGCTAATCTAAATAGGCTCCTTGAGCTCTTTAGATCCTGCCGGGTCGATATATTCCTAAATATAGTAGATCTTCGCCTAACCCTTAATAGCCCGAATCTAGGGGGTCTAATTAAGGCTTTCCTTAAGCGTTACGATACTTACCTCTCCGGATGTAGATATCGCTATGATCGTTCTTTTTACCTTATCGTTATAAGGGATAACTGTGTGTTGTTTATTGTTTTAATCCTTCTTTAAAGCTAGCTCTTCGTAATAACACTAAGGTTAGAGCCTAACGCAGTATGAAAAATGCGATGTCGATAGCTTTAATTTAGCGTTGTTTAAGCGAAAGAGACCTAGCTTATGCAACCGGGCTTATAACTCTTAAATGTAGGAAATCAGCTATATAAATATCATAGTAGAAGAGTAAAGAAAGGAGGTCTAAGCTCGTAGACACAAAGATGCATACAGCTACCTAACTATAGGACTAACGGAGGTATATATAGGTACCGGAGCCTCTTAAACATTATAATACAACGGAATACCCACCTGCCGTCCTTAGCTAAGGGGGTTATATAACAGGCTCGTTAGGGACGTAATAGCCTATTGCATCCCTATGGTCTAGGCCCGGGTCAATGCCCCGTATGGCCCCTAACGTCGCATAACGTTAACACCTTCCTTACAGGCTGTTTTAGCCTTAGAACCTCTCTTCTACTTAATTGCTATTATACTAATGTCGAGGACCCGACTGCCTAGCGTTCGATATATAACCTCTATTATAAGCACTTACCCTTAAGGTTAAGGACCTAGTAGGACTCTCTACGAAGAACTTACGCCTTAAGAACTAAAGAAGGAAGCTATTACTTAAATACATTAGACCTTTTAGGGTCCTTAAAGCTATTAGCAAGCAGGCGTACCGCCTAGCCCTACTAGAGAAATACGACCGGCTTTATAATATATTTTAAATTAGTCTTCTTAAGCCGTAGGCAGAAAGGGCTACTAACTAATACCCTATCGAATTACTACCGATGCTTAACCTCGACGATGCCGAAGGAGAATAGTCGGTTTAGTAAATTAAGGACTATAAGAAGAAGAAGGGCGTTACTTACTACTTAGTAAAGTAGGAAGGTTAGCTAGCCGAATATAACGAGTAGGTTGCTTAGGATAATATAGCGAATGCCTAAGAACTTATTAACGAATACCTGGAAATACGACTAAAGAAACGGCGGAAATTACGTATTATAAAATAACTTCTTTTTAGCTTACCCTAACTTTTCTATTCCTTCTCTATATTTCTCCCGCTACTTTACCCTTATTCCTTAATATCTATACGATAGAAGTCTCTTACTTTTATCTCGCTAGTAAACTCCGCAATAACTAAAAAACGTTTTCCTTATTCGCCCCTCCCTTAGCGACTACTTTCCTTAATTACGTTATATAGGTTATCGTATATATATTCTCGGGCTACCCGCTATAGGGTAAAACGCGCGTCCTTTCTTATTAGACAGAGCTTTTAGTCCTTATTCTAGCGTATAGCCTTCCGTCGCTTTTACGACGTATGCTAGTATTTAAGACGGTGTTTAGTATATAAACGTTTAGCACTTAATACCCTTTATTTCTCCCTATAAGCTATTATTACAGCTAAAAACGACGTATAAATTTAATAGAAGATTAAATTAATCTTCTTCTTTTCGGTTTCGTCCTAAGTAATCTATAGCTTAGCAATTTTCGTCCGAATCCTATATAAATCGGCTATATCCTTAGATATTATCGCGGGTACTTATAATTTTATTAGCGATTATATCCTAACTTAAGGGGGAACGACGAACTTCCCGATCGATTTATAAAGGTTATTACGCGAGTTATATTAGATAAACCTACTTAATTGCGTGTCTTTTTAGATATAAAAGAGTTTAACTATTCTAATATTATCCTTATAATCGCCGAACCTTTATATACTGCTACTTAAGCACTTAATATAGCATAACTTAGTTACTTAGCACCTTTTTGCGCGGCGACTTTCTATAGTCACGGCCTTCTTAGCCCTTTTCTTTAGCGATATCCTTTCTTAGAGATTCTTTATATCGGTGGTATCTCTTTAGGCATTTGCCTCTGTTTCCTCGTCTTTATCGTCTTTATTAAACGACGAAAATGTTTTCGACTCTATAAGCATCGGCGTTATACGCTTAGCAATCGCTTAACCTTCCTAAGACTCTACTATAATAGGTTTCTTTATACTTATAAATAGTCCCTTAAATAACTAACGAAATAGTAGATCTTCGGCTTCTCCCTTTAACAAGGATATTAATTGCTTTAATACACTCGGGATATTCTTCTCTACGAGGAGTCGTTCTAATAGTATTATTTTCTCTCCGGTAAGAGTCCTCTCTTTACGCGTCTTCTTTAGCTTTATCTCTTCTTTTACTATTGCTACGGCGTCTATAATTTATACTCTATTCGCCGATAACTCTAGGACTTAAGCTAAACTAAAGGACCTATCGGCTAAATATAATCTATCTATTTTCCTCGCTTTTAAAGCGTTTTTACCGTTGCGCTTGCCGTTCGCTTAGGACTTATAGCGTTAAACTAATTCAGAATATACTTATCTAATTCCGAATATGCTTTTCTATAAGATATCTTAGTATAGTTATATAATAAAAGAAGAGAAGAAAAAACTTTATATATAAAAAGCAATACTCTATTATAGTTCGCTAACTATACGTAGGCGACTAGCTACCTATTGCGTAGTAACTATTATAACGTAATTAACACGATAATTATTATAATATATATAATAATAACTATCGTCTTTAATTTTTATACTACGTTTAATCCTATTTTAATCCTATTTGCTATTACGACTTTATTTATACCTAAAGCTATCCTAGCGTCTAAGGCGTCTGCCCTAGAAGGGGGGGATAATTATAACGCAGCTACCCGCGCAACTATAGAGTCGGGAGGTAGGGATATATACACGATAGATAATGCATTTTAGCTTAGGGACTATTCGGGCATTAGTCGCTAACTAGTCCCCGATAACCCCTCTTAAGGCCTAAGGGTATATCCTTAAGGCCCCGATAGATCTTAGAAGAGGGGCAAGCTTTAGTCTTACTATAAGAGGGCAGCCGTATTGCAATAAAGGATTATTCGTACTTTTGGCTATCGTTACTACCTTCCTAAACGTATCTCTAGTCTGTCTTTTTATACATTAGTAAGGCACGCAGTAGAAAGCACCTACTATAGCTATTAAATTAAGTAAATTAAGGCTATATACGATTTACACGGCTCTTTTAATTACTATATTCCTATATAGAAAATTTAGTAGCGGGATATTTTTTATTGTTCCCGTAGAAGTATAGGGTAGGTATACAAACATCGGGCTAATCGTAACTTTTATTACCCTACTATAGCAATTAAGAGAGTCGCGCAAATCGTGCGAAGATATAGCAAGGCACGCAGTAAGGCACGCAGTAGGGCACGCAGTAGGGCACGCAGTAAAGGGCACGCAGTAGGGCACGCAGCAAAGGGCACGCAGTAAGGCACGCAGTAAGGCACGCAGTAGAGCACGCAGCAGAAGGCACGCAGTAGGGAGCCGGGCACGAAGCATACATTAAGGAGCCGCACACACAGTAGAGGGCACGTAGTAGGGCACGGAGTAGGGCACGCAGTAAGGCACGTAGTAGGGCACGCAGCCGGGAGCCGGGCACGAAGCATACATTAAGGAGCCGTACATATAGCAAAGGGCACGCAGTAGAGCACGTAGTAGAGCACGTAGTAGAGCACGCAGCCGGGAGCCGGGCACGAAGCATACATTAAGGAGCCGCATACATAGTAAAGGGCACGCAGTAGAGCACGTAGTAGAGCACGCAGTAGGGCACGTAGTAGAGGGCACGTAGTAGGGCTGCTATAGCTGTTAAATTGCTGTTATTAAATTGACTATTTAATTAGAGTCTTACTATTTGTCCCGTAGTAAATCTCTATTCGTCCTAGAGGTACCGAAGTACTATATATCCCTATATCTCCCCGTATCTTCCCGCGCTCCCCGCGCCTTCCCGCCCTTACACCCGCGTACGGTAGTATATAGTAATTAATAAAGCCGCGTAAATCGTGCGAAGAACGCGAAGAACACTAGGCCTTAATCTGCCCCGACACGCAGTAGGGCATATAGCCGGGCAAGCAGAGCACGCAGTAGGGCACGTAGCCGGGCATAAAGCATATATTAAGGAGCCGTATATATAGTATAGGGCACGCAGCAGAAGGCACGCAGTAGAGGGCACGCAGTAGGGCGCGAAGCATACATTAAGGAGCCGCATATATAGTAGAGGGCACGTAGTAGAGGGCACGCAGTAGGGCACGCAGTAGGGCATATAGTAGGGCACGACGCATACATTAAGGAGCCGCACATATAGCAGAGGGCACGCAGTAGGCCACGCAGTAGAGCACGCAGTAGTGCACGCAGCAGAGAGCTAGGCACGCAGTAGAGCACGCAGCAGAGAGCTAGGCACGCAGTAGAGCACGCAGTAGGGCACGCAGCAGAAGGCACGCAGCCGGGAGCTAGGCACGCAGTAGAGCACGCAGTAGGGCACGCAGTAGGGCACGCAGTAGGGCACGCAGCAGGGCACGCAGCAGAGCACGCAGTAGAGGGCACGCAGTAGAGCACGCAGTAGGGCACGCAGTAGAGCACGCAGTAGAGGGCACGCAGCCGGGAGCTAGGCACGCAGTAGAGCACGCAGTAGAGGGCACGTATATAGCCTGCTAGGTATACGCACGTAATTTAGGTTAGCGGGTGTAGGTGCGGGGAGGCGCGGGGAGGTGCGGGGATATATAGTACTTCGGTACCTCCGGGACGAATAGAGATTTACTACGGGACAAATACCCGTTAACTATTAGATGCCAACTTAATTAGCTCCGCATTAAGTTAGGAAGAATACGCTTAGACACCTAGTAAACGTTTAGACGCCTTTTAGGTGGTAAGGCTAGCTAAGAAAATGACAATATATTCTACAAACGTCGCATCGGATTTTTTTGTTATTCTCAATAGGTATTAATTTATCTCTTATTTTTAAAGCTATTAAATATATAGGAATATAGTTATATAACTAAGGGATAGAGTCGCAACTATATTGCCGACTATGCATAGGAAAGGGGCAATAGGGGTTATAACCACGCGGCGTATAACGCTATGTGACCTACATAGTTAATAACCTCGTTATTGACTTAGGGCATCGTTAGAACTACAGCAGTAAGCCCTAGCGTAGGCCTTAACAATGCATTGTTAAGGCATAGCAGGCTCTATAGAAAAACCCCGGCAGACGGGTATAAAGGGGCCCCCTTATTCCCCCTTCTCTAGCTAGATTCGATATAACCATAATTAATACAACCCCCTTTATTTAGATTAATCTAAGTAAATCACCTACTAACACTAATTAGTAATTAAATAGATTCAATTATAGAATAGTAAGGCAGAAGAGATAGATCTTAATCTTCGAAAGTATAGCAGAATCTTTATTCCTTACGGACGCTATTTCCACGCATCTTTACCCTCGAGGTTCTATTGCGCATACCTAAGAGACGTTTATCTATGCTAAGAATAAGGATTGTTTATATTAGCTCTACGGTAAATAAGACCTTCTAAGCTCTCTATTAATCCCGTTCTCGCCTATTATAGAAAGAGTAAACGTTAATAGGCAGTGCGTCTATAACGTAGAATAACATCGCGAACCCCTATAACTATTTAATCCCGTGCTTACTTCCCTTAAGGAGGAAGAGTTACGTCCTTTAGAATAAAGACTAATCGCTTTAATATTTCTCGTAAAGAACCTTACGATACTAACTAACCCTTAAACGAACTCGAAAATTAAATAATAATAGCAGGATTACTATCGAATATAAACGCACCGGCTCCCCTTAATAGCCTAGAACTAATTATATAATAGATAAAGGAGATCGGAATCCCTCTTACCGCTCGCATAGAGGTAGATATATAATACTAAGATATAGAAGAGATTACGATAGAAGATCCTAGCAAAGCGGAGGTTATAACATTCGTAGCCCGGTTTATTATAATAGGCGAAGCATCTATCTACTACTAAAGTTAACGACTCTTTAACCTATTCTAAGAATATTTCTAAAGATAGAATAAATCTATATAGAATACGGTAGATTAAAACTATAAGAAGGTTCTTTAGTAAGTAAGAAAAGAAGAAAAACGAAAAAGAACGAATAGCCTAAGACTAAGTAGATAAAGATACCTTCTCGACTATAACGAACTAATTAACGATCTACCCGACCTTATACCGATTCTAACTTAGCGGCCCGGCCCGAGCGGCGACTACGGATCCGACCTTAGAACTAGACTAAGACCTAAACACAGCTACGACGGATGCACTAGCATTTCTACTATTTAATCGTATAAATCGGATTTATACGCTACGACTACTATTTCTCCCGGAACTAACGTTATATATCCTAAAAGCGAAACTAAGGCTCGATCTATATGCTTTAATAATTGTCCCGAAGGCTATAGTCGAAGCATTTAATTATAACATTAAGGAGTATATAGCACTCCTATTAACCGATATTCCGAACCTCTCGTCCGATCCCGACGTTTAGACTAAGTTTGTTAAGATATAGGATAAAGAGAAGAGCTATACCGGCGAGCTATATGCCCTATTTAACGAAACCATCCGTAAGTTTATAAGCGTATGTTATAACCTTAAGATTAAGCTAGGGCTCTTCTATACCCTTCTCCCTTAGATCTTAAAGGGACGAGCCGATCGATTCTATATAGAGAATATTACTTAGACGACTACCTTCCGAGGCGTATACGATAAGATTAAACGATATTTCGATACTAAAGCGACTTAGGCTTAGTACTATACCGATTAGACTAATACGACGTTTAACTAAGTTCGGGCTAGTAACCTTAAGAAAGGCCTGCCGGAAGTGCTTTAGTTGCTAATCGATAAGCTATTGCTTTATTAACGGGCTTTAGGACCTAAGTTTATAGGCGAAACCCCGCTTATAATAAATCTTACTAAGGCGTGCTAAGGTATCCCGGAATTTAAAGGTGCCTTCTTTAAACAGGCTAAGGAGGCTAAGGAGCTCTATACCGACCTCCGAGCTTCCCTTACGACGTACCTTATACGATAAGCGAGAAATGCCTCGCGCTAATTTATCTAAGACCGACATCGTAATAACGATAGGATAGATATAAATTATAAATATAATTCGAAAAACCCTAATAGTTAGTTTTATATAGACCGTAGGTATACTAATAATCGTAGTAAAGGCAATAGAGGATTTCGCCTATAAGGCTCCGGATAAAGCTATCGACCTTACGGTAGAGGAGGTTACGGCTAAAGATACGGCAATAAGACCTAGACTAAGAAGTGCTTCGTATATAGAAAGGAGGGATATTAGTCTACGAAACATTCTATAGAGGAACGGCGGAAAGCTAAGAACTAATATCTCTCGCATTGTCTTTATATAAGCGTCTCCCTAGACATTATAGCCTATTTAGCAGGCTATAAAGGTCATAAGGACGATAAGGAGGAAGAGTATAGCGAGGATAACGAGCCGGAGCAGTAGTAAGCTAGTTAAATGCTTTGCTAAATAGCCTTTAACCACCTTATTATAGGAGATAACGTCTACGGTATAGAACTAATAGTCTCGGCCGACTAGTTTCTTATCGACGACCGTTACTTAAAGCTTTATTTTTAAGGCATCCTAATTAATATAGGAGCAGCGAAAGTCTTAACGGCCGGATAAGAATAGTATATAGCCCTATAGTAGGAAGACCCTTCCGTCTATTTAGACATATTAACCGTAGGCTAAGAATTAATTAGATTTAGCGCCGGCACTATTATAAGGTCTTTAGGATTAATTAATCTTATTACTCCGATTAAAACGATTATATTCTATATGCTAGAAACTTCGACCCCTTTCCTACTATATCTCGCGGATATAGATAGGCTAGGCGTATTCTTTAATAATACGACGAATACCCTCACCGGCCCTAAGGCAAACATCCCGGTGGTTAGGAAATAGGGACACCTTTAGTTCTTCCTCGGGAAGAATAAACAATCGACCGTATTTCTTATAGAAACGGAAATTAAGACCCTATACCGTCGATTCGGACACCCTACTATAGCTAGGCTATACAACCTATTAAAGCAAGCAGGCTACGGCGATATGTCTTTTAGCACTCTAGAGAATATCTTAGAACTATATCACTATTGCTAGATACATTCGCCTGCCCTAAAACGGTTTAAGTTTAACCTTAAAGATAACTAAGATTTCAATTATAATATTATCGTCGATGTAATATACTTAGACGTCCCGAATTTAGTATAACGCCCTGTATTATATATTATTAACGTATCGACGGCCTTTTAAAGCGCTCGATTCCTTCCTTCTATATTAGCTAAGGATATATAGGAGACTCTTCGAGCCCTTTAGATTAATATATACCTTAGTCCCCTTAATATTATTAAATATAATGCCGGCACGAACTTCGCGGCGGTAGAATTCCGAAATAAAGCCTATATTATAGGGATTATATATATATAAGTTTCTATTAAAGCACATTAGTCTATTAGTAAGGTTAAGAGGTATTATACCCTTTTGCGCTAAGCTTTTAATATCCTCTTCGTAGAAATAGGCAGCTTTACCTCCCTTAAGGTAGTTCTTTAGACGGCTATTAAAGCTATTAACGATACTGCTAGACCGAACGGACTAATACCTACGTTGCTTATATTCGGAGTATATCCTAGTAACTCTTAATTCGCCGCTATCGCTAACGACCTTTAAATAAGCCGCTATATTATAGAAAGCGATAAAGGCACTTAGGCAGCTTACGGCTAAACGATAAGTCTAAGCAGCGTTATATAGCCGCAACGGTCTAGATATAGCGAACACACTTGCCTTTCTTTTCTAAAGCAAAGTCTACGTATAGAGGGAAAAGTTAGGATAGTAAAGACCGTTTAAGATTATAGCTATTAACGGGTATAATATTACGATCGATACGATTAATAGACCTTAGGTCTTTAGATCTACGCTAGTATAACCGTATTATCGTGATTAAATGCTTAACGACCTTCCGGCACTAGAATCCGAGCAGCCGGACGAACCCGCCCGACCGGACCCTCTAGCACCCTATAAGCGAGGACGCCCGCCCGGATCGAAGAATAAGGCTAGGCATTTAATTATAGAAGGACTAAACGCAGAGGATAACCTAGACAATAACGAGGACGATATAGATCTCGACGATTTAAGCGACGAAAAAGCGGACGGGGCCTTTACGATAAAAAAGGAGGAAGAAGCCTACGAGCTAGCCGTTAATGTTATGCAATAGACTAATATAATTGGTGCACTACGGGATTGTCGAAAGGACAGGATACTGCTAGCCGCAATATGGCTTAGGAAGGGAGTTAGGCCGGCTAATAGTTCTACTAGTAACGGACTGTCTACCGGTTGCGAAAGCAAGTATAAGGTAAAGTAGGTTTTTAACTATTAAATAATATAGAAAATAATTACTTATTCCTTTTATTCTTAGGCCGGGGAAGATGCCCGTTATATGCCTATATTGCTATCCGGGTTTTTACCGTAAAATCCTAGTATATTACCGTAGCTTCCCTAAGGAATCTCTCTAATAATGCCTAATCGCGTATTACTATATATACGTAATCCTCTCCCTATATATGCCTTAACGCGGTGATTTCCCCCTATTATACGCTTTACGTATTATAGTAAAATCCCTATAATACGTGTCGTGAGATAGCCGTAGAGTCGTAGCGTAATGCCGGGGTTTACCTATGCTAGATTTTACTATAATATCACTATGCTTTAACCGTAAAATGCCTATAAAATGCCTATAAAATATAGTAGGGCAATATTAGCGTAGTCTAAGGTTAACCCGTATCTATATAGGTACGTACTTATTAAGGTCTTATACCGTAATAAATGCCTACCTTAAAGAGATGCACTACGTCCTTATAGTGCTCGCGGATCGATAGGAAGCGATCTAGGCGATAGGAGATAAGGCGTAGAGTATAGATATAAGAACAAAGGACGTAAGAACGGTCGAGTAGAGATAAAGCGCGTAAGGAAAGGGCGAAGGCTATATTAGACGACTAGTATAAAGTAGGTAGACCGTTGTATTAGGACGGCGGGCGACGAAGGCGAGAAACTATATTAGACGGCTAACGTAAAGCAGGCGGGGTGCTATAGCAGAAGGCGAGTATCGGGCGGCGAACGCCGAACGAATATAGAGCTTAAAGGGATTAAATAGATAAGGCGAGACGCGGTAATAGACGAGGCGAGATACGGAAAGACGAGTATAAAGCTATATTATATAGCTAGAATAATAAGGCAAACGCTAAGATAGATAAGCCGTATTAAATAGCTAAAAGAGAAAGGAAAAACGCCGAGAGGGCGAGACTAAGCGAATAAAGGATAAGCCCGGCTAGGTAAGGGCGGGGCCGGCGGCGCTAAGGGCCTCGTCGCTAGGGACCTTATCGCCGGCAATAACGATAGGGGCTACGGCGAATGCTCTTAGGGATACCGTACGTTGTGTCCTAGTGGCAGACGGGCGTACGTAGGGGCGCGGATTATCCGACGAGTAATATACGGCTTAATCTTCCTAAGAAAAGGCTATAAGCACTACCGCGTTATAGATAAGGACGCCGCGCGGGTTAGCGGCGGAGAGCTTACCGGCGCGCGCGATCTATAGGTTACTACGGTAGCTAACGGGGAACGGGACCGACGTTACGCGAATAGTAACGCGCGTATCGCCTACGAGTAGGGAGCTTGCTAGGACTAATAGGTCCGGGGCGAATCTATTGCCGACTAGCCGTATTTAGCACGCGGCGGCGAATTCCGCCGCCGCTATCCTACTAGCTAGGATTGCCGAGGCGGCGGACGCGAGGATATAGGCGGCGAAGGCGCTATCGTCGATTAGCATAGTCGGTATATTAAAGTAGACGAGCAAAAAGCTCGGTAGCCTAGCTATAGCGGCGAATGCCGGTAAGGTAAGGTTATCGCCGATTTAGCACTAAGTATAGGTAAAAAGGCTCGCTAGAGTAATAGTAATAGCGGTATTCCCGTAAAGTAGTATAAAAGTGCTTAAGTAGATAACGGCGGCGGATATAATAACGTCGTGCGTTAGGATCTTATACTTAACGATCTATAAGCGTAGAGGTATTAGCGGGGCGGATATAGCGATAAGAGTAAAGCAGGCTATATTATCGTAGCGACGACGATAGAGCGTGCTATAGGAAACCGCGAAGATATTATCGGGTAACGCGTCCTATCGTTCGCGCGGCGAGTCGTCGGCGTCGGCTAGGGAAGAATAAAGGGCGCCGGCTAGTATACCGGGCGTACGCTAGACGTGCCGTTTAAAAAGCGGGGCCGCGGGCGTCGCTAGAGTCCTAAAAGCGGCGAAGGCCGCCTTAGCCGCGGTTATATATACGGTAATAGCCCTAGCGTGCTAAACGACGTAGAGGATAGCTTAGATTTCCGCAGCTTCGGCCGGGGAGAGGGCTCTAGATATAGCCGCGGTAAGGGCGTCGGCTAGCGTTAAGGCAAGCTAAGCTATGCCGAGGGCGTTTCCGGTAGGGTCGTCCGTTACGTAAAAGATATTCCTTATAAATCCTTCGAGTGTTATAGGCAAGGGGGGCTAGGCCGCGTCGGGAAGAAAGCGCCCCGCCGGGTCGCGATAAAGGCGAGTAAGCGTAAAGCGCGCTATTAGCGTAGACTAGTAGTCGTCTAAGGAAGATACAAGAGGGATAGCTAGGCGATAGGGACGCTTTAGGGTAAGGGTAAGGGCCTTAGGAAGGTCGGGGTTTAAGAAGTATCGCCTATCGACTGCCTCGCCGGATAGGCAATTATATCCTTCCTTTATAACGGCGTTAATAAAATCCTAGTAAAGAGTAAGGTTTGCGTTTTTCTACGCCGTAAAAGACGCGGCGGTACTCTTAAGCGATTAGAGAAGATAGGGCTCGCTGCCGTAGATTTATATAGCGCGCTTAAATCTAAGTAAGATAAGGCGGGGAGGTTAGCGGGCGACCTAATTACTAAAAAGGGCATAAAATACTAGGTCGCGGGATAGAACGTAACTATTAGGGATAAGAGGAACCGCGAAGGACTATATAAGGCCGCGGGGAGAAGTAGCGAGCTAAGAGCGTTTAACGACGAGCGAAGAAAAGGAAGCTCGACGGGGCACGGCGGTAGGGGAAAATAAAAAGAAATTTAAAACAAAAGCGCGGAATAGGTAAGATAGCTAACGGTTAACCGCCGAAGATCGGTAGTTAACGTAGTAACGCTTACGGCGAGCCGGTAAAGACGTCTATAAGTAACGCCTTATAAGTTATAAGGATTTCTCCTTAGGCTAAAGGGGCTCGTACGCGGCGAGGGCTAGCGCGCGCTGCTTCTTAGTCTAAGTAATCCTCGTAGCGAGTAACTCCTATTACGTACGGAACTCGTCGATAATATCCTACTAAGCGAAGTCTTAAGCGGGAACCTAGGAATTATAACTATTAGGCTATCCCTTTTAAGTAATAAGGAACTCTTCGCGTACCGCGCCGCGACTATATTTACGCTTACGCGTATTAAGGATATAGTCGACTTCTTAGTAATCGGTGTCCGGTTTAAGGCCGGGGCGGGAGTCGGGTACATCCGCCGGCTTAAGCTAGGCTACGGATACTATAGGGTGAATATTTATAGAGTTATCTATATTAAGGCGGTACGCTAGGTGGCCGATCCGCTCTATAACTAAGAAGGGGCCTATACGCCGCTCCTTAAGCTTAGCGATACGCCCGTCGGCGATAGAGTAGCCTTTGCTAAGCTAAAGCTAGGCTTAATCGCCGGGTTTAAACTTAAGCTTACGGTGCTTTACGTTATATCGCCGCTTTATAGCGGCCTAAGCGTAGGCGAGAGATACGTAGGCCTACTCTTAGAGAACCTATCGGTCGCTAGCGCCGGCTTATTCGCCGAGGAAATATAAGCTATCGTCTATACGTTAGCTAGTAATAAGCTCGCTTAGGGAAGTCTAGATAACGGCGGAGAAGGAGTTATTAAGCGAGAACTATAGAGGCAAGAGGGCTTTAACCTAGCGCTTATTAGGGAAGTCGGCGGTAAAGAATCGTAAGGCGATTTCGACCGTCTAGTTCTAGCGCTTAGAGAGGCCGTCGGTCTAAGGGTGCTATACGGTAGAGACTAAGAGCTTAGATCTAAAGGCTTTCTATAATATACGCTAGAAGTCGGATATAAACTTAAGGTCGCGGTCTAAGATAATCTACTTAGGAATCCCCTAATTATAGCGAATAAGCTCGTAGTATAAGGTCTATGCCTAATCGTCTATAGTAAATTAGTCGTAGCCTAAAAGCAAAAGGCATATTTTAGAGAATTTATTAATAACCGTAAGTAGAGTATTAAAGTATTCGCTTACGGGTGTCTTTTATAGAAGACCCTTAGAGGGGACGTTAGGCAACCCTATAACGAAATCTATAGCGACCGTATAGAAAGGGACGCTCGGCGTGCGGATAGGGACTAGCTCGCCGGCGGGCTTAAGCCGGTTCGACTAATTCTTTTTATATATATCGTATTTCGCGATAAAATCGTCGATTCGACGAAAAAGCCGACTAATTATAAAGCTAGAGGAAAGCTCCTCCTATATATAGCGCCTACCGGCGTAGAACTTCCGCTAGTATTTATCTTCGATTATCGGTTTAACGCACGCCTTAGGGATATAGAGGCGTCGCCGTCCGTCGGTCTCTTTAAGGTAGAAGAGGCCGTCGAGGATAAAGAACGCGAGTCCCTCCTTAGAGCCGTTAGGGCTAAGCTAATCGATAATCTAGGACTATCGGGGATCGTCCGCGTATCCCGCCTTAATTTCCTAGCGGAGCGCCGGGGTTATAACGGCCTTAGTAATTAAGTAAACCCTATTAATAAAGGCCGCGTCTTCCTATATCTAATCAAGCTCGCCGGGCCCGATAGGAAAGGTCTCCGTCGTTAGTAGCTAAGAAAGCGAGTCGGCTAAGACGTTCTTAACGCCGGGAATATAATAAACCTCGAGCGGGAACTAGCTAAAGTACTAAGATACGAGGACGAGGCGGTTACTACTCTTTATGCTAATCGTAAATAGTAATTGCTATTTAACGATCGCGTATATAGCGGCGTAGTCGGTAAGCATTATAATTTTCGGCTCTATCGTAGAGATAAGGTAAGACTAAAGCTTACGATAGGCTTAAATAAGGCATCCTACTTTAAGCTCTATAGGCTAGTATCGAGGCTCGCCTCCCTAAAGCTAGCGGCTAAGGTAAAGAATAGGCCGAATGCTCGTACGAGGGGGGCCTTACGCTAGGTTCTACGTTATACCGGGAGCGATATAAAAAAACATAACTCTAAAACCGTCGTAACTAACGTCGAGCTAGATAAATAGCTAGCTCTTTAAGTTAAAGTAGTAGAGTTTAGCGTCGGCGGTAAAGGCGTCGGTAATATCGTAAAATGCCTAAAGCTCCTCTAGCGTTAGATCGAACTTAGCATTCGCGGTAAAACGGACTTAGGCTTGCCTAAAGGGTAGCTTCCCTTCGTCTCGAGCGGACTTAAGCTTATCTATCTTACGTCGCTATAGCGGTTCGATATACTATAAAAAGTAGGCGACTAAGTATCGCAATTAGTTAACTAGGCCGATCTATTTCTCGAGGGCTTATAGGGTGTTAGGGAATACGATAGAGCGTAATACGTAGACCCTCTCGTCTATGTTTATAAGGCCGATGCTATCGACTTAAAAGCTAAGCAGCTATACGGAAGGGTACTTAAGGGAGGACTTCGGCGCGGATAAGGCGAGGTTATAGTCGGCGAATAGCTAGAAGATTGCCGTAAGGTAGGCGAGGTGCTCTTCGGCGGAATCGGAGAAGATTATAATATCGTCGATATACGCGGCCGCGTAATCTATATAGTCCCGGAGGATCTAGTCTATAAATCGCTAGACGTATGTAAAGGAGTTTTTATATCCTATTAGTGCTACCGTAGGGCGTTTAAGCCCTCGGTAGGAAACTATCGTAAAGCGTTCGCGATAGTAGAGATAGACGAGGAACTAGTAGAAGAAGGATCGGGTGTTAACGGCGGAGATAAATCGTTTTCCCTAGAGCTTTTAGATTATATCGGCCTAAAGCGGCATAAGGTAACTATCGGGTATAGCGACGTTGTTAAGCACGCGTAAGTCGACGACTATTCGGGGTTTTTCCTTACCGTTAACGCTCCACTATACGACGAAGACCGGGGATACGAAAGGGGTCGCTTCTATAGCCTATTCTATTCGGCCTTTTCGGTATAGCTTATCGTATGTCTCGTCGATATATTCCCTATCCCGTTAGTTTAAGGGGTATATACGAGACGCGATCTTTTTCTAATGCTAATTATCGGCGAGCGGGATCTTTATATAGTAATCCGGGTAGACCTTAATAATGCCTTAGTCGGTCTAAAGTAGGGGGAATTTATCGGCTAACTGCTTAATTTTCTCGGCAAACTTAGGGTCGATAGCGTAGACTTTTACTCCGTCCTTTAACTCGATCTTTAGAAACGAGGTCTCGCGCTTTATGCCGAGCTTAAGATACTAGTTAAGGCCGCTATCCTATAGGGGTAGTTTCCCGTCGGGGATATTAGGCGCTTCGGCTAACTCTAAGTCGTCCTAGTCTTTAAAGGATTCTAAAGCGGACTAGCCGTTTAGGGACGAATTAGGGATTATAGTATACGTACCGATATTTATAAACTAGATTTAGTTATAAAGGTTAACCACGGTTTTAATTCGTTGCCCTTTACGAATCCTTATCGTGCGATTGCCGGTATTTACCGTAACTAAGGATTAGCCTTTAGAAAATAGGCTATAGGCGAGCTCTATCTTTATCGGGAAAAACATTAGGTCCTTATTAGCGGGAAGGTCCTTAATATTAACCGGAAGACTTACGGTTATACCGGGCGGAACGTAGATATCCGCTATACTACAGACGGTTCTACAGACTTAGGGTCTATCCTATTCTAAATAAGCGTCGACGGATAAGTTGCCGTAGGCTCCGATAATTACGTAGCTCGATAAGTTTATAACGTCTACCTAATGCGGGATGCTTTAGGATTAGCCGAGCAATAACCTAGTCGGCTGCTTAGGGTTAATCTAAGCGCTAACTTATATAGCGCCGACTGCGAGGTCGCCGTTAATCTTACCGGGGATATATATATCGAAGTCGGCCTATCCCTCTATAGTAGCGCTATTAATTCCGGTAAAGGGGCGTTTCTTAGTAAAGTCGACCGAGACGTTCTCGAAGTTAGTAAAGAAGTCTAGATAAACGCAACTACGATCGGCGCTAGTATCGACGTATACTTTGTGCTAGTCGGTAGGCCTATCCTTACCGTATGCTATAATATAGGCGTACGTAAAGCGGGATAGCCTATCCGGGGAGTCGGTGGGTTATAATAGCGTAGCTTATACGATTAGCACGTCGCCGATCGGGGTAGGGATAACGTAAGGCCCTATAGGCAAAAGATCGTCCGTAGTAAAGTTAATATAGTCGGGCTCGTCCTCTTCGTCTACGTCTATAGGGTCTAGCTCGCCGCTCGGCGTTAGGTCGTCTTCGTAGGCATAAAGAATCTAGTTAATAACGTGCTAAGGTAGGTAAGCTCTTCCGCCGTCGGTTGCTCCGGCTTCGATTTCCTAAGCGAGGTTAATAACGATAGGGTTATCTCTAGAACCGTTTATAGGTTTAGTCGTAGGCGGGTCCTTAGGCTTAGACTAAGGTCGAAGCATAGGCGTTATTGCTAAAGCGGGAGGGACTCGTGCGGCTAGTATCGGCGTCTTCCTAAGGTTAGTAGCGTTAGGCTTATTTAAACGCTAACCGCTTGCTCTAGTGCTATACTTAGATCGCGGCGCGGAATTAGATCGTAGTAATCCCTATATATTACGTTAGCCGTAGTTCGGCCGCTAACCTCCGGCGGATTGTTAGGGTTTCGCGGCTAGCTTATTAGCTAGCCTGCCCTAAGATCCGGCTGTAAGCTTAGTCTAAAGCTAGGGAATCGTCCGTTCGCATTCTATAACCTAACTATCGAGGTCGTCGGCTTTTATAGGCTATCTAAAGAATTCTTAAAGCAAGGTGTCGAGCCGCTAATAGACTATTATAGTAAGGTGCTAATCGGTATATAAGGCTACTTTAGCCTTCCGCTTTAAGCGCGATATCTATCCGCGAAAGTCGGCACCGCTAATAATATCCTCGATAGAAAAGTATTCCTTCTAAAGCGCTTATACTACGACTTCGGGCCGGGTAGCGAAGCGAGTCCTAAGCTTTTAGCACTATGCCCTATAGCCTAGGCCTAGGGTATAAAGCAAAGACCGGTCTAACTCTAAGAGGTCTCTAAAGTACTATTCGATCGCGGTTCCTTTAAGGAGGCTAGGGACTAAGGCGGCTAGTTCGTCGGCGTACTTATAGCGCTTTCCCTAAAAGATTATAGGTTAATTTTTATCTTATTAGGTCGGGAAGGTACGTACCTAAGCCCCTCGCCGGTACGTACCGACGTAAGCTGAGGTACGTACCGACGTGAAAAATCACTTTAAAAGTAAAAAAAGTATATAGGCAGCTTTATTCCTTCGTTTTTAATACGCTAGGGCTTAGAACGTAAATAAAATCAGTAAGGGAGATAGAGCGCGTCTCTACGAGTATAAAGATATTAGTCTTTTCTCTTAGGTTGTTTATTATTATAGCGAAAGTTAAGGGTTTGTCTAACCGTTTCCCCTAGTTACTTCTACTACGTTTTTAATTTCTTCACCGGCTGTATAATAGCGCACTTTTATAATACTATAATCGAGTCCTTCTTAGTAAAGTACCAGCCACCGGCGCTAAAGGATATTACTACTACGCTTTAGTAGGAAAATCCTCTTACCGTTAAAGACTATATATCGCAAGAGAGGGGTTAGAAGTCGAACTCTATAAGGCCTACTTTTTATGCTAGAGTCTCCCGCCCGCCTATCTCCCGTCTATACTAATTTTCTATTAGCAAAGGAGGTTAGTAGGAACTATTACTAACTTATAAATAATTTACTTTCTTTAAGCACTCTTCCTTAGCCTTCTATTAAGCTTTACCCTTAGTTTTCTATTATTATTATATCCTCTTTCTTTATATGGCTTAGGCGCTTCCTGCTAGGATCCTAGGTGGTCTAATTTAACCCCGAGGGGCTCTTAACTCCTCTTAGGCCGCTTCCGACCCTTATATCCTGTCCTTATTGTCCTTACTGTAGTAACCCGCTAAGAGTCGAAGAAGAACGCAGAAACTACATAGCCCTTATCCGACGAGAGCTTTAAGTCTAATAGCGAGAGCTCGTAGTTTACGAACGAGAGCGGCTCTTATTCCTCTAACAGCTGTAAGGGCTACTCGAAGGCCTAAGCCGGTACCTAAGCCGGCGAAGAGGCCTAAGATCGCAAAACCCTTGCCTACCTTAATATTAAATTAGGGCATGTTTAATATCGGCACGCCGCCTGCCGTAGCTAGGTCCGCCGCCTATGCTGCTACTGCCGCCACTGCTAACGAGGTAGGTCTCGCAGTATAATTCGAGGCGGCATACGCGCTCGCGAGAGAGACCGCCTGTGTTGCGTTTAATGCCGCCCCTGCCGGCGCCTACGATGCTATCGCTTTTCCCCTCGCCCCCGACGGCGCCCCTAACGGCGCCGCTCCCGACGTCGCCGCCCTAGGAGCTCACCTAGCACTCGCCCCTAACGTCGCCCCCGCGGAGGACGACACTAATACTAATACCAGCAGAGGGGTCTTAGGTCTAGGGCTAGAGGACGAGGAAGAGGACGAAGGCGAGGGCTAGGGCGAGGATATGCCTATACGCAGGCGGGTTGCCGATCCTACTATAGCTAACTAACGCCTATAGATTAAGACCTTACGGTTAATCGCTGCAATGTTAGTTCCGGATATTGCAATGGCCTTTAGTCTCTCGCAAAGGCAGGTTTACTATGTATTAAGCTATAATATAACGCCGGCCTATAAGAATAGTAGACGCCCCTTAATCGTGCCGAGACCTCTTTTAGATAGTCTTAAAAGTATGATTTGCACGCTAAAGAAGATTAAGCGGTTCCTATCACCTACACAGCTACGTAAAGCTATTCCTAAGCTTCGCCTCTATAGTGGTAAGGCTGTATGCAACGCTTTTAGCGCAATTAGAGCCCGACGCTAACTTTAACGGGTGTAGCCTAACCTAGAAATATCCTAGCGTGCACGGATTGAGTTTGCTCTTTGTTAGCGGTATCTTACTAAGGAAGATTGGGAATAATAGATCTAGTCTAACGAGACCTATATTACTAGCGTCCCTCGTCGCCGCTAGACAACACTCTTTCTAGGTTAGTCCTTTCTTAATTATCTCTTTATGTGTTTTATATATCGTACTAATCTTTATTAGACGAGAACCTAAATGATTTTAGTAAGTCTAAACTTAGGTGCAAAGGTATTATGTTCTAGGCCTGCTTCGCCGGCGTAGAGAAAGGCATATATAAATTATAGGATAAAGCAGCTTTAGGCTACGCAACGGTAGAGTCTTATTCTAAGCATATTTTACCTCTTTTCTAGGACTTCTAGATTTAGCGGAAGGAATTTACGATCTAGTAAGACAATGCCCTAACGCACGCAGCCGCCTTTACATAAGAGGTTATCACGAGGCTCTTCCCGGATGTAAAGCTAGCCGTATAGCCGCCTTACAGCCCTAATCTTAACCTAATTAAGCATATTTAGTCGTAGATAAAGTCATAGATTAATAATAAGTATATACAACAGCGGCCTATAGGCCTTATGCTCGAAGGTGCTATTATTAATGCTTGGAACGCTATTTCTAACGATTTTCTGCTATAGTTAGTGCATTTAATGCTAAGGAGGCTTTAAGCTATGCTTAAGGCGGGCGGCGGACATACTAGATACTAATTAACATTCTAGTACCTCTATTAATACTGCTTTTCGCTTGTTTCTTATATATCTTTTAGTATTATTATATGTCTCTTATCTTAGCGGCAATATACACCACCCTTGTTAAAGGGCGGAAAAAAAGGGGCCCTAATTCACATGTTTACAATCTTTTAGGGATATGGCTATAGTCCCGCGGATAGCAACCCTCTTAAAGGCGTCGATAAATCTCTCGACGCTTTAGTATGTAATAGTCTTCTCGGTCTTTTAGAGGGTATCGAACGAAGCGTCGAATAGACTAGCTAGATTAAAAAATCCGACGTCTTTAGCTTAGATCTAGGGCGTAGGCTTATTCGGCATACAATCGCCGGCGCCGTTCGGTTATCCTATAGGGTAAGATATCCCTATCTATAGACGGTCTAGCAGCCGGGCGAGTATATCTTCGGTTATTATAACCGACGTAGGCATCGTTCCGGTCTATAGAGCTAGCGCTTAGGCCGGGCTTAACGCTAAGGCGGGGCTAGGTTAAGACTCCGCGGATCTATAAGAGCTACCGGCCGGCGGGTTAAGGTCTAGTTCTATCCTATACGGGCGTCCGTTAGGGTAATACTATAGCTCGTTAACGCAACGGAAGAGCGCGTCTTAGTATTATCTTCTAAAGGAGGAGTTAAAACTAGCGATTTCCCGTTAGATTAGCCGGGTGTCTCTTCGCTAGCTATTTAAGAACTTAATAGGAAGTTCGCCGTATAACCTTTGTAGATATAATCTATTGAAAGGGTATTAAGAGTAGTTAGCGTAAAAGGTTTATACCGCTTAGGCTTCCTTAGTCCGGGCGTCTACTTCCTCCTAGAGATCCCGGAGAAGTCATTCGGTAAAGAACTAGTTAGCTTCCGGGAGCTAGCTATATGTAAGCAGGAGTTTTCTTCCTTAGAAGATATCCTTTAGTATATAGTACTCGATCGGCATAAGTCTATGCTTCCTCTCTTCTTAGCACTATAGGGCTTTAAACTCGCGGCGCTCCTAAAGTTAGTTTAGAATTAAGGAAAGAGAATTACTACTATTTATTATACAATAGACTAATATAATTATTATACTACGGGGTTATCGAAAGGATAGGATACTGCTAGCCGCAATAAGGCCTAGGAAGGGAGTTAGGCTAGCTAATAGTTCTATTAGTAACAGACTATCTACCGGTTGTAAAGGCAAGTATAAGGTAAAGCAGGTTTTTAACTATTAAATAATATAGAAAATAATTACTTATTCCTTCTATTCTTAGGCTAGGGAAGATGCCCGTTATATGCCTGTATTACTATCCGGGGTTTTACCGTAAAATCCTAGTGTATTACCGTAGCTTCCTTAGGGAATCTCCCTAATAATGCCTAATCGCGTATTACCGTATATACGTAATCCTCTCCCTATATATGCCTTAACGCGGTGATTTCCCCCTATTATACGCTTTGCGTATTATAGTGAAATCCCTATAATACGCGTCGCGAGATAGCCGTAGAGTCGTAGCGTAATGCCGGGGTTTACCTATACTAGATTTCACTGTGATATTACTGTGCTATAACCGTAAAATGCCCGTAAAATGCCTGTGAAATATAGTAGGGCAATATTAGCGTAGTCCGGGGTAAACCCGTATCTATGTAGGTACGTACCTATTAGGGTCCTATACCGTAATAGTTAAGCTCCGATCTAAAGGCGCTATTACGACCCTAGGAGCACTATTCGAAGCGTTAGATAGCACGGAGATCGATAACCTTATAGCATAAGGAGTATTTAGTTTCGAACGGTATAATAAAGCTATTTACAGCGGCTACCGTATCTTTAGCTCCTATATAGTTCGAGAGGTTAAAGGCAAAGACACTAAGCTATATAAGAAATTAAGGCTTATAGTCTAAGGTTATAATAATAGGGAGAAGGCTTCCCTACTAACGCAGTCCCCGATAATCTAACGCATTAGCTAACGACTAATCTTAGCTTGCTCTTAGCCTTATGCGCTATAGGATAACGTTATCCCTTTGAGATATTACCTAGGCATATCCTTAGGCGACTATAGAGCTCTTTCGAACGGTCTTAATATATCTCCCCGCCGAATTGTAAAGGAAGTATCCGCCCGATATAATTATCTAAGTTATTAAGCCCTTATATAGCATTATAGAATCGGGAGTCTACTAGTTTAATACATGTTAGAAGCACTATATTAAGGGCCTTAATATAGCGATATCGACCTTTAACTCTTGCCTTCTAATATCTAACATAGGACTAGAACACTTTAGCATTATAAGGATATAAATAGACGATACCCTTATGCTTAAAACGACGAGTTTTTCGGCCGCTAAAGAAGAAAAGCTCTAAGAGGCATAGTTTAGGGCGAAGCCGAAAACCACGATGACTTAGGGCTCCGTTACGGATTTTAACGGAGTAAAGGTAAGCTTACAATAGGATAAAATACTCTTACTTTAATAGAAGGGAAAAGCCGCCCGGATCGACCGAATCGATATTAAGGCTCCGGACTATACACAATAGTACTTAGAACAACGTGCTCGTAGAGCCTATATAGCCTTAGTGTGCTAACCGGAAGCAGCATTCGATATCTCGGTTACGGCATAAGTATAGAACCCGGATAATAAGGATTGCATAATCTTAAACAAGCGACTTAAGTAGCAAATAGACTACTAAAGCAAAGGTTTAATATATAAACTAATTAATCTTATAAAGGCAAAGCTAATAGTATTTACGGATAGGTCGTTTGCTAATAATAAAGACCTATTATCGCAACTAGGCTTTATTATTGCACTAGTTAATAAGACCGAAAGGTCTAATAACTAGTTTAAGGTTATTAGAAACATTATCTACTAGAGTTCGACGAAGTATAAGAGAGTTACCTAAAGTGTGCTAGCTTCTAAGATATACGGTATAGTTAACGGCGTTAACCTTAGGATCGCCTTAGCAACTACGTTAAAGATTATCACCGACCGGCTTAAGCTACTAAATATCTAATTAATTATCTATATAGATTCGTATTTACTCTACGAATATCTCGTAAAGCTTAGGACAACTAAAGAGAAGAGATTAATAATTAATATTATATCTCTTCGATAGTTATACGAGCAACGAGAGATTATAGAGATCCGTTAGATTAACGGCGATAATAACCCGGCCGATGCTATAACGAAGGCATTACCGAACCGAGCCCTTAAACGCTTCGTAGACAATAATAGCTTAACTATTCGGATAGAGGCATACGTTCTACGCCCTTAAGTTCCCCTTTTAGGACTCTCTTTTATTTATACTTATATATTATATTAATTAGACCCCTTTAGTCTAATACGCGTTATCCTTACGATTAGGAAGGTTGCTTAGCAGTTAGAAACAAAGACTGCTAGTATAGGAATATAGTTATATAACTAAGGGATAGAGTCGTAACTATATTGCCGACTATACATAGGAAAGGGGCAATAGGGGTTATAACCACGCGGCGTATAACGCTACGTAACCTATATAGTCAATCACCTCGTTATTAACTAAGGGCATCGTTATAACTAGAGCAGTAAGCCCTAGCGTAGGCCTTAACAATGCATTATTAAGGCACAGCAGGCTTTATAGAGGGACCCCGGCAGACGGGTATAAAGAGGCCCCCTTATTCCCCCTTCTCTAGCTAGATTAGATATAACTATAACTAATACAACCCCCTTTATTTAGATTAATCTAAGTAAATTACCTACTAATAAAATAGGCGATTTAAAGTGCGTAATACGATATGCATAGCGTTAAAGCTGCATACTAATGTATTAAAT
This sequence comes from Ophiocordyceps sinensis, assembly GCA_012934285.1. NCBI lineage: Eukaryota > Fungi > Ascomycota > Sordariomycetes > Hypocreales > Ophiocordycipitaceae > Ophiocordyceps > Ophiocordyceps sinensis. The sequence continues at coordinate 12,202,467 of JAAVMX010000004.1, forward strand.
TATATGTATGTACCTAAGTATTTAATGTCCTTGCCCTAATCCTTACTAGATCGAAACATAGCTATTTTATATGTCTTCTTAAACCGAATTCGATTGCTAAATAGATTGCTAAGTAGCTTAAGCAGCCTAGCATTTATAGATAATTTCTTATAAAGCGCAATTCGCAATTCGTAGTGTACGGCCGCGACGAATACAGCGGCGACTAGCGCTGCGAGACCGCTATAAGACTAGCGCTTTATAGCGCTTAGGTCGCTTACGACAAGCCGTTTAACGGATTAATTAACGATGCATTAACGATGTATTAACGATAGAATAATTCTCTTGCAAGGGTTAATAACTAGCTTTATTACTGCATTTATAACTGCCTTTATAATCGCGATTTAGGAATCTTTAACGCGTTGCGACGTAAAAGACGGTTTTCACGACGTAGAAACACGGCATGAATATCAGGCTTACACTAAAAAACATAGTGGCTACGATAGCGGGGCAGTGTCCAAACGTTTTCTGCCTATCCAAAGGTTTTCTGCCCAACTTAATGCGGAGCTAATTAAGTTGGCATAAGGAGAGCCAACGGGTAGTAAGACTCTTTAATTAAGGCTAGTGTTGCACGCAGGAATGCATAACGGCTTTAGTGCGTACGGGGCGGCGTTAGTGCAATAAAGGAAAACGTAGTCTAGATAGGGCAAGAGGCTAGTGCAGGTCTCTTTTACGGTGACCCTAAACGACTACCCACTAAAAATGTATGCAAAGCTGTTAGGCTAGGGAGGTTAAGGTACCTATAAATACCTAGACCCCTATCGGTCCTTAGATTGGATTAAATAGAGCAATACACACACTCTAAGACACACAAGACTTTATGCATTACGCCTAAATAACTATATTAGTTATAAGCCCGGGATAAGGTCCGTGGCTTCGCAATAGACGCTTTTTTAGAGATTAAATCCTCCTTTCGTTAAAAGCCGCCGACTGCTTTAATTTAAAGTCTTATCCCTTTATTCTCATCACGGGTTTTAAAGCTATCACCACTTTAACACTAACCCCTTTTTCTAACAAACAACTATAACAACTATTTGATTATTATAGACTTATCATTAAGGTCTACCTTTATAACCCCTAAGTACACCCTTAAGAAGCCTAAGGACTAGACTAGGTGGTATAGCTAGGTTAAGACTATGGCCGAGCTACGTCGGGTTTAGCAGTACGTCGACCCTTATTTAAACATCGTCCCTAAAATGCCTAAAGTGCCCTCCTTTTATAAGAAAGAGATTAAGGCAGCGTTAGAAAGCCCTACTGCCGAGGGAGGTGCTATAAGGGCAGCATTACAACCTCGGGAGAGGTTAACCTAGCTAAGACCTTAAGAACTCGGACTCCCGGTCCCTTAGGAAGACTAGGAGGAATCAGGGCTCTAGGCATCTAATTTTCTCTCGGCTATAGCACTTAAGGCGACTAAATCTAGTGCTTTAGGCTAAGCTATACACAACTTCGAGAGAGTTATCGTCCTATAATACGAACGGGTAGTTAGGGTCTATAAGAAGAAGATAACTGCGCTTAAAGATATTAGTCTATATATCTCAGCTAGTATCTCTTAAGACTACTATAACTTTATTACCTATATTACCGCGGCCTAAGGAAAGCTTTAGGAACTCTTTGTCTAAGTCTATCTAAGGGCTAAGGATAAGAAGAAGTATGCCGAGAGATTCCTACGGAAGCTCCTCGCAATAGACCTTCGAAAGGTCAATTTAACGGCCTAGATAAGTTATATCGTAGATAGCTTTAACCTCTGTAGGGATATAGGGTCTATTTTAGGCGAAGAGTCGGAAATCATCGAATTATTCCTCGACGCTATCGCTACTTAACATAAGGCTTAGTCGAACCTATAGACGGTGACCTATTAATAGGCTAAGAAAGAAGGGAAAGAAATCCCTATATTTAAGGAGATTACCTCTAATTTCCGTATTTAGGTTGCCGCTAATTCAACCTAATAAGATTCGGTGTTCCTAGCGACTTATTAAGGCCGGGATAAGGATGGAAAGGAGGTAAGTGACGGCAATAGCGGTAGCGGCAATAGCGGCAGCAGCACGAAGCTATCGGGAGGTTAAGGATAGCGGGTTCCACGGTCCGAATACACTAAATGCAAATAGTATAATAGGTCTTACGTAAATCCCGTTAAACATAAGGATTAACCTTATTAGCAGAGCTATTTCTATACCCTTAATCGGAAGCCGTAATTCTAGAATCAACCCTTAGATACAGAGCTTTTAAAGAAGGTTAAGGCTAAGATCGATAAGGAGATAGGCCTTAGAGCTAAGATTAACGCCTAGAAGGCTAAGAACCCCGAGAAGTCCGTAGAGTCAGCCCCTAAGGGAGGAGTGTTCGCAACGACCGATAAGGAAGCTGCTTTTCTAGTAGGGGACTTCGGAAGCAACAGCCTTAAGAGTAACATTAAGGATCGGGCTCTTTAGGATATAGGGGCGTCTAAGCATATTTTCAACGACCTAGCTTAGTTTATCGATCTTAACTATTCGAAGAGCTTAAGGCTCCTCTTAAGCACCTAGACCGTCGGTGCCGAAGCTATTAAAACAGCCTAGGTTATCGTAGACATAGGCTTTATCCTAACTTTTAAGAACGCCCGCTATATTCCCGGTTTTCACACGAATGTAGTCTCTATAGACAAATTCACCGCTAAGGGCTACCTTTAGAATAACCTTACGGGCGAGCTCTTTAACCCGGCTAGAAAATGCGTGTTTACGACGTTCCGGTTATACGAATAGTCGTGGATCCCGCTTTAAGTAGCCCTAGACGGGGCTTTCCCGACACATTATTCTAAAGGGCTCCTAAAGGCTCTTCCGCGCTTCCTAAAGACCCTAACCGGGACCGTAGACGCCCTATAGCACGCACGAATAGGCCACCCGGGGAAGGGTGCGATAAGGCATCTTTTTAGCGGTTAGGACGATAATATCATTAAGCTTAAAGGCATCGACCTTCTAGACTATAAGGTCTACTATACGACGAAAAATAAGAGGCAGATTTCGCGGGCATATTAGGACCCCTTATACCCGAAGAGGCCGTATAGCGCGGTCTCTTTCGACCTATTTTACCTAGGAATAGCGTATTACGGCATTAATAATATAGCTGTATTGACTTATTTTAATATAGGAATAAGCCATTGTTTTAAGGTAGGTAAAAAGACCGAGCTTTAAGGCATCTTCCGAGGCCTTAAGGAGACTATTAACGCTAAATTCGGGATTAAGATTGCGATCCTAATATTAGACGGCGAGACGGCCTTCCTAACCGAGGAATACGTTAAGGATATACACGAAGCAGGAATAGAGGTCCGGGAATTATCGCTATTACACCCGCATTAGAATAGTTATACCGAGAGGTCCGGGGGCACAGTAGTTTAATTAATAACAACCCTGCTAGCCTAGTCCGGCTTCCCGCACACGATGTAGCTATTAGCGATAGAGGCAGCTATCTACCTGCTTAATCGAACACCCGTTAAGTCTAAAGGGTAGAAGCCGCCGCTATAGCGCTTTAACGAGTGGCTCTAAGATAACCGCGACGAATAGGCATATATTAGGGTTAAACCCCGAAAATAGTACATCCGGTGTTTCGGCTATAAGGCGTTCCCTATAACCCGTTAGAGACTTAATAAGGCCTCTACTAAGCTTAATTTAAGAGGGCATATCGGCTACCTTACGGGCTATATCTCTAGCACTTAGTACCTTATTTAGGTGCCTAGTCTATAGAGAAACGCCTTTTTTAATACTTCGCACGTTATTTTCAACGAGAAGGTCTTCTTCGGCCGGGACTAGCGTAAAGGGGTGGAAAGGCAATAGTAGGAGTAGATTATATAGATCGACCTATTAGAAGACCTCCCTAACTTTATAGATAAGCTAATTCGCAAACCTAAGAACGAAGAAGAGGCTATTCCAGACCTTAAGGAGCCTGCCGCCGCACCTAAATTAGCGCTTAAGAAGGACTTATAGGAAGATTAAGGGGTAAGTTAACTATTAACCCCGGAATAGACCCTTAAATCGCCTAATTAAATAGACCTCGCTAATATCCTTAACCCGGAAGACCCTAGCCCGGAAGACAGCATAGTTTTCGCCACTTCGGACTTATAAGCACGCCTATATCGAGACCACATTCTGCCGGTTCCTACGAGCTTTAAAGAGGCTATGTTAAGACCTAATAGCCCTCGATGGATTATAGGGATAGGAAACGAGATTGCAGGCCTTAAAGAGGAAAGGGTCTGTAGGATCGTAGACGAAAACACCGTCGACCTCGGAGAATATAGCACGATTCCGTTAATATAGGTATACGCATATAAATTCGATGCCTAAGGCTTTATGATCGAATATAAGGCCCGCCTCGTCGTCCGGGGCGATTAATAACCGAAGAACGAGCTTATAGTCACGGCTTATACGCTAGCGGCCCGGACCTTTCGACTATTAATAGCCGTTATATACTACTACGATCTTAATGCGAAGCAATACGATTTTATTCGTGCCTTTTACAACGCAATTCTAAACGAGGTAGTATATTGCAGGCTACTAAAAGGCTTTAAGCAGAAGGGGAAGCTTTAGCTACTCCTAAAGGCTTTATACGGTCTTCGGCGTTCTCCCTTATTATAGTATAAGGAGCTCGCTACTTTTCTTAAGGCCTAGGGCTTTATCGTCGTAATAGAGGACCCCTACGTAATGTATAACGGCAATATCATCGTCTTCTTTTATATTAACGACTTTATCGCCCTCTTTCGGAACGGATAGGAAGCTAGTTATTAGACGTTCTATAATGCCCTCGTTAGGGGGTATAACGTTAAAGTCCTTAGCGACTTAAAGTGGTTTATCGGCATCGAGGTCATTCGGGACCGCTTAAATAGGAAGCTTTCGCTATCGCAAGAATCGTACATTAAGAAGATCGCACAACGGTTTAACTGCCTATCTTTATTAACTAAGCGAAAGCAGCCCCTCGGTCTAAAGCCCCTTAAGCCGTTTAAAGGGACTGCTTTAAGCAACGACGTCTCCCTATTCTAAGCTCTAATTAGCTCGCTTCTCTATGCTATAGTTATTATAAGAGTTAATAGAGCGTACGCGGCTAGGAAATTCTCCTAATTCCTAACGAACCTAAGCCCGGAGCATATTAAGCGGGCGAAAGAGGCTATCGAATTCCTATACAAGGATATTAACCATATCATTAAGTTTAACGGAAAAGCTCCGCCCTTTGCGAGGCTATATCCGATGTATCTTTTGCTAACGATTAGGTTAACCGCAAGAGTACCTAAGGATATGCGATTAAGCTATTCGGTAGCCCTATTATATAGAAGTCCGGGAAATAGAAGACTATAACAACCTCGTCTATAGAGGCTAAGTTGCTAGCTCTATCGCAGGCTTTAAAGGAACTAATAGCCTTTTATAGGCTCTGCGAAGAGATATCGCTAAAGCTAGAAAGGACGGATTAATTAATTTAGTACGACAACTAGTAGACTATTCGCCTCCTAACGAAGGAAATCGTCACCCTTATTATAAAGCTTCGGCACGTTAATATACATTACTATTAGCTTCGGGAATAGGTTTAGACCGGGAACCTCGACGTAACCTAGATACCGATAGCTTAAATAGCCGCTAATAGTCTTACGAAGCCTCTTTAGGGATAGAAATTCGCCGAGTTCTAGCGTTAAATCGGACTCGTTAAAATGCCCTTTTCCTAACGATCCCCTTTGCGATCGTTCCTTTATTTTGCTTTATTTTATAGTCTTAACACCACTTATTATAAGGCTATTCTAATAATAGCCTTACTTATTGTTTATTATTCGTTTTCTTCGTCTTAGTTAGGCTAGATTAGGCAAACCCCCCTTTTTCCTTTCGTTTTTCCCTTCTTATTAAAATACTAATAACCCTTACATTTACCCGTTATCCCGTTTATTTTAGCAGGCCTCGTGTGATCTCGAGACCTAAAGGGGTGTATTACACGTAGGAATATATAACGGCTTTAGTGCGTATAGGGCGGCGTTAGTGCAACGAAGGAAAACGTAGTCTAGATAGGGCAAGAGGCTAGTATAGGTCTCTTTTACAGTGACCCTAAACGACTACCCACTAAAAATATATGTAAAGCTATTAGGCCAAGGAGGTTAAGGTACCTATAAATACCTAGACCCCTATCGGTCCCTAGATTGGATTAGATAGAGCAATACACACACTCTAAGACACACAAGACTTCATGCATTGCGCCCAAATAACTGTATTAGCTAGGCACGATTTGCGCCGCCCTCTTTATTGCCATATACCTATACCCGATTTTGGTGGCGGGACATAGGCGCGCGGGGTACGCGCAGAAAAAGCGGGGACGGTAGGGTCTTGCAGTATAAATAGAGATTCCTTACAGTACAAATAGTAATACTCTTATCAAATAGGAGACAATGTAGGTCTTCACTTGTCCGCCGGCTAACACGCACCTAGAAACCCTAGAAACCCTAGAAGCCCGAGATTCACCGGGTCTAGATAACAGTTTTGAAAATTACACAGGTGGCGTGACGTCGTTGAAGGCAACCCTAAGCCCAGGCACATGGCTCGATGGTGTTGTTTGGGCCCCCTCAGCAATGGGGATCTGGCAACCAGAGCACCAGATCCTGGTCTGCAGTAGCGAATAAGTTGAAGCGAGGATTGAAAGCCGCGACGGCCGACTCTCTTTTGTCGGGCAGCGTCCAGGAAGGCTCCAGGATCCTGCCCTCCGGCAGCGAACCGAGCGTGTCCCAGACCAAAACATCCTGCTTGGTACCACTAATGATGAACCGCCCGTCGGGTGTAAAGCAGCAGTCACCGCTGCTATCCATGCACGTGGGGTCGGTCGGAAAGCTACCGTTGGCTACAGCCGTAGCTTCCCCCGGCGCCTGGCGCCTTGTTCCTCCGGCCGGTTTACGAAGGTATGCCTTGAGGGTGCCCTCGAAAGCGTCCACTAGAAGGTGGCCGTTGCCTTTTGTTCCCACGAGCAGAGACTTGCCATCGTTGGAGAACTCGAGCTTGGTCCACCCCTTGACAGCAAACTGCGAGTCGATGCCGCAGCATTGCTCCACGATGTCGACCGTCGCAAAGGGAGCCTTATCATAGCTACGAACATCGTAGAGGAGCACGGAGCCGCCGCTGGGGCAGGCCACGGCAAAAACCATGCCCGAGGGATCAAACGCTGCGAGGGTGGGATTCTTGAGCATCAATTGACCCTGCCAATGCTTGGTTTGCGTATCCCACAGTCGAATGGTGTTGTCTTGGGAGCATGAGATGAAGTTGTCGCTGCCTGGATGGACAGCGAGGCTGGTTACGTCGGCCTCGTGGCCCTCAAAGTAGCGGATGAACGAGTTGTCATGGGTAGCAAGATATCGGATGGCGTCTAGAGGACGAGCTTGTCAGCCACGGCCCGATGATGGCGTGCCAGAGATGCTCACAGTTCTGCTTGGTGCTCGCGTATATTATACTGGAGCTCGTGTGCGTGAACTTGGCCAGCTTAACACCGTACTTCTTGCTCAGCAGGCTCTTGTCGTGACGGCCGTCTCTGACGTTGTATATTTGGATGGTTTCGTCGCTAGCCGACGTCATAAGTAGCTCGCCTTGGTCGTCGTAATCTATGGAGAGGACATGAGGCTGGGGGCGCCCGTCTTTGATGTCGTCGCGCCGCAGCAGCTGCGCGGCCTGTCAATCCAGTGCCGTGCGCACAGGGCGCCTACATGCTCAGCGAAACGCGGAGCTGAGCATACCTTTGTGGGCCGAAAGGTCGAGACGACATCGCAGAGGTTTGCCATGGGCGCGTTGGCACCCGGATTCCGGTTCATGTTGAGGGAGGCACGCTCGGGACGGTCCATGTCCATAGGAATGGCCGGCATCGCGTGGGTTGAAGTATTCGTACTTCGTACTTCGTTCGTAAAGACATTGGCCAATTGCCGGCCGGCACTGAGGCTTCCAAAAGGTCGGAAATGCGGGCACAACAGAGAGTCTCGTGGCTTCCGGCTTAGAAGCTTCGTTGAGACTATGTTCTGTGTGTGGTTGATTGATCATCTAGAGTTGTGGGCGCGCAGGGCTTTAGGAAAACCCTACAAACAGCGGGCGCTGACGAATGCGCCGGATCGTTAATACTAAACAAGCAGTCCCCTACTTGCTGAAGCAATTAATAGAACCTAAATAGGAAATCCTATATCGGCATATGCGATGCGAAACAATAGTAATAAAAATACCCTTAATCCTCTATTATAAAGCAGTAGCGGCCTTTAAGCGCTCGCGGTCCTTTTCTAGCATAGTCCTACTTTTATACTAAAGGTATTGCGAAGCTAGGCTAGGATTTGTGAGACTCAGGTAGCCCAGGCGGGCTCTCGACCTAGAGGACTACCCGGGGGACTACCAGCGGCCCGTGCATCGCTATGCGGCCTGTAGGGCACCCGAAGCTAGTTAGAAAAAGGGCTTAGAAAAGGGGCTTAGAAAAGGGGCTTAGAAAAAGGGCTTGGAAAAGGGGCTTGGAAAAGAGGCTTGGAAAAGAGGCTTAGAAAAAGGGGCTTGGAAAAATGGTTTGGAAAAAGGGTTTGGAAAAAGAGGCTTAGAAAAGGGGCGTGGAAAAGAGGCTTAAGAAAACAGGGCTTTGGAAAAAGGCGTGGGGAAAAAGGCTAGGAAAAAGGCTAGGCAGGAAAAAGGCTAGGCAGGAAAAAGGAAATAGGGGGCTAGTCTTAAACTTAGACACTTAGGTGGAACGCTAAAGGGGACTACTAATTTAGGAGGGATAGGACTGCCTATAAAAGGGGGCAGTCCCCCTTAGTTAAGAAGTGAAAAGTCAGATATTAATCAATCACTTCTATACTATATTTCCTGCCTGCATAAGATTTAAACAGCTCTATACAGACTGTCTAAGTCTTCGACCCCCTTTTTAGTCATTAACTTCTATGTATATAGCGTATATCTCTCTTCTCTAGAGTTATAAGCCCGGGAGGAACAGAGTTCCTATAACTTCCGGACACTGCATAATACTATACTATACACTAGTTATTACTACGGTTGTATAGCACCTTGCAAATTGCTTTAAGATAAACGACCGATATACTCTTTGGCTTATGCCTCCGACGACGATATAGTTCCCTTGCTCCTTAGCAGGAGTATCTTAGACCTACGAATACTTAATATAATACTATACGATATACCTACGGGGAAGACCCGACGTATAATCCTTACGGGCCTAGAGGACTAGGATAAATAGATAAAGTAAATAAAGGCTCGAGTGGATTAGACTATCTATAACCTTACCTTCTCGGACGAACAATAGCCTCTAGAGCCCCTTATTCGACCGAGATATACTAACTTTATAGAGGAAGCTATAAGCTTTGCCTAGTTAAGTGCCCTAGAACAAAAAGCTTATACGGCATCGATCTATAACTATAAGAGTCTCCGGAAGGAATATCTATATAAAACGAAGCTTATTATAGCTGCCCGGACAACGATTTTAGAGTCTATCTTAGCTGCTAAGCTTCTAGCCCTACGAGATGATAAGACCCTTCGATAGTAGATAAAGAAGCTAGAAACCTCAATAGCTATGTCTCTAGGTTATATAACCGACCGGATCCGGAAGAGATATACGGCCTACTTATAAGTGTTTCTAACTAGGACTTCGATAATAGAGATGTCGGCCTAGCTAGATAAGTAGGAAGAAACCGTAGAAGAAGCTAACTAGTATTTCCTTTCTAAAGCTATCTCTAGGCAGTGGCTAAGGGATATTGCTATACGAGTTTAACCACTAAGCGATAGATACTCGTCTATATTCCGGGAAGCTAGTAGGGAAATCGACGAAGCAGTGGCTTAAGTATAGCAGTAAGCAGCCCTCTTAGTCTAAGGGGTTTACCCGAGAGAAGTTATATAAGCCCCGTTTACGGCTAAATAGAGTATTTAGTTAGTATCCCGGAAGATTAGGGAAATAGTCGAAGAGATGCTATAGGCCTAAACCTAGAAACAGTTAGGGGTTAGACGAGGAAGTGTCTACTAGACCGAAAAACAGGGAAATAAGGATACGGATACCCCTAAGGCAAAACGGGGAAACAGTAAGGATACGGATACCCTTAAGGCAAAACGACTAAAAATCTCGTGCCCGGCTTGCAAGAAGATTAGGCACCCTTTAGCAAGATGCTAGACAGTGTTTAAATATCTATAGCTTAATAGACGAGATCCCCTCCCCGAAAACCTAGAAACGGTCTAAGATTCCCTCCGAGAAAACCTAGGCCTATAGAAAAAGATCGACGAGATTAAGGCTAAGGTTCGAGCCTCTCTACAATAGCAATTATAAGGGCAAGAGCAGGTTATATAATAGTTACTAAGGGCAGACTAAGTTAAGAGAAGAACCTAAGGAAAGATAGTAAGAACGGGAAATCTAGCTTTTGTGTTTAAAACTTTAAAAGCCCCCCTCGAACCTTCGGAATATCTACTTCGGAAATTATCTATTCTAGACTTAGGAGCCTCTTTACACGTCTGCAACGACCTTTCTCGATTCCGCTCCTTTAAGAAAGCCCGAAAAGAGTTTTTAGTAGCCGGGTATTCTCTAGTACGAATAGAGGGCTACGGGAGGGTGAATTATCTTATAAAGATACCTTCCGGTCACCGGGTGCTTCGACTAAAGAAGGTTGCCTACTATCTAGGCTTCTCTACTAGCCTAGTCTCCTTCTAGCTACTCCGCGAAGAAGGGATACACTAGGATATAATCCGAGATCCTACGAAGCTAATTAAAAACAACGAGGTTATCGGACTAGTCGAACAGAAATACGGCTAGTTTATTGTGGAATACCGACCTAATAACCCGGCTTCGACCTTAGGCTAGGCTGCCTTTCCGGCGGCAAAAAGGGCTAGTTCTAAAGACCCTCTACTAGCTGCTAAGGGAGACGGGAAGCTCTAGTATATAAGACTCGGCCACCTAGGACCTTTAGCCCTTTATAAGCTCGGAATTCAATAGGGAGTCTATATTTAGGGGCTAAAAACAATCGAGTGCGAATTTTATAGTTAAGGGAAAGTTAGAAGATAAGTTTCTAGAAGAACCCCTTCTCGGCCTTAGAAACTATGCGAAGAGATCTAGATAGATTAGATAGATATAGCCCGGGATTAAAAAAACTTTATAAGGGTTATGTTTATTACTAACGCGTTCTTAGGAATGGTTTTTCCCTATTTTTTACAGACCTATTACAGTAAGCATAACTAGTCTGCTTTACGGGACTTTATAAACTAGATAAAGAACTATTACGGCCTCGAGGTTAAGAAAATTAGGTCCGATAGAGGGTTATTTATAAAAATTATCTTAGCCTAGCTTTAGAAAAGGGGTATTTTACCCCTTCTATCGGCATTAAACACCTAGGCCTAGAACGGAGGAGCTAAGAGATTAGGGGGTATTACAATAGAAAAAGCTCGAACTATAAGACTAGCAGTAAGCCTACCTTACGACCTTTAGAGAGAAATAGTCGAGTTAGCGTGCTACCTTCGGAACCGGACCCTAAGGGACCCTAAGGACGGCTTAGAAGACTAAGAGTCTCCCTTAGACAAGTTTACTAGAAAAAAGGCCTCTCTAGCCTACCTTCGAGCCTATAGATGCAAGGCCTACGCTATAACGCCTAACGCCTAGCTAAAAAGAAAGAAGAAGAAGAAACTAGATCCTCGAGCGTATATAGAGTTCCTAGTCGGTTATAGGTCTACTAATATCTTCCGGATCTAGGTACTAAGCCTAAAGAAGGTTATTTTAACTCGGGATATAATGTTCGACGAATATAGCTACTTCGACGGAAAAAGAGAATAAGTTCCCCTTCTAGAAAGCACTCGACAGCTTATTTAGAGGATAGAGATACCTTTAGAGACTCGAGCCAACGAGGAGGCCCTCGACGAAGAAACGGACGAGGAAACTAATATCGAAGAAGTTAAGGGCAACAAGGACGAAATACAGGAAGAAGACCCGGAAGAAGACCTAGAGAAAGCCCAACCAGACGACAAAGACCTTAAGAAAGCAATCGAGCTCGAGAAAGCCTACTTATCCCCGTCCTACCCGTTAGAGGACTTAAAAGAAGCCTTTCTAGTACATCTTCCAGTTTCTACCCCTAAGGGGGTAGGGGGAAATACAACCTCGAAAGAATTCCCGGCAGCTTTTCTATCCTTACTTTAACAAGTCAAAGAAACAGCAGCTTTAATAGGGGTAGAACTAGAAGGACCGAATGCAGTACCCTTATTAGGGGCTAGCCTCTGCCTAAAGGACCGGTTCTCGGACTTTAGACTTACCCCTATCTAAGATAGAGTCTATAGAGCTTTTACAGCCGGGAGACTATTTAAACCCTAAGAAAAGAAGAAGGTCTATAAAAGAGCTCTCCCGGAACCGCCTTAGACTCAGTCACAACTGCAAAACCATCTATATAAAGAGCAGTTTATTTAGGCCTAGAAAGACCACCTAGCCTTACACGCAGAGATAGGTTCCTTCTAGGAAGTCTTATAGGCTATAGTAAGGGGCCACTAGGTCCTAGGCTATAAATAGGTCTTTATTTACAAAACAGACAAACACAGGTACCTTTAGAAGTGTAAAGCTCGCCTAGTGGTTTATGGAAATCAATAGGAGAAAGGGGACCTTCTAACAAAAGCTACAACCTTAGCCGGGATATCTTTTAGGGCTCTTATAGCTATAGCAGCCGAGTACGACCTCGAATTAGATTAAATGGATGCGGTAAACGCCTTTGTGAACTACCCCTTAGACGAGGACGAAGTTGTCTATATGCGGATGCCCCTTAGATTTCAGAAAGAAGGTAAAGTTATACGGCTTCGAAAAGCTCTATACGGTCTACGCAGGTCTCCCCTTCTCTAGCAGCAGCACCTTACAGCGTCTCTTAAGACCCTAGGCTTCTAAAAGGTCCCTTAAGAGCCCTATGTTATAATAAAAGGGGCGGTAATCGTCTTCTTCTATATAGACGATATTATCTAGGCCTACCGAAAGGAAGACTAATAGATCGCCGAAGAGGCAAAGTAAGGTCTATAAGAAAGATATAAGATAACCCTTCTAAGAGAGCTAAAGTGGTTTCTAGGCATTCGAATTCTACGAAATAGAAGCCAACGGACGATCTAGTTAACATAGGATGCTTATATCGATAAGATAGCTTATAAGTTTCTACTAGACTAGCTAGAATAAAGAGCTCCGGCTACTCTAATACTAGAAGAAGAGCTTCTGCTATCTCTATCGACCTACCACGCAATAGAATAAGAAAAACACGCTTACCTCTAGAAGGTCGGGTTACTACTGTTTACAGCAATTTCTACTAGGATCGATATAGCCTTTATAGTCTCCCGGCTAGCCCGGTATAACTAGAATCCCTCTGTAAAGCACTAGGAGGCAGTAGACCGAGCTATTCTCTACCTTTACTCGACTAAAAGCCACGGACTACGCTTAGGAGGGCATAAGCAGAAAGGGGCTAAGATATTCCTCTATTCTAGCGATGCCTCCTTTGCCGATAACTTAGTCGACCGGAAAAGCTCTTAGGGATATATTATGTCTCTATTTAGAGGCTATATAGCCTAGAAAGCGTCTAAACAGGCAATAGTTATAACGTCGAGCATAGAAGCAGAAATGCTCGCTCTTTTAGAGGTAGTAAAGGAGGCTATTTTCCTTAGCCGGTTGCTTACGTCTTTATAGCTTTAAATTCCGACTCCTTTAGTCCTAAAGTGTAATAACACTTAGACTATTAGGTTATTTACAGAAGAAAACAATCAGCTATTAACTAGGCTTAGGCACGTTGATATTTATTAGCACTAGCTATAATAGGAGGTCTAGCAGGGACTTATCTCGCTCCGGTGGATTCTAATAGTAGATATAAAGGCTAATAGACTTATAAAAGCCTTTCCTAAGCAAAGACTAGCTGTGTTTTTACGGCAGGTTAGGCTAGAAGATCTTAGAGAAAGGATCCGACTAAAGGCCCGCTAAGAGGACCTTTAAGAAGCAATACTAGCCAGCAGGCTAGCTAAGTGCGAGGCAGCCAAACAGTAGTAGGGCGACTCTCCCTCTATCTAGTAGGTCCTAAAAACCGCCTAGGGGAATAACCTTAGGATAGGACCCCTAACTTAGCGGGCAAGGAGTTCAATCTGGTTTCTAGAACTTAAGGAGTTAGTCTATTATCTATAGAGCTCTTAGTAGGTAACTACCTATTCTACGGTCCTAGGCAGTAAGTAGGGCTATAAGTGTCCTCCTTAGCTAACTATATAACTAAAGTCCTAGACCTATAGATAGCTATACCCCTTTTAAAAGGGGCAGGCTATAGCTAAGGGGGTGTATTGCGAAGCTAGGCTAGGATTTGTAAGACTTAGGTAGCCTAGGCGGGCTCTCGACCTAAAGGACCACCCGGGGGACTACTAGCGGCCCGTGCATCGCTATGCGGCCTATAGGGCACCCGAAGCTAGTTGGAAAAGGGGCTTGGAAAAGGGGCTTGGAAAAGGGGCTTGGAAAAGGGGCTTGGAAAAGGGGGTTGGAAAAGGGGCTTGGAAAAGAGGCTTGGAAAAAGGGGCTTGGAAAAAGGGTTTAGAAAAAGGGTTTAAAAAAAGAGGCTTAGAAAAGGGGCGTGGAAAAGAGGCTTAAGAAAACAGGGCTTTAGAAAAAGGCGTGGGAAAAAGGGCTAGAAAAAAGGTTGGGCAGGAAAAAGGAAATAGGGGGCTATGTCTTAGACTTAGACACTTAGGTGGAACGCTAAAGGAGACTACTGATTTAGGAGGGATAGGACTGCCTATAAAAGGGAGCAGTTCCCCCTAGTAAGGAAGGAAAAAGTCAGACATTAATCAATCACTTTTGCACTATATTTCCTGCCTGCATAAGATTCAAACAGCTCCACACAGACTGTCTAAGTCTTCGACCCCCTTTTCAGTCATTGACTTCTATATGCACAGCGCATATCTCTCTTCTCGAGAAAAGACTGCGTATAGGATAACTATCTCGACTATAAGCGGGAAATAGGTTTATTCTATTATACCTGCTAGGGAGGGCATAACCGCTTAAAGACGCTAGGGAGTAAGTATTACCCGGGTAGGCAGCTGTGTTATAGTTCGCCCTACTTTTAGTTAGTTAGCCTCTTATGCTAGGGTGTCTTCTACACCCTCGTATAAGCCTATAGGGCTTCATCCTAGCTAGATTATTATTATCGCACAATCTTATGCAGCACGCCTTATATGCCCAAACGTAAGCCTCTAGAGGTTATAAGCACCGTTATAACGCATCCCTACGCTTTAAGTTAGTCTTTTTAATTATCACGATCTTTTTAAGACTTTTCTCGCCTTTATAGCCGTTTTTTCGCCTAAACGCATATTTAAACAGTTTTTTATATATAAGAACTATCCTACGATACTACGCCTCTTTGCACTTATAACATTTTGCCTATAGGGATATTTTAAGATAGCAAATAATAATAGTGCCTTAATAAGCATAAATAAAAAACTTAAGGGACTTAAAAATTACGCTGCCTAGCTTATCGACGTTAACCTTACGTTAAAGATGCTAGATATCTACGAGTATATCTAAGGGCTAGTCCCTAGACCCGATAGTCTAGTAGGCACGATTGGCTCTACTAAAGAATAAAAGAACTAGCAAAAGAATAACTTAAAGGCTACGAGAATCCTTATAGTCACTCTATTAGATAATCTAAAGGAGATAGTCATATAGGGAGGTTAGATAATTAAGTCTACGAGTTAAGACATATACCTCCTTATACAATAAGCAGCCTTATAGCTGCCTAAGTCTTCTATCGTAGAGACTATACTCGAGTTCTTTAGACTTAAAGCTTATAACTTTGCTACTTTAGATATATACTCTCGACGATGTAAGGGTCTAGACCCTAGTGTTATTATCTAGTGTATATAACTAGATCGCGTGTATTTAGGTAGGCTACGCGCTTACGAGGGCTACGCCCGTACCTCTTCTCTTTCCCCCTCTATAATATTTTTAACCTCTTTTAGGGACCTCCTTTATGCTAACTTAGAATAACCCTATTATATAATAATACTATTACTATAAGAATTATAGATAGAATTCTACGGTAGAAGGACTTCCCTTCTAAGGTGAATTCTATAGATGGAATTCTAATGGAATTCTACAATAGAAGGACTTCCCTTCTAAGGTGAATTCTATAGATAGAATTCTACTTCCTTCTATAGACTTCTACGGTCGTCCCGATAGACGCATCCGTCCGCGGAAGGTCTTCCCCGAATAACGCATCCGTCTTTATATTCTATTTACGGATCCCTTTCTATTCTTAGCTACCGACTCTTCCCGGAAGGAATCCCCGACCCTTCTCTCGTCTTATCTATAAGAAGGTAGTATAATCCTAAGCTAGATAGGTATTAACAATTCCAACAAGACTACTAGACCTACATTTGCATTTGCACTCGAGACACCTACTAACAATTACTTTATTAATCCGCAGCCGCGTCTACTATACGCCGCCTCCGTCCCGTCGGAACGCGCCGCCTAGAGTTTTCTCTACGATGCTTAATACGAGGATAAATTAAGCTGCCCTTCGTGGCCTTAATCGCTCGTGCGATTTTTAATACATTAATAAGAACGCGACCTTACGCTAATATTAGCTTATGCAAATTTTTAGTCCCCGCACCTGTAAATGCGCCTTTAATCGGCTTTTCTTACCCTACTCGCAGCCGTTAATTTACCTGCCTATAGTATAACCTTTCTGCCTATTGCTAAGTCGCTAGACCCGATTCGGAACGAATTTTCCTTTATTATTTTTCGTCCGCTTTAAGAAGGGAGGACTTCGTCTCTATCGCTTTAAGGGTAGCGGGAAGAGCCTATATATAGAAGCCTTAGGTGCGTCAGGAGCTAACGATATACGTTATTCGCGCTAATAGCTCCCGCTTCTTTAGCTTTAGTATAAGTAATGCCTAAAAAGGCACGACCTTTAAGACGGTAGTAGGGCGTAGCTATAATTGCAGAAGCATAGATAATATATATACGAACGATATACTAAATGCGATACTACGATTTCTAATAGAACGGCAGTACGTCTATAAGCGGGATACGACCGGACTATTTAAGTAATAAACATTAGGAATGCCACCGTGCTCGGCATAGCGAAGGCGGGCGATAAGAAAGGGGATATTGCCTACGCTTATAAGACCGTAGCAAAAGGAACGGCGCTTATAAAGCCCTATGCGGGAAGAGTAGATAGGTAATATTAATACGTGCCTAAAGATAAAGAGCTAATCGCTGCGAGGCGAGCCCTTAAGAGCACTTAAGCGTACGAAGCGCATAAGCCGGAGAAACCGCCTTTACTTAAAGTAGTCCTTCTATTTATTAGAGAAAGGAGCTTCCCTACGTGCTAAGAAGCTAAGAATACGGTTCCGCTAATGTTTATTACGATAAAGGAGTCGGGAAGGTTATTTCCGCACTTATAAGAGCTAGCCGCTTTAAAGGGGATTCGGTACGATTTATATGTATTTAGGTGCGTGTTTTCGGTATATGTTTTACCGTGGTTGTATAGTCTATATATAACGTTGTAGAGCGTTAGGGTG
Organism: Ophiocordyceps sinensis; assembly: GCA_012934285.1. Classification (NCBI taxonomy): domain Eukaryota; kingdom Fungi; phylum Ascomycota; class Sordariomycetes; order Hypocreales; family Ophiocordycipitaceae; genus Ophiocordyceps; species Ophiocordyceps sinensis. The sequence goes on from JAAVMX010000004.1 coordinate 12,220,004, forward strand.
CGGCTTTAAGTATCTTAAAAGGTAGCTCTAAAGGAGCTAGGGCGGGGGGCTAATATAAGGGTTTAGACCCTAGTGTTATTATCTAGTGCACGTAACTAGATTGCGTGTATTTAGGTAGGCTCCGCGCCTACGAGGGCTACGCCTATACCTCTTCTCTTTCCCCCTCTATAGTATTATTTAACTTCTTTTAGGGACCTCCTTTATGCTAACTTAGAACAACCCCGTTATAGACGACTAGAGTAGTGCTAGCGTTAACTAAGCGCTGTTTATAAGACACTAGATAAGAATATATACGTTTATACGGCTATCTATAGTCTTCGGACGGGTTACCCTTACTAGTTTTACGCTTAGCAATACGACTATAAGAAGGATAATTTTCCTACTAAAGCCGCTATTAATAAGTTCTTATAATATTAATGCTAGGTAGAGAAGGGATCTTAAAAGGTCCCCGCCTCCTAGGCGTTAGCTATTTAAGATAAGTCGTTAATATCCTTAACCCTATCTATAATAGACAATAGCCGTAGAGGAGGATAAGGTAGAGGCCGAGGTAGAGGCCGTAGAGGTAGAGGTAGCTCCGATAATACTAGATCTAGGATATATAATAACGCCTTAACCGAGTAGGTAAAACTTAAATATAGTTGTATCGTCGCTACCGGCAGAGGCTATAAGCTAAGCAACTGCTAGACTCTCTACCTAAATAAAGCCCTGGAATAGAAACGGGAAGAGTAGCGTTAAAAGGGCATTAATCCTTTTAAGAAGGGCAATACGGACATTATTGCGGTAGGCAAACGCGATATAACCCCTTTTACTATAAGTTTTACGTCGTTTAAGGACGCTATCTTAGCTACGGGTTATAAGGCCTTATAGGATATAGTCGTATACGATACTAGAGCCTTAGACACCTACTTTAACGACTTAAAGTAGTTAACGACTTTTACTCCGACTCTTGCCTATCGTCTAATACAAGCATTAAACAATGGCAACCTTTAAGTTTTAGGCGTAGGCATAATACGTATAACGATTAGAGACTTAACTTTTAACCTAACTAACGTTTGCTATTGCCTTAATACACCCGCGAATTTAATAAGTTCTAAAGTCTTTTAGGATAAAGATATTATGCTAGACGGATTTAATAGCCGACTGGTTTTTTAAGCTATAGGAGAGGCAATTTACAAGATCACCTAGGAACTTAGAGTTAGCACTATTCGTAATGCTTAGGCTATAGGTAACCTTACGATTCGAGATAAACACCCCGACCTCGCCTTTACAGCGTTGCCGAAGACCTTAATAAAGGTTAAGAAGGTCGATTTTAGACTTATACACCGTAGACTTAGACATACGGGTAAGGCTAGAGTACTTAATGCGTGCCGAAAGTTAGGCATTAACGTTAATATAGAAAACCTTAATGACTTCTTTTATAAGGCCTATTATTTTGCAAAAGCCGACCGAATAGTTAGCCGGACGTCTTTAGTTAAGCTATTGCAGTTCCTAGCATACGTATTCTAAGACTTTATTTAGCACTCACCTACTAGTTTCGGCGGAAAGCAATACTCGCTATACGGAATCGATATCTTTACGAGGTTCTATTAGGTTTTATTCGCTATAGACCGAGGGGAGGTATACGACCTGCTTTACGCTTAGAAGATATAGGTATAGAGTTGCTTTATAAATAAGACGATTTAGTCTATATGCTTTAATATAGCGTTAGAGTTTTAGTCGGGTGTAATGCTTAAATGCGCCGATAAGGACGGGTTTATGCTTCGCTTTAGTGCCCCCTATACTCTAGAGCAGAATAGGCTTGCCGAACGTGCTAGCCGCACTCTAATAGACCTCGCCCGCTATATTTACGCAGATATAAACCTTCCGGCCTTTTTATAGCCGTACTTTATAGAGATAAGCGCTTACGTTAATAACATACTTCCGACGAGCGCCTATAAGGACTATAAGGCCTTAGTTAAGGTCTTATTTAACGAGATCCGCACGCTATACTTATATAGCATTACGTATATAAGGGCTTAGGGTTATACTGCGTTCGTTACTATCCCGCACTAGTAGAGAGTTAAAAGTATTAAGATAGCCTTACGAGCTTAGAAAGGTCGTCTTATTAGCATAGGGGGACTTTACGGGCATATATATAAGGTTTAGCTTTCCGAGAAGAAGATCTTTATACGCGCTTATAACGTTTAATTCTAGGATGGCAAGGAGCGCTAGCGCCCTGCTATTAACGACGTCGAATTTAAGGCTACCCTATGGGAAGATAACGATAAAGTTACCTACCTAGTTATAAGGGAGCAAATATCTCCCGAACTAGATATTGTATAGGTATATAACAATACGCATGAAATCCACCGTTTAATATTGCATAACATATTTGTGTCCTAGATGCATTAGCTAGTTAGGGTGATAAGATACAGGAGTTATAGCATAAGGTGTAAGTGCTAAGACAGATATATCGGTACTTATATATCTTGCTTACAACTACCCTCTATTCCGCAATAATAACTCCGCGAAAATAGTGCGATATATCGGCAATATCTTATACGCGTTCTTTTCTCCGGAAATAGCGCTATTAGACGGCACAATAAGCCAATTAATAGATACCCTAGTTCCTAAGATATTTGGCTATAAGAAGGCACCGATATCCCTAGCTAGACAGACTATTACTAGCAATTCAACAACCGCTTTCTCTCTTAATTCTACTCTAATCTTTACGTTTCTTATATCTCTATAATCCCCTACTATTAGTCTTTATCTTAATCTCTTAGTGGTTATAATCCCTGCCGCTTCCTAAGCTCTAATAAATTGCTTTACCTAGAGCCTTACTCTACTCTTCCGGATTACTCGGCTGCACTATATATACCGCTAAATCGACTTATTCCTACCTTTTTAGGCCACTTGCCTTCTTACGCCACACACGGTTTGCCTATATTACTAGTTTCTTAGTGCTTTTACCCTTTTTTCCCCTATTACCCCCGACTTGCCCCTAAGACCCCCCCTCTCTAAGTCTGTTTTCTATATTTAAAACCTTTCTTTAAAAGTCTTTTTAAAAGTCCCTCGCCTACTCCTTCCTAGCCTATTTCCACTGAATTTCTACCGAATTTTCCAGTATCTTCCCGTTACGTAAAACTTAATAAAACCCAAAAACACTAACAAACACTAACACTACTAACAAAAAAACATTATAGCCAGCTTTAAGGATTACTCTTTCTCTAAGCTTAATAGAAGCGTAAACTACTCGTCCTAATCCCTTAGGATAGAGTCTATGTTTATTAAGGAGAAGCTTGCTTAAGCTATTCTTAATTAATGACATAATAAGTCCTCTAAATGCCTCGCCCTTATAAGGCTAATGATTAATAATAGGCCTCTATCCTAGATAGAACACTAGGCTTCTGCTAAAGCCGCTTAGTAGGCCCTTAAAACCCTCTATAACCCCGTAAATTTTACGTCTAACTTCCTACTAATAAAGGAATTATTTAATACTAAGATAGAAGAGTACTCTTCTATTAAAGATTACCTTAATATGGTGAAAAAGCTCTTTAATAAGCTTAACACTCGGGAAATCCTTATCCCCGAGATTATTATAATCACCTGGATTTTAGAATCTCTAAATAGCTCGTTTTCGAGCTATATAACTAATATAACGCTGACCCTACGGGTCGATGCATTAGCCTATACGCTTAAGTACCTATCCTCCTCTTTAATCGATAAATTTAAGAGGACTCAGGCGCTTAATAGCGGTAATATAGGAATAAGGGATGTCCGTTCTTTAGGCACGATTGCAATCCACATGATTAAATAGATCACGTATAGGCAACGCCTAAACGGATGCGCTATCAACCACACGATGTATCGTATACATTAGGGACCCCGGTAATAGCGTTACTAACTCGGCCGCCCTTGCGATAATTGAGTTATTGACTTAATCGCCCTTATAGGCATAGCCCCGACGTCGTAAGCAAGGGCTCGCAAAGGTCCGGCTTTAGGCCCTATTAATATACGCGTTTATAGGCTATATAAAGGGGCTATTCGTCGCCCCTTAGTTAATAGACATTATAGACTAATTCCAGCCAGTTTGTAACCCCCTTTGTTTATTTAACTAACTAATACTAATTAGTGATTAAACGATTAATTATAGATTAGTAAGGTAGAAGAGATAAAGCCTAATCGTCGAAAGTATACCTATGATAGAACGGTTAGAAGACAGAAGACAGTCTAACCGGACTAAGTCTCTAATAGTTAAAGACTAATAGAGGGCGTTATTTATCCTTAAAAGCTATAGGGGCGGAATAGTAAGCAGAGGAGCACTCGGGGTTACTTATACTAGACCGGCTAGCTAAGTCTAAGCAAGCAGGGGTAGTCGAGGCTAGAGCACTAAGGGCACTACTAGAAGAGGTGTAGGTCACTTAGTAGGCAGTTGAACTAAAACTGTGATAAAAGCTAAAGAAGAAAGGAAGGAAGGAGAGCCCGAGGAAGGGCGGACTAAAGTTCCTTTATATAGCTCTTCCCGTCCGTCTAGACGGTCCCGGTACGTCCCTTTCCTTCTAGCACCTTCTGCCACGTATCCCTTACACTGCCCCGATCTAATACGGGTCCCCGGGGCTACGCAAGGGCTGTGTAGGTCGGCTGACCTCGAAAAGGCTGCCTCCCGCGTCGTTCTAAAGCCCTTATAGACTAATCTAGGTCATATAGGTCCATTTATGCACTACGTGCATAATGTTATATAGGTAGGTCACACGATATAAGTCGTATGACCTCCTTATACGGAGGATCGGACGAATGATCGGTCCTAAAAGCCGGGAGGGCTATATTAGGCCTATAGCTCCCGGTAGTCTAGGTGTCGGTCTATTATACAGGGCATCGAGCCAATCATCGGGTCTTATTAGGCAGGGGTGCCTAATAAGATCGTCGGCGTGACCGTAGCTGCGTGGTACGTCCCGTACCTAAGGAAGCTAAGTCCGGAGGGACTTAGGTTCGAAAAAGGGGTATATCTTAGGCCGAAAAGGGGTATAACCGGATAATAGGTAAGTCCGGGGCGAACATCTTTATGCTAAGTCATAAAGTACCAAGTACTAAAGTACTAAGTACCCCGGTACCTTTATACTAAGTATTTCCGTACTTAAGTCCCTTAGTATTTAAGTCGTCCCGTACTTTAGAAAAAAGAAAGTAAACTAAGAACCTAGATTAGTGGTTCTATAACATATTACCCTTCCTAAGGGGGGTTAAACCTTTAAACCCTTAAACTCCTCTTCCCTTAAACCTAAGGGTTAGATTTATTATAGGCTTTAATCTTCTTAAGAGCGTTCTTAAGATGCTTAATAGGTTCCTACGTATTATCGGAAGAAGGATAATTCTTCTACTTTATAAGATAGAAATGCTGGCCGTTTTCTATCTTCTTAGATAAAATCTCTTCGACTTCGTATTCGTCTTCTTCGACTAGTATATCGATATCTTTCGCTAAGCGGCTATTCTTAAGCGCTAATTCGAGTAGCGAAACGTAAAAAACGGGATATATAAGCATAGCCGTTAGTAGGTCTAGCTTATAGGTTAAGTCGGGGAATTTTTCCTATATAAGAAAAGGTCCTATCTTCTTATAGTCTAACGAATTGTTAGGCCTATTAGAAGTAAGATTCTTCTTAATAAGGTAGACTTTATCGCCCTTATTAAAAGTAGGTTCCTTTTTAGTCTTCTTATTATAATAATAAGTCATTCGCTCCTTTATAAAGTCAAGCTCGTCTTTAATAGCGGAATATAAGCTTCTTAGCTGCTCGGAGCTTAAGATAGCTTTTTCGGCTATAACTTCCGGTAGGGAAGACCTATAGGCTTCGGGTGTAAATCCGTGATTCGCAAAGGCTAGCGTTTGCTATATAGGTTCCGATACCGAAGTATTATAAGCTAACTAGGCTATTAGTAGCCTAACTAGCTAGTCGTCTTGCTAATAGTTAATATAGCTTCAAAGGTATTGCTTTAAGGTCTAGTTTAGCCGTTCCGTAATTCCGTCGGTAATAGGGTGATAAGCAGTAGATAATTTATGCTTAGTTCCTAAAGCTCGCATAAGGCTCTGCCAAAAGTATGATATAAACTTTCGGTCCCTATCCGTAATTAGGGTTTTTAGTAGACCTCTATCGGCTAGAATATATCTTATAAAGACGTAAGATAATTCCTTAGCCGATATAGCTTCTTTAATCGGAATAAAATAACCGTATTTCGTAAGGCGGTCTACTATAACTAATATAGAGTCGTATTCTATATTCGTTATAGGTTCGAAAGATTTCGGTAACTTCGTAATAAAGTCTATAGCAATAGATTCCTAAGGTAATTTAGGGGTCTCTATAGGCTATAGATTTCCGTAAGGCTTATGCCGTACAGCCTTAGCTTTATTGCAAGTATCGCATACCTTAATAATCTTCTGAATTTTGCGGCGAAGATTATACGTATTATAGTAATTCCGAATTCGATTATAAGTCAGGGATATCCCTTAGTGGCCGTATATCGGGCTTTCGTGAAAATCCTTTATAATCGTTGCCTCGCTACTAAGCGTAAGGAATAATCTTCCCTTATAGTAGGCGAGGTTGTTTTCCTAGGTTATATGCTTCTTAAACCTACTAAAATCGGTATCTTTATAAGTGCTTTTAAGTAATTCTAAAACAGAATTATCTCTTTCGATCTTAAATACAGCATCGAGTGATTACTGCTCGTAGTTGCCTTCCGTATTAAGATATAAAAGCCGTTCGTTATAAGGTTCGATCTTCGTATTATAGTCGGGACGTCGACTAATAGCGTCGGCACGGGAATTTTCGGTTCCCTTCTTATATAGAATTTCGTAGTTAAAATCTGCTAAGAACTCTACCTAACGGATTTGCCGTGCGTTAAGCTGCTGCGTACTAGCGAATTAGGTGATATTCCTATAGTCTATATAGACCTTCGTTTTATAGGAATTCCCTAAAATATAATGCCGAAATTCTTTAAAGGCGTTTATAATCGCTAAGAATTCTTTATCGTAAATCGGATAATATATCTCTACCCTACTTAGCTTTTTAGAGTAAAAAGCTATAGGATGCAATATATTATCGTCGTCCCTTTAGCTTAACTACGTATTTAATGCGAAATTAGAAGCGTCGGTTTCTAATTCACACGGCTTTTCCGCATTATAGCTATATAGTACCGGGGCGGAAGTTAATAGGCTCTTAAGCTTAATAAAAGCGTTATTAGCTTCGTCCGTCTAGGTATAGGGTTTCGTCTTAGCTAGCTTTATTACTGCTAGTATAGGGATTAACTCTTTAGAGAAATCCACTATAAAGCGTCGGTAGTAATTAGCGTAGCCTATAAAGCTCTATATTTCCTTAATCGTAGAAGGAATAGGGCAACCACTAATTGCCTCTAACTTATACGGGTCTATCCGTATGGTGTTTAGGGTAATTATATAGCCTAAGAATTCGACTTCCTGCGTGTAGAATATGCATTTTTCTGGCTTAATATAAAGGCTAGCTGCTTCGAGAGCCTTAAGCACCTTTATAACGTCGAGTTTATATGTTTCTAAATCGTCTAAATAGACGATTATATTGTCTAAATAAGCTAAGACAAATATATCGAGGTATTCGTGCAGGGCGTTATTAATACGCTTCTAAAAAGTCGCTAGGGCATTCGTAAGCCCTAGAGGGAGGATTAAAAATTCGTATAAGCCGTATTGAGTTCTAAAAGCGGTCTTATATTCGTCTCCTTCCCTAATTCGTATCTAGCTATAAGCCACTTTAAGGTCGATTTTCGTATAATATCTTTTCTTAGATAATCGATCCCTTAATTCGACAATAAGGGGTAAAGGGGTCCGGTCTTTAATAGTATCGTTGTTGAGCTAGCGGTAGTCGATGCATAGCCTAGTCTTAACCTTATCTTTGCTGTTTTTTAGAGCAAATAGTACCGGGGCCCGATATTCTAATTTCAACTCCCTTATATAACCTTTTCGAAGGTTTTCGTCGATAAAATCTTAAAGCAATTTTAAATACAATTTATCGAGGTTATATATCTTACGGAAGCGAGGCTTCGCTCTATCTTTAAGGTTAATTTCGTAATCCTATTGCGTTAAAGGCGGTAGTTTATCCTCTAGTAGGTCGTTAAATATCACACCGAATTTAACGAGGATATCGTGCGGTATAGTCTTAAATCTATCCGCTTTAAGGTCTGTCTCTATTTCTTTAATAGAGGCGCTATTCGAAGCGTCTTCTAATAATAGTTTTAGCGGTTCCGGGACCGTATTAAATCGGTCTGGAAGTTCCTCTTCGAATAATATAGTAACTTCCTTAATTCCCGGGCTACGCCTTTCTAAGCTAGTATTAAGTTCCGAGGTTTTTAGTCCGGTTAAGTCCTTTAATTCGTTATAGAGTAGAATATCTAAGGTATTATCTTTAAACCTTAGAAGGCCTTTATTTTAGTCGATAGAAGGGTTATATTATTGTAAGAAGGGTAGTCCTAGTATAATATCGTATCGTATAGATAGGATATCGAAAGGGTCTTTAAACGATAAGTTTCCGATAGAATATTCGAAAGGATTAGTTTCTTAGATAATATTCCCGTTGTTATACGTAAAGGGTTTCCCTTCGGCTGTAAATAGCGTATAAGGCGTGGTTTTCTGCCGGTAACGAAGGCGTAGACGATTTATCGTTTCCGGGGCAATATAGTTGCTTATAGATCCGCTATCTACTAAAGCGGAAAGTCTATGCCCTTAGTAGTTAATCGTAAGGGTTATCTTCTTACTAATAGTTTTATTAGTAATAAAAAGATCTTAATTACTAATAAGTAGCCTTTTTACTTTTAGTAATAGAGGTTTTTTAAATCCTCGGTAGTAAGGGTGCTATTACCCTATATCCCCTCCCCTAAAACAGTCTTAAGGGGATTAGGTTCTCTCTTAAACCTAGTAGACTCTCTTTTAAGTCTACTAGACTGTCTTTCAAGTCTATATAGATTAAGCTCTCTTTTAAGCTCCGGGGATTGTCTTTTAAACCTAGGGGGTTCTCTTTTAAACCTAGTAGAACCTAGCTCTTCTTTAATAGACTTACTGCTAGGTCTATTAGTAGTTCCCCGGGGTATAGGTTATATTATAACCCTATAATTCGTAGTCTCAAAAGGGAGACCTTATAGTTGCCGGACCTATTCGAGTAGGTCTCGGTTAACTTAAGAAGCGAGTCTAAGGGTCCGGGAGGCGAGGCAGTAGACGCCTTCTAGCCTCCGGAGGGCCTCTTAGAGAGTCCGGACCTTAAAAGAGGGTTCCGGGTGTAGCTCCGGCATATAACCTCCTAGACGGTTTAGTCTAGTAAGGAGGTTAAGCTTCTCGCGTTCTTTCTCTTCCATAAGGTCTACTAAGGATGTAATTTCCCTACCGAATTCCTCGTGGGTTTTATGCTCGTTATTTAGAAGTAGTGCCTCTAGCCGATTTGCTTTACGCTTATAGCTTTAAAGTAAAGCTAAAGTTTCTTCGGCTATGTCGGTAAGGCACTCTAAGGGCCTATCTTCGGCGCTAGGGTATCTCTAGGCTTCTCGTTCGATAACTCCTTCTAAATAGTTCGTAATAGCTAGGTATTCCCTATAGCTGCTATATTCCGGGTTAAGGCTATCGAGAAGGTCCTTAACGTCTTTGAGTTCGCGGTAGGCCGGAGGGGACTCCGAGCCATTATATAGGGCAGCCGTAGCTACGCTGCCCTCCGAGAATTCTTCGGTATTAGCGGGGCTATAAGCATCGGGTATATAGCCTCCGGTAAGATCTTCTAACTCCGGGGCCTAGCTATAGTTATACTAGTACTAGGTTTCTCGAGGGAATTCCTCGGAGTCGTATTGCGTTATTAAGGGTATATCGTCGTCGTCCGGCTCCGGCCTAGGCTCCGGCCCGGGCTCCGGACCCTCTAAGTCCGGAGCGGACTCTATAGAGGAATCCGGGGAGTCCGGGGAGTCTAGGGGTGCTAGTCCGACCCCCGCGTTATCTATAGAGTTATCTATAATCTCTCCGTCCTCTAAGTCGATTACTAGATCCTCTATTACGCTGTCCGGAGCGTCCGGACTATCCGGGCCGGCCGGGTCCTCCGGTCCGGCCGGATCCTCGTCCGGGTCCGACTATCTAAATAGGTCCTCCTCTTCTTCGATAGAGGGCCTAACTAGGCTATCTAGAATAGGTGCTATTTTATCCTTAGAATCCCTAATAGTCGTAAAACGTTTTTCGTAGTAGGGATATATAGAAAGGCCTATAGGATCGTTATTAAAAAGCGTAGGATCGAGAGCTTCTCTTAAAGGCGGTAGAGAGAGCCTAAGAGGTCCTTGCTCTAAGGTATTAAGGCTTCTAGAAGCCGCCGGCTTTCCTTTAGCTAGATTTTTCTTCCGGTAGCAATCTTTAGCAATATACCCTGCCTTCTTGCAAAAGAAGTAGGTAAGGCTCTTATAAATGCTATTGTTTTTCGAGCTTCCGGCCGATGCCGAATAGCTAGTTATTACCGGGTTTAAAATAGCATCTAGGTCTATAGGATCGCCGTAAATCGTCTATTTCCCCTTTTTCTTCGAAAAAACCTTATACCCCCCTCGGGGGTCTTTCTTCTATTGCCGGCGTTTAAACAGCCGGTCGTCGATTCTAACTGCTTAGGCTATAAACTCGACGAGGGTGTCGGGACGGTCTTATTTAGAGATCTCGTCCTTTACATCGTCCTTTAGCCCCTTATAGAAAACCGCTATTATAGCGTTATCGTCCTATTCTAATTTCGATATTATCTGCCTAAATAAGGCAGTATAATTAGAAACAGAGGTTTTTTATCGTAAATACCGCAGCTTATGCTCTACGGCTTTCTTCTCGTTACTTACGCCGAAGGTCTACTAGAGGTTAGTTTTAAAAGCTTAATAACTATTAAAGATATCGTCCGTGAGTTTATCCCGGTCCCCCTCTGCCTCGGTCACCCTATCCCTAAGAATAGGTTTAAACTAGGTTAAAGCTAATCCCCTTAAGCAGCTAGCTGTAAAGAAGACCTTCGCTTTATTAATACAGAAGGAATCCGGAAAGGAAAGAAAGAAGGCCTTTAGCTAGGTAAGAAATTCCTGCAGCTTGCCGGCTTCTCCGGTATAAACAGCCGGCTTCGGGGTTTTAACAATTTCCCCGAACTGCCGGGGGTGGCGGAAGTCCGGAACCGGGGCCGGGACTAGGGCGTACCCGGCCGGGCCCGGAGGCGGCGGCGGTCCCGGGGCGGCGGTATAAGCCGGAGCCGGGCCCGTAGGCATAGTAGTAGAAGCAGTAGCCGTAGCTGCAGCCGGACGAGCTGCCGGGCGAGCTGCCGGGCGAGAGGTTAAAGAAGTAGAAGAAGACATTCTTAAAGAAGTAGTTGTTTTTAGTGTTTTTTCTAAAAAGGGTTCTTCGAATCCATAAAGACTAAAATAAGATCTAAGATCTAATAGATCGAAAAGATTAGAAAAAGATTAAGGGGTAAAACAAAGACTAAGCAAAGATTAAATAAAGACTAAGCAACGGTCTTAAAAACACACTCCGCGGCTAAGCAAAAGGTAAGAGCTTTTATCGTATAATAAAACGGTTAGAAGACAGAAGATAGTCTAACCGGACTAAGTCTCTAATAGTTAAAGACTAATAGAGGGCGTTATTTATCCTTAAAAGCTATAGGGGCGGAATAGTAAGCAGAGGAGCACTCGGGGTCACTTATACTAGACCGGCTGGCTAAGTCTAAGCAAGTAGGGGGAGTCGAGGCTAGAGCACTAAGGGCACTACTAGAAGAGGTGTGGGTCACTTAGTAGGCAGTTAAACTAAAACTGTGATAAAAGCTAAAGAAGAAAGGAAGGAAGGAGAGCCTAAGGAAGGGCGGACTAAAGTTCCTTTATATAGCTCTTCCCGTCCGTCTAGACGGTCCCGGTACGTCCCTTTCCTTCTAGCACCTTCTGCCACGTATCCCTTGCACTGCCCCGAGCTAATGCGGGTCCCTAAGGCTGCGTAGGGGCTATATAGGTCGGCTGACCTCGAAAAGGCTGCCTCCCGCGTCGTTCTAAAGCCCTTATAGACTAATCTAGGTTATATAGGTCCATTTATGCACTACGTGCATAATGTTATGTGGGTGGGTTATACGACATAAGTCGTGTAACCTCCTTATACGGAGGATCGGACGAATAATCGGTCCCGAAAGCCGGGAGAGCTATATTAGGCCTATAGCTCCCGGTGGTCTAGGTGTCGGTCTATTATACGGGGCATCGAGCCAATCATCGGGTCTTATTAGGCAGGGGTGCCTAATAAGATTGTCGGCGTGACCGTAGCTGCGTGGTACGTCCCGTACCTAAGGAAGCTAAGTCCCGAGGGACTTAGGTTCGAAAAAGGGGTGTGTCCTAGGCCGAAAAGGGGTATGACCGGATAATAGGTAAGTCCGGGGCGAACATCTTTATGCTAAGTCATAAAGTACCAAGTACCAAAGTACCAAGTACCCCGGTACCCTCGTACTAAGTATTTCCGTACTTAAGTCCTATAGTACTTAAGTCATCCCGTACTTTAGAAAAAAGAAAGTAAACTAGGAACCTAGATTAGTAGTTCTATAATAAAGACGGACGGGAAGAGCTATATAAAGGAACTTTAGTCCGCCCTTCCTTAGGCTCTCCTTCCTTCCTTTCTTCTTTAGCTTTTATCACAGTTTTAGTTTAACTGCCTACTAAGTGACCCACACCTCTTCTAGTAGTGCCCTTAGTGCTCTAGCCTCGACTCCCCCTACTTGCTTAGACTTAGCCAGCCGGTCTAGTATAAGTGACCCCGAGTGCTCCTCTGCTTACTATTCCGCCCCTATAGCTTTTAAGGATAAATAACGCCCTCTATTAGTCTTTAACTATTAGAGACTTAGTCCGGTTAGACTATCTTCTGTCTTCTAACCGTTCTATCATACTTAATATAGCTCCCTCTACCTATAACTTATGCCTTTTAATTATAAATTAGGGACCCGACGACTTTAGCCTCGTCGGCATATAGACCGATAATACCCTAATGCTTGGTTTAGATACCTTTTCGGCCTAGGAAGGAAAAGAGCTCGAGATAGCTTAATTTCGCGCTAAGCCGAAGGCTTAAATAACCCTAGGGATTGCTATAGACTTTAATAGAGCAAAACTAACGCTTTAAGACGACGTTCTACTCCTATAGCAGAAGGGACAGGCCTTAAGAATCGAGGTGGACGACTTATAGGCCCGTGATAAAGCCTAGCAGTACCTTAAGCAACGCGCTCGTGCTACATACGTCGCCTCTATCTATTAGCCCGAGGCCTTATTCGATATCTCCGTGGCAGCCTAGGTCTAAGCCCCTAAAGAGAAGGATTATAACATCCTTAATAAGCGCTTTTAGTAGTAGATCGACTATTAATAACGTAGACTTACGTACCGACTAATTAATCTCGAGATAGCTAGACTTATAGTGTTTACGGATAGCTTATTCGTAAATAACCGAGACCTTTCGTCTTAGTTAGGCTTTATTACTACGCTCGTTAATAAGACCGAGCGTACGGATACGTACTTCCGGGTTAATAGTAATATTATCTATTAGAGCTCGGCGAAGTATAAGCGAGTAACCCGTAGCGTTCTTACGAGCGAGATCTACGGTATAGTTAACGGTATAGACCTTAGCATCTCCCTTATTACGACTATCCGTATAGTCACGGAACGGCTTTAGCTCCTACTAATCCCTCTTATTATATAAACTCACTTATACTCCCTCTACGAATGCCTTATTAAGCTCGGCACTACGAAGGAGAAACGCCTAATAATCGATATTATAGCGTTGCGTTAGTTATATAAGCGACGGGAGATTAAGGAGACTAGGTAGATCTATAGGGAAGATAACCCCGCTAACGCTATCACGAAGGCATCGCTAAATAAGGCCCTTAAACGCCTTATTGATATAAACAGCCTCTCGATTAGGATAGAAGCCTTTATCCTTCGCCTATAGCGACTAACGGTATTCCCTTTATTCTACCCTCTTTTTCATTTATATTTATTAAATATATTTATTAGGCCTTCTACCTAATATGTCGTTCTTTATGTTTTTCCCTTATTTAGATATAGATCACGGACTTACTATTTAGCAACTATAAAGAAAAGTTGCTAGTATAGGAATAAGGGATATCCGTTTTTTAGGCACAATTGCAATCTTCGTGATTAAATAGATCACGTGTAGGCAACGCCTACCACACGATGCATCGTATGCATCGGGGACCCCGGTGACAGCGTTACTAACTCGGCCGCCCTTGCGATAATTAAGTCATTGACTTAATCGCCCTTGCAGGCATAGCCCCGACGTCGTAAGCAAGGGCTCGCATAGGTCCGGCTTTAGGCCCTATCAATTTACGCGTTTGTAGGCTATATAAAGGGGCTATTCGTCGCCCCTTAGTTAATAGACATTATAGACTAATTCCAGCCAGTTTGCAACCCCCTTTGTTTGTTTGACTAACCAATAGGTAAGCAGTTATTCTATTCGAATAATAATAAAAGCAATAAAATACCGGTTTACTCTTACTATAAAAAGCGAGGCTATATAGAACGAACCTGCTTTAGAAACTAGAAAATAGAGATAAGGCTAGAGCTGCTAGCTTTATACTAAGAAATAATACGCCCTCTTCGAATTCGAATTCGAAGAAATACTAGCTAAGAGAGCTAAGGGACTATACTAATAGAAATTAGAGGAGGCCGACCCCTATTCTACACTCTCGGGAGAGTTCTTAGTCCCCTCGCCCTACTGCTCGCATCTCTCGACCTCGGAAGAGAAAGACGCCGTCTCGAAAGACGCCGTCTCGAGATACCTCTTCCGAAGCCTCTTGAAAGGTTATAGTTATAACGGATTCAGGCTCGGGTATTATAAGTTTTTTCCTATCCCTTTATATACTCTTTATATCATTTATACTCTTTATACCCTCTATACCCTTTTTATACCCTTTGTTATTACTCTATAACCCGTCACCGTATAAAGATACCCTTCTCTATACCCTTATAAAGGCAAGATCTAAGTCTAATAGAAAATAAATAATAGGACCTTTTAAGCTACTTCTTTCTGCAATCTCGAGAGTTATTTTAAGGATTAATAAGTCTATTATACGGATAGGGAAGTTTTATAATTTTGTGTTTAACACTAGGGCTACGAGGCATATAGTTTCTAATAAATCCCTCCTCTCTAATTATAAAGATATCTATACAACTATAACCTAGGGAAAAGCCTCTTCGATTGTTGTACGAGGGGCTAGGGATCTTATTTTTAAGTTCCCTAATAGTATACAATAATACACATTAAAAGACTGCCTATATATACCCGAAATCGGCATAAATATAATAAGCCAGTCTGCTATAAAAAACACATATGCTCTTATAGGCTAAGACTCTATATCTCTTCTCGATAAAAATCTTATATAATTAATATCGGGATTTATTAAAAACGGCCTATACTATATCCCTCTAGAGATAAAGAAAACTCGCTTTCTTATTAGAAATAAGATATATAACATCCGGCATAGTCCGAAAGAAACGATTGAAAATACTATATAGAAGCCCTTACTAGATATATAAGACAAACAAGATTAAGACATAAAAAATAATAAATCCATACAAAGTAAAAAGAAGGTAGATTTACTACTTTAGCATAAACGCTTAGGTTACCTTAGCTATAAATCCCTATACCGATACCTCCGTAGACTATACCTAGGCATATCCGTAGACTAAAAGGATATTATAGCTATAAAACAATGCGAAGCTTGTATATAAGCCAAACATACCGATAAGAAAAAGAAGAGTCCCTCGAAACGATAATATCTCTTTCTTAATAAAATAAATGTTAATCTTTAGGGCCTTATAAAGGTCCCTATATACGATGAATTTAGATACTTTATATAAGTATTACTATTTGGCCTAGTGTAAATCTCTATTTAGCCTAGTGATATTTTTTTTATAGCCTACGTATACCCCGGAAAACGTCTAACCCCCCCGCGCCTAGCCGCGCCTATACAAATACAGTGCGCATATATAGCAGGCTGTAGACTAATAATTCTTTACGTACGGAGTACGAATACGAACTGCGAATATCCGTCTACAGCTCGCTCCCTACTGCGTGCCCTCTACTGTGTGTGCGGCTCCTTAATGTATGCTTCGTGCTCGGCTCCCGGCTGCGCGCCCTCTACTGCGTGCTCTACTGCGTGCCCTACTGCGCGCCCTCTGCTGCGTGCTCTGCTGCGTGCCCTGCTGCGCGCCCTCTACTGCGTGCTCTGCTGCGTGCCCTACTGCGCGCCCTCTGCTGCGTGCTCTGCTGCGTGCCCTACTGCGTGCCCTCTACTGCGTGCCCTTTGCTGCGTGCCCTCTGCTGTATGTGCGGCTCCTTAATATATGCTTTATGCCCGGCTGTATGCCCTACTGCGTGCCTTCTGCTATATGTGCGGCTCCTTAATGTATGTTGCGTGCCCTCTACTGCGTGCCCTTTACTACGTGCCTTCTACTATATGTGCGGCTCCTTAATGTATGCTTCGTGCCCGGCTCTCTACTGCGTGCCCTACTGCGTGCCCTACTGCGTGCCCTGCTGCGTGCCCTACTGCGTGCCCTCTACTATATGTGCGGCTCCTTAATGTATGCTTCGTGCCCGGGTGCGTGCCCTACTGCGTGCCCTCTACTGTATGTGCGGCTCCTTAATGTATGCTTCGTGCCCGGCTGCGTGGCCTACTGCGTGCCCTCTACTATGTGTGCGGCTCGGCGGCTTCTCGATATATGCTTCGTGCCCGGCTCCCGGCTGCGTGCCCTCTATTGCGTGCCCTACTGCGTGCCCTACTGCGTGCGCGGCTACTTAATGTATGCTTCGTGCCCGGCTCTACTACGTGCCTTACTGCGTGCCTTACTGCGTGCGCTAGAGCGATGCGATGTGATTTAACGATAAGATTTAACGATACGATTTAACGATACAATGCGAAGAATTAGCCTATAGCCTGCTAGGCATACGCACTATAATTAAGTAAGCGCGGCTAGTCGTAGGGGGTATAGGCGTTTTTCGGGTATGCGTAAAGTATTACTAGGCTAAATAGAGATTTATACTAGGCTAAATAGTAATACTCCTTTATATTATTTCTTAATACTTATTCTAGGTATCTAAGAATATACCTTGTAAAAGATAAAGCCGAAAGCCTACTAAAGTTTCTAGAGTTTAAATTAGAACTCGAGAATAATAAAGATAATATTAAAATAAAAGAGGTCTTTTTAGACAATGCAAAATGATTTCTATATAATATTAAACTATATGCCTTAAAAAAGGGTATAAAATATAACTTAAGTCCGCCGTATATACTATACTCAAACGGTAGAATAGAACGTATAAATAGAACGATACTTAATAAAGTTAGGTCTATGCTTTATACGGCTAAACTACCTAAATATCTTTAGGAAGAAGCTGTTTTAGCAGCTATATATATATAAAATAGATCCTATTATACTGCTCTAGGATATATATATCCCTTAGAAAGGAAGAACAATATAGCCCTTTCTATAGAAGATATAGAGAAAATCCGTGTTTTCGGAAGTATTATATACTATAAAAACAAAACCCTAAGTAATAAACTCGATGTACGAGCTTATAAAGGAAACTATAATAGGCTATAAAGATTAATGCACTAGGCACTAAGAATATGTATGTAAAGAAGGATGCTTCTATTAGGTAGGCGTAAGCCCTAGGAGCTAGGAATAGCTGCCTGCTATCTTATCTATAGCTAATTACATTAGCCCTAGCATATAGCATAGAGGATGCTTTATATATATTAGAATGCTAGCTCGAAAAAGAAAATACTACTGCCTATAATAGTTATAATATAATCCTAATTAAGCAATTAAGAGGAATACTCCTATTGCCTAAATCCTTCCTTTTATTCTTATAAGTTATGCTTATATATACTAGTAATCGTTTATCCTCTTATTGTTCCTTTTGCTAAGCGGCCTTCTTGCTTCGTATAGCGCGTGTTAAAGGGCGACCTTAGAACTCCGTAATAGCTTTAGCGGAGACCTAGTCGGCTCGGACCTATTAGTTATATATAGCGGCCTATCCCTTCTAACACACGAGGTATTTAGTTACGGGTGACTTCGACCGACCGATACGACGAACACGAATATCTATTAGGCGCTTAACTTCGTAGTGCTAATCTCCTTCGTTAAGCGCTTACTCGATATTACGAGCGGCTTCGATAGGCCTAGGCTCGGATTTAACGTAATGCCCTTTATACGTAAGCTTAAAGTGCTAAATAAAGACAACGGGGTGGATTTAGACTTAGCTTAGGAGGTCGAGCTCTACCGTAAGGTCGTTAACCATACGCTTTATTACGAAGGGACCCTCTCGCTGCCGCGACTATTTCTTAGGCGGCTGGCTAGGCTTATAATAGCCTATATAAAGCTTTAGGTAGACCTTATCGCCGGCTTTAAGAAGAACCGGCCGGTGTTTTACGTTATACCGCTACTTAGCCTTTATAGCCGCTAGGTCTATAGCTAGGCTTACTTATCTACGGATAACTTCTCGTAAGTAGGGTAAGTCGTCCGTAGTAGTGCCTAAGATATTATCGGCAGCTTCTAACGGTCTACGTATATTAAAGCCGAAGATAGACTTATAAGCGGAGATCTTCGTACTAGCGTTAAATACCATATTTAGATTCTACTAAAAGGCGGGGATTATTATCTTCTAATCTAGGCTAGGATCCTCGATAAAGGATATCTATAGAGCAGTCTCTACGGTCTAATTACGCCGTTCGGTAAGTCCGTTAGCCTATAGGTAGTAAGCGGTAGTTATTGCAATTTTAGTGCTAAATGCGCTTTAAAGGCCTTTCTAAAAGTCGGATATAAATTTACAATCCCGGTCGCTAACAATAGTTCTCGGCATGCCTTAATCCGAAAGAAGTAACTAACGGGCTAGGCTTTAAGCCTAGTCCTTTATGCCGTATTTAGCATTGCCTAAGATTAGTAGGCATCTCTTACTAGTTAGGCAAGTGACTATAAGAAGTTAGTTAAAGATGTTAAAGCCTAGGATTTACTATAGGGAGCTTGCTAAAGGTAAGGGCGGTATATCGGTTATAAAGTCTATCGCGATACTCTATATTAAAAGTAGCGGGGGCGAATAGGCTTATAGCTGCCGGTAAGGGTCTAACGGTTTATTTAGCTAAGACAATAGGCTTTATAGGCCGCGATATGCTTCTTTACCTAACGGGTGACTCTGCGAATTAAGTATATCTCTACGTCCTTAATTATATAAACGACGCCAAAGTAGTTTTTATCGTTATAAGCTGCCGAGATTATAGATAGGACGAAGGCGTTAGGGATATATAGCTAGGTAAAGCCGTCGGGGCCTTTATAGTATAGAAGCTTATCGACTATAAAGAACGGTATGCCGCGGCGCTTAAGCTATGCTTTCGTTCGTGCTATAGAGTTAGCGACTATAGCTCCTTCTAAAGGCGAGGAAAGACTCTTAATAGCGTCCTCGCTATCTACGATTATTTAAAGTATTCACTTATAGTAAGGGTTATTATCGTAAGCGACGGCGAATTCCTTACGTTTTTTAAGAGCTATAATAGCCTTAGAGGCTATAAGCATATTGTTAAGCATAGTAAAGTTAGGACGACGACGATTAAGCAGCTAGTCGGATTCCTCGGCTAGTAGGCGACTTAAGGCGTCGGGGATAAAGTTCTTCTTACTAAAGAGGTAGTAAACCTCGATATCGTACTTAGAGAGGTAAATTAAGGCTATAACTAAGCGACGGTTAGCTCGGTCTATGCTAAAAGTATCGAGGGTCTTTTTAGCGACGATCTGCTTAATTACGGAGTAGTCGGTTAAGACCACGAGCGGAAGGGTTAACGACTGCACTATAGTGCGTATCTTCTTCGCAGCCTATACGAGATAGGCGACCTTTAGTTCTAAGGGACTATAGGACTACTCGGCTCTTACTAGAGTACGGGAGAGGAAGCAGATAGGCATAATAGCTTTAACTAGAATAGGCTAGCCTAGCTGCTAAAAGGTGCCGTCGCGGAGATAGAAAAAGACGGCTATAAAGCCTCGCTATAAGGAGGCGTTAATCTAATAAAATACCCTCTTCTATAGGTCTATATAGTAAATTATATAGCTAGAAGTAATTTTCTTCTAAAGGGAGGCGAAGGAGGAAAGCTCGGCTAGGGTCGGCTAGAACGATATAACTCGTGTGTAAGACTTCCGCTTATTAGGGTTCCCGTTCTTAACCTTACTAATTAAGCGACCTTAGGCTAGAAGACTAGTCTTACGATCCTATAGAGGGGCGATAGAAGCGCCGTAGTATGGAATAAGATTGCGAATATACCTTATAGCGCCGATATAGTGTTTAAGAGCGGCGAGGTTATCTAGGAATAAGAGCTTTGCGAAGGCAGCGAGCCTATGCTTTATAGTACTTATCCCGAACGCGTCGATACGAAATCCGAGTAGCTCTACGGAAGGGTAGCCGATCTAGCTCTTAGTAGGGCTTATAGATAGGTTAAGCGATATAAAGAGCTTAAAGATAGCCTCGAGATATTAAAAGTGTTCCTCTTCTATAGCGGAGTAAATAATAATGTTATTAATAAACGCGCGGCTATAGCCTTAGTGCGGACGGAGGACTTAATCTATATAGCGTTATGCGTACGCTAGGCTATTGCGAAAGCCGATAGGTGTAACTATTAGGCGCTTTAGACCTCGATGACTTATGATAGTAAACCTGCCTTAATGCTTAAGTTTAACTTAAAACTAATAGAAGAAGGCGGAAGCGTCGATAGCAGTAATAAAACGAGCGCCTAAGAGTTTAGCAATAATAGAGCTTTATAATAGCAGAGGGTAGGAATCCGGAATAGTAATACTATTAACGGCACGTAGGTTAATAACGACTCGGCCTTTAGTCTCGCCTTAAGCTATACGCTAGACTACGAAGACAGGCGCTACGAACGGCGTAGGCTCATCGGCCTACTCTAGGCGACCCTGCTTATAAAGTAGGTTAAATATATCGTCGATAACCTTCCTATCGCGAAGCCCTTATAGATAAGGCCTCTAAGCGACTCGTTTTTTATGCTAATTATCGATTAAAGGAACTATAAATTCCTTTCCGGGTTTTACGATAGCGGTGCCTATATCTCGCTAAAGCTAGGAGTATTTTCTAAGAAGTCTTTTTATCCGCTATACGAAAGAGGGACTATAGTCGAAAATATAAATACCTTCTTTAGGCCCTAATCTACGACGCTCCGCGGCGCCTAACAAAAGATACCTTAGACATACGTTCCGGCTAGAAGAGTATTCGTCCCCCGTTTAGTCGTAATTTTTAGCCTAAATGCAAGGAGACGTACTCCTCCTTCTATAGCTGTATGTCTACCCCTACTTATAATATATCGAGCTAGTAAGGGTCCTTAATTAAGGAAAGTTGCTAAGAAAATTGATAAATTCTATCGAATTCTGCCCTGGCGATATGTAAAATTTGTTAGGCGGCGCGGCGCCTAATAAAATTTTATACCGCCTATATTAGATTGCTAAGGCGCTTTCGAGGCATTTCTTTAGTGCATTCATTCGGTATATTATAACTTCGTTGCTAGGCGATAGCCCTAAACGCCTTATTATTAAAGACGAATATAATAACGATAATAACATTATAAAAGCTATAGCTGTATTAGCTCTTACATAAACCTTTATAGCTAGCGGCTTTATAAACGAGGAAGAGAATAAGAGGAGAGAAAATAAAGGTATCGTAAATAGCAATAATAATAACTTCTCTATTTAAGGTTCCCTAGCGTAGGTTATTACGGCACCGAGCTTTATATTCTTCGATATATTTCGTATGCTAAAGGCGGTCTTTATAAGCCTTTGCAGTTAGCTTCGCATTAATACCGGTATAAAGGGATCGAGATATTAGACCTTAGAGAAAAAGGTGCTAGTATTCCTATAGATTTGCGTATATAACGAACCTTAGAGAAACACGGCATGCCGCTTCTAAATAAGTTAATCGTCGGTCTTAAGGATATTCTATTAATTAATCGATCCTATAAGGCGTTTAGCGGCTAACTTTATTCGCCAGCCGGCCTTAGAATATATCTCCCCGGTCGTAGAGTTTAATAAGAAGCTTAGGCAATTTAACGGCGCGATCGGTGCTATTAACGGCATATATATTCCTACGTTTATCCCGAAAGGTCGTTAGAAGAGGTTTAAGTTAAGGAAGAATAATATCTTATAGAATGTCTTTACGGCGATAACCTTTAATAGCCTCTTTAGCTATATGCTTGCTAGCGCTAAGGGCTTGATCTACGACTCGCTATTGCTACGAATAGCTCTTTATAAGAGCTTTATTTTACCTAAGGGCCGTTTCTACCTTAGTAACGTAGGCATCGTTTTAAGGCGTGGCCTACTCGTGCCGTATAGTAACACACGATATTATCTTACCGATTAAGGTAAGGTAAGTATAAGACCGGAAAACTCCTAAGAGATCTTTAACCTCCGGCACGCTTAGCTTCGCATAACGGTAGAGTAGGTCTTTAGTCGCTATAAGCGAAAATCGAAGATCATTCGGTGTAGTGCACCTAAGTATAGCTTTATCGATTAGATTAAGCTTAAATATGCGGTAACGGGGCTATTTAACTTCGTTTAAATAGGTAAGAAAGATTATAACGAGAGAGATAAAGAGGAAGAGTTAATACTAATAGATTTAGAACATAAGGCTCTTAAATTAGCTCGCGAACGAGCTAATTCTATCGTCTTAGGCCGTATAGGCACTAAGATACGCGAGCTAATCGCCGGCTGGCTATAGGAGATATATTAGGCTATTCTAGCCTAGCGAGAGCGTGGCGATAATACTAACGAGAGCGAGGGCAACGAGGGCGACGAAGAGGATAAAGAGGATAAAGAGGAAGAAAATAAAGGCCCTATAGTAGCTTAGGGTAGGATAATTAATAAGGGCTTAAAGGATAAAGATAAAGGTAAGGCAGCCTCGATTTCTAAGTGGAACCTTTGCTATTTTAATAACTATATATCCTTCCCTAATTATATATTACTATTATCTGCTTAATCTAGGCCTGCTTAGCCTCGCTTATAGTAAGCCAATTCTAATAGACCGGATTCGTAGGGTCTTTCCTTAACTAGGCTATAACTCTTATTATAAGCGGTATGCCTTAGGTTAAGGCAAGCCCTATATAGTCTTAGATAGCCTTTTCGAGATCCTCCGCGCCTTACGCCTTTATAGATATCGTATATTGCTTAGTATAAGAACCTTAGGCCATAAGGTTGGAAAGAAGATTTACGATTTCCTTTAACCGTTATTACTGCCCTTTTCCCTTCTTTGCTAATCCTCTTACCCCTAGGTTTAGCGATATCTTGCTTAGAGTTAACTAAAGCCTCGCTCGTCCCCTCGACCTCCCTTTAGTTACCGATGTTAACGATAACGGCACTACCGAGCTATTAGAATTAGGCTAGGCCTAAGAGCGAGGTAGTGCTAGTAAGCGGCGTAGTATTTCCTTACGGAAAGGATCGTTAGCTTTATCCTCCTCGGCAGTTTCGTTAAGAACCTAAGACCCCCCCTTATCGTTAGTTAACTATTCGTCGTCCTCCTACTATTATTGCCGAAGCTCTTTTACGGCCTCCCGAAGCTAACATTCGGTATTTATAGCAGCCTTAAAACCGGCATTATTATTAACCTTAAGAATCGTACGGCTAGCAGGCGGGTCGTTAATAAAGATCTCGGCCTACGAGTTAAAGGTAATATTATCGCTAATTATAAAGGCTTGCTTAATAACCTAAGTCGCGAGTTCCGGGAACTTCTCCTTTAACGTATTCTCGTTAGCCTTACTTATCTCGATCTTCCCGGTATTAGGGTTATATACGGCGCCCGATAGCTCCTCTGCCTCGGGGAATACCCGCTAGAATTAAAGAAGGTAGCGATACTTATTGTTAAGCATCTTAAAGCTCTAGCGGCGGCGAGGGAATTCGGCCTTAAGCTTCGGCATAAAGGACTCGAATACTAGCTTTACGAAGACCGCCTTTAAGCTATTAAGAAGCCTATCGCGACGGGCCTTAACCAATAACTCGAGGAACCTTAAGGTCTATAGCTTAGTCTAACGCTACGCAGTAGGCTAACTAGGCTAAGTAGGCTTAATAGGCTAGCTTTCGGACGAAGGAGGCATTGCGAGAGCTACGAGGAGGGCTACGATTAATGCGATTAATGCGATTAATGCGATTAAGCAATAAACGCGGTTATAGTTAATATAAGAACTACGAAATATATACAGTAGGGGCATAAAGCGGTAAACGAAATAGCCGATAAGGATGTAAGATAGTATAAGAGGAGCCCCGCACTAAAATTCAGTAGAGTAAGTCTCTCGCCGCGTCTTATATTTTTTTTGTTAGGCGCCGCTCTGCGTCGTGGATTAAGGCCTTAGTGTATTTCTCTTAAAGCTTTAGTAGGCGCTAAACGTGCGTTTAGTACGGAATGCGATTAGAGAAGGGATCCTCGATTCTATCCGTAGCGTCTATCTTAATAGCTACGGTAGCTACCGTTACGTTAGAGGCAGCTGCTATAAGGTTCTAGCGAACCTTAGACTACTTGCCGGGTCTTATAGAAGAAGCTATAACGTAGGCGTAGATAGAGTCGGATAGCGAAGGCGTCGGAGAGGTGCCTAGAACTAAAGCTTCTACGGGTTAAGGCGGGGCGGGAGGCTATAGGCACTTAAAGACCTCCTAAGTAAGCGGGAAGGTGCTCGCAACGTTGACCGATAAATTAATAAAAGAAGCTATAGTAGCAATAGCGGTTCCTACGGAGGAGGATAGCATAGTAGCGGCTCCGAGAGTAGGCGAGATTGCCGTAGCTAGTGTTAAAGCCTTTATAGCTAATTTCTAAGACGGGGCGGCAAAATAGCTAGACTCCTAACACTCTTATATCTAGCTAAGCTTCTGCTTGCGCTTAATAACTAGGTTAGCGTTCGTGCTATTAATAATAAGAATAGTAGGAAGAGATTTAGCATCGACGATGTTATAAATAGCGTTAGCGTAAAAGGCGAAGAAAGTATAAGCGCGGTCCTTAGGAAGTTCTTTCTAAGATATAGGGAGTATAAGGGTAGTGCTAGGCGGTATAATAGTCTTTCGGACGGCCTAAATACGGCGAATGACTTCGCGGGACTATCTATAGATATCGAATAGGATTTTAAACCCGTCGAGCACTCTAATACGAATAACCTCTTTATTATAATTAAGGGATCCTCGGTATAGCTTAAGGAAGGCATTGCCGAGGAGTGCGCCGGTCTCTATTTTAGAGACCTAGGCGGAGTAAGTGAATTTAGCTATAGCTGCTTAAGCGGCCGGACTAGCTATAGTACCGCGAGCGTAAAAGGAGAACGTAGCTTAGTCTTCGCAAAAAGAACGACCGTTAACTCCGTTAATAGTAACGGGAGGCTTCTTCTCGACGGTATAGTTAAGAGTCTAAAGAAGGTCGCGATAAATTATAGGCTTACTATAGCTAGAGTTAGGGCAAACTTAGACTTCCTGCCTACCGGGTTAAGTAGAGACCTTAATTCTTATATAAGAGTATAAATACGGCGGGGAATCTTAATCCTACTAGGGCTCCTCGGCTTTAGCTTTTAGGATCTAATTTAGTTAGGGTACTATAGTAGGCGCTACGTTAGAAATAAGCTCCTTAATAATAGGTGCGGGAAGAATAGGCTTTTAGGCGGCGGGGGTATTAGGCTTAGTAGGAATAGAGTCGATGATATTCCCTATGGGAATAGTAGGAGTAGAAGGGGTCTTCTTATACCTAAGATAGAGATAAGAGAAAAAAGCGTTATAAGAAAGAAAAGAGGCCTTATAAACCTTATAGGTTAAAGGCTTAAGGACGCGTTCTTTACTACGGAGCTATTGCTTAGATATATAGTAGTTAGCGTATATATACTCTTTAAGCATAGAGGCGAGGGCGAAAGTACGGTCGTAAGTATTATATTTAAACTTACCGGTCCTTTTAGTAAGGTAGCGAGAGTTTATATAGCCTATAAAGTTAGCTTCCGAAGAGGCGTAAGAGGATATATTATCCTAAGAGTCGTCGTTTAAGTATAGCTCGTTACTAGCTTTATTACCGCTAAAAGCAGTCTTTTTATCGCTTTAATACTTCGACTTAAAGCGTACTTTCTTTTTATTATCGTTACCTTTATATTTACCTCGGCGGTATTCCGTTCGGTTATCTCGTCGGTCGTCCCGGCGAGGGTAACGCTTATCGTAGCGTAGCGGGCGTAAGCGTAACTAATTACGGTTATTACCTAAGCTTCGACCTTTAGGGCTACGGTTGCGATTATAGCCTTAGTCTCGATCCTAACGGTTATTCTAACGGTAGTTATTGCCTCGGTTACCTTAACGATAGTTATCGCGATAATTATCGCGACGGCTACGATTATAGTTACCCTAACGGTAACTATTGTTATAGCGACGGTTATCCTAACGATAGTTATTATCCCGATAGGAAAAGCTACCGCGGCGAGAACGGTCTCGGTCTCCGGAGATATATAGCTTAAGGGAGGCTATAATAAAGGGCTTCCGTTCCTTAATAATACGAATCTATTTATCGATTAAGGTCTTCTTCGTAGGAATAAGAAGAAGCGAGGAGATCTAGACGGCAATAAGAGAATAGATAGCCTTTATAATCTAGGCATCCTTACCTATCTTAAGTTAGCGGGCGAGTAAAACCTTTCTCTAAATCTACTACGCGAGAGTAATAGAGCTAGAGGACTATATAGATATCGTATACCTTTCTCTATAAAGTTCCTTTAAGATATCGGCGTTAGGACGCTTAAAGCGCTTAGTTAAGAACTTATAGAAGGTTTTAAGAGGGGGGGAACTAAGGATATCGCGTTATTCCGCTATAAGCTTACTTATATACTATATAAGAGCTCCTTTAGCTAAGAAGGAGAGGTAGTATAGGCAAAGGGCGAAAGGATCCTCGTCTTAATAGATCTTTAGACGCTCCGCGAAGAGGTAGACGTCTATCTAGATATTCTTTCTATCGCTAAGAGCGATAATGCCTAGGTTCTTCGGATTATGCTTATTTAGGTTAAAAGTACTAATATTATCTTATTTAAGGCGTTTAGTAACGGCCTTATTGTTATAGGCCGAGGAGGAGGTATAGCTCGCCTCGCGTTGCTTACGCGGATTCGGATAAGACTTTAAGGGACGGCGGATAACGCTATTATTAGATCTCGATAAATTATTATTATTATTATCGGAATCCTTTTATCGACGAGAGTAAAAGGCTTACGAATACTTAGACGACTTAGACTAAAGAGAAGAATATAGAACCTAGGGTTGCTTCTTAGAGCGATATCGCTGCTTAATAGAGTGCTGCTTAGATAAGCGAAGGATTCCTTCCGGACGAGGAGGAGGCTATTCCTCCGATTATTAACCGTTAGAAAGGTCTCTATCGATTATTTACGGGTTAAGAGGCTCGGCTTAAACTAGCCGATATACTAGAGTTATTGTCGCGTAGAGAGGAGTCTCCTTATCTAAGAGATCGCCTATAAAACAAAGATACGCGCGAATTCCCTTTCGCTTAGTATCGGCGTGCTATAGATGCTTTTCCTTTACGGGCGGAAGATCTATAATCTTAAAGATAGTGTCCGACTTAGAGGCTAAAGAGCCTAAGAGAATATAGGCTTACTTTATATAATTTACGTCTATATTAGTAAAGGTCTTAATAAACCCTTCCGTAGGCAGTGTCTTAATTAACTTAGAGTAGCGAACGGCCTATTTTAATAGATTATTATAGTCCCTATCCTCTATAGCTAGTAAAGCAGACTGCTTATATAATACCTTAGTTTCTATAGATAAGCGAAGGCGACGATAGGTAGGAGGAGGATCTTTATAATTACTCTTAGATTCCCTAGAGGGGGCGGCGCTATAGACACTTTCCGGCGGAGCATATTTCTATATCGGCAAGCGAGGATAGAGGTCGTCGTCTAAATAAGATATAGACGCTATAGCTTAACGGGCTTCTTCGTTCTTAGCTATAGTAATAATAGCTTAAATAAAACGAGGGAAGAAGGCGAAGAGGTCGATAGATAGAGAAGAGAAGGGATTGCGAAGGAAGAAGGGTTATAGGAGAAGAGAAAAGTCTATAGTAGGAGGTATAGGGTGTTTTAATTTTAGCGTAGGAATAGGTACGCGTAGGAAATCGAAAACATAGAGAGACTTACGGCTAGTTGCGTAAGGACTTAAAATAGAGAACTAGGCAGTAGACCCTAGTTCTAATAATGCCTAGAAAGGCGAGCCTCGTCGGATCGTAAGGCTTGTGTTAGAGGTTATACGGGCGTGCTAGCTAGGGTTATATAAGCTGGTTATACTATAGGTGTCGGGAGCCTTTAGGCGGCTTTAAACAAATGGCGAGAGCTTTAAGAAGCTCTTAGCGAACGTGTCGTAGTAGAGCGAAGCTCTAGAGCTAGGAAGGGCGTTCCTAATAGTAGCTTAAAGGCAGAAGGTGCGAATTGCTACTAATTTTAATACACTAGGCACTAAGAATGTGTGTGTAAAGAAGGATGCTTCTATTAGGTAGGCGTAAGCCCCGGGAGCTAGGAATAGCCCCCTACTATCTTATCTATAGCTGATTACATTAGCCCCGGCATATAGCATAGAGGATGCTTTATATATATTAAAGATACGGCCTATAAAATATACGACTATAGTAGAAAAAAAGGTCGTTATCTTAAAGGATATAACTATATTAGAAAATAACTTCTTAAAAGATAATAAACCCTTTAACTTTAATACTATACCTTCTAATAATAAAATACTAGAGAGGCACCTACGGTCCTCTATAGATATAACTCCTAAACATACTAATAATATACCCTATAATAATCTAAATTATATAACCGATAATATACCCTTGGATTATAATCCTAACAATATTGATAATATATCTATGCGCTAGGATAATAATAATAAGGATTAAAGAATTCAGCTTGAAATACCTAAGAAGCCGGCTGAATTCTATAACGATTATTGTTGGTAGGTAATTCACTTAGATTAATCTAAACAAAGGGGGTTGCATTAGTTGTAGTTGTATCTAATCTAGCTAGAGAAGGGGGAATAAGGGGGCCCCTTTATACCTATCTACCGGGGTCCCTCTATAGAGCCTGCTGTGCCTTAACAATGCATTATTAAGGCCTACGCTAGGGCTTACTGCTTTAGTTATAACGATGCCCTTAGTTAATAACGAGGTTATTAACTATATAGGTCACGTAGCGTTATGCGCCGTATAGTTATAACCCCTATTGCCCCTTTCCTATATATAGTCGGCAATATAGTTGCGACTCTATCCCTTAGTTATATAACTATATTCCTATACTAGTAGTCTTTCTTTCTAACTGCTAAGCAACCTTCCTAATCGTAAGGATAACGCGTATTAGACTAAAGGGGTCTAATAAATACAATACACAAGTATAAATAAAAGAGAGTCCTAAAAGGGGAACTTAAGGGCGTAGAACGTATGCCTCTATCCGAATAGTTAAGCTATTATTGTCTACGAAGCGTTCGAGGGCTCGGTTCGGTAATGCCTTCGTTATAGCATCGGCCGGGTTATTATCGCCGTTTATCTAACGGATCTCTACAATCTCTCGTTGCTTATATAACTATCGAAGAGATATAATATTAATTATTAATCTCTTCTCCTTAGTTATCCCGAGCTTTATAAGACATTCGTAGAGCGAATACGAATCTATATAGATAATTAATTAGATATTCGGTAGCTTAAGCCGGTCGGTGATAATCTTTAACGTAGTTGCTAAGGCGATCTTAAGGTTAACGCCGTTAACTATACCGTATATCTTAGAAGCTAGCACGCTTTAGGTAACTTTCTTACACTTCGTCGAACTCTAGTAGATAATATTTCTAATAACCTTAAACTAGTTGTTAGACCTTTCGGTCTTATTAACTAGTGTAATAATAAAGCCTAGTTGCGATAATAGGTCTTTATTATTAGTAAACGACCTATCTGTAAATACTATTAGCTTCGCCTTTATAAGGTCAATTAGTTTATATATTAAACCTCTACTCTAGTAGTCTATTTACTACTTAAGTCGCTTATTTAAGATTATGCAATCCTTATTATCTAGGTTCTACACTTATGCCGTAATAGAGATATCGAATGCGGCTTCCGGTTGGCATACCGAGGCTATATAAGCTCTACGAGCACGTTATTTTAGGTACTATTATGTATAATCCGGAGCCTTAAAATCGATTCGGTCGATCCGGGCGGCTTATCCTTTCTATTAGAGTAGGAGTATCTTATCCTATTGCAAGCTTACCTTCGCGCCGTTAAAGTCCGTGACGGAGCCCTAAGTCATCGTGGTTTTCGGCTTCGCCCTAAATTATGCCTCTCGGAGCTTTTCTTCTTCAGCGGCCGAAAAACTCATCGTTCTAAGCATAAGGGTATCGTCCGTTTGCATCCTAATAATGCTAAAGTATTCTAGTCCTATGTTAGATATTAGAAGGCAAGAGTCGAAGGTCGATATCGCTTTATCGAGGCCCTCGATATAGTGCTTTTAATACGTATTAAACTAGTAGACTCCCGATTCTACGATGCTATATAAGGGCCTAATAACTTAGATAATCGTATCGGGCGGATACTTCCCTTATAATTCGGCGGGGAGACGTATTAAGACCGTTCGAAAAAGCTCTATATTCGCCTAAGGATATGCCTAGGTAATATCTCGAAGGGATAACGTTATCCTATAGCGCATAAGGCTAAGAGTAAGGGCTAAGATTAGTCGTTAGCTAACGCGTTAGATTATTAAGGACTACGTTAGTAGGGAAGCCTTCTCCCTATTATTATAACCTTAGACTATAAGCCTTAATTTCTTATATAGCTTAGTGTCTCTGCCTTTAACCTCTCGAACTATACGGGAGCTAAAGATATAGTAGCCGCCGTAAATAGCTTTGTTATATCGTTCGAAACTAAACACTCCTTATGCCATAAGGTTATCGATCTCCGTACTATCTAACGCTTCGAATAGTGCTCCTAAGGTCGTAATAGCGCCTTTAGATCGGAGCTTAACGGCTAGCTTATAAGCCTCTTCCTCCTTTTTTATCGTAAAGGCCTCGTCTGCTTCTTCGTCGCTTAAATCGTCGAGATCTATATCGTCCTCGTTATTATCTAGGTTATCCTCTACGTCTAGTCCTTTTATAATTAAATACCTAGCCTTATTCTTCGATCCGGGCGGGCGTCCTCGCTTACGGGGTGCCGGAGGGTCCGGTCGAGCAGATTCGTCCGGCTGCTCGGATTCTAGTGCCGGAAGGTCGTTAAGCATTTAATCACGATAATACGGTTATACTAGCGTAGATCTAAAGACCTAAGGTCTATTAACCGTATCGATCGTAATATCGTGCCTATTAATAGCTGTAACTTTAAATAGTCCTTACTATCCTAACTTTTCCTTCTATACGTAGACTTCGCTCTAAAGAGGAAGGGCAAGTATATTCGCCGTATTTAGACCATTGCGGCTATATAGCGCTGCTTAGACCTATCGTTTAGCCGTAAGCTGCCTAAGTGCTTTTATCGCTTTCTATACTATAGCAGCTTGTTTAAAGGTTATTAACGATAGCGGCGAATTAAGAGTTATCCTAAGATATGTCCTAAACATAAGCAACGTAGGCATTAGTCCGTTCGGTCTAGCAGTATTGTTAATAGCTTTAACAGCTGTCTAAAGGACTGCTTTAGGGGAGGTAAAGCTGCCTATTTCTACGAAAAGGATATTAAAAGCTTAGCGCAAAGGGGTATAATACCTCTTAACCTTGCCAATAGACTAGTATGCTTTAATAAGAACTTATATATATATAATCCCTATAATACGGGCTTCGTTTCGGAATTCTACCGCCGCGAAGTTTATGCCGGCATTATGTTTAATAATATTAAGGGGACTAAGGTATATATTAATCTAAAGGGCTCGAAGAGTCTCTTATATATCCTTAGCTAATATAGAAGGAAGGAGTTAAACGCTTTAAAAAGGCCGTCGATGCGTTAACAATATATAATACCGGGCGTTATGCTAAATTCGGGACGTCTAAGTATATTACATTAACGATAACCTTATAATTAAAGTCTTAGTTATCTTTAAGGTTAAACTTAAACCGTTTTAGGATAGGCGAATGCATCTAGCAATAGTAACATAGTTCCGAGATATTCTCTAAGGTGCTAAGAGATACATCGCCGTAGCCTACTTGCTTTAATAGGTTATATAGCCTAGCTATAGCCGGATGTCCGAATCGACGATATAGGGTCCTAATTTCCGTTTCTATAAGGAATACAGTCGATTATTCACTCTTTTAGAGGAAGAACTAAAGGTGTCCCTATTTCCTAACCACCGGGATGTTTGCCTTAGGGCCGGTAAGGGTATTCGTCGTATTATTAAAGAACACGCCTAGCCTATCTATATCCGCGAGATAAAGCAGGAAAGGGGTCGACGTCTCTAGCACATAGAATATAATCTTTTTAATCGGAGTGATAAGATTAATTAATCCTAAAGACCTAATAACGGTGCCGGCGCTAAATCTAATTAACTCTTAGCCTACGGTTAATATATCTAAACGGACGGAAGGGTCTTCTTACTATAGGGCTATATACTATTCTTATCCGGCCGTTAAGACCTTCGCTACTCCCGTATTAATTAAGATACCTTAAAAATAGAGTTTTAAGTAGCGGTCGTCGATAAGAAACTAGTCGGCCGAGACTATTAGTTCTATACCGTAGACGTTATCTCCTATAATAAAGTAGTTAAAAGCTATTTAATAAAGCATTTAACTAGCTTACTACTATTCCGGCTCGTTATCCTCGCTATACTCTTCCTCCTTATTGTCCTTACGGCCTTTATAGCCTACTAAGTAGGCCGTAATGTCCGGGGAGACACTAGTATAAAGACAATACGAGAGATATTAGTCCTTAGCTTTCCGCCGTTCCTCTATAGAATGTTTCGTAGACTAATATCCCTCCTTTCTATATATAAAGCACTTCTTAGTCTAAGTCTTATTGCCGTATCCTTAGCCGTAGCCTCCTCTACCGCGAGGTCGATAGCCTTATCTAAAGCCTTGCGGGCAAAATCCTCCGTTGCCTCTACTACGATTATTAGTATACCTACGGTCTATATAAAACTGACTATTAGGGTTCTTCGAATTGTATTTATAATTTATATCTATCCTATCGTTATTACAATATCGGTCTTAGATAAACTAGCGTAAGGCATTTCTCGCTTATCGTGCGAGGTACGTCGTAAGGGAAGCTCGGAGGTCGGCATAAAGCTCCTTAGCCTCCTTAGCCTATTTAAAGAAGGCACCTTCGAGTTCCGGGACAC
This sequence comes from Ophiocordyceps sinensis, assembly GCA_012934285.1. Classification (NCBI taxonomy): domain Eukaryota; kingdom Fungi; phylum Ascomycota; class Sordariomycetes; order Hypocreales; family Ophiocordycipitaceae; genus Ophiocordyceps; species Ophiocordyceps sinensis. The sequence continues at coordinate 12,253,342 of JAAVMX010000004.1, forward strand.
CTTAGCACGCCTTAGTGAGATTTACTATAAGCGGGGTTTCGCCTACAAACTTAGGTCCTAGAGCCCGTTAATAAAGCAATAGCTTATCGATTAATAACTAAAGCACTTCTAGAAGGCCTTTCTTAGGGTTATTAGCCCGAACTTAGTTAAACGTTGTATTAGTCTAATCGGTATAGTACTAAGCCTAAGTCGCCTTAGTATCGAAATATCATTTAATCTTATCGTATACGCCTTAGAAGGTAGTCGTCTAGGTAATATTCTCTATATAGAAGCGGTCGGCTCGTCCCTTTAAGATCTAAGGGAGGAGGGTATAGAAGAGCCCTAGCTTAATCTTAAGGTTATAACACACGCTTATAAACTTACGGATAGTCTTGTTAAATAGGGCATATAGCTCGCCGGTGTAGCTCTTCTCCTTATCCTATATCTTAACGAACTTAGTCTATACGTCGGGATCTAATAAGAGGTTCGGAACATCGGCCGGTAGGAGTGCTATATACTCCTTAATGTTATAATTAAATGCTTCGATAGCCTTCTAGGCGATTATTAAAGCAGATAGATCGAGCCTCGGTTTCGCCCTTAGGATATATAACGTTAGTTCCGGGAGAAATAGTAGTCGTAGCGTATAGAGCCGATTTATACGATTAAATAGTAGAAATTCTAGTGCATCCGTTATAGCCGTATTCGGGTTTTAGTCTAGTTCCGGGGTCGGATCTATAGTCGCCGCTTAGGCCGGGTCGTTATATTAGAATCGGTGCGAAGTCGGGTAGACCGTTAACTAATTCGTTATAGTAGAGAAAGGGTCTTAGGCTACTTATTCCTTATCGCTTTTCCTCTTTTCTTATTTACGGAAGGCCTTTATGCCTATATTAAATTCTTCTATTATAAACTCCTTCTCGTTCTATAAGAGTAGATCTTTAGATTAAAGCATCGCTATATAGGATCTAGTATACGATATATTCTTTATCCCTATAAAAAGTCTACGCTTGCGTAAGAGAGCCTTAAGGACTTTCTTATATTCTTAGCTAACCGTATTCTATATAGATTCGTTCTATCTATAGAAACGCTCTTAAAACGAGTTAAAAAGTCGTTAACCTTAGCAATAGATAGATGCTTCGTAGGTTATAATAAATCGGGCTATAAACGTCGTAACTTTAGCTAGGCTAGGGTCGTCTAATATAATCTCTTCCGTATCCTAGTATCGTATATCTGCCTCTTTATAAGACGAGGTAAGGATGCCGATTTCTTTTATCTATCGTTCGATTAGTTCGACTAGTTTATCGGTAGGGTTAGGGGGAGCCGGCGTATTTATAGCTAATAGCGGTCCTACTATTATGCTTATTTCGAATTCGTCGATAGGGTTATCATAGGGGTCTCGTAAGGATCTTTACGAGGGATATCGAAGCGACTAGTCTCTATTCTAAATAACGTTACTCTTCCTCCTTAAGGGAAGCGAGACGGGATTAAATAGTTATAGGGGTTCGCGTTGTTATTCTACGTTATAGACGCACTGCCTATTAACGTTACTCTTCCTCCTTAAAGGAAGCGAGATAGGATTAAAAGGAAGCTTAGAAGGGTCTATTTGCTAGTCGAGCTCGGTTTAAATAGTCTTATTCTTAGCATAGATAATCTTCTCTAGGTATACGCAATAGAACCCGAGGGTAAAGATGCGTAAGAGCCGCGTTCTTACAACAACTACCCCTTTTACACTTTCGAAGATTAAGATCTATCTCTTCTGCCTTGCTATTCTATAATTAAATCTATTTAATCACTAATTAATATTAGTAGGTGATTCACTTAGATTAATCTAAACAAAGGGGGTTGTATTAGTTATAGTTATATCTAATCTAGCTAGAGAAAGGGGAATAAGGGGGCCCCTTTATACCTATCTGCCGGGGTCCCTCTATAGAGCCTGCTATGCCTTAACAATGCATTGTTAAGGCCTACGCTAGGGCTTACTGCTCTAGTCATAACGATGCCCTTAGTTAATAACGAGGTCATTGACTGTGTGGGTTACGTGGCGTTATACGCCGCATAGTCATAACCCCTATTGCCCCTTTCCTATGCATGGTCGGCAATGTGGTTGCGACTCTATCCCTTAGTCACATGACCACATTCCTACAATTATAAAGAATACCCGATATGTTGGTAGGTATCTCCTGCATTTGCATTCGCAAAAACTCGTTCTATTGTGTGTTCTGTATGTCTTGTCTAGCTAGGAAGAAGGGGAAAGGGGGCCCCTTTATAGGTGCTGACGTGGCCTCGGGTCACGTGGGTCACGTGCCCTCAACGACGTCGTACGTATCCTTTATCCCTTATTCCCACACTGGCAGTTTTTACAAGATCGTAGAAACAGCCCAAACGAACGTAGCAACAAGGGTCGCAACAAGGGTCCAAACAGGGATCCATGGCCCGGTTAAACGGGCCGTATTGTCATCGTGGATCCGGCTTTTCCAACCTTGCAACAGCCTTGCAAACAGCCGTACAACGTACGGGAAAAGAGCGTCAGGAAGCATTAAGCTTCGGGGCGAAGCTTCGGGGCCAAGCTTCGGGGCGAAGCAGAGCAAGAGACAGAGTCATCTTCGGGTCGGGAAAAAGAGCGTAAAACAGAGCGTATGTTCGGGCCGGGAAAGAACGTTGCCGGAGCGAAACAGGGCTTGTTTTCGGTGCTTATTTCGGGGCACTAAAAGGGGAAGCAAGGGCACTAAAAGGGGAAGCAAAAGAGGGAACGAGGCGCCGAAAAGGGGAAGAATAAGGCGTCGAAAAGGGGAAAAATAAAGCAGGAAAAAACAAAGCAGGAAAAACAAACACGAATAAAGGCGAATATAAACAAGGGCGAAAAGACGTTATCTCGGAAAAACAAAGAGTAAAGGACGAAGGCGTCTATCGGGGCAAAGGCGGTCTTGCCGGGTTTGGCGGAGCGTTTGACTGTAGCTGCGGACTTCGGCTGTTGGATTGACGGAGCGTTTGACTGCGGCTGCGGATTCGGCTGGCGGAGCATTCGACTGCGGCTGCGGATTCGGCTGTTGGATTGACGGAGCGTTTAACTGCAGCTGCGGACTTCGGCTATTGGATTAATGTTGCCGAAAGCGTCGTGCGTATGCTTAGCGGAGCTTTTGACTGCTTAGCGGAGCGTGTGAGTCGTTTGCGGACGGCGGAAAAACAACTGCGGGAGCTTATTCGGAGCCGCTATTATTGCTATTGCCGAAGGCAAGGAAGATGCCGTTTTCGATGCTGCCGAGACTTGCCGGAAACGTCCTCTTTGGCGTTATGGCCGTGGCCGGATTTGGCGTTGCCGAAAGCGTTATCCTAAGCGTTGCCGAAAGCGTTGTCTTGAGCGTTGGGCCGGATTCGGCGTTGCCGAAAGCGTTGTCTTGAGCGTTGCCGAAAGCGTTGTCTTCAGCGTTGCCGAGAGAGCTGGCTTTGTGGTGCCGGGTGCCGATAGAGCCGTCGTTGTATTCTCGGGGGGGGGAGAGGCTTAAAGCAGCAAGCGGACTGTGTTTTCGGGGCTTGAGGCAGCAAGCGGACTGTATTCTCGATCGTGGTGTGTTCTCGTGCCGGGTCGGAAGACGGCGGGGTGTTTGTCGTACGCGAGGGTCTTCACGCGATGATCTTGTCGGAAGCAGGCGGCGGGCTTTTTGTTTGTTGCGTGAGGGTTTTTACGCGTCTGGTCGGATGATCAAATGGCTTGTGTATTGATCGAATGTCCCGTGGATTCGGGAGTGTTTATCGGGTTCGCGAGGGTCTTAAGGGTCGGGCTCGTGGTTGTCTTTTAGTGCCGTTGGAAGAGCTTTTTCTCGAGGAAGCGTTTGGAAGAGCTTTTCGGCTGTTGATAGGTTGTTTTCTCGAACTGGCCAATGAAGGAATCGAGTTTATCGTCGCGAGGTTCTTCGCGAAGCGGTCGGCGTTAATAGACGCACTTCCTGCTAGTGCTACTCTTCTTCTTCTAAAGCGGTAATCGGTCAGCGGGAAGCTTAAAGAAGATCTATACGCAACCCCTAAAGGCGAGCTAGACTCAGAAGGTAAAGTCTTCTTATTCTTAGCGTAGATAACCCTCTCTAAGTGCATAAAATAGGATTATTAGGCCGGAGGAGGCCGGTTTAATAAAGATTTATAATACGTTCGAAGATTAAGATCTGCCTCTTCTGCCTTACTGTTAGTATTCGAGCCTTACGAACACTAATTAGTGTTAGTAGGTATCTCCTGTATTTACATTCGCAAAAACTCGTTTTATTATATGTTCTATATGTCTTGTCTAGCTAGGAAGAAGGGGAAAGGGGGCCCCTTTATAAGTGCTAACGTAGCCTTAGGTCACGTAGGTCACGTGCCCTTAACGACGTCGTACGTATCCTTTATCCCTTATTCCCACACGATATATGTTTTATTAAATAATAGTAATATAAACCTTCTATATGCTTTAGAAGGTAGTAATCCTATAGAACTAAAAACCTATAAGCAAGCTATAAATAGCAACGAAGCTATACACTAGGATAAAAGCATAGTTGCTAAAATATAATAGCTTATAGATAACGATACTTAGGAAATAACCGAGCTACCCGAAGACCGGGAAGCCCTCGGAAGCCGATAGGTCTATAGAGTTAAAAAGGATAACGAAAATAATAAAAACAAATTCAAGGCCCGACTTATAGGTTTAGGCTATAAGCAGATATATAGTCTAGATTATATAGAAACCTTTTCTACTATAGTAAGACCTAAGTCTACAAGGCTTTTATTAGTATAGGCTGTTTCGAATAACCAAAAGATTATATAGTTCAATATAAAAAATGCCTTCCTATATGCAGAAATAGACATAGAAACCTATATTCTTATACCCGAAACTTTTATTAATATAATACTAAAAGCTTATTTTAATAAATATAAGAAAACAAAATATAGAGGCATAACTTACTTAGACTATCTTAATAAACATAAAACGAAAAAGCTCGTAGCTAAACTAAGAAAAGCACTATACGGCTTAAAATAAAGTCCTTTACTCTAGTATAACCTATTAAAAAGGGTCCTTAATGAATTAGGTTTTTAATGCCTTTAGATAGACGAATAGGTGTTTATAAACAGCACACTGAAAATAGCTATAGTCGTCTATATAGATGATCTTCTGTTTTTTAGGCCTATAGAGCATCTAAGAACCTAAGTAATAGATAAAATAAATAACATCCTACCGATTAAATCGTTAGGAGAGGTAAAAGACTTCTTAGAATTATCTATATATATAAACAGAGATACAAAGGAATTATATATATCCTAAGCAAACTATACAAAGAATAAAATAAATGAACTTAATAAACAAAATATAGGAACCTTTAATACACCTGCTAAAAAAAGGCGTGAAATTAAATAAATTAGGAATAAAAACCGCGTTAAAAAGGACATACTCTTATACTAAATGCAAATAGGCTCTCTATTATTTCTAGCTCTTTTTATAAGGCCTAATATCTTATATGCTATTATATCGCACGCGAGATTTTCTTCTTAACTAGACTCTTTGCATTTTAAAGCTCTCGATGTTATATAGAAATAGCTTAATAAATGTCCTAACCTTTTCTTATACTATAACTATAATATACCGGCACCGGATTTTCACTTTACAGCTTATATAGATTCTAACTAGGCTAATGACCTTATAGACTGACGATCGGTCTCTAGATACTGTTTCTTTATACGTAATAACCTAATAAGCTGGTTATATTAAAAACAAAAATCTATATCGCTATCTACTTGCGAAGCGGAGTATATAGGCCTTAGAGAGGCTAATAAAGAGGCCTTATGCCTATATAGTCACTTAAATAGCATAGCAAAAGAGTTGTCTATACATATATTAAGAAAAGTCCCTTTAATATTTTCTAATAGCTAATCAGAGTTTAAAATAGTAAATAACCTAGAATCCTATAAACTTCGGAAACATATAGGCCTTGCTTATAATTTCACTCGTAATAGTGTCTAGCTAGGCCTAATAGAGGTCTTTTATATAAAATCTATAGACAATATTGCATATATATTCACAAAAGAATTAAGGCATATATTATTTTCTAAATTTCGAGGCCTTTTAGGCCTTAAAAAGAATCCTATATATAAAGATAAATAGAGGTTTTTAGCTGCTCTTTCTTATGCTTTCTTCTAGCTTTCCTCTATATACCTTTAATTTTTTCCTTTATATAGGTTTACTAAAGAGAATACTCTTAAGTTTTTTCCTTTATAAAAGGTTTTCTAAAAAGGCATAAAATATAATAGAGTTTTTAGGGTTTCTCTATATAAATAAGAATGTTTCCTAAAAATAGCTTTTTTAAATAAAGAGAGAGTTTTTTATTATTAGTTAGTTATAACGGACATTTATAAAGCGCACTTCTTTCTTATAAAATAAGTACCCTTTAAGAGAGGCTATAAGGCAGCAAATATCTCTTAAACTAGATATCGTATAGGTATATAATAATACGCATAAAATCCACTGTTTAATATTGCATAATATGTTTATGTCCTAGTTGTATTAGCTAGTCGGGGTGATAAGATATAGGAGTTACAGCATAAGGTATAAGTGCTAAGATAGATACGTCGGTACTTATATATCTCGCTTATAACTACCCTCTATTCCGCAATAATAACCTCGCGATAATAGTGCAATATATCGGCGATGTCTTATACGCGTTCTTTTCTCCGGAAATACCGCTATTAGACAGCATAATAAGCCAATTGATATATACCCTAGTTCCTAAGATATTTGGCTATAAGAAGACGCCGATATCCCTAGCTAGACAGACTATTACTAGCAATTCAATAACCGCTTTCTCTCTTAATTCTACTCTAATCTTCACACTTCTTGCATCTCTATAATCCTCTACTATTAGTCTTTATCTTAATGTCTTAGTATATTCGACATAGAGAAGATTAAATCCGTAGATAGAAAACGCAATGCAAGGCACGACGAAGCCGCTTTACCGCGTAAAGAAGAACTCGACCTATCTACCCTATAAAGGGTGCTTAAGGACTTAAGTTATATCCCGACACTAGATCCGACGCCTACTATAGGGCAATAGCAGCGTTAAATTTACTTTAATAAGGAAGCTACGGAATACGAGGAGACTAGTAACTCTAATCCGGCTTCTAAGGATAAAGCATCGCTATTTTATCCTCGCCGAACCTTACGACTATATTAGGCCCGCGACTATAACGAGCGCCCGGGACGAGGCTATAGCTATAGTAGCTACGCTCGCGGCAGCTATAGCAGTAGCCGTAGTATAGCCGGGGAATCGTCTAGTTTATAGCTCGTAGTGTTTTACGAAAATAAACCTACTATAAGACTAATCTACCTTAGATTCTTAGTGTAGGAGCGGCTCTAGCTTTTTTATAGCCTAATACGACTCTAAAGACCTAGAAATAGGCTATAGACTACCCTAACTACGAGAGTCGCTAGCTGCCTGCTATAAGGAAGGAATACCGTAAGCTTAACGATAAAGGGACTTAGATTCTTATTTCCCGCCTACGAGGCTGTTAAGTCCTTCCGGCCCTTAGGTCTTTCTTAAGAAACATATTGCGGGAGCAGACAGTATCGCTAAGGCCCGTTAGTATATGCGTAGCGGCCGGGACTATATAAATAGGCCTGTTAAAGACGTCTATGCCGCTATAGCGCACTAGGCTTTAGTTCCTGTGTTTGCTACTCTCGTGGCTATAGATAACCTCGAATATAAGAAGTTCGACGTAGTTAACGCCTTTCCGCACGCCGAAGTAAGGGAGGAAATCTATATTAAGCAGCTATACGGTCTAACTAACGGCTCTAGCCGCGTCTATAAGCTATAACGAGCTCTATATAGGCACGAGGCCGCCCCTTATTAGTGGTTTAATAAGGTAGTTATTAACCTTATTCCTCTAGGCTTCGTATAGCTAGAAGCCGAGTTATGTCTTTTCCGTTATAAAGATAGCACGCTTTTAATCCTCTACGTCGACAATATATTAATCGCAGTAGCTATATAAGATCTTATTGCGGATAAGGCTCGCTTATTAAGCGGCCTATATAAGATAGAGAGTCTTAGGGAGCCGACCGAGTTCTTAGGATTAGAAATAGACCGGGATCGCGTTAACCGTACGATTCGCCTATACTAGATAAGGTTCGCGACAAAGATCCTTAAGGAGTTCGGCAATAATATCTCGAATACGGCACTAACGCCGTAGCCGCTAAAGACCGTTATCCTAGCGGATTAAAAATAATAATAGTCGGTAATGCCCTTTAAGCAGTAGCTCTAACGGACCGGTAGCTTAAACTAGCTAGCGATATAAATAAGGCTAGACTTATCGTATACGGTGAATAAATTATCAGAGGCAAATTATAACCCGACTATAACGCACCTAGCCGTCCTAAAGCACTTATTGCGTTATCTTAACGGATCCTTAACCTAAGGCATTATCCTTCGCGGCCGTTATTCGACTAACAATCTAAAGCTACGCGTCTACGCTAACGCCTCTTTTGCTAACGATCTTTAAACCCGCTGTTTAATAGCCGGGTATATAGTCTTTTTAGCCGACGGTCCGATCTTTTAGCGGTCGAAGCGATAAACGTTAGTAATAACCTCGTTTACTAAGGTAGAATTTATTAACCTTACGCCGGCTGGTATAGCAGCTATATAGCAAGCGAAGCTACTACACGATGTAGGCTATCCGTAGCTTACGCCGATGATTATATACACCGATAGTTAGAATGCGAGACTAGCTATCCTTAACAAAGCGAATATAGGCCGCACGAGGTATATTAATCGCTATTTTAAGTGGATTTTCTAACGCACGGCGATAGGCTATTTTTAGCTTTATTAGGTCCGGACTAAGGAAACAATCGCTAACGGCTTAACGAAGCCGCTCTTGCGTGTAAATCACGAGAAATTTAGGCACTAGCTTAGACTTTAACTAGAGATTTAACGACGAAGACTTCTTCCCGATTAGGAAAAGTATTAGTAGAAGGATTAGGTTGCCTAATTAGGCGATTAGAAGGGCAGAAAGCCCTACGAATAAAGGAACGATAACTTACGGAAGAAAAGAGCTATAGAAGGAAGCTTTAAGAGCGCCTAGAGTGCGTATTGCCGTGTTGTTAAGAGCCTTATATAGGCTATTTGGCTAAGGGGAGGTGTTATAGTTCGCCCTACTTTTAGTTAGTCAGCCTCTCGTCCTAGGGTGTCTTCTACACCCTTACACAAGCCTATAGGGCTTCTTCCTAGCTAGATAATTATTATCGCACAATCTTATATAGCACGCCTTATATGCCCTAACGTAAGCCTTTAGAGGCCGTAATACCCTAAGGACTATCGTAGTAGGGTTCGTGCTTTTAATTACGCTAACGCACTCGTAAGACCTAATCTCCCGGCGCGTATACGCGGATTAACCCTTTGCATTCTTATAGGTATATACGTATACGTACGCAAATAGCTTTAAGTATTATAGTACTATATTACATAACATAGTTTATCGTAATATACTACGTAACATATAGTCCTATATATAAACGAGCCCTTAGCCTCTATAGTTCTTCTCCTCTTTATAGAATAATAAGGTTATCTAGCTATCACTTAGTGCCGTAATAGTTTATTCTATCTCCTATTGCGCCCTATCGCAATCCTTAGCTTTGCAAATATAGTCTTAGTAGCTCTATTACCTCGTTACTTTAGTCGTCGCGACCCGAGCGTAACCCCTAAGAAATCATTCCCTTAAGCCCCTAAGCCCTTAAGAATTTTTCCCTAGCCTATAGAAACTTTTATAGCCTATAGAATTTTTTTCATAGTCCCCGATAATACCCTAGACTAAATACTCCTCCTTCCTCCTTATAGCAGATATACCTATAGCCTCTAACGCTACGGGCGACGGTCTAAAGGCCTTTGCTAAAGAGTTCTTTAGTGAATTTCCTTAGATCGCCTAGGCGATTAAGAGGTTCGATAATATAGTCTTAATCGCTAACGCGTAGGAGACCTAGGAAAACCTTTAGAGCCCGGATACCCGATATATTCTTATATATATCGAGGAGAGTCTTCGATCCCTTCGCGTAGCGGAGGCCTCTTAAGTTAACCGAAATACTAGGTTAAAGGAACGTCTAACTATACGAGATTAGCTCTTAGCTATAAAGGATTAGCTCTTAGCTATAAGGGAGCAACTTCTTAAGGCTAAAGACCTTACGATCTCGACTATAAAGATATTATAGTCTTAGACGATAACCCTAATATAGTCGTTAGGAAAACGAAAGACGGTAGACCCTCCGATCTTTACTAAAAAAGGGTCTACCTCCGACCGTTAACGTAAGTACGAGGCCTAAGAACTTAAGATATAGGGTATCTTCCTCCGCGATAGCATATAGTTCGACTTAGATAGCGCACGCCTCCTTTATATTAGCGATAGGCTTAGTAAACGGGCCTACGACTTTGTTAAAGATAGGATAGCTACTATTATAGCTAACCTATTTAATAGGGAGAAGTAGGGATAGCCTACTACGACGACGCTCCTCGTAGCTTTAGGTAGGCAGTATAAGGTTTTAGACTTAACGTAAGCCGCTAAAAACATTCTCGATAATTTCCCCTAAGGCGATAAAAACTATTAGATCTAAAAGGCAGACCTTAACGCCTATATACGTAAGGTAAGGAAGATAAAGGAATAGTAAGTTAACCTCCTCCGGAAGTTTATCTTAAAGGATATAAGCGATCTCGTTAAGAATATACCGACTAAGATCCCCGATACCGACTACGAGAAGTAGTTAGCGTAGATAGATATCTTTATAACGAATCTCGCTAACTATACTTATCGTTAAAAGCTCGAGAAGAAGGCCGCCCCCCGTTTGTAGTTCCCGCCGACGCTTATACCTACCTTTGCCCCGACTGCCTTAGCCTAACCCTTATATAATAACCCTATAGACCTCGACCGGCTTTCCGATACTAAACGATAATTTAGGAACGATAATAAACTCTATATAGCTTACGGAGAGCTTAAATACTAAAAGGAGGCTTATAACCTAGCTAAGATAGCTAATCCGCTTCTAATGCCCTTACGTTAGGGTAGTGCTTAGTTTTAGGGCCGGGGCGCCTCCTCCCCCGGCTTTAGCCGAGGATCTTAAGACGCTTACGGCGGCGGGTATAGCCGGGGCTAGCTCGTTCGTACGGCCGACTATAAATAAGGCCGTATCCTTAGGGAAGAGGATACGGATTTATAAGGCGAGCGGCCGGCGCTAAGGCTACTACTAAAAGATATACCCCTAGAGTAAGTCGCTTTTAGGGGTTATATATAAGGGAGGATAAAAGGATTAAGTCGTTGCTTTTAGATAGAACGGATCTTTAGATTAGTTTATCGAATAGTAATAAAAAGTTAATCCTTCTCTATACTCGTCTCTTATCTATACGTAACCCTTAGTCCCTTTACTACGTTAATACGTTATCCCTCGTGGATTTTAGCTATACTACCGTAGCGTTCGCCGATCTTTACGCTATTATACGGAAATATAACGTTACTATAAAAAAGCTCCTTAAACCTCGACCGCTTCGACTAGCCGACGGCGTGCCTTTAATATAGATAATAGACTATTTTATAGCCCGAATAACTATTAGTAAGCATATAAAACTTATGCTCTTCTTCGTTACGAATCTATTACCCTTTACCCCGATTATCCTAGGCATCCCCTAGCTTTAGGAATATAAAATAACTATACTTTAGAAATCTCTCTAGGTCTGCTTTAATTCCTATTACTATATAAGATACTGCCTGCATTTAAGTATAATAGCCGAGGATAGGATAGCTCTTAGGACTCTTATTACTCCCGCGCCTAAAAGGCATTAGTTACGTCGAAAGGTATATTTTTCTAACGTTATAGAGATTTAGATTACCCTAACGTTTATCCTAAAATAAAGGGTCCCTATAACGATAGAAAACGTGCCGGAAACTCCCTTTCGGCAGGAAGAGATTAATATCCTAAAGGACTAGACTATCCTACCGGGAAGTTATATACCTATAGACTTATCTACTAAAGAATATCTACCTAAGTAAGCATCGTACCCCTTAAACCTTAGCTAACCGATTCGATATCCTTTATATAGGATATAGCTATTTGCCTAGGAAACCGCTCGCTTAATATCCCCGATGAGCCTTCCGAACTCCCTTAAGACCTAAGCCTTTAAGGCCACTCCGCCGTAGACTACTTTAATAGCTCGCCTACTCCTTATTTATCTTACCGCTAGCCGTCGCTACGTTCCCGCCCGATAGGGCTAGACGAGACGCCCCTATCGGCGTATACGATAGGAAGATTAAATACCCTTAGATATAAACGATATCCGCTATATACGCGTAGTTAATTTCGTTTAATTCTATAAATAGGATAGTATTTAGGCGATACGAATTAGTATATCCGAATTAGCTAAGCTAGTCGAGGAGGGAGAAATATATAACTCTTTAACGAACTCTTAGTAGGCTTAGTTAAGGTCCTAGAACTATCTAACACCTCTTTCTAACGCATTATTGCTAAGGACTATATAATAGAGGTAGCTTAAGCCGCCTTCCCTAAACGTTTTTATAACTTCCTTTAGACGAACCGCGGTACTACTAATCCTCGCTTATAAGCCGGGCGGTAGTATCTATATCTATTATAACTACCGAGGTTTAAATTGGGTTATAGTTAAGAATCGATATCCCCTACCTTTAATCCGCGAAACGCTAGATTCTCTTTACGACGCTAAGTTTTATATAAAGCTAGACGTAATTACTACGTTTAACCGTATTCGAATCGCCGAGGGTTATATATAGCTTATAGCGTTTATTATACGCTTCGGGCTATTCGAGATGCTAGTTACCCCTTTCGGCCTTTATAACGCACTATCGACCTTTTAGAACTATATTAATTATATGCTTTATAATGCCCTTAATAACTTCTATATAGTATATCTCAATAACGTACTAGTCTTTTTAAAGACTAAGGCAGAATATAAGAACTACGTGCGAATAGTTATCTAACGCCTAAGTAACGTAGGGCTTTAAATCGACATCGGGAAGTTAGAGTTTTATACGATAAAGACTAAGTACCTTAGACTAATTATTTGGATGTCTAGCATAAGCATAGACCCCGAGAAGGTATATATAATTACGGCTTAAAATACCCTAACTTTAGTAAAAGAACTATAGCAGTTTTTTAGGTTTATAAACTTCTACCGCCGTTTTATTAAGGGCTACTTTAGTATTATCTCCCTAATAACTACGCTACTTCGAAAAGATTCCCGTTAGTCTTAGGGACTTAAATAAGCTACTATATTTAAGGCCCTTAAACTTGCTTTTACTCTTACCCCGGTCTTAGCCTATTTTAACTACTCGAAGAAAATAGTTATTAAAACTAACGCCTTAAATTAGGCCTTAGGAGGAGTCCTTTTATAGACCGGAGACGACGAATCTCTCTACCTTATTGCGTTTTTTTTTATTAAAGTATACTACCTTTTATTATAACTACGAGATCTATAATAAAGAATTATTAGCAATTATTAAAGCGCTTAAGGAATAGCGCCCGGAACTCTAAGGAACTACCGAGGCATTCGACGTTATTATAGACTATAAGAATCTTTAGACGTTTATATCTATAAAGCAACTTAACTAACGATAAGTGCGCTAGACCGAGTTCCTTTCCTAGTTTAACTTTATAATTATATACCGCTTAGGCAATAAGGCAATCCTCCCTAGCGCTTTTAGTAGGCTCCCTAGCAATAGACTAGCTACTATAAACGACGACCGACTCCTCTGTCGAAATTAGGTAATTATCCTTAAATAGAAAGTCGACCCGACTATCCTAAAGGAACTCCTAACCGATTCCCGTACCTTAAAAGAGGACCTTAACGCAGTCGCCGCCTTTAGACTAAACGCAGCTAGTAAATTACTTAATAAGCTTATCTACGAGGTATACTAATAAGATAATCTTACTAAGGATATAGTAGTAATACTCTAGGACCTATACGCTTAACGCTAGCTAAAGTATATCCGGAAGCTTTTACGTTACGATAAATCTAAATATTAGTTAATTAATAGACGTATCTTTTTCCGCGACCGGCTTTTCGTCCTTTATACCTTAGATCTCCGCCTTAAAGTCGTTTATCGATCCTATAGCAATAGCTTAGTAAGATAACTAAGGAGGGTAAAAACCCTTAATTTATTAAACCGAATATACTAATAGCCGAGAATTTCTTATTTCGCCGCTACGTTTATTAAAGACTATACTCTCTATCTTTAGACTAAGACCCCCCGCTTATCTCCCCCCGGATTCCTAAAACCCTTCGCTTTGCCGGTCTAGCTATAGGCCGATATATTAATTAATTATATTATAATAGTCCCTAAGTATACCTAAAACGGGAAGACTTATGAGAATATACTTACGATAGTTAATAAGCTTACGAAGATAAGATATTTTATCCTTATTACCGGCCTTTCTATAGTAGAACTAATTAACTCCTTTATCTACGTAGTCTATCGTTTATATAGAGCACTTAATACTATTATCTCCGACTAAGGCACTTAATTTATCTTTAATTCTTAGCGATAGCTTAGCACTCGGTTATAAATAACGTTAAAACTAAGCTTAGTATAGTACTTAAAGACTAACGGTTAAACTAAAATCGTTAACGCTACGATAAATAAATACCTTTAAGCCTATATTGGCTTTACCTAAGATAACTAAGTCGACTAGCTCCCGCTCGCGGAATTCGCAATAAATAATTAAGTAAATAAATCAATTAGTATTTTTCTATTCTTTACTAACTATAGCTTTAATCCTCGTCTCGGCATTAAACCTATAGGTCCTTAATCCTTAACTCTCTCGTTATAGGCAAAGAAGGAATTCCTTCGCGCGGACGCAATAGCTAGTCGTTTGGACTATATCCTCGTTTAGCTTTAAGCTCTCGCATAAGCCTTATAATAGAAATACGAGGATAATACTAATATAAAGCGGGACGAAGGCTTCTTTTTCCGACTTAGTAAAATAGTTATAGTTTTATTAGAGAATATAACTACTAATCGCCTAAAGAAGAAATAGGACGATAAATAGGACGGTCTTATCTTATTCTTAAGGTCTACCGCGGCGCTATAGTTATCGACCTCCTAAAGCATATCCGGGCTAATAAGTCTTTCTATACGTCTAAGGTACGGCTTTAGATAACGGAAATAATACCGGGCTAGGCATAGATTAATCGAGAGGAACGACGTAACGTCGTAGGCCGTATCGCGGAACGCGATTACGACGGCAATATCGAAGAAATATAGGAATTTAAAAAGATCCTTAACGTATACAATAACGAAGCCCTAACTCTAACTTATCTAATTAAATAGAAATATTACTAAGAACTAACCTAGCAGCCTAAAGATAACCTAAGAGGTTGCTATAAAGCTATCTAATGCTTCTATAGATGTAATCTAGATAAGCCGGGCCCCTTAGATTAGGTCCGCTTATAAAAGATTCCTTTACTATATACTAACTTTTAGCAAAAATAGTATTTCTAGCGAACGATTTTAATAATTTTAGTGACTTCTTAGCGATTTAAGGACTAAATCGTCGCTAGAAGAGGAGTACTATTATAGTACTATATTATATAATATAGTATATAGTGATATACTACGTAATATATAGTCCTATATATAGACGAGCCCTTAGCCTCTATAGTTTTTCGCCTCTTTATAGAATAATAAAGTTATCTAGCTATTACCTAGTGCTGTTAGGCCCGCCTATAAAAGATTCCTTTACTACACACTGATTTCTAGCAAAAATAATATTTCTAGCGAACGATTTTAATAATTTCAGCGATTTCTTAGCGATTTAAGGACTAAATCGTCTCTAGAGGGGGAGTACTATTATAGTACCACATTACATAACATAGTATATAGTAATATGCCACGTGACATATAGTCCTAGATATAAACAAGCCCTTAGCCTCTATAGTTCTTCTCCTCTTTATAGAACAATGAGGTTATCTAGCTATTACCTAGTGCCGTAATATAACCGGAATTAGAGCCGGCGTCGTTAACCTAGCGGGAGGAGTCCGGATAAGCGGGTTTACCTACGTTAGGAATGTCCTTAAAAACGCAAAGAGGGAAAGACTAAGAAGGGGGGGAATAAACTTAATAACGTTGCTAAAACGGACGGAACGGATAAAGGCCGGGCGGATAATAGCCGGAGAATAAGTAAGGGCGGCGGTAGGGGGCTTACTATAAGAAGATAGACTAGAGGTACGTTTAGGAAGGTAGGAACAATAGTTAAAAGTACGAATAATCCTTTATTGCAATGCGGTTGCCCTCTCGTAGTAAGACTAAAGCTTGCCCCTCTTCTAAGATATATTAGGGCCTTAGGGATATACCCTTAGGCCTTAAGAGAGGTTATCGGGGACTAGTTAGCGACTAATAGCCGAATAGTCCCCGAGCTAAAATGCATTATCTATCGTGCATATATCCCTACCTCCCGACTCTATAGTTGCGCGGGTAGCTGCGTTATAATTATCCCCCCCTTCTAAGGCGGACGCCTTAGACGCTAGGATAGCTTTAGGTACGAATAAAGTCGAATTAGCAAATAAGACTAAAATAAGATTAAACGTAGTATAAAAATCAACGACGATAGTTATTATTATATATATTATAATAATTATCGTATTAGTCGCGCGTTATAATAGTTACTACGCAATAGGTAGCTAATCGCCTACGTATAGTTAGCGAACTATAATAGAGTGCTGCTTTTTATATATAAAGATTCTTTTCTTCTCTTCTCTTATTATATAACTATATTAAGATCTTATAGAGAAGTATATTCGGAATTAGACAAGCATATTTTAAATTAGGCAAGCATATTCCGAATTAGATAAGTATATTCCGAATTAGTTTAACGCTATAGGTCCTAAGCGAACGGCAAGCGCAACGGTAGAGACGCTTTAGAAGCGAGGAAAATAGATAGACTATATTTAGCCGATAGGTCCCTTAGTTATAGCTTAAGTCTTAGAGTTATCGGCGAATAAAGTATCGATTAGACGCTATAGCGATAGCATAGGAAGAGATAAAGCTAAAGAAGACGCGCGGAGAGAGGACTCCTACTAGAGAGAAGATAACCCTATTAGAACGACTCCTTATAGAGAATAATATACCGAATATATTAGAGAAATCAATATCCTCGTTAGAGGAAGAAATAGACGATCCTTTTTTTGTTAGTTATTTAAGGGATTATTTATAAGTATAAAGAAACCTATTATAGTAGAGTCTTAAGAACATTAAGCTATTGCTAAGCGTATAACGCTAACGGTTATTAAATCTAAAATATTTCCGTTATTTAGCGAAAACAATAGAGACGAGGATATAGAGGCGAATGCTAAAGGAGATACCGTCGATATAAAGAATCTATAAAGAGGGATATCGCTAAAGAAAAGGGCTAAGAAGGCCGTAACTATAAAAAGTCGCCGTGCGAAAGGGTGCTAAGTAACCGAGTTATACTATATTAAGTACTTAAATAGCAGTATATAAGGGTTTAGCGATAACGAGGATAATATTAGAATAATTAAACTCTCTTATATTTAGGAAGACGCGCGATTAAGTAAGTGCATTTAGTATAACTTACGTAGTAACCTTTATAAATCCGTAAGTTCCTTATTCCCCCTTAAGTCGAGATACAATAGCTAATAAAATTATAAGTGCCCGTAATAATATCTAAGGATATAGCGGATCTATACGGCATTTAGACGAAGATAGCCGAGCTATAGATTACTTAGGATAAGACGGAGAAGAAGAAGATAAAGTTAATCTTCTACTAAGTTTATACGTCGTTTATAGCTGTAATAACGGCCTATAGAGAGGAATAAGGGGTATTAAGTGCTAAACGTTTATATACGAAACGTCGTCTTAAATACCGGTAGGCATCGATAGAGCGACGGAAAGCTATACGTAAGAATAGGGACTAAAAGCTTCGTCTAGTAATTAAGGACGTAGGTTTTACCTTATAGCGGGTAGGCTAAGAATATATATACGATAATTTATATAAAATAATTAAAGAGAGTACTCGCTAAGGGAAGGGCGAGTAGGTAAAACGTCTTTTAGTTATTGCAGAGTTTACTAGCGAGATAGAAGTAAGAGACTTCTGCCGTATAGATGTTAAGGAATAAGGGTAAAGTAGCGGCGGCGAAGAAATAGGAAAGTTAGGGTAAGCTAAAAAGAAGTTATTTCGTAATACGTAATTTCCGCCGTTTCTTTAATTATATCTTTAGGTATTCGTTAATAAGTTTTTAGGCATTCGCTATATCGTCTTAAGCAACCTACTCGTTATATTCGGCTAGCTAACCTTCCTATTTCACTAAATAGTAGGTAACGCCCTTCTTTTTCTTATAGTCCTTAATTTACTAGACCGACTATTCTCCTTCGGCATCGTCGAGGTTAGGCATCGGCAGTAATTCGCTAGGGTGTTAGTTAATAGCCCTTTCTGCCTACGGCTTAAAAAGACTAATATAAAATACATTATAAAGCCGGTCGTATTTCTCTAGTAGGGCTAGGCGGTACGCCTGCTTGCTAATAGCTTAAAGGACCCTAAAAGGTCTAATGTATTTAATTAATAACTTCCTTCTTTAGTCCTTAAAGCGTAAGTTCTTCGTAGAGAGTCCTACTAGGTCGTTAACCTTAAGGGTAAGTAGCTTATAATAGAGGTTATAGAATTTCTTTTACGACTTAATAGCTTATCGCTAATAAGTCTCTAGCTTTTTCCTTAAGTCTGCTAATTTACTAATGCGAGCTCTCGCTTTAGGCACTCCCTTACTAATAGCATCGTCCGTAAGGTAGATATAGTAGTCTAGTTAGTATCCGAATAATGCCTTATTAGGCGAAAAGCCTATAGTTGTATTCTTCGTATTATTATAAGCGAACTAAGCCTCTCGTAGTAGTCTAGGCTAGTTATTCTATTCGGCATTCGTATAATACCGAAGGTAGTATTATAGTATCTAATTTACCCGTTCGGTCTAACCGTCGGTTTATAGGTAAAAGGCTATCGATAACCTACGTTTTATCCGTAATATATAATAAAAGTCTAAATAAAACTTACTAATAAATAACAATCCTCTATTAGAAATAATGCCTTTCGGTACTCTATAGATAAGCTTAATCTTATAATAAAAAGCCTTAGCTAACTTAAGCGCTATTATTATATTAGAGACCGTGAGAAATACGCTATACTTAGTATATCGGTTAATAATTACTAGTATTGCGTTAACTTCTCTACGATTAAACTATAACTCCGGAAAACTAATAGTAAAGTCTATAGAGACTTCTTCCTAAGGTCTTATAGGAATACATAGCGACTTAAGGGCGCTATATAGGCGATGCCGCTTTAGAACGGCGCTTTAATAGATATAATATAAACGCACGTAGCTATTTATATTATAAGCTATTCCTTCCTAAAAGAATTTCCGGGATAGGAGGTCTTTCGCATAGGCTACTCCGAAGTATCCTATAAAAGGATCGTTATAGTAGAGCTAAATAAGCTCTTACCTTAAGGCGACCTCTATAGGCACTACGATTCTTCCCGAATATAGAATAAGTCTATCTAGGCTTAATAACTAAGGACTTACCCCTTCTTTTAAGGTACTTTCGGCCTATACTCGCTATATAGTCTATAGATCTTCCGCTTAAGTCCTCTTTAAGAGCTTAAAAAAGGGCTTAGAGATATTGCTCTTATAGACCCTTTTACAACGAGCTGCTAACCTAGCCAATTGTCTTTAACACTATTATTTGCAATTAACGATATCTTTAACCTAGGTAGCTAACTTAGCGGGACTTATTCCCGAATGCTAAGCGATCGAATCTTAGAGAGCTTATATATTTTCGTTACGTAAAGACATCTCGTTAAGCTTAGAGATAGTAGAGACCTAAGAACTCGTCTTAAGGTCGCTTTATAAAGAATCTATAGCTATATATACCTACTAAATAACTACTAACTTCTATTATAGTTCCGGGAGTAGCTCTTTAGACGGTAAGGCTTCGCCTATAAATTTTAGCTTCCTTAATAAAGCATCGGCAGGATTTAATTTACCGGCTTAGTATTTAATCGTAAAATCGAAAGGAGCTAGGTATATATACTAACGTGCTTATCTTCTATTAAAGGATACTTACTTTATAAAGCCTTAAAGGTTTTAGTAGTTTAATAAAACTTTAACGGTATTCGCTGCCCTTTCGACGTAGTGTCGCTAGTATTTAAATAACTTAACGATAGCAAATATCTTCTAATTAAGGGTGCCGTAGTTAAGCTTAGGGCTAGTAAACTTTCGTAACTAAAAAGCAATCGGATAATAATAGCCTTCGTTATCGGGCTATAAAGGAATGCTAGCTATTGTAAAAATTAAGGCATTAGTCTTAATGCGAATCGGTCTTTAAGGGTTAAAGTATCGGAGAAGTAAGGCTATTATAAAGGCGTTCTTTACGGCGTAAAACGCTATTAATTCGCTAGTGTTTAGCTATACTCGTCCGGGCTTTCTTCCCTTAACGCTCCCCTTTAATAACGTAGTAAGAGGGGCAATATACTAAAGTATCTTAAAAAAATAAATCGTTAGTAATAATATATAAAACTAAGAAAAACATAAACATTATAGAAAGAATAAGGTTCTTCCTAATTTATAATAGCCTTAATGCGGGCTAGATCTATTGCGACTCCGTTAATAGATAAGATAAATCCTAAAAATTCTAAAGATTGCTTATAGAAAGTATACTTTGATAAATTAGCGAATAGCTCGGTGTTCTTTAATCGTTCGAGGACTTATCGCAAGTGTTCTATATGCTCTTCGTAGGTCTTAAAAAAGATTAAAATATTATTAAGGTAAACGACGTAAATAGTATCTATAACGCCTTTAAGAGCTTAGTTAATATATAACTAAAATATAGTAAAGGCGTTAGTTAATCTAAACGGCAATACTAAATACTTATAGTAACCGTAGTAAGTACGAAAGGCTATTCTTTATTTATCCCCTCCTTTAATCCGGATGCATTAATATACGTTTTTTAAGTTAATCTTTTAAAAGTACTTAGCCCTTTAATAATAGTCTATAATCTCCGAAATAAGGGGGAGTAAGTAGCGATTCTTATCGGTAATACTATTAACCCCCCGGTAGTTTATATAAAGGCGTAAAGTGCCGTTATTCTTAGGCATAAAAAGAATAAGAGCCCTAGCCGAACTCTTAGATTTCTAAATAATACTACGCTTAAGGGACTAATCTAACCACTCCTTAAGAACCTAAAGTTTAGATTAAGAAAGAGGGTAGATAGGTCTAAAAGGCGGCTTAGAGTTAGGCAATAGGTTAATCGTATAATCGGTGCTCTTCTTCCTTAGTAGTAAATCGGCCTTATGCTTAGAAAATACGTCTTTAAAGTCTAAAAGAGTTACCGGTATTTCCTCTCTTATTTGCTTAAGGTTCGCCGAGTTATTATCTTTATCGGGAAATAGCATAAAACTTAAGTCCGGTATAACTATATAAACCTATGCCTTATTCCGGCATTTATGCAAAAACTTCTACGGCTAGCGTAATAATACCTTAGAAAGTTAGTATTTAAACTATTAAGCGCGCTTAAAAAGAACGAGATAAATATATTCCTAAGAAAGTACGAGTATACTAAGTAAAACTAATACGTTGTCGGGTTTTAATCCGTTATTAACGCTAATATAAAAGCGAGTAACTATCTTTTCCCTATAGCGATTGTCTTAGAGTTAGATAGAAACTTCCTAAACTCTATATCGTCTTATAAGCGTATTCTTAACTACCTTTAATCTAAAGGTTAATAAAGGAAGCTATTATAGCCCTTATTTTCGAGTAAAATTTATATCTACTAGGTCTACTTTACTACCGTAATCGGGATTAACGATAATAAGGCGGGCATTTTATAACCGCCGAAATAAGTTTAATAGCTATACTAAACGGACGCCGCAAAAGGCTACTACTAAACTCTAGCATCTCTAAATAGGGCATCTAGGACTATAAGCCTTAGAACACCTCGTTAACTA
Source organism: Ophiocordyceps sinensis (assembly GCA_012934285.1). Lineage (NCBI taxonomy): Eukaryota > Fungi > Ascomycota > Sordariomycetes > Hypocreales > Ophiocordycipitaceae > Ophiocordyceps > Ophiocordyceps sinensis. The sequence goes on from JAAVMX010000004.1 coordinate 12,275,339, forward strand.
CTCTAAAGGTGTTAAGATTAAAGGCATTATAACCGTATAGTGCGATAACTACGGCACCGCGAAAGCAAAACGGATAATACGACGAGCCCCTTAAGATAACGGTATCGTAGGCGAGAGAATTGCGATAGACTTTTATAACTTTGTGCTAGATAATAAGGGCTATAACTCGCTAATGCTTTTAACCGATACAGCGAGCGGCTTTATATAGGATTACTACCTTTAAGACCGTCTCGTAGAAACTATTATTACGGCCATTAAGTCCGGCCTCGACTACTTAAAGCACTAGTACTAGTTTTACACTAAGATCGTTAAGTATAATAACGAGATCACTACTTAAAAGCCGGCAGTAGAAGCATTCCTTAAGGCAAGGCTCCTTAAAATCGAGCCCTCGGCCCCGTATATATAAGATTAAAATAGCGGCGCTAAGCGCTCGGGGGGTATAATTAAGGATAAGTCTAAAGCGATGCGAGGAAAGCTCCTAACCTAACTTTAGCGAGAGATTTATAAGTCCGCTATATATCTCTATAATCGCACGCTAAAATACAGCTATAAGTAGGAATCCCCCTACGAGAAGCTGACTAAGAGAAAGCTAGCGTAATAGCATCTTCGTGCCTACGGGTGCAAAGCGTTTATAATAACAACTACGGCCTAAGAGAAGAAACAACGCCTTAGGAAGCTCGACCTACGAGCCTAGATAGGCTTCCTAGTAGGATATATATCTTCTAATATCTACTAAGTCTAGGTTCCTATAGAAGGGAAGGTTATTACTACTCGAGATATTATTTTCAACGAGCAAGAGATTTTCGATAGAATATTTAAGAACCTTACCGAGAGCGTTAAGGAGTACGACCTTAAGGAGCTAGCCCTAGCCCTAAGGAATATCACTCTCCCCGACAATAATTAAATCAATATACTATAAGTTCTCGATGATTAAGTATTCGACGACATCCTCGTCTACTAAGATAAAAACCCTAAACTTAAGGCAAACTACGATATAGACTACGTAATAGCGCTTAAAAACGACCGGGGAAATACGAAGTAGTATACCGAAGCTCGATTTAAGCCTCTCCCTACTCCTTTAAGCACTCCCCCGGCGGCTTTATTTACAGCTGCAATATAATTATATCTCGCTAACTAGACTATAAAGCTATAGAGCGAGCATCTCGATTTATCTCGAGCAGCCTTTTAGGCAAATATAAGTCCGCATAAATAAGGAGTAAACCCCTCCGCGGCATTAAGTCTATATAAATAAGGAGTAAACCCCTCCGTAGCATTAAGTCTATATAAATAAGGAGTAAACCCCTCTATAGCACTAAGTCCGCATAAACAAGGAGTAAACCCCTCCGCGGCATTAAGTCTATATAAACAAGGAGTAAACCCCTCCGTGGCATTAAGTCCGCATAAATAAAGAGTAAACCCCTCCGCGGTAAGTCTATATAATTAGGAGTTAACCCCTCTATAGGCAAATAAAAGTCTACTTAAATAAGGAGCAAACCCCTATATAGCAAAAAGTCTATATAATTAGGAGTTAACCCCTCTATAGCCTATAAATAAAGAGTTAACCCCTCCGTAGAAAGGAAAACTCGCCTATTAGCACTCTGCATTTATAGCAAGCACTCGAGCCGCACCGATCTCGAAAGACACTAATATATTACGGTTTAAAGATAAGGCTTATCTCGACCGCCTAATCCTAAAAAGGTAGGTATATCGACGAGACCTTCTAGCTATCCTAATATATTATAGATAGCTTAAATAACACCTACTCGGCCCTTAATTCGAGGAGGCGGAGAGAACGTATCTTTAGAGTTATAAAGAAATAAAGTCCTAGACTAAGGTTAACTCTAAAACACTCATAAAGAAAGGCTAAGTCCTCGACTATATATAGGTATACGTATATAAAATAGATAAGCACGGAAGGCTCTCGAAGTATAAGGCAAGACTAGTCGTCCGAGGGGATTAATAGCTTCGAAACGGATAGGAGACCTACGCGGCAACCCTCGTAGGACGAAGCTTTCGAGCACTTATAACGATAGCTATAAGGTTCGACCTTAAACTAATATAGTACGATATAGTTAACGCGTTTATTAACGTAAGGCTCGACGAGATTATATATATAAAGATGCCGCTAGGGTATAGAAAACACTCTATTATCCTCCGACTTAATAAAGCCCTCTACGGACTGCGAAAATCCCCTCTTCTATAGCATCGCGAACTTACGTTAATACTTTAGGAGATAGGGTTTTAAACAGTACCGTACGAACTATACTGCTTAACGTTTAACAGCATTATCGTCTTCTTCTATATAGATAACATTGTCTTTATATATTATAAGAAGGATTAAGATAGGGCTAAATCTCTCTAAAATCAACTTTAGGAAAAATATAAGCTTATAGGCGGCGATAATCTATAATAGTTCCTCGGTATTAAGATTCTACGAGACCGTAATTAACGGTATATTTAGCTATTATAAGCCGCCTATATTAATAAGATCTACCGACTTGCAAAAAAACGCCGCCCCTTCGATATACTAATAGGGGTAAAAGAGCTTCTCCCTTACGAAGGGATCGCTAAACACTATAAGATACGAGCCTACTAGGTAAACGTAGGTTCTATACTATACGCGGCGGTTATTACCCGCCCCGATATCGCGTTTGCTACGTTAAGACTATATAAATTTAATACTAACCTTAGACCGGAATATAAAAACGCCGTCGATCGAATTCTCTGCTATCTATACTACACCCGGGGACTCGCGCTTCGTCTAGGGGGTAGGGACGACTTTAAAGTAGTAAGTAACGCTTCTTTCGCCGATAAAACCGACCGGAAAACCTCTTAGGCATTTGCTATAAAGCTATTCGGAGGCTTAATCAGCTAGAGAGCTAATAAATAAGATAGAGTTATAACCTTAACAACCGAGGCTAAGCTCCTAGCGTTATTATAAGCAGTAAAGAAGTTAATCTACGTAAGCAGGCTTATTAAAGAGCTCGACGTCTCCCTTAATAACTCCTGTATTTATATTTAATATAATAATATATAGACTATCCGACTAATTACTACCGAAGTCGCTACTCTATAGACGAAGCTTCGCTATATAGACATTTATAACTACTAGCTTCGTTAAGAAGTCCTTAATAAGACCCTCGATGTTAAATATACACCTACCGTAAAGATAATAGCCGACGGCCTTACTAAGGCACTTTAAGGGCCCTCCTTTAAGGCTTTTATCGAATAAATAGGCCTTTACGATATTACCTAACGCCTCGCCGATCGAGAACTCCCCGAAACGACCGACGAAATAATATAAACCGATATATATATAGTATAGGAAGGTTAGGAGATATAAATAGGCCGATAAAGCCGTATCCTTAGGGGTAATAGTTTCGATATTAGGCATAATACACACGCGTTAGAGGAAACACTACGTATAGGCGCCGGTGATAAGAAATAACCGTAGGGAATATAGTTCCTTATACGCATTACTAGGCCCTATGTGAATACGTTAGGGAGACGATAGATAAAGGGCCTTATTAAATATCTACGAGTATTAATTAGGCTAAAGGCGTTTAAACACTCGATAGAGTATTAAATAAGAAGGAAGCTCTCCCGCAGCGAGGGCATATTAGCGTATCTCGCAATAGCGACTATGCCGTCGATTTCGGCATAACGCACTAGGGGAATCGAGCATAGGCTGCTAAACGACTAGCCTTGCTATATCGCTACGAGCATTAGCTGCTAAACGACTTATAAACTACTACGAATACTTTTAACTACGGTAGACTAAAGAGGAACGATGCTTCCACGCAGTAAGGGCATCTGCTATGTGTAGCGGCGGAAGGAATAGAGGAAGTATAAGAGCTTATAAAGCCGCACTTGTTAGAGCGCTTAAGCGTAGGATTAAAAGGGCAGGGATTAAAGATATCCCGCCCCGATGGCTTAACGATAGAACGAGGATTAAAAACTCATCGGATTTAAGCTATTTAGCGACATCTTAATGCTAGCTTCCATGCCTTAAATTCGGGATTAAAGCTAGGGGGGTATATTAGATTACATAATAGAGGTCACAACGATTAGGTCAGCATAACCGCCACGTAACGTAAGGGAAATATCCCTTAAATACGGCCCCCTTATAAAAAGTAGGGAAGCACGTATAACACGCATTATTATAGATTATATTAATATAACCTCTTTGCTATACAACCTATCTAGACCTATTATAACGCCTATTTAGTCCGAGCCGTAGATCTACGATCTAACATAAGGTGCCTTAGCGTAAGTGCGCCGCCGAAGTCACAATGTATAACTATTATAATGTATAATATATCGGATCGAAGGCGTAAGGGTAGCGCGCAGCCGCTAAAAGTGCGACCGGGCCCGAAGTAGCGAATGTAGCGTCTTATAGCGTCTTATAGCAAAAGTAGCGAAAGTAGCGAAAAAATAACGAATTAACGCGGGGTTCGAAAAGAATGTTAATAGTAGTAGAAGTTACAGCTAGGTTAAAATAGACTTCGCTCCCGGGCTTATAACTATTAATATTACTATTATACTAACTAGGCAAAAGTAAGATACATCCCGACCGTAGACGTAATACAATAGCTTATAAATGAAATATCGATAGTAAACTTACTACGGAGGCGATATAGGAAGAAGTAAAAAGACTCTAGCTTACTATCTTATATAGGCTACGGTAGAGGCTTACTTTTGCCGAAGGCGGCTTTAAGGGCCGTTCTCGGGTTAGCTATACTAGCGTCCTTAGCCGTAGGAGAGTTCGTCGACGCAGCCGTAGGCGCGAGTAGCGTATCCGTAGAGGTAGGCGCCGTAGATCCTATTTTAACACTAAGGACTTTTAGTAACCCCTTTCGTTTAACCGGATTAACGGCTATTTTCTATAGTAGCACTAGAAGGCGCTCTTCTTCCGCTATAGAAGGTGCGGCATCCGCCGTCGCCTTGCCTAAACGGGCTTTTGTTATTTCCTATTAAAGGCGGGCTTCTGCGAAGGCCCGCTTATTTAGCGCCTCTTATCGCAGCTATAGCTATTAGGACCCCTCGGCCTATTGCTCGAAGACGTCCTCTATATCGTTGTCTAGTAAGTCTCTAATAGCAGCTAGTATTACTACGCGTGCCGCTTTTATTATAGCGGCCTATCGTTCTAATTAATATATACCGCTATTATAAAAGCGGGACGTTATCGTATTAATATGTCCGTAAAAAAGGGAGATAGATAATACTATAATAGGGTAGGCATAGTAATCACATAGGTGCCCTCTATATAGGTATAGAAATCATCTATAAAGAACTAAGTGTAGGCGCACCTATGCATGCGGATATATAGCTCTACGTACGTACCCCTTTGTCCGCACGTGCCCCTTACCCCTATCCGCACGAGCCCCTTACCCTTATTCGCACAAGCCCCTTTCCCCGCCAGCACGTGCCTCTTCCCCACTCGTATATAAGAATGCGGATTAGGTCGTAGACCTAATCTCACTAATAGTCGAAGACCCTTACAATTGCTACTCTACGTCGTTTTAAGCGCAATAAAAATAAAATCTTATATACCCTTAATTATATATACGTAAACTATAAGGCGAGATAGAGGCAATACCTCGACGAAAAGCTTTTTATAGAGAGGGAATTGCTTTATACTAACTAAGATTATCTTCGTAATTAGACTTTAATTTTAATTAAAGATACTACTAATCGCAAGACTCTCTTAGCTATATAACTATAGGAAGTACGCTAACGAGAGGGTTAATCCCCCATCGATTTTACTCTTTACCTAGATTCCCTTAAGTAATACCTAGAACATCCGCTAGAAAAAACTTATATACTTTCCTTTTTTACGAAGTTACGTCCCGATCTTTAGGACTAAATCTCCTTTTATTTAGCGTCTATACGTATAAGGAGACAGTCTAACTCGCTTAACGCTTTTAAGATGCTTTAGGAAATAAAAAACGCCTTATAAAGCTAACTAACAATTAATCGACCTTAACTTAAGGGGCAAGAGGCTCCCGTTCGATAGGCTATCGCCGACGTAAAGGCCGAAATAGATCTACTAATAACTATTGTGATTCCGACGCCGCTAGATTAACCTTAAATAGCCGTAGAAACGGTCGTAGCAATAGCCGTAGGAACGGCCGAGGAAATAGTCGCAATAGTCGCAATAGTAGGAATAGATATAGTAGGAATAGCCGTAGCAATAACTAAAGAGGAAATTCTTATAGAAACGGCGAAAGCTAATCCGGTATAGTTATTTATTAGTATTATAAGAAACTAGGCTATATATAAGCCGATTGCTAAGCGCTAGCGAAAGCTAACCGAACCGTAGCCGATTCGGATTTAACGAAGTAGGAAGGAAACGCCTAAAAGTCGAAGTAAATGCCTCTCCTTCGACTAAGCTATAGGTAGAGGCAGTTAAAAGACTACGTACTATTAGAAAGCTACTAAAGCGAATACCTTATAAAATTATCGTTAATCTCGATTATAGTAGTAAAGTAGACCTAGTAGATATAACTTTTGCTTAAAAATAAGGGCTAAGATAGCTTCCTTTATTAACCCTTAGATTAAAGGTAGTCGGGAATACGCTTATAAGATAATATAGAGTTTAGGAAGTTTCTATCGAACTCTTAGACAGTCGCTATAGGGAAAAGATAGTTACTCGCCTTTATATCGGCGTCGATAACGGATTGAAACCCGACGATGCACTAGTTTTACTTAGTATACCCGTACTTTCTTAGGAATATATTTATCTTATTCCTTTTAAGCGCGCTTAGTGGTTTAAACACTAACTTTCTAAGGTGTTATTACGCTAGCTATAGAAACTTTTGCATAAGTGCTAGAATAAGGCATAGGTCTATATAGTTATACCGGACCTAAATTTTATGCTATTTCCCGATAAAGAAAATAACTTAGCGAACCTTAAGCGAACGGGAGAGGAAATACCGGCGACTCTTTTAGACTTTAAAGACGTGTTTTCTAAGCACGAGGCCGATTTACTACTAAGGAAGAAGGGCACTGATTATGCGATTAACCTATTGCCCGACTCTAAGCCGCCTTTTAGACCTATCTACCCTCTTTCTCAATCCGAACTTTAGGTTCTTAAGGAGTGGTTAGATTAGTCCCTTAAGTATAGCATTATTTAGAAATCTAAAAGTTCGGCCGGGGCTCTTATTCTTTTTATGGCTAAGAAAGACGGCACTTTACGCATTTATATAGACTACTAGGGGGTTAATAGCATTACCGATAAGAATCGCTACCTACTCCCCCTTATTTCGGAGATTATAGTCGTCTAAATGCCGCATAGATCCGCTTTATCCCCGGACATTATTACGGGCACCTATAATTTTATTAGCGATTGCATCCCGACTTAAGGGGGAACGAAGAACTTACGGATTTATAAAGGTTACTACGCGAGTTATACTAAATGCACCTACTTAATCGCGCGTCTTCCTAAACATAAGAGAGTTTAACTATTCTAGTATTATCCTCGTTATCGCCGAACCCTTATATACTACTATTTAAGCACTTAATGCAATATAACTCGGTTACTTAGCACCCTTTTACGCGGCTACTTTTTATAGTGACGGCCTTCTTAGCCCTTTTCTTTAGCGATATCCCTTTCTAGAGATTCTTTGTATCGACGGTGTCTCCCTTAGCATTCGCCTCTATATCCTTATCTCTATCGTCTTCGCTAGACGACGAAAATATTTTAGATTTAATAACCGTTAGCGTTATACGCTTAGCAATCGCTTAATCTTCCTAAGACTCTACTATAATAGGTTTCTTTATATTTATAAATAGTCCCTTAAATAACTAACGAAATAGTAGATCGTCTATTTCTTCCTCTAACGAGGATATCGATTTCTTTAATACATTTAGCATTTTCTTCTCTACGAGGAGTCGTTCTTATAGGGTTATCTTCTCTCTAGTAGGAGTCCTCTTTATACGCTTCTTCTTTAGCTTTATCTCTTCCTTTACTATCGCTATAGCGTCTTTAATTAATACTTTATTCGCCGATAACTCTAGGACTTAAGCTATAACTAAAGGACCTATCGGCTGGATTTAATCTATCTATTTTCCTCGCTTCCGGGGCGTCTTTACCGTTACGCTTGCCGTTCGCTTAAGACCTATAGCGTTAAACTAATTTAGAATATGCTCGTCTAATTCGGAATATGCTCGTCTAATTTAGAATATACTTATCTAATTCCGAATATGCTTTTCTATAAGATCTCGATATAGTTATATAATAAGAGAAGAGAAGAAAAGAATATTTATATATAAAGAGTAGCACTCTATTATAGTTCGCTAACTATACGTAAGCGATTAGCTACCTATTACGCAATGGCTATTATAACGCGCGATAAATACGATAATTATAATAATATATATAATAATAACTATCGTCGTTGATTTTTATACTATGTTTAATCCTATTTTAGTCCTATTTGCTATTACGACTTTATTTATACCTAAAGCTATCCTAGCGTCTAAGGCGTCCGCCTTAGAAGGGGGGGATAATTATAACGCAGCTACCCGCGCAACTATAGAGTTAGGAGATAGGGATATATACACGATAGATAATGCATTTTAGCTTAGGGACTATTCGGCTATTAGTCGCTAACTAGTCCCCGATAACCCCTCTTAAGGCCTAAGGGTATATCCCTAAGGCCCTAATATATCTTAGAAGATAGGCAAGCTTTAGTCTTACTACGAGAGGGCAACCGTATTGCAATAAAGGATTATTCGTACTTTTAACTATCGTTCCTACCTTCCTAAACGTACCTCTAGTCTGTCTTCTTATAGAGCGTTTCTATAACTTTTAGCCTCCTTCCGAGTATATACTCGTAGGCAGTAGAAGCACTCTAATTCTTAGGATAGGCACGGTATTTATATATATTTCGACTAGCGTTTTTAGCTTAGTTAGGTAGTAAATATCCCGTCCTTCTATACGCCCCTTTATTCCCTTCGTCTTTTGCATAAGGCGAATCTTTTATAAAACCTATAGACTAGCGCGATCTCTTTCTTAACTCGTATTATTTATATAACGGAGCTAATTTACAATTAGTATATTATCGAGTATAACCTATTTACGCCTTTTTCTATGCTTTTAACTATTTTTTCCGTTCCTTCTATAGATTCTATTATAGATACCCCGGTATTAGTACACTTTTTGGCTATTATACCGGATTCTATACTAATAAGTATAGAGAAACTTTCTCTCTAGCACTAACGACTTAGACATCCGAATAATAAGGCGCTTTTAAAAGCACTTAGAATACTAAAGTCGGTGACTTTCGATAAGATAATCTTATATAAGCCCTATAAACTTACGTAAGCTAAACGAATTATTAACCGCAAACCGCCGCTTTCTAAGGCGATGTTTCCTTTTTCTAAGATATTTTATAATATCTTTTCTATATATAATAGTTATAATAATAAGAATATTGTATTTCTTATTAAGGATAACTATATAAAGCTTATTTTCCTATATACGCTTATAGACGCCTTTATAGACGAGCTAATGTTATGCTTTAAGAGCTTAAGTCGGTATATTACCCGATAGTTCTTATTTTCTATCGGTATAATCTATCGGGATAACGACCGAGCCCTTCGACTACTGCTCTTTATACACCCGCTTAAAACGGCGCTGCTAAACGAGCTAAGGGGCTAGTATCTACGAAAGGTCGATATATAAGGATTAAGGCAAATTTGCCCGAGCATTTATAGCTAGAAACGTAGAAAACTATAGTATACTTATACAATCGAATTCTAGCCTATTAGGCAGATTCCTCTACGTTCTTACTATTAAAGTAGATTTCCCTAATAGAGATTCTTTACGATTAGTCAAGAGATTATATCCGAAATATACTAGCGTTTCTCCTTCCTTAACTATTATAATTTAGTTATCTCCGAGCGTTTAGCTATAAAGTCTACCGACTAACGACTAAGGCCTTAATTAGCACGTAGAAACGTAATCTTAAGTGAGACCCTTATATAGAGGTTAATTACTTAGTTAGGTATAATTATACTAACATATTTTGTATATAGATCCTATAGAGACGGGAGGTTTATCGAGTTTATAATATAATGTTTAATAAGACTTACGCAGACGATATAGATACTCGCTATTCTTTAGAAGGCGACTTTATTAGCCTATTTAACGGTCTAATCGCGTAGAGTGCCCGGAAACAATCTACGGTTACTATATCTTCTACTAAGGCCGAACTTCTTATAGTCTCTTCTACTATAAAAGAGCTAATTTCTATTCTTCGTTTATTTAACGATATTTCTCTATAATTAGATATTCTTATTCCTACTATTTCGTGCGATAATACCTAGACTATTCGCTTAGTTTCCGCTAAGATTCTAAAGATTTAAACCGCCTTAAAGCATATTAAGATTTATAACTGCTAGGCCCGATAGGAATTCTTACGTAATACTTTTAACATTAAATACATCCCTTCTAACTAGATAGTTACGGATAGATTAACTAAGTTACTTCTATAATAACGTTTTAAAACGTTTCTTTATTAGCTTTAACTTACCGATATTTTATAAAAGATCTATAAGGAAGTCGATAATAATTCTAATTAGCCGGAAGTTATTTCCTTCTAGCTAGGGGGGTATATTAATATCACCGTCTTCCCTATTGCTTTCTTCTAGGAAATCCCTAGTTCTACTATAGAATTTATATAGAAGTATTACGTGTTTCTACTATAGGATTCTATAGGCTTCTATAGGCATCTACCCCGTACTTCTACAGGCATCCGCCCCGCTTTTCTTCTACGGTTCTATTTCACCGTGATTTTACAGTGATTTTACGGTTATTTACATAGTCTTTACCCGTAAAGTCCCTTCCCTTCTACGGTCTTCTACCGTAGAATTCTAATTCCCTTCTACGGCTTCTACCGTAGAATTTACTAGTCCTTCTAATAGACTATTGCGTTATTAATCCCTTTATTGCCAACTATATAACTATTTGTCGTATAGACACGATCTATTGATTTCCGAATAATGTTCTCCGTCTAACTCTTTCTATTACCCCCTTTTCCTTAGGTCTATACGGCTGTTTTCGTCCGAGGGATTTCCCTATATCTAAAGACTACTAGGGGGGCCGTAAAGTAAGCCTAATCCCCCTCCTCGCTCCGTAGGGAGGGGGGGTGCGTTAACTATATAAAAGATCGCCGAGTTAATAAAAAAAAGATATGTTAGCACCCCGCTTAATCTCGCTAGAACACATATAGTCTTATGTATATAAATTCCTCTTTTAAGTGCACGACCTCCTACCCGTACTATTAGGAGGCATATCGTTAATCCGACAACCTAGGCGTTAGTATCGGCCTCGTCCTTTAGGACCTTAATAAACTTATCGCCTAGACCCTCCGTAAGGCTAGCTCCCGTAACCTTAGCCGTTAACCTCTAGAGCAGGTGCCTAGCGGCATCGCTAAACGTCGATAGTATCGCGGCGCGTAAATGTCTTAATGTTATTGCATCGTTTTATTAAGTAAGGTGTAGAGACGGATATAAAGTTACGGCGAACATTGAATTAAACTAGTCTACTTAATGTTACGTATAGCCTGTACGTTAAAATAAGTACCTCTATTTTTTTTATTGACTCGGCGATCTTTTATAAAGTTAACGCACCCCCCCTCCCTATAGAGCGGGGAGGGGGATTAGGCTAACTTTACGGCCCCCCTAGTAGTTAGCCCCCTTATTAGAAAGACAAGAGCTATTATTCTTAGTGATTTACACCTTATAGCTTTTAATCCTTCCTTATAGGCTGTTTAAGCCTTAGAGCCTCTCTTCTTTTTTGCTATTATACTAATATCGAGGACCCGACTGCCTAGCGTTCGATACTATTATTAGTTACTATATCGTCTACTTCCTTAGCAGCTTTCGCTTAGGGCTAGATACTCTTTATAAGAGCCTTAGTTGCTCGATCGTAAGTAGTATTATATAGAACGTATATAGGATAATTAAAGTTTAGATAATACGCAATAGGCGGGCACTTGTTAAAAGTGCCTACGGGCTAGCATTAGTCCGGGCTCCGGCAGCCCTACTTCCCGTAGGGCATGCCGGGCTACCTTAAATTTATTATTCTTTTTCTTTTATATATACCCTTTGCCTAGTGCATCCCTTTCTTACACTAGATTTAGTAGTAATACCTTGCCTTCGTAAGTTTTTTAAGGCCCTTAATAAGCCCTTAATTAAGTGCATTACGAGTCGCACTAGTAGCGTATTCCGCGTTACTTTAAAGCGTTTTAGCTCCTTATAAAACCTTCGTTTAGTTACGGATAGTTACCCCGCTATTTTTAGTAAGACCTACGTCTATCCGTAGATAGTAGGCCTAATTACTATTAACCTTATCTTAGCGGTTTAAGATACTCTTATCTCTTTCCTTTTAAGCACTACTAGGAGGCCGATAAGCTATATCTTCCTTTTCTCTCTTCTATATTTAGTAGAATTTTCCTATGGTAAAGTTAGGTAATAGAGGATTTTTCTATATATATTAACCGTGCCTTACCCTTACCCTTACTTTTCGCTATTCTCCTCCTCTACCTTCTTTACCTTTCTATCTTTTCTCTCGCTAATCCTTTTATTATAGCTTAAGACTTAGATAATCGCGACCGCGATCGTACGGACCGTAAGAGGGAATCCTCTTTAGAAAATCTATATCTTAAGCTTTTATCTTATCTTTCCGGTAGAGAGGTAGACTCTTTTCCTCCTCGCCTATAGACTAAGCGACGCCGACTAAATCGGCACTCTTTTAATTAGGAAGACCTTACGAACGTAATAGTCGACGCTATTCTCGGAAATAACTTATACTTTATAGTCGTAGGCTAAAGCTTGCGATTCTATAAGTTAGTTATAGGCAGCCCGACTAAAGTAGTTATCGAACGCTAGGCAGTCGGGTTCTCGACATTTAGGTAATAGCAATTAAAAAGGAAGAGAGGCACTAAGGCTTTAAACAGCCTATAAGAAAGGATTAAAGCTATAAGATGTAAATCACTAAGAATAATAGCTCTTATCTTTTTCTAAAAAGGGGGCTAACTAGTGTCTGTATATAGGAAAAAACAATGCGGTGCGCCGCATTGTTTTTCGACATATCGCCTATATCGTTTTTTAAGGCGCTTTCGATACACCCTCTTCGTGCATTATAACTTCGTTCCTAAGCGACTTCCCTAACCGCTTTATGGTTAAATACGATACCTACGATAATATAAGGAAAGCTACCATTCTATTAGCTCTTGCATAAGCCTTTATAGCCGGCGGCTTTATCGACGAGGAAGCTTATAAAGGAGAAAATAAGGCTATCGCGAATAGCGATAACGACGACTTCTCTCTTCGAGGTTCCCCCGCGCGGTCTTAGGCACACTGTTAATAGCTCCTTACGGCACTAAACGTTATATTTAACGATCTATTTCGCATGCTAAAGGCAGTCTTTTCCCGCCTCTACCGATAGCTTCGTATTAATACCTATATCGAGGACTTAAGGCATTAGACGGTAGAGCAGAAGGTGCTAGTGTTCCTATAGATCTACGTATATAACGAACCTTAGAGAAATACGGCATACCGCTTTTAAATAAGTCAATCGTCGGTCTTAAGGATATTCTATTAATTAATCGACCTAATAAGGCGGTTGCACGCTAAATTCGTTCGCTAGCCGGGGCTAGGATATATCTCCCTGTTAATATCACCGTCTTCCCTATTTGCTTTCCACCGGGAAATCCCCGGTTCTTCCCTAGATTCCGCTATGGAATTCCACGGGCTTCTACGGGCATTACCCCGCACTTCCACAGGCGCATTTACCTACTTTTCTTCGGTTATATTTCACCGTGATTTCACGGTGATTTTACGGTTATTTACACGGACTTTACCCGTGAAATCTCTTCCCTTCTACGGTCTTCTACTATAGAATTCTAATTCCCTTCTATAGTCTTCTACCGTAGAATTCTAATTCTCTTCTACGGCTTCTACCGTAGAATTCCTTTATATAGCTACGGCTTTTACCGTAGAATTCACTAGTCTTCTACTAGGCTGTTTATTTATTTACTAACTATATAACTTATTAGTCGTACGGCACGATCTATTGCTTTTCTTACCGATCCTTCCGTCCGATTATTTACGTTACCTATTTTTCCTTAGGTCTACGCGGCTGATTTCGTCCGAGGATTTTTCCTATATATAGAGACTAGTTAGCCTCCCTACTAAATAAGACAAAAGCTATTATTCTTAGTGTTTTACATCCTTTTATAGCTTCTAATCCCTTTATATAGGCTATTTAAGCCTTAGAGCCTTTCTTCCCTTTTTAATTGCTATTACCTAAATGTCGAGAACCCGACTGCCTAGCGTTCGATAGTTATAAGCCTAGCCGAACTTCTCTACGCATAGAGAGTTCTAACGGCTTATATTTTTAGCCTACTAACGCTACGACTTACGGTAGTAAAGCCTTTGCCTTTATATCTAGCGAATCGACGCTTAGAGGACTAATGTAATTATCTTTTTAAGGAGCGTTATTAATCTAGCGAATCGACTCTTAGAGGATTAGTTAGTACGTTTATCTTATTCTATTAGTATTTTCCCGCACTTAGTTTAGTTTTTGCGGTTTATTTATATATATTATATATCTAACTACCCTTTTCCGGTGATTTTACTATACTTTTACTTACGTTACCGTATCTATTATAGCCGATATTACTTTAAAGACCGTCTTAAATAGACTAGCGGACTAAGACCGATAGATCTTAACGATTTAGAAATACGCACTCGCCTAAGGGATTTAAGAGAAAATCGATCCTTATATTACGCTTAATCTTTAGAAACCCTTATTGCTTCTTCCCGTAGAACTAATAGCTAGAATAGTTAACGCGACTGTTGCTAATATTGCTAGTTTATCTATAGAAGAACTTAAGAGGTTTAAGTTTCTCTTTTCCTAGTATCGCACGTTGCTTTAAGCCTATAAGGACTAATAGAAATCTCTTACGTTAATCTAGCAGTTTATCGTTTAGAATATTAGGAACTACTACTTAACGATTGCCGATAAATATAAGGTTTTTAAGGAATTAGCTTTACTATAGCGGCGTATAAAGCCGACTTTATAGACGCAATAGAAGACTATTCTCGCGTAGTTCTATACTATTTTAAAGGCACTAGACCGGACGGATATTACGATATAGATTTCTAACTAGCAGAAAGTCCTTACTAATGCCCGGCGAATTAAGTTGCCGGAATCGGAAGGTCTCCGGTCTATATAGCTTTTTCTTAAGGCTATTTAGCCTATTTCTAGCCCTTTTGCGGAATACTAGATAAATAAGATAGAGGACGACGCCCGCCTAAATAAGCTAAGATAGGAATAGTCTTTCCCCAACGGATTTAAGATATCCGAACTTTTCGAGCGCTCGTAGGCCTTAAAGGCTACGACTAAAGCGCTAAAAACCAACGCTTTTGCGAAGTTCTAAGGCTAGGGAATAAAGTCCTTAGCCGCGGAATTTACTAATAAATCGGCAACTACTTTAGCAGCTACGTCCTTAGATAAAGATAAAGGCAAGAAAAAGGGTAGTCTACCGTATATTTACGGAGAATGATACTATTTCCGAGAGTGTTATTACTTTAACCCTTCCGTTCGACTTCTATTATAGAAACCCGATAAAGACGTCTAAAAGACTATAGACGACTACCTTAAGGTTCCGGCTAATAAGGCTAAAGTTAATACGGCACTTCTTCGCGACGAGGAGTAGCGGAAGAATAATCTAACCGAGATAAAGACGGTATAAGCTACGGCTGCTGCTAATGTTCTTACGACCTTTTTACTACCGGTTGTTTTATAGACTACTATAGAATACCCGTTAAGGGATTCTTTTATTATAGATTTAGGGTCTAATAGACATATTTACAACAATAGGGAGCGTTTCTATAACTTCCAGCCTTCTTCTAAGTACGTACTTATAGGCAGTAGAAGCACTCCTATTCTCGGGATAGGCATAGTGTTTATACGCATTTCGACGCGCACTTTTTAGCTTAGTTAAGTAGCATATATCCCGTCCTTTTATACGTCCCTTTATTTACTTTGTCTTCTTTATAAGGCGAATCTTTTATAGAACCCGTAGACTAGATAGATCTCTTCTTTAATACGTAATATTTATATAACGGAGCTAATTTACAACTAGTATATTATCGAGTATAACCTATTAACGCCTTCTACTACGCTTCTAACGCTTCTAACTATTACTTCCGTTCCTTCTATAGATTCTACTATAGAAACCCCGGTTATAGCACCTTTTTTAATTACTACGCCGGAGTCTACACTAATAAGTATAGAGGAACTTTCTCTTTAGCACTAACGACTTAGACATCCGAATAATAAGGCGCTTTTAAAAGCTCTCGGAATACTATAGTCGGTGACCTTCGATAAGATAATCTCCTATAAGTCGTATAAACTTACGTAGGCTAAACGAATTATTAACCGCGAACCGCCGCTTTCTAAGGCGACGTTTCCCTTTTCTAAGGTGTTTTACGATATCTTTTCTATATATAAGAGTTATAATAATAACAATGTTATATTTCTTATTAAAGATAACTATACGAAGCTTATTTTCCTATATGCGCTTTTAGACGCATCTACGGACGAGCTAATTTTATGCTTTAAAAGCCTAGGTCGGTATATTTCCCGATAGTTCTTACTTTCTATCGGTATAATCTATCGAGACAACGACCGAGCCCTTCGATACGATTTTTAAGACTTTATTAACTAATAGGGCATTTATAATAAGCCTACTGCTCCCTATACACCCGCTTAAAACGGCGCTGCCGAACGGGCTAAGGGGGTAGTATCTACGAAAGCTCGATCTATAAGGATTAAAGCAAATTTGCCCGAGTATTTATAGATAGAAACGTAGAAAACTACGGTATATTTATATAATCGGATTCTAGCCCGATAGGCAGCTTCCTCTACGTTATTTCTATCGAAGTGGATTTCCCTAAACGAGATCCTTTACGATTAGTTAAAGGATCACGACCGGAATATACCGGCTTTTCTCCTTCCCTAACTATTACGATTCGATTATCTTCGAGCTTTTAGCTATAAAGCCTACCTACTAACTACTAAGGCCCTAACTAATACGTAGAAACGTGATCTTAAGCAGGAACCTTATGCGGAGGTTAGTTACTTAGTTAGGTATAATTCTACTAATATTTTTCGTGTATAGATCCTATAGAAACGGGAGGTTCGTTGAGTTTATAATATAACGTTTAATAAGACTTAGTTTTTCACCGCGTCTAAGGTATCTAAACCGCTAATATAGGTATTATCACTAGCATTTCTACTATATATTGCATAGGAAGAAGAGTAAGATAAGGCAGAATTCTAGTTAACGCTAATAGTGGTTCCTAATAAGTATTCTAATCTAGTAGACCTTCTAGCCGATGGCAATCCTTAGCTCCCGACTCCTAACTAAACCCTAGAACCGCCGGAGGATATTTTTAAGAATGCATAGGACTTTTAACCCGATATTTCTACTCTTTTACCTACTATAACTATAGAACTAGTAGACCGACTTAAGGTATAGTTGCCTTAAGCTACTTCTCGGTCTATAGATTACGATAATACTATTCCTATAGATAGTCTACGGACGATGAGGTTTATAGGGGATTTACGCTTTGCTTGTTTAAACCGTTTTTCGGGTCGATATCCCGCTTTCGCCTATATTAGGCATCTACCGGCTAATAGCACCGCTTTTACGGCTATATTCGCTACGTCTCTTAAACCTAGGAAGATATATAAACGGGATTTGCCCGCGCTTCTAAGGTTTTAGTCTAATCTCGAGACGCATCCTTTTAGACCTAAGTTTAAAGCCGCTAGGGCAGTTAAATAGGACTCCTTAAAACAGCGGAAGACCTTCTTTCCTTCGCCTACCCTAAGAGCGAACGCGCTAGTGCGTCCTCTTCTATTAATATAGGCATTTAATTATAAGTTTAATAAGCACGGCTACCTTAGGAAGTTTAAATCTCGCCTTTATATGCGAGGAGATCTTTAGCCGTTTAGCGGAAAAGAAATATACGCCGCGACGCTTATAGCGCGAAATTTTCGCATTATAATTGCTATTGCCGCTAAGTTTAGCATAGAAACCCGCTTACTTAACGCGGTTAACGCCTTTACGAATGCCGATCTAGATAAAGAAGTATATATCTACTTTTTAGACGGATTTAAAATATTTAGTTTTATAATTCGGTTAATAAAGGCTTTATATAGGCTTCGCCGTTCGCCGCTTCTTTAGCAATAGGAATTATCTAGGTCTCTTACCGAACTAAGCCTTTAGTAAAGTGCGGAGGATCCTTACATTTTTATATTTACTATAAGTAGCATTATTACTTTCTTCTTTATAGATAATATTATTATCCTTTTCCGTAAGGAGTACCGTAAGGCTACTAACGATTTTATCCGTCGCTTTAAGCAGAAGTATATAGTTACTAACCGCGGAGAGCTTACCTATTTCCTTAGGATAAGGATTATCCGGGACCGTAAGTAGCGAAAGCTATAGTTATACTAGGACGTTTACCTAGATAAGATTGCTTCTAAGTTTAGTTTAATCCCTGCTTCTATAGTTCTACGGCCTATTTCGACCCTATGCCCGTTCCTACTTCTTAAGAAGCTAGAGAAACACTAGGGATAGGCTACGGATGACTAAATCTACTACTTTTAGTCTTTAGTCGGTTTTTGCAATTACGCGACTATTTCTACCTATCTTAACGCCGTAAAATCGTCGAATTTATTAGCGGAGCATATATAGAACCCGTCTACGCTTTATATTAAGCTCGTAGAAAGCTTAGTGACTTACTTATACGAATCGCGTTTCCTTACGATTAAGTTTTCGGATATAGACGAGTAAGAACTCGTTATAGCTTCCGATACCGCCTACGCCGACGACTTAAACACTCGTTATTCTTCTAAAGGCTATTTTATTAGCCTATTTAACGGTCTAATCGCGTAGAGTGCCCGGAAATAATCTACGGTTACTACTTCTTCTACCGAAGCCGAACTTCTTATAGTCTCTTCCACCGCGAAAAAGCTAATTTCTATTCTTCGTTTATTTAACGATATTTCCTTATAGCTAGATGTTCTAGTTCCTACTATTTAGTGTAATAATACCTAGATAATCCGCTTAGTTTCCGCCGAGATTCTAAAGATTTAGACCGCCTTAAAGCATATTGAAATTCACAACTGCTAGGAACGATAGGAATTCTTACGCTATACTTTTAACATTAAATATATCCCTTTTAACTAAATAGGTATAGATAGATTAACTAAATTGCTTCTACGATAACGTTTCTAGACGTTCTTTTACTAGCTTCGACTTACGGATATTTCTTCTAAGATCTAAGAAGAAGTCGATGATAATTCTAACTAGCCGGAAGTAGTTCCCTTCTAGCTAGGGGGGTATATTGATATTACCGTCTTCCCTATTTGCTTTCTACCGGGAAATCCCTAGTTCTTCCCTAGATTCCGCTATAGAATTCCACGGGCTTCTATAGGCATTACCCTATACTCCCACAGGCGCATTTACCTACTTTTCTTCGGTTATATTTTACCGTGATTTTACGGTAATTTTACGGTTATTTACACGGACTTAACCCGTAAAATCTCTTCCCTTCTATAGTCTTCTACCGTAGAGTTCTAATTCCCTTCTACGGTCTTCTACTATAGAATTCTAATTCTCTTCTACGGCTTCTACCGTAGAATTCCTTTATATAGCTACGGCTTTTACCGTAGAATTTACTAGTCTTCTACTAGGCTGCTTATTTATTTACTAACTATATAACTTATTAGTCGTACGGCACGATCTATTGCTTTTCTTACCGATCCTTCCGTCCGATTATTTACGTCACCTGTTTTTCCTTAGGTCTACGCGGCTGATTTCGTCCGAGGACTTTTCCTATATATAGAGACTAGTTAGCCTCCCTACTAGATAAGACAAAAGCTATTATTCTTAGTGTTTTACATCCTTTTACAGCTTCTAATCCCTCTATGCAGGCTGTTTAAGCCTTAGAGCCTCTCTTCCCTTTTTGATTGCTATCACCTAAATGTCGAGAACCCGACTGCCCAGCGTTCGATACTCCCCGATCGTAGAGTTAGATAGAAAGCTTATGCAGTTTAACGGCGCGATCGGTGCTATTAACGGCATATATATTCCTGCGTTTATCCTAAAGGCTTGTTAGAAGAGGTTTAAGTCGAGGAAGAATAATATCTTATAGAATATATTCGCGGCGATTACCTTTAATAGCCTTTTTAGCTATATGCTTGCTAGCGCCGAGGGCTTTATCTACGACTCGCCGTTGCTGCGAAATGCTCTAGTAAAGAGCTTTACTTTACCTAAGGACCGTTTCTATCTTCGCGACGTAGGGTTCGGTTCGAGGCGTAGCCTGCTCGTGCCGTATAGTAATACACGATATTATCTTACCGATTAAGGCGAGGCAGGCAAAAGACCGGAGAACTCTAACGAGATCTTTAACCTACGGCACGCTTAGCTTCGCACAACGGTAGAGGAGGTCTTTAATCGCTATAAGCGGAAGTAGAAGATAATTCGGTATAGTGCACCTAAATATTGCTTTATCGACTAGATAAAGCTTATATATGCAGTAACGGGGCTATTTAATTTCGTTTAAATGCGTGGGAAAGATTATAACGAGAGAGACAGAGAGGAAGAGTTATACCTAATAGATTAAGAACGCGAGGCTCTTAAATTAGCTCGCGTATAAGCTAATTCGATCGTTATAGGCCGTATAGGCACCGAAATACGCGAGCTAATCGCCGGCTGGCTATAGGAGATATACTAGGCTGTTCTAGCCCGGCGAGAGCGTAGGGATAACACTAACGAGAGCGACGAGAGCGACGAGAGCGATAAGGGCGGCGAGAGCGATAAGGGCGGCGAGAGCGGCGAGGGTAAGGAAGAGGAAGAGAATAAAGAAGATAAAGAAAATAAGGGCCGCGGGGCAAGGGCTTAAAGGATAAGGATAAGGGCATAGTAACCTCGATTTTCAATAAGCCGAACTTCTAGCTATTTTAATAACCCTATATCCCTCCCTAATCCCTCCCTAATCCCTTGCAATTATCGCCTTAATATACGCCTGCTTAGCCTCGCTTATGCTAAGTGAATTCCATAAGACCGGGTTTATAAGGTCTTTCTTCAACTAGGCTATAACTCGCATTGCAAGCTCTATATCGTGTGTATCGGCAAGCTGCATATAGTCTTAGATAGCCTTTTCGAAATCATCCGCGCTTTATGCCCTTATAGTAATTAAATATTGCTTAGTCTAGGCACCTTAAGCCATAAGGTCGGTAAGTAGACTAACGATTTCCTCTGTTTTCTTCTATTACTGCCTCTTTCCCTTTTTTAATCCTCTTAGCCCTCGGTTTAGCGATAATCTCCTTAAAGTTAACCTAGGCCTCGATCTCTAAGTAGTTGCCGATAGCGGCACTAGCGAGCTATTAGAATCCTAGGCCTAAGACTGGTTGTTTTAGTTAAGGCGCTAGCGAGCTAATATGCGTAGTGTTTCCTTACGGAAAGGATCGTTAGAGTTATCGTCGGCAGCTTCGTCGGGCACCTAAGACCCCTCCTCCTCGTCGGTTAATTCCTGCTATTACTAAAGCTGACTTTCGGCTTCTATAGCAGCCGCGAAACCGGCATCGTCGTTAACCTTAATTATCGTACAGCTAGCTAGCTAGTCGTTTGCGAAGATCTTAGCCTACGACTTAAAGGTAATAGTATCGCTAACTATAAGGCCTTGCTTAATAACCCGAGGACCGATATTAGGGAACCTCGCCTTTAATAACTCCTCGTTAGCCTTGCTTATCGTAATCTTTCCGGTCTTAGGGTAATATACGGCGCCTAACGGTTGCTCTGCCTCGCGGAATACCCGCTAGAGTTAAAGGAGCTAGCGATATTTGTTGTTAAGCATCTTAAAGCTCTATCGGCGGCGAGGAAACTCGGCCTTAAGCTTCGGCACGAATGACTTAAATACTAGCTTCACAAAGACCGCCTTAGAGCTATTAAGGAGCCTATCGCGACGGGCCTTAAGCAACAATTCGAGGAACCTTAAGGTCTATAGCTTAGTCTCACGCTGCTGACTCGGCTGACTAGCCTAAATAGACTGGCTTTCGGAGGAGGGAGGCATCGCGAGAGCCTTAATAAGTGCGATTAAGCGTAAATGCGGTTGCGGTAATTATAATGCAAATACAAAAATACGAAGAAAGACGGAAATATAGGCCTTAGGCGGTGAGTGAAATAGCCGATAAGGATGTCGGACGGTACATAGGGAGACCCGCACTAAAATTAGGTGGAGCAAGTCTCTGCCCGCGTCTGCCTTGATTTTTTAAAGGCGTTGTGGATTAGGGCCTTAATAAGAGGGGGTAGCAGTTTTAGGTAGTAAGGAGAGATCGCCCGAGCTAGGGCTACGGCTATGCCCCTAGCTCCTAGGGCTCTAGGACGAGGGAGGGATAATATCCTCGTCCGATATCTAACGATAACCTTATTAGGGCTACGAACACTAAGACCCCGTCGGGTCTAGTATTCGCACTAAGCTTACGGTCTATAGACCCTAAAGCCCCGTTAGGATAGGCGTCTATTCCTAGGTAAGGCAATAGGTCTTGCGGTTAAAGAGTCACGAGGGGTTCGGTAGTGCCCTCGTTTACTCCGATGTAAGAAGTCCTAAGGGGCAAGGGCAAGGCGGTCTAGTCTCTTTGCCCTGCCCTCTACCCCTAAGTTCGAATAGCGGCTAATTTAATTCCCGGAATATACGTACTAATTAGCTGCTCCGTAGGAAAAGAAAAATTAATACTAATTAAGGGAAGGTAGCGATAGTGCCGCGCGGCGAGAGTGGCCGAGGCGGCTTGTAAAGCTAGGACGAAGAAGGCGACGAAGCCGGCGTAGCGACGAAGCCGAATGTGGCGATAATGCCGTACGGCGTAGAGTGGCCGGGGCGGCAGCATTAAAGCCGGCAGTAGAAGATGCAAGCGGCGATAGTGCCGTGCGGCAGGCTTAGCCGAGACGGTCTGTAAAGCCGATGTAAAGGAGGGCGCGAGTGAGGAAGGGCGTAGGGCGACGAAGCCGACGTAGCGACGAAGCCCGGGGAAGATATATAAGGCGATAGTGCCGTACGGCGCGTGGCCGAGTCGGTTAGTAAAGCCGGTAGAACAAAGGTGGCGACGAAGCCGTCGTAGCGACGAAGCCGGGCGGCGATAGTGCCGTACGGCGGGCGTGGCCGTATCGGTTAGCAAAGCCGAAACAAAGGGAGGAGGGCGACGAAGCCGTCGTGGCAACGAAGCCCGGGTGGCGATAGTGCCGTACGGCGGACGCCGAGGGCGATAGTAAGGCTAAGAGGGAAAGAGGGTATAAGCGGCGATAGTGCCGTACGGCGGGCGTAGCCGAGTCGGTTAGTAAAGCCGATGTAGAGAAGGCGACGAAGCCGGCGTAGCGATAAAGCCGGGAGAGATAAGGAGGCGGAGGCGTAAGGCGACGAAGCTATTATAGCGACGAAGCCGGGCGGCGATAGTACTATACGGCGGGCGTAGCCGTGTCGGTTAGTAAAGCCTATACAACGAGAGGAGGGCGACGAAGCCGTCGTAGTAACGAAGCCGAATATAGCGATAATGCCGTACGGCACGAAGCTAAGGGCAATAGCATTAAAGCTAGAATAAAAGAGGAGGGCGACGAAGCTATTATAGCAACGAAGCCTAGGAAGACGGCGATAGTACCGTACGGCGGGAGCAGCCGAGACGGTAGTAATAAAGTCGGGATAATATAAAAGCGACGAAGCCGTTATAGCAACGAAGCTTAAATATAGCGATAATACCGTACGGCGTGTAGCCGAGGCGGCGGCAGTAAAGCCGAGACGAAGGAGGCGCAAGCAGCGATAGTGCCGTACGGCGGGCGTAGCTAAGGCGGTTAGTAAAGCCGATACGAAGGAAGGGGGGCGACGAAGCCCGTCGTAGCAACGAAGCCCGAATATAGCGATAATGCTATACGGCGTGTAGCCGAGAGTAGTATTAAAGCCGGGACGGAAGGAGGGCGACGAAGCCGTTATAGCAATAAAGCCGGGGAAGAGGTATATAGCGGGTATAAGCGGCGATAGTGCCGTACGGCGGGCGTGGCTAAGTCGGTTAGTAAAGCCGATGTAAAGAAAGGGGGGCGACGAAGCCGTCGTAGTAACGAAGCCTAATATAGCGATAATGCTATACGGCGTATAGCCGAGAGCGGCGGTATTAAAGCCGGAATAAAAGAGGAGGGCGACGAAGCTATCGTAGCAACAAAGCCTAGGAAGAGGGCGGTATTAAAGCCGGGCTAAAAGGGCGTTTAGCACCCCTAAGGGAGCGTGTGCGTAGCGCCTCGGGCGGCGCTAAAGAAAAAGGGGGATTAGCCTAGCACTACGGTCGCCTCCTCGCGGGACGTAATACTTCTTACGTTAGTCGTATTAAGTAGTAATTTGCGTAGGACGTATACCGGGCTTATAACTATCGCATCCACCCGCGGGGGCACGCGGCACTAGGCATAGGAAAAGGGCTTAAATTAATAGGTAAAAAGTCTATTAATCTATGTGTGTGTTCTATAGGGACTTAGTGTCCCTCGAGCCTGCTTAAATAGGCGTGGCAGCGGACACTATATCGACTATATATACTAGGCCCTATCTACCGCGTTATCCTAGCTCCGTTCCGAATACGAGAGCTTTATTCCGATGCGATACTTATGCTATAAACGGATTAGCTTATACGTAATAATAGGGGCGGGAGGTAAGGCAATAGGGCGTATAGAAGGCGGGTATTCCGCCTCTTCCTCGTAAGACGGTATCGACGGGGTGTTTATAGGCATTTCGTTAATAAGCGCTTTAGCGACTAAGGACGCGGCGGCAGGTGTAAGCGGCGACGGCTAGAGCGTGTTTATTTCGTTAATAAGCGCCTTAGCGACTAGGGATACGGCGGTAGGCGCAAGCGGCGACGGTAAGGGCGTACTAACGAGCGTATCGTCTACGAACGCCTCCGCTATAGCGGAGAAGAGCGGCGATAACGTAAGCGAAATTAGGGGTAACTAACCGCGGTTAGCACGAGCTGCGCCGGTCGTATCGTTGGGAGCGGCACGCATTATATTATTTAAGGCTATGCGGACCGTAGCGCTTAAGGAAGGGAAGGAAAAGAGGGCGGCGATAGAGGCGCGCGAGGAAGAGGGGGGGGGCAACCCGGCATCACGCATTACGTTATCTTTCTAGGCGGCTAGGTAGGGACCTTATATAAGGGTCTTTAACTATTGTATAAGATTAGGCCTACGGCTTAATCCGTGCATTTACGTATAGGGCGGGTAAAGGCAGCGTATAAAGGCATATACCCGCACGCATATATACGTATACACTTAGTCCTTTATAGAAGATTTCTATCCCTATACGGAGGGCACCTATGCGATTACTCTACTTACCTTATTATAGGGTATAAAGGATAATAGCTGCTTAACGTCGTAAAGTATATACCCGGCTGGCTTATTTCCGCTATTACGTAGTCTACCGACTTTAAGGGGACTATTCCGGTCCTATAGACTATTAACACGCGTTTCGGCCTGCTATAAGAAATTGTAAGCGATAATACGGGTTGCTTTGCTAGTTAATAGGCCTAAGACTATTACCGACGCTTTAGCACGACTATAAAGCCGGTCACGCCTACTCGGCCCCGTAGGAATAGCAAAGTCGAATAAGCAAACGGGGTACTTAAAGCTATTATTCATCGCCTTTATCTTAACGACCCCTCCGCACCGTTAGTATAGCGCCTTATACGAGTTATTTACTTATATAACCGTTAGGAAGGCCCGCACGGCTATAGCCTATTCTTCTTGCTATACGGAACCTAGCCTCTAGAGCAGCACTACGAAGCTACGTACGCAGCCTATACCCGCGATCCTATAGTGGAAGAGGATATCGCGTAGGCCTAAGAGCTCGTGCAATAACATCCTGCTCCTATCGCACGAGGCTATAATATAAGCCTTAAAGCCGCTCGCATACGTATATATATATACCTATAAGAACGTAAAGGGTGAATCGGAGTATACGCGCCGGGAGATTAAGTCTTACGAGTGCGTTAGCGCACCTAAAAGCACGAACCCTACTACAACGGTCCTTAGGCTATTACGGCTGCCTATCTAAGCAATGCTTACTCCCTAGCGTTACTAAGCGGTTATGCCCTTCCTAGTAGGTATAATAGAATAAACCTATTTCCCGCTTATAGTCGAGATAGTTATCCTATACGCAGCCTTTAGTATAGAAGTAGGACTATGCTAGAAAGGGATCGCGAGCGCCTAAAGGCCGCTGCCGCTTTATAATAGAGAATTAAAGGTATTTTTGCTATTTGTTTCGCATCGTATATGCCGATGCACTATTCTCTAATTAGGCTCTATTAATTGCTTTAGTAAGCAAGGGACTGCTTGTTTAAGCAAAGGGGTATTAAGGATCCCTATTAGGTAGGCGTATTAGTTAGCGCCCCGCTATAGGGTTTTCCCTAAAGCCCTAAGCGCCTATAACTCTAGCTAGTCAATTAACTATATATAGAACATAGTCTTACGAAGCTTCCTAGCTAGATAGTAAGAACTATTAGGTAATATACCGACCTAGGCTCTAAAAGTAAGAAATTAGCTCGTCTATAAAAGCGTCTAAAAGCGTATATAGGAAAATAAGCTTTATGTAATTATCCTTAATAAGAAATGCAACGTTCTTATTATTATAACTTTATATATAGAAAAGATATCGTAAAACACCTTAGAAAAGGGAAACGTCGCTTTAGAAAGCGGCGGTTTACGGTTGATAATTCGTTTAGCCTACGTAGGTTTATAGGGCTTATAGGAGATTATCTTATCGAAGGTTACCGACTATAGTATTCCGAGTGCTTTTAAAAGCGCTTTATTATTCGGATGTCTAAGTCGTTAGTGCTAAAGAGAAAGTTCCTCTATACTTATTAGTATAGAATCCGGTATAGTAGCCGAAAAAGGTACTACTACTAGGGTTTCTACGGTAGAATCTATAGAAGGAACGAAAGGAATAGTTAGAAGCGTAGGGGAATATAACGGGTTTATTCTAAGTAGGCATAGAGGAGGTCCCTAAAAGAGGTAGAATAATACTACGAGAGGAGAAAGGAAGAGAAGTACGGGCGTAGCGTCTAAGGCTATAAAGCTACCTAAATATAGGTTATCTAGTTACGTACACTAGATTATATAATAGGGGTTAAAGACCTTTATATTAGACCTTACCCCGCTAAGGCCCCTAACGTATAATACCTAATGCCGTACCCCGACGTAGAGAGTAAATATCGCGTGCGGCCTACGCATTAGAAAGTACGGAAAATAACGCTCCTTATAGCTCCCTTAACGCAACGAATGTTAGCTAGGCCGTTATTAGCTTATAAGAACGGGGGTAAGCTACTTGCTAAAAATAACTAAAGGACTATTTAATATAGGGCCGGTTTTTCCTTTCCGGCTTATGCGCTTCGTACGCTTAAGTGCTCTTAAGGACTCGCCCTATAGCAACGACTTCCTCTTTAGGCGCTACTATAGCCGCTATTACCCGTTGTTCTTCCCGCATAAGGCTATACGGGCTCCGTCCGTTTTCTACGGCCTTTAGGGTATAGGTATAGCTTCCTTTATATAGCCTCCCGATATCGCCGCCGGCTGCCGGGGGAAGTATTCCTAACTACTTATCGCTTAAGCCGGAGTCGTCGTCGCTTTCGCTCTCCTACGTATGCCCTACCGCTATACGCCGGATATTTACCCGCTTCGGGTATACCTTAGACTAATAAGTCTTACTACCGTATCCTATATAGCGGCCTTCTTTTCGCTACTTCCTTCTTTTAATCACGCTTATAGTTAAGATATAGAAATCTATCGTATCGCTTAAAGGGCCGCCTTTACTTATAAAGGTAGAAATAGAAACTAATAAAAGAAATTTATTACCGCTTAGCTCGCGAAGGTATTATATAAAGGCGTTATATACGTTTAAAAGACCGGTCTTCTCGCTTAAACGTATACGTTAGTCTATGTTTAAGCTAGCTATAAGATAGTTAGCCTTTACTATATTAGCCTATATATTTACGTCGGCTTAAAATAGCACTTCTTTAAACCGCATAAGGTAGGCCGGTATAGATTTAGTCCGCTTTTAATAGAGTGAACTAAGCTCGAGAGCCGTAGTCTTAGCTATGTTTAGTTCTCTGTAAGAGAGTTAGAGCTTTGCGATTATATCGGCGAGGGCGTTTATAGCAACGCGGGCAAAAGGCAGTAGCTGCTATTAAATTTTCGGTAATAGGCTCGCGTAGAGATAATTAAATTAAGCACGGAGGCTACTAATAGCGGCGCCGTTAGTGCGGAGCTTCGCTTCTATATAAAGAATCTATAGTTTAAGGTCGTTAGTAAAACCGTTAAATTTCGTAAAGTATAGAAGAATAGCTTTTTACATAGAATCGTGCTATTATTAAAGCAATACCTAAATTGCCTATACGAATTAATAGTCGCGTTCTTCTTAATTCTATAATTAAGAGAGATTTTAGGATTAAGTAGATATATCGGCTTATAAGCGCGGGCGGTTTAATTACCTTTAAATTAAACGTTAGAGAAACTTCGTTATAGTACTTCTAAAAGCGGAAGAGGCTAAAGGTAAGTTAGAAGGGTAGTATTATTATATAACGGGGTTATTCTAAGTTAGCATAAAGGAGGTCCTTAAAAGAGGTAGAATAATACTACGAGAGGAGAAAGGAAGAGAAGTACGGGCGTAGCCTCTAAGGCTACGGAGCTACTTAAATATAGGTTATTTAGTCACGTGCACTAGATTGTATAATAAGGGTTAAAGACCCTTATAGAGAAGGTATTAACGGGTTATACTCGATAATATACTAGTTATAGATTAGCTCTATTATATAAATATTACGAGTTAAGGAAGAGATTACGCTAGTCTACGGGTTTTATAAAAGGTTCGCTTTATGCAAAAGACGAAGGGAATAAAGGGACGTATAAAAGGACGGGATATATACTCCCTAATTAAGCTAAAAAGTGCTAGTCGAAATGCGTATAAACACCGTGCCTATTCCGAGAATTAGAGTGCTTCTACTACCTACGAGTATATATTCGGAAGAAGGCTAGAAGTTATAGAAACGCTCTATATTATTATAAATATGCCTATCTAACCCTGAATCTATAATAAAAGAATCCCTTAATAGGTATTCTATAGCGGTTTATTAGGTAATAGGCGGTAAAAAAGTCGTAATAACGTTAGCGGCAGCCGTAGCTTAAACTATCTTATTTTACTCTTGTCGTTCTTCTTCTACTACTCGGCCTAAAGCAGTACTATATTAACTCTAGCCTTATTGGCCGGAATCTAAAGGAAATTATCTATAGTCTTTTAGATATTTTTATCGGGTTTCTAAGATAGAAGTCGAATAGAAGGGTTAAAGTAACTATACTATAATGCATATAAAGCATCCTCTATGTTATATACCGGGGCTAATATAATTAGCTATAGAGAAGATAAGTAGGGAGCTATTCCTAGCTCCCGGGGCTTACGCCTACCTTATAGAATTATCCTTCTTTACACACACATTCTTAGTGCCTAGTGTATTAACGCAGCTGCTAAAGTAGTTGCCGATTTTTTAGTAGATTCCTTAGCTAAGGACTATGTTTTTTAGCCTTAGAACTTCGTAAATACGTTAGTCTTTAGCGCCTTCGTCGTAGCCTTTAAGGCCTATAAGCGCTCGAAAAGCTCGGATATCTTAAATACGTTAGGGAAAGACTTCTCTTAATCTAGCTTATTTAGTTAGGCATTATCCTCTATCTTATTTATCTAGTATTCTACGAAGGGATCGGAAATCGGCTAAATAGCCTTAAGAAAAGAGTATTGCTATTTATACGGTAGGAAATCTCTATTTGTACGGTAAATTAAGGAAATCTCCACTTTTTCGGCGCGCACCCCCCGCGCCTATGTCCCGCCACTAAAATTAGGTAGAGGTATATAGCAATTAAGAGGGCCGCGTAAATCGTGCCTAGCCTTAATTTAATTCAATAGTTATAGCAGCACGCGCGCGTAAAGAGCTTAAATAAGGTATATGCCTAGCTCTCTAGCATGCCCTACTACGTGCCCTACTGCGTGCCCTCTACTGTATGTGCGGCTCCTTAATGTATGCTTTATGCCCTACTGCGTGCCTTACTGCGTGCCTTTTGCTACGTGCCCTCTGCTATATATACGGCTCCTTAATGTATGCTTTATGCCTAGCTCCTTACTACGTGCCTTTTGCTACGTGCTCTGCTGCGTGCTCTACTGCGTGCCTTCTGCCGCGTGCCTTCTGCTGTGTATGCGGCTCCTTAATGTATGCTTTATGCCCTACTGCGTGCCCTACTGCGTGCCTTTTGCTGCGTGCCTTCTGCTGTGTGTGCGGCTCCTTAATGTATGCTTCGTGCCCGGCTGCGTGCCTTACTGCGTGCCTTCTAATGCGTGCCCTCTGCTGTATGTGCGGCTCTTTAATATATGCTTCGTGCCCGGCTGCGTGCCTTCTGCTGCGTGCCCTCTACTGTGTATGCGGCTCCTTAATGTATGCTTTGTGCCCGGCTGCGTGCTCTACTGCGTGCCCTACTGCGTGTCGGGGTGGCCTAACTAGATAGGTAGGTAAATTCTTCGCACGATTTACGCGGCTCTCTTAATTGCTATATACCTACACTTGATTTTAGTGGCGGGATATAGGCGCGCGGGGTGCGCGCCGAAAAAGTAGGTTTACCGTACAAATAGAGATTTCCTACCGTATAAATAGCAACACTCTAAGAAAAAGCTATATAGCCTAAAGACCTTCCGATTCCGGTAACTTAATTCGCCGGCCGTCGGTAAGGACCTTCTGCTAGTTAGAAATCTAAATCGTAATATCTATCCGGTTTAGTGCCTTTAAAATAGTATAGAACTACGCTAGAATAGTCTTTTATTACGTTTATAAAGTCGGCTTTATACGCTGCTATAGTAAAGCTAATTCCTTAAAAACCTTATATTTATTAGTAATTATCGAGTAGTAGTTCCCGATATTTTAAATAATAAACTACTAAATTAACGTAAAAGATTTCTATTAGTCCTTATAGGCTTAAAGCAACATGCAATATTAGGAAAAAAGAAACTTAAACCTCTTAAGTTCTTCTATAGATAAATTAGCAATATTAGTAACGGCTATATTAACTATTCTAGCTATTAATTCTACGGGAAGAGGCAAGAAGGGTTTCTAAAGTTTAAGCGTAATAGAAGGATAGATTTTCTCCTAAATCCCTTAGGCGAGTGTGTATTTTTAGATCGTTAAGATCTATCGGTCTTAGTCCGTTAGTCCGTTTAAGACGGTCTTCGAAGTAATATCGGCTATAATAGATATAGTAACGTAGGTAAAAGTATAGTAAAATCTACGGAAAGGGTAATTAAATACATAATATATATAAATAAGCCGTAAAAGTTAAACTAAGTATAAGCAAGCACTAATAGAATAAAGTAAACGTATTAACTAATCCTCTATAAGTTAATTCGCTAGATTAAAGCACCGTTCTTAAAAGATATACTAATCCTTCGTAAGTTAATTCGCTAGATATAGAAAAAGGCTTTACTATAGTAAGTCGTAGTATAGTAGGCGAAAAATATTAGCCGTTAGAACTCTCTATGCGTAGAGAAGTTCGGCCGGGCTTATAACTATCGAACGCTAGGCAGTCGGGTTCTCGATATTTAGGTAATAGCAATTAGAAAGAAGAGAGACTCTAAGGCTTAAATAGCTTATAAGGAAGTATTAAAAGCTATAAGGTGTAAATCACTAAGAATAATAGCTCTTGTCTTTTCTAATAAGGGGGCTAAATAGTCTCTATATATAGGGAAATCCCTTAGACGAAAATAGCCGCGTAGACCTAAGGAAAAGGGGTAATAGAAAGAGTCGGACGGAAAACATTAGTCGGAAATTAATAGATCGTATTTATACGATAAATAGTTATGCAGTTAGCAATAAAAGAATTAATAACGCAATAGTCTATTAGAAGGACTAGTGAATTCTATAGTAGAAGCCGTAGAAGGGAATTAGAATTCTACGGTAGGAGACCGTAGAAGGGAAGGGATTTTACGGGTAAAGACTATATAAATAACCGTACAATCACTGTGAAATTACGGTGAAATATAACCGTAAGAAAAAGCGGGGCGGACGCCCGTAGAAGTACGGGGTAAAAACCCGTAGAAGCCCGTGGAATTCTATAGTAGAAATACGTAACACTTCTATATAAATTCTATAGACACTTCTATATAAATTCTATAGATACTTCTATATGAATTCTATAGACACTTCTATATGAATTCTATAGTATGAAAACTAGGGAAGGACCGGGGATTTCCCGGTGGAAAGCAATAGGGGAAGACGGTGATATTAATAGGGAGCCTGCCGACGAAGCTACTCTCGAGGGAGCCTGCCTATAAGCCTGCCCCGAGGGAAAGGGCTCTAGTTAAGCGTCGTAAGCAAGATCGCATACGCGTGTAAATACATAAGGCAGAGGATTAAGAGGGAGATAAGGCAAGGGCGCGGTAGAGCTACGCCCGCTATAGAGGAGGTTATTCCTATAACGCAGCCTAGGGCCACGCAGCCTAAGGTTAAGAATTAAGATGCGTTATAAAGGCGAATTATTAGTGCTATTTATACGAATTAAACGCTTAGACTATTTACTTTGCGCGGGCCCTACGGTTACTATATTATTGCATATAAATTAGGTTAGGCGGGGTAAGCGCGGAAGGTAGGCGTAGAAAGATTTTAGGTCTACTTAATGCAAATTATTATAGTACCACATTATATAACATAGTATATAGTAACATGCCACGTGACATATAGTCCTATATATAAACGAGCCTTTAGCCTCTATAGTTCTTCTTCTCTTTATAGAACAATAAGGTTATCTAGCTATTACCTAGTGCCGTAATAGTTTATTCTATCTCCTATTGCGCCCCGTCGCGATCCCTAGCTTTATAAATATAGTCCTAGCAGCTTTATTACCTTATCCCCTTAGTCGTCGCGACCTAAGCGTAACCCCTAAGAAATCATTCCCCTAAGCCCCTAAGCCCTTAAGAATTTTTCCCTAGCCTATTAAAACCTATATAGCCTACAATTTTTTTTTATAGTCCCCGACAAACACCTTAGATTAGATACTCCTCCTTCCTCCTTATAGCAGACACACCTATAGCCTTTAACGCTACGGGCGACGGTCTAAAGGCCTTTACTAAGGAGTTTATTAGTGAATTTCCTTAGATTCCCTAAGCGATTAAAAGGTTCGATAACGTAGTCCCGGTCGCTAATGCGTAGGAGACCTAGGAAAACCTTAAGAGCTTAGATACCCGATATATTTTTATATATATCGAGGAGAGTCTTCGCTCCCTTCGCGTAGTAGAGGCCTCTTAGGTTAACCGAAATACTAGGTTAAAGGAACGCGTAACTATACGAGATTAGCTCCTAGCTATAAAGGATTAGCTCCTAGCTATAAGGGAGTAACTTCTCGAGGCTAAGGACCTTATAATCTTAACTATAAAGATATTATAGTCTTAAACGATAACCCCGATATAGTCGTCTAGAAAACGAAAGACGGTAGACCCTCCGATCTTTACTAAAAAAGGGTCTACCTCCGACCGTTAACGTAAGTATAAGGCCTAGGAACTTAAGATATAGGGTGTCTTCCTCCGCGATAGTATATAGTTCGACTTAGACAGCGCCCGCCTCTTTTATATTAGCGATAGGCTTAGTAAACGGGCTTACGACTTCGTTAAAGATAGGATAGCTACTATTATAGCTAACCTATCCGAGAGGGAGAAGTAGGAATAGCCTACTATAACGACGCTCCTCGTAGCTTTAGGCAGGCAGTATAAGGTTCTAGACTTAACGCAAGCCGCTAAAAACATCCTCGATAATTTCTCCTAAGGCGATAAGAACTATTAGATCTAAAAGGCAGACCTTAACGCTTATATACGTAAGGCAAGGAAGATAAAGAAACAGTAAGTCGACCTCCTCCGGAAGTTTATATCGAAGGATATAAGCGATCTTATTAAGAACATATAGACTAAGATCCCCGACACCGACTACGAGAAGTAGTTAGCGTAGATAGATATCTTTGTAAAAAACCTCGCTAACTATGCTTATCGTTAGAAGCTTAAGAAGAAGGCCGCCCCCCGTTCGTAGTTCCCGCCGACGCTTACACCTACCCCTACCCCGACCGCCCTAGCCTAACCCCTATAATAAGCTATTGCGTTTAAGGCCCTTAAACTTGCTTTTACTACTGCCCCGGTCCTAGCCTATTTTAACTACTCGAAGAAAATAGTTATTAAAACTAACGCCTTAAATTAAGCCTTAGGAGGAGTCCTTTTATAGACTAAAGACGACGGATATCTTTACCCTATTGCGTTTTTTTCGTTAAAGCATACTACCCTTAAGTACAACTACGAAACCTATAATAAAGAGCTATTAGCAATTATTAAGGCGCTTAAGGAATAGCGCTTAAAACTCTAAGGGACTACCGAGGCGTTTAACGTTATTATAGACTATAAGAATCTTTAGACGTTTATATCTATAAAGCAACTTAACTAACGATAAGTGCGCTAGGCCGAGTTCCTTTCCTAGTTTAACTTCGTGATTATATACCGCTTAAGCAATAAGGTAATTCTCCTTAACGCTTTTAGTAGGCTCCCTAGCGATAGACTAGCTACCGTAGACGACGATAGACTCCTCTATCGAAATTAGGTAGTTATCCTTAAAGAGAAAGTCGACTTAACTATCTTAGAAGAACTCTTAACCGATTCCTATGCCTTAAAGGAGGACCTTAACGTAGTCGCCGCCTTTAGACTAAACGTAGCTAGTAAATCACTTAATAAGCTTATCTATAAGGTATATTAATAAGATAATCTTACCTAGGATATAGTAGCGATACTCTAGGATTTATACGCCCGATGCTAGCTAAAGTATATCCGAAAGCTCTTATATTATAATATATCCGAATATTAGTTAATTAATAGATATATCTTTTTCCGCGACCGGCTCTTCGTCCTTAATACCTTAGATCTCCGCCTTAAAGTCGTTTATCGATCCTATAGTAATAGCCTAATAGGATACTTAAGGAGGGTAAGAACCCTGAATCTATTAAACCGAATATACTAATAGCCGAGGATTTCTTATTTCGCCGCTACGTTTATTAAAGACTATACTTTCTATCTTCGGACTAAGACCCCCCGCTTATCTCCCTTTAGATTCCTAAAACCCCTCGCCCTACCGGTCCGACTATAGGCCGATATATTAATTAATTATATTACGATACCCCTTAAGTATACCTAAAATAGGAAGACTTATAAAAATATACTTACGATAGTTAATAGGCTTATAAAGATAAGATATTTTATCCTTATTACCGGCCTTTCTATAAAAGAATTAATTAACTCTTTTATCTACGTAGTCTATTGCTTATATAAAGCACTTAATACTATTATATCCGACTAAGGTATTTAATTTATCTCTAATTTTTAGCGATAGCTTAGCATTTATTTAAGAATAATATTAAAACTAAGCTCGGTATAGCACTTAAAGACTAATAGTTAAACCGAAATCGTTAACGCTATAATAAATAAATATATTTAAGCCTATATTAGCTTTACCTAAGATAACTAGGTCGACTAGCTCTTACTCGCGGAATTCGCAATAAATAATTAAGTAAACGAAATAACCGGTATTTCTCCGTTCTTCGCTAACTATAGCTTTAATCCTTATCTCGGCATTAAACCTATAGGCCTTTAACCCTTAACGCTCTTATTATAGGCAAAGAAGGAATTCCTTCGCGTAGACGCAATAGCTAGTCGTTTCGACTATATCTTTATTTAGCTTCGAGCTCTCGCATAAGCCTTATAATAGAAATATAAGGAGAATGCTAATATAAAGCGGGATAAAGGCTTTTTCTTCCGACTTAGTAATATAGTTATAGTTTTATTAACGAATATAACTACTAATCGCCTAAAGAAAAAATAAGACGATAAATAAGACGGTCTTTATCTTATTCTTAAGGTCTACCGTAGCGCTATAGTTATCGACCTCCTAAAGCATATCCGAGTTAATAAGTCTTTCTATACGTCTAAGGTACGGCTTTAGATAACGGAAATAATACCGGGCTAGGCATAGGTTAATTAAGAGGAACGACGCAACGTCGTAGGCTATATCGCGGAACGCGATAACGACGGCAATATCGAAGAAATATAGGAATTTAAGAAGATCCTTAACGTATACGACGATAAAGCCTTAACCCTAACTTATTTAATTAAATAGAAATATTACTAAGAACCGACCTAATAGCCCGAAGATAACCTAAGAGGTTGCCTTAAAGCTATCTAACGCTTCTATAGATATAACCTAGATAAGCCGGGCCCTTTAGATTAAGCCCGCCTATAAAAGATTCTTTTATTATATATTAATTTATAGCGAAAATGTTATTTCTTAGCGATTTAGGGACTAAATCGTCTTTAGAGGGGGAGTACTATTATAGTACTATATTATATAATATAGTATATAGTAATATACTACGTAATATATAGTCCTATATATAAACGAGCCCTTAGCCTCTATAGTTCTTCTCCTCTTTATAGAATAATAAGGTTATTTAGCTATTACTTAGTGCCGTAATATAAATAGAGAAAACACTTCGTGTAAATAGTAATACTTATTATATAACGTCGGGCGGAAGAAGAAAGTAGGGTAGAAAGTAGGCTTAAGGTAATATAACCTATTGTATAATACGAGAAATACGGTTATATAACGCGAGAAATACGTATATAGCGTTTATCCGATCTTCTTAAAGAGCTAAGGTTATTTATTTCTTTAAAAATGTGTATTTTAAGGCTTTTTAAAGGTCGGAAATACAGGCATAATAAAGAGTCTCATAGCTTCCGGCTTAGAAGCTTCGTTAAGACTATATTCTATGTATAGTTGATTGATTATCTAGAGTTATAGGCGCGCAGGGCTTTAGGAAAGAGTATTGCTATTTACACGATACGAAATTGCTATTTGCACGACAAATACATCTAAGCCCCGTTTTTTCTGCGCGACCCCGCGCGCCTAGGTCCCGCTACTAAAATTAGGTAGAGGTACATGGCAATTGAGAGGGCCGCGCAAATCGTGTGTATAGCCTTAATTCAGTCGATTTAATAGCTATAGCAGCACGCGTGCCCCCTACTGCGTGCCCTTTGCTGCGTGCCCTCTACTACGTGCCCTTTGCTGCGTGCCCTCTGCTGTGTGTGCGGCTCCTTAATATATGCTTCGTGCCCTGCTGCGTGCTCTACTGCGTGCTCTGCTGCGTGCCTTGCTGCGTGCCCTCTGCTATGTGTGCGGCTCCTTAATGTATGCTTTATGCCCGGCTCCCGGCTGCGTGCCCTACTGCGTGCCCTCTACTGCGTGCCTTACTGCATGCCCTTTGCTGCGTGCCTTCTGCTGTATATGCGGCTCCTTAATGTATGCTTTATGCCCGGCTCCCGGCTGCGTGCCCTATTGCGTGCCCTCTACTGCGTGCCCTCTGCTATATATACGGCTCCTTAATGTATGCTTCGTGCCCTACTGCGTGCCCTACTGCGTGCCCTCTACTGTGTGTGCGGCCCTTAATGTATGCTTCGTGCCCGGCTCCCGGCTGCGTAGCCTTCGCAGACTAATGTTTTTCGCACGATTTGCGCGGCTCTCTTAATTGCCATATACCTACACCTAATTTTGCTGGCGGGACCTAGGCGCGCGGGGTCGCGCAGAAAAAGTGGAGAACTTAGGTATTTGTCGTGCAAATAGCAATTTCGTGTCGTGCAAATAGCAATACTCTTAGGAAAACCCTACAGCGGGGCGCTGACTAATGCGCCCACCCAATGGGATCCTCAGCACTGCGCTGGAGATGCCTAGATTACATAATAATATGCACGCACGCGTCTATGGATAAGAGGCCGACGTCGGCAGCTGGTTCGGTGTGCCAAGTCGGCGCCCCCGGCCGTTATTTTCCATTACCTTCATTACCTCCTGCTGCAGACGGAGGAACAATCGTTCGGTCGTCCAAGCAAGGCCCTAGCCACTGGCGGCTCGAATTTTTAAATCGTGCCCGTGCGAGGTCCGCAAGCTCGGTAATAGCTGGCCTAGCCAACGAGAGCTGCTGACGCCATCCTTAACGAGTCGGCGAAACAGTATAAGGCATCCAGCATTTCGAGGCTGCAGCGACTCGTGTCCCGTACGGCTCTTTACGCTCCGGCGCGGCTTGCACCTCCTCCTCGTCGAGCTTCTCTGTCTGGTCTGAGGCAAGAGACAATTTCAACGACCCGTCCTCTCTGCTCTCCGCTCTGCCCCTTCCTCCCTCGCGCGGAGGCCTGGGTGCCATGTCGACGACACTGGGGTAATTCGAGAGACACGTGCCCTCGCGCGCCCTCTGATAGAGCTGAGCCAGCTGACGTCTTGTTCGTTCCAACTCCAGTGCCTTTGTCGCCGGCGGCATCGCGGCCTGCGGAGCCGTCACCGCGACGCATCCCTTTGAGACGGTCAAGATTCGGTAATGAACCATATTCACCCACCCCCACAGAAACCCTTTTGTTGCGCCAAGTCCGCTTTCGATGCCCAGTCTCTGACCGCCCGGCCTCGCCCCTGCAGCATGCAGTTACAAGGAGAACTCCAGTCCAAGGGACACCAGCCGCATCACTATCGCGGGCCTCTGCACGGCGTCGGCGTCATCGTCAAGCACGAGGGCTTGCGCGGCATCTACCGCGGCCTCGGCAGCGCCTATATTTACCAGGTCCTGCTCAACGGCTGTAGGCTGGGCTTCTACGACCCCATGCGCAAGGGCCTGGCTACGCTGTTCGTCAAGAATGAGAATGCACAGAACCTGGCCATCAACATGCTGTGCGGCGCCTCGTCCGGTGTCTTTGGCGCCGCAGCCGGGAGCCCCTTCTTCCTCGTCAAGACGCGCCTGCAGAGCTACTCGCCCTTTCGGCCCGTCGGCACTCAGCACCAGTACCGCAATGCGTGGGACGGTCTGACCAAGATCTACCGCGCCGAGGGCGTCACGGGGCTTTACCGCGGCGTCGGGGCGGCCATGATCCGGACCGGGTTTGGCAGCTCCGTACAGCTGCCCACTTACTTCTTCGCCAAGCGACGGCTCGTCCGGCACGCGGGAATGGACGAGGGCCCTACCCTGCACCTCTCGAGCAGCGCTGTCAGTGGCTTCGTCGTCTGCTGCTTCATGCACCCTCCCGGTAAGGACTCCCATCGTCACGTCCGCTTTTGAGGACGCCGACTCATGTGCCAACCATTTCACTAGACACGATCATGTCCCGTCTCTACAACCAAAACGGCAATCTGTACAAGGGCGTGTTCGATTGCTTGGGCAAGACCATTCGCACCGAGGGCTTCTTCGCCATCTACAAGGGCTTTCTACCGCATCTGGCCCGCATACTCCCGCACACGATCCTCACGCTCTCGCTAGCTGAGCAAACAAACAAGTTGATGAAGAGGTTCGAGGGCCGCGTCTTGCCGGTCGAGGCCAAGGTCTGAGCCGTCTTCCGCACGACGAGTTGCATAAGATGACGGCATGTTTGTACCGTTCTGGACATGATGACCAAGGGCTGTTTTCCAATGTGCGAGGGCTGGACTTTGGGCGATAAACTAGAGGCGTCTTTGTGCCGCCAGGGTGCGGAAAGGCGACGCCAAAAGGTGGTCGCTGAGCATGAGAGCCAAGGGGTTCTTCATGTCGACTTCGACGACATCCATTTCAGTTCGACCCCCCGCCTCCGTGTCATCCATCCATGGTCCGCCTGCAGCCGTAGCAAAGCTTGGTCCCGCCACCAGGCTTCCCGAGGTCGTCACCGAGCTCTCCGGCCCAGCGCTCGTCTCCCTGCTCGTCTACGCCCACACCACACATGGAACAGCCGTCAGATCCCATGGCCCTGTCCAGCTTGCCCGTCGTCCGCACCACGTTGTTCACTATGCCCGAATACAGGCCCTCGACGCCGTCAAAGTACCTCCGTATCACCTCCTCGATGCTCAGGTCTTTGTGCGAGACGACACTGGTGGGGCCCGCGTCGTTGGCAGGCACCAGGTCACGCAACGACGGTACCAGGTCTAGATACCTGACGATTTCGTGTCTCAGGATCTCGCGCAGTGGATAGTAGACGGGCATTTCGACCCATCGGACCTCGCTTCCTTTAGAAGACTCTTGGCCCTGCCCGTGAAAGCACACTCGGTACGGGCCATCGTTGACCTGCCACGAAACCGTGAAGCCCCTGCCGTTCGCAACCTCGGAGAGAGACAACGAGGCGAGTGCTGTCGTGCTGTGCCCCAGGAGAAGAGCCGAGGAAGACCTGTCAAGTGCCATATCCAGCAGCAGGTTACGGACTAGAAGCCGCAACATGTCTGCCCTCGACGTCGCCGACGGCAAGGAGTTGAGGAATGCTCGCAGTCGCGCAGTGTCGTCGCCCTCGGACCCGGCCCTGTCCTCGACCTGCAGAAACGAGGACCAGTCCATGGATTTGATGCTCAGCACTTGGCTCAAGTGCACATACTCAAATCTCACGTTGGGAAACCGGTCACGATATCTCGCCAGGAGCTTGTGAGCAGGGGCATCTTGTGCGGGGCCAGAATGAGACAGATTGGCGTCGACATGGACGACGAGAGGCTCAAAGGCAGGTGAAGACTTCCTAGATGAGTGAAATTTTGCGCTGTCGTCGAGGATGCTTGTCATGGCGGTGGACGAGGGCCCGAAGGACAGGCCAGCAAGATACTTGCGGGGAGCGGGCCTGGCAGAGGTCCTCGTGTCCCTAGCTAGGGCGCCGAGACGTCTGCCCGCCTTGATCTCGACATAGTCGACGTAGCAGTTTCTGAGCCTCCTGTCAGCCGGAAGGGGGTTACGGGGTGGTGCGGGTCGAGGCATACCGGCATGTCGGGTAATTGCGAAGTGTATAAAGCGCGAGAGGGCCCTTGCAGCGATTGCATGAGCTCTTAGCTGCATTGCCGGGCGAGTTGGCCATGGTATTATCTCCCCTTTTCCCCCTCTCAACCGTAGAGAGAGGGATCACAGCAGGGTAATGAAAGAGAGAGAGAGAGAGAGAAAGAGGGAGAGAGAGAGAGAGAGAAAGAGGGAGAGAGAGAGAGAGAGATGAGGTTGCGATGACTCAAGATGTCGGCACGTTGGCGGTCGTGACGTCCTGCCAAGTTTTGGGTTTGTGAGCTGCGGTGCAAATAGGGCGTTGTATGTACAGTGGGGTAACAAAAGTTACGATTAGCCCGATGTTTGTATACCTACCCTATCTACCGCTATAACCGCGTTAAGTTCTCTAATATCCCCGTTATCGTTAACCGCCTTATAAAGAGACGCTATTATATCCCGATACCCTCGATAACCG
This sequence comes from Ophiocordyceps sinensis, assembly GCA_012934285.1. Classification (NCBI taxonomy): domain Eukaryota; kingdom Fungi; phylum Ascomycota; class Sordariomycetes; order Hypocreales; family Ophiocordycipitaceae; genus Ophiocordyceps; species Ophiocordyceps sinensis. The sequence goes on from JAAVMX010000004.1 coordinate 12,316,760, forward strand.
TTAAAGATATTATTAACGTATTTATTTCCTACGTTTAGTCCCTCCCTCTACGGCACCCTAGCCTCTATCGTTAGCGACTATAGTACCTAGTTTATCTCGGCTTTCTAGTTGTTAGATCCGCGGATAAAGGGATTACATACAGGATTACGTATAGGATTACGGACGGGAAATTCGGCTAAGAGGCCCCTTAAATAAGGTCTTAAGGCAGCCCCTCTTTAGGCATAAGAAGCATAATCATTATTAAGCAAAGCTTGCTTTGCGCTACGAAGAACATAGAATGTATGCAAGTTGCGGTAAGCCGCTTTGCTTACTTAATATGTGTAGTAAGCTTTTTTATTATAAGGGTCCCCTACTAGAAAACAAAGTACGGCGATTGGCTATCGCGAAATAACACGCTATAATTAGATAGAGTCTAAAAATCCAGTGCGCTTATTAGCTATAGTAGGGCCGGGGTTAAACCGGCTAAAAAATCTAGTACGGCTATTAGCTACCTGTCTAATAGAGTCTAAACGGTAGTATTAACTAATAACATCCTTTACGGCTATTAGCTGCTATAAGTGCCCTAGCTGTAGGGAAAAAAAATAGCTTAGTGCCGCGGGCATAGTAAAGCTTTGCTTATAGTTGTGCCCGCGGCACTAAGCTATTTTATATATTAAATTTACTGCTTTTAGCGGCCTTATAGCCGCTATAGCGCCCTTACGGCCGCTATAATATATATCTCTCGCATCCTTATTTAGTAGGCCGTAGATCGAAGATCTAATAATTAAGAGTCTTAGTCTTCTAGCTAAAAGCTACTAAGAGAAGCTACTATTTAACTATTAGGCCCCTTTTAAACCGCGAGACAGCCTAGCTAATTATACTCGGCAAGAGGACTAGATTCCTCTTATATTAAGAATAAAGCCTGCGAGAACTATCCTCGCGGCACTATATTAAACAAAGCCTGCGAGAACTATCCTCGCTGCAATGCATTAAATAAAGCCCGCAACACACGGCACTAATATATCGAAAGAAAGCCCGTAACGCGGTAATATATTAAATAAAGCCCGCGAGAACTATCCTCGCGGCACTATATTAAAAGAAAGCCCGCAACACGCGGCACTAATACGTCGAATAAAAGCCCGTAAGAGACTACCTCGCGGCGTTAGAAAGAACAATATCCTGCTTTTAGCAGAGGCGAAAAAGGGTAATTCCCTAGCTAAAAATACAACCTGCTTCTAGCAGAGGCGAGAGGGTAATTCCCTCGTTAGCTAGCTAAAGACACATCCTGCTACTAGCAGAGGCGAGAGGGTAACTCCTTTGTTAGCCAGCCATATATATATATCCTACTACTACTAGTAGAGGCGAGACGGTGATTCCTTCGTTAGCTAGCTAAGTATTATTCCGCACGATTAGGAGTAAACCCCTCCGCGGTATTAAAAAGTCTATACGATTAGGAGTTAACCCTTCTATGGCATTAATCCGCACGATTAGGAGTAAACCCCTCCGCGGCATTGAAAAGTCTATACGATTAGGAGTTAACCCCTCCGTAGCATTAATCCGCACGATTAGGAGTAAACCCCTCCGCGGTATTAAGTCTATGTGATTAAGAGTAAACCCCTCCGTGGCATTAAGTCCGTATAAATAAAGAGCAAACCCCTCCTCGGCATTATTAAGTCTATACAAACGTAGTATTATTCCGCACGATTAGGAGTAAACCCCTCTACGGCATTAAGTCTATACGATTAGGAGTAAACCCTTCTATAGCCTATAAACAAATAGTTAACCCCTCCGTGGCATTTTATCTTATATAGTCGGGAAATATATCTACCTACTATTTATTTAGTAGTTATCTTATATAGTTAGGAAATATATCTGCCTACTATTTATTTAGTAGTTATCTTATATAGTCGGGAAATATATCTGCCTACTATTTATAGTAGTTATCTTATATAGTCGGGAAACATATCTGCCTACTATTTATAGTAGTTATCTTATGCAGTCGGGAAATATATCTGTCTGCTATTTATTTAGTAGAATAAATAAGCGGCGGCGGGAGGAAGAAGACTCTCGTCGTAGCAAAAATACGATAGCGGCGACGGGAGGAAGACTCTCTCGTCGTCGTAGCATAAAGAATATCGCGGCGGCGGAAGAGAAGAGAAGAAGACTCTTTCGTCGTTGCGGTAAACACAACGCGGCGGCGGGAGGAAGAAGACTCTCGTCGCAGCAAAAACACATTTCGAGAAAGCAGCAAATACACATTCGCGGCGGCGAGAGGAGAAAAAAAAAGACTCTCTCGTCGTAGCACGCAGCAGTCGCAGCGGCGGAAGAGAACACTCTTTCGTCGTTACGGCAAACGCTCGCGGCGGCGGGAAGACAAGAGAAGACTCTTTCGTCGCAGCAAATACACATCGCGGCGGCGGGAGGAAGACTCCCTCGTCCGCGCACTCATCTAAATCACGAGCTAATAGCTCGCGGCGACGGAAGAGAAGAAGACTCTTTCGTCGTTACGATAAATATATTTCATAGCGGCGGGAGGAAGACTCTCTCGTCGCAGCATAAACATATCGCATCTATAACGGGGTTGTTCCGAGTAGGCATAAAGGAGGTCCCTAAAAGAGGTAGAATAATACTACGAGAGGAGAAAGGAAGAGAAGTACGGGCGCAGCCTCTAAGGCTACGGAGCTACCTAAATATAAGTCATCTAGTTACGTGCACTAGATTGTATAATAGGGGTTAAAGACCCTTATATTAGACCTTACCCCGCTAAGGCCTTTAACGCATAATACCTAATGCCGTACCCTAACGTAGAGAGCAAACGTCGCGTACGGCCTACGCACTAGAAAGTACGGAAAATAACGCTCCTCGCAGCTCCCTTAACGCAACGAATGTTAGCTAGGCTGTTATTAGCTTATAAGAACGAGGGCAAGCTGCTTACTAAGAATAACTAAAGGACTACTTTAAGTAGGGCCGGTTTTCCCTTTCCGGCTTATACGCTTCGCACGCTTAAGTGCTCTTAGGGACTCGCCTTATAGCGACGACTTTATCTCTAGGCGCTACTATAGCCGCTATCACCCGTTGTTCTTCCCGCACGAGGCTATACGGGCTCCGTCCGTTCTCTACGGCCCTTAGGGCACGGGCATAGCTTCCCTTATATAGCCTCCTAATATCGCCGCCGGCTGCCGGCGGAAGCATTCCTAACTACTTATCGCTCGAGCCGGAGTTATCGTCGCTTTCGCTCTCCTACGTATGCCCTACCGCTATACGCCGGATGTTTACCCGCTTTAGGCATACCTTAGACTAATAAGTCTTACTACCGTATCTTATATAACGGCCCTCTTTTCGCTACTTCCTTCTTTTAATCACGCTCGTAGTTAAGACGTAGATATCTATCGTATCGCCTAAAGGGCCGCTTTTACTTATAGGAGCGGAAATAAGAACTAATAAAAGAAATTTATTACCGCTTAGCTCGCGAAGGTACTATATAAGGGCGTTATATACGTTTAAGAGACCGGTCTTCTCGCTTAAGCATACGCGCTAGTCTATATTTAAGCTAGCTATAAGATAGTTAGTCTTTACTGCGTTAGGCTAAGTATTTACGTCGGCTTAAAATAGCACTTCTTTAAACCGCATAAGATAGGCCGGCATAGATTTAGTCCGCTTTTAATAGAGTAAACTAAGCTTAAGAGCCGTAGTTTTAGCTATATTAGGTTCTCCGTAGGAGAGTTTAAGCTTCGTGATTATATCGGCGGGGGCGTTTGTAGTAACGCGGGCAAAGAGCAGTAGCTATTATTAAATTTTCGGTAATAGGCTCGCATAGAGATAGTTAAATTAAGCGCGGAGGTTACTAATAGCGGCGCCGTCGGTGCGGAGCTTCGCTTCTACGTAAAGAATCTATAGTTTAAGGTCGTTAGTAGAACCGTTAAATTTCGTAAGGTATAAAAGAATAGCTTTTTATACGGGTTCGCGCTACTATTAGAGCAATCCCTTAATTACCTATGCGAATTAACGGTTGCGTTCTTCTTAGTTTTACGACTAAGGGAGATTCTAGGATTAAGTAGATATATCGGCTTACGGGCGCGGGCGGTTTAATTATCCTTAAATTAAACATCGGAAAAACTTCGTTATAGCACTTCTAGAAGCGGAAGAGGCTAGAGGTAAGTTAGAAGGGTAGTATTATTATATAATAGGGTTATTCCGAGTAGGCATAGAGGAGGTCCCTAAAAGAGGTAGAATAATACTATAAGAGGAGAAAGGAAGAGAAGTATAGGCGCAGCCTCTAAGGCTATAAAGCTACCTAAATATAGGTTATCTAGTTACGTATACTAGATTGTATAATAGGGGTTAAAGACCCTTATAGCATCTACCTAAAAGGGGCCGTAGCCGTAGGCGCGGTTAGGTAGTTAATTAGGCACGTATATAATTAAGGTCGGAAAAGTCTATTATTTTAGTCTAGTATAGGCACGGGGCTAGCTGTCTTACGCGCCTGCTTAAATAGGCGGTAAAGTAGATATAGTAGCTTACTTAGGTACCGAGCTATATCTAACCGGCCTTTATAAGCGCCGCTCCGATGCGATATACCCCCTAGCGTTAAGTGATTAATTTAACGCTATAAGAAGAAGCTATCGCAAGCGCCCTATAAGGTATAGAAGCGTCCGTCCCTAGTGTTAATGCCCTTAGTCCTCCGTCCCTGCCTATATTCGCCCCTGTATATCCCTTAGGTTTAGTAGCGCTTTAAACTTCTTAAATTTAGCCCGCGGTAGCGCCTTCGTTAGACCGTCGGCCGGCATCTCGGCCGTAGAGATATATTCAACCGTAAAGCGACCCCGTCTATATTCCTATTTAAGCTATATATTCTAGATGTTAACGTAACGCAGCTTTATAGAGATACGGCCTTCCTCGACTATAAGGCGGATGGATTAAAGGTTGTTATAGTATATCTTTAAGGGCCTAAGGTCGTGCGAGATATCGCGAAGCAGGCTAGCGAGCGCGTATCCCTCCTTAGCGGTACGCTCTAGCCCGAGGAGCTTTGCCTCGGTGGTAGAGGTTATAACTATATCCTATAAGCTTGCCTTCTATACGACTAGGCCGCCGTAGAGCATTATAATATAGCCTTACGACGATCGGCGCGTCTTAGGGTCGTCGGCGAATAAGGCGTTAGTCGCGATAATAAGGGCTTCGCTTTAAGCGAGTCCGTCGAATATAATCGCGAGGAACCTCGTCGCGTAGAGGTAGCGGATACACTAATTTACCGCCTTAAGGTGTTCGGCTAAAGGGTTCGTTAAGAACCGTAAGAGCTATAAAGCTGCGAGGGCTACGTCTAGCCTCGCCGTAACCGCTATATATATAATAGAGCCCACGCGTTCTTAAAAGTCCTTAATCTCGCGCAAAGAGGGTTATTCCGTATTCTTAATAAGCTGCTAGGTCGGTATAGGGATTGCCGGCGCCTTCCCTATATTATTAAGGCCGAATTTGCGTGCGATCTTCTCGATGTAGGCGTCTTAGCATAGGTAGATTCGGCGGAACTATCGGTCCCTAATAACGCGGATCCTAAGATACTATTTAAAGGCTTCCTTACGGACCTCGTATTTACCGTAAAGGAAGGCGATAAGGTCGTCTATAGAGTAGTCCTTTAGGCTTAAGATAAGGATATTATTAAAGTATACTAGCACGAGGACCTTCCCGTCTATAAAGACATAAGGCTCCTCGCCGGTGCGGATTAGGCCTTATTCTTTAAGCGCTTAGTAGATCTCGTTGTACTAAAGGAGAGGGGACTCGCGAAGTCCGTAGAGGGCTTTATTAAGCTCGGCGACTATCCCGGGATTCTTATCCGGCTTAAGGAATCCGAGCTTTACGTAGCCCTTCGGGAGCTCTACGTACACCGGCCTCTTCTTATTAATATTAGTATTAAGGAACGCGTTAGCGATATTAAGTTGTCGGACGTTAAGGTCACGCTTCGCTGCTATAGATATTACGGTCCTAAAGGTCTTAATAGCGAGGGTTACGGCGTAGGTCTTTTCGTTGCTTTAGTCGCCCTAAAGGTCTCTACGTATATAAATGCGCGCTTTATAACGTATAAGGTACCTATCCTTATTAAACTTATAGAGGAATACCTATTTAAGCGGAATTAGGGTTCCTTTAGCACGTTCTTGCGAAAGGAGGCGCTATATACCTCTATAAAGGAGGTCTTAAAGCTCCTTACGATATCCCTCTTTAAACTCCTTACCGTATAGGTAGTAGTTAAGGTCTTAGTAGCGCTTAGGCAAGCGGAATAAGTCGTTACGATAATGCTTATAAGCTTCCTATAAGACTACGGCGGCGAATACTAAATAAAAAGTTATAAGGTCCCCTTATAGATAGAGGGCCTTAGGAAGTAGGGTGGTAAAGATATTATCTCTCTTTATCCCTTTATTTACTTAGGAGCTCTATCTTATAGCTTTTATACCGTAGAGCTCCTTCTATATCCGGCGAGGTCGTCGTAACCTCGCATTTAGTTATATGCCTAATAGGCCCGCCTTAGGGCCCTCGGCGTTACTCGTCTATATCGATACTAGTAGAGCTATAATACCGTAACCGGGATCCGTTCGGTCGTCGGGTTACTATATGCTTTATAGGCCTATCTCCTACGTAGGTGTAAGCGGCTGCTAGGTCGTAAGCTAGGTCTCTTAATAAGCAGGGGTAATAGCTTTAGGTGTCGAGGAGGTTCGCCTAAGCTAGGGCTTCGGCTATACGCCTAGCTCTTAGGGCGCCGGGACGAAGGGTATATCTATATCCTCGTCGCGGGGGGGTAATCTTAGTGCGGGCAACGGGCTTAACCCCGTCGGGTTAAGCGTTCGTTCCGGCGTAAGAAGTCCTTTAGGGGCAGGCGAGGCATCCTTTAGAGTCGGAGCCGCTTCTAGAGCGGCTAGCGACGGCGATAGCGATGCCCTACCCTTTACCCCTAAGTTTAAATCGTCGGGCTTAATTCCTAAGATATAATCGTTAAATTCCTATAAAAAATCCTTAAGTATAGTATTCTAATCGTATTAGATCGGCAATTCGATCGACTTAGCGAGAGGGGCGTATTCTTAGACGGGCATTTATAAATCCTCGGTCTAAGGATTAAAGTAGTAGAGCTTATTAAAAATTATATCCTAGGTGATAATAACCTAGGTAAGTTAAGGAACCTAGACGTAGAATAGGTTATTAGCTTAATAGCCGACGAGGTAACCTATATACGCCTAGGGGAAGACCTTAAAGGCTCTCTTATAGAGGTAAGCCTTTATATCTTTATATAGGGGGTAAGCGCAATAGCCGTAGGCATATATGCCGTTCTACTTAAGGCGGAGGTCTACGTCCCTATGCGTCGTAGCGCCGATCCTACCGTACTAGCGGAGGTGCTAGTTAAACTACCTATCGATAGTCTCTTTAAGAGTTCTCTACTAGTTGCGGTATCTCGGCAGGATGTTATATATGCGAACGAGCGCTTAGTATATCTCCGGCTAGAGGTTATATAGCAGCTTCCCTATAATAAATCGGAGGCGTTATTAGATTACGCCTCCCGGTCTCTCCGCGCCGCCTATAGGCTCTTTTATATATAGCGGCGGGAGCTCGAGCTCGATGCCCTCCCGCTTAGCCTAATCTTAAAAGGGCGAATTTCTCTACTCTAGGAGGTTAATTAAAGCTCTCTTATTATCTATCTTAATCTTGCAAATTACCGCACCTATATAGCGGCGGACTAAGGCCTTAAAGTTACGGATTAGGTCGTCTAATTCCGTCTTCCGCGTTATGCTCTATAAGAATATTATCCCGCTATATTCGTTAGAGAGTAGTAGGATATATCGGTAGCCGTTATAGCCGAGTTCGAAGTTAAAGATATTAAGGAAGATACGGAAAAAGGGCTACCGCGAGCGGTTAGCGGGCTCTCTACGAGAAATCTGCTCGTGCGCTTTTCCTTAAGCGTAGCCTAGGCACTTAACCGTTATAGGCCCCTTAATTCGCATACCGCGTGCCCGAAAGACTAATTGCTTAAGCACTTAAGGGCTCGGGTGCCCGGCCCTTAAATACTAAAGCTCTACGGTATCTACCCTTAGTAAGCGTAGGTTCTTAGATACGGCGATATAGCGCCTAGGGTATCTTAGGATAGCGTCTTATACTACTAAGAATAGGCACGCAAAAGCGTAAGGTAAGGTAAAGCAAGAGTAAGAGGACTTTAATTTAGCTATTAAAAGCCCGTACTTACTCTCGATATATATAACTACGTTATTATTCTCTATAGGGCTAACTTAGATCGTATTATCGTAGCTATAGATCTAGAAGCCGCCTACCTTAAGCTTCTCCCCGCTAATAATATTAGTATAAAAGCCGGGGACGTAGGCGGTGTCCTTAAGGACGAGATCTCGCGTATTAAGGCTATCCGGTCCGTAAAGTAGGTTCTTTATCGTATAGGTCTTACGATATAGCACCGTAAGGGCGGTATCGCCTATAAGCATAATATCGGTCTCTATAGCGGCGATAACGTTACCCTTAAGAAGCTCGAGCTTATTAATAATATAGGTGCTCGCGTAGTAGTCGAATAGAGTCGATTTAATTAGCGGGTGCTTATAGCGCTAGTTGCTAAAGATAGAGGAGATAAAGCTATCGGGCAAGCCGAAGGTGCTAAAGCTAGCCTAAGTCGGAGCGGAGCTCGCCTTACTACCTACGAACCTTGAGTCTATTACTATATATGCCTAAGCACCCTATATAGTAAGCGTCGTCTCGGTCGAGGCAGTAGGGGTCTTCCCCTTTATGCCTTTAATAGCCTCTACTATCTATTTTTAGCGAGATAAGGACTTCGCCTCCTCGTACTTCTTAATACGGTTAGCACTAACGAGAAGCTAAGGCCTATAAAAGACCCTATTAACGGCAATATAGAACGCTATATAGTCCGCGGGCTTCTAGCTATAGCGCGCTTTAACGATGCTATAAGGGCAGTCGTAGGATTAGCGGGCTCTAAGGGTCGCCGGCGGAGCTTATATCGTAGCGAACGCCCCGGACGGCGCGGACTTACTAAAGGTACGGGCTTAATCCTAACTAACGTAATAGAATAGCTCGCTAAAGATCTAGATAGTTATAGTAACGTTCTTCCTTAGCTATTCCACGCGAAGCGCACTAAGCTATTGCCGGGCCTACTTAGAGTCTAGTATTATAACGGCGTTAAGGAAGTCGGTTATGCCCTAAGACCCCTTAATGTCTAGGATGTCTAATTCGACGGCTTTAAGGTATACGAGCTCTTATTAAAGGTACTAATCGCTCGGGTTAGTCCGCTTCGTTATCTATAAGGCCTTGCGATAGTCCGAGCGAGTATAGTCTACTTAATACTTATCCGTAACCCCGAGCATCTTACGCAGCTTTACGATAGTCTTACGGATGTCCTAAGTCTTTAGAAAGAACCTTACTAAGGCCGGGTCTACCGTTATATACACCTAGGTCGTAAGCTCTATATACGCTTTAAGCTTTATAATATACTTAATATACCTCTATTTATAGTCCTCGCGTTAGGCCGTAAGGCCCTTAAGCTAGGCTTCGTTAAGCGTGCGGATTAGCTTATACGGTGGGATTAGTAGCCGACCGAGCCGGACTTCTTCTACGTAGTTAGCGGCTCCGAGCTTATTTAGCCTCGCGAGCTCTCCTTCGAACGATGCCTCTATAGGCTCTTTAAGGGAGACCGTAGTGTCCTTAAAGTTAACAAACTCTTAGATACATACGGTCCTAGCATTAATCTTATACGTAGAGTACTAAGTAGCCTAATAGACTAACTTAGTAAGGATAATCTTAGTGTTATCCGTGGCTTTAGTTACGCTAAAGGAAGATATATTAATAATAGTTAACGTTAAGAGTGTTTAAGAGAAAAGGGGCTAAAAAGGGGCAATAATGCTAAGGTGCTTAGGGATAAAGAGCTCTTCTAAGACCGTATATTACGGCGTACTTATAGGTGCGAGAGAACTACGCTAAGAGCGGCGGTGTAAGAGGAGCGGTATAATCCGCATTCTTACGTATGCCTTAACGTATTCTAAGATTTAACGATAGCTATATTTCTACAGTATATCGTAGGCTTATTAGGTCGCCTACGGGGCGTTAGGCCGCCTTATAGGTAGACGCGCGTATTATTACAATAGTAGGCATTAGTAGCAATTTACGCGGGTCGTATACCGGGCTTATAACTATCGTATCTACCTAAAAGGGGCCGCAGCCGTAGGCGCGGTTAGGTAGTTAATTAGGCACGCATATAATTAAGGTCGGAAAAGTCTATTGTTTTAGTCTAGTATGGGCACGGGGCTAGCTGTCTTGCGCGCCTGCTTAAATAGGCGGCAAAGTGGACACGGTGGCCTGCTCGGGTACCGAGCTACATCTGACCGGCCTTTGTGGGCGCCGCTCCGATGCGACAAAACACTTACGGCGGCGGGAAGAGAAGAAGACTCTTTCGTCGTCGCAGTAAATAAATACTTACGGCGGCGGGAAGACTCTCTCGTCGTAGCATACACATTTCGCGGCGGCGGGAGGAAGACTCCCTCGTCCGCGTACTTATTTAACACACGAGCTAATAGCTCTCGACGAGCTCGACGAGCTAATAGCTCGCGGCGGCGGAAGAGAAGAAGACTCTTTCGTCGTTACGGCAAGCGCTCGCGGCGGCGGGAAGAGAAGAGAAGACTCTTTCGTCGTCGCGGCAAATAACACTCGAGCAAACAGCTCCTCGCGGCGTCGGAAAACCCCCTCGTTACGCATACTTATTCGAGCAAGCAGCTCTCGAGCAAGCAGCTCTCGAGCAAGCGGCTCTCATAGCGAGCGGCAGAGTCCCTCGTCGCAGCGAGCGGTAGAGTCCCTCTCCCTCGTACACACCTACTTACTCGAGCAAATAGCTCTCGCGGCGACGGAAGACTTCCTCGTCGCGGCAAATAGCTCCTCGCGGCGTCGGAAAACTCCCTCATTACGCATACTCATTCGAGCAAGCAGCTCTCACGGCGAGAGGCAGAGTCCCTCGTCGCAGCAAGCGCTCCCTCGACTTTATCCATAAGCCTCGACTTCATCGACGAGCCTCGGCAACACGAGCCTCGGCCACACACAGAGCCCTCGGCAACACGAGCCTCGGCCACACAGAGCCCTCGGCAACACGAAGCGCTCGGCCATACACAAGCCTCGGCCACACACAGAGCCCTCGGCAACACGAGCCTCGGCCACACAGAGCCCTCGGCAACACGAAGCCCTCGGCCATACACAAGCCTCGGCCACACAGAGCCCTCGGGAACACAACCCTCGGCCACACACACGAAGCCCTCGTCCGCCCGCACACTCTAATAAACCACACACGAACCTTCCGAAGCGATCGACCAATCGACTAATACAATACAGGAGGAATAGACGGAATAAGGCGTGTTGTTGCCGCTAAAGGCGCACACGGCAGCGTAAAGGCATAAAATGTTGTGGTTCGCCCCACTTTTAGTTAGTCAGCCTCTCGTGCTAGGGTGTCTTCTGCACCCTCGCATAAGCCTATAGGGTTTCTTCCTAGCTAGATTATGATTATCGCACGATCTCACGCAGCACGCCTTACATGCCCTAACGTAAGCCTTAAGAGGTTATAAGCGCCGCCGAAACGCATTCCTACGTTTCGTAAGTGGTTTATTTTAATCATTACGATCTTTTTACGACTTTTCTCGCCTTAATAGCCGTTTTTTCGCCTAAACGCCTATTTAAAGAGTTTTTCCACGTATAAAATCCTACGATAACGCCTCTTTTACCTACGGGATAGTTGCCTAACGGGACGTTTAAGATAGCTAACGATAAAAGTGCCCTAACGGGCATAATTAAACGTCTAAAGGGACTAGAAAACTATGCTACCTAGCTAATTAACGTAAATCTTACGTTAAAGATATTAGATATTTATAAATATATCTAAGGGCTTATCCTTAGACCCGAACGACCGATAAGCACGATTAGCACTACCGAAGAATAAAAGGACTAATAAAAGAACGACTTAAAGGCTATAAGAATCCTTATAATTACTCTATCTAATAATCTAAAGGAGATAGTTACGAGGGGAGGTTAGATAATTAATTCTACGAGTTAATAGATATACCTCCTTATACAATAAGCAGCCTTATAGCTGCTTAAGTCTTCTATCGTAGAGATAATGCTTAAGTTTTTTAGACTTAAAGCTTATAACTTTACTACTTTAGATATATACTCTCGACGATTAAAGTAGTACTAGCGTTAACTAAAGGCCGTTTATAAGATACTAAACGAGAATATATACGTTTATACGGCTATCTATAGCCTTCGGATAGGTTACCCTTACTAATTTTACGCCTAGCAATACGACTATAAGAAGGATGATTTTCCTACTAAAGCCGCTATCGATAAGCTCTTATAATATTAATGCTAGGTAGAGAAAGGATCTTAAAAGGTCCTTAGCTCTTAGGCGTTAGCTATCTAAGATAAGTCGTTAATATCCTTAACCCTATCTATAATAGATAACTCCCGTAGAGGACGATAAGGCAAAGGCCGCGGTAGAGGCCGTAGAGGTAAAGGTAGCTCCGATAATACTAGATCCCGAACTAATAATAACTTATCTAAGTAAGTAAAACTTAAATATAGTTATATTATCGCTGTTAGTAGAGGCTTAAGCTAAGCAATTGCTAGACTCTCTACCCTAATAAAGCCCCGGAATAGAAATAGGAAGAATAGCGTTAATAAGGCATTAATCCTTTTAAGAAAGGCAATATAGGTATCGTAGCGGTAGGTAAACGCGATATAACCCTTTTCGCTATAAGTCTTATGTTGTTTAAGGACGCTATCCTAGCTATAGGTTATAAGGCCTTACGGGATATAGTCGTATACGATACCGGAGCCTTAGATACCTACTTTAACGACTTAAAGTAGTTTACGACCTTTACTCCTACTTTAGCCTATCGTCTAATATAAGCATTAAACGGTAGCAACCTTCGAGTCTTAAGCGTAGATATAATACGTATAACGATTAAATACTTAACTCTTAACCGAACTAACGTTCGCTATTGCCTTAATACACCCGCGAATTTAATAAGCTTTAAAGTCCTTTAAGCTAAGAATATCTTGCTAGACGGATTTAATAGCCGACTGGCTTTTTAAGCTATAAGGGAGGCAGTTTATAAGAATACTTAGGAACTAAGCGTTAGCACTATTCGTAATGCTTAAGCTATAGGTAACCCTACGATTCGAGATAAATACCCCGATCTCGCCTTTTTAGCGTTGCCGAAGACCTTAATAAAGGTTAATAAGAAGGTCGATTATAGGCTTATATACCGTAGACTTAGATATATAGGTAAGGCTAGAGTACTTAATGCGTGCCGAAAGTTAGGCATTAATAGTAATATAGAAAACCTTAACGACTTCTTTTATAAGGCCTATTATTTTATAAAGGCCGACCTAATAGTTAGCCGGATATCTTTAGTTAAGCTATTATAGTTCCTAGCATACGTATTCTAGGACTTTATTTAGCACTTACCTCCCGGTTTTAGCGGAAAGCAATACTCGCTATATAGGATCGATATTTACATAAGGTTCTATTAGGTTCTTTTCGCGGTAAACCGAGGAGAGGCGTATAACTTACTTTATAGTTAGATAAGGCAGGTATAAGCCTACTTTAAGAATAAGAAGGTTTAGTCTATATGCTTTAACAATACGTTAGAGTTTTAGTCGGATATAATATTTAAATAGGCCGATAAAGACGGGTTTATCCTTCGCTTTCGTGCCCCCTATACTCCGAAGTAGAATAGACTTACTAAACGTACTAGCCGCACTCTAATAGACCTCGTACGCTATATTTACGCCGATACGAACCTTCTAGCCTTTTTATAGCCGTACTTTATAGAGATAAGCGCTTACGTTAATAATATACTTCCGACGAGCGCCTATAAGGACGGTAAAGCCCTAATTAAGGTTTTATTCGACGAGATCCGCACGCTATACTTATATAGCATTAAGTATATAAGGGCTTAGGGCTATACTACGTTTATTACTATCCCGCACTAGCAGAGGGTTAAAAGTTATAAAGATAGCCCTACGAGCTTAAAAAGGTCGCCTAGTTAGTATAGAAGGACTTAACAGGTATATATATAAGGTCTAGCTTCCCGAGAAGAAGATCGTTATACGCGCCTAAGATATCCGCTTTTAGGATAGTAAGGAGCATTAGCGCCTTGCTATTAACGACGTCGAATTTAAAACTACCTTATAGGAGGATAACGATAAAGTCACCTACCTATTCGATATAGGGAAGATTAAATCCGTAGATAGAAAACGCAATATAAGGTAAGATAAAGCCGCTTCGCTACGTAAAGAAGAACTCGACCTATCCACCCTATAGGGGGTGCTTAAGGACCTAAGTTATGTCCTGACTCTTAATCCGACGCCTACTATAAGGCAATAGCAGCGTTATATTTATTTTAATAAAGAAACTATAAAGCACGACGATATAGAGGACTTAAATCCGGCTTCTAAGGATAAGGCATCGCTATTTTATCCTCGCCGAACCTCGCGACTATATTAGGCCTATAACTACAACGAGCGCTTAAGGCGAGGCTGTGTCTATAGTAGCCGTGCTCGCGGCAGCCGTAGCAGCAGCCGAGGCATAGCTAGGGAGTTATCCGGTTTATAACTTATAGTGTTTCGCGATAATAACACCTATTATAAGACTAATCCTCCTTAGATTCTTAGTGTAGGAGCGGCTCTAGCTTTTATATAGCCTAATACGACTCTAAAGACCTAGAAGCAGGCTATAGACTACCCTAACTATAAGAGTCGCTAGTTGCCTGCTATAAGGAAGGAATACCGTAAGCTTAACGATAGAGGGACTTAGATTCTTATTTCCCGCCTACGAGGCTATTAAGTCCTTCCGGGCCGTTAGGTCTTTCTTAAGAAGCATATTGCGGGAGCCGATAGCATCGCAAAGGCCCGTTAGTATGTTCGTAGAGACCGGGACTTTATAAATAGGCCCGTTAAAGACGTCTACGCCGCCGTAGCACACTAGGCTTCTATTCGCGTGTTTGCTACTCTCCTAGCTATAGATAACCTCGAATGTAAGAAGTTCGATATAGTTAACGCCTTTCCGTACGCTAAAGTAAGGGAGGAAATCTATATTAAGCAGCTATATAGACTGACTAACGGCACTAGCCGCGTCTATAGGCTATAGCGAGCTCTATACGGGCACGAGGCCGCCCTTCGTTAGTAGTTTAACAAAGTTATTATTAACCTCGTTGCTTTAGGCTTTATTTAGCTAAAGGCAGAATTATGCCTATTTCGTTACGAAGATAGCACGCTTCTAATCCTCTACGTCGACGAGATATTAATCGCAGCAGCTATATAAGACCTTATTGCGGATAAGGCTCGCCTATTAAGCGGCCTATATAAGATAAAGAGTCTAAGGGAGCCGACCGAGTTCTTAGGACTAGAAATAGACCGGGATTGCGTTAACCGAATGATTCGCCTATATTAGATAAGATTCGCGATAAAGATCCTTA
Source organism: Ophiocordyceps sinensis (assembly GCA_012934285.1). Taxonomy (NCBI): domain Eukaryota; kingdom Fungi; phylum Ascomycota; class Sordariomycetes; order Hypocreales; family Ophiocordycipitaceae; genus Ophiocordyceps; species Ophiocordyceps sinensis. The sequence continues at coordinate 12,332,245 of JAAVMX010000004.1, forward strand.
AGGAGTTCGGCAGTAATATCGCGAATACGGCAATAACGCCGTAGCCGCTAAAGACCGTTATCCTAGCGGACTAAAGACAATAATAGTTAGTAATGCCCTTTAAGCAGTAGCTCCGAAGAACCGGCAGCCTAAATTAGCTAGCAATAGGGATTAGGCTAGACTTATCTTATACGGTAAATAAGCTATTAGAGGTAAATTATAACCCTACGGCAACGCACTTAGCTATCTTAAAGCACTTATTGCGTTATCTTAAGGGATCTTTAACCTTAGGCATTATTCTTAGGGGTCGTTATTCGCCTAACGATCTAAAGCTGCGCGTCTACGCCGACGCCTTTTTTACTAACGATCTTCCAACCCGCTGCTTAATAGCCGGGTATATAGTCTTTTTAGCCGACGGGCCGATCTTTTAGCAGTCGAAGCGATAAACGTTAGTAATAACCTCGTCTACCAAGGCAGAATTCATTAACCTTACGCCGGCTAGTATAGTAGCTATATAGCAGGCGAAGCTTTTGCACGATGTAGGCTATCTATAGCCTACGCCGATAATTATATACACGGACAGTTAGAACGTAAGACTAGCCGTTCTTAATAAGGCGAATACGGGCCGCCCGAGGCATATTAATCGCTACTTTAAATAGATTATCTAACGTAAGGCAATAGGCTATTTTTAGCTTTATTAGGTCTAGACTAAGGAAATAATCGCTAACGGCTTAACGAAGCCGCTCTTGCGTATAAACCACGAGAAGTTTAGATATTAGCTTAGACTTAAACCCGAGATTTAACAACGAGGATTTCTCCCGATTAGGAAAGGATTAAGGGCCTAATTAGGCAATTAGAAGGGCAAAAGCCCTGCGAATAGAGGAACGATGACTTACGGAAGAAAGGAGCTATAGAAAGCAGTTAAGAGCGCGTTAAATTGCGCGTTTGCCGTGTTATTAAGAGCCTTATATAGGCTATTCGGCTAAGAGGGGGTATTAAAGTTCGCCCTACTTTTAGTTAGTTAGCCTCTCGTGCTAGGGTGTCTTCTACACGCTCGCATAAGCCTATAGGGTTTCTTCCTAGCTAGAGTATTATTATCGCACGATCTCACGCAGCACGCCTTATATGCCCTAACGTAAGCCTTAAGATAAAATGCCGAGTTGTAATCCCTTACTACTACGAAGTACGGTCGGTCGTAAGGAGGACCCGGAAGAATACGATAATCCGCCCCGATTAATAGATTTATTAGCAAAGACCCCGGATTTAAGCTATTTAAGCTCTTTAGTCTAGCTTCCCTCGCATTGCGATCGAAGGTAAAGGGGTGTGTTAGATCCGCGGATAAAGGGATTACATGCAGGATTACGTGCGGGATTACGGACGGGAAATTCGGCTAAGAGGCCCCTTAAATAAGGTCTTAAGGCAGCCCCTCTTCGGCTATAAGAAGCATAATCATTATATATACAAAATATACTGCTTTTAGCGGCCTTACAGCCGATATAGCGCCCTTACGGCCGCTATAATATATATCTCTCGCATTCTTATTTAGTAGGCCGTAGATCGAAGATCTAATACTAGTAGTAGCTTAATCGCCGCCTTAGCTAGCTGCCGCCTTTACCCTAGCTCCGCCTATTACCCTTAGACCGACGGTTAGACCGAGATCACGAATGCTTAGATAGAGGTTTACAATAGCTCTCTAAAAGTTACGATTAGATATAAGTAAGAGAGATAGAAAGATACTTCTCTCTTAACTTAATTTATTTGTATTTACATACGGTTATTAAAAGTTACGATTAGATATAAGTAAGAGAGATAGAAAGATACTTCTCTCTTAACTTAATTTATTTGTATTTACTTACGGTTATTATCTTTCGGCAAACTAAAATTATTATATTATACCTTATTAGCAGGGCTTTACTACGTAAAGCGGCCGGAAGATAAACCTATTGCACTTATATAGTTAGGTGCATTAGGTTCTATTCTCTTATCTTACTAGCTAGGAAAGGGGGAAAAGGGGGCCCCTTTATAGGTGCTGCGAAGAGCCTGCCCGGCTTAGCCGGGCGCCTAATAGAGCCTTGTTAGGAGCACGTGACCCAGCCGCTAACGCTATTATCCGGGTTATAACGAGGCTAATAACGGCGTTATCGTCGGGGTTATTAGGGGTTATAACTTATAACCCCTTTTCTCCTTATATAACTAGATTAGTCCGACATACCTTATATTATATATAGTAAGTAAAGGATCTCCTCTTTTCTCTATATTTCGTTTTATGTTTTATATTAAATACGATAGTTAATTACCTTTACTATTTAAGTATTTTAAGAGGTTTTTAAAATATTTCTTCTATGTATAAAGAAAATGTTGATATATTAATAAAAGGGTTAACTATATAGCGAAATATTTTGCTTATTTCTAGTTTAAAGTCTATAGTAGTAGAGGCTCTATATATTTCATAATATATTAATATAAAGAGTACCTCCCTTTAGGCAAAAAAGATATACTTTATGCATTTCTATATTAATTATATATTAATTTTAACTAGCACAATAGATATCTTTTACTATCTTTATAATAAAGGCTTTTACGTATAGTATTTATACGACTATTATATATATAATCCCTAACTTCCTTATTTAGTTATTATAGAAATAAGGGATATCCGTTCTTTAGGCACGATTGTAATCTACGTAATTAAATAGATTACGTGCGGGCAACGCCTATATAAATGCGTTATTAACTATACAATGCATCGTATGCATTAGGGACCCCGGTAATAGCGTTACTAACTTAGCCGCCCTTGCGATAATTAAGTTATTAACTTAATCGCCCTTGCTAGTATAGCCCCGACGTCGCAATAAGGGCTTATAAAGGGCCGGCTTTAGGCCTTATTAATATACGCGTTTATAGCCTATATAAAGGGGCTATTCGTTACCCCTTAGTTAATAGAATTATATAGACTAATCTAGCTAGTTTATAACCCCCTTTTTGTTTGTTTAACTAACTAATACTAATTAGTAATTAAACGATTAATTATAGATTAGTAAGGTAGAAGAAATAGAGCCTAATCGTCGAAAGGTTATTAGATCTTTATCCCTTAAGATTCTATTCTCTATACCTAGAGACGGTCCTTTATGCTAAGAATAAGGAACCTACGCGAGTTAGAGCCGATAAAGTTATTACGATATAGCTAGCTCTTAGTAGCCGCCGATAAGTTCTTTCTTAGCTCTTGCTTAATCCCGTCTCGCTTTAAGAAGAAGAAGAGTTACGTTAAGCAATAGTGTATTAGTAACGTAAGATAACCTTTGTAATAACTCTTACGATCCCCTTTAATAACTATATATTTTATTTTATTATACTATAAAATACGAGTATATAGTAGGGCATAACTATAAGCAAAGCTTTGCTATAGCCGGGGGACCTTTAATTTTTTGCTATAGCTAGGGCACCGTTTTTTTAGCTATAAGCGGGATTCGAACCCTAAGCCTTAAAAAAAGCGGGGCTTATCACACGTTTTTTTACCCTACGCGCGGGCCCCTACGCGTAATTAAATATAAGGCTAAGACGAGGCTTATTATAGTATTAGGTTATATTATATATTATCCTACGTAACCTCTATATCGTATATATAGACATTTAGACCTAGTCTATAGCTATGTCCTTTCGTAGATTAATAACAATTATATACCCCCCCTTAAGCTCGTTCTCTTATAGTTTAATCTACTATTTTATCCTATTGCCCTTAATTAATAATCTCGCTATCTTACCCCTCTCTTTTTAAAATTCCTCTCTTCGCGACGTAAGTCCGCCTCCTCGCCGGACCCCTTTAACTAAGTTTTCCTCGATTATTAGAATTTTCCCGGTATAAATACGCTATCTTAACGCGAATTATATAGATTTCCCTCTTTACCCTTCCCCTACCTTTACCCTTTGCCCTATAATCTACGATAACCGACTATATAGAGGCCGATCCTCCGTCCGCTACCCCGGCCGTTACCCTGCCGGCTCCTACCGACCCGGAGCCCTAGACTAAGTACGTTTCCTACTACCCCCGCCTCGCCGCCCTTCTTCGAGCCTAACGGCCTATATTTAGCACGTTCGCCTATATTTAGGCTAACGCTACTTACGACTTCCGCACCCCTTAGATTAAGGCCTTTGCTTACCTTAATAATACTTACGTTAAGTTAGATATAGGAGTGCTCGTCGCTTAAGAGCACGCAGCCGTTGCCTAAAAGCAAGCTACCGATCTCTAGCGTTAGCTTAACCGCGCTACGTCTTCTCTCCTCGTCTTAACTAAACGCGACGCGGCTTAGGACTAGGCCCTTACCCCTACCCCCGCCTTTGCCTTTACCCGTTCTTATATCGCCGACCCTAAGAGGTTCGCCGGCGACTCTAGCACTTAAAAGCAACGTTAGGAGGCTTTCCGGACCTAGCGCAACGGCCTTACTATTAAGCTCCGTTAGGACGCCGCTTTATACCTTATAGAATAGGACTATATTCTCTACGCGGCTAGCCGGCTTACTAGCCGGGCCGCCTCTATTATCGCTAGCGTTGCCTAGGACGTCCTCGATAATAAGTCTTTCGCTAATTAGTAGTATACTACTATTAAAGCCTTTACCGACGACCTTAGCCTAGTCTTTAGTGCTAATTTTACCTACGCTTAGTTAAAGGCCGACTTTAACGCCTTATCGATAAAGAATATCGCTTAGCCGGACTTCTATTTAAAGTTTACCTAGCTTTAAGCCGACTTATCGTTTAACGGCACTACTTACGTCGCCTACCTTTATTTAAAGGTCTTTATCAAACTTACTAACGCCGCCGCTTTATAGGTCGAATGCCCGGCTTATAACGACTTTACGGCCTAAGCTAAGATATATTTTACGCTTTAGGACAACTAGTAGCGTATTAAGGCCCGTTCTTAGCTTTAGCCGCCTTATAACCCCGCTCGCACCGGCCTTACCTCGCCCGCCCCGCCCGCGCCTCCTATTAGTAACCTAATATAGCTCGATGCATTCCGGGCCCGGCTTACTAACGCTAAGAAGCAACGGCGGTTTAAGAACCGTCTTTACCTCTACTACGCTTAGCCGGCTACCACTACTTATACCGCTTAGACCTACCTTAATAAAGGTATCGGTGCTAATCCTAGCGCTAACCCTAGCGCTAGTCCCGGCGCCGGTTCCGGCTTTAGCCGCGGCTGTAGCCGTAGTAGCGGTACGTCTGCCCCGCGCTTGCTTAAACCCCCTCCCCCCTACTACTAGGTTCGCGCTATTAAGCAGGGCTTTATCGAGGGCGAAGTAGACGACCTCCCTACTTCTTCCCTATCCTTAGGAAATACGTAGCTCTTTCGCCTTATTGCGCGATAGAGCTCTCTATATCTAAGTTTATAGCTTCGTTCGATATTAAGGAGGATCTTTACCTCCCTATAGGAATACAACCGCGTGCTTTACTTATGCCTTTATCCCTTATGTCCGCCGATGTTATTATAAGTGCTTTAGTCGACTCTAGCTATTCCGGATACGCTTTTATATACGCTTAGACCGCGTACCGCTTTACCCTTCCTATCCGCTAGCTCTAATTCCTACGCCGGCTTTCTCTCGCTAATAGTAGCGACTATAAGTCCAGCTCTATTACTTATTGCGCCTTTTCAGTCTCTTAGATTAGCGCTTATACTAAGTCTATCTGCTTCTTTCTTACGAAGCTTAGCTATAAGGTTATTCTTAGCCTCCTTTAGCTACGCTAGCACGACCTTATTATTAGCTAGTGCGGTAACTCTCTTTCCTTCTAGTCCCCTTTTTATCTAGCCTCCTGCCTTTCGGACTACTAGCTTTATCTTATCCCGGGCCTCTCGGCTACCTTTACCCGCCTTGCCCGCCTTATCCTAGCTCCCCCCGCCCTTATTTTATAGGGAATATAATTAATAAATACAATTCGTTTTCCCTTTGCCCCCTCCGTCGAAGACTCTAACGATAAGGGCGAACCCCCTACCGCCCCCTCTATTAAAGACTCTAACGATAAGGGCGAACCCTATACTACTACGATCCCTATTCCTGCCCGTTTAGCCTTAGCCTATCCTTTAGCCTTTATCCGTTCCGTCCGCTTTAGCGACGTTCTTAAGTTTATTCCCTTATCCCTTAGCCCTTCCCTCTCTACGTTTTTTAAGGATACTCTTAACGTAGGTAAACCCGCCTATCTAAACTCCTCCCGCTAGGTTAACAACGCTAACTCTAACTCCGGCTACGACTCTAACTCCTTAGCTACCTTTTACCCTTACCGTTACGTTCGACCTCCCTACCCCCGTCCTATCTATAAGACCGCTAGCTACCGCCGCCTTATATTACGGCTAAGTCGTAAGACTATTAGACCTTAGCTTTTCTACTTTTTATCCCCCGACGATTCGGCGTTTAACGTCCGAATGCTTAACGTCGATACGATAGTAATATTCTACCGATAGCCTAAAGTCTAGACCTTTTAGACCTTAATTAAAGCCCTTACCGCTAAGCCTTTGCTTATTAAGCCCTTACTACCTATCGACTAAGATATCCTTAAGGACTTCTATAAAGCCGTTTTAATTAAATATATAGATGCCGAAGACGCGAAAGCCTGCTTTAACCTTTACCTTTACGACTTTATCGACGACTACTTTAATAAGATCTACCTTAATAAGATCTCCCCCGACGATATCGCTAAGTTCTTTAAGAAGTAAGGGAAAGTCCTTTATACGCTCGACGAGCTTTAGGCTAAGGTCTTTAAGGAGCTCTACTATATAATTTATATATAGCTTAAAAGTAAGGCTAATAAGCTCGCCTTTTACTATACCGTTAATACCTAAATTAACCTTAAAGAGGGAATATAACCTCCTTATACCTACCCCCGCCCCTTTAGCGAAGCCGAGAACTAGATCGTCTGCACGTACGTTAATAAGTAGCTTAAGAAGGGCTTTATCCGCCGCTTTACCTCCCCTGCTATTGCCTTTATTATACTCGCCTATAAGCCGGGCGGGGGCGTTTATTTTTATATTAACTATCGCGGCTTAAATAAGGCTATAATTAAGAGCTATTTCCCTTTGCCTTTTATCTACGATACCCTCGCCTATATCCGGAAGGCGAAGTTTTTTACTAAGATCGACGTTATCGCGGTGTTTAATCGCCTTTATATTACCGAAGGATATAAGTAAAAGACCGCGTTCGCTATATAGTTTAGGCTTTTCGAGTATTATATTACGTCCTTTAGCCTTACTATAGCCTTATCTTACTTCTAGAGTTTTATTAATATAGCCTTTTATAGTATCTTTAATAAGTTTTACTTTACCTATTATAACGACGTCTTAATCTTCTTAGAGACGTAGGAGGAGCATTAAGCCTACGTTAACACGGTTCTTAAGCGCTTTAATACCGCCGGCCTCTAGCTTAATATAGATAAGTATAACTTCTACGTTACTAAGACTAAGTACTTTAGCTTAATTATCTTAGATAAAGGCATTTGTATAGACTTTAATAAAGTTCGTGCGGTCTTAGACTAGCCTACCCCCTCCTTTATTTAAGACTTTTAGCGCTTCTTAAGATTCGCTAATTTTTATCGGCGTTTTATTCGCGGCTTTTTTAAGCTTACGAACCTTTTAAACGCCTTTATTAAGAACTCTACCCTTTAGATCTAGTCTCCCGCCTACGCTTACGCTTTCGAAGCCTTTAAGCACGCTTTTACTACCGCTTTAATCCTCGTATACTTTAACCCTTATCGTAAGACTATAGTTTAGATAAATGCTTCCGACTAAGCCGCTAAGGGTATACTAATATAGCTCCTCGACGATAGTTATTACTATCTAGTTGCCTTCTTCTTGTTAAAGCACTCTACTTAAGAGTGTAATTACGAGATCGACGATAAGGAACTCCTCGCGATTATAAAATCTCTCGAAGAGTAGCGCCTTAAGCTCGAAGGCCTACTTAAGTTTAAGATAGCTTTAGACTATAAGAATCTTTAGTATTTTATAACTACGAAGCTCCTTAACTAGCGATAGGCCCGCTAGGCCGAATTCCTTAGTCGTTTTAATTTTAAGATTATCTTTTAGCCTAGCTCTTAAGCTATTCTCCCCGACGCCTTTAGCCGCTTGCCTAGCTCCCGCCCTCTCTCCCTTACCGACTAAGCCGACGAGAGGATTAACTACCGATATTAAGTTATCCTCCCTAAGTCTAAGGTTAATGCCTCCCTCTACCTTAATACTACTACCGCCCCTAATATTATTAAAGAGTCCGATTTATTTATAGATATAATTTATAAATATAATTCCGACTGCCTCGACCTCTATACCCTCGACGACTCTAAGCCGATCGATAACCTTATCGACCGGGCTTATTCCTCCTCCCCGCTTATCTCCGCTATTCGCGTAGCTCTTTAGTCCCCTTAGCCCTACTAGCCTTACCCCCTTCGAGCCCCCTTCCGCTCGATCCCTAAGACCGCTTTCTCTAAGGTCTAAGGCCGGTTCTATTTCTAAGGCCGGCTCTTTATTCCCCTTAACGACGCCTTAATTCTTTAGATCCTCGTCCGCGCTTATACTTCCCCCTTTGCCGGCTACCTTAGACATACGAAGACCGCTAGCCTCTACCGCCGGTCCTATATCTAGCCTAATATATATAAGTCTATTTCTAGCTTCGTACGGAATTATTATACGTGCCTACGCGTTAAATCCCCGCGTTCCTCCCCTTAAGGCTTACTTTAGCCCTTAAGTATTCCCTCCGCTCTATAGACCGATATATCCGTCGATTTTATTACCGACCTTTCTATCTACCGTCGTAACGGCGTTAAGTTTTCTAATATCCTTATTATCGTCGACCGCCTTACGAAGATACGCTACTACGTCCTAACGCCCTTAATAACCGTTAAAGACGTTATTAACGCATTAGTTTCCTACGTTTAGTCCCTCTATAGCACCTTAGCCTTTATTATTAGCGACCGTAGCACTTAGTTTATTTCGGCTTTCTAATAGTAGCTTAATCGTCGCCTTAGTTACCGCCTTTACCTTAGCTCCGCCTACTACCCTTAGACCGACGGTTAGACTAAAATCGCGAACGCTTAGATAGAGGTTTACCTTCGTTATTATACTACCTACCTTTAAGACGATTAGGTTAACCTCCTTCCCTTCGCTAAGTTTACTGCTAATAATTAGGTCTTTAAATCTACCGGCCTCTCCCTTTTCTTTACTAACTATAGCTTCTACCTAAAGCTTAGCACTAAGCCCTTTAGTCCCCCCCCGCCTAGCATAACCCTTTAGTAGCGGAAGGAATACCTCCGCGGTAACGCGCTTGCTTCTTACCTTAAGCGTATCTCTAACTTCCTCCGCGATACGATCGAGGATACTTAAGCCACTTAGGCTTACTATATAGACGCCCGGCGGACTCCCGCCCTAACGTATTAGCCCGGCGATATAGTATTCCTTAGCACCCGCTAGATCTAGACCCTCCGCCTTATAAAGAAGCTCGACTATAAGCGGGAGGGCCTATATAAGGTCCTTAAGGTATATAAGACGGTATATCTTCTTCGCCTCCCTAAGGGCAGCCGCTTTTACCCTATTTTTTATTACTCCCTCCTTACTAAGACCTAAGAGCCCTTTTTGCCCGGCTAGTCGGAGCTTAACGTCCGGCCCGCCGATAACGGCGTTCTCCTTTCCCCCGGCGACGATAATAGCGATAACGCGCACCTCGAGTAGGAGTTTTCTTCTATCCTCGCGTAACGCTAGTACGCTTTTAGGAAGATTAAGTATTACGTTTAATAGCGTTATAGCCCCCTTACGTAAGAGGACTCCTCCTGCCTTAATAGATACTAAGACGACCTTAAGGCTTTTTACGCCCTTAACCCGACTAAGTCTAACCGGCCTTTTATACGGCCTTCCTTACGTCTTTACCTTTGCTTAAGTAATAATAAGTATAATTTATCGATATAATTTACGTTACGACGGCACGTGTTAGATTCTCGGTTTTACCCCTTATTTTACCCTTTGTTTCTCCTTATTCTTCTCTCGTTCTATATTAGGCCCGCTATTAGGACCGGTTGATATAGATTTCCTTCGTTTTTATTAGCCTATTGCCCCTTTTAGGCGTTCGAGTCGAACGCCGATTTAAAGGGGATATACTATTATAGTATTAGGTTATATTATATATTATCCTACGTAACCTCTATATCGTATATATAGACATTTAGACCTAGTCTATAGCTATGTCCCTTCGTGGATTAATAACAATTATATACCCCCCCTTAAGCTCGTTCTCTTAAGGCCACGCGTTATTATCACGAGTTATATACTCTACGCATTTTCGGCCACCGAAACGGAAAGTTATTTAACGCTGTAACGAAGGAAGGAATAATACTATAAAGGTAAATAAGCAAAAACTTAAGCTTAAACAGATACTAATTTCTACGGGCTAGATTAATTAACTTAAACACCCGGCTTACTATTATAGTAGACGCTTAAGCGAAAGAAACCCTTAAGTTTTTTCTCTTTAGCTAGCTATACGAATGCAGACTTAGACTAAAGACCGAATAGGTAGTAAGCACTATGCTCTAACCTTTCGAAATATAGGACCTTAAGGCAGAGGCTATTACCTATCTACTTCCGGTTCTTAGAGGGTTAGCGCCCTACCGATATACTATTAGTACGATCCTATATTCTCGGGTTATTGCAATTGCAATTACAATACCCCTTTATAACCCTATTGCAGGCAGTCGCGGCGCGCAACGAAGTAGCACAATAGTAGGCGCGTAATAAAGCAACGAAGCAGTACAATAGCGAAGCAACGAAGCATTATAACAGCAGGCGCGCAACGAAGCAACGAAGCAGCATAATAGCAGGCGCGTAACGAAGCAGTATAACAGCAGGCGCGTAACGAAGCAACGAAGCAGCACAATAGCAGGCGCGCAACGAAGCAACGAAGCAGCACAACAGCAGGCGCGCAACGAAGTAACGAAGCAGCATAACAGTAGGCGCGCAACGAAGCAACGAAGCAGCACAATAGCAGGCGCGTAATAAAGCAACGAAGCAGCACAACAGCAGGCGCGTAACGAAGCAACGAACGCAGCAACGAACGCAATAGTAAGCATAGAGCAGCAGGCGCGTAATAAAGCAATATAACTAATAATAGATATAGTGCGTATAGTTAATTTACTTACTATAGCTATTCTTTAATAACCCTTCTTCCTTATTACCTAATAACCTAACTAGCACGGCGAATAGCGTTAGCCTCCCGCGCTAGTATAGAGATATTACCACCTCGAATAATATTATTAAGATTAAAGTAGATATTAAATATAATGCTATATAGCGTCTTAGCCCGTAAGACAACTACGTAAGTAAGGCTAGACTAAAAATCGCGATAGGATATATCCGCTATAACCTACTTAAGCTTAGCACCTTATGCCTTATAAATAGTAATAGCATACGCAATCGTTAGGGGGAACTAAGTGCGATAGTAAGAGGCGCCGCCCTTAAAAAAGTCTTACGTTATCTAAAAGATAGGTATAATAGTCGCTAGCTTTAGGTTGTTAAAGTAAGGCGGACCTATATAGCGATTAAAGCGGACTAAAATAATAAAGGGTAGGTGCCCTTAAGGGTCGTCTATATTAGCATTCTAAGCGAAGTCGTAGATAGTCCTTAAGGCACTATTAACGAGGCTAGGAGGGGTCTAGATATTCGCTATTAATATTACCCTAGCACTAATATAGATAGGCAGATAGGTATATAGGTTGCCGATAGTAATAAAGTCGGCTTATAACGCGTTAGGTCCGACATTAGTCGCTTAAACCTAGATATATAGCGAGCTAAGGCGTTCTATATAATCTATATTAAAGTCGCGGACCTATATATTAGTAGAGTAGATATAGACCGCCCCGTCGAAGTAAGCCACCTCCTTAAGTAGTAGGTTTGCCTATACGCGGGTATAAAGCAGCTTTTAGTCGTTAATAAAAGGGGCATTAATACGTAGGGCCTAAAGAGCTATCCGGAAAGGAGCCTAGTCGTTACCTTACTGCTATAAGACCTACTATAATATAATAGTCTTATTAAAGGCGTAGTAAGCGTTACGTCTACGAATCTTAGGTAGCGCCGTAAGAGCCGCTGTAGTAAAGAGCGGCTTTTCTATTACGGGCGGGAGCTAATAGAAGTTACTAAGCATAAGAACGCTATAGCTACCGAAGAACTCGTCTTAATGCTTTAGGAAGATCTATCGGAGGCGGGAATCGATATAAGAAAAGGTTTATAGGCTAATTATTAACTTCTCGTCGATAATAAGGTAACGTAGCAGGCGTAGCTAAGACTAAAGGTTACTAAGCTCTATAGTGCGTAATAAAGGCACTTCTTTAAGAGTCTTAGAGATAGGCAGGTATAGTAGGGAGTATAAAGTTACGCCGTTAATTACGTTAGTAGTAATACCTATAGGCGCCGCTTATATAAAGCAGCCTGGGGAGAGCTACTTTAACTAGGCATAGAGGGCGTAAATTATAAAGGACTTACTTATACCGCCTTACCTATCTACTTATATAAGAAAGGGCGCTAGGTCTTACTTATTAAGGTCGAGGGCTTATTCTAAGTGCTAAGTAAAGAGGTCGAAAACTATACGTTACTTAACGTTAAGACGAGCAAAGATATTATTAGATATATTATTATCTTGCTTATTAGTAAAGGCATACTATAATTTAACTAGCTTTTAGTAGTCGTTCCCTTATGCCTTTAAGTCGGGATATTTGCTAATATAAGGCTGCTAATCGTGCTAAAGATCGAGGTCGCGATTTCTAAGTAACTTAATGTCTTCTATATTAAGGCTACGATATAGTAGTAGAGCAGTAAGTTCCTTTTACTCCCCGGCCGTAATGTCTTTATCGTTCTAAAGGTTATCCTTAAATTCGTCTTAAATAAGGGAGGGAAGGTTACCGTAGTAATCGTCGGGATAAGCGTTACTATAGATAGAGAGGCAATAGTTATATGCCTTAGAGAATATCTTAAACGTAATGCCTTTAACCTCTTTAACCTTTTAGGCATATCGATAAGGATAGTAAAGAGTTAACTTAACCCGGCAAAAGACCTAGTATTAGTCGTGCCCTTATTAAGGCTTATAGTAAGGAAAGTAGTTTAAGATACGATCGGCCGCCTAAGGAAAGGGTCGCTAGGGAGTACGCGTAAAGTCGAACTTAGCTAATAGTTCGAAGAAGGTTAAATTAGCCTATTCGTCGTCCTATATAAAGTATTTCTAATAGACGTTACGAGATATACGAACCCCGTCTATACCTTCTATCGCATTAATAATATCCGCCTACTACTAAAGCTCGGGGGGGCGGTAATTAATAGACTAAAAAGCCTTTATGCCTTTTTAAAGCGGTAAGTTTAGCAATAGGTAACTAACTTCTATTATAGACTAGTTACGCTCTATAGTAAGCTTATTTATAAACTTAGCAATAAAGCTTAGAAGGCCCTATTATATATTAGTCTTAGGTAAGATAGCCTAGGCAATATTATAGTAGCTTTCTAACTGCGTCTTACCCTCCGAGCAGTACTTCCTAATATAATTAATAACGGTATATATAAAGGTATAAGGGGATATATCGTAATTCGCTAGCTAGCTAATAGCTAAGGTAGGATTATAGTTATTAAGAAGAGGGTCGTTCCGGACGCTATCGAATATCAAGTATTATAGATTAAGATCTTTAGCGACGTAGGCGTCTACGTAGTATATATATAGGAAATAGAAACGGCAACTCTTCGAATTAGATCGAGATCTATCTAAGAGACGGCGAAAGCGTAAGCAATACGCCTTATTATAGCGGTAACGTTACACTTAATTAATAACTTTGGAGAGGAATTAGAAGTTAAACCTAAGGCGAACTACTACTAAAGGGTTCGCCTCCCTTTACTATATTACTAGTTATAGCTTTAGGTTAAAGGTAAAGACGTATTTGCCTTAAAAGTAGGTAAAATCCTCTTAAGTAGAATCGGTAGATATATTAAGCGGTAGGCTTCCGTTAACCTAGTAGAGACTATATATATAGGTGCTCCTATAGGCCTACTACTTATACCGAAACTAGTAGTCTATAATTTTGAATTTAAGCGTTAAGATAAGCTTAAGGAAGGAGGTAAATCGGCTATAAAAGTAATAGGCGGCAATATATAGATTCTCTTATAAGTTCTTAAACGCGATTATAGCCTTACCTTAGGCGTCGGCCTTATACTACTCGTGATATAACGGCATATGCCTTTATAGGCTATCCTAATGTAAATCGGCGGCCGAGAACGTTAGGAATACTCTTAGGCAGCCTAGGCTATAAACTATAGCCTTAAGTTAATATCTCTAGCCACCTTAGTAAGCCCGCGTGCCTCTTAAGCTGCTAGAGAAGTAAATAATAGAATTAAGTAGAGCTTAAGAATCGGAGGTATCCTCGCTAAAAGCGGCGCATAGCTCTTTAATTTCTACTAGGCGATAGGACCGTAACCTCTTAATATAAAAGGAGCTTTAAGAATTAACTTACTAATGCATAAGCGTGATAAAGCTAATATAACGAAAGCGTAGGTGCTTAATAAAACGGCCGTCGTAGTACTTTAAGGCGTATTCGATATACTCGCTATACCGAATTATTCTTTAACGAGGGGCTATATAGTCTCCCTACCCGGTAGGGTAGAGGGTTAGAAAGGCGAGAGATAGGAGAGGCTATAAGCGATTAAACTCGTTAAGAGGAGTAGATCGTATATCTAGCATCTAGATATACGGCTATTGCTCGCGTAAAAGGACCTATTCGGGTATAACCTAACCCTTAAGCTAAGCCCGTAAACGCTTAAGGTCCGGCTAGGCTGCGATAAAGTTTAAGACAGCCGCGGCATCGTAATTATTAATGTCGGCAGCCTCGGCGATTTAAGCAGCATTAGGGTTAGGATACGCGGCATTATATATAGCGTCGCTAAAGTCGCCTGCCTCGCTAAGTAGCTAGTTACTAACGTTACCGTTGATAGGTAGTTAGCTAATACGGTCCTCGTCGATAATAATATTACGGTAGCTAGGGTAATTAAGCTAAAGATATATAAGCTAGGCACGGATATTAGCTTATTGAACCCGGAATTAACGTCTAAACTATCGAATAAGATAGGGCTAGTCTATTAATTCCCGTAGTCGTAGGACAATAATATCTAAGTCGCGCGGTAGAAGCGGAAGCTATGTGTATATATAGCTAATTGATGTATGTAAAGCATCCTCTATACTGCATGCCGGGGCTAATGTAATCAGCCATAGATAAGATAGCAGGGAGCTATTCCTAGCTCCCGGGGCTTACGCCTACCTAAGAGAATTATCCTTCTTTATACACACATTCTTAGTGCCTAGTGTATTAAATTGGTAGCAATTCCGCACCTTCTGCCTTTAAGCTACTATTAGGAACGCCCTTCCTATCTCTAGAGCTTCGTCCTACTACGACACGTTCGCTAAGAGCTTTTTAAAGCTCTCGCTATTCGTTAGAAGCCGCCTAAAGGCTCCCGACACCTATAGTATAACTAGCTTATGCAACCTTAGCTAGCACGCCTGTATAACCTCTAATATAAGCCTTACGATCCGACGAGGCTCGCCTTTCTAGGCATTATTAGAACTAGGGTCCGCTACCTAGTTCTCTATTCTTAAGTCCCCACGCAATTAGCCGTAGGGAAAAATTTTCTCTCTATGTTTTCGATTTCCTACGCGTACCCGTTCCTACGCTAAAATTAAAACACCTTATACCTCCTACTATAGACTTTTCTCCTCTCCTATAACTCTTCCTTTTTCTCCTCTCCTATAACTCTTCTTTCTTCGCAATCCCTCCTCTTCTCTATCTATCGACCTCTTCGCCTTCTTCCCTCGTTTTATTAAGCTATTATTACTATAGCTAGGGACGAAGAAGCCCGTTAAGCTATAGCGTCTGTATCTCGCTTAGACGACGACTCTTACCCTCGCTTACCGATATAAGAATATGCCCCGCCGGATAGTATCTATAGCGCCGCCCCTTCTAAGGACTTTAAGAGTAATTATAAAGATCCTCCTCCTCCTACCCGCCGTCGTCCTCGCCTATCCTTAGAAACCGAAATGCTACGTAAGCAGTCTGCTATACTAGCTATAGAGGATAGGGACTATAATAACCTATTAAAATAGGCCGTTCGCTACTCTAAGTTAATTAAGATACTGCCTACGGAAGGGGTTATTAAGACCTTTACTAATATAGACGTAATATATATAAAGCAAGCCTATATTCTCTTAAGCTCTTTAGCCTTTAAGTCGGAGATTATCGTTAATATCTTAGATCTTCCGCCCGTAAAGGAAAAGCATTTATAGCACGCCGATACTTAGCGAAAGGGAATTCGCGCGTATCTTCGTTTTATAGGCGAGCTTCCTAATAAAGAGACTCCTCTCTACGCTACGATATCTCTAGTGTATCGGCTAGTTTAAGCCGTGCCTCTTAACCCGTAAATAATCGACGGAGACCCTTCTAACGGTCAATCGGAGGACTAGCCTCCTTTTCGTCCGTAAGGAATACTCCGCTTATTTAAGCAACGCTTTATTAGATAGTAGTATTACCCTAAGGAGCAACCCTAGGTTTTATACTACTCTCTTTAGTCTAAGTTATCTAAGTATTCGTAGGCCTTTTACTCTCGTCGATAGAAGGACTTAGATAATAATAATAACGATTTATCTAGGTACGATAATAGTTTTATCCGCCGCCCCTTAAAGTCCTATCCGAACCCGTATAAGCAGCGCGAGGCGAGTTATACCTCCTCCTCGGCCTATAACGACGAGGCCGTTACTAAACGCCTTAAACGGGATAATATTAGTACTTTTAACCTAAATAAGTATAACCTAAAGAACCTAGGCATTATCGCTCTTAGCGATAGAAAGAATATCTATATAGACGTCTATCTCTTTATAAAGCGTCTAAGGATCTACTAAAACGAGGATCTATTCGCCCTTTGCCTATATTACCTCTCCTTCTTAGTAGGAGGAGCTCTTATATAGTATATAAGTAAGCTTATAGCGGAATAACGCGATATCCTTAATTCCTCCCCTCTTAGAACCTTCTATAAGTTCTTAACTAAGCGTTTTAAGCGTCCTAACGCCGATATCTCGAAGGAACTTTATAGGGAAAGGTATATAATATCTATATAGTCCTTTAGCTCTATTACTCTCGCGTAGTAGATCTAGAGAAAGGTTTCGCTCGCCCGCTAACTTAAGATAGGTAAAGACGCCTAAATTATTAAGGCTATCTATCCTCTTATTGCCGTTTAGATTTCCTCGCTTCTTCCTATCCCTATAAAAAAGACCCCGATCGATAAATAGATTCGTATTATTAAGGAACGGAAGCCCTTTATTATAGCCTCCCTTAAGCTATATATCTCTAGAGACTAAGACTATTCTTACTATAGCAGCTTTTCCTATTAGGATAATAACTACCGTTAGGATAACCGTCGCTATAATAATAATTACCGTTAAGGTAACCGTAATCGCAGCCGTCGTAATAATCGTCGCGATAACTATCGTTAAAGTAACTAAGGCAATAACTACCGTTAGGGTAACCGTCGGGATTAAGACTAAGGTTATAATCGCAACCGTAGTCTTAAAGGACGAAGCTTAGGTAATAACCGTAATTAGTTAAGCTTACGCCCGCTACGCTACGATAAGCATTACCCTCGCTAAGACAACCGACGAGATAACTAAACGGAATACCGCCGAGGTAAATATAAAGGTAATAATAATAAGAAGAAAGTGCGTTTTAAGTTAAAATATTAAAGCGATAAGAAGACTACTCCTAGCGGCGACGAAGCTAGTAATAAGCTATACTTAAACGACTCTTAAGACGACGCGTCCTCTTACGCCTCCTTAAAGGCTAACTTCGTAGGCTATATAAACTCCCGCTACCCTACCGAACGGGCCGGCAAGTTTAAATATAGCACCTACGACTATACCTTCGCCCTCGCCTCCGTGCTTAAAGAGCATATATATACTAACTGCTATATATCTAAGCAATAGCTCCGTAGTAAAGAGCGCGCGCTTAAGCCTTTAACCTATAAGGTTTATAAAACCTCTTTTCTTTCTCGCAACGCCCTCTTCTCTTACCTCTGTCTTAGGTATAAGAAATCCCCTCCTATTACCGTAGGGAACGTCTCCGATCCTATCGTTATTAAGCCTAATGCCCGCGCCGTCCTAAAGCCTATTCTTCCCGCACCTATCGTTAAGGAGCCTGTTTTTTACGCAGCGCCTACTACGGCACCCCGACTAGATTAGGTCCTAAAAGCTAAAGCCGAGGAGCCCTAATAGGATTAGGATTCCCCGCCGCACTTATACTCCTATATAAGGATTAAGGTCTCTACCTAACCCGGTAGGCAGGAAGTCTAAGTTTGCCCCGACTCTAGCTATAGCAAGCCTATAATTAATCGCGACCTACTTTAGACTCTTAACTATACCGTCGAGAAGAAGCCTCCGGTTACTATTAACGGAGTCAACGGTCGTTCTTTTTGCGAGGACTAGGCCACGTTCTCTTTCTACGCGTGTAGCACTATAGCTAGCTAAGCCGCTTAAGCAGCTATAGCTAAATTCACTTACTCCGCCTAGGTCTCTAAAGTAGAGGCCGGCGTACTTCTCGGCAATGCCTTCCTTAAGCTATACCGAGGATCCCTTAACTATAATAAGGAAGTTATTTGTATTAGAGTGCTCGACGGGTTTAAAATCCTATTCGATATCTATAAATAGCCCTATAAAGTCGTTCGCTGTGTCTAGGCCGTCCGAAAGACCGTTATACCGCCCGGCACTACCCTTATAGTCCTAGCGTCTTAGAAAGAACTTCCTAAGGACCGCGCCTATACTTTCTTCGCCTCTTACGCTAATGCTGTTTATAGCATCGTCGATGCTAAATCTCTTCCTACTATCTTTATTACTAATAGCACGAACGTTAACCTCGTTATTAAGCGCAAGCAGAAGCTTAGCTAGATCTAGGAGTGTTAGGAGTCTAGCTATTTTGCCGCCTTATCCTAGAAATTAGCTATAAAGGCTCTAACGCTAGCTACTGCAATTTCGCCCGCTCTAGGAGCCGTAGCTATAACGCCCTCCGTAGGAACCGCTGTTATTACTTCTGCTTCTACTAGTTTATCGGTTAACGTCGCGAGCACTTTCCCGCTTACTTAGGAGGTCCTCGACTATCTATAGCCTCCCGCCCCGTCTTAACCCGTAGAAGCTCCTGTTTTAGGCACTTCTTTAACGCCTTCGCTATCCGACTCTATCTACGCCTACGTTATAGCCTCTTCGGCAGGACCCGCTAAGTGGTCTAAGGTTCGCTAGAACCTCGTAGCAGCCGCTACTAACGTAATAGCAGCTGCCGTAGCTATTAAGATAGACGCCGCGGATAGAATCGAGGATCCCCTCTCTAGCCGTATCCTATACTAAACGCACGTTTAGCGCCTACCGGAGCTTTAAGAAAAATGCACTAAGGAAGGGATTTATATTTTCGACTATAGTCCCTCTTTCGTACGCCGAGTTAAAAGGCTTCTTAGAAAGTACTCCTAGCTCTAGCAAGATATAGGCACCGCCGTCGTAGAACCCGGAAAAGAATTAATAGTTCCCTTAATCGACAATTAGCATAAAAAACGAGTCGCTTAAAGGCTATACCTATAAGGGCTTCGCGATAGGAAGGTTATCGACGATATATTTAACCTACTTTATAAGCAGGGTCGCCTAGAGTAGGCCGATAAGCCTACGCCGTTCGCAGCGCCTGTCTTCGTAGTCTAGCGCATAGCTTAAGGCGAGACTAAAGGCCGAGTCGTTATTAACCTACGTGCCGTTAATAGTATTACTATTCCGGATTCCTACCCTCTGCTATTATAAAGCTCTATTATTGCTAAACTCTTAGGCGCTCGTTTTATTACTGCTATCGACGCTTCCGCCTTCTTCTATTAGTTTTAAGTTAAACTTAAGCATTAAGGCAGGTTTACTATTATAAGTCATTAAGGTCTAAAGCGCCTAAGAGTTACACCTATCGGCTTTCGCAATAGCCTAGCGTACGCATAACGCTATATAGACTAAGTCCTCCGTCCGCACTAAGGCTATAGCCGCGCGTTTATTAATAACATTATTATTTACTCCGCTATAGAAGAGGAACACTTTTAATATCTCGAGGCTATCTTTAAGCTCTTTATATCGCTTAACCTATCTATAAGCCCTACTAAGAGCTAGATCGGCTACCCTTCCGTAGAGCTACTCGGATTTCGTATCGACGCGTTCGGGATAAGTACTATAAAGCATAGGCTCGCTGCCTTCGCAAAGCTCTTATTCCTAGATAACCTCGCCGCTCTTAAACACTATATCGGCGCTATAAGGTATATTCGCAATCTTATTCCGTACTACGGCGCTTCTATCGCCCCTCTATAGGATCGTAAGACTAGTCTTCTAGCCTAAGGTCGCTTAATTAGTAAGGTTAAGAACGGGAACCCTAATAAGCGGAAGTCTTACACACGAGTTATATCGTTCTAGCCGACCCTAGCCGAGCTTTCCTCCTTCGCCTCCCTTTAGAAGGAAATTACTTCTAGCTATATAATTTACTATATAGACCTATAGAAGAGGGTATTTTATTAGATTAACGCCTCTTTATAGCGAGGCTTCGTAGCCGTCTTTTTCTATCTCCGCGACGGCACCTTTTAGCAGCTAGGCTAGCCTATTCTAGTTAAAGCTATTATGCCTATCTGCTTCCTCTCCCGCACTCTAATAAGAGCCGAGTAGTCCTATAGTCCCTTAGAACTAAAGGTCGCCTATCTCGTATAGGCTGCGAAGAAGATACGTACTATAGTATAGTCGTTAACCCTTCCGCTCGCGGTCTTAACCGACTACTCTATAATTAAGCAGATCGTCGCTAAAAAGACCCTCGATACTTTTAGCATAGACCGAGCTAACCGTCGCTTAGTTATAGCCTTAATTTACCTCTCTAAGTACGATATCGAGGTTTACTACCTCTTTAGTAAGAAGAACTTTATCCCCGACGCCTTAAGTCGCCTACTAGCCGAGGAATCCGACTAGCTGCTTAATCGTCGTCGTCCTAACTTTACTATGCTTAACGATATGCTTATAGCCTTTAAGGCTATTATAGCTCTTAAAAAACGTAAGGAATTCGCCGTCGCTTACGATAATAACCCTTACTATAAGCGAATACTTTAAATAATCGTAGATAGCGAGGACGCTATTAAGAGTCTTTCCTCGCCTTTAGAAGGAGCTATAGTCGCTAACTCTATAGCACGAACGAAAGCATAGCTTAAGCGCCGCGGCATACCGTTCTTTATAGTCGATAAGCTTCTATACTATAAAGGCCCCGACGGCTTTACCTAGCTATATATCCCTAACGCCTTCGTCCTATCTATAATCTCGGCAGCTTATAACGATAAAAACTACTTCGGCGTCGTTTATATAATTAAGGACCTAGAGATATACTTAATTCGCAGAGTCACCCGTTAGGTAAAGAAGTATATCGCGGCCTATAAAGCCTATTGTCTTAGCTAAATAAACCGTTAGACCCTTACCGGCAGCTATAAGCCTATTCGCCCCCGCTACTTTTAATATAAAGTATCGCGATAGACTTTATAACCGATATACCGCCCTTACCTTTAGTAAGCTCCTTATAGTAGATCCTCGGCTTTAATATCTTTAACTAACTTCTTATAGTCACTTGCCTAACTAGTAAGAGATGCTTGCTAATCTTAGGCAACGCGAAGTACGGCATAAAGGACTAGGCTTAAAGCCTAGCCCGTTAGTTGCTTCTTTCTAATTAAGGTATGCTAAGAACTATTGTTAGCGACCGGGATCGTAAATTTATATCCGACTTCTAGAAAGGCCTCTAAAGCGCATTCGGCACTAAAATTGTAATAACTACCGCCTACTACCTATAGGCTAACGGACTTACTAAACGGCGTAACTAGACCGTCGAGACCGCTCTACGAATATCCTATATCGAGGATCCTAGCCTAGATTAGAAGATAATAATCCCCGCCCTCTAGTAGAATCTAAATACGGCATTTAACGCTAGTACGAAGATCTCCGCCTATAAATCCATCTTCGGCTTTAATATACGTAGACTATTAGAAGCTGCCGATAATATCCTAGGCACTACTACGGACGAATTGCCCTACTTACGAGAAGTTATCCGTAGATAAGCGAGCCTAGCTATAGACCTAGCCGCTATAAAGGCTAAGCAGCGGTATAACGTAAAACACCGGCCGGTTCTTCTTAAAGCTAGTGATAAGGTCTATCTAAAGTTGCATATAGGCTATTACGAGCCTAGCTAGCCGCTAAAGAAATAGTCGCGGCAATAAGAAGGCCCTTTCGTTATTAAGCGTAGAGTTAATAACCTCGCGGCGGAACTTATACTCCCGAGCTAAGTTAAGATCTACCCTATCGTATCTATTTAGCACCTTAAGCTTGCTTACGACGGTCACTACGTTAAACTAAAGCCTAGGCCTATCGAAGCGGCTCGCGATATCGAACAAGCGCTTAATAAAGGAGACTAGCACTACGAGGTCGAGCGCCTAATAGATATCCGTATTTATTGCATCGGTCGGTTAAAGCAACCTATAACCGAATATCTCGTACGATAGAAAGGATAGGCCGCTATATATAACTAATAGGTCCGAGCCGACTAGGTCTCCGCTAAAGCTATCACGGAGTTCTAGGGTCACCCTCTAGCACGCGCTATATAAAGCAAGAAGGCCGCTTAGCAGAAGGAACGATTAGAGGAATAATCACTAGTAGGTATAAGCATGACTTATAAGAATAAAAGGAAGGATTTAGGCAATAGGAGTATTCCTCCTAATTGCCTAATTAGGATTGTATTTATAACTACTATAGGCAGTAGTGTTTTCTTTTTCGAGCCGGCATTCTAATGTATGTAAAGCATCCTCTATGCTATATACCGGGGCTAATGTAATCAGCTATAGATAAGATAGCAGGGAGCTATTCGTAGCTCCCGGGGCTTACGCCTACCTAAGAGAATCATCCTTCTTTACACACACATTCTCAATGCCTAGTGCATTACTAATATCTCGTAGGAAGTTAATAATATAGCCGCGATATTTATATTCCTAACTATAATACTAAAAGACCTAGATATATATATAGACCTAGGCAACGAGTATCTCTTCGACTTATAAGAGCTTTAGAAGGAACTTTAAGACGCTGCTAAAGTCGAGGTTATTCTCTTTTAAGAAGAAGTAAGGCTAACTATCCCGTATCTTACTATCTAAACGACGATAGTATTAGCAGATAGAAGCTATAAGCTATATACTAAACTAAGATTCCTTATAGCGGTTGTAGTATTTAAGGATATCGGCATTAAGATAGTCATTCTACTAACCTATAAGGTCTTAGTTAGAAGGAGATATAGCAGGCATATCGAGATTACTTATAAAGTCTAGCTAGTAAAGAGGCGATAGGGGAGGTTGTTATATCGAGGCCGGAGGTAAGGACGGGGGAGGTTATTATAACGAGGGCGCTAGCGAGGTTAGCGGAGCTAGTGGCTAAGAGGAAGGCTTAGCTAAAGAGAGTAGCTGCGATATGCTTAGTGTTAGTAAAGGCTCTTTACCTACGCGTCGCTAGACCTTATAATAACGGCTAATATTAGCCTAGCGGGCGTATGCTCGAGCGCGGCCCGGGCTATCCTACGAGCGAATACCACGTCGAAAGAGACTGCGAATCGCTATGCCGAAGCGTTAAGCCTATATTACATAATTAGTAAGGATAGGAATAGAGAAGTTAGGGAGTATATAGAAGTAGATTATCCCTAGCGATATATAAGGCACTTCGTAGTCCGCTTTATTAGGTCTTTTATATAGATAAATTAATTATTAGGCTTTATTATATTATATGTATTGCAATAGCGCGGGCTCTATATTTCGCAACTTTCCCCTATTAGGACAACGGGTGACTTAGTGCGAGAGTAAAGGGAATGCAGGCGAGGCAAGCTAGGAGAGCGTAGGCTTTACGTCTCGAGCGACTATACGTTGCTAGACGTTCGCTTATAAGAAGCTAGGATACTGCGAGTCGCTATACCGAGCCGTTAAGCCTACTTTACAATTAGTAGGTAGAAAATAAGGAAAGGAGGAAAGGGAAGTTAGGGAAAGGAGTATATAGAAATAGATTATGCCTAGCGATATAAAAGGCACTTTATTATCTATTTTATCGGGTCTTTAAGGTTAATAAATTAATTAGAAGGCTTCGATAAGTTATAACGGTTGCAACAACGATTAGGTAAAGCATATAGGTTGTTATCGCGGCTAGCACTTAGCTATAGAGGCGAAGGCGGAGGCGGGGGAGTAGCTGCTATAGAAGACATTAGTAGGTAGCGATGTTAGGAGGCGACGATATAAGCCGTGATAAGGGATAAGGAGGCGAGCGAGCCGTAACGAAGGCGCGAATTTTTTTATTATAATGCGCGCTGCTTATTGTAATACACGTTGCATATTAGGAAATACGGTCGAACCCCGGGAGGAGACCTACCTTATAGCCGTATAGGATTTCATTAGTTAATACTGCCGTTTAGACTCTACTAGATAGATAGCCAATAGCCGCATAGGATTTTTTAGCCGGTTTAACCCTAGGGGAAATATAGCTAATTAGCGCACCGAATTTTTAGACTCTAGCCAATAAAAGCGTGTCATTTAGGGCTAGCTAGTCGCCGTACTTCGTTTTAGCAGGAGACCCTTACAATAAAAAAGCTTACTACACATATTAAGTAAGCAAAGCGGCTTGCCGCAACTTGCGTACATTCTATGTTCTTCGTAGTGTAAAGCAAGCTTTGCTTAATTAAACCCTATCAATAACCCTAACGCTCCCGGTCCCGCACCGGAAGTAACTAAGCCTAACGATAACCCCCTTCCCGGTTAGCTAGAAGATATCGGCATCTTTAGTTCGTACTATAATAAAGCTAATATTGTATTCTAGGAGATAGACGTTACCTACGATAATATAAATAAGAAAGCAGTTATAACCTACGTAGCCCGGTTTATTATTATTAATGCCGGCTTAACTATTTATATATATAAGCTCTTTACGGACTTCTAGGAATACTTTAACGGGTAGATAGAGGCTATATAGAATTAGGCAGATAAGTATTTTAAGAAGGCCCTTAAATCCTTCTTACGGTCTTATAGAATCTAGACCGGCGTTAAAAATAGCAGCTATACGGCATCGTTTTTAATGCTTTAGCGCTAATAGATTCCCTTAATTTAGCTAAGAGACGAACTACCTTTAGACTAGTCGTCTTTCTATAACGATCGAACCTAAGAGTTCGTAAGAAATACATCCGTTGCGGCCCTAGCCGCTATAACTACCACTCTTTCCCCGGTTGTCCTAGCTACGGCCTTAATAGTACCTCTTAATGCCCTAACCCTAGCTCCTATAATAACCTTTACGACGGTACTATTAAAACCCGCGGCTATCCCCTCTACGCTTTTAACCGCCCCGGCAGTTATATTCGCGCTAGAACCCTCCTTTACCCTAATAGCCTTAATACGTACTACCTTTATCAATCCCGCCTTATACCTATAAGATTAAATACCTAGTGTATTCCCGAACCCTTAGGCCCCTCCGTTTTAAGATATATCGTAGATATTTATAATACTTTACCCGACTTCGTATTAGTTCTCTAAAACCCCTCCGACTAATATAACGTTTAAGGCAGCCTATACGATAGTCCCCCTATACGACGTTTTAAATAAAGAGATAGATATAGACCTTCTATAAAAATTTATTAAGCTATAGGATAAGAGTAAAAATTATGTAAGCGAGCCGTATAATATCCTTAATAATAAAGTCCGGATCTTTACGGACGTTTATTATATAGTTAAGGCCTAGCCCAGCTATTTCTATACCCTCTTTCCTAAGATCCTTACTAAGCGAGCTTAAGACTACTACATTTAGCATATAGAATAAAAATAGCACGTTTAGACAGGCCTACGACCTACTAAAGGCTTACTTCGATACTAAAGTAAACTATTAGCATTATTAGATAGATTAAAGTATTATAATTTTTAAAAAGCTACGAGTTAAGTATCTTAATAAGACCTAATAGGAAGTCCTATAGACCCCTTTTAATAAGCTATAACGATATTAACGCGCCTTAGGATTTAAGTTGGGTAGAGACCTCCCCTTTCGTACTACCTTACTTAACGTATGCTAAAACGTCCCGGAATTTAGCTATACGCTATACAACCCCCCTAAGACCGTAGAAAAGCTATTCTCCGCGCTGCGTTCCTCCTTAAAGACCTATCTATCGATATAAGCCGAGAACGGTACGTTCGGCACGTTTATATAATATTATAATAAGGTAATAAATATAAATAATAAATATAATTTATAAGTATTGCGATTTGCATAGCACGATATTGCTATTTATATAGTAAGATACCTAAATCCCTACTCTTTCTACACGTACCCCGCGCGCCTAGGTCCCGCTACTAAAATTAGGTAGAGGTATATAGCAATTAAGAGGGCCGCGCAAATCGTGCCTAGCCTTAATTTAATTTAATAAACGCGCGCGCGTAAAGAGCTTAAATAACGTATATGCCTAGCTCTCTACTGCGTGCCCTACTACGTGCCTTCTGCTATATGCCCTCTATTGCGTGCCCTCTATTGCGTGCCCTCTATTGCGTGCCCTCTACTACGTGTGCTACGTGCCCTCTACTATATGCGCGGCTCCTTAATAAATGCGTCGTTCCCTACTGCGTGCCCTACTGCGTGCCCTCTATTGCGTGCCCTCTATTGCGTGTGCTGCGTGCCTTCTACTGTGTGTGCGGCTCCTTAATGTATGCTTCGTGCCTAGCTCCCGGCTTTATGCCCGGCTGCGTGCCCTACTGCGTGCTCTACTGCGTGCCCTCTACTATGTGTGCGGCTTTTTAATGTATGCTTCGTGCCTAGCGGCTTATAACGCAGCTACCCGCGCAACTATAAAGCCGGGAGATAAGGATACATACACGATAGATAATGCATTTCAGCTCGGGGACTATTCGGCTATTAGTCGCTAACTAGTCCCCGACAACCTCTCTCGAGGCCTAAGGGTATATCTCTAAGGCCCTAATACATCTTAGAAGAGGGGCAAGCTTTAGTCTTACTATAAGAGGGCAACCGCATTATAATAAAGGATTATTCGTACTTTTAACTATCGTTCCTACCTTCCTCAACGTACCTTTAGTCTATCTTCTTATAATTTCTAAAGCTTCTCTTTTTTAGTTACCTAAGAGCGATAGCGCCGCGCGGTAAGCGCGTTTCCGGACGTATAAGCCGCGTAGGCCGAATAAGTCGTGCTAGCTATCGAGTCGCTAGCCTATCGCCGTTACCTCACGTAATAGAACTAATATTAAAAGATAAATACACTAACTTATATAAGGGCTATAACGAGCGTCTTAGGACGCTATTACTAATTTTTTCGCTACCTAAGGGGGCCCGATCTATCCCCTCTCGAAGTTAAACGTAAGCCGGCCCTTTACGACCTACCCCTCTACGCATAGATGTCCTCGCAGCCCTTTAAGCAAGAGCCGTAGAGCTAGAGGAGGAGAAAAGATTAAGAGATAGGATTATAGAACTTCGAGAGGAATTTTCGCAGTAGGGTAACTTATTTAGCAAAGACTTATATAAACGTCGCCGATAGTTAACTAAATTAAGGGAGAGTTATAGTAAGGAAATTAAAATAAAAAACATTCCTTAGTTATTATAACCGACTAACCCTCGAAAACGTCTCGATTAGATTAGCAATCTTAAGGATGCCTTTATCGCTGCCTTACGTCGTTTTAAGCGTAATAAGAATAAAATCTTATATACCTTTAACTATATATACGTAGACTATAAGGCGAGATAAAGGCGATACCTCGACGAAAAGCTCCCTATAGAGAGGGAATTGCTTTATACTAACTAAGATAATTTTCGTAACTAGACCTTAATTTTAATTAAAGATACTACTAATCGCGAGACTCTCTTAGCTACGCAACTATAGGAAGCACGCTAACGAGAGGGTTAGTCCCCCCTCGATTTTAGTCTTTACCTACCTAGATTCCCTTAAGCAATACTTAGAACGTCCGCTAGAAAAAACTTATATACTTTCCTTTTTTACGAAGTTATATCCCGATCTTTAGGACTAAATCTCCCTTTATTTAGCGTCTATTTAAGACAACACTCGTAAGGAGATAGTCTAACTCGCTTAACGCTTTTAAGATGCTTTAGGAAATAAGAAGCGCCTCGTAAAGCTAACTAACGACTAGTCGACCTTAACTTAAGGGGCAAGAGGCTCCCGTTCGATAGGCTATCGCCGATATAGAGGCCGAAATAGATCTATTAATAACTATTAAGATTCCGACGCCGCTAGATTAACCTTAAATAGCCGTAGAAACGGTCGTAGCAACGGCCGTAGGAACGGCCGAGGAAATAGTCGTAATAGTCGCAACGGTAGGAATAGATATAGTAGGAATAGCCGTAGCAATAACCGGGGAGGAAATTCGTATAGAAATAGCGAAAGCTAATCCGGCATAGTTATTTATTAGTATTATAAGAAACTAAGCTATATATAAGCCGATTGCTAGGCGATAGCGAGAGCTAACTAAGCCGTAGCCGATTTAGAGACGACGAAAAAGGAGGGAAACGCCTAAAAGTCGAAGTAAATGCCTCTACTTCGACTAAGCTATAGGTAGAGGTAGTTAAGAGACTACGTGCTATTAGAAAGCTATTAGGGCGAATACCTTATAAAATCATCGTTAATCTCGATTACGGTAGTAAAGTAGACCTAGTAGATATAAACTTTACTCGAAAATAAGGGCTACGATAGCTTCCTTTATTAACCCTTAGATTAAAAGTAGTCGGGAATACACTTATAAGACGATACGGAGTTTAGGAAGTTTCTATCTAACTCTAAGACAGTCGCTATAGGGAAAAGATAGTTATTCGCCCCTATATTAGCATAGATAACAGATTAGAACCCGACGACGCACTAGTTTTGCTTAGTATACCCGTACTTTCTTAGGAATATATTTATCTCGTTCCTTTTAAGCGTGTTTAATAGTTTAAACACTAACTTTCTAAGGTGTTATTACGCTAACCGTAGAAATTTTTGCATAAGTGTCGGAATAAGGCATAGGTCTATATAGTTACACCGGACTTAAATTTTATACTATTTCCCGATAAAGATAATAACTCGGCGAACCCTAAGCAAACGGGGGAGGAAATACCGGCGACTCTTTTAGACTTTAAAGACGTGTTTTCTAAGCACGAGGCCGATTTATTACTAAGGAAGAAAGGCACCGATTATACGATTAACCTATTGCCTAACTTTAAGCTACCTTTTAGACCTATCTACCCTCTTTCTTAATCCGAACTTTAGGTTCTAAAGGAGTGGTTAGATTAGTCCCTTAAGCGTGGCATTATTCGGAAGTCTAAGAGTTCGGCCGGGGCTCCTATCCTTTTTATGCCTAAGAAAGACGGCACTTTGCGCCTTTATATAAACTACCGGGGGGTTAATAGCATTACCGATAAGAATCGCTACCTACTCCCCTTTATTTCGGAGATTATAGACCGTTGTTAAAAGGCTAAGTACTTTTCGAAGATTAACCTAAAAAACGCATACTAACGCATCCGGATTAAAGGAAGGGATAAATAGAAGATAGCCTTTCGTACTCGCTATAGTCACTACGAGTATTTAGTATTACCGTTTAGATTAACTAACGCCCTTACTACATTTTAGTTATATATTAACTAAGCTCTTAAAGGCTTTATAGACACTATTTACGTCGTCTACCTTAATGATATTTTAATCTTTTCTAAGACCTACGAAGAGTATATAAAACACTTACGATAAGTCCTTAAATAACTAAAAAATACCGAGCTATTCGCTAATTTATCGAAGTACACTTTCTATAAGTAGTTATTAGAGTTTTTAGGATTTATCTTATCTATTAATAGAGTTGTAATAGACCTAGCCCGCGTTAAGGCTATTATAAATTAGGAAGAACCTTATTCTTTCTATAATATTTAAGTTTTTCTGGGTTTTATAAATTATTACCGACGATTTATTTTAGGATACTCTAGTATTATTGCCCCTCTTACTACGTTATTAAAGGGGAGCGTTAAGGGAAGAAAGCCCGGACGAGTATAGCTAAACACTAGCGAATTAATAGCGTTTTACGCCGTAAAGAACGCCTTTATAATAGCCCTACTTCTCCGATACTTCGACCCTTAAGGACCGATTTATATCGAGACTAATGCCTTAATTTTCGTAATAGCTGGCATTCTTTTACAGCCCGATAACGAAGGCTAATATTATCCGATTGCTTTCTAATCACGGAAGTTTACTAGCCTTAAGCTTAACTACGGCACCCTTAATTAGGAGATATTTACTATCGTTAAGTTATTTAAACACTAGCGATACTACGTCGAAAGGGCGGCGAATACCGTTAAAGTTTTATTAGATTACTAAAACCTTTAAGGCTTTATAAAGTAAGTATCCCTTAATAGAAGATAAGCACGTTAGTGTATATACCTAGCTTCTTTCGATTTTACGTTTAAATACCGAGCCGGTAAATTAAATCCTGCCGATGCTTTATTAAAGAAGCTAGAATTTATAGGCGAAGCCCTACCGTCTATAGAGCTACTCCTAGAACTATAACAAAAGTTAGCAATTATTCGGTAGGTGTATATAGCTATAGATTCTTTATAGAGCGACTTTAAGACGAGTTCTTAGGTCTTTACTATCTCTAAGCTTAACGAGATGTCTTTACGTAACGAAAATACATAAGCTCTCTAAGATTCGATCGCTTAGCATTCGGGAACGAGTCCCGCTAAGTTAGCCACCTAGGTTAAAGATATCGTTAGTTGCAAACAACGGTATTAAAGACAATTAGCTAGGTTAGCAGCTCGTTATAAAAAGGTCTATAAGAGCAATATCTCTAAGCCCCTTTTTAAGCTCCTTAAGAGGACTTAAGCGGAAGATCCGTAGACTATATAGCGAGTGTAGGCCGAAAGTACCTTAGAAGAAGGGGTAAGTCCTTAGTTATTAAGCTTAGATAGACTTATTTTATATTCGGGAAAAATCGTAGTGCCCGTAGACGTTACCTTAAGGCAAGAGCTTATTTAGCTCTACTACGACGATCCCTTTATAGGATACTTCGGAATAGCCTATATAAAAGACCTCCTATCCCGGAAATTCTTTTAGGAAGGAATAGCTCGTGATATAAACAGCTACGTGCGTTTATATTATATCTATTAAAGCGCCGTCCTAAAGCGGCATCGCTTATACAGCGCCCTTAAGTCGCTGCCTATTCCTATAAGACCTTAGGAAGAAGTCTCTATAGACTTTACTACCGGTTTTCCGGAGTTATAGTTCGATAGTAAAGAAGTTAACGCAATACTAGTAATCGTTAACCGATATACTAAGTATAGCGTATTTCTCACGGTCTCTAAGATAATAATAGCGCCTAAGTTAGCTAAGGCTTTTTATTATAAGATCGAGCTTATCTATAGAGTACCGAAAGGCATTGTTTCCGATAGAGGATCTCTATTTACTAGTAAGTTTTAGTTAGACCTTTATTATATATTACGGATAAAACGTAGGTTATTAATAGCCTTTTACCTATAAACCGACGGTTAGACCGAATGGGTGAATTAAATACTATAATACTACCTTCGGTATTATATAAATGCCGAATAGAATAACTAGCCTAGACTACTACGAGAGGCTTAGTTCGCTTGCAATAATGCGAAGAATGCAACTATAGGCTTTTCGCTTAATAAGGCATTGTTTAGATACTAACTAGACTACTATATCTACCTCGCGGACGATGCTACTAATAAGGGAGTACCTAAAGCAAGAGCTCGTATTAGCAAATTAGCAGACTTAAGGAAAAAGCTAGAGACTTATTAGCAATAAGCTATCGAGTCGTAAAAGAAATTCTATAACCTCTATTATAAGCCACTTACCCTTAAGGTTAAGGACCTAGTAGGACTCTTTACGAAGAACTTACGCCTTAAGGACTAAAGAAGGAAGTTATTACCTAAATACATTAGACCTTTTAAGGTCCTTTAAGCTATTAGCAAGCAGGCGTACCGCCTAGCCCTACTAGAGAAATATAACCGGCTTTATAATGTGTTTTATATTAGTCTTCTTAAGCCGTAGGTAGAACGGGCTATTAACTAACACCCTAGCAAATCACTGCCGATGCTTAACCTTAACGATGCCGAAGGAGAATAGTCGGTCTAGTAAATTAAGGACTATAAGAAGAAAAAAGGCGTTACCTACTACTTAGTAAAATAAGAAGGTTAGCTAGCCGAATACAACGAGTAGGTTGCTTAGGACGATATAGCGAATGCCTAAGAACTTATTAACGAATACCTAAAAATATAGCTAAAGAAATAGCGGAAATTACGTATTACGAAATAACTTCTTTTTAGCTTACCCTAACTTTTCTCTTACTACTCCGCCGCTATTTTATCGTTATTCCTTAACATCTATGCGGTAGAAGTCTCCTACTTCTATTTCGCTAGTAAACTCCGCAATAATAAGGAGACGTTTTAACTACTCCCCCCTTTCTTAGCGACCGCTCTCCTCGATTATTTCGTATAAATCATCGTATACACATTCTCGTCCTACCCGCCATAGGGTAAAACCTACGTCCCTAATCACTAGGCGAAGCTTTTAGTCCTTATTCTCGCGTATAGCTTTCCGTCGCTCTATCGATGCCTATCGGTATTTAAGACGACGTTTCGTATATAAACGTTTAGCACTTAATACCCTTTATTCCTCTCGGTAGGCCGTTATTACAGCTATAAACGACGTATAAACTTAATAGAAGATTGACTTTATCTTCTTCTTCTCTATCTTATCCCGAGTAGTCTATAACTTAGCTATCTTCGTCTAAATAGCGTATAGATTAGCTATATCTCCGGATATTATTACCGGCACCTATAATTTTATTAGCAACTGTATCCCGACTTAATAAGGAACGAAGAGCTTACCGATTCGTAAAGGTTACCGCGCGAGTTATATTAAATATATCTGCTTAATTATACATCCTCCTATATATAATATAGTTCGGCTATTTTAGTATCGTCCTCGTTATTGCTAAACCCTTAGATACTGCTATTAAGGCACTTAATATAGCATAGCTCGGTGATACGGCACCCTTTCGCCCTACGACTT
Organism: Ophiocordyceps sinensis; assembly: GCA_012934285.1. NCBI lineage: Eukaryota > Fungi > Ascomycota > Sordariomycetes > Hypocreales > Ophiocordycipitaceae > Ophiocordyceps > Ophiocordyceps sinensis. The sequence continues at coordinate 12,365,404 of JAAVMX010000004.1, forward strand.
TTTATATATATAGCCTTCTTGCTATTTTTCTTAGGCGATATCCCTTTCTAGATATTTCTCTTCTCGCCGGTGTTACCTTTAGTATTCGCCTTAATATCCTCGTCTCTATCGTCTTTACTTAACGACGAAAATATTTCGGATTTAATAACCGCTAGCGTTATACGCTCTATATTCGCGTAATCTTCTTAAGACTCTACTACGATAGGTTTTTTTATGCTTATAAAAGGTCCTTTAAATAATTAACAATATAATTAATCTTCGGGTTCTTCCTCTAATAAGGATATCGACTTCTCTAAGGCATCTTATATATTTTTCTCTACGAGGAGTCGTTCTAATAGGGTGGTTTTCTCCCCGCGTGTCTTCTTTAGCTTTATCTCTTCCTATACTATCGCAACGGCGTCCTTAATCGATACTCTATTTACGGATAGCTCTAGGACTCGAGCAATAACTAAAGGGCCTATCGGCTAAATATTATCCGTCTGCTTTCCTCTCCTTTAAGGTATCTATACCGTTCTACTTACCGTTCGCTTAGGAGGCATAGCGTTAAACTAATTCGGAATATGCTTGTCTAATTCGGAATATGCTCGTTAGATTTAGAATATACTCGTCTAATTCCGAATATGCTTCTCTATAAGATCTCGATATAGTTATATAATAAAAGAAGAAAAGAAAAAAATCGTTATATACAAAGAGTAGCACTCTATTATAGTTCGCTAACTATATATAAGCGACTAGCCCCCTATTGCGTAGTAACTATTACAATGCGTAATTAATACGATAATTATTATAATATATATAATAATAACTATCGTTGTTGATTTTTATACTATATTTAATCCTATTTTAGTCCTATTTACTATTACGACTTTATTTATACCTAAAGCTATCCTAGCGTCTAAAGCGTCCGCCTTAAAAGGGGGGGATAATTATAACGTAGCTACCCGCGCAACTATAGAGCCGGGAGATAAGGATATATATACGATAGATAATATATTTTAGCTCGGGGACTATTCGGCTATTAGTCGCTAATTAGTCCCCGACAACCCCTCTCGAGGCCTAAGGGTATATCCCTAAGGCCCCGACATATCTTAGAAGAGGGGCAAGCTTTAGTCTTGCCACGAGAGGGCAACCGCATTGCAATAAAGGATTATTCGTACTTTTAACCATCGTTCCTACCTTCCTAAACGTACCTCTGGTCTATCTTCTCACACGGCTTCTCGATGTATGCTTCGTGCCCGGCTCCCTACTGCGCGCCTTCTGCTGCGTGCCCTACTGCGTGCGGCTCCTTAATGTATGCTTCGTGCCCGGCTCCCGGCTGCATGCCCTACTGCGTGCCCTGCTGCGTGCCCTACTGCGTGCTCTGCTGCGTGCCCTCTGCTGTGTGTGCGGCTCCTTAATGTATGCGGCTCCCGGCTGCGTGCTCTACTACGTGCCTTACTGCGTGCCTTTTGCTGCGTGCCTTTTGCTATGTGTGCGGCTCCTTAACGATTTACGCGGCTCTCTTAATTGCTATATACCTACACTAGATTTTAGTGGCAGGATATAGGCGCGCGGGGTACGTGCAGAAAAGTAGGGATTTAGATATTCTTACTATGCAAATAGCAATTTCGTGCTGTGTAAATAGCAATACTCTAATTTATTAAGCGTATTCTATACCTACCGAAGATATACTAATAACCGCGGCAACGGCCGTAGGTTTAGCGGGAGTAGCGGACGAGGCTACTATAGCCTTCGTAGCGGCGGTAGTAGCTTTAGCAACCGCTAATAGTCGAGGAAATGCTTTGTTTATTAGAAGGAAGGCTGCTAGTCGATAAGGTATACCCTAAAGGAACGAGCTAGGTCTAAGGCTTAGTATTATACGTAATGCCTTTTAACCGGCAATCCTAGCATAGGATTTAAGGCCTATCTCACCGAATATAAAGGTAATAAGACTCTTTAGGCCGCTATCGAATAGCGTAACGATAAGGCTAGTAACGATAAAAAACCAATTAAGTAGTAAGCCTCGTAAATCCTATATTAGCAGTCCTTTAACTATTTAATTATAGGCGAAGACGCATAAGGGATAGACTAGTTAAGCGTCTTAGCTTCGTAATTCGTCTTTAACCGTTACTTAAAAGACCGTTTCTACGGCATCCTTATAGACACCGGAGCGGCTATAGTCTCTATAGTAGGCTAAGACTAGTATCTCGCCTTATAACGAGAAGACCCTTCTATCGTGCTCGATAAGTCTACCGCCGGCTAGGCCTATATTAAATTCGGCAGCGGCGAGAACGTACGTCCCTTTAGTTCTAATGCCCTTAAGACCCCTATTAGCCGTATTACGTTCTATATGCTAGGAACAATAACTCCCTGCCTCCTTTGCCTAGCTAATATAGATCGCTTAAGCGTATACTTTAATAATACTACCGATACGATTATTAGGGTAGTCGACTTACGGGCTCGTGATAAAGCCTAGCAGTACCTTAAGCAACGCGCTTATACTACGTACGTCGCCTCTATCTATTAGCTAGAGGCCTTATTCGATATCTCCGTAGCAGCCTAGGTCTAAGCCCTTAAGGAGAAGGATTATAATATCCTTAATAAGCGCCTTTAGTAGTAGATCGACTATTAATAACGTAGACTTACGTATAGACTAATTAATCTCGAAATAGCTAAACTCGTAGTATTTATAAATAGCTTATTCGCAAACAACCGAGACCTTTCGTCTTAGTTAGGCTTCGTTATCACGCTTGTTAATAAGACTAAGCGTACGGATACGTACTTTCGGATTAATAGAAATATTATCTATTAGAGCTCGACGAAGTATAAGCGAGTAACCTATAGCGTTTTTACGAGCGAGATCTACGGTATAGTTAACGGTATAGACCTCGGTATCTCTCTTATTACGACCCTCTATATAGTTATAGAACGGCTTTAGCTCTTATCGATCCCTTTTATTATATACACTAACTTATACTCCCTTTACGAATGCCTAATTAAGCTCGGCACTACGGAAGAGAAACGCTTAATAATCGATATTATAGCGTTACGTTAGTCGTATAAGCGACGGGAGATTAAGGAGATTAGGTAGATCTACGGGGAAGATAACCCCGCCGACGCTATAACGAAGGCATCGCTAAATAAGTCCTTTAAACGCCTGATTAATATAAATAGCCTTTCGATTAGGATAAAAGCCTTTATCTTTCGCCTATAGTTACTAACGGTTTCCCTACGGTATTCCCTTTATTTTGCCCCCTCTTTTATTTATATTTATTAAATGTATTTATTAGGTCTTCTACCTAATATATCGTTCTTCCTATCTCCCCTATTTTTAGATTACGGACTTACTGTTTAGCAACTATAGAGAAAAGTTACTAGTATAGGAATAAGGGATATCCGTTCTTAAGGCACGATTGCAATCCACGTGATTAAATAGATTACGTACGGGCAACGCCTATATAGATGCGTTATTAACTATACGATGCATCGTATGCATTAAGGACCCCGGTAATAGCGTTACCAACTCGGCCGCCCTTACGATAATTAAGTTATTAACTTAATCTTCCTTACTAGCATAGCCCCGACGTCGCAATAAGGGCCTATAAAGGGCCGGCTTCGGGCCTTATTAATATACGCGTTTATAGCCTATATAAAGGGGCTATTCGTCGCCCCTTAGTTAATAGAATTATATAGACTAATCCAGCTAGTTTACAACCCCCTTTTTATTTATTTAACTAACTAATAGTTATAAAGGTTTTTAAACTCGCTTTTACTTAGTAATAAGTACTAAAAGTAATACCCTTTTTATTTAAATCTACTTATACTTCTAGAGCAATAACTAATAGTAGGAAATTTCTATATATCTATATTATATATCTAAGAACTTAAAATTAAAATGTTAGTGAATTATTTACCTGAAATTAGCTCGATTTAAATAGAAGAAGTAAAAGTAAGAAAGTAAGTACTAAAAGTTTTTAAAACTGTTGGTTGGTTAAATAAACAAAGGGGTTGTAAAGCTAGTTAGGATTAGTCTATAGAAGCTATTAACTAAGGGGCGACGAATAGCCCCTTTATATAGGCTATAGCAGCGTATATTATTAAGGCCTAAAGCCGGCCCTTATAAGCCCTTATTGCGACGTCGGAGCTATGCCTATAAAGGCGATTAAGTAAATAACTTAATTATCGCAAATGCGGCCGAGTTAGTAACGCTATTACCGGGGTCCCTAATGTATACGATATAGCGCATTGTATTATTAATAGCGCATCCGTATAAGCGTTGCTCGTACGTAATCTATTTAATTACGTAGATTGCAATCGTGCTTAGTAAACGGATACCCTTAATTTCTATACTAGCAACTTTCTTTATAGTTGCTAAATAGTAAATCCATAATCTAATAATAAAAGACAGGGAGGACGATATATTAGGTAGAAAACCCGATAAACATATTTAATAAATATAAATAGAAAAGGTATAGAATAAAGGGAATACTATAGGGAAACCGTAGGTAATTATAGGTGAAGGACGAAGGCTTCTATCTTAATCGAAAGGCTATTTATATCGATAAAGCGTTTAAAGGCCTTCTTTAGCAATATCTTTATTATAGCGTCTGCGGGGTTATCTTCCTTATTAATCTACCTAATCTCCTTAATCTCCCGTCGCTTATACGACTAAAGTAGCGCTATAATATTAATTATCAGGCGTTTCTCCTTCGTAGTGCCGAGCTTAATAAGGCACTCCTAGAGGGAGTATAAGACGGTGTAGATAATAAAGGGAATCGGTAGAAGCTAGAGTCGCTTTATAACTATACGGCGGGTCGTAATAAGAGAGATACTAAAGTCTATACCGTTTACTATCCCGTAGATCTCGCTCGTAATTATACTATAGGTTACTTATTTATACTTCGTCGAGCTTTAATAGAAAATATTTCTATTAATCCGAAAGTGCGAATCTATACGCTTAGCCTTATTAATAAGCGTAATAATAAAACCTAACTAAGAGAAAAGGTCTTAGTTATTTACGAACGAGCTATCCGTAAATACTATAAGTTTAGCTATCCTAAGATCGATTAGCCTATACGTAAGTATACGTTATTAATAGTCGATCTACTACTAAAGGCGCTTATTAAGGATGTTATAGTCCTTCTCTTTAAGGGCCTAGACCTAAGCTACTACGGAGATATCGAATAAGGCCTCTAGCTAATAGATAGCGGCGACGTACGTAGTATAAGCGCGTTGCTTAAGGTATTGCTAGGCCTTATTATAAGCCCGTAAGTCGACTACCTCGATCCTTAAGGCTTGTCCTTTCTGCTATAGGAGTAGAATATCGTTGTAGAGCGTTAACTTTGCTCTATTAAAGTCTATAGCATTCCTTAGGATTATTTAAGCCTTTAGCTTAACGCGAAATTAAGCTTTCTAAAGCTCTTTTTCTTCTTAGGCCGAAAACGTGCTTAAAACGAGCATTAGGGGATTATCCGTCTATATCCCGACGAGGCTAAAGTCGTCGGGTCCTTAATTTATAATTAATAGGCAGAAATCGTATATAGAAGGAGCTATATTTAGGCTCTTAATATACTATTTATAGTAAGTCTTCTACTAATAAATACCGGCCTCTATAATGCCGTATAACGGCCTAATAACTCTATTAATAGTGCCCTTTAGGTACTTCCCTTAAAGTTCTACCGGTAGGGCTATTAGGACTGTACGGTTTAGCTCGGTTTATGCTTAAGGGTAAGCCTACGTAATATTACGTAGAGATAGGGTTATGCCTCGCTTAAGTAAGGCGGGAGCTAGGGCTAAGATTAAGCGCTAGCTAATATATTAGATAGTAGGGGAATAGGTTAAAAGCGAGCGTTTCCCTATATCGCTATAGCCTTAGATTACTAAGCGGGACTTTTCGTAGGGTTTAACGTTACGGCCTTTTACTTCCCGGACGATACGGGAATAAAATAGACGGTAAGGCTTATAAAGGGCTTCGTCGTACTATTTAAAACTAAAGACCCCGCGAGCTATAAGATCGTTAATTTCTTATTAGTCGGAGTCTTTAAAGGGGGCGCTAGGTATAGTAATAACGCCGTTATTGCGTAGCTTAAGCAAAAGCCGTAAGGCATCTTCTTCCTTCTTAACTAGGAATTAATTATAGAAGGTAACTGTTTCTAGCTTATTACGTAAGCCGGGGGGACGCCCGCGGTTACGTAGTTGCGGAGAAGTAGGAAGCGCTCGCAATAGAGGTTGGCTAGGATTATGCTTATAAATTTCGTCTAGAGTAGGAGTGCTAACCCCGGAAAGGGCTTCCGTATTATTAAGGCTAGGGGGGTTAAGCGTATTATTATTGCTACGATAATACGGTTGTACTAGCGTTAACCGGAAGACTACTAGGCCGTTAACGGTCTTAATAGTAACGTCGTAGCTATCGATTAAGGCGATCTTATATAGGCCCTACTATTCTCGCTTCTCCTTCTAAACGCGGACTTTACTCTATAGCGGTAGTAATAGAGTATTAAGGGTTAAGGGGCCGTTTCGAGCCTATAGGGCATTCCGGACCTAGCTTTTAACGGAGAGCTATTTTAAGGCTTTTATCGCCTTTTAGATTATTACGGCTCTTCTTACTATAGTAGCCGAAGGAGGGGAGTCTTATATTATCCGAGGATATGCTTTAAAGACGGGGAGTATAAGAACGAGGTGGTTTAGTGCTACTATATTATTTACGGCTTTAATAGCTATTTATAGGACGGACTTAAGGGCTATTATCCTACTGATTTCGGCGTATATTATTTTAAATATACGATAAAGCGGGCTATAGTATCTCTTAACCTTACTTATAGACTAATATACTTAGATAGGGATTTATGTATACGTAATACCTATAATATAAGCCTTTTTGCGAAACTTAGTTAAAGCGGAGTTAGTGCTTGCGTTATATTAGATAAAGTTAAAGGGACTAAGGTATATATCGATCTATAGTGTCTTAAGCGTTTCCTATATATCCTTAGCCGATATAGAAGGGAGGAATTACGCTTTTTAGAAAGATATTGCTATATCGACTGCGTATAGCACTACACGGGTGCTATTTCTAACTTCTAGGTATATTATATCGTCGACGACCTTAAAGTTAAATTCTTAATTATCCTTTAATACCACTTAAACCTTAAGGGTGCTAGGGCATAGAGCTAGTAGTAATAGCAGAACTTCGAGATATCCTTAAGTGTTTTTGCTAAGATATCGTTATACTTTACTTACTTTAATAGGTAATAAAGCCTATTAACGGCCGGGTGGCTAAATCAGCGGTTATAAGGAAACGAGCTTAGGCGGGGTATATAATTGTTATTAATCTACGAAGGGACACAGCTATAGACTAGGTCGAAATGTCTATATATACGATGTAGAGGTCACGTAGGATAATATATAATATAACCTAACACTGTAATAGTATATCCCCCTTAAATCGGCGTTCGACTTAAACGCCTAAAAGGGGCAATAGGCTAAGAAAAACGAAGGAAATCTATATCAATCGGTGGTAAAAGCGGGCCTAATATAGAACGAGAGAGGAATAAGGAGAATTAAAGGGTAAAACTAAGAAACTAACGCATGCCGTCGTAATGTAAATTATATTAATAAATTGTATTTATTATTACTTAAGCGAAGGTAAAGACGTAAGGAAGGCCGTATAAAAGGCCGGCTTAAGCTTAGTTAGGTTAAAGGCGTAAAAAGCCTTAAGGTCGTCCTAGCAGCCGTTAAGGTAGGAAGAGTCCTCTTATATAAAGGAGCTATAACGCTATTAAACGCGATACTTAATATTCTTAAAGGCGTATTAGCGTTATATAAGGATAGAAGAAACCTCCTACTCGAGGTATATATTATCGCCGTCGTCGTCGCTAGGGGAAAGGAGAATGCCGTTATCGACGGGCCGGACGTTAAGCTCCGATTAGCCGGGCAAAGGAGGCTCTTAAGTCTTAGTAAAGAGGGAGTAATAAAAAACGGGGTAAAGGCGGCTGCCCTTAAGGAGGCGAAGAAGATACGCTGTCTTATATACCTTAAGGACCTTATATAGGCCCTCCCGCTTATAGTCGAGCTTTTTTATAAAGCGGAGGGTCCGGATTTAGCGAGTGCTAAGAAATACTATATCGCCGGGCTAATATACTAAGGCGGGAGTCCGCTAGGCGTCCGCGTAGCGAGCCTAAGTAGCCTAAGCATCTTCGATCGTATCGTAGAGGAAGTTAGAGATACGCTAAAAGCGGGAAGCAAGCGTATTACCGCGGAGGTATTCCTTCCGCTACTAGGGGGTTATGCTAGGCGGGGGGGGACTAAAGGGCTTAGTGCTAAGCTTTAGGTAAAAGCTATAGTTAGTAAAGAAAGGGGAAAGGCCGGTAGATTTAAAGACCTAATTATTAGTAATAAAATCGGCGAGGGGGAAAAGGTCGACCTAATCGTCCTAAAGGTAGGTAGTATAATAACGAAGGTAAACCTTTATCTAAGCGTTCGCGATCTTAGTCTAACCGTCGGTCTAAGGGTAGTAAGCGGAGCTAAGGTAAAGGCGGTAACTAAGGCGATAATTAAGCTACTATTAGAAAGCCGAGATAAATTAAGTGCTATAGTCGCTAATAATAAAAGCCGGGGTATTATAAAAGGACTAAACGTAGGAAATAAACGCGTTAATAACGTCTTTAATAATTATTAAAGGTATTAAAACGTAATAGCATATCTTTATAAAGCGGTCGACGATGATAAGGATATTAAAAAACTTAACGCTATTACGGCGGTAGATAGGGAGGTCGGTAATAAAGTCAACGGATATATTAGTCTATAGGGCGAAAGGAATACTTAAGGGCTATAGTAGGCCTTAAGGGGAGGAATAAAGGGATTTAGCATATAGGCATATATAATAATTCCGCACGAAGCTAGAAATAGACTTATATATACCGGGCTAGATATAAAACCGGCGGTAGAGGCTAGCGGTCTTTATATATCTAAGGTAGCCGGTAAAGGGGGAGGTATAAGCGTAGACGAGGATCTAAAGAATTAAGGCGTCGTTAAGGGGAATAAAGAGCCGGCCTTAGAAATAGAATCAGCCTTAGACCTTAGAGAGGGCGGTCTTAGGGATCGAGCGTAAGGGGGCTTAGAGGGGGTAAAGCTAGCGGGGCTAAAGGGACTAAAGAGCTACGCGAATAGCGGAGATAAGCGGGGAGGAGGAATAAGCCCGGTCGATAAGGTTATCGATCGGCTTAAAGTCGTCGAGGGTGTAAAGGTCGAGGCAGTCGGAATTATATTTATAAATTATATTTATAAACGGATTAGACTCCTTAACGGTATTAAAGGCGGTAGTAGTATTAAGGTAAAGGGAGGCTTTCCTTAGACTTAAGGAGGATAACCTAATATCGGTAGTTAATCCTTTCGTCGGCTTAGTCGGCAAGGGAGAGTAAGCGGGAGCTAGATAAGCGGCTAAAGGCGTTAGGGAGAATAGCTTAAAAGCCGGGCTAGAAAATAATCTTAAAATTAAAACGACTAAGGAATTCGGCCTAACGGGCCTATCGCTAGTTAAAGAGCTTTATAGTTATAAAATACTAAAGATTCTTATAATCCGAGGCTATCTTAAACTTAGGTAGGCCCTTAAGCTTAAGGCGCTACTCTTTAAGAGATTTTATAATCGCGAGGAGTTCCTTATTATAGATCTCGTAATTATACTCTTAAGCAAAGTATTTTAACGAGAAGAAAGCAATCGGATAGTAACGACTATCGTCGAAGAGCTATATTAGTATACCTTTAGCGGCTTAGTCGGAAGCATCTATTTAAACTATAGTCTTACAATAGAGGTCGAAGTATATAAAGACTAAGGCGGTAGTATAGGCGTGCTTAAGGGCTTTAAAGGCGTAAGCGTAAGCGGGGGACTAGATATAAGAGGCAGAGTTCTTAGTAATAGCGTTTAGAGGGTTTATAAGCTTAGAAAAACCGCGAATAAAACGCCGATAAAAATTAGCGAATCCTAAGAAGCGCTGGAGGTCTTTAATAAAAGAGGGGGTAGGCTAGTCTAAGACCGTACGAACCTTTTTAAGGTCTATATAAATGCCTTTATCTAAGATAATTAGGCTAAGGTACTTAGTCTTAGTAACGTAGAAATTATACTTATCTACGTTAAGCTAAAGGCCGGCGGCGTTAAAGCGCTAGAGAACCGTATTAATATAGGCTTAGTATTCCTCTTATATCTTTAAGAAGATTAAGACGTCGTTTAGATAAATAGAGTAGAATATATTAAAGATACCGTAAAGGGCTATATTAATAAAACTCTAAAAGTAAGATAAAGCGGCGGTAAGGCTAAAGGGGGTAATATAATACTTAAAAAGCCTATACTATATAGCGAACGCGGTCTTTTACTTATATCCTTTAGTAATATAAAGGCGGTTAAACGCTATAATAACGTTAATTTTAGTAAAAAACTTCGCCTTCCGGATATAAGCGAAGGTATTATAGATAAAGGGTAAGGGAAAACGGGTTTTAATTATAGCCTTATTTAGGCTGCGATAGTTAACGTAAAAAAAGACGCCCCCGCCCGGCTTACGGGCAAGCATAATAAAGGCAGTAGTAAGGGAGGTAGAGCGGCGGATAAAGCCTTTCTTAAGCTATTCGTTAATATATATATAGACGATCCGGTTTTTAGCTTCGCTAAAGGGGCGGGGGTAAGTATAAGGAGGTTATATTCCCTCTTTAAGGTTAATTTAAGTATTAATATTATAGTAAAGGGCGAGCTTATCGGCCTCGCTTTTAAGCTATATATAGATTATATAGTAGAGCTCCTTAAGGAATTTAGCCTAAAGCTCGTCGAGCGTATAAAGGACCTTTTCTTACTTCTTAAAGAACTTAGCGATATCGTTAAAGGAGATCTTATTAAGGTAAATCTTATTAAAGTAGTTATTAATAAAGTCGTAAAGGCGGGGGTTAAGGTAGGCTTTTATATCCTTAGCGGTTATATATCTAATTAAAACGGCTTAATAAAGGTCCTTAAGGATATCTTAATTCATAGGTAATAAAGGCTTAATAGGCAATAGCTTAATAATAAAGGCCTTAATTAAGGTCTAAGAGGTCTAGGCCTTAAGCTACCGGTAGAATATTACTATCGCGTCGACGTTAAGCATTTAGACGTTAAACGCTAAGTCGTTAAAGGACGAAAAGCGGAAAGGCTAAGGTCTAATAGTCGTATAACTTAGTCGCGATATAAGGCGGCGGTAGCTAGCGGTCTTATAGATAAGATAAAGGTAGGGAGGTTAAATATAGCGGCGTGGTTAAAGGGTAGCCGGGGAGTTAAAGTCGTAGCCGGAGTTAGAGTCGACGTCGTTAACCTAGCGGGAGGAGTCCGGATAGGCGGGTTTACCTACGTTAAGAGTATCCTCGAAAAACGCCTAAAGGGAGGTGCTAAGGGATAGGGGAATAAACTTAAGAACGTCGCTAAAGCGGACGGAATAGATAAAGGCCGGAGGATAGGCTAAAGCCGTACGGGCGGGAATAAGGATCGTAGCGGCGGGAATAAGGATTATAGCGGCGGGAATAAAGATCGCAGCGGCGGGAATAAGGATTATAGCGGTAGGGGGTTCGCCCTTATCGTTAGAATCTTCGATAGAAGGGGCGCGGGGAAAACGAATTATATTTATTAATTATATTCCCTTTAAAATAAAGGTAAAGGGAGCCGGGATAAGGCGGGCAAGGCGGGCAAAGGTAGCTAAAAGGCCTAGGATAAGATAAGGCTAATAGTCTAAAAGGCAGGAGGCTAGATAAAAGGAAGACTAGAAGGAAAGAGAGTTACCGCATTAGCTAATAATAAGGTTATGCCGGCGTAGCTAAAGGAGGCTAAGATAACCTTATAGCTAAGGTTCGTAAGAAAGAAGCAGATAGACTTAGTATAAGCGCTAATCCGAGAGACTAAAAAAGCGCAATAGGTAATAGAGCTAGACTTATAGTCGCTACTATTAGCGAGAGAAAGCCGGCGTAGGAATTAGAGCTAGCGGATAGGAAGGGTAAGGCGGTACGTAGTCTACGCGTATATAAAGGCGTATCTAGAATAGCCGGAGTCGACTAAAGCACTTATAATAATATCGGCGGATATAAGGGATAAAGGTATAAGTAAAGCACGCGGTTATATTCCTATAGGGAGGTAAAGATCCTCCCCGGTATTAAATAAAGCTATAAACTTAGATAGTAAGAGTTCTATCGCGCGATAAGGCGAGGGAGCTACGTATTTCCCTGTCAATTGTGATATTAATTAATAGCCTCCCTGTTCGAGACCCCTTAAAGAAAGGGGCTCGGGACAGCTAGCTGTAAGGCAGGTGCATCGGCGTGGGCGTAGCTTACGTACCGCCTATAGAGGCGGCGCACGTAGTGCGACGATAGCATCTACGCCTTAGGTTAACGTACATTAGGTTATCCCTGCCTGCGGTTGCCGAGGCCTATAGCGCGCCGGGTCACGTGTAGGGGCATACGTATAGCTTAGGACATACTGCTATTAAAGAAGGGATAAATATAAGGCGGCGGCGCGTAGCGTTAGCCGGCTTTATAAGGTATACGTAAGGGGCAGTAATATAATTAATGTCACTAGTGGCTTTTGCTATTAGCGCGATATACGTAAGGGGTAGTAACACAATTAATGTCACTAGTGGCTTTTGCTATTAGCGCGATAGCACCCCTCGTCGTCGTTATATTCCCGAAGATAAGGAAGAGGTAGGGAGGTAGTCTACTTCGCCCTCGATAAAGCCCTGCTTAATAGCGCAAACCTAGTAGCGAGGGGGAGGGGGTTTAAGGAGGCGCGGGGCAGACGTACCGCTACTACGGCCCCGGCCGCGGCTAAAGCCGGAACTAGCGCTAAGGTTAGCGCTAGGGTTAGCGCTAATACCCTTATTAGGGTAGGTCTAAGCGGTATAGGTATCGGTAGCCGGCTAAGCGTAGTAGAGGCAAAGGCGGTTCTTAAACCGCCGTTGCTTCTTAGTATTAGTAAGCCGGGCCCGGAATGCGTTAAGCTATATCGGGTTACCGGCAGGAGACGTAAGTAAGGCGGGCGAGGTAAGGCTAAAGCGAGCGGGGTTACGAGGCGGCTAGAGTTAAGAACGGGCCTTTATACGCTGCTAGTTGTCCTAAAGCGTATAATATATCTTAGCCTAGGCCGTAAAGTCGTTATAGGCCGAGCATTCGACCTATAGAGCGGCGGCGTTAGTAAGTTTAATAGAGACCTTCGAATAAAGGTAGGCGACGTAAGCGGTGCTATTAAACGATAAGTCGGCTTAAAGCTAGGTAAACTTCGAATAGAAGTCCGTCTAAGAGAAATTCTTTATTAATAAAGCGTTAAAGTCGGCCTCTAACTAAGCGTAGGTAAAATTAGCACTAAAGACTAGGCTAAGGTCGTCGGTAAAGGCTTTAATAGTAGTATACTATTAATTAGCAAAGACTTATTATCGAGGACGTCCTAAGGAACGCTAGCGATAATAGAGGCGGCCCGGCTAATAAGCCGGCTAACCGCGTAGAGAATATAGTCCTATTCCGTAGGGTATAAGGCGGCGTCTTAACGGAGCTTAATAGTAAGGCCGTTGCACTAGGTCTAGAAAGCCTCCTAACGTTGCTTTTAAGTGCTAGAGTCGCCGGCGAACCTCTTAGGGTCGGCGATACGGGAACGGGTAGGGGTAGGGGCAGGGGCTTAGTCCCGGGCTACGTTACGCTTAGTAAGGACGAGGAGAGAGGACGTAGCACGGTTAAGCTACCGCTAAAGGTCGGCAGCGTGCTTTAAAGAGATAAGCACTCTTATATCTAACTTAACGTAAGTATTATTAAGGTAAGTAAAAGACTCGGCCTATAAGACGCGGAAATTAAAGGTAGCGTAAGCTTAGATATAGGCGAACGAGTCGAATATAGGCCGTTAGGCCTAAAGTAGAGTAGCGAGACGGGGATAGCGGGAAAGGTAGTCGCTCTAAGGCTTTAGGTCGGCGGGAGTAGGCGGAGTAACGGCTTAGGTAGCGGCAGACGAAGGATCGGTCTCTATAACGAGGTAGGATATCGTAGATTAGATAGGGCAACGAAGAAGACAATGGGGAAGGGGTAAGGAGGGAAGAAGAAAATCTTATGCAATTCGCGTTGAGACGGCGTATCTATACTAAGAAAATTCTAACAATCGAGGAAAACTTAGTCGAAGGGGTCCGGCGAGGAGGCGGACTTACGTCGCAAAGAGGGGAGATTAGAAAAGAAAGGGGTAAGATAGCGAGATTATTAATTAAGGGCAATAGAATAAAATAGTAGATTAAACTATAAGGAAACGAGCTTAAAGGGGGTATATAATTATTATTAATCCACGAAGGGATATAGCTATAGACTAGGTCTAAATGTCTATATATACGATGTAGAGGTCACGTAGGATAATATGTAATATAACCTATATACCTATATTACTATCCGGGCTTTTACCGTAAATTCCTAGTGTATTACCGTAGCTTCCCTAAGGAATCTCCTTAATAATACCTAATCGCGTATTAATACTTATACGCGGCTATCTCCCTATATATGCCTTAATAGAGTGATTTCCCCCTATTATACGCTTTGCGTATAATAGTAAATTTCTTATAATATACGTCGCGAAATAGCCGTAGAGCCGTAGCGTAATATAGCGGGGTAATCCTAGCGTAATGCCGGGTTATACCTATATTAGATTTCGCTATAACGTTACCGTGCTTTAACCGTAAAATAGCCGTAAAATAACTATAAAATATAGTAGGGCAATATTAACGTAGCCTAAGGTTAACCCGTATTTATATAGGTATATACCCCTTAGGGTCTTATACCGTAATAAATACTTACCTTAAAGAGATATACTACGCCCTTAAAGTGCTTATAGATTGATAGGAAGCGATTTAAGCGATAGGAGATAAAGCGTAGAGTATAGATAACGAGAATAAAAGACGTATAAACGGTCGAGTAGAGATAAAGTATATAAGGAAAAGGCAAAGGCCGTATTAAATTACCGGCATAAAGTAAGTAGACCGTTATATTAGGACGACGGGCGACGAAGGCGAGAAGCTATATTAAATAGCTAATATAAAGTAAGCGGGGTGCTATATTAGATAGCGAATATTAGGCGGCGAACGCCGAACGAATATAGAGCTTAAAGGGACTAAATAAATAAGGTAAAACGCGGAAAGACGAGTATAAAGCCGTATTATATAGCTAAAATAAGAAGGAAAATATCGAAAAACACAAGCCGTATTAAATAGCTATACGAGAGGGCGAGATCGAGAGGATATAGTATTAGACGAGAGTCCTTAGGCGGTATATACTAAGAAAAGAAAAGTCTAAGTAGACGAGATAGAAAAGAAGATAGAATAGGCCTAACTAAGCGGGGGTAAGGCCGGCGTCGCTAAGGACCTTATCGTAGGCGATAATAATAAGGGCTACGATAAACGCTTTAAGGGATACCGTATATTACGGCCTAGCGGTAGATAGGCGTGTATTAGGGCGCGGATTATTAGACGAGCAATATTCGGCCTAATCCTCCTAGGAGAAGGTCGTAAGCACCGCTATATCGTAAATAAGGATACTACGCGGGTTAGCGGTAGAGGGTTTATTAGCACGCGTGATTTACGGGCCGCTATAGCAGCTAATAGAGAATAGTAATAGCGTAGTAAGCATAGTAACGCGTGCGCTATCGACGGGCGGGGAGCCTACTATACCCGAGGGGTTTAAGGTAAAGCCGTTGCTTATTAGCTATATCTAATACGCGAGAGCGAACTCCGCCGCCGCTGCTCTATTAGCGAGGATTCCTAAAGCGGCGGACGTAAAGACGCAGGCGGCGAAGGCGTTATCGTCGAGCAATATAGCTAATATATCGAAGTAGACTAATAAAGAGCTCGGCAACCCGACTATAGTAGCGAATGCCGGTATAGTAAAGCCGTCGCCGACTTAAGATTAAACGTAGGCAAAGAGGCTAGCTAAAGTAATAGCGATAGCGGTATTCCTATAGAGTAGCGTAGACGTGCTTAAGTAGATAACGGCGGGCGTTATACGTCGGAATCTTATGCTCGACGATCTAAGGGCGTAAAGGCATTAGCGGGGGGGACGTTACGACTAAAGTAAAGCGGGCCGTATCTTTATAGCGACGACGATAGAGCGTATTATATAAGACCGCGATGATATTATTAGGCGATACGTCCTATCGCTTATAAAGCGTATCGTCTATTCTAGCCGGGGAGGAACGAAGGGCGCCGGCTAATATACCGGGCGTACGCTAGACGTACCGTCTAAAAAGCGGCGCTATAGGCGTAGCTAGTATCTTAAAAGCGGCGAAGGCTGCCTCGGCCGCGGTTATTTACGCGGTTATAGCCCTAGCGTGCTAGACGATATAGAATATCGCTTAGATTTCCATAGCTTCGGCTAGGGAGAGGTTTCCGGCTATAGCCGCGGTAAAGGTATTAGCTAACGTTAAGGCGAGTTAGGCTATTTTAAGGGCGTTCCTTATAGGGTCGTTTGCTACGTAGAGGATATTCCTTATAAATCCTTAAAGCGTTATAGGCAAGAGGGGTCGGCTGGCGTCGGTAAGAAAGCGTCCCGTCGGGTCGCGATAGAGGTAAATAAGCGTAAAGCGTGCTATTTACGTAGACTAACGGTGCCTAGCCCTAGGCTATTCGTTCCCTTTCGTTTTTCTTCTTTTCTTACTTACGGAGGGCCCTTATGCCTACATCGAATTCCTCCGTCATAAACTCCTTCTCGTTCTAGGGGAGTAGATCATTAGATTAAAGCATCGTTATATATAATCTAACAAACGGCGCGTTCTTTAGTCCTATCGAAACGCTACGTCTTCGCAATAGCATCTTAAGGACCTTCTTATAGTTCTAATCCACCGTATTCTATATAGATTTATTCTATCCTTAGAAATATTCCTAAAATAAATTAAAGAGCCGTTAACCTTAGTAGTAGATAGATGCTTCGCCTATTATAATAAAACGGGCTACGAATGTTATAACTTCCGCTTTACTAGGATCTTCTATCGTAATCTCTTCTATATCCTAGTATCGTATATCTACCTCTATGCGAGCGGTAAGAGGGATGCCGATCTCCTTTATCTATTGTATAATTAGTTCCGGGCTATTAAGGGGAGCCGGTGCGTTTGTATTCGATAGTAATCCTACTATTATTATTTGTTTTTCGAGTTCGTTTAGGGGTTAGTTAGTATCGTAAGGGTCTTTACGAGAAATATTAAAGCGATTAGTCTCTATTATAAAGGACGTAACTCTTCCTCCTTAAGGCAAGCAAACACGTAATTAAATAGTTATAAGGGTTTACGATGTTATTCTACGTTATAGACGCACTGCCTATTAACGTTTACTCTTCCTATAATAAGCGAGAACGGGATTAATAGAGAGCTTAGAAGGTCTTGTTTACCGTAGAGCTAACATAAACAATCCTTATTCTTAGCATAGATAAACTTCTCTAAGGTGTGCGTAATAGAACCTCGAGGGTAAAGATACGCGGAAATAGCGTCCGTAAGGAATAAAGATTCTACTATACTTTCGAAGATTAAGATCTATCTCTTCTGCCTTACCATTCTATAATTAAATCTATTTAATTACTAATTAGTGTTAGTAGGTAATTTACTTAGATTAATCTAAACAAAGGGGGTTACATTAGTTATAGTTATATCTAATCTAGCTAGAGAAAGGGGAATAAAGGGGCCCCTTTATACCCGTCTGCCGGGGTCCCTCTATAGAGCCTACTATGTCTTAACAATGCATTGTTAAGGCCTACGCTAGGGCTTACTGCTCTAGTTATAACGATGCCCTTAGTTAATAACGAGGTTATTAACTATATAGGTCACGTGGCGTTATACGCCGCGTGGTTATAACCCCTATTGCCCCTTTCCTATGTATAGTCGGCAATATAGTTGCGACTCCATCCCTTAGTTATATAACTATATTCCTATAATACCTTCTATAAATAAAATACTAGACAACGATCTATATATTAAGTCCTCTATACTAGATATAAATCCTAAAGCTATACCCTATGAGAAATCCTAGAATAATCCTTCTAAAATACCCGGTAATATATCCGAGGATGATAATTATAACTATATAATATATAATAATAATAAGGATTAAAGATTTTAGGTTAAAATACCTAAGAACCCGGCTAAATTCTATAACGACTACTAAGAATACCTTATACATCTACTAATAAATAAAGATAATATAACCCTTCTATCTGCGTTAGAAGGTTATAATCCTATAGAATTAAAAACCTATAAGCAAGCTATAAAAATCGCCGAAGCTCTACACTAGGATAAAGGCATAGTAGTAGAAATACAGTAGCTTATAGATAATAATACTTAGGAAATAACCGAGCTACCCGAAGACCGGGAAGCCCTTAGAAGCCGATAGGTCTATAGAGTTAGAAAGGATAATAAAAACCAAATAAAGAAATTCAAGGCTCGACTTATAGCTTTAGGCTATAGGCAAATATACGGACTAGACTATATTAAAAACCTTCCTACTATAGTAAGACCTAAGTCTATAAGGCTCCTACTACTATAGGCTATCGCTAATAACTAAAGAGTACTATAATTTAACATAAAAAATGCCTTTCTATATACGGATATAGATATAGAAACGTATATATAGATACCTTAAGCATTTCTAGATATAATACTATAAGCATAGTTTAACTAATATAAAGATATAAAATATAAAGACATAACTTACTTAGACGACTTAAATAAAAACAAGACGAAGAAGCTCGTACCGGACTTAATAAAAGCACTATACGGCTTATAATAAGGTCCTTAACTCTAGTATAACCTACTATAAAACGTCCTTAATAAGCTTGGTTTTTACTGCCTTCTAATAGATAAAGTGTTAGATAGGGTCTATTGTATAGGGTTAACCAAAGTGTGTGTATTCTATAGATATATGTTCCTAGCTAGGAAGGAGGTGTGCGTGTGTTATATAGCCTCCTATAAGTCACGTAATCTTATGGATTACGTGTATATAATACCTTTACTCCTATACTAGGAGTTTTTCTTTTGTAATCGCAAACCCTTATATAAAATAAAAAAGCATAAAGGAAATAGCACTAGCTATGTTAAATAGGCTAGTGCGGAACAAAGTTTAATATTAAATTAGGCCCGGGCTATAATATGGCTAGGGCGAAGCAGGACTAAAGAAGGGCCGGCATATAGCAAAGCCGGTATAGTATAGGTATAAAATCAATATAACCATTAAGGTCTTATAACAAAAGCGTCTATCCGAATTATTAATCTATTCGAGTTAATAAACCTTTATAGAGACCGGTTAGGGGCGTCTTTCGTCATCGCGTTAGTAGGGTTATTATCGCTATTAATCTATCGGATTTCCGAGATTTTACGTCTTTCGTATAACTAGCGAAGAGCTATAATATCAATCATAAGCCTCTTCTCCTTAGTTATCCTTAGTTTTACGAGGTTCTCGTAAAGCGAGTATAAGTCTATATAAATCACTAAAGGGAGAGGTAGAATCTAGAGGTGTTTCGTAATTATCCTTATAGTAGTAGTTATAATAAAGCCGAGATCGCTACTATTTACTATACCGTAGATCTCCGATATAAGCACGCTACGGTTTACGCGCTTATACTTCGTAGAACTCTAATAAATAATATTGCCGGTAATATCGAATTTCGTCTCGGTCCTTTTCTCGTTAACTATAGCAATAACGAAACCGAGTTGCGATAATAGGTCTCTATTATTAGCAAAGGAACCGTCCGGAAAGACTATTAGCTTCGCTATTAATAGGTCTATTAGGACGTATTTTAGTCTACGATCTTAGTTATCCTTTTGCTATTAGAGACGCTTATTTAATATCTTATAGTCTTTCTTTTTAGGTTTATCAACCTATACTGCAATAGAGATATTAAATAATACTTCTAGCTAATAGATATATACAATATAGCTGCCTTAGGCCCGTTGTTCTAGGTACCTCTAAGGGCTATCGGATGCTATCGTATTAATTATATTAATGCGTATAGTATAAGGGTCTTCGACTATTAGTAAGATTAGGTCTACGACCTAATCCGCATTCTTACAAGCGAGCGGGGAAGAGGCACGTGCGGGTGGGGAAAGGGGCTCGTGCGAATAGGGGTAAGGGGCTCGTGCGGATAGGGGTAAGCGGCACGTACGGACAAAAGGGTACGTGCGTAGAGCTATATATCCGTATACATAGGTGCGCTTATACTTAGTTCTTTATAGATAATTTCTACACCTATATAAAGGGCACCTATATAATTACTCTGCCTACCTTATTATAGTATTATCTATCTCTCCTTTTCACAGACTTATTAATATAATAACGTCCCGCTTTTAGAATAGCGGCACGTTTTAATTAAAACGATAGGCCGCTACGATAAAAGCGATACGCGTAGTAATACTAGCTGCTATTATAGACTTATTAGATAACGATATAGAGGACGTCTTCAAGCAATAAGCCGAGGGGTCCTAGCAGCTATAGCTGCGATAAGAGGCGCTAAATAAGCGGGCCTTCGTAAAAGCCCGCCTTCGATAGGAAATAATAAAAGCCCGTTTAGGCAAGGCGACGGCGGATGCCGAACCTTCTATAGCGGAAGAAGAGCGCCTTCTAGTGCTGCTATAGAAAATAGCCGTTAATCCGGTTAAACCAAGGGGGTTGCTAAAAGTCCTTAGAGTTAAAATAGGATCTACGGCGCCTACCTCTACGGATACGCTACTCACGCCTACGGCTACGTCGACGAACTCTCCCGCGGCTAAAGACGCTAGTATAGCTAACCTAAAGACGGCCCTTAAAGCCGCCTTCGGCAAAAGGAAGCCTCTGCCGTAGCCTATATAGGATAGTAAGCTAGAGTCTTTTTACTTCTTCCTATATCGCCTCCGCAGTAAGTTTACCGTTAACGAGAAGTAAGGCCTTAACGGTTGCTATAATACCGCCTAGTATTCGCTGCTCTACACGCTGCCCGAGCCTTAGATACGGCGGATTTCTAGGTTCTAAGAGAGTAGCGGGCTTAGTAGCGCCTACGACCCCCGTGCCTTCTTTAACTACCTTATCTATGCGTTCGGCAACGTATAGGAGTAGGAGAAAGCGTAAGATAGGTTACGGATCCTCTTTTAGAGAGACGGCTAGACGTTTAAGGACTTCCTTCCCGATTTTAAGGAGACTATCACTCGTGCCGCCGGAAATAGCATTTAGGGAGATAGCGCTAAGCTTATATAGCTACGAAATTCGATTACTCCGCAACTATAGGAGATGCTTATCCTAATCGAGATGCTTACTAACTTCCGGGACTACGTAGGTCGCTTTACGAAGGTAGCTTAAAACTATAAGTAGAGCCTTAGCTTCTAGAAGTTGCGATGGCGCGCTAGTATAAACGGCGTTAGTAATAGGAACGGAAGAGTTATTACTAAGAACGCTATAACGCTCCCGCCGCTTAGATCCGCGCTTAATACTACGGTAGACTATAAGGGCGATGTTATAATATCTACTACGCGGCCCGCTTATAGAAAAGCGAGGACACTATCCGCCGCTTTAGGCAGCGCGCCCTCCTCTTCTATATAGCGAGCTAAGTAGATATCGAAGGCGGAGCTTTAAAAGCGGAGAGAGGAAGGGCTTTACGTACGCTATAGCGCGGATAGATATTTTGCTATAGACTGCCTATATCGTCCCGCTCGCCCTACGAAGCGAGCCGAACGGCCTATAGCGATTCGCGCTACCCGACCTTCTCTTAAGTCTAATATTAAGGAAGATAATAATATCCCCGCCGCTACCGGAGCGGAGGGAAACGCATAGCTCTAGAGTATAGACGGGCCCTAGAGCTTAATTCGCTAGCACTAGAGAAAAAAGAGTTAACTAACCGTATTAAGACTTCTCCTACCTTAATACCTATTGTTATTAACTATATAAACCTTATCTTTACTCTTATAGACGAGGGTTGCTAGTGCTACGCCGCTATCGATAAGGCATTTGTATAAGAACTACGTTTGCTAGTTAAAAATATAGGACCTCGGTATGTATAAAGAGCCTTAAGCGCTATAGAAGAGGCGAAGATTAAAGGTATCGCATAGATAGCTGCGGAGATTAACAGGCATAAGCAATTGCTTATAGCATACGTTATCCCTTAGCTAGAATTTAACCTAATCCTTAGAAAGCCTTAGCTTCTTTATCGATATTTTATTTAAGCTATTATATTACGTCTACGGTCGGGATACATCTCACTTTTGCCTAGTTAGTACAATAGTTAATGTTAATAGTTATAAGCCCGGGAGCGAAGTCTATTTTACTAGGACCTAGCTGCAACTTCTACTGCTATTAACATTCTTTCTTTAAACCCCGCGTTAATTCGTTATTTTTTCGCTACTTTCGCTATAAGACGCTACAAACGCTATAAAACGCTACATTTGCCACTTCGGGCCCGGTCGTACTTCTAGCGGCTGCGCGCTACCCTTACGCCTTCGATCCGGTATATTATACATTATGACTTCGGCGGCGCATTTGCGCTAAGGCACCTTACGGCATTCGGCACGGCACGGCACGGCACGGCATATTCGGCGGCGATTAATACTACCGCTTATTTAGCACGGTCGGGCAGGCCACCGTATACGTAGGGGGGTATATCGACATTTTATTTAAGCCATTGTATTACGTCCGCGGTCGGGATGCATCTTACTTTTGCCTAGTTAGTATAATAGTTAAGAGTATTGCTATTTACACGACACGAAATTGCTATTTGCACGACAAATACCTAAATTCTCTACTTTTTCTACGCGACCCCGCGCGCCTAAGTCCCGCCAGCAAAATTAGGTGTAGGTATATAGCAATTAAGAGAGCCGCGCAAATCGTGCGAAGAACGAAGAACACTACCCTAAAGGCACGCAGCCGGGAGCTAGGCACAAAGCATACATTAAGGAGCCGCACATACAGCAGACGGCACGCAGTAGGGCACGCAGTAGGGCACGTAGTAGGGCACGCAGTAGAGCACGCAGTAGAGCACGCATTAGAGCACGCAGTAGGGCACGCAGTAGGGCACGCAGCAGGGCACGTATTAGAGCACGCAGTAGGGCACGCATTAAAGCACGCAGCATACATTAAGGAGCCGTATATATAGTAGAGGGCACGCAGCCGGGAGCCGGGCACGAAGCATACATTGAGAAGCCGCCGAGCCGCACACATAGCAAAGGGCACGTAGTAGAGCACGCAGTAGAGGGCACGCAGTAAAGGGCACGCAGCCGGGAGCCGGGCACGCAGTATATATTAAGGAGCCGCACACATAGCAGAGGGCACGCAGTAGGGCACGTAGCAGAGCACGCAGCCTAGAGCCGGGCACAAAGCATACATTAAGGAGCCGCACACATAGTAGAGGGCACGCAGCAGAGGGCACGCAGTAGAGGGCACGTAGTAGGGCACGCAGTAGGGCACGCAGTAGGGCACGTAGTAGGGCACGCAGTAAGGCATATAGTAGAGGGCACGTAGAAGGCGCGCGCGCTGCTATAGCTGTTGAATTAACTAACTAAATTAAGGCTATACATAATTTACGCGGCCCTTTTAATTACTATATACCTCTACCTAATTTTAGTAGCGCGCGGGGTCGCGTAGAAAAAACAGGGCTTAGATATATTTATCGTGTAAATAGCAATTTCGTATCGTATAAATAGCAATACTTATAGTTAATATTAACATTCTTTATATAGAGTCTTACTCTATACCGTACTAAGAAAAGCTTTAGTATAGGAATTCGCAGCGTTAGCTACGGCATATTAATAAGAATAAGCCTAAAGATACCGAGTATGCTATAGAGCTTTAGGAGGCTAAAGAAGTTATAGCTTTAGTATTTATCGGCATAATTAACTAAATCCGTAGACGATACGGCTTAAAAGCCGCTATAGCTGCTATTTACGCAATTAGCCTCGCGGACATCGAAAAAGCCTTACGATTTAAGAAGCCGAAGATAGAAGCCGAATTACGTTAAATAATCCCTACGTAGTTCTATAACCTACTGCCGCTCTTTCGCAAAAGCGAGGCCGATAAATTAAGAGTATTACTATTCGTATAGTTAAAAATGTCTATTCGCATAGAAGGGACCTAGTTTTTCTACGCCGACCCCGCGCGCCCATACCCCGCCACCTAATTTAGGTGCATATGCCTAGCACCCTAAAGGGCAATATAAACACTAAAGGGGCGCTCGCCGCCCGGCGCGTAAGAGAGCTTAATTCGTGTAAATAACGTATATTTAAGGCGATCGTAAGATGCGGCGCGCGGTGATCGGCCCGTTAATTACTCCGCCCCTGCCTGCCTGCCTAACTATATAGGCTATATAGCGGGAATAACTTCCTCTATAGCCGACGACGCCGGGGTAGCTCTTCCGCGCCTGCCTCGTCCCCTTATAGATGCCCTACTCTTTATATTCGTGCCTAATCGCGATCTCTTTTACGACGGCTAGGTTAATGCCTAACTGCCCTATATGTCCTATATATCTATCTCGGCTTACGTACGGGTACGGCGTATGCTTGCGTTAAGGCGTCGGCTGCTAGCCTAACTAGCCCGTAGCAGCGCCCTGCCGCGCCCTCGTGTTCCCTGTGTTCCTTGTATTCCTCGTGTTCCTCTTTGTGTTCCTCTTTGTAAAGCTAGGGGCGGCTGTGGCTATAAAGCCGGCGGCTATAACGGTAGCTCGCCTTTAGCTTATTGTGTTGCTTGTATTGCCGCCGCCACCGCCTGTAGGATTAAGGGCATAGGCAGAGTTATATTCCTAGGAGCGCGAGGCCGGCCACGTAGGTTTTACATAACGTTAGGATCGCGGATTCGGAGGAGTGGCTCTTCGAGATCCTAAAAGTAATAATTAGCACTAATTTACATAGAAAAGGGGGGGGTCTCTTACTAAGGGCTTCTCGAGCTACTACCGAGGATAAATATTAAGCCTTTTAAGCGGGATGTCGGCTTAAAGGCGTTAGAGGATAACGTAGGCATAGGGAAGACCTTACTGCTATGTGAATCGCGAGGTATAGGGTGGCAGTGGCTTAGGCTCTCGCGGCTCTTTCCCTAGCTCTAATAGCATCGCGGCGAGGGTAAGCCGGTGCTGCTTAGCAAGGAGGTTAACGGCTTAGTAGGTAACTTAAACGTTAAGCTCGCCGAGCTAGTGCTAGCCGAGATATAGCAGCCGCTGTAGCTGCTTCTACCGGGCAGCTTCTTACGTATAATAACGCTCCTTATTAGCGATTATTTATAGTAAAGCGTTATATACGTAGAAGAGATCGCCCGTGCCTATAAATAAATACGACTTTATATCTTTATAGGCAGTCTAGACCGGGCTATTAACTCTTTAGCCGAAGTTGCAATAGCGGCTAATATAGCAATAAGCCTACTGCTCGCGCTAAGGCATATATTCCTTCGAGATATATCGTAGGATATGCCCTTAGTGTTGTCCGTAGGTACGATTAAGAGCTTGCTAAGCCGACTAGAAAGCTACCTCGTTAGGAGCATAGATAATAAGCTTCTAAGCGGCAAATATACCCTTACGGCTGTATTCTTTAGGTGCCTTTAGCAAGCCGGAGCCGGTCTTAGCCTCGTCTGCCTCGTCTTATATACGGACTCGTTCGGCAGCGTCGTCGGTATCGTCGTCGGCATCGTCGTCGGTATCGTTATCGTCGGCATTATCGTCGGCATCGTTATCGTTATCGTCGCCCCCCCTAGGCACCTTCTAGCGGGACGTAATCCTTGCTTTAATATTAGCGTTAATATAGTAGACGTAGAGTTATTGTTATAATAAAGGGAAAACATCTAAGAGAGCGTTTTTAAGCGCCTTTTCTTTGTCTATGATAATTACAGTAGGCTTTAGGGCCCTAACGTACTGCCGAAGGTCGTTAAGCTGCTTATAGAGCCACTAGAAGCCCTCCTCTTTTTCTATGTTAATAAGGCTAAAGGCGAAGTTAGCGACGGACTTCTAATCGGTGACCTTAGTAGCCTAGAAGAGATATATCTTAAAGCGGTTCGTTTTATACGTATTGTTAAGTCCTAAGACTTTTAGGAATCGCTTCTACATCCGCTCGCACTAAGGATACGTTTAGAAAATCGCCTTAACCTTCGGATTCTCGTAATCGTCGTTAAACTTAACTATATGCTTAAGGCCGCCGCGTTATAGGTGGTTAATAAACGCCTAAGTGGCCGTCTTGCCACCGAGGGCTACGGTACGAATCTTCTAACGATCGTTATAGATATCCCGTTGCCGAAAGAAAGACTCTTTATTAGTTAAGTCCTTAATAATCGAGGCGATCTCGCGAGCTAGGAGGGCTCGGTGCTTTAAAAGGTTTCTCTCGAGTTCTTACTATGCTAAGGTTCGCCGGCGATGCATAGGATGCGCTAAAGGATTAATTAACTGCCTATCATTATGCTAACTATTATAATTAACGCGGAAGGACTACTTCTAGTTAAAAGCCTTCGTTACTAATGCTATAATCGTAATAGGGCAGTTAAGCTTTTGCGAAGAAGCTTAACGGAGCCTAGCGCTCTCTAAGACTCTTCGAGGCCTATAATCGTAGGTAAAGACGATATAGGTTGGAATCTGCTAGCCGTTAATCTCACGCTTATTAGAGCTTAACTTCTTTACGATAGCAGCGCCGTTCTCGCGGTAGAATCTTTAGAGGAAGTCATAGAGCTCGTCGTACGTATTAAACGTCGGCAATAGCGGGAGGCGGGGAATTGCCGGGCTTTCGTATCTATTAGGCTCTTCATCCGCGATAGCCTCGTTTAGCATAAGTCGTAGGTCTATTGCGAAGTCTATTGCGAAGTTGCGAAGGGCGATAGCTTCGCTTTGCAAGGTGTGAAAAGTCTACTACGAGGAATGCACTTTATTTAGCCCTTTAGGGTGCTAGGTATATACACCTAAATTAGGTGGCGGGGTATAGGCGCGCGGGGTCGGCGTAGAAAAAGCGGACCTTCTATGCGAATAGACATTTTCAACTGTGCGAATAGTAATACTCTAAATTAAACCTATATAAGCCTAACATTAATTACGCGATACCGCTTCGTAAGGATTCCCGCGGATAAGATATAGTTCCGCCCTTCGGGCCGCTATACGCGATGTCTTAAGACGAGTTGCTTATATTAAAGAAAACACTACGCGGCCTTCTAGACAAAGGGTTTATTTAGGCTAGCTCTTCTAAGGCCGCCGCTTTAGTGCTCTTCGCGCGAAAACCCGGAGGAAGACTACGTTTCTACGTAGACTACCGAGCACTTAACGTAATAATACAACTAGACCGCTACCTACTTCCGCTTATTAAAGAGATACTCCGCAATATCGCTAAAGTAAAGTAGTTTACTAAGTTAGATATCTATTAAGCGTTTTATAAAGTGCGAATTACGGAAGGTAATAAGTAAAAGACCGCGTTCCGCACTTAGTATAGTCTTTTCGAATAGATAGTAATACCGTTTAGGCTTATAAAGGCTTTTAGCACCTTCTAACGGTATATTAATACTATTCTTCGCGAATTTCTAAACGAGTTCGCTTCCGCCTATATTAATAATATTCTTATCTATATAAGCGGTAGCCTAAAGGATTATATAGATAAAGTACGGGAGGTATTAGACCGGCTCTTTAAGCATAGGCTATACCTCGACCTTAATAAATGCGAATTCGGCCTCCGCTAGGTTAAATACCTCGGATTTATTATTATCGTAGGCGTTAGTATATAGGCGGACCCCGTAAAGATTTAGGCTATTCGAGACTAAATAGCCCTAACTTTGCAAAAGGGTATACGGAGTTTCTTAGGATTTACGAACTACTATCGGATTTTTATTTATTAATTTTCTTATATCGTTAGTCCGCTTATAGCCCTTACCGGCAAAAGGGTAGCCTTTTATTAAGGCGCTATATAGGCAAAGGCGTTTTAAACGTTAAAGGACCTATTTTCGCAAGCCTTAGTGCTACTATAGTAAGACTTTAATTATCCCGTAATACTTAAGGCGGACTATAGTAGATTCGCGCTTAAAGGCACGTTTTCGCAAGAGGTAGACGGCTAACGCCGCCTTATGGCTTTTTACTCCCGTAAGCTTACCCCCGCCGAACGGAACTATGCTATCTACGATAAGGAAATGCTCGCTATAATTAGCTATTTAAAGCAATAGCAAGCGGAGCTCTATAGCTATAAGAACTTCGAAATCCTTATAGACTATCGTAACCTTAAGTATTTATAACTCGACGTTATCTCTCTAAGCGATAGGCCCGCTAGGCGGAATACCTTTTGCGGTTCTATTTCCGGATTAAGTACCGACCCGGAAAAGAGGCTATAGTGCCGGACGCTCTATCCTAGAGAGATTAAGATCGGCCTTTTAACGAAGATTATAATCCCTAAGATCTTTAAATACTCCCGGAGGAGGCGCTACGCATATATCTTAAAGCAACGCTTATCGGTATAGACGGCGTAGTCTTAGTAAATAGTAAGGGCGATAAGGACGAGGACGATAGCGAGGAGGATAATAATTCGTTAATTAGTTTTAGTTCGGAAAGTAAGGGGATAATCGAAGAAAACGCGGAGCTTAACGCTTAGGAAGCGGACTTCGCAGCGGCTATAACCTAGGACGACCTCGATGCGTAAGACGTAGAGCTAACCACTAATATAGGTCTTAACCGACGGAATTTTTAGGACGAGGAGCTTTAGCGTACGTAAGACCGCTTAGTAGCTTAGGACGTTACCTACGGGAGCGTGCGCCGCGCTATAGAGGCAAGAGTACGACGATTCGACATTAAGCTTAACCTTAAGGTATAAGTGGCCGACTGCTATATAGACCTACGTAGGCACCTACGGTTCCGCGGACGGCTTTAGGTTCTTAGTTCCTCTATAACTATAGAGGCTATAGTAAGAGACGCTCCCCTAGAGCTAGAGGAAGGAAACGCGCTCTAAGGACGGCTTATTTAAATAGTATATAACGCTAGCGTCGTCGGCTACCTTAGCCGCGAAGGAACAGTTGCCGCCGTATTCCGCGACTTATATTAGCCGCTCCTCTAGCTATACGTTAGACGATTCCTCCGCAACTATAATATCTATAGGCGCACGAAGATTTAGCGTACGCTTAAGAAAGGGCTGCTTAAATCGCTCCCTATACCGGACCGGTTCTATACGTATATTTAGATAGACTTTATTATAGACCTCCCCTTTATAGAAAGCGGCAACCGCAATCTTTAGGTAATTAAAGACCGTCTAAGTAAGGAGGTTATATTAGAACCTATGCTCTCTATAGAAGCGGAGATCTACGCGGAGCGCTTTCTTATATGCTATATACGATACTATTAGTAGCTAACGTTAATTATAAGCGATAAGGGCTTAAATTAAACAAGCCGCTTCTAGTAGCACCTATATCGGCTGCTATAGATTATATAGCTGCTAAGTATAGCATATTATCTATAAACCGATAGGGGGCTAGAACGGCTTAATTAAGAAGTTTAGGCTTACCTCTAGGGCGTTATCGACTATAACTATAGGATAAGTAGCTCCCTATAGCGTAAATAGCGCTTAACAAAAGAAATTACTCTTTAATTAGTATATTACCTTTCTTCGCACTATATAGGTATAAACCGGTATCCTTATTTCCTATCGCCGTAGATATAGCAGCGGAAAAGCCGTCTAGCAATAGCCCGGAGGGGCGTATAGCCTCCTTTATATAGCGACTTAAGTAGGTCTTAGACTTCTATTAGTCGTTAATAGTATTAGTAGCGTAAGACTAAGAGCGGTATGCTAATAAACGGCGGGAACCTATAGAGCGATTTACGGTAGGTAATAAAGTCTAGGTAGACTTACGGAACTATATATCCTTAAGGCCGAAGAAGAAGCTCGACTAATTATACGCAAAATTTACGGTTAAGAGAGTGCTAAGCCCGTAAGCTATCGAGCTAAAGGGATTGCCTAACGGGATTTACCCTAATTTTAACGTAGACCTTTTTCGTCGCGTAGTAGTAGATCTAATGCCCGGCTAAGTAATAGCGGACCCGTAGCCTCCCGCAATCTTAGTAGAGGGAGAAGAAGAGTTCTTAGTAAAGGAAATTCTTACCGTACGATAGAAGAAGGTCGGCCGCGGTAGTAGGCGCGAGGTGCTCGTAAGGTAGTAAAGGTACTAAGACCTAGCGTAGCACTAAGTAGCGGACTTCGTAAATATAGAAGCGCTCGATTGCTTTAAAGAGCGCTTTAGGGCTATTAGAGAAAACGATGGACCGCCCGACGCTATATTACCGGAAAAGATACGACGGAAAGTACGGCTTACGCTCCCTAAAGTAAGCCGCGCAGCCTAAGGCGCGGCCGGGCCCTACGTAATACATCGTTATTTTTCGCTCGGGTAAAGTAAGGGTCTTATATAAGGGTCTTCGACTATTAGTAAGATTAGGTCTATAACCTAATCCGTATTCTTATAAGCGAGCGGGGAAGAGGCACGTGCGGGCGGGGAAAGGGGCTTATGCGAATAAGGGTAAGGGGCTCGTGCGGATAGGGGTAAAGGGCACGTACGGACAAAGGGGTACGTACGTAGAGCTATATATCTATATACATAGGTGCGCTTACACTTAGTTCTTTATAGATAATTTCCATACCTATATAGAGGGCACCTATGTGATTACTCTGCCTACCCTATTATATATAGCCTGTCTTTTTTGCTATAGCAGTATGTCTCTATTAGGTTATAGTATGACTTTCGCGCCGTTGAAATCTATAATAAAGCTAGCTGTTATTAATGTCTTTAGTTTAGCGCGGAACTTAGCCTTTTGCAATTTAGCTTCCTCCGCGGCTAAGAAAGCGGGCGTACTAAGGATAAGTATATCGTCTATCTAAATGCCTACGATGCCTAATATCTTAGGGCCTATGTTAGTTATTAGTAGGCAGGAGTTATAGGTCGAAGTCGATATATTAAGTTATTTAATATAATAACCTTAGTATGTATGGAATTAGTAAACATTAGATTCCGCGATTCCGTATAGTAGTCGGATAATACGAATAATAGTTCCTTTCGGGTATCTACCTTCTAACTCCTTAGGCAGGTGCGTTAGGATAGTACGCGCGAGCTTTATCGTAGCCTACGGGTAGGCCTACGTTATATTACGAAGGGATAAAGTTATACCGTAGTCTTATATTAATACGGGCGCGATTGTAAGTATTAGCCTTTAGCTAACGTGCTAGATCGTTAGTAATGCTATTAATAAGCACTACTTTTCGCGGCCGTTATAACCTTAAACGACGAGCCTTAATTTCTCGTATAGGTTTATGTCTCGTCCCTTTACTTCTCGAACTATAGGTAAGCTAAAGATCCGATGTCTTCTATACATTGCCTTATTATATTTCTCGAAACTAAAGACTCTACGGATAAGGAGGTCGTCGATTTCCTAATTGTCTGCCTCCTTAAATACGGCGCCGGGAGTAGTAATAATGCTATCGTTACGTAGTTTAAGGGCTAACGCGTATGCGTCCTCCTCTTTCTTAATAAGGAAGGCGTGTGTAGGATTGTTTTAAATAAGGAATCTAAGAGCCGTATTCTCTATAATTAATTGCTTTAGCCTATTCTTAGAACCTAAAGGTCGTCTACGCCTGCGTAATGCCGGAGGGTCTAGTCGAAGGGGATCTAACTGCTAAATCGGCTTTAATAAATCCTCTTTAAGACGTAGAGATAGAAGATCTTCGGTCCTTTTATCGCGGTTGTAGGGCTATACTAACGTTAAACGAAGGACTTAAGGTCCGTTGATCGTATTAATTGTTACGTCGTGGCCGTTGATAGAAGCAATCTTAAACGGGCTTTACTAGCCGTTTTTCTCTCTCTATACCCGAACTTCACTTTGCAAAAGAAGGGAGAGAATATCTATTATCTTTCGGCTATTTCGGGCCTATAAGGCTTCTTTAACTGACCTCTCTATAGTAAGTTAACGCAATATCTTTACTGCTTTATAGACTATAGCAGCTCTTTTCGTCGTTGTTAATAATAGCGGAGAGTCTAACGTTATGCGCGGATAGGCGCTAAACATAAGCAATGTTAGCACTAATCCTTAATGGCTAGCCGTGTTATTAACTGCTTTTATAGCTATCTAAAGTATCGCTTCGGCTAAAGTTACGTTGCTAAGTTCGGCATATATAATATCGAAGGCACGGCGGAGCGGAGCGTGATATCTTTCGACTTTCCCGATAGACTAGTATGCCTCTACGGGAACTTGCTTATATATAATGCCTATAAACGTAGCTTTATTGCGGAATTCTAACGACGTAAAGTTCGTTCTAGCGTTATGTTTAATAGTATCTAGCGGGCTAAGATAGGTATTAATCTATAAAGCTCGAAGTGTTTCCTATATATCCTTTGCGGACATTAAGGGTAAGAAACGCGCTTTTTAAAAGGCTATTACTAAGTTAACTACGTAGAGGATAGGGCGTTCGTATAAGTGTATTATATCGACGATAATCTCGTAGTTAAAGTCCTAATCGTCCTTTAAAGTAAACTTAAATCGACGTAAAGCTTAAGAGTATAGTTAACAATAATAAAAATACTTCGCGATGCTCTCTAGCTTATTAACTAACACCTTATAGCCTGCTTGCCTTAGTAAGTAATGCAGTCTTATAACTGCTAGGTGGCCGAAACGACGATAAAGGGTTCGGAGTTCGCTTTCTACTGGGAACGAAATCGCTTATTCTTATCTGCTAAGAAAGAACTAAGGGTGGCCCTATTTGCGGACTACTAAGAGCGAGATCCCTTTATTTTTGCTAATAATAACGTCCGTTGTGTTATCGTAATACACATTTAAACGATCTATATCCGCGAGATAAAAGAGGAAAAGGGTCGGAGACGTAAGCACGTAGAAGGTAATCCTTCCTAACGGTGTTTCTATTGCTAATAAGCCGAGAGACTTAATAGCATCGCTATTTCCGAATTTAATTAAGGCTTAGCTAGCTATAGAGTCGTTAAGCTTTATATTAGAACTCTCTCGCTAGAAGGCGAGATATTATTCCTAACTAGCTGTTAATACCTTAGCAGCGCTAGTGTCGATTAGGATACCTTAGAATTGCTTCCTAGAGTACCTATCGTTAATAAGAAACTATAAAGCCGGCGTTGCTCGTTCTATGCTAAACATATCTTCGCTTATAAAGAGATAGGTAAACGCTTATTAATAGAGCATTTAGGTTGCCTACTACTATTCGGTATTAGCGGCGTTATCCTAGTACTCTTTAACCTCCTAATCGTCTATCGAATCGTTAATCTCGTGACCTTTATATTCTATTACGTATGCTATTAGGTTAGTAGAAGGCGTTCCTTAGAAGTAATATTAGGTTAGATACTAGTCTTTCGCCTTCTGCCTCTCTTCGGCGCTATCCTTAGTCGACTAGCAACCTTCCTTATTATAGACGAAGCACTTCTTACTCTAGGGGCGATTTTTAGTCTAGTAGCCTCCTCGTCTTCTATAACCTCGGTTAGAATAACTTCGGTAGCCGATACGATTAATTCCTCGTCCGGAGCCTTATATATAGCTACGGTATCCTCCTCTACCTTAGTGATTAGTATACCTACGGTCTAGGTATATCGCCTTTAAGTTAGAATAGTCTATATCCTTAGTTAGGAATTAACCGGGATTAAGTGTTAGGCTTATTTTAAGGGATAAACGGAGCTCTAAGAATAGGGTCTTAATGTGCTTAGAGGGACGAAATAGGGCCTATATAAGCTCGGGAACATTACGGTATGCCTTAATAACCGTCGCTCGCAGCTAGTCTTTACCGACGAAGGTGCCGCCGAGAGCTCGTTAATATAACTAAAGCTTATTAAAGAGTAGCTCTAGGATATCTTACATCGATAGGGTAGGATTCTAAGTGCGCAGCTTATTAAACGAGATAGAGGTCTAGACGGTGAAATACTAGGCCTTATTTACCTCTATATTAAAATGCTTCTTAATGCTATCGTATACGGCCCTAAAAGTAGTAGTCTATGTAATATATTAAAGGTATTACGCCTAGACGCGACCTATAAGAATTCGTAGGAGCAGCCTATAGAACTAACCGGGTGTAGCATTAATGCTATAATAGATGCCTATAAACTAGCGGATTTTTTCATCGAATAGGTCGTAGGGCTTGCCTATATAATTCTCTATGCTGTCGTAAAGCTTCGCAAATATAACGGGGTTATTTAGAGTAGGCAAAGAGGAGGTCCTTAAAAGAGGTAGAATAATACTACGAGAGGAGAAAGGAAGAGAAGTACGGGCGCACCCTCTAAGGCTGCGGAGCTACCTAAATATAGGTCATCTAGTCATATACACTAGATTATACAATAGGGGTTTAAGGCCCTTATATTAGACCTTACCCCGCTAAGGCCCTTAACGTATAATACCCGATGCCGTACCCCGACGTAAAGAGTAAACGTCGCGTACGGCCTACGCATTAGAAAGTACGGAAAACAACGCTCTTTATAGCTCCTTTAACGCAACGAATGTTAGCTAGGCCGTTATTAGCTTATAAGAACGGGGGTAAGCTGCTTGCTAAAAATAACTAAAGGACTACTTTAAGTAAGGCCGGTTTTTCCTTTCCGGCTCGTGCGCTTCGCACGCTTAAGTGCTCTTAGGGACTCGCCCCGTAGCGACGACTTCGTCTCTAAGCGCTACTATAGCCGCTATTACCTATTATTCTTCCCGCATAAGGCTATATAGGCTCCGTCCGTTCTTTACGGCCCTTAAGGCACGAGCATAGCTTCCGTTATATAGCCTCCTAATATCGCCGCCGGCTGCTAGCGGAAGCATTCTTAACTACTTATCGCTTAAGCCGGAGTTATCGTCGCTTTCGCTCTCCTATATGCGCCCTACCGCTATACGCCGGATATTTACCCGCTTTAGGCATGCCTTAGACTAGTAAGTCTTACTGCCGTATCCTATATAGCGGCCCTCTTTTCGCTACTTCCTTCTTTTAATCGCGCTTATAGTTAAACGCAGATATCTATCGCATCGCCTAAAGGGCCGCCCTTGCTTATAGGGGTAGAAATAGGAATTAATAAAAGAAATTTATTGCCGCTTAGTTCGCGAAGGTCTTATATAAAGGCGTCGTATACGTCTAAGAGACCGGTCTTCTCGCTTAAGCGTGTGCGTTAGTCTATATTTAAGCTAGCTATAAGATAGTTAGTCTTTGCCGTATTAGGCTATATATTTGCGTCGTCTTAGAATAGCACTTCTTTAAACCGCATAAGGTAGGCCGGTATAGATTCGGTCCGCTTTTAATAGAGTAAACTAAGCTCGAGAGCCGTAGTCTTAGCTATATTTAGTTCTCTATAAGAGAGTCGGAGCTTTGCGATTATATCGGTAAGGGCGTTTATAGCAACGCGGGCAAAAGGCAGTAGCTGCCGTTAAATTTTCGGTAATAGGCTCGCGTAGAGATAGTTAAATTAAGCGCGGAGGTCACTAATAGAGGCGCTATCGGTACGGAGCTTCGCTTTTGCGTAAAAAATATATAGTTCGAGGTCGTTAGTAGAACCGTTAAATTTCGTAAGGTATAGAAGAATAGCTTTTCGCGTAGAATCGCGCTACTATTAGAGCAATCCCTTAATTGCCTATGCGAATTAACGGTCGCGTTCTTCTTAGTTCTATAATTAAAGGAGGTTCTAGGATTAAGCAGATATATCGGATCGCGGGCGCGGGCGGTTTAATTACCCTTAAATTAAACGTCGGATAAACTTTATTATAGTACTTCTAAAAGCGGAAGAGGTTAAAGGTAAGTTAGAAGGGGAGTATTATTATATATAATAGGGTTATTCCGAGTAGGCATAGAGGAGGTCCTTAAAAGAGGTGGAATAATACTACGAGAGGAGAAAGGAAGAGAAGTATAGGCGTAGCGTCTAAGGCTACGGAGCTACCTAAATATAGGTCATCTAGTCACGTGCACTAGATTATACAATAGGGGTTAAAGACCCTTATAGAAAATTTCTGTTAAAGATCTGTATTAACTAGCTCGTTTAGGACGTATGCTAGAGGAACCTAAAGGTATGCCTTAAGGTCGGGGTTAGGAATTACAGCAGCTGTGCGTAGGTTAATTAAACCACTATAGTTATCGTTAAACCGATGACTCGTAGGGTTAATAGTTATTTGCCTCTATAACGGTAGAAATATTAAGGGAGCTAGCCTTAGGACGACTCCTGCCGGTCGTAAGGGTCGATTAGGGGTATGTCTAGCGACACTAAGTGCCTTATTAGGCGGAGTTAGGGGCTATATCGGCGTGTATCCGGTGTGTGTTTTAGCGGGGCATTTCTCCCCCCCCCCTATTCAACAAGGGGGAAAAAGAGGGTTATATAACGTACTAGTACACCCTAGGCGTACAAAAGGGAAGGGAAAGGAGGAAGCATTTAATCAAATATATAAGATTAATATAACACAACTAAATTGACTTAATTTGCCCTTTTAAAGATTTAACGATTTCTCCTCGAGGACTTCTACCTATAAATTATTAAAGAAAGACGATTATTGCCGTATAGCTTCTATAACACTCGCATCTAGTCGGTATTAGCATGATTAAATAATCCTAAAAATACGAAGAGACTAATCGAAATAGGAGCCCGAAAAATATAATTTAAGAGATTACTCCCCGAGTAGGATATCCTAACTTATACGTAAATCGATTAGCCGAGGCTATAATATAACTACCCTACGAATTTCTACTATTCTTCTTAACCCTTAGTATAGCGACTGCTGCGCTTGCTTTAGGGTATATGCCTTTTTCTCCGTTAAAACTTAGAGCCTAATGCGGGGGACTCTATCTGTTTTCCGCAAGAAATCGTAGAAGGAGTCCCTGAATAGCACGGCTTAGTGATAGCACCTTATAGAAGCAGTAGCAAAGGATCTAAATAAAAAACTAAAGCAATAAAAAGAAGAACGACGAGAATAGACCCGATAAAGCCTTTAGAAGTAGCTAAGGGAGTATCCCTTATATTAGGAAAAGAGGGAGATAGCTAGAATAAACGGTAACGGCGGGGGAGCCTAGGCTACCTATTCCTAAGAGCGCATTCCTATTAAAGGTCGTCGACTTAAAGCCCGTCGGGTCCGACTTAGAAAGCGAAGTAGGATAACTCCTTCGATAAATCCAGACTACGACTCTACTTAATCCTCTTAGATTCGCCCTATTAGAATTATCCTACGCATAAATAGAAACCTTATACCTTACTATAACTTTCTAATTCTTTATGCATTAGCAATAGCAACCTAAAAGATAACTAAAGACTCTACTATAACTCTTTTAATAGCTATACTATGGGAATTGTAGATAGAATTCCACGGTGGAAGGACTTCCCTTCTAAGGTGAATTCCATAGATGGAATTCCAATGGAATTCCACGGTGGAAGGACTTCCCTTCTAAGGTGAATTCCATAGATGGAATTCCAATAGAATTCTACGGTAGAAGGACTTCCCTTCTAAGGTGAATTCTACAGATAGAATTCCAATAGAATTCTACGGTAGAAGGACTTCCCTTCTAAGGTGAATTCTATAGATGGAATTCCACTTCCTTCTATAGACTTCTATAGTCGTCCCGATAGACGCATCCGTCTTTGCCTTCTATTTATAGATCCCTTTCTATTCTTAGCTACTAAGGGTTCCT
This sequence comes from Ophiocordyceps sinensis, assembly GCA_012934285.1. Classification (NCBI taxonomy): domain Eukaryota; kingdom Fungi; phylum Ascomycota; class Sordariomycetes; order Hypocreales; family Ophiocordycipitaceae; genus Ophiocordyceps; species Ophiocordyceps sinensis. The sequence continues at coordinate 12,402,953 of JAAVMX010000004.1, forward strand.
AGAGGGTAGCCCTAACCCTTCTCTCGTCTTATCTATAAAGAAGGTAGTATAGCCCTTACCTAGATAGGTATTAATAATTCTAATAAGACTACTAGACCTATATTTACATTTGTATTTAAGACACCTACTAATACTAATTAGTGATTATAAGGCTTAATTATAGATAGTAAGGTAGACGAGATAGTTCTATATCCTTCGAACGTGTTATAGATCTTTATCGAACGGCTTCCGCCCGACGATCCTATTCTATATACTTAGAGAAGGATAACTATGCTAAGAATAAGAAGACTTTACCTTCTAAGTCTAGCTCGCCCTTAGGGGTTGCGTATAGCTCTTCTTTAAACTTTTTTGCTAACCGATCACCGCTTTAGAAGAAGAAGAGTAGCACTAGCAGAAAGTGCGTTAATAACGCCGAAAACGATAAATTTTTCGTAGAGAACCCTACGAATATATAGACAAACCGCGTGAAAAACAAGCACGTATTATAACTTCGACACACTAACCTACTAGTCCTTTATCCGATACTATAGAGGAGACTCTTAGGGAATAGATAGAAGGCATAACTATCTACCGATCCCTTTTTCTATATATTAATATAAAATATTAGGATAATAATATTAAACCCGACGAGACTAACGGCATCGCGATTACAATATCCGTCGCTAAGTTTATTGCCCTCTGTAAAGCGTTAATCGATTTTTAAGGAAACGAGATCCTATTATACTTCTAAGACTACTTCTAAGGATAGATAGCGAATATATAGGGTCTAATACACGCAGACTATAAACGAGCGCTAAAAGTTCTAATAAGGAAAAGAGGAATATATACCGGTCGTAGTAATACATCTTATACAACGATCTTCCTAATGTTATAAGCACTTAAGAAACCATTAGAATAGCCTATAGAAGACATAATAATATAGAAATTTAACGATAGCGCGGAGGAATACACTAAGAAAATAGAGATAAAAAACACAATATATCCTTCTACGCCTATTACCACAAGAATAACCCCCTTCTAACTATTAGAAGCAGTTCTAATAGAAAAAGCAGCATTTATAGCAAACGTTCCGGAGATACTATAGACTATAGCAAACGTTCTAGAGATGCTATAGACGTCTAACACACTTCTAACGGTTCCGTAGTTCGATTTAGGAGGGACTATTCCATCTAGGCAGCAATAGACAGTTCTATAAGAATAATAGCTATTTAACACTAATGTTCTAAGTATAACTATTTACCTAACATCACACCGATTCAATCGTCTAGATCTCTTTATAAATCCTATCGACTAAGGTTCTACGGCTATTACTAAATAGCTAAATAACTCTAATCTTATTCTATTAGAGGCATATATAAGACTTCCTTTAGACTATATTCTAAATGCTATCGCTAATATAGATATCTAATAACGCTTTATTAAGCTTTAGATAAAAGATAAGAACTATACCGGAGAACTATATAACTTACTTAACTATAAACTTTAGGTTTTTATAAACTTATGCTATAACCTGCAAATTAAACTAAGTTAGTTCTATGCTTTACTCCCTAAGATCCTCGTAGGACGTGCGTAAACCTATTATATTTAATATATTAACTAGATAGCGATATTCCGAAAGGCATATAATATAATTAAGAGATATTTTAATACGGAAGTTAATTACGTATACTATTATATAGACTAGAAAATAACGACCTTCTATAAGTTGCGAGGAGAACACCTAGCTAAGCTATTATATAAAATCCTTTAAGCTTTATTCGATAAATTGCAACTTTACTAACGGGCACTTAGCAAAGACTTTATAAGCGATCTTCCCTTACGAACTATACTTATTAATATATATAGAGTCGTTCTTAAACTAGAGTACGGTCTATTAAAACCCTTAACTAATGCCGAAGCACTTTTTGCCGACCTAAGATCCTCGTTATAAACACACCTATCTCGCGGTTTATCTAACTAATTTATCTAAGAATATTAGTCTAATAACTAAGATACTAAAGAGGATAACTTCGACCCGTATGATTAGGCATTCTATACGGATCGGAGATATAATAATAATAACCGCGGAAGATATAGATACTAAGGACGAGGAGGACGAAACTATAGCCGATTATTTAATCGTAGAGGATTCCGGGGAGGATTCCGTAGCGGATACTCCCTATTAGCTGCTAGATTATAAGTAGGGTCTTAAGCCTATAGTAGCTATAGAGGTAACTACGGCAATCGTCTATAGACTAAGAAGTGTTTTATATACGGAAAATAAAGATGCTAGTTAACTAAATATATACCTAAGGAACGATAAAAATCGAAGGACTAGTATATCGCATAATGCCACTTTACGAACATTCTAATAATAGGTTTTATAGCCTACGTGATATAATATAAAGGTTATAAGATAGATAATATAGTAGATGACTTTAATAATAAATCTTGCCTAAGAGACGACGATAATTTTATAGGATAATAGTAAGCTAGTTAGATAATTTGCTAATAAGCTTTTATATATCTGCTTACTAAAGAAGACCTATATAGTGAACAAAAAGCTATTACTATATCTAACTAGTTTATTATTAATAAAAGATACTCTAAGACACGCTTCTAAGGTATTATAGTTAATATAGGTATAGCAAAAGTATTAACAGCCGGATTTAACTAGTATATTGCCCTATAGAAAGAAGACCCTTCTATTACGATCGATAAGTTAACGGCAGGATAAGCTTCTATTAAGTTTAGTAGTAGAGATGCTATTAACTTACTTAATTCTATTGCCCTTAAAACACCGATTAAAAGGATGACTTTTTACGTTCTAAAGACACTTATACCTTTCTTACTCTCTTTAGCCGATATAGACAGATTAGGTATATACTTTAATAATATAATAGATATAATTATTAGTCGAGGCGTAGTTCCCGTAATACGAAAATAGGGATATCTATAGTTCTTTCTTTCTAAAGATAAGGAATTAATTAACTTCCTTATAGAGGTTAAGATCCGAACACTCTATCGTCGGTTTAGACATCCCGTAGTTATAAGACTATATTATCTGCTACGTTAAGCAGGATATAATAATGTATTAATTAGTAGACTCGAAACTATTTCTAAATTTTGTCACTAATGCTAGATACACTCTTAGGCTCTAAGACGATGTAAATTTATACTATAAGATAATCGAGAATTTAACTATAAGATTATTATTAACGTTATATACCTTAGAAACCTATAACGACTAGTGCTATACGCAGTGGATTTAGCAACTTTATTCTAAAGAGTAAGATTCCTTCTATTAATGTCCGCTAAAGATACGTAGGAAATACTACGTGCGTTATAGATTAATATATATCTTAGTCTACTAGATATTATTAAGCACGACGTAGGAACTAATTTTGCTTTTAATAAATTCCGAAATAAAGCGAAAGTAATAGGGATTATATATAAGCAAGTTCCGGTTAAAGCCTATTAGTCTATCGGAAAGATTAAATATAACAATAATGTAGAGAGCTATAGCTATGCAAAAGGCTATAAAATTGCTTCGCTAAATCCCTACTAAAAGACGAATTAAGGATGCTATTTATAGCCGAAATAGACTATTAATAAAGGAGATTCTTAATCTTTTACTATAAAGTAAGGTCTATATCTAAAGAGAAAAGAACGGTTAGCAAGGTCTATTTAAAATCGCAGTAATTAAAGGCCATAATATAATAATTAATACTATTAATAGACTATAAGTATTTAGGTTAATATATATGCAACTATACTTCCGAGACGGAAAATCGGTACTACTATTAGAAGAACTCCTAGCTATAAATTAAGATATACCGGAATATAATTCTTAAGATAATAAACTAATAGAAGAATATAAAACTATAAAAGAACCTCCTCGAATACCCCGAAAACGTAGTCGCCTACCCGATGCGAAAAATAAACTAAAGAATTAGTAGTTCTTAGCTAAGAAAGAGGTTAACGCATACGATCTTATACTTAAACTTCGTGTCGATAGCGTAATTATAACACCCGGTAACCTATTCGAAGAATCCGATATAAATAAGAAGATTAACGACCTAGTTATTCGTAGTGTATTTAGTTTCGAATAATATAACGAAGAAAAACATAGAGGATATCGAATCTTCCGATTACAAATAGTTAGAGAGGTTAAAGGACGTAATACTAAACTATACGAAAAGTCGAGACTAATAATCTAAGGATATAGTAATATTAAAAAGACATCTACACTAATATAATTACTAATAATCTAGCGAGTTAGTTAACGTTTAATTATAGCAATTATAAGCGGAATGCTTAAAGAATATAGGATAATATTATCTCTATAAGACATTACCTAAGCATATCCCTAGGCTAACATAGAGTTATCCCGAACAATCCTAATAGCTTTACCCGCTAAACTAATAAAGAAGTATCCGGAAGGCATAATCATCCGTGTGATTAGACCTTTATACGGCATCGCGGAATCCGGACTACACTAGTTTAATATATACTATAGTTACTATATTAAAGAGCTTAATATAGCTTATTTAATATACGACGTATGCTTGCTTATTTCTAACTATAGCCCTCCTATACCTTTTAGAATCGTCGGGATATAGATAGACGATACGTTAATGCTTAGGACTTAGAGTTTTTCGGACTACGAAGAAAAAGAGCTTTAGAAAGCATAATTTAGAGCTAAACCGAAAACTCTAATAACTACTAGACAATCTATAGACTTTAACGGCGCGAAATTAACCTTATAATACGATAGAACTTTGCTACTATAATAGAAGGGTTAAGCTGCTAAGATTGAAAATATAAAACCTTAGGCTATTAACCGCACGCAAAGGTATATAGAGCAACGTGCTCGTAGTATATACGTTGTATCTATCTATCAACCGGAAGTATCGTTTAATATCTCTTTTGCTGCTTAAGTTTACAACCTAGAACAAAAAGACTATATAATCCTAAATAAGAGACTATAGTAGTAATTAGATAATTAATAACGTAGACTAATATATCTTCTAATTAACCTCGCATCGGCTAAGCTCTTAGTCTTTACCGATAGATCGTTTGTAAATAATAAAGACTTATCTTTATAGCTTAGATTCGTTATTGCTCTAGTTTATAAGACCGACCGAATAGATAAGCAATTTTCGATTAAAGGCAATATTATCTACTAAAACTCTACGAAATGCAAACGAATTACCTAAAGCGTCCTTACATCGGAAATCTACGGTATAGTAAACGGATTCGACATTAGGATATCTCTTACTTTAACTCTTAAAATAATTACGGATCGCCTTAGTCTTCCTCCGGTTCTATTAATTATCTACACCGATTCGTACTCTTTATATAAATGCCTTATTAAACTAGGTACTATAAAGGAGAAAATATTAATAATCGACATTATGGCTTTACGATAGTTATACGAACGCCGTAAGATTATAGAGGTCCGATAGATTAATAGAGCCGATAACCTAACTAATGCAATAACGAAAGCATTACTAAACTAAGCCCTTAAACGTTTCGTCGATATAAACAAATTGACTATTAGAATAGAAGGGTTTATTATTCGCCTATAACCCTTCTAACACATTCTTCCTTTTAACGGTTATATAGTTATAACACTATATAATATTATAACAAACTATTCTAATATAACGAATAGTCGATTTTTGTTATGCATTTTTATTTCTTTTTTAAAGAAGGGTAATGTTTAAGGAAAAATAAGAGAGGTTCTTATAAACGGCATAAAGAAAAAGTTGCTAGTGTGGGAATTATAGATAGAATTCCATAGTAGAAGGACTTCCCTTCTAAGGTGAATTCTATAGATGGAATTCCAATAGAATTCTACGGTAGAAGGACTTCCCTTCTAAGGTAAATTCTATAGATGGAATTCTAATAGAATTCCACGGTAGAAGGACTTCCCTTCTAAGGTAAATTCTATAGATAGAATTCCAATAGAATTCTACGGTAGAAGGACTTCCTTTCTAAGGTAAATTCTATAGATAGAATTCTACTTCCTTCTATAGACTTCTACGGTCGTCCCGATAGACGCATCCGTCCGCAGAAGGTCTTCCCCGACTAACGCATCCGTCTTTGCCTTCTGTTTACGGATCCCTTTCTATTCTTAGCTACTAAGGCTTCCCGGAGGGTAGCCCCGACCCTTCTCTCGGCTTGTCTATAAAGAAGGTAGTATAGCCTTTAGCTAGATAGGTATTAATAATTCCAATAGGACTACTAGACCTGTATTTGCATTTGCATTCGAGACACCTACTAACATATACTTTATATAATTATACTATGTAAAGGAGAGCTTCTAACTATTGTAAGAAGACTAAAATGCCTAGATTAAAAAAAAATATATACACACGCATATATATATACGGATAAGAAAGAAGAAAGAATACGACGATTAGATTTAAAAAGCATTATATTATAAGAAAAATTAGAAAAACATATATAAGATACGATAAACGATAAAAATAAAAATAATATTAATATATCTAAGATATCTAACACGACTTTTGCCTAATAGGGGCTTCCCGCTATAGGAGAGATATCGTCGACCTTTAGAGACTACCCTACTTTAAGGGATAAGGCTGCTATATAGTAGCCTATGCTTAGGATTAACGAGCTATCTATAGTTATATATAAGACAATTGCCTAGCAGAATAAAGGTCTCCTTAGAATATTACGGTAGGGGAAGCTTCCCTTTATTAGTAAGTTTAATAGTAAGAACGTAATAAAATTCATCGAGATATTTAAAAGGGAGATACGTTTTAATAAGGTTTATAAAGACGAGAAGATCGATTGGCTTAAGGGCTATGTCTTTACTAAATAAGCTCCGACCGTAAAGATCCTTACCGACGGTCTTTTATAGGACGAGGTAAAGAAACGACTTTTTAAATACTACTACGTATACGATATTAAGTAGCTCGAGACCGCTAACGATCGACTTAACTATTATAATACGAAGAGACCTTCGTCTATCTCTAAAGTTACGGAATAGCTTAGCCTTTACTTATACCTTTAGCGTAAGGCCTAACCTAATAAATAGACCTAGGCTACTATATCGTCGTATTTTATCTACCGCGTTATGCCTAGGGATTTAATTATTAGCATCCTTAAACGTAATAAGATAACTTTAGATACTTTCTTAAGGTTGCCCTACGAAGATATTACTGACTTAATTAATAGCTACTTAGCCCTACGATAAGACGTTAAAAGACGAGATATAGCTTTAAAGGTATATAATTAAAAGCTTAGGTAGACTAAGGAAGAGCAAGCGACTTCCCTTAAGGATAAGGAGGTAGGCATAATAGAGCTTCCTATAGATAAGCCTAATGCTAAACCGCTTAAGGAAAAGGCTACTACCTCTACGGAAGATATTACTAAAAAGGAAGACATTTATTAGCCGATATAAGACTTAACTAAGGCCTTTTAGGATATAACTATTAACTTAAACCGCTAGAATAAAGCTCTTATAAACCCTATAGAGAGGGAATTACGCTACGTCGGTTTTAGTAGTTGAGGAAGATGTAGTTACTACTTAGGCACGATAAATACCCTTAGATTGCACTAGCCGACGAACGATAAGTTCTACGTAAACTTCGTTAAGACCTAGAGGTGCTTCTACTACGGAGAACCTAAACACTACCCGGACTAATATCCTACGCTTTAAGCTAATTATATAGCCGGCGTGATTACCTATAATTCTTCCTTAAGAGTTCTCGCCTTTAAAAGACCGAAAGACATAAGCCCGATTCCTCCTATATTAGCTAGTAAGTCTATAAGGCCTAGACCTTACATTCGGAGGCTTATTGTTTATTAGGCTAACGTATAGCCTAGATGCTTTATAACTCCGCTAATTGCCTAAGTTAAAGCGTTATTTACGCCTTCTTACTAAGATTAGATAGTAAATAAGAAAGAAATCGCTATAATAAATGCCTTTTAGAAATACTCTTATCCTTAGGAGTAGAAACCTCGCGACCTTATCGGGACCGACGTTACGACTAAGACCTTTATAATTCGATTTTAAGTGCCTTAGAAGGAAGGAGGGACGGATGATTAAATACTCTATTCGACTATATAAGTTAATGCCTAAGAGGCAAAAAGACGATAAGTCGATAGAGATAACGTAGACTCTTAGGAGGATACGACTACGAAGACTATTCCTATTAAAACTCTAGTCTATTATAGATATAGGACGGAACCTAAAAAGAAGTTCGATATTATAACGGACGAGATCGTCTAAAATATTATGTTAAAGAAGATACTAATCTTCCTATAGACCTTAGTTAAGCTTTTGCCCTTAGTCGGTTCTAAATTAAGCGTAAAATGCATCGATAAAGCCTAGGGCATTAAAACCACGTAATTCTAATACCCTAAAGAGATAACTACTTCTCCCTCTATTTTAAAGGCAATCGCTATAGAAATCCTAACCGACGACGAGGAGGAGGAAGGATTAGACCTTTTAGGTTACCTATAAGAAAAGCTATCTATAACGGTAGTGCACCTTAAAGAGCCTATCGGAGAATACTAGATCGAGCCGGAAGCTATTATATGCCTTATCTTATCCCGGGCCTCTCGGCTACCTTTGCCCGCTCTACCCGCCCTATCCCGGCTAAAAAGAGATACCGGACCGGAAGATATATTAGTATACTAACTACGAGGGGTCGATAAAAGTCAACGTGCGTATAATCGACTAAGGCAATAGCTAGCTATAATAAAGACTTATCGGTAAATTTCTTATCGAAGACGACTCTAAGACTAAAGGAAAAGGGAAGGAGCTACCTTGAAGTAGATAGGACGAGTATATAACGCGGTAGAAAGCTATAATAGACGAGTTTAATAGTCGGCTTACGTATTTCTATATAAGGACTATTAACCTAACTATATTAATAAACACGCCTTCTATTATATACCTAATTCCTATAGTTAAACCTTAAGACGACTACGATAGAATAACTATATTTAGACTACTATCTTTATCTTATTACTAACCGTAACTATTTAATCTTATATACTAAGATCCTCTTATAGTATTAAAAGCCTCTTTTCTCGATTAAATAGACTTATTATTCGCCTAGCGCCTGCTAAATAGAAGTGTTAACCTTAACTTAATAAGAACTACGATAGAAGCGAATAAAGAAGAAGGGACTAGCGCTTACGTATCCCCGTAAGATAGCGCCTACGTATCCCTATAAGACGATAATAGACTCTATAGCTAATGCGTATAACGTCTTTAGACGCTATATACGACGACTTTAGTTTAAGAGGAAAATTTAAAGACTACTACCCTTATATCCGACGCGATAAGCGTGTATACTTTAGACACCGTTGATATAGTTATAGTATATACGTAGAGAAGATATCTATGCGATATAATAGACTAGGTTTCTTAGAGCCTATAAGACCGCGTCGACCTAGACGACCTAGTCTTTAAGATTATTAAAGAGGTTAGGCTTAAGCTTACGGTAGGCCCTCGGCCTAATATAGACGCGCTTATAATATAAGTATTACTATTTGCACTAAGTGTTTTCTCTATTTGCACTAAGTTGACATTAAGTAAACCTAATTCTTCTGCGCCTACCCTCCGCGCCCACCCCGCCTAACCTAATTTATGTGCAGTGATATAGCAACGGCGGGGCCCGCGTAAAGTAAAGAGTCTTACGAGGCTGCCCTCTGCCTAACCCACGAGCCTGCCCACGAGCCTGCCCACGAAGGAGCCTGCCCACGAAGCTACCCACGAAGGAGCCTGCCCACGAGCCTGCCCACGAAGCTGCCCACGAAGCAGCCTGCCCACGAAGCTGCCCTCGAGGGAGCCCTCGAGGGAGCCTGCCCACGAGCCTGCCCGAGCCTGCCCACGAAGCTGCCCACGAAGGAGCCTGCCCACGAAGGAGCCTACCCACGAAGCTACCCACGAAGGAGCCTGCCCACGAGCCTGCCCCGAGGGAAAGGGCTCTAGTTAGGCGTCGTAAGCAAGATCGCGTGCGCGTGCAAATACACGAGGCAGAGGATTAAGAGGGAGACAAGGCAGGGGCGTTAGGGGCGGCAGAGCTACGCCTGCGTCGTCCGCTGTAGAGGAGGTTATTCCCGCCACGCAGCCTAGGGCCACGCAGCCTGGGGCCACGCAGCCTGGGGCCACGCAGCCTGGGGCCACGCAGCCTGGGGCCACGCAGCCTGGGGCCACGCAGCCTGGGGCCACGCAGCCTGGGGCCACGCAGCCAGATGCGTTATAAGGGCGAATTGAGTGGGCGAATTGAGCGTGTTATTCGCATGAATTAAGCGTAGACGCCCGCCTAGACTATTCACTTTGCCCGGGCCCCGCCGTTGCCATGTCATTGCACACAAATTGGGTTAAGCGGGGTGGGCGCGGAGGGTGGGCGCAAAAAGATTTTAGGTCCACTCAGTGCAAATAGAGAAAACACTTAGTGCAAATAGTAATACTCTATAATATAGACGGATACGAGTTTATAGGACTATCCTCGGCCGCTTTTATCGCATTCGTTCCCCGCGCTATCTTCGGCGACTTCTATAGAACCGCTATTAGAGACGTCTAATATATTAGACCTTCTCTTTAGCTACGAGGAGACGTTTAGTCCGGAAGATAACGATCTAGATTATACCTACGACGATAACTATATAATAAATAACGTCTATTTACTAATAGATAATTTGCCGGAGCCTAACGAGAGTACGTTAGCGCCGTAAACCTTTGCGACTAACGCGATTAGTATAATAACTCCCTACCGTTTGCTAAGGCAGATATAAGACTTACTATATATTTAAATTAGGCTAGGAGGAAGAAAATTAAGGCCCTTTAGTATACTTTTAGACACTAGGTCTAAAGGTAATCTTATTAGCAAGCACTACGTATAATCCTACGGCTTAAAGATTAGCACGACGAAGGCGACGATTAAGTTATACTCTAGCGCGGCTATCGAAATAGTTAGGGAGGTCGAGATAGAGTTATATATAGGCTTAGCGTAGATACTAATTACGTTCTTTATTGCGCTAAACTATATTCTCGTTCCTCTTATTCTAGGCATACCGTTTATCCGGACGGCCCGGGCGATATTTAATTATACTCTGAAGAACGGAGATATATATATTAGGTATTAGATAGGAATAGTTAGAATTATCGCTCTTACGGCCGGCGCTATTAGATAGGAGGTTTCTTCCGCAGCTAATAAGAAGGTTATCCGGATAAATATTATTATAACTAATAGACGATATAATAAGTCCCGACCGGCCGCTTTTACTAATAACGATAAGGATTCCGACGCAAAAGGTGCTCCCGAAGAGAAAGATGTTAATAACGATAAGGATTCCGACGCAAAAGGTGCTCCCGAAGACAAAGATATTAATAACGATAAGGATTCTAACGCAGAAGGTATTCCCGAATATAAGGATACGAAAAAGTTTTCTCTTATTTCTTATGTTTCGAATTATATATCTATATAGACTTATTAACGGTTAACGGTTTCCTATCTAATTTAATCTTCGCCGACTATCCTTGCCTCGCTAAGAGGCGAGATTCTTAGTTATAGAGGAGGGATACGGCGATAGACACCTATACCTACCTTATAAGCTTTAATTAGGCAGTAACTTATTACTAATAAGGAAGATTAAGCTATTCTCTTAATGAGATCGGAAACCGCTAAGGAAATCCTAAAAGTAATAATAAACGAGACGATTATAAAGCTAAGAAAGACTATAAGAAAGATATAAAGGAAATTCCGGAAAATGCAGAAGATTTAGATATAGACTAGAAGAAAGAAGCCTATAAAGATATACGATATACGGGTTAATACGATGTTTAAAAGAAAAAGCGATAAAATTAACCCTTTAGACAATATTCCGTCTAACGGGATAGTTCCGACGGGTAATACTAATTAGAGAAAAATTAAGTAGGAAGAAGCTAAAAACAAAATTAAGAACGCTAGATACTAGAATTAAATAATAGGAAAGGTTTCTAATATAGAAAAAGGGAGGAGGCTTACGCTAGAACGACTTAAAGATATTTATAAGCAATTTAACGACCTCTTAACGAAATAAGAAATTGCTATCTTCAATTAGATTATATTTAATAGGGAAGCCGTACTATTATAGAACTTTATAGAAAGAGGTAAGGTAGACCCGCTAATCGCTCCTCCTTATATTATTGAGATAATAGAATATAACGTATAGTAAGCATCGATAATCCCGATCCTAAGGGCAATAGAAAAGAAGGTTATTAATATCCTACGGGTTAGACTAAAAAGCGGTGTCCTTAAAGAGAGCTATATAGCATATAAGAACCCCTTCTTCCTTATTGTAAAGAAAGATAGAGGCCTACGACTAATTAATTCGATTACCTAAGCAAATGCGGTTATAATTAGGGATGCTAATCCTCCTCTAAGTACGGATGAATTTAGCGACTACTTCTCGATATATAAGATCCTATCGCTACTAAACCTATTCTCTAGTTATAATTAAGTGCCTCTTAATATTAGAAGCCGAGAAATAACTACCTTTACTACCCCTTTAAGCACTCTACGTATATACACGCTGCTATAGGGAGCTATTAATTTAGTAGGATAATTCACCCGAATTATATAGAGAATCCTTAGAGACTTATCCCCTAATATTAGCAAGAACTTCGTAGATAATATAGGGGTTAAGGGACTAGAGACTACCTATAACGACGAGGAAGTTGCCCTTAGAGTTAGGAGGTATATCTTTAAGCACTTTATTAACCTAGATCGAGTCCTCGTTAATATTAAACAATTAGGCTGTATAAGAGCCGGAGGAAAATCTAAGTACTATTAAAAAGCGACGAAGATCGTAGGTTATATCTATAGGACGAACGGACGAAGTCCTAGGGAGGCAAAGGTCATTAAGATTAAAGAATAGACTAAATGCTATAATACGACATATATACGCGCCTTCCTTAGCATCGTAGGATACTACCGAATATAGATTAAATAGTTCGCTATTATAGCAAAGCCCTTGACCGACCCCTTAAGAAAAGAAGCACTATAAGATTAAGGCAAACTATAGAACTAGGCGATAGAGGCGCTAAAGGATGCTATTATAGACCCTATATTCTTAGTATCCCTAGACATCGGACTAAATAGAGGAGAAATTATCCTTATATACGACGCTAGTATTATTAGTTAAGGAGCTGTTTTAATGCAAATTATCGATAGAAAACGAAGACTAGTCCGGTATAAGAGCGGCATATAGAATAACGCCGAAGCAAAATACGTTACTATAAAAAGAGAGTATAGAGCTATTCTTTACGCTTAACGACGGCTTAGAATACACATTTACGGCGTGCATTTTATCCTTAAGACTAATGTAAAGGTCCTAGTTGATTAATTAAAAGGCGCTATTAAAGACATGCCTAGAGCGTTAGTTACCCGCTAGATTAGTTATATTTTCCTCTTCGACTTTACGGTCCGACATATAGTCGGGAAAAAGAATAGCGTTGCTAATAGGCTCTTACGAAAGCTAGAAGGACCTTCTAATATCGTTAATAAGATATTTAAAGGTAACGTTAAAGACTTCGTCGATATATATCTTAATATAGTTTATCTAGAGGGACCTCGACATCCCCCTAAACTATAAGCAGGTATAGAGTTCCTTTAAACGATAAAGAGACTAATTAATTATAATAAATATGCTTATAGGAGACTACGCATAAGAAGCCTAAACTACTATATCGAAGACGGAAAACTCTAGCGACTACTAAGACTAATAGACCGAGGACTTACATTAGTAGTCTCTAACTAAGCTAAGCAACGACGAATTATAACGAAATATTACGTATAGATAGGTTATAAGGGACGATAAGTTACCTACGACTATATTCGCAGTAGATATTAGTAGACTTAAAAGAGGGAAAATTGCGATCGGATAAGCCTAAAGGTAAGGAAAATAAAGATCGGATAAAGACTAATTGCGGATAAACTAAGGAAGAGAAAGGGATTTAAAGGATTATAGACGATAGAACGATTAGCGACTAAGCCTACGTAGTAAAGCTTTTAGCCTAACAACTTAGAAGATAACGCGCGCTTTAGAAGGCACTCCTTACGAGAAAACCCCTATTCTACCTACGTATACCCGCTTTCTTCCTTTTGCAATATAGACTATTTAATCGACGAATAGCGATAGACTAGCACGTAGTAGCACTAGGCAAAGCTAATAAGCTTTTAAATATAGCGACTACCTTCTATAAAAGGCTAACCGGAGATATCGGAATGCCTTTTAAGGGCGTCTACGGGAAAGTCTATATTAAGGGAGGCGTAGGGAAGCATTATAGCCCCGACGAAGAAACAATAGTCGACTAGATAAGAGTTAAAGCCTATAACGGGAGTTAACTAATATAGTTCTTATATAGATAAAATTGGCTAAAAAGACTACGATAAGCTAAGAGCGACTACGAAATAACCCGGGAGGAAGTAGAGAAGACTTACTAGTTTATATCCTTAATAAATAGGTTTTATAGGAGCAAAAGCCGTTAGTATTAATATACGAATAAGGTATACAATTTCCTTATATAAGCAAGCCGAAAAGAATAGGCCGAAGACGGTAGTTTAACTACAATACTATAAGTTATTACTAAAGGGGTAGAAGGTGTGGTAGCTATAATAGACCAACCTATAACAATCTATATAAACGAGAACTAGATCCTAAGGAAGGCCGCGCTAGACCGCAACCTAGGCCTTTACTATAGACTTTACGAAGGAGAGGAAATGCTAATGTTTAGCTAGCTATCCTTTAACGCTACGAATATTGTATTAAAAAGACGTTATATCGTCGGCACGGCATGCTTTACTAACGCCGAAGGCTACGATAGTATATATTAGATCGGGTCTTTATAGGATAGGCGAGAGAGCTAACTTATTATCTTTTAAGCTTTACGAAGTAGACGACGACCTCGACTATATAGGTTCTTACGAGTATAGCGGCAGCTACTATATAAGACGGGATACCTATATTTATTCGCCTTTACTAGCATCCCGACGATAGAGTAAAAACTCGGTTAAGAATACGGATATCTTACTATTACGATAATTTAACACTAGGTAAAAGGCCTTATCGGGATCCCGTTTAAGTTCTTACTAAAGGTATACCTAGGCGTTAAGATTATATAGGATAACTAATTCTTAAAGGAGCAACCCTACTAGGTCCCCGAATTCCCTTATAGGGACTAGGGATTCTTCCTAAAAGACGAACCCGATACTTACGAAGCAAGCTTAGCATAGACAATAATAACCCTATGCGCTATAGTAGGAAATAAATTAGGGATTAAAGACCTAAGCCCACTTAGATTTAGACCCTTCTACCGACAAAAGACTTAGATAAGAGGATTTAAATACGCATATTAAGATTAAATCTTAATATCACTAAGAGGACTATGCCCTATCGAGGGAATGCCTATAGTAAGGATCTTTAACTATTCTAGGCTTATCTATAGCGGACCTGACTTAATTAATGTCTAGTTCGTGACTAAGTCTTAATATTAAGGACGAGTAGTAGACTAGCGCCTATAGATTCCTTAGGAGATCTAAAGCCTCTATAATAGACGCTAGATATAGAGAGAACGACTTAGAGAACTCGCTATAAGCGTTATCTCCCTTTAAGCTTCGATATTAAGGGACTTATCCCTATTGTCTAAGCTAAGCGGGACACAAAGCGGTATAGGAAGCGCCTTCCGAGCCTAATTCGCTAGCCTACCTTATGCTTTACTACCTACGCTAATCATCGATTTACCCCTACGGATATAGGTTATCGCCCCGACCTCGCGACCGACTATTACACCTAGCCTATAAGTAAAGACACCTATCTCTTAAGTAAAGACACCTATCCCTCTTAAGCAAGGACTAGCGAAGCTAAGCACGCCTTAGAAACGCAGATAGGGAATACGGAGCGACCTTAACCGGACAACCTCTTTTAAGAAAGGTATCGCTAAGGTCCCTATTATAGGTATCGACGGGTTAAGCATATATAAGAACTATATCGAAGATAAGCAGGGATATAATAGCTTAGGCCGACTAAGAACGGCTGGTCTAGCGATAACCCTTAGTCTCCGTAAGTTATTAGGCAAAGCAGTTAAACCGTACGAAAGAGTCTAAGCAATAAAGGAGGGAGCGAACCAATTTATTTCCTTAATGCCCCTAGGGATTATAGGAGTCGAAGCATAGACTAAGATATATAACGAGGTCGAGCGAGACTTAGCTAGACCGAGCACTTAGGATAGGAAAGACGCCCGAAACGCGAGAGCGTAGAGGAGGAGGTAAGGCTAAAAAGCCCCGACATTAGTCGCGCCCTTATTAGAGATAGAAGGGCGCTAGGGAGGATTTTAGCGGGGCATTTCTCCCCCCCCTTATTTAATAAGGGGGAAAAAGAGGGTTATATAACGTACTAGCATAACCTAGGCGTATAAAAGGGAAGGGAAAGGAGGGAGCATTTAATCATATACATAAGATTAATATAATACAACTAAATTAACTTAATTTGCCCTCTTAAAGATTTCACGATTTCTCCTCGAGGACTTCTACCTATAAAGTATTAAAAAGAAAGACGATTATTGCCGTACAGCTTCTACGATACTCGCATCTAGTCGGTATTAGCATAATTAAAGAATCCTAAAAATACGAAGAGACTAATCGAAATAGGAGCTCGAAAAATATAATTTAAGAGATTACTCCCCGAGTAGGATATCCTAACTTACACGGAAATCGACTAGCCGAGGCTATAACACAACTACCCTACGAATTTCTGCTATTCTTCCTAACCCTTAGTATAGCGACTACTGCGCTTGCTTTAGGGTGTGTGCCCTTTCCTCCGTTAAAGTGTTTAACTATGCGGGGGTAGCAAATTGGCTCTACCGTAGTTGGCTTCTATAGCCTTAGGGACCGCGGTGCAGCTGTCGAATTAGATTCTGCTGAGTTCTCCTTTAGGCTATATTAGGGGTTCTATAATAGATTGCGTGTTAATAAGTTATCGGTTGAAACTACCTCTAAGGGGTCTAGTATAGATACCGCGTCGGCGAAGAGGATTGCGTACTAATCTCTTATAGGCTAGATTGACCGCTTGCTATATTGCTTCTTTCTATCTATAAAAGTGTTCTTAAAAGTAGCTAAGGATATTATATCCTTGCATTTTTAAATTAGGTTTATAGTCGGATAAGAACCTAGCAACGTATATTATCGCCGCTACTTCGCTTAGGTCCTTATCGGGATCGATGTTATTATTCTAGAGTTTAATGTTAACGGCGTTAAGAACGTATTCTAGGACTTATACGTTCTTTATTAACCTTCTAAACAGTCTATTGTCTATATAGTCGGAGGTAGTTATTATAATATCGTAATTATAGGGTATATCGTCTATTGCTTTTGTTTGTTTTTGTCTATATACGCGTCTGCGTTCGTGGTTTATTTAATATAGCTCTATCGTCTCTTTCTCTAGTTCTTAGGCCGAGACTAATAAGAGAGCTAGAGTTTACGACGTTACGTTCTCCTATTTAAGGCGGTGACTTTAGTATACTAACTTAGAATAAGATCCTCGTAGAGGTCGTAGAACGGGTTCTCCGTACGAGCTGTCTTAAGGATTATAGATCTTATCTCTTCCATCCTTACTATTCTTATTACGGTATTAGGACTATTATAGTGTTAGGTTATATTATATATTATCCTACGTGACCTCTACATCGTATATATAGACATTTAGACCTAATCTATAGCTATATCCTTTCATAGATTAATAATAATTATATACCCCCTTTAAGCTCGTTCTCTTATAGTTTAATCTACTATTTTATCCTATTGCCCTTAATTAATAATCTCGCTATCTTACCCCTTTCTTTTGTAATCTCCCCTCTTCGCGACGTAAGTCCGCCTCCTCGCCGGACCCCTTTAACTAAGTTTTCCTCGATTATTACAATTTTCCCGGTATAGATACGCCGTCTCGACGCGAATTATATAGATTTCCCTCCTTACCCTTCCCCTACCCCTACCCTATCCTATTGCCCTATAATCCACGATAACCGACTATATAGAGGCCGATCCTCTATCCGCTACCCCGGCCGTTACCCCGCCGGCTCTTACCGACCTAGAGCCTTAGACCGAGTACGTTTCCTACTACCCCCGCCTCGCCGCCCTTCTTTAGGCCTAACGGCCTATATTTAGCACGTTCGCCTATATTTAGGCTAACGCTACTTACGACTTCCACGCCCCCTAGATTAAGGCCCTTACTTACCTTAATAATGCTTACTATAAGGGTCTTCGACTATTAGTAAGATTAGGTCTACGACCTAATCCGTATCCTTATATACGAGCGGGGAAGAGGCACGTGGTTGTAGGGAAAGGGGCTCGTGCGAATAGGGGTAAAGGGCTTATACGGATAGAGGTAAGGGGCACGTACGGACAAAGGGGTACGTGCGTAGAGCTATATATCCGTATATATAGGTGCGCCTACACTTAGTTCTTTATAGATAATTTCTATACCTATATAGAGGGCACCTATATAATCACTCTGCCTACCCTATTATAGTATTATCTATCTCTCTTTTTTACGAACTTATTTAATACGATAACGTCCCGCTTTTATAATAGCGGCACGTATTAATTAAAACAATAGGCCGCTACGATAAAAGCGGCACGCGTAGTAATACTAGCTGCTATTATAGACTTACTAGACAACGATATAGAGGACGTCTTTAAGCAACGGGCCGAGGGGTCCTAGTAGCTATAGCTGCGATAAGAGGGGCTAAATAAGCGGGCCTTCGTAGAAGCCCGCCTTCGATAGGAAATAATAAAAGCCCGTTTAATTAAGGCGACGGCGGATGCCGCACCTTCTATAGCGGAAGAGGAGCGCCTTTTAGTGCTACTATAGAAAATAGCCGTTAATCCGGTTAAACAAAGGGGGTTGCTAGAAGTCCTTAGTGTTAAAATAGGATCTACGGCGCCTACCTCTACGGATACGCTACTCGCGCTTACGGCTGTATTAACGAACTCTCCCACGGCTAAGGACGCTAGTATAGCTAACCTAAGGACGGCCCTTAAAGCCGCCTTCGGCAAAAGGAAGCCTATACCGTAGCTTATATAGGATAGTAAGCTAGAGTCTTTTTACTTCTTCCTATATCGCCTCCGCAGTAAGTTTACCGTTAACGAGAAGTAAGGCCTTAACAGTTGCTGCGATACCGCTTAGTATTCGCTGCTCTATACGCTGCCTAAGCCTTAAATACGGCGGATTTCTAGGTTTTAGGAGAGTAGCGGGCTTAGTATCGCCTACGACCCCCGTGCCTTCTTTAACCACCTTATCTACGCGTTCGGCAATATATAAGAGTAGGAGAAAGCGTAAGATAGGCTGCGGATCCTCTTTTAGAAAGACGGCTAGACGTTTAAGGACTTCCTTCCTGACTTTAAAGAGACTATTACTTATACCGCCGGAAATAGCGTTTAGGGAGATAGCGCTAAGCTTATATAGCTGCGAAATTCGATTACTCCGTAACTATAGGAAATGCTTATCTTAATCGAGATGCCTACTAACTTCCGGGAGTACGTAGGTCGCTTTACGAAGGTAGCTTAGAACTATAAGCAAAGCCTTAGCTTCTAAAAGTAGCGAAAGCGCGCTAGCACGAACGGCGTTAGTAATAGGAACGGAGGAGCTACTACTAAAAACGCTATAACGCTCCCGCTACCTAGATCCGCGCCCGATACTACGGTAGACTATAAGGGCGACGTTATAATATCTACTACGCGGCCCGCTTATAGAAGAGCGAGGATACTATCCGCCGCCTTAGGCAGCGCGCCCTCCTCTTCTATATAGCGAGCTAAGTAGGTGTCGAAGGCGGAGCTTTAGAAGCGGAGAGAGGAAGGGCTTTACGTACGCTATAGCGCGGATAGACATTTTACTATAGACTGCCTATATCGTCCCGCTCGTCCTACGAAGCGAGCTAAACGGCCTATAGCAATTCGCGCTACCCGACCTTCTCTTAAGTCTAATGTTTAGGAGGATAATAATATCCCCGCCGCTATTAGTGCGGAGGGAAACGTATAGCTCTAGAGTATAGACGGGCCTTAGAGCTTAATTCGCTAGCACTAAAGAAAAAAGAGTTAACTAACCGTATTAAGGCTTCTCTTACTTTAATACCTATTGTTATTAACCGTATAAACCTTATCTTTACTCTTATAGACGAGGGTTGCTAGTGCTACGCCGCTATCGATAAAGCATTTGCACGAGAACTACGTTTGCTAGTTAAAGATATAGGAACTTAGTACGTACGAGGAGCCTCGAGCGTAATAAAGGTAGCGAAGATTAAAGGTATCGTATAGATAGCTACGGAGATTAACAGGCATAAGCAATTGCTTATAGTATACGTTATCCCTTAGCTAGAATTTAACCTAATCCTTAGAAAGCCTTAGCTTCTTTATATAAAGTCCTACTCTATACCGCACTAACGGAGGCTTTAGTATAGGAATTCGCAGCGTTAGCTACGGTATATTAATAAGAATAAGCCTAAGGACACTAAGTATACTATAGAGCTTCGAAAGGCTAAAGAAGTTATAGCTTTAGCATTTATCGGCATAATTAACCGAATCCGTAGACAATACGGCTCGGAAGACGCTACGGCTGCTATTTACGTAATTAGCCTCGCGGATATTAAAAAAGCCTTACGACTAAAGAAGCCGAAGATAGAAGCCGAATTGCGTTAAATAATCCTTACGTAGTTCTATAACCTACTGCCGCTCTTTCGGAAAAGCGAGGCCGATAAATTAAACCTATATAAGCCCGGTATTAACTACGCGATACTACTTCGCAAAGATTCCCGCGGATAAGACATAGTTCCGCTCTTTAGGCTACTATACGCAATATCTCGAGACGAGTTGCTTATATTAAAGAAAACACTACGCGGCCTTTTAGATAAAGGGTTTATTTAGGCTAGCTTTTCTAAGGCCGCCGCTCTAGTGCTATTCGCGCGGAAACCTAGAGGAGGACTACGTTTCTATATAGACTACCGAGCACTTAACGCAATAATACGACCGGACCGCTACCCGCTTCCGCTTATTAAAGAGACACTCCGTAATATCGCTAAAGCAAAGTAGTTTAAGAAGTTAAATATCTATTAAGCCTTCTATAAGGTGCGAATTACGGAAGGTAATAAGTAAAAGACCGCGTTCCGCACTTACTATAGGCTTTTTAAATAAAAAGTAATACTATTTAGGCTTATAAGGGCTCTTAGCACCTTCTAATAGTTTATTAATAGCATTCTTCGCGAATTTCTAAATAAGTTCGCTTCCGCCTATATTAATAATATTCTTATCTATATAAGCGGTAGCCTAAAGGATTATATAGATAAAGTGCGGAAGGTGCTAGACCGGCTCTCCGAACATAGGCTATACCTTAACCCTAATAAATACGAATTCGGCATCCGCTAGGTTAAATACCTTAGATTTATTATTATCGCAGGCGTTAGTATATAGGCGGACCCCGTAAAGATCTAGGCTATTTAAGACTAAATAGCCCTAACTTCGCAAAAGGGTGTACGGAGTTTCTTAGGATTTACGAACTACTACTAGATTTTTATTCGTTAATTTTCTCGTATCGTCGGTCCGCTTATAGCCCTTACCGGCAAAAGGGTAGCCTTCTATTAAGGCGCCGTATAGGCAAAGGCGTTTTAGACGTTAAAAGACCTATTTTCGTAAGCCTTAGTGCTACTATAGTAAGACTTTAATTATCCCGTAATACTTAAGGCGGACTATAGTAGATTTACGCTTATAGGCACGCTTTCGCAAAAGGTAGACGGCTAACGCCGCCCTATAGCTTTTTACTCCTATAAGCTTACCCCCGCCGAACGGAACTACGCTATCTACGATAAGGAAATACTCGCTATAATTAGCTATTTAAAGCAATAGTAAGCGGAGCTCTATAGCTATAAGAACTTCGAAATCCTTATAGACTATCGCAACCTTAAGTTTTTTATAACTTAACGTTATCTCTTTAAGCGATAGGCCCGCTAGGCGGAATATCTTTCGTGGTTCCGTTTCCGGATTAAGTACCGACTTAGAAAAGAGGCTATAGTGCCGGACGCTCTATCCTAGAGAGATTAAGATCGGCCTTCTAGCGAAGATTATAATGCCTAAGAGCTTTAAATACTCCCGGAGGAGGCGCTACGTATATATCTTAGAGCAACGCTTATTAGTGCGGACGGCGTAGTCTTAGTTAATAGTAAGGGCGATAAGGACGAGGACGATAGCGAGGAGGATAATAATTCGTTAATTAGTTCGGAGAGTAAGGGGGTAATCGAAGAAGACGCGGAGCCTAACGCTTAGGAAGCGGACTTCGCAGCGGCTATAACCTAGGACGACCTTAACGCGTAAGGCGCGGAGCTAACTATTAATATAGGTCTTAACCGACGGAGTTTTTAGGACGAAGAGCTTTAGCGCACGTAGGACCGCTTAGCAGCTTAGGACGTTACCTACGGGAGCGTACGCCGCGCTATAGAGGCAAGAGCACGACGATTCGACCTTAAAGCTTAACCTTAAGGTATAGGTAGCCGACTGCTATATAGGCCTACGTAGGCACCTACGGTTCCGCGGACGGCTTTAGGTTCTTAGTTCCTCTATAACTATAGAGGCCGTAGTAAGAGACGCTCCCTTAGAGCTAGAAGAAGGGAACGCGCTCTAAGGACGGCTTATTTAAATAGTATACGACGCTAGCGTCGTCGGCCACTTTAGCCGCGAAGGAATAGTTGCCGCCATATCCCGGGACTTTTATTAGCCGCTCCTTTAGCTATACGTTAGACGATTCCTCCGCAACTATAATATCTACGGGCGCAAAAAGATTTAGCGTACGCTTAAGAAAGGGCTGCTTAAATCGCTTCCTATACTAGACCGGTTCTATACGTATATTTAAATAGACTTTATTATAGACCTCCCCCTTATAGAGAGCGGCAACCGTAATCTTTAGGTAATTAAGGACCGTCTAAGTAAGGAAGTTATATTAGAACCTATGCCCTTTATAGAAGCGGAGATCTACGTAAAGCGCTTTCTTATATACTATATACGATACTATTAGTAGCTAACGTTAATTATAAGCGATAGGGGCTTTAATTAGATAAGCCGCTTCTAATAGTACTTATATTGCCTACTATAGATTATATAGCTACTAAGCACGGTATATTATCTATAAACCGATAGGGGGCTAGAACGGCTTAACTAGGAAGTTTAAGCTTACCTCCGAGGCGTTATCGACTATAACTAAAGGGACTAAGATAAGTAGCTCCCCGTAGCGTAAATAGCGCTTATCGGGAGAAACCACTCTTTAATTAGTATATCCCTTTTCTTCGCACTATACGGGTATAAACTAATATCCCTATTTCCTATCGCCGTAGATATAGCGGCGGAAAAGCCGTCCGGCAATAGCCCGGAGGGGCGTATAGCCTCCTTTATATAGCGACTTAAGTAGGTCTCGGACTTTTATAAATCGTTAATAGCCTTAGTAGCGTAGGACTAAGAGCGGTATACTAATAAACGGCGGGAACCCGTAGAGCGATTTACGGTAGGTAATAAAGTCTAGGTAGACCTATAGAACTACGTATCCTTAAGGCCGAAGAAGAAGCTCGACTAGCTATACGCAAAATTTACGGTTAAGAGAGTATTAAGCCCGTAAGCCGTCGAGCTAGAGGGACTGCCTAACGGGATTTACCCGAATTTTAACGTAGACCTTCTTCGTCGAGCAGCAGTAGATCTAATGCCCGGCTAAGTAATAGCGGACCTATAGCCTTTAGTAATCTTAGTAAAGGGAGAAGAAGAGTTCCTAATAGAGGAAATTCTTACCGTACGGTAGAAGAAAGTCGGCTATAGTAGTAGGCGCGAGGTCTTCTTAAGGTAGTAAGGGTACTAAGACCTAACGTAGCACTTAGCAGCGGACTTCGTAGATACGGAAGCGCTCGATCGCTTCGAAAAGCGCTTTAAAGCTATTAGAGAAAACGATAGACCGCCCGACGCTACGTTACCGGCAAAAACACGACGGAAGAAGGTGCGTTTTACGCTTTCTAAAGCAAGCCGCGCAGCCTAAGGCGCGGCCGGGCCCTACGTAATACATCGTTATTTTTCGCTCGGGTAAGGTAAAGGTCTTATATAAGGGTCTTCGACTATTAGTGAGATTAGGTCTACGACTTAATCCGCATTCTTATATACGAGCGGAGAAGAGGCATATGCGGGCGGGGAAAGGGGCTCGTGCGAATAGGGGTAAGGGGCTCGTGCGGATAGGGGTAAGAGGCACGTATAGACAAAGGGGTACGTGCGTAGAGCTATATATCCGTATGCATAAGTGCGCTTATACTTAGTTCTTTATAGATGATTTCCACACCTATATAAAGGGCACTTATGTAATTACTCTGCCTACCTTATTACACTTACGTTAAGTTAGATATAGGAGTGCTCGTCGCTTAAGAGTACGTAGCCGTTGCCTAAAAGCACGCTGCCGATCTTTAGCGTTAGCTTAACCGCGCTACGTCCTCTCTCCTCGTCTTAACCGAACGCGACGCGGCTTAGGACTAGGCCCTTACCCCCGCCCCCGCCCTTACCCCTACCCGTTCCCGTATAGCCGACCCCGAGAGGTTCGCCGGCGACTCTAGCACTTAGAAGCAGCGTTAGGAGGCTTTCCGGACCTAGCGTAACGGCCTTACTATTAAGCTCCGTTAGGACGCCGCCTTATACCCTATAGAGAAGGATCGCATTCTCTACGCGGCTAGCCGGCTTACCGGCCGGGCCGCCTCTATTATCGCTAGCGTTCCTTAGGACGTCCTTAATAATAAGTCCTTCGCCGATTAGTAGTATACTACTATTAAAGCTCTTACCGACAACCTTAGCCTCGTCTTTAGTGCTAATTTTACCTATGCTTAGTCGGAGGCCGACTTTAATGCCTTATCGATAAAGGATATTTCTTAGCCGGACTTTTATTCGAAGTTTACCTAGCTTTAAGCCGACTTATCGTTTAATAGCACCGCTTACGTCGCCTACCTTTATTCGAAGGTCTTTATCGAACTTACTAACGCCGCCGCTTTATAGTTCGAATGCCCGGCCTATAACGACTTTACGGCCTAAGCTAAGATATATTCTACGCTTTAGGACAACTAGTAGCGTGTTAAGGCCTATTCTTAACTCTAGCCGCCTTATAACCCCGCTTACACTAGCCTTACCTCGCCCGCCTTACCCGTATCTCCTACTAGGAACCTAATGCAGCTCGATATATTCCGGGCCTAGCTTACTAACGCTAAAAAGCAACGGCGGTTTAAGAACTATATTTGCCTTTACTACGCTTAGCCGGCTACCGCTACCTAGACCGCCCGGACCTGCCTTAATAAGGCTATTAGTGCTAATCCCGGCGCTAACCCTAGCGCTCGTCCTAGCGCCGGTTCCGGCTCTAGCCGCGGCTATAGCTATAGTAGCGGTACATCTGCCCCGCGCCTGCTCGAACCCCCTCCCCCCCGCTACTAAGTTCGCGCTATTAAGTAAGGCTTTATCGAGGGCGAAGTAAACGACCTCCCCGCCTTTTCCTTATCCTTAGGAAATACGTAGCTCCTTCGCCTTATCGCGCGTTAGAGCTCTTAGTATCTAAGTTTATAGCTTTATTTAATACTAGGGAGGATCTTTGCCTCCCTACGGGAATATAACCGCGTGCTTTGCTTATGCCTTTATCCTTTATATCCGCCGATATCGTTATAAGTGCTTTAGTCGACTCCGGCTATTCTAGATACGCCTTTACGCACGCTTAGACCGCGCACCGCCTTACCCTTCCTATCCGCTAACTCTAATTCCCGCGCCGGCTTTCTCTCGCCGATAGTAGCGACTATAAGTCCGGCTCTATTACCTATTACGCCTTTTCGGTCTCCCGGATTAGCGCTTATGCCGAGTCTATCTGCTTCTTTCTTACGAAGCTTAGCTATAAGGTTATTCTTAGCCTCTCCTAGCTACGCCGGTATAACCCCGTTATTAGCTAGCGCGGTAACTCCCTTTCCTTCTAGTCCCCCTTTTATCTAGCCTCCTATCTCTCGGACTATTAGCCTTATCTTATTATAGGCCTCTCGGCTACCCTTACCCTCTCTACCCGCCCTATCCCGGCTTCCTTTATCCTTATTTCGGAGGGAATATAATTAATAAATATAATTCGTTTTCCCCCCTCCTCTTCTATCGGAGATTTCGACGATAGGGGCGAGCCCCTTACCGCGCCCTTGCCTGCCTTTGCCTTAAGGGGGTTTCCCTTTAGTCCCTCCGTCGAGGATTCTAACGACGAAGGCGAGCCCCTTACCGCTGCGATCTCTATTCCCGCCGCTACGATCCTTATTCCCGCCCGTCCGGCCTTAGCCTATCCTTTAGCCTTTATCTATTCCGTCTGCTTTAGCGACGCTCTTAAGTTTATTCCCCCGTCCTTTAGCCCTTCCCTTTCTACGTTTTTTAAGGATACTCCCGACGCGGGTAAACCCGTCTATCCGGACTCCTCCCGCTAGGTTAACGACGCTGACTCTAACTCCGGCTACGACTTTAACTCCCCGGCTACCCTCTACCCTCGCCGCTACGTTCGACCTCCCCGCCTTTATCCCGTCTATAAGACCGCTAGCTACCGCCGCCCTATATTACGGCCGAGTCGTAAGACTATTAGACCTTAGCCTTTTTACTTTTCGTCCTTTAACGATTTAGCGTTTAACGTCTAGATGCTTAACGTCGACGCGATAGTAATATTCTACCGGTAGCCTAAAGTCTAGACCTCTTAGACCTCGATTAAAGCCCTTACTGCTAAGCCTTTACCTACTAAGCCCCTACTACCTATCGACTAAGATATCCTTAAGGACCTTTATTAAGCCGTTTTAACTAAATATATAAATGCTAAGGACGCGAAAGCCTACCTTAAATTTTGCCTTTACGACTTTATCGACGACTACCTTAATAAGATCTACCTTAATAAGATCTCCCTTAACGATATCGCTTAAGTTCTTTAAGAAGTAAGAGAAAGTCCTTTATATACTCGACGAGCTTTAGGCTAAGGTTTTTAAAGAGCTTTACTATATACTTTATATATAGCTTAAGAGTAAGGCCGATAAGCTCGCCTTTTACCGTACCGTTAATACTTAAATTAACCTTAAGGAAGGAATATAACCTCCTTATACCCGCTTACGCCCTTTTAGTAAAGCCGAAAACCGGATCGTCTACGCATACGTTAATAAGTAGCTTAGGAAGGGCTTTATCCGCCGCTCTACCTCCCCCGCTACTACCCCTGTTATACTCGCCTATAAGCTAAGCGGGGGCGTCTGTTTTTACGTTAACTATCGCGGCCTAAATAAGGCTACGATTAAGAACCGTTTCCCCTTACTCTTTATCTATAATACCCTCGCTTATATCTAAAAGGCGAAGTTTTTTATTAAGATTAACGTTATCGTAGCGTTTAATCGCCTTTATATTACCGAAGGATATAAGTAAAAGACCGCGTTCGCTATATAGTATAGGCTTTTTAAGTATTATATTACCCCCTTTAGCCTTACCGCCGCTTAATCTTACTTCTAGAGTTTTATAAATATAGCCTTTTACGGCATCCTTAATAAGTTTTACTCTACCTATTTAAATAACGTCTTAATCTTCTTAAAGACGCGGGAGGAGCACTAGGCCTACGTTAACGCGGTTCTTAAGCGCCTTAATGCCGCCGGCCTTTAGCTTAACGTAGATAAGTATAATTTCTACGTTACTAAGACTAAGTACCTCGGCCTAATTATCTTAGATAAAGGCATTCGCATAGACCTTAGAAAGGTTCGTGCGGTCTTAGACTAGCCTACCCCCTCCTTTATTAAAGACCTCCGGCGCTTCTTAGGATTCGCTAATTTTTATCGGCGTTTTATTCGCGGCTTTTTAAAGCTTACGAACCCTTTAAACGCCTTTACTAAGAACTCTACCACTTAGATCTAGTCTCCCGCCTACGCTTACGCCTTCGAAGCCCTTAAGCACGCTTTTACTACCGCTTTAGTCTTCGTATACTTCGACCTTTATTGTAAGACTATAGTTTAGATAAATGCTTTCAATTAAGCCGCTAAAGGTATACTAATATAGCTCCTCGACGATAGTCGTTATTATCCGGTTGGCTTTTTTTCGTTAAAATACTCCGCTTAAGAGTGTAATTACGAGATCTACGATAAAGAACTCCTTACGATTATAAAATCTCTCGAGGAGTAGCGCCTTAAGCTTAAGGGCCTACCTAAGTTTAAGATAGCCTTAGACTATAAGAATCTTTAGTATTTTATAACTATAAAGCTCTTTAACTAGCGATAGGCCCGCTAGGCCGAATTCCTTAGTCGTTTTAATTTTAAGATTGTCTTTTAGCCCGGCTTTTAAGCTATTCTCCCCGACGCTTTTAGCCGCTTGCCTAGCTCCCGCCTTATAAGAAGACAGACCAGAGGTACGTTTAGGAAGGTAGGAACGATGGTTAAAAGTACTAATAATCCTTTATTGCAATGCGGTTGCCCTCTCGTAGTAAGACTAAAGCTTGCCCCTCTTCTAAGATATATCGGGGCCTTAGGGATATACCCTTAGGCCTCGAGAGGGGTTGTCGGGGACTAGTTGGCGACTAATAGCCGAATGGTCCCTAAGCTAAAATGCATTATCTATCGTGTATATATCCCTATCTCCCGGCTCTATAGTTGCGCGGGTAGCTACGTTACACGCCTTCTCTCCTTTACTAACCGAGCCGTCGAAAGGATTAACCACCGATATTAGGTTATCCTCCCTAAGTCTAAGGTTAATACCTCCCTTTACCTTAATACTACTACTGCCTTTAATACCGTTAAAGAGCCTAATTCGTTTATAAATATAATTTATAAATATAATTCCGACTGCCTCGACCTTTACGCCTTCGACGACTCTAAGCCGATCGATGACTTTATCGACCGGGCTTATTCCGCCTCCCCGTTTATCTCCGCTATTCGCGTAGCTCTTTAGTCCCTTTAGCCCCGCTAGCCTTACCCCCTTCGAGCCCCCCTCCGCTCGATCCCTAAGACCGCTCTCTCTAAGGTCTAGGGCCGGTTCTATTTCTAAGGCCGGCTCTTTATTCCCCTTAACGACGCCTTAATTCTTTAGATCCTCGTCCGCGCTTATACCTCCCCCTTTGCCGGCTACCTTAGACGTACGAAGACCGATAGCCTCTACCGCCGGTCCTATATCTAGCCCGGCATATATAAGTCTATTTCTAGCTTTATACGGAATTATTATATATGCCTACGCGTTAAATCCCCTTATTCCTCCCCTTAAGGCCTGCTTTAGCCCTTAAGTATTCCCTTCGACCTATAGACTAATATATCCGTCGATTTTATTACCGACCTCCCTATCTACCGCCGTAACGGCATTAAGTTTTCTAATATCCTTATTATCGTCGACCGCTTTACGAAGATACGCTACTACGTCTTAATACCTTTAATAACCGTTAAAGATATTATTAACGCGTTTATTTCCCGCGTTTAGTCCCTCTATAGTACCCCGGCCTTTATTATTAGCGACTATAGCACTTAGTTTATTTCGGCTTTCTAATAGTAGCTTAATTATTACTTTAGTTACCGCCTTTACCTTAGCTCCGCCTACTACCTTTAGACCGACGGTTAGACCGAGATCGCGAACGCTTAGATAGAGGTTTACCTTCGTTATTATACTACCTACCTTTAGGACAATTAGGTCGACCTCCTTCCTTTCGCTAAGTTTACTATTAATAATTAAGTCTCTAAATCTACCGGCCTTTCCTCTTTCTTCGCTTACTATAGCTTTTACCTAAAGCTTAGCACTAAGCCCTTTAGTCCCCTTTTACCTAGTATAACCCTTTAGTAGCGGAAGGAATACCTCCGCGGTAACGCGCTTGCTTCCCGCCTTTAGCGTATCTCTAACTTCCTCCGCGATATAATTAAGGATGCTTAGGCTACTTAAGCTCGCTATATAGACGCCCGGCGGACTCCCGCCTTAGCGTATTAGCCCGGCGATATAGTATTCCTTAGCACCCGCTAGATCTAGACCCTCCGCCTTATAAAGAAGCTCGACTATAAGCGGGAGGGCCTATATAAGGTCCTTAAGGTATATAAAACGGCGTGTCTTCTTCGCCTCCCTAAAGGCAGCTGCCTTTACCCCGTTTTTTATTACTCCCTCTTTACTAAGACCTAAAAGCCCCCTTTGCCCGGCTAGTCGGAGCTTAACGTCCGGCCTACCGACGACGGCGTTCTCCTTTCCCCCGGCGACGACGACGGCGATAACGCATACCTTAAGTAGGAGTTTTCTTCTATCCTTACGCAACGCTAGTACGCCTCCGGGAAGATTAAGTATCGCGTTTAATAGCGTTATAGCCCCTTACGTAGGAGGACTCCTCCTGCCTTAACGGCTGCTAGGACGACCTTAAGGCTTTTTACGCCTTTAACCCGACTAAGCTTAAACCGGCCTTTTATACGGCCTTCCTTACGTCTTTACCTTCGCCTAAGGAATAATAAGAATAATTTATTAATATAATTTACGTTATAACGGCACGCGTTAGATTCTTAGTTTTACCCTTTGTTTTACCCCTTATTTCTCCTTATTCTTCTCTCGTTCTATATTAGGCCCGCTTTTAGGACCGGTTGACATAGATTTCCTTCGTTTTTATTAGCCTATTGCCTATTTAGGCGTTTAAGTCAAACGCCGATTTAAAGGGGATATACTATTACGGTATTAGGACTATTATAGTATTAGGTTATATTATATATCATCCTACGTGACCTTTATATCGTATATATAGACATTTAGACCTAGTCTATATCTATGTCCCTTCGTGGATTAATAACAATTATATACCCCCCTTAAGCTTATTCTCTTATAGTTCTATAATTAACTATAAGTTAACTACTAATTAGTGTTAGATAGGGTCTCTTATATAGGGTTAACTAAAGTATGTGTATTTTATAGATGTATATTCCTAGCTAGGAAGGAGGTATGCGTGTGTTATATAGCCTCCTATAAGTTACGTAATCTTATAGATTACGTGCATATAATACCTCTACTCCTATATAAAGGAGTATTTATAAATAGTATACTACGAATAGCTATAGCCGTCTATATAGATAATCTCTTATTCTTTAGACCTATAGAGCGTGTAATAACCTAAGTGATAGATTAAAGAAATAACACGCTGCCGATCGAATCGCTAGGGGAAGTTTAAGACTTCTTAGGATTATCTTTATAAATAAACAGAGATATAAAGGAATTATATATATCCTAAGCAACCTATACAAAGAATAAAATAAAGGGATTTAATAAATAAAATATAAGAACCTCTAATACACCTACTACTAAAGGCGTTAAATTAAATGAATTAGGAATAAAAAATGCCTTTAAAAAGACATACTCTTATACTTAATGCAAATAGGCTCCTTACTATTTTTAGCCCTATTTATAAGGCCTAATATCCTCTTCGCAATAATATCCTACGTAAGATTTTCTTCTTAACCCGACTCCTCGCATTTTAAAGCCCTCGATGTAGGAATGTAGTTATATAACTAAGGGATGGAGTCGCAACTATATTGCCGACTATGCATAGGAAAGGGGCAATAGGGGTTATAACCACGCGGCGTATAACGCCACGTGCCCTACATAGTTAATAACCTCGTTATTAACTAAGGGCATCGTTATAACTAGAGCAGTAAGCCTTAGCATAGGCCTTAACAATGTATTGTTAAGGCATAGTAGGCTTTATAGAAGAACCCCGGCAGACGGGTATAAAAGGGCCCCCTTTTTCCCCCTTCTAAGCTAGATTAAATACAACTATAACTAATGCAACCCCCTTTATTTAGATTAATCTAAGTGAATTACTTACTAATACTAATTAGTGATTAAATAGATTTCATTATAGAATAGAAAGGTTAGAAGAGGTAGGTCTTAATCCCCGAAAGTATAGTAGAATCTTTATTCCTTACGGACGCTATTTCTACGCATCTTTACCCTTAAGGTTCTATTATATATACCTAAAGGAGGTTATCTATGCTAAGAATAAGGACTA
The DNA here is from genome assembly GCA_012934285.1 of Ophiocordyceps sinensis. Classification (NCBI taxonomy): domain Eukaryota; kingdom Fungi; phylum Ascomycota; class Sordariomycetes; order Hypocreales; family Ophiocordycipitaceae; genus Ophiocordyceps; species Ophiocordyceps sinensis. Next base: position 12,434,987 of record JAAVMX010000004.1, read on the forward strand.
TTTATATCGAGCTCTACTAGCGAATAGACCTTCTAAGCTCTCTATTAATCCCGTTCTCGCCTAGTGTAGGAAGAGTAAACGTTAATAGGCAGTGCGTCTATAACGTAGAATAATATCGCGAACCCTTATAACTATTTAATCCCGTGCTCGCTTCCCTTAAGGCGGAAGAATTACGTCCTTTAGAATAGAGACTAATCGCTTCGATATCTCTCGTAAAGACCCTTACAATACTAACTAACCTTTAAACGAATTCGAAAAATAGACAATAATAGTAGGATTACTATTAACTATAAACGCACTAGCTCCCTTTAATAACCCGGTCGAACTAATCGAATAATAGGTGAAGGAAATCGGCATCCCTACTGCCGCTCGTAAAGAGGTAGATATACGATACTAGGATATAAAAGAGATTACGATAGAAGATCCTAGCAAAGCGGAAGTTATAATATTTATAGCCCGATTTATTATAATAGGCGAAGCATCTATCTAATACTAAGGTTAACAGCTCTTTAACCTATTCTAAGAGCATTTCTAAGGATAGAATAAGTCTATATAGAATAGAGTGGATAATAACTATAAGAAGGTCCTTTAGATATTTTTGTAAAGACGCGGCGTTTCGATAAGGCTAAAAAACGCGTAGTTTATTAAATCCTATATAGCGATGCTTCGATCGGACGATCTACTCCCCTCGAATAAGAAAGAGTTTATAAAAGAAGAATTTAAGATAGGCATAAGGGCTTTCCGTAAATAAGAAAAGAAGAGGAATACTTAGGACCGAGTAGTTTAGGATTAGGCAGATAAAGATCCCTTCTCGGCTATAACGAGCTAGTTAATAGTCTATCCGACTTTACACCGATTCTAATATAACGGCTCCGCCCGAGCGGCGAATATAGATCCGACCCTAGAACTAGACTAAGAACCGAATACGGCTACGACGGATGCACTAGCATTTAATCCTATAAATCGGATTTATACGCTACGATTACTATTCATCCCGGAACTAACGTTATATATCTTACGAGCGAAACCGAGGCTCGATCTATCTGCTTTAATAATCGCCCTAAAGGCTATAGTCGAAGCATTTAATTATAACATTAAGGAGTATATAGCACTCCTACCCGCCGATATTCGGAACCTTTCGTCCGATCCCGACGTATAGACTAAGTTCGTTAAGATATAGGATAAAGAGAAAAGCTATACCGGCGAGCTATATGCTCTATTTAACGAGACTATTCGTAAGTTTATAAGCGTATGTTATAACCTTAAGATTAAGCTAAGGCTATTTTATACCCTTCTCCCTTAGATCTTAAAAGGATAAGCCGACCGATTCTATATAGGGAATATCACTTAGACGACTACCTTTTAAAGCGTATACGGTAAGATTAAATAATATTTCGATACTAAAGCAACTTAGGCTTAGTACTATACCGATTAGACTAATACGACGTTTAACTAAGTTCGGGCTAGCAACCCTAAGAAAGGCCTACTATAAGTGCTTTAATTGCTAATCGATAAGCTATTGCTTTATTAACGAGCTTTAGGACTTAAGTTTATAGGCGAAACCCCGCTTATAGTAACCCTTACTAAGGCGTGCTAAGGAGTCTTAGAACTTAAAGGTGCTTTCTTTAAATAGGCTAATAAGGCTTAGGAACCTTATGCCGACCTCCGAGCTTCCCTTACGATATACCTTATACGATAAGCGAGAAATGCATTACGTTAATTTATCTAAGACCGATATCGTAATAACGATAGGATAGATATAAATTATCAATATAATTCGAGGAACCTTAATAGTTAGTTTTATATAGACCGTAGGTATACTAATAATCGTAGTAGAGGTAAGAAGACAGACTAAAGGTACGTTTAGGAAGGTAGGAACGATAGTTACGAATAATCCTTTATTATAATATAGTTGCCCTCTTATAGTAAGACTAAAGCTTGCCCCCCTTCTAAGATATATTAAGGCCTTAGGGATATACCCTTAGGCCTTAAGAGGGGTTGTCTAGGACTAGTTAGCGACTAATAGCCGAATAGTCCTTAAGCTAAAATGCATTATCTATCGTGTATATATCCCTATCTCCTAGCTCTATAGTTGCGTAGGTAGCTGCGTTATACCGAGCTAGTAAATTAAATCCTACCGATGCTTTATTAAAGAAGCTAGAATTTATAGGCGAAGCCCTACCGTCTATAGAGCTACTCCCGGAACTATAATAGAAGTTAGCAGTTATTCGGTAGGTATATATAGCTATAGATTCTTTATAGAGCGACCTTAAGACGAGTTCTTAAGTCTCTACTATCTCTAAGCTTAACGAGATATCTTTACGTAACAAAAATACATAAGCTCTCTAAGATTCGATCGCTTAGCATTCGGGAACGAGTCCCGCTAAGTTAGCCACTTAGGTTAAAGATATCGTTAGTTATAAATAACGGTGTTAAAGATAATTAGCTAGGTTAGTAGCTCGTTATAAAAGGGTCTATAAAAGCAATATCTCTAAGCCTTTTTTTAAGCTCTTTAAGAAGACTTAAGTAAAAGATCCGTAGACTATATAGCGAGTATAGGCCGAAAGTACCCTAAAAGAAGGGGTAAGTCTTTAGTTATTAAGCCTAAACGGACTTATTTTACATTCGGGAAGAATCGTAGTACCCGTAGAGGTTGCCTTAAGGCAAGAGCTTATTTAGCTCTACTACGACGATCCTTTTATAAGATACTTCGGAATAGCCCGTACGAAAGACCTCTTATCTTAGAAATTCTTTTAGGAAGGAATAGCTTATAATATAAATAGCTACGTACGTTTATATTATATCTATTAAAGCGCTATTTTAAAGCGGTATCGCTTATATAGCGCCTTTAAGTCGCTGCCTATTCCTATAAGACCTTAGGAAGAAGTCTCTATAGACTTTACTACCGGTTTTCTAAAGTTATAGTTCGATAGTAGAGAAGTTAACGTAATATTAGTAATCGTTAACCGATACACTAAGTATAGCGTATTTCTTACGGTCTTTAAGATAATAATAGCGCTTAAATTAGTTAAGGCTTTTTATTATAAGATTAAGTTTATCTATAGAGTACCGAAAGGCATTATTTCCGATAGAGGATCTCTATTTATTAGTAAGTTTTAGTTAGACCTTTATTATATATTACGGATAAAACGTAGGTTATCGATAGCCTTTTACCTATAAACCGACGGTTAGACCGAATAAGTAAATTAGATACTATAATACTACCTTCGGTATTATACGAATACCGAATAGAATAACTAGCCTAGACTACTACGAGAGGCTTAGTTCGCTTATAATAATACGAAGAATATAACTATAGGCTTTTCGCTTAATAAGGTATTATTTAGATACTAACTAAACTACTATATCTACCTTACGGACGATGCTATTAGTAGGGGAGTACCTAAAGCGAGAGCTCGTATTAGTAAATTAGCAGACTTAAGGAAAAAGCTAGAGACTTATTAGCGATAAGCTATTAAGTCGTAAAAGAAATTCTATAACCTCTATTATAAGCTACTTACCCTTAAGGTTAAGGACTTAGTAAGACTCTCTATAAAGAACTTACGCTTTAAGGACTAAAGAAGGAAGTTATTACCTAAATATATTAGACCTTTTAAGGTCCTTTAAGCTATAAGTAAATAAGCGTACCGCTTAGCCCTACTAGAGAAATACGACCGGCTTTATAATATATTTTATATTAGCCTTCTTAAGCCGTAGGTAAAACGGGCTATTAACTAATACCCTAGCGGATTACTGCCGATGCTTAACCTTAACGATGCCGAAGGAGAATAGTCGGTCTAGCAAATTAAGGACTATAAGAAGAAGAAAGGCGTTACCTACTACTTAGTAAAATAGGAAGGTTAGCTAGCCGAATATAACGAGTAGGTTACTTAAGAAGATATAGCGAATGCTTAAAAACTTATTAACGAAGACCTAAAGATACGGCTAAAGAAACGGCGGAAATTACGCATTACGAAATAACTTTTTTTAGCTTACCTTAACTTTTCTATTGCTATTCCGCCGCTACTTCGCCTTTATTCCTTAATATCTATACGGTAGAAGTCTTTTACTTCTATCTCGCTTATAAACTCTATAATAACTAAAAGACGCTTCGCTTACTCGCTTTTTCTTTAGCGACTCCTCTCCTTAATTATTTTATATTAATTATTATATATATATTCTCGTCTTACCTACTATAAGGTAAAACCTACGTCCTTAATTACTAAACGAAGCTTTTAGTCCTTATTCTCGCGTATAGCTTTCTATCGCTCTATCGATACCTACCGGTATTTAAAACGACGTTTTATATATAAACGTTTAGCACTTAATACCTTTTTTTCCTTTCGGTAGGCCGTTATTATAGCTATAAATAATATATAAAGTTAGTAAAAGATTAACTTTATTTTCTTTTTCTCCGTTTTATCTTAAGTAATCTATAGCTTAGCTATCTTTATCTAAATACCGTATAGATCCGCTATATCCTTAAATATTATTATAGGCACTTATAATTTTATTAGCGATTATATCTCGACTTAAGGGGGAACGAAGAGCTTATAGGTTTATAAAGGTTACCACGTAAGTTATATTAAATATATTTACTTAATCGCGTATCCTCCTATATATAATATAGTTTAACTATTCTTATATCGTCCTTATTATCGCTAAACCCTTATATACTGCTATTAAAGCACTTAATATAGTATAGCTCGGTAACTTAGTACCCTTTCGCCCGGCGACTTTCTATATTTACGGCCTTTTTGCCTTTTTTCTTAAGCGATATCTTTTTCTAGATATTCCTCTTATCGACGGTATCTCCTTTAGTATTCGCTTATATATCCTCGTCTTTATTGTCTTTACTAAACGACGAAAATATTTCGGATTTAATAACCGTTAGCGTTATACGCTTTATATTCGCGTAATCTTCTTAAGACTCTACTATAATAGGTTTCTTTATGCTTATAAATAGTCCCTTAAATAACTAACGAAATAGTTAATCTTCGGTTTCTTCCTTTTATAAAGATATCGACTTCTTTAAAGCATCTCGTATGTTTTTCTCTATAAGGAGTCGTTTTAATAAGGTTATTTTCTTTCCGTACGTCTTCTTTAGCTTTATCTCGTTTTATACTATCGCTATAGCGTCCTTAATCGATACTCTATTCGCCGATAACTTTAGGACTTAAGCTATAACTAAAAGACCTATCGGCTAAATATCGTCTATCTATTTTCCTCGCTTTTAGGGCGTCTCTACCGTTATGCTTATCGTTTACTTAAGACCTATAGCGTTAAACTAATTCGGAATATGCTTATATTCGGAATATACTCTTTAGATTTAGAATATACTCGTCTAATTCCGAATATACTTCTCTATAAGATCTTAATATAGTTATATAATAAGAGAAGAAAAGAAAAAGATCTTTATATATAAAGAGTAATACTCTATTATAGTTCGCTAACTATATATAGGCGATTAGCTACCTATTGCGTAGTAACTATTATAACGTATAACTAATATAATAATTATTATATTATATATAATAATAACTATTATCGTTAATTTTTATACTACGTTTAATCCTATTTTATTCTTATTTACTATTACGACTTTATTTATACCTTAAGCTATCCTAGCGTCTAAAGCGTCCGCCTTAAAAAGGGGGGATAATTATAACGCAGCTACCTACGTAACTATAGAGCTAGGAGATAGGGATATATATACGATAGATAATATATTTTAGCTCGGGGACTATTCGGCTATTAGTCGCTAACTAGTCCCCGATAACCCCTCGTAAGGCGTAAGGGTATATCCCTAAGGCCCTAACACATCTTAAAAGAGGGGCAAGCTTTAGTCTTACTACGAGAGGGCAACCGTATTACAATAAAGGATTATTCGTAACTATCGTTCCTACCTTCCTAAACGTACCTTTAGTCTATCTTCTTATAATTTCTAAAGCTTCTCTTTTTTAGTTACCTAAGAGCGATAGCGCCGCGCGGTAAGCGCGTTTCCGGACGTATAGGCCGCGTAGGCCGAATAGGTCGTAATAGCTATTAAGTCGCTAGCCTATCGCCGTTACCTCGCGTAACGGAACTAATATTAGAAGATAAATATACTAACTTATATAAGGGCTATAATAAGCGTCTTAAGACGCTATTATTAATTTTTTCGCTGCTTAAGGGGGCCCGATCTATCCCCTCGCGAAGTTAAACATAAGCCGGCCCTTTACGACCTACCCCTCCGCGTATAGATATCCTCGTAGCCCTTTAAGCAAGAGCCGTAGAGCTAGAGGAAGAGAAAAGATTAAGAGATAGGATTACGGAACTTCGAGAGGAATTTTCGCAGTAGGGTAACTTATTTAGTAAAGACTTATATAAACGTCGCCGATAGTTAACTAAATCGAGGGAGAGTCGTAATAAGGAAATTAAAATAAAAAACATTCTTTAGTTCTTATAACTAATTAACCTTTAAAAACGTCTCGATTAAATTAGCGATCTTAAGGATACCTTTATCGCTACCTTACGTCGTTTTAATCGCAATAAGAATAAAATCTTATATCCCCTTAACTATATATATATAGACTATAAGGCGAGATAGAGGCAATACCTCGACGAAAAGCTCCTTATAGAGAGGGAATTGCTTTATACTAATTAAGAGAATTTTTATAACTAGACCTTAATTTTAATTAAAAATATTATTAATCGCGAGACTCTCTTAGCTATATAACTATAGGAAGTACGCTAACGAGAGGGTTAATCCCCCTTTAATTTTAGTCTTTATTTAGATTCCCTTAAGCAATACCTAGAATATCCGCTAGAAAAGATTTATATACTTTCCTTTTTTACGAAGTTATATCCCGATCTTTAAGACTAAATCTCCCTTTATTTAGCGTCTATTTAAGATAATACTCGTAAGGAGATAGTCTAACTCGCTTAACGCTTTTAAGATACTTTAGGAAATAAAAAGCACCCCGTAAGGCTAACTAACGACTAGTCGACCCTAACTTAAGGGGCAAAAGGCTCCCGTTCGATAGGCTATCGCCGACGTAAAGGCCGAAATAGATCTATTAATAACTATTAAGATTCCGACGCTATTAGATCGACCTTAAATAGCCGTAGAAACGGTCGTAGCAACGGCTATAAGAACGGCCGAGGAAAGAGTCGTAATAGTCGTAACGGTAGGAATAAATATAGTAGGAATAGCTATAGCAATAACCGGGGAGGAAATTCGTATAGAAACGGCGAAAGCTAATCTAGCATAGTTATTTATTAGTATTATAAGAAACTAGGCTATATATAAGCCGATTGCTAGGCGATAGCGAAAGCTAACCGAGCCGTAGCCGATTTAAAGACGACGAAGAAGGAAGGAAACGCCTAAAAGTTAAAGTAAATGCCTTTCCTTCGATTAAGCTATAGGTAGAGGTAGTTAAGAGACTATATACTACTAAAAAGCTACTAAGGCGAATACCTTATAAAATTATCGTTAATCTCGATTATAGTAGTAAAGTAGACCTAATAGATCTAAATATTGCTCGAAAATAAAGGCTATAATAGCTTCCTTTATTAACCCTTAGATTAAAGGTAGTCGGGAATACGCTTATAAGACGATACGGAGTTTAGGAAGTTATTATCTAACTCTAAGATAATCGCTATAGGGAAAAGATAGTCATTCGCCTTTATATCGGCGTCGATAACGGATTAAAACCCGACGATGCATTAGTTTTACTTAGTATACCTATACTTTCTTAGGAATATATTTATCTCGTTCCTTTTAAGCGCGTTTAGTAGTTTAAATACTAACTTTCTAAGGTATTATTACGCTAACTATAGAAATCTTTATATAAGTATCGGAATAAAGCATAGGTCTATATAGTTACACCGGACCTAAATTTTATACTATTTCCCGTTAAAGATAATAACTTAGCGAACCTTAAGCGAACGGGGGAGGAAATACCGGCGACTCTTTTAGACTTTAAAGACGTGTTTTCTAAGCATAAGGCCGATTTATTGCTAAGGAAGAAAGGCACCGATTATGCGATTAACCTATTGCCTTACTTTAAGCTGCCTTTTAAACCTATCTACCCTCTTTCTTAATCCGAACTTTAGGTTCTAAAGGAGTGGTTAGATTAGTCCCTTAAGCGTAGCATTATTCGGAAATCTAAAAGTTCGGCTAAGGCTCCTATCCTTTTTATGCCTAAGAAAGATAGTACTTTACGCCTTTATATAGACTACCGGGGGGTTAATAGCATTACCGATAAAAATCGCTACCTACTCCCCTTTATTTTAGAGATTATAGACCGTTATTAAAGGGCTAAGTACTTTTCGAAGATTAACCTAAAAAACGCATACTAACGTATCCGGATTAATAGAAGGGATAAATAGAAGATAGCCTTTCGTACTCGCTACGGTTACTATAAGTATTTAGTATTGCCGTTTAGATTAACTAACGCCTTTACTATATTTTAGTTATATATTAACTAAGCTCTTAAAGGCCTTATAGATACTATTTGCGTCGTCTACCTTAATAATATTTTAATACTTTCTAAGACCTACGAAAAGTATATAGAATACTTACGATAAGTCCTTAAATAACTAAGGAATACTAAGCTATTCGCTAATTTATTAAAGTATACTTTCTATAAGTAGTTATTAGAGTTTTTAAGATTTATCTTATCTATTAACGGAGTTATAATAGACTTAGCCTACGTTAAGGCTATTATAAATTAGGAAGAACCTTATTCTTTCTATAATATTTAAGTTTTTCTCGGTTTTATAAATTATTACCGACGATTTATTTTAGGATACTTTAGCATTATTGCCCCTTTTACTACGTTATTAAAGGGGAGCGTTAAAGGAAGAAAGCCCGGACGAGTATAGCTAAATACTAGCGAATTAATAGCGTTTTACGCCGTAAAGAACGCCTTTACAATAGCCCTACTTCTCCGATACTTCGACCCTTAAAGACCGATTCGCATTAAGACTAATGCCTTAATTTTTACAATAGCTAGTATTCTTTCGTAGCCCGATAACGAAGGCTATTATTATCCGATTGCTTTTTAGTTATAGAAGTTTACTAACCTTAAGCTTAACTACGGCACCCTTAATTAGGAGATATTTACTATCGTTAAGTTATTTAAACACTAGCGATACTATGTTAAAGGGGCGGCAAACACTATTAATGTTTTATTAGATTACTAAAACCTTTAAGGCTTTATAAAGCAAGTATCCCTTAATAAAAGATAAGCACGTTAGTATATATACCTAGCTCCTTTCGATTTTACGATTAAACACCGAGCCGATAAATTAAATCCTACCGATACTTTATTAAGGAAGCTAGAATTTATAGGCTAAGCCCTACCGTCTATAAAGCTACGCCCGGAACTATAATAGAAGTTAGTAGTTATTCGGTAGGTGTATATAGCTATAGATTCTTTATAAAGCGACCTTAAGACGAGTCCTTAGGTCTCTACTATCTCTAAGCTTAACGAGATATCTTTACGTAACGAAAATACATAAGCTCTCTAAGATTCGATCGCTTAGCATTTAGGAACGAGTCCCGCTAAGTTAGCTACTTAGGTTAAAGATATCGTTAGTTATAAATAACGGTGTTAAAGATAATTAGCTAGGTTAGTAGCTCGTTATAAAAGGGTCTATAAAAGCAATATTTCTAAGCCTTTTTTTAAGCACTTTAAGAAGACTTAAGTAAAAGATCCGTAGACTATATAGCGAGTATAGGCCGAAAGTACCCTAAAAGAAAGGGTAAGTCTTTAGTCATTAAGCTTAAACGGACTTATTTTATATTCGGGAAGAATTATAGTGCCTATAGAGTTTGCCTTAAGGCAAGAGCTTATTTAGCTCTACTATAACGATCCCTTTATAGGATACTTTAGAATAGCCTGTATAAAAGACCTCTTATCCCGGAAATTCTTTTAGGAAGGAATAGCTCGTAATATAAATAGGTACGTGCGTTTATCTTATATCTATTAAGGCGCTATTCTAAAGCGGCATCGCCTATACGGCGCCCTTAAGTCGCTAACTATTCCTATAAGACCTTAGGAAGAAGTCTCTATAGACTTTACTACCGGTTTTTAGGAGTTATAGTTCGATAGTAGAGAGGTTAACGCAATATTAGTAATCGTTAACTAATACACTAAGTATAGCGTATTTCTCGCGGTCTTAAAGACAATAATAGCGCCTAAGTTAGCTAAGGCTTTTTATTATAAGATTAAGCTTATCTATAGAGTACTAAAAGGCATTATTTCCGATAGAGGATTTCTATTTATTAGTAAGTTTTAGTTAGACCTTTATTATATATTACGGAAAAAACGTAGGTTATCGATAGCCTTTTACCTATAAACCGACGGTTAAACTAAATAGGTAAATTAAACACTATAATACTACCTTCGGTATTATATAAATGCCGAATAGAATAATTAGCCTAGACTACTATAAGAGGCTTAGTTCGCTTATAATAATGCGAAGAATATAACTATAGGCTTTTCGCTTAATAAGGCATTATTCGGATACTAACTAGACTACTATATCTACCTTACGGACGATGCTATTAGTAAGGGAGTTGCCTAAAGCGAAAGCTTATATTAGTAAATTAGTAGACTTAAGGAAAAAGCTAGAGACTTATTAGCGATAAGCTATCGAGTCGCAAAAGAAATTCTATAACCTCTATTATAAGCTACTTACCCTTAAGGTTAAAGACCTAGTAGGACTCTTTATAAAGAACTTACGCCTTAAGGACTAAAGAAGGAAGTTATTACCTAAATACATTAGACCTTTTAAGGTCCTTTAAGCTATTAGTAAGTAAGCGTACCGGTTAGCCTTACTAAAGAAATACGACCGGCTTTATAATATATTTTATATTAGTCTTCTTAAGCTATAGGTAGAACGGGCTATTAACTAATACCTTAGCGAATTATTACTAATGCTTAACCTTAATAATGCCGAAGGAGAATAGTTAGTTTAGTAAATTAAAGACTATAAAAAGAAAAAAGGCGTTACTTACTATTTAGTAAAATAAGAAGGTTAGCTAGCCGAATATAACGAGTAGGTTGCTTAAGACGATATAGCGAATGCCTAAGAACTTATTAACGAATACCTAAAAATACGGCTAAAGAAACGGCGGAAATTACGTATTACGAAATAACTTCTTTTTAGCTTACCTTAACTTATCTATTACTACTCTACCGCTACTTTACCTTTATTTATTAATATCTATATAGTAGAAGTCTCTTACTTCTATCTCGTTTATAAACTCCGTAATAACTAAGAGACGCTTCGCTTACTCGCCTTTTCCTTAGTGATTACTCTCTTTAATTATTTTATATAAATTATCGTATATATATTCTCGTCTTACCTACTATAGGGTAAAACCTATATCTTTAATTAATAAACGAAGCTTTTAGTCCTTATTCTCGCGTATAGCTTTCTATCGCTTTATTAATGCCTACCGGTATTTAAAATAACGTTTTATATATAAAGGTTTAGCACTTAATACCTTTTATTCCTTTTAGTAGGCCGTTATTATAGCTATAAACGACCTATAAACTTCGTAGAAGATTAACTTTATCTTCTTTTTCTCCGTTTCGTCTTAAGTAATCTATAGCTTAGCTATCTTCGTCTAAATACCGTATAGATCCGCTAAATCTTTAGATATTATTATAAGCATTTATAATTTTATTAGCGATTATATCTCGACTTAAAGGGGAACGAAGAGCTTATAGGCTCGTAAAGGTTACTACGTAAGTTATATTAAATATATTTACTTAATCGCGCATCCTCCTATATATAATATAGTTTAACTATTCTAATATCGTCCTTATTATCGCTAAACCTTTATATACTACTATTAAAGTACTTAATATAGTATAGCTCGGTGACTTAGCACTTTTTCGCCCGGCGACTTTCTATATTTACGGCCTTCTTGCCTTTTTTCTTAAGCGATATCCTTTTCTAGATATTCTTCTTATCGACGGTATCTCCTTTAGTATTCGCCTATATATCTTTATCTCTATCGTTTTTACTAAACGATAAAAATATTTCGGATTTAATAACCGTTAGCGTTATACGCTTTATATTTACGTAATCTTCTTAAGACTCTACTATAATAGGTTTCTTTATGCTTATAAATAGTCCCTTAAATAATTAACGAAATAGTTAATCTTTAGTTTCTTCCTTTAATAAGGATATCGACTTCTCTAAGGCATCTTATATATTTGTCTCTATAATAAGTTATTTTAATAAGGTTATTTTCTTTCTATATGTCTTCTTTAGCTTTATCTCTTTTTATACTATCGCTATAGCGTCTTTAATCAATACTCTATTCGCCGATAACTTTAAGACTTAAGGTATAACTAAGGGACCTATCCGCTAAATATCGTCTATCTATTTTCCTCGCTTTTAAGGCGTCTTTACTATTGCGCTTACCGTTCGCTTAAGACCTATAGCGTTAAACTAATTTAGAATATACTTATATTTAGAATATACTCTTTAGATTTAGAATATACTTATCTAATTCCGAATATACTTTTCTATAAGATCTTAATATAGTTATATAATAAGAGAAGAAAAGAAAAAAATCTTTATATATAAAAAGCAGCACTCTATTATAGTTCGCTAACTATATATAGGCGATTAGCTACCTATTGCGTAATAACTATTATAACGCGTAACTAATATAATAATTATTATAATATATATAATAATAACTATTATCGTTAATTTTTATACTATGTTTAATCCTATTTTATTCTTATTTACTATTACGACTTTATTCGTACCTAAAGCTATCCTAGCGTCTAAGGCGTCCGCCTTAGAAGGGGGGATAATTATAACGCAGCTACCCGCGTAACTATAGAGCCGGGAGATAGGGATATATATACGATAGATAATATATTTTAGCTTAAGGACTATTCGGCTATTAGTCGCTAACTAGTCCCCGATAACCCCTCTCGAGGCCTAAGGGTATATCCCTAAGGCCCTAATATATCTTAAAAGGAGGGCAAGGTTTAGTCTTACTATAAGAGGGCAACCGTATTGCAATAAAGGATTATTTATAACTATCGTTCCTACCTTCCTAAACGTACCTTTAGTCTATCTTCTTACACTCGGTATTTAATCGTAAAATCGAAAAGAGCTAGGTATATATACTAACGTGCTTATCTTCTATTAAAGGATACTTGCTTTATAAAGCCTTAAAGGTTTTAGTAATCTAATAAAACTTTAATAGTATTCGCCGCCCCTTCGACGTAGTATCGCTAGTGTTTAAATAACTTAACGATAGTAAATATCTCTTAATTAAGGGTGCCGTAGTTAAGCTTAAGGCTAGTAAACTTCCGTAATTAGAAAGCAATCGGATAATAGTAGCCGTCGTTATTAGGCTACGAAAAAATGCTAGCTATTGCGAAAATTAAGGCATTAGTCTTAATGCGAATCGGTCTTTAAGGGTCGAAGTATTAGAGAAGTAGGGCTATTGCAAAGGCGTTCTTTACGGCGTAAAACGCTATTAATTCGCTAGTATTTAGCTATACTCGTCCGGGCTTTCTTCCTTTAACGCTCCCCTTTAATAACGTAGTAAAAGGGGCAATAATGCTAAAGTATCCTAAAATAAATCGTCGGTAATAATTTATAAAACCGAGAAAAACTTAAATATTATAGAAAGAACGAGGTTCTTCTTAATTTATAATAGCCTTAACGCGGGCTAGGTCTATTTTAACTCCGTTAATAGATACGATAAATCCTAAAAACTCTAATAACTACTTATAGAAAGTGCACTTCGATAAATTAGCGAATAGCTCGGTATTCCTTAGTCGTTTAAGGACTTATCGTAAGTATTCTATATTCTTTTCGTAGGTCTTAGAAAAGATTAAAATATCATTAAGGTAGACGACGCAAATAGTATCTATAAGGCCTTTAAGTGCTTAGTTAATATATAACTAAAATATAGTAAAGGCGTTAGTTAATCTAAACGGTAATACTAAATACTTATAGTAACTATAGCGAGTACGAAAGGCTATCTTCTATTTATCCCCTCCCTTAATCCGGATACGTTAGTATACGTTTTTTAAGTCAATCTTCGAAAAGTACTTAGCCCTTTAAAAATAGTCTATAATCTCCGAAATAAAAGGGAGTAGGTAGCGATTCTTATCGGTAATGCTATTAACCCCCCGGTAGTCTATATAAAGGCGTAAAGTGCCGTCTTTCTTAGGCATAAAAAGGATAAAAGCCCCGGCCGAAATCTTAGATTTCCGAATAATACTACGCTTAAGGGACTAATCTAACCACTCCTTTAGAACCTAAAGTTCGGATTAAGAAAGAGGGTAGATAGGTCTAAAAGGCGGCTTAAAGTTAGGCAATAGGTTAAACGCATAATCGGTGCCTTTCTTCCTTAGTAATAAATCGGCCTTATGCTTGGAAAATATATCTTTAAAGTCTAAAAGAGTCGCCGGTATTTCCTCCCTTATTCGCTCGGGGTTCGCCGAGTTATTATCTTTCTCGGGAAATAGTATAAAATTTAGGTCTAGTATAACTATATAGACCTATGCCTTATTCCGACACTTAGATAAAAATTTCTACGGTTAGCGTAATAATACCTTAGAAAGTTAGTGTTTAAACTACTAAGCGCGCTTAAAAAGAATAAGATAAATATATTCCTAAGAAAGTATAGGTATGCTAAGTAAAACTAATGCGTCGTTAGGTTTTAATCCGTTATCGACGCCGATATAAGGGCGAATAACTGTCTTTTCCTTATAGCGATTGTCTCGGAGTTAGATAGAAACTTCCTAGACTCTATATCGTCTTATTAGCGTATTCCTAACTACCTTTAATCTAAGGGTTAATAAAGGAAGCTATCGTAGCCCTTATTTTCGAGCAAAATTTATATTTACTAAGTCTACTCTACTACCGTAATCGAGATTAACGATAATTTTATAAGGTATTTGCCTTAGTAGCTTTCTAGTAGTACGTAGTCTCTTAACTACCTCTACCTATAGTTTAGTCGAAGGAGAGGTATTTACTTTAACTTTTAGGCGTTTCCCTCCTTCTTCGTCGTCTCTAAATCGGCTATAGCTCGGTTAGCTTTCGCTATCGCTTAGCAATCGGCTTATATATAGCCTAGTTTCTTATAATACTAATAAATAACTATACCGATTAGCTTTCGCCGTTTCTATACGAATTTCCTCTTTAGTTATTACTACGGCTATTCCTACCGTATCTATTCCTACCGTTATAACTATTGCGACTATTTCCTTAGCCGTTCCTACGGCTATTGCTACGACCGTTTCTACGGCTATTTAAGGTCGATTTAGTAGCGTCGGAATCTTAATAGTTATTAGTAGATCTATTTCGGCCTTTACGTCGGCGATAGCCTATTGAATAGGAGCCTCTTACCCCTTAAGTTAAGGTCGACTAATCGTTAGTTAGCTTTACGGGGCGCTTTTTATTTCCTAAAGCATCTTAAAAGCGTTAAGCGAGTTAGACTATCTCCTTATAAATGTTATCTTAAATAAACGCTAAATAAAGGGAGATTTAGTCCTTAAGATCGGGACGTAACTTCGTAAAAAAGGAAAGTATATAAGTTTTTTCTAGCGGACGTTCTAAGTATTGCTTAAGGGAATCTAGGTAAAGACTAAAATTAAGGGGGGATTAACCCTCTCGTTAGCGTACTTCCTATAGTTATATAGCTAAAAGAGTCTCGTAATTAATAGTATCTTTAATTAAAATTAAGGTCTAATTACAAAAACTGTCTTAGTTAGTATAAAGCAATTCCCTCTCTATAAAGAGCTTTTCGTTAAGGTATTGCCTCTATCTCGCCTTATAGTCTACGTATATATAGTTAAAGGTATATAAGATTTTATTCTTATTATACTTAAAACGACGTAAGGTAGCGATAAAGGCATCCTTAAGATCGCTAATCTAATCGAGACGTTTTTAAGGGTTAGTCGGTTATAATAACTAAAGAATGTTTTTTATTTTAATTTCTTTACTATAACTCTCCTTCGATTCGGTTAACTATCGGCGACGTTTATATAAGTCTTTGCCGAATAAGTTACCCTACTGCGAAAATTCCTCTTAAAGTTCTATAATCCTATCTCTTAATCTTTTCTCCTTCTTTAGCTCTACGGCTCTTACTTAAAGGGCTACGAGGACATCTATACGTAGAGGGGTAGGTCGTAAAGGGCCGGCTTATGTTTAACTTCGCAAAGGGATAGATCGGGCCCCTTTAGGTAGCGAAAATATTAATAATAACGTCTTAAGACGCTCGTTATAGCCCTTATATAAGTTAGTATATTTATCTTCTAATATTAGTTCTATTATATAAGGTAACGGCGATAGGCTAGCGACTTAATAGCTACTATGACTTATTTAGCCTACGCGGCTTATACGTCCGGAAACGCGCCTACCGCGCGGCGCTATCGCTCTTAAGTAACTAAAAAAGAGAAGCTTTAGAGATTATAAGAAGATAGACTAAAAGTACGTTTAGGAAGGTAGGAACGATAGTTATAAATAATCCTTTATTGCAATATAGTTGCCCTCTTATAGTAAGACTAAAGCTTGCCCTTTTTCTAAGATATATTAGGGCCTTAGGGATATACCCTTATGCCTCGAGAGGGGTTATCGGGGACTAGTTAGCGACTAATAGCCGAATAGTCCCTAAGCTAAAATGCATTATCTATCCTGTATATATCCCTATCTCCCGGCTCTATAGTTGCGCGGGTAGCTGCGTTATAAGGCAATAGAGGATTTCGCCTACGAGGCTCCGGATAAGGCTATCGACCCCGCGGTAGAGGAGGCTATAGCTTAGGATACGGCAATAAGACCTAGACTAAGAAGTGCTTTATATCTAGAAAGGAGGGATATTAGTCTACGAAATATTCTATAGAGAAACGGCGGAAAGCTAAAGACTAATATCTCTCGCATTATCTTTACACCGGCATCTCCCCTAACATTATAGCCTATTTAGCAGGCTATAAAGGCTATAAAGACAATAAGGAGGAAGAGTATAGCGAGGATAAAGAGCCGGAATAGTAGTAAGCTAGTTAAATGCTTTATTAAATAGCTTTTAACCACCTTATTATAAGAGACGACGTCTACGGTATGGAACCAATAGTCTCGGCCGACTAATTCCTTATCGATAACCGTTACTTAAAGCTCTATTTCTAAGGCATCTTAATCGATAAAGGAGCGGCGAAGGTCTTAACGGCCGGATAAGAATAGTATATAGCCCTCTAATAAAAAGAGCCTTCCGTTAATTTAGATATATCGACCGTAGGTTAAGAAGCAATTAGATTTAGCGCTAGTACTATTATAAGGTCTATATGATTAATTAATCTTATTACTCCGATTAGAAGGATTATATTCTATATGCTAGAAACTCCGACCCCTTTCCTGCTATATCTCGCGGATATAGATAGGCTAGGCGTATTCTTTAATAACACGACGAATACCCTTACCGGCTTTAAGGCAAACATCCCGGTGGTTAGGAAATAGGGATACCTTTAGTTCTTCCTAGGGAAGAGTAAATAATCGACCGTATTCCTTATAGAAACGGAAATTAAGACCCTATACCGTCGATTCGGATATCTAGCTATAGCTAGGCTATATAACCTATTAAAGCAAGCCGGCTATAGCGATATATCTCTTAGCACTCTAGAGAATATCTTAGAACTATATTACTATTGCTAGATACATTCGCCTACCCTAAAACGGCTTAGATTTAACCTTAAAGATAACTAAGACTTTAATTATAAGGTTATCGTTAATATAATATACTTAGACGTTTTAAATTCGGCATAACGCTAGGTATTATATATTATTAACGTATTAACGGCCTTTTAAAGCGCTCGATTCCTTCCTTCTATATTAGCTAAGGATATATAGGAAACCCTTTAAGCCCTTTAGATTAATATATACCTTAGTCCCCTTAATATTATTAGATATAATGCCGGCACGAACTTCGCGGCTATAGAATTCCGGAATAAAGCCCGTATTATAGGAATTATATATATATAGGTTCCTATTAAGGCATATTAGTCTATCTGTAAGGTTAAGAGGTATTATGCCCCCTTACGCCGAGCTTTTAATATCCTTTTTATAGAGATAGGCAGCTTTACCTCCCTTAAGGCAGTTCTTTAAACGGCTGTTAAAGCTATTAACGATACTGCTAGACCTAACGGATTAATATCTACGTTGCTTATATTCGGAGCGTATCTTAGGATAACTCTTAATTCGCTACTATTACCTACGACCTTTAAACAAGCCGCTATAGTGCAGAAAGCGATAAAGGCACTTAGGCAGCTTATAGCTAAACGATAGGTCTAGGCCGCGTTATATAGCCGAAACGGCCCGGATACGGCGAATATACTTGCCCTCTTTCTCTAAAGCAAAGTCCGCGTATAGAGGAAAAAGTTAGGATAGTAAAGACTATTTAAAATTCTAGCTATTAACGGATATAATATTACGATCGATATAGTTAATAGACCTTAGGTCTTTAGATCTATATTAGTATAACCGTATTATCGTAATTAAATGCTTAACGACCTCCCGGCACTAGAGTCCGAGCAGCCGGACGAACCCGCCCGACTAAACCCTCCGGTACCCTATAAGTAAGGACGTCCGCTTAGATCGAAAAATAAGGCTAGGCATTTAATTATAGGAGGACTAAATGTAGAAGATAACCTAGACGATAGCGAGGGCGATATAGACCTTAACGACTTAGGGGATAAAGAAGCGGACGAGGCCTTTACGATAAAAAAGGAAGAAGAGGCCTACGAGCTAGCCGTTAAACTTTAATCTAAAGGCGCTATTACGACCCTAAGAGCGCTATTCGAAGCGTTAGATAGTACAGAGATCGACGATCTTATAGCACGAGGAGTATTTAGTTTAGAACGTTATAACGAAGCTCTACGGCGGCTACGGTATCTTTAGCTCCTATATAGTTCGAGAGGTTAAAAGGAGAGATACTAAGCCCTATAAGAAATTAAGGCTTATAGTCTAAGGTTATAATAATAAGGAGAAGGCTTCCTTACTAATATAGTCCCGATAATCTAATGCGTTAGCTAACGACTAATCTTAGCCCTTGCTCTTAGCCTTATACGCTATAGGATAACGTTGTCCCTTCGAGATATTACCTAGGTATATCCTTAGGCGACTATAAAGCTTTTTTATATACTCTTAACACGTCTCCCCGTCGGATTATAAGGGAAGTATCCGCCCGATATAATTATCTAAGTTATTAGGCCTTTATATAGTATTATAGAATCTAAAGTCTATTAGTTTAATACGTATTAGAAGCACTATATTAAGGGCCTCGATATAGCGATATCGACCTTAACTTTTGCCTTTTAATATCTAATACGGGACTAGAATACTTTAGCATTATTAGGATGTAAACGGACGATACCCTTATGCTTAGAACGACGAGTTTTTCGGCCGCTAAAGAAGAAGAGCTAGGCATAATTTAAGGCGAAGCCGAAAACCACGATGACTTAGGGCTCCGTCACGGATTTTAACGGCGCGAAGGTAAGCTTATAATAGGATAAAATACTCCTGCTTTAATAGAAGGGATAAGCCGCCCGGATCGACCGAATCGATATTAAGGCTCCGGATTATGCATAATAGTACTTAGAATAACGTGCTTATAGAGCCTATATAGCCTTAGTATGCTAACCGGAAGTAGCATTCGATATCTCGGTTGCGGTATAGGTATAGAACCCGGATAATAAGGATTCTATAATCTTAAATAAGCGACTTAAGTAGTAAATAGACTACTAGAGTAGAGGTTTAATATATAAACTTATTAATCTTATAAAGGCGAAGCTAATAGTATTTACAGATAGGTCGTTTACTAATAATAAAGACCTATCGTTATAACTAGGCTTCGTTATTGCATTAGTCAATAAGACCGAAAGGTCTAATAGCTAGTTTAAGGTTATTAGAAATATTATTTACTAAAGTTCGACGAAGTATAAGAGGGTTACCTAAAGCGTGCTAGCCTCTAAGATATACGGCATAATTAACGGCATTAACCTTAAGATCGCTTTAGCAACTACGCTAAAAATAATTACCGACCGGCTTAAGCTACCGAATATTTAATTAATTATCTATATAGATTCGTACTCGCTCTACGAATGCCTTATAAAGCTCGGGATAACTAAGGAGAAGAGATTAATAATTCATATTATATCTCTTCGATAGTTATATAAGTAACGTAAGAATGCAGAGATCCGTTAGATTAACGGCGATAATAACCCGGCCGATGCTCTAATAAAGGCATTACTTAACCGAGCCCTCGAACGCTTTATAGACAATGATAGCTTAACTATTCGGATAGGGGCATACTTTCTACGCCCTTAAGTTCCCCTTTAGGACACTCTTTTATTTATACTTATATATTGTATTTATTAGAACCCTTTAGTCTAATACGCGTTATCCTTGCGATTAAGAAGGTTGCTTAGCAGTTAGAAAGGAATACTGCTAGTATAGGAATATAGTTATATAACTAAGGGATAAAGTTATAACTATATTGCCGACTTTGCATAGGAAAGGGGCAATAGGGGTTATAACCACGCGGCGTATAACGCTACGTGCCTTATATAGTTAATAATATCCCTATTGACTAAAAGCATCGTTATAACTAGAGCAGTAAGCCCTAGCGTAGGCCTTAATAATGTATTATTAAGGCATAGCAGGCTCTATAGAGGGACCCCGGCAGACGGGTATAAAGGGGCCCCCTTATTCCCCCTTCTTAGCTAGATTAGATACAACTATAACTAATGCAACCCCCTTTGCTTAGATTAATCTAAGTGAATTACCTACTAATACTCGACGTTATATAGAAATACCTAACTAAATTCCCTAACCTATACTTATACTATAACTATAATATACTAATACTAGATTTTGATTTTATAGCCTATACGGATTCCAATTGGGCTAGTAACCTTATAGACCGACGATCGGTCTTTAGATACTATTTCTTTATACGCAATAATCTTATAAGCTAGTTATATTAAAAACAAAAATCTATATTAATATCTACTTGCAAAGCAGAGTTTATAGGCCTTAGAGAGGCTAATAAGGAGGCTCTATACCTATATAGCCACCTAAATAGCATAGCAAAAGAGTTGTCTATATCTATATCTAATAAAGTCCCGCTAATATTCTCTAATAGTTAATTAGCACTAAAAATAGTAAATAACCCGTAATCTTATAAACTCCGGAAAGATATCGGCCTTACCTATAACTTTACCCGCAATAGTATTCTACTAGGCGAAATATAAGTATTCTATATTAAATCCGCCGATAATATTGCTAATATATTTATAAAAGAATTAGGGTGTATACTATTTAATAAATATCGAGGCCTCCTAAGTCTTAAATAAGATTCTATATATAAAGATAAATAGAGGTTTTTAGCTGCTCTTTCTTATAATTTCTTCTAGCTTTCCTCTATATACCCTTTAGTTTTTCCCTAGGTATAGGTTTACTAAACGGACTAATACATATAGTAGAGTTTTTCAAAATTTTCTCTATATAAAATAATAGGAGAGTTGTCGGACTAATCTAGTTATATAGGGGAGGAAGAGTATTATAAGTTATAACCCCTGCGTTATTGGGAGTGTTACGTGCCCCGACTAAGCTCCCTTTAAAGCCTAGAACGGGCTCGGTTAGGACGCATAAAGGGCCCCCCTTTCCGCTCCTCTTTGCTATAGCTAGATAGAAAAATCATAGACTAATCTAGCTAGTTTACAACCCCCTTTGTTTGTTTAACCAACTAACACTAATTAGTGATTAAACGATTAATTATAGATTGGCAAGGTTAAAGAGGCAAGGGTTATTATCACGATATAGGACTAATATCTTTAGTAGTGCCATCCCTCCTACGTTGAGAGACGACCCTTCGTGCTAAGAATAAGGCATCTTACTAGACTACCGGTCGAGATACCTTTAGCTAATTTATTAATGCCGCTGCTTTCGCAGACTATAGTAGCCTTAATCGATAGTGCGTCTATAACACGACGAGCCCGCTGCCCGCTCCCGGTAAGCATCGACCCCTTTAAAGTTACTGCTTTCGTAGACTATAGTAACGTAATTAGCAAATCGTTGCCCTAAAGAATAAGCATTATAGGACCCCTTTAACGTCGGTGCTTTCACAGACTATAGCGACCTAATCGGCGACCCGCTGCTTGTTTCGATAAACACATTGCGAAGACCCTCGCGATCCCTACGAACCTTAGTTATCTATAATAACACCTACGAACCCGGCTTCTACCGTGCCGCCCTAGCAGCAACCACCCACGCGGTAGATAACCCCGTTACCCTACGAGCTCTTCCGACAGCGCCTACGAGTCCGGCTCCGGCTCCCTAGCCGGCAGCTCCTACGAGCCCGGCTCCCTAGCCAAAAGCTCCTATAAACCTAGAACACACTAAATGGTTAAATAGCATCTCGATCCACGAGTTATTGCATAACTAGGTTAACCTTAACCTTAACCTCGAGAACGCATATATTAGCCCCGACGAATAATGTTATATTATAATAACGTCCTACGTCGTATTCTTCCTTATAGGCGAAAGGATAAGTATATACGATACGATAGACGCTTTTTAGGACTCCTTTAGAACCTAGACCGAAGCCACCTAAGATAAGGTCTAACGGGACTATAGGAGGGCATTGCGAACGTTCTTACGGAGACGCGGGATCTATATAGTCCGAAAAGATAAGCCAATTAGCCCTTAACTCGTCATGCTTTAGGCCACTAGCAAGCCCCTACTATAGCCTTAAGAAGAATTCCTCGAGATAGACTTCGACGTTAATACGGCAGCCTACGTAGAACGAGACACGCTGCGCGCCTAGCTCGGCTTACCGCCGTACTAGGCAGCCTCGAGGACGTTACTCTCACCCTCACCCTCGCCATACGTTCCTTCGCTAGCAGCAGCAACAGCGGCTCCGCCATTGTTAAAACAAGTTCCCTACGTTGTTCCCGCCGCTGCTCCCACGCCTGCTCCCACGCCTGCTCCCGCCGCTGCTCCTACTCTCGCTCCTACTCCTACTCCCGCCGTTACAAGCACGCACGTTCCACCGACCGTCCCGCCGACTGTTTAAAGTCCGCCAGTTGATTTAGCTTCGGCAGCCTCGCCCTTAGCCTCGCCGTCTACGTCCTCGCCGGCACCCACGTCTTCGCCATTAAGCCGGCATAACCCTAGAGAGACCCCTAACTCCTACCGACACGACTTAGTTTCCTACGGGGAAGACCCCGTGGCCGCCCCTAGCTTCTATAGGCATAGCCCTAGTGCTAGCCCTATAATAACCACGACTTCGCCTTTAAACAAAAGTCCGCTAGTTGTTCTAGTTGCTTTAAGCCGGCTCTCTATTCTAAGCCGGCCCCTTGCTTTAAGCCGGCCCCTTGCTTTAAGCCGGCTCCCCGCTTCGCCCGCTCTAAGCTCTCGCAGCAGCTCTTTAGACTGCTCTTTCGGCCCTTAAAGCAGCTTATTAAGCTGCTCTTCTATTAGCTCTCATAGCAGCTCGCTAAGCTGCTCGGAACCCATAAAGCTGCCGCATATACAGCAGCTTCCTTAACGTTAGCAGCACGCACTACGGCATATCCTAAAGCTAAGCTAATGCCGCCGCTGCTAATTACCCTTCGAGTCGCGTAACGCACTCTTTCGCCACCTCGGCGAAGGATATTACTATACGAAACGCGCGTAGACTTCCTCCTAAACCGTTATGCCCTAAGCCCGGCATACACTATAGCAGACCCCCCTGCCCTAAAGGCACCTACTAAAGTAAGCTAATTGCAGGCACTGCTTTTCCTACTTCGACTCCCGAGGCGCACTCTTCCGTCACCTCGCTAAAGGATGTAACCACCGGAAGCATATATAAGCTTCCTCTTAGCCCGTTGCCCGATAGGACAAACGGCACCCTAAAGGACACTCGTCCGCCTAGCCCTAACCTGCCATCCGGCACACCCTCTTACGGGACTATAACGTAGGAGACTCTTACTAGAAGCCTATATAGGCTTTATCCCTACTAGTTGCCCGGTAGACCCCTTTGTCCCGGCAGGCACCTTCGTCCTAGCAGACGCCGTCATCGCCTCTACACGTTGTTCTTCCGAGGTTCGGCAACGCGCCTATCGTACCACGCGGCTAGCTTAAAATAGCGCCGAAACAGCAGCTAGCCTCGCGAGCTTCCGCACGGTCAGCCTCGCGAGCCTAGCAGAAGAAGAGCTCTCGAGGGATTCCCCTGCCTATTGCTCCCTCCAGCCCTATGCTTAGCCGTTCCGTCGTATGTTCTCGTTTATAAAAGGGCCCCCTTTCCGCTCCTCTTCGCTATAGCTAGATAGCAAAATCATAGACTAATCCAGCCAGTTTACAACCCCCTTTATTTGTTTAACTAACTAACAAGAGTTTTGTTTTTTTTTCTATACAAAAGTTTTTCTTAGTAAAATAGGTTTTAAGATAGTCCTTTTTAAGCGCTAGTTAGTTATAAACGTACATATATAAAGCGCACTTCTTATATAATAAGTACCCTTTAAGAGGGGCTATAAGGGATCAGATATCTCTCTATTGGTTTATCCTACCGGCATATAAAGATATACATTAGAACCGCCGTGCATTATAATATATAATACAAGTCACCTAGCTGCATTAGCTAGCCGGATGCTCGAGATATCAAATGCCGAAGTATATAGTATATATAGGCACTAATGTGCGCATAGTCTATAGTTAGGCCCCGGTTAACTAAGGTCACCTATACTACCTCCTATTACTTGCGTAATTAATTACGCAATAGCTAGGATACGTACGAGGTTAGACTATATTTACCTTATATAGAATTAATAGTGCTCTCTATCCCGATAATTAGTTAAGTTATATATACCTTTACTCCTATGCAATTAGCTATATAAAGGGATCTTAGTCCGCACTTAGATAGAATATTACTAAGCAGTTACACATCCTCTTCTCTCTCTTATCTTTATATCTTTATCGATACTTTCTATACTACCGTAATCCTTTGCCTTTAAGCTTCTCTTTAGGCTCTTATTATATCCGGGTTCCTATATTAAATGCCGAGTTTAGGTTCTTTTAAAGGCTAAAAAGCATTAGCTTCTAATTGAGATTAAGATCCTCGATATATGCTATGCGAATAGCAATGTCGACCGTTTAATTACGTCGTTCCGCGAGGCCGTCCGCCTAGAGGTAATAGGCGGTCGTTATTACAATCTTTATTCTAATGCCTTCTAAAGGGATCGCTAAATCTCGCCGTTAAAACAACGATCCCGATTACTAATAATAATAGACGGTATTCCTTAATCCGCTAGAAGGAAGAGCCTTAAAAGGGATACGCCTTAATCCGCAGCGGTATACTTAGCGTTTCCGGGAATTAAAAGGCAAAGTTTTCTAGACAAATACGTTATAGTAAGCAACTAATTAAAACTATCGAAGCTAGCGATAGCCTAAGACGAGAAGGCGGAGGGCGTAATAGGTATATCCGTAATAAAGTCTATCCTAACTAAACGCATAGGTTAAACTAGAGCCTAAATAGACTTATAAGCTCCTACTAGCTGCTAACGATTAATCTAGCGTAAGCAATAAGCCTTATAACCTACGATATGCTTTTTAACCTTAGCGGTTAGGTTTTAAAACCCCTTTATATAGGAGATTAAACGTAGTTATATAACTAATAAAGTTAACCTTAGAAAGGCATAAGTCCTTAAATACTATGCTTTATTTAGAGTCGGAAGCTTTGTTACTAGCTTTACTACTACTTAAGGCGGGTGCCTCGCTTATTTAGTATTTCTCCTTAAAGTATACATTTTTCTTGCCTTTCTTTTTATCCTCTCTATATATATCGCCTTAAGGAGCGGGCGACGATCGCTTTAGTCGCAACGGCGGTTATCCGGCCGGTCTTAGCGATCGCGATTTTAGGTACCGTTACGTCGGTTATAATCTTAATCGTCGTTATAGCGACGGTTGCCTTAGTCCCGATCTTAGTTACGGTTACGACGGTCGTTAGAGCGCTTATCGCAGCGGTCTAAGCCTTAATACCTACTAATACTACCGTCGTCTATGATAAATTAAAGGAAGGTAGCTATAATTAAAAGACGATGCTACTTAATTTCTTAGATTTATTTATTAATCATAGTACGTTTAGTAAAGAGAAAAAGAAAAATCGAGATCTTAACTATAATAGGTAGGTAGAAAGCCTAAATAACCTAAGAGTCTTTAGTAATTCCTAGCTATCGGGCTAAGGAAAACCTTTCTTTAGATCTACTAAGCGAGGGGAATCTCCCTTACGCTTTATATTAAGATTATATACTTTATGCTATAAAGCTCTTTTAAGATCTCTATATTTAGTCGGTTAAATCTATATATAATCTTTTTTATAAACGTACTTAGTTAAGTGTAATTAAGCCGGTAATATTGCTCATCTATTAGCTTGCTTATATATTAGTTAAGTAAAATCCCGGGTAGAAACGATATATAGAAGGAGTAAAGGGCGTAGGGATCTTTATCCTAATAGAGTTTAAAGCGTTTATAAAAAAGATAAGCGTCTGTATAGATATTCTTCCCGTCCGCCTAAGTAATTAGACTAAGATTCTTAAGGTTTCTTTTATTAAGGTTAAAAGCTTTAACGTTATCTCTATTAAGACGTTTCCCTATAGCTTTATTAGCAGCCGATATATCCGATATTATAACCGAAGCTCGTATAGTATAAGAGTTATAAATACCCTCGTAATAAATCCGACGGTTTTAATAAAAACTAGCGCTATTTATAGTAATATAAATGCTAGAGTTAAAAAGATAGCTATCGTCTAAGTCGTCTAGGTCTAAACGCTAAGGAATATACTTCTAGGTCTTTTATATAGGACTAATAGTAGCTTTTTAGGCAGGAGGGCGCTCCGTAGAGTATATAATCGCGGGGCGAAAGGAGCGAGCCTAAGGCATAACTATAGTCTCGCTACCGGAATAAACGGCTAGAAGATTATAGTCTATAGAAACCGGAGAAAGAGACCGACGAGGAGGCATAAGACGACGAGTCTCAATTAAGAGAGTCTCTTCCTTAGGAAAGTTATCCGGTTTATCTAAGATATCGCGAAGGATTATTCGCTATTTATTATACATCTTTAAATAGGCCTTTCGGGCAGCTTTAGGATTGCAAAAAGGTCGAAAAGCGGCGTTGCTAATCGCTAAACGATAGACTAAGCGGGAAGAGTCTTTAAGATATAAAAGGTCGCCGTCGGTAAAGGTACGGAGGACTGCTTTAGTTAGGCGAACTATAACTAACTTATAGAATCGCAAGCTTTAGCCTATGACCTTAAAGTATAGGTTATTTCCGAAAATAGCGTCGACTATTGCGTTTATAAGGTCTTTTTAATTCAAAGAGTGCCGATTTAGTCGGCGTCGCTTAGTCTATAGGCGAGGAGGAAAAGAGTCTGCCTCTCTACCGGGAAGATAAGATAAGAGCTTAAGATATAGATTTTATAAAGAGAATTCCCTCTCGCGGTCCGTACGATTGCGGTCGCGATTATCTAAGTCTTAAGCTATAACAAAAGAATTAGCGAAAGAAAAGACAGAAAGGTAAATAGGGTAAAGGAGGAGAATAGCGAAAAGTAAAGGTAAAGGTAAGGCACGGTTAATATACGTAGAAAAATTCTCTATTACCTAACTTTACTATAGGAAAGTTCTGCTAAATATAGAAGAGAGAAAAAGAACGGTTTCCTTACGGATTTACTATTTAGTAACTATAGAGAAAAGTTGCTAGTATAGGAATAATAGATATCCGTTCTTTAGGCACGATTGCAATCCATATGATTAAATAGATTACGTACGGGCAACGCCTATATAAATGCGCTATTAATAATACGATGCATCGTATGCATTAGGGACCCTAGTAGTAGCGTTACTAACCCGGCCGCCTTTGCGATAATAAAGTTATTAACTTAATCGCTATTATAGGCATAGCCCCGACGTCGCAACAAGGGCTTATAAGGGCCGGCTTTAGGCCCTAATAATATACGCTGCTTTAGCCTATATAAAGGGGCTATTCGTCGCCCCTTAGTTAATAGCTTCTATAGACTAATCCCAACTTAATTTACAACCCCTTTGTTTATTTAACTAACTAATAAAAGACGTTATTAACGTATTTATTTCTTATATTTAGTCCCTTTATAGCACCTTAGCCTCTATTATTGCGACTATAGCATTTAGTTTATCTTAGCTTTATTATAGTAGCTTAGTCGCCGCCTTAGCTACCGCCTTTACCCTAGCTCCGCTTACTACCCTTAGACTAACGGTTAGACTTAGATCGCGAATACCTAAATAGAGGTTTACCTTTATTATTATACTACCTACCTTTAGGACGATTAGGTTAACCTCCTTCCCTTTACTAAGTTTACTATAAATAGCTAGGTCTTGAAATCTACCGGCTTTTCCCCTTTCTTCGCTAACTATAGCTTTTAGCTAAAGCTTAACACTAAGCCCTAAAGTCCCCCCCCGCCCGGTATAACCCCTTAGCAGTAAAAGGAATACCTCTATAGTAACGCGTTTACTTCCCGCTTTTAGCGTATCTTTAATTTCTTCCGCAATATAATCGAAGACGCTTAAGCTACTTAAGCCTACTACGCGGACGCCCGGCGGACTCCCGCCTTACCGTACCGGCCTAGTAATATATTATTTCTTAGTACTAACTAGATTTAGACCTTTATATTATAGTACTATATTATATCACATAGTATATAGTAATATACTATATGATATATACTCCTATATATAAACGAGCCCTTAGCCTCTATAGTTCTTCTCCTCTTTATAGAATAATAAGGTTTTCTAGCTATTACCTAGTGCCGTAATAGTTTATTCTATCTCCTATTGCGCCCTATGGCGATCTTAAGCTTTAAAAATATAGTCCTAGCATCCCTATTACCCTGTTCTTTTAGTCGTCGCGACCCGAGCGTAACCCTTAAGAAATTATTTCCCCTAAGCCCTTAAGCCCTTAAAAACTTTTCCCTAGCCCGTAGAAACCTTTTTTATAGCCTATAGAATCTTTTTTATAGTCCTTAGCAATACCTTATATCGAACGCTAGGCAGTCGGGTCCTCGACATTTAGGTGATAGCAATTAAAAAGGAAGAGAGGCTCTAAGGCTTAAACAGCCTGCAAGGAAGGATTAGAAGGCGGGAGTTAAGTATATTCGCTAGTTTAAGCTAAGCTATAGATACTATAGGGTAGATATTTATAGAGTTATCTATATTAAGGCGGTACGCTAGGTGGCCGATCCGCTCTATAACTAAGAAGGGGCCTATACGCCGCTCTTTAAGCTTAGCGACGCGCCCGTCGGTGATAGAGTAGCCTTTGCTAAGCTAAAGCTAGGCTTAGTCGTAGGCTTAAACTAAAGCTTACGGTATTTTACGTTATATCGCCGCTTTATAGTAGCCTAAGCGTAAGCGAGTAATACGCGGGCTTACTCTTTAAAGACCTAACGGTCGCTAGCGCCGGCTTATTCGCTAAGGAAACGTAAGCTATCGTCTATACGTTAGCCGGTAACGAATTCGCTTAAGGGAGTCTAAATAACGGCGGAGAAAGCGTTTTTAAGCTAGAACTATAGAGATAAGAAGGCCTCAACCTAGCGCTTATCGGGGAGGTCGGCGGAAAGAATTATAGGGCGATTTCGACCGTCGAGTTCCGACGCTTAGAAAGGCCGTCGGTTTAAAGGTATTATCATATAGTAGAGATAAAGAGCTTAAATCTAAAGGCCTTTTATAATATACGCTAAAAGTCGGATATATACTTAAGGTCGTAGTCTAAGATAATCTACTTAAGAATCCCTTAATTATAGCGAATAAGCTCGTAGTATAAGGTCTATGCCTAATTATCTATAGGAAATTAGTTATAGCCTAAAAGCAAAAGGTATATCTTAGAAAATTTATCGGTAACCGTTAGTAGAGTATTAAAGTATTCGCCTATAGGTATCTTTTATAAAAGACCTTTAGAGGGGACGTTAAGCAACCCTATAACGAAATCTATAGCGACTGTATAAAAAGGGACGCTTAGCGTGCGGATAGGGACTAGCTCGCCGGCGGGCTTAAGCCGGTTCGACTAATTCCTTTTATATATATCGTACTTTACGACGAAATCGTCGATCCGATAAAAAGGTCGGCTAATTACGAAGCTAAAGGAGAGTTCCTCCTATATATAGCGCTTACTATCGTAGAACTTCCGCTAGTATTACCCCTTAGGGTCTTATAAGTTAATACATCCTATTCTTAACGAAGTCGTATGCTTGTTTACTAAGCCTATCGCTAATATAAAAGAGGCGGGCGCTATTTAAGTTGAACTATATACTATCGCGGAGGAAGACACCCTATATCTTAAGCTCTTAGGCCTTATACTTACGTAAACGGTCGGAAGTAGACCCCTTTCTAATAAAGATCGGGGGATCTACCGTCTTTCGTTTTCTAAACGACTAGATTAAAGCTATTATTATAGCAGAGATCGTTAGGTCCTTAGCCTCTAAAGGTTACTCTTTAGCCGCTAGAAGTTGCTCCTTCGTAGCTAGGAGCTGATCTCGTCCGGCTAAACGTTCTCTTAGCCTAACAATCTTATTAGCCTAAGAGGCCTCCGCTATACGAAAGGCTCGAAGGGTCTCCTTAACGCATATAAGAATATATCGGGTGTCTAGGCTCTAAAAGTTTTCCAAGGTCTCCTATGCGTTAGCGACCGGGACTACGTTATTAAATTTCTTAACCGCTTAAGGGATCTAAGGGAATTCACTAATAAACTCCTTAGTAAGGGCCTTTAGGCCGTCGCCTGTAGTATCGGGGACTATAGGTATATCCGCTATAAGGAAGGAGGAGGTTCTAAGGTGTTAATATTACCGTCTTCCCCTATTGCTTTCTACCGGGAAATCCCCGGTTCTACTATAGAATTCACATAGAAGTATCTATAGAATTTATATAGAAGTATCTATAGAATTCATATAGAAGTATCTATAGAATTCATATAGAAGTGTTATGTGTTTCTACTATAGAATTCCACGGGCTTCTATAGGTTTTTACCCCGTACTTCTACGGGCGTCCTGCCCGCTTTTCTTCTATGGTTATATTTCACCGTGATTCCACGATGATTTCACGGTTATTTATACGGTCTTTACCCGTAAAATCCCCTCCCTTCTACGGTCTTCTACCGTAGAATTCTAATTCCTTTCTACGGCTTCTACCATGGAATTCACTAGTCCTTCTAATAGACTATTGCGTTATTAATTCCTTTATTACTAACTATAGCTAACTGTATAACTATTTATCGCACGGATACGATCTATTGATTTCCGACCGGTGTTTTCCGTCTAACTCCTTCCTTTACCCCTTTTCCTTAGGTCTACGCAACTATTTTCCTCCGAGGGATTTCTCTATATATAGAGACTAGTTAGCCCCTTTATAAAAAAATACAAAAGCTATTATTCTTAGTGATTCACAATTTATAGCTTAGCCTTAAGCTAAACACCGATTACTAAAAAGTCGACTATATCCTTAATATACGTAAGCGTAAATATAGTCGTAGCGCGGTACGCGAAGAGTTTTTAATTACTTAAAAGGGATAGCCTAGCAGTTATAATTCCTAGGTTCCTATATAAGACTTCGCTTAGTAGGATATTATTAACGAGTTCTACGCGTAATAGGAATTACTTACTATAAATATTACTTAGACTAAAAAGCAATACGCGCTAGCTTTCGCCGTATATAAGCCTCCTTAGCCTTAAGAGAAATCCTTATAACTTATAGGGCGTTACTTACGGATGTTTTTACCGATTTACCGTAAGCGTTATTACGTTAACTACCGATTTTCGACGGCTAATCGTTAGCTATTTTATTTATTCCGCACTTTTATTTTAATCTTCTATTTTTTCCTCTTTACTATCGCGCTTTATCGAGCTTCCTTTTCTTCGCTTATCGTAAGACGCTCTTAGCTTACGACTTCTCGCCGTAGCTTTATACTATCCTTCGTAGTTCCTTTTATCCTTAGCGGTTATATTCTATCCTATAACAATAGAAACGTATTAAACGTTCTATAGAGGATAATAATTACAGTCGTTTAAGGAAGTGTTAATTAGAGGAAAAACTAAGAGAGAAAACGTGGTTAAATTGCTTAATGTATTATACTATCTAAGGCAGGACTAAAGTTAACCTTATTTAGGCAATTGCTCCTTAACAGAGTGATATAAGTATATAGTAATAATGTCATATTAAAGCGCTAAAACTAAAGCATGTCGCATTACTTGTTTAAGGCTATGACGTCTTACCGTTATTGCACGATTGATTAAAACGTATAGCGTGTTGTGTGGGTATAGACGGTGCGACACGTATGAAACGTTCCGCTCGTTCCCTTAAACACTATATGTTTTAAGGTCAATAACTCTGTCAATATATAGGCTATTGCGACCGGGAGACCACGTGCGTATATAGTATTAAACGGCGGATATACTATATATAATCATATAATCATAAGGACATTATATGCCTTTATACCCTCTCTTAAAGTATACTTAATTTATAAGAATACTTTACATATGCCTTATATATGCCTTATATATTATAGATAAAAACTCTCTTAAATAACTAACTAAAAACCTATCTTTCTTATAGGAGAATTTTATAAGTTAGGACAAAATTTAAAACCTAATATAGAGAAAAGTATATAGACTAAAAAACTCTACTATATATATATTATTTATACCTTTAGCAAAACCGTAGTTCGGAAAAAGTCTAGAGGTTTAAATAGAGGAAAGCTAAGAAAGCATAAGAAGATAGCTAAAAACCCCTATTTCTTTTTATTTATAGGATCCTATTTAAGTCTAAGTTTTTCCCGGAATTTATTAAAGAGTATTCGACCTAATTCCTTTGTAAAGATATCTGCCGTATTATCTATAGATTTTATATAAAATGTTTCGATCTCTTTGTTTTATATACTAGCTTGTGTAAAGTGGTATGCTAAGTCTATATGCTTGCGGAGCTTATAAGACTGCGGATTGTTTGCTATTTTTAAGGCAGAATCACTATTAGAGAATATTAAAGGGACTTTCTTAGAAATAGTTATAGACAACTCTTTTATAATATTATTTAAGTGATTATAAAGGTATAAGGCTTCTTTATTAGCCTCTATAAGTGCTATAAACTCGGCTTCGTAAGTAGAGAGTAATATAGATTTTTGTTTTTAATAAGACTAAGTTATTAAGTTATAAGCTAGAAAAAAGCAGTATCTAGAGACTAACCGTCTATCTATAAGTTTAGTAGCCTAATGAGCGTCTATATAGGCTATGAAAGACAGCTATAATAGTGATATATTATAGTTATAGTATTAGCATAGGTTAGGGAATTTATTTAGATATTTCTAGATTACATCGAGTGCTTTAAAATGTACGGAGCTTGGTTAGGAAGAAAATCTCGCAAAAGATATAATAGAATATAAGATATTAGGCCTTATCAATAATGCTAAAAATAGCAGAGAGCCTATTTGCTTTTAGTATAAGAGTATATCTTTCTTCGAGGCATTTTTTACCTTAGAGACGTTTAATTTTACGCCTTTTATAGATAGTGTATTTAATATTCCTATATTTTGTTTGTTAAATTCCTTAATCTTATTTCTAGTATAATTTGCTTAGGAGATATATAATTGTTTTATTGCTCTATTTATCTATATAGATAATCCTAAGAAGTCTTTTACTTCCCCTAGCGATTCGATCGGTAGGGACTCGTTTACTTTATTTAATATTCGAGTTATTAAATCCTTTATAGGCCTAAAGAACAAAATATCGTCTACGTATACTAATATTGCTACTCTTAGCGTATTGTTTATAAATACCCCTTTATCTATAGGCAGAGGGAAAAATCCTAATGCCTAAAGGACCGATTTTAACAACTTATACCAGAGCAATAGACTTTGTTTTAAGCCGTATAGTGCTTTCTTTAACTTTGCTACTAGCCGCTTTCCTTTGCTTTTATTAAGAAACTGCTTAAAAGACACGCCTTTATATTTTATATCTTTATATTTATTATACTAAGCCTTTATTATCATTTCTAGAAAGGCAGGTAGAATGGCTATATATGTTTCTATATCTATATCTGTATATAGAAAGGTGTTTTTAAAATTAAATTGCATTACAGCTATATTATTCAAAACAGCTAGTAAAAGCAGGAGTCTAGTAGACCCCGGCCTTGCCGTAGTAGAGAAGGTTTCTATATAATCTAGCCCGTATATCTGCTTATAGCCTAAAGCTATAAGGCGGGCTTTATATTTTTTAACGTTATTTAAATTATCCTTCTTAACCCTATAGACAAATCGGCTACCAAGGGCTTCCCTATCCTCTAGAAGCTCGGTTATATCCTAAGTATCGTTATCTATTAATTATTGTATTTCTATAGTTATGCCTTTTGCCTAGTGTATGGCTTTACTGCTTGCTATAGCCTATTTATAAGTTTTCGGCTCTATAGGATTATAGCCCTCTATAGCAGATAGAAGGGTTATATTATCTATATCTAATATTATATGTATAGGGTATTCTTCGTAATCGTTATGGAATTCAGCCGGCTTCTTAGGTATTTTAACTTAAATTCTATAATCCCTATTATTATTATTATTTTCCTAGGTCGAATCTAGTATATTATCAGCTACTATTTCATTAGGTATTCTTTTAAGAATGGAAGGCTGTTTTAACATATAACTATTAGGTATTTTATCTAAAGAGGGTATAGTATTAAAGTCGAAGTTAAAGGTCTCGCCGTCCTTTAAAAAGCTATCTTCTATTATAGTAATATCTTTTAAGATAACGACCTTCTTTCTTTTATAGTCGTATATTTTATAAGCTGTCCCTTTATAGCCTATTATTATTCCTTTATAAGCTCGAACGTCTAATTTATCAGCAGGCAATTTATTTTTGTAATAAATTATACTGCTAAAGACCCGGATCTTTTCTAAATCCTTAGGTGATAGAGCTATCTTATCTTTCTTTTCTATAGGATATATATGTCCTAAAGCAGTATAAGATGATCTATTATATATATAGATAGCTGCTAAAACAGCTTCGCCCTAGAGGTATTTAGGTAGCTTAGCTATAAAAAGCATAGCCCGGACTTTATTAAGTATTGTCCTATTTATACGTTCTATTCTCCTATTTAAGTATAGTGTGTAGGGAGGACTAGTATTATATTCTATCCCGTTTTTAAGTGCAAACGGGTTTATGTTATATATAAATTCTTTTGCATTGTCTGAAAAGACCTCTTTTATTTTTATATTCTCTTTATTATTTTTAAGCTCCTGCTTAAATTCTAAAGACCTAGGAAGGCTTTTAGCTTTATCTTTTATAATGTATATTCTTAGATATCTAGTGGCGGTGTCTAAGAATAATATCAAGTATCTATATTTATTATAGGTCGGGGTTTTAATAGGTCCCTAGATATCTACGTTTATTTTTTTCTAGAAAAAGGTATCTACGCCTCCATACAGTCTTTTTCTTTTTGTTAGTATGTTTCGCTTATATATAAGCTTCACATTGCTTTATCTTTATTATATCTTTCTTATCTATAGAGATATTTAGGTATAGTCTTATTAAATATTTATATAAAGACCTATATGCTAGGTGACTAAGAAGTTTATGCTAGAGTAGTATATCTATCTTTTGCTTTTTATAAGTTGTATTTAATAGAGTATCTACTGCTTTACTAGTTGTGTTATTACTAGTAGAGGCATAATCTTTTATCGCTTGATTTTTAATATCTATTATAGGTTGTATAGTATCCGTGCTAGTATATATTTTATTCCTTAGATATTCTATATTATATATCTTATTCTTAAGTAGAAAGCGTGTTTTCTTTACTTTCATCGGTATATAATATCGACTATTCTTTATAAAGCCTATTATTAAATCCTTTCAATTCTTATCTAAGAGTGATATAGAGGTTAGGCTTATTGAAGCGTGTGTATTATTTAAAGATCATTGGCTGAGTATATTAATTCTAATCTTAGGTATATAAAGATAGTTCTTTAAAGCGTATTATATATTATTTCCGGGAAATTTAAAGTAAAGATCCCTAGAGCCCCGGACTATAATCGAGCTTGCTTTAACCTAGGTCACTATTGTATGTATTTCTCTAAAGTATAATAAGATATTATTATTAAAAACTATATGCCTTATAGCGCTAGTATTAAAAACAAAGTTAAATACATTCCTATTTTTTATTACATCCTTATCGACATTTTTCACGACCCTTTAAATAGCCGACAATAGAGGCTTTGGAGGTCCTATTATATCTCTTCTATTAGATTTTCTATTTCTAGCTAATATCGACGTATAAAGCAGGGTGTTATTCGAGGAGGGAATGCCTTATTTAAAGGGAAAAACAAAGGTATATAATAGGGAAATTAAATAATATAATAGGGTATATAGGTACATTGTAAAGATAGGGGTTAAAAAAACACTTACCTCTGCCGTAGATGACTTGGAGATTTATATTACGTCCGGAGCCGGGGAAGCTAACCTAGAAGGGAGCCGGGGGGTTCGTCTCTTCTTCCGAATCGGTAGTAGGGAGGGCGAATTTTCCCGGGAAGAAAGAATAGGCGTATTACGCCTAGAGTTCCTACTATTCTAGTAGCTGCCGCTGCTACTACCTCCTCTTCTGCCCCTCTTTTCCAGCCGAGATCTATTAGACTAAGTCGACTAAGTGTTCGATAAGGGTATTGCCTAAGGTATAAAGCCGGCAGCCTTCGCCTTATCCTTATTTTCAGGCTTCTAGAAACAGTTTCTTTCTAAATGCCTTTTCTTATTATAGTTACTATAGATCGGGATTTTATTATTATTGTTATTGTTATTATTCGAAAAGAAAAGCTATTCGTTAGATTCGAGGGCCTTAGTTTGTTTAAATTCGTCGATAAGTAAGGAAGAAAGGGTCTCGAGGGTATATGCGGATACGTCGTTCCGGAGGGCTTAGGTCATATTAGTTATATAGCTTAAGAACATCGGACTTAAGCTTTCTAGAATCTAGGTTATAATAACAATCGGGGGTATAGTTATTTCCCGAGTGTT
Source organism: Ophiocordyceps sinensis (assembly GCA_012934285.1). Classification (NCBI taxonomy): domain Eukaryota; kingdom Fungi; phylum Ascomycota; class Sordariomycetes; order Hypocreales; family Ophiocordycipitaceae; genus Ophiocordyceps; species Ophiocordyceps sinensis. Next base: position 12,472,057 of record JAAVMX010000004.1, read on the forward strand.
AAGCTCGTCGTAGAGCTCTTTTACCTTATTAAGGTATGACTTAATGGAGGTATAACTCTCTATCTTTATATTTAAAAGTTCTTTTATTAGCAAAAGGTTAGAGGTAAAATTCACAGGATTATATAACGTCTTTAGGGCATCCTAAGCGGACTTCGCGGTAGTATACTGCTTTATCTAAGATAGAGGACCATCCTCTATTATTAAACGTATAAAGGCGAGGGCATCTTATGTTTTTGTATAGTTATCGTCCCGCATTGCTTACTAGAGTTTCTCGCGTATGAACATAGACTCTATTCTAAGAGCCTAAGAGGAAAGGTTAACGGATCCCTTAAGTTTGCTAAACTAGTAGTCTTTAATCGAACCTATGATTTTATTTAGGATTTATCGGTGCGTGTAGGAAAGAGCTTCGAAGAGGTCGGGTAGAAAGAGGAGGTCGTTAAGCGGATATCGTTAGGAAGGTCGGGGAAATTTCGGCAGAGCTTCGGTTTAACGTATATCGTATAGCGCCGGAAATAAGGATGCGAAAGAGATACTAAAATAATATTATATCGAAGGTATTAGTCTTAGAAATAGAGGTAGAGAAGGCGAGTATAAAAGCAGTCGAGGTAGATAAAAAGTTAGGAGAGGACGAAATAGGAATACTGCCTGCAAAAATCCGGAGAAAAGTTTTAGTATATAGCGTTTACGTGGAAAAGCGTGTGTGCAAAGTTTAACGAGTTTTAATTAGAGGAAAAACTAAGAGAGAAAACGTGGTTGAATTGCTTACTGTATTGTGCTGTCTAAGGCAGGAATAAAGTTAACCTTATATAGGCAATTGCTCCTAAACGGAGTGACATAGGTATATAGTAATAATGTTATATTAAAGCGCTAAAAATAAAGCAGTTAGGAGAGGACGAAATAGGAATACTACGTGTAGAATTCCGGAGAAAGGTTTTAGCACATAGCGTTTGCGTGGAAAAGCGTGTGTGTAAAGTTTAATGAGTTTTAGTTAAGAGGTAGTAGAGAGAGTAAGGATTTAGTGATTTCCGAAGAAAGTTTTTATTAATGAATTTGCTTAGGTAGAAGAGCGAAGGGTTATAACTAATAGAAACGTATTAAACGTTCTAAAGAGGATTATAATTATAGTCGTTAATAGAACTATTAATTAAAGGAAAAACTAAGAGAGAAAACGTAGTTAAATTGCTTAATGTATTATGCTATCTAAGGCAGGACTAAAGTTAACCTTATATAGGCAATTACTCCTAAACGGAGTGATATAGGTATATAGTAATAATATTATATTAAAGCGCTAAAACTAAAGCATATTGCATTACTTATCTAAGGCTATAACGTCTTACCGTTATTACACGATTGATTAAAACGTATAGCGTATTGTGTAGGTATAGACGGTGCGATACGTGTAAAACGTTCCGCTCGTTCCCTTAAACACTATATATTTTAAGGTTAACAACTCGGTCAATATATAAGCTATTACGACCGGGAGACCATATACGTATATAGTATTAAGCGGCGGATATACTATAGGTATATATATAATTATAGGAACATTATATGCCTTTATAACAACTTAGTATTTCGTATAGGTTTTAATAATTAGGTAGCTCGCTAGCCTCCCCGCTTTACCTTACTTAGATTTAAGCGCGCTATATAAATCTACGGTAGCGAGCTTTAGCTTCTCCGCTTGCTTAAGAGTACCGCCGCGTCCTTTACGGCGTAGAAAACCGTAAACCTAGCTCTTTACTAAGACTTTATCGACGCTATTACGAAGGAAGGTTATAATTCCCTATCCGGCGAGGCGGTTAACGGCCGATACTTCCTAACGTCCGACCTTCCCGAGACCTTTACCCTTACGCTAAAGCGTCTTTATCGCCTAACTATTTCTATCACGTCTTCCTTAAACGACCGCCGGTCTACGTAAATAGCGCGCTTTATTTTTACTCGCCTTTATCGTAAACCGACGGGACGCTTTCTCGCTAACGCTAGCCGACCCCTTTTGCCTATAATACTCTAAGGATTTATAAAAAATATCTTCTATATAGTAGACGACTTTATAAAGAACGCCTTTAGAATAGCCTAACTTATCTTAACGTTAGCCGATGCCTTTACCGCGGCTATAGCCGGAAACGTCTCCCCGGCCGAAGCTATAAAAATCTAAGCGATCCTCCGCGTCGTCTAGCACGCTAAGGCTATACCCGCGTAAATAACCGCGGCTAAAGCGGCCTTCGCCGCTTTTAGGATACTAGCTACGCCCGTAGCGTTACTTTTTATACAATACGTTTAGCGTACGCTTAGTATATTAGCTAGCGCCTTTCGTTCCTCTTTAGCCGGGATAGACAATACGCCGCGCGAGCGACGAAACGCATCGCTTAACGATATCTTCGCTATCTTATATAGTACGCTCTATCGTCGAAACTATAATAATACGGCCCGCTTTACTTTAGTCGCGATATCTACCCCGCCTATGCCTTTACGCCCGTAGATTATTAAGCATAAGATTGTATAACGCTATTATATTAGCCGCCGTTATATACTTAGGTATATCTACGCTACTCTATAGGAATACCGCTATCGCTATTACTTAAGTAAGCCTTTTTGCCTACGTTTAATCTTAAGTCCGCGATAGCCTTACTATACCGGCATTCGCTACTATAGTCGGGTTGCCGAGCTTTCTATTAGTCTACTTCGATATATTAGCTATATTGCTTAACGATAACGCCTTTACCGCCCGCGTCCTTACGTCCGCCGCTTTAGGAATCCTCTCTAGTATAGCAGCGGCGACGGAGCTCGCTACCGCGGATTAAACGCGGCTAATAGGCAACGGCTTTACCTTAGACCTATTAGTCGCGGTAGGCTCCCCGCTCGCCGATAACGCACGCGTTACTATACTCGCTATACTATTACTATTCCCTATTAGCCGCTATAGCGGCCTATAGATTACGCATGCCGATAAACCTTCTACCGTTAACCTACGCGGTATCCCTATTTACAACGTAGCGGTGCTTACGACCCTCTCTTAGGAGGATTAAGCCGAATATTGCTCACCCGATAATCCGCGCCTTTACATACGTCTATTTACCGCCGGGACGCAACGTATAGCATCCTTAAGAGCGTTTATCGTAGCCTTTATCGTTATCGCCCGCGATAAGGTCCCCGGCGACGCTAGCCTTACCCTTACTTAGTCTAGCCTATCCTATCTTCTTTTCCGTCTTATCCTTTCGGACCTTTTTTCTTTCTTAGCGTATACCGCCTAAGGACTTTCGTCTAATACTATATCCTTATAATCTCGCTATCTTACGTAGCTACTTAATATAGCTTATCTATCTCGATATTTTCCTTTTTATTTTAGCTATATATTACGGTTTTTATACTCGTCTTTCTACGTCTTACTTTATCTACTTAATCCCTTTAAGCTTTATATTCGTTTAGCGTTCGCCGCCGGAGATTCGCTATCTAATATAGCACCTAGCCTACTTTACGTTAGCCGTTTAATACGGCTTTTTACCTTTATCTCCCGTCGTCCTAATACGACGGTCTACCTACTTTATGCCGGTCGTCTAATACGGCCTTTGCCTTTTCCTTACGCGTTTCGTCTTTACTTAACCGTTTATACGTCCTTCGTTCTCGTTGTCTATACTCTACGCTTTATCCCCCGTCGCCCGTATCGCTTTTTATCGATCTACGAGTACTATAAGGGCGTAGTATATCTCTTTAAGGTAGGCATTTATTATAGTATAAGACGTTAAAGGGTATATACCTATATAAATGCGGGTTAACCTTAAGCTACGCTAATATTGCCTTACTATATTTTATAGTTATTTTACGGCGATTTTACCGTTATAGTATAGTAAGATTATAGCGAAATCTAGTATAGGTAAACCCCGGCATTGCGCTTAGATTGCCTTACTATATTACGCTACGGCTCTATAGCTATTTCGCGACGCATATTATAAAGATTTTACTATTATATATAAAGTGTATAATAAAGGGAAATCACTATATTAAGCCATATATAAGGAGATAGCCGCGTATATATAGTAATGTGCGATTAGGCATTATTAAGGAGATTCCTTAAGGAAGCTACGGTAATACACCGGGATTCTATAGTAAAATCCCGGATGGCAATATAGGCATATAACGGGCATTTCCCCGGCCTAAGAATAGAAGGGCTAAGTAATTATTTTCTATATTATGAAATAGTTAAAAACCTACTTTACTTTATACTTGCCTTTACAACCGGTAGATAGTCTATTATTAGTAGAACTATTACCCGGCTTAACTCCCTTCCTAGGCCTTATTACGGTTAGCAATATCCTGTCCTTTCGATAACTCCGTAGTGCACTAATTATACTAGTCTATTGCACAATAGAATGGCTATTATTATAGCTAACCTATCCGAGAGGGAGAAATAGGAATAGCCTACTATAACGACGCTTCTTATAGCTCTTAGCAAGCAGTATAAGGTTTGAGATTTAACGTAAGCTGCTAAGAATATTCTTAATAGCTTTTCCTAAGGCGATAAGAATTATTACATCTAGAAGATAGACCTTAACGCCTATATACGTAAGGCAAAGAAGATAAAGGAATAGTAGGTCGACCTCCTCCGGAAGTTTATCTTAAAGGATATAGGCGACCTCGTTAAAGGTATATACCCGTTAGCTCTCTTTATGCTAACTTAATTAGCTCCGCATTAAGTTGGGAAGAATACGCTTAGACACTTAGTAAACGTTTGGATACTGCCCCGCTATCGTAGCCACTATGTTTTTTAGTATAAGCCTGATATTTATGCCGTGTTTCTACGTCGTGAAAACCGTCTTTTACGTCGCAACGCGTTAAAGATTCCTAAATCGCTACTATAAATGCAGTAATAAAGCTAGTTATTAACCCTTATAAGAGCATTATTGCATCGTTAATGCATCGTTAATTAATCCGTTAAACGGCTCGTCGGCAACCTTCGCCACCCTCTAACAGGCGATACAGGCGCTATAAGGCGCTAGTCTTATAGCGGTCTCGCAGCGCTAGTCGCCGCTATAATCGTCGCGGCCGCGAGAGAGCCTAACACTACGAATTGCGAATTGCGCAAATTATCTATAAATCCTAGACTGCTTAAGCTATATAGCAATCTATTTAGCAATCGAATCCGGTTTAAGAAGATATATAAAATAGCGATATTTTAATCTAGTAAGGATTAGGGCAAGGGACATTAAATACTTAGGTATATACATATAATTTAATACATTAGTGTGTAGCTTTAACGCTGTGTATATCGCATTACGCACTTTAAATCGCCTTTTTCATAGCTTTAAAAACAAGAGATAAATTAACACCTATTAAGAATAATAAAAAAATCCGGTGCGACGTTCGTGGAATGTGTTGCAATTGTAGCACGGACCACCCTTGCCATTAGTCAGCCTCGCCGCGCAGAGGTTTAGCCCTCTACGCGCCGTATAGCTTTTAGCTCTTTCTGAATTTATTAGAGCTTTCTTAATAGGTTATAGCCCTAGCGCACGCTTTTTCTAGCGCACGCATTTTTTAATCATCGCGAGAATTAATTCTACGATAGCTCTAATTATTAATTTCCTAGGTATCCGAAAAACAATATATTTGCCGATCGGGACCTTTTATAGCTTTCTATCACCTATTATAAAATAGAGGCGTTTTTGCGTAATATACCTCGCACTACGCTAAGAACGCTAAGATAGCATTAGCAGCCCTACGCCGGGCCTAAGACGCTAGACTCGATAAGCTTTAAGGATAGGAAAATGATAGCTTATAGTTTATTAAGCTATCGATCGCCCTAGGTATCGAGCACCTAGAAGGGCATATTAATGGAAAGATTAAGCCCGTAAAGGAGAACTCTCCCGGCTTTAAGAAATAGGATATAAACGATAGAGTGATAAAGCATTGCATTATTGCGAGTCTTTCCCCCGAACTACGGGACTAAATCTAAAAGGAAGGTTAAGACTTAGAGATAATAGCTTTTAAGACTATAAAGTAGATTAAGATAACCTCTATAGAGGTGCCTAAGGTAATATTCTACTCTACGTTTGTAGAGCTTACTACTATCGACGCGAGAAAATTCACAGACACGGCTTAGTATTTAAAGAAGCTTTATTTCTGCTAGGACTAGCTTATCGCGGTCTCGAAGGACTTAGACGAAAGAATCTTCGTTATCTTTGCCCTTAAGGGAATAAAGGCATATCGACCGGACTAGTTTAATAACTAGAGCTACGATTAATAGAGAGGCAAAGAGATTTCTAAAGACGAGATTTATAAGTGGCTCGCTAGGAGAGCTCGAGCCGAGCAGTCTAACTCTCTTGCTAATACCGCGTTTAATAAAAACACTTAACGTAATAATAGCGGGAATAATAATGCTAATAGTAGCACCGGTGGCAATAATAACACGGCAATAACAATAATTCTAGCGGCAATAATAACAACTATAGTAGGAATAACAATAACTAGGGAGGCAGCTATATAAGGAGGAAGAGGAACCTTATAGACGCTCCGATTAAGATTAAATACGGCTGCTTTATTAAGCCGGGCTAGTTATTTTACGAGGAGGATAAATACTATCGCAAACACCCGGAAAAAGCCCTAAGATAGTAGGTTAATAAGACTAAGGACTATAACGGCAATGCTAGGAATCCCGATATTATTATAGCCGGCGGAGAATTTAACGGTTGCTTGCTAAACTACGCAACGATCGAGGACCCCGTCGAAGTTATCGCCGAGGCGGGTTTACTAAGCGGCACCGCGATTAATAAGCCTATCCGCGACGAGGTTATCGCCGATTTAGGCTACGCTAACTATTGTTTTAACGACTTAAAGTGGTTTTTAGACGTAACCTCTCTTAGACCTTTTTCTATAACATCCTCTAATAGCTCCCCTTTATAGGTTAAAGCCGTAAGAACGGTTAAAGTAGTTATAGAAGGCGTTATACTAAAGCTATCTAGGGTTAATTATTCCCTATCGGCACTAGCTAATCTTATTAGCTCCTAGTGTTTGCGGGAGAAGGGCATTAAGTTAGATAACGTTATTAAGTGCCTTATGCATATGCCTACTGCGTCGAAGATCTACCGTATTAAATAGAAACTAAGTATTACGATAATTCTTAACGTAGAGCCTAAGGGCAATCGCACTGACCTTAACATAATGTCCTTACTATAAGGCGATAAAGGGAAGTTATCGTATAAAACGATGCACCGTCGACTCGGCTACGCCGGATAGGAAAGAGTCCTTAAGGCTTATAAAAAGGCCGACATTAAGATCGATAAGGAAGAGGCTAAGACCTTCTACTGCGAATTATGCTATCTCGCTAAGGCAGATAGGATAATATATTAGAATCCGAGCGTTATCGCTACCGGCTTTCTATCCTATATATATTAGGATTTCTTTAGCTATAAGCTAGTCGGATATAGCGGCATTAATTACTGCCTATACGGAATTTATGTCTACACTAGCTTTTATTAGAGCATCTTCTTACCTTTAAGGGATAGGGCCTTTAAGATGCTTAAGGGTTAGAAGGCGTAGGTTAAGAACTACGCCGGCGATGCCTTAGTCTAGGTAATAGCGTTTAATAACGCTAGGGAATTCTACCCCGAGAAGATAAAGAAATAGTCGTAAGGGGATTACTTTATGCTACGCTATAGCGCACTATATATGTCTAAACAGAACGGCAAGGCCGAAAAGGCCGGCCGTACCTTTATAGAGTCTGCACGCACGATATGCCTTAACGTTAGCCTCTTAGATTTCCTTTAGCCGCTCTACATCGAGATAGCTACTTACATTAATAACCTCCTTCCGATATAAGGCAACGCCTTAGGGGAGGCTCCTGTAGAACTGCTAATATAGGAAATTAGGATCCCGTATAAGTATACCCTTAAATATGTTAGGACCTAGGGTTACACGGCGTACGTAACGAAGCTATAAGAGGCTATCGTAAAGTCTAGGAAGATAGACCCGAAGGCCTAGAAGGGGAAGCTCGTAGGACTTAAGGGTCTTTATAGGCACCTATATAAGGTGTAGTTACCTAAAACAAAGACTATTATCGTAGCTAGAGACGTTCGTTTTTATAAGGCCACTAGGACTATTCCTCCGCTAGGCATAGACGCCTATAACATCGCGATCTTTAACGAAGACGACAACGGCGACGAGGTTATAAGCGTGCGGGATGCAATGCCTTAACCGAGCCGTTATAAGGATTATCGCGATCCCGATCTAGACCGCTATTAGGAAAGTTATAACGACGTTCCTCGCACGCTTAAGCAAGAGCGGCATATGCACTTTAATAGTAAACATTAGGATAAGGCTAAAAGGCAGATATTACAGACGCTATAGTCTAGCCTAGGCCTATAGTATCCTCGAGTCACTAAGCTAGGGGATAATAACGCCGACATCCTTATGTTAGAGGCTCTTACTCTAAGACTAGAGATCCTTCCTAAAGCGTTCCTTAAAACACTAAGACAAGAGCAATAATTAGTCCCCTATACGCTAGTTTAAAGTAGGAAGAGAATAATAGACCCTCCGAAGGCGCTAAAGGCTTTTAAAATAGTCCGGCTTAATAATAGGCCTACCCGTTGCTAAACGAAGTAGGCAGCTACCGTAAGGGGCGAGACACTATATCGCGGGTTAACTAAGCTAAGCACCGAACTTATTATTAATCGCGACGACCGCGTAGATCTTTTTCGGCCGAATATAGGTGTATTGCTTACTTTTTTAGCTATTTATCGTAAGCAGGATTAATTTAACGATCTTAGCCCTTAAATAGTATTATCCGTTTTTAGTATAGTAATTCTCGCAGCTTTAGGCGCACCGACTACGTAGAGATAGGCGAGTAAGCGGGACGACTATGAAACTAGGTAGCTTCTAGTAATAAAGAGGAAGATCGCTACGCTTTACGGGAAGAACGCATAAAGCCTCGTACGACGACTACTAAACGCATAGGTTTTTAATAGCAAATAGGTCTTCCTAGAGAAGCCGCGCGCGGACTAAGATCCTTTAGCTAAGGCTAGGTAGGTCGTGCGCGGGGATTAAGACAACGAGGAGAGGCCGATAGAAGAGCTTTACGCGGCGGTCGTACACTAGGCCTTATTAAAGCTCTTCGTAACGATCGTAGCTACTTAAAATCTTAAGTAGGAATAGTTTAACGTCGTATGCGCCTACGGCTACGCTAAGGCATAGGAAGAAGTATTCGTAATACAGCCGTCTAGACTTAATAACGGCTCCGGGCGTGTTTATCGTCTAAATAAAGCCCTTTATAGGCATCCTAGCTCTACTAAATAGTAGTATAATTAGGTTAGAATAGACCTTAAGGCATATAGATACGAGAGGCTAAAGACGGACCGATATCTCCTTCGATATTCGAACGGCACTCTTATTATTGTTTATATCGATGACTTTATTATAGCCGCGTCGATATAACGGCTTATTTAGGCCGCTAGGGATATACTCGATTAACTCTACGAGATTAAGAGGTTAAGGGAACCTAAGGAATTCCTCGGGATCTAGCTCGAGAGGAATAAAGATACCCGAACGATCCGTATAACCTAGACGAGGTACGCGACTAAGATTATTAATAAGTTCGGTAAGGGCATCGTCGGTAGTGTTTCTACGCCTTAGCCGCCGAAATACGAGATCCTATACGACTAGAAGGCTTAAGAGCTAGTTATAACTTTAAAAGCATAGCTTTAACGCACCGGCAGCATTAATTACCTTTCGATAGGCATAAGGCCCGATATTACATCTACTACGAACAAGCTGTCGGAGGCAAATAGCAATCTAACGGAGACGTATAGGGCGATTTTAAAGCATTTGCTTTAATATATTCGGGGTTCTTTAAAGCAAGGCGTTATTCTTAGGGGTAAATACCCTATAACTAACCTTAAGCTACGGGTGTATTTAAATGCATCCTTCGCCGACGATAAGAGCATATAATACTCTACGGCCGGATACGTAGTATTTCTTAGAGACGGACCTATCTTTTAGAAGTCGAAGCGTTAAACTATAGTAGCTATATCGTTAATAAAGGCAGAGTTTATAAACCTTATACTAGCTAAGATAGCTTCGATATAGATCTATTAGCTTCTCGACGAGATAAGGTATACGCAACCGACCCCTTCCGTAATATATACGGATAGCTAAAATGCGAGGCTCGCGGTTCTAAATAAGAATAACCTAGCGCGGACGCGTTACATCGATATACGATATAAATAGATCGTCTATCGCACTAACGAGGGCTTTTTCCAGCTAGTATAACTACGGACCGATAAAATAACTACCGACGGCATAACTAAGGGACTTTTAAAGGATAAGCATTTGCAGTTTATGCGTTAATTAGGGATGCGTAAGTCCCTCTAGAGGAGGGCAATATAAGTTAAGAGGCAAATAAGCCTAGAGAAAGGAAAGGGCGGATTAGAAGGCGAGGCAATTAGAGGGCAAAGGGGGCTAAGAGCTCGGGAGCTCGGCTAAGGGGAGGTATTGCAATTATAGCACGGACCACCCTTGCCATTAGTCAGCCTCGCCGCGCAGAGTTTTAGCCCTCTGCGCGCCGTATAGCTTTTAGCTCTTTCTAAATTCATTAGAGCTTTCTTAACAGAATGTATTATTAATTTTTTAGCTGGCTTTACCACCTAAAAAGCGTCCAACGTTTACTAGGTGTCTAAGCGTATTCTTCCTAACTTAATGCAGAGCTAATTAAGTTAGCATAAAGACAGCAAATAGGTAGACTAAGATCCCCGACGCTAACTACGAGAAGTAGTCGGCATAAATAGATATCTTTATAAAGAACCTAGCTAACTACGCTTACCGTTAGAAGCTTAAGAAAAAGACCGCTCTTTATTCGTAGTTTCTACCGACGCTTACTCCTGCCCTTACCTTAGCCGCCTTTGCCTAGCTTCTATACGGTAACCCTATAGACCTCGACCGACTTTCCGATGCTAAACGATAGTTTAGGATCGATAATAAACTCTATATAGCTTATAGAGAACCTAAATACTAGAAGGAGGCTTACGACCTAGCTATAACGGCTAATCCGCTTTTAATGCCTCCCCGCCGCGGTAGTCCTTAGTTTTAGGGCCGAGGTGCCCCCTCTCTCGGCTTCGGCCGAAGATCTTAGGGCGCCCGCGGCGGTAGGTATAGCTAGGGTTAGTTCGTCCGTATAGCCGACTATAAATAAGGCCGTATCCTTAGGGAAGAGGATACGGATTTATAAGGCGAGTGGCCGACGCTAAGGCTATTGCTAAGAGATATACCCTTAAAGTAAGTCGCTCTTAAGGGTTATATATAGGGGAGGATAAAAGGATTAAGTCGTTGCGTTTAAATAGAATAGATCCTAAGATTAAGAGTATTGCTATTCGCACGATACTAAGTGTCTAATCGCACGATATCCCTATTTTTTATTCCGCTATAGCCCGCCATACGATTTAGCCTATATAGCCTAGCGCCGCGGGGAGTTACACGAAGTCCCTACGTTAAGCCTTAATACGTGCATCGTCGCAATCGTCGTACGATATCGCATCGCGGGCGTAGGAACGTTAGAGCGTTAGGCGGAAGAAGAACGTCGGGTGATATACATGTCCCTATGCAATAGAAATAGGATCTCTGCGGGGGCAGACATAGACTAGATACCGGTCGTTTATAGAAATCAGCATAAGGTGAAACTAAATAATATAGGTAAATACCTAATTATAAAAAGCTTATCCCCCTTTCCTAGTCCGGGGAACATATCGTCTAAATACTATAGTCCTTCTACGGTGGATTTCTAATATCTTCTACGGTAGAATTCTAATGTCTTCTACGGTAGAATTCTAATATCTTCTACGGTAGAATTCCAATGTCTTCTACGGTAGAATTCTAATATCTTCTATAGTAGAATTCTAAATATCTTCTATAGTAGAATTCTAAATGTCTTTTACGGTAGAATTCCAAATGTCTTTTACGGTAGAATTCTAAATATCTTCTACGGTAGAATTCTAAATATCTTCTATAGTAGAATTCTAAATATCTTCTATAGTAGAATAAATATATAGTATCGCTAGTTATATATAGCGTGCTTATAGAGGTATTCTGCCTAAAATAGATATCTAAGCAAATCCCGTAATAATTGCCCTAACTTGAAGATTCGCAATGCCCTTATTATATTAGTTTAATAGACTTTAAAACATATTATCGTATTGCGGGCGGGTAATAATATAGCATATAGTCGTGTTTAGGCAATAGATTAAATCAATTTTGTTAACTATATTTGCTTAAATATAGTAGGAAATAAAAAATAAAAAATAAAAACTTTTAAGTCGAGAGCTATAACGCTTAAATCGTATAGGTCGTAGTAGAAGGTATAAATGAAATTTTTAAATAACAAAACTTTTGCGAGCTTGTAAGAGACTTATCTCGCTTAATCTATATACGCTGTAGTAGAAGGGAATCCGAATGGATTATCTTTATTATCCTCCTCGACTATATTAGCCTCTATTATAGCCTTTAAGTCGGTTGATTTTATAACTCGAAATCCGGCGGGGTTAAATGCCGTCGGTTCGCGTTTTCTAATAAACGCTATATTAAGAGGTTGCTAGACAAGAACTACTATTCTACGAAGTTATATATTAGGGTTAGTTATATTGGCATTATATAGGCGCGCTAACGATTAGTTAAGCGTGTTAATGTATTTACATACGCTTGCCGAGTGTTCTACTGCTTCGTTTAGCAAATAGAAGGCGTCGACCTTCGTAGTCTAATGCATTACGTAGCTAAGGCTTATTCCTAATAACACGCATACGAATAGGTTAAACTTAATAATCTGTTGCGCTAGGACGCCGTATAGCCACGCGTATATAAATATCGGCAGCGGCGTATTAGTATTAGTCTATATTTCGGTGAAAAGTACGGCCTAAATAGTAGTGATATTTACTATTTTAAAGACTATAGCTTTATACTTGCTGTATAATATAAAGTAATTTAATAGGGTCGTGTATTTTACGATAAAGAACTCGGTTAGCTTGCGCTTTAGGAGCAATATATTAAACGTATCCGGCTAGGCAATACTAGCTGCTAAGGCGGACGCGAATTACGCTCTTAGCGAGCTTTATTTAGTTAGAGTAACGAAGGTCTGCTTATAATCGATCGCTAGAGATATAGCCTACTGTTTAAGGTTTCGCCTAAATCGCGGTCCGGTAGGAGGTTTAGTATCCGTAACTATATCTTTAAATGCTTTAAGATAAGCTAGTAGGCATTTCTATTGCTTAATAGTAGCTAAGATGCCTTTAATCTCTTCTAGGTCGCCTAAGGTAACGTCTCCGATGGCTAATATATCGACTGCTTCGAGAAGGACGGCGAGCATTAAGGCGAGGCTTAAGCTATCCTTTGCGACGTCGCTAGGGACGTAGTAGATATTTCTCTCTAATCCCGTTAGGAATATAGGTAGCTTAGAGGGTTATTATGCGATAAATTTGCCGGCTAGCGTTCGTGGTTTAATAGGCATAATGATTAAATAGGAATCGTCGTCTTTATCGTCCTTTAGATGTTTAATAAGTAGCGAGTCTAAGATAGGTGTTATAGCAGCTAAGAGGGGGGCGACTTATAGCGGTACGTCCGGAGGTATATAGTAGAGGGTTCCGTCGCTTAAGCCGTTAACGATATTAAAGCCTTATTGTTTAAGCAAATATATCTAGTTACTAAACTCCCGCCCGTAGCTAGCCTTTTAGGCTAAGTATTTTAGGGCTAAGGACCGTAGGTTTTATAGAAGATTGCGCTTTAACCCGTATAGCTCGATTGCCCTCTTAAACCCTCCGAAGGTTAGTCGAGGCGGATTTTATAACAGCGGAATTAAAAAGTCTAGTCGTAGGCGCTAGTCCTTACTTTAGAACTATATATATAGGCGCTATAATAGTTATAGATAAACAAGCGGTATTAGGGCAAAGGCAGACGTATATAGTAGGTAGAAGAAAATTATAGGTATTAACGGGGTGTTAACTAATTGTAGAAGGTTTAAGAAGAGTCTAGAAAAGCCCGTAGAAGCGCTACGCGGTGTTATAGAATTAACCGGGGAACCGTAAAGCAGTAGTAGTAAATTATTAAGGTAAAGGAAAGTAATTGCGGGGGGATTAGTATAGAGTTAGTTTCGATTTTTCTCTTAGTTATAAAGGTCTATATTCTTCTAGTACGTCTTGTCTATCCTTTTAAGTTTTAGTAATATATATAGTAAGACTTTCCTTATACGCGTTAAATTCGGCTATTAGATCTAAGGAGTCTATTTCCGTTACTACGAGCTAGGAATTATAACTGCTTAGCTATGCTTTCTAAGATATAAGGTACTCTTGCCTTACCTTTCCGCGACCGGATTTTCGTTAACGTAAATCTAAGATATAGTCTACTTCCTAATGTAAAGTTTCTTTAGACACCGGACCTAAGCGTAAGTCCGGTTTCTTAGCTAGGCGAAGTTAAACTATAGAAACAATAGGGTAAATGTTTATTAAGTTATCTATATCTAGTCGATAGGCTAAATGCCCGATACGCTTTACGATTTCGAAAGGACTTATTCTTCGTTTAGTAAGCTTAGCTACGCGTCTATCGGCGACGGAGTAGCCTTTGCCGAATTATAGCTATGCCTAGTCTCTTAGTTTAAACTCTAGTTTACGATATTTACCGTCGTAGCGGCACTTTATTACTGCTTAAGCATATGCAATAGAGATAAACGCTTAATTACGTAGAAATGCTTTCGATTTTCCTAATAATTAATCGTTAAGGTAGTGTATCCCGTCGTCTATCCTAAATCCTATAACTAGTTTACTTAGTAATATCTTAATTACTAAGGAGTAGGAATTATTTAAGGAGAATTATAGCGCTAAAAGCGCGTCTAACTATCGTTTGTCTAAAAAGTCTAACGTAAAGAAACGCAGAGCGATTTCTACTATCTAGTTCCGTCGTTCTAAAAGACCGTCGGTTTAAGGGTGCTAGGCTATTAAGACGAGTAGTTTAAAGCCGAACGCTATCTAAAGGGATTTCTAAAAGGCGCATAAAAATTTCGGGTTACGGTCGGAGATAATATACTTTAGAATACCCTAATTCGAGCGGAGGAGTTCTTAGTATAACCTCTATGCTTAATCTTCCGCGGTAAAGGCATCGTGCCTTAGAATTAGTATATATATCTTAGAGAATTTATCTAAAACTATAAGGAGATAGTTATAGAATTCTTTAACTAGCGGAGACTATAGGGAATTTTCCGATATAATAAAAGGCAATTTAGTAACGAAGTCTATAGCTATCGTATAGAAGGAAATAGCTAAGGAAGTAATAGGAATAAGATTACCGGGTAATAGTAAGCGGTCGGTCTAGTTACGTACGTAAGTATCGCATTTTAATACTAGGTTATTATAAGGTTTTTTTAAATATATAATAACGAAGCTAGAAGAGAGGTCTTCCTAAAGACGTTTTCTTCCTACGTGAAATTTTCGCGTATGCTTATCCGCGATAATTTCTTCCGTATATATATCGGGAATATATAATCGTCTTTTATTATTAGGGTCTTAAAGGTATAATAGACCGTCGATACGGAAGAATAATAATCCCTAAATAAAGTCTTTTTCGCCGAGCTAAGCGATAATATCCGACTATCGTAGATCGTTATCGTAGCCGTCTTTAATTTTTTAGCGTAAATTAGGTTAGATTAAGGACTTAGTAAAGATATTAATATAGTCTATAGAGGTTTTATCCTCCTAGATTTAGTTAAGTTCCCTAAGTCCTAGTTCTACTACGGCTTATAATAGTAGCCGGGAAAGTAAGTCTGCTAAAATGTTTATAGTGCCTAGAATATAGTAAACCTCGAGCGGGAACTAGCTAAGATACTATAAGGCTAGCATAAGCCTTATGTTTGCTCTAAGTGCCGAGGTATATATAAAGGTTTGCTTAAGAATAGCAGTAGTAGCGGCGTAGTCGGTAAGCACGACGATTAAAGGAACCGTTATAGCGATTAGGTAGGAACGTAACTTTCGATAAGCCTATATAAGGCAGGCTACTTCTAATTTAGTAGGCTAGTACCTTAGCTCGCCGCCCTTTAGTTTGCGACTTAAGTATACGATAGGTTTAATATTATTGCGAGGTAGTTCTTTAGAGGGTGATTAATTAGATTTACCGTTAATATAGAATAAGACGGCTAGAAATCCGTTATTATAACTCGCGTTAACTTATAGGAATAGTTGCTAGTTAGGGAAAAATTAGTAGATAGCGGAATCCGAATATAGCGCGTCGGTGATATCTTAGAAGCAATATCTTTTAATCGCTATAGGTTTAAAGACCGTTTTTAACGTAAAGCGAGAACGGGCGTAGCCTTTAGGGATTAAGCCCGCGAGGCGGCCTTCTTTTAGCAACGCCGTTTTACGGACTTAAAGTAGTTCGATCCGCGCCGCGAATCGTAGAACTAAACTTCGCATCTACCCGACTAGTCTAATCTATTATTCTAAGGCTTAAAGGGTGTCGGGGAATTGAATATCCCGTAGGGCTTATACTCGTTCGGCTATATTTATAAGTTTTATGCTATTAACGTAATACTTAAGCAATTCTACGGAAGGGTAGGCTAGGAATAATTTAGGGCTAGAGAGGGAGAGGTTATAGTTAACGAATACTTAAAATACGGTCGCGAGGTATTATACGTATTTATTAGCGGTATCGGAGAAGATAATAATATTATTAATATACGCTGCCGCGTAGGCTATGTAATCGCGTAGAATCTTATCTATAAAACGTTAAGCGTACGCCGGTAAGTTCTTATAGCCTATTAAGACTACCGTAGAATATTCGAGCCCTCTATAGCTTACTATAGTATAGCGTTTTTAATAGTCTTTATAGACGAGGAATAAGTAAAAGAAGTTCCTTACGTCGACCGTAGAGATATACTTTTTCCTAGCGAGCTTATAGATTATATCGGACTAGATAGGCATAGGGTATACGTCGGGAACTATAACGCTATTAAGCGCGCGTAAGTCTACTACTATATATGGTTTCTTAGTCCCGTAAACCATTCGCTAGGCGACGAAGATAAGGCAAGCGAAGGGGGAGGCTTCGGATACCTATTCGAGACGTCTTTATTTATAGAGGAGATTATATTTCTCGTCTAAGTAGGCTTTATCTCGCTATAAAGCTAGGTAGGCTCTAAAGCCTAGCTTCTTCTAGTGCTAGTTCTCGATTAAGGGGATTTTTATATAGTTAGTTAGATCTACGTAGACGGTGCCCCGATCTTCCTATAGCGTAGGGAAGCCGTCGGCGATACTACGGATGCGTAGCGCGAGGTTTAGTTCGAGGTTATAGATTTTTATATTTTACTTAGTCTCGATTTCGGGAATATCTTTAATTCGGCCAATGCCGAGCCGAAAGGCTTAACCTAAATCTAATAGAAACTTAGGCGGTATATCGTCCTCCTAAGGAGTAAAGGGTAGAGAGTTCTTTACGGCTTTTAATATTAAAATATTATAGCCGTAAGAAAGGGTCGGCGGGCTGCTTATAGAGATATTAGAAGCTAAAGTCGGTAATTTAGCGGTAGAGTTTATAGTTCCTACTACCGTTCGGATTATATTATGATCTCCTATTGTGTGGGGGGATAAAGCCCGCGGGTTAGTGCCCGTCGGCTAATATAAAGTAAATATCGTCGTTAAGGTCGATGAGTATACTTAAGGAATGGTTTTTTAGGAAAGTAAGGGTATACGAACTTAAATTATATATAGTAACTAAAGAAAAATCCTATAATAACAAGCTATTAAGGTTTATATTATTTAGGAAAAACGCTAAGTCTTAATCCTATAGAAGACTTTTAATTACCGTTTTAACTATAACGGTAGTTAGTAGTAAGATCTTAGTAAGACTAGCGGTATAAACGCGTCGTCGGATAGCGGGTCTACGGCTAGTGGTTTAGCATTCGACTATAAGGCCGCTATAGGCTTCGATCGTAATAGACTATTTAGTATTTAGGACGTCTACTCTATAGGGAACCGCCTATGCCTAACCTAATAAAAGGCCGGCTAAGAGATCTTTTACTACCTAAGCGCTTATGCGTACCTTTACTACCGCGAACTTTCTATCTCGTTTTCTAAGGATAAAAATAGTAAACGTAGCCTACCCGAGGGTCTTTGCCTAGCCGATGCTAGAGAGATCTACCTTCCGGGATATATCGTAGGTAACCTAAAGGAATCTATTTAGTAGATCCTCGGATAATATATCGTCTAGCGCTATAGTTTACGTAAATTTCGATTATATCCGTAGGTCTGAGTTATCTATACGCTATAATTCTAGCGTAAGTATATCGAGATAGTTAAGTTAAAGGATTATCCTTTATCTATAGAGCGGCGTCGATAACGGGAATACTATTAACGAGCTCGTCTACGTATATATCGATCGGTAATTCGTCTTCTTCGGTAGCTATAGTATCGGGGATAAAGAAAGCTTCTAATACTATATAAAAGTAGTCTTTATTACTAAAAGAAGAAGAGGAGGAATCGTCTAAGTAGTCGACGTCTAGTGTTTCTACGGCTAGTAAAATTTCATCTTATAAAGAGGACGAAATCGTTATACTCCTATGCTTATCTAATAGGGCGTCGGCGAGTTAATAAGCTAAGTTAACTATAATAAGGGTTAACTTATAGCCTTCGGGCGGTAGAGACCTAGAGGATTTATTCTACGGCCGGGTAGAAGAGGTAGAAGTAGGTATAGAAGGTGTTTAAAAGGCTACCTTTTTACCTTTATCTACTAAGGAAGGAATAGTATTAGTAGGTCTAGGTTTATTCTATAAGTTAGAACGGCTGTATAAGCGTAACGTAGAAGGACCGCTAGAAGTTTGTTTACGTAGTTCTCGTAAGGCTAGACGGTCGGTCTATAGGCGGCCTTAGACCGTATTTTAGAGACGTCCTTAAGTGCCGATAGTTAGTTTTATATTTAGCTAGGGAATAGTTTCGCTTATACTCTATAACCTATTCGTCGATTTTATTATCTCCTATAGGGCGACGGAAAGATTCTAAAAGCAGCGTATTTAATCGTTAATATATAATTAAGGTTAGATTATTGTCTAAATAGCCCGCTGCCTTAGCTTTTCGCTTTATTTTCGATATCTATTTACGGAAGTCCGTTCCGTCGATAATATCCTACGCCGTAAACCTCTTACGTTATAGCGAACGAGAGGCGATTTCTAAGCGTATAAAGAAGCGCTTAAAGAGTTTATCGCACTAAATGCGAAAGCCTAGGCTTAGCTAATAAAGAGAGGCCTATTCCTCGTCTAAAAGATCTCCTAAGTACTACTTAATAGGGGTTCCTTAAAGGATTAATAGGATTATTAAAGCGAAGGCGTCGGCGTATTCTATACTCTATATAGCTACCCGTTTTAAAGCATCGATAAAGCGATCTACGCTTCTATAAATTATAGTTTTCTCTATCTCTTTTAGGATATTAAACGAGATATCCTATAGAGATACTAAGTTAAAACGGCCGATATCCTCGGCCTAAAGTCTTACTTAAGAACGTAAGGAAGATCCGCGATGCTCGTCCTCGGATCGGGAAGGATTAGAAAGTAAACGTAAAGAAATCCTTTTAATAAGGCGTATTAATACCTCTTCGGATATTACTACTTATATAACTGCCGGAGCGAGTTAAAGGGTAGGGGAAATTTACGCAATAGCGGGAAAGAATATAGCCGAAGGAGGAGGTAATACAATAGCCTGCCTAAGGAGGGCGGTCGTCGACGTAAGCTAGAAAATCGGTAATTAGCCGGCTATAGGGTCGTCCTAAAATAAAGGACTAAGAAGGGGATTATTCTTAGATAACGGGCCGGGAAGGGGTTTATCTTCGATATCCTTTTCGAAACTAAGAGCCGGACGTTTTCCTTCCGCTATATTAGATCGCAACTAATGTTAAATTAAGTCTAGTTAACGGTTAAAGTCGATATTTAGTCGATACGGCTAGTAGGATTCCGTATACTAAAGAGCGTTAACTCTTAAAAATAGTTAATTACGCTCGTCCTAAAAAGCAAGGGAAGAAAATATTTATAGTACGGCTTAAGGGTCGCTTAGATAATTAATCTAATAGGCCGGGAATTTTATAGGTCCGGCGTATTTCCTATATATTACGGGTTTAAAGGATCTATCGAAAGGGTAAGGCTTACCTTAAGACGTATAGAAGTTATAGGCAATAGCTTCTTTAAATCGGGCGTGCGATTTAGCCCTAAGCTCTTTAAAGATAGCTATAGGGAAAAGGTCGCGCGTAATCGGTTATTCTGCGTAAGCTCGTATAAGCTTTCTTCTTAAGAAGGTATCTAAGGACATCCGCGGAAGAAATCGATCGTGCTACCGTAGCGACCCATTTAGCAGTAGATAGGAAGCTAAGGTAAAGACTTACTACGATTAATCGTAGGCAACTATAAAAGCGAGGTTGCCGACGATAGATCGCTAGGAAGACCTTCTACTCGTCGTAGTTTAATACGACTCTAGAAAAGGTCCGTAAAGCGTAGCCTTTAATAATATAGTTAAAGGTAAAAATAAAAGGAGTCTAGCTATATTAGAATTACTACTATTTAATATATATATCCCTATACAATAGAAATAGGATCTCTACGGGGGCAGATATAGACTAATCACCGGTCGTTTATAGGAATAAGCATAAGGTAAAACTAAATAATATAGATAAATACCTAATTATAAAAAGCTTATCCCTTTTTCTTAGTCCGGGGAACCTATCGTCTAAATACTATAGTCCTTTTACGGTGGATTTCTAATATCTTCTATAGTGGAATTCTAATATCTTTTATAGTAGAATTCTAATGTCTTCTATAGTAGAATTCTAATATCTTTTACGGTGGAATTCTAATATCTTCTACGGTAGAATTCTAAATATCTTCTACGGTAGAATTCTAAATATCTTCTATAGTAGAATTCTAAATGTCTTCTACGGTAGAATTCTAAATATCTTCTACGGTAGAATTCTAAATGTCTTCTACGGTAGAATTCCAAATGTCTTCTACGGTAGAATAATTAAGTAGTATCGCTAGTTGTAGATAGCGTGCTTATAGAGGTATTCTGCCTAAAATAGATGTCTAGGCAGATCCCGTAACATCGGGCGTATTACTATAAGCTTCGTCTATCGCAGCGATCGATCGATTAATTAATTAACCGATTGATTAACTGACTAATTAATTAATTAACCGATTGATTGATTGACCGATTGATTGATTAACTGTTATATTGTATGTTTTTAGATCTTCGATCTGCTGCCTACTAAATAAGGATGCGAGAGATGTGTGTTATAGCGGCCGTAAGGGCGCTGCAGCGGCTGTAAGGCCGCTAAAAGAAGTATATTTGTGTATGTAATAATAATGCTTATTGTGCCTGAAAAGGGGCTGCCCCGAGACCTTATTTAAGGGGTCTCTTAGCCTAATTTCCCGTCCGTAATCCCGCACGTGATCTATCCCTTTTCCTACGGATCTAATACACCCCTTTAGCTTCGATCGCAATGCGAGGGAAGCTAGACTAAAGAGCTTAAATAGCTTAAATCCGGGGTCTTTTGCTAATGTTTAATTAATCTATTAATTAGGGCGTATTATTATATTCTTCCGGGTTCTCCTTACGACCGACCGTATAAAGTAGTAGTAATTGCAACTCGGCATTTTATGCCTTTACGCTACCGTATACGCCTTTAGCGGTAATAATACGCCTTATTCCTCCTATATTAGTAGATTAGTCGATTAATCGATTAGTCGATTAGTCGATCGCTTCGGAAGGTTCCTATATAGTTTATTAAAGTATACGGGCGGACGAGGGCTTTATATAGCCGAGGCTGGTTTTCCTAAGGGCTTACATATATATAGCCGAGGGTTATATTCCCGAAGGCTTATATATATAGCCGAGGGTTATATATAGCTAAGGGCTTCGTATTGCCGAGGGCTTATATAGCCGAGGCTTATGTATAAAGTCGAGGCTTATATAGCCGAGGCTTAATACGGACGAATCCCGTAATAGGTGCGGACGAAGGAGTCTTCCGTCGCCGCGAGAGCTACTTACTTAAGTTTATTAATTAAGTAATGCGGACGAAGCCGCGAAAGCTATTTACTCGAGTTATAAATTAAGTAATATAGACGAAGCCGCGAGAGCTATTTGCTTAAGTAAGTAGTTATATACGAGGGAGAGGGACTCTACCGCTCGCTACGACGAGGGACTCTACCGCTCGCTATAAGAGCTGCTTGCTCGAATATTAGAGTATATAGACGAGGGAGTATTCCGCTCGCTATAAGAGCTGCTTGCTCGAGAGCCGTTTGCTTAAGAGCTGCTTATTCGAATAAGTATATAGACGAAGGAGTCTTCTAACGCCGCGAGTATATTTACCGTAATAAGGAAGTCTTCCGTCGCTATAAGAGCTACTTACTTAAATAAGTGTTTATAATAATAGTAGTCTTTCGTTTTACTATAATAAGGGACTCTACCGCTCGCCGCGATAAGGAAGGGTTCGACGAGGGACTCGCTTGCTACGACGAAGGACTCTACCGCTCGCTACGGTAAAGGACTTTACTACTCGCTGCGATAAGGGACTCTACCGCTCGCTGCGACGAAGGACTCTACCGCTCGCTATAAGAGCTGCTTACTCGAATATTAGAGTATATAGACGAGGGAGTCTTCCGCTCGCCGTAAGAGCTACTTGCTTAAGAGCCGTTTGCTTAAGAGCTGCTTGCTCGAATAAGTATACGGACCAGGGAGTCTTCCGACGCCGCGAGAGCTGCTTACTACGACGAGGGACTCTACCGCTCACCGCGAGGGTATTTTCTTAAATATGTATAAATAGACGAGGGAAAGGGACTTTCCCTTCTTTCCGCCGCCGCGAGCTATTAGCTCTTCGAGAGCTATTAGCTCGTACGTTAGATAAATATATAGACGAGAGAGTCTTCCTCCCGCCGCCGCGAAATATTGCGTACTACGATAAGGGAGTCTTCCTCCCGTCGCTGCGATTGTGTTTTTACTGCGATTACTACTAGCTTAAATAAGTATACTACGACGAAAGAAAGGGACTTTTCCTTCGCCGCGGGAGCTTTACGCTTACCGCGACGAGGGACTTTGCCTTTCTCTCGCCGCCGCGAGAGTGTATTTTTACTACGACGATAAAAGAGTATTCTTCTTCTCTTCCCGCCGCCGTAAACGCTTACCGCGATAACGAAAGAGTCTTCTTCTCTTCCGCCGCTACGAGTGCTTACCGTAACGACGAAAGAGTCTTCTTCTCTTCCGCTTGCTCGATATATATGCTGCGAGTGTATTTACCGCGATAACGAAAGAGTCTTCTTCTTCTCTTCCTACCGCTGCTAGTGCTTATCGTAACGACGAAAGAGTCTTTTTCTCTTCCGCCGCCGTAAGCTATTAGCTTATAAGCTAATAGCTTATATCTTATCTAAGTATACGGACGAAGGGTTTTTTGCTTATAAGCTAATAGCTTATATCTTATCTAAGTATACGGACGAAGGGTTTTTGCCGCTTGCCGCGTATAGTTTATATAGTCTTATTTAATAATACTATAAAGGGGTTAACTCTTAAGCGGGTAACTTGTGTAGGCTTATTTAATACTACGGAGGGGTTTGCTCCTTAATATATAGACTTATTTTAATACCACGGAGGGTTTTACTCCTTAATGTATATAGACTTATTTTTAGCTTAGCTAGCTAACGAGGGAATTACCCTCTCGCCTCTGCTAGTAGTAGGATGTGTGTTTAGCTAGCTAATAAGGGAATTACCCTCTTGCCTCTACTAGTAGTAGTAGGATCCTCTACTAGTAGTAGTAGGATATGTTTTTAGCTAGCTAACGAGGGAATTACCCTCTTGCCTCTACTAGTAGTAGTAGGATCCTCTACTAGTAGTAGTAGGATATGTTTTTAGCTAGCTAACGAGGGAATTACCCTCTCGCCTCTACTAGTAGTAGTAGGATGTGTTTTTAGCTAGATAACGAGGGAATTACCCTCTCGCCTCTGCTAGTAGTAGTAGGATATGTTTTTAACTAGCTAACGAGGGAATTACCCTCTCGCCTCTACTAGTAGTAGGATGTTTAGCTAGCGAGGGAATTACCCTCTCGCCTATACTAAAAGCAGGATATTATTCTTTCTAGTGCCGCGAGGTAGTCTTTTACGGGCTTTCTTTCGATATATTAGTGCCGCGAGGATAATTCTCGCGGGCTGTCTTTCGATGTATTAGTTCTATAAGGATAGTTCTCGCGGGCTTAGTTTAATATATTAGTGTCGCGTGTTCTACGGGCTTTCTTTCGATATATTGCCGCGTATTATAGGCGTTATTCGATATAGTGCCGCGAGGATAGTTCTCGCGGGCTTAGTTTAATATAGTGCCGCGAGGGTAGTTCTCGCGGGCTTATTTCGATGTATTAGTGCCGCGAGGTGGTCTCTCGCGGGCTTATCTTAATGCATTACCGCGTGTTGCGGGCTTTTCTTTCGATGCGAGAGGAATCTAGTCCTTTTGCCGAGCTTAATTAGCTAGGCTTTTCTCGCGGTTTAAAGGGGGCCTAATGGTTAAATAGTGGCTTCTCTTAGTAGCTTAGCTAGAAGACTAAGACTCTTAATTATTAGATCTTCGATCTACGGCCTACTAAATAAGGATGCGAGAGATATATGTTATAGCGGCCGTAAGGGCGCTGCAGCTGCTATAAGGCCGCTGAAAGCAGTATATTTATGTATATAATAATAATGCTTATAATGCGTAAAAAGGGGCTGCCTCGAGACCTTATTTAAGGGGTCTCTTGGCCTAATTTCCCGTCTATGATCCCGCACGTGATCTATCCCTTTTCCCGCGGATCTAATATGTGTGCGTACGTATGCGATGCCGAAAAGAAAAAACATTAGTGCCTTCGAGTGACTCCCGGCGGCGCTAGGCTATATAGGCTAAATCGTATAGCGGGCTATAGCGGGGTTTAAGCTACGAAAAAATAGGGATGTCGTGTGATTAGATATTTAGTGTCGTGCGAATAGCAATACTCTAGATTAATTCGTCGAATAGTAATAAAAAGTTAATCCTTCTTTATACTCGTCTTTCTTCTATACGTAACCTTTAATCTCTTTACTTCATTAATATGTTATCCCTTATAGATTCTAGCTATACTACCGCGGCATTTGCCGATCTTTACGCTATTATACGAAAATATGATGTTGCTATAAAGAAGCTCCTTAAACCTAGACCGCTTCGATTAGCTAATAGCGTACCTTTTACGTAGAAAACGGACTACTTTATAGCCCGAATAACTATTAGTAAATATATAGAACTTATACTCTTCTTCGTTACGAACTTATCCCCTTTTACCCTAATTATCTTAGTTATTCCTTAGCTATAAGAATACGAACTAACTTTATTTTAGAAATCTCTTTAAGTCCGCTTCGACTCTTATTACTTTATAGGATATTGCCTGCCTTTAAGCATTATAGTCGAGGATAGAATAGCCCTAAGGACTCCTATTACTTCTTAATCTAAAGGGCATTAGTTAAGCCGAAAGGTATATTTTTCTAACGTCGTAGAGATTTAGACTATCCCGACGATTACCCTAATATAAGGGATCCTTATAACGGTAGAAGATATACTAAAACCCCCTTTTCGGTAGGAAAAGGTCGATATCTTAAAGGACTAGAGTATCCTACCGGGATATTATATACCCTATTTAAAACCTACCGATTCGTCTACTAAAGAATTTCTACCTAAGCCGGCACTATACCTTTTAAACCTTAGCTAACCGATTTAGCACCCTTTATATAGAATATTGCTATTCGCTTAAGATACCGCCTGCTTAATATCCCCGATTAGCTCCTTAAACTCCCTTAAGACTTAAGCCTTTAAGACTACTCTACTATAGACTACTTTAATAGCTCGCTTACTCCTTATTCGCCTTACCGCCGGCCGCCGCTACGTTCCTACCTAATAGGGCTAAACGAGACGCCTCCGTTAGCGCATACGATAGGAAGATTAAATGCCTTTAGATATAAACGATATCCGCTACGTATACGTAATCAACTTCGTTTAATTATATAAATAAGATAGTATTCAAGCGATGCGAATTAGTATATTTAAACTAATTAAGCTAATAGAGGCGGGAGAAAATCTACGAGTCTTTAAAGAACTCTTAGTAGGCTTAGTTAAGATCTTAGAACTATCCGAAACCTCTTTCTAACGCGTTATTGCCGGGGACTATATAATAGAGGTAGCTTAGACCGCTTTCCTTAAACGCTTTTATAACTTCCTTTAAGCGAACCTTCGGGATATAGCTAATTGCGAATCTTTATTCCGGAGGGTTAATAAGGCCGATATAGAAAAGTTCCTCTAAGTAAAGCCTAAAGTTATAGAGGTAGATATCCTAAAGAAACTCTAGAAAGAGTTCTAGGCTAAGCTTCCTTATTTCCTTCCAAAGAATACGAACGAGCTCCCTTTATACCGCTCTTAGGATTATAAAATCGAACTTATACCCGGTAAATAAGCTTTATTATATAGAAATCGGCCTATATTACCTCTAGAACTCCGCTATATTAAGAAATAGATTAATAAAATGCTTAATAAAGGCTTTATTTAAGAGTTTTCTTCTCTAGCCGTAGTACCGCTAATCCTCGCCTATAAGCTAGGCGGTAGTATCTATATCTATTATAACTATTAAGGTTTAAATTAGGTTATAGTTCAGAATCGATATGCCTTACCTTTAATCCGCGAAACGCTAGATTCTCTCTACGACGCTAAGTTTTATATAAAGCTAAACGTAATTACTATATTTAACTATATCTAAATCGCCGAAGGTTAAAAATAGCTTACGGCGTTTATTATACGTTTCGGACTTTTCGAGATATTAGTTACCCTTTTCGGCCTTTATAATATACTATCGACCTTTTAGAACTATATTAATTATATGCTTTATAATACCCTCGATAATTTCTATATAGTATATCTCGACGACGTCTTAATCTCTTCGAAGACT
Organism: Ophiocordyceps sinensis; assembly: GCA_012934285.1. Classification (NCBI taxonomy): domain Eukaryota; kingdom Fungi; phylum Ascomycota; class Sordariomycetes; order Hypocreales; family Ophiocordycipitaceae; genus Ophiocordyceps; species Ophiocordyceps sinensis. Next base: position 12,499,009 of record JAAVMX010000004.1, read on the forward strand.
AGGGCAAAATATAAGAACTACGTACGGATAGTTATCTAAGGCTTAAGCAACGTAAGAGTTTAAATCGATATAGGGAAGTTAAAGTTCTATACGATAAAGAAAGTACCTTAGACTAATTATTTCGATATTTAGCATAAGCATAGACCTTAAGAAGGTATATATAATTACGGCTTAAAACGCCCTAATCTTAGTAAAAGAACTTTAGTAGTTTCTTAGGTTTATAAACTTCTACCGCTATTTTATTATAGGATACTCTAATATTATCTCCCTAAAAACTACGCTATTTAGAAAAGATTCCCGTTAGTTTTAAGGACTTAAATAAGCTACCGCGTTTTAAGCCCTTAAGCTTGCTTTTACTATTGCCTTTATCTTAGCCTATTTTAACTACTTAAAGAAAATAGTTATCGAAACCGACGCTTCGAATTAAGCCTTAAGAGGGGTCCTTTTATAGATTAGAGACGACGGATATTTTTACCCTATTGCGTTTTTCTCGTTAAAGCATATTACTCTTAAGTATAATAATAAGATTTATATAAAGAGTTATTAGCGATTATTAAAGCGCTTAAGGAATAGCGCTTAAAACTCTAAGGAACTACTAAAGCGTTCGACGTTATTACGGACTATAAGAACCTTTAGACGTTTATATCTATAAAGCAATTTAACTAACGATAAGTGCACTAGGCTAAGTTTCTTTATTAGTTTAACTTTGTAATTATATACCGCTTAAGCAATAAGGCAATCCTCCCTAGTTCTTTCAGCAAGCTTCCTAGCGATAGATTAGCTAATATAGACGACGACCGACTTCTTTATCGTAATTAGATAATTATCCTTAAAAAGAAAATCGACCTAACTATCTTAAAAGAACTCTTAGCCGATTCCTATGCCTTAAAGGAGGACTTTAACGTAATCGCCGCCCTTAGATTAAACGCAGCTAGTAAATTACTTAATAAGCTTATCCGTAAGGTATACTAATAAAATGATCTCGCTTGAGATATAGTAGCGATACTCTAGGACCTATACACCCGACTTTAGCTAAAGCATATTCGGAAGCTTTTGCGTTACGATATATCCGAAAATTAGTTAATTAACGGACGTATCTTTTTCCGTAATCGGCTTTTTATCCCTAATACCTTAAATCTCCGCTTTAAAGCCGTTTATCAATCTTACTATAGTAGCTTAGTAGGATACCTAAGGAAGGTAAAACCCCTTAATCTATTAAACCGGATATCTTAATAGCCGAGAATTTCTTATTTCGCTATTACGTTTATTAAAGACTATACTTTCTATCTTTAGACTAAGACCCCCCGCTTATCTCCCCTTAGATTTATCGAACGCTAATTAGTTAGGTCCTCGACATTTAGGTAATAGCAATTAAAAAGGGAAGAGAGGCTCTAAGGCTAAACCAGCCTATATAGAGGGATTAAAAGCTGCAAAATAATGTAAATAACTAAGAATAATAGCTCTTATCTTATCTAGTAGGGAGGCTAACTAGTCTCTATATATAGGAAAAATCCTTAGACGAAATCAGCCGCGTAGACCTAAGGAAATATAGGTAACGTAAATAATCGGACGGAAGGATCGGTAGGAAAAGCAATAGATCGTGCCGTACGATAAATAAGTTATATAGTTAGTAACTAAAACGCAGTCTAGTAGAAGACTAGTAAATTCTACGGTAGAAGCCGTAATAGAGAAATAGAATTCTATAGTAGAAGACTATAGAAGGGAAGAGATTTTATAGGTAAAGACCGTATAAATAACTGTAAAATCACCGTAACATTATAGTGAAATATAACCGAAGGAAAGTAGGTATATACGCCCGTAGAAGTGCGGGGTAAATAACCGTAAAAGCCCGTAGAATTCTATAGTAGAATCTAAGGAAAGACCGGGGATTTCCCGGTAGAAAGCAAATAGGGAAGACGGTAATATTAACATACTCCCCTAGTTAGAAGGGAATAACTTCCGGCTAATTAGAATTATTATCGACTTCTTCTTAGATTCTAAAAGAAATATCCGTAAGTTAAAACTAGCGAAAGAACGTTTAAAAACGTTATCGTAGAAGCAATTTAGTTAATCTATCCGCAACTATCTCGTTAGAAGGGATATACTTAATGTTGAAAGTGTTACGTAAGAATTCCTATCGGGCCTAGTAGTTGTGAATTTTAACGTGCTTTAAGGCGGTCTAAATCTTTAGAATCTCGGCGGAAATTCCGTTCTATCTAGGTCTATTAATCCCGATGCCGTTAAAGCCCGACTTAACCCCCGCCTTTACAACTTCGTCGATAACTACCTTAATAAAATCTTCCTTAATAAGTTTTCGCCCGATAATATCGCTAAGTTCTTTTTTAAATACGATAAGGTCCTTTATACTCTCGATAAGGTCCGGGCTAAGGTCTTAAAGGAGCTTTACTATATAATCTATATATAGCTCTAGAATAAGGCCGATAAGATCGCCCCCTACCGCGCCGTCGACACCTAGATTAACCTTAAGGAGGGAATATAACCCCCTTATACCCGCTCCCGCCCCTTTAGTAAAGCCGAAAACCGTATTATCCGCGCCTACGTTAACGAGCAGCTTAGGAAAGGCTTTATTCACCGTTCGACCTCTACTACCGCCGCCCCTATTATGCTCGCTTATAAGCCCGGCGGCGGCGTCCGTTTCTACGTCGATTACCGTAGCCTAAATAAGGCTACGATTAAGAACCGCTTCCCCTTACCCTTAGTCTATAATACCCTCGCCCGAATTAGGAAGGCGAAGTTCTTTACTAAGATTAACGTTATTATAGCGTCTAATCGCCTTCGCATCGCTAAGGGCTATAAGTAGAAGACGGCTTTCGTTACGCGGTATAGGCTTTTCGAGTATTACGTTATACCCTTTAGTCTCTCTAACGCGCCGTCCTACTTCTAAAGCTTTATTAATATAGCCTTATACGATATCCTCGATGATTTTTATTCCGCCTACCTAAACGATATTATAATCTTCTCTACTATATAGGAGGAGCATTAGGTCTACGTCCGGGAGGTTCTTAAGCGCCTTAATGCCGCTAGCCTCTAGCTCGACGTCGATAAGTGCGATTTCTATATCACCGAGACTAAGTACTTTAGCCTAATTATCTTAGATAAGGGCATACGCATAGATTCTAAAAAGGTCTGTATAGTCCTCGACTAGCTAGCCCCCTCCTCTATAAAAGACCTCCGGCGTTTCTTAGGGTTCGCTAATTTTTATCGGCGTTTTATCCGCGGCTTCTCTAAGCTTGCGAACCCCTTAAACGCCCTTACTAAGAACTCTGCCCCCTAGATCTAGTCCCCCGCCTGCGCCTACGCCTTTAGAGCCCTTAAGCACACTTTTACCGCCGCCTTAGTCCTCGTATACTTTAACCCCTCTCGAAAGACTATAGTTTGGACCGATGCTTCCGACTAAGCCGCTAGGGGCGTCCTAATATAGCTCTTTAACGACGCCCGCTACTACCCTATCGCGTTCTTTTTATCGAAACACTCCGCCTAAGAATATAACTATAAGATCTACGATAAGGAACTCCTCGCGATCGTAAAGTCCCTTAAGGAAGAAAAGGGATATACTTAATGTTAAAAGTATTGCGTAAGAATTCCTATCGGGCCTAGCAGTTATAAATTTTAACGTGCTTTAAGGCGGTCTAAATTTTTAGAATCTCGGCGGAAACTAAGCGGATTATCTAGGTGTTATTACACTAAATAGTATAAACGGGAATATCTAGCTGTAAAGAAATATCGTTAAATAAACGAAGAATAGAAATTAGCTCTTTCGTAGTAGAAGAGACTATAAGAAGTTCGGCTTTAGTAGAAGAAGTAATAACCGTAGATTATTTCTAGGCACTCTACGCGATTAGACCGTTAAATAGGCTAATAAAATAGCCCTTATAAGAATAACGAATGTCTAGGTCGTCGGCGTAGGCGGTATCGGAAGCTATAATAAGTTCTTACTTATCTATATCCGAAAACTTAATCGTAAGGAAGCGCGATTCGTATAAGTAAGTTATTAAGCTTTTAGTAAGCTTAATATAGAGCGTAGATAGGTTCTATATATACTCCGCTAAAGAATTCGACGATTTTACGGCGTTAAGACGGGTGGAAATAGTCGCGTAATTGTAGGAACCGACTAAAGACTAAAAGTAGTATATTTAGTTATCCGTAGCCTAACCCTAGTGTTTCTCTAGCTTTTCGGGAAATAGGAATAGATAAAGGGTCGAAATAAGCCGTAGAACCGTAGAAGTAAGGATTAAACTAAACTTAAAAGCAATCTTATCTAAGTAAACGTCTTAGTATAACTATAGCTTTCGCTACTTATAGTCTTAGATAATCTTTATCCTAAGGAAATAGGTAAGCTCTCCGCGGTTAGTAACTATATACTTTTGCTTAAAGCGACGGATAAAATCGTTAGTAGCCTTACGGTGCTCTATACGGAAAAGGATAATAATATTATCTATAAAGAAGAAAGTAATAATATTACTTATAGTAGATATAAAAATGCAAGGATCCTCCGCACTTTGCTAAAGGCCTAGTTTGGTAAAAGACCTAGATAATTCCCGTTGCTAAAGAAGAGGCGAACGGCGGAGCCTATATAAAGCCTTTATTAACCGAATTATAAAACTAAATACCTTAAATCCGTTTAGAAAGTAGATATATACTTCTTTATCTAAATCGGCATTCGTAAAGGCGTTAACTACGTTAAGTAAGCGGGTTTCTATGCTAAACTTAGCGGCAATAGTAATTATAATACGAAAATTTCGCGCTATAAGCGTCGCGGCGTATATTTCTTTTCCGCTAAACGGTTAAAGGTCTCCTTAGACATAAAGGCCAGACTTAAACTTTCTAAAGTAGCCGTGCTTATTAAACTTATAATTAAATGCCTAAGTTAATAGAAGAGGATATATAAGGGCGTTCGCTCTTAGGGTAGGCAAAGAAAAGAAGGTCTTCCGCTAGTTTAAGGAGTCCTATTTAACCTTTCTAGCGGCTTTAAACTTAGGTCTATACGGATGCGTTTCGAGATTAGACTAAAATCTTAGAAGTATAGGTAAGTCCTATTTATATATCTTCTTAGGTTTAAGAGAAGTAGCGAATGCAGCCGTAAACGTAGTGCTATTAGCCGGTAAATGCCTAACGTAGGCGAAAGCGGGATATCGACCTAAAAAACGGTTCGAACGAGTAAAGCGTAAATCCCCTATAAACCTTATCGTCCGTAGACTATCTATAGGAATAGTATTATCGTAATCTATAGACCGAGAAGTAGCTTAAGGCAACTATACCTTAAGTCGGTCTATTAGTTCTACGGTTGCAGTTAGTAACATAGTAGAAATATCGGGTTAGAAATCCTATATATTGTTAAAAATATCCTCCGGCGGTTCTAGGGTTTAGTTAAGAGTTAGGAGCTAAGGATTGCCATCGGCTAGAACGTCTGCTAGACTCTTATTAAGGAGTAACATTAGCGTTAACTAAAATTCTGCCTTATCTTACTCTTCTTCTTATATAATATATAGAAGAAATACCGGTAATAACACCTATATTAGCGGTTCGGATGCCTTAGACGTAGTGAAAAACTAAGTCTTATTAAACGTTAGATCTTAAACTTAACGAACCTCCCGTCGCTATAGGATCTACACACGAAAAATATTAGTAAAATTATACCCGACTAAGTAACTAACCTCTATATAAGGTTCTTGCTTAAGATTACGTTTCTATATGTTAGTTAAGGCCTTAGTAGTTAGTAGGTAGGCTTTATAGCTAAAAGCTTAAAGATAATCGAATCGTAATAGTTAAGGAAGGAGAAAAGCCGGTATATTCCGGTCGTAATCCCTTAACTAGTCGTAAAGGATCTCTATTAAGGAAATCCACTTTAATAGAAATAACGTAGAGGAAGCTGCTTAACGGGCTAGAATCCGATTATATAAATATACTATAGTTTTCTACGTTTCTATCTATAAATGCTTAGGTAAATTTGCTTTAATCCTTATAGATCGAGCTTTCGTAGATACTACCCCCCTAGCTCGTTCGGTAGCGCCGTTCTAACCGGGTGTATAAGGAGTAGTAGGCTTATTATAAATGCCCTACTAGTTAATAAAATCTTAAAAATCCCGTCGAAGGGCTCGGTCGTTATCTCGATAGATCGTACCGATAGAAAGTAAGAACTGCCGGGAAATATTCCGACCTAGGCTCTTAAAGCATAAAATCAGCTCGTCTATAGAAGCGTCTAGGAGCGCATATAGAAAAACAAGCTTCGTATAGTTATCCTTAATAAAAAATACAACGTTTTTATTATTATAACTCTTATATATAGAAAAGACATCGCAAAACACCTTAGAAAAGGGAAAAGTCGCCTTAGAAAGTAGCGGTTCGCGGTTAATAATTCGTTTAGCCTACGTAAGTTTATAGGACTTATAGGAGATTATCTTATCGAAGGTTACCGACTATAGTATTCCGAGTGCTTTTAAAAGCGCTTTATTATTCGGATGTCTAAGTCGTTAGTACTAAAAAGAAAGTTCCTCTACACTTATTAGTGTAGAATCCGGTGTAGTAGCCTAAAAAAGTATTATAACCGGGGTTTCTATAGTAAAATCTATAAAAGGAACGGAAGCAATAGTTAAAATAGTTAAAAGCGCAGTAGAAGGTATTAATTAGTTATATTCGATAATATACGAGTTGTAAATTAGCTCCGTTATATATATAGTGCGTATTAAAGAAGAGATCTATCTAGTCTATAGGTTCTATAAAAGATTCGCCTTATGCAAAAGACGAAGTAAACAAAAGGAGGTATAAAAAGACGGGATATATACTACTTAACTAAGCTAATAAGTGCCCGTCGAAATACGCATAAATACCGTGCCTATACTAAGGATTAAAGTGCTTCTACTACCTACGAGTGCATACTCGGAAGAAGGCTAAAAGTTATAGAGACGCTCCCTATTATTGTAAATATATCTATTAGACCTTAAATCTATAATAAAAGAATCCCTTAATAGGTATTTTATAGTAGTTTATAGAATAACTAGTAGTAAAAAGGTCGTAAGAACATTAGCGGCAGCCGTAGCTTATACTATCTTTATCTTAGTCTTATTATTCTTCCGCTACTCCTCGTCGCGAAGAAGTACCGCGTTAACTTTAGCCTTATTGGCTAAAACCTCAATGTAATCGTCTATAGTCTTTTAGACGTCTTTATCGGGTTTCTATAATAGAAGTCGAACGGAAGGGTTAAAGTAGTTGCACTTAGAGAAGAAGTAACGTTCTCTATAAGCATACTACGGTTTAAGTTTTAGCTTAGTCTTATCCTTTTCTAAGGATGTCGCAGCCGGTGTTTTCGTAGGTTTTTTAGTAGATTCCGCGGCTAGGGATTATATTCCCTAGCCTTAGAACTTCGCAAATGCATTAGTCTTTAGCGCTTTAGTCGTAGCCTTTCTTTAAGGCCTACGAGCGCTCGAAAAGTTCGGATATCTTAAATCCGTTAGGGAAAGACTGCTTATACCCTAGCTTATTTAAGCGGGTATCCTCCTCTATCTTATTCGTCTAGTATTCCGTAAAAGGGCTAGAAATTAGCTAAATAGCCTTAAGAAAAAGCTATATAGCCCGGAGACCTTCCGATTCCGGCAACTTAATTCGCCGGGCATCGGTAAGGACCTTCTACTAGTTAGAAATCTATATCGTAATATCCGTCCGGGCCGGTGCCTTTAAAATAGTATAGAACTACGTAAGAATAGTCTTCTATTGCGTTTATAAAGTCGGCTTTATACGCCGCTATAGTAAAGCCAATTCCTTAAAAACCTCGTATTCGTCGGCAATCGTTAAGTAATAGTTCCCGATATTCTAAACGATAAACTACTAGATTAACGTAAGAGATTTCTATTAGTCTTTATAGGCTTAAAGCAACCTACGATACCGGGAAAAGAGAAACTTAAACCTCTTAAGTTCTTCTATAGATAAACTAGCAATATTAGCAATAGTCGCGTTAACTATTCTAGCTATTAGTTCTACGGGAAGAGGCAATAAAGGTTTTTAAAGTTTAAGCGTAATAGAAGGATCGATTTTCTCTTAAATCCCCTAAGCGAGTGCGTATTTCTAGATCGTTAAGGTCTATCGGTCCTAATCCGCTAGTCTATTTAAAACGGTCTTCGAAGTAATATCGGCCATAATAGATACGGTAACGTAGGTAAAAGTATAGTAAAATCACCGGAAAAGGGTAGTTAAATATACAATATATATAAACAAACCGTAAAAACTAAACTAAGTGCGGGAAAACACTAATAGAATAAGGTAAACGTACTAACTAATCCTCCGTAAGTTAATTCGCTAAATTAATAACGCTCTTTAAAAGACATACTAGTCCTCTATAAGTTAATTCGCTAGATATAAAGGCAAAGGCTTTACTACCGTAAGTCGTAGCGTTAGTAGGCTAAAAATATAAGCCGTTAGAACTCTCTATACGTAGAGAAGTTCGTCCGGGCTTATAACTATTAAACGCTAGTTAGTCGGGTCCTCGATATTTAGGTAATAGCAATTAAAAAGGGAAGAGAGGCTTTAAGGCTAAACCAGCCTATATAAAAGGATTAAAAGCTGCAAAATAATACAAATCACTAAGAATAATAGCTCTTGTCTTATCTAGTAGGGAGGCTAACTAGTCTCTATATATAGGAAAAATCCTCGGATAAAATCAGCCGCGTAGACCTAAGGAAATATAGGTAACGTAAATAATCGGACGGAAGGATCGGTAAGAAAAGCAATAGATCGTGCCGTACGATAAATAAGTCATATAGTTAGTAAATAAAACGCAGTCTAGTAGGAGACTAGTAAATTCTACGGTAGAAGCCGTAACGGAGAAATAGAATTCTACGGTAGAAGACCGTAGAAGGGAAGAGATTTTATAGGTAAAGACCGTATAAATAACCGTAAAATTACTATAAAATCACGGTAAAATATAACCGAAGAAAAGTAGGTAAATACGCCCGTAAAAGTATAGGGTAAATAACCGTAGAAGCCCGTGGAATTCTATAGTAGAATCTAGGGAAAGACCGGGGATTTCCTAGTAGAAAGCAAATAGGGAAGACGGTAATATTAATATATCGATATATAAGCCATTGTATTACGTCTACGGTCGGGATATATCTTACTTTTGCTTAGCCTAGTTAGTATAATAGTAATGTCAATAGTTATAAGCCCGGGAGCGAAGTCTATTTTAACCTAGCTATAACTTCTACTACTATTAATATTCTTTCTTCGAACCCTGCGTTAATTCGTTATTTTTTCGTTACTTTCGCTATAAGACGCTACTTTCGCCACTTTCGGGCCCGGTCGCACTTTCAGCGGCTGCGCGCTACCTTACGCCTTCGATCCGGTTATATATTATGACTTCGGCGGCGCATTTGCGCTAAGGCACCTTACGGCATTCGGCACGGCACATTCGGCGGCGATTGACACCACGGCTTATTCAGCACGGTCGGGCAGGCCACCGTATACGTGGGGGGGTATATCGACATATAAGCCATTGTATTACGTCTGTTGAGAAAGCTCTAATGGATTAAGAAAGAGCTAAAAGCTATGCGGCGCGCAGAGGGCTAAAACTCTGCGCGGCGAGGCTGACTAATAGCAAGGGTAGTCCGTGCTATAATTGCGACACCTCCCCCCAGCCGAGCTTCCGAGCCCTTAGCCCCTTTTGCCCTCTAATTGCCTCGCCTCTTAATCCGCCCTTTTCTTCGCTTATATAGGCTTCCTTACCTCTAACTTATATTGCCCTTTTTTAAAGGGACTTACGCATCCCTAATTAACGCATAAACTGCGAGGGCTTATTCTTTAAAAGTCCCTTAGTTATACCGTCGGCCGTTATTTTATCGGTCCGTAGTTATATTAGCTAGAAAAAGCCCTCGTTAGTGCGATAGACGATCTATATATATCGTATATTAATATAACGCGTCCGCGCCGGGTTATTCTTATTTAGAACCGCGAGCCTCGCATTCTAGCTATCCGTATATATTACGGATAGGGTCGGCTACGTATACCCTATCTCGTCGAGAAGTTAATAGATCTATATCGAAGCTATCCTAGCTAGTGTAAGGTTTATAAACTCTACCTCTATTAAAGATATAGCTATAATAGTTTAACGCTTCGACTTTTAAAAGATAGGTCCGTCTTTAAGGAATACTACGTATCCGGCCGTAGAGCATTATATGCTCTTATCGTCGGCGAAAGATATATCTAAATACACCCGTAGCTTAAGGTTAGTTATAAGGTATTTGCCCTTAAGAATAACGCCTTACTCTAAAAACCCCCGAATATATCGAAGCAAATGCTTTAAAATCGCCCTATACGTCTCTATTAGATTGCTATTTGCTTCCGATAGCTTATTTATAGTAAATGTAATATCGGGCCTTATACCTATCGATAGGTAATTAATGCTAGCGGTGCGTTAAAGCTATGCTTTAGAAGTTATAACTAGCTCTTAGGCCTTCTAGTCGTATATAATCTTATATTTCGGCGGCTATAGCGTAGAAACACCGCCGACGATGCCTTTACCGAACTTAATAATAATCTTAGTCGCGTACCTTATCTAGGTTATACGGATCGTTTAGGTATCTTTATTCCTATCGAGCTAAATCCCGAGGAATTCCTTAGGTTCCCTTAATCTCTTAATCTCGTAGAGTTAATCGAGCATATCCCTAGCGGCCTTAATAAGCCGTTGTATCGGCGCGGCTATAATAAAGTTATCGATATAAATAATATAAGAGTACCGTTCGAATATTAAAGCAGATATCGGTCTATCTCTAGCCTCTCGTATCTATATGCCTTAAGGTCTATTCTAACCTAATTATACTACTATTTAGCTAAGCTAGGATGCCCGTAAAGGGCTTTATTTAGACGATAAATACGCCTAAAGCCGTTATTAAGTCCTAACGGCTATATTATAAATACTTCTTCCTATGCTTTTGCGTGGCCGTAGGCGTATACAACGTTAAATTATTCCTACTTAAGATTTTAAGTAGCTACGATCGTTACGAAGAGCTTTAATAAGGCCTAGTATGCGACCGCTACGTAGAGCTCTTCTATCGGCCTTTCCTCGGTGTCTTAATCCCCGCGTACGACCTACCTAGCCTTAGCTAAAGGATGTTAATCCGCGCGCGGCTTCTTTAGGAAGACCTATTTACTATGAAAACTTATGCGCCTAGTAGTCGGCGTATAAGGCTCTATGCGTTCTTCCCGTAAAGCGTAGCGATCTCCCTCTTTATTACCGGAAGCTACTTAGTTTCGTAGTCGTCCCGCTTAAACGCCTATCTCTACGTAGTCGGTGCGCTTAAAGCTATAAGAATTACTATACTAAAAACGGATAATACTATTCAAAGGCCGGGATCGTTAAATTAATCCTACTTACGATAAATAGCTAAAAGAGTAAGTAATACACCTACATTTAGCCGAAAAAGGTCTACGCGGTCGTCGCGATTAATAATAAGTTCGGTGCTTAGCTTAGTTAACCCGCGATATAGTGTCTCGCCCCTTACGGTAGCTGCCTGCTTCGTTTAGCAATAGGTAGGCCTATTATTAAGCCGGACTATTTTAAAAGCCTTTAGCGCCTTCGGAGGGTCCGTTATTCTCTTCCCCCTTTAAACTAGCGTTTAGGGGATTAACTATTGCTTTTATCTCGGTAATTCGGGGAACGCTTTAGGAAGGATCTCTACTTTTAGAATAAGAGCCTCTAATATAAGGATGTCGGCGTTATTGTCCCTTAGCGTAGTGACTTAAGGATGCTATAGGCCTAGGCTAGACTACGGCGTCGGCAATATCTGCCTTTTAGCCTTATCCCGTTATTTACTATTAAAGTGCATACGCCGTTCTTATTTAAGCGTGCGAGGAATATCGTTATAACCTTCCTAATAGCGGTCTAGATCGGGATCGCGATAATCCTTATAACGGCTTAGTTAAGGCATTACATCCCGCACGCTTATAACCCTATCGCCGTTATCGTCTTCGTTAAAGATTGCGATATTATAGGCGTCTATGCCTAGCGGAGGAGTAGTCCTAGTGGCCTTATAAAAACGCACGTCTCTAGCCACGATAATAGTCTTTGTTTTAGGCAATAATGCACTAGGCACTAAGAATATATATGTAAAGAAGGATGATTCTATTAGGTAGGCGTAAGCCCTAGGAGCTAGGAATAGCTCCCTGCTATCTTATCTATAGCTGATTATATTAGCCCCGGCATATAGTATAGAGGATGCTTTATATATATTAGAATACCGGCTTAAAAGAAAACACTACTGCCTATAGCAGTTATAATATAATCCTAATTAGGCAATTGAGAGGAACACTCCTATTGCCTAAATCCTTCCTTTTATTCTTATAAGTTATGCTTATATCTGCTAGTGATTATTCCTTTAATCGTTCCTTCTGCTAAGCGGCCTTCTTGCTTCGTATAGCGCGTGCTAGAGGGCGACCCTAGAACTCCGTAATAGCTTTAGCGGAGACCTAGTCGGCTTAGACCTATTAGTTATATATAGCAGCCTATCCTTTCTATCGTACGAGGTATTCGGTTATAGGTAACTTCGACCGACCGATGCGACGAATACGGATGTCTATTAGGCGCTCGACCTCGTAGTGCTAGTCTCCTTTATTAAGCGCTTATTCGATATTGCAAGCAGCTTCGATAGGTCTAGGCTCTAGTTTAATATAGTAACCTTCGTAAGCAAGCTTAAGGTGCTAAATAGATACGATAGGGTAGATCCTAACTTAGCTCGGGAGTATAAGTTCCGCCGCGAGGTTATTAACCATACGCTTAATAACGAAAAGGCCTTCTTATTGCCGCGACTATTTCTTTAGCGGCTAGCTAGGCTCGTAATAGCCTGTATGCAACTTTAGATAGACCTTATTACTAGCTTTAAGAAGAACCGGCCGGTGTTTCGCGTTATACCGCTGCTTAGCCTTTATAGCGGCTAGGTCTATAGCTAGGCTCGCTTATCTACGGATGACTTCTCGTAAGTAGGGCAATTCGTCCGTAGTAGTGCCTAGGATATTATCGGCAGCTTCTAACGGTCTATATATATTAAAGCCGAAGATAGATTTATAAGCGGAGATCTTTATACTAGCGTTAAATACCGTATTTAAATTCTACTAAAGGGCGGGGATTATTATCTTCTAATCTAGGCTAGGATCCTCGATGTAGGATATTTATAGAGCGGTCTCTACGGTCTAATTGCGCCGTTCGGGAAGTCCGATAGCCTATAGGTAGTAGGCGGTAGTTATTATAATTTTAGTGCCGAATGCGCTCTTAAGGCCTTTCTAAAAGTCGGATGTAAATTTACGATCCCGGTCGCTAACAATAGTTCTTAGTATGCCTTAATCGGAAAGAAGTAACTAACGGGCTAGGCTTTAAGCCTAGTCCTTTATACCGTATTTAGCGTTGCCTAGGATTAGTAAGTATCTCTTATTAGTTAGATAAGTAACCGTAAGAAGTTAGTTAAAGATATTAAAGCCTAGGATCTACTATAGGGAGCTTGCTAAAGGTAAAGGCGGTATATCGGTTATAAAGTCTATCGCGATACTCTATATTAGAAGTAGCGGGGGGCGAATAGGCTTATAGCTGCCGGTAAAGGTCTAACGGTCTATTTAGCTAAGGCAATAGGCTTTATAAGCCGCGATATGCTTTTTTACCTAACGGGTGACTCCGCGAATTAAGTATATCTCTAAGTCCTTAATTATACGGACGACGCTAAAGTAATTCTTATCGTTATAAGCTACTAAGATTATAGATAGGACGAAGGCGTTAGGGATATATAGCCGGGTAAAGCCGTCGGGGCCTTCGTAGTATAAAAGCTTATCGACTATAAAGAACGGTATGCCGCGGCGTTTAAGCTATGCCTTCGTTCTTACTATAGAGTTAGTAACTATAGCTCCTTCTAAGGGCGAGGAAAGACTCTCGATAGCGTCCTCGCTATCCGGGATTATCTAAAGTATTCGCTTATAGTAAGGGTTATTATCGTAAGCGACGGCGAATTCCTCGCGTTTCTTAAGAGCTATAATAGCTTTAGAGGCTATAAGTATATCGTTAAGTATAGTAAAGTCGGGGCGGCGACGGTTAAGCAGCTAATCGGACTCCTCGGCTAGTAGGCGACTAAAGGCGTCGGGAATAAAGTTCTTCTTACTAAGGAGGTAATAAACCTCGATATCGTACTTAGAGAGATAAATTAAGGCTATAACTAGACGACGGTTAGCTTAGTCTATACTAGAAGTATCGAGGGTTCTCTTAGCGACGATCTGCTTAGTCGCGGAGTAGTCGGTTAAGAGTATAAGCGGAAGGGTTAACAACTATACCATAGTGCGTATCTTCTTCGTAGCCTATATAAGACAGGCGACCTTTAGTTCTAAAGGACTATAGGACTTCTCGGCTCTCGTTAGAGTATAGGAGAGGAAGCAGATAGGCATAATAGCTTTAACCGGAATAGGCTAGCCTAGCTGCTAAACAATGCCGTCGCGGAGATAAAAAAAGACGGTAGTAAAGCCTCGCTATAAGGAGGCGTTAATCTAATAGAATAGCCTCTTCTACGGGTCTATATAGTAAATCATACGGCTAGAAGTAATTTCCTTCTAAAGAGAGGCGAAGGAGGAAAGCTCGGCTAAGGTCGGCTAGAACGATATAACTCGCGTATAGGACTTCCGCTTATTAGGGTTCCCGTTCTTAACCTTACCGATTTAGCGACCCTAGGCTAAAAGACTAGTCTTACAATCCTATAGAAGGGCGATAGAAGCGCCGTAGTACGGAATAAGATTGCGAATATACCCTATAGCGCCGATATAGTGTTTAAGAGCGGCGAGGTTATCGGGGAATAGAAGCTTTACGAAGGCAGCGAGCCTATGCTTTATAGTACTTATCCTAAACGCGTCGATACGAAATCCGAGTAGCTCTACGGAAGGGTAGCCGATCTAGCTCTTAGTAAGGCTTATAGATAAGTTAAGCGATACGAAGAGCTTAAAGATAGCCTTAAGATATTAAAAGTATTCCTCTTCTATAGCGGAGTAAATAACAATATTATTAATAAACGCGCGGCTATAGCCCTAGTACGGACGGAGAACTCGGTCTATATAGCGTTATACATACGCTAGGCTATTGCAAAAGCCGATAGGTGCAACTATTAGGCGCTTTAGACCTTAATGACTTATAATAGTAAACCTGCCTTAATGCTTAAGTTTAACTCGAAACTAATAGAAGAAGGCGGAAGCGTCGATAGCAGTTATAAAACGGGCGCTTAAGAGTTTAGCAATAATAGAGCTTTATAGTAGTAGAGGGTAGGAATCTAAGATAGTAATACTATTAACGGCACGTAGGTTAATAACGACTCGGCCTTTAGTTTCGCCTTAGGCTATACGCTAAACCACGAAGATAGGTGCTACGAACGGCGTAGGTTCGTCGGCTTACTCTAGCCGGCCCTGCTTATAAAGTAGGTTTAATATATCGTCGATAACCTTCCTATCGCGAAGTCCTTATAGGTAAGGTCTCTAAGCGACTCGTTTTTTATGCTAATTATCGATTAAGGGGACTATGAATTCCTTTCCGGGTTTTACAACGGCGGTGCCTATATCTCGCTAGAGCTAGGAGTATTTCCTAAGAAGCTTTTTAACGCGGCGCACGAAAGAGGGGCTATAGTCGAAAATATAAATACCCTCTTTAGTGTATTTCTCTTAAAGCTCTAGTAGGCGCTAAAAGTACGTTTAGTATAGGATACGGCTAGAGAGGGGATCCTCGATTCTATCCGCGGCGTCTATCTCGATAGCTATAGCAGCTGCTGTTACGTTAGTAGCAGCTGCTACGAGGTTCTAGCGAACCTTAGACCACTTAGCGGGTCTTGCCGAAGAAGCTATAACGTAGGCGTAAATAGAGTCGGATAGCGAAGGCGTCGGAGAAGTGCTAGGAATAGGAGCTTCTACGGGTTAAAACGGGGCGGGAGCCTATAGACACTCGAGGACCTCCTAAGTAAGTAGGAAAGTGCTTATAACGTTAACCGATAAATTAATAGAAGAAGCGGTAGTAGCAATAGCGGTTCCTATAGGGGAGGATAGTATAGCAGCGGCTCCGAGAGTAGGCGAGATTGCCGTAGCTAGTATTAGAGCCTTTATAGCTGATTTCTAAGACAGGGCGGTAAAATAGCCAGACTCCTAACACTCCTATATTTAGCTAAGCTTCTACTTACGCTTAATAACGAGGTTAACGTTTGTGCTATTAGTGATAAGGATAGTAGGAAGAGATTTAGCATCGACAATACTATAGATAGCATTAGCGTAAGAGGCGAAGAAAGTATAAGCGCGGTCCTTAGGAAGTTCCTTCTAAGATATAAGGACTATAAGGGTAGTGCCGGGCGGTATAATAGTCTTTCGGACGGCCTAGACACGGCGAATAACTTTACGGGGCTATTTATAGATATCGAATAGGATTTTAAACCCGTCGAGCACTCTAATGCGAATAACTTCCTTATTATAATTAAGGGATCCTTAGTATAGCTTAAGGAAGGCATTGCCGAGAAGTGCGCTAGCCTTTACTTTAGAGACCTAAGCGGAGTAAGTAAATTTAGCTATAGCTGCTTAAGCGGCCGGGCTAGCTATAGTGCCGCGCGCGTAGAAGGAGAACATAGCCTAGTCCTCGCAAAAAGAACGACCGTTAACTCCGTTAATAATAACGGGAGGCTTCTTCTCGACGGTATAGTTAAGAGTCTAAAGAAGGTCGCGATTAATTATAGGCTTACTATAGCTAGAGTCGGGGCAAACTTAGACTTCCTGCCTACCGGGTTAGGCAAAGACCTTAATCCTTATATAGGAATATAAGTGCGGCGGGGAATCCTTATCTTATTAAGGCTCCTCGGCTTTAGCTTCTAGGACTTAATCTAGTCGGGGTGCTATAGCAGGCGCTGCGTGAAAAATAGGCTCTTTAATAATATATATAGGAAGAATAGGCTTTAGTACGGCGGGGAAATTAGGCTTAGTAGGAATAGAGTCGACGATATTCCCTAAGGGAATAGTAGGAGTAGAAAGGGTCTTCTTATACCTAAGACAGAGATAAGAGAAAAGTGCGTTATAAGAAAGAAAAAAGGCCTTATAAACCTTATAGGTTAAAGGCTTAAGCGCGCGCTCTTTAATATAGAGCTACTGCTTAAATATATAGCAGTTAGCGTATATATGCTCCTTAAGCATAGAGGCGAGGGCGAAGGTGCGGTCGTAGGTACTATATTTAAACTTACCGGCCCGTTCGGTAGGGTAGCGGGAGTTTATATAGCCTATAAAGTTAGCCTTTAAGGAGGCATAAGAGGACGCGTCGTTCTAAGAGTCGTTTAAGTATAGCTCGTTACTAGCTTCGTCGCCGCTAGGAGTAGTCTTCTTATCGCTCTAATATTTTAACTTAAAACGTACTTTCTTCTTATTATTATTACCCCTATATTTACCTTAGCGGTATTCCGTTCGGTTATTTCGTCGGTCGTCTTAGCGAAGGTAACGCTTATCGCGGCGTAGCGGGCGTAAGCTTAACTAATTACGGTTATTACTTAAGCTTCGTCCTTTAGGACTATAGTTGCGATTATAACCTTAGTCTTAATCCCGACGGTTACCTTAACGGTAGTTATTGCTTTAGTTACCTTAACGATAGTTATCGCAACGATTATTACGACGGCTGCGATTACGGTTACCCTAACGGTAATTATTATTATAGCGACGGTTATCCTAATAGTAGTTATTATCCCGACGGGAAAAGCTACCGCGGCGAGAACGGTCTTAGTCTCCGGAGATATATAGCTTAAGGGAGGCTATAATAAAAGGCTTTCGTTCCTTAATAATACGAATCTATTTATCGATCGGGGTCTTCTTCGTAGGAATAGGAAAAAGCGAGGAGATCTAGACGGTAATAAGAGGATAGATAGCCTTAATGACTTAAGCATCCTTGCCTATCTTAAGTTAGCGGGCGAGCGAAACCTTCCTTTAGAGCTATTACGCGAGAGTAATAGAGCTAAAGGACTATATAGATATTATATACCTTTCCCTATAAAGTTCCTTTAAGATATTAGCGTTAGGACGCTTAAAACGCTTAATTAAGAACTTATAGAAGGTTCTAAAGGGGGAAGAACTAAGGATATCGCGTTATTCTACTATAAGCTTACTTATATACTATATAAGAGCCCCTTTTGCTAAAAAGGAGAGGTAATATAGGCAAAGGGCGAATAAATCCTTATCCTAGTAGATCTTTAGACGCTTTATAAAGAGATAGACGTCTATATAGATATTCTTTCTATCGCTAAGAGCGATAATGCTTAGGTTCTTTAGATTATGCTTATCTAAGTTAAAAGTACTAATATTATCTTATTTAAGGCGTTTAGTAATAGCCTTATCGTTATAGGCCGAGGAGGAGGTATAGCTCGCCTCGCGGTACCTACGCGGATTCGGATAAGACTTTAAGGGACGGCGGATAAAGCTATTATCGGATCTAGATAAACTATCGTTATTATTATCTAAGTCCTTCTATCGATAAAAATAAGAGGCCTACGAATACTTAGATAACTTAGACTAAAGAGAGTAATATAGAACCTAGGGTTGCTCTTTAGGGTAATGCTATTATCTAATAGAGCGTTGCTTAGAGGAGCGAAGTATTCCTTATAGACGAAGAGGAGGCTAGTCCTTTAATTAACCGTTAGAAGGGTCTCCGTCGATTATTTACGGGTTAAGAGGCACGGCTTAAACTAGCCGATATACTAGAGATATCGTAGCGTAGAGAGGAGTCTCTTTATCGGGAAGCTCGCCTATAAAACGAAGATACGCGTAAATTCCCTTTCGCTAAGTGTTAGCGTACTATAGATGCTTTTCCTTTACGGGCGGAAGATCTAAGATATTAAAGATAATCTCCGACTTAAAGGCTAAAGAGCTTAAGAGAATACGGGCTTACTTTATATATATTACGTCTATATTAGTAAAGGTCTTAATAACCCCTTCCGTAGGTAGTATCTTAATTAACTTAAAGTAGCGGATAGCCTACTTTAATAGGTTATTATAGTCCCTATCCTCTATAGCTAGTAAGGCAGACTGCTTACGTAGTACCTCGGTTTCTAAGGATAAGCGAGGACGACGGCGGGCAAGAGGAGGAAGATCTTTATAATTACTCTTAGAGTCTTTAGAAGGGGCGGCGCTATAGACACTTTCCGGCGGAGTATATTCCTATATCGGCAAGCGAGGGTAGGAGTCGTTGTCTAAGCGAGATATAGACGCTATAGCTTAACGGGCTTCTTCGTCCTTAGCTATAGTAATAATAGCTTAAATAAAACGAGGGAAAAAGGCGAAGAGGTC
Source organism: Ophiocordyceps sinensis (assembly GCA_012934285.1). Lineage (NCBI taxonomy): Eukaryota > Fungi > Ascomycota > Sordariomycetes > Hypocreales > Ophiocordycipitaceae > Ophiocordyceps > Ophiocordyceps sinensis. The sequence continues at coordinate 12,518,323 of JAAVMX010000004.1, forward strand.
GATGGATAGAGAAGAGAAGGGATTGCGAAGGAAGAAGAGTTATAGGAGAAGAGAAAAGTCTATAGTAGGAGGTATAGGGTGTTTTAATTTTAGCGTAGGAACGGGTACGCGTAGGAAATCGAAAACATAGAGAGAAAATTTTTCCTTACGGCTAATTGCGTAAGGACTTAAATAGAGAACTAAGCAGTAGGCCCTAGTTCTAATAATGCCTAGAAAGGCGAGCCTCGTCGGATCGTAAGGCTTATGTTAGAGGTTATATAGGCGTGCTAGCTGAGGTTGCATAAGCTAGTTATACTATAGGTGTCGGGAGCCTTTAGGCGGCTTCTAACGAATAGCGAGAGCTTTAAGAAGCTCTTAGAGAACGTGTCGTAGTAGAGCGAAGCTCTAGAGATAGGAGGGGCGTTCCTAATAGTAGCTTAAAGGCAGAAGGTATAGAATTGCTACCAATTTAATGCACTAGGCACTAAGAATGTATGTGTAAAGAAGGATGCTTCTATTAGGTAGGCGTAAGCCCCGGGAGCTAGGAATAGCTCCCTACTATCTTATCTATGGCTGATTATATTAGCCCCGGCATATAGCATAGAGGATGCTTTACATACATCACTTATATAGATCGCTTAGGCGTATACTTTAATAATACTACCGATACGATTATCGGTCTAGGTATAAACGTCCCCGTTATTCGTAAATAGGGCTATCTATAGTTCTTCTTTAGTAAGGAAGAAAACGCAGTCGCTTTTTAAACTAAAGCTAAGATACGTACGCTCTATAGCCGATTTAGCTACCCGTCTGTTAATAGGCTTTACTACCTATTAAAATAAGTAAGGTATAACGATATCTTAGTAGAAATACTAAAGGATATCTTAAAATTCTATTATTACTGCTAGCTCTACGCGCTAGCACCCTAAAGGTTTAGGTTTATATTAAAGGATAACTAAGAATTTACCTTTAAGGTCCTCGTCGATATAATATACCTAAAAGTCGGTAGTAGCACCCGTTTAGTACTATATACGGTCGATATAGCGATATATTTCTAAAGAGCGCGATTCCTCCCGTTTATATCGGCTAAGGATATATAGGAGATACTTAAGGCACTATAGATCGATATATACCTAAGGCCCTTTAACTTTATCCGGTATAATACAGGTACTAACTTCGCTATAACTAAGTTTCGCAATAAAGCTCGCATTATAGGTATTACGTATACTTAGATTCCCGTTAAGGCATATTAGTCTATAGGTAAGGTTAAAAGATATTATAGCCCGCTCTATCGTACGTTTAAAATAATATACGCTAAGATCGGTTAAATAATAGCCCTTAAATCCGTCCTATAAATAGCTATTTAAGCCGTAAATAATATAGTAGGACTAAACGGCCTCGTCCTTACTCTCCTCGTCTTTAGAGCGTACCTACGGATAACTTAAAACTCCCCTCCTTCGGCAATTACGGTATAGAGAGCCGCGACTATCTAAAAGGCTATAAAGGCCTTACGGTAGCTCTCTACTATACGGTAAGTTAAAGATGCCCTATAGGCTTAAAACGGCCCTTTAACCCTTAATACTCTATTACTACCGCTATAGAGTAAAGTTACCGTTTAGAGAGAGAAACGAGAATAGTAGGGTTTATATAAGATCGCCTTAATTAACGGCTACGATATTACTATCGAAACCGTTAACGGCTTCGCGGTCTTCCGCTCTACCCTAGTGCAGCCGTACTACTATAGCAATAACGATACCCTAGATCCCCTTATCCTCGATAATATAGATACCCTCTCTAAGGTCGGTTCTTTTGCTCCGGACGAAATTCCCGAGCTAGACCCTTCCCCCTCTTTAGTGCGAGCGCTGCTTACTCCCCTATAGCCTTATAAGCGCGGACGTCCCCCCGGCTTAAGGAATAAGCTAAAGACCGTAACCTTTAATAATTAATTCTTAGTTAAGAAGGAAGAAGATATATTACGCCTTTTGCTTAAGCTTTACAATAACGGCGTTATTACTATCCCTAGCGCCCTTTTTTAAGAATCCGACTAACGAAAGATTAACGATCTCGTAGTACGTAGGGTCTTTAGTTTAAAATAGTTCGACGAATCGCTTTATATATCTTACCGGCTATTTTATTCCCGAATTATTCGGGAAGTGAAGGGCCGTAACGTTAAGCCCTACGAAACGTCCCGCCTAGTAATCTAAGGCTATAGCGATATATAGAAAAGCTCGCTTCTAACCTATTCCCCTCTTCGAATATATAGTAATACCGTTTAGGCTTATAAAGGCTTTTAGCACTTTCTAACGGTATATTAATAGTATGCTTCGTAAATTTCTAAATAAGTTCGCTTCCGCCTATATTAATAATATTCTTATCTACTTAAGCGATAGCCTAAAGGATTATATAGATAAAGTACGGAAGGTGTTAGACCGGCTTTCCGAGTATAGGCTATACCTCGACCTTAATAAATGCGAATTCGGCGTCCGCCGGGTTAAATACCTTAGATTTATTCTTATCGTAGGCGTTAGTATATAGGCGGACCCCGTAAAGATTTAGGCCATCCGGGACTAAATAGCCTTAACTTTGCAGAAGGGTATACGGAGTTTTTTACGATTTACGAATTACTACCGGATTTTTATTCGTTAACTTTCTCGTATTATCGGTCCGCTTATAGCCCTTACCGGCAAAAGGAGAGCCTTCTATTAAGGCGCCGTATAAGTAAAGGCGTTCTAAGCGTTAAAAGACCTATTTTCGTAAGCCTTAGTGCTGCTTTAGTAAGACTTTAATTATCCTATAACGCTTAAAGCGGACTATAATAGATTCGCGCTTAAAGGCACACTTTCGTAAGAGGTAGACGGCTAACGCCGCCCTATGGCTTTTTACTCCCGTAAGCTTACCTCCGCTAAGCGGAACTACGCTATCTACGATAAAGAAATACTCGCTATAATTAGCTATTTAAAGCAGTAGTAAGCGGAGCTCTATAGCTATAAGAACTTTAAGATCCTTATAGACTATCGTAACCTTAAGTATTTTATAACTTAACGATATCTCTTTAAGCGATAGGCCTATTAGGCAGAATACCTTTCGCGCTTCCGCTTCTAGATTAAGTATTAACCTAGAAAAGAGGCTATAGTGCTAGACGCTCTATCCTAAAGAGATTAAGACCGACCTTCTAACGAAGATTATAATACCTAAGAGCTTTAAATACTCCTAAAGGACGCGCTACGCACGTATCTTAAAGCAACGCTTATTAATGTAGATAGCGTAGTCTTAGTTAATAGCAAAGGCAATAAAGACGAGGATAATAGCGAGGAGGATAATAATTCGTCTATTAGTTTAGAAGTTAAGGGGCTAATCGAAGAAGATATAAAGCCCGATACTTAAGAAGCGGACTTTATAGCGGCTACGACTTAGGACGACCTTAACGCGTAGGACGCGGAGCTAACCTCTAATATAGGCCTTAACCGACGGATTTTTTAAGATAAAGAGCTTTAGCATATATAGGACCGCTTAGCAGCTTAGGACGTTACCTACGGTAGCGTACGCCGCGTCGTAGAGGTAAGAGTATAGCGATTCGACCTTAAGCTTAACCTTAAGGTATAGGTGGCCGACTGCTATATAGACCTATATAGGCACCTATAGTTCCGCAGACGGCTTTAGGTTTATAATTCCTATATAACTATAGAGGCCGTAGTAAGAGATGCTCCCTTAGAGCTAGAAAAAGGGAATACGCTTTAAGGACGGCTTATTTAAATAGTATACAACGCTAGCGTCGTTAGCTACCTTAGCTATAAAGGAATAGTTGCCGCTATATCCCGCGACTTCTATTAGCCGCTCTTCTAGCTATACGTTAGATAATTCCTCCGTAACTATAATGTCTACGGGCGTATAAAGATTTAGCGTATGCTTAAGAAAGGGCTACTTAAATCGCTTCCTATGCCGGACCGGTTCTATACGTATATTTAGATAGATTTTATTATAGACCTCCCCCTTATAGAGAGCGGCAACTACAATCTTTAGGTAATTAAGGACCGTCTAAGTAAGGAAGTTATATTAGAACCTATGCCCTTTATAGAAGCGGAGATCTACGTAAAGCGCTTTCTAATATACTACGTACGATACTATTAGTAGCTAACGTCGATTATTAGCGATAGGGGCTTAAATTAGATAAGCCGCTTCTAGAAGCACCTATATCGGCTGCTATAGATTATATAGCTGCTAAGCATAGTATATTATCCGTAAACCGATAGAAGGCCGGAACGGCTTAACTAAGAAGTTTAAGCTTACCTTTAGGGCGTTATTAACTATAACTAAAGGGACTAGGATTAATAGCTCCTTATATCGTAAATAGCGCTTAACGGGAGAAATCACTCTTTAATTAGTATATCCCCTTTCTTTATACTATATAGGTACGAACTAATATCCCTATTTCCTATCGCCGTAGACGTAGTAGCGGAGAAGCCGTCTAGCAATAGCCCGGAGGGGCGCGTAGCCTCCTTTATATAACGATTTAAATAGGTCTTAGACTTCTATTAGTCGTTAATTATAACGCAGCTACCCGGGAAACTATAGAGTCGGGAGGTAGGGATGTATATATAATAGATAATGCATTTTAGCTTAGGGACTATTTAGGCATTAGTCGCTAACTAGTCCCTAATAACCCCTCTCGAGGCCTAAGGGTATATCCCTAAGGCCCCGATATATCTTAGAAGAGGGGCAAGCTTTAGTCTTACTACGAGAGGGCAACCGTATTGCAATAAAGGATTATTCGTACTTTTAACTATCGTTCCTACCTTCCTAAACGTACCTTTAGTCTATCTTCTTATAATTTCTAAAGCTTCTCTTTTTTAATTACCTAGGAGCGATAGCGCCGCGTGGTAGGCGCGTTTCCGGACGTAGAGGCCGCGTAAGCTAAATAAATTATAGCGGCTATTAAGTGGCTAGCCTATCGCCGTTACCTTACGTAACGGAACTAATATTAGAAGATAAATATACTAACTTATATAAGGGCTATAACGAGCGTCTTAAGACGCTATTACTAAATTTTTCGCTACCTAAGGGGGCTCGATCTATCCTAACGCGAAGTTAAACGTAAGCCGGGCCTTTACGACCTACCCCTCTATGTATAGATGTCCTCGTAGCCCTTTAAGTAAGAGCCGTAGAGCTTAAGGAGGAGAAGAGATTAAGAGATAGGATTATAGAACTTTAAGAAGAATTTTCGTAATAAGGTAACTTATTTAGTAAGGACTTATATAAACGTCGCTAATAATTAACCGAATCGAGGGAGAGTTATAGTAAGGAAATTAAAATAAAAAACCTTCCTTAATTATTATAACTAACTAACCCTTAAAAACGTCTCGATTAGATTAGCGATCTTAAGGATGCCTTTATTACTGCTTTACGTCGTTTTAAGCGCAATAAGACTAAAATCTTATATACCTTTAACGATATATACGTAGACTATAAGGCGAGATAAAGGTAATACCTCGACGAAAAGCTCCCTATAGAGAGGGAATTACTTCGCATTAACTAAAATAATTTTCGTAATTAGACCTTAATTTTAATTAAAGATACTATTAATCGCGAGACTCTTTTAGCTACGTAACTATAGAAAGTACGCTAAGAAGAGGGTTAATCCCCCCTCGATTTTAGTCTATACTTAAATTCCTTTAAGCAATATCTAAAACGTCCGCTAGAAAAGACTTATATACTTTCCTTTTTTACAAAGTTACGTCCCGATCTTTAGGCCTAAATCTCTCTTTATTTAGCGTCTATTTAAGATAATACTCGTAAGGAGATAGTCTTACTCGCTTAACGCTTTTAAGATGCTTTAGGAAATAAAAAACGCCTTATAAAGCTAACTAACGATTAGTCGACCTTTACTTAATAGGTAAGAGGCTCCCGTTCGATAGGCTATCGCCGGCGTAAAGGCCGAAATAGATCTACTAATAACTATTAAGATTCCGACGCCGCTAGATCAACCTTAAATAGCCGTAGAAATGGTTATAGCAACGGCCGTAGGAACGGCCGAGGAAAGAGTTATAATAGTCGCAACGGTAGGAATAAATACGTTAGGAATAGCTATAGTAATAACCGGGGAGGAAATTCTTATAGAAATAGCGAAAGCTAGTCCGGTATAGTTATTTATTAATATTATAAGAAACTAGGCTATATATAAGCCGATTGCTAGGCGCTAGTAAAAGCTAACCGAACCGTAGCCGATTTAAAGACGACGAAGAAGGAGGGAAACGCCTAGAAGTCAAAGTAAATACCTCTCCTTCGACTAAGCTATAGATAAAGGTAGTTAAGAGACTATATACTATTAGAAAGCTACTAAAGCGAATACCTTATAAAATTATCGTTTATCTTAATTACGGTAGTAAAGTAGACCTAGTAGATATAAATTTTGCTCGAAAATAAGGGCTATTATAGCTTCCTTTATCGACCTTTAGATTAAAGATAGTTAGGGATACGTACATAAGACGATATAGAGTTTAGAAAGTTTCTATCTAACTCTAAGATAGTCGCTATAGGGAAAATATCGAACGCTAGGCAGTCGGGTCCTCGATATTAGTATAATAACAATTAAGTAGAAGAGAGGCTCTAAGGCTAAAACAGCTTGCACAGAAGGATTAGAAGCTGCAAATAATGCAAATCACTAAGAATAATAGTTCTTATCTTATCTAGTAGGGAGGCTAACTAGTCTCTATATATAGGAAAAATCCTCGGACGAAATCAGCCGCGTAGACTTAAGGAAAAACAGGTGACGTAAAGGATCGGACGGAAGGATCGGTAGGAAGAGCAATAGATTATACCGTACGATAAATAAGTTATATAGTTAGCAAATAAACAAGCAGTCTAGTAGAAGAATAGTGAATTCTACGGTAAATTCTACGGTAGAAGCCGTAGAAGAGAATTAGAATTCTATAGTAGAAGACCGTAAAAGGGAATTAGAATTCTAAGATAGAAGACTATAGAAGGGAAGAGATTTCACGGGTAAGACCGTGTAAATAACCGTGAAATCACCGTAAAATCACGGTAAAATGTGACCGAAGAAAAGTAGGTAAATGCGCCTGTGGAAGTGCGGGGTAAATGACCGTAGAAGCCCGTGGAATTCTATAGTAGAATCTAGGGAAAACCCGGGGATTTCCTAGTAGAAAGCAAATAGGGAAGACGGTAATATTAATAGAAAAGATAGTCACTCGCCCTTATATCGGCGTAAATAACAGATTAAAACCCGACGATGTATTAGTTTTACTTAGTATACCCGTACTTTCTTAGGAATATATTTATCTCGTTCTTTTTAAGCGTGCTTAGTAGTTTAAATACTAACTTTCTTAGGTGTTATTACGCTAGCCGTAGAAGTTTTTATATAAGTGCCGGAATAAGGCATAGGTCTATATAGTTATACTAGACTTAAACTTTATGCTATTTCCCGATAAAGATAATAACTCGGCGAACCTTAAGCGAATAAGGGGGGAAATACCGCCGACTCTTTTAGACTTTAAAGACGTATTTTCTAAACATAAGGCTGATTTATTGCTAAAGAAGAAGGGCACCGATTATACGATTAACCTATTGCCTAACTCTAAGCCGCCTTTTAGACCTATCTACCCTCTTTCTTAATCCGAACTTTAGGTTCTTAAGGAGTAGTTAGATTAGTCCCTTAAGCGTAGTATTACTTAGAAATCTAAGAGTTCGGCTAAGGCTTTTATTCTTTTTATGCCTAAGAAAGACGGCACTTTACGCCTTTATATAGACTACCGGGGGGTTGATAGCATTACCGATAAGAATCGCTACCTACTCCCCCTTATTTCGGAGATTATAGACCGTTATTAAAGGGCTAAGTACTTTTCGAAGATTCACCTAAAAAACGTATACTAACGCATCCGGATTAAGGGAGGAGATAAATAGAAGATAGCCTTTTATACTCGCTATAATTACTATAAGTATTTAGTATTGCCGTTTAAATTAACTAACGCCTTTACTATATTTTAGTTATATATTAACTAAGCTCTTTAAGGCCTTATAGATACTATTTGCGTCGTCTACCTTAATGATATTTTAATCTTTTCTAAGACCTATAAGGAGTATATAGAATACTTACGATAAGTCCTTAAACGACTAAAGAACACCGAGCTATTCGCTAATTTATTAAAGTGCACTTTCTATAAGCAGTCTTTAGAGTTTTTAGGATTTATCTTATTTATTAACGGAGTTGTAATAGACATAGCTAGGATTAAGGCTATTATAAATTAAGAAGAGCCTCGATCTTTCTATAATAGTTAAGTTTTTCTCGGTTTTGCAAATTATTACCGACGATTTATTTTAGGATACTCTAGCATTATTGCCCCTCTTACTACGTTATTAAAGGGGAGCGTTAAAGGAAGAAAGCCTAAAAGAGTATAGCTAAACACTAGCGAATTAATAGCTTTTTAAGCCGTGAAAAACGCCTTTATAATAGCCCTACTTCTCCGATACTTCGCCCTTAAAGACCGATTCGCATTAAGACTAATGCTTTAATTTTCGCAATAGCTAGTATTCTTTCGTAGCCCGGTAATAAAGGCTATTATTATCCGATTGCTTTCTAATTACGGAAGTTTACTAGCCTTAAGCTTAACTATAGCACCCTTAATTAGGAGATGTTTGCTATCGTTAAGTTATTTAAAAACTAGCGATACTACGTCGAAAGGGCGGCGAATACCGTTAAAGTTTTATTAGATTACTAAAACCTTTAAGACTTTATAAAGCAAGTATCCCTTAATAAAAGATAAGCACTTTAGTATATATACCTAGCTCTTTTCGATTTTACGATTAAATACTAAGCCGGTAAATTAAATCCTGCCTATGCTTTATTAAGGAAGCTAGAATTTATAAGCGAAGCCTTACCGTCTATAGAGCTACTCTTAGAACTATAATAGAAGTTAGTAGTTATTCTATAGGTATATATAGCTATAGATTCTTTATAAAGCGACCTTAAGACGAGTTCTTAAGTCTCTACTATCTTTAAGCTAAATAAGATATCTTTACGTAAGGAAAATGCATAAGCTCTTTAAGATTCGATCGCTTAGGATTCGGGAATAAGTCCCGCCGAGTTAGCCACTTAGGCTAAAGGCGTCGTTAGTTATAAGCAACGATATTAAAGATAAATAGCTAGGTTAATAGCCTATTGTAAAGGGGTCTATAAGAGCGATATCTTTAAGCCCTTTTTTCAGCTTCTTAAGAGGACTTAAGCGGAAGATCCGTAGACTATATAGTAATTATAGGCCTAAAGTACCTTAAAAGAAGGGGTAAGTCCTTAGTCGTTAAGCCTAGACGGACTTATTCTATATTCGGGAAGAATCGTAGTGCCCGTAGAGGTTGCCTTAAGGCAAGAGCTTATTTAGCTCTACTACGATAATCCCTTTATAGGATACTTTAGAATAGCCCGTATAAAAGACCTCTTATCCCGGAAGTTCTTTTAGGAAGGAATAGCTCGTAATATAAATAGCTACGTGCGTTCGTATTATATCTATTAAGGCGCCGTTCTAAAGCAGTATCGCCTATACGGCGCTCTTAAGTCGCTGTATATTCCTATAAGACCTTAGGAAGAAGTCTCTATAGACTTTACTACCGGTTTTCCGGAGTTATAGTTCGATAGCAGAAAGGTTAACGCAATACTAGTAATCGTTAACTAATACACTAAATATAGCGTATTTCTCGCGGTCTTTAAGATAATAATAGCGCTTAATTTAGCTAAGGCTTTTTATTATAAGATTAAGCTTATCTATAGAGTACCGAAAGGCATTATTTCTAATAGAGGATCTTTATTCACTAGTAAGTTTTAGTTAGACCTCTATTATATATTACGGATAAAACATAGGTTATCGATAGCCTTTTACCTATAAACCGACGGTTAAACCGAATAGGTAAATTAAACACTATAATACTACCTTCGGTATTATACGAATGCCGAATAAAACAACTAGCCTAGACTACTACGAGAGGCTTAGTTCGCTTACAACAATGCGAAAAATACAACTAGAGGCTTTTCGCTTAATAAGGCATTGTAGGTACTAACTAGACTACTATATCTACCTTATAGACGATGCTATTAGTAGGGGAGTGCCTAAAGCGAGAGCTCGCCTTAGTAAATTAGCAGACTTAGGGAAAAAGCTAAAGACTTATTAGCGATAAGCTATCGAATCGCAAAAGAAATTCTATAACCTCTATTATAAGCCACTTACCCTTAAGGTTAAGAACTTAGTAGGACTCTTTATAAAGCATTTACGCCTTTAGGACTAAAGAAGGAAGTTATTACCTAAATACATTAGACCTTTTAGGGTCCTTTAAGCTATTAGCAAGCAGGCGTACCGCTTAGCCCTACTAGAGAAATATAACCGACTTTATAATATATTTTAAATTAGTCTTCTTAAACCGTAGGCAGAAAGGGCCACTAACTAATACCCTAGCGAATTACTGCCGATGCTTAACCTTAATAATGCCGAAGGAGAATAGTCGGTCTAGTAAATTAAGGACTATAAGAAGAAGAAGGGCGTTACTTACTACTTAGTAAAGTAGGAAGGTTAGCTAGCCGAATACAACGAGTAGGTTGCTTAAGACGATATAGCGAATGCATAAGAACTTATTAACGAATACCTAAAGATACGACTAAATAAACGGCGGAAATTAAGTATTACGAAATAACTTCTTTTTAGCTTACCCTAACTTTTCTATTCTTTCTCTACGTTTCTCCCGCCGCTTTACTCTTATTCCTTAACATCTATACGGCGGAAGTCTCCTACTTCTATCTCGCTAATAAACTCCGTTATAACTAGAAGACGTTTTCCCTATTCGCCCCGCCCTTGTCGGCCACTCTCCTTAATTACGTCGTATAGGTCGTCCTATATATATTCTCGGGCTATACGCTATAGGGTAAAACCCGCGTCCCCGATTAGCAGACGGAGCTTTTAGTCGCCGTTCTGCCTTATAGCCTTACGTCGCTCCTACGACGCATTCCGATATTTAAGTCGGTATTTAGTAAATAAACGTTTTATACTTAATACTCCTTATTCCTCCCTATAAGCCGTTATAGCGGCTATAAAGAACGCATAAACTTAATAGAAGATTAAGTTAATCTTCTTCTTTTCGGCTTTATCGCGAGTATTCTATAATTCGGCAATTTTAGTCCGAATCCCGTATAAATTAGCTATATTACTAAACATTACTATAAGCACCTACAATTATATTAGCAATTATATCCCGACTTAAGGGGGAACGAGGAACTTATAGATTCGTAAAGGTTACTACGTAAGTTCTACTAAATGCACTTACTTAATCGCGTATCTTTCTAAATATAGGAGAGTTTAACTATCTTAGTATTCTCCTCGTAATCGCCGAACCTTTATATACTACTACTTAAGCATTTAATATAGTATAACTCGGTTACTTAGCACCCTTTTACATAGCGACTTTCTATAGTTACGGCCTTTTTAGCCCTTTTCTTTAGCGATATCCCTTTTTAAAGGTTCTTTATATCGGCGGTTTCTCTTTAAGCATTCGCCTCTATTTCCTCCTCTCTATCGTCCTTACTAAACGACGAGAATGTTTCGGACTCTATAAGCATCCGCTTTATACGCTTAGTAGTCGCTTAACCTTCCTAGGACTCTACTATAATAGGTTTCTTTATTATTAGTAGGGATTTACTTAGATTAATCTAAACAAAGGGGGTTGCATTAGTTATAGTTGTATCTAATCTAGCTAAAAAGGGGGCATAAGGGGGCCCCTTTATACCCGTCTGCCGGGGACCTTATATAAAGCCTACTATGCCTTAATAATGCATTGTTAAGGCCTACGCTAGGGCTAACTGCTCTAGTTATAACGATGCCCTTACTTAATAACGAGGTTATTAACTATATAGGGCACGTAGCGTTATACGCCGCGTGGTTATAACCCCTATTGCCCCTTTCCTATGCACAGTCGGCATATAGTTACGACTCTATCCCTTAGTTATATAACTATATTCCTATACTAGCAGTCTTTCTTTCTAACTGCTAAGCAACATTCCTTATCTTAAGGATAACGCGTATTAGACTAAAGGGGTCTAATAAATACAATACATAATTATAAATGAAAGAGAGTCTTAAAGGGGAACTTAGGGGCGTAGAACGTAAGCCTTTATCCGAATAGTTAAGCTATTATTGTCTACGAAGCGTTCGAGGGCTCGGTTAAGTAATGCCTTCGTTATAGCATCGGCCGGGTTATTATCGCCGTTAATCTAACGGATCTCTACGATTATACGCTACTCGTATAACTATCGAAGAGATATAATATTAATTATTAATATCTTCTCCTTAGTTATTCTAAGCTTTATAAGACATTCGTAGAGCGAGTACGAATCTATATAGATAATTAATTAGATATTCGGTAGCTTAAGTCGGTCGGTAATAATTTTTAGCGTAATTGCTAAAGCGATCCCGAGGTTAATGCCGTTAACTATACCGTATATCTCGGAAGCTAGCACGCTTTAGGTAACTCTCTTATACTTCGTCGAACTCTAGTAGATAATATTTCTAATAACCTTAAACTAGCTATTAGACCTTTCGGTCTTATTAACTAATACAATAATAAAGCCTAGTTATAACAATAGGTCTTTATTATTAGCAAACGACCTATCCGTAAATACTATTAGCTTCGCCTTTACAAGATTAATTAGTTTAAATATTAAACCTTTACTTTAGTAGTCTATTTACTACTTAAGTCGCTTACTTAAGATTATATAATCCTTATTATCCGGGTTCTATACCTATACCGTAACTAAGATATCGAATACTACTTCCGGTTAGTATACCGAGGCTATATAGGCTCTATAAGTACGTTATTTTAGGTACTATTATATATAATCCGGAGCCTTAATATCGATTCGGTCGATCCGGGCGGCTTATCTCTTTTATTAAGGCAGGAGTATTTTATCCTATTGTAAGCTTACCTTCGCGCCGTTGAAATAGGTAATAGATCCTTAAGTTATCGTGGTTTTCGGCTTCGCCTTAAATTATGCCTCTCGGAGCTTTTCTTCTTTAGCGGCCGAAAAACTCGTCGTTTTAAGCATAAGGGTATCGTCCGTTTATATCCTAACGATGCTAAAGTATTCTAGTCCTATATTAGATATTAGAAGGCAAGAGTTAAAGGTCGATATCTGTAGGAATTGTAGATAGAATTCTACGGTGGAAGGACTTCCCTTCTAAGGTAAATTCCATAGATAGAATTCCAATGGAATTCTACGGTAGAAGGACTTCCCTTCTAAGGTGAATTCTATAGATGGAATTCTACGGTGGAAGGGCTTCCCTTCTAAGGTGAATTCTATAGATAGAATTCTACTTTAAGCTCTTCGCGTCGCTTAACTTATCTATAAGCCCTACTAAAAGCTAGATCGGCTACCCTTCTATAGAGTTACTCGGATTTCGTAACGACGCGTTTAGGATAATACTACGAAGCATAGGCTTACCGCTTTTATAAGGTCCTTTTCCCCGATTATCTTACCGCTCTTAAACACTATATCGGCGCTATAGGGTATATTCGCAACCTTATCCTATACTACGGCGCTTCTATTACCCCTCTTTAGGAACGTAAGAGTAGTCTTCTAGCTTAAGGTCGCTTAATCGGTAAAGTTAAGAATAGGAACCCTAATAAGCGGAAGTCCTATACGCAAGTTATATCGTTCTACCCGACCTTAGCCGAGCTTTCCTCCTTCGCCTCTCTTTAGAAGGAAATTACTTCGAGCCGTATCATTCACTATATAGACCCGTAGAAGAGGCTATTTTATTAGATTAACGCCTCTTTATAGCGAGGCTTTACCGCCGTCTTCTTTTACCTCCGCGACGGCACCGTCTAGCAGCTAAGCTAGCTAATTCCGGTTAAAGCTATTATGCCTATCTGCTTCCTCTCCCGTACCCTAACGAAAGCTAAGTAGTCCTATAGCCCTTTAGAGCTTAAAGTCGCCTATCTCGTATAGGCTGCGAAATAGATATACACTACGGTATAGTCGTTAACCCTTCCGCTCGTAGTCTTAACCGATTACTCCGCGACTAAGTAAATCGTCGCTAAAAGAACTATCGATACTTCTAGTATAGACCGAGCTAACCTTCGTCTAGTTATAGCCTTAATTCACCTCTCTAAGTATAATATCGAGGTTTACTATCTCCTTAGTAAGAAGAACTTTATTCCCGACGCCCTTAGTCGCCTACTAGCCGAGGAGTCCGACTAGCTGCTTAACTACCGCCGCCTTAACTTTACTATACTTAACGACGTGCTTATAGCCTCTAAGGCTATTATAGCGACCGATTAACGCGAGGAATTCGCCGTCGCTTACGATAATAACCCTTACTATAAGCGGATACTTTAAATAATCGCGGATAGCGAGGACGCTATCGAAAGTCTTTTAGCGCCCTTAGAAGGAGCTATAACTATATCTACTAACTCTATAGCGCGAACGAAGGCATAGCTTAAACGCCGCGGTATACCGTTCTTTATAGTCGATAAGCTTTAATACTATAAAGGCCTTAACGGCTTTACGCAACTATATGTCCCTAACGCCTTCGTCCTATCTATACTCTCGGTAGCTTATAACGAAAAGAACTACTTCGGCGTCGTCTATATAATTAAGGACTTATAGATATACTTAATTCGCGGAGTTACTCGTTAGGTAAAGAAGCATATCGCGGCCTATAAGGCCTATTGCCTTAGCTAAACCGACCGTTAGACCCTTGCCGGCAGCTATAAGCCTATTCGCCCCCTACTACTTCCGATATAGAGTATCGCGATAGACTTTATAACCGATATACCGCACTTACCTTAAGCAAGCTCCCTATAGTAGATCCTAGGTTTTAATATCTTTAACTTACTTCTTACGGTTACTTACCTAACTAGCAAGAGATGCCTGCTAATCTCTAGCAACGCTAAATACGGCATAAAGGACTAGGCTTAAAGCCTAGCCCGTTAGTTGCTTCTTTCTAATTAGGGTATATTAAGAACTATTATTAGCGACCGGGATCGCAAATTTACATCCGACTTTTAGAAAGGCCTTTAAAGCGCATTCGGTATTAAAATTGCAATAACTACCGCCTACTACCTATAGGCTAACGGGCTTGCCGAACGACGCAATTAGACCGTAGAAACCGCTCTACCGATATCCTATATCGAGGACCTTAGCCTTAATTAGAAAATAATAATCCCCGCCCTCTAGTAGAATCCAAATACGGCATTTAACGCTAGTACGAAGATCTCCGCCTATAAGTCTATCTCTAGCTTTAATATATATAGACCGTTAGAAGCTATCGATAATATCCTAGGCACTACTACGGACGAATTGCCCTACTTGCGAGAAGTTATCCGTAGATAAGCGAGCTTAGCTATAGACCTAGCGGCTATAAAGGCTAAGCAGCGGTACGACGCGAAATACCGGCCGGTTCTTATTAAAGCCGGCGATAAGATCTACCTAAAGCTTTATACAGGCTATCACGAGCCTAGCCAGCCGCCTAAGAAATAGTCGCGGCAGCAAGAGGGTCCCTTCGTGATTAAGCGTATAGTTAACGACCTTATAGTAGAGCTCGACCTCCCGAGCTAAGTTAAAATCCACCCCGTTATCTCTATCTAATACCTTAAGCTTGCGTATAACGGGCATTACGTTAAACCCGAGCCTAGGCTAGTAAAAGCCGCCTATAATATTAAGCACGCGCTTAACGAAGGTAATTAATACTACGAAGTCGAACGTTTAATAGATATCCGCGTCCGCTGCATCGGCCGTTTAAAGTCACTAGTAATTAAATACCTCGTGCGATAGAAGGGATAGGCCGCTATATAGAACTAATAGGTCCGAGCCGACTAGGTCTCCGCTAAAGCTATTACGGATTTCTAAGGTCGCCCTCTAGCACGCACTATATAAAGCAAGACTAAGGCCGCTTAGCAGAAGGAACGATTAAAGGAATAATTACTAGTAGATATAAGCATAACTTATAAGAATAAAAGGCAGGATTTAGGCAATAGGAGTATTCTATAATAGGGTAGGCAGAGTATTTACATAGGTGCCCTTTATATAGGTATAGAAATTATCTATAAAGAACTAAGTGTAAGCGCACCTATATATACGGAGATATAGCCCTACGTACGTACCCCTTTGTCCGCACGTACTCCTTACCCCTATCTATATAAGCCCCTTACCTTTATTCGCACGAGCCCCTTTCCCCGCCCGTACGTGCCTCTTCCCCGCTCGTATATAAGAATACGGATTAAGTCGTAGACTTAATCTTACTAATAGTCGAAGACCCTTATATAAGACCTTTACCTTACCTAAGCGAAAATAAACGACGTATTATATAAGGCCCGGCTACGCCTTAAGCTATATAGCTCGCTTTAGGGAGCGTAAACCGTACCTTCTTCCGTTGTATCTTTGCCGGCAATATAGCGTCGGGCGGCCTATCGTTTTCTCCGATAGCCTTAAAGCGCTTTTCGAAGCGATCGAGCGCTTTTATATCTACGAAGTCTACTACTAGGTACTACGTTAGGTCTTAATACTTTTACTACCTTACGAGGACCTCGCGCTTACTACCGCGGCCGACTTTTTTCTATCGTACGGTAAGAATTTCCTCTATTAGGAACTCTTTTTCTCCCTTTATTAAGATTACGGAAGGCTATAAGTCCGCTATTACTTAGCCGGGCATTATATCTACTACTACGCGATAAAGGAGGTCTATATTAAAATTAAGGTAAAT
This sequence comes from Ophiocordyceps sinensis, assembly GCA_012934285.1. NCBI lineage: Eukaryota > Fungi > Ascomycota > Sordariomycetes > Hypocreales > Ophiocordycipitaceae > Ophiocordyceps > Ophiocordyceps sinensis. Next base: position 12,535,047 of record JAAVMX010000004.1, read on the forward strand.
CCTATGAGGCAATCCCTTTAGCTCGACGGCTTATAGGCTTAGTACTCTCTTAACCGTAAAATTTATGTATAATTAATCGAGCTTCTTCTTCGGCCTTAAGGATGCGTAGTTCCGTAGGTCTACTTAGACTTTATTACCTACTGTAAATCGCTCTATAGGTTCCCGTCGTTTATTAGTATACCGCTTTTAGTTCTACGCTGCTTAGGCTATTAACGACTAGTAGAAGTCGAAGACCTACTTAAGTCGCTATATAAAGGAGGCTATACACCCTTCCGGGCTATTGCTAGACGGCTTTTCCGCTACTATATCTATAGCGATAGGAAATAGGGATACTTTAGTAGGGCATTTCTCCTCCCCCCTATTTAACAAGGTGGAAAAGAGGGTTATATAACGTACTAGCATAACCTAGGCGTATAAAAGGGAAGGGAAAGGAGGACGCATTTAATTACATACATAAGATTAATATAACACGACTAAATTAACTTAATTTGCCCTCTTAAAGATTTAACGATTTCTCCTCGGGGACTTCCACCTATAAATTATTAAAGAAAGACGATTATTGCCGTATAGCTTCTACGACACTCGCATCTAGTCGGTATTAGCATAATTAAATGATCCTAAAAATACGAAGAGCCTAATCGAAATAGGAGCCCGAAAAACATAATTTAAGAGATTACTCCCTAGGTAGGATATCCTAACTTATACGGAAATCGACTAGCCGAGGCTATAACACAACTACCCTACGAATTTCTGCTATTCTTCTTAACCCTTAGTATAGCGACTGCTGCGCTTGCTTTAGGGTGTGTGCCCTTTCCTCCGTTAAAATACTAGTTCGTACCTATATAGTGCGAAGAAAAGGGATATACTAATCGAAGAGTGATTTCTCCCGTTAAGCGCTTTTTGCGCTATAGGGAGCGATTTATCCTAGTCCCTTTAGTTACGGTTAATAACGCCCCGGAGGTAAGCTTAAACTTCCTAGTTAAGCCGTTCTAGCCCCCTATCGGTTTACGGATAATATGCTATGCTTAGCAGCTATAGAATCTATATTAGCTAAAATAAGTGCTACTAGAAGCGACTTCTCTAATTTAAGCCTTTATCGATTGTAATTAACGTTAGCTATTAATAGTATTATATATAGTATAAAAGAGAGCGCTTTACGTAGATCTCTGCTTTTATAGAGGGCATAGGTTCTAATATAACTTCCTTACTTAAACGGTCCTTAATTACCTAAATATTACGGTTGCCGCTCTCTAAAAGAGTAACGTCTATAATAAAGTCTATCTAAATATACGTATAGAACCGGTCCGGTATAAGAAGCGATTTAAGCAGCCTTTTTTTAAGCGTACGCTAAATCTTTATACGCCCGTAGATATTATAGTTGCGGAGGAATCGTTTAACGTATAGCTAGAGGAGCGGCTAATAGGAGTCGCGGGATATAGCGGTAACTATTCCTTCGCGGCTAGCGTAGCCGACGACGCTAGCGTTATATACTATTTAAATAAGCCGTCCTTAGAGAGTGTTCCCTTCTTCTAGCTTTAGGGGAGCGTCTCTTACTACGGCCTCTATAGTTATAGAGGAACTAAGAGGTGCCTACGTAAGTCTATATAGCAGTCGGCTACCTATACCTTAAGGTTAAGCTTAAGGTCGAATCGTCGTGCTCCTGCCTTTACCGCGCGGCGTACGCTACCGTAGGTAACGTCCTAAGCTGCTAAGCGGTCCTATATACGCTAAAGCTCCTCGTCTTAATAAATCCGTCGGTTAAGGCCTATATTAAGGGTTAGCTTTACGTCCTACGCGTTTAGGTCGTCCTAAGTTATAGCCGCTGCGAAGTCCGCTTCCTAAGTATCGGGCTCTACGTCTTCTTCGATTAGCCCTTTAATTTCTAAACCAATAGACGAATTATTATCCTCCTCGCTATCGTCTTTATCCTTATCGCCTTTACTCCTTATTAACTAAGACTACGCCGTCCGCACTAATAAGCGTTGCTCTAAGATATATACGTAGCGCGTCCTCCGGGAGTATTTAAAGCTCTTAGGCATTGTAATCTTCGTTAGAAGGTCGGTCTTTATCTCTCTAGGATAGAGCGTCTAGCACTATAGCTTTTTTTCTAGGTCGGTACTTAATTTAGAAACGGAACCGCGAAAGGTATTCTGCCTAACGGGCCTATCGCTTTAAGAGATAACGTTAAGTTATAAAATGCTTAAGGTTATAGTAGTCTATAAGGATCTCGACGTTCGTATAGCTATAAAGCTCCGCTTACTATTGCTTTAAATAGCTAATTATAGTAAGCATTTCTTTATTATAGATAGCGTAGTTCCGTTTAGGAGAGGTAAGCTTACGGGAGTAAAAAGCTATAAGGCGGCGTTAGCTATCTACCTTTTGCGAAAGCGTGCCTTTAAGCGTAAATCTACTATAGTCCGCCTTAAGTATTACGGGATAATTAAAGTCCTACTATAGTAGCACTAAGGCTTACGAAAATAAGTCCTTTAACGTTAAGAACGCCTCTACCTATATAGCGCTTTAATAGAAGGCTACCTTTTTGCCGGTAAGGGCTATATACGGACCGACGATACGAGAAAATTAACAAATAAAAATCCGGTAGTAGTTTATAAATCTTAAGAAACTCTATACACCCTTCTACAAAGTTAGGGCTATTTAGTCTCGAATAGCCTAAATCTTTATAAGGTCCGCCTATATACTAACGCCTACGATAATAATAAATCTAAGGTATTTAACCTAGCGGACGCCGAATTCGTATTTATCGGGGTCGAGGTATAGCCTATACTTAGAGAGCCGGTCTAGCACCTTCCGCACTTTATCGATATAATCCTATAGGCTACCGCTTATATAGATAAAAATATTATTAATATAGACGGAAGCGAACTCATTTAGACATTCGCGAAGAATACTATTAATATACCGTTAGAAGGTGCTAGGAGCCCCTATAAGCCTAAACGGTATTACTATCTATTCGAAAAGCCTAAAGCGAGTGCGGAACGCGGTCTTCTACTCGTTACCTTCCGTAATTCGCACCTTATAGAACGCTTAATAGATATCTTACTTAGTAAACTACTTCGCTTTAGCGATATTACGGAGTATCTCCCTAATAAGCGGAAGCGGGTAGCGGTCTAGTTATATTATTACGTTAAGTGCTCGGTAGTTTACGTAGAAACGTAGTCCTCCTTTAGGTTTCCGTGCGAATAGCACTAAAGCGGCGGCCTTAGAAGAGCTCGCTTAAATAAACCCTTTATCTATAAGGCCGCGTAGTGTTTTCTTTAATACGAGCAACTTATCTCGAGATATCGCGTATAGCGGCCCGAAGGGCGGAACTATATCTTATCTACGGGAATCCTTAAGAAATAGTATCGCGTAGTTAATACCGGGCTTATATAGGTTGAATTTATCGGCCTTACTTTTCCGAAAGAGCGATAGTAGGTTATAGAACTACGTAGGGATTATTTAACGCAATTCGGCTTCTATCTTTAGCTTCTTTAATCGTAAGGCTTTTTTAATATCCGCGAGGCTAACTGCGTAAATAGTAGCCGTAGCGGCTTCCGAGCCGTATCGTCTATAGATTCGGATAATTATGCCGATAAATACTAAAGCTATAACCTCTTTAGCCTCTTAAAGCTCTATAGTATACTTAGTATCTTTAGGCTCGTTCTTATTAATATGCTATAGCTAACGCTGCGAATTCCTATACTAAAGCCTTCCTTAGTACGGCATAGAGTAAGACTCTATATAAAGAAGCTAAGGCTTTCTAAGGATTAGGTTAAATTCTAGCTAAAGGATAACGTATGCTATAAGCAATTGCTCGTGCCCGTTAATCTCTATAGCTATCTATACGATACCTTTAATCTTCGCCTCTTTTATTACGCTTAAGGCTCCTCGTATATACCGAGGTCCTATATCTTTAACTAGCAAACGTAGTTCTTATGCGAATGCCTTATCGATAGCGGCGTAGTATTAGCAACCCTCGTCTATAAGAGTAAAGACGAGGTTTATATAGTTAATAACAATAGGTGTTAAGGTAGGAGAAGTCTTAATACGGTTAGTTAACTCTTTTTTCTCTAGTGCTGATAAATTAGGCTCTAGGGCCCGTCTATACTCTAAAGCTATGCGTTTCCCTTCGCACTAGTAGCGGCGGGGATATTATTATCCTCCTTAATATTAGACTTAAGAGAAGGTCGGGTAGTATAAATTGCTATAGGCCGTTTGGCTCGCTTCGCCGTAGGGCGAGCGGGACGATATAGGCAGTCCGTAGCGAAATATCTATTAGCGTTATAGCGTACGTAAAGTATTTCTTCTCTCCGCTTCTAAAGCTCCGCCTTCGACACCTACTTAGCTCGCTATATAGAAGAGGAAGGCGCGCTGCCTAGCCTAAGGCGGCGGATAGTATCCTCGCTTTTCTACGAGCGGGCCGCTTAGTAGATATTATAACGTCGCCCTCGTAGTCTACCGTAGTATCGGGCGTAGATCTAAGCGGTAGGAGCGTTATAGCGTTCTTAGTAGTAACTCCTCCGTTCCTATTGCTAACGCCGTTTATGCTAGCGCGCTTTCGCAACTTCTAAAAGCTAGGGCTTTGCTTATAGTTCTAGGCCACCTTCGTAAAGCGACCTACGTACTCCCGGAAGTTAGTAAGCATCTCGATTAGGATAAGCATCTCCTATAGTTATAGAGTAATCGAATTTTATAGCTATATAAGCTTAGCGCTATCTCCTTAAACGCTATTTGCGGCGGTATAAGTAATAGTCTCCTTAAAGTCGGGAAGGAAGTCCTTAAACGTCTAGCCGTCTTTCTAAAAGAGGATCTATAACCTATCTTACGCTTTCTCTTGCTCCTATACGTTGCCGAACGCGTAGATAAGGTAGTTAAAGAAGGCATAGGGGTCGTAGGCGCTACTAAGCCCGCTACTCCCCTAGAACTTAGAAATCCGCCGTGTCTAAGGCTCGGGCAGCGTATAGAGCAGCGAATACTAAGCGGTATCGCGGCAACCGTTAAGGCCTTCCTTCTCGTTAACGGTAAACTTACTATAGAGGTGATATAGGAAGAAGTAAAAAGACTCTAGCTTACTATCTTATATAGGCTACGGTAGAGGCTTCTTTTTGCCGAAGGCGGCTTTAAGGGCCGTTTTTAGGTTAGCTATGCTAGCGTCTTTAGCCGTAGGAGAGTTCGTTAACGTAGCCGTAAGCGCGAGTAGCGTATCCGTAGAGGTAGGCGCTATAGATCCTATTTTAACTCTAAGGACTTCTAGCAACCCCCTTCGTTTAACCGGATTAAAGGCTATTTTCTATAGCAGCACTGGAAGGCGCTCCTCTTCCGCTATAGAAGGTACGGCATCCGCCGTCGCCTTGCTTAAGCGGGCTTTAGTTATTTCCTATCGAAGGCGGGCTTCTACGAAGGCCCGCTTATTTAGCGACTCTTATCGCAGCTATAGCTGCTAGGACCCCTTAGCCTATTGCTCGAAGACGTCCTTTATATCGTTGTCTAGTAAGTCTATAATAGCAGCTAGTATTACTACGCGTGCCGCTTTTATCGTAGCAGCCTATCGTTTTAGTTAATATATACCGCTATTATAAAAGCGGGACGTTATCGTGTTAATAAGTCTATAAAAAAGAGAGATAGATAATACTATAATAGGGTAGGCAGAGTGATTATATAGGGGCCCTCTATATAGGTGTGGAAATTATCTATAAAGAACTAAGTGTAAGCGCACCTATGCATACGGATATATAGCTCTACGCGTACCCTTTTATCCGCACGTGCCCCTTACCCCTATCCGCACGAGCCCTTTACCCCTATTCGCACAAGCCCCTTTCCCCGCCCGTACGTGCCTCTTCCCCGCTCGTATATAAGAATGCGGATTAGGTCGTAGACCTAATCACACTAATAGTCGAAGACCCTTATATATAAAAATCTATAACCTCGAACTAAACCTCGCGCTACGTATCCGTAGTATCGCTAACGGCTTCCCTACGCTATAGGAAGATCGGGGCACCGTTTATATAGATTTAACTAACTATATAAAAATCCCTTTAATTAAGAACTAGCACTAAAAGAAGCTAGGCTTTAGAGCCTACCTAGCTTTATAGCGAGATAAAGCCTCCTTAAACGAGAAATATAATCTCCTTTATAAATAAGGACGTTTCGAATAGGTATCCGAAGCCTCCCCCTTCGCTTACCCTATCTTCGTCGCCTAGCGAATAGTTTATAGGACTAAGAAACTACGTATAGTAGTAGACTTACGCGTGTTTAATAGCGTTATAGTTCCCGACGTATACCTTATGCCTATTTAGTCCGATATAATCTATAAGCTCGCTAGGAAAAGGTATATCTCTATAGTCGACGTAAGGAACTTCTTCTACTAATTCCTCGTCTATAAAGACTATTAAGAACGCTTTACTATAGTAAGCTATAGAGGGCTTAAATATTCTACGGTAGTCTTATAAGGGAGCAAATATCTCCCGAACCAGATATTGTATAGGTACATAATAATATGCATAAATTCCACCGTTTAATATCGCATAACATATCTATGTCCCGGTTGCATTAGCTAGTCGGGGTGACAAGATACAGGAGTTATAGCATAAGGTGTAGGTGCTAAGACAGATACGTCGGTACTTATATATCTCGCTCACAACTACCCTCTATTCCGCAACAATAACTCCGCGATAACGGTGCGATATATCGGCGATGTCTTATGCGCGTTCTTTTCTCCGGAAATAGAGCTGTTAGACGGCACAATAAGCTAATTAATAAATACCCTAGTTCTTAAGACATTTGGCTATAAGAAGGCGCCGATGTCCCTAGCTAGACAGACTATTACTAACAATTCAACAACCGCTTTCTCTCTTAATTCTGCTCTAATCTTTACACTTCTTGTATCTCTGTAATTCTCTACTATTCGTCTTTATCTTAATCTCTTACTAGTTATAATCCCTGCCGCTCCCTAAGCTCTAACAAATTGCTTTACCTAGAGCCTTACTCTACTCTTCCGGATCACTCGGCTGCACTATATATACCGCTAAATCAACTTATCCCTACCTTTTTAGGCCACTTGCCTTCTTACGTCACACACGGTTTGCCTAGATTACTAGTTTCTTAGTGTTTTTACACTTTTTCCTCTATTACCCCCGATTTGCCCCTAGGACCCCCCCCTTCTCTAAGTCTGTTTTCTGTACTTAAACCCTTTTTCAAAAGTCTTTTTAAAATTCCTTCGCTTACTCCTTCCTAGTCTATTTCCACCGAACTTCTGCCGAATTTTCTCCGGTATCTTCCTGCTACGCAAAACTCAATAAAACACAAAAACACTAACAAACACTAACACTACTAACAAAAAAACATTATAGCCAGCTTTAAGGATTACGCTTTCTCTAAGCTTAAGGGAAGCTTAAACTACTCGTCCTAGTCCCTTAGGATAGAGTCTATGTTTATTAGAGAGAAGCTTGCTTAAGCTAGTCTCGATTAGGGATATAATAAGTCCTTTAAATGCCTCGCCCTTATAAGGCTAATGATTAATAATAGGCCTCTGTCCTAGATAAAACACTAGGCTTCTGCTAAAGCCGCTTAGGAGGCCCTTAAAACCCTCTATAACCCCGTGAGTTTTACGTCCAATTTCCTACTAATAAAGGAATTATTTAATACTAAGATAGAAGGGTACTCTTCTATTAAAGATTACCTTAATAAGGTGAAAGAGCTCTTTAATAAGCTTAACACTCGGGAAATCCTTATCTCCGAGATTGTTATAATCACCTAGATTTTAGAATCCCTAAATGACTCGTTTTCGAGCTATATAACTAATATAACTTAGACCCTACGGGTCGATGCCTTAGCCTATACGCTTAAGTCCCTATCCTCCTCTTTAATCGATGAATTTAAGAGGACTAAGGCGCTTAATAGCGGTAAGCAGTTGTTCTATTCGAACAATGATAAAAACAATAAAATACCGGTTTACTCTTACTATAAAAAGCGAGGCTATATAGAACAAAACTTCTTCTAGAAACCAGAAAATAGAGATAAGGCTAAAGCTGCTAGCTTTATACTAAAAAACAATACGCCCTCTTCGAATTCGAATTCGAAGAAATACTAGCTAAGAGAGCTAAGGGACTATACCAACAGAAATCATAGGAGGCCGACCCCTATTCTATACTCTCGGGAGAGTTCTTAGTCCCCTCGCCCTACTGCTCGCATCTCTTAACCTTGGAAGAGAAAGACGCCGTCTCGAAAGACGCCTTCTCGAGATACCTCTTCCGAAGCCTCTCGAAAGGATATAGTTATAATAGATTCAGGCTCGGGTATTATAGGTTTTTTCCTATCCCTTTATACACTCTTTATATCCTTTATACTCTTTATACCCTCTATACTCTTTTTATACTCTTTGTTATAACTCTATAACCCGTTACCGTATAAAGATACCCTTCTCTATACCCTTATAAAGGCAAGATCTAAGTCTAATAGAAAATAAATAATAGTACCTTTAAAGCTACTTCTTTCTACAATCTCGAGAGTTATTTCAAAGGTTAATAAGTCTGTTGTACGGTTAGGGGATTTTTATAATTTTGTGTTTAATAATAGGGCTACAAGGCATATAGTTTTTAATAAATCCCTCCTCTTTAATTATAAAGATATCTATACAACTATGACCTAGGAAAAAGCCTCTTCGATTATTATACGAAGGGCTAGGGATCTTGTTTTTAAGTTTTCTAATAGTATACAACAATACACATTAAAAGACTGCCTATATATACCTAAATTTGGCATAAATATAGTAAGCCAGTCTGCTATAAAAAACACGTATGCTCTTATAGGCCTAGACTCTATATCTGTTCTCGATAAAAATCTTAAATAATTAATATTAGGCTTTATTAAAAACGGCCTATACTATATCCCTATAGAAATAAAGAAAACTCGCTTTCTTATTAAAAAGAAGATATATAACATCCGGCATAGTCCGAAAGAAACGGTTGAAAATACTATACAAAAGCCCTTACTAGATAATTAAGATAAAGATATTAAAACTAAAACTTTACAAAATAAAAAGAAGGTAGATTTACTACTTTAGCATAAACGCTTAGGTTACCTTAGCTATAAATCCCTATACCGATACCTCCGTAGACTATACCTAGACATATCTGTAGACTAAAAAGATATTATAGCTATAAAACAATGCGAAGCTTATATATAAGCCAAAGATACCGATAAGAAACAAAAGACTCCTTTAAAACGACGATATCTCTTTCTCGATAAAATAAATATTAATATTTAGGGCCTTATAAAGGTCCCTACATACGATAAATTCAGATACTTTATATCCTTTCTTAATACTTATTCTAGGTATCTAAGAATATACCTTATAAAAGATAAAGCCGAAAGCCTATAAAACTTTCTAGAGTTTAAATTAGAACTCGAAAACAATAAAGATAATATTAAAATAAAAGAGGTCTTTTTAGACAATGCAAAAGAATTTCTATATAATATTAAACTATATGCCTTAAAAAAGGGTATAATATATAACTTAAGTCCGCCGTATATACTATACTTAAACGGTAGAATAGAACGTATAAATAGAACGATACTTAATAAAGTTAGGTCTATGCTTTATACGGCTAAACTACCTAAATATCTTTAGAGAGAAGCTGTTTTAGCAGCTATATATATATATAATAGATCCTCCTATACTGCTTTAGGATATATATATCCCCTAGAAAAGAAGAATAATATAGCCCTTTCTATAGAGGATATAGAGAAAATCCGTGTTTTCGGAAGTATTATATACTATAAAAATAAAACCCTAAGTAATAAACTCGATGTACGAGCTTATAAAGGAATTATAATAGGCTATAAAGATATAGCCTATAAAATATACGACTATAGTAGAAAAAAGGTCGTTATCTTAAAGGATATAACTATGTTAGAAAATAACTTCTTAAAAGACAATAAAACCTTTAACTTAAGTACTATACCTTCGCTAAATACAATACTAGAGAGGCACCTACGGTCCTCTATAGATATAACTCCTAAACATACTAATAATATACCCTAGAATGATCTAAATTATATAACCGATAATATACCCTTAGATTATAATCCTAAAAATATTGATAATATATTAGATAATATACCTATGCGCTAGGATAATAATAATAAGGATTAAAGAATTTAGGTTAAAATACCTAAGAGGCCGGCTAAATTCTACAACGAATATAAAGAATACCCGATATATAGGAATGTGGTTATATAACTAAGGGATAGAGTCGCAACTATATTGCCGACCATGCATAGGAAAGGGGCAATAGGGGTTATAACCACGCGGCGCATAACGCCACGTGACCTACACAGTCAATAACCTCGTTATTAACTAAGGGCATCGTTATGACTAGAGCAGTAAGCCCTAGCGTAGGCCTTAACAATGTATTATTAAGGCACAGCAGGCTCTATAGAGGGACCCCGGCAGACGGGTATAAAGGGGCCCCCTTATTCCCCCTTCTCTAGCTAGATTAGATACAACTATAACTAATACAACCCCCTTTGTTTAGATTAATCTAAGTGAATCACCTACTAACACTAATTAGTAATTAAATAGATTTAATTATAGAGCAGTAAGGCAGAAGAGATAGATCTTAATCTTCGAAAGTATAGTAGAATCTTTATTCCTTACGGACGCTGTTTCCGCGCATCTTTACCCTCGAGGTTCTATTGCGCACACCTAAGAGAAGTTTATCTATGCTAAGAATAAGGATTATTTATATTAGCTCTACGGTAAACAAGACATTCTAAGCTCTGTATTAATCCCGTTCTCGCCTATTATAGGAAGAGTAAACGTTAATAGGCAGCACGTCTATAACGTAGAATAATATCGCAAACCCCTATAACTATTTAATCTCGTGCTTGCTTCCCTTAAGTAGGAAGAGTTACGTCCTTTAGAATAAAGACTAATCGCTTCGACATTTCTCGTAAAGACCCTTACGATACTAACCCTTGAACGAACTTGAAAAACAAATAACAATAGCAGGATTACTATCGAACACAAACGCACCGGCTCCCCTTAATAGCCCGGAACTAATTGTATAATAGATAAAGGAGATCGGCATCCCTCTTACCGCTCGCATAGAGGTAGATATACGATACTAGGATATAGAAGAGATTACGATAGAAGATCCTAGCAAAGCGGAGGTTATAACATTCGTGGCTTAGTTTATTATAATAGGCGAAGCATCTATCTACTACTAAGGTTAACGGCTCTTTAACCTTTTCTAAGAATATTTCTAGGGATAGAATAAATCTATATAGAATACGGTAGATTAAAACTATAAGAAGGTCCTTAAGATGCTATTGCGAAGACGCGGCGTTTCGATAGGACTAAAGAACGCGCCGTTTGTTAGATTATATATAACGATGCTTTAATCTAATAATCTACTCCCCTAGAACGAGAAGGAGTTTATAACGGAGGTATTCGATATAGGTATAAGGGCCCTTAGTAAGTAAGAAAAGAAGAAAAACGAAAAGGAACGAATAGCTTAGGACTAGGCAGATAAAGATCCCTTCTCGACTATAACGAACTAGTTAACGGTCTACCCGACCTTATACCTATTCTAACTTAGCGGCCCGGCCCGAGCAGCGACTATAGATCCGACCCCGGAATTAGACTAAGACCCGACTACGGCTACGATAAATATACCGGTATTTCTACTATTTAATCGTATAAATCGGATTTATACGCTACAACTACTATTTCTCTTAGAACTAACGTTATATATCCTAAGAGCGAAATTAAGGCTCGATCTATCTGCTTTAACAATCGCCCCGAAGGCTACGGTCGAAGCATTTAATTATAACATTAAGGAGTATATAGCACTCCTACTAGCCGATGTTCTAAACCTCTCGTCCGATCCCGACGTTTAGACTAAGTTTGTTAAGATATAGGATAAGGAGAAGAGCTATACCGGCGAGCTATATACCCTATTTAACGAGACTATCCGTAAGTTTATAGACGTATATTATAACCTTAAGATTAAGCTAGGGCTCTTTTATACCCTTCTCCCTTAGATCTTAAAGGGACGAGCCGATTGATTCTATACGGAGAATATTACTTAAACGACTACCTTCTAAGGCGCATACGATAAGATTAAACGACATTTCGATACTAAAACGACTTAGGCTTAGTACTATACCGATTAGACTAATACGACGTTTAACTAAGTTCGGGCTAGCAACCCTAAGAAAGGCCTTCTAGAAGTGCTTTAGTTATTAATCGATAAGTTATTATTATATCAACGAGCTCTAGGACCTAAGTTTGCAAGCGAAACCCCGCTTATAGTAAATCTTACTAAGGCGTGCTAAGGTGTCCCGGAACTTAAAGGTGCCTTCTTTAAATAGGCTAAGGAGGCTAAGGAGCTTTATGCCGACCTCCGAGCTTCCCTTACGACGTACCTCGCACGATAAGCGAGAAATGCCTTACGCTAATTTATCTAAGACCGACATCGTAATAACGATAGGATAGATATAAATTATAAATATAATTCGAAGAACCCTAATAGTTAGTTTTATATAGACCGTCGGTATACTAATAATCGTAGTAGAGGCAACGGAGGATTTTACCCGCGAGGCTCTAGATAAGGCTATCGACCTCGCGGTAGAGGAGGCTATAGCTAAGGATACGGCAATAAGACCTAGACTAAGAAGTGCTTTATGTGTGGAAAGGAGGGATATTAGTCTATAAAACATTCTATAGAAGAACAGCGAAAAGCTAAGGACTAATATCTCTCGCATTGTCTTTACACCGGCGTCTCCCCGGATATTATAGCCTATTTAGTAAGCTATAAAGGTTATAAGGACGATAAGGAGGAAGAGTATAGCGAGGATAACGAGCCGGAGCAATAGTAAGCTAGTTAAATGCTTTGCTAAATAGCTTTTAACTACCTTATTATAGGAGACGACGTCTACGGCATAGAACCGATAGTCTCGGCCGACTAGTTCCTTATTAATAACCGTTACTTAAAGCTCTATTTTTAAGGCATCTTAATTAATATAGGAGCAGCGAAAGTCTTAACGGCCGGATAAGAATAGTATATAGCCCTATAGTAAGAAGACCCTTCCGTCTATTTAAACATATTAACCGCAGGCTAAGAATCAATTAGATTCGGCGCCGGCACCGTTATTAGGTCTCTAGGATTAATTAATCTTATTACTCCGATTAGAAGGATTATATTCTATATGCTAGAAACTTCGACCCTTTTCCTACTATGTCTCGCGGACATAGATAGGCTAGGCGTATTCTTTAATAATACGACGAATACCCTTACCGGTCCTAAGGCAAATATCCCGGTGGTTAGGAAATAGGGATACCCTTAGTTCTTCCTCGGGAAGAGTAAACAATCGACCGTATTCCTTATAGAAACGGAAATTAGGACCCTATACCGTCGATTCGGATATCCTGCTATAGCTAGGCTATATAACTATTTAAAGCAAGTAGGCTACGGCGATATATCTCTTAGCACTCTAGAGAATATCTTAGAACTATATTACTATTGCTAGATACATTCGCCTATACTAAAACGGTTTAAGTTTAACCTTAAAGATAACTAAGACGTTAATTATAAGGTTATCGTTAATGTAATATACTTAGACGTCCCGAATTTAGTATAACGCCCGGTATTATATATTATTAACGTATCGACGGCCTTCTAAAGCGCTCGATTCCTTCCTTCTATATTAGCTAAGGATATATAGGAGACTCTTTAAGCCCTTTAGATTAATATATACCTTAGTCCCCTTAATATTATTAAATATAATGCCGGCACGAACTTCGCGGCGGTAGAATTCCGAAATAAAGCCTATATTATATAGATTATATATATATAAGTTCTTATTAAAGCATATTAGTCTATCGGTAAGGTTAAGAGGTGTTATGCCCCTTTACGCCGAGCTTTTAATATCCTCTTCGTAGAAATAAGCAGCTTTACCTCCCTTAAGGCAGTTCTTTAGACGGCTATTAAAGCAGTTAACGATACTACTAGACCGAACGGACTAATACCTACGTTGCTTATATTCGGAGTATATCCTAATATAACTCTTAATTCGCCGCTATCGCTAACGACCTTTAAACGAGCCGCTATAGTATAGAAAGCGATAAAGGCACTTAGGCAGCTTACGGCTAAACGATAGGTCTAAGCAGCGTTATATAGCCGCAACGGTTTAGATATAGCGAATACACTTGCCCTCCCTCTCTAGAGCGAAGTCCGCGTATAGAGGGAAAAGTTAGGATAGTAAGGACCGTTTAAAATCGTAGCTATTAACGGGCACGATATTACGATCGATATAGTTAATAGACCTGAGGTTTTTAGATCTATATTAGTATAACCGTATTATCGTGATTAAATGCTTAATAATATCCCGGCATTAGAATCCGAGCAGCCGGACGAACCCGCCCGACCGGACCCTTTAGCACCTTATAAGCGAGGACGCCCGCCCGGATCGAAGAATAAGGCTAGGCATTTGATTATAGAAGGACTAGACGTAGAGGATAACCTAGACGATAATAAGGACGATATAGATCTCGACGATTTAAGCGACGAAGAAGCGGACGAGGCCTTTACGATAAAAAAGGAGGAAGAGGCCTACGAGCTAGCCGTTAAGCTCCGATCTAAAAGCGCTATTACGACCCCGGGAGCACTATTCGAAGCGTTAGACAGCACGGAGATCGATAACCTTATAGCACGAGGAGTATTTAGTTTCGAACGGTATAATAAAGCTATTTATAGCGGCTACCGTATCTTTAGCTCTTATATAGTTCGAGAGGTTAAAGGTAGAGACACTAAGCTATATAAGAAATTAAGGCTTATAGTCTAAGGTTATAATAATAGGGAAAAGGCTTCCCTACTAACGTAGTCCTTAATAATCCAACGTATTAGCTAACGATTAATCTTAGCCCTTGCTCCTAGCCTTATGCGCTATAGGATAACGTTATCCCTTCGAGATATTACTTAGGCATATCCTTAGGCGACTATAGAGCTCTTTCGAACGGTCTTAACGCGTCTCCCCGCTGAATTATAAGGGAAGTATCCGCTCGATATAATTATCTAAGTTATTAGGCCCTTATATAGCATTATAGAATCAGGAGTCTACTAGTTTAATACGTATTAAAAGCACTATATTAAGGGCCTCGATATAGCAATATCGACCTTTAACTTATGCCTTCTAATATCTAATATAGGACTAGAACACTTTAGCATCGTTAGGATGCAAACGGATAATACCCTTATGCTTAGAACGATGAGTTTTTCGGCCGCTAAAGAAGAAAAGCTCCGAAAGGCATAATTTAGGGCGAAGCCGAAAACTACGATGACTTAGGGCTCTATTACGGATTTCAACGGCGCGAAGGTAAGCTTACAATAGGATAAGATACTCCTGCTCTAATAGAAAGGACAAGCTGCCCGGATCGACCGAATTGATATTAAGGCTCCGGATTATACACAATAGTACTTAGAATAACGTGCTCGTAGAGCCTATATAGCCTCGGTGTACTAACCGGAAGCCGTATTCGATATCTCTATTACGGCATAGGTATAGAACCCGGATAATAAGGATTGTATAATCTTAAATAAGCGACTAAAGTAGCAAATAGACTACTAGAGTAAAGGTTTAATATATAAACTAATTAATCTTATAAAGGCGAAGTTAATAGTATTTACGGATAGGTCGTTTGCTAATAATAAAGACCTATCGTCGCAACTAGGCTTTATTATTGCACTAGTTAATAAGACCGAAAGGTCTAATAACTAGTTTAAGGTCACTAGGAACATTATCTATTAGAGTTTAACGAAGTGTAAAAGAGTCACCTAAAGCGTGCTAGCCTCCGAGATATACGGTATAGTTAACGGCGTTAACCTCGCGATCGCCTTAGCAACTACGTTAAAGATTATCACCGACCGGCTTAAGCTACCGAATATCTAATTAATTATCTATATAGATTCGTATTCGCTCTACGAATGCCTCGTAAATCTTAGGATAACTAAGGAGAAGAGATTAATAATTAATATTATATCTCTTCGATAGTTATATAAGCAACGAGAGATTGTAGAGATCCGTTAGATTAACGGCGATAATAACCCGGCCGATGCTATAACGAAGGCATTACCGAACCGAGCCCTTAAACGCTTTATAGACAACAATAGCTTAACTATTCGGATAGAGGCATACGTTCTACGCCCCTAAGTTCCCCTTTTAGGACTCTCTTTCATTTATACTTATGTATTATATCTATTAGACCCCTTTAGTCTAATACGCGTTATCCTTACAATTAGGAAGGTTGCTTAGCAGTTAGAAAGAAAGACTGCTAGTATAGGAATATAGTTATATAACTAAGGGATAGAGTCGCAACTATATTGCCGACTATGCATAGGAAAGGGGCAATAGGGGTTATAACCACGCGGCGCATAACGCCACGTGACCTACATAGTTAATAACCTCGTTATTAACTAAGGGCATTGTTATAACTAGAGTAGTAAGCCCTAGCGTAGGCCTTAACAATGTATTATTAAGGCATAGTAGGCTCTATAGAGGGACCCCGGCAGACGGGTATAAAAGGGCCCCCTTATTCCCCCTTCTCTAGCTAGATTAGATATAACTATAACTAATGCAACCCCCTTTGTTTAGATTAATCCAAGTGAATTACCTACCAATAGATACATATTTTATTAAATAATGGTAATATAACCCTTCTATATGCTTTAGAAGGTAGTAATCCTATAGAACTAAAAACCTATAAGCAAGCTATAAACAGCAACGAAGCTATACACTAGGATAAAGGCATGGTTGCTAAAATACAATAGCTTATATATAACGATAATTAGGAAATAACCGAGCTACCTAAGGACCGGAAAGCCCTCGGAAGCCGATGGGTCTATAGAGTTAAAAAGGATAACGAAAATAATATAAAGAAATTCAAGGCCCGACTTATAGCTTTAGGCTATAAGCAGATATATAGTCTAGATTATATAGAAACCTTTTCTACTATAGTAAGACCTAAGTCTATAAGGCTCTTATTAGTATAGGCTGTTTCGAATAACTAAAAGATTATGCAGTTTAATATAAAAAATGCCTTCCTATATGCAGAAATAGACATAGAAACTTATATTCTTATACCCGAAGCTTTTATTAATATAATACTAAAAGCATGGTTTAATAAATATAAGAAAACAAAATATAGAGGCATGACTTACTTAGACTATCTTAATAAACATAAAACGAAAAGGCTTGTAGCTAAACTAAGAAAAGCACTATACGGCTTAAAACAAAGTCCTTTACTCTAGTATAACCTATTAAAAAAGGTCCTTAGTGAATTGGGTTTTTAATGCCTTCCGATAGACGAAGGGGTATTTATAAATAGCATACTAAACATAGCTATAGCCGTCTATGTAGATAATCTTCTGTTTTTAGGCCTATAGAGCGTCTAATAACCTAAGTAATAGATAAAATAAATAACATCCTACCGATTAAATCGTTAGGAGAGGTAAAAGACTTCTTAGGATTATCTATATATATAAACAGAGATATAAAGGAATTATATATATCCTAAGCAAATTATACAAAGAATGAAATAAAAGAATATAATAGACAAAATATAGAAACGTCTAATACACCTGCTATAAAAGGCGTGAAATTAAATAAATCAGGAATAAAAAACGCGTTAAAAAGGGACATACTCTTTTACTAAATGCAAATAGGCTCTCCATTATTTCTAGCCCTTTTTATAAGGCCTTATATCTTATATGCTGTTATATCCTACGCGAGATTTTCTTCTTAACTAGACTCTTTGTATTTTAAAGCTCTCGATGTTATATAGAAATATCTTAATAAATTTCCTAACCTTTGCTTATACTATAACTATAATATACCGGCACCGGATTTTCACTTTACAGCTTATATAGATTCTAACTGGGCTAATAACCTTATCGACCGACGATCGGTCTTTAGATACTATTTCTTTATACGTAATAACCTAATAAGCTGGTTATATTAAAAACAAAAATCTATATCGATATCTACTTACGAAGCGGAGTATATAGGCCTTAGAGAGGCTAATAAAGAGGCCTTATACCTATATAGTCACTTAAATAGCATAGTAAAAGAGTTGTCTATACCTATATTAAGAAAAGTCCCTTTAATATTTTCTAATAGCCAATTAGCGCTTAAAATAGCAAATAACCTAGAATCCTATAAACCTTGGAAACATATAGGCCTTGCTTATAATTTCACTCGTAATAGTGTCTAGCTAGGCGAGATAGAGGTCTTTTATATAAAAGCTATAGATAATATTGCTAATATATTTACAAAGGAATTAGGGCATATATTATTTTCTAAATTTCGAGGTCTTTAGGTATTAAAAAGGATCCTATATATAAAGATAAATAGAGGTTTTTAGCTACTCTTTCTTATGCTTTCTTCTAGCTTTCCTCTATATACCTTTAGCTTTTTCCTCTATATAGGTTTACTAAAGAGAATACCCTTAAAGTTTTTTCCTTTATAAAAGGTTTTCTAAAAAGGTATAAACATAATAGAGTTTGAAATTTTTCTCTATATAAATAAGAATTTTTCCTAGAAAATAAGGGTTTTAAATAAAGAAAGAGTTTTTATTATTAGTTAGTTATAACGGACATTTATAAAGCGCACTTTTTTTCTTATAAAATAAGTACCCTTTAAGAGAGGCTATAAGGGAGCAAATATCTCCCGAAATAGATATCGCATAGGTATATAATAATATGTATAAAATCCACCGTTTAATATCGTATAATATATTAGTGTCCCGGTTGCATTAGCTAGTCGGGGTAACACGATATAGGAGTTATAGCATAAGGTGTAAGTGCTAAGACAGATACGTCGGTACTTATATATCTCGCTTACAACTACCCTCTATTCCGCAATAATAACTCCGCGATAACGGTGCGATATATCGGCGATGTCTTATACGCGTTCCTTTCTCCGGAAATAGCGCTATTAGACGGCATAATAAGCCAATTGATATATACCCTAGTTGCTAAGATATTTAGCTATAAGAAGGCGCCGATGTCCCTAGCTAGACAGACTATTACTAGCAATTTAACAACCGCTTTCTCTCTTAATTCTGCTCTAATCTTTACATGTCTTACATCTCTTAAATCCTCTACTATTAGTCTTTATCTTAATCTCTTACTAGCCCGCTAGGCCGAATTCCTTAGTCATTTTAATTTTAAGATTGTCTTTTAGCCCGGCTCTTAAGCTATTCTCCTTAACGCCTTTAGCCGCTTGCCCGGCTCCCGCCTACTCTCCTTTACCGACCGGGCCGACGAGAGGATTAACTACTAATATTAGGTTATCCTCCCTAAGTCTAAGGTTAATGCCTCCCTCTACCTTAATACTACTACCGCCTTTAATACCGTTAAAGAGTCCGATTCGTTTATAAATATAATTTATAAATATAATTCTAACTACTTCGAGCTTTACCCCTTTAACGACTTTAAGCCGTTCGATAACCTTATCGACTAGGCCTATTCCTCCTCCTCGCTTATCTCCGCTATTTACGTAGCTCTTTAGTCCCTTTAGCCCCGCTAGCCTTACCCCCTCCGAGCCCCCCTCCGCTCGATCCCGAAGACCGCTCTCTCTAAGGTCTATAGCCGGTTCTATTTCTAAGGCCGGCTCTTCGTTCTTTTTAACGACGCTTTAATTCTTTAAATCCTCGTTTGCGTTTATATTTCCCCCTTTACCGGCTACCTTAGACATACGAAGACCGCTAGCCTCTACCGCCGGTTCTATATCTAGCCCGGTATATATAAGTCTATTTCTAGCTTTATGCGGAATTATTATATATACCTATATAATAAATCCCTTCGTTCCTCTCTTTAAGGCTTACTCTAGCCTTTAAGTATTCCCTTCGCCCTATAGACCGATATATCTATCGACTTTATTACCGACCTCCCTATCTACCGCTATAATAGCGTTAAGTTTTCTAATATCCTTGTTATCGTCGACCGCTTTACGAAAATACGCTACTACGTCTTAATACCTTTAATAACCGTTAAAGACGTTATTAAAGTATTTATTTCCTACGTTTAGTCGCTTTATAGTACCTTAGCCTTTATTATTAGCGACTATAGCACTTAGTTTATCTCGGCTTTTTAATAATAGCTTAGTCGTCGCTTTAGTTACTAGCTCCGCCTACTACCTTTAGACCGACGGGTAGACTAAGATCGTAAACGCTTAGATAGAGGTTTACCTGCGTTATTATACTACCTATCTTTAGGATAATTAGGTCGACCTTTTTCCTTTCGCTAAGTTTATTACTAATAATTAGGTCTTTAAATCTACTAGCCTTTCCCTTTTCTTCGCTAACTATAGCTTTTACCTAAAGCTTAGTATTAAGCCTTTTAGTCCCCCCCCGCCTTATATAACCCTTTAGTAATAAAAGGAATACCTCCGCGGTAACGCGCTTACTTCCCGCCTTTAACGTATCTCTAACTTCCTTTATAATACGATCGAGGATGCTTAAGCTACTTAAGCTTACTATATAGACGCTTAGTAGACTCCCGCCTTAGCGTATTAGCCCGGCGAAATAGTATTCCTTAGTACTCGCTAAATCTAGACCCTCCGCTTTATAAAAAAGCTCGACTATAAACGGGAGGGCCTATATAAGGTCCTTAAGGTATATAAGATAGCGTATTTTCTTTACCTCCCTAAAGGCAGCCGCTTTTAGCTTATTTTCTATTACTCCCTCTTTACTAAGACTTAAGAGCCTCCTTTACCTAGCTAGTCGGAGCTTAACGTCCGGCCCGCTAATAACGGCGTTTTCCTTTCCCTTAGCGACGACGACGGTAATAACGTATACCTTATATAAGAGTTTTCTTTTATCCTTACGTAACGCTAATATGCCTCCGGGAAGATTAAGTATCGCGTTTAATAGCGTTATAGCCCTTTTACGTAAGAAGACTCCTCTTACTTTAACGGCTGCTAGGACGACCTTAAGGCCTTTTACGCCTTTAACCCGACTAAACCTAAGCCGGCCTTTTATATAGCCTTCCTTACGTCTTTATCTTCGCGTAAGTGATAATAAATATAATTTATTAATATAATTTACGTTAGGACGGTATACGTTACTTTCTTAGCCTTACTTTTTATTTCTCCTTATGTATAAGAGAACGAGCTTAAGGGGGGGTATATAATTATTATTAATCTACGAAGGGACATAGCTATAGACTAAGTCTAAATGTCTATATATACGATATAGAGGTTACGTAAGATAATATATAATATAACCTAACACCGTAATAGTATATCCCCCTTAAATCGGCGTTTGACTTAAACGCTTAAAAGGGGCGATAGGCTAATAATAATAAAGGAAATCTATATTAACCGGTCTTAAAAGCGGGCCTAATATAGAATAAGAGAAGAATAAAGAGAAATAAAAGGTAAAATAAAGAATCTAACGCGTGCTATTATAACGTAAATTATATTAACGAATTATACTTATTATTACTTAGGCGAAGGTAAAGACGTAAGGAAGGCCGTATAAAAGGCCGGTTTAGGCTTAATTAGGTTAAGGGCGTAAAAAGCCTTAAGGTCGTCCTAGTAGCCGTTAAGGCAAGAGGAGTCCTCCTACGTAAGGGGGTTATAACGCTATTAAACGCGATACTTAATCTTCCTAAAGGCGTATTAGCGTTACGTAAGGATAAAAGAAAACTCTTACTTAAGGTATGCGTCGTCGCCGTCGTCGTCGCTAAAGGAAAGGAGGACGCCGTTATCGGCGGGCCGGACGTTAAGCTCCGACTAGCCGGGTCAAAGGGGCTCTTAAGTCTTAGTAAGGAAAGAGTAATAAAAAACAGGGTAAAGGCGGCTACCCTTAGGAAGATAAAGAAGATACGCCGTCTTATATACCTTAAGGACCTTATATAAGCCCTCCCGCTTATAGTCGAGCTTTTTTATAGGACGGAGAGTCTAAATCTAGCGGGTGCTAAGGAATACTATATCGCCGGGCTAATACGTTAAGGCGGGAGTCCGCTAGGCGTTTGCGTAGTAAGCCTAAGTAACCTAAGCATCCTCGATCGTATCGCAGAGGAAGTTAAAGATACGCTAAAGGCGGGAAGCAAGCGCGTTACCGTAGAGGTATTCCTTCTACTACTAAAGGGTTATACCGGGCGGGGGGGGACTAAAGGGCTTAGTGCTAAGCTTTACGTAGAAGCTATAGTTAGCGAAGAAAAGGGAGAGGCCGGTAGATTTAAAGACCTAATTATTAATAGTAAACTTAGCGAAGGGAAGGAGGTCGACTTAATCGTCCTAAAGGTAGGTAGTATAATAACGAAAGTAAACCTCTATTTAGGCGTTTGCGATCTCGGTCTAACCGTCGGTCTAAAGGTAGTAGGTAGAGCTAGGGTAAAGGCGGTAACTAAGGCGGCGACTAAGCTATTGCTAGAAAGCCGAAATAAACTAAGTGCTATAATCGCTAATAATAAAGGCTAGTGTACTATAGAGGGACTAAACGTAGGAAATAAACACGTTAATAACGTCTTTAACGGTTATTAAAGGTATTAGGACGTAGTAGCGTATCTTCGTAAGGCGGTCGATAATAACGAGGATATTAGAAAACTTAACGCCGTTATAGTGGTAGATAGGGAGGTCGGTAATAAAGTCGACGGATATATCGGTCTATAGGGCGAAGGGAATACTTAAGGGCTAAAGCAAGCCTTAAGGGGAAGAACGCGGGGATTTAACGCGTAGGCACGTATAATAATTCCGCACGAAGCTAGAAATAGACTTATATATGCCGGGCTAGATATAGGACCGGCGGTAGAAGCTAGCGGTCTTCGTACGTCTAGGGTAGCCGGTAAAGGGGGAGGTATAAGCACGGACGAGGATCTAAAGAATTAGGGCGTCGTTAAGGGGAACGAAGAGCCGGCCTTAGAAATAGAACCGGCCCTAGACCTTAGAGAGGGCGGTCTTAGGGATCGAGTGGAGAGGGGCTCGGAGGGGGTAAGGCTAGCGGGGCTAAGTAGACTAAAGAGCTACGCGAATAGCGGAGATAAGCGGGGAGGAGGAATAAGCCCGGTCGATAAGATTATCGATCGGCTTAGAGTCGTCGAGGGCGTAGAGGTTACGGCAGTCGGAATAATATTTATAAATTATATTTATAAACGAATCGGACTCCTTAACGGCGTTAAGGGCGGTAGTAGTATTAGGGTAAAGGGAGGTATTAACTTTAGACTTAAGGAGGATAACTTAATATCGGTGGTTAATCCTCTCGTCGGCTCGGTCGGTAAGGGAGAGAGGGCGGGAGCTAGGCAGGCGGCTAAAGGCGTCTAAGAGAATAGCTTAAGAGCCGGGCTAGAAGACAATCTTAAAATTAAAACGACTAAGGAATTCGGCCTAGCGGGCCTATCGCTAGTTAAAGAGCTTCGTGGTTATAAAATACTAAAGATTCTTATAATCCGAGGCTATCTTAAACTTAGGCAGGCCCTTAAGCTTAAGGCGCTATTCCTCGAGAGATTTTACAATCGCGAGGAGTTCCTTATCGTAGATCTTATAATTATACTCTTAAGCGGAGTGTTTTAATAAGAAGAAGGCAACCGGATAGTAACGACTATCGTCGAGGAGCTATATTAGTATACCCCTAGCGGCTTAGTCGGAAGCATCTATCTAAACTATAGTCTTACGATAGGGGTCGAAGTATGCGAGGACTAAAGCGGTAGTAAAGGCGTGCTTAAGGGCTTCGAAGGCGTAGGCGTAGGCAGGAGACTAGATCTAGAGGGTAGAGCTCTTAGTAAGGGCGTTTAGAAGGTTTGTAAGCTTAGAAAAGCCGCGAATAAAACGCCGATAAAAATTAGCGAATCCTAAAAAGCGCTAGAGGTCCTTAATAAAGGGGGGGGCAAGCTAGTCTAAGACCGTACGAACCTTTTTAAGATCTATGCGAATGCCTTTATCTAAGATAATTAGGCTAAGGTACTTAGTCTCGGTAACGTAGAAGTTATACTTATCTACGTTAAGCTAAAGGCCGGCGGCGTTAAGGCGCTTAAGAACTATATTAACGTAGGCCTAGTGCTCCTCCTACGTCTTTAAGAAGATTAAGACGTCGTTTAGATAGGTAGAGTAGAACTTATTAAGGATGCTATAAAGGGCTATATTAATAAAACTCTAAAAGTAGGATAGGGCGGCGGTAAGGCTAAAGGGGGTAATATAATACTTAAAAAGCCCGTACCGTATAGCGAACGCGGTCTTTTACTTATATCCTTTAGTAATATAAAGGCGATTAAACGCCGCGATAACGTCGATCTTAGTAAAAAACTTCGCCTTCCGGATATAAGCGAGGGTATCGTAGATAAAACGTAAGAGAAAACGGTTCTTAATCGTAGCCTTATTTAGGCCGCGATAGTTAACGTAAAAATAGACGCCCCCGCCCGGCTTATAGGTAAGTTTAATAAAGACAATAGTAGGGGAGGTAAAGCAGCGGATAAAGCCCTTCCCGAGCTGCTTATTAACGTACGTACGGACGATCTAGTTCTCGGCTTTACTAAAAGGGTAAGGGCGGGTATAAGGAGGTTATATTCCCTCCTTAAGGTTAATTTAAGTATTAACGGTACGGTAAAAGGCGAGCTTATCGGCCTTACTTTTAAGCTATATATAGATTATATAGTAAAGCTCTTTAAAGACCTTAGCCTAAAGCTCGTCGAGCGTATAAAAGACTTTCTCTTACTTCTTAAAGAACTTAGCGATATCGTCGGGGGAGATCTTATTAAGGTAGATCTTATTAAGGTAGTCGTCGACGAAGTCGTAAAGGCGGGGGTTAAAGCAGGCTTTTGCGTCCTTAGCGTCTATATATTTAGTTAAAACGGCCTAATAAAAGTCCTTAGGGATATCTTAGTTAATAGGTAGTAAAGGCTCGGTAGGCAAAGGCTCGGTGGTAAAGGCCTTAATTAAGGTCTAAGAGGTCTAGACTTTAGGCTACTAGTAGAATATTACTATCGGGTCGACGTTAAGCATTTAGACGTTAAACGCTAAGTCGTTAGGGGATAAGAAGCGGAAGGGCTAAAGTCTAATAGTCTTACGACTCGGCTGTAATATAGGGCGGCGGTAGCCGGCGGTCTTATAGATAGGACGGGGGCAGGGAGGTTAAATATAACGGCGAGGGTAGAGGGTAGCTAAGGAGTTAGAGTCGTAGCCGGAGTTAGAGTCGGCGTCGTTAACCTAGCGAGAGGAGTCCGGATAGGCGGGTTTACTTACGTTAAGGGCATCCTCGAAAAACGCCGAAAGAGAGGGGCTAAGGGATAAGGGAATAAACTCGAGAACGTCGCTAAAGCGGATAGAACGGATAAAGGCCGGAGGACGGGCTAAGGCTATACGGGCGGGAATAAGGATCGTAGCGGCAGGAATAAGGATTATAGCGGCGTGGGGTTTGCCCTTATCGTTAGAGTCCTCGATAGAAGGGGCGGTAGGAGGTTCGCCCTCGTCGTTAGAGTCTTCGACGGAAGGAGTAGGGGGAAAACGAATTATATTTATTAATTATATTCACTCTAAAATAAAGGCGGGGGGAGCTAAGATAGGGCGGGTAAGGCGGGTAAAGGTAGCCGAGATGCCTAGGATAAGATAAGGCTAGTAATCCGAGAGGCAAGAGGCTAGACAAAAAGGGGACTAAAAGGAAAGGGAGTTACCGCGCTAGCTAATAATAGGGTCGTGCCGGCGTAGCTAAAGGAGGCTAAGAATAACCTTATAGCTAAGCTTTATAAGAAAGAAGTAGATAGACTTAGTATAGGCGCTAATCTAAGAGACCGAAAAAGCGCAATAAGTAATAGAGCCGGACTTATAGTCGCTACTATCGGCGAGAGAAAGCCGGCGTAGGAATTAAAGCTAGCGGATAGGAAGGGCAAGGCGGTGCGTAGTCTAAGCGTATATAAAGGCGTATCTAGAATAGCCGGAGTCGACTAAAGCACTTATAATAACATCGGCGGATATAAGGGATAAAGGCATAAGTAGAGCACGCGGTTGTATTCCCGCGGGGAGGCAAAGATCCTCCCTAGTGTCGAACGAAGCTATAAACTTAGACACTAAGAGCTCTATTACGCGATAAAGCGAGGGAGCTACGTATTTCCTAAGGACGGGGAAAAGGCAGGGAGGTCGTCTACTTCGCCCTTAATAAAGCCTTGCTTAATAGCGCGAACCTAGTAGTAGGGGGGAGGGGGTTTAAGTAAGCGCGGGGCAGACGTACCGCTACTACGGCCACGGCCGCGGCTAGAGCTAGAACCGGCGCTAGGACTAGCGCTAGGGTTAGCGCCGGGATTAGCACCGATACCCTTATTAAGCTAGGTCCGGGCGGTATAGGTAGCGGTAGCCGGCTAAGCGTAGTAGAGGCAAAGACGGTTTTTAAACCGCCGTTGCTTTTTAGCGTTAGTAAGCCGGGCCTGGAATACGTCGAGCTGCATTAGGTTACCGGCAGGAGACGTAGGGAGGGCGGGCGAGGTAGGGCCGGTGCGAGCGGGGTTATAAAGCGGCTAGAGTTAAGAATAGGCCTTAATACGCTGCTAGTTGTCTTAAAGCGTGGAATATATCTTAGCCTAGGCCGTAAAGTCGTTATAGGCTAGGCACTCGACTTATAGAGCGGCGGCGCTAGTAAGTTCGATAGAGACCTTTAAATAAAGGTAGGCGACGTAAGCGGTGCCGTCGAACGATAAGTCGGCTTAAAGCTAGGTAAACTTCGAATAGAAGTCCGGCTAAGAGATATTCTTTATTAATAAGGCGTTAAAGTCGGCCTCTAACTAAGCGCGGGTAAAATTAGTACTAAAAACTAGGCTAAGGTCGTCGGTAAGGGCTTTAATAGTAGTATACTACTAATTAGCGAAAGACTTATTATCGAGGACGTCTTAAGGAACGCTAGCGATAATAAAGGCGGCCCGGCCGGTAAGTCGGCTAGCCGCGTAGAGAATACAATCCTACTCCGTAGGGTATAAGGCGGCGTCTTAACGGAGCTTAATAGCAAGGCCGTTGTGCTAGGTCCGGAAAGCCTCCTAACGTTGCTTTTAAGTGCCGGAGTCGCCGGCAAACCTCTTAGGGTCGGCTATACGGGAATAGGTAAGGGCAAAGGCGGGGGCGGGGGCAGGGGCCTAGTCCCGAGCCGTATCGCGTTTAGCTAAGACGAGGAGAAAGGACGTAGCGCGGTTAAGCTAACGCTAGAGATCGGCAGCGTGCTTTTAGGCAACGGCTACGTGCTCTTAAGCGACGAGCACTCTTATATCTAACTTAACGTAAGCATTATTAAGGCAAGCAAGGGCCTCGATCTAAGGGGCGCGGAAGTCGTAAGTAGCGTTAGCCTAAATATAGGCGAACGTGCCGAATATAGGCCGTTAGGCTTAAAGAAGGGCGGCGAGGCGGGGGTAGTAGGAAACGTACTTAGTCTAGGGCTTTAGGTCGGTAGGAGCCGGCGGGGTAACGGCCGGGGTAGCGGATAGAGGATCGGCCTTTATATAGTCGGTTATCGTAGATTATAAGGCAATAGGATAGGGTAAAGGTAGGGGAAGGGTAAGGAGGGAAATCTATATAATTCGCGTCGAGACGGCGTATCTACACTAGGAAAATTCTAACAATCGAGGAAAACTTAGTCGAAAGGGTCTAGCAAGGAGGCGGACTTACGTCGCGAAGAGGGGAGATTAAAAAAGAAAGGGGTAAGATAGCGAGATTATTAATTAAGGGCAATAGGATAAAATAGTAGATTAAACTATAAGAGAACGAGCTTAAGGGGGGGTATATAATTGTTATTAATCTACGAAGGGATATAGCTATAGACTAAGTCTAAATGTCTATATATACGATATAAAGGTCACGTAGAATAATATGTAATATAACCTAATACTATAATATTATTCTTCTCTCGTTTTATATTAGGCCCGCTTTTAAGACCGATTAATATAGATATGCTTTATTTTCGTTAGCCTATTGCACCTTTTCATTGTGTAAGTCAAACGCCGATTTAAAGGGGATATACTATTACGGTATTAGGTTATATTATATATTATCCTACGTAACCTCTATATCGTATATATAAACATTTAGACCTAGTCTATAGCTATATTCTTTCGTATATTAATAATAATTATATCCCCCCCCTTAAGCTCGTTTCCTTATATAAGCCGTTCCGGCCCCCTATCGGTTTACGGATAATATACTATGCTTAGTAGCTATATAATCTATAGCAGCCGATATAAGTGCTACTAAAAGCGGCTTATCTAATTTAAGCCTTTATCGCTTATAATTAACGTTAGCTACTAATAGTATTATATATAGTATATAAGAAAGCGCTTTACGTAGATCTCCGGTTCTATAGAGGGCATAGGTTCTAATATAACTTCCTTACTTAGACGGTCTTTAATTACCTAAAGATTACGGTTGCTGCTCTCTATAAAGAAGAGGTCTGTAATAAAGTCTGTCTAAATATATGTATAGAACCGGTCTAGTATAGGAAACGATTTAAGTAGCCTTTTCTTAAGCATACGCTAAATCCTTATACGCCCGTAGATATTATAGTTGCGGAGGAATCGTCTAACGTATAGCTAAAGGAGCGGCTAATAGAAGTCGTAGGATATAGCGGTAACTATTCCTTCGCGGCTAAGGGAGCCGACGACGCTAGCGTTGTATACTATTTAAATAAGCCGTCCTTAGAGCGCGTTCCCTTCTTTTAGCTCTAGGGGAGCGTCTCTTACTACGGCCTCGATAGTTATAGAGAAACTAAAAACCTAAAGCCGTCCGCGGAACCGTAGGTGCTTACGTAGGTCTACGTAGCAGTCGGCTACCTATACCTTAAGGTTAAGTTTAAGGTCGAATCGTCGTGCTCTTACCTCTACGGCGCGGCGTACGCTACCGTAAGTAACGTTATAAGCTATTAAGCGGTCCTATATACGCTAAAGCTTCTCGTCTTAAAAAATCCGTCGGTTAAGGCCTATATTAAAGGTTAGCTCTACGTCCTACGCGTTAAGGTCGTCCTAAGTTATAGCCGCTGCGAAGTCCGCTTCCTAAGTATCGGGCTCTACGTCTTCTTCGATTAGCCCTTTAATTTCTAAACCAATAGACGAATTATTATTCTCCTCGCTATTGTCTTCGTCTTTATCGCCTTTATTATTAACTAAGACTACGCCGTCCGTACCGATAAGCGTTACTTTAAGATACGTGCGTAGCGTATCTTCCGGGAGTATTTAAAGCTTTCGGGCATTATAATCTTCGTTAGAAGGTTAGTCTTAATCTCTCCGGGATAGAGCGTCTAGCACTATAGCCTTTTTTCCGGGTCGGTACTTAATCCGGAAATAGAACCGCGAAAGGTATTCTACCTAATAGGCCTATCGCTTAAAGAGATAACGTTAAGTTATAAAATACTTAAGGTTACGATAATCTATAAAGATCTCGAAGTTCTTATAGCTACGGAGCTCCGCTTACTATTGCTTTAAATAGTTAATTATAGCGAGTATTTCTTTATCGTAGATAGCGTAGTTCCGTTTAGTAGAGGTAAGCTTACGTAAGTAAAAAGCCATAAGGCGGCGTTAGCCGTTTACGTCTTACGAAAGCATGCCTTTAAGCGCGAATCTACTATAGTCCGCCTTAAGTATTATACGATAATTAAAGTCCTACTATAGTAGTATTAGGGCTTACGAAAATAGATTTTTTAACGTCTAAAACGCCTTTGCCTATACGGCGCCTTAATAGAAGGCTACCCTTTTACCGGTAAGGGCTACGAGCGGACTAACGATACGAGAAAATTAACGAATAAAAATCTAGTAGTAGTTTATAAATCTTTAGAAACTCTATATACCTTTTTTGCGAAATTAGGGCTATCTAGTCCCGAATATCCTAAATATTTGCGGGGTCCGCTTATATACTAACGCTTGCGATAATAATAAATCTAAGGTATTTAACTTAGCGGACGCCGAATTCGTATTTATCGGGGTCGAGGTATAGCCTATGCTTAGAGAGCTAGTCTAGCACCTGCCGCACTTTGTCTATATAATCCTTTAAGCTGCTAATGTAAGCGGAAGCGAACTTGTCTAGAAATTTAGGAAGAATACTATTAATATACCGTTAGAAGGTAATAGGAGCCCTTATAAGCCTAAATAGTATTACTATCTATTCGAAAAGCCTATAGCGAGTGCGGAAGGCAGTCTTCTACTAGTTGCCTTCCGTAATTCGCACCTTATAGAACGCCTAATAGATATCTAACTTAGTAAACTACTTCGCCTTAGCGATATTATAGAGTATCTCCTTAATAAGCGGAAGCGGGTAGCGGTCCGGTCGTATTATTGCGTTAAGTGCTTAGTAGTCTATATAGAATCGTAGTCCTCCTTTAGGTTTCCGCGCGAATAGCACTAAAGCGGCGGCCTTAAGAGAGCTAGCCTAAATAAACCCTTTATCTAAAAGGCCGTATAGTTTTTTCTTTAATATAAGCAACTCGTCTTAAGACATCGCGTATAGCGGCCCGAGGGGCGGAACTATATCTTATCCGCGGGAATCCTTATAAAGTAGTATCGCGTGGTTAATGCCGGGCTTATATAGGTTTAATTTATCGGCCTCGCTTTTCCGAAAGAGCGGCAGTAGGTTATAGAACTACGCGGGGATTATTTAACGCAATTCGCCTTCCGTCTTCGGCTTCTTTAGTCGTAAGGCCTTTTCGATATTTTAACGTGGACGACGGGCACTACCCTTAATTACACTCCCTAGAGTCCGTCGGAGCGGTAGGAGCTCTAGAGAGGCGAAAAGGAAGAACTAGAAGAGAGAAAGAGAAAGGAAAAAGGGGGAAAGAGGCATTCTAGAAGGTGATTTCCATAGTGATTTTCCGGTAGATCTCTTATTTAGGGTTTATTTCGTATTTATTATATTCTGCTTTATTCTCGGGTTTTTCGTCGTTATTCCTTTAAATCTACCTTAAGGAGAAGAGGGCTTTTAAAGCTAGCTAGGTCTGTATAAGTCACTAAGTCCTTAGCAGATAGGAGGGTCGTAGGTACTCGGATTTATCGGTTATCTATATAAGCTTTCGGATTTCTAGGTGAGTTATAGATCTAGGTACGTCTCGTGCCGTGTAGTACCGGGTGCCGTGCCGTGCCGTGCCGGGTATATTATATATGTGCTGCGCTAGCTTAAGGGTATATAGTTCTCGCCCGCTAAAGTCCTCTATAATAAAGAACCGACGCCCTCGTCGGCCAGATAAATAATAGGCGGGTAGATAAGCAATAGGCAGGGAGGGAAGCAGGCTAGTCGTCGAGATAGGTAGAGAAGTAAGTAAGTCGTCGAGATAGGCAAGGAGGCTAGTCGTTAAGGCAGGCAGTAAAGCAAGCAAGTAAGTAAGTAACTAAGTAAGTAAGTAAGTAAGCAAGCAAGTAAGTAAGTAAGCAAGCAAGCAAGTAAGTAAGTAAGTAAGTAAGTAAGTAAGTAAGTAAGTAAGTAAGTAAGTAAGTAAGTAAGTAAGTAAGTAAGTAAGTAAGTAAGTAAGCAAGTAAGCAATCGTCTTTTTGTATAAGCAGTTATCTTTTAGTATAAGTAGGTAAGCAGCCTAGCAAGCAGTCGTCTCTTTATATAAGCAATCGTCTTTATATAAGTAGGCAAATAGCCTAGCAAGCAGTCGTCTTTATCTAAGCAGTCGTCTTTATATAAGTAGGCAAATAGCCTAGCAAGCAGTCGTCTTTGTTATATAAGCTATCGTCTTTATATAAGCAGGCAAATAGCCTAGCAAATAGTCGTCTTTATCTAAGCAGTCGTCTTTATATAAGTAGGCAAATAGCCTAGCAAGCAGTCGTCTCTTTATACAAATAGTCGTCTTCGTCCTTTCCCTTTAAGTAATATGCTATTGCCTAGCTATACCTTCGTTTAGGGAAGCAATTCTTTATGCTAAGCCCTTTCGTCGGAGGGAAAAATAAGTATCGTCGAGATCGTCGTTTCCCTCTAAGCAATGTGCTATTGCCTAGCTATACCTTCGTCTAGCCGTAGGGCGTATTTATTCTATAGTAGCCGAGCTTTTTATCGGAGGGAAAATAATTAAAATTCTTTTTCTTTCTTTAGGCTAATTTCGTAGTAGTAGCTTCGGCTGCTCGTAATTAAATAGTTCCTTTATTCTATTTTGCTATAGCTGCGTAGCTCTCTTACGTATACCTACGTAGCTCTCTCTCTTACGTATGCCTACGTAGCTCTTTTTTACGTATGCCTACGTAGCTCTCTTTTGCGTTAACTACGTGACTCTCTTTTGCTACGTAGCCTACGTAGCTCTCTTATATATAACTGCGTGGCTTTCTTTCTTACGTATACCTATATAGCTCTCTCTTACGTATGCTTACGTAGGTCTTTTTACGTATGCTTACGTAGCTCTCTCTCTTACTGCGTATAGCCTACGTGGTTTTCTCTCTAGCTGCGTGTAGCTTATATAGCTCTCTTACTACGTAGACGTGCGTAACTCTCTTACGTATGCCTACGTAGCCCTCTCTTACGTATAGCTTGCGTAGCTCTCTCTTACGTATAGCTTGCGTAGCTCTTTCTCTTGCTAAAGCCTGCGTAGCTCTTTTACGTATAACCTACGTATAACTCCTTACGTAGGACTCTTTAGTCTGCGTAGGACTCCTTAGTCTACGTAGGACTCCTTAGTCTACGTAGGAATTTCCTTAGTCTACGTAGGACTCTCCTTAGTCTACGTAGGACTCTCCTTAGTCTACGTAGGACTTTCCGGTCTACGTAACTCTCTACGTAGCCTAAATAAAAAGGGGGTACGGTAATAACTATAAAAAGGGGCTTTTAGCTGCGTGGCCTAAATAAAAAAGGGGGTACGGTGTTAGGTTATATTATATATTATCCTACGTGACCTCTATATCGTATATATAGACCCTTAGACTTAGTCTATAGCTACGCTCCTTCGTGGATTAATAATAGTTATATACCCCTACTAAGCTCGTTCTATAATAGTTTAATCTACTATTCTTCTGCCCTTCCGCCGAGCCTTTACGATTCCTTAGTCCCTTTAGCTTCGCCTATACGCTTGCCTTCGTTCTTTGTCTTATTACGCCCCTTTCCGCCTCTTTTCTACTCTCCTATAGATTTTTCTAGCCCCCTTTCCCGCCGCTACCCCTTTTTCCCGCCGCTACGATAGCTACTCCTATTTCTACCCCCTCCTTCTCCCCTTCGCCCGGCCCTCCGGCAGGCGTTCCCCTTTAGGACGTCCTTTAGCCTAACGCCCTCTCCGCCTTCCCTTACTTAGCCTCTATTCTCCGGGGTTCTTCTATCGCTTCGTCTATCTTCGCCGACCTTTAGACGAATTTCCTCCGGTATACCGATTAAACCCGGTCTCTCGTCCTTCTTAAGTCTAGTTTCCTTAAGGCCGCTACCTCCGCTACTACCGCCCGTAAGGAAGCCCTTAGCTACCGATAGCACGCGGAGGGGCTTTAGGACTAGCTTAATTAGTCTAACGCCGCCCTTACCTACCTTACCGCCCTTTAGGCTGCCCTTACCCCTCTTGCCGTAAGTCCTTATACCTGCTTCGCCGACCTCGAACGCTTCTCTAGCTATATCGGCACTTAGAAGCAGCGCTAGGACGCCTTCCGCGTCTAGCGCGACGGTATATCCCTTAAGATTGCCTCCGACCTTTATATATTCCCTACCGATAGGGACTAAGTCGTTTATACGACCGGCCGACTTTCCGGCCGGGCCGCTTCTATCGCCGCTAGCGTCCCCCGCTATATCTACGATAATACCCCCTTTAAGCAGTAGCGCTTTTAGTCCCTTAACTCCTTTACCTACGAGCTCGCCTCTATCTTTAGTGCCGCGAACTACCGCCCTTAGTCTAAGGCGGAATTTAATACCTTAGCTATAAAAGGCACCTTTTAGCCGGATTTCTTCTCGCGGTTTACCTAGCTATAGGCCGACCTTAATTACAACGAGAGCGCTTACGTTAGACACCTCTATTAAAAGGTTACTAATAAGCTCGCTAATACCGCCGCTCTCTAAGTCCCCGGCCCTAACACCGACGACTTCTACGGCTAGGCTAAGCTCTACGCCGCCCTTTAGGAGAACTATAAGCGTGTTCGAGCCTATAAGAGGCTCGTCTAGCCCCGGACTATTCCCCCCCCCGCCCCTACCGGGTCTGCTAGCCCCGCCGCCTCTACGCCCGCCGGCGACCCGATAGACCTCGACGCGTTCCGGGCTAGTCTTACGGACGCTAAGAAGCAGCGACGGTACGAGAACTATCTCTATCCCTACTACGCCGCCCCGGTAACCCCGACCTATACGGCTCGGACCTATCCTAAAAAGGGTGCTAGCCGGGGTTGCGGCTAGGGCGGCGGCACTCCCGCCCTATGCCTCCTTACGCCCCCTCCCCGGCTTAACGTCCGGGCGATCGAGCAAGGCTTCGTCGAGGGCGAGGTTACTAACTCTCTTGCCCTTACCCCTAGCGCTTCCCCCCCCCCGGGAAACGCCTAGCTCTTTCGCCTTATTACGCGACGGAGCTTTCGGTTTTTATTTTTATAGCTTTGTTTAATATAAGGGAGGACCTTTATCTCCCGGCGGGAATATAGCCTCGCGCTTTACTATTGCCCTTCTCCCTTATGCCTACTAACGTCGCCGTAAGTGCTTTAGTCGACTTTAGTTATTCCGGATTCGCCTTTATATACACTTAGACCGTATACCGCCTTACCCTCCCTATCCGCTAGCTTTAGTTCCCTCGCCGGCTCTCTCTCGCTAATAGCGGCGACTATAAGTCCGACGCCGTTACCTATTACGCTTACTTAGTCGCTTAAGTCGGCGCTTATGCTAAGTCTATCTACTTCTTCCTTACGAAGCTTAGCTATAAGGTTATTCCCGGCCTCCTTTAGCTACGCCGCTACGACCCTATTATTAGCTAACGCGATAACTCCCTCTCCTTTTAGTCCTTATTCTACCTCGCCTCTTGCCTCTTAGACCCTTAGCCTTATCTTATCCTTAGCCTCCCGGCCGCTCCCGCTATTCCCGTTCCCGCCCTTAGGGGAATATAATTTATAAATATAATTCGTTCCCCCCCCGCCCCCTCTACCGCTAACTCTACCGACGAGGGCGAGCCCTTTGCCTTATCCTCTCTTGCCCCCTAGGTTCCCGCCTATACCGTCCGCTTTTCTAACACCCTTAAGTTTATTCCCCCGTCGCCTTATTTTCCCCCCGGCCTCCCGACGTCCCTTAAAGATACTCCCGACGTAGGTAAACCTACTTACCTAGACTCCTCCTATTAGACCGACCTCGACTTAGGCTATAACTCCGACCCCCCGGATACCCTTTACCCCCGCCGTTACGTCCGCCCCCCCCGCCCTTAGCCTACGCGTTAAGCTACCGGCTCCCGCTACCTAGCTCCCCGACCTAGGCATTAGGCGTTAGGACCCCGCCCTTTTATAATCCCTCCGGGCGACCTTACGTTCTCTATCTAAATGCTTAACGTAGCTATTATAGCGGTATTCTACCGCTAGCCCTCTATTACGACTTCTTAGACTATAATTAAAGCCTTAGCTATTAAACCTTTACTTATTAAGCCTTTGCCTTCTATTAACTAAGAGATCCCTAAGGAACTCTATTAGGCCGTTTTATCTAAGTCTATTAATCTTAATACCGCTAAAGCCTGACTTAACCCCTGCCTTTACGACTTCGTCGATAACTACTTTAATAAAATCTTCCTTAATAAGGTTTCACCCGATAATATCGCTAAGTTCTTTTTAAAATACGATAAAGTCCTTTATACTCTCGATAAGCTCTAAGCTAAGGTCTTAAAGGAGCTTTACTATATAATCTATATATAGCTCTAGAGTAAGGCCGATAAGCTCGCCCTTTACCGCGCCGTCGACACTTAGATTAACCTTAGGAAGGGAATATAACCCCCTTATACCCGCCCTTACCCCTTTAGTAAAGCCGAGAACCGTATTATCCGCGCCTACGTTAACGAGTAGCTTAGGAAAGGCTTTATTCGCCGTTCGACCTTTACTACCGCCGCCCCTATTATACTCGCTTATAAGCCTAGCGGCGGCGTCCGTTTCTACGTCGATTACCGTAGCCTAAATAAGGCTACGATTAAGAACCGCTTCCCCTTGCCCTTAGTCTATAATACCCTCGCCCGAATTAGGAAGGCGAAGTTCTTTACTAAGATTAACGTTATTACGGCGTTTAATCGCCTTCGCATCGCCGAGGGCTATAAGTAAAAGACGGCTTTCGCTATACGGTATAAGCTTTTTAAGTATTGCGTTATACCTTTTAGTCTCTCTAACGCGCTATCCTACTTCTAGAGCTTTATTAATATAGCCTTATATAATATCCTCGATGATTTTTATTCCGCTTACTTAGACAATGTTTTAATCTTCTCTACTATACGGGAGGAGCACTAGGCCTACGTCCGGGAGGTTCTTAAGCGCCTTAACGCCGCTAGCCTCTAGCTTAACGTCGATAAGTGCGATTTCTATATCACCGAGACTAAGTACCTTAGCCTAATTATCTCGGATAAAGGCATACGCATAGATCTTAAAAAGGTCCGCGCTATCCTCGACTAGCTAGCCCCCTCCTCTATAAAAGACCTCCGGCGTTTCTTAAGGTTCGCTAATTTTTATCGGCGTTTTATCCGCGGCTTCTCTAAGCTTGCGAACCCCTTAAACGCCCTTACTAAGAACTCTACCCCTTAGATCTAGTCCCCCGCCTGCGCCTACGCCTTCGGAGCCCTTAAGCACGCCTTTACCGCCGCCCTAGTCCTCGCATACTTTAACCCCTCTTAAAAGACTATAGTTTAGACCGATGCTTCCGACTAAACCGCTAGGGGCGTGCTAATATAGCTCTCTAACGACGGCCGCTACTACCCTATCGCGTTCTTCTCGTCGAAACACTCTGCCTAGGAATATAACTATAAGATCTACGATAAGGAACTCCTCGCGATCGTAAAGTCCCTCGAGGAATAGCGCCTTAAGCTCGAAGGCCTACCTAAGTTTAAGATCGCTTCGGATTATAAGAACCTTTAGTATTTTATAACTATAAAGCTCCTTAACTAACGGTAGGCCCGCTAGGCCGAGTTCCTAAGTCGCTTTAACTTTAAGATCGTCTTCTAGCCTAGCTCTTAAGCTACCCTCCCTAACGCCTTTAGCCGACTCCCTAGTTCCCGCCTTGCCTCCCTAACCGACCGCGCTAACGAAAGGATCGACTATCGTTATTAGGTTATCCTTCTATAGTCTAAGGTCGACGCCTCCTTACTCCCTAACGGGTTTAAGGAGTCCGACTCGTCTATAAATATAATTAATAAATATAATTCTAACGACTCCGACTGCTTTACCCTCTATACCTTTAACGACTTTAAGCCGATCGACGACCTTATCGACCGGGCTTATTTCTCCTCTCTACTTATCGCCGACATTCGCGCGGCTCTCCGGTCTCCTTAGCTCTGTTAGCCTAGTTCTCTTCGCGTACCTCTCCGCTTAATCCTAAAGTCCGCCCTCTTAAAGGCCTAAGGCCGGTTCTACTTTTAAGGCCGGTTATTCGTTCCCCTTAACGACGCCCTTATCCTCTATATCTTAATCCGCACCTATACTTCCCCGCTAGCTAGCTACCTTAGGCGTACTAAGACCGCGAGCCTCTACCGCCGAATATACGTTTAGCCCGGCATATATAAGTCTATTTCTAGCTTCGTTCGCAACTACTACGTCTGCCTCCGCGCTAAGTCCTTTTATTCCGCCTCTTAAGGCCTTCTTTAACCCTTAAGCATCCCTTTCGCCTTTTAGACCGATATCTCTATTAATTTCGTTATAGACCTTCCCGTCTGCCGCTATTATAGCGTTAAGTTCTTAAGTATCTTAGTTATCGTTAACCGTCTTACGAAGATACGCTACTATGTCCCGACGCCTTTAATAACGGTCGAGGACGTCGTTAACGC
Organism: Ophiocordyceps sinensis; assembly: GCA_012934285.1. NCBI lineage: Eukaryota > Fungi > Ascomycota > Sordariomycetes > Hypocreales > Ophiocordycipitaceae > Ophiocordyceps > Ophiocordyceps sinensis. Next base: position 12,572,935 of record JAAVMX010000004.1, read on the forward strand.
GTTTGTTTCTCGCGTCTAGTCTCTTTACGGCACCCTTACCTCGATCGTTAGTAATAAGGGCACTTAGTTTGTCTCCGCCTTCTAGTAGTAGCTTAGCCGCCGCCTTAGCTACCGCTTATACCCTAGTTCCGCCTACTACCCTTAGACTAATAGCTAGACTAAGATCGCAAACGCTTAGATAGAGGTCTACCTCCGCTACTATACTACCTTCCTCTAGGACGATTAGGTAGATCTCCTTCCCTTCGCTAAGTTTACCGCTAATAACTAAGTTTCTAAGTCTACCGGCCTCTCCCCTTTTTTCGCTAACTACGGCTTTAACCTAAAGCTTAGCACTAAGACCTTAGGCCTATCCCCCCCTAGCATAACCCCCTAGTAGCGTAAGGAGTACCTCCGTAGCGACGCGCTTGTCTTACGCCTCTAACGCGTATCCGACTTCCTTCGTAACGCGATTAAGGACGCTTAGGCCACTTAGGCCTAGCACGCCGATGCCCGCTAAACGCCCGCCCTAACGTACTAGCCTAGCGATATAGTCTTTCTTAGCACCCGTTAGATCTATACCCTCCGCCCGATAAAGAAGCTTAACTATAAGCGGGAGGGCCTATACGAGGTCCTTAAGGCGTATAAGACGGCTTGCCTCCTCCGCCTCCCTAAGGGTAGCCGTCTCTACCCTATTTTCTACTACTTACTCTTTACCCGGACCTAAGAGCCCCCCCTGCCCGGCTAAGCCGACCTAAATATCCGGCCTACTAACGGGGGCATCCTACTTTCCCTAGACGGCGATAACGATAACGACGCGCACCTCGAGTAGGAATTCTCCTCTATCCTCGCGTAACGTTAGTATACGTCTAGGAAGATTAAATATCGCATTTAGTAGCGTTATAGCCCCCTTACGTAGGAGGATTCCTTATGCCTCGACGGATGTTAGGACGACCTTAAGTCCTTCTACGCCGTAAACCCCGCTAAGCCTCGCCCTACGTTTTATACTACCTTCCTCGCCTTATCCCCTTTGCCTAAATAATAATAGATATAATTAATAAATATAATTTATCTTAGCGCGCATAGGCTTTCTAACCTCGAGCTTTGTTTTCTTTCCTTCCTTTGTGTTATAGGGGCCTACCTTTAGGTCGATTAACATAGGATTCCCTTAGCTCTCGCTCTTCTGCTATTGCCCCTTTTTAAGCGTTCGAGTCGAACGCCGATTTAAGGGGGATATACTATCACGGTGTTAGGTTATATTATATATCATCCCACGTGACCTCTACATCGTATATATAGACCCTTAGACTTAGTCTATAGCTGCGCTCCTTCGTGGATTAACAATAGTTATATCCCCCCCCTAAGCTCGTTCTATAACACCTAGCATACAACCCGTCTAGCTAGTTCCTATAGGATAAAGCATTTAATTATAACGATTAATAATACCTAGACCGAAGATACTTAAGCAATCGTAGACGAGGTAGATTCCGTAGACGAAACTATAGACGAGGTAGTAGACGTAGAGGCTATCCATAAGGCTTTAGATATAACCGTAGCATACCCTTTCACCTATGAGGACGAGGCAGCTATAGCAATAGTCCTAACCGCTTAACATAGACTAAGAAATATTTCGTTTATTATAAGGAGGGCTATTAGTCTACTAAACACACGCCTAAGGAACGCTAACGGTCTAAGGACTAATACCTTACGTAGTGTTTTAACGATAGCATCCTAATAACTAACTTTACGGCATACGTAACCGAGTTTAAAGGTCACGAGACCGACGAAACAGAAGCTAACGAATACTAGGACGTAGAAGATGCTAATAATGCCGGCGATCTAAAGCAAGCAGCAACTTAAATGCTCTATAAGGCCGCATTTACACACCTTTAGACCGGCGAAGACGTCTACGGCATAGATTAATTAATCCCTACCGACTAATTCCTAATCGAGGATCGCTACTCCCGTTAATAGTTCTAGGGAATTATAATTAACACTAGTGCGGCTAGAGTATTAATAGTAGGATAGGAGCAGTACTTCGCTTTATAGCGAACGGAACCTTCTATTATGCTTAATAGCTCTACAGCCGGGCAAGCTAGCATCCGATTTAGAACTAGCACTCCTATTTAATCCCTTAGTTTAATCGCCCTTAAAACCCCCGTTAGTCGAGTAACTTTTCACATTCTTAAGACCTATACCCCTTTTCTACTCTCTCTTAGTAACATAGACCGACTTAGGATCTACTTTAATAATATAACGAACACACTAGGGACTAACGATCTAAGCAACCGGATCTTAGTAATCCGTAAATAGGGTTACCTATAGTTCTTCTTATTAAAAGCAGAAGAAACAATCTCCTTTCTAACAGAAAGTAAGATACGAACTCTATATCGCCGCTTTAAGCACCTAGCTGTTTCGAGACTCTATCACCTACTTAAGCAGGCGGGCTATAATATAACGACTATACAGCTTAAATTAATCTCTAAATTCTATTATTACTGCTAAATACACTTATAGGCACCTAAACGTTTTAAGTTTACGCTAAAAGATAACTAGGAATTCAATTACGAGATTATAGTAGACGTAATATACCTTAAGAGCCCTTAACGACCTATTCTATACGTCGTTAACTCCGCAATAGCGTTCTAAGGGGCTAGGTTCCTTTATTCTATATTAGCTAAGGATACCTAGGAAGTCCTTCGAGCCCTTTAGATCGAAAGTTACCTTAGACCTCCTAATACGATTAAACACGACGTAGGGACTAATTTTGCCTTAATAGAGTTCCGTAATAAGGCAAAGATTATAGGGATAACCTATAAGTAGGTCCCTATAGAATTATATACGTCGATTAGGAAGGTCGAGAGGTCTTACGCTCCTTTACGCCGTGCGTTTAAAATCCTTTATGCAGAGATTAGGACTATTACGTCTCTTAAGGCAGTCCTTTAGATAGCCGTAAAAGCCGTTAACGACACAGCCGGACCCTACGGCCTTATCCCTATACTTCTCGTCTTTAGTGCATACCTACGTATAACTATTAACTCGCCCCCGTTAGCTATAACCCTAAAAAGGTCTATAGCTATATAAAAGGCGATAAAATTGCTTTAATAACTCTCTATAGAACGATAGGTATAAGATGCTCTTTGTGTAAAGAACGGTCTATTAATAGTTAAAACTATTACTCTCTTATTATAGAGTAAAGTCTAAGTCTAGCGAGAAAAGGGAGGATAGTAGGGACTATTTAAGATTACTATAATTAACGGTTATAATATTACTATTAACACCGTCAACGGACCTTAAGTCTTTCGGTCTACGGTCGTATAGCCCTACCTTCGAGATAACTCGTTACCTTAGCCCCTACTTTACGCGATTAAACCGGCTCCTCTTACTCTAAATAAAGAGACTCCTCCTAACCCGACGACTATACTTCCCGCTCCGACTCCTACGCCCTTAATGCCACGTAGACGTAGCCGTCCCCCCGGTGTAAAGAATAAGCTAAAGCTCCCTATTCCCCTTCCCCCTCCTTAAGCCTTTGTCATTAAGAAGGAAGAAGATGCCTACGAATTCGCACTTAATTTGCGGGAAAAGAGAGTTATTATAACCCTAGGAGCCCCGTTTAAAGAATCAGATAGGCAAGAGATCGATAACCTTATTGCCCGCGGTGTTTTTAGCTTTAAACGCTACGATAAAGCTATCTACGGAGGTCACCGTATCTTTAAGTCGAGGATAGTACGTAAAGTAAAAGGAAAGGATAAGAAACCCTACGAGAAGTCCCGACTTATTGTTTAGGGATGTAATAACGAAGAAAAGACGACCCTATTAACGCAATTACCGACGATTTAACGCGTTAGCTAACGGCTAATCCTAGCCCTTACTCCGGGACTCCTTCGTTATTATAGCATAACTCTTTCGTTGCGAGACATCACTTAGGCCTACCTATAAGCTAAAACTAAGCTATTTAAGACTATCCTAACTAAGCTACCCACCGAGATGTAAGGACGATACCTAGAAGGGACTATTATCTATATAATTCGACCCCTTTACGGGATCGCGGAGTTAGGACTATATTAGTTTCGAACGTATTATAAGTATTACGTTATCCGACTTAATATATTAACCTCGATATACGACTTATGCCTATTAATCGCGAATAAGACCTTTAATAGATTTAGGATAGTTAGCCTATAGACGGATAATACGTTAATGTTAGGCATACGCACCTTCTTAAATACTAAAGAAGAGTAGCTTTAAAAGGCTAAGTTTAGAGCGAAGCTAAAGACTAAGATATCTGCCGGCTCGATGCTTAATTTCAATAGGACTAGGCTAACACTCTAAGATTAGGATCTTCTTCTTTAGCAAAAGGGTCAATTAGAAAAGCTTAAGACTATTATCGCTTAGGATTATAACTATGCGCAGCGGTATATAGAATAGCGAGCCCGAGGAGCATACGTCGCGTTAATTTGCCAACCGGAAGCTTCTTTTAACCTTTTTATAGTAGCATAAGTTTAAAACCCTAACGAGAAAGACTACGTAATAATAAACAAACGCCTGCAATAGCAAATAGACAATAAGAAACGCTGCCTAACATACGAACTAATTAATATTGCGAATGCCAAGCTGCTAGTATTTACGGATAGCTCTTTTGTAAATAACTTAGACCTCTCTTTACAGCTAGGCTTTATTATTACACTTATTATAGAGACCTAGTCTAATAGCTACTTCGAGATTAAAGGTAATATCGTGCACTAAAGCTCTACTAAGTGCAAAAGGGTCACACGTAGCGTTCTAGCCTTAGAGGTCTATAGCATAGTTAGAGGCGTTAATATCGGCATTTGTCTCGCTATAACGATTAAGATAATGATAGAACGCCTGCAGCTGCCTCCGGTGCCTTTAATCCTTTATACAGACTTGTATTCGCTCTACGAATGTCTTATAAAGCTTACTATAACGAAAGAAAAGCGACTAATAATAGATGTTATATCGCTTCGTTAGTTATATAAGCGAAGGGAGTATCGAACGCTAGGCAGTCGGGTTCTCGACATTTAGGTAATAGCAATTAAAAAGGGAAGAGAGGCTCTAAGGCTTACTTAAACAGCCTGCATAAAGAGGTTAGAAGCTGCAAAAGGATGTAAAACACTAAGAATAATAGCTCTTGTCTTTTCCAATAAGGAGGGCTAACTAGTCTCTATATATAGGGAAATCCCTCGGACGAAAACAGTCGCGTAGACCTAAGAAAAAGAGGTAAAAGAAAGAGTCGGACGGAGTCGCCGGTCGAAAGCGCCGGTCGCAAACAATAAATTACATCCGTACGACAAATAGTCATACAGTCAGCAAATAAATAAGCAGCCTAGTAGAAGACTAGTGAATTCTACGGTGAATTCTACGGTAGAAGCCGTGGCTATATAAAGGAATTCTACGGTAGAAGCCGTAGAAGAGAATTAGAATTCCACGGTAGAAGACTATAGAAGGGAAGAGATTTTATAGGTAAAGTCCGTGTAAATAACCGTGAAATCACCGTAAACCCACGGTGAAATATAACCGAAGAAAAGTAGGTAAATGCGCCCGTGGAAGTGCGGGGTAATGCCCGTAGAAGCCTGTGGAATTCTATGGCGGAATCTAGGGAAGAACCGGGGATTTCCCGGTGGAAAGCAAATAGGGAAGACGGTAATATCAATAGGGAGATTACAGAAGTACGATAGATTAATAGGAATAATAACCTAGCTAATGCATTAGCGAAGTCCTCCTTAAATAAGTCTCTTAAACGCTTCGTTAAGACTAACGCGCTAACCGTTAGGATAGAAGCTTTCGTCGTACGGCCGTAATCTTTAACTTCCTTACTTTAATACATATACATAAGGCTAACTATAATATATGCAGACTGTTTTTCGTTGCTTAGCAAACGCGCGCTATTTTATTATTTAATTACGCGCTCTTTCCTTATTTAACTACACGCTTACTTTATTGTTTAATTACGCGCTTATTCGCGCACTTGTTCCTTTACCTATTCTATTGCTTAATTAACTATAATAAAAATAATTCGTCGGCAAGGTTTAAACCCTAAACCTCTAGATGCTTATATTTAAACCAATCGGGAAGGTTATCTTATCGTATGCTATTATTCGGTTAAACACATTCTAATAATTCGCTATAAATATTAAACACTAATAGTAAGTTTAACAAAAAGAATAATCTTTCGGTAGAGTAATATTATTAATATGCTTTAGCGGGGCATTTCTCCCCCCTATTTAATAAGGGGAAAAGGGAGGGTTATATAACGTACTAGCATAACCCGGGCGTATAAAAGGGAAGGGAAAAGAGGAAGCATTTAATTATAGACATAAGATTGATATAATATAACTGAATTGACTTGATTTGCCCTCTTAAAGATTTAACGATTTCTCCTCGAGGACTTCTACCTATGAATTATTAAAGGAAAACCGATTATTGCCGTACGACTTCTAAGACACTCGCGTCTAGTCGGTATTAGGATGATTAAATAATCCTAAAAATACGAAGAGACTAATCGAAATAAGTGCCTAAAAACATAATTTAAGAGATTGCTCCCGGGTAGGATATCCTAACTTACACGGAAATCGACTAGCCGAGGCTATAATATAACTACCCTACGAATTTCTGCTATTCTTCCTAACCCTTAGTATAGCGACTACTACGCTTGCTTTAGGGTGTATGCCCTTTCCTCCGTTAAAATGCCTAACTAAGAATCGTCCTAGAAGGGGTCCCTAGACATTAGGTCTAACGAGTCTAATCCTTACAACCGCCCCTAACGAACAAGCCCTAGATAAACAGCCCTAGACGAATAGCCCTCGACGAACAATTTATTTAATATAGTCACGCATATATTCACATTCTTTTACAATCTATTATAGTCTATATTACTTCTTACCTTATTTTGCCCTAGTTGCCTATAAGCCTATAGTTTATTTTCCCTAGTTGCCTATAGTTCCCCGATTTGCTACTATAACGTTCGGTAAGATAGTTAGTAAGGCTACCCTAAAGCACGGTTACTAGCATAAAGCGGTGGTTTAGACCGCCTAATCATTAATAGAGGTTACTAGCCTAACTACTGCGTTAAAGAGGTGTTTTCTCGCGTTGCGTTATTACGTTGCAAACTAGCTACGCATTTAACGGTTATATAGCTATTATAATATAGCTTTAACCTTATTAATTTAACATTGCGTAACTACACCTACGCCCGCGCAGCTGTAATAGCCTGCTTAACTAGGCTCTTTATTTGTTTTATTCTATAAGGTACGGTTTATTTCTACAAAGGAAAAACTGCGAGTATAGGAATAGCTAGCTACGTGCGACGATATAGTCGCACACACGTAATGCACGTAATCCCTAAGATTACGTGCACGTACGAGGGAGCTACGTCACCGCGATAGCTTCCCCTCACTTAGCTAGCAACCAACCTAATACAACCACACTGTTTACCCTATAAGGTCGACCTAGAGACCTACTAATAAATCTAGTTATATAAAGGAGAAAAGGGTTATAAGTTATAACCCTTATTAAGGGCCCGATAATAGCGTTATCGGGAGCGTTACGTGCCTTAACTAGGCTCCCTTTAGAGCCTACGACGGGCTCGGTTAGGACGTATAAAAGGGCCCCCTTTCCGCTCCTCTTCGCGTTAGCTAGATAACTATATTATAGACTAATCCAGCTAGTTTACAACCCCCTTTATTTATTTAACTAACTAACAATAAGGGTTATTATAGGAATAAGGGATAAAGGATACGTATAAGATAGTTATAGCTACGTAATCTATATAGGAGAACGAGCTTAAGGGGGGTATATAATTGTGATTAATCTACGAAGGGACATAGCTATAGACTAGGTCTAAATGTCTATATATACGATATAGAGGTTACGTAGGATAATATATAATATAACCTAACACCGTAATAATCCACGTAATTACGTGTACGCAATAGGGCTATATCTCTACGAGACCTTCCCTTCTTCCTTAGCTAGATTATATAGAATATAATAACTAACCCGTTTATATAAAAGGTCGACCCTAAAGCCTATCTAATACTAATTAGTAATTAACTCAGCTTAATTATAGATTAGTAAGGATAGAAGAGATAAGATATATAATCCTTAGGATAGCTAGTATAGTAAACCCGTTCTACGACCTCTACGAGGATCTTATGCTAAGCGAGTCCGCTAACGTTACTGCCCTTTCGAGGAGAACGTAATATCGTAGATTCTAGCTTTATCTATAGTCTCGGCCTATAAACTAAAGAAGAGACGAAGAAGCTGTATTAAATAAATAATATACTAGAAAGCCCGCCGCCTGCTTCCGATAAGACTATCGTAAAGAACCTTACGACCGATAACCTTAATACCTTTACTAGCTAGTTCGAGCAACCCTTATTAACCGCTAAAGAGCTCGCACTCCCTTAAGAAAGCTCTTCTAACGACGCACTAGATAAGTACGAGCCCGACTCTCTCGTTAGACCACTCGCCTTAAAAGCCCGCCGCCTGCTTCCAATAAGCATCGCGAAGACCCTCGTATACGATAAACACCCCGCCGTCTTCCGACCCGGTATATATATATATATAGTCCGCTTGCTGCTTTAAGCCTAGCCTACTAGTTGTTCTTTACTGTTTAAAGAACTGCTAGTATATGCCTGCCTGCCTGCTTTACTCTTTATAGTACTAAAGTAGACCTTACATCGGCCTAGCCGCGTGCTATTTTAACCCGGCAAAAGACCTGCTTCGCCTATGCACGAGAATACAGTCCGCTTGCAACCTTAAGCACCGAGAATATAGTCCGCTTACTGCCTTAAGCCACGAAAACAAAAGTCGCTAGTTGCTTACTTTAACGACTAAGTTAACTATAAGCCCGCACGCTGCTTCTAAGCCCGTACGATGATTTAATAGCCTCCGTTAAGGGCGTAAATACGGCATTATTAAGGACTTTAACGCACGCAGCGATTTAATAGCCCTTATTAAAGACTTTAATAGCCCTCGTTAAGGACTTTAACGCCGCCGCCGTAAGCAGTAGCCCGTGGCTAATCGTTGTATTACTAGCCCTTTCTTTTCCTAACGCTCGTTACCTCGAATTCGCCTTGCTTTTTCCCTCGAATTCGCCCTATTTTCTACGCTCTTTTCTATATCTTTAGCAATGCTTTTAGCAATGCTCTTTATAACGCTAGCGCTCTTTACAACGCCCCTTATAACACTACTTACAACGCCCGTTATAATACAAACGCCCTTTACAATGCGATTTATAACGCCCGTTGCAATAACTAACGCTTTTATAACGCCCTTTGCAATACTAACGCCCTTTATAACGCTCTTACAACGCCTTTTGCAACGCCTTAGCAGCCGCCCTACGCTCCTTATATTATACGGCCCGAACGGCCCTCTTTCTTTTATTGCATTATACGGCCCGACCGGCCCTTTTTCCTTTGTCTATTGCGAACCTCTATTTAGTAGGAAAAACCGGGTTCTTCTTCTTCTATTGTTATTATTATCTTATAAAGACTGCTAGTATAGAAATAAGGGATAAAGGATACGTATAAGATAGTTATAGCTACGTAATCCACGTGATTACGTACACACAATAAGGCTATATCTCTACGAGACCTTCCCCTCTTCCTTAGCTAGATTATATAGAATATAACAACTAACCCGTTTATCTAAAAGGTCGACCCTAAAGCCTATTTAATAGTGATAATTATATAGCGTATTTCTTAGACTAATCTAGTTATATAAGGGAGGAAGAGGGTTATAAGTTGTAACCCCTATTAAGGCCCTAATAACAGCATTATCGGGAGCGTTACGTGCCCCGACTAGGCCCCTTTTAGAGCCTAGGACGGGCTCGGTTAAGACGCATAAAGAGGCCCCCTTTCCGCTCTTCTTCGCCTTAGCTAGATAGAACTAATATAGACTAATCCAGCTAGTTTACAACCCCTTTTATTTATTTAACTAATTAACAATTATATTATAATTTCTTTTTATATTATTTAAAGGGGGAGGCCCTTATCGGGCTGCTTATCCCCTTTTACCCCCCTTTTAGCTAGAATTTATAGTGAGTTTTTATATAAGCGTACCTAATTAATATTTTATATAATAATCTATTTTAATAGAATTATATTATAATTTCTTTTCATATTATTTAAAGGGGGAGGCCCTTATCGGGCTGCTTATCGCCATTTTAGCGCCTATTTTATCTATACATTGGTGTAGGCGTAGACAGGTTGTTCGGCCATGTCGAGGTTTTGAAACATATGTAGCTATGGCCTTCCGTACGGGGCTTCCTCGTCGTCGACGTCCAGGAACTTGAGCCACTCGACAGCCTTCCCCCCACATGCCCTCTCCAACGCCAGTCTGGCAAAATGCCCGCCGACTACCGGCCGCGCCATGAACCTCGCCGGCGAGTAATCTCCCTTGCCCTCCGTGTCGTACAAGTCGGTCAGGGGCCGGTCTGGCTCAGACTCGGTTAGCATATCAGTCTGGAATAGCAGAGATATGTTCATTGAGACTCACCAGTCACCGTCTCATTCACCCAAAGGGCGATGCTCTCAGTTATCGCATCCCGAGTCTTCTTCCCCGCCACCGCCGCGGCGAACAACTGCCAGTCGCTTTTGGTGTACAGGTGGCGACTATCGAGCGGCAGACCGTAGCGCTGAAGCACCGCCCCGTACCAGCTGCTCTGCATGCTATATACTCGTCGGGGAATCAAAGGCCCACCGCCGCTCGAGATCAATGTTTTCTGACCCTCATCGCCAGGCGGCATTATCGATTTGCCAGGCTCATGGAAGCAGAGGAGCGAGTCTGCGAAGAGGCTGTACAGCGTGGTCCAGGATCCATACCACGTGTACGCCAGCTTGGCGTGCGTCTCGTCCCGCGACAAGCCGTAACCGAGCCATTTCTCGACATACGAGCTGGAAATGACACGGTAGCCTCGCGCGTCTTCATGGTCACCCACCAGCTTCGAAAGGTCCGCCATTGCCCTGATGCCAATGATGCCCTTGAGGGCCAAGTTGGTCTGGTTTGCAAGCCATCCCGCGAAGTCATCGGTGCTCAGTTGATTGCGCGGGATGAGCGACTCCCGGACTAGGTACCCCGTCCATTGCCGCAGTAGACTGTAGGATCGCTTCACCCAGGTCTCGGCCGACTTTTCGACGCTCGAGCCGGCGACGATGGATGTCCGGTCTACTCCGAGCTCATCCACCTCGAGGGGCAGCCTGCCGCTACTCGTCATTCCCCTGTTGGGCCCTTGATGCCCAAAACGGCCGCGATTGTGCATGGAAGGTGAGTTCAACGCTGGGTGAGAGTTGTCCTTGATCGAGTTTGCGACTGCGAGAGCCATAATGAGCATGTTTCCGCATTCTTCCACAGGCATATACTCGTCTTTCCCATCTGGATGGCCCGTGCCATTCGGGAAATGCGCCCCAATGTCGTGCATGCTGTAGTCGTTGGGGTACTGGCCACTGAGCTGGTGCTCGAGGAGCGGTTCGAGTAGGTAGGCCAGCCACCGAGGGTTAGTGTAGAGGAAGAAAGGAAACGCCGGGAAGATCACGTCAACGGTCTGGAAATTGCCGTCTGAGGAAATCTCCTTGAGAAATATCAGGGGGCTGTCTGGCGTTCCGGAGAACTGGGTGGCTCCGAGGACTTGCCGAGCAGAGAGAGCAACAATGCCCCCATAGCTCCGGGAAATGGATGATTCCGCATCCACTTGGAGCTGCCGCGTATAGTTTTGTGCCAACCGGGACGCCATGTCAAAGTCGGCATGGTGCCAACCAAGCATGTCGACGGCGTCGGAAAAGTATGACGCCCAGAGCGGGCGCATATGTGTCAAACCCCGGGCCGCAGCAAATTGTACAACGGGATCCTGAACCAGTGCCAGGGTAAAGAGAGCGCTCTGTCTGGTCCATTTGCCCTCCATCTCCTGGCCGGCTGCCTCGGACAAGTTGAAGGACAAAGAGAAGGCAAAGACGGGCTCTAAATCTTTGATTGATCGGAAATGTTCATCGTTGGCGCCGTTGAGACAGCCGTGCTGCGCGAATTGAAGACGAACGTCGGCCGAGCTTCCAGACTGATGCCGCGCCGCACGAGGCGCCGTGAAATGAAATGTACCCCATTCTGCCCTGTCTGACGACTCTGTAAACAGCAACTGTGCTTTTCGGGACACACTCCACGTCTTGATGGACCGGCTGCCGACGCCAGCCGATGCCTCCTGAAGCTGCCACTCAATGGCGCTGTCCTCCATGCCACTGACCCATTCGCCGCTGACGTCGGTGTAGATATTGACGTCCAAGGTGCCCTCGACGTGGACTGCCATGTAGCTCGCCGGCATAGACTGGCGAAGCGTAGACGTGGGCGTGATTGGAGACAGAAACGACAAGATAACTTTGATGGAGTCGTCGGGGCCCAGCCTGTACGTCAAATTGGTTGTGGAGGCGTCAAAAGAAGCCCCCTCGTAGACCGGCTTTGCAATGTCTGAACTAGGCGGTGGACGTGGTATAGTCAGCTTCACCTCCCCGCCTCGTCCATTGGAAACGATGCAGGCGTGTTTACCTGGAGGTTTGTGTGAGGGAATCGTGGGGCCGGCCGAGTAAGGGGTATATGGCATTGGCCTTAGGTACAGACGCCATGACAGAGAAGCCAGTCTACATGGAGAGATCCTGGCATCAGTGTCTGGCAACCCGTTTGCGGGAGACAACTCCATGGCTCACCTTCTGGCCTGTCCAGAACATGGGCCAATGCTCCCATGGCGCATCTCGAGCGTTTGGCAGCCAGGTGCTAAGGTAGGGGTTTCGGACAAAGAGGGGCAGAACCGGTGGTTTGAGGCTAGCAGCACTCGCTGCCACGGCAGCAAGCAGCACGAGCAAGACAGAAAGCATGGTGGAAAGGGCAAGGGAACGGGGAAGGCGGCAGCGAATGGTACTTCGGGCGCGCAAACGGCAGCCAACTTTCAGGACTGGTGCAAACGAGGCTGGGCGCATGCGAGAGCGACAAGACTCGGGGCGAAGATGATGGCGGGCCTCGTTTACTAGAGAATCAAGGAAGACAAGGCTAACGGACGATGCGGCCGGCGAGTTGAGACGTCGGGCGCTGGGCTACTAGGGGGGTATCACAGTTACTGGGCGCAATGTATGAAGTCTTGGTGTGTGTAAAATAGCTTGGTGCCGCGGGCACAGCAAAGCCTTTACGGAAGGCCATAGCTACATATGTTTTAAAACTCTGCCACGTTAAAAAAAGTAAACTAGGCCTACACTAATATATATAGAGTCGTACGTATTAATTTAATACGATAAAACTATATATTAAAGCATATAGAACGTACTTACGAAGTATTTAAGTCGCGAACTTACTTTTTACTTTAGCAGAATTTTCTTCCTACTATATAACTCTTCCTACCTCTATAAAGTCGTATTATTGTTAGATCCGCGAGTTAAGGGATCACATGCAGGATCACATGTAGGATCACGTGCGGGATCACGGACGGGAAGTTCGGCTAAGAGGCCCCTTAAATAAGGTCTTAAGGCTTCCCTCTTTAAGCAGTAGGAGCATTATTATTACATACACAAATATACTGCTTTCAGCGGCCTTACAGCCGCTGCAGCGCCCTAACGGCCGCTATAACATATATTTCTCGCATCCTTATTTAGTAGGCCGTAGATTAAAGATCTAATAATTAAGAGTCTTAGTCTTCTAGCTAAAGCTACTAAAGAGAAGCTACTATTTAACTATTAGGCCCCCTTTAAACCGCGAGACAGCCTAGCTAATTATCCTTTAATAAAGAAGAGGGAAATAAGCCCGCGAGAGACAACCTCGCGGCACTATATCGAACAAAGCCCGCGAGAACCACCTCGCGGCACCTTATCGAAAGAAAGCCCGCACTAAGCGGTACTAATACATCGAAAGAAAGCCCGAACTAAGCGGCACTAATATATCGAAAGAAAGCCCGCACTAAGCGGCCCTAATACATCGAAAGAAAAGGTCGCAATATACGGCATAAATACATCGAAAAAGCCCGTAAGACTCGCGGCGCTAGAAAGAACAATATCCTGCTTCTAGTAGAGGCGAGAGGGTAATTCCCTTATTAGAGCTAAAAACACATCCTGCTATAATAAGCAGAGGCGAGAGGGTAATTCCCTCGTCAGCTAGCTAAACACACATCCTGCTACTAATAAAGGCGAGAGGGTAATTCCCTCGTTAGCTAGCTAAGCTAAACATAAGTCTATACAAACGTGGCATTAAGCCGTATAAATAAGGAGCAAACCCCTCCTCGACTTATCCGCACGATTAGGAGCAAACCCCTCCGCGGCATTAAGTCTATACGATTAGGAGTAAACCCCTCTATAGCATTAAGTCTATATAAACGTAGCATTAAGCCGTATAAATAAGGAGCAAACCCCTCTTCGGCTTATCCGCACGATTAGGAGTAAACCCCTCCGCGATATTAAAAATTCTATATAATTAAGAGTTAACCCCTCTATAGCCTATAAATAAGGAGTTAACCCCTCCGTAGCATTTTATCTTATATAGTCGGGAAATATATCTGCCTACTATTTATTTAGTAGTTATCTTATACAGTTAGGAAATATATCTACCTACTATTTTTTAGTAGTTATCTTATATAGTCGGGAAATATATCTACCTACTATTTATTTAGTAATTATCTTATGCAGTCGGGAAATATATCTGCCTACTATTTATTTAGTAGTTATCTTATATAGTCGGGAAATATATCTACCTACTATTTATTTAGCAGAATAAACAACGCGGCGGCGGGAGGAAGAAGACTCTCGTCGTAGCATAAATAACGCGGCGGCGGGAGGAAGAAGACTCTCGTCGCAGCATAAATAACGCGGCGGCGAGAGGAAGAAGACTCTTTTATCGTAGTACGTAATATTTCGCGGCGGCGGGAGGAAGACTGTCTCGTCGTCGTAGCATAAGGAATATCGTAGCGGCGGAAGAAAAGAGAAGAAGAGTCTTTCGTCGTTACGGTAAATAGCTCGCGGCGGCGGAAGAGAATACTCTTTCGTCGTTACGGTAAATATAACGCAGCGGCGGGAAGAAAAGAAGACTCTTTTATCGTCGCGATAAAGATAATATCATAATAAACACTTACGGCGGGAGGAAGACTCCCTTATCACGTATATTTATATAAGCTAATAGCTTTCGACGAGTAAATAGCTCGCGGCGGTAGAAGAGAGAAGAAAGAACTCTTTTATCGTCGCGGTAAATACTATTATAATGAATATATTTACGGCGGCGGGAAGAGAAAAAGACTCTCTCGTCGTTACGGCAAGAGCTTACGGCGGCGGGA
This sequence comes from Ophiocordyceps sinensis, assembly GCA_012934285.1. Taxonomy (NCBI): domain Eukaryota; kingdom Fungi; phylum Ascomycota; class Sordariomycetes; order Hypocreales; family Ophiocordycipitaceae; genus Ophiocordyceps; species Ophiocordyceps sinensis. The sequence continues at coordinate 12,588,221 of JAAVMX010000004.1, forward strand.
AGAGAAGAAGACTCTTTCGACGTTACGGTAAATATATTTCGTAGCGGCGGGAAGAAGAAGACTTTCGTCGTAGTATAAATAACGCAGCGGCGAGAGGAAGAAAAGACTCTTTCGTCGTCGCGGTAAAGACAATATCGCGGCGGGAGGAAGACTCTCGTCGTAGTATATATATCGCGGCGGCGGGAAGAAGACTCTCTCGTCGTAGTATATAGTCGTCGTAGCGGCGGAAGAGAAGACTCTTTCGTCGTCGTAGTAAAAACACGCTCTCGCGGCGGCGAGAGAAAGGCAAAGTCCTTCGTTACGGCGAGCGGTAAAGTCTCTTATCGCAATAGCAGTAGTCATCGTAGCGGCGGAAGAAAAAAAGACTCTTTCGTCCGTATATTTATCTAACGCACGAGCTAATAGCTCTCGATAAGCTAATAGCTCTTACGGCGAATAGCAAAGTCCCTCGTCGTAGTAACTTACTTAAGCAAGCAGCTCTCGAGCAAGCAGCTCTTAAGCAAATAGCTCTTAAGTAAGCAGCTCTTACGGCGAGAGGTAGAGTCCTTTGTCGCAGCGAGCGGTAAAGTCCCTCGTTATAGTAAGACGAAAGACTACCCTCATCACGAATACTTAATCGAGCAATAGCTCTTACGGCGAATAGTAAAGTCCCTCGTTGTAGTAAGACGAAAGACCACCCTCGTTACGAATACTTAATTAAGCAATAGCTCTTACGGCGAATAGCAAAGTCCTTCGTTGTAGCAAGCGGTAGAGTCCCTTATCGCAGCGAGTAGTAGAGTCCCTCTCCCTCGTATATACCTACTTACTTAAGCAAATAGCTCTCGCGGTATCGCAGAAAAAAAAGACACTCGCGGCGTCGGAAAACTCCTTCGTCCGTATACTTATTTAAGTAAGTAGCTCTCGAGCAAGTAGCTCTTAAGCAAACGGCATTTAAGCAAGCACCTTATCGCAGTAAGCGAAAACAAACACCCGCGGCGAGCGGAAGACTCCCTTATTACGTATACTTATTTAAGCAAGCAGCTCTTATAGCAAAAGGCAGAGTCCCTCGTCGTAGCGAGCGGTAGAGTCCCTTATCGCAGCAAGCGGTAGAGTCCCTCTCCCGCGTATATACTTACTTACTTAAGCAAATAGCTCTCGCGGCGACGGAAGACTCCCTCGTCCGCACTTATCTAAGCCCTCGGCCATACAAGCCTTCGGGAACACAACCCTCGGCCATACACAAGCCTTCGGGAATACAACCCTCAGGTATATATATAAGCCCTCGGGAATACAACCCTCGGCTATATACACAAGCCCTCGGGAATATAACCCTTAGCTATACACACACGAACCTTCCGACTAATCGACTAATATAGGAGGAATAAGGCGTGTTATTGCCGCTAAAAGGCACATACGGCAGCGTAAAGGCATAAAATGCCGAGTTATAATTACTACTACGGTCGCGAGGAGGACCCGGAAGAATACGATAATCCGCCCCGATTAATAGATTAAATATTAGCAAAAGACCCCGGATTTAAGCTATTTAAGCTCTTTAGTCTAGCTTCCCTCGCATTGCAATCGAAGCTAAAAGGGTGTATTAGATCTGCGAGTTAAGAGATTATATATAGGATTATATATAGGATTACGTACGGGATTACGGACGGGAAATTCGGCTAAGAGGCCCTTTAAATAAGGTCTTAAGGCTTTCCCTCTTTAAGCAGTAGGAGCATTATCATTACATACATAAATATACTGCTTTTAGCGGCCTTATAGCCGCTGCAGCGCCCTAACGGCCGCTATAATATATATCTCTCGCATCCTTATTTAGTAGGCCGTAGATCGAAGATCTAGCAATTATTACTTACGAACGCACTTTCTACTCGATAGAGCTTTCTTCTCCTACTACGGAATCGTTTCCTTTAATACGAGGTCTTATAACTCCTTTCGATAAAGTATATTTATAATACTACCTACCGCCGCCGCCCCCTCCCTTAAGCCGACCCGTGACTGCCCTATCGATCGATAGGAGTATAGTAGAGTTAAGGAAGTTTTACGGCAATGCTAGATTTTGCGTAAACTATTATTAACGCTTGCCTACGGCTAAGATCGTATAAACCATCGACCTTACGGCGCTATCGCCTCGTATAGCCCGGAACTATAGAAGAGCGATAACGATTCCGATAGAACGGACTCGCTTTACGCTAAACACCTACGCTAAGGCCTTTAAATTAATAAGGCACGCTCGTACGTAAAGCATCGTAAGCGTATAAGCCCGTCGAGCCCTATTATCGGTCGATGTTTAAGCCGTGTTTTAGGTCGTAAAGGGATACGTAAATTAATTCGCCGGTAGAATAAATAGAATAACGTATATTAAGTATACGCTTCTTCTAAAGGCCGTATATAGGAGTAAAGGCAAGTACGCCCTTTGTCTAGACTATAAGTATAAATCTTATAAGAATATAGTGCGAGAAATCGTAACCTAATATCGGCCGATACTCGCTAATAAGGATTAGTCCGTAGTCTAAAGCGTATAGCTTACTAAGGCTACGATTAGGCCTATATTCTTTAACTATACGGCGTATTAGATAACTTCGATTTCGAAGTTTTTTAAAGAGGCGAGTATCGTCGTAAGCAAAAAGATAGATAAAGTCTAGCTCTCTTTCTAAGTATTCTACGATATAGGCCGGCCTACTTCTCTACGTCCCGTGCGATCGAAGAAGAGGTCGCTTAAGGGTAAGTACGATACCTCGCTACCGCTTAATAAGCCTAAAGTCCCTCGCATTAAATAAGAGTAGGTAATTAAGTCTAAATCTCGACTAATTAAGTCCGAATCTCGACGTACTAAGCAGTATAATGCTCCTACAACTCTAATAAAAGACAAACGGCCGACCGACTTTAATATTAATTATAATTTTCTATCTCCCTCGCCTCTCGATGCATAGGGCGATAGTAGATAAGACAAGGATACGTAAGGCGGCCAAGACGAGGATATATAGGGCGGTAATGCCGAAATCGATAATATATAGGGCAGTAATATATATATATATATATAGCTGAACCGAGGTTATAGAACTAATAAAGATTAAGCTTAAGATTTAATTAAGTAGGTTAAGGAAATAGGTCTAGCTAAAAGCGGGGTATTATAGAACGATTACGAGCGTATAGTCTAATACTAAATTTCTATATTACTACCGTCGCTTATACTACCTTCTAAGTTACTAACTTCCTCTCCTTCTTCCCTAATATTAATAGCATCTACTACGTTATTAAATAGAGTCGTATAGTTAATAAGTATTACTATTCGCACAGTTGAAAATGTCTATTCGCATAGAAGGGACCTAGTTTTTCTACGCCGACCCCGCGCGCTTATACCCCGCCACCTAATTTAGGTGCATATGCCTAGCACACTAAAGGGCAATATAAACACTAAAGGGGCGCTCGCCGCCCGGCGCGTAAGAGAGCTTAATTCGTGCAAATAACGCATGTTTAAAGCGATCGTAAGATACGGCGCGTATGATCGGCCCGTTAATTACTCCGCCCCTGCCTGCCTAACTATATAGGCTGTATGGCGGGAATAACTTCCTCTATAGCCGACGACGCCGGTTTAGGGTGCTAGGCATGTGCACTTAAATTAGGTGGCGGGGTATAGGCGCGCGGGGTCGGCGCAGAAAAAGCGGACCTTCTGTGCGAATAGACATTTTCAACTGTGCGAATAGTAATGCTCTAGTTAATATCGTGTTCTATAAGCTTCTTACAGACGCGTTTTATCCCTCTAGTTAGTGACTCTAGCAAAGAGAGACTAAGTTCTTGCCTAGATTCGATATACTACTATAGGCGCCTCCGTACGTAGATATACGTTAAGAAACACGGCTAGTATAGCGGATTAAAGCCTATATTAGACCGTTCGGAAAGGATATCTACGCAAATAGTTATTATATCCTCTAGCAGGTAGGCGTTAAGGTCGTATTCGTTATCTTCGAAGATCTTATTAAGCGTATTAAGTCGATATTAAGGGATGACTTCTGTAAAGTTCCGTACAGTTAGGTTATTTAGCTAATAGTAGAGAGTCTTCGGCTAGCTAGGCATAACGTAAGGTCTTATGCGTTGTTTGCAAATATAATGCGAATTCTAGAAATATACGAAGTCGGCAAACTCCGTACGGATAATTAATATAAAGATAAAAAGCATTGTAATACAATCGGCAAAGGAACTCTAAACGAAAAGGTTATTAGCCGTTAGGTAAGAGAAGTACTCTTATTTTAGTATAGTTAGCAATATATATATATATACTAAAGAGTAAAGGTAGATACTTACCCGCTAGAATATTAAACGGCTATTAGAGAGATATCCCTACTAGCTCTTAATCCTTTAGTTCTATATACTCTTGCTAAATACCTAATAGTCGTTTAACTATACGTCTTAGTGTATACCGTCTCGTACGATAAAGCGCTCTTAGGAGAGGTAAAGATATGCCGTAGCAATAAGGACTATCTCCTTTCTACGGTCCGTATAAATAGTGTTTAGCATCTTACCTCGCTCCTATAGAATATTAAGGTATTATACAAGCACACTATATAATATACCCGAGGATACGCTAACGTAGAACTAAACTATCATACGGGAATATACGTCGATACTACCGTAGATCTTAAAGCCCTAAGCCTTTAATTTATCGAGGCTATTAGTTAACTATACGAAGTCTAGACTAAGCGTAGTCTACCTAAGGCGATTATTCCGCATCGTGTTCTAGCGTTAGGCAATATTAACTAAATAAAAGTCCCGGAATAAATCGTAGAGAGCCCGTCGACTAAGGATATGCTAATATTAGCGGACGTACGCATAAAGATACGTACGTCTAAGTCCTTATATTACCGTACTTACTTCCGACCGCTCTATAAAAAAGCGTTTAAGTTCTTATTTACGAAGTTTAAGCTTATCTACTATTTAGCGCTATAGAAGATTAAGTTTGCGCCGGATGCGCTATAGTAATCGATACGTAAGGATATACCCCTTAGACTAAAGTTTAAGGGGCATAAAGTAGTCGTTTAGAATAAAATTCAAGAAGCGTTCTCTAATCCGTGCTCGAAGATTAAGTATATCCTACGTAAATGCTTATATCGGTTAATCCTAGGCTTTAAGTACACGCTATAGCGTTATACGACTTACTTTAACGTCGAACTCTACCTTAAGTAGCCGTAGAATTATCTTCTAAAGCGTCTCGCTTTTTTTCTAATATTTAATCTAAGTGCGAAAGAGTAAAAGGTTAATCTTAGGTCGAGGCATCGTAATATGCTATACGATAATATAAAATCTAGGGTAAGGAAAAAACTTTACTACGGTTATATATTAGGTAGTACTATCTATATAAATTACACTACGGAAGACTATTTTCCTAGCCTAGTACTAAAAATCATTATCCTAGGGTATTTCCACGTACGTCTACGTACGATACGTAACTCTAGACTAAGCCGAAAATATTCCTAACTCTAGAGCTTATAAAGCATTTCTACTTTTTAGAAAGCTTAGTAAGAAACTTAGCGAGCTTCTTTAAAGTTAGGCGGTAGACTTTGCCGAAAAGTAACGTTATTTCGTCGTTAGAGTCGATATCGTCTAAATCGTCTTCTTCGGAGTTATACTTACGCTTTTTAGAAGCGCCCTTATACTTACCTTTGCCTTTAGCTAGGGACTTCGCCTACGACTTGCCTAAAAAATAGTAGTTAGTATAAGAAGGATATAAAACTTATAGGGATAATAGGGGACTTACGACTAAAAGAGCAGCCGGCGCTAAAGCGGTTTTATACATAGTTCCCGCAGCTAAGGGCAAGTTCCTTATAGATATAATAGCCATTGAGCGCGCCTATGTTAGGGCGATATTTAGTGCACGCGTTTATGTCCTCTTATATAGCGCCCTATAGATGCTTTAACATCGCATCGTAGTTTTACGTAATCGTAAGGTTAAGAACGTATAGCTCTTCGATAAGGTTCGTAAAGCGTTTCCTACGAAGCTTAAGCATATACACATCTTAGTAAAACTTAGTAAGGAGTTTGATTAAGTAACGTTATAGAACGTACCTCGTTGATAAGGCCCTTTCGGTCGATAAAGTCAATCATTTTAGACAAATAGCCTTTTACGGCATTTATAAACGCCTAGGCCGTTAAAGCAGGATTATACGTTAGCTAAAGGCCTATATAGTCTATCGAACGCTAGGCAGTCGGGTTCTCGACATTTAGGTAATAGCAATCAAAAAGGGAAGAGAGGCTCTAAGGCTAAAAACAGCCTGCATAGAGGGATTAGAAGCTGCAAAAGGATGTAAAACACTGAGAATAATAGCTCTTATCTTATCTAGTATGGAGGCTAACTAGTCTCTATATATAGGAAAAATCCTCGGACGAAATCAGCCGCGTAGACCTAAGGAAAAATAGGTAACGTAAATAATCGGACGGAAGGATTAGTAGGAAAAGCAATAGATCGTGCCGTACGATAAATAAGTTATATAGTTAGTAAATAAATAAGTAGCCTAGTAGAAGATTAGTGAATTCTACGGTGAATTCTACGGTAGAAGCCGTGGAAGAGAATTAGAATTCTATAGTAGAAGACCGTAGAAGGGAATTAGAATTCTACGGTAGAAGACCGTAGAAGGGAAGAGATTTTATAGGTAAAGACTATATAAATAACCGTAAAATCACCGTAAAATCACGGTAAAATATAACTAAAGAAAAGTAGGTAAATACGCCCGTAGAAGTGCGGGGTAATGCCCGTAGAAGCCCGTAGAATTCTATAGTAGAATCTAAGGAAGAACCGGGGATTTCCCGGTAGAAAGCAAATAGGGAAGACAGTAATATTAATATACCCCCCTAGCTAGAAGGGAATAACTTCCGGCTAATTAGAATTATTATCGACTTCTTCTTAAATCCTAGAAGAAATATCCGTAAGTTAAAGCTAGCGAAGGAACGTTTAGAAACGCTATCGTAGAAGTAACTTAGTTAATCTATCCGCAAATATCTAGTTAGAAGGGATATATTTAATGTTAAAAGTGTTGCGTAAGAATTCCTAACGGGCCTAGTAGTTGTAAATTTCAACGCGCTTTAAGGCGGTTTAAATCTTTAGAATCTCAGCGGAAACTAAGCGGATTTTCTAGGTGTTATTATACTAAATAGTAGGAATAGGAATATCTAGCTATAGGGAAATATCGTTAAATAAACGAAGAATAGAAATTAGCTCTTTTGCGGTAGAAGAGACTATAAGAAGTTCGGCTTCGGTAGAAGAAGTAGTGACTATAGATTGTTTCCGGGCACTCTACGCGATTAGACCGTTAAATAGGCTAATAAAATAGCCTTTGGAAGAATAACGAGTGTCTGGGTTATTAGCGTAAGCGGCATCGGAAGCTATAACGAGCTCTTGCTCGTCCGTATCTAAAAACTTAATCGTAAGGAAACGCGATTTATATAAGTAAGTTACTAAGCTTTCTACGAGCTTAATATAAAGCGTAGACGGGTTCAATATATACTCCGCTAAAGAATTCGACGATTTAGCGGCGTCGAGCCGGGTAGAAATAGTCGCGTAATTATAAGAACCGACTAAAGATTAAAAGTAATAGATTTAGTTATCTATAGCCTATCCTTAGTATTTCTCTAGCTTCTCGGGAAGTAGGAATAGGCAAAGGGTCGAAATAGGCCGTAGAACCGTTAAAGTAGGGATTAAACTAAACTTAAAAGCAATCTTATTTAGGTAAACGTCCTAGCATAACTATAGCTTTCGCTACTTACGGTCCTAGATAATCCTTATCCTAAGGAAATAGGTAAGCTCTCCGCGGTTAGTGACTATATACTTCTGCTTAAAGCGACGGACAAAATCGTTAGTAGCCCTACGGTACTCCCTATAGAAAAGGATAATAATATTATCTATAAAGAAGAAAGTAATAATACTACTCGTAGTAGATATAAAAATGTAAGGATCCTCTACACTTTGCTAAAGGCTAAGTTCGGTAAAAGACCCGGATAGTTCCTATTGCTAAAAAAGCGGCGAACGGCGAAGCCTATATAAAGCCTTTATTAACCGAATTATAAAACTAAACACCTTAAATCCGTCTTAGAAGTAGATATATACTTCTTTATCTAGATCGGCATTCGTAAAGGCGTTAACCGCGTTAAGTAAGCGGGGTTTAGTGCTAAACTTAGCGGTAATAGCAATTATAATGCGAAAACTTCGCGCTATAAGCGTCGCGGCGTATGTTTCTTTTCCGCTAAACGGCTAAAGATCTCCTTATATATAAAGGCGAGACTTAAACTTCCTAAGGTAGCCGTGCTTATTAAACTTATAATCGAATGCCTATATTAATAGAAGAAGACGCACTAGCGCGTTCGCTCTTAAGGTAGGCGAAGGAAAGAAGGTCTTCCGCTATTTTAAGGAGTCCTATTTAACTACTCTAGCGGCTTTAAACTTAGGTCTATACGGATGCGTCTCGAGATTAGACTAAACCCTTAGAAGCGCGGGTAAATCCCGTTTGTGTATCTTCCTAGGTTTAAGAGAAGTAGCGAATACAGCCGTAAAAGCGGTGCTATTAGCCGGTAGATGCCTAACGTAGGCGAAAGCGGGATATCGACCTAAAAAACGGTTCGAATAAGTAAGGCGTAAATCCCTTATAAACCTTATTATTCGTAGACTATCTATAAGAATAGTATTATCGTAATCTATAGACCGAGAAGTAGCTTAAGGCAACTATACCTTAAGACGGGTAGGTAAAAGAGTAGAAATATCGGGTTAGAAATCCCGTATATTCTTAAAAACGTCCTCCGGCGGTTCTAGGGTTTAGTTAGGAGTCGGGAGCTAAGGATTGCTATCGGCTAGAAGGTCTACTAAGGTAGAATGCTTATTAGGAAGCACTATTAGCGTTAACTAGAATTCTGCCTTATCTTACTCTTCTTTTTATGCAATATATAGTAGAAATGCCGGTAATAATACCTATACTAGCGGTTCGGATGCCTTAAACGCGGTGAAAAACTAAGTCTTATTAAACGTTATATTATAAACTTAACGAACCTTCCGTCTCTATAGGATCTATATACGAAAAATATTAGTAGAGTTATACCTAACTAAGTAACTAACCTCCGTATAAGGTTCCTGCTTAAGATTACGTTTCTATGTGTTAGTTAAGGCCTTAGTGGTTAATAGGTAGGCTTTATAGCTAAAAGCTCGAAGATAATCGAATCGTAATAGTTAGGGAAAGAGAAAAGCCGGTATATTCTAGTCGTAATCCCTTAACTAATCGTAAAGGATCTCTATCGGGGAAATCTACTTCGATAGAAATAACGTAGAGGAAGCTGCTTATCGGGCTAGAATCCGATTGTGTAAATATACCGTAGTTTTCTACGTTTCTATCTATAAATGCTCGGGCAAATTTGCTTTAATCCTTATAGATCGAGCTTTCGTAGATACTACCCCCCTAGCCCGTTCGGCAGCGCCGTTTTAAGCAGGTGTATAGGGAGCAGTAGGCTTATTATAAATGCCCTGCTAGTTAATAAAGTCCTAAAAATCGTATCGAAGGGCTCGGTCGTTGTCTCGATGGATTATATAGATAGAAAGTAAGAACTATCGGGAAATATACCGACCTAAGCTCTTAAAGCATAAAATCAGCTCGTCTATAGAGGCGTCTAGAAGAGCATATAGAAAAGTAAGCTTTATATAGTTATCCTTAATAAGAAATATAACGTTCTTATTGTTATAACTCTTATGTATAGAAAAGATATCGTAAAATACCTTAGAAAAGAGAAATATCGCTTTAGAAAGCGGCGGCTCGCGGTTAATAATTCGTTTAGCTTACGTAAGTTTGCAAGACTTATAAGAGATTATCTTATCGAAGGTTACCGACTATAGTATTCCGAGAGCTTTCGAAAGCGCCTTATTATTCGGATGTCTAAGTCGTTAGTGCTAAAGAGAAAGTTCCTTTATACTTATTAGTATAGGCTCTAGTATAGTGGCCGAAAAAGGTGCTATAACCGGGGTTTCTACGATAGAATCTATAGAAGGAACGGAAGCAATAGTTAAAAGCGTAGTAGAAGGTATTAACGGGTTATATTCGATAATATACTAGTTGTAAATTAGCTCCGTTATATAAATAGTACGGGTTAAGGAAGAGATCTATCTAGTCTACGGGTTCTATAAAAGATTCGCCTTATAAAGAAGACGAAGTAAATAAAGGGACGTATAAAAGGACGGGATATATGCTATTTAACTAAGCTGAAAAGTGCTTATCGAAATGCGTATAAACACCGTGCCTATCCCGAGAATAAGAGTGCTTTTACTGCCTGCGAGTGCGTACTTAGAAGAAGGTTAGAAGTTATAGAAACGCTCCCTATTATTGCAAATATATCTATTAGACCTTAAATCTATAATAAAAGAATCCCTTAACGGGTATTCTATAGTAGTCTATAGAACAACTAGTAGTAAAAAGGTCGTAAGAACGTTAGCGGCAGCCGTAGCTTATACTATCTTTATCTCGGTCTAATTATTCTTCCGCTACTCCTCGTCGCGAAGAAGTGCCGCGTTAACTTTAGCCTTATTGGCTAGAACCTTAAGGTAATCGTCTATAGTCTTTTAGACGTCTTTATCGGGTTTCTATAATAGAAGTCGAACGGAAGGGTTAAAGTAATAACACTATCGGAAATAGTATCGTTCTCTATAAATGCACGGCGGACTATCCTTTTTCTTGCCTTTATCCTTATCTTTATCTAAGGACGTAGCTGCTAAAGTGGTTGCCGATTTATTAGTAAATTCCGCGGCTAGGGGCTTTATTCCCTAGCCTTAGAATTTCGCAAAAGCATTAGTCTTTAGCGCTTTAGTCGCAGCCTTTAAGGCCTACGAGCGCTTAAAAAGTTCGGATATCTTAAATCCGTCGGGGAAAGACTGCTCTTAACCTAGCTTATTTAGGCGGGCATTGTCCTCTATCTTATTTATCTAGTATTCCGCAAAAGGGCTAGAAATTGGCTAAATAGCCTTAAGAAAAAGCTATATAGCTTAAAGACCTTCCGATTCCGGTAACTTAATTCGCCGGGCGTCGGTAAGGACCTTCTACTAGTTAGAAATCTATATCGTGATATCCGTCCGGTCTAGTGCTTTTAAAATAGTATAGAACTACGTGAGAATAGTCTTCTATTGCGTTTATAAAGTCGGCTTTACACGCCGCTATAGTAAAGCTAATTCCTTAGAAACCTTATATTCGTCGGTAATTATTAAGTAGTAGTTCCCGATGTTTTAAACGATAAACTATTAGATTAACGTAAGAGATTTCTATTAGTCCTTATAGGCTTAAAGCAACGTGCGATACTAGGAAAAGAGAAACTTAAACCTCTTAAGTTCTTCTATAGATAAACTAGCAATATTAGCAACGGTCTCGTTAACTATTCTAGCTATTAGTTCTATAGGAAGAGGCAATAAGGGTTTCTAAAGTTTAAGCGTAATAGAAGGATCGATTTTCTCCTAAATCCCTTAGGCGAGTGCGTATTTCTAGATCGTTAAGATCTATCAGTCTTAGCCCGCTAGTCTATTTAAAATAGTCTTCGAAGTAATATCGGCTATAATAGATATAGTAACGTAGGTAAAAGTATAGTAAAATCACCGGAAAAGGGTGGTTAAATACATAATGTATGTAAATAAACCGTAAAAAACTAAACTAAGTGCGGGAAAACACTAATAGAATAGGGTAAACGTACTAACTAGTCCTCCGTAAGTCGATTCGCTAGATTAAATAACGCTCCTTAAAAATCATACTAGTCCTTTAAGAGTCGATTCGCTAGATATAAAAGTAAAGGCTTTACTACCGTAAGTCGTAGCGTTAGCAGGCTGAAAATATAAGCCGTTAGAACTCTCTATGCGTAGAGAAGTTCGTCCGGGCTTATAACTATCGAACGCTAGGCAGTCGGGTTCTCGACATTTAGGTAATAGCAATTAAAAAGGGAAGAGAGGCTCTAAGGCGAAAAACAGCCTATATAAAGGGATTAGAAGCTGCAAAAGGATATAAAACACTAAGAATAATAGCTCTTATCTTATCTAGTAGGGAGGCTAACTAGTCTCTATATATAGGAAAAATCCTCGGACGAAATCAGCCGCGTAGACCTAAGGAAAAACAGGTGACGTAAATAATCGGACGGAAGGATCGGTAGGAAAAGCAATAGATCGTGCCGTACGATAAATAAGTTATACAGTTAGTAAATAAATAAGCAGCCTAGTAGAAGACTAGTGAATTCTACGGTAAATTCTACGGTAGAAGCCGTAGAAGAGAATTAGAATTCTACGGTAGAAGACCGTAAAAGGGAATTAGAATTCTACGCTAAAAGACCGTAGAAGGGAAGAGATTTTATAGGTAAAGACTATATAAATAACCGTAAAATCACCGTAAAATCACGGTAAAATATAACCGAAGAAAAGTAGGTAAATACGCCCGTAGAAGTACGGGGTAATGCCCGTAGAAGCCCGTGGAATTCTATAGTAGAATCTAGGGAAGAACCGGGGATTTTCCGGTAGAAAGCAAATAGGGAAGACGGTAATATTAACATAGTCGAACATATTAAGCTATATAGTAGAGATATCACCCGGAAGAAATAGCACGCGGTTTTTCTAGAACCTAAGAAAGGTGCTAGGCTTAATAGTAGGTTCGGCGTTTTTAGCAGGACTATCTTAGGTATACTCGTCGCGTTCGGTTACGGTCGATATCGTAGGCGTCTGCACGGTCGATGTTATAGGTATTTGTACGGTCGATGTCGTAGGTATCTATATAGTCGATATCGTAGGCGTCTATATTAACGTTAGTAACGTAAAGGTTCGTATAAAGGGAATGTAAAGAGAACGATTATATACCTACTTATCTATATTATTATCGCTAGTAGCGTTAACCCCCGTATTATTCTTAAAGGCAACGTTCTTCGCCGCCTTGCCCTAAGGGGAAGGATAATTCGTCGTACTTATCTAGGATTAGTAGTTTATTAGCAATTATTCCTAAGGTTGCCTATCCTTAGCGTAGGGTAGGCATATACGCGCCCGCGAGGCATATACGCGCCCGCGAGTGGAATATACGTGCCTATAAAAGTCGCACGACGTAGCGTAAAGCTCTAAGGAGAAGGATAGAGGCAGGTAAGGAGGGCGGTAGCGTCTATAGCGCGGCGAGGCGGCCGGGCTTTTCACCTTGCAAAAAGCAATGCAAAAAGCGATAGTTAAGGAAGAAAAGAAGCTCTCGTCGCTATAGCAGCTTAAAGAGCAATTAGTAATTAGGCAGCTAGTATAAGCGTATAAGATGCGCTATAACGATAATAGATTCCCGAAGTAGCTAGCGTATATATAATAATTACATCTATATAATGTAAAATAACCCTACGGGGGTATTTATATAAAGGTATAGAGTTTGAAAACATATATAGCTATGGCCTTCCGTAGCCTTGCTTATAGTTGTGCCCGCGGCACTAAGCTACGAATTGCGAATTACGCCTTAGAAGAAATTGTTAATAAATGCTAGGCTGCTTAAGCTATTTAGCAATCTATTTAGCAATCTAATTCGGTTTAAGAATATATATAAAATAGCGATATTTCGATTTAGTAAGGATTAGAACAAAGGATATTAAATACTTAGGTATATATATACAATTTAATACATTAGTATATAGCTTTAACACTATATATATCGCATTACGCACTTTAAATCGCCTTTTTAATAGCTTTAAAAATAAGAGATAAATTAATACCTATTAAGAATAATAAGAAAATCAGGTGCGACGTTTATAGAATATATTATTATTATTTTAGCTAGCCTTACTACTTAAAAAGCGTCTAAACGTTTACTAAGTGTCTAAGCGTATTCTTCCTAACTTAATGTAGAGCTAATTAAGTTAGCATAAAGACAGCTAATAGGTAAGGCTTTTAGTCCTCGGAATAGCTATATAAAGACCTCTTAGCTTTACGTTGCGTAGTTATAAGGAAGCTACGTTATCTCTAGAAGAGAGATATACGCTATGTATATAGAAGTTAAAGACTAAAAAGGGGGTCGAAGACGTAGATAGTCTATATAGAGCTATTTAAATCTTATATAGGCAGGAAATATAGTATAGAAGTGATTAATTAATCTCTCACCTCTCCCTGTCTTACTAAGGGGGACTGCCCCCTTTTATAGGCAGTCCTATCCCTCCTAAATTAGTAGCCCCCTTTAGCGTTCTACCTAAATGTCTAAGTTTAAGATATAGCCCCCTTTTTCCTTTTTCCTGCCTAGCCTTTTTCCTAGCCTTTTTCCCACGCCTTTTTCTAAAGCCCTGTTCTCTTAAGCCTCTTTTCCACGCCCCTTTTCCAAGCCTCTTTTTCTAAACCCTTTTTCTAAGCCCCTTTTCTAAGCCCCTTTTCTAAGCCCCTTTTCTAAGCCCCTTTTCTAAGCCCCTTTTCTAACTAGCTTTAAGTGCTATATAGGCCGTATAGCAATATATAGGCCGCTAGTAGTCCCCCGGGTGGTACTCTAGGTCGAGAGCCCGCTTAGGCTACTTAAGTCTTATAAATCTTAGCTTAGCTTCGTAATATACCCCTTTAGCTATAGCCTGCCCCCTTTAAAAGGGGTATAGCTATCTATAGGTCTAGGACTTTAGTTATATAGTTAGCTAAAGTGGACACTTATAGCTCTACTTACCGCCTAAGGCCGTAGAATAGGTAGTTACCCTTTAAGAGCTCTATCGATAATAGACTAGCTCTTTAAGTTCTAGAAACTAGATTAAACTCCTTGCCCGCTAAGTTAAGGGTCTTATCCTAAGGTTATTCCGCTAGGCGGTTTTTAGGACCTACTAGATAGAGGGAGAGTCGCCCTACTACTATTCGGCTGCCTCGCACTTAGCTAGCCTATTAGCTAGTATTGCTTCTCGAAGGTCCTTTTAGTAGGCCTTTAGTTAGATTCTTTCTCTAATATCTTTTACCCTAACCTACTATAAAAATATAGCTAGTCTTTGCTTAAGAAAGGCCTTTATAAGCCTATTAGCCTTTATCTCTACTATTAGGATCTACCGGAGCGAGATAAGTCCTTACTAAACCTCCTATCGTAGCTAGTGCTAATCAATATTAATATGCCTAAGCCTAGTTAATAGCTTATTATATTCTTTTATAAATAACCTAAATAGTCTAAGTGTTATTACACTCTAGGACTAAAGGGGTCGGAATCTAAAGCTATAAAGACGTTAGCAACCGGCTTAAGAAAATAGCCTCCTTTACTACCTCTAAAAGAGCGAGCATTTTAGCTTCTATACTCGACGTCGTAACTATTGCCAATTTAGACGCTTTCTAGGCTATATAGCCTCTAAATAGAGATCTAATATATCCCTAAGAGCTTTTCCGGTCGACTAAGTTATCGGCAAAGGAGGCATCGCTAGAATAGAGGAATATCTTAGCCCCTTTCTGCTTATGCCCTCCTAAGCGTAGTCCGTGGCTTTTAGTCGAGTATAGATAAAGAATAGCTTAGTCTACTGCCTCCTAGTGCTTTATAGAGGGATTCTAGTTATACTAAGCCAGCCGGGAGACCGTAAAGGCTATATCGATCCTAGTAGAAATTGCTGCAAATAGTAGTAAGCCGACCTTCTAGAGGTAAGCATATTTTTCTTATTCTATTGCATAGAAGGTCGAAGGAGATAGTAGGAGCTCTTCTTCTAGCATCGGAGTAGCCGGAGCTCTTTATTCTAGCTAGTCTAGTAGAAACTTATAAGCTACTTTATCGATATAGGCATTCTATATTAACTAGATCGTCCGTTAGCTTCTGTTTTTTAGGATTCGGATGCCTAGAAACCACTTTAGCTCTCCTAAGAGAGTTATCTTATATTTTTCTTATAGACCTTGCTTTACCTCCTCGGCGATCTATTAGTCTTCCTTTCGGTAGGCCTAGATAATATCGTCTATATAGAAGAAGACGATTATAGCTCCTTTTATTATAACACAAGGCTCTTAGGGAACCTTTTTAAAGCCTAGGGTCTTAAGAGACGATGTAAGGTGCTATTGCTAAAGGAGGGGAGACCTACGTAGACCGAATAGAGCCTTCCGGAGCTGTATAATCCTACCTTCCTTTTAAAACCTAGGGGGCATCCGCATATAGACGACTTCGTCCTCGTCTAAAGGGCAGTTTACAAAGGCGTTTACCGCATCCATTTAGTCTAATTCGAGGTCGTACTCGGCTGCTATAGCTATTAAAGCCCTAAAAGATATCCCGGCTAAAGTTATAGCTCTTATTAGAAGGTCCCCTTTCTCCTATTGATTTCCATAGACTACTAGGCGAGCTTTACACTTCTAAAGGTACCTATGCTTGTCTGTTTTGTAAATAAAGACCTATTTATAGCCTAGGACCTAGTGGCCCCTTGCTATAGCCTATAAGACTTCCTAGAAGGAACCTATCTCTACGTGTAAGGCTAGGTAATCTTTCTAGGCCTAAATAAACTGCTCTTTATATATATGGTTTTATAGCTATAACTAAGTCTAAGGCGGTTATAGGAGAGCTATTTTATAGACCTTCTTCTTTTCTATCGAACGCTAGGCAGTCGGGTCCTCGACATTTAGGTGATAGCAATTAAGTGGAAGAGAGGCTCTAAGGCTAAAACAGCCTGCATAAAAGGATTAAAAGCTGCAAATAATGCAAATTACTAAGAATAATAGCTCTTATCTTTTCCAATAAGGAGGGCTAACTAGTCTCTATATATAGGGAAATCCCTCGGACGAAAACAGCCGCGTAGACCTAAGGAAAAAGAGGTAAAAGAAAGAGTCGGACGGAGTCGCCGGTTAGAAGCGCCGGTCGTAAACAATAAATCGCATCCGTACGATAAATAGTTATACAGTTAGTAAAGAACTAGACTAATAACGCAATAGTCTATTAGAAGGACTAGTGAATTCTACGGTAGAAGCCGTAGAAGAGAATTAGAATTCTACGGTAGAAGACCGTAGAAGGGAAGAGATTTTATAGGTAAAGACCGTATAAATAACCGTAAAATCACCGTGAAATCACGGTGAAATATAACCGAAGAAAAGTAGGTAAATACGCCCGTAGAAGTATGGGGTAAATAACCGTAGAAGCCCGTAGAATTCTATAGTAGAATCTAGGGAAAAACCGGGGATTTCCCGGTGGAAAGCAAATAGGGAAGACGGTGATATTAACATACCCCCTTAGCTAAAAGGGAACAACTTCCGGCTAGTTAGAATTATTATCGGCTTCTTCTTAGATTCTAAAAGAGATATCCGTAAGTTAAAGCTAGCGAAAGAACGTTTAGAAACGTTATCGTAGAAGTAATTTAGTTAATCTATCCGTAACTATCTAATTAGAAGGGATATTATTAGTAGGTGTCTCGAATGCAAATGCAAATGCAGGTCTAGTAGTCTTATTGGAATTATTAATACCTATCTAGCTAAGGGCTATACTACCTTCTTTATAGATAAGACGAGAGAAGGGTCGGGGCTACCTTCCGGGAACCCTCGGTAGCTAAGAATAGAAAGGGATCCGTAAATAGAATGTAAAGACGGATGCGTTAGTCGGGAAAGACCTTCCGCGGACGGATGCGTCTATCGGGACGACCGTAAAAGTCTATAGAAGGAAGTAGAATTCCATCTATGGAATTCACCTTAGAAGGGAAGCCCTTCCACCGTAGAATTCTATCTATAGAATTCACCTTAGAAGGGAAGTCCTTCCACCGTGGAATTCTATTTATAGTTCCCATACTAGCAACTTTTTCTTTATGCTATTTATACGACCCTCTTTTAAATATTACCCTTCTTTAAAAAGAAATAAAAATGCATAATAAAATCGACTATTCGTTATATTAGAATAGTTCGTTGTAATATTATATAGTGTTATAACTATATAACCTTAAAAGAAAGAATGTGTTAGAAGGGTTATAGGCGAATAATAAACCCTTCTATTCTAATAGTTAATTTGTTTATATCGACGAAACGTTTAAGGGCCTAGTTTAGTAATGCTTTCGTTATTGCATTAGCTAGGTTGTCGGCTCCGTTAATCTATCGGACCTCTATAATCTCACGGTGTTCGTATGACTATCGCAAAGCCATAATGTCGATTATTAATCTTTTCTCCTTTATAGTACCTAGTTTAATAAGGCATTTATATAAGGAGTACGAATCGGTATAGATAATTAATAGAACCGGAGGAAGACTAAGGCGATCCGTAATTATCTTAAGGGTTATAGTAAGAGAGATCCTAATATCGAATCCGTTTACTATACCGTAGATTTCCGATGTAAGGACGCTTCGGGTGACTCGTTTGCATTTCGTAGAGTTCTAGTAGATAATATTGCCTTTAATCGAAAATTGCTTGTCTATTCGGTCGGTCTTGTAAACTAAAGCAATAACGAATCTAAGCTATAAAGATAAGTCTTTATTATTTACAAACGATCTATCGGTAAAGACTAAGAGCTTAGCCGATGCGAGGTTAATTAGAAGATATATTAGTCTACGTTATTAATTGTCTAGTTGCTACTATAGTCTTTTATTTAGGATTATATAGTCTTTTTATTCTAGGTTCTAGACTTAAGCAGCAATAGAGATATTAAACGATGCTTCTAGTTAATAGATAGATGTAATATATATACTACGAGCTCGTTGCTCTATATACCTTTGCGCGTGGTTAATAGCTTTTAGTTTTACGGTTTTAATCTTAGCTGCTTAACCCTTCTATTATAGTAGTAAACTTCTATCGTATTATAGGGTTAATTTCGCGCCGTTAAAGTCTATAGATTGTCTAGCAGTTATTAGAGTTTTCGGTTTAGCTCTAAATTATGCTTTCTAAAGCTCTTTCTCTTCGTAGTCCGAAAAACTCTAAGTCCTAAGCATTAACGTATCGTCTATCTATATGCCGATAATTCCAAAAGGTGTAGGAGGGCTATAGTTAGAAATAAGCAAGCATACGTCGTATATTAAATAAGCTATATTAAGCTCTTTAATATAGTGACTATAGTATATGTTAAACTAGTGTAGTCCGGATTCCGCGATACTATATAAAGGTCTAATCACACGGATGATTGTGCCTTCTAGATACTTCTTTACTAATTTAGCGGGCAAAGCTATTAAGATTATTCGGGATAACTCTATAGTAGCTTAAGGATATGCTTAGGTAATGTCTCGTAAAGACAATATCATTCTATATTCTTTAAGCATCCTAGCTGCAATTGCTATAATCAAACGTTAACTAACTCGCTAGATTATTAGCGACTGTATGAGTACAGATGTCTTCTCAATATTACTATATCCTTAGATTACTAATCTCGACTTTTCGTATAGTTTAGTATTACGCCCTTTAACCTCTCTAACTATCCGAGAACGAAAGATTCGATATCCTCTATGTTTTTCTTCGTTATATTATTCGAAACTAAATACACTACGAATAACTAGGTCGTTAATCTCTTTTATATTAGATTCTTCGAATAGGTTACCGGGTGTTATAATCACGCTATCGGTACGAAGTATAAGTATAAGATCGTATGCGTTAACCTCCTTCTTAGCTAAGAACTGCTAATTCTTTAGTTTATTTTTCGCACCGGGTAGGCGACTACGTTTTCGGGGTATGCGAGGAGGTTCTTTTATAGTTTTATATTCTTCTATTAGTTTATTATCTTAAGAATTATGTTCCGGTATATCTGCTAGAAGTTCTTCTAATAGTAGTACCGATTTTTCGTCTCGGAAGTATAGTTGCATATATGTTAACCTAAATACTTATGGTCTATTAACGGTATTAATTGTTATATTATGGCCTTTAATTGCTGCGATTTTAAATAGACCTTGCTAGCCGTTCTTTTCTCTCTAGACATAGACCTTACTTTGCAGTAGAAGGTTAAGAATCTCCTTTATTAATAGTCCGTTTCAGCTATAAATAGCATCCTTAATTCGTCTTTTAGTCGAGATCTAGCGAAGCAATTTCATAGCCTTTTGTATAGCTATGGCTTTCTGCATCGTTATTATAGAAGGGGGTGATTCCTATATAATCCGGGGGGAAGCACTAAAAACTAATAATATAAGAACTAAACTATTAGGACTAGCTGTATTATTAATTGCCTTAACTGCTATTTAAAGGATGGCTTTAGCTAATGTAACGTTCTTAATTTCCTCCTA
Organism: Ophiocordyceps sinensis; assembly: GCA_012934285.1. Classification (NCBI taxonomy): domain Eukaryota; kingdom Fungi; phylum Ascomycota; class Sordariomycetes; order Hypocreales; family Ophiocordycipitaceae; genus Ophiocordyceps; species Ophiocordyceps sinensis. The sequence goes on from JAAVMX010000004.1 coordinate 12,608,310, forward strand.
AAGAATACTAAATGTTCGTTTAAGTAGTCTATAATATCTTTTAATCTTTCCGATAGACTAATAGGCTTTAACCGGAACTTACTTATACGTAATCCCTATTACTTTCGCTTCGTTTCGGAATTTATTAAAAGCAAAATTCGTTCCTATATCGTGTTTAATAACATCTAGCGGACCGAGATATATATTAATCTATAACGCACGTAGTGTCTCCTACGTATCTTTAGCGGACATTAATAAAAGGAATCTTACTCCTTAGAATAAAGTTACTAAATCTACTACGTATAGCACTAGTCGTTATAGGTTTCCGAGGTATATAACGTTAATAATAATCTTATAGTTAAATTCTCGATTATCTTATAGTATGAATTTAAATCGTCTCGGAGCCTAGGAGTATATCTAGCATTAGTGATAAAATTTGGAAATAGTTTTAAGTCTTCCGATTAAGACATTATTATGTCCTGCTTAGCGTAGCAGATAATATAGTCTTATAATTGCGGGATGTCTAAAACGACGATAGAGTGTTCGGATCTTAACTTTTGTAAGGAAGTTAATAGATTCCTTATCTTTAGAAAGAAAGAACTATAGATATCCCCATTTTCGTATTACGGGAACTACGCCTCGGCCAATGATTATATCTATTGTGTTATTAAAGTATACACCTAGTCGGTCTATATCGGCTAAAGAGAGTAGGAAAGGTGTAGGTGTCTTTAGAACGTGAAAAGTAATCCTTCTAATTAGTGTTTTAAGGGCAATAGAACTAAGTGAGTTAATAGTATCTCTACTACTAAACTTAATAGAAGCTTGTCCTACCGTTGACTTATCGATAGTGATAGAAGGGTCTTCTTTCTATAGAGCAATATATTAGTTAAATCCGGCTGTTAATACTTTTACTACACCTATATTAACTATAATGCCTTAGAAGCGTGTCTTAGAGTATCTTTCATTAATAATAAACTACTTAGATATAGTAATAGCTTCTTATTTACTATATAGGTCTTTGCTAGTAAGCAGATATATAAAAGCTTATTAGCAAATTATCTAACTAGCTTGCTATTATCCTATAAAGTTATCGTCGTCTCTTAGGCAAGATTTATTGTTAAAGTCTTCTACTATATCGTCTATCTCGTAACCTTTATATTATGTTACGTAGGCTATAAAGCCTATTATTAGGATATTCGTAAAGTAGCATTATGCAATATACTAGTCCTTTGATTTCTATCGTTCCTTAGGTATATATTTAGTTAACTAGCATCCTTGTTTTCCGTATATAAAACACTTCTTAGTCTATAGACGATTGCTATTATTGCCTCTATAGCTGCTGCGGGCTTAGGACCCTGCTTATAATCTAGCAGCTAATAGGGAGTATCCTCTACGGAATCCTCCGCGGAATCCTCTACGATTAAATAATCGGCTATAGTTTTATCCTCCTCGTCCTTAGTATCTATATCTTCCGCGGTTATTGTTATTATACCTCCGATCCGTATAGAATGTTTAGTTATACAGGTCGTAGTTATCTTCTTTAGTGTCTTAGTTATTAGACTAATATTCTTAGATAAATTAGTTAGATAAACTGCGAGATAGGTGTATTTATAACGAGGATCTTAGGTCGGCAAAAAGTGCTTCGGCATTAGTTAAGGGTTTAAATAGAGCGTACTCTAGTTTAGGAACTCCTCTATATGCATTAATAAGTGTAGTTCGTAGGGGAAGATCGCCTATAAAGTCTTTGCCGAGTGCCCGTTAGCAAAATTGCAATTTATCGAATAAAGCTTTAAGGATTTTATATAAAGGCTTAGCCGGGTATTCTCCTCGCAACTTATAGAAGGTCGTTATTGTCTAGTCTATGTAATAATATACGTAATTGACTTCCGTGTTAAAATGTCTTTTAATTATATCGTATGCCTTTCTAAATATTGCTGTCTAGTTAATGTATTAAATGTAATAGGTTTACGCACGTCCTGCGAGGATCTTAGGGAATAGAGCATAGAACTAACTTAGTTTAATTTGCAGGTTATAGCATAAGTTTATAAAAACCTAAAGTTTATCGTTAAGCAAGTTATATAGTTCTCTAGTATAGTTCTTGTCTTTCGTCTAAAGCTTAATAAAGCGTTGTTAGATATCTGTATTAGCAATAGCATTTAGAACATTGTCTAGAGGAAGTCTTATATATGCCTCTAATAGAATAGGGTTAGAATTGCTTAGCTATTTAGTTATTGCCGTAGAACCTTAGTCCGTTGGATTTATAAATAGATCTAGACGATTGAATCGGTGTGATATTAGGTAAATAGTTATACCCGGAACATTAGTGTTAAATAGCTATTGTTTATATAGAACTATCGGCTGTTGCCTATATAGAATAGTCCCTCCTAAATCGAACTACGGAACCGTTAGAAGTATGTTAGACGTCTATAGCATCTCTAGAACGTTTGCTATAGATGCTGCTTTTTCTATTAGAACTGCTTCTAATAGTTAGAAGGGGGCTATTCTAGCGGTAATAGGCGTAGAAGGATGTATCGTGTTTTTTATCTCTATTTTCTTAGTGTATTCCTCCGTGCTATCGTTAAATTTCTATATTATTATATCTTCTATAGGCTATTCTAATAGTTTCTCGAGTGCTTATAACATTAGGAAGATCGTTATATAGGACGCATTGCTGCGACCGGTGTATATTCCTCTTTTCCTTATTAGAACTTTTAGCGCTCGTTTATAGTCTACGTATGTTAGACCCTATATATTCGCTATCTATCCTTAGAAGTAGTCTTAAAAGTATAATAAGATCTCGTTTCCTTAAAAATCGATCGACGCTTCGCAGAGGGCAATAAACTTAGCGACGGATATTATAATCGCGATGCTATTATTTTCGTCGGGTTTAATATTACTATCCTAATGTTTTACGTTAATATATAGAAAAAGGGATCGGTAGATAGCTATGCCTTCTATCTATTCCCTAAGAGTCTCCTCTATAGTATCGGATAAAGGACTAATAGGTTAGTATATCGAAGTTATAATGCGTGATTATTTTTCACGCGGTTTATCGGTATATTCGTAGGGTTCTCTACGAAAAGTTTATCGTTTCGGCGTTATTAACGCACTTTCTGCTAGTGCTACTCTTCTTCTTCTAAAGCGGTAATCGGTTAGCAAAAAGTTTAAAGAAGAGCTATACGCAACCCCTAAGGGCGAGCTAGACTTAGAAGGTAAAGTCTTCTTATTCTTAGCATAGTTATCCTTCTCTAAGTGCATAGAATAGGATCGTCGGGCGGAAGCCGTTTAATAAAGATCTATAATACGTTCGAAGGATATAGAACTATCTCGTCTACCTTACTATCTATAATTAAGCCTTACAATCACTAATTAGTGTTAGTAAGTGTCTTAAATACAAATGCAAATATAGGTCTAGTAGTCTTATTAGAATTATTAATACCTATCTAGCTAAGGGCTATACTACCTTCTTTATAGATAAGACGAGAGAAGGGTCGGGGCTACCTTCCGGGAACCCTCGGTAGCTAAGAATAGAAAGGGATCCGTAAATAGAATGTAAAGACGGATGCGTTAGTCGGGGAAGACCTTCCGCGGACGGATGCGTCTATCGGGACGACCGTAGAAGTCTATAGAAGGAAGTGGAATTCTATCTATGGAATTCACTTTAGAAGGGAAGCCCTTCCACCGTAGAATTCCATCTATAAAATTCACCTTAGAAGGGAAGTCCTTCTACCGTGGAATTCTATTTACAATTCCCACAGATATATTTAATATTAAAGGTATTGCGTAAGAATTCCTATTAGGCCTAGCAGTTGTAAATTTTAACGTACTTTAAGGCGGTCTAAATTTTTAGAATCTCGGTAGAAACTAGGCGGATTATCTAGGTATTATTATACTAAATAGTAGGAATAGGCATATCTAGCTATAAAGAAATATCGTTAAACAATCGAAGAATAGAAATTAGTTCTTTCGCGGTGGAAGAGACTATAAGAAGTTCGGCTTTAGTAGAAGAAGTAGTGACTATAGATTATTTCCGGGCACTCTACGCGATTAGACCGTTAAATAGGCTAATTAAATAGCCCTTAGAAGAATAAAGAATATCCGGGTCGTTAGCGTAAGCGGCATCGGAAGCTATAACGAGTTCTTACTCGTCTATATCCGAAAACTCAATCGTAAGGAAACGCGATTCGTATAAGTAAGTTAATAAGCTTTTAGTAAGCTTAATATAGAGCGTAGACGGGTTCTATATATACTCCGCTAAAGAATTCGACGATTTTACAGCGTTAAGCCGGGAAGAAATAGTCGCGTAATTGTAGGAACCGACTAAAGACTAACCGTAGTAGATTTAATTATCTATAGCTTAACCCTAATGTTTCTCTAGCTTCTCGGGAAGTAGGAATAGGCAAAGGGTCGAAATAGGCCGTAGAACTATAAAAGTAAGGATTAAACTAAACTTAAAAGCAATCTTATCTAGGTAAACGTCCTAGTATAACTATAGCTTTCGCTACTTACGTTCCCGAATAATCCTTATCCTAAGGAAGTAGGTAAGCTCTCCGCGGTTAGTAACTATATATTTCTGCCTAAAGCGATAAAGAAAATCGTTAGCAGCCCTATAGTACTCCTTACGGAAAAGGATAATAATATTATCTATAAAGAAGAAAGTAATAATACCACTTATAGTAGATATAAAAATGCAAGGATCCTCTATACTTTGCTAAAGGCTTAGTTCGGTAAAAGACCCGGATAATTCCCGTTGCTAAAGAAGAGGCGAACGGCGAAGCCTATATAAAGCCTTTAGTAACCGAATTATAAAACTAAATACCTTAAATCCGTTTAAGAAGTAGATATATACTTCTTTATCTAGATCGGCATTCGTAAAGGCGTTAACCGCGTTAAGTAAGCGGGTTTAAGTGCTAAATTTAGCAGCAATAGCAATTATAATACGAAAATTTCGCGCTATAAGCGTCGCGGCGTATATTTCCTTTCCGCTAAACGGCTAAAAGGTCTCTTTAGATATAAAGCCGAGATTTAAACTTCCTAAGGTAGCTATGCTTATTAAACTTATAATCGAATGCCTATATTAATAGAAGAGGACGCACTAAAGCGTTCGCTCTTAGGGTAGGCAAAGAAAAGAAGGTCTTCCGCTATTTTAAAGAGTTATATTTAACCTTTCTAGCGGCTTTAAACTTAGGTCTATAAGGATAAGTCTCGAGATTAGACTAAAACCTTAAAAGCGTAGGTAAATCCCGTTTATATATCTTCTTAGGTTTAAGAGAAGTAGTAAATACAGCCGTAAAAGCGGTGCTATTAGCCGGTAAATGCCTAACGTAGGCGAAAGCGGGATATCGACCCGAAAAACGGTTTAAGCGAGTAGGGCGTAAATCCCTTATAAATCTCGTCGTCTATAGACTATTTATAGGAATAGTGTTATCGTAATCTATAGACCGAGAAGTAGCTTAAGGCAACTATACCTTAAGTCGGTCTACTAGTTCTACGGTTATAGTTAGTAAAAGAGTAGAAATATCGGGTTAGAAATTCTATATATTCTTAAAAATATCCTCCGGCGGTTATAAGGTTTAGTTAAAAGTCGGGAGCTAAGGATTACCATCGGCTAAAACGTCTACTAGACTCTTATTAAAGAGTTATATTAGCGTTAACTAGAATTCTGCCTTATCCTACTCTTCTTCCTATATAATATATAGTAGAAATGCCGGTGATAATACCTATATTAGTAGTTCGGATGCCTTAGACGTAGTGAAAAACTAAGTCTTATTAAACGTTATATTATATCCTCGACGAACCTCCTGTCTCTATAAGATCTCTATACGAAAAATATTAGTAGAATTATACCCGACTAAGTAACTAACCTCTATATAAGGTTCTTACTTAAGATTATATTTCTACGTATTAGTTAAGGCCTTAGTAGTTAGTAGGTAGGCTTTATAGCTAAAACCCTAAAGATAATCGAATCGTAATAGTTAAGGAAGGAGAAATGCCGGTATATTCCGGTCGTAATCCCTTAACTAATCGTAAAGGATCTCTATTAAGGAAATCTACTTCGATGGAAATAACGTAAAGGAAGCTGCCTAACGGGCTAGAGTCCGATTGTGTAAATATACTATAGTTTTCTACGTTTCTATCTATAAATGCTTAGGCAAATTTGCTCTAATCCTTATAGATCGAGCTTTCGTAGATACTACCCCCCTAGCTCGTTCGGCAGCGCCGTTCTAAGCGGGTGTATAGGGAGTAGTAGGCTTATTATAAATGCCCTACTAGTTAATAAAATCTTAAAAATCCCGTCGAAAGGCTCGGTCGTTATCTCGATAGATTATACCGATAGAAAGTAAGAACTATCGGGAAATATACCGACCTAGGCTTTTAAAGCATAAAATTAGCTCGTCTATAGAGGCGTCTAGAAAAGTATATAGAAAAACAAGCTTTATATAGTTATCCTTAATAAGAAATACAATATTCTTATTGTTATAACTCTTATATTTAGAAAAGAAATCGTAAGACACCTTAGAAAAGGGAAAAGTCGCTTTAGAAAGCGGCGGTTCGCGGTTAATAATTCGTTTAGCTTACGTAAGTTTATAAGACTTATAGGAGATAATCTTATCGAAGGTTACCGACTATAGTATTCCGAGAGCTTTCGAAAGCGCTTTATTATTTAGATATCTAAGTCGTTAGTGCTAAAGAGAAAGTTATTTTATACTTATTAGTATAGAATCCGGTATAGTAGCCGAAAAAGGTACTACAACCGGGGTTTCTACGGTAGAATCTATAGAAGGAACGGAAGCAATAGTTAAAAGCGTAGTAGAAGGTATTAACGGGTTATATTCGATAATATACTAATTATAAATTAGCTCCGTTATATAAATAGTACGGGTTAAAGAAGAGATCTATCTAGTCTACGGGTTTTATAAAAGATTCGCCTTATGCAAAAGACGAAGTAAATAAAGGGACGTATAAAAAGACGGGATATATACTACCTAACTAAGCTAAAAAGTTCCTATCGAAATACGTATAAACACCGTGCCTATCCCGAGAATAGGAGTGCTTCTACTGCCTACGAGTGCGTACTTAGAAGAAGGCTAGAAGTTATAGAAACGCTCCCTATTATTGCAAATATATCTATTAGACCCTAAATCTATAATAAAAGAATCCTTTAACAGGTATTCTATAGTAGTCTATAGAATAACTAATAGTAAAAAGGTCGTAAGAATATTAGCGGCAGCCGTAGCTTATACCGTCTTTATCTCAGTCTTATTATTCTTCCGCTACTCCTCGTCGTAAAGAAGTGCCCCGTTAACTTTAGCCTTATTAGCCGGAACCTTAAGGTAATCATCTATAGTCTTTTAGACGTCCTTATCGGGTTTCTATAATAGAAGTCGAACGGAAGGGTTAAAGTAATAATACTATCGGAAATAGTATCGTTCTCCGTAAATGCATAGCGGATTATCCTTTTCCTTGCCTTTATCCTTATCTAAGGACGTAGCTGCTAAAGTAATTGCCGATTTATTAATAGATTCCGCGGCTTAGGACTGTATTCCCTAGCCTTAGAACTTTGTAAAAGCGTTGGTTTTTAGCGCTTTAGTCGTAGCCTTTAAGGCCTACGAGCGCTCGAAAAGTTCGTATATCTTAAATCCGTTGGGGAAAGACTACTCTTAACCTAGCTTATTTAGGCGGGCATCGTCCTCTATCTTAATTATCTAGTATTCCGCAAAAGGGCTAGAAATAGGCTAAATAGCCTTAAGAAAAAGCTATATAGCCCGGAGACCTTCCGATTCCGGCAACTTAATTCGCCGGGCATCGGTAAGGACCTTCTACTAGTTAGAAATCTATATCGTAATATCCGTCCGGTCTAGTGCCTTTAAAATAGTATAGAACTACGTAAGAATAGTCTTTTATTGCGTTTATAAAGTCGGCTTTACACGCCGCTATAGTAAAGCTAATTCCTTAAAAACCTTATGTTTATCGGCAATTATTAAATAGTAGTTCCCGATATTTTAAACGATAAACTACTAGATTAACGTAAGAGACTTTTATTAGTCCTTATAGGCTTAAAGCAATATACGATACTAGGAAAAGAGAAACTTAAACCTCTTAAGTTCTTCTATAGATAAACTAGCAATATTAGCAACGGTTGCGTAAACTATTCTAGCTATTAGTTCTACGGGAAGAGGCAATAGGGGTTTCTAAAGTTTAGGCGTAATAGAAGGATCGATTTTCTCTTAAATACCTTAGGTAAGTGCGTATTTTTAGATCGTTAAGATCTATCGGTCCTAGTCCGCTAGTCTATTTAAGACGGTCTTCGAAGTAATGTCGGCTATAATAGATATAGTTACGTAGCTAAAAGAGTAGTAAAATCACTAGAAAAAAGGTAGTTAGATATATAATATATATAAATAAACCGCAATAACTAAACTAAGTACGGGAAAACACTAATAGAATAAGGTAAACGTATTAACTAGTCCTCTGTAAGTCGATTCGCTAGATTAATAACGCTCTTTAAAGATATATTAGTACTCTATAAGTTAATTCGCTAGATATAAAGGCAAAGGCTTTACTACCGTAAGTCGTAGCGTTAGTAGGCTAAAAATATAAGCCGTTAGAACTCTCTATACGTAGAGAAGTTCGTCTAGGCTTATAACTATCGAACACTAGGCAGTCGGGTCCTCGACATTTAGGTAATAGCAATTAAGTAGAAGAGAGGCTCTAAGGCTAAAACAGCCTATATAGAAGGATTAAAAGCTGCAAATAATATAAATTACTAAGAATAATAGCTCTTGTCTTTTCTAATAAGGAGGGCTAACTAGTCTCTATATATAGGAAAAATCCTCGGACGAAAATAGCCGCGTAGACCTAAGGAAAAAGAGGTAAAAGAAAGAGTCGGACGGAGTCGCCGGTCGGAAGCGCCGGTCGTAAATAATAAATCGCATCCGTACGATAAATAGTTATACAGTTAGTAAATAACTAAACTAATAACGCAATAGTCTATTAGAAGGACTAATGAATTCTACGGTAGAAGCCGTAGAAGAGAATTAGAATTCCACGGTAGAAGACCGTAGAAGGGAAGAGATTTTATAGGTAAAGACCGTATAAATAACCGTGAAATCACTGTGAAATCACGGTGAAATATAACCGAAGAAAAGTGGGTAAATGCGCCCGTGGAAGTACGGGGTAAATAACCGTAGAAGCCCGTGGAATTCCATAGTAGAATCTAGGGAAAAACCGGGGATTTCCCGGTAGAAAGCAAATAGGGAAGACGGTGATATTAACATTTTCTTAGGGTTAAAAAGTCTTCCGGCTGTAAAAGCTCTATAGACCCTATCTTAGATAGGGGTAAGTCTAAAGTCCTAAAACCGGTCCTCTAAGCAGAGGCTAGCCTTTAATAAAGGTACTGCATTCGGTCCTTCTAGTTCTACCCCTATTAACGCTACTGTTTCTTTAACTTATTAAAGTAGGGATAGAAAAGCTGCCGGAAATTCTTTCGAGGTTGTATTTCCCCCTACCCCCTTAGGGGCAGAAACTAGAAGATGTACTAGAAAGGCTTCTTTTAAGTCCTCTAACGGGTAGGACGGGGACGAGTAGGCTTTCTCGAGCTCGATTGCTTTCTTAAGGTCTTTATCGTCTGTTTAGGCTTCCTCTAGGTCTTCTTCCGGGTCTTCTTCTTGTATTTTGTCCTCGTTGCCTTTAACTTCTTTAATATCGGTTTCTTCGTCCGTTTCTTCGTCGAGGGCCTCCTCGTTAGCTTAAGTCTCTAAGGGTATATCTATCCTCTATATAAGCTGTCGAGTGCTTTCTAGAAGGGGAACTTATTCTCTTTTTCCGTCGAAGTAGCTATATTCGTCGAACACTACGTCCCGAGTTAAAATAACCTTCTTTAGGCTTAGTACCTAGATCCGGAAGATATTAGTAGACCTATAACCGACTAGGAACCCTATATACGCTCGAGGATCTAGTTTCTTCTTCTTCTTCCTTTTTAGCTAAGCGTTAAGCGTTATAGCGTAGGCCTTGCATCTATAGGCTCGAAGGTAGGCTAGAGAGGCCCTTTTTCTAGTAAACTTGTCTAGAGGAGTCTCTTAGTCTTCTAAGCCGTCCTTAGGGTCCCTTAGGGTCCGGTTCCGAAGGTAGTAAGCTAACTCGACTATTTCTCTCTAAAGGTCGTAAGGTAGACTTACTACTAGTCTTATAGTTTAAGCCTTATCTATTGCAATACCCCTTAATCTCTCGGCTCCTCCGTTCTAGGCCTAGGTGTTTAATGCCGATGGAAGGGGTAAAATACCCCTTTCTTTTTCGAAGCTAGGCTAAGATATTCTTTATAAATAACTCTCTACCGGACCTAATTTTCTTAACCTTAAGGTCGTAATAGTTCTTTATCTAGTTTATAAAGTCCCGTAAAGCAGACTAGTTATGCTTGCTATAATAGGTCCGTAAAAAATAGGGGAAAACCATTCCTAAGAAAGCGTTAGTAATAAATATAACCCTTATAAAGTTTTCTTAATCCCGGGCTATATCTGTCTAATCTATCTAGAGCTCTTTATATAGTTTCGAGGGCCGAAAAGGGGTTCTTTTAGAAACTTATCTTCTAGCTTTCCCTTAACCGTAAAATTCGCACTCGACTATTTTTAGCCCCTAAATATAGACTCCCTATTGAATTCCGAGCTTATAAAGGGCTAAAGGTCTTAGGTGGCCGAGTCTTGTATGCTAGAGCTTCCCGTCTCCCTTAGCAGCCGGTAGAGGGTCTTTAGAACTAGCCTTCTTTGCCGCCGGAAAGGCAGCCTAGCCTAGGGTCGAAGCCGGGTTATTAGGTCGGTATTCTAAAATAAACTAGCCGTATTTCTATTCGATTAGTCTAATAACCTCGTTGTTTTTAATTAGCTTCGTAGGGTCTCGGATTATATCTTAGTGTATCCCTTCTTCTCGGAGTAGCTAGAAGGAGACTAGACTAGTAGAGAAGCCTATATAGTAGGCAACCTTCTTTAGTCGAAGCACCCGGTAACCGGAAGGTATCTTTATAAGATAATTCACCCTCCCGTAGCCCTCTATTCGTACTAGAGAATCCCCGGCTATTAAGAACTCTTCTCGGGCCTTCTTAAAGGAGCGGAATCGAGAGAGGTCGTTATAGACGTATAAAGAGGCTTTTAAGTCTAGAATAGATGGTTTCCGAAGTAGATATTCCGACGGTTCGGGCGGGGCTTCTAAAGTTTTAAACACAAAAGCTAGATTTCCCGTTCTTACTATCTTTCCTTAGGTTCTTTTCTTAATTCGGTCTGCCCTTAGTAACTACTGTATAACCTGCTCTTGCCCCTGTGATTGCTATTATAGAGAGGCTTAAACTTTAGCCTTAATCTCGTCGATCTTTTTCTATAGGCCTAGGTTCTCTCGGAGGGAATTCTAGACCGTTTCTAGGTTTTCGGGGGGGGATCTCGTCTATTAAGCTATAAATATTTAAATACCGTCTAGCATTTTGCTAAGGGGTGCTTAATCTTCTTATAGGCCGGGCAAGAGACTTTTAGTCGTTTTGCCTTAGGGGTATCTATATCCTTATTGTTTCCTTGTTTTTTAGTCTAATAGACACTTCCTCGTCTAACCCCTAACTATTGTTTCTAGGTTTAGGCCTATAGTATCTCTTCGACTATTTCCCTAATCTTCTAGGATACTAACTAAATAGTCTATTTAGCCGTAAACGGGGCCTATATAACTTCTCTCGGGTAAACCCCTTAGACTAAGAGGGCTGCTTATTGCTATACTTAAGCTGCTGCCTCGTCGATTTCCCTACTAGCTTCCCGGAATATAGACGAGTATCTATTACTTAAGGGTTAAACTCGTATAGCAATATCCCTTAGCTACTACCTAGAAATAGCTTTAGAAAGGAAATATTAGTTAGCTTCTTCTACGGTTTCTTCCTACTTATCTAGCTAGGCCGATATCTCTATTATCGAAGTCCTAGTTAGAAAAACTTATAATTAGGCCGTATATCTCTTCCGGATCCGGTCGGTTATATAACCTAACGACGGGGCTATCGAGGTCTCTAGCTTCTTTATCTACTATCGAAGGGTCTTATCATCTCGTAGGGCTAGAAGCTTAGCAGCTAAGATAGACTCTAAAATCGTTATCCGGGCAGCTATAATAAGCTTCGTTTTATACAAATATTCCTTCCTATAAGGGTCTTCGACTATTAGTGAGATTAGGTCTACGACCTAATCCGCATTCTTATATACGAGCGGGGAAGAGGCACGTGCGGGCGGGGAAAGGGGCTCGTGCGAATAGGGGTAAGGGGCTCGTGCGGATAGGGGTAAGGGGCACGTGCGGACAAAGGGGTACGTGCGTAGAGCTATGTATCCGTATACATAGGTGCGCCTATACTTAGTTCTTTATAGATAATTTCCACACCTATATAGAGGGCACCTATGTAATCACTCTGCCTACCCTATTATAGTATTATCTATCTCTCTTTTTCACGGACTTATTTAATATAATAACGTCCCGCTTTTACAATAGCGGTATGTATTAATTAGAACGATAGGCCGCTATAATAAAAGCGGCACGCGTAGTAATACTAGCTGCTATTATAGACTTACTAGACAACGATATAGAGGACGTCTTTAAGCAATAGGCCGAGGGGTCTTAGTAGCTATAGCTACGATAAAAGGCGCTAAATAAGCGGGCCTTCGCAAAAGCCCGCCTTCGATAGGAAATAATAGAAGTATTATAGAACGAGCTTAGAGGGGGTATATAACTATTGTTAATCCACGAAGGAGCGCAGCTATAGACTAAGTCTAAGGGTCTATATCTACGATATAGAGGTCACGTAGGATAACATATAATATAACCTAACACCGTGATAGTATATCCCCCTTAAATCGGCGTTCGACTCGAACGCTTAAAAAAGGGCAATAGTAGAAGAGCGAGAGCTAAGGGAATCCCGTGTTAATCGACCTAAAAGGTAGGCCCCTATAACACAAAGGAAGGAAAGAAAACAAAGCTCGAGGTCGGAAAGCCTATGCGCGCTAAGATAAATTATATTCATTAATTATATCTATTATTATCTAGGCAAAGGGGACGAGGCGAGGAAGGTAGTATAGAAGGTAGGGCGAGGCTTAGCCGGGTTAGCGGCGTAGAAGGACTTAAGGTCGTCCTAACATTTATTAAGGCATAAGGAATCCTCCTACGTAAAGGGGCTATAACGCTACTAAATGCGATATTTAATCTTCCTAGACGCGTACTAACGTTACGTAAGGATAGAGGAGAATTCCTACTTAAGGTACGCGTCGTTATCGTTATCGCCGTCCGGGGAAAGCAAGATGCCTCCGTTAATAGGCCGGATATTTAGGTCGGCTTAGCCGGGCAAAGGGGGCTCTTAGGTCTAGGTAAGGAGTAAGTAGTAGAAAATAGGGTAGAGACGGCTACCCTTAGGGAGGCGGAGGAGGCAAGCCGTCTTATACGCCTTAAGAACCTCGTATAGGCCCTCCCGTTTATAGTTAAGCTTCTTTATTAAGCGGAGGGTATAGATCTAACGGGTGCTAAGAAAGACTATATCGCTAGGCTAGTACGTTAGGGCGGGCGCCCGGCGGGCATTAGCGTGCCGGGCCTAAGTAGCTTAAGCGTCCTCGATCGCATTACGAAGGAAGTCGGATACGCGTTAAAGGCGTAAGGCGAGCGCGTCGCTACGGAGGTACTCCTCACGCTACTAGGGGGTTATACTAGGGGGGGGTAGTCCTAAGGGCTCGGTGCTAAGCTTTAGGTCGAAGCCGTAGTTAGCGAAGAAAAAGGAGAGGCCGGTAGACTTAGAAACCTAATTATTAGCGGTAAACTTAGCGAAGGGAAGGAGATCTACCTAAGGAAGGTAGTATAGTAGCGGAGGTAGACCTTTATCTAAGCGTTCGCGATCTTAGTCTAGCTATTAGTCTAAGGGTAGTAGGCGGAACTAAGGTATAGGCGGTAGCCGAGGCGGCGGCTAAGCTACTGCTAGAAGGCGGAGACGAACTAAGTGCTTTTATTATTAACTATCGAGGCGGGGGTGCCGTAGAGAGACTAGACGCGAGAAATAAACGCGTTAACAACGTCCTCGACTATTATCGAGGGCGTCGGGACGTAGTAGCGTATCTTCGTAAGACGGTTAACGATAACTAAGATACTCGAGAACTTAACGCTATAACGGCGGTAGACGGGAAGGTCTATAATAAAATTAAGAGAGATATCGGTCTAAAGGGCGAAAGGGATGCTTAAGGGTTAAAGAATGCCTTAAGGGGCGGAACGGGGGGACTTAGCGCGGAGGTAGACGTAGTAGTTGCGAACGAAGCTAGAAATAGACTTATATATGCTAGGCTAAACGTAGGTTCGGCGGTAGAGGCTCGCGGTCTTAGTGCGCCTAGGGTAGCTAGCTAGCGGGGAAGTATAGGTGCGGATTAAGATCTAGAGGATAAAGGCGTCGTTAGGGGGAACGAACAACCGGCCTGAAAAGTAGAACCGGCCTTAGGCCTCTAAGAGGGCGGACTTTAGGATTAAGCGGAGAGGTGCGCGAAGAGAACTAGGCTAACGGAGCTAAGGAGACCGGAGAGCCGCGCGAATATCGACGATAAGCGGAGAGGAGAAATAGACCGGAAGCCCGGTCGATAAGGTCGTTAATCGGCTTAAAGTCGTTAAGGGCATAGAGGGTAAGGCAGTCGGAGTCGTTAGAATTATATTTATTAATTATATTTATAGACGAGTCGGACTCCTTAAACCCGTTAGGGAGTAAGGAGGCATCGACCTTAGACCGTAGAAGGATAACCTAGTAACGATAGTCGATCCTCTCGTCGGCGCGGTCGGTTAAGGAGGTAGGGCGGGAACTAGGGAGTCGGCTAAGGGCGTTAGGGAGGGTAGCTTAAGAGCTAGGCTAAAAGACGATCTTAAAGTTAAAGCGACTTAGGAACTCGGCTTAGCGGGCCTACCGTTAGTTAAGGAGCTTCGTAGTTATAAAATACTAAAGGTTCTTATAATCCGAAGCGATCTTAAACTTAGGCAGGCCTTCGAGCTTAAGGCGCTATTCCTTAAGGGACTTTACGATCGCGAGGAGTTCCTTATCGTAGATCTTATAGTTATATTTCTAAGCGGAGTGTTTCGACGAGAAGAACGCGATAGGGTAGTAGCGGCCGTCGTTAAAGAGCTATATTAGCACGCCTTTAGCGGCTTAGTCGGAAGCATCGGTCTAAACTATAGTCTTTCGAGAGGGGTTAAAGTATACGAGGACTAGGGCGGCGGTAAAGGCGTGCTTAAGGGCTCCGAAGGCGTAGGCGTAGGCGGGGGACTAGATCTAGGGGGTAGAGTTCTTAGTAAGGGCGTTTAAGGGGTTTGCGAGCTTAAAGAAGCCGCGGATAAAACGCCGATAAAAATTAGCGAACCTTAAGAAACGCCGGAGGTCTTTTATAAAGGAGGGGGCTAGCTAGTTAAGGACGGCGTAGACCTTTTTAGGATCTATGCGTATGCCCTTATCCGAGATAATTAGGCTAAGGTACTTAGTCTTAGTAATATAGAAATCGCACTTATCGACGTCGAGCTAGAGGCTAGCGGCGTTAAAGCGCTAGAGGACCTCCCGGACGTAGGCTTAATGCTCCTCCCGTATAGTAAAGAAGATTAAAATATTATCTAAGTAAGCGGAATAAAAATCATCGAGGATATTGTATAAAGCCGTATTAATAAAGCTCTAGAAGTAGGACGGCGCGTTAGAGAGACTAAAGGGTATAACGCAATACTCGAAAAGCCTATACCGCGTAGCGAAAGCCGTCTTTTACTTATAGCCCTCGGCGATATAAAGGCGATTAAACGCTATAATAACGTTAATCTTAGTAAAGAACTTCGCCTTCCTAATTCGGGCGAGGGTATTATAGACTAAGGGCAAGGGGAAGCGGTTTTTAATCGTAGCTTTATTTAGGCTACGGTAATCGACGTAGAAATAGACGCCGCCGCCGGGCTTATAAGCGAGTATAATAAGGGCGGCGGTAGCGGAGGTTAAACGGCGAATAAAGCCTTTCCTAAGCTGCTCGTTAACGTAGGCGCGGATAATACGGTTCTCGGCTTTACTAAAGGGGCGGGGGCGGGTATAAGGGGATTGTATTCCCTCCTTAAGGTTAATCTAGGTATCGACGACGCGGTAGGGGGCGAGCTTATCGGCCTTACTCTAGAGCTATATATAGATTATATAGTAAAGCTCCTTCGGGACCTTAGCCCAGAGCTTATCGAGAGTATAAGGGACCTTATTGTGTTTTAAAAAGAATTTAGCGATATTATTAAGCGAAACCTTATTAAGGAAGATTTTATTAAGGTAGTTATCGACGAAGTCGTAAAAGCGGGGGTTAAGTCGGGCTTTAGCGGCGTCGGGATTAATAAACCTAGATAAAACGGCCTAATAGAGTTCCTTAAGGATCTCTTAGTCGATAGGAGGCGGAGGCTTAGTAGGTAAGGGTTTAGCGGCTAAGGCTTTAATCGTAGTTTAGGAAGTCGTAACGGAGGGCTAGCGGTAGAATACCGCTATAGCGGCTACGTTAAGCATCCGGATAAAGAACGTAAGGTCGCCTAAAGGGATTATAAAAAGGCGGGGTCCTAACGCTTAATGCTTAGGTCGGGGAGCCGGGTAGCGGGAGCCGGTAGCCTAATATATAGGCCGAGGGCGGGGGGGGGCGGACGTAACGGCGGGGGTAAAGGGTATCTAGGGGGTTAGAGTCGTAGCTTAAGTTAAGGTCGGTCTAACGGGAGGAGTCTAGGTAAGTAGGTTTACCTACGTTAGGAGCATCTTTAAGGGACGTCGGGAGGCCGAGGGAAAAACGAGGCGATAGGGGAATAAACTTAAGGGTATTAGAAAAGCGGACGGTATAAGCAAAAGCCTAAAGGGCAAGAGGCGAGGATAAGGCAAAAGGCTCGCCCTTATCGTAAGAGTTAGCGATAGAAGGGGCGGGGGGGGAACGAATTGTATTTATAAATTATATTCCCCTAAAGGCGGGAATAGGAATAGCGGGAGCGGCCGGGAGGCTAAGGATAAGATAAAGCTAAAGGTCTAAAAGGCAAAAGGTAAGGCAGAACGGGGACTAGAAGGAGAGGGAGTTATCGCGCTAGCTAATAATAGGCTCGTAGCGGCGTAGCTAAAGGAGGCCGGGAATAACCTTATAGCTAAGCTTCGTAAGGAAGAAGTAGATAGACTTAGCGTAAGCGCTAACTTAAGCGACTAAGTAAGCGCAATAGGTAATAGCGCCGGACTTATAGTCGCCGCTATCGGCGAGAAAGAGCCGGCGAGGGAACTAAAGCTAGCGGACGGGGAGGGTAAAGCGGTACGCAGTCTAAGTATATATAAAGGTAAATCCGGAATAACTAAAGTCGACTAAAGCACTTATAGCGATATTAGTAGGCATAAAGGAGAGGGGTAGTAGTAAAGCGCGAGGCTATATTCCCGCTAGGAGATAAAGGTCCTCCTTTATATTAAATAAAGCTATAAAATTAGAAACCGAAAGCTCCGTCGTACGATAAGGCGAAGGAGCTAGGCGTTTCCTAAGGGGGGAGAAGCGCCGGAGGTAAGGGTAGGAGAGTCGGTAACCTCGCCTTCGATAAAGCCTTGCTTAATCGCCCGGACGTTAAGCCGGGGAGGGGGCGCGAGGAGGCGTAGGGCGGGAGTACCGCCGCCTTAGCCGCGACCCCGGCTAGCACCTTTCTTAAGATAGGTCTAGGCCGTATAGGTCGGGGTTACTAAAGCGGCGTAGTAGAGATAGAGACGGTTCTTATACCGTCGTTGCTTCTCGGCGTCCGTAAGACTAGCCTAGAACGCGTTAAGGTCTATTAGGTCGCTAGTAGGCGTAGAGGGGGTAGGGCCGGCGGACTTAATAAAGGCGGGGGGGGGAATAGTCTAGGGCTAGACGAGCCTCTTACGGGCTTAAATACGCTTATAGTTCTCTTAAAGGGCGGCGTAAAGCTTAGCCTAGCTATAGAAGTCGTCGGTATTAGGGCTAGGGACTTAAAGAGCGGCGGCATCGGCGAGCTCGTTAGTAACCTTTTAATAAAGGTGTCTAACGCGGGCGCTTTCGTTATAATCGAGGTCGGCCTATAGCTAGGTAAACCGCGAGAAGAAATCCGGCTAAGAGGTGCCTTTTATAGCTAGAGTATTAAATTCCGCCTTAGACTAAGCGCGGTAGTTTAAGGCACTAAAGACGGAGGCGAGCTCGTAGGTAAAGGAGTCGAGGGACTAAAAGCGCTACTGCTCGAAGGGGGTATTATCGCGGATATAGCGGGGGATACTAGCGGCGATAGAAGCGGCCCGGCCGGAAAGTCGGCCGGTCGCGTAAACGACTTAGTCCTTATCGGTAGGGAATATATAAAGGTCGGAGGCGATCTTAAGGGATATACCGTCGCGCTAGACGCGAAAGGCGTTTTAGCGCTGCTTTTAAATACCGATATCGCTAGAGAAGCGTTTAAGGTCGGCGAAGCGGGCATAAGGACTTATAGTAGGAGGGGTAAGGGCAGCCTAAAGGGCGGTAAGGTAGGCGAGGGCGGCGTTAGACTAATTAAGCTAGTCCTAAAGTCCCTCCGCGTACTGCTAGTAGCCGAGGGCCTCCTTACGGGCGGTAGTAGCAGAGGTAGCGGCCTTAAGGAAATTAGACTTAAGAAGGACGAGAGACTAGGTCTAATCGGTATACCGGAGGAAATTCGTCTAAAGGTCGGCGAAGATAGACGAGGCGACGGAGGAACCCCGGAGAATAAAGGCTAAGTAAGGGAAGGCGGAGAGGGTATTAGGCTAAGGGATGTCCTAAAGGGGAACGCCTGCCGGAGGGCCGGGCGAAGGGGAGAAGGAGGGGGTAGAAACGGGAGTAGCTATTATAGCGGCGGGAAAAAGAGGTAGCGGCGGGAAAAAGGGCTAGAAAAATCTATAGGAGAGTGGAAAAAAGGCGGAAAGAGGCGTAATAAGACAAAGAACGAAGGCAGGCGTGTAGGCGAAGCTAGGGGGACTAAGGAATCGTAAAGGCTCGGCGGGAGGGCAGAAGAATAGTAGATTAAACTATTATAGAATAAGCTTAGGGGGGGTATATAACTATTATTAATCTACAAAGGAGCGCAGCTATAGACTAAGTCTAAGGGTCTATATATACGATGTAGAGGTTACGTAGGATAATATATAATATGACCTAATACTATAATAAGAAGCCCGTTTAAGTAAGGCGACGGCGGATGCCGTACCTTTTATAGCGGAAGAGGAGCGCCTTCTAGTACTACTATAGAAAATAGCCGTTAATCCGGTTAAATAAAGGGGGTTGCTAGAAGTCCTTAGTATTAAAATAGGATCTACGGCGCTTACCTCTACGGATACGCTACTCGTGCTTACGGCTACGTTAACGAACTCTCCCGCGGCTAAGGACGCTAGCATAGCTAACCTAAGGACGGTCTTTAAAGCCGCCTTTAGCAAAAGTAAGCCTCTACCGTAGCCTATATAGGATAGTAAGCTAGAGTCTTTTTACTTCTTTATATATCGCCTCCGTAGTAAGTTTACCGTTAACGAGAAGTAAGGCCTTAACGGTTACCGCGATACCGCTTAGTATTCGCTACTCTATACGCTACCTAAGCCTTAAATACGGCGGATTTCTAGGTTTTAGGAGAGTAGCGGGCCTAATAGCGCCTACGACCCTTATGCCTCCTTTAACTACCTTATCTACGCGTTTAGCAACGTATAAGAGTAGGAGAAAGCGTAAGATAGGTTACGGATCCTCTTTTAGAAAGACGGCTAGACGTATAAGGACTTCCTTCCCGACTTTAAGAAGACTATCACTCGTGCCGCCGGAAATAGCGTTTAAGGAGATAGCGCTAAGCTTATATAGCTGCGAAATTCGATTACTCCGTAACTATAGGAAATGCTTATCTTAATCGAGATGCCTACTAACTTCCGGGAGTACGTAGGTCGCTTTACGAAGGTAGCCTAAAACTATAAGCAAAGCCCTAGCTTCTAGAAGTTGCGAAAGCGCGCTAGTATAAACGGCGTTAGCAATAGGAACGGAGGAGCTACTATTAAGAACGCTATAACGCTCCCGCCGCTTAAATCCGCGCCCGATACTATAGTAGACTACGAGGGCGACGTTATAATGTCTACTACACGGCCCGCTTATAGAAGAGCGAGGACACTATCCGCCGCCTTAGGCAGTATGCTTTCCTCTTCTATATAGCGAGCTAAGTAGGTATTAAAGGCGGAGCTTTAGAAGCGGAGAGAGGAGGGGCTTTACGTATGCTATAGCGCGGATAGATATTCTACTATAGACTGCCTATATCGTCCCGCTCGCCTTACGAAGCGAGCCGAACGGCCTATAGCGATTCGCGCTACCTAACCTTCTCTTAAGTCTAATGTTAAGGAGGATAATAATATCCCCGCCGCTATTAGTACGGAGGGAAACGCATAGCTCCGGAGTATAGATAGGCCCTAGAGCTTAATTCGCTAGCACTAAAGAAAAAAGAGTTAAGTAACCGTATTAAGACTTCTCTTACCTTAATATCTATTATTATTAACCGTATAAACCTCGTCTTTACTCTTATAGACGAGGGTTGCTAGTACTACGCTACTATCGATAAGGCATTCGCACGAGAACTACGTTTGCTAATTAAAGATATAGGAACTTAGTATATACGAGGAGCCTTAAGCGTAATAGAGGAAGCGAAGATTTAAGGTATTATATAGATAGCTATAGAGATTAACGGGCATAAGCAATTGCTTATAGCATACGTTATCCCTTAGCTAGAATTTAACCTAATCCTTAGAAAGCCTTAGCTTCTTTATATAAAGTCCTAGTCTATGCCGCACTAAGGGAGGCTTTAGTATAGGAATTCGTAGCGTTAGCTAAAGCATATTAATAAGAACGAGCCTAAGGACACTCAGTGTGCTATAGAGCTTTAAGAGGCTAAAGAAGTTATAACTTTAGTTTTTATCGGCATAATTAACCGAATCCGTAGACGATACGGCTTAAAAGCCGCTACGGCTGCTATTTACGTAATTAGCCTCGCGGATATTAAAAAAGCCTTACGACTAGAGAAGCCGAAGATAGAAGCCGAATTACGTTAAATAATCCTTACGTAGTTCTATAACCTACTGCCGCTCTTTCGGAAAAGCGAGGCTAATAAATTAAACCTATATAAGCCCGGTATTAACTATGCGATACTACTTCGCAAAGATTCCCGTAGATAAGATATAGTTCCGCCCTTCGGGCCGCTATACGTAATATCTTAAGACGAGTTGCTTATATTAAAGAAAACACTACGTAGCCTTTTAGATAAAGGGTTTATTTAGGCTAGCCCTTTTAAGGCCGCCGCTTTAGTGCTATTCGCGCGGAAACCTAAAAGAGGACTACGTTTCTACGTAGACTACCGAGCACTTAACGCAATAATACGACCGGACCGCTACCCGCTTCCGCTTATTAAGGAGATACTCCGTAATATCGCTAAAGCGAAGTAGTTTACTAAGTTAGATATCTATTAAGCGTTCTATAAGGTGCGAATTACAAAAGGTAATAAGTAAAAGACTACGTTCCGCACTCGCTATAGGCTTTTCGAATAGATAGTAATACCGTTTAGGCTTATAAAGGCTTACGGCACCTTCTAACGGTATATTAATAGCATTCTTCGCGAATTTCTAAATAAGTTCGCTTCCGCCTATATTAATAATTTTCTTATCTATATAAGCGGTAGCCTAGAGGATTATATAGACAAAGTGCGGAAGGTGCTAGACCGGCTCTCTAAGTATAGGCTATACCTTAACCCCGATAAATACGAATTCGGCGTCCGCCGGGTTAAATACCTTAGATTTATTATTATCGCGGGCGTTAGTATATAGGCGGACTTTATAAATATTTAGGCTATTCGAGACTAAATAGCCCTAACTTCGTAAAAGGGTATACGGAGTTTCTTAGGATTTACGAACTACTATTAGATTTTTATTCGTTAATTTTCTTATATCGTTAGTCCGCTTATAGCCCTTACCGGCAAAAAGGTAGCCTTTTATTAAGGCGCTATATAGGTAGAAGCGTTCTAAACGTTAAAGGACCTATTTTCGCAAGCCCTAGTGCTGCTATAGTAGGACTTTAATTTTCCCGTAATACTTAAGGCGGACTATAGTAGATTTACGCTTAAAGGCACGCTTTCGTAAGAGGTAGACGGCTAACGCCGCCTTATAGCTTTTTACTCCCGTAAGCTTACCCTTATTAAATAAAACTACGCTATCTACGATAAGGAAATACTCGCTATAATTAGCTATTTAAAGCAATAGTAAGCGGAGCTCTATAGCTATAAGAACTTCGAAGTCCTTATAGACTATCGTAACCTTAAGTATTTTATAACTCGACGTTATCTCTTTAAGCGATAGGCCCGCTAGGCGGAATACCTTTCGCGGTTCCGTTTTCGGATTAAGTACCGACTTAGAAAAAAGGCTATAGTGCTAGACGCTCTATCCTAAAGAGATTAAGATCGGCCTTCTAGCGAAGATAATAATGCCTAAGAGCTTTAAATACTCCCGGAGGAAGCGCTACGCATATATCTTAAGGCAACGCTTATCGGTACGGATAGCGTAGTCTTAGTTAATAGTAAGGGCGATAAGGACGAGGACGATAGTAAGGAGGATAATAATTCGTTAATTAGTTCGGAGAGTAAGGGGGTAATTAAAGAAGACGTAGAGCCTAACGCTTAGGAAGCGGACTTCGCAGCGGCTACGACTTAGGACGACCTTAACGCGTAGGACGCGGAGGTAACTACTAATATAGGTCTTAACCGACGGATTTTTTAGGACGAGGAGCTTTAGCGTATATAGGACCGCTTAGCAGCTTAGGACGTTACCTACGGGAGCGTACGCCGCGCTATAGAGGCAGGAGCACGACGATTCGACCTTAAGCTTAACCTTAAGGTATAGGTAGCCGACTACTATATAGACCTACGTAGGCACCTACGGTTCCGCGGACGGCTTTAGGTTCTTAGTTCCTCTATAATTATAGAGGCTATAGTAAGAGACGCTCCCTTAGAGCTAGAAGAAGGGAACGCGCTCTAAGGACGGCTTATTAAAATAGTATATAACGCTAGCGTCGACGGCTACCCTAGCCGTAAAGGAATAATTGCCGCTATGTCTTAGGACTTCTATTAGCCGCTCCTTTAGCTATACGTTAGACGATTCCTCTATAACTATAATATCTATAGGCGCATAAAGATTTAGCATACGCTTAAGAAAGGGCTGCTTAAATCGCTCCCTATGCTAGACCGGTTCTATACGTATATTTAAATAGACTTTATTATAGACCTCCCTCTTATAGAGAGCGGCAACCGTAATCTTTAGGTAATTAAAGACCGTCTAAGTAAGGAAGTTATATTAAAACCTATGCCCTCTATAGAAGCGGAGATCTACGCAGAGCGCGTTCCTATATACTATATACGATACTATTAATAGCTAACGTTAATTATAAGCGATAAAGGCTTAAATTAGATAAGCCGCTTCTAGCAGCACTTATATCGGCTGCTATAGATTATATAGCTGCTAAGCACGGCATATTATCCGTAAACCGATAGGGGGCCGGAACGGCTTAACTAAGAAGTTTAAGCTTACCTCCGAGGCGTTATCGACCGTAACTAAAGGGACTAAGATAAGTAGCTCCCTATAGTGCAAATAGCGCTTAATAGGAGAAATTACTCTTTAATTAGTATATCCCCTTTCTTCGCACTATATAGGTACGAACTAGTATCCTTATTTCCTATCGCCGTAGATATAGCGGCGGAAAAGCCGTCCGGCAATAGCCCGGAGGGACGTATAGCCTCCTTTATATAGCGACTTAAGTAGGTCTCGGACTTTTATTAGTCGTTAATAGCCTTAGCAGCGTAAGACTAAGAGCGGTATACTAATAAACGGCGGGAACCTATAAAGCGATTTACGGTAGGTAATAAAGTCTAAGTAGACCTACGGAACTACGTATCTATAAGGCTAAAGAAGAAGCTTAACTAGCTATACGCAAAATTCACGGTTAAGGGAGTGCTAAGCCCGTAAGCCGTTAGGCTAGAGGGACTGCCTAACGGGATTTACCCGAATTTTAACATAGACCTTCTTCGTCAAGTAGTAGTAGATCCGATGCCCGGCTAAGTAATAGTAGACCTATAGCCTCCCGTAATCCTAATAGAGGGAGAAGAAGAGTTCCTAATAGAGGAAATTCTTACCGTATAGTAGAAGAAAGTCGGCCGCGGTAGTAAGCGCGAGGTCCTCGTAAGGTAGTAAAGGTATTAAGACCCGACGTAGCACTTAGTAGCGGACTTTATAGATATAGAAGCGCTCGATCGCTTCGAAGAGCGGTTTAGAGCTATTAGAGAAAACGACGGACCGCCCGACGCTACGTTGCCGGTAAAGACACAACGGAAGAAGGTGCGTTTTACGCTCCCTAAAGCAAGCCGCGTAGCCTAAGGCGCGGCCGGGCCCTACGTAACACGACGTTATTTTTCACTCGGGTAGGGTAAAGGTCTTATATAAGGGTCTTCGACTATTAGTGAGATTAGGTCTACGACTTAATCCGTATTCTTATATACGAGCGGGGAAGAGGCACGTACGGGCGGGGAAAGGGGCTCGTGCGAATAGGGGTAAAGGGCTCGTGCAGATAGGGGTAAGGGGCACGTGCGGACAAAGGGGTACGTGCGTAGAGCTATATATCCGCATGCATAGGTGCGCCTACACTTAGTTCTTTATAGATGATTTCTACACCTATATAAAGGGCACCTATATAATTACTCTGCCTACCCTATTATACTTCCGGAGACTCTTATAGTTATAGATCGATGCCGTATAAGCGTTTTATTTCGGGGCACTTAACTAGGCAAAGCTTATAGCTTCCTCTATAAAGTTAGTATATCTCGGTCGAATAAGGGGCTTTAGAGGCTATTGTTCGTCCGAGAAGATAAGGTTATAGATAGTCTAATCTACTCGAGCCTTCGTTTCCTTTATCTATTTGTCCTTATCCTCCGGGCCTATAAGGATTATACTCCGGGTCTTCCCCGTAGGTGTATTATATAGTAATATATTAAGTATTCGTAGGTCTAAGATACTCTTGCTAAAGAGTAAGGGAACTATATCGTCGGAGGCATAAGCCGAAGAGTATATCGTTCGTTTGTCTTAAAGCAATTTATAGGGTGCTATATAACTATAGTAATAACTAATGTATAGTATAATATTGCGTAGTGTCTAGAAGTTATAGGAACTCTGTTCCTCCCGGGCTTATAACTCTCTAGAAGAGAGATATACGCTATGTATATAGAAGTTAAAGACTTAAAAGGGGGTCGAAGACGCAGACAGTCTGTATAGAGCTATTTAAATCTTATATCGGCAGGAAATATAGTGTAGAAGTGATTAATTAATCTCTAACCTCTCCCCGCCTTACTAAGGGGGACTGCCCCCTTTTATAGGCAGTCCTATCCCTCCTAAATTAGTAGCCCCCTTTAGCGTTCTACCTAAATGTCTAAGTTTAAGACATAGCCCCCTTTTTCCTTTTTCCTGCCCAGCCTTTTTCCTAGCCTTTTTCCCACGCCTTTTTCTAAAGCCCTGTTTTCTTAAGCCTCTTTTCCACGCCCCTTTTCTAAGCTTCTTTTTCCAAACCCTTTTTCCAAGCCCCTTTTCCAAGCCCCTTTTCCAAGCCCCTTTTCCAAGCTCCTTTTCCCACTAGCTTCGGGTGCCCTATAGGCCGTATAGCGATGCACGGGCCGCTGGTAGTCCCCCGGGTGGTACTCTAGGTCGAGAGCCCGCCTAGGCTACTAAAGTCTCACAAATCCTAGCCTAGCTTCGCAATACGTAAAGGTTATATTCTATATATTAAGAGTATTGCTATTTGCATAGTAATAAATTGCTATTTAAATAGTAAACCACGATTATCTCTACTTTCTCGGCGCGTACCCTACGCGCCTATATCCCGCTACTAAATTGCCGTAGAGGTATATAGCAATTAAGAGGGCCGTGTAAATCATGCCTAGCTTCCTCTATTTAATTCAACGGCTATAGCAATACGCGCGTAAGGAGCTTAAATAACGTATATTTAAAGTTATCGCGAGATATATATATAACCGGCCTACTAATTAGTCCGGCCTAGACTACGTGCTTTACTACGTGCCCTCTACTACGTATACGGCTCCTTAATATATGCTTCGTGCCCGGCTCCCGGCTACGTGCCTTACTACGTGCCTTCTACTATATGCTTTACTACGTGCCCTCTATTGCGTGCCTTACTATATGCCCTACTGCGTGCCTTCTGCTATATATACGGCTCCTTAATATATGCTTTATGCCCGGCTCCCTACTATATACCCTACTATATAAGGCCTTTTAAAGGTCGGATTAAGCATAATAGAGAGTCTCTAGGCTTCCTGCTAGGAAGCTTCGTAAGACTATGTTCTATATGTGTTAATTAATTATCTAGAGTTATAAGCGCGTAGGGCTTTAGGGAAAACCCTATAGTAGGGCGCTAACTAATACGCCTACCTAATAAGATCCTTAATACCCCTTTGCTTAAACAAGCAGTCCCCTACTTACTAAAGCAATTAATAGAACCTAAAGAGGAAATCCTATATCGTTATATACGATACGAAATAAATAGTAATAGCAAAAATACCCTTAATCCTCTATTATAAAGCAGTAGCGGCCTTTAGGCGCTCGCGGTCCCTTTCTAGTATAGTCCTACTTCTATACTAAAGGCTGCGTATAGGATAACTATCTCGACTATAAGCGGGAAATAGGTTTATTCTATTATACCTGCTAGGAAGGGCATAACCGCCTAAGGACGCTAGGGAGTAAGCATTGCCCGGGTGGGCAGCCGTAATAGCCTAAGGGCCGTCGTAGTAGGGTTCGTGCTTTCTAATGCGCTAACGCACTCGTAAGACCTAATCTCCGGGCGCGTACACTTAGATCAGCCCTTTGCGTTCTTATAGGTACGTACGTATGCGTACGCGAGCAGCTTTAAGGCTTATAATATAGCCTCGTGCGATAGGAGTAGGATGCTATTGCACAAGCTCTTAGGCCTACGCGATATCCTCTTCTACTATAGGATCGCGGGTATA
The DNA here is from genome assembly GCA_012934285.1 of Ophiocordyceps sinensis. Taxonomy (NCBI): domain Eukaryota; kingdom Fungi; phylum Ascomycota; class Sordariomycetes; order Hypocreales; family Ophiocordycipitaceae; genus Ophiocordyceps; species Ophiocordyceps sinensis. Next base: position 12,635,346 of record JAAVMX010000004.1, read on the forward strand.
TACTACGTACGTAGCTTCGTAGTGCTGCTCCGGAGGCTAGGTTCCGTATAGTAAGAAGAACGGGCTATATCCGTATAGGCCTTCCTAACGGTTATATAGGTAAATAGCTCGCATAAGACGCTATGCTAAAGGTGCGGAGGGGTCGTTAAGATAAAGGCGATAAATAATAGCTTTAAGTACCCTATTTGCTTGCTTAACTTTTCCGTTCCTACGGGGCTAAGCGGGCGTAACCGGCTTTATAGTCGTGCTAAAACGTTAGTAATAGTCTTAGGCCTATTGTCTAGTAAAGAAACCCGTATTATTACTTATAATTTCTTATAGCGGGCCGAAACGCATGTTTATAGTCTATAGGACGGGAATAGTTCCCTTAAAGTCGGTAGACTACGTAATAGCGGAGATAAGCCAACCGGTTGCGTACTCTTTAGCGTTAAGCAGCTATTGTTCTTTATACCCTATATAGTCGATAGCCTACCTTATTAAAGGCGGCACGGGTGCTAAAGGCATTAGGTTCGGCAGCGTAAGGTCCGGCGGCTTTCTTAGTTAGTAGGACTAGCAACGGCGAATGGCTTCGTAGGCTACGAGTAGGAGCCCTAAGTGCTAGTACTATATAGCTAGGAATCGCATAACGTGGCCGACGGTACTATGCCCCGAGGCCTTATATGCCTGCTTCGTAGCATCTATAAGGGCTTTATACTCTAGCATAAGCAGTAGTGCAATCGCCCTAGCTGGGCTTAGCGGCTTACCGGGAGGAAGGTGTTTATCTTGCCTAATATAATATAAAGCGCGTCGTAGCTTATAGAAGTGCTTGCGTGCCTAATATAAAGTAATATTCGGCGGTAGAGCCTTACCTAACGTAAGGAACTCGAAAATAGCCTAGAGATCGAGTCTTGCAAGCTGTTTAAGCCGTATAATAAGCTCTATAGCATTAGGAGCGGAGTCGTCGTCGTGCGCGGGCTTAGGCGCTGCATCGTATATAGGTTCGGGAACGGCATTGTTATTATATGCGGGATCGTCCTCTACGATCGTTATAAGCTCGTCGTTATTATCGATCGCAGCTATCCTCCCCTCGTCGGCGTTATAAGCAGTATCCTTATCGTATAGTAGGCGAGAGAGATAAACGGCGAGCATATTCGCTTTGCCGCTGCGATATATAATTTTAATATTATAGTATTCGATAACGTTAAGGAAATAAATAACCCGCATAGGCTAGTCTATCTTAGTACTTAGGGTCTTAAGAGACTCGTAATCTATAATAATAGTAATGTCCGCACCTTCTACCTAATGCTTTTAGTATTATACGGCTACTATAATTCCTAAAAGCTCTCGTTCTTACGTAGAATAACGCTTGCCACTAAGCAATTGTTCGATTAATAGGATAGATAGGTCCGAGAAGTTAGGGATTAATATGCGTAGGTATCCGGCTGCGTAAATAAAAGCGCGGATCTCCGTAGTAGTTGTAGGCATTAAGCGGTCGCGAATAGCGGCAATCTTAAGAGGGTCCGCCCGAATGCCCCTAAAGCAGACGATAAAGCCTAAGAATATACTTATATTAACGAAGAGCTTCGTCTTCTTAGCGTTTAATAATAGGCTATACTTAATAGCGTAGGCGAAGAAGGCGAGCAGGCGTTCGTAAAGCTGCTCGACCGTATCGGCCTAAAGGCATATATTGTTAAGGAGACTAGCGGCGAACTCGCGCAGCGGCTATAAGACTTCCTCTATAAAAGCTTAGAAAGTGGCCGGGGCGTTCGTAAGGCCTATAGGCATAGCTTCCTATTCGTATAGGCCGAAAGGCGTAACAAAGGCCGTTTTCTTATAGTCTTCTAAAGCGATGCGGATATGCTAAAAACCATCCTATAAGTCGATAAAGACGTAGTAATAGTAGCCGGCTATACGTTAGATTTTATCTATAGTATTCGGGAGAGGATACGTATACTTCTTTATTAAAGTATTAAGTATATAGTAGTCGGCGTAGATGCGCTAAATAACTTATCTATAGGCATTATGCTATAGGCCTATAGGCGCTTTCTTAGGCGTTAATAGTAAAGGAGAAGACTATAGGCTTATAGACTTCCGAATAATGCTTTCCTTATGCTTTTTAATAAAGTCATTAATAGCCTAAGCTTGCGAGGGACTATAACGTCGAGGAACCTACCGTATAAGCCTGCTATCGCCTATATTAATCCGGTGGACTATTTTAGCTAGTTTCTCTATACGAAGAAGTAACGCGTCGAAAAGCTTAGGGAATTTAGCGAAGTAGAGGTCTATATAGCGTTTCGCCTAGTCTAGAGTATCGGTATAAAAACGAATAGTATTAGCAGATTGTATATCTATCAAATTAGCAAAAACCGCTATAGAGAAGATATTCGTCTATTGCGGGTGTAATAAAGGCTAGCCCTTAAGGTTGCGCAGTCGAATTACCCCGTTTTCCTTATAAGAGACTCCTAAGGCATAAAAAACAGACCTTCCTAAGGTAAGATCGCTAGGAAAAGTGCCGTTAGGCATAATACCGTAGGAAAGGCCTACCGAGCTTGTCTAGGTGTTATTACCTTTCTATTATATAGCGATAAGGATATTATCGCTAATATTAGGGCCGGGGATTCCTCTAATGCCCTTTATAGTAGAGGAGACCTATAATAGGTACGGGGCGAGCTTATTCGTAAGGGAAGAGGAGACGTAATAAGCGGTCGAGCCGTAGTTAAAGAAGGTAGAGAAGGTCGAGGACGGGGAGGCTATTAGACGAGAAAGAAAAACACTATATCGCTTACTAAAGCCTTCTAGCAAAGGCTTCTATTTAGCATTAATGCTACCGCCTACGGCTATATAGTATAATAGGGTAGGCAGAGTAATTATATAGGTGCCCTCTATATAGGTGTAGAAATTATCTATAAAGAACTAAGTGTAAGCGCACCTATGCATGCGGATATATAGCTTTGCGCACGTACCCCTTTGTCCGTACGTCCCCCTTACCCCTATCCGCACGAGCCCCTTACCCTTATTCGCACGAGCCCCTTTCCCCGCCCGCACGTGCCTCTTCCCCGCTCGTATATAAGAATGCGGATTAGGTCGTAGACCTAATCTTACTAATAGTCGAAGACCCTTATATAAGACCCTTACCTTACCTAAGCGAAATTTAACGATGTATTACGTAAGGCCCGGGCGTGCCTTAGGCTACGCGGCTCGCTTTAGAGAGCGTAAACCGTACCTTCTTCTTTACCGGCAATACGGCGTCGGGCGGTCCGTCGTTTTCTCTAATAGCCCTAAAGCGCTTTTCGAAGCGATCGAGCGCTTCTATATTTACGAAGTCCGCTGCTAAGTGCTACGTTAGGTCTTAGTACCTTTACTACCTTACGAAGACTTCGCGCCTACTACTACGGCCGACCTTCTTCTATCGTACGGTAAGAATTTCCTCTACTAGGAACTCCTCTTCTCCTTCTACTAGGATTGCGGGAGGCTACGGGTCCGCTATTATTTAGCCGGGTATCGGATCTACTACTACTCGGCGAAGAAGGTCTACGTTAAAATTCGGGTAAATCCCGTTAGGCAGTCCCTCTAGCTTAACGGCTTACGGGCTTAGCACTCTCTTAACCGTGAATTTTACGTATAGCTAATCGAGCTTCTTCTTCGGCCTTAAGGATGCGTAATTCCGTAGGTCTACCTAGACTTTATTACCTACCGTAAATCGCTCTACGGGTTCCCGCCGTTTATTAGTATACCTCTCTTAGTCCTACGCTACTAAGGCTATTAACGACTAATAGAAGTCTAAGACCTACTTAAGTCGCTATATAAAGGAGGCTATACGCCCCTCTAGGCTATTGCCGGACGGCTTTTCCGCCGCTATATCTATAGCGATAGGAAATAAGGATACTAGTTCGTACCCGTATAGTGCGAAGAAAGGGGATATACTAATTAAAGAGTGATTTCTCCCGTTAAGCGCTATTTGCGCTATAGGGAGCTATTTGTCTTAGTCCCTTTAGTTACGGTCGATAACGCCCTAAAGGTAAGCCTAAACTTCCTAGTTAAGCCGTTCTAGCCCTCTATCGGTTTACGGATAATATACTATGCTTAGCAGCTATATTATCTATAGCAGCCGATATAGGTGCTACTAAAAGCGGCTTATCTAATTTAAGCCCCTATCGCTTATAATTAACGTTAGCTACTAATAGTATCGTATATAGTATATAAGGAAGCGCTCCGCGTAGATTTCCGCTTCTATAGAGGGCATAGGTTCTAATATAACTTCCTTACTTAGACGGTCCTTAATTACCTAACGATTGCGATTGCCGCTCTTAATAAGGGGGAGGTCTATAATAAAGTCTATTTAAATATACGTATAGAACCGGTCTAGCATAGGAAGCGATTTAAGCAGCCCTTTCTTAAGCGCACGCTAAATCTTTATACGCCTATAGACATTATAGTTATAGAGGAATCGTCTAACGTATAGCTAAAGGAGCGGCTAATAGAAGTCCCGGGATATAGCGGTAACTATTCCTTCGCGGCTAAGGTAGCCGACGACGCTAGCGTCGTATACTATTTAAATAAGCCGCCCTTAGAGCGCGTTCCCTTCTTTTAGCTCTAGGGGAGCGTCTCTTACTACGGCCTCTATAGTTATAAAGGAACTAAGAACCTAAAGCCGTCCGCGGAACCGTAGGTGCCTACGTAAGTCTACGTAGTAGTCGGCCACCTATACCTTAAGGTTTAGCTTAAGGTCGAATCGCTATGCTCCTGCCTCTACGGCGCGGCGTATACTCCCGTAGGTATCGTCCTAAGCTGCTAAGCGGTCCTACGTACGCTAAAGCTCCTCGTCCTAAAAAATCCGTCGGTTAAGACCTATATTAGTAGTTAGTTCCGCGCCCTACGCGTTAAAGTCGTCCCGGGTCGTAGCCGCTACGAGGTCCGCTTCCTAAGCGTCGGGCTCTACGTCTTCTTCGATTACCCCCTTACCCTCCGAAGCGACTAACGAATTATTATCCTCCTCGCTATCGTCCTCGTCCTTATCGTCCTTACTATTAACTAAGATTACGCCGTCCGCACCGATAAGCGTTGCTCTAAGATATATATATAGCGCCTCCTCCGGGAGTATTTAAAGTTCTTAGGCATTATAATCTTCGCTAAAAGGCCGATCTTAATCTCTTTAGGATAGAGCGTCCGGTACTATAGCCTCCTTTCTAAGTCGGTACTTAATCCGGAAATAGGACTACGAAAGGTATTCCGCCTAACGGGCCTATCGCTTAGAGAGATAACGTTAAGTTATAAAATACTTAAGGTTGCGATAGTCTATAAGGATTTCGAAGTTCTTATAGCTACGGAGCTCCGCTTGCTATTGCTTTAAATAGCTAATTATAGCGAGTATCTCCTTATCGTAGATAGCGTAGTTCCGTTCGGCGGGGGTAAGCTTACGGGAGTAAAAAGCCATAGGGCGGCGTAAGCCGTCTACCTCTTACGAAAGCGTACCTCTAAGCGCGAACCTACTATAGTCCGCCTTAAGTATTATAGGATAATTAAAATCCTACTATAGCAGTACTAGGGCTTACGAAAATAGGTCCTTTAACGTCTAGAACGCTTCTGCCTATATAGCGCCCTAATAGAAGGCTACCCTTTTGCCGGTAAGGGCTATAAGCGGGCCGACGATACGAGAAAATTAACGAATAAAAATCCGGTAGTAGTTCGTAAATCCTAAGAAACTCTATACACCCTTCTGCGAAGTTAGGGCTATTTAGTCTCGAATAGCCTAGATCTTTGCGGGGTCTGCCTATACTATACTAACGCCCGCGATAATAATAAATCTAAGGTATTTAACTCGGCGAACGCCGAATTCGCATTTATTAAGGTCGAGGTATAGCCTATGCTCGGAGAGCCGGTCTAGCACCTTCCGCACTTTATCTATATAATCCTCTAGGCTACCGCTTATATAGATAAGAATATTATTAATATAGGCGGAAGCGAATTCGTTTAGAAATTCGCGAAGAATGCTATTAATATACTATTAGAAGGTGCCGGGAGCCTTTATAAGCCTAAACGGTATTACTATCTATTCGAAAAGCCTATAGCGAGTGCGGAACGCGGTCTTCTACTCGTTACCTTCCGTAATTCGCACCTTATAGAATGCCTAATAGATATCTAACTTAGTAAACTACTTCGCTTTAGCGATATCACGGAGTATCTCCTTAATAAACGGAAGCGGGTAGCGGTCCGGTCGTGTTATTGCGTTAAGTGCTCGGTAGTCTACGTAGAAACGTAGTCCTCCTTTAGGTTTCCGCGCGAATAGCACTAGAGCGGCGGCCTTAAAAAAGCTAGCCTAAATAAACCCTTTGTCTAGAAGGCCGCGTAGTGTTTTCTTTAATATAAGTAATTCGTCTTAAGACATTACGTATAGCGGCCCGAAGGGCGGAACTATGTCTTATCCGTAGGAATCTTTACGAAGTAGTATTACGTAGTTAATGCCGGGCTTATAAGGGTTTAACTTATCGGCCTCGCTTTTCTAAAAGAGCGGTAGTAGGTTATAGAACTACTTAAGGATTATTTAACGTAATTTAGCTTCCGTCTTCGGCTTCTTTAGTCGTAAGGCTTTTTCGATATCCGTAAGGCTAATTACGTAAATAGCAGCCGTAGCGGCTTCTAAGCCGTATCGTCTACGGATTCGGTTAATTATGCCGATAAACACTAAAGCTATAACTTCTTTAGCCTCTTAAAGCTCTATAGTATACTCGGTGTCTTTAGGCTAGTTCTTATTAATATGCCGTAGCTAACGCTGCGAATTCCTATACTAAAGCCTCCCTTAGTATAGTATAGAGTAAGACTTTATATAAAGAAGCTAAGGCTTTCTAAGGATTAGGTTAAATTCTAGCTAAGGGATAACGTATACTATAAGCAATTGCTTATGCCTGTTAATCTCCGTAGCTATTTATATAATACCTTTAATCTTCGCCTCCTCTATTACGCTTAAGGCTCCTTATATATACTAAGTTCTTATATCTTTAACTAGTAAACGTAGTTCTTATACGAATGCCTTATCGATAGCGGCGTAGCACTAGCAACCCTTGTCTATAAGAGTAGAGACGAGGTTTATACGGTTAATAACAATAGGTATTAAGGTAAGAGAAGTCTTAATACGGTTAGTTAACTCTTTTTTCTCTAGTGCTAGCGAATTAGGCTCTAGGGCCCGTCTATGCTCCGGAGCTATGCGTTTTCCTCCGTACTAATAGCGGCGGGGATATTATTATCCTCCTTAATATTAGACTTAAGAGAAGGTCGGGTAGCGCGAATTGCTATAGTCCGTTCGGCTCGCTTCGTAAGGCGAGCGGGACGATATAGGCAGTCCGTAGTAAGATGTCTATCTACGCTATAGCGTACGTAAAGCCCCTCCTCTTTCCGCTTCTAAAGCTCCGCCTTCGACACCTACTTAGCTCGCTATATAAAAGAGGAGGGCGCGCTACCTAAGGCGGCGCATAGTGTCCTCGCTCTCCTACAAGCGGGCCGCGTAGTAGATATTATAACGTCGCCCTCGTAGTCTACCGTAGTATCGGGCGCGGATTTAAGCGGCGGGAGCGTTATAGCGTTTTTAGCAATAGCTCCTCCGTTCCCGTTATTAACGCCGTTTATACTAGCGTGCTTTCGCAACTTCTAAAAGCTAGGGCTTTGCTTATAGTTCTAGGCTACCTTCGTAAAGCGACCTACGTACTCCCGGAAGTTAGTAAGCATCTCGATTAGGATAAGCATTTCCCGTAGTTATAAAGTAAATAAATTTCGCAGCTATATAAGCTTAGCGCTGTCCCCTTAAACGCTATTTCCGGCGGTATAAGTGATAGTCTTCTTAAAGTCGGGAAGGAAGTCCTTAAACGTCTAGCCGTCTTTCTAAAAGAGGATCCGCAATCTGTCTTACGCTTTCTCCTGCTTCTATACGTTGCCGAACGCGTAAATAAGGTGGTTAAAGAAGGCACGGGGGTTATAGGCGCTACTAGGCCCGCCGCTCTCCTAAAAACTAGAAATCCGTCGTATCTAAAGCTTAAGCAGCGTATAGAGCAGCGAATACTAAGCGGTATCGCAGCAACCGTTAAGGCCCTACTTCTCGTTAACGGTAAACTTACTATAGAGGCGATATAGGAAGAAGTAAAAAGACTCTAGCTTGCTATCCTATATAGGCTATAGTAGAGGCTTCCTTTTGCCGAAGGCGGCTTTAAGGGCCGTCCTCGGGTTAACTATGCTAGCGTCCCTAGCTGCGGGAGAGTTCGTTAACGCAGCCGTAGGCGCGAGTAGCGTATCCGTAGAGGTAAGCGCCGTAGATCCTATTTTAACACTAAGGACTTCTAGCAACCCCCTTCGTTTAACTAGATTAACGGCCATTTTCTATAGTAGCACTAGAAGGCGCTCCTCTTCCGCTATAGAAGGTATAGCATCCGCCGGCGCTTTGCCTAAACGGGCTTCTGTTATTTCCTATCGATAGCGGGCTTCCGCGAAGGCCCGCTTATTTAGCGCCTCTTATCGCAGCTATAGCTGCTAGGACCCCTCGGCCCGTTGCTTAAAGACGTCCTCTATATCGTTGTTTAGTAAGTCTATAATAGCAGCTAGTATTACTACGCGTGCCGCTTTTATCGTAGCGGCCTATCGTTCTAATTAATACGTACCGCTATTATAAAAGCGGGACGTTATCGTATTAAATAAGTCTGTAAAAAAGAGAGATAGATAATACTATAATAGGCTAGGCAGAGTAATTATATAGGTGCCCTTTATATAGGTATAGAAATCATCTATAAAGAACTAAGTATAGGCGCACCTATGCATACGGATATATAGCTCTACGCACGTCCCCCTTTGTCCGTACGTCCCCCTTACCCCTATCCGCACGAGCCCCTTACCCTTATTCGCACGAGCCCCTTTCCCCGCCCGCACGTGCCTCTTCCCCGCTCGTATATAAGAATGCGGATTAGGTCGTAGACCTAATCTCACTAATAGTCGAAGACCCTTACATATAGTAGGCGGCGTCGTATTTCTATTAGCAATTCGCGTTTATACCCTCCTCTATCGCAGTAAGAATAGCTTCGGTTTCCGTATCGTCCTCCTTATATTAATACGTAAGGTCTTAATCTTCTTCGGTGTTATTAAGGACCTCTATATCGTAGTAGACGTACGGGCGGCTAGCTTAGCTACGCTAATTGCCTCGTATTCCCCCTTAGGTGCTTCTGCCTCGGTCTATACCTCTACTACGGTCGCTACCGCGACTACGGTTAGTGCCTTAGGAGCGCTAGCTAGTGCCGAAAGCCTTAGCGGCTTCGTATATTATGCACTTAATTAAAACTTCTTAAGTCGTGCTAGACGATAACGTAGTAGCGGGTGCGGGCGAAGACAATCGTCTATAGTCCTAGGCCTAATAGCTAGCTTTACTATAATTAAAGCATATATTCGACTTCGACGTAGCCGTAAAGGTAGAAGCGGCGGCAGCTTTATCGTTATCGGAGGCGGTAGGGTAGACTATAGTATTAGTCGTACGTAGGTCGGCGATAATAATACTGTTATAGAACGGTTAGAAGATAGAAGACAGTCTAACCGGACTAAGTCTCTAATAGTTAAAGACTAATAGAGGGCGTTATTTATCCTTAAAAGCTGTAGGGGCGGAATAGTAAGCAGAGGAGCACTCGGGGTCACTTATACTAGCCCGGCTGGCTAAGTCTAAGCAAGTAGGGGTAGTCGAGGCGAGAGCACTAAGGGCACTACTAGAAGAGGTGTGGGTCACTTAGTAGGCAGTTAAACTAAAACTATGATAAAAAAGGAAGGAAGGAGAGCCCGAGGAAGGGCGGACTAAAGTTCCTTTATATAGCTCTTCCCGTCCGTCCGGACGGTCCCGGTACGTCCCTTTCCTTCTAGCACCTTCTGCCACGTATCCCTTATACTGCCCCGAACTAATACGGGTCCCTAGGGCTACGCAAGGGCTATATAGGTCGGCTGACCTCGAAAAGGCTGCCTCCTGCGTTGTTCTAGAGCCCTTATAGACTAAACTAGGTTGTATAGGTCCATTTATACACTACGTGCATAACGTTATATAGGTGGGTTATACGACATAAGTCGTGTGACCTCCTTATGCGAAGGATTAGACGAATAATCAGTCCCGAAAGCCGAGGGGGCTGTATTAGGCCTATAGCTCCCGGTGGTCTAGGTGTCGGTCCCTTATGCGGGGCATTATAAGGGAGCAGATATCTCCCGATTGGTTTATTCTACCGGCACATAAAGATATGCATTAGAACCGCCGTGCATTATTGCATATAACATAAGTCACCCGGCTGCATTAGCTGCCCGGATGCTCGAGATACCGAATGCCGAAGTATATAGTGTGTGTAGGGACTAATGTACGTATAGTCCATAGTCGGGCCCCGGTTAACTAAGGTCACCTATACTACCTCCTATTACTCGCGCATTTAATTACGCAATAACTAGGATACTATACGAGGTTAGACTATATGCACCTAGCATAGAATTAATAGCGCTTTCTATCCCGACAATTAGTTAAGTTATATATACCTTTATTCCTATGCAATTAGCTATATAAAGGGATCTTAGTCCGCACCTAGACAGACTATCACTAAGCAATTCTACATCCTTTTCTCTCTCTTATCTTTATATCTTCCTCGATACTTTCTGTATTTGCCGTAATCCTCTGCCTCTAAGCTTCCCTTTAGGCTCTTAGTGGTTATAATCCCTATCTCTGCTTGAGCTTTAAGTTGCTTCTTACCTAAAGCCTCCCTTAGATCCCCTAGATCACTCGCTATTACACTAAAAACGACCGTCTCTCCGCTATAACCTTATCTTTGCCTTTTTAAGCCACTTGCCTTCTTAAGCCACCCTTAGTTTACATACATTACCACTTTCTTAGTGTTTTGCCCCCCTTGTTTCTCGTTGGCCTTATTTTCGCTCCTACGATGCACCCTTTCTTAGCTATTGTTCTATACTTAAAAAACCCTCGAAAAAAATTAGAAGAAATTCCTTTATTACCTTTACCTTAGCCCGTAGACGCCGAGCTTCTTCCGAGCTTCCTCTAGTACCTTCCGATCCGACATACGGTAAAAATAAGTTCTTTTAAGGACTACTCATTCATAAAGCTTAAGGGGAGCACTAACTTTTCGGCTTAGTCTCTACGTATAGAGTCTATATTTATACGCGAAAAGCTCGGTCTAGCTATACTCGATGCTGCTTATGCGAAGTCCTAGGACTATTTAGCCTTAATAAGGCTTATAGTTAATAACGGCCCTTTGTCCTAGATAAAGCACTATACGTCTGTAAAGGCGGCATAGGAGGCACTTAAAACCCTATATAACCTTATAAACTTTACCTTTAACTTCCTCCTTATAAAGGAACTCTTTAACTCGAAGATTAAGGGAGAGATATCTATCGAGACTTACCTAAATAAGGTGAAAGAGCTCTTCGACGAGCTAAATACTAGAGAGATCCGTATCCCAGAGATTATAGTAATAACCTAGATCTTAGAGAGCCTTAATAGATCTTTCTCGAGTTATATTATAAATATCACGTAGACCCTTTATACTAATGCTACGGCATATACCCTTAAATCACTCTCCTCGTCTCTTATAGATAAGTTTAAGAGGACGAAAGCTCTCGAGAATAACAAGCAGCTATTTATAGCCGGCGGCAGTAAGGTCTTTGTTTACTCTTACTGCAAAAAGCGAGGGCATATCGAGAGGAATTATTTTTAGAAACCCGAGAATAAAGATAAGGCTCGGGCTACGGGATTTACCCTAAAAACGGTCTCTACCTCCTCCTCTTCTCGCCGGGACCCTAAGGAGAACACTAACCGCAACTACCGGAGGCCGACCCCGGTTCTCTACTCTCGGGAGAGCTCTCCGTCTCCGGCCCTACGTCCGGCCCGCCGTCCCCGGACCTCCCGCCTCCGGAAGCGCAAGGCCACTCCGGAATCCTCCGAGACCTCTAATAAGGTCCTTATCGTCTCGGACTCTGCTTTTAGTATCGTAAGTACCCTCCTATCCTTTATAATACTCTATATATCCTTTATATCCTCTATACTATATATAATACCCTTAGTAGTACCCTGTTTCTATACCCTGTTTCCCCCGAATAATATCCTTCTATATACCCCTATGAAAATAAAGTCCTCCTCTAATAGAAAACAAATAATAGGACCTTTAAAGCCTCTTCTTTCGGCAATTTCGAGGGTAGTGTTAAAAGTAGATAGGACTACAATGCGGATTAGGAATTTCTATAACTTTGTCTTCGATACTAGAGCTACTAGGCATATAGTTTCGAATAAATCTCTCCTCTCTAACTATAAAGAAATATATACTACTATGGCCTAGGGAAAAGCTTCCTCTATTGTCGTACGAGGGGCTAGGGATCTTATCTTTAAGTTCCCTAATAGTAAACAATAGTATACCTTAAAAACTGCCTTTATATACCTAAATCGGCATTAACATAATTAGCCAATCAGCTATAATAAACACATACGCTCTTATAGGCCTAGACTCTATATCCCTCCTTAATAGAAATCTTAATAAACTAATAACCGGTTTTATTAAAAACGGACTTTACTATATCCCGTTAGATATAAAGAAAACACGTTTTCTAATTAAAAACAAGATATATAATATATAACATAGCCTGAAAGAAACAATAGATAACGCTATACTCTAAGATACTATACTAACTAATACAATAAAAACCCCTGAAATAAAAAAGAAAATAGACCTCGTTCTCTAGCATAAACGACTAGGCTATCTTAGCTATAAATCCCTATACCGATATCTTCGTAGACTATACCCAGACATATCCGTAGACTAAAAAGATATTATAGCTGTAAAGCAATGCGAAGCTTGTATACAAGCTAAACATATAGATAAAAAGAAGAAAACCCCTTTAAAACGACGATATCTCTTTCTAGATAAAATAAACGTTAATATCTAGGGTCCTATAAAAGTCCCTATATACGATAAATTTAGATACTTTATATTATTTCTAGATACCTACTCTAGGTACCTAAGAATATACCTTATAAAAGATAAAGCCGAAAGCCTACCTAAGTTCCTAGAATTTAAAACAGAGCTTAAGAATAATAAAGATAAGACAAAGATAAAAGAGGTCTTCTTAGACAATGCAAAAGAATTTATCTATAACATTAAACCATATGCTCTTAAAAACGGAATGAAATATAACTTAAGTCTATTATATACCCCCTACTTAAACGGTAGAATAGAACGTATAAATAGAATAATACTTAATAAAGTTAGGTCTATGCTTTATATAGCTAAGCTACCTAAATACCTCTAGGGAGAAGCTGTCTTAGCAGCTATATATATATACAACCGATCTCCCTATACTGCCCTAGGGTATATATGCCTTCTTAAAAAGAAAGAAGATAGAGCCCTTACTATAGAAGACATAGATAAGATCCGTGTCTTTAGAAGTATTATATACTATAAAAACACAACACCTAGTGATAAACTAGACGTACGAGCCTATAAAGGAATTATAATAGGCTATAAAGATATAGTATATAAAATATACGACTATAGTAGAAAGAAGGTTGTTATCTCAAAAGATATAACTATACTAGAAAACAACTTCTTAAAAGATAATAAAACCTTTAATTTTAATACTTTACCTTCTATAAATAAAATACTAGATAATTATCTATATATAACAACTTCTATACTAGATATAAATCCTAAAAGTATATAATCCTGGAATAATCCCTATAAAATACCCGATAATATATCCGAGTGTAGGAATAAGGGATATCCGTTCTTTTTAGGCACGATTGCAATCCACGTGATTAAATAGATCACGTATAGGCAACGCCTACACGGATGCGTTGTTAACCACACGATGCATCGTATATATCGGGGACCCCGGTAATAGCGTTACTAACTCGGCCGCCCTTGCGATAATTAAGTCATTAACTCAATCGCCCTTATAGGCATAGCCCCGACGTCGCAATAAGGGGTCGCAAAGGGCCGGCTTCGGACCCTATTAATATACGCGTTTGTGGCCTATATAAAGGGGCTGTTCGTCGCCCCTAGTTGATAGACATTATAGACTAATCCAGCTAGTTTACAACCCCCTTTGTTTATTTAACTAACTAACACTAATCAGTGATTAAACAATTAATCATAGATTAGCAAGGTAGAAGAGATAGAGCCTAATCGTCGAAAGTAAACCGGATCTTTATCCCTAGAGATTCTATTGCCTACACCTAGAGACGGTCCTTTGTGCTAAGAATAAGGAACCTACGCGAGTTAGAGCCGACGAAGCTATCACGATATAGCTAGCTCTCGGTAGCCGCCGATAAGTCCCTTCCTAGCTCTTATTTAATCCCGTCTCGCTTCGAGAAGAAGAAGAGTTACGTTAAGCAATAGTGCGTCCGTAACGTAAGACAACCGTCGTAACGACCCTCGCGATCCCCTTTAATAACAATAGTATATTTTATTTAATTACACTATGTCGAACCTTATCGATAACCCTAACGCTCCCGGTCCCGTACCGGAAGCAACCTAGCCTAACGATAACCCTTTTCCCGGTTGGCTAGCAGGCATCGATATCTTCGGTTCGTATTAAAATAGAGCGAATATTACATTCTAAGAGACAGACGTTACCTACGATAACATAAATAAGAAAGCAGTTACGACCTACGTGGCCCGGTTTATTATTATTAATGCTAGCTTATCTATTTATAGACTTTTAGGACTACTTTAACGGGTAGATAGAGGCTATATAGAACCGGGGAGATAGGTATTTTAAGAAGGCCCTTAAATCCTTCTTACGGTCCCGTAGAATCTAAACCAGCGCCTTAAACCTTAGCTTTACGGCATTATTTTTAATGCTTTAGCGCTAATAGATTCCCCCGATTTAGCCTAAGGATAAACTACCACTAGAATAGTTAAAGTTCTACGACGAGCGAACCCGAGAGTTCGTAAAGAAGACATCCGTTGTAGCCCCGGCTGCTATAACTAACCCTTATTCCTTAGTCGTCTTAAGCACGGCCCTAACGGCACCTCTTAATGCCTTAACCCCAGCTCCTATAGCAACCTTTACTACGGCACCGTCTACGCCCGCGGCTATCCCCTCTATACCTCTAACCGCCCCGGCAGTTATATTCGCACTAGAACCCTCCTTTGCCTTAATAGCCTCGATATATACTACCTCTATCGATCCTACCTTATACCCGCGAGATTAAATGCCCGGCACGTTCCCGAACCCTTAAGCCCTTCCGTTCCGAGATATATTAGAAACGCTAATAATACTTTACCCGACTTTATATTAGTTCTCTAAGACCCCTCCGATTAATATAACGGTAAAGGCAGCCTATACGATAGTCCCCCCTTACGACGTTCCGAACGAGGAGATAGACATAGACCTCCTATAACAGTTTATTAAGCTATAGGATAAGAGTAAAAATTATACGGGTAAGCTTTATAACATTCTTAATAATAAAGTCCGTATCTTTACGGACGTTTATTATATAGTTAAGGCCTAACCCGGCTATTTCTATGCTTTCTTTCCCCGGATCCTTACCGGACGAGCCTAAGACTACTATATCTAGCATATAGAGTAAGATAGTACGTTTAGGCAGGCCTATAACCTACTAAAGGCTTACTTCGATACCGAAGTAAACTATTAGCACTATTAGGTAGATTAAAGCACTATAACCTTTAAAAAGCTACGAGTTAAGCATCCGAATAAGACTTAATAGGAAGTCCTATAGACCCTTTTTAATAAGCTATAACGATGTCAACGCGCTTTAGGATTTAAGTTCGCTAAAGACCTCCCCCTTTGTACTATATTGCTTAACGCGTGCTAAAACGTCCCGGAATTTAGCTATACGCTATACAACCCCCCTAAGACCGTAGAAAAGCTATTCTCCGTATTGCGTTCCTCCCTAAAGACCTATCTATCGATATAGGCCGAGAACGGCACGTCCGGCACGTTAATGCAATATCGTAATAAGGTAATAAATACAAAAGATAAATATAATTTATTAGGCGTATTCTACACCGACCGAAGATATACTAACAACCGCGGCAACGGCCGTAGATTTATTAGGAGCAGCGGACGAGGCTACTATAGCCCTCGTAGCGGCGGTAATAGCTTTAGCAACCGCTAATAGTCGAGGAAATGCTTCGTTTATTAAAAAGAAGGCTGCTAGTCGATAAAGCATACCCTAGAGGAACGAGCTAAGTCTAAGGCTTAATACCACGCGCAATGCCTTCTAACCGATAACCCTAGCATAGGATTCGAGGCATATCTTACCGAATATAAAGGTAACGAGACTCCTTAGGCCGCTATCGAATAGCGTAACGATAAGGCTAGTAACGACGAAGAACTAACTAAGTAGTAAGCCTCGTAAATCCTATATTAGCAGTCCTTTAACTATTTAATTATAGGCGAAGACGCATAAGGGATAGACTAGTTAAGCGTCCCCGCTACGTAATTCGTCTTCGACCGTTACTTAAAGAACCGCTTTTACGGCATCTTCGTAGACACCGGAGTAGCTATAGTCTCTACGGCAGGTTAAGACTAATATCTCGCCCTATAATAAGAAGACCCCTCCGTCGTGCTTAACGAGTCTACCGCCGGCTAGGCCTATATTAAATTCGGCAGCGGCGAGGACGTGCGTTCCCTCGGCTCTATTGCCCTTAAGACCCCTATTAGCCGCATTACGTTCTACGTGCTAGGAACGACGACCCTCTTCCTCCTCTGCCTAGCTAATATAGATAGATTAAGCGTATACTTTAATAATACTACCGATACGATTATCGGTCCGGGTGTTAGCGTCCCTATTATTCGCAAATAGGGATATCTATAGTTCTTCTTTAGCAAAGAAGAAAACGTAGTCGCCTTCTTAAATAAAGCCGAGATCCGAACGCTCTACCGCCGATTTAGCCACCCGGCCGTTAATAGACTTTATTACTTATTAAAATAAATAAGGCATAACGATATCTTAGTAGAAACACTTAAGGATATCTTAAAATTCTACTATTACTACTAGCTCTACGCGCCGGCACCCTAAAGGTTTAGGTTTATATTAAAGGATAACTAAGAATTCAATTTCGAGGTCGTCGTCGATGTAATATACCTAAAGGTCGGCAGTAGCACCCGCCCGGTGCTATATACGGTCGATATAGCGATATCCTTCTAAGGAGCGCAATTCCTCCCGTCTATATCGGCTAAAGATATATAGGAAACACTTAGGGCACTATAGATCGATATATACCTTAGACCCCCTAACTTTATCCGATATAACGCGGGCATTAACTTCGCCTTAACCGAGTTTCGCAATAAAGCTCGTATTATAGGTATTACGTATACCTAAATCCCCTTTAAGGCATATTAGTCTATAGGTAAGGTTAAAAGGTATTACGGCCTGCTCCGTCGTGCGTTTAAAATAATATACGCTAAGATCGGTAGGATAACGGCCCTTAAATCCGTCCTATAAATAGCTATTAAAGCCGTAAATAACATAGTAGGACTAAACGGCCTCGTCCTTACGCTCCTCGTCTTTAGAGTATACCTACGGATAACTTAAGACTCCCCTCCTTCGGCAACTACGGTATAGAGAGCCGCGACTATCTAAAAGGCTATAAAGGCCCTACGATAGCTCTCCGCGGCACGGCAAGTTAAAGACGCCCTATAAGCTCGAAACGGCCCTTTAACCCTTAACACTCTATTACTACCGCTATAGAGTAAAGTCCGTATCTAGAGAGAGAAGCGAGGATAGTAGGGTCTATATAAAATCGCCTTTATTAACGGCTACGACGTTACTATCGAGACCGTTAACGGCCCTATAGTCTTCCGTTCTACCTTTATACAGCCGTACTACTATAGTAAAGACGATACCTAGGATCCCCCTACCCTTAATAATACAGACACCCTCTCCGAGGTCGATTTCTTTACTCCGGACGAAATTCCTAAGCTAGACCTATCCCCCTCTCCGGTACGGGCACTACCGGCTCCTCCGTAGCCCCGCAAACGCGGACGTCCCCTAGGCTTAAGGAATAAGCTAAAGACCGTAACCTTCTATAATTAAGCAAAGCTTACTTTGCGCTACGAAGAACACAGAATGTGTGTAAGTTGCGGCAAGCCGCTTTGCTTACTTAATATATATAGTAAGCTTTTTTATTGCAAGGGTCCCCTATTATAAAAACAAAGTACGGCCATTAGCTAACGCGAAATAACACGCTATGATTAGATAGAGTCTCTAAATCTAGTGCGCTAATTAGCTATAGTAGGGCAATGTTTAAACCGTGCTTAGCGCCTATTAGCTACCTGTCTAACGGGGCTTAAACAGAAAGGTTGACTAATGAAATCCTATACTACTATTAGATAGGTCTCCTCCGGGTATTAACCGTATTTCCTAACACGCAGCTCGTATTACAATAAAAAAAACGCGCCCTCGCTACGGCTCGCCTCTTTATCCCTTATTACGGCTTATATCGTCGCCTCCTCGTATCGTTACCTACTAATAGCTTCTATAGCAGCTGCTCCTCCGCTTCCGCCTCCGTCTCCGCCTCCGCCTCCGCCTCCGCCTCTATAACTAGATGCTTTACCTAATCGTCG
Source organism: Ophiocordyceps sinensis (assembly GCA_012934285.1). Taxonomy (NCBI): domain Eukaryota; kingdom Fungi; phylum Ascomycota; class Sordariomycetes; order Hypocreales; family Ophiocordycipitaceae; genus Ophiocordyceps; species Ophiocordyceps sinensis. The sequence goes on from JAAVMX010000004.1 coordinate 12,653,916, forward strand.
TTACAACCGTTATAACGTATTAAAGCCTTCTAATCAATTTATTAACCTTTAATACCTAACGAGATAGACTATAAAGTGCCTTATATATTGCTAGGGATAATCCACTTCTATATACTCCTTAACTTCCCTTTTCTACTCCTCCTTTTCTATTCCTACTAATTGTAAATAGGCTTAAATCTCGGCTTCCTATAAGCGAACGTTAAGCAAAGTACAGTCCCTCGAGACGTAGAGCCCGCGCTCTCCTAGCTTACCTCGCTTTTCGCCCTTACCTTCCCTACATCTTCGCCCTATATAAGGCCCGCGCTATTGCAAGAAGTATAATACAATAAAGCCTAATAATCAATTTATTAACTTTAAAGACTAAACGAAGCGGACTATAAAGTGCCTTATATATCGCTAGGGTTAATCCACTTCTATATACGCTCTTACTTCCCTTTTCTATCTATTCCTGCTAATTATAAATAGGCTTAACGCTTCGGTATTCGTAGCCTCTTCCGACGTAGTGTTCGCTCGTAGGATAGCCCGGGCTAGGCTTAAGCACACGCCCGTTAGGCCAATATCAGCCGTTAATATAGAGTCTTACGACGCGTAGGTAAAGAGCCTTCTCTAACACCGAGTATATCGCAGCTACTCTCTTTAGCTAAGCCTTCCTCTTAGCTATAAGCTCCGCCTTCCTCGCCTACGGCCTCGATATAATAACCTCCCCCGTCCTCGCCTCCGGCCTCGATATAATAACCTCCCCCGTCCTCGCCTCCGGCCTCGATATAACAACCTCCCCTATCGCCTCTTTACTAGCTAGACTTTATAAGCGATCTCGATATACCTACTATATCTCCTTCTAACTAAGATCTTATAGGTTAATAGAATAACTATCTTAAAGCTAATGTCCTAAAGTACTATAACCGCTATAAGGAATTATAGTTTAGTATATAGCTTATGGCTTCTATCTGCTAATACTATCGTCGTTAAGATAGTAAGATATAGGATAGTTAGCCTTACTTCTTCTCGGAAGAAAATAACCTCGATTTTAGCAGCGTTCTAAAGCATCTTCTAAAGCTCTTATAAGTCGAAGAGATACTCGTTGCCCGGGTCTATATATATATCCAGGTCTTTTAGTATCGTGGTTAGTAATATAAATATCGGGGCTATATTATTAACTTCCTATAAGATATTAGCTATATATACACATAGCTTCCGCTTCTACCGCGCGACTTAGATATTATTATCCTACGACTATAGGAATTAATAGACTGGCCCTATCTTATTCGATAGTTCCGACGTTAATTCCGGGTTCGATAAGCTAATATCTATGCCTAGCTTATATATCTTTAGCTTAATCACCCTAGCTATCGTAATATTATTATCGACGAGGACCGCATTAGCTAACTACTTATTAACGGTAACGTTAGTGACTAGCTACTTATCGAGGTAGGCGACGCTAGTTTAAACGCTAGCTTCGACGCTGCGTATCTTAACCCTAATGCTGCTTAAATCGCCGAGGCTGCCGATATTAATAATTACGATGCCGCGGCTGTCTTAAACTTTATCGCAGCTTAGCCGGACCTTAAGCGTTTACGGGCTTAGCTTAAGGGTTAGGCTATACCTAAATAGGTCCCTTTACGCAAGCAACAGCCGTATATCTAAATGCTAGATATATGATCTACTCCTCTTAACGAGTTTAATCGCTTATCTCCTCTCCTATCTCTCGCCTTTCTAACCCTCTACCCTACCGGGCAAGGGGGACTATATAGCCCCTCGTTAAAGAATAATTCGGTATAGCGAGTATATTAAACACGCCTTAAAGTACTACGACGGCCGTTTTACTAAGCACCTACGCTTTCGTTATATTAGCTTTAATACGCTTATGCATTAGTAAGTTAATTCTCGAAGCTCCTTTTACATTAAGAGGTTATAGTCCTATCGCCTAATAAAAATTAAGGAGCTACGCGCCGCTTTTAGCGAAGATACCCCCGATTCTTAAGCTCTGCTTAATTCTATTATTCGCTTCTCTAGCAGCTTAAGAGGCACGCAGGCTTACTAAGGTAGCTAAAGACATTAACTTAAGGCTATAGTTTATAGCCTAGGCTGCCTAAGAGTATTCCTAACGTTCTCGGCCGCCGATTTATATTAGGATAGCCTATAAAGGCATATGCCGTTATATTACGAGTAGTATAAGGCCGACGCCCGGGGCAAGGCTATAATCGCGTTTAGGAACTTACGAGAGAATCTATATATTGCCGCCTACTACTTCTATAGCCGATTTACCTCCTTCCTTAAGCTCGTCTTAACGCCTAAATTTAATATTATAGACTATTAGTTTCGGTATAAGTGGTAGGCCCGTAGGAGCACCTATGTGTATAGTCTCTACTAGGTTAACGGAAGCCCGCCGCCTAATATATCTACCGATTCTACTTAAGAGGATTTTACCTACTTTTAGGGCAAATATATCTCTGCCTTTAACCTAGAGCTATAATAAGTGATATAGCAAAGGGAGGCGAACCCTTTAGTAGTAGTTCGCCCTAGGTTTAACTTCTAATTCCTCTCCGAGGTTATCAACCGAGTGTAATATCACCGCTGCAATAAGGCGTATTGCCTACGCTTTCGCCGTCTCTTAGATAGATCTCGATCTAATTCGAAGAGTTGCCGTTTCTCTTTCCTACGTGCGTGCTACGCAAACGCCTATATCGCTAAAGATCTTAATCCGCAATACTTTATATTCAATAGCGTCTAGAACGACCCTCTTCTTAATAACTATAATCCTACATTAGCTATTAGCTAGCTAGAATTACGATATATCCCCTTCTACCTCTATTTATACCGTTATTAATTATATTAGGAAGTACTACTCGAAGGGTAAGACGTAGTTAAAAAGCTACTATAATATTGCCCGGGCTATCTTGCCTAAGACTAATATATAATAGGGCCTTATAAGCTTTATTGCTAAGTTTATAAATAAGCTTACTATAGAGCGTGACTAGTCTATAATAGAAGTTAGTCACCTATTGCTAAACTTACCGCTTTAAAAGGGCATAAAGGCTTTTTAGTCTATTAATTACCGCCCCCCTAAGCTTTAGTAGTAGGCGGATATTATTAATGCGATAGAGGGTATAGACGGGGTTTATATATCTCGCAACGTCTATTAGAAATACCTTATATAGGACGACGAATAGGCTAATTTAACCTTCTTCGAACTATTAGCTAAGTTCGACTTTACGCGCACTCCTTAGCGACCTATTCCTCGGGCGGCCGATCGTATCTTAAACTACTTTCCTCGCTATAAGCCTTAATAGGGGCACGACTAATACTAACACTTTTGCCGGGTTAAGTTAACTCTTTACTATCCTTATCGATATACCTAAAAGGTTAAGGAGGTTAAGGGCATTACGTTTAAGATATTCTCTAAGGCATATAACTATTGCCTCTCTATCTATAGCAACGTTTATCCCGACGATTACTATAGTAACCTTCCCTCCCCTATTTAAGACGAATTTAAGGATAACCTTTAGAACGATAAAGACATTACGGCCGAGGAGTAGGAGGAACTTACTGCTCTACTGCTATATCGTAGCCTTAATACGGAAGACATTAAGTTACTTAGAAATCCCGACCTTAATCTTTAGCACGATTAGCAGCCTTATATTAGCAAATATCCCGACTTAGAGACATAAGGGAACGACTATTAGAAGCTAGTTAAATTATAGCATGCCTTTACTAATAAGTAAGATAATAATATATTTAATAATATCTTTGCTCGTCTTAACGTTAAGCAACGCATAGTTTTCGACCTCTTTACTTAGCACTTAGAATAAGCCCTCGACCCTAACTAGCAAGACCTAGCGCCCCTTCTTATATCAGTAGATAGGCAAGGCGGTATAGGCAAGTCCTTTATAATTTACGCCCTCTATGCCCGGTTAAAGCAGCTCTCCCCGGGCTACTTTATATAAGCGGCGCCTACGGGTATTACTGCTAACGCAATTAACGGCGTGACTTTATACTCCCTACTACACCTGCCTATCTCTAAGACTCTTAAAGAGGTGCCTCTATTATACACTATAGAGCTTAGTAGCCTTTAGTCCTAGCTACGCCTCCTACGTTACCTTATTATCGACGAGAAGTTAATAATTAGCCTATAAACCTTTTCTTATATCGATTCCCGCCTCCGATAGATCTTCCCGGAGCATTAAGACGAGTTCTTCGGTAGCCGTAGCGTTCTTATGCTTAGTGACTTCTATTAGCTCCCGCCCGTAATAGAAAAGCCGCTCTTTACTACGGCGGCTCTTATAGCGCTACCTAAGATTCGTAGACGCAACGCCTACCACGCCTTTAATAAGACTATTATATTATAGTAGGTCTTACGGTAGTAAGGTAACGACTAGGCTCCTTTCCGGATAGCTCTTTAGGCCTTATAGGTTAATGCCCTCTCTATTAACGACTAGAAGCTGCTTTATACCCGCGTATAGGTAAACCTACTACTTAAGGAGGTAGCTTGCTTCGACGGGGCGGTCTATATTTACTCTACTAATACATATTATTATTATTATTAAAGTACTCTAGCTGCCCTAACGGGCCTAGTGCCCCTACATTTAGCTAGCATAGGAAAAACTAAGCGGCCTAAGGGAAACCCTATATAACGTCTATCTATGTCGGCGTTAGGCCGGATGCGGCCTATATTCGCTACGGTTAATTGAGTTTAGTTGCTGCCGCTAGTCTAGTGCCTAATAAAGGTTACCCCGCCCGGGTAGGCCTAAAGGCGTCGGGGTCGGGCGGATAGTCTAACTTAGTAAAGCCGGCGCGTAGACGGCACGCGGGCGATAGGGTGCGGGCCGGGGCCCCGCCTAGCGGGTTAAAACGTAGAAAAATAAATCTTAGTAAGCGTATAATCGAATGCATAAATATATATAAATATATACGAACGTTAAAAGGGGCTAGCGTTAGGAGCCTCGTCGTCTTACTCTTAGAGCTCCCCCCCGCTAGCGTTACGGCGATCTATCTTCTCTATAAGAGCCGTCGCGGCCCGGAACTACTATAGTAAGCGGTGCTTAAGGAACTACTAGATAAGCGGCTTTACGGCGGCGGGGCGGTTAAGCGCCGCCCTAAGGTCGCTCTCCCGTCGGATGCCTTTTAGTAGGGTCGCCCTCGCGCTAGCGAGGGTAGGGCACCGGAGGAAAAAGTAGAACGCGGTTTTACGCGCGGTCCCGTAACGATAGAGCGGTAAGTCGACGTTAGGAACGTTCCGGTCGAATAGGAACCCCTATAGTCCGATCTTCTTAGTCTAGATCTAAATAAGCGCGGAGTTCTCGTGCTTATATAACCCGTTATATACCTTTAGCGCTTTCTTCGGCCGGTTAAAGTAAAGGTTAATATCTACCGGCTGCCGGGCTTTTCGTAGTCGCTTCGCCTCCGCTACCCGGAGATTCTCCTTCTACCGCGCTTCCTAATCGCGGAGGACCGCCTCCTCTATTATAGTGCCCTAAGGGCACTAGTCCTAAAGCCACGAGTCGTACGGCCGGCCGGGCGGTCGGGTTAGGGCAGCACTCTCGCCGGCTTCTCGTAGGCGCGTCGGATCCGGTCCGCTATGCCTAACTCCTTAGTGCGCTCCTCGTACCGCGCGAGGCGGTCGTTAAGGTAAAGGTCGAGTAGCGGGACCGCCGTCTATATCTCTAGGTTCCGGATCGGGGTCGCCCTAAACGCCCTAGCTATTACTTATAGGTAGCTCGACTAATATACTATAAGCGCTTTTATTAGGCCGGTAGGCTTCCCCCCTCTAAGCGTAGGCTTATAGAACGTCGACGCCTTATAGGCAAGCGCGTTTTAAACTACGCTAGCGTAGACCGTCCTCGCGCTTCTTAATCGTATGCCTTATATAGACGCCGCGAGCTTAGTAAGGGCTAGCGCCTATATGCCTATTTTTATCTTAAGCTTCCTAACTTAGGCTTTCTATCGTAGCTTCCGGTTAAACTAAACCCTAAGGAACCGCCCGTCCTCGACCGGCCGGACTATATTCGTCTTAAGCTAAAGCTTCGTCGGTATCGGCTTATAGGTCCTCGTAAAGTAGATAAGCTCGCTCTTCTCCGGCTCGAACTTAGCGCCGATCTCCCCCGCCTACTTATTGCACTTCTTTTAAGCGCTCCCTAGACGCTATATAGTCGCGGCTACGGTCTTACTATAGGCTAGGAGGTTTATATCGTCGGCGAAGCCGACGGTAGTAACCCCTATCTCCGGCTTAAGGTCGTCGTATAGTAGCGCGATATAAAGGAGGAAGAGGATCGGTAAGAGGGGCGAGCCCTAAGACACGCCCGCAGGCACTTCCCGGGTCCCCGCCGGCGCGCCGTCGAAGTAGAGCCGGGCCGTCTACTAATACATAGGTCCGCGACTTTAATATAGACTATATAGAACGCCTTAGCTCGCTATATATCTAGGTTTAAGCGACTAATGTCGGACTTAATGCGTTATAAGCCGACTTTATTACTGCCGGTAACCTATATAACTATCTGCCTATCTATATTAGTGCTAGGGTAATATTAATAGCGAATATCTAAACCCCTCCTAGCCTCGTTAATAGTGCCCTAAGGACTATCTACGACTTCGCTTAGAATGCTAATATAAACGACCCTCGAGCGCACCTACCCTCTGTTATTCTAGTCCGCTTTAATCGCTATATAAGTCCGCCTTACTTCGACGACCTAAAGCTAGCGACTATTATACCTATCTTTCGGATAACGCGAGACTTCTTTAAGGGCGGCGCCTCTTACTATCGCACTTAGTTCCCCTTAACGATTACGTATGCTATTACTATTTATAAGGCATAAGGTGCTACGCTTAAGTAGGTTATAGCGGATATATCCTATCGCGATTTCTAGTCTAGCCTTACTTACATAGCTATCTTACGGGCTAAGACGCTACGTAGCATTATATTTAATGCCTACTCTAACCTTAATAATATTATTCGAGGTAGTAACGTCTCTATGCTAGCGCGGGAGGCTAACGCTATTCGCCGTACTAATTAGGTTATTAGGTAATAAGGAATAAGGGTTATTAAAGAATAGCTATAGTAAGTAAATTAACTATACGTACTATATCCTTCATTAGTTATATTGCTTCGTTACGCGCCTACTACTGCGTGGCTTCGTTCTATGCCTACCGTGCCGTGCCGTGCCTACTGCTCTATGCCGTGCCTACTGCTCCGTGCCTGCTATTGCGTTCGTTGCTTTATTGCGCGCCTGCTATTATGCTACTTCGTTGCTTCGTTACGCGCTTGCTATTATGCTACTGCGTTACTTCGTTGCGCGCCTGCTATTATTATACTACGTTGCTTCGTTGCGCGCCGCGACTGCCTGCAATAGGGTTATAAAGGGGTATTATAATTGCAATTGCAATAACCCGAGAATATAGGATCGTACTAATAGTATATTAGTAGGGCGCTAACCCTTTAAGAACCGGAAGTAGATAGGTAATAGCCTCTGCCTTAAGGTCCTATGTTTCGAAAGGTTAGAGCATAGTGCTTACTACCTATTCGGTCTTTAGTCTAAGTCTGTATTCGTATAGCTAGCTAGAGAGAAAAAACTTAAGGTTTTTCGCTTAAGCGTCTACTATAATAGTAAGCCGGGTGTCTAGGTTAATTAATCTAGCCCGTAGAAATCAGTATCCGTTTAAGCTTAAGTTTTTATATATTTACCTTTTTAGTATTATTCCTTCCTTCGTTACGGCGTTAAATAACTTTCCGTTTTAGTGGCCGAAAATGCGTAGAGTGTGTAACTCGTGATAATAACGCGTAGCCTCGTCTTAGCCTTGCATTTAATCACGCGTAGGGGCCCGCGCGCGGTGTAGCGACCGACGAGGGGTGCCGTCGCGCCAATGGCAAAAGCCACTAGTGACATCAATTGTGTCACTGCCCCTTACGTACACCTTATAAAGCCGACCCCGGGCCGCACCTACTTTCGGGCCGCACCCGTGTCGCACCTTACACTTATCCCCTCATGGCAGTATGTCCTAGGCTGCACGTGTGCCCCGCACGTGACCCGGCGCGCTATAGGCCTCGGCAACCGTAGGCAGGGATAACCTAATGTACGTTGACCTAAGGCGTAGATGCCATCGTCGCACTACGTGCGCCGCCTCTGCGGTACGTAAGCTGCGCCCACGCCGATGCACCTGCCTTACAGCCAGCTGCCCCGAGCCCCTTTCTTCAAGGGGTCTCGAATAGGAAGGCTGTCAATTGATGTCACAATTGTAGCGACCGACGAGGGGTGCCGTCGCGCTAATGGCAAAAGCCACCAGTGACATCAATTGTGTCACTGCCCCTCACGTACACCTTATAAAGCCGACCCCGGGCCGCACCCACTTTCGGGCCGCACCCGTGTCGCGCCTAACACGCGGGGTAAAAAAAAAGTGTGATAAGCCCCGCTTTTTGTCAAGGCTTAGGGTTCGAATCCCGCTTATAGCTAAAAAAAAAGGTGCCCTAGCTACCGTAAAAAATTAAAGGTCCCCCGGCTATAGTAAAGCTTTGCTTATAGTTATGCCTTATAGCATACTCGTATTTTTAATTCCTAGTTAAGAAGGAAAAAGATATACTACGGCTTTTAAATAAGCTACGCAATAACGGCGTTATTACTACACCTAGCGCCCCTTTTAAAGAATCCGACTAACGAGAGATTAACGATCTCGTGGCCTAAGGAGTCTTTAGCTTTAAATAGTACGACGAATCTATTTATAGGCAATACCGTCTATTTCGATCCCGAATAGTCCGGGAGGTAAAGGGTCGCGACGTTAAACCCTACAAAAAGTCCCGTCTAGTAATCTAAGGCTATAGCGATATAGAGAAAAGCTTACTTTTAACCTATTCCCTTACTATTTAACGTATTAGCTAGCGCTTAATCCTAGCCCTTACCCCCGCCTTACTTTGCCGAGGCATAAGCTTATCACTACGCGATATTATATAAGCCTATCCCTAAGCTTAAATAGAGCTTAATCGTATAGTATTAGCGGCTCTTCTAATAAAGCTCTAAGGTAAGTACCTAAAGGGCATAATTATAAGAGTTATTAGACCGTTATATAGTCTTATAGAAGCCGGTGTATATTAGTAGAAAACCTACTATAAGCACTACGTTAAGAGCCTTAAGATAGCTCCCTCTACCTATAACTCGTGCCTTCTAATTATAAATTAGGGACCCGACGACTTTAGCCTCGTCGGAATGTAGACCGATTACACCCTAATGCTCGGTTTAGACACTTTTTCGGCCTAGGAAGAAAAAGAGCTCTAGATAGCTTAATTTCGCGCTAAGCCGAAGGCTTAAATAATCCTAGGGAATGCTATAGACTTTAATAAAGCAAAGTTAACGCTCTACGACGATATTCTACTCCTATAGCAGAAGGGATAGGCCTTAAGGATCGAGGTAGTCGACTTACGGGCTCGTAATAAAGCCTAGCAGTACCTCGAGCAACGCGCTCGTGCTACGTACGTCGCCTCCATCTATTAGCCCGAAGCCTTATTCGATATCTCCGTAGCAGCCTAGGTCTAAGCCCTTAAAGAGAAGGATTATAATATCCTTAATAAGCGCCTTTAGTAGTAGATCGACTATTAATAACGTAGACTTACGTACCGACTAATTAATCTTAAGATAGCTAAACTTATAGTATTTACAGACGGCTTATTCGTAAATAACCGAGACCTTTCGTCTTAGTTAGGCTTCGTTATTACACTCGTTAATAAGACCGAGCGTACGGATACGCACTTCCGGATTAATAGCAATATTATCTATTAGAGCTCGACGAAGTATAAACGAGTAACCCGCAGCGTTTTTACGAGCGAGATCTACGGTATAGTTAACGGTATAGACCTTAGCATCTCCTTTATTACAACCCTCCGTATAGTTACGGAACGGCTTTAGCTCTTACTAATCCCTCTTATTATATATACTAACTTATACTCCCTCTACGAATACCTTATTAAGCTTAGCACTACGAAAGAGAAACGTCTAATAATCGATATTATAGCGTTGCGTTAGTCGTATAAGCGACGGGAGATTAAGGAGATTAGGTAGATCTACGGGGAAGATAACCCCGCTAATACTATAACGAAGGCATCACTAAATAAGGCCCTTAAACGCCTTATTAATATAAACAGCCTCTCGATTAAGATAGAAGCCTTCGTCCTTCGCCTATAGCTACCTACGGTCTCCCCTACGGTATTCTCTTTATTCTGCCCCTTTTTCATTTATATTTATTAAATATATTTATTAGGCCTTCTACCTAATATATCGTTCTTCCTATCTCTCTTTGTTTAGATTATAGACTTACTATTTAGCAACTATAAAGAAAAGTTGCTAGTATAGGAATAAAGGACATCCGTTCTTTAGGCACGATTGCAATCTACGTGATTAAATAGATCACGTACGGGCAACGCCTATATAGATGCGTTATTAACTATACAATGCATCGTATGCATCGGGGACCCCGGTAATAGCGTTACTAACTCGGCCGCCCTTGCGATAATTAAGTTATTGACTTAATCGTCCTTATAGGCATAGCCCCGACGTCGCAACAAAGGGTCGTAAAGGGCCGGCTTCGGACCCTGTCAATGTACGCGTTTATGGCCTATATAAAGGGGCTATTCGTCGCCCCTTAGTTAATAGACATTATAGACTAATCCAGCTAGTTTACAACCCCCTTTGTTTGTTTAACTAACTAACACCGAGGATAATATTCCTAACTGTATAATATAGGATAATAATAATAAGGATTAAAGAATTTAGGTTAAAATACCTAAGAAGCCGGCTAAATTCTATAACGACTACTAAGAATACCTTATATATCTACTAATAAATAACGATAATATAACCCTTCTATCTACTTTAGAAGGTTGTAATCCTATAGAACTAAAAACCTATAAGCAAGCTATAAAAAGCGCTAAAGCTCTACACTAGGATAAAGGCATAGTAGCAGAAATACAGTAGCTTATAGATAACAATACTTAGGAAATAACCGAGCTACCCGAAGACCGGGAAGCCCTCGGAAGCCGATAGGTCTATAGAGTTAAAAATGTTAATAAAAACTAAATAAAGAAGTTTAAAGCTCGACTTATGGCTTTAGGCTATAAGCAAATATACGGCTTAGACTATATTAAAACCTTTTCTACTATAGTAAGACCTAAGTCTATAAGGCTACTACTACTATAGGCTATCGCTAATAACTAAAAAGTACTATAGTTTAATATAAAAAATGCCTTTCTTTATGCGGGTATAGATATAGAAACGTATATATAGATACCTAAAGCTTTTCTAAATATAATACTTTACGTATGGTTTTCCTAGCATAAAAATACAAAATATTAAGGTATTACTTACTTTAATTACTTAAATAAAAATAAGACGAAGAAGCTCGTAGCGAAATTAAGAAAAGCACTATACGGCTTAAAATAAAGTCCTTTACTCTAGTATAACCTATTAAAAAGCGTACTCAATAAGCTTGGTTTTTACTGCCTTCTAATAGACGAAGGAGTGTTTATAAATAGCACACTGCGAATAGCTATAGCCGTCTATATAGATAATCTCCTCTTCTATAGACCTATAGAGCGTGTAATAACCTAAGTAATAGATTAAATAAATAAAGCCCTACCGATCGAATCGCTAGGGGAAGTTAAAGACTTCTTAGGATTATCTATATAAATAAACAAAGACATAAAGGAATTATATATATCCTAAGCAACCTATATAAAAAAGAATTAAGGAATTTAAAAAACAAAATTAGGAACCTTTAATATACCTGCTACTAAGGGCGTTAAATTAAATAAATCAGGAATTAAGAACGCCTTTAAAAAAGACATACTCTTATACTAAATGCAAATAGGCTCCTTGCCATTTTTAGCCCTATTTATAAGGCCTAATATCCTCTTCGCAGTAATATCCTGCGTAAGATTCTCTTCTTAACCCGACTCCTCGCATTTTAAAGCCCTCGATGTTATATAGAAATACCTAAACAAATTCCCTAACCTATGCTTATACTATAACTGCAATATACTAATACTAGATTTTCATTTTATAGCCTATACGGACTCCGATTAGGCTAGTGACCTTATAGACCGACGATCGGTCTTTAGATACTATTCCTTTATACGCAATAATCTTATAAGCTAGTAATATTAAAAGCAAAAATCGATATTACTATCTACTAACGAAGCAGAGTTTATAGGCCTTAGAGAGGCTAATAAGGAGGCCTTATATCTATACAGCTATCTAAATAGCATTACAAAAGAGTTATCTATACCTATATCTAATAAAGTCCCTCTAATATTGTCCGATAGTCAATTAGCGCTAAAAATAGCAAATAACCCGGAAGCATATAAACTCCGGAAATACATCGGCCTTGCCTATAATTTCACCCGCAATAGTGTTTTACTAGGCGAAATAGAAGTATTCTATATAAAATCTGCTGATAATATCGCTGATATATTTACAAAAGAATTAAGGCGTATACTATTTAATAAATTTCGAGACCTCTTAGGTCTTAAAAAGGATCCTATATATAAAGATAAATAGAGGTTTTTAGCTGCTCTTTCTTATGCTTTCTTCTAGCTTTCCTCTATATACCCTTAAGTTTTTCCCTATACATAGGTTTACTAAACGGACTAATAAAATATAGTAGAGTTTTTAATTTTTCTCTATATAATATAGTAGAGTTATTTTTCTCTATATAAAGAAGTTCTTTCCTATAAATAGGTTTTTTTAGAGAGTTTTACAAATCTTAGTTAGTTATAAACGGACATATATAAAGCGCACTTCTTATACAATAAGTACCCTTTAAGAGGGGCTATAAGGGAGCAGATATCTCCCGATTGGTTTATTCTACCGGCATATAAAGATATGCATTAGAACCGCCGTGCATTATCGCATATTACATAAGTCACCCGGCTGCATTATGTGCCCGGATGCTCTAGATACCGAATGCCGAAGTATGTAGTGTGTGTGGGCCTAATGTGCGTATAGTCTATAGTCGGGCCCCGGTTAACTAAGGTCACCTATACTACCTCCTATTACTCGCGCAATTAATCACGCAATAACTAGGATACTATACGAGGTTAGACTACATACACCTAGCACAGAATTAATAGCGCTTTCCATCCCGACAATTAGTTAAGTTATATATACCTTTATCCCCATGCAATTGGCTATATAAAGGGATCTTAGTCCGCACCTAGATAGACTACTACTAAGCAATTCCATATCCTCTTCTCTCTCTTATCTTTGTATCTTCCTCGATACTTTCTGTATTACTATAATCCTCTGCCTCTAAGCTTCCCTTTAGGCTCTTATTAGAGGGAGAAATAGGAATAGCCTATTACGACAACGCTCCTTATAGCTTAAGGCAGGCAGTATAAGGTTTTAGATTTAAGGTAAGCCGCTAAGAATATTCTCGATGATTTTCCCTAAGGCGATAAGAACTATTAAATATAAAAGGTGGACCTTAACGCTTATATAGGTAAGGTAAAGAAGATAAAGGAATAATAAGTCGACCTCCTCCGGAAGTTTATCTTAAGGGATATAAGCGATCTTATTAAGAGTATATAGACTAAGATTCTTAACGCCGACTACGAGAAGTAGTTAGCGTAGATAGATATCTTTATAAAGAATCTAGCTAACTATACTTATCGTTAGAAGCTCGAAAAGAAGGCTACCCCCCGTTCGTAGTTCCCGCCGACGCCTATACCTGCCCTTACCCCGACCGCCTTTACCTAACTCCTATATAATAACTTTATAGACCTCGACCGACTTTCCGATACTAAACGATAATTTAAGATCGATAATAAACTCTATATAGCTTACGGAGAACTTAGATACTAAAAGGAGGCTTACGACCTAGCTAAAACGGCTAATCCGCTTTTAATGCCTCCCCGCCGCGGTAGTCCTTAGTTTTAAGGCTAAGGTGCCCCCTCCCCTAGCTTCGGCCGAGGATCTTAAGGCGCCCGCTGCGGTAGGTATAGCCGGGGTTAGTTCGTCCGTATAGCCGACTATAAATAAAGGCGTATCCTTAGGGAAGAAGATACGGATTTATAAGGCGAGTAGCCGACGCTAAGGCTATTGCTAAAAGATATACCCTTAGAGTAAGTCGCTCTTAGGGGTTATATATAAGGGAGGATAAAAGGATTAAGTCGTTGCTTTTAAATAGAGTAAATCTTCGGATTAGTTCGTCGAATAGTAATAAAAAGTTAATCTATCTCTATACTTATCTCTTCTCTATACGTAACCCTTAGTCCTTTTACTATATTAATACGTTATCTCTTATAGATTCTAGCTATACTACTACGGCATTTGCCGATCTTTATGCTATTATACGAAAATATAACGTTACTATAAAAAAGCTCCTTAAACCTAGACTGCTTTAACTAGCCGACGGCGTACCTTTTACGTAGATAACGGACTATTCTATAGCCCGAATAACTATTAGCAAATATATAGACCTTATGCTCTTTTTTATTATAAACCTATCCCCTTTTACCCCGATAATCTTAGGCATTCCTTAGCTTTAGGAATACGAACTAACTATACTTTAGAAATCTCTTTAAGTCCGCTTTAACTCCTATTACTATATAAGATACTGCCTGCCTTTAAGTATTATAGTTAAGGATAGAATAGCCTTTAAGACCCCTATTACTTCTAAGTCTAAAGGGCATTAGTTACGCCGAAGAGTATATTTTTCTAACGTCGTAGAGATTTAGACTATCCCGACAATTACCTTAATATAAGGGATCCCTATAACGGTAGAAGATATACTAAAACCTCTTTTTCAGTAGGAAGAGGTCGATATCCTAAAGGACTAGACTATCCTATTAGGATATTATATACCTTATTTAAAACCTACCGACTCGTCTATAGAAAAATATCGACTTAAGCTAGCACTATACCCTTTAAACCCTAGCTAACCGATTCGGCACTCTTTATATAAAATATTGCTATTCGCTTAAGATACCGCAAGCTTAATATCCCCGATTAGCTCCTTAAACTCCCCTAAGACTTAAGCCTTTAAGGCTACTCCGCTATACACTACTTTAGTAGCTCGCCTACTCTTTATTCGTCTTACCGCCGTCCGCCGCTACGTTCCCGCCCGATAGGGCTAGATAAACCGCCTCCGCCGGCGTATACGATAGGAAGATTAAATACCTTTAGATATAACCGATATCCGCTATATACGCGTAGTTAATTTCGTTTAATTCTATAAATAAGATAGTATTTAAGCGATGCGAATTAATATATTTAAACTAGCTAAGCTAGTCGAGGGGGGAAAAAATCTATAGCTCTTTAACGAAGTCTTAGTAGGCTTAGTTAAGGTCTTAGAACTATCCGAAACCTCTTTCTAACGCGTTATTGCCGGGGACTATATAATAGAGGTAGCCCGGACCGCCTTCCTTAAACGCTTTTATAACTTCCTTTAGGCGAACCTCCGGGATATAGCTAATTCCGAATCTTTATTCCGGAGGGTTAATAAGGCCGATATAGAAAAGTTCCTCTAAGTAAAGCCTAAAGTTATAAAGGTAGATATCTTAAAGAAACTCCCGTAAAAGCTTTAGGATAAGCTTCCTTATTTCCTTCCGAAGAATACGAACGAGCTCCCCTTATACCGCCCTTAGGATTATAAGATCGAACTTATACTTAGTAAATAAGCTCTATTCTATAGGAATCGGCCTATATTACCTACGGAACTCCGCTATATTAAGAAGTAGATTAATAATATGCTTAATAAAGGCTTTATTTAAGAGTCTTCTTCTCTAGCCGTAGTACCGCTAATCCTCGCCTATAAGCTAGGCGGTAGTATCTATATCTATTATAACTACTAAGGTTTTAATTAGGTTATAGTTAAGAATTAATATCCCTTACCTTTAATTCGCAAAACGCTAGATTCTCTCTACGACGCTAAGTTTTATATAAAGCTAGACGTAATTACTGCGTTTAACTATATCCGAATCGCCGAAGGTTATAAGTAGCTTACGGCGTTTATTATACGTTTCGGACTTTTCGAGATGCTAGTAACCCCTTTCGGCCTTTATAACGCACCGTCTACCTTTTAGAAATATATTAATCACGTGCTTTATAATGCCGTCGATAATTCCTATATAGTATATCTCGACGATATCTTAGTCTTTTCGAAGATTAAGGCAGAATATAAAAACCACGTGCGAATAGTTATCTAACGCTTAAGCAACGCAGGGCTTTAGATTAATATCGGGAGGTTAGAGTTCTATATAATAAAGACTTAGTACCTTAGACTAATTATTTCGATATCTAGCATAAGTATAGACCTTAAAAAGGTAAATATAATTACGGCTTAAAACGCCTTAACCTTAGTAAAAGAACTCTAGTAGTTTCTTAGGTTTATAAACTTCTACCGCCGTTTTATTAAGGGATACTTTAGTATTATCTCCCCGATAACTACGCTACTTCGAAAATATTCCCGTTAGTCTTAAGGACTTAAATAAGCTGCCGCGTTTACAGCTCTAAAGCTTACTTTTACTATTGCCCCGGTCTTAGCCTCTTTTAACTCTTTAAAGAAAATAGTTATTAAAACCGACGCTTCGAATTAAGCCTTAGGAAAAGTCCTTTTATAGATTAAAGACGACGGATATCTTGACCCTATTGCGTTATTTTTATTAAAGTATACTACCCTTAAGTATAACTATAAGATTTATAATAAAGAGTTATTATCGATTATTAAAGCGCTTAAGGAATAACGCTTAAAGCTCTAAGGAATTACTAAGGCGTTTAACGTTATTATAGACTATAAGAATCTTTAGACGTTTATATCTATAAAGCAACTTAACTAACGATAAGTACGTTAAGCTAAGTTCTTTTCTTAGTTTAACTTTATAATTATATACCGCTTAGGCAATAAGGCAATCCTCTTTAACGCTTTTAGTAAGCTCCCCGGCGATAGACTAGCTATTATAGACGACGACCGACTGCTCTATCGTAATTAGGTAATTATCCTTAAAGAGAAAGTCGACCCGACTATCCTAAAAGAACTCTTAGCCGATTCCTATGCCTTAAAGGAGGACCTTAACGCAATCGCCGCCTTCGGATTAAATATAGCTAATAAATCACTCGATAAGCTTATCCGCGAAGTATATTAATAAGATAATCTTCGCCTAGAATATAGTAGCGATACTCTAGGACCTACGCGACGCTAGCTAAAGTATATTCGGAAGCTTTTATATTGCGATATATCTAAATATTAGTTAATTAATAGATATATCTTTTTCCGGGATTGGCTTTTTGTCCCTAATACTTTAGATCTCCGCCTTAAAGTCGTTTATTAATCTTACGGCAGTAGCCTAATAGGATACCTAAAGAGGGTAAAAACCCTTAGTCTATTAAACCGGATATACTAATAGCCGAGAATTTCGCACTTCGCCGCTACGTTCGTTAAAGATTATACTCTTTATCTTTAGACTAAAACCCCCCGCTTATCTCCCTTTAGATTCTTAAAACCCTTCGCTCTACTAGTCCGCCTATAGGCTTATATATTAATTAATTATATTACGATACTTCCTAAGTATACCTAGAATAGGAAGACTTACGAAAACGTATTTATAATAGTCGATAGGCTTACTAAGATAAAATATTTTATACTTATTTCCGGTCTTTCTATAAAGGAATTAATTAATTCCTTTATCTATATAGTCTATCGTTTATATAAAGCATTAGATATTATTATCTCCGACCGGGGCACTTAGTTTTTCTCCGATTTTTTAGCGATAACTTAGCACCTGTTATAAATAACGTTAAAACTTAGCTCGGCATAGCACTTAAAGACCGACGGTTAGATCGAAATCGTTAACGCCGCGATAAATAAATAGAGTATTACTATAAGTATTACTATTTGCCTAAGTATAAATCTCTATTTGCCTAAGTGATATTTTTTTTATAGCCTACGTATACCCCGGAAAACGCTTAACCCCCCCGCGCTTAGCCGCGCCTATATAAATATAGTGCGTATTTCTAGCAAGCCGTAGACTAATAATTCTTATACGAAATATCCGTCTACGGCTCGCTCCCGACTATATGCCCTACTGCGTGCCTTCTGCTATATGTATAGCTTCTTAATATATGCTTTATGCCTAGCTCTCTACTACGTGCTCTACTACGTGCCCTACTACGTGCTTTACTATATGCCTTCTACTACGTGCCCTACTAAGTGCCTTACTACGTGCTTTACTGCGTGTCCTACTATATGCCTTCTCCTATGTGTGCGGCTCCTTAATGTATGCGTCGTGCCTAGCTCCCGGCTGCGTGCCCTATTGCGTGCCTTACTGCATGCCCTCGACTATATGTGCGGCTCCTTAATATATGCTTTATGCCCGGCTGCATGTCCTACTACATGCCCTCTACTATATGTACGGCTCCTTAATATATGCTTTATGCCCGGCTGCGTGCCTTATTGCGTGCCTTCTGCTATATATACGGCTCCTTAATGTATGCTTTATGCCCGGCTGCGTGCCTTATTGCGTGCCCTCTACTATATATACGGCTCCTTAATATATGCTTTATGCCCGGCTCCCGGCTGCGCGCCCTCTACTACGTGCTCTACTACGTGCCTTCTACTACGTGCCTTACTACGTGCTCTACTACGTGCTCTACTACGTGTCTTACTGCGTGCTCTACTACGTGCCTTCTACTACGTGCCCTCTACTATATATACGGCTCCTTAATGTATGCTTTATGCCTAGCTCCTAGCTGCGTGCCCTACTGCGTGCCTTACTACGTGCTTTACTACGTGCCTTCTACTATGTGTGCGGCTCCTTAATGTATGCTTTATACCTAGCTCCTAGCTGCGTGCCCTACTGCGTGCCTTACTGCGTGCTTTGCTATATGCCCTCTACTGTATGTGCGGCTCCTTAATGTATGCGATTTAACGATGCGATTTAACGATGCGATTTAACGATGCGATTTAACGATGCGATTTAACGATGCGATTTAACGATGCAATTTAACGATGCGAAGAATTAGCCTATAGCTTGCTAGGTATACGTACTATATCTATATAGGCGCGGCTAGGCGGGGGGGGGTTGGGCATTTTAGGGGGGTACCTAAAGTATTACTTAGGCAAATAGAGATTTATACTTAGGCAAATAGTAATACTTATTGCTATTTGCATAGTAATAGATTGCTATTTGGATAGTAAACCACGATTATCTCTACTTTTTCGGCGCGCACCCCGCGCGCCTATGTCCCGCCACTAAAATTGAGTATAGGTATATAGCAATTGAGAGAGCCGCGCAAATCGTGCGAAGAACGCGAAGAACACTAGGCCCCCCCGACACGCAGTAGGGCACGCAGCAGAAGGCACGCAGCAGGGCACGCAGCAGAGGGCACGCAGCCGGGCACGCAGCAGAGGGCACGCAGCCGGGCACGAAGCATACATCAAAGAGCCGCGCACGCAGTAGAGGGCACGCAGCAGAGGGCACGCAGCAGAGCACGCAGCCGGGAGCCGGGCACGAAGCATACATTAAGGAGCCGCACACACAGTAGA
Organism: Ophiocordyceps sinensis; assembly: GCA_012934285.1. Taxonomy (NCBI): domain Eukaryota; kingdom Fungi; phylum Ascomycota; class Sordariomycetes; order Hypocreales; family Ophiocordycipitaceae; genus Ophiocordyceps; species Ophiocordyceps sinensis. The sequence goes on from JAAVMX010000004.1 coordinate 12,673,428, forward strand.
GGGCACGCAGCAAAGGGCACGCAGTAGGGCACGCAGCAAGGCACGCAGCAGAAGGCACGCAGCAGGGCACACAACAAAGGGCACGCAGCAGAGGGCACGCAGCAGGGCACGCAGCCGGGCACGAAGCATACATCAAGGAGCCGCACACATAGCAAAGGGCACGCAGCAAGGCACGCAGCAGGGCACGCAGCAGGGCACGCAGCAAAGGGCACGCAGCAGAGGGCACGCAGCAGGGCACGCAGCCGGGCACGAAGCATACATCAAGGAGCCGCACACACAGCAAAGGGCACGCAGCAAGGCACGCAGCAGGGCACGCAGCAGGGCACGCAGCAAAGGGCACGCAGCAGAGGGCACGCAGCAGAGGGCACGCAGCAGAGGGCACGCAGCAGAGCACGCAGCCTAGAGCCGGGCACGAAGCATACATCAAGGAGCCGCACACACAGCAAAGGGCACGCAGCAAGGCACGCGCACGCAGTAGAGGGCACGCTGTAGGGCTGCTATAGCTATTGAATTGCTATTATTTATGAAATTGACTGTTTAATTAAGGCCAGGCACGATTTGCACCGCCCTCTTCATTGCCATGTACCTATACCCGATTTTAGTGGCGGGAGATGGGCGCGCGGGGTGCGCGCCGAAAAAGTAGGTTTACTGTCCAAATAGCAATTTGTTACTGTGCAAATAGCAATACTCAATAAATATCTTTAAGCCTTTATTAGTTTTACCTAAGATAATTAAATCGACTAGCTCCCGCTTATAGAATTCGCAATAAATAATTAAGTAAATACAATAACCGGTATTTCTCTATTCTTTACTAACTACGGCTTTAACCCTTATCTCGGTATTGAACCTATAGGTCCTCGACCCTTAACTCTCTCCTTATAGGCGAAAAAGGAATTTCTTCGCGTAGACGCAATAGCTAGCCACTTTAATTATATCTTAGCCTAGCTTTAAGCTCTCGCATAAGCCTTATAATAAAGATATAAGGATACCGCTAATATAAAGCGAGATAAAGGTTTTCTCTTCTAGCCCGGTAATATAGTTATAGTTTTATTAGAGAATATAGCTACTAATCGCCTAAAACGATAAATAGGACGGTCTTTATCTTATTCTTAAAGTCTACTAAGGCGCTATAGCTATTAACCTCCTTAAGTATATCCGGGTTAATAAGTCTTTCTATATATCTAAAGTATAGCTTTAGACACCGGAAATAATACTAGGCTAGGCATAGATTAATTAAGAAGAACGACGCAACGTCGTAGGCCGTATCGCGGAACGCGATAACAACGGCAATATCGAAGAAACATAGGAATTAAAAAAGATCCTTAACGTATACGATAACGAAGCCCAAACTCTAACTTATCTAATTAAACAGAAATATTACTAAGAACCGACCTAATAGCCCGAAGATGACCTAAGAGGTTGTCTTAAAGCTATTAAACGCTTCTATAGATGTAATCCGGATAAGCCCGGCCCTTTAGATTAAGCCCGCCCCTAAAGATATTTCTAGCAAGCGATTTCGATGAATATTTAGCAATTTAAGGACTAAATCGTCTCTAGAGGGGGGGTACTATTATAGTACTATATTATATAATATAGTATATAGTGATATACCACGTAATATATAGTCCTATATATAAATAAGCCCTTAGCCTCTATAGTTCTTCTCCTCTTTATAGAACAATAAGGTTATCTAGCTATTACCTAGTGCTTTAATAGGTAGTATCGGGTTAAGCGGCCTTATTAATTAGTAAGCTTAATAATAACGTACGGCTTTATATACGGCGAGGGGCAATTTAGAATGCTAATAGCGTATAGCTAAGAAGCGCATCGTATAGCCTATAGTACTATAGCCTGAAGTCTTATATACATTCTTAGCTACTGCTATAAAGGCCTTGTATTCCGGCACTATTAATAGGGCAATTGCTCCTACCTTAGTAGGTAGGTCGCCGGGAGAGAAGTGCTCGTTCTGCCTAATACGATATAGCCTGCTCTTAAGCTTATAGAAGTGCTTGCGAGCTTAATATAGCGTGATATTTACTAGAAGAGCTTCGCCGGCGGTTAAGAACTTAAAGACGGCTTATAGGTCGATATAGGTTAATGAATCGGGTCGTTCTATAAGCCTATTCTTTAGCGTCGCCGGCGTGGCTTCTCTAAGCGCTATTATAGGGGCGGCTTCTTTATCCTTAGTAGTAGAAGCTTCTTCTTCTTCTAGTGCTATAGCGGTAGGTTTATCGCTATCGTTATCGAGCTTAATAATCCTTCCCTCGCCTATCGCGAGACTTATAGTCTCGGGGTCAGGTAGGCGGGAAAGGTAGTTAGCTAATATATTATAACGGGCTTGTTCCGAGTAGGCATAGAGGAGGTCCTTAAAAGAGGTAGAATAATACTAGAAGAGGAGAAAGGAAGAGAAGTACGGGCGTAGCCTCTAAGGCTATAGAGCTACCTTAATATAGGTTATCTAGTTACGTGCACTAGATTATACAATAGGGGTTAAAACCCTTATATTAGACCCTACCCCGTTAAGGCCCTTTATATATAATACCCGATGCCGTACCCTAACGTAGAGAGTAAACGTTATATACGGCCTACGCACTAGAAAATACGGAAAATCACGCTCCTCGTAGCTCCCTTAACGTAACGAATATTAGCTAGGCCGTAATTAGCTTATAAGAACGAGGGCAAGCTGCTTGCTAATAATAACTAAAAGGACTCCTTCGAGTAGGACTAGTTTTTCCTCTCCGGCTCGTGCGCTTCGCACGCCTAGGTGCTCCTAAGGGCTCGCCCCGCAGCGATAACTTTGTCTTTAAGCGCTGCTATAGCCGCTATCACCCGTTGTTCTTCCCGCACGAGGCTATACAGGCTCCGTCTGTTCTCTACGGCCCTTAGGGCATAGTATAGCTTCCCTTATATAGCCTCCCGATATTACCGCCGGGCGGAAGTATTCCTAACTATCTATCGCTTAAGCCGGAGTTATCGTCGCTTTCGCTCTCTTATATACGCCTTACCGCTATACGCTAGATATTTACCCGCTTTAGGTATACCTTAGATAAGTAAGTCTTACTACTATATCCTATATAGTAGCCCTCTTTCCGCTACTTCCGTCTCTTAAGCGCGCTTATAGCTAAGACGTAGATATTTATCGCATCGCTTAAAGGGCCGCCCTTACTTATAAGGGCGGAAGTAGGAATAGATAAAAGAAATTTATTGCCGCTTAGCTCGCGAAGAAAATATATAAGGGCGTCGTACATATTTAGGAGACTAGTCTTCTTACTTAAGCATACGCGCTAGTCTATATTTAAGCTAGAGATAAGATAGTTAGTCTTTACCGCGGTAGGCTATATTATCGCGTCGGCTTAGAATAATACTTCTTTAAAACGCATAAGGTAGGCCGGTATAGATTCGGTCCGCTTTTAATAGAGCGAGCTAAGATTAAAAGCCGTAGTCTTAGCTATATTTAGTTCTCTATAAAAGAGACGGAGCTTCGCGATTATATCGGCGGGGGCGTTTATAGTAACATAGGCAAAGGGCAGCAGCTACCGTAAAACTTTTAGTGATAGGCTTACATAAAGATAGTTAAATTAGGCGCGGGGGTTACTAATAGCGGCGCTATAGGTGCGGAGCTTTGCCTCTACGTAAAGGACATATAGCTTAAAGTCGTCGGAAGAGCCGTTAAAGTTCGTAAGGTATAGAAGAATAGGCTTTCGCACGGGTTCGCGCTACTATTAGAGAAATCCCTTAATTGCCTATACGAATTAACAATCGCGTTCTTCCTAATTTAGCGACTAAGGGAGCGAGAAAGAGCTAGACATAGCTCGCGGGTGCGGGCGGTTTAATTACCCTTAAATTAAACGTCGGAGTAACTTCGTTATAGCACTTCTAGAGGCGGAAAGAGGCTAGAGGTAAGTTAGAAGGGTAGTATTATTATATAACGGGGTTATTCTGAGTAGGCATAGAGGAGGTCCTTAAAAGAGGTAGAATAATACTATAAGAGGAGAAAGGAAGAGAAGTATAAGCGCAGCCTCTAAAGCTATAGAGCTACCTAGATATAAGTCATCTAGTTACTTACACTAGATTATATAATAGGGGTTAAAACCCTTATATATATTAGCCTTACCCCTATAATATATTATTTTAATATTATAGTATTTAATCGTATTAAGAAAGCGGACTATATAAGTAGGTTATTCTATCTTTATATATAAGGTGCGAAGAGACTTATAGTTTATAATAACGGTAATTTCGGCACCTTTAACCTAGTATCGCTAGCATTACACGGCTATTATAATGCCGAGGAGCTTACGTTCCTATACGGAATAGCGCTATTAGGTTTCTATAAGCTTATTTAAGAAGTAGGCGATAGGGTAGAGGTAAAAACGCTCTTTGCCCTCCGTTATAAGGTATAAGTGCGGTTATAGAAGCGCTACGCCGACGTACTTACCCGAAGTATTACTCTTAATTATTATAGGAAGCTGCTAGCTATACTTCTTTAGGACCGGCGTAGTCGTAATAACATCGCGGATCTATTTCTAAGCTATTTTCGCTTCCCTTATTAATACTACGGCAATATTCTTACCGCTAAGGGAAAGCTCAATTAGTAGAGCGGAGAGGTCGGAGAAGTTAGCGATTAATATTCTTAAGTAAGTAGCTTACTATATATACGAAAGCCCTAATTTCTATAGTAGTAGTCGGTATAAGGCGGTCGCGAATAGCGGCGACCTTTAAGAGGTCGGCCCGGATGCCGGCCTAAGAGACTAAGAAGCCTAAAAAGACACCTTTATCTATAAATAAGTAAGTCTTTAAGCCGTTAATAATAAGGCCGTATATAGCGGCGCGGGTAAAGAACTATAGCAGCCGCTCGTATAGCTATTTATACGTATCGGCCTAAAGGGCTATATCGTCTAAAAGACCGGCTATAAAGGCCTATAGTAGCTCTAGCACTTCCTCTATAAAGGCTTGGAATATAGCCGGGGCGTTAGTTAGGCCTATCGGTATAGCATCCTATTCGTAGAGCCTAAAGGGGGTTACGAAGGCGGTCTTCTAGTAATTCTCTTAAGCAATACGTATATACTAGAAACCGTCTTTTAGGTCGATAAAGCTATAATAGCGTTAGCTAGTAATACGCTATATTTCATCTATTATATTCGGTAGAGGATATATAATCTTTTTCGTATAGCTATTAAGGACGCGATAGTCGGTATAAATGCGCTAAATAACGTAGCTATAGGCATTATGCTAAAGGCCTATAGGTGCTCTTTTCGGTGTTAATAATAGGGGCGAGGCCTAGGGGCTAATAGACTTCCGGATAATAGAGCCCTTATATTTCTCGACGAAGTCCCGGATGGCTTACGCCTACGAGGGACTATACCGCCGTAGGCTTTAGCGAATAAGGGTAGCGTTGCCTATATTAATCCGGTAGACTATTCGAGCTAATTCTTTACTATAATTAAGAGTAGGATTAAAGTAGAGTATTGCTATTTACATAGTAATAAATTGCTATAAGGCGAGCTTATTAGTAAGGGAAGAGGAAACGTAATAAAAGGTCGACCTATAGTTAAGGAACGTAGATAAGAAAATAGCTAGTAATACCGTTAAATAAGTAAGAAAAACACTATATAGCTTACTAAAGCCTTTACGAAGAGGCTTCTCTTTAGTATTAATACTACCGCTTACTACTATATAGTAGGCGGCGTCGCTATCTTAGTCGTAATAACCGGAATCTATTTCTTCCTATATCGCGGTAAGAATAGCCTCTATTTCGGCGTTATCCTTTTTAAGCTAATAGACAAGGTCTCGATCTTTGCCGTTAGTATCGAGAACTTTAGCATTAAAATAAACGTATAGGCGGTTAGCGCTTAAATTGCCGCGATAGCTTCCTCTACTAGCTCTACCTCGATCGGCGCCGCGTTAGGCACGGCCCCGGCTAGTGCTAGTATTACCGCGGTTACACTCGCGGGTGCTAAGGGTCTTAGCCATTTCGTATATCTTGCCCGTAAACCTAACGTCGCGGCCTAGGGCAGAAGATAAAGAGGATAATATATTGCCCGAGCCTCTATAAGTAGGGGCGGGCGTCGAAAGAAGCCTATAATCCTTAGCCTAATAGCTAGGCTTACCGTAATTAAAATAGGTATTACTTTAAGATATAGCAGTAAAAGACGATAAAGAGGCATTATTAGCAAGGTAGACTATAATATCTATAGTTCGAGGGTCGGTTATAATAATGCCAGGCGGTATAGAGAGGGTAGAGGCAGATAGTTAAGATAGGCTGGGCTTAACTATTTCTATAGTAGCCGGCTTATTCCCTATAGCTTTATTAACTCGCTAAGTCTAGTAAGGCGAGGCCTCTTACGTGCGAATAGATATAAAGGGCTTTTTATATATATCCTCTACGGGCTAGTAGGTCTTTTCGCTAGCTAATGACACTAAGCGTTCGATTAACGCTATACCGTAGAGGGTTGCGATATTTAGGCTTAGCTAAGCCTAAATACGCGGAAGATTATTACGGATATACTAAATTATAATATTCTATATACTTGCGCTCCTTTTCTTAATATTAGGGAGGTTAAAGAATATATCCTTAATACGCTAGGCGAAGTTAAAAGGGGCTTTATCCTTAACCGGGGCTAACTATATAAAGATAGCTAAAGGAGCATCGAGGGCATTATAGTCCTAAAGCACGGTAAAGATACCCTTAAGAAGGAGCAATTAACTAAGGTAACGAACGTTAAAACTAGTAGGTAACGGAGCTAAAGTCTCCGGATAGCTCGTTAGCTATACGAGCTAGCTATAGGTTATAGGGGATTTAGCTAATAATAAGGGTAGACTATATTAGCTATAATTTCTATAGCACGGTATAGTCTGCCTAATAGAGCTTCTAGTTAGGCTTTGGGATTACCTTATTGCTATAATAATAAACCGCCTCGTTAATCTCTCGGGCTGCTTTAACTTATAGTTATACGTTTTTAACGAGGGCCTCCGTAGAGGCGTCGAAAGATAAATCGTATATAATATACTAAAGGTAGTCGAAGTTAATATAAAGGCGGTAGCCTTATTCTTAGTAAGCGTATTAATTGCTAGTACCTTCCTTAATATATAGGAATATAATAAGTTACTTTAGCTAGGGCTGCTTATACTACCGCTATTACTACTACTATCCCGGCTGCTATTCCTACTAGCTAGAGCGTAAGAAACGCTTTACGCTAGTTATAGTAGTAAGCGGTTAAGTAGGTATATCTTCCGGAGGGGTTATAGTTAGCGGAGTTATAGTCTACGGCGAAGAGGGCAATAGGGTGGACTTAGCAACTAGGGGAACTAGAATAACAGCCGATAGACTACTATAATAGGGTAGGCAGAGTAATTACATAGGTGCCCTCTATATAGGTATAGAAATTATCTAAAAAGAACTAAGTGTAGGCGTACCTATACGTACGGATATATAGCTTTATACACGTACCCCTTAATCCGCCTAAGCCCCTTACCCCTATCCGCACGAGCCTATTACCCTTATTCGCACAAGCCCCTTTCCCTGCAAGAATATAGATTAGGTTATAGACTTAATCTTACGAATAGTCGAAGACCTATATTTAAGACCTTTACCCTACCCGAGCAAAATTAAACGACGTATTACGTAGGGATTAGCCGCGCCTTAAGCTACGCGACTTACTTTAGGAAGCGCAAACCGTACCTTCTTCCGTTATATTTTCGCTAGCAATATAGCGTCGGGTAGGTCGTCGTTTTCCCTAATAGCCCTAAAGCGCGCTTTAAAGCGATCGAGCGCTTCTATATCTACGAAGTCCGTAGCGGGCTACTACGTCGGGTTTTAGTACCCTTACTACTATACGAAGACATCGCGTCTACTACTAAGGATCCTATTAGTACAGACTATTAGTTAGCACCCTACGCGCAGAGTTTTCCCTAAAAACCCTCTGCGCGTATAACTCTAGATAATTAATTAAGATATAGAATATAACCTTAACGTAGCTTTCTTATAACTACGCAACGCGAAGCTATAAGGTCTTTATATAGCTATTCCGAGGATAAAAGGCCTTAAAAATACGGATTTTTAAAGAGTTACCCTTAGCTCTTTAGAAATCGGATTCCTAACTAACCTATAGCGAACGCAACGCGATAACTCTATAACAAAAACTACCCCGACCGAATCTATTAATATATCGAATATCGTAGGAGCATTCCCCCCGGGCTCTCCCCGTTCTAACAACGAGGCAAGGAGCTAATTGCTTTATAAGACTTATACCCGCGAGACCACCGTAGCGGGCCCTAGCTCTTAGGAGCAGGAGTAGGAGTAAGATTAGCAGCCGGAGCTTAGTTACTAACCTCGGCAAATAGACTAACTAGCATCTGCAAAAGTAGAGCGACTTTAACTAAAGCATACGCATAAAGCTTCTTGCTTAACGCAAAGACACTCTTGCCTAAGGCAAGGATATTAAGCGCATTCTAGATATCCTCGCTGCTTAGCAGCCGCCCTATTTATCCTTTGCTTAACTCTCTGCTTAACCCAGTAGTCTATCCGCTTTTATTCCCGTTCCCTTAATTACTAAGTCTACCCTATTGCCTTCTTCGCCGTAGACTATAACTCCGTTAACTACTACCCCTCCGGCAGATGCTACTGCTCGACCGCCTACTGCTATAACTAGCGATAAGCGTTACTAATAGTCCCTTTAACGGGAGCAATAGGCGCACTAGCGATAGCGTAAGCAGCCGGCATAGCAGCCGGGATAGCAACGTAAGTAGCCTTAGCAAATGCAACTTATCGTCTTCCCGTACGTTAAGGAAGGCACCGGTAATTAATACGCTTACTAAGAACGAGGGCACCGCCTTCGTATTAACTTCGATTGCCTATAATACGTACCGTACGATTCCTCTTTCGACGCCTCTATAAAGGCCTTTATTAAGAACGTATAGCCGCGGGCTAAAGCAGCCCGAGAGATTAACGAGGAGGTTTATAATAATAAGAATAAAGTAATCCTAAAGCCTAAGTAGAAGCTCTACCGGGTAGACTATACCGTGCTATAGAAATTGCAGATAATATAGTCTACCCTTATCGTTAGCTAAATCCCCTATAACCTATAGCTAGCTCGTATAGTTAACGAGCTGTCTAAAGACTTTAGCTACGTTACCTACTAGGTTAACGTTCGTTACCTTAGTTAGTTGCTCCTTCTCGAGGGCATTTTCACCGTGCTTTAAGACTATAGTGCCCTTAATGCTCTATTAGCTATCTATATATAGTTAGCCTTAGTTTAGGACGAAGCCTTTCTTAACTTCGCCTAGCGTATTAGGGATGCGTTCTTTAACCTCCCTAACATCGAGAAAAAGAGCGTAGGCGTACGGACTATGATAATTTAGTACCTCCGTAATAATCTTCCGCGTATTTAGGCTTAGCTAAGCCTTAATATTACGACCCTCTACGGTATATCGTTAATTAAACGCTTAGTATTATTAGCTAGCGAATAAGCCCGCTAGCCTATAGAGGATATATATAGAAAGCCCTTTACGTCTATTCGTACGTAAGAGGCCTCGCCCTACTAGACTTAGCGAGTTAATAAGGCTATAGGGAATAAGCCGGCTACTATATAAATAGTTAAGCCGAGCCTATCCTAGCTATCTATAAGGGTCTTCGACTATTAGTAAGATTAGGTCTACGACTTAATCCGCATTCTTATATACGAGCGGGGAAGAGGCACGTGCGGGCGGGGAAAGGGGCTCGTGCGAATAGGGGTAAGGGGCTCGTGCGGATAAGGGTAAGGGGCACGTGCGGATAAAGGGGTACGTACATAGAGCTATATATCCGTATGCATAGGTACGCTTACACTTAGTTCTTTATAGATGATTTCTATACCTATATAGAGGGCACTTATATAATCACTCTGCCTACCCTATTATAGTATTATCTATCTCTCTTTTTCACGGACTTATTAATACGATAACGTCCCGCTTTTATAATAGCGGCACGTATCGACCGGAACGATAGGCCGCTATAATAAAAGCGGCACGCGTAGTAATACTAGCTGCTATTATAGACTTACTAGATAACGATATAGAGGACGTCTTCGAGCAATAGGCTAAAGGGTCCTAGCAGCTATAGCTGCGATAAGAGTCGCTAAATAAGCGGGCCTTCGCAAAAGCCCGCCTTCGATAGGAAATAACGGAAGCCCGCTTAGGCAAGGCGACGGCGGATGCCGCACCTTCTATAGTGGAAGAGGAGCGCCTTCTAGCGCTAGAAAAGAAAATAGCCGTTAATCCGGCTAAACGAAGGGGGTTGCTAAAAGTCCTTAGAGTTAGAATAGGATCTACGGCGCCTACCTCTACGGATACGCTACTCGCGCCTACGGCTACGTCGACGAACTCTCCTATAGCTAAGGACGCTAAAATAGCTAACCCGAAGACGGCTCTTAAAGCTACCTTTAGCAAAAGGAAGCCTTTACCGTAGCCTATATAGGACAGCAAGCTAGAGTCTTTTTACCTCTTCTTATATCGCCTCTATAGTAAGTTTACTATTAACGAGAAGTAGGGCTTTAACGGTTACCGTAATACCGCTTAGTATTCGCTGCTCTATACGCTACCCGAGCCTTAGATATAGCGGATTTCCGGGTTTTAAGAGAGTAGCGGGCTTAGTAGCGCTTACGACCCCCGTGCCTTCTTTAACTACCTTATCCACGCGTTCGGCAACGTATAGGAGTAAGAGAAAGCGTAGAATATATTATAGACCCTCTTTTAGAAAGACGGCTAGACGTTTAGGGACTTCCTTCCCGACTTTAAAGAGACTATTACTCGCGCCGCCGGAAATAGCGTTTAAGGAGATAGCGCTAAGCTTATATAGCTATAGAAATCGATCACTCCGTAACTACGGGAGATACTTATCCTAATCGAGATGCCTACTAACTTCCGGGAGTACGTAGGTCGCCTTACGAAGGTACCCTAGAACTATAAGTAAAGCCCTAGGTTCTAGAAGTTGCGAAAACGCGCTAGCATAAACGGCGTTAGCAATAGGAACGGAGGAGTTACTATTAGGAACGCTATAATGCTCCCGCTGCTTAAATCCGCGACCGATGCTATAGTAGACTGCGAAGGCGACGTTATAATATCTACTACGCGGCCCGTTTATAGAAAAGCGAGGATACTATTTGCCGCTCTTTCGGAAAAGCGAGGCTAATAAATTAAACCTATATAAGCCCGGCATTAACTACGCGATACTACTTCGTAAGGATTCCCGCGGATAAGACATAATTCCGCCCTTCGGGCCGCTATATGCGATATCTTAAGACGAGTTGCTTATATTAGAGAAAACACTACGCGGCCTTTTAGATAAAGGGTTTATTTAGGCTAGCTCTTCTAAGGCCGCCGCTTTAGTGCTATTCGCGCGGAAACCTTAAGGAGGACTACGATTTTACGTAGACTACCGAACACTTAACGCAATAATACGACCGGACCGCTACCCGCTTCCGCTTATTAAAGAGATACTCTGTAATATCGCTAAAGCGAAGTAGTTTACTAAGTTAGATATCTATTAAGCGTTTTATAAAGTGCGAATTACGGAAGGCGATAAGTAGATAACCGCGTTCCGCACTCGCTATAGGCTCTTTAAATAGATAGTAATACTATTTAGGCTTATAAAGGCTCTTAGCACCTTCTAACGGTATATTAATAGCATTCTTCGCGAATTTCTAAATGAGTTCGCTTCCGCTTATATAAATAATATTCTTATCTATATAAGCGGTAGCCTAAAGGATTATATAGATAAAGTGCGGAAGGTGCTAGACCGGCTCTCTAAGCATAGGCTATACCTCGACCTTAATAAATGCGAATTTAGCGTCCGCCGGGTTAAATACCTTAGATTTATTATTATTATAGGCGTTAGTATATAGGCGGACTTTATAAAGGTTTAGGCCATTCGGGACTAAATAGCCTTAACTTTATAGAAGGGTATACGGAGTTGCTTAGGATTTACGAACTACTACCCGATTTTTATTTATTAACTTTCTTATATCGTCGGTCCGCTTATAGCCCTTACCGGCAAAAGGGTAGCCTTCTATTAGGGCGCCGTATAGGTAGAGGCGTTCTAGACGTTAAAAGATATATTTTCGTAAGCCTTAGTGCTACTATATTAGGACTTTAATTATCCTATAATACTTAAGGCGGACTATAGTAGATTCGCGCTTAAAGGCACGCTGTTATAAAAGGTAGACGGCTAACGCCGCCCTATAGCTTTTTACTCCTATAAGCTTACCTCCGCCGAACGGAACTACGCTACTTACGATAAAGAAATACTCGCTATAATTATCTATTTAAAGCAGTAGTAAGCGGAGCTCTATAGCTATAAGAACTTTAAGATCTTTATAGACTATCGCAACCTTAAGTATTTTATAACTCGACGTTATTTCTTTAAATAGTAGGCCCGTTAGGTAGAATACCTTTCGCGGTTCTATTTCCGGATTAAGTACCGACCCGGAAAAGAGGCTATAGTGCCGGACGCTTTATCCCGGAGAGATTAAGACCGACCCTCTAATAAAGATTAGAATGCCCGAAAGCTTTAAATACTCTTAGAGGACGAGATACGTACGTATCTTAAAGCAACGCTTATCGGTGCGGATAGCGTAGTCTTAGTTAATAGTAAAGGCAATAAGGACGAGGAAGATAGCGAGGAGGATTATAATTCGTCTATTAGTTCGGAAATTAAAGGGCTAATCGAAGAAGACGTAAAGCCCGACACTTAAGAAGCGGACTTTATAGCGGCTACGATTTAAGACGACCTTAACGCGTAGGACGTAGAGCTAACCCCTAATATAGGCTTTAACCGACGGACGTTTTAAGACGAAGAGCTTTAGCGTATATAAAACCGCTTAGTAGCTTAAGACGTTACCTACGGTAGCGTACGCCGCGCTATAGAGGCAAAAGCACGACGATTCGACCTTAAGCTTAACCTTAAGGTATAAGTGGCCGACTGCTACGTAGACCTACGTAGGCACCTACGGTTCCGCGGACGGCTCTAGGTTCTTAGTTCCTCTATAACTATAAAGGCCGTAGTAAGAGACGCTCCCTTAGAGCTAGAAGAAGGGAATACGCTCTAAGGACGGCTTATTTAAATAGTATATAACGCTAGCGTCGTCGGCTACCTTAGCCGCGAAGGAATAGTTGCCGCTATATCCCACGACTTCTATTAGCCGCTCCTCTAGCTATACGTTAGACGATTCCTCTATAACTATAATATCTACGGGCGTATAAAGATTTAGCGTACGCTTAAGAAAGGGCTGCTTAAATCGCTTCCTATGCCGGACCGGTTCTATACGCATATTTAAATAGACTTTATTATAGACCTCCCTTTTATAAAGAGCGGCAACCGTAATCTCTAGGTAATTAAGGACCGTCTAAGTAAGGAAGTTATATTAGAACCTATGCCCTTTATAAAAGCAGAGATCTATATAAAGCGCTTCCTTATATACTACGTACGATACTATTAGTAGCTAACGTTAATTATAAGCGATAGGGGCTTAAATTAGATAAGCCGCTTTTAATAGCACTTATATCGGCTGCTATAGATTATATAGCTGCTAAGTATAGCATATTATCCGTAAACCGATAGGGGGCCGGAACGGCTTAACTAGGAAGTTTAAGCTTACTTTAAGGGCGTTATCGACCGGTACTAAAGGGACTAAGATAAGTAGCTCTATATAGTGTAAATAGCGCTTAACGGGAGAAATTACTCTTCGATTAGTATATCCCTTTCTTCGCACTATATAAGTACGAACTAATATCCCTATTTCCTATCGCCGTAGATATAGCAGCGGAGAAGCCGTCTAGCAATAGCCCGGAGGGGCGCGTAGCCTCCTTTATATAGCGACTTAAGTAGGTCTTAGACTTCTATTAGTCGTTAATAGTCTTAGTAGCGTAAGACTAAGAGCGGTATACTAATAAACGACGGGAACCTATAGAGCGATTTACGGTAGGTAATAAAGTCTAGGTAGACCTATAGAACTACGCATTCTTAAGGCCGAAGAAGAAGCTCGATTAGTTATAAGTAAAATTTACGGTTAAAAGAGTGCTAAGCCTATAAGCCGTTAAGCTAGAGGGACTACCTAATAGGATTGACCTTAATTTTAACGTAGACCTTCTTTATCGCGTAGTAGTAGATCCGATGCCCGGCTAAGTAATAGCGGACCTATAGCCTCCCGTAATCTTAGTAAAGGGAGAAGAAGAGTTTTTAATAGAGGAAATCCTTACGATACGATAGAAGAAAGTCGGCCGCGGTAGTAGGCGTAAAGTCTTCGTAAGGTGGTAAAGGTACTAAGACCCGACGTAGCACTTAGTAGCGGACTTCGCAAATATAGAAGCGCTTAATCGCTTCGAAGAGCGCTTTAATGCTATCGGAGAAAACGATAGGCCGCCTAACGCTATATTGCCGGCAAAGATACGACGGAAGAAGGTGCGGTTTACGCTCCTTAAGCGAGCCGCGTAGCTTAAGGCGCGGCCGGGCCTTACGTAATACGTCGTTAATTTTCGCTTAGGTATAGTAAAGGTCTTATATAAAGGTCTTTAACTATTAATAAGATTAAGTCTAACACTTAATCCGTATTCTTATATACGAGCGGGGAAGAGGCATGTATAGGCGGGGAAAGGGGCTCGTGCAAATAAAGGTAAGGGACTTATACGGATAGGGGTAAAGGGCATGTATAGATAAAGGGGTACGTGCGTAGAGCTATATATCCGTATGTATAGGTGCGCCTACACTTATTTCTTTATAGATAATTTCTATACCTATATAGAGGGCACTTATGTAATTACTCTGCCTACCCTATTATACTATCTGCCTTTATACTCTTTATACCGCCCGGCATCGTTATTGCCGACTCTTAAACTACGGATATTATAGTCTACCTTACTAACAATGCTACCTTATCGTCTTTTGCTACTACGTCTTAAGGCAATACCTATTTTAATTACGGTAAGCCTAGCTATTAGGCTAAGGATTATAGGCTTCTTTCGTTGCCCGCCCTTCCCTACGGCTTAGGCGATATATCCTCTCTAGGCCGCGACGTTAAGTTTAAAGGCAAGTTATACGAAGCGGCTAAGGCATTTAGCAGCCGCTAGCGCAACCGCGGTAGCACTAGCACTAGCCGCGGCCGTGCCTAACGCAGCGGCGATTAAGGCAGAGGTAGTAGAGGAAGCTATTACGGCAATTCGGGCGCTAGCCGCTTATACGTTTACTTCGATAACAAAGTCCTTAATATAGACGGCGAGGATAAGAACCCTATCTACTAAATCGAGGAGGATAACGCTAAAACCGAGGCTATCCTCGCCGCGATATAGGAAGGAATAGATTCCGGTTATTACGATTAGGATAGCGATGCCGCCTACTTTAAAGTAGTAAGCAGTAGCATTAATACTAAATAGAAGCCTCTTCGTAAAGGCTTTAGTAAGCTATATAGTGTTTTTCTTACTCGTTTAACGGCATTACTAGCTATTTCTTTATCTATATTCTTCGACTACGGGTCGACCTCTTATTACGTCGCCTCTTCCCTTACCGATAAGCTCGCCCTATACCCTTCTTAAGTCTTCTCTACGATAAAAGGGATTAGAGGAATTCCCAGGCCTAGCGTCCGCGATAATACCCTTATTTCGGTATAGTAGCTATACGACGACGGCTAGACCGTCTTAGTGACTATCTCTTATAGTATTATCCCTAACGGTATATTCCCCGGCTCCTTAATCTTTAGCCGCTCTCTTTTTTATACCTTAGGTCTCTCGTGCGAGGATAACGGCGCGATTCGTCTACGCCGCCTCCTAAACCAGCCTATACTACGACCTTAGAAGTCGTAGGTCTATTCCGCAATAGTGGAAGATAACGAAGATAATAAGAATAATTTCGCCCTTACCGCTAGCGACGCTGCCTAAGCGGTAAAAAACGACTAGCAAGCATCCTTCGCGTGGTTAATAGAGCCGGTCTTTACTACGCGTTTCTATAAGACTACCCCGGACTAGGCTAAGATCTATATAGACTAATATCTCGCCTAGTTCCCCAAATGCTTTAATCCTGCTCTTCGTTATAATGAAAATTAGCTTAAATAGTCTACCGGATTAATATAGGCGACGCTACGCTTATTCGGTAAAGCCTACGGCGGTATAGTCCCTCCTAGGCGTAAGCCATCCGGGACTTCGTTAAGAAATATAAGGGCTTTATCAACCGGAAGTCTATTAGCCCTAGGCCTCGCCCCTATGATTAATACCGAAAAAGGCACCTACGGGCCTTTAGCATAATGCCTATAGCTAAGTTATTTAGCGCATTTATGCTAACTATTGCGTCTTTAATAACTATATAAAGAAGCACGTATATCCTCTACCGAATACGATAGATAAGATCTAGCGTATTGCTAGCCACCGCTATTATGCCTTTATTAACCTAAAAGATAGTTTCTAATATATATGCATCGCTCGAGAGGACTGCGAGAAGACCGCCTTTATAACCCCCTTTAGACTCTACGAATAGGATGCTATGCCGATAGGGCTAACTAACGCCCCGGCTATATTCTAAGCCTTTATAGAGGAAGTACTAAAGCCGCTCCGGGCCTTTACAGCCGGTCTTTTAGACGATATAGCCCTTTAGGCCGATACGCATAAGCAACTACACGAACGGCTGCTATAGTTCTTTACCCGCGCCTTTATATACGGGCTCCTTATTAGCGCTTTAAAGACTTACCTCTTCGTGGATAAAGGTATCTTTTTAGGCTTTTTAGTCCTTAAGGCCGGCATTTACGCCGACCTTTTAAAGATTTCCGCTATTCGCGACCGCCCTATACCGACTACTAATACTAAGATTAGGGCTTTCGTATATACGGTAGGCTATTTAAGAATATTAATCGCTAACTTCTCCGACCTCTCCGCCTTACTAATCGAGCTCTCTCTCGGCAGTAAGAATATTGCCGTAATATTAACCGAAGAAGCAAAGATAGCTTAGAAATAGATCCGCGAGGTTATTACGACTACGCCGGTGCTAAAGAAGTATAGCTAGCAGCTTCCCGCGATAATTAAGAGTAATGCTTTAGGTAAGTGCGTTAGTATAGCACTTTTATAACCGCACTTATACCTTATAACGATTAGCAAAGAGCGTTCTTACCTCTACCCTATCGCCTATTTCTTAAAGAAGCTTACGGAAATACAATAGCGCTATTCTACGTAGGAACGTAAGCTTCTCGGCATTATAATAGCTGTATAGCACTAGCTATACTATGTTAAAGGTGCCGATATTACCGTTATTACTAACCACGAGTCTATTCGCACCTTACGTACGAAGATAGAATAACCTGCTCGTATAGTCCGCTTCCTTAATGCGATTAAGCACTATAACATTAATATAGTATATCGTAGCGGGAAGGCCAATGTATTAGCTAACTACCTTTCCCGCCTACCCGAGCCTAAGACTATAAGTCTCGCGATAGGCGAGGAAAAGATAGTTAAGCTCGACGACGATAGCGATAAACCTACCGCTACGGCACTAGAAGGAGAAGAAGCTTCCGCTACTAAGGATAAAGAAGCCGCTCCCGCAATAGCGCTTAGAGAAGCCACGCCGGCGACGCTAAAAACCGGGCTTATAGAACGACCCGATTAATTAACCCGCATCGACCTATAAGCCGTCTTCGAGTTCCTAACCGCCGGCAAAACTCTTCTAGTTAATATTACGCCGTATTAGGCTCGCGAGCACTTCTATAAGCTTAAAGGCAGGCTATACCGCATTAGGCAGACCGAGCGCCTCCCTCCCGGCGATCCTTTTACTAAGGCAAGAGTAGTTGCTCTATTAATAATGCCGGAATACAAGGCCCTTATAGTAGTAGCTAAGAACGTATATAGGACTTCGGGCTATAGCACTATAGGCTATATAATGCGATTCCTAGCTATACGCTATTAGCATCCCGAATTACCCCTCGCGGCGTATAAAGCCGTATGCTATTATTAGGCCTATTAGTTAATAAAGCCGCTTAACCTAATAACCTAATGCCGTTAATGCCGGTTCCCCCGTTAACGCGTTAGGCGATTAACCATACGGGCTATAAGGGCAAGCAGCTCCTTAACGCCGTATAATACGCTATTAGCTAGCTTATATCGGCTATTACGCCCTAAACCGACTTTAAAGGCATACTGCTACTCTTATAGTCTATCGTCGCCCGCTTCGGCCCTCTAAAGGAGATTATTAGCGATAACGCTAGCTACTTTTTAAGCTAGCAAGCGAAAGATTACTATCGCTAGTATAGCACTAAGATTAGGCCTATAACGCCTATAAGGCCGCGAGGCAACGGTAAAGTAAAGCAAGCTAATAGCGCCCTTAAGGCGATCCTTTATCGACTACGCCTCGACGACCTTTAAGCGCCCTTATACTAGCGACTCGTCCGCGCTATATACCTCTATAATCGGCAGGAAGGTCCCTATAGGTATAGCCCCTTCTTCCTACTATACGGCATACAGCCGCCCGAATAATACTACGAGGCTGCGTATACCGCCTATATACGCGACCCTACGGTCGAGGAGGATATTGCTTAGGCATACGAGCTTATATAGTAGCATAAGGCCTTTATTACGAGACGATACGTCGTAAGCCTTAAGGCAGCTCGTGCCTGCACCCGTTCCTACCTATAAGAGCGGAAGGGGCTAATTCGCGTATACGCA
Source organism: Ophiocordyceps sinensis (assembly GCA_012934285.1). Lineage (NCBI taxonomy): Eukaryota > Fungi > Ascomycota > Sordariomycetes > Hypocreales > Ophiocordycipitaceae > Ophiocordyceps > Ophiocordyceps sinensis. The sequence goes on from JAAVMX010000004.1 coordinate 12,692,094, forward strand.
CCCGGAGATTAAGTATTACGCGTGCGGTAATACATAAAGAAGTAAGAGCCGTATTATAACGGCCCTTAGGCAATTACAGCCGCTTACCCTAGCAACGCTTACTCTCTAGCGTCCCTTAATAGCTATGCGTTGCTTAGCCGTTATAATAGCACGAATCTCTTCCCTACCTATAGTCGTAATAGGCACCCTATACGCAGCTTATAGTACGGCAGCCATATAATACTATAGCGTAACCGCGAGTGCCTTTAAGCGGCTATAGCTTTATAAGTCCGCGGCCGATAAGTCGAGCCTAATGTATAGGCTAGTAACCTCGAGCTCTTACGTAGCTTTACGTGTCTCGCAATAGCGAGTAGACCGGCCGTGTATAGCTAAGGAAGGAGTATATAAGGAAGATAGTTTATTAGAAAGGCATAGCGCTCGCGCGGCACGGGAGCTTTTATTATTTTTATTATTTGTTTTATGTTACTTACGATAATGCGTTATTTCCTATTTAGGTTATATTAATTGCCTTATAAGCAGCGGACTTCTTATTTAAGGAAGGGGATATTAAGGATCCTATTAGTATAGACTATTAGTTAGCACCCTACGCGTAGAGCTTTCCCTAAAAACCCTCTATGCGTATAACTCTAGATAATTAATTAACATATAGAATATAACCTTACGTAGCTTCCTTACAACTACGCAACGCGAAGCCATAAGGTCTTTATACAGCTATTCCGAGGTCTAAAAGCCTTACTACCACGGTCGACCTTCTTCTATCATGCTATAAGGATTTCCTCTATTATAAACTCCTCTTCTCCTTCTACTAGAACTACGGGAGGCTATAGGTCCGCTATTATTTAGCCGGGCATTAGATCTACTATAGCACGTCGAAGGAGGTCTACGTTAAAATTAAGGTAAACCCAGTTAGGCAGTCCTTCTAGCTCGACGGCTTACGGGCTTAGCACTCTCTTAACCTTAAATTTTATATATAATTAACCGAGCTTCTTCTTTAGCCTTAAGGATATATAGTTCCGTAGGTCTACCTAGACTTTATTACCTACCGTAAATCGTTCTATAGGCTCCCGCCGCTTATTAGTATACCGCTTTTAGTCTTACGCTGCTAAGGCTATTAACGACTAATAGAAATCCGAGACCTATTTAAGTTGTAATATAAAGGAGGCTACGCGCCCCTCCGGGCTATTGCTAGACGGCTTATCCGCTGCTATATCTATAGCGATAGGAAATAGGGATACTAATTCGGACCTATATAGTGCGAAGAAAGGAGATATACTAATTAAAGAGTAACTTCTTCTATTAAGCGCTATTAAGGCTATAGGAAGCTACTTATATCCTAAAGCCCTTAGTTACGGTCTATTATACCCTATAGGTAAGCTTTAACTTCTTAATTAAGCCGTTCCGGCCTTCTATCGGTTTACGGATAATATGCTATACTTAGCAGCTATATATTCTATACGAGCTAATATAGGTGATACTAAAAGCGGCTTATATAATTTAAGCCCCTATCGCTTATAATTAAGGTTAGCTATTAGTAGTATTATATATATTATACTAAAAAGCGCTTTACGTAGATCTCCGCTTCTATATAGGGCATTAGCTCTAATACGACTTCCTTACTTAGAGGGTCCTTAATTACCTAAAGATTACGGTTGCCGATCTTTATAAAGGGGAGGTCTATAATAAAGTCTATTTAAATATACGTATAGAACCGGTCCGGTATAGGAAGCGATTTAAGCAGCACTTTCTTAAGCGCGCGCTAAATCTATATATGCCCGTAGATATTATAGTTACGGAGGAATCGTCTAATATATAGCTAGAAGAGCGGCTAATAGAAGTCTCGGGATACGGCGGTAACTATTCCTTCGCGGCCGGGGTAGCCGACGACGCTAGCGTTATATACTATCTAAATAAGCCGTTCTTAAAGCGTGTTTTCTTCTTCTAGCTCTAGGGGAGCGTCTTTCGCTACGGCCTCGGTGGTTATAGAGGAACTAAGAACCTAGAGTCGTCCGCGGAACTATAGGTGCCTATGTAGGTCTACGTAGCAGTCGGCTACCTATACCTTAAGTTTAAGTTTCAGGTTAAATCGACGTGCTCTTCCCTTTACGGCGCGGCGTACGCTACCGTTAGTAATATCCTAAGCTGCTAAGCGGTCCTATATACGCTAAAGCTCTTCGTCCTAGAAGATTCGTCGGTTAAGCCTATATTAGAGGTTAGCTTTACGTCCTATACGCTAGGGTTATCCCGGGTCGTAGCTGCTATAAAGTCCGCGTCCTAAGTGTCGGGCTCTACTTCTTCTTCGATTAACTCCTTAATTTCTAAACCAATAGATAAATCGTTATTCCCCTTACTATCGGTCTCGTTCTTACCGTTAACTAAGACTACGCCGTCCGTACTAATAAGTATTGCTCTAAGATATATACGTAGCGCGTTCTTTAAGAGTATTTAAAGCTCTCGAGTATTATAATCTTTATTAAAAGGTCGGTCTTAATCTCTTTAAGATAGGGCGTTCGGCACTATAGCCTTTTTTCCGGGTCCGTATTTAATTTAAAAGCGGAAGCGCGAAAGGTATTCCGCCTAGCGGGCCTACCGCTTAAAGAGATATTATCAAGTTATAAAATACTTAAGGTTGTGATAGTCCGTAAAGATTTTAAAGTTCTTATAGCTATAAAGCTCCGCTTACTATTACTTTAGGCAGTTAATTATAGCGAGTATTTCTTTATCGTAGATAGCGTAGTTTCGCTCGGCGGAGGTAAGCTTATAGGAGTGAAAAGCTATAGGGCGGCGTTAGCCGTCTACCTCTTAAGAAAGCGTGCGTTTAAGCGCGAATCTACTATAGTCCGCCTTAAGGGTACCGGGATAATCGAAATCCTACTTAAGCAGCACTAAGGCTTACGAAAATAGGTCCTTTAACGTCTAAAACGCTTCGGCTTATATAACGCCTTAATAAAAAGCCACCCTTTTGCCGGTAAGGGCTACGAGCGGACCGACGATAGGCGAAAATTAACGAGTAAAAATCCAATAGCAATTCGTAAACCTAAAAAAAACTCTATATACCCTTTTGCGAAGTTAAGGCTATTTAGTCTTAGATAGCCTAAATCTTTACGGGGTCCGCCTATATACTAACGCCTACGATAATAATAAATCTAGGTATTTAACCTAGCGGACGCCGAACTTATATTTATTAAGGTCGAGGTATAGGCTATACTCCGAGAGCTAGTCTAGCACCTTCCGCACTTTATCTATATAATTCTTCAAGCTACCGCTTAAGTAGATAAAAGTATTATTAATTTAGGCGGAAGCGAACTTATTTAGAAATTTACGAAGAATGCTATTAATATACCGTTAGAAGGTGCTTAAGGCCTTTATAAGCCTAAACGGTATTACTATCTATTTAAGAAGCCCGTAATAAGTCCGGAACGTAGTCTTTTACTTATCGCCTTCTATAATTCGCACTTTATAGAACGCTTTATAGATATTTAACTTAGTAAACTACTTCGCTTTAGCGATATTATACGTCTTCTTAATAAGCGGAAGCAGGTAGTAGTCTAGTCGTATTATTACGTTAAGCGCTCGGTAGTCTATATAGAACTAGAGTCTTACTATTTGCATAGCACGAAATCTGTATTTGTATAGTAAGATAGGTATACCCCTACTCTTTCTATACGTACCCCGCGCGCCTATATCCCGCTACTAAATTTTCCGTATAGGTATATAGTAATTAAGAGGGCCGCGTAAATCGTATATAGCCTTAATTTAGTTAATTCGCTGCGTGCCCTACTGCGTGCCCTCTACTACGTGCCTTCTACTATATATACGGCTCCTTAATGTATGCTTTATACCCGGCTCCCGGCTGCGCGCCCTCTACTACGTGCCTTACTGCGTGCCCTACTGCGTGCCCTACTGCGTGCCCTACTGCGTGCCCTCTACTATATGTGCGGCTCCTTAATGTAAGCTTCGTGCCTAGCTCCCGGCTGCGCGCCCTCTACTATATGCCTTGCTGCGTGCCCTACTATATGCCCGACTGCGTGCCCTACTGCGTGCCCTCTGCTATATGTGCGGCTCCTTAATGTATGCTTCGTGCCCTACTGCGTGCCCTACTACGTGCCCTACTGCGTGCCCTACTACGTGCCCTACTGCGTGCCCTACTGCGTGCCCTCTACTATATGTGCGGCTCCTTAATATATGCTTTATGCCCTACTGCGTGCTCTACTTTATGCCCTACTGCGTGCCTTACTATGTGCCCTCTACTATATATGCGGCTCCTTAATATATGCTTTATGCCCTACTGCGTGCTCTACTACGTGCCTTACTACGTGCCTTTTACTACATGCCTTCTGCTATATACGGCTCTTTAATATATGCTTTATGCTCTACTACGTGCCTTACTACGTGCCCTTTACTATATGCCTTCTACTGCGTGCGGCTCTTTAATATATGCTTTATGCCTAGCTCCCGGCTGCGCGCCCTCTACTACGTGCTTTACTACGTGCCCTACTACGTATTAGGGTAGCGGTATAGTGTTTTTCGCACGATTTATACGGCTCTCTTAATTACTATATACCGGCATTAGATTTTAGTAGCGGGATACAGGCGCGTAGGGTAAGCGTAGAAAAAGTAGAGATTTAAATATATTGCTATATAAATAGAGATATAATGCTATGCAAATAGTAAGACTTATTATAAAAGAGTTGTCTATAACTATTTCTAAGAAAGTCCCTTTAATATTCTCTAATAGCGATTCTGCCTTAAAAATAGCAAACAATCCGTAGTCTTATAAGCTCCGTAAGCATATAGGCTTAGTATACTACTTTATATAAGCTAGTATATAAAACAAAGAGATTGAAACATTTTCTATAAAATCTATAGATAATACGGCAGATATCTTTATAAAGGAATTAGGTCGAATACTCTTTAATAAATTCCGGGAAAAACTTAGACTTAAATAGGATCCTATATATAAAAATAAATAGGGGGTTTTAGCTATCTTCTTATGCTTTCTTAGCTTTCCTTTATTAAACCTCTAGACGTTTTCCGAACTACGGTTTTGCTAAAGGTATAAATAATATACATATAGTAGAGTTTTTTTAGTCTATATACTTTTCTCTATATATTAGGTTTTAAAAATTTTCCTGACTTATGAAATTTTCCTATAATAAAGATAGGTTTATAGTTAGTTTTTTATCGAACGCTAATTAGTCGGGTCCTTAACATTTAGGTAATAGCAATTAAAAAGGGAAGAGAGGCTCTAAGGCTAAAACAGCCTACATAGAGGGATTAGAAGCTGCAAAAGGATGCAAATCACTAAGAATAATAGCTCTTGTCTTTTCCAATAAGGAGGGCTAACTAGTCTCTATATATAGGGAAATCCCTCGGACGAAAACAGCCGCGTAGACCTAAGGAAAAGAGGTAAAAGAAAGAGTCGGATAGAGTCGCCGGTCGGAAGCGCCGGTCGCAAACAATAAATCGCATCCGTACGATAAATAGTTATACAATTAGTAAATAACTAAACTAATAACGCAATAGTCTATTAAAAGGACTAGTGAATTCTACGGTAGAAGCCGTAACTATATAAAGGAATTCTACGGTAGAAGCCGTAGAAGAGAATTAGAATTCTACGGTAGAAGACCGTAGAAGGGAAGAGAATTTATAGGTGAAGACCGTATAAATAACCGTAAAATCACCGTAAAGTCACGGTGAAATATAACCGAAGAAAAGTAGGTAAATCCGCCCGTAGAAGTACGGGGTAAATAACCGTAGAAGCCTATAGAATTCTATAGTAGAATCTAGGGAAAAACCGGGGATTTCCTAGTAGAAAGCAAATAAGGGAGACGGTGATATTAACATACCCCCCTAGCTAGAAGGGAATAACTTCCGGCTAGTTAGAATTATTATTAACTTCTTCTTAGATCTTAGAAGAAATATCCGTAAGTTAAAGCTAGCAAAAGAACTTTTAAAAACTTTATCGTAGAAGCAATGTAGTTAATCTATCCGTAACTATCTAGTTAGAAGGGATATATTTAATATTAAAGGTATTGCGTAAGAATTCCTATCGGGCCTAGCAGTTGTGAATTTTAATGTGCTTTAAAGCGGTCTAAATCTTTAGAATCTCGGCGGAAACTAGGCGGATTATCTAAGTGTTATTATACTAAATAGTAGGAATAGGAATATCTAGCTATAAAGAAATATCGTTAAATAAACGAAGAATAGAAATTAGTTCTTTCGCGGTAGAAGAGACTATAAGGAGTTCGGCTTTAGTAGAAGAAGTAGTGTTATAGTACTACATCACATAACATAGTACATAGTGACATACCACGTGATATATAGTCCTATATATAAACGAGCCCTTAGCCTCTATAGTTCTTCTCCTTTTTATAGAACAATAAGGTTATCTAGCTATTACTTAGTGCTATGATAGTTTATTCTATCTCCTATTGCGCCCCGTCGCGATCCCTAGCTTTATAAACACAGTCCTAGCAGCTCTATTACCTTATCCCCTTAGTCGTCGCGACCCGAGCGTAACCCCTAAGAAATCATTCCCCTAAGCCCCTAAGCCCTTAAGAATGTTTCCCTAGCCTATAGAAACCTATATAGCCTATAGAAATTTTTTATAGTCCCCGATAAACACCCTAGACTAAATACTCCTCCTTCCTCCTAATAGCGGACATACCTAGAGCCTCTAACGCTACGGGCGACGGTCTAAAGGCCTTTACTAAAGAGTTTATTAGTGAATTTCCTTAGATCGCCTAAGCGATTAAGAGGTTCGATAACGTAGTCCCGGTCGCTAATGCGTAGAAGACCTAGGAAAACCTTTAGAGCCTAAATACCCGATATATTCTTATATATATCGAGGAGAGTCTTCGTTCCCTTCGCGTAGCGGAGGCCTCTTAGGTTAACCGAAATGCTAGGTTAAAGGAACGTTTAACTACACGAGATTAGCTCTTAGCTATAAAGAATTAGCTCCTAGCTATAAGGGAGCAACTTCTCGAGGCTAAAGACCTTATAATCTTAACTATAAAGATATTATAGTCTTAGACGATAACCCTAGCATAGTCGTTAGGAAAACGAAAGACGGTAGACCCTCCGATCTTTACTAGAAAATAGTCTACCTCCGACCGTTAACGTAAGTATAAGGCCTAAGAACTTAAGATATAAGGTGTCTTCCTCCGTAATAGCATATAGTTCGACTTAGATAGCGCCCGCCTCCTTTATATTAGCGATAGGCTTAGTAAACGGGCCTACGACTTTATTAAAGATAGGATAGCTACTATTATAGCTAACCTATCCGAGAGGGAGAAGTAGGAATAGCCTACTACGACGACGCTCCTTATAGCTTTAGGCAGGCAGTATAAGGTTTTAGACTTAACGTAAGCCGCTAAGAATATCCTCGATAATTTCCCCTAAGGCGATAAGAACTATTAGATCTAGAAGGCGGACCTCGACGCTTATATACGTAAGGTAAGGAAGATAAAGGAATAGTAAGTCGACCTCCTCCGGAAGTTTATATCGAAGGATATAAGCGATCTCGTTAAGAATATATAGACTAAGATCCCCGACACCGACTACGAGAAGTAGTTAGCGTAGATAGATATCTTTATAAAGAATCTCGCTAACTATACTTATTATTAGAAGCTTGAGAAAAAGGCCGCCCTTCGTTCGTAGTTCCCGCCGACGCCTATACCTGCCCTTACCTTAACCGCCCCGGCTTAACCCTTATATAGTAACCCTATAGACCTCGACCGGCTTTCCGATACTAAACGATAATTTAGGATCGATAATAAACTCTATATAGCTTACGGAGAGCTTAGACACTAGAAGGAGGCTTACGACCCGGCTAAGATAGCTAATCCGCTTCTAATACCCTTACGTTAGGGTAGTCCTTAGTTTTAGGGCTAGGGCGCCCCCTCCCCCGGCTTTAGCCGAGGATCTTAGGGCGCCCGCGGCGGCGGGTATAGCTAGGGCTAGCTCGTTCGTGCGGTCGACTATAAATAAGGCCGTATCCTTAGGGAAGAGGATATAGATATATAAGGCGAGCGGCCGGCGTTAAGGCTACTGCTAAAAAATACACCCCTAGAGTAAGTCGCTCCTAGGGGTTATATATAGGGGAGGATAAAAGGATTAAGTCGTTGCTTTTAGATAGAACGGATCTTCGGATTAGTTTATCGAATAGTAATAAAAAATCAATCCTTCTTTATACTCGTCTCTCCTTTACGCGTAACCCTTAGTCCCCCTACTACGTTAATACGTTATCCCTCGTAGACTCTAGCTATACTACCGTAGCGTTCGCCGATCTTTACGCTATCCTACGGAAATATAACGTTACTATAAAGAAGCTCTTTAAACCTCGACTACTTTAACTAGCCGACGGTATACCCTTAATATAGATAACGGACTATTTTATAGCTCGAATAACTATTAGCGAGTATATAAAACTTATGCTCTTTTTCGTTATAAATCTATTACCCTTTACCCTAATTATCCTAGGCATCCCCTAGCTTTAGGAATATAAACTAACTATGCTTTAGAAATCTCTTTAAGTCCGCTTCGATTCCGATTACTATATAAGATACTGCCGATCTTTAAGCATAATAGCCGAGGATAAGATAGCTTTTAGGACTCCTATTACTCCCGCGCCCGGAGGGCATTAGTTACGTCGAAAGGTATATTTTTCTAACGTCGTAGAGATTTAGACTACCCTAACGTTTACCCTAAAATAAGGAGTCCTTATAACGATAGAAGATATACCGGAAATTCCCTTTCGGTAAGAAGAGACTAATATCCTAAAGGACTAGACTATCCTACCGGGAAGTTATATACCTATAGACTTATCTACTAAGGAATATCTACCTAAGTAAGCATTATACCCTTTAAACCCCGGCCAACCGATTCGATATCCCTTATATAGGATATAGCTATTTGCCTAAGAAACCGCCCGCTTAATATCTTTAGTTAGCCCTCCGAACTCCCTTAAGACTTAAGCCTTTAAGGCTACTCCGCCGTAGACTACTTTAGTAGCTCGCCTACTCTTTATTCGTCTTACCGCTAGCCGTCGCTATGTTCCCGCCCGATAGGGCTAGACGAGACGCCCCCGCTAGCGCATACGATAAGAAGATTAAATGCCTTTAGACATAAACGACATCCGTTGCGTACGAGTAGTTAACTTTATTTAATTCTATAAATAGGATAGTGTCTAAGCGATGCGAATTAGTATATCTAAATTAGCTAAGCTAGTCGAGGAGGGAGAAAATCTACGACTCTTTAACAAACTCCTAGTAGGCCTAGTTAAGGTCTTAAACCTATCTAAAACCTCTTTCTAACGCGTTATTGCTAAGGACTATATAATAGAGGTAGCTTAGGCTGCCTTCCCTAAACGTTTTTATGATTTCCTATAGACGAACCTCTAGGATATAGCTAATTCCGAATCTTTATTTCGGAGGGTCGACGAGGCCGATGTAGAAAAATTCCTCTAAGTAAAGCCGGAAGTTATAGAGGCAGATATCCTAAAGAAACTCCTAAAAGAGTTTTAGGATAAGCTTCCTTATTTCCTTCTAAAGAATGCGAACGAGCTTCCCTTATACCGCCTTTAAGATTATAAAATCGAGCTTACACCTAGTAAATAAGCTCCGTACTATAGAAATCAGCCTATATTACCTATAGAACTCCGCTATATTAAGAAGTAGATTAACGATATGCTTAATAAAGGCTTTATTTAGGAGTCTTCTTCTCTAGCCGCGGTATTACTAATCCTCGCTTATAAACTAGGCGGTAGTATCCGTATCTATTATAACTACCGAGGTTTAAATTAGGTTATAGTTAAGAATCGATATCCCTTACCTTTAATCTACGAAACAATAGACTCTCTCTACGACGCTAAGTTTTATATAAAGCTAGACGTAATTACTGCGTTTAATCGTATTCGAATTGCCGAGGGTTATAAGTAGCTTATAGCGTTTATTATACGCTTCGGACTATTTAAGATGCTAGTTACCCCCTTCGGCCTTTATAACGCACCGTTAACCTTTTAGAATTATATTAATTACGTGCTTTATAATACCCTCGACGACTTCTATATAGTATATCTCGATAACGTACTAGTCTTTTTAAAGACTAGGGCAGAATATAAGAACTACGTACGAATAGTTATCTAACGCCTAGGCAACGTAGGGCTTTAAATCGATATTAGGAAGTTAGAGTTTTATACGACGAAGACTAAGTACCTTAGACTAGTTATTTCGATATCTAGCATAAGCATAAACCCTAAGAAGGTATATGTAATCACGGCTTAGAATACGCTAACTTTAGTAAAAGAACTCTAGTAGTTTCTAAGGTTTATAAACTTCTACCGCTGTTTTATTAAGGAATACTTTAGTATTATCTCCCTAATAACTACGCTACTTCGAAAAGATTCCCGTTAGTCTTAAGGACCCGAATAAGCTACCGCGTTTAAGGCCTTTAAACTTGCTTTTACTATTGCCTTAGTCTTAGCCTATTTTAATTACTTAAAGAAAACAATTATTAAAACTAACGCCTCGAATTAGGCCTCGGGAGGAGTCCTTTTATAGACTAAAGACGACGGATATCTTTACCCTATTGCGTTTTTTTCGTTAAAGCATACTGCCCTTAAGTATAACTACGAGATCTACGATAAAGAGCTATTAGCAATTATTAAAGCGCTTAAGGAATAGCGTCTAAAACTCTAAGGAACTACTAAAGCGTTCGACGTTATTATAGACTATAAGAATCTTTAGACGTTTATATCTATAAAGCAACTTAACTAACGATAAGTGCGCTAGGCCGAGTTTATTTCCTAATTTAACTTTATGATTATATACCGCTTAGGCAATAAGGTAATCCTCCCTAACGCTCTTAGCAGGCTCCTTAGCGATAGACTAGCTACTATAGACGACGATAGACTCCTCTATCGAAATTAGGTAATTATCCCTAAAGAGAAAGTCGACCCGACTATCCTAGAGGAACTCTTAACCGATTCCCGTGCCTTAAAGGAGGACCTTAACGTAGTCGCCGCCCTCGGACTAAACGTAGTTAGTAAATCACTCGATAAGCTTATCCGCGAGGCATACTAATAAGATAATCTTACCTAGGATATAGTAGCGATACTCTAGGACCTATACGCCCGACGCTAGCTAAAGTATATCCGGAAGCTCTTCTATTGCGATATATCCGAATATTAGTTAATTAACGGACGTATCTTTTTCCGCGACCGGCTTTTCGTCCCTAATACCTTAGATCTCCGCCTTAAAGGCATTTATCGATCCTATAGTAGTAGCCTAATAGGATACCTAAGGAGGGTAAAAACCCTTAATCTATTAAACCGAATATACTAATAGCCGAGGATTTCTTACTTCGCCGCTATATTCGTTAAAGACTATACTCTCTATCTTTAGACTAAGACCCCCCGCTCGTCTCCCCCTAGATTCTTAAAACCCCTCGCTCTACCGGTCCGACTATAGGCTAATATATTAGTTAATTATATTACGATACCTCCTAAGTATACCTAAAACGGGAAGACTTATAAGAATATACTTACGATAGTTAATAAGCTTACGAAGATAAGATATTTTATCCCTATTACCGGCCTTTTTATAGAAGAACTAATTAACTCTTTTATCTACGTAGTCTATCGCTTATATAAAGCACCTAATATTATTATCTCTAACTAAGGCACTTAGTTTATCTCTAGTTTTTAGCGATAACTTAGCATTCGTTTATAAATAATATTAAAACTAAGCTCGGTATAGCACTTAAAGACTAATAGTTAAACCGAAATCGTTAACGCTACGATAAATAAATATATTCGAGCCTATATTAGCTTTACCTAAGATAATTAGGTCGACTAGCTCCCGCTCGCGGAATTCGCAACGAATAATAAAGTAAACGAAACAACCGGTATTTCTCCGTTCTTCGCTAACTACGGCTTTAATCCTCGTCTTAGTATTAAACCTATAGGCCCTTAACCCCTAACGCTCTTATTATAGGCAAAAAAGGAATTCCTTCACGCAGACGTAATAGCTAGGCGTTTCGACTATATCCTCGTTTAGCTTTAAGCTCTCGCATAAGCCTTATAATAGAAATATAAGGATAATGCTAATATAAAGCGGGATAAAGGCTTTCTCTTCCGACCCGGTAATATAGTTATAGTTTTATTAAAGAATATAACTATTAATCGCCTAAAGAAGAAATAGGACGATAAATCAGACGGCCTTTATCCTATTCTCGAGGTCTACCACGGCGCTATAGTTATCGACCTCCTAAAGCATATCTAAGTTAATAAGTGTTTCTATACGTCTAAGGTGCGGCTCTAGATAATAGAAATAATACCGGGCTAGGCATAGATTAATTAAGAGGAACGACGCAACGTCGTAGGCCGTATCGCGGAACGCAATAACGACGGCAATATCGAAGAAATTTAGGAATTTAAGAAGATCCTTAACGTATACGATAACGAAGCCCTAACCTTAACTTATTTAATTAAATAGAAACATTACTAGGAACCGACCTAGCAGCCCGAAGAGGACTTAAGAGGTTGCCTTAAAGCTATCTAACGCTTCTATAGATACAACCTAGATAAGCCGGGCCCTTTAGATTAGGCCCGCTTATAAAAGATTCCTTTACTATATACTAATTTCTAGCGAAAATGATATTTTTTAGCGATTTAAGGACTAAATCGTCTCTAGAGGGGGAGTACTATTATAGTACAATATCATATAATATAGTATATAGTAACGTACTATATAACATATAGTCCTATATATAAACGAGCCCTTAGCCTCTATAGTTCTTCTCCTCTTTATAGAATAATAAGGTTATCTAGCTATCACCTAGTGCTATAACAAGTAGTGATTATAGATTATTTCCGGGCACTCTACGCGATTAGACTATTAAATAGGTTAATAAAATAGCCTTTAGAAGAATAACGAGTGTCTAAGTCGTCGGCGTAAGCGGCATCGGAAGCTATAACGAGTTCTTACTCGTCTATATCCGAAAACTTAATTATAAGGAAACGCGATTCGTATAAGTAAGTTACTAAGCTTTTAGCAAGCTTAATATAGAGCGCAGACGGGTTCTATATATACTCCGCTAAAGAATTCGACGATTTTGCGGCGTTAAGCCGGGTGGAAATAGTCGCGTAATTATAGGAACTAACTAAAGACTAAAAGTAGTAGATTTAATTATCCGTGGCCTAACCCTAATGTTTCTCTAGCTTTTCCGGAAGTAAGAATAGGCAAAGGGTCGAAATAGGCCGTAGAACCGTAGAAGTAGGGATTAAACTAAACTTAAAAGCAATCTTATTTATAAGGGTCTTCGACTATTAGTAAGATTAGGTCTACGACCTAATCCGCATTCTTATATATAAGCGGGGAAGAGGCACGTGCGGGCGGGGGAAAGGGGCTCGTGTGAATAAGGGTAAGGGGCTCGTGCGGATAGGGGTAAGGGGCACGTACGGACAAAGGGGTACGTGCGTAGAGCTATATATCCGCACGCATAGGTGCGCTTACACTTAGTCTTTATAGATGATTTCCACACCTATATAGAGGGCACCTATGTGATTACTCTACTTACCCTATTATAGTATTATCTATCTCTCTTTCTTACGGACTTATTTAACACGATAACGTCCCGCTTTTATAATAGCGGCATGTATTAATTAGAACGATAGGCCGCTACGACAAAAGCGGCACGCGTAGTAATACTAGCTGCTATTATAGACTTACTAGACAACGATATAGAGGACGTCTTCGAGCAACGGGCCGAGGGGTCCTAGCAGCTATAGCTACGATAAGAGGCGCTAAATAAGCGGGCCTTCGCGGAAGCCCGCCTTCGATAGGAAATAATAGAAGCCCGTTTAGGCAAGGCGCCGGCGGATGCCGTAACTTCCATAGCGGAAGAGGAGCGCCTTCTAGTGCTACTATAGAAAATAGCCGTTAATCCGGTTAAACGAAGGGGGTTGCTAGAAGTCCTTAGTGTTAAAATAGGATCTACGGCGCCTACCTCCACGGATACGCTACTTACGCCTACGGCTACGTCGACGAACTCTCCCGCGGCTAGGGACGCTAGCATAGCTAACCCGAGGACGGCCCTTAAAGCCGCCTTCGGCAAAAGGAAGCCTCTGCCGTAGCCTATATAGGATAGCAAGCTAGAGTCTTTTTACTTCTTCCTATATCGCCTCCGCAGTAAGTTTATAGTCGACGAGAAGTAGGGCCTTAACGGTTACCGCGATACCGCTTAGTATTCGCTACTCTATACGCTGCCCGAGCCTTAGATACGGCGGATTTCTAGGTTTTAGGAGAGTAGCGGGCCTAATAGCGCCTACGACCCCTATGCCTTCTTTAACCACCTTATCCACGCGTTCGGCAACGTATAGGAGCAAGAGAAAGCGTAAGATAGGTTGTAGATCCTCTTTTAGAAAGACGGCTAGACGTTTAAGGACTTCCTTCCCGACTTTAAGGAGACTATTACTTATATCGCCGGAAATAGCGTTTAAGGAGATAGCGCTAAGCTTATATAGCTGCGAAATTCGATCACTCCGCAGCTACGGGAAATGCTTATCTTAATCGAGATGCCTACTAACTTCCGGGAGTACGTAGGTCGCCTTACGAAGGTAGCCTAAAACTATAAGCAAAGCCCTAGCTTTTAGAAGCTGCGAAAGCGCGCTAGTTTAAACGGCGTTAGCAATAAGAACGGAGGAACTATAAGGAACGCTATAACGCTCCCGCCGCTTAGATCCGCGCCCGACACTACGGTAGACTACGAAGGTAACGTTATAATATCTACTACGCGGCCCGCTCGTAGAAGAGCTAGGACACTATCCGCCGCCTTAGGCAGCGCGCCCTCCTCTTTTATACAGCGAGCTAAGTAGGTATTAAAGGCGGAGCTTTAGAAGCGGAGAGAGGAAGGGCTTTGCGTACGCTATAGCGCGGATAGACATTTTGCTATAGACTGCCCGTATCGTCCCGCTCGCCCTACGAAGCGAGCCGAACGGCCTATAGCGATTCGCGCTACCCGACCTTCTCTTAAGTCTAATATTAAGGAGGATAATAATATCCCCGCCGCTATTAGTGCGGAGGGAAACGCATAGCTCTAGAGCATAGACGGGCCCCGGAGCCTAATTCGCTAGCACTAGAGAAAAAAGAGTTAACTAACTATATTAAGACTTCTCTTACCTTAATACCTATTGTTATTAACCGTATAAACCTCGTCTTTACTCTTATAGACGAGGGTTGCTAATGCTACGCCGCTATCGATAAGGCATTCGCACGAGAACTACGTTTACTAGTTAAAGATATAAGAACTCGGTATATATAAAGAGCCTTAAGCGTAATAGAGGAGGCGAAGATTAAAGGTATCGTATAGATAGCTACGGAGATTAACGGGCACGAGCAATTGCTTATAGCATACGTTATCCCTTAGCTAGAATTTAACCTAATCCTTAGAAAGCCTTAGCTTCTTTATATAGAGTCCTACTCTATGCCGCACTAAGGGAGGCTTTAGTATAGGAATTCGTAGCGTTAGCTATAGCATATTAATAAGAACGAGCCTAAGGACACTAAGTGTGCTATAGAGCTTCGAGAGGCTAAAGAAGTTATAACTTTAGTTTTTATCGGTATAATTAACCGAATCCGTAGACGATACGGCTTAGAAGCCGCTACGGCTGCTATTTACGTAATTAGCCTCGCGGATATTAAAAAAGCCTTACGACTAAAGAAGCCGAAGATAGAAGCCGAATTACGTTAAATAATCCTTACGTAGTTCTATAACCTACTGCCGCTCTTTCGGAAAAGCGAGGCCGATAAATTAAACCTATATAAGCCCGGTATTCACTACGCAATACTACTTCGCAAAGATTCCCGCGGATAAGATATAGTTCCGCCCTTCGGGCCGCTATACGTAATATCTCGAGACGAATTGCTTATATTAAAGAAAACACTACGCGGCCTCTTAGATAAAGGGTTTATTTAGGCTAGCCCTTCTAAGGCCGCCGCTCCGGTGCTATTCGCGCGGAAACCTAGAGGAGGATTACGTTTCTACGTAGACTACCGAGCACTTAACGCAATAATACGACCGGACCGCTACCCGCTTCCGCTTATTAAGGAGACACTCCGCAATATCGCTAAAGCGAAGTAGTTTACTAAGTTAGATATCTATTAAGCGTTCTATAAGGTGCGAATTACAAAAGGTAATAAGTAGAAGACTGCATTCCGTACTCGCTATAGGCTTTTCGAATAGATAGTAATACCGTTTAGGCTTATAAGGGCTCCTAGCACCTTCTAACGGTATATTAATAGCATTCTTCGCGAATTTCTAAACGAGTTCGCTTCCGCCTATATTAATAATATTCTTATCTATATAAGCGGCAGCCTAGAGGATTATATAGATAAAGTGCGGAAGGTGCTAGACCGGCTCTCTAAGTATAGGCTATACCT
The DNA here is from genome assembly GCA_012934285.1 of Ophiocordyceps sinensis. Taxonomy (NCBI): domain Eukaryota; kingdom Fungi; phylum Ascomycota; class Sordariomycetes; order Hypocreales; family Ophiocordycipitaceae; genus Ophiocordyceps; species Ophiocordyceps sinensis. The sequence continues at coordinate 12,708,533 of JAAVMX010000004.1, forward strand.
CGACCTTAATAAATACGAATTCGGCGTCCGCCGGGTTAAATACCTTAGATTTATTATTATCGCGGGCGTTAGTATATAGGCGGACCCTATAAAGATTTAGGCTATTCGAGACTAAATAGCCCCGACTTCGTAAAAGGGTATACGGAGTTTCTTAGGATTTATAAACTACTACCGGATTTTTATTCGTTAATTTTCTCGTATTATCGGTCCGCTTATAGCCCTTACCGGCAAAGGGGTAGCCTTCTATTAAGGCGCTGTATAGGCAAAGGCGTTCTAGACGTTAAAAGACCTATTTTCGCAAGCCCTAGTGCTACTACAATAGGACTTTAATTATCCTACAACGCTCGAAGCGGACTATAGTAGATTCGCACTTAGAGGCACGCTTTCGCAAGAGGTAGACGGCTTACGCCGGCCCGTGGCTTTTTACTCCCGCAAGCTTACCTCCGCCGAACGGAACTACGCTATCTACGATAAGGAAATGCTCGCTATAATTAGCTATTTAAACTAATAGCAAGCGGAGCTCCGTAGCTATAAGAACTTTAAGATCCTTATAGACTATCGCAACCTTAAGTATTTTATAACTTAACGATATCTTTCTAAGCGATAGGCCCGCTAGGCGGAATACCTTTCGCGGTTCCGTTTCCGGATTAAGTACCGACTTAGAAAAGAGGCTGTAGTGCCGGACGCTCTATCCTAGAGAGATTAAGATCGGCCTTCTAACGAAGATTATAATACCTAGGAGCTTTAAATACTCCTAGAGGAGGCGCTATGCACTTATCTTAGGGCAATACTTATCGGTACGGACGGCGTAGTCTTAGTTAATAGTAAGGGCGATAAAGACGAGGACGATAGTAAGGAGGATAATAAAGAAGACGTAGAGCCCGACACTTAGGATATAGACGACACTTAGGATACAGACTTCGCAGCGGCTACGACCTAGGACAACCTTAACGCGTAGGACGTAGAGCTAACTACTAATATAGGCCTTAACCGACGAATTTTTTAGGACGAGGAGCTTTAGCGTATATAGGACCGCTTAGCAGCTTAGGACGTTACTTACGGGAGCGTACGCCGCGCCGTAAAGGCAGGAGCACGGCGATTCAACCTTAAGCTTAACCTTAAGGTATAGGTAGGCGACTGCTACGTAGACCTACGTAGGCACCTACGGTTTCGCGGACGGCTCTAGGTTCTTAGTTCCTCTATAACTATAGAGGCCGTAGTAAGAGACGCTCCCCTAGAGCTAGAAGAAAGGAACGCGCTCTAAGGACGGTTGATTTAAATAGTATACGACGCTAGCGTCGTCGGCCACCTTAGCCGCGAAGGAATAGTTGCCGCTATGTCCTATAACTTCTATTAGCCGCTCCTCTAGCTATATGTTAGACGATTCCTCCGCAACTATAATATCTACAAGCGTATAAAGATTTAGCGTACGCTTAAGAAAGGGCTGCTTAAATCGCTGCTTATGCCGGACCGGTTCTATACGTATATTTAAATAGACTTTATTATAGACCTCCCCTTTATAAAGAGCGGCAACCGCAATCTTTAGGTAATTAAGGACCGTCTAAATAAGGAAGTTATGTTAGAACCTATGCCTTCTATAGAAGCGGAGATCTACGCGGAGTGCTTTCTTATATGCTATATGCGATACTATTAGTAGCTAACGTTAATTATAAGCGATAAGGGCTTAAATTAGACAAGCCGCTTCTAGCAGCACCTATGTCGGCTGCTGTAAATTATATAGCTGCTAAGCACGGCATATTATCCGTAAACCGATAGGGGGCCGGAACGGCTTAACTAAGAGGTTTAAGCTTACCTACGGGGCGTTATCGACCGTAACTAAGGGGACTAGGATAAGTAGCTCCCCGTAGCGCAAATAGCGCTTAACAGGAGAAATCACTCTTTAATTAGTATATCCCCTTTCTTCGCACTGCATAGGTATAAACTAGTATCCCTATTTCCTATCGCCGTAGATATAGCGGCGGAAAAGCCGTCCGGCAATAGCCCGGAGGGGCGTATAGCCTCCTTTATATAGCGACTTAAGTAGGTCTCGGACTTCTGTTAGTCGTTAATAGCCTCGGCAGCGTAGGACTAAGAGCGACATACTAACAAACGGCGGGAACCCGTAGAGCGATTTACGGTAGGTAATAAAGTCTAAGTAGACCTACGAAACTACGCATCCTTAAGGCCGAAGAAGAAGCTCGACTAGCTACACGTAAAATTTACGGTTAAAAGAGTGCTAAGCCCGTAAGCCGTTGAGCTAGAGGGACTGCCTAACGGGATTTACCTAAATTTCAACGTAGACCTTCTTTAATATGCATGTCCCTATGCAATAGAAATAGGATCTCTGCGGGGGCAGACATAGACTAGATACCGGTCGTTTATAGGAATAAGCATAAGGTGAAACTAAATAATCTAGGTAAATACCTAATTATAAAAAGCTTGTCCCCCTTTCCTAGTCCGGGGAACCTATCGTCTAAATACTATAGTCCTTCTACGGTGGAATTCCTATGTCTTCTACGGCGGAATTCCAATGTCTTCTACGGCGGAATTCTAATGTCTTCTATAGCGGAATTCTAATATCTTCTACGGCGGAATTCTAATGTCTTCTATAGTAGAATTCTAATATCTTCTACGGTAGAATTCTAATGTCTTCTACGGTAGAATTCTAAATGTCTTCTAGGGTAGAATTCCCAATGTCTTCTAAGGTAGAATTCTAAATGTCTTTTACGGTAGAATTCTAAATATCTTTTACGGTAGGATTCTAAATATCTTCTATAGTAGAATAAATAAGTAGTATTGCTAGTTATATATAGCGTGCTTATAGAGGTGTTCTGCCTAGAATAGATGTCTAGGCAGATCCTATAACAATTGCCATAACTTAAAGATTCGCAATGCCCTTATTGTATTAGTTTAATAGATTTTAAAACATATTATCGTATTACGGGCGGGTAATAACATAGCATATAGTCGTATTTAGTCGATAGATTAAATCAATTTTATTAACTGCATTTGCTAGACTATATTAGGCAATAAAAAAATAAAAAATAAAAACTTTTATATCGAGAGCTATAACGCTTAAATCGTATAGGTCGTAGTAGAAGGTGTAAATGAAATTTCTTTTTTAAAAAACAAAACTTTTGCGTAGTTATAAGAGACTTATCTCGCTTAATCTATATGCGCTATAGTAGAAGGGAATCCGAATAGATTATCCTTATTATCCTCCTCGACTATATTAGCCTCTATTATAGCCTTTAAGTCGGTTGTCTTTATAACTCGAATTCCGGCGGGGTTAAATACCGTCGGTTCGCGTTTTCTAGTAAACGCTACGTTAAGAGGTTGCTAGACGGGAACTGCTATTCTACGAAGTTATATGTTAAGGTTAGTTATATTGGCATTATATAAGCGCGTAGACGATTAGTTAAGCGTGTTAAAGTGTTTATACACGCTTGCCGAGTATTTTACTACTTCGTTTAGCAAACGGAAGGCGTCGACCTTTATAGTCTAATGCATCGCGTGGCTAAGGCTTATTCCTAATAGCATACATACGAATAAGTCGAACTTAATAATCTATTGTGCTAGGACGCCGTATAACTACGCGTAAGTTAACATCGGCAGCGGCGTGTTAGTGTTAGTCTATATTTCGGTGAAAAGTGCGGCCTAAATAGTAGCGATGTCTGCTGTTTTAAAGACTATAGCTTTATGCTTGCCGTATAATATAAAGCAATTCGATAGGGTCGTATATTCTACGATAAAGAACGCGGTTAGCTCGCGCTTTAGGAGCAATGTATTAAATATGCCCGGCTGGTTAATACTAGCTGCTAAGGCGGACGCGAATTACGCTCTTAGCGAGCTTTATTTAGTTAAAGTAACGAAGGTCTGCTTATAATCGATCGCTAGAGATATAGCCTGCAGTTTAAGGTTTCGCTTAAACCGCGGTCCGGTAGGAGTCTTAGTGTCTGTAACTATATCTTCGAATGCTTTAAGATAAGCTAGTAGGTATTTCTATTGCTTAATAGTAGTAGAGATGCCTTTAATCTCTTTTAGGTCGCCTAAGGTAACGTCTCCGACGGCCAATATATCGACTACTTCGAGAAGAACGGCGAGCATTAAGGCGAGGCCTAAGCCATTCTTTGCGACGTCGCCGGGGACGTAGTAGATATTTCCCTCTAATCCTATTAGGGATATAGGTAGCTTAGAAGGTTATTATACGATAAATTTGCCGGCTAGCGTTTATAGTTTAGTAGGCATAATAATTTAATAGGAATTATCGTCTTTATCGTCCTTTAGATATTTAACGGGTAGCGAGTCTAAGATAGGTGTTATAGCAGCTAAGAGGGGGGCGACTTATAGCGGTGCGTCCGGAGGTATATAGTAGAGGGTTCCGTCGCTTAAGCCGTTAACGATATTAAAGCCTTATTGTTTAAGTAAACGTATTTAGTTACTAAACTCTAGCCTATAGCCGGCCTTTTAGGCTTAGTATTTCGGGGCTAGGGACCGTAGGTTTTATAGAAGATTGCGCTCCGACCCGTATAGCTCGATTGCCCTCTTAAACCCTCGGAGGGTTAATCGAGGCGGATTTCGTAATAGTAGAATCGAAAAGTCTAGTCGTAAGCGTTAGTCCCTGCTTCGGAACTATGTATATAGGCCTTCTGCTAAGGCTATAATAGTTATAGATAAAAAAGCGGTGTTAAGGCAAAGGCAGACGTATATAGTAGGTAGAAGAAAATTTTAGGTATTAACGGGGTGTCTAGTTATAGAAGGTTTTTAAAGGAGTCTATAGAAGCCTATAAAAGCGCTACGCGTTGTTATAGAATTAGCTAAAGAACCGTAAGGCAGTAGTAGTAAATTATTAGGGTAGAGGAAAGTAGTTATAAGGGGATCGGCGTAGAGTTAGTTTTGATTTTTCCCTTAAATATAAAGGTCTATATTCTTTTAGTATATCTTGCCTATCCTTTTAAGTTTTAGTAATACGTATAGTAAGACTTTCCTTATAGGCGTTAAATTCGGCTATTAGATCTAGGGAGTCTATTTCCGTTGCTACGAGCTAGGAATTATAGCTGCTTAGCCATCCTTTCTAAGACATAAGGTACTCTTGCCTTGCCTTTCCGCGACCGTATTTTCGTTAACGTAAATATAGGATGCGGTCTACTTCCTAATGTAAAGTTTCTTTAGACACTAGACCTAGGCGTAAGTCCGGTTTCTTAGCTAGGCGAAGTTAAACTCCGGAAACAATAGGGTAAATATTTATTAAGTTATCTATATCTAGTCGATAGGCTAAGTGCCCGATACGTTCTACGATTTCGAAAGGACCTGTTCTTCGTTTAGTAAGCTTAGCCACGCGTCTATCGGCGATAGAGTAGCCTTTGCCGAGTTATAGCTATACCTAGTCTCTTAGTTTAAACTCTAGTTTACGATATTTACCGTCGTAGCGGCGCTTTATTACTGCTTAAGCATATGCGATAGAGATAGACGCTTAATCGCGTAGAAACGCTTTCGACTTTCCTAATGATTAGTCGCTAAGGTAGCGTATCCTATCGTCTATCCTAAATCCTATAATTAGTTTACTTAGTAATATCTTAATCACTAAGGAGTAGGAATTATTTAAAGAGAATTACAGCGCTAATAGCGCGTCTAACTATCGTTTGTCTAAAAAGTCTAACGTAAAGAAACGTAAAGCGATTTCTATTGTCTAGTTCCGTCGTTCTAAAAGACCGTCGGTTTAAGGGTGCTAGGCTATTAAGACGAGCACTTTAAAGCCGAACGCTGTCTAAAGGGATTTCTAAAAGGCAGATAAAAATTTCGGGTTACGGTCGGAGATAATATGCTTTAGAATACCCTAATTCGACCGGAGGAGTTCTTAGTATAACCTCTACGCTTAATCTTCCGTAGTAAAGGCATTATGCCTTAGAATTAGTATATATATCTAAGAGAATTTATCTAAAACAATAAGGAGATAGTTATAGAATTCTCTAACTAGCGGAGACTATAGGGAACTTTCTAATATAATAGGAGGCAATCTAATAATAAAGTCTATAGCTATCGTATAGAAGGGAATAGCTAGGGAAGTAATAGGAATAAGATTACCGGGTAGTAGTAAGCGGTCGGTTTAGTTACGTCCGTAAGTATCGCATTTATACTAGGTTATTATAAAGTTTTTTTAAGTATATAATAACAAAGCTAGAAGAGAGGTCTTCCTAAAGACGTCTTCTTCCTATATGAAATTTTCGCGTATGCTTATCCGCGATAATTTCTTCTGTATATATGTCGGGAATGTATAATCGTCTTCTATTATTAGGGTCTTAGAGGTATAATAGACCGTCGATACGGAAGAATAACAATCCCTCGATAAAGTCTTTTTCGCTAAGCTAGGCGATAATATCCGACTATCGTAGATCGTTGTCGTAGCCGTCCTTGATTTTTTAGCGCAAATTAGGTTAGATTAAGGACTCGGTAAAGATATTAACATAGTCTATAGAGGTTTTATCCTCCTAGATTTAGTTAAGTTCTCTAGGTCCTAGTTCTACTACGGCTTATAATAGTAGCCGGGAAAGTAAGTCTACTAAAATGTTTATAGTGCCCGGAATATAGTAAACCTTAAGTAGGAACTAGCTAAGATACTATAAGGCTAGCATAAGCCTTATGTTCGCTCTTAGGGCCGAGGTATACATAGAGGTTTGCTTAAGAATAGTAATAGTAGCGGCGTAGTCGGTAAGCACGACGATTAAAGGAACCGTCGTAGCGATTAGGTAGGAACGTAACTTTCTATAAGCCTATATAAGGCAGGCCACTTCTAATTCAGTAGGCTAGTACCTTAGCTCGCCGCCCTTTAGTTTGCGACTTAAGTATTCGATAGGTTTATTATTATTACGAGGTAGTCCTTTAGAGGGTGACTAATTGGATTTACCGTTAATATAAAATAAGACGGCTAAAAATCCGTTATTATAACTCGCGTTAACTTATAGGAATAGTTGCTAGTTAGGGAAAAATTAGTAAATAGCGGAATCCGAATATAGCGCGTCGGTAATATCTTAAAAGCAATTTCTTTTAATCGCTATAGGTTCGAAGACTATTTTTAACGTAAAGCGAGAACGGGCGTAGCCTTTAGGGATCGAGCTAGCGAGGCGGCCTTCTTTTAGCAACGCCGTTTTACGGACTTAGAGTAGTTCGATCCGCGCCGCGAATCGTAGAACTAAACTTCGCATCCACCCGACTAGTCTAATCTATTATTCTAGGGCTTAGAGGGTGTCGGGGAATTTAATATCCCGTAAGGCTTACACTCGTTTGGCTGTGTTTATAAGTTTTATGCTATTAACGTAATACCTAAGCAATTCTACGGAGGGGTAGGCTAGGAATAATTTAGGGCTAGAGAGGGAGAGGTTATACTTAACGAATACTTAAAACACGGTCGCGAGGTATTATACGTATTTATTAGCGGTATCGGAGAAGATAATAATATTATTAATATACGCCGCCGCGTAGGCTGCGTAGTCGCGTAGAATCTTATCTATAAAACGTTAGGCGTACGCCGGTGAGTTCTTATAGCCTATTAAGACTACCGTAGAACGTTCGAGCCCTCTATAGCTTACTATAGTAAAGCGTTCTTAGTAGTCTTTATAGACGAGGAACTAGTAGAAGAAGTTCCTTACGTCGACCGTAGAGATATACTTTTTCCTAGCGAGCTTATAGATTATATCGGACTAACTAAGCATAGGGTATACGTCGGGAACTATAACGCTATTAAGCGTGCGTAAGTCTACTACTATGCGTGGTTTCTTAGTCCCGTAAACCATTCGCTAGGCGACGAAGATAGGGCAAGCGAAGGGGGAGGCTTCGGATACCTATTTAAGACGTTATTATTTATAGAGGAGATTATATTTCTCGTCTAAGTAGGCTTTATCTCGCTATAAAGCTAGGTAGGCTCTAAAGCCTAGCTTCTTTTAGTGCTAGTTCTCGATTAAGGGGATTTTTATATAGTTAGTTAGATCTACGTAGACTATGCCTCGATCTTCCTATAGCGTAGGAAAGCCGTCGGCGATATTACGGATGCGTAGCGCGAGGTTTAGTTCGAGGTTATAGATTTTTATATTATACTTAGTCTCGTTTTCGGGAATATCTTTAATTCGGCTAATGCCGAGCCGAAAGGCTTAACCCGGATCTAGTAGAAACTTAGGCGGTATATCGTCCTCTTAAAGAGTAAAGGGTAGAGGGTTTTCCGCGGCTTTTAATATTAGAATATTATAGCCGTAGGAAAAGGTAGGCGGGCTGCCTATAGAGATATTAAAAGCTAAAGTCGGTAATTTAGCGGTAGATTTTATAGTTCCTACTGCCGTTTAGATTATATTATTATCTCCTATTGCGTAAGGGGGGATAAAGCCCGCGGGTTAATGCCCGTCGGCTAACATAAGGTAAATGTCGTCGTTAAGGTCGACGAGTATACCTAAGGAATGGTTTTTTAAGAAAGTAAGGGTGCGCGAACTTAAATTAAATATAGTAACTAAAGAAAAATCTTATAATAATAAGCCATTAAGGTTTACGTTGTCTAAGAAAAACACTAAGTCTCGATCCTATAGAGGACTTTTAATTACCGTTTTAACTATAACGGTAGTTAGTAGTAGGATCTTAGTAAGACTAGCGGTGCGAACGCGTCGTCGGATAGCGGGTCCGCGGCTAGTAGTTCGGCATTCGACTATAAGGCCGCTATAGGCTTCGATCGTAATAGACTATTTAGTGTTTAAGACGTCTACTCCGTAGGGAACCGCTTATGCCTAACCTAATAGGAGGCTAGCTAAAAGATCTTCTACTACCTTAGCGCTTACGCGTACCTTTACCACCGCGAACTTTCTATCTCGTTTTTTAGGGATAAAAATAGTGAATATAGCCTACCCGAGGGTCTTTGCCTAGCCGATGCTAGAGAGATCTGCCTTCCGGGATATATCGTAGGTAACGTAGAGGAATCTATCCAGCAGATTTTCGTAGACAATACATCGTCTAGCGCCGTAGTTAACGCAAATTTCAATTATATCCGTAGGTCTAAGTTATCCATACGCTATAATTCTAGCGTAGGTATATCGAGATAGTTAAGTCGGAGGATTATCCTCTATCTATAGAGCGGCGTCGATAATAGGAATACCGTTAACGAGCTCGTCTATATACGTATCGATGGGTAATTCGTCCTCTTCGGTAGCTATAGTATTAGGGACGAAGAAGGCTTCTAACACTATATAGAAGTAGTCTTTATTACTAGAAGAAGAAGAGGAGGAATCGTCCGAGTAGTCGACGTCTAGTATTTCTACGGCTAGTAAAATTTAATCTCATAAGGAGGACGAAATCGTTATGCTCTTATACTTATCTAACGGGGCGTTAGCGAGTTAATAAGCTAAGTTAACTATAATAGGGTTTAACTTATAGCCTTCGGGCGGTAGAGACCTAGAGGATTTATTCTACGGCCGGGTGGAAAAGGTAGAAGCAGGTATAGAAAGTATTTAAAAGGCTACCTTTTTACCTTTGTCTGCTAAGGAAGGAATAGTATTAGTAGGTCTAGGTTTATTCTATAGGTTAGAACGGCCGTATAGGCGTAACGTAGAAGGACCGCTAGAAGTTCGTTTACGTAGTTCTCGTAAGGCTAGACGGTCGGTCTATAGGCGGCCTTAGACCGTATTTTAGAGACGTCCTTAAGTGCCGATGGTTAGTTTCGTATTAAGCTAGGGAATAATTCGCTCGTACTCTATAACCTATTCGTCGATTTTATCGTCTCCTATAGGGCGACGGAAAGATTCCTAGAGCAGCGTATCTAATCGTTAATATATAATTAGGGTTAGATTATTCTCTAAATAGCCCGCTGCCTTAGCTTTTCGCTTTATTTTCGATATCTATCTACGGAAGTCCGTTCCGTCGATAATATCCTACGCCGTAAACCTCTTACGTTATAGCGAACGAGAGGCGATTTCTAAGCGTATAAAGAAGCGCTTAGAGAGTTTATCGCACTAAATGCGAAAGCCTAGGCTTAGCTAATAAAGAGAGGCTCGTTCCTCGTCTAAAAGATCGCTTAAGTACTACTTAATAGCGGTTCCTTAAAGGAGTAATAGGATTATTAAGGCGAGGGCGTCGGCGTATTCTATGCTCTATATAGCCACCCGTTTTAAAGCATCGATAAAGCGATCTACGCTTTTATAAATTATAGTTTTCTCTATCTCTTCTAAGACATTAAATAAGATATCTTATAGAGATGCTAGGTTAAAACGGCCGATATCCTCGGCCCGAAGTCTTACTTAAGAACGTAAGGAAGATCCGCGATACTCGTCCTTAGATCGGGGAGGATTAGAAAGTAAACGTAAAGAAATCCCTTTAATAAGGCGTATTAATACCTCTTCGGACATTACTACTTATATAACTGCCGGAGCTAGTTAGGGGGTAGGGGAAATTTACGCAATAGCGGGAAAGAATATAGCCGAAGGCGGAGGTAATATAATAGCCTGCTTAAGGAGGGCGGTCGTCGACGTAGGCTAGAAAATCGGTGATTGGCCGGCTATAGGGTCGTCTTAAAATAAGGGACTAGGAAGGGGATTATTCTCGGATAACGGGCCGGGAAGGGGTTTATCCTCGATATCCTTTTCGAAACTAAGAGCCGGACGTTTTCTTTCCGCTATATTAGATCGCAACTAGTATTAAATTAAATCTAGTTAACGGTTAAAGTCGATATTCGGTCGATACGGCTAGTAGGATTCCGTATACTAAAGAGCGTTAACTCTTAAAAAGAGTTAATCACGCTCGTCTTAAAAAGCAGGTAAAGAAAATATTTATAGTACGGCTCGAAGGTCGCCTAGATAATTAATCTAACGGGCCGGGAATTTTATAAGTCCGGCGTATTTCCTATATATAGTAGGTTTAAAGGATCCGTCGAAGGGGTAAGGCTTGCCTTAAGACGTATAGAAGTTATAGGCAGTAGCTTCTTCGAATCGGGCGTGCGATTTAGCCCTAAGCTCTTTAAGGATAGCTATAGGGAAGAGGTCGCGCGTAGTCGGTTGTTCTACGTAAGCTCGTAGGAGCTTTCTTCCTAAGAAGGTGTCTATAGACATCCGCGGAAGAAATCGATCGTGCTACCGTAGCGACCCGCTTAATAGCGGACGGGAAGCTAGGGTAAAGACTTTCTACGATTAATCGTAGGCAACTATAGAAGCGAGGTTACCGACGATAGATCGCTAGGAAGACCTTCTACTCGTCGTGGTTTAGTACGACTCTAAAAGGGGTCCGTAAAGCGTGGCCTCTAATAACATAGTTAAAGGTAAAAATAAGAGGAGTCTAGCTATACTAAAATTACTACTATTTAATATGTATATCTCTATGCAATAGAAATAGGATCTCTACGGGGGTAGATATAGACTAGATACCGGTTGTTTATAGGAATAAGCATAAGGTAAAACTAAATAATCTAGGTAAATACCTAATTATAAAAAGCTTATCCCCCTTTCTTAGTCTAGGGAACCTATCGTTTAAATACTATAGTCCTTCTATAGTAGAATTCCTATGTCTTCTATAGCGGAATTCTAATGTCTTTTACGGCGGAATTCTAATGTCTTCTACGGCGGAATTCTAATGTCTTCTACGGCGGAATTCTAATGTCTTCTATAGTAGAATTCTAATGTCTTCTACGGTAGAATTCCAATGTCTTCTACGGTAGAATTCCAAATGTCTTTTAGGGTAGAATTCTAAATGACTTCTATAGTAGAATTCTAAATGTCTTCTATAGTAGGATTCTAAATGTCTTCTACGGTGGAATAAATAAGTAGTATCGCTAGTTGTATATAGCGTGCTTATAGAGGTGTTCTGCTTAGAATAGATGTTTAGGCAGATCCTGTAATATTCTTCGCCGAGTAGTAGTAGATCCGATGCCTAGCTAAGTAATAGTAGACCCGCAGCCTCCCGTAATTCTAGTAGAGGGAGAAGAAGAGTTCCTAGTAGAGGAAATTCTCGCCGTACGATAGAAGAAAGTCGGCCGCGGCAGTAGGCGCGAAGTCCTCGTAAGGTGGCAAAGGTTCTAAGACCCGACGTAGCACCTAGCAGCGGACTTCGCAGACATAGAAGCGCTTAATCGCTTCGAAAAGCGCTTTAGGGCTATTAGAGAAAACGACGTACCGCCCGACGCCGCGTTGCCGGCAAAGAAGAAGGTGCGGTTTACGCTCCCTAAAGCGAGCCGCGCAGCCTAAGGCGCGCCCGGGCCCTACGTAATACGTCGTTAAATTTCGCTCGGGTAAGGTAGGGGTCTTATATAAGGGTCTTCGACTATTAGTGAGATTAGGTCTACGACCTAATCCGCATTCTTATATACGAGCGGGGAAGAGGCATATACGGGCGGGGGAAAGGGGCTCGTGCGAATAGGGGTAAGGGGCTCGTGCGGATAGGGGTAAGGGGCACGTATAGACAAAGGGGTACGTGCGTAGAGCTATATATCCGCACGCATAGGTGCGCCTACACTTAGTCTTTACAGATGATTTCTATACCTATATAGAGGGCACCTGTGTGATTAGTCTGCCTACCCTATTATATTATTTAGGTAAACGTCTTAGTATAACTATAGCTTTCGCTACTTATAGTCCTAAAGAATCCTTATCCTAAGGAAGTAGGTAAGCTCTCCGCGGTTAGTGATTATATACTTCTGCCTAAAGCGACGGATAAAATCGTTAGTAGCCCTACGGTGCTCCTTACGGAAAAGGATAATAATATTATCTATAAAAAAGAAAGTAATAATACTACTCGTAGTAGATATAAAAATATAGAGATCCTCCGCACTTTGCTAAAGGCCTAGTTTAGTAAGAGACGTAGATAATTCCTATTGCTAAAGAAGAGGCGAACGGTAAAGCCTATATAAAGCCTTTATTAACCGAATTATAAAACTAAATACCTTAAATCCGTCTAGGAAGTAGATATATACTTCTATATCTAGATCGGCATTCGTAAAGGCGTTAACCGCGTTAAGTAAGCGGGTTTTAGTGCTAAATTTAGCGGCAATAGCAATTATAATACGAAAATTTCGCGCTATAAGCGTCGCGGCGTATATTTCCTTTCCGCTAAACGGCTAAAGGTCTCCTTAGACATAAAGCCGAGATTTAAACTTCTTAAGGTAGCCGTGCTTATTAAACTTATAATCAAATGCCTATATTAATAAAAGAGGACGCACTAAAGCGTTCGCTCTTAGGGTAGGCGAAGAAAAGAAGGTCTTTCGCTATTTTAAGGAGTCCTATTTAACCTTTCTAGCGGCTTTAAACTTAGGTCTATAAGGATAAGTCTCGAGATTAGACTAAAACCTTAGAAGCGCGGGTAAGTCCCGTTTGTATATCTTCCTAGGTTTAAGAGAAGTGGCAAATGCAGCCGTAAAAGCGGTGCTATTAGCCGGTAAATGCCTAACGTAGGCGAAAGCGGGATATCGACCCGAAAAACGGTTTAAGCGAGTAGGGCGTTAATCCCCTATAAGTCTCGTCGTCCGTAGACTATCTATAGGAATAGTATTATCGTAATCTATAGACCGAGAAGTAGCTTAAGGCAACTATACCTTAAGTTAGTCTGCTAGTTCTACGGTTGTAGTTAGTGAAAGAGTAGAAATATCGGGTTAGAAATCCTATGCATTCTTAAAAATATCCTCCGGCGGTTCTAGGGTTTAGTTAAGAGTCGGGAGCTAAGGATTGCCATCGGCTAACACGTCTGCTAGACTCTTATTAAGGAGTAATATTAGCGTTAACTAGAATTCTGCTTTATCCTACTCTTCTTCCTATGCAATATATAGTAGAAATGCCGGTAATAACACCTATATTAGTGGTTCGGATGCCTTAGACGCGGTGAAAAACTAAGCTTTATCAATTGTTATATTACGAACTCGACGAACCTCCCGTCTTTATAGGATCTATACACGAAAAATGTTAGTAAAATTATACCCGACTAAGTAACTAACCTTTATATAAGGTTCTTGCTTAAGATTACGTTTCTATATGTTAGTTAAGGCCTTAGTGGTTAGTAGGTAGGCTTTATAGCTAAAAACTTAAAGATAATCGAATCGTAACGGTTAAGGAAGAAGAAATGCCGGTATATTCCGGTCGTAATCCCTTAACTAGTCGTAAAGGATCTCTATTAGGGAAATCTACTTCGATAGAAATAACGTAAAGGAAGCTGCTTAACGGGCTAAAATCCGATTGTGTAAATATACTATAGTTTTCTACGTTTCTGTCTATAAATGCTCGGGCAAATTTACTCTAATCCTTATAGATCGAGCTTTCGTAGATATTACCCCCCTAGCTCGTTCGGCAGCGCCGTTCTAAGCGGGTGTATAGGGAGCAGTAGGGTTATTATAAATGCCCTACTAGTTAATAAAGTCTTAAAAATCCCGTCGAAGGGCTCGGTCGTTATCTCGATAGATTATACCGATAGAAAATAAGGACTTTCGGGAAATATACCGACCTAGGCTCTTAAAGCATAAAATCAGCTCGTCTATAGAGGCGTCTAAAAGCCCATATAGAAAAATAAGCTTCGTATAGTCATCCTTAATAAGAAATACAACGTTCTTATTATTATAACTCTTATGCATAGAAAAGATATTATAAAACACCTTAGAAAAGGGAAAAGTCGCTTTAGAAAGCGGCGGTTCGCGGTTGATAATTCGTTTACCCTAGGCAAGTCTATAGGACTTATAGGAGATTATCTTATCGAAGGTCACTAACTATAGTATTTCGAGAGCTTTCGAAAGCGCCTTATTGTTCGGATATCTAAGTCGTTAGTGCTAAAGAGAAAGTTCCTCTATACTTATTAGTATAGAATCCGGTATAGTAGCCGAAAAAGGTGCTATAACCGGGGTTTCTACGGTAAAATCTATAGAAGGAACGGAAGCAATAGTTAGAAGCGCAGTAGAAGGTGTTAACGGGTTATATTCGATAATATACTAGTTGTAAATTAGCTCCGTTAGGCAAATAGTGCGGGTTAAAGAAGAGATCTATCTAGTCTACGGGTTCTATAAAAAATTCGCCTTATGTAAAAGACAAAGTAAACAAAGGGACGTGTGAAAAGACGGGATATATACTACTTAACTAAGCTAAAAAGTGCCTATCGAAATGCGTATAAACACCGTGCCTATCCCGAGAATTAGAGTGCTTCTACTGCCTGCGAGTATATACTCGGAAGAAGGCTAGAAGTTATAGAAACGCTCCCTATTATTGCAAATATGTCTATTAGACCCTAAATCTATAATAAAAGAATCCCTTAATAGGTATTCTATAGTAGTCTATAGAATAACTAGTAGTAAAAAGGTCGTAAGAATATTAGCGGCAGCCGTAGCTTATACCGTCTTTATCTCGGTCTTATTATTCTTCCGCTACTCCTCGTCGCGAAGAAGTGCCGCGTTAACTTTAGCCTTATTAGCCGGAACCTTAAGGTAATCGTCTATAGTCTTTTAGACGTCTTTATAGGGTTTCTATAATAGAAGTCGAATGGAAGGGCTAAAGTAGTTGCACTTAGAGAAGCAGTAACGTTCTCTATAAGCATACTACGGTTTAAATTTTAGCTTAGTCTTATCCTTTTCTAAGGACGTCGCAGCCGGTGTTTTCGTAGGGTTTTTAGTGGATTCCGCGGCTAGGGATTGTGTTCTTTAACCTTAGAACTTTATAAAAGCGTTGGTTTTTAGAGTTTTAGTCGTAGCCTTTAAGGCCTACGAGCGCTTAAAAAGTTCGGATATCTTAAATCCGTCGGGGAAATACTGCTCTTAACTTAGCTTATTTAGGCGGGCATTGTCCTCTATCTTATTCATCTAGTATTCCGCAAAAGGGCTAGAAATTGGCTAAATAGCCTTAAGAAAAAGCTATATAGCCCGGAGACCTTCTAATTCCGGCAACTTAATTCGCCGGGCATCGGTAAGGACCTTCTGCTAGTTGGAAATCTATATCGTAATATCCGTCCGGTCTAGTGCCTTTAAAATAGAGTAGAACTACGTAAGAATAGTCTTCTATTATGTCTATAAAGTCGGCTTTACACGCCGCTATAGTAAAGCCAATTCCTTAGAAACCTTATATTTATCTACAATCGTTAAGTAGTAGATCCTAATGTTTTAATCGATAAACTACTAGATTAACGTAAGAGATTTCTATTAGTCTTTATAGGCTTATAGCAACGTGCGATACTAGGAAAAGAGAAACTTAAACCTCTTAAGTTCTTCTATAGATAAACTAGCAATATTAGCAACGGTCGTATTAACTATTCTAGCTATTAGTTCTATAGGAAGAGGCAATAAGGGTTTCTAAAGTTTAGGCGTAATAGAAGGATCGATTTTCTCCTAAATCCCTTAGGCGAGTGCGTATTTCTAGATCGTTAAGATCTATTAGTCTTAATCCGCTAGTCTATTTAAAACGGTCTTTAAAGTAATATCGGCTATAATAGATATAGTAACGTAGGTAAAAGTATACTAAAATCACCGGAAGGGGTAGTTAAATGCATAATATATATAAATAAACCGTAAAAACTAAACTAAGTGCGGGAAAACACTAA
This sequence comes from Ophiocordyceps sinensis, assembly GCA_012934285.1. NCBI lineage: Eukaryota > Fungi > Ascomycota > Sordariomycetes > Hypocreales > Ophiocordycipitaceae > Ophiocordyceps > Ophiocordyceps sinensis. The sequence continues at coordinate 12,725,051 of JAAVMX010000004.1, forward strand.
TAGAATAAGGTAAACGTACTAACTAATCCTCCGCGAGTCGATTCGCTAGATTAATAACGCTCCTTAAAAGACATACTAGTCCTCTATAAGTTAATTCGCTAGATGTAAAGGCAAAGGCTTTACCACCGTAAGTCGTAGCGTTAGCAGGCTGAAAATATAAACCGTTAGAACTCTCTATGCGTAGAGAAGTTCGTCCGGGCTTATAACTATTAAACGCTAATTAGTCGGGTCCTCGACATTTAGGTAATAGCAATTAAAAATAGAAGAGAGGCTCTAAGGCTAAAACAGCCTGCATAAAGGGATTAAAAGCTGTAAGAGGATGTAAATCACTAAGAATAATAGCTCTTGTCTTTTCTAATAAGGAGGGCTAACTAGTCTCTATATATAGGGAAATCCCTCGGACGAAAACAGCCGCGTAGACCTAAGGAAAAGAGGTAAAAGAAAGAGTCGGACGGAGTCGCCGGTCGGAAGCGCCGGTCGTAAATAATAAATCGCATCTATACGACAAATAGTCATACAGTCAGCAAATAACTAAACTAATAACGCAATAGTCTATTAGAAGGACTAGTGAATTCCACGGTAGAAGCCGTAACTATGTAAAGGAATTCTACGGTAGAAGCTATAGAAGAGATTTAGAATTCTACGGTAGAAGACCGTAGAAGGGAAGAGATTTTACAGGTAAAGACCGTATAAATAACCGTAAAATCACCGTGAAATCATAGTGAAATATAACCGAAGAAAAGTAGGTAAATACGCCCGTGGAAGTATGGGGTAAATAACCGTAGAAGCCCGTGGAATTCTATAGTAGAATATAGGGAAAAACCGGGGATTTCCTAGTAGAAAGCAAATAGGAGAGACGGTGATATTAATATTATTTTAGAGAGTTTTTGTATATAACATATAAGGCATATATAAGGCATATGTAAAGTGTTCTTATAAATTAAGTATACTTTAAGAGAGGCTATAAAGGCATATGATGTTCCTGTGATTATATAATCACATATAGTATATCCGCCGTTTAATACTATATACGCACGTGGTCTCCCGGTCGCAATAGCTTCCATATTGACCGAGTTATTGACCTTAAAACATATAGTGTTTAAGGGAACGAGCGGAACGTTTCACACGTGTCGCACCGTCTACACCTATACAACACGCTATACGTTTCAATCAATCGTGCAACAACGGTGAGACGTCATAGCCTTAAATAAGTAATGCGACATGCTTTAGTTTTAGCGCTTTAATATAACATCATTACCATATACCTATGTCACTCCGTTTAGGAGCAATTGCCTATATAAGGTCAACTTTAGTCCTGGCTTAGACAGCACAACACATTAAGCAATTTAACCACGTTTTCTCTCTTAGTTTTTTCCTCTAATTAACACTTCCTTTAACGACTATAATTGTTATACTCTATAGAACGTTTAATACATTTCTATTTAAAGCAATGCGAAGCTTATATATAAGCTAAATATATAGATAAAAAGAAGAAAACACCTTTTAAAATAAACATTAATGTCTAGGGTCCTATAAAAGTCTCTATATATAACAAATTTAGATACTTTTTATTATTTCTAGATACCTACTCTAGGTACCTAAGAATATTCCTTATAAAAGATAAAGCCGAAAGCCTACCTAAGTTCCTAGAATTTAAAACAGAGCTTAAGAATAATAAAGATAAGACAAAGATAAAAGAGGTCTTCTTAGACAATGCAAAAGAATTCATCTATAATATTAAACCATATGCTCTTAAAAACGGAATGAAATATAATTTAAGTCTACTATATACCTCCTACTCAAACGGTAGAATAGAACGTATAAACAGAATAATACTTAATAAGGTTAGGTCTATGCTTTATATAGCTAAGCTACTTAAATACCTTTAGGAAGAAGCTGTCCTAGCAGCTATATATATATACAACCGATCTCCCTATACTGCCCTAGGGTATATATGCCCTCTTAAAAAGAAAGAAGATAGAGCCCTTACTATAGAAGATATATATTAAATCCGTGTCTTTAGAAGTATTATATACTATAAAAACAATACACCTAGTGATAAGCTAGACGTACGAGCCTATAAAGGAATAATAATAGGCTATAAAGATATAGTATATAAAATATACGACTATAGTAGAAAGAAGGTTATTATCTCAAAAGATATAACTATACTAGAAAACAACTTCTTAAAAGACAATAAAACCTTTAAATTTAATACTATACCTTCTATAAACAAAATACCAGATAATTATCTATATATAAGATCTTCTATACTAGATATAGATCCTAAAAATACATAATCGAAGAATAATCCTTATAACGATAATATATCCAAGGATAATATTCCTAACTATATAATATAGAATAATAATAATAAGGATTAAAGAATTTAGGTTAAAATACCTAAGAAGCCAGCTAAATTCTATAACGACTACTAAGAATACCTAATACATCTACTAATAAATAACGATAATATAACCCTTCTATCTGCTTTAGAAGGTTGTAATCCTATAGAACTAAAAACGTATAAGCAAGCTATAAAAAGCGCCGAAGCTCTACACTAGGATAAAGGCATAGTAGCATAAATACAGCAGCTTAAAGATAATAATGCTTAGGAAATAACCGAGCTACCCGAAGACCGGGAAGCCCTCGGAAGCCGATAGGTCTATAGAGTTAAAAAGGATAATGAAAACCAAATAAAGAGGTTTAAAGCTCGACTTATGGCTTTAGGCTATAATAAGAGCCTAAAGGGAAGCTTAGAGGCAGAAGATTACAGTAGTACAAAGAGTGTTAAGATTAATGCAGAAATAAGAGAGAAAAGTGTTGTTAAATTGCTTAGTAAAGGTCTATCTAAGGGTGGACTAAGGTCCCTTTATATAGCTAGTTCCACACGAACAAAGGTATATATGACTTAACTAATTGTGGTTATAGAAAGCGCTATCATTTGTCTGCATAATGTAAGTAGTCTAATCCTATTTAGTAGCTTAGTTATTGTATAATTAAATGTGCGAGTAATATAAGGTGATGTGGATAACGCCGGTTGACCGAGTTATAAGTTATAACTTACATGCCTCTATCTCCACTTATACTACATACTTCGGGCTTTAGTATCTCAGCCATCCCGGGAGCTAATGCGACCGGGTGACTTACGTTATATGCAATAATACAAGGCGGCTCTAATGCATATCTTTATGCATTAGTAGGATAAACCAATTAGGAGATATCTACTCCCTTATAGCCTTTCTTAAAGGGTGCTTATTTTACAAAGAAGTGCGCTTTATATATGTCCGTTTATAACTAACTAGGATTTGTAAAAACTCTTTAGAAATGTAAGAAAACGAGCTAAAGGGGGGGTATATAATTATTGTTAATCTACGAAGGGATATAGCTATAGACTAGGTCTAAATGTCTATATATACGATGTAGAAGTCACGTAGGATAATATATAATATAACCTAATACTATAATAGTATATCCCCTTTAAATCGGCGTTCGACTTAAACGCTTAAAAAGGGCAATAGGCTAATAAAAACGAATAAAATCTATATTAATCGGTCTTAAAAGCAGGCCTAATATCGAGTAAGAGAGCAATAGGGAGAAACAAAGGGTAAGGCTAAGAAACCAACGTATGCCGTCGTAATGTAAATTATATTAATGAATTATATTTATTATAACTTAGGCGAAGGTAAAGACGTAAATTATTATTATTATTAAAGTACTCTAGCTGCCCTAACGGGCCTAGTGCCCCTATATTTAGCTAGCATAGGAAAAACTAAGCGGCCTAAGGGAAAACCTATATAACGTCTATCTATCTTAACGTCGGGCCGGATACGGCCTATATTCGCTACGGTTAATTAAGTTTAGTTACTACCGCCGGTCTAGTGCTTAATAAAGGTTACCCCGCCCGGGTAGGCCCGGAGGCGTCGGGGTCGGGCGGATAGTCTAACTTAGTAAAGCCGGCGCGTAGACGGCACGCAGGCGATAGGGTGCGGGCCGGGGCCCCGCCTAGCGGGTTAGAACGTAGAAAAATAAATCTTAGTAAGCGTATAATCGAATACATAAATATATATAAATATATATAAACGTTAAAGGGGGCTAGCGTTAAGAGCCTCGTCGTCTTACTCCTAGAGCTCCCCCCCGCCGGTGTTATAGCGGTCTATCTTCTCCGTAAGGGCCGTCGCGGCCTAGAACTACTATAGTAGGCGGTGCTTAAAGAACCACCGGATAAGCGGCTTAGCGGCGGCGGGGCGGTTAAGCGCCGCCCTAAGGTCGCTTTTCTATCGGATGCCTTTTAGTAAGGTCGCCCTCGCGTTAGCGAGGGTAAAGCACCGGAGGAAGAGGTAGAACGCGGTTTTACGCGCGGTCTTATACCGATAGAGCGGTAAGTCGACGTTAGGAACGTTCCGGTCGAATAGGAACCCCTATAGACCGATCTTCCCGGTCTAGATCTAAATAAGCGCGGAGCTCTCGTGCTTATATAACCCGTTATATACCTTTAGCGCTTTCTTCGGCCGGTTAAAGTAAGGGTTAATATCTACTAGCTGCCGGGCTTTTTATAGTCGCTTTGCCTCCGCTACTTAGAGATCCTCCTTCTACTACGCTTCTTAATCGCGGAGGACCGCCTCCTCCGTTATAGTGCCCTAAGGGCACTAGTCTTAAAGCTACGCGTCGTACGGCCGGCCGGGCGGTCGGGTCGGCCGACGGGGTTAAGGTAGCACTCTCGCCGGCTTCTCGTAAGCGCGTCGGATCCGGTCCGCTATGCCCGACTCCTTAGTGCGCTTTTTATACCGCGTAAGGCGGTCGTTAAAGTAAAGGTCGAGTAGTAAGACCGCCGTCTATATCTCTAGGTTTAGGATTAAGGTCGCCTTAAACGCCTTAGCTATTACCTAAAGGCAGCTTGATTAGTATACTATAAGCGCCTTTACTAAGCCGGTAGGTTTCCCCCCTCTAAGCGTAGGCTTATAGAACGTCGATACCCTATAGGCGAGCGCGCTTTAAACTACGCTAGCGTAGACCGTCCTCGCACTTCGCAATCGTATACCTTATATAGACGCCGCGAGCCCGGTAAGGGCTAGCGCTTATATACTTATTTTCGTCTTAAGCCTTTTAACTTAGGCTTTCTATCGTAGCTTTTAGTTAAACTAAACCTTAAGGAACCGCTTATCTTTAACCGGCCGGACTATATTCGTCTTAAGCTAAAGCTTTATCGGTATCGGCTTATAGGTCCTCGTAAAGTAGATAAGCTCGCTTTTCTCTAGCTCGAACTTAGCGCCGACCTCCTTTACCTACTTATCGCACTTTTTTTAAGCGCTCCTTAGACGCCGTATAGTCGCGGCTATAGTCTTACCGTAGGCTAAAAGGTTTATATCGTCGGCGAAGCCGACGGTAGTAACCCCTATCTCCGGCTTAAAGTCGTCGTATAGTAGCGCGATATAAAGGAGGAAAATAATCGGGGAGAGGGGCGAGCCTTAGGGCACGCCCGTAGGCACTTCCTAAGTCTCCGCCGGCGCGTTATTAAAGTAGATCTAGGCTATCCTCCCCTTAAGGAAGCTCTTAACCTACGCGATAACCTAATATAAGAAACCCCTTAGATAAAAGGTCTTAACGAAATATATATAGTCTACCTTATCGAAAGCTCCTTTAAGGTCGAGCTAGAGAAATAACGCTACCCCTCCTTAGGCCTACGTTATCTTTATAAGCTCTATTATAAGTCGTATCGCTATCTTAGTAGACCTTTTAGTCCTATTCCCTATCTACCCTTCGGGTAGGAGGTTATACGCCTCCGCCGCGTTTACGATCCTCTTCGCGACTACGGCCTTAAGGATCTTCCCGACCGTACTAAGGAGAGAGATTAGTCTTTACCCTTAGGCTTATTAAAGCTAAGCCGCTATCTTCCCGGGCTTCAGTAGGACGATAATTGCTATATATCGGAACTATCGTAGAAAATGCCCGACGTCGTAACTAGCGTTAAGTAATACCGTAAGCACTTTAAGCAATAGTTCCTTATAGCCTTTAATAAGCCCTATCGGGAGGCCGTCCTCCCCCGTAGCCTTCTATAACGCTATCTTCTTAACCGCCGACCTAACGTCGCCGACCGTAAAACGCTACGGTATTACGTAGGCCTCCCGGGCGGCTCGGGGGCTCCCCTCGCCTCTCGCTACCGGGGGTAGGAAGAACCGGGCCGTAAGGGTCTCTGCCTTTTCCGCGTAAGTGCGGGCTAGCCCCGCCGGGTCGCTTAGTCTCTTTAAGTCGGGGATATATATCGCTTATAGTAGGCTGCCGCTTTAAAGCCGCGCTTACCTCTCGATCTTTTAAAGGAAGGCTTAATTAGCGGCTAAATCGTAGGTAAGCTTCCGCTAATAGTCTTATTATATAGTAACGATAGCACGCCGGAGGGCTATCTTCGCCTCGTCTAACGTCTCTTAGGTCGTTTAGTTACCGGACGCTAAGAACGCCCGGAGGGCGCGTTTAGCCTCCCTATTACATTAGTCTACCTTTATAGTCTATTAATTAGGGCGGCTACCGTCGGTACGGCCCCGGGCCTTAGATATATAGTCCTTCGCAATCTCGGTTAATAAGGTAATTACCTAGTCTATATACGCCTCGACCTCCCTAAGGGTCGTAGGCGTAGTTAGCGCGGCCTTTAGCCGGAACTTTACAATAGCCGCCGCTTAAGCCCTATCTAGGTCGAGTTTTCTCTAAAGGCGGTTAAGTCTTATCGTCCGGGCCGCCGGCCGGTAGGTTAGCGGCCTTATATCTACCTCTAGCCGTTGCGATATATAATCCGATCCGACGAGGCCTGCGTTTCTATAGTACGTTACGCTTAGACCTTAAGACGCTTAGGCAAGGTCTATCGTGCCGTTTCTCTAGCCCTCGGAGGCGATACGTATAACCTAGCCCTTAAGGGTCACGAGCCTAAGGCGCTATCGCGCTATTAGCTTTAGGAGGTCCTTACTATTCCTAAAGGTACGCCTATAGGCGTCTTAAAGCAGTTAATAGCTATTAAAGTCCTTAATAAAGACGCATCGGGTGCGTAACGATTTTACTATAAGGTTAAGGAGCGGAATAGTCGGGAGGGGGGAGTTAACTAGCGGGGAGTAAACTAAAAAAGCTATAGTATTAAAATTAGTAAACGTAACGCTATACTAGTCTGCCCTTTAGTCGCTCGTCTATATATCGATGCTATGCCTCTTATAGACGTATAGCGCGCTCCGGGTCGCCCTAAATATAAGCCTATAGTCGTACTACCTTAGACACGCTAGGGCTTTTATCCTACTATTAATTAGTGTCTCCTAAAGTGCTATAATATCGTACGCCTTAAAGGCGGCGAGCGCGAGGTGTATATTCGCGCTTATCCTTACGGTGTTTTAGTAAAGGATATCTAATATTAAGGGGGGTCGGAAAAAGGGTCGTCGTTAGGTATAGGCGTAGCCTCGGCCGTAGCGGTACTAGCCCTAGCTAACGCTAAGGCCGGCCGCGACCGTAGATACCCGCGAATAGTCGACTAGCCTTACGCCCGACTAGCCTTCGTAATGTCCTAAGGCCGGCCGGGGGGAAGGGCGGGTAGCGGGGGGGGGGGGGGGGGGGGGTGTCCTATCGTCGCCGTTTCGACGGCGACGTCTATAGCGCCGTAGGAAGAGGATAGGGCTATATATAGGGCGGCACCGGCTTAAGGCGTAACGTTAGCGTCGCTACGGCGGCGAAACGCCTCGGCCTTTAAGAGTATGCCTCTTAAGCCCTATCCTAAAGCTTCTCCGCCTTAAGGCAATGCCTATCCTACGCCGCGTATCTCCCCTTATAGAGGGTGTACCGGTATAGGATCTAACCTATAGTAGCCGTATATATAGCTTCGTCGTATAGTCCTAACGCGTACCGCCCGTACGTCGCTTTTGCCGTATAGTACTTCGCGATATATCTATACTAAAAGCACTAGTAGCACTACCTCGGCCGGATTATATCGTCGAAAGGCTTTATATCGAAAATCTCCGCCTATATTACCGTACTAAAGTCATAGAGCCTATTCGCCGCCTTTACGCCGTCTACCGTAATAATTAAGGTCGCCTTTATGCCCGCCCTTATATAGGCCTTCTTAGGGTAGAGGTAGATAACCTTAACGTCGTTCGCCTTAGCTAGTTCGGCTGCTAGGGCGGCGTCGTCCCCTCTTTAAAAGACTATTATTAAGACGCCCTTTACTATTACCGTAAAGCCGCTATAGGATAGTATCGTCTCCTTCCTAAAAGCCTTCTCTAGCCACTCCTTATCCGCCCTATACTTCTTTATATTCTGCTTAAACATAAGCGCGATATCGCCGCTATAGAGGACCCGCGCCGCTCTTATAGCGGGCTCTTTAAAGGCGTAATTAACGTCGTTAACGATCGCTTAAAGGGTTTTACGTTAGAGATCTAAGGCGATCCCTTTATATCGGACCGTAAGCTAGTTTTCGTAGCGGGCGAGAGTCGGCTTCTCGCTATTAGCCCCGATGTTATAGCTGCCGCTAACGCCTCCGGGCATAGGCTAGCGCCGCGTTAGGGGCGCGACGGTAGCAGCCGCGACCGCGGCCGCGGCTACGTCGGCCTAAGACTTCGACGCTTGCTTCGATAGGAGCGCCGCCTCGATAGCCTCCTTTACCGATTCTTTAACCGATTTCTTAAGCTAGCCTACGGTCGTATAGACCGCGGTGTCCGCTTAGATCTTCTCCTCCTATTCCTTTAGGTAGCCCTAGAGAACGGACTTAAAGGCCCTTTAGACGCCTTAGAGGGCCTCCTTAGGCACTAGACCCGCGAATTTTAGGTAAGCGGCACTATTCCTTCCTATTAGTTTCTCCTTACCTACGTCGGGCTTAAGGGGCGCTTCGTTAGTAGTCGGTAGGCTATATACGCTAGCCTTTAACCCCCTTCTCGCGATATTAACGTCTATCGGCTCGTAGCCCGCGTCCGTCCCTTAATGCGCTATCGCGCTTAAGGGCAACCGGGTCTAAGGAATCCGATTCTTAAGTCTAAATTGATTTTATAATCTAGTATCGACCTTAGCGGCTATACGAGGAGATCGTAGAGCGTTTTTTAAAATACTAAAAGAACCTAAGGAATTCCTCGGGATCTATCCTTATAGTAAAGACGTAAAGAAGGCCGTATAAAAGGCCGGCTTATGTTTAGTCGGGTTAAGGGCGTAAAAGGCTTTAAGGTCGTCTTAGCAGCCGTTAAGGCAGGAGGAGTCCTCCTACATAAGGGGGCTATAACGCTATTAAACGCGATACTTAATCTTCCCGGAGGCGTACTAGCGTTACGCGAGGAAAGAAGAAAACTCTTACTTAAGGTATGCGTTATTACCGTCGTCGTCGCCGGGGGAAAGGAGAATGCCGTTATCGGCGGGCCGGACGTTAAGCTCTAACTAGCCGGGCAAAAGAGCCTCTTAAGTCTTAGTAAAGAGGGAGTAATAGAAAATAAGGTAAAAGCGGCTACTCTTAAGGAGGCGAAAAAGACACGCCGTCTTATATACCTTAAGGACTTTATATAGGCCCTCCCGTTTATAGTCGAGCTTCTTTATAGGGCGGAGGGTCTAGATCTAGCGAGTACTAAGGAATACTATATCGCCGGGCTAATACGCTAAGGCGGGAGTCCGCCGGGCGTTTACGTAGTAAGCCTAAATAGCCTAAGCATCCTCGATTATATCGCGGAGGAAGTTAGAGATACGCTAAAGGCGGGAAGCGAGCGCGTTACCGTAGAGGTATTCCTTCCGCTGCTAGGGGGTTATATTAGGCGGGGGGGGACTAAAAGGCTTAATGCTAAGCTTTAGGTAGAAGCTATAGTTAGCGAAGAAAAGGGAGAGGCCGGTAGATTTAAAGACCTAATTATTAGTAGTAAACTTAGCGAAATAAAGGAGGTCGACCTAATCGTCTTAAAGGTAGGTAGTATAATAACGAAGGTAAACCTTTATCTAAGCGTTCGCGATCTTAGTCTAACCGTCGGTCTAAGGGTAGTAGGCGGAGCTAAGGTAGAAGCGGTAACTAAGGCGACGACTAAGCTACTATTAGAAAGCCGAGAGAAACTAAGTGCTATAGTCGCTAATAATAAAGGCTAAGGTGCTATAGAGGGACTAAACGCGAGAAATAAACGCGTTAATAACGTCTTTAACGGTTATTAAGGGTATCGGGACGTAGTAGCGTATCTTCGTAAGGCAGTCGACGATAATAAGGATATTAGAAAACTTAACGCCGTTATAGCGGTAGATAGGGAGGTCGGTAATAAAGTCGACGGATATATCGGTCTATAAGGCAAAGGGAATACTTAAGGGCTAGAGTAGGCCTTAAGGGGAGGAATAAGGGGATTTAGCGCGTAGGCATATATAATAATTCCGCACGAAGCTAGAAATAGACTTATATATACCGGGCTAGATATAGGACCGGTGGTAGAGGCTAGCGGTCTTTATACGTCTAAGGTAGCCGGCAAAGGGGGAGGTATAAACGCGGACGAGGATCTAAAGAATTAGGGCGTCGTTAGAGGCAACGAAGAGCCGGCCTTAGAAATAGAACCGGCCTTAGACCTTAGAGAGAGCGGTCTTAGGGATCGAGCGGAGGGGGGCTTAGAGGGGGTAAGGCTAGCGGGGCTAAAGGGACTAGAAAGCTACGCGAATAGCGGAGATAAGCGGGGAGGAGGAATAGGCCCGGTCGATAAAGTTATCGATCGGCTTAGAGTCGTCGAGGGCGTAAAGGTTAAAGCAGTCGGAATTTTATTTATAAATTATATTTATAAACGAATCGGACTCCTTAATAGTATTAAAGGCGGTAGTAGTATTAAGATAAAGGGAGGCATTAACCTTAGACTTAGGTAATATCGGTAGTTAATCCTCTCGTCGGCTTAGTCGGTAAGGGAGAGTAAGCGGGAGCTAGGCAAGCGGCTAAGGGCGTCGGGGAGAATAGCTTAAGAGCTAGGCTAAAAGACAATCTTAAAATTAACATAACTAAGGAATTCGGCCTAGCGGGCCTATCGCTAGTTAAGGAGCTTCGTAGTTATAAAATACTAAAGGTTTTTATAATCCGAGGCTATCTTAAACTTAGGCAGGCCCTTAAGCTTAGGGCGCTACTCCTTAAGAGATTTTATAATCGCGAGGAGTTCTTTATCGTAGATCTCGTAATTACACTCTTAAGTAGAGTATTTCGACGAGAAGAAAGCGACCGGATAGTAACGACTATCGTCGAGGAGCTATATTAGCATACCTTAAGCGGCTTAGTTAAAAGCATCTATCTAAACTATAGTCTTACGATAGGGGTCGAAGTATATAAGGACTAAGGCGGTAGTAAAAGCGTGCTTAAGGGCTTCGAAGGCGTAGGCGTAGGCGGGGGACTAGATCTAGGGGGTAGAGTTCTTAGTAAGGGCGTTTAAAGAGTTCGTAAGCTTATAAAAGCCGCGAATAAAACGCCGATAAAAATTAGTGAATCCTAAGAAGCGCCGGAGGTCCTTAATAAAAGAGGGGGCAGGCTAGTCTAAGACTATATAAACCTTTTAAAGGTCTATACGAATGCCTTTATCTAAGATAATTAGGCCGAGGTACTTAGTCTTAGTAACGTAGAAATTATACTTATCTACGTTAAGCTAAAGGCCGGCGGCGTTAAAGCGCTAAAGAACCGTATCGACGTAGGCTTAGTATTCCTCCCGTATCTTTAAGAAGATTAAGACGTCGTTTAAATAGGTAAAGTAGAACTTATTAAGGATACTATAAAAGGCTATATTAATAAAACTCTAGAAGTAGGATAAAGCGGCGGTAAGGCTAAAGGGGGTAATATAATACTTAAAAAGCCTATACTATATAATAAACGCAGTCTTTTACTTATATCCTTTAGTAATACGAAGGCGGTTAAACGCTATAATAACGTCGATCTTAGTAAAAAACTTCGCCTTCCGGATATATATAAGAGTATCGTAGATAAAGGGTAAGGGAAAACGGTTCTTAATTATAGCCTTATTTAAGCCGCGATAGTTAACGTAAAAATAAACGCCCCCGCTTAGCTTATAGGCAAGTATAATAAAGGCAATAGCGGGGGAGGTAAAGCGGCGGATAAAGCCTTTCCTAAGCTATTCGTTAACGTACGCGCGGACGATCCGGTTCTTAGCTTCGCTAAAGGGATATAGCGGGTATAAGGAGGTTATATTCCTTCCTTAAGGTTAAGTTAAGTATTAATAGTACGGTAAAGGGCGAGCTTATCGGCCTCGCTCTTAAGCTATAAATAAATTATATAGTAAAGCTCTTTAAGGACCTTAGCCCGGAGCTCGTCGAGTGTATAAAGGACTTTCTCTTACTTCTTAAAGAACTTAGCGATATCGTTAAAAGAGATCTTATTAAGGCAGATCTTATCGAGGTAATCGTCGATAAAGTCGTAAAAGCGGGGGTTAAGGCAGGCTTTCGCGTCCTTAGCGTCTATATATCTAATTAAAATAGATTAGTAAAACCCTTTAAGGATATCTTAGTCGATAGGTAGCGGAGGCTTAATAGGCAATAGCTCCGCGGTTAAAGCCTTAATTAAGGTCTAAGAGGTCTAGACTTTAGGCTACCGGTAGAATATTATTATCGCGTCGACGTTAAGCATCCGGACGTTAAACGCTAAGTCGTCGGGGGAATAAAAGCAGAGGGGCTAAGGTCCGATAGTCTTACGATTCGGCCGCGATATCGGGCGGCGGTAGCTAGCGGTCTTATAAACGGGATAAATGTAGGGAGGTCGAACGTAGCGGCGAGGGTAAAAGGTACCCGGGGAGTTAGAGTTATAGCCGGAGTCGGAGTCGGCGTCTTTAACCTAGCGGGAGGAGTTTAGATAGGCGGGTTTACCTACGTCGGGAGCATCTTCGAAAAACGCAGAGAGGGAGGGGCTAAGGGACGGGGGAATAAACTTAAGAACGTCGCTAAAGCGGAGGGAACGCATAAGGGCCGGCGGACGGGCTAGGGCCGTACGGGCGGGAATAAGGATCGCAGCGGCGGGAGGTTCGCTCTTATTATTAGAATCCTCGATAGAGGGACTAAAGGGAAACCCTCTTAGGGCAAAGGCAGGCAGAGGCGCGGTAGGGGGCTCGCCCCTATTGTCGAAATCTTCGATAGAGAGGGCGGGGGGGAAACGAATTATATTTATTAATTATATTCCTTCCGAAATAAGCATAAAGGAAGCCGGGATAGGGCGGGCATAGCGGGCAAGGGTGGCCGAGAGGCCTAGGATAAGATAAGGCTAGTAGTCCGAGAGGCAGGAGGCTAGACAAAAGGGGGACTAGAAGGAAAGGGAGTTACTACGCTAGCTAATAACGGGGTTATGCTAGCGTAGCTAAGGGAGGCTAAGAATAACCTTATAGCTAAGCTTCGTAAGAAAGAAGCAGATAGACTTAATATAGGCGTTAATCCGGGAGACCGAAAAAGCGCAATAGGTAATAGAGCCGGACTTATAGTCGCTACTATCGGCGAGAGAAAGCTAGCGCGGGAATTAGAGTTAGCGGATAGGAAGGGTAAGGCGGTGCGCGGTCTAAGCGTGTATAAAAGCGTATATAGAATAGCCGGAGTCGACTAAAGCACTTATAACGATATCGGCGGATATAAGGGATAAAGGCATAAGTAGAGCACGCGGTTGTATTCCCGTAGGGAGGCAAAAGTCCTCCCTAATATCGAACGAAGCTATAAACCTAGATATAGAGAGCTCTATCGCGCGATAAGGCAAGGGAGCTATGTATTTCCCGAGGATGGGGAAGAGGCGGGGAGGTCGTCTACTTCGCCCTCGATAAAGCCCTACTTAATAGCGCGAACCTAGTAGCGGGGGGGAGGGGGTTTAAGGAGGCGTAGGGCAGACGTACCGCTACTACGGCTATAGCCGCGGCTAGAGCCGGAACCGGCGCCGGGACTAGCGATAGGGCTAGCGCTAGGATTAGCACCGATACCCTTATTAAGGTAGGTCTAGGCGGTATAGGTAGCGGTAGCCGGCTAAGCGTAGTAGAGGTAAAGACGGTTCTTAAACCGCCGTTGCTTCTTAGCGTTAGTAAGCCGGGCCCGGAATATATCGAGCTATATCGGGTTACCGGCAGGAGACGTAGGTAAGGCGGGCGAGGTAAGGCCGGTGCGAGTAAGGTTACGAGGCGGCTAGAGTTAAGAACGGGCCTTAATACGCTGCTAGTTGTCCTAAAGCGTAGAGTATATCTTAGCCTAGGCCGTAAAGTCGTTATAGGCCGGGCATTCGACCTATAGAGCGGCGGCGTTAGTAAGTTCGATAGAGACCTTTAAGTAAAGGTAGGCGATATAAGCGGTACTATTAAACGATAAGTCGGCTTAAAGTTAGGTAAACTTCGAATAGAAGTCTAGCTAAGAAATATTCTTTATCGATAGGGCATTAAAGTTAGCCTCCGACTAAGCATAGGTGAAATTAGCACTAAAGACGAGGCTAAGGTCGTCGGTAAGAGCTTTAATAGTAGTATACTACTAATCGGCGAAAGACTTATTATCGAGGACGTCTTAAGGATCGCTAGCGATAATAGAGGCGGCCCGGCCGGTAAGCCGGCTAGCCGCGTAAAGAATGCGATCTTACTCTATAGGGTATAAGGCGGCGTCTTAACGGAGCTTAATAGTAAGGCCGTTATGCTAGGTCCGGAAAGCCTCCTAACGTTACTTCTAAGTATAGGGGTCGCCGGCGAACCTCTTAGGGTCGGCTATACGGGAATAGGTAGGGGCAAGGGCGGGGGTAAGGGCAAAGGCCTAATCCTAAGCCGCGTTGCATTCGGTTAAGACGAAGAGAGAGGACATAGCGCGGTTAAGCTAGCGCTAGAGATTAGCAGCGTGCTCTTAGGCAAAGGCTACGTGCTTTTAGGCGACGAGTACTCTTATATTTAACTTAACGTAAGCATTATTAAGGTAAGTAAGGGCCTCGATCTAAGGGGCGCGGAAGTCGTAAGTAGCGTTAGCCTAAATATAGGCGAACGTGCCGAATATAGGCCTTTAGGCCTAAAGAAGGGCGGCGAGATAAGGGCAGTAGGAAACGTAGTCGGCCTAAGGCTCTAGGTCGGTAGGAGCCGGCGGGGTAACGGCCGGGGTAGCGGATAGGGGATCGGCCTTTATATAGTCAGTTATCGTAGATTATAGGGCAATAGGATAAGGTAAGGGTAGGGGAATAGTAAGGAGGGAAATCTATGCAATTCGCGTCGAGACGGCGTATTTACACTGGGAAAATTCTAATAATCGAGGAAAACTTAGTCGAAGGGGTCCGGCGAGGAGGCGGACTTACGTCGCGAAAAGGGGAGATTAGAAAAGAAAGGGGTAAGATAGCGAGATTATTAATTAAAGGCAATAGGATAAAATAGTAGATTAAACTATAAGGAAACAAGCTTAAAAGAGGGTATATAATTATTATTAATCTACGAAAGAATATAGCTATAGACTAGGTCTAAATGTATATATATACGATAGAAAGGTCACGTAGAATGATATATAACATAACCTAATACTATAATAAGAAACCTATTCTTAGGAAAAAACTTTTATATAGAGAAAAATAACTCTACTATTTTTATAGAGAAAAATTAAAAACTCTACTCTATTTTATTAGTCCGTTTAGTAAACCTATATATAGGGAAAAACTAAAGGGTATATAAAGGAAAGCTAGAAGAAAGCATAAGAAAGAGCAGCTAAAAACCTCTATTTATCTTTATATATAGGATCCTATTTAGGACCTAAAAGGCCTCGAACTTTATTAAATAGTATACGCCCTAATTCTTTTGTAAATATATTAGCGATATTATTAGCAGACTTTATATAGAATACTTCTCCTTCGCTTAGTAAAACACTATTTCAGGTGAAATTATAGGCAAGACCGATGTATTTCCGGAGTTTATATACTTTTAGGTTATTTGCTATTTTTAGCGCTAATTGACTATTAGAGAATATAAGAGGGACTTTATTAGATATAGGTATAGATAACTCTTTTGCGATGCTATTTAGATAGCTATATAGATATAGGGCCTCCTTATTAGCCTCTCTAAGGCTTATAAACTCTACTTCGCAAGTAGATTGCGATATTGATTTTTGCTTTTAATATAACCAGCTTATTAAATTATTACGTATAAAGAAATAGTATCTAAAGACCGATCGTCGGTCTATAAGATCACTAGTCTAGTTAGAGTCCGTATAGGCTATAAAATAGAAGTCTAGTATAGGTATATTATAGTTATAGTATAAGTATAGGGTAATATATAATATAACCTAACACTGTAATATCTATCTTAGAAATTAGCTATAAAGGCTTTAATACTAGCTATAGCAATCTCGCTTACTCTTAAAGCCGCTACTATACTATCCTCCTCCGTAGGAACCGCCGTCGCTACTATTGCTTCTATTAGTCTATCGGTTAATATTATAAGCGCCTTCCCGCTTACTTAGGAAGTCCTTAAGTGCCTTAAGTCTCCCGCCTTACCTTAGCCTATAGAAGCTTAAGCTTTAGGCATTGCTCTAACGCCTTCGCTATACGACTCTATCTACGCCTACGTTATAGCTTCTTTTATAGGACTTACTAAGTAGTCTTAAGTTCGCTAAAACCTTATAGCAGCCGCCTCTAACGTAACGGTAGCTGTAGTAGCTATCGAAATATATACTAAGGGTAGAATCGAGGATCCCCTTTCTAGCCGTATTCCGTACTAGACGTATATTTAACGCCCGCTAGAGCTTAAGGAAAAATGCACTTAGGAAGGCATCTATATTTTTAACTATAGTCCTTCGTTTATACGACGAGTAGAAAAGTTACTAGGGAAATACTCCTAGCTTTAGAAGGATATATGCACCGCCGTCGTAAAGCCCGGAAGGGAATTAATAATTCCCTAATTAATAATTAACATGAGAAAAGGGTCGCTTAAAGGCCCTATCTATAAGGGCTTAAGGATAGGAAGGTTATTAAAGATATATTTAACCTACTTTATAAGTAAGGTCGCTTAAAATCGGCCGACGAGGCTATGCTATTCGTAGCGCCTATTTCCGTAGATTAGCGTATAGCCCGAGGCGAGACTAAAGGCCGAGTCGTTATTAATCTATATGCCGTTAATAGTATTAGTATTCCCGATTCTTACCCTTTGCCTTTATAAAGCTTAATTATCGCTAAACTTTTAAGCGCTCGCTTTATTACTACTATCGACGCTTCCGCCTTCTTCTATTAGTTTTAAGTTAAGCTTAAGCATTAAGGCAGGTTTACTATTATAAGTCATTAAAGTCTAGAGCGCCTAACGGTTGCACCTATCGGCTTTCGCAATAGCCTAGCGTATACGTAACGCTATATAGACTAAGTCCTCCGCCTATATAAGGGTTATAGCCGCGCGTTTATTAACGATATTATTATCTACTCTACTACGGAAGAAGAGCACTACTAGCATCTCGAGGCTATCTTTAAGCTATTTACGTCGCTTAATTTATCTATAAGCCCTACTAAAAGCTAGATCGGCTACCCTTCTATAGAGTTGCTTGGATTTCGTATCGACGCGTTTAGGATAAGTACTATAAAGCATAGGCTTACCGCCTTTATAAACCTTTTATTCCCGGATAATCTCGCTCCTCTTAAATATTACATCGGCGCTATAAGGTATATTCGCAACCTTATCCTATACTACGGCGCCTTTATCGCCCCTCTTTAGGAACGTAAGACTAGTCTTCTAGCCTAGGGTCGCTTAATCGGTAAGTTTAAGAATAAGAACCCTTATAAACGGAAGTCCTATACGCGAGTTATATTATTCTAACCGACCTTAGTAGAGCTTTCCTCCTTCGCCTCGCTTTAGAAGGAAATTACTTCCGACTGTATAATTTACTATATAGACCTATAGAAGAGGCTTTTCTACTAGATTAACGCCTCCTTATAGCGAGGCTTCGCCGCCGTCTTCTTCTACCTCCGCGACGGCACCGTCTAGCAGCTAGGCTAGCTAATTCCGGTTAAGGCTATTATGCCTATCTACTTCCTCTTCTACACCCTAATAACAGCCGAGCAGTTCTATAGCCCTTCCGAGCTTAAGGTTGCCTGCCTTATATAGGCTATAAAAAAGATACGCACTATAGTGCAGTCGTCGACCCTCCTACTCGTAGTCCTAACCGACTACTCCGTAACTAAGTAGATAGTCGCTAAAAGAACCCTTAATACCTCTAGCATAGACCGAGCTAACCGTCGTCTAGTTATAGCCTTAATTTATATTTCGGAGTACGATATCGAGGTTTACTACCTTTTTAGCAAGAAGAACTTTATTCCTAACGCCTTTAGTCGCTTGCTAGCCGAAGAGTCCGACTAGCTGCTTAACCGTCGTTATTTCGACTTTACTATGCTTAACGATATGCTTATAGCCTCCGAAGCTTTTATAGCGCTTAAGAAACGCGAGGAATTCGCCGTCGCCTACGATAATAACCCTTACTATAAGCGAATACTCTAAATAATCGTAGATAGCGAGAACGCTATCGAGAGTCTTTCTACGCCCTTAGAAGGAGCTATAGTCGCTAAAAGAGCTATAGTCGCTAACTCTATAGCACGAACGAAGGCATAGCTTAAACGCCGCGGCATACCGTTTTTTATAGTCGATAAGCTTCTATACTATAAAGGCCCTAACGGCTTTATACGACTATATATCCCTAGCGCCTTCGTTCTATCTATAATCTCGGCAGCTTATAACGATAAGAATTACTTTAGCGTTGTTCGTATAATTAAGAACTTAGAGATATACTTAATTCGTAGAGTTACTCGTTAGGTAAAGAAGTATATCGCGGCTTATAGAGCCTATTGCCTTAGCTAAACCGACTGTTAGACCTTTGCCGACAGCTATAAGCCTATCCACCGCCCGCTACTTTTAATATAGAGTATCGCGATGGACTTTATAACCGATATACCGCCCTCGCCCTTAGTAAGCTCCCCTTAGTAGATTCTAGGCTTTAATATCTTTAACTAACTTCTTACGGTCACTTGCCTTATTAGTAAAAGATGCCTATTAATCCTAGGTAACGCTAAATACGGCATAAGGGACTAGGCATAGAGCCTAGCCCGTTAGTTGCTTCTTTCCGATTAACGTATACTAAGAACTATTATTAGCGACCGGGATCGTAAATTTACATCCGAATTCTAGAAAGGCCTTTAGAGAACATTCGGCATAAAGATCGCTATAACGACCGCATATTACCTATAAGCTAACGGGCTTACTAAACGTCGTAATTACACCGTAGAGACTAGCCTACGAATATTATATATCGAGGATCCTAGCCTTAATTAGAAATAATAATTCCCGCCCTTTAGTAGAATCTAAACACGGCGTTTAATGCTAGTACTAAAATTTCCGCCTATAAGTCTATCTTTAGCTTTAATATACGTAGACCGTTAGAAGCTATCGATAATATTATAGACACCGCCCTACACGATTTACCCTACCTACGGTAAGTCATCCGTGAATAAGCGAGCCTAGCTATAGACCTAGCGGCTATAAAGGCTAAATAGCGGTACGACGTAATAAAACACCGGCTAGTTCTCCTAAAAGCTAGCGATAAGGTCTACCTAAAGCTCTATACGGGCTATTATAAACCTAGCCAGCCGCCTAAGAAATAGTCACGGCAGCGAGAAGGCTCCTTCGTGATTAAGCGTATAGTTAGCGACCTCGCGGTAGAGCTCGACCTTCCGAGCTAAGTTAGAATTCACCCCGTTATAAAGCCGCCCTTTAGCACGCGCTATACGTAGTAAGACTAAGGCCACTTAGCAGAAGGAACGATGAAAGGAAGGATTATTAGTAAGCATAAGCATACCTTATAAGATTAGAAGGAAGGATTTAGGCAATAGGAGTATTCCTCTTAGTTGCTTAATTAGGATTGTGTTATAACTGCTAAGGGCAGTAGTATTTCCTTTTTCAAGCCGGTATTCTAATATATATAAAGCATCCTTTACACTATATGCCGGGGCTAATATAATCAGCTATAGATAAGATAGCAGGGAGCTATTCCTAGCTCCTAGGGCTTACGCCTACCTAATAAAACCATTCTTCTTTACACACACATTTACCTTGCCTAGTGCATTAGTAAGACTTTCTTCTTACCCCGACTCCTCGCATTTTAAAGCCCTCGACGTTATATAGAAATACCTGAATATATTCCCTAACCTATGCTTATACTATAACTATAATATACTAATACTAGATTTCTCTTTCATAGGCTATACGGATTCCAATTAGGCGAGTAACCTTATAGACCGACGATCGGTCTCTAGATACTATTTCTTTATACGCAATAATCTTATAAGCTGGTTATATTAAAAACAAAAATCTATATCGCTATCTACTTACGAAGTAGAGTTTATAGGCCTTAGATAGGCTAATAATAAGGCTTTATACCTATATAGCCACCTAAATAGCATAGTAAAAGAGTTGTCTATATCTATATCTAATAAAGTCCCGTGAATATTCTCCGATAGTTAATTAGCACTAAAAATAGCAAATAACCTAAAAGCTTATAAACTCCGGAAATATATCGGCCTCGCCTATAACTTTACCCGCAATAGTATTCTATTAGGCGAAATAAAAATGTTTTATATAAATTCCGCCGTTAATATTGCTAATATATTTATAAAAGAATTAGGGCGTATACTATTTAATAAATTTCAAGGCCTCTTAGGTCTTAAATAGGATCCTATATATAAACATAAATAGAGGTTTTAAGCTGCTCTTTCTTATGCTTTCTTCTAGCTTTCCTCTATATACCCTTTAGTTTTTCCCTAGATATAGGTTTACTAAACGGACTAATACATATAGTAGAGTTTTTTAAATCTTTCTCTATATAAAAGAATAGTAGAGCTTTTATATTTTTCTCTATACAAAGGTTTTTTCCTAGTAAAATAGATTTTAAGAGAGTCTTTCCTAAACACTAGTTAGTTATAAACGGACATATATAAAGCGCACTTCTTATATAATAAGTACCCTTTAAGAGGGGCTATAAAGGAGCAGATATCTCCCGATTGGTTTATTTTACCGGCATATAAAGATATGCATTCGAACCGCCCTATATTATTGTATATAATATAAGTTACCCGGCTATATTAGCCGCTCGGATGCTCGAGATACCGAATGCCGAAGTATATAGTATGTGTAGGGACTAATATACGCATAGTCTATAGTTAGGCCCCGGTTAACTAAGGTTACCTTTACTACTTCCTATTGCTCGCGCAATAAATCACGCAATAACTAAGATACTATACGAGGTTAGACTATATATACCTTACATAGAATTAATAGCGCTTTCTATCCCGACAATTAGTTAAGTTATATATACATTTATTCCTATGCAATTAGCTATATAAAGGGATCTTAGTCCGTACCTAGACAGACTATCACTAAGCAATTCTATATTCTCTTTTCTCTCTTATCTTTGTATCTTTCTCGATACTTTCTATACTACTATAATCCTCTGCCTCTAAGCTTCCCTTTAGGCTCTTACTCCTATACAGAACGGTAAGCCTAAGTCTTTTTACTTTTTCTTATATCGCCTCTATAGTAAGTTTACCGTTAATAAGAAGTAAGGCCTTAACGGTTGCCGCGATACCGCTTAGTATCCGCTGCTTTATACGCTGCCGGAGCCTTAGATACGGCGGATTTCCGGGTTTTAAGAGAGTAGCGGGCCTAGTAGCGCCTACGACCCTTAAGCCTTCTTTAAGCACCTTATCTACGCGTTCGGAAACGTATAGGAGTAGTAAAAAGCGTAAGATAGGTTATAGATCCTCTTTTAGAAAGACGGCTAAACGTTTAAAGAATGCCTCCTAACTTTAAAGAGACTATTACTCGCGCCGTAGGAAATACTATTGAGGGAGATAGCGCTAAGCTTATATAGCTATAGAATTCGATCTCTTTAACCCTATAGGAGATGCTTATCCCGATTAAGATGCCTATTAACTTCCGGGAGTACGTTAGTCGCCTTACGAAGGTAGCTTAGAACTATAAATAAAGCCCTTGCTTCTAAAATTTGCGAAAGCGCGCTAGTACGAACGGCGTTAGTAATAAAAAGGGAGGAGTTATCGCTAAAAACGCTATAACGCTTCCGCCGCTTAAATCCGCGCCCGATACTACGGTAGACTATAAGGGCGACGTCGTAATATCTACTACGCGGCCCGCTCGCGGAAAAGCGAGGACACTATCTACCGCTTTAGGTAGCGCGCCCTCTTCTTTTTTATAGCGAGCTAAATAGGTATCGAAAGCGGAGCTTTAAAAGCGGAGAGGGGAAGGGCTTTACGTACGCTATAGCGCGGATAGGCATTTCGCTACGGACTGCCCGTATCGTCCCGCTCGCCTTATAGCGAAGCGAGCCGAACGGCCTATAGCGATTCGCCCTATCCGACCTTCTCTTAAGTCTAATATTAAGGAGGATAATATAGTTCCCGCCGCCCTTATTACGGAGGGAAACGCATAGCTCTAAAGCATAGATAGGCCCTAGAGCCTAATTCGCTAGCACTAAAGAAAAAAGAGTTAATTAACCGTATTAAGACTTCTCTTACCTTAAACCCTATTGTTATTAACCGTATAAACCTTGTCTCTACTCTTATAGACGAGGGTTGCTAATACTATGCCGCTATCGATAAGGCATTAGCATAGGAGCTACGTTTGCTAGTTAAAGATATAGGCCTTATATTGTATTAGAGCGGCGCCTATAAGGCGGGTTAGGTATAGGTCGGTACTTAAGCAGGCTACTATGTCTACTTTGCCGCCTATTAAAGCAGGCGCGTAAGACAGCTAGCCCTATGCCTATACTAGACTAGAATAATAGACTTTTTCCGACCTTAATTATATACGTGCTTAATTAACCGCCTAACCGCGCCTATAGCTACGGCCTCTTTTAAGTAGATGCGATATCTTAGGTATATACGAGGAGCCTTAAGCATAATAAAGGAAGCAAAGATTAAAGGTATTATATAGATAGCCGCGGAAATCGACGGGCATAAGCAATTGCTCGTAGCGTACGTAATCTATTAGCTAGAATTTAACCTTATCCTTAGAAAGCCTTAGCTTCTTTATATAGAGTCTTACTCTATGCCGTACTAAGGACGGCTTTAGTCTAGAAATTCATAGCGTTAGCTATAGTATATTAATAAGAACGAGCCGGAGGATACTAAGTATGCTACTAAGCTTCGGGAAGCTAAGGAAGTTATAGCTTTAGTATTTTATCGGCATTATTAACTAGATCCGTAGACGGCACGGCTTAAAAGCCGCTATAGCTACTATTTACGTAGTTAGCCTCGTGGATATAAAAAAGAGTCTTGCTATTTATATAGCATTAAATCTCTATTTGTATAGCAATATATCTAAATCTCTACTTTTTCTACGCCTACCCCGCGCGCCTATATCCCGCCACTAAAATCTAGTCCCGGTATATAGCAATTAAGAGAGCCGCGCAAATCGTGTGAAAAACACTATACCGCCACCCTAACACGCAGTAGGGCACGCAGCAAAGCACGCAGCCGGGCACGAAGCATACATTTAGGAGCCGCGCACGTAGTAGAGGACACGCAGTAAGGCACGCAGTAGGGCACGTAGTAGGGGACGCAGCCGGAAGCCGGGCACGAAGCATATATTAAGAAGCCGCGCACGTAGTAGAGGGCACGCAGCAGGGCATACAGTAGGGCACGCAGTAGGGCACGCAGTAGGGCACGCAGCCGGGAGCCGGGCACGAAGCATATATTAAGGAGCCGTATATATAGTAGAGGGCACGCAGTAGGGCACGCAGTAGAGGGCACGTAGTAGGGCACGCAGTAGGGCGCGCGCGCTACTATAGCTATTAAAACTACGAATAAATTAAGGCTATATACGATTTGCGCGGCCCTCTTAATTGCTATATATCTATACGGAAAATTTAGTGGCGGGACATAGGCACGTGGGGTACGTATAGAAAGAGTAGGGATTTAGGTATCTTACTATATAAATAGAGATTTCGTGCTATACAAATAGGAAGACTTATTAAAAAAGCCTTACGACTAAAAAAACTAAAAACGGAAGCCGAATTACGTTAAATAATCCCTGCATAGTTATATAACCTACTGCCGCTCTTTTAAAAGAGCGAGGTAGATAAACTAAACTAATATAAGCCCGGCATTAACTATATAAAACCCCTTCGTAAGGATTCCTACGGATAAGATATAGTTCCGCCCTTCGGGCCGCTATATGCGATATCTTAAGACGAGTTGCTTATATTAAAGAAGATACTACGCGGCCTTCTAAAGAAAGGGTTTATTTAAGCTAGCTCTTTTAAGGCCGCTGCTTTAGTGCTATTTACGCGGAAACCTAAAGGTAGACTTTAGTTCTAAAGTCTTTCTATTTGCATAGCATTAAATCTCTATTTGCATAGCAATATATTTAAATCTCTACTTTTTCTACGCCTACCCCGCGCGCCTATGTCCCGCTACTAAAATCTAGTGCCGGTGTATAGTAATTAAGAGAGCCGCGTAAATCGTGCGAAAAACACTATACCGCTACCTTAACACGCAGTAGGGCACGTAGTAAAGCACGCAGTAGAGGACGCGCAGCCGGGAGCCGGGCATAAAGCATACATTAAGGAGCCGGACGTAGTAGAAGGCATATAGCAAAAGGCACGCAGTAAGGCACGTAGTAGGGCGCGTAGCCGGGAGCTAGGCACGAAGCATATATTAAGGAGCCGTACGTAGTAGAAGGCACGTAGTAAAGGGCACGCAGTAAGGCACGTAGTAAAGCATAAAGCATATATTAAGGAGCCGCATGTAGAAGAAGGCATATAGTAAAGGGCACGTAGTAAGGCACGTAGTAGGGCGCGCAGCCGGGAGCCGGGCATAAAGCATATATTAAAGAGCCGCACGTAGTAGAAGGCACGTAGAAAAAGGCACGTAGTAAGGCACGTAGTAAAGCATAAAGCATATATTAAAGAGCCGCACGTAGTAGAAGGCATATAGCAAAAGGCATATAGTAAGGCACGTAGTAGAGCACGTAGTAGGGCATAAAGCATATATTAAGGAGCCGTGTATATAGTAAAGGGCACGCAATAGGGCACGCAGTAAGGCACGAAGTAAAGCACGCAGTAGGGCATAAAGCATACATTAAGGAGCCGTATATATAGTAGAGGGCACGCAATAGGGCATATAGTAGGGCACGCAGTAGGGCATAAAGCATATATTCAGGAGCCGTATATATAGTAGAGGGCACGCAGTAGGGCACGTAGTAAGGCACGTAGTAGGGCACGCAGTAAGGCACGTAGTAGAGGGCACGCAGTAGGGCACGTAGTAAGGCACGTAGTAGGGCACGCAGTAAGGCACGTAGTAGAGGGCGCGCAGCTAGGAGCCGGGCACGAAGCATACATTAAGGAGCCGTATATATAGCAGAGGGCACGTAGTAGGGCACGCAGTAGGGCACGCAGTAGGGCACGCAGTAAGGCACGCAGTAGAGGGCGCGCAGCCGGGAGCTAGGCACGAAGCATATATTAAAGAGCCGTATATATAGTAGAGGGCACGTAGTAGAGGGCACGCAGTAGGGCACGCAGCGAATTAACTAAATTAAGGCTATATACGATTTACGCGGCCCTCTTAATTGCTATATACCTATACGGAAAATTTAGTAGCGGGATATAGACACGCGGGGTACGTATAGAAAGAGTAGGGGTATACCTATCTTACTATACAAATAGAGATTTCGTGCTTTGCAAATAGTAAGACTCTTTATAATATTATTGTTAATATTACCGTCTTCCCTATTTGCTTTCCACCGGGAAATCCCCGGTTCTTCCCTAGATTCCGCTATAGAATTCCACGGACTTCTACGGGCATTACCCCGTACTTCTACGGACGCGTTTACCTACTTTTCTTCGGTTATATTTCACCGTGATTTTACGGTAATTTCACGGTTATTTACACGGTCTTTACCTATAAAATCTCTTCCCTTCTACGGTCTTCTACCGTAGAATTCTTCTTCCCTTCTACGGTCTTCCACCGTGGAATTCTAATTCCCTTCTACGGTCTTCTACTATAAAATTCTAATTCTCTTCTACGGCTTCTACCGTAGAATTTACCGTAGAATTCACTAGTCTTCTACTAGGCTGCTTATTTATTTGCTAACTATATAAATTATTTATCGTACGGCACGATCTATTGCTTTTCTTACCGATCCTTCCGTCCGATTATTTACGTCACTTGTTTTTCCCTAGGTCTACGCGGCTGATTTCGTCCGAGGATTTTTCCTATATATAGAGACTAGTTAGCCTCCCTACTAGATAAGACAAGAGCTATTATTCTCAGTGTTTTACATCCTTTTACAGCTTCTAATCCCTCTATATAGGCTGTTTAAGCCTTAGAGCCTCTCTTCCCTTTTTAATTGCTATGACCTAAATGTCGAGAACCCGACTGCCTAGCGTTCGATAGTTATAAGCCCGGACGAACTTCTTTACGCATAGAGAGTTCTAACGGCTTGTATTTTCAGCCTGCTAACGCCACGACTTACGGTAGTAAAGCCTTTGTTTTTACATCTAGCGAATCGACTCCTAGAGGACTAGTATAATTTTTTAGGAGCGTTATTTAAACTAGCGAATCGACTTATAAAGGACTAGTTAGTACGTTTACCTTATTCTATTAGTGTTTTCCCGCACTTAGTTTAGTTTTTACGGTTTGTTTGCATATATTATATATCTAACTACCCTTTTTCCGGTGATTTTACTATACTTTTACCTACGTTACCGTATCTATTATACCCGATATTACTTTAAAGACTATTTTAAATAGACTAGCGGATTAGGACCGATAGATCTTAACGATCTAGAAATACGCACTCGCCTAAGGGATTTAGGAGAAAATCGACCCTTCTATTACGCTTAAACTTTAGAAACCCTTATTGCCTCTTCCCGTAGAACTAATAGCTAGAATAGTTAACGCGACCGTTGCTAATATTGCTAGTTTATCTATAGAAGAACTTAAGAGGTTTAAGTTTCTCTTTTCCTAGTATCGCACGTTGCTTTAAGCCTGTAAGGACTAATAGAAATCTCTTACGTTAATTTAGCAGTTTATCGTTTAGAACATCGGGAACTACTACTTAACAATTGCCGACGAACATAAGGTTTCTAAGGAATTGGCTTTACTATAGCGGCGTGTAAAGCCGACTTTATAGACGCAATAGAAGACTATTCTTACGTAGTTCCACACCGTTTTAAAGGCACCGGACTAGACGGATATTATAATATAGATTTCCAACTAGCAGAAGGTACTTACCGATGCCCGGCGAATTAAGTTGCCGGAATCGGAAGGTCTTTAGGCTATATAGCTTTTTCTCGAGGCTATTTAGCTAATTTCTAGCCCTTTTGCGGAATACTAGATAAATAAGATAGAGGACGATGCCCGCTTAAATAAGCTAGGTTAGGAATAGTCTTTCCCCGACGGATTTAAGATATCCGAACTTTTCGAACGCTCGTAGGCCTTAAAGGCTGCGACTAAAGCGCTAAAGACTAACGCTTTTGCGAAATTCTAAGGCTAGGGAATAAAGCCCCTAGCCCCGAAATCTATTAATAAATCGGCAACTACTTTAGCAGCTACGTCCTTAGATAAGGACAAGGATAAAGGCAAGAAAAAGGATAGTCCGCCGTGTATTTACGGAGAACGATACTATTTCCGATAGTGTTATTACTTTAACCCTTCCGTTCGACTTCTATTATAGAAACCCGATAAGGACGTCTAAGAGACTATAGACGACTACCTTAAGGTTCCGGCTAATAAGGCTAAAGTTAACGCGGCACTTCTTCGTGACGAGGAGTAGCGGAAGAACAATTAGACTAAGATAAAGATAGTATAGGCTACGGCTACCGCTAACGTTCTTACGACCTTTTTACTACTAGTTATTCTATAGACTACTATAGAATTCCTATTAAGGGATTCTTTTATTATAGATTTAGGGTCTAATAGACATATTTATAACAATAGGGAGCGCTTCTATAACTTCTAGCCTTCTTCTAAGTACGTACTCGTAGGTAGTAGAAGCACTCTAATTCTTAGGATAGGCACGGTGTTTATGCGTATTTCGACGGGCACTTTTTAGCTTAGTTAGGTAGCATATATCCTGTCTTTTTATACGTCCCTTTATTTACTTCGTCTTCTTTATAAGGCGAATCTTTCGTAGAACCCGCAGACTAAATAGATCTCTTCTTTAACACGCACTATTTATATAACGGAGCTAATTTACAACTAGTATATTATTAAGTATAACCCGTTAACGCCTTCCTCTACGCTTCTAATAATTCCAACTATTGCTTCTATTCCTTCTATAGATTCTACTATAGAAACCCCGGTTATAGCACCTTTTTCGGCTACTATACCGGAGCCTGCACTAATAAGTATAGAGGAACTTTCTCTTTAGCACTAACGACTTAGACATCCGAATAATAAAGCGCTTTCGAAAGCTCTCGGAATACTATAGTCGGTGACTTTCGATAAGATAATCTCTTATAAGTCCTGCAAACTTACGTAGGCTAAACGAATTGTCAACCGTAAGCCGCCGCTTTCTAAGGCGACGTTTCCCCTTTCTAAGGTATTTTACGATATCTTTTCTATGCATAAGAGTTATAACAATAAGAACGTTGCATTTCTTATTAAGGATAACTATACGAAGCTTGTTTTTCTATATATACTTTTAGACGCCTTTATAGACGAGCTGATTTTATGTTTTAAGAGCCTAGGTCGGTATATTTCCTAATAGTTCTTACTTTCTATCGGTATAATCTATTAAGACAACGACCGAGCCCTTCGATACGATTTTTAGGACTTTATTAACTAGTAGGGCATTTATAATAAGCCTACTGCTCCTTATACACCCGCTTAAAACGGCGCTGCCGAACGGGCTAAGGGGGTAGTATCTACGAAAGCTCGATCTATAAGGATTAAAGCAAATTTGCCCGAGCATTTATAGATAGAAACGTAGAAAACTACGGTATATTTATACAATCGGATTCTAGCCCGACAGGCAGCTTTCTCTACGTTATTTCTATCGAAGTGGATTTCCTTAATAGAGATCCTTTACGACTAGTTAAGGGATTACGACCGGAATATACCGGTATTTCTCCTTCCCTAACTATCGCGATTCTATTATCTTCGAGCTTTTAGCTATAAGGCCTACCTACTAACCACTAAGGCCTTAACTAATACGTAGAAACGTAATCTTAAGTAAGAACCTTATGCGGAGGTTAGTTACTTAGTTAGGTATAATTCTACTAACATTTTTCGTATATAGATCCTATAGAGACGGGAGGTTCATTAAGTTCGTAATATAACGTTTAATAAGACTTAGTTTTTCACCGCGTCTAAGGCATCCGAACCGCTAGTATAGGTGTTATTACCGGCATTTCTACTATATATTATATAAGAAGAAGAGCAAGATAAGGCAGAATTCTAATTAACGCTAATAGTGCTTCTTAATAAGCATTCTACCTTCGTAGACATTCTAGCCGAAGGCAATCCTTAGCTCCTTACTCCTAACTAAACCCCGGAACCGCTAGAGGACGTTTTTAAGAATGTATAGGATTTCTAACCCGATATTTCTACTCTTTTACTAACTATAACCGTAGAACTAGTAGACCGACTTAAGGTATAGTTGCCTTAAGCTACTTCTCGGTCTATAGATTACGATAATACTATTCCTATAGATAGTCTACGGACGACGAGGTTTATAAGGGATTTACGCCTTACTTATTCGAACCGTTTTTCGGGTCGATATCCCGCTTTCGCCTACGTTAGGCATCCACCGGCTAATAGCACCGCTTTTACGGCTGCATTCGCTACTTCTCTTAAACCTAAGAAGATATATAAACGGGATTTACCCGCGCTATTAAGGTTTTAGTCTAATCTCGAGACGTATCCGTATTAACCCGAGTTTAAAGCCGCTAGAGCAATTAAATAGGACTCTTTAAAATAGCGGAAGACCTTCTTTCCTTCGCCTACCCTAAGAGCGAACGCGCTAGTGCGTCCTCTTTTATTAATATAGGCATTCGATTATAAGTTTAATAAGCACGGCTACCTTAGGAAGTTTAAATCTCGCCTTTATATACGAGGAGATCTTTAGCCGTTTAGCGGAAAGGAAACTTACGCCGCGACGCTTATAGCGCGAAATTTCGCATTATAATTGCTATAGCCGTTAAATTTAGCACTAAAACCCGCTTACTTAACGCGGTTAACGCCTTTACGAATGCCGATCTAGATAAAGAAGTATATATCTACTTCCTAGACGGATTTAAGGTATTTGGTTTTATAATTCGGTTAATAAAGGCTTTATATAGGCTTCGTCGTTCGCCGCTTCTTTAGCAATAGGAACTATCCGGGTCTCTTACCGAACTTAGCCTTTAGTAAAGTGCGGAGGATCCTTACATTTTTATATCTACCACGAGTGGCATTATTACTTTCTTTTTTATAGATAATATTATTATCCTTTTCCGTAGGGAGCACCGTAGGGCTACTAACGGTTTTGTCTATCGCTTTAAGCAAAAGTATATAGTTACTAACCGTAGAAAGCTTACCTATTTCCTTAGGATAAGGATTATTCGAGACTATAAGCAGCGAAAGCTATAGTTATACTAGGACGTTTACCTAGATAAGATTGCTTTTAAGTTTAGTTTAATCCCTACTTCTATAGTTCTATAGCCTATTTCGACCCTTTGCCTATTCTTACTTCCTAAGAAGCTAGAGAAACACTAAGGATAAGCCACGGATAACTAAATCTATTACTTTTAGTTGTTAGTCGGTTCCTATAATTACGCGACTATTTCTACCTGTCTTAACGCCGTAAAGTCGTCGAATTTATTAGCGGAGCATATATAGAACCCGTCTACGCTCTATATTAAGCTCGCAGAAAGCTTAGTGACTTACTTATACGAATCGCGTTTCCTTACGATTAAGTTTTCGGATACAGACGAGTAAGAGCTTTTTTAGCTTCCGATGCCGCCTACGCCGACGACCCGGATACTCGTTATTCTTCTAAAGGCTATTTCATTAGCCTATTTAACGGTCTAATTGCGTAGAGTGCCCGGAAACAATCTACGGTTACTACCTCTTCTACTAAAGCCGAACTTCTTATAGTCTCTTCTACCGCAAAAGAGCTAATTTCTATTCTTTGTTTATTTAACGATATTTCCCTATAGCTAGATATTCCTATTCCTACTATTTAATATAATAACACCTAGATAATCCGCCTAGTTTCCGCCGAGATTCTAAAGATTTAGACCGCCTTAAAGCATATTGAAATTCATAACTGTTAGGCCCGTTAGGAATTCTTACACAACACTTTTAATATTAAATATATCCCTTCTAACTAGATAGTTGCGGATAGATTAACTAAATTACTTCTACGATAGCGTTTCTAAACGTTCCTTCGCTAGCTTCGACTTACGGATATTGCTTCTAGGATCTAAGAAGAAGTCGATAATAATTCTAACTAGCCGGAAGTTATTCCCTTCTAGCTAGGGGGGTATATTAATATCACCGTCTTCCCTATTTGCTTTCTACCGGGAAATCCCCGGTTCTTCCCTAGATTCCGCTATAGAATTCCACAGGCTTCTATAGGCATTACCCCGCACTTCTACAGGCGCGTTTACCTACTTTTCTTCGGTTATATTTCACCGTAATTTTACGGTGATTTTACGGTTATTTATATAGTCTTTACCCGTAAAATCTCTTCCCTTCTACGGTCTTCTACCGTAGAATTCTTCTTCCCTTCTACGGTCTTCTACCGTAGAATTCTAATTCCCTTCTATAGTCTTCTACCGTAGAATTCTAATTCTCTTCTACGGCTTCTACCGTAGAATTCACCGTAGAATTCACTAGTCTTCTACTAGGCTACTTATTTATTTGCTAACTATATAACTTATTTATCGTACGGCACGATCTATTGCTTTTCTTACCGATCCTTCCGTCCGATTATTTACGTCACCTGTTTTTCCTTAGGTCTACGCGGCTAATTTCGTCCGAGGATTTTTCCTATATATAGAGACTAGTTAGCCTCCCTACTAGATAAGACAAGAGCTATCATTCTTAGTGTTTTACATCCTTTTGCAGCTTCTAATCCCTCTATACAGGCTGTTTAAGCCTTAGAGCCTCTCTTCCCTTTTTGATTACTATCACCTAAATATAGAGAACCCGACTGCCTAGCGTTTGATAATTATTTAAGTAATTATAAAGGTTTAAGGCTTCTTTATTAGCCTCTCTAAGTGCTATAAACTCGGCTTCGCAAGTAGAGAGTAATATAGATTTTTATTTTTAATAAGACTAAGTTATTAAGTTACTAGCTAGAAAAAAGCAGTATCTAGAGACTAACCGTCTATCTATAAGATTAGCAGCCTAATTAGCGTCTATATAGGCTATAAAATGCAGCTGTAATAGTAATATATTATAGTCCTTATTAGTAGGGCTCTACTACGGTGAGCAGCCGGAAGCGAACCTATCGCACGTGTGATAGTATACGGTTTAAGTTCTTATTGTCTTGTCTAGCTAGGAAGGAAGAGGGGAAAGGGGGCCCCTTTATAGGTGACGTAGCCTCGTTGCACGCACGTAATCACGTGGGATTACGTGGCTGCAACTGCCTCGTACGTATCCCTTATCCCTTGTTCCTATACTAGTGGTCTTTATAAGATCGTGAAAAACAGCCTAAACGAACGTAGCAATAAGGGTCGCAATAAGGGGCTAAATAGGGATCTATAGCCCGGTTAAACGGGCCGTATTATTATCGTAGATCCGGCTTTTCCAACCTTGCAATAGCCTCGGGGAACAGAGCGTGAAAAACTGCATATTAGGTCACGATGCCTAATAAATATAATTCGTAAATACAAATCGCAAAAAGGGGTAAAAGATCGTCGGCAGGAAGCGTTAAGCTTCGGGGCAAAGCAGAGTAAGAGATAGAGTTATCTTCGGGCCGGGAAAAGAACGTAAAACAGAGCGTATGTTCGGGCCGGGAAAGAACGTTGCCGGAGTGCTATAAGGTCGGCATAGGACGTTATCGGGGCGAAATAGGGCTTATTTCGGTGCTTGTTTCGGGGCACTAAAAGGGGAAGCAAAAGAGGGAATAGGGCGCCTAAAAGGGGAAGAATAAGGCGCCGAAAAGGGGAAAATTAAAGTAGGAAATACACTCGCAGTCTTTAAACAAAGAATAAAGGCCGTAAAGAACGTTATCTCGGCCACTAGGGAGTGTTAGATAGGGTCAGCTGGCCGAGCTCATTTGTTCTATCGTTCTCGTTATCCTCTTCGGCGAGGATATAGTCTTATTGTCGTCCGTAGCCTCGTCCGTACGCCTAACTACTAGGGCCGGGTCTTAAGCGCACGGAACGTAGTGCCTTAGAACGACCTCTTGCACGGCCGTACTAATTGAAAGATTAGTCGGGCCGGCGTGTAAGGTGCGTTTCTAAGGAGGAACGTAAGTCCGAAAACAGCTCTTTAATCCGTAGGGCCGGACGGAAGAGGGCGGGCTCGAGTTCCGGAACGCTATAGTAGGCCCGGACGAGAGTCATCCAACGTTAGTCTCCGGGTCTTAGTCTGCGAAAGAACCACTAAAGGCGCGTTAAATAAGCTATAGCCTATTAAATAATACCTCGAGGACTTTAGGCAAAGGCTTTTCGGGATGCTAGGCTTAAAGCCTCGGGAACGTCGTCGTAGTTTACGCCGTAAAGTACTATTCGTAATTAACGCCTATATCGAAGTAGCGTTTAAGGGCGTCGTATACGGACCGGAACGTAGCCGTAGTCTAATTAATATACCGGAGATAGTAATCCTCGGCACGGCCGGCGAGGATTTAACTAATTAGTCCGTAGAACTAGCCGGGGGCGACGTAAAGACTATAATAGGTCCGCATAAAGAGCCGGACTTTATCGTTTCGGATGTCGTACGGGCTTCCTATATAGCTATATTCCTTCTTCCACGCCTTAGCGAATTGCAGCACGAGGTTAGCGTCCGTAGGAGCGTTCGGGACCTCGGGCGGCGGCATTGTCATATATGTCTTAAGGGGGAATTTAGGGACAGGGACGGCAGGGACGGCAGGGACGGGAGCGACGGCAGTGACGCGGGAAACGGCGGCGGCAGGAACAGCGGCAGGAATCGCGGCAGGAATCGCGGCAGGCAGGAAAGGCTGGGCGGGAGGCTGGTACTAGGCGGCAGGCGGGACGGCGAATTCGGGGTGCCGGAACCGGTGACTTGTCGGATAGACCGTGTGTTGTGCAGCCTGGGGAGCCTGGTGAACGACGTTGGGGACTTGGCCGGGGACAAAGGGGTCGGGAGACGGGCCGGGAATGACTGGTGGTAGCGGGCCTAAAACAACGGGAACAACGGGTAGTAGAACATCGGGCGATGACGGCTGCGGAGCTATTGTTGCGGCAGCGACTAACGCTACGGCGGCGGGCGGCGACGATAACAATAATCTGGCAGCTTCTTTAATGCTATTAGAGGCGGACGATGCTAGTACCGTTAATACGGCAGTAGGAAAGGACGAGGGCGGTAGAGAGGTTACGGCAGTAGCTGCTGCAGCCTTCCTTTCGGTCCTAGCTGTATAGGCATCCGTGTCTTCGTCGAAACGGGTCGCTAAGAATTTATCGTCGGGCTAGGTTAGCAGGTCCTCCGCAGTCTAAAGCATTATAAGCTAGGGCGTAAGGGGTCCGTTCTTTCGGCCTATATAGACCCCTCGCCTCCGTACGAGCGTTCGTAATGCTCTTTTAAAGTCCCGTTAGACCGTATTCTAAGTGGCCTCGGTCTAGCCCTCGAAATAGTCCCGGAAGTAGTTAAGAAGCTTATACCCCTAGACGTATACGTCGAATTCCGTATGTACTATAAAGCGGGCGACGTACGTAGTTACGGCGGCTTGGCTTATTCCTTCGTCGGGGCGGACGTCTTCCTCCTAAAGGGCAAGGTCGATATGCTTATAGAGGGTCTCGTAGACTCTAATGCCTTTTAAAAGGGTCGTAAGCTAGTCGATAGGGGCCGGGTTTATCCTACCTTCCGGGGTGTTCTTTTAGGGTATTCTTATTAAAGGAAGCTCTTAAATATAGGAAATCAGCTGTATAAATATTATAGTAGAAGAGTAAAGAAAGGAGGTCTAAACTCGTAGACATAACGATGCATGCAGCTACCTAACTATAGGACTAACGGAGGTATATATAGGTACTAGAGCCTCTTAAACAGGGCCCCTAGCCCGCACTAACTACAGTTATAATACAACGGAATACCTACCTGCCGTCCTTAGCTAAGGGGGTTATATAACAGGCTCGTTAGGGACGTAATAGCCTGTTGTATCCCTATGGTCTAGGCTCGGGTTAATGCCCTGTGTGGCCCCTCACGTCGTATGACGTCAACAGAAGCTTAAAGCAGCAAGCGGACTGTGTGTAAATGCCGGGGTAAAGTAGGTCTATTGCCGGGCCGAAAAAGGGCGTGGCCGGGTTCTTACAGGTCCTACTTCGAGGTGGCAAAGGGCAAAGCAGGTAGCATATACTAGAAGTTCTTTAAACAGCAAAGAACAACCAGCAGGCCGGGCTTAAAGCAGCAAGCGGACTATATAAGTGCCGGGCTTAAGGGAGCAAGCAGACTGTATATTATGCCGGTTAGGGAGACGGCGGGGTTATCGTACACGAGGGTCTTTGTGCTTTAGTCGTAATCAAATGGTTCGTGTTGATCGAATGTCTGTCGGGTCGCGAGGGTCTTCGCGATATGTCGGAACAAGCAGCGGGCGCGATTCGGGTCGTTGTAGTAAGAGATCTAATTGGTGATCTAGTAGGATGTCTTAAGCAGCGTTAAAGGGGCTTCGCGATACTTATCTTCGGGGCAATAGGGGTCGATTAAGATACTTAGAGGGATTCTAGTCGGTGATCTAGTAGGATTCCGTAAGTAACACAAAGGGTCGTTACTGCCGGGAGCGGGCAGCGGGCTCGTCGCGTTAGGGACGCACTATCGGAAGGGATCTAAACGGTAATCCAGACGGGTCTCTTTTCGATAGTTAGAAGGGATCCAAACGGTAATCCAGAAGGTCCCTTATTCTTAGCACAGATAATCCTTCCGTCGGTCGCTGCAGTCTGCGAAAACAGCGATGCCGACGTTTAAGGGTTAAGGGTCTATCTCTTCTACCTAGCTAATCTATAATTAAGCCAACGGTCAATCACTAATTAGTGTTAGTAGGGCTCTACTACGGTAAGCAGCCGGAAGCGAACCTATCGCACGTGTGATAGTATGCGGTTTAGGTTCTTATTGTCTTGTCTAGCTAGGAAGGAAGAGGTAAAAGGGGGCCCCTTTATAAGTAACGTAGCCTCGTTGCACGCACGTGATTACGTGGGATTACGTGGCTGCAACTGCCTCGTACGTATCCCTTATCCCTTGTTCCTATAGTCCTAGTATAAGCATAGGTTAAGGAATTTATTTAGATATTTCTAAATTACATCGAGTGCTTTAAAATAGGCGGAGCTTAGCTAGGAAGAAGATCTCGCATAAGATATAATAGAATATAAGATATTAGGCCTTATAAATAATGCTAAAAATAGCAGAGAGCCTATTTGCTTTTAGTATAAGAGTATGTCTTTCTTCGAGGCATTTTTCACCTTAGAGACGTTTAATTTTACGCCTTTTATAGATAGTGTATTTAAGGGTCCTATATTTTATTTATTAAATTCCTTAATCCTATTTCTAGTATAATTTGCTTAGGAGATATATAATTGTTTTATTGCTCTATTTATCTATATAGATAATCCTAAGAAGTCTTTTACTTCCCCTAGCGATTCGATCGTTAGGGACTCGTTTATTTTATTTAATATTCGAGTTATTAAATCCTTTATAGGCCTAAAGAACAAAAGATCGTCTACGTAAACTAATATTGCTACTCCTAGCGTATTGTTTATAAATACCCCTTTATCTATAGGCAGAGGGAAAAATCCTAATGCCTAAAGGACCGATTTTAAAAAGTTATACTAGAGCAATAGACTTTGTTTTAAGCCGTAAAGTGCTTTCTTTAATTTTACTACTAGCCGCTTTGCTTTGCTTTTATTAAGAAACTGCTTTAAAGACACGCTTTTATATTTTATATCTTTATATTTATTATACTAAGCCTTTAATATTATTTCTAGAAAGGCAGGTAGAATAGCTATATATGTTTCTATGTCTATATCTATATATAGAAAGGCGTTTTTAATATTAAATTGCATTATAGCTATGGGAATGTAGTTATATAACTAAGGGATAGAGTCGCAACTACATTGCCGACCATACATAGGAAAAGGGGCAATAGGGGTTATAACCACGCGGCGTATAACGCCACGTGACCTACATAGTTAATAACCTCGTTATTAACTAAGGGCATCGTTATAACTAGAGCAGTAAGCCCTAGCGTAGGCCTTAACAATGCATTGTTAAGGCATAGCAGGCTCTATAGAGGGACCCCGGCAGACGGGTATAAAGGGGCCCCCTTATTCCCCCTTCTTTAGCTAGATTAGATACAACTATAACTAATACAACCCCCTTTGTTTGGATTAATCCAAGTGAATCACCTACTAACAATAGCTATATTATTTAAAACGGCTAGTAAAAGCAGGAGCCTAGTAGACTCCGGCCTTACCGTAGTAGAGAAGGTTTCTATATAATCCAGCCCGTATATCTGCTTATAGCCTAAAGCTATAAGGCGGGCTTTATATTTTTAACGTTATTTAAATTATCCTTCTTAACCCTATAGACAAATCGGCTACCGAGGGCTTCCCTATTCTTTAGAAGCTCGGTTATATCCTAAGTATTGTTGTCTATTAATTATTATATTTCTATAGTTATGCCTTTTGCCTAGTGTATGGCTTTACTGCTTGCTATAGCCTATTTATAAGTTTCCGGCTCTATAGGATTATAGCCCTCTATAGCAGATAGAAGGGTTATATTATCTATATCTAATATTAAATGTATAGGGTATTCTTCGTAGTCGTTATAGAATTCAGCCGGCTTCTTAGGTATTTTAACTTAAATTCTATAATCCCTATTATTATTATTATTTTCCTAGGTCGAATCTAATATATTATCAGCCACTATTTCATTAGGTATTATATGAAGAATAGAAGGCTGTTTTAACATATATCTATTAGGTATTTTATCTAAAGAGGGTATAGTATTAAAGTCGAAGTTAAAGGTCTCGCCGTTCTTAAAAAAGCTATCTTCTATTCTAGTAATATCTTTTAAGACAACGACCTTCTTTCTTTTATAGTCGTATATTTTATAAGCTATATCTTTATAGTCTATTATTATTCCTTTATAAGCTCGAACGTCTAATTTATCAGCAGGCAATCTATTTTTATAATAAATTATACTGCTAAAGACCCGGGTTTTTTCTAAATCCTTAGGTAATAGAGTTATATTATCTTTCTTTTCTATAGGACATATATGTCCTAAAGCAGTATAAGGTAATCTATTATATAAAAAGGTAGCTGCTAAAACAGCTTCGCTCTAGACGTATTTAAGTAGCTTAGCTATAAAAGGCATAGCCCGGACTTTATTAAGTATTGTCCTATTTATACGTTCTATTTTCCTATTTGAGTATAGTGTGTAGGGAGGACTAGTATTATATTTTATCCCGTTTTTAAGTGCAAACGGGTTTATGTTATATATATTTAATCATAAAGGAGCAGAGAGACTATAGTAACTAAGATCGGACGAAGACATCCTTTCTTAGTTATAGAGGAGGTCCCGGCGGAAGCAATATAGGAGGCGAAAACCCCGAAAAACGAAAAACAACGGATTAACCGAAATATAATAAGAGGGATCGACGAGACCTTAGCTAAGGTTTAAGGAGCCTATTCCCCTTAGACGTTTAAAGGGAGTCACGGGCGTCACTTTACCCTAACCGTTAGCCTTCTCTAAGTTTATAGCCGGCCCGAATAGGTCCGGATCGTTAAATAGAAGACGAAGAGCGTTATAGTCGCTTAGGTACTCCGGGTAATATATTAGCCCGCTGCCTTTAGGAAGGTTGCACTCTTTTCTTCCTATAAGACGGGAAGAGTTGCTATCCCTGTTTCTACCCTAGTATCCGGGCAAAAGCCGCCAGCTATAAGTAAGAGCCTTTAACGCACTCTATATATAATTTAAGTAAAAACTACTTAATGCGCCCTCTAAAGAGATATATTCGTAAAAAGGAAATATTATATATTCGTTCGTAAAGGTAATCGTCGATCGATACGTTAATAAATACCTATTATATATGCGAGGGTTCTTAGTCCTATATAACTATATAAGGAAAGCCCGTATATACTTAAGCCTCTTTCACGAAAGCTAGGAAAAGAAAAATCCGCGTAGATAGGCTACCTCGGCCGGAATATAGACGATACGGCGACGCTTAATAAGATTCTTATATAAGGCCCGATCCTAAGGTCTAAGGAAGGTATTAAGGAGGTACTTTAAAGGCTTCCTACCCTTTGCATCCGATTTAACGAAGTCCGGCGCTTAACTTAGGATCTTAAAGCAAATAACGACCTTAATATAGATCGGGAAGCTCTTATTGCCGAGGTTATAACCGCCGCGGATAAACGTTCTTAAGCAACTATAAATCTATTGCAATTACGAATTAGTAAACGATTAAGACTTAAAGAATTAAATAGTTCGTTACTATAAAATACTTAAGGCGTCGCGGAAAGATTATTATACGATAGTTCTACGATAAAAGAACGCTTATTAAGAAGTCTTCGGGTTTAAGATAGGTAAGGGAAAGCTTAAGGATATCTAGAAGGCCTTCGGCCTTTAAAGAAGATACGTCGATAGGCATAGTTGCGAAAATAAGGATGCTTTAAAGAAGAAAAGGAAGAAGAAAAGAAAGAGGAAAAAATTGCGATCGGATAAGCCTAAGGGTAGGGAAAAGAAAGATCGGATAAAGACTAATTATAGATAAACTAAGGAAAAAAGAGGGATTTAAAGGATTATAGACGATAGAACGATTAGCTACTAAGCCTACGTTGTAAAGCTTTTAGCCTAACACCTTAGAAGATAACGCGCGCCTTAGAAGGCACTCCTTACGAGAAAACCCCTATTTTGCCTACGTATACCCGCTTTCTTCGTTTTGCAATATAGACTATTTAATCGACGAATAACGATAGACTAGCACGCAGTAGCACTAGGCAAAGCCAATAGGCTTTTAAATATAGCAACTACCTTTTTTAAAAGACTAACCGGAGACATCGGAATGCCTCTTAAAGGCGTCTATAGGAAAGTCTATATTAAGGGAGGCGTAGGGAAGCATTATAGCCCTAACGAAGAAACGATAGTCGACTAGATAAGAGTTTAAGCTTACAACGGGAGTTATCCTATATAGTTCTTATATAGATAAAACTAGCTAAGACGACTATAATAAGCGAAGGGCAACTACGAAATAACCTAGGATAAAGCCGAGAAGGCTTATTAGTTTATATCCCCGATAAATAGGTTTTATAGGAGCAAAAGCCGTTAGTATCGATATACGAATAAGGTATATAATTTCCTCGTACGAGCAAGCCGAAAAGAGTAGGCTAAAGACGGTAGTTTAACTACGATACTATAAGTTATTACTAAAGGGGGAGAAGGTATAGTAGCTATAATAGACTAACCTATAACAATCTATATAGACGAGAACTAGATCCTAAGGAAGGCTATACTAGACCGCAACCTAGGCCTTTACTATAGACTTTACGAAGGAGAGGAAATGCTAATATTTAGCTAGCCATCGTTTAATACTACGAATATTGTATTTAAAAGACGTTATATCGTCGGCACGGTATTCTTTATAAACGCTTAAGGCTACGATAGTATATATTAGATCGGGTTTTTATAAGATAGGCGATAGAGCTAACTTATTATCTTTAACGGTTTATGAAGTAGACGACGACCTCGGCTATATAGGTTCTTACGAGTATAGCGATAGCTGCTATATAGGATAGGATACCCGTATTTATTCGCCTTTACTAGCATCCCGACGATAGAGTAAAAACACGGTTAGGAATACGGATATCTTACCCTTATAATAATTTAACACTAGGTAAAAGGCCTTATCGGAATCCTATTTAAGTTCCTGCTAAAGGTATACTTAGGCATTAAGATTATATAAGATAACTAATTCTTAAAAGAGTAACCCTACTAGGTCCTTAAATTCCCTTATAGGGATTAGGGATTCTTCCTAAAGGACGAACTAGACACTTATATAAGGGTCTTCGACTATTAGTAAGATTAGGTCTACGACCTAATCCGTATTCTTATATACGAGCGGGGAAGAGGCACGTGCGGGCGGGGAAAGGGGCTCGTGCGAATAGGGGTAAGGGGCTCGTGCGGATAGGGGTAAGGGGCACGTGCGGACAAAACGTGCGTAGAGCTATATATCCGTATGCATAAGTGCGCCTACACTTAGTTCTTTATAGATAATTTCTACACCTATATAGAGGGCACATATATAATTACTCTGCCTACCCTATTATAGTATTATCTATCTCTCTTTTTTATGGACTTATTAATATAATAACGTCCCGCTTTTATAATAGCGGTATGTATTAACTAGAACGATAAGCCGCTACGATAAAAGCGGCACGCGTAGCGATACTAGCTGCTATTATAGACTTACTAGACAACGATATAAAGGACGTCTTCGAGCAATAGGCCGAGGGGTCCTAGCAGCTATAGCTGCGATAAGAGTCGCTAAATAAGCGGGCCTTCGCAAAAGCCCGCCTTCGATAGGAAATAATAGAAGCCCGTTTAAGCAAGGCGACGGCGGATAGCGGACCTTCTATAGCGGAAAAGGAGCGCCTTCTAGTGCTACTATAGAAAATAGCCGTTAATCCGGTTAAATAATAAGGGTTGCTAGAAGTCCTTAGAGTTAAAATAGGATCTACGGCGCTTACCTCTACGGATACGCTACTCGCGCCTACGGCTGCGTCGACGAACTCTCCCGCGGCTAAGGACGCTAGCATAGCTAACCCGAGGACGGCCCTTAAAGCTGCCTTCGGTAAAAGAAAGCCTCTACCGTAGCTTATATAGGATAGTACGCTAAAGTCTTTTTACTTCTTCCTATACCGCCTCTATAGTAAGTTTACTATTAACGAGAAGCAAAGCCTTAACGGTTGCCGCGATACCGCCTAGTATTCGCTGCTCTATACGCTGCCCGAGCCTTAGATACGGCGGATTTCTAGGTTCTAAGAGAGTAGCGGGCCTAGTAGCGCCTACGACCCTTATGCCTTCTTTAACTACCTTATCTACGCGTTCGGCAATGTGTAGGAGTAGGAGAAAGCGTAAGATAGGTTACGGACCCTCTTTTAGAAAGACGGCCAGACGTTTAAGGACTTCCTTCCCGACTTTAAGGAGACTATTACTCGCGCTATAGGAAATAGCGTTTAAAGAGACAGCGCTAAGCTTATATAGCTACGGAATTCGATTACTCTATAACTACGGGAGATACTTATCCTAATCGAGATGCCTACTAACTTTAGGGAGTACGTAAGTCCCTTTATAAAGGTAGCCTAAAACTATAAGCAAAGCCTTAGCTTCTAGAAGTTGCGAAAGCACGTAGGCACGAACGGCGTTAGCAACGGGAATAGAGGAGTTACTACTAAGAACGCTATAACGCTCCCGCCGCTAAGATCCGCGCCCGATACTACGGTAGACTACGAGGGCGACGTTATAATATCTACTACGCGGCCCGCTTATAGGAAAGCGAGGGATACTATCTGCCGCTTTAGGTAGCGCGCCTTCCTTTTCTATATAGCGAGCTAAGTAGGTGTCGAAGGCGGAGCTTTAGAAGCGGAGAGAGGAGGGGCTTTACGTACGCTATAGCGCGGATAGGCATTTCGCTACGGACTGCCTATATCGTCCCGCTCGCCTTACGGCGAAGCGAGCCGAACGGCCTATAGCGATTCGCGCTACCCGACCTTCTCTTAAATCTAATGTTAAGGAGGATAATATAGTCCCCGCCGCTAT
Organism: Ophiocordyceps sinensis; assembly: GCA_012934285.1. Taxonomy (NCBI): domain Eukaryota; kingdom Fungi; phylum Ascomycota; class Sordariomycetes; order Hypocreales; family Ophiocordycipitaceae; genus Ophiocordyceps; species Ophiocordyceps sinensis. The sequence goes on from JAAVMX010000004.1 coordinate 12,767,943, forward strand.
TAGTACGGAGGGAAATATATAGCTCTAGAGCATAGACGGGCCCTAGAGCTTAATTCGCTAGCACTAGAAAAGAAGAGTTAATTAACCGTATTAAGACTTCTCCTACTTTAATACCTATTCTTATTAACTATATAAACCTTATCTCTACTCTTATAGACGGGGGTTACTAATGCTACGCCGCTATTAATAAGGCATTTGTATAAGAACTACGTTTGCTAGTTAAAGATATAGGACCTCGGTATATATAAGGAGCCTTAAGCGCAATAGAGGAAGCGAAGATTAAAGGAATCGCATAAATAGCTACGGAAATTAACGGGCATAAGCAATTGCTCGTAGCGTATATTATCCCTTAGCTAGAATTTAACCTAATCCTTCGAAAGCCTTAGCTTCTTTATATAGAGTCTTACTCTATGCCGCACTAAGGAAGGCTTTAGTATAGGAATTCGTAGCGTTAGCTACGGTATATTAACTAGAACAAACCGGAGGACACTAAGTATACTACCGAGCTTTAGGAGGCTAAGGAGGTTATAGCTTTAGTGTTTATCGGCATAATTAACCGAATCCGCAGACGATATAGCTTAAAAGCCGCTACGGCTACTATTTGCGTAGTTAGCCTCGCGGATATCGAAAAGGCCTTATAACTAAAAAAGCTAAAGACGGAAGCCGAATTGCGTTAAATAATCCTTACGTAGTTCTATAACCTACTGCCGCTCTTTCGGAAAAGCGAGGCCGATAAATTAAACTTATATAAGCCCGGTATCGACTATGCGATACTACTTCGTAAGGATTCCCGCGGATAAGATATAGTTCTGCCCTTCGAGCCGCTATACGCGATATCTTAAGACGAGTTGCTTATATTAAAGAAAACACTACGCGGCCTTCTAAATAAAGGGTTTATTTAGGCTAGCTCTTCTAAGGCCGCCGCTTTAGTGCTATTCGCGCGGAAACCCGGAGGAGGACTACGACTCTACGTAGACTACTAAGCACTTAACGCAGTAATACGACCGGACCGCTACCTGCTTCCGCTTATTAAGGAGACACTTTGTAATATCGCTAAAGTAAAGTAGTTTACTAAATTAGATATCTATTAAGCGTTTTATAAAGTGCGAATTATAGAGGTCGATAAATAAAAGACCGCGTTCCGTACTTACTATAGGCTCTTTAAATAGATAGTAATACCGTTTAGGCTTATAGGGGCTCCCGGCACCTTCTAACGATATATTAATAGCATTCTTTGCGAATTTCTAGACGAGTTCGCTTCCGCTTATATTAATAATATTCTTATCTATACGAGCGGTAGCCTAGAGGATTATATAGACAAAGTGCGGAAGGTACTAGACCGGCTCTCTAAGTAGAGGCTATACCTCGACCCTAATAAATGCGAATTTAGCGTCCGCCGGGTTAAATACCTTAGATTTATTATTATCGCAGGCGTTAGTATATAAGCGGACACCGTAAGATTTAAGCCATTCGGGACTAGATAGGCCTAACTTCGCAAAAGGGTGTGCGGAGTTTCTTAGGATTTACGAACTACTACCGGATTTTTATTCGTTAATTTTCACTCGGGTAGGGTAGGGGTCTTATATAAGGGTCTTCGACTATTAGTGAGATTAGGTCTACGACCTAATCCGTATTCTTATATACGAGCGGGGAAGAGGCACGTGCGGGCGGGGAAAGGGGCTCGTGCGAATAAGGGTAAAGGGCACGTGCGGACAAAGGGGTACGTGCGTAGAGCTATATATCCGCATGCATAGGTGCGCCTACACTTAGTTCTTTATAGATGATTTCTATTGTAGTAGGTGTCCTTACTATTAGTCAGCCTTATGCGAGGGGCAGCTATTAGGGCTACCCTCTCGTATAGCTAGCTAGCTTCCTTCCCTCTTTCCTCCTCTATAGCTCTTTATAGCATCGATCTTAGCACTTTATTCGCCTACGCCTATATGCATTGCCTAAGACTACGATAGGTTATAAGCTCCGTCTGCTTGCTTCTATAGCGTAGATAGAGTTATTTGTTTATAGTGATATCTACGATTTTTCCCGACTGGAAGAGGTTAACGAAAAAATTTCCGTCCTCGTTTGTGTTTCTAGCCGGAATGGCAGAACTCGAGTACGCAGCCGGAATAGCTGCAACGACGATTAAGAAGCTAAAAGGGCCCGATAACTACTCCTTATAGTTAATAGATATAGAGCTAACCTTACTTACGCTAGACTTAGAGGAGTATATTAACGGCTCTTCTACCCGACCCGATAGCTAGGTTAGCTAGGTCGGTAAGTCCGATAAATAGAAAGTATAGGATAAATAAGATTTAAGAGCGACTAAGATCTTAATTCTTAGCCTATCCGACGACATTAAGGAGTCGCTAACATAGTCTAGATAGACTAATCGGATATCTTCTCACGCTACGATAGGTTATATCTAAAGGGCTATATTATAGCTTTCCGAATCTACTATCGGAGATACGATAGTCGAATTTTTTCGTTTAAAAGCATAGAATTTTACAACTATTAACGCCTATTCGAAACGGCTAGAATAGTGCTAGCGATAGATAACGACTGTCTAGCTATAGACTAGTGAATGAATGTACGTCTATGCTGCTATATATAGACTTAAGCAAGCCTACCTATAGTAGTTCTACGCATAGGAATACGACTGTGAAAAGAATAACTTCCCGACGAAGGGAGAAATCGATAAGTTCCTGCAGAAATAGGCTCTTATCGAGAAGAATATAGTAAAGGTGCCTAACGGTAGATAAGTCCTAGCAGCTAATAAGAATAATATCCCGGCGTCCGATCGAGGGAATGCTCGAGGCCGGGGATAAGGCCGCGGTAGAGGACGTAGCGGTAGCGGTTAAGGCGGGGCTAATCACAATAATAATACGGAAGAAGGTTCTTCTAATAGAGACCTTATAAACCTCGAGTGTAGTTGCCTTAAACCACCCGGTAAGGGTTATACGCCGGAATACTATTAGACCCTCTACCTAAAGCAAGCCCCGGAATAGAAATAGGATAAGTAGCGTTAATAAGGCATTAATCCTTTTAAGAAAGGAAATACTAATATTATTGCCGCTAGCAAACGCGATGTTACCCTTTTTGCTATACGGTTTAATAATGCTGTCCTAGCCACGGGATATAAGTCCTTACGGGATACGGTTATATATAACACCGGCGCTTTAGACACCTGCTTTAACGACTTAAAGTAGTTTACGACCTTTACTCCTACTCCGGCCTATCGTCTAATGTAAGCATTAAACGGTGGCAACCTTCGAGTCTTAGGCTTAGGCACTATACGTATAACGATTAAAGACTTAACTCTTAACCTAACTAACGTTCGCTACTGCCCTAATGCACCCGCGAATTTAATAAGCTCTAAAGTCCTTTAGGATAAGGGCGTCGTGCTAGACGGATTTAATAGCCGACTGGCTTTTTAAGCTATAGGGGAGGCAGTCTATAAGATTACCTAAGAGCTTAGCGTTAGTATTATTCGTAATGCTTAGGCTGCGGGTAACCTTACTATTCGAGAAAAGCACCCCGACCTTATCTTTACGGCGTTGCCGAAGACCTTAATAAAGGTTAATAGGAAGGTCGATTATAGGCTTATATATCGCAGACTTAGATATACGGGCAAGGCTAGAGTCCTTAATGCGTGCCGAAAGTTAGGCATTAACGTTAATATAGAAAGCCTTAACGACTTCTTTTATAAGGCCTATTATTTTGCAAAAGCCGACCGTATTATTAGCCGGATATCTTTAGTTAAGCTATTGCAGTTCCTAGCATACGTCTTCTAGGACTTTATTTAATACTTACCTACCGGTTTCGGCGGTAAGCAGTATTCGCTATACGGGATCGATATATACATAAGGTTCTATTAGGTTCTATTCGCGGTAAACCGAGGAGAGGCGTACGACTTGCTTTATAGTTGGATAAAGTAGGTATAAGCCTACTCTACGAATAAGTTAGTTTAGTCTATGTGTTTTAATAACGTGTTAGAGTTCTAGCCGGACGCAATGTTTAAATAGGCCAATAAGGACGGATTTGTCCTTCGCTTTAGTGCCCCTTATACTCTTAAGCAGAATAGACTTACTAAACGTGCTAGCCGCACTTTAATAGACCTCGTACGCTATATTTACGCCGATATAAACCTTCCGGCCTTTTTATAGCCGTACTTTATAGAGATAAGCGCCTACGTTAACAATATGCTTCCGACGAGCGCCTATAAGGACGGTAGAGCCCCGATTAAGGTTTTATTTAATAAAATCCGCACGCTATACTTATATAGCATTAAGCATATAAGGGCTTAGGGCTATACTGCGTTCGTTACTATCCCGCACTAGTAGAGGGTTAAAAGTGTAAAGATAGCCCTACGAGCTTAGAAAGGTCGCCTAGTAGGCATAGAGGGACTTAACGGGCATATATATAAGGTCTAGCTTCCTAAGAAGAAGATCGTCGTACGCGCCTAAGATATCCGCTTTTAGGATAGTAAGGAGCATTAGCGCCCTGCTATTAACGACGTTAAATTTAAGGCTACCCTATAGGAGGATAACGATAAAGTTACCTACCTATTCGACATAGGGAAGATTAAAGCCGTAGATAGAAAACGCAATGCGAGGCACGACGATAAAGCCGCTTTGCCGCGTAAAGAAGAACTCGACCTATCTACCCTATAGGGGGTGCTTAAGGACCCGAGTCACATCCTAACACCCGATCTAACGCCTACTATAGGGCAACAGCAGCGTTATATTTATTTCGACGAGGAGACTACAGAGCACGAAGACATAGAGGACTTAAATCCGGCTTCTAAGGATAAGGCATCGCTATTTTATCCTCGCCGAACCTCGCGACCCTATTAGACCTACGACTACAACGAGCTGTTAGGACAAGGCCGTAGTCGTGGTAGCCGTAATCGCGGCAGCCGTAGAGGCAGCCGTAGTAGTAGCTAAGCTAGGGAGTCATCCGGTTTATAACTCGCAGTATTTCGCGAAAATAACACCTATTATAAGACTAATCCTCCTTAGGTTCTTAGTGTAGGAGCGGCTCTAGCTTTTATATAGCCTAATACGACTCTTAAGAACTAGAAGCAGGCTATAGACTACCCTAACTATAAGAGTCGCTAGTTGCCTGCTATAAGGAAGGAATACCGTAAGCTTAACGATAAAGGGACCTAGATTCTAATTTCCCGCCTACGAGGCTATTAAGTCCTTCCGGGCCGTTAGGTCTTCCTTAAGAAACACATTGCGGGAGCGGATAGTATTGCAAAGGCCCGTTAGTATATTCGCGGGGACCGAGACACTATAAATAGGCCTATTAAAGACGTCTACGCCGCTATAGTATACTAGGCTTCTATTCGTGTGTTTACTACTCTCGTGGCTTCGGATAACCTTAAATATAAGAAGTTCGATATAGTTAACGCCTTCCCGCACGCCGAAGTAAGGGAGGAAATTTATATTAAGCAGCCCTACGGTCTAACTAACGGCACTAGCCGCGTCTATAAGCTGCAACGAGCTTTATACAGGCATAACGCCGCCCCTCGTTAGTAGTTTAACAAAGTTATTGTTAACCTTATTGCTTTAGGCTTCGTTTAGCTAGAGGCAGAATTATGCCTATTTCGTTACGATAATAGCACGCTTCTAATCCTCTACGTCGACGATATGTTAATCGCAGCAGCTATACGAGACCTTATTGCGGATAAGGCTCGTCTATTAAGCGGCCTATATAAGATAAAGAGTCTTAAGGAGCCGACCGAGTTCCTAGGACTAGAAATAGACCGGGATCGCGTTAACCGGACGATTCGCCTATATTAGACAAAATTCGCGATAAAGATCCTTAAGGAGTTCGGCAGCGACATCGAGAATACGGCAATAACGCCGTGGCTGCTAAAGACCGTTATCCTAGCGGATTAGAAACAATAATAGTCGGTAATGCCCTCTAAGGAGTAGCTTTAAAGAACTAATAGCCTAAACTAGCTAGCGATAGGAATAAGGCTAGACTTATTATATATAGTAAACAAGTTGTCGGAGGCAAATTATAACCCGACTATAACGCATATAGCTATCCTAAAGCATTTATTGCGTTATCTTAAGGGATCTTTAACCTTAGGCATTGTCTTTAGCGGCCGTTATTCGACTAATAATCTAAAGCTGCGCGTCTATGCCGACGCCTCTTTTGCTAACGACCTTCGAACCCGATGCTCTACAGCCGGGTATATGGTCTTCTTAGCCGATGGGCCGATCTTTTAGCGGTCGAAACGACAAACGTTAGTAACAACCTCGTCTACTAAGGCCGAATTTATCAACCTTACGCCGGCGGGCATAGCAGCTATATGGCAAGCGAAGCTATTACACAATATAGGCTACCTATAGCCTACGCCGATGATTATATATACCGATAGTTAGAATACGAGATTAGCTATTCTTAATAAGGCGAATGCGGGCCGCACGAGGCATATTAATCGCTATTTTAAGTAGATCGTTTAGCGCACAGCGATAGGCTATTTTCAGCTTTATTAGGTCCGCACTAATAAGATAATTGCTAACGGCTTAACGAAGCCGCTTTTACGTATAGGCCACGAGAAGTTTAAGCACTAGCTTAGGCTATAACGCTACGTTTAATAATGGATTTCCCGATTGGGAAAGCATTTAGGGACAGAAGCCTAGTTAGGCAATTAGAAGGGCAGAAAGCCCTGCGAATAAGCGACCGATGAATTATAGAGGAAAAGACTATAGAATGCAGCTCTAAGCCGTATTGTTATTAGCCTTATTAGGCTATTCGGCTGAGGGGAGGTGTTATAGTAGGTGTCCCTACTATTAGTTAGCCTTATGCGAGGGGCAGCTATTAGGGCTACCCTCTCGCATAGCTAGCTAGCTTCCTTCACTCTTTCCTCCTCTATAGCTCTTTATAGCATTAATCTTAGCACCTTATTCACCCACGCCTATATACATTGCCTAAGACCACGATAATTTCCACACCTATATAGAGGGCACCTATGTAATCACTCTGCCTACCCTATTATAACTTATAAAGCAAGCTTAGTATAGACAATAATAACCCTATACGCTATAGTAGGAAATAAATTAGGGATTAAAGACTTAAGCCTGCTTAGATTTAGACCCTTCTACCGACTAAAGACCTAGATAAAGGGATTTAAATACGCGTATTAAGATTAAATCTTAATATCACTAGGAGGACTATGCCCTATCGAGGGAATCCTTATAGTAAGAATCTTTAACTATTTTAGGCTTATCCGTAGCGGACCCGACCTAATTAATATCTAGTTTATAACTAAGTTTTAATATAAAAGACGAGCAATAGACTAGCGCCTATAGATTCCTTAGGAGATCTAAAGCCTCTATAATAGACGCTAGATATAAAGAGAACGACTTAAGGAACTCGCTATAAGCGCTATCTCCCTTTAAGCTTGAATATTAAAGGACTTATCCCTATTATCCGACCTAAGCGGGATACTAAGCGGTATAGGAAGCGCCTTTCGAGCCTAATTCGCTAGCCTACCTTATGCTTTTCTACCTACGCTAGTTATCGATTTACCCTTACGGATATAGGTTATCGCCCCGACCTTACGACTAACTATCACACCTAGTCTACGAGCGAAGACACCTATCCCTCTTAAGCAAGGACTAGCGAAGCTAAGCACGCCTTAAAAACGCAGATAGGGAATACGGAGCGACCTTAGCTAAATAACCTCTTTTAAGAAAGGTATCGCTAAAGTCCTTATTATAGGTGTCGATAGGTTAAGTATATATAAGAACTATATCGAAGATAAGCAGGGATGCAATAGCTTAAGCCGGTTAGGAACGGCTAGTCTAGCGATAACCCTCGGTCTCCGGGAGTCACTAAGCAAAGCAGTTAAACCGTACGAAAGAGTCTAAGCGATAAAGAAAGGAGCGAACTAGTTTATTTCCTTAATGCCCTTAGGGATTATAGGAGTCGAAGCATAGACTAAGATATATAACGAGGTCGAGCGAGACTTAGCTAGACCGAGCACTTAGGATAGGAAAGACGCTCGAAACGCGAGAGCGTAAAGGAGGAGGCAAGGCTAAAAAGCCCCGACATTAGTCGCGCCCTTATCGGAGATAAAAGGGCGCTAGGGAGGATTTTAGCAGGGCATTTCCCCCCCCCCTATTTAATAAGGGGGAAAAGAGGGTTATATAACGTACTAGTATAACCTAGGCGTATAAAAGGAAAGGGAAAAGAGGAAGCATTAAATCACATATATAAGATTAAGATAATACGACTAAATTAACTTAATTTACCCTCTTAAAGATTTAACGATTTCTCCTCGAGGAATTCAACCTATAAATTATAAAAAAAAACGATTATTGCCGTATAGCTTCTGCGATACTCGCATTTAGTCGGTATTAGCATGATTAAATAATTCTAAAACTACGAAGAGACTAATCGAAATAGGAGCCCGAAAAATATAATTTAAGAGATTACTCCCTAGGTAGGATATTCTAACTTATACGGAAATCGACTAGCCGAGGCTATAATATAACTACCCTACGAACTTCTGCTATTCTTTCTAACCCTTAGTATAGCGACTGCTGCGCTTGCTTTAGGGTGTATGCCCTTTCCTCCGTTAAAGTAGCTACGTAAGTCTCTTGCCCGTTTCTAAGCTATTAACCTCCTTATACAACTAGCCTCGCCTTGCATTTAGAGAATCCCCCGTATTTATCTATCTTATATACGTATACCTATATATAGTCTAGCACTTAGCCTTTCTTAATAAGTGTTTTATAGTCGACTATAGTCTACGACCTTATTTTTTTATAGCTTTAAAGATATAATCGCTTTACCTCCTCGAAGTAAGGGCCGAGTAGATAGTGTTTAAGCTATCTATAATATATTAGTATAGCGGGAAGGTCTCGCCGATGCACCTGCCTTTTTAGGATTAAGCGGTCGAGGTAAGCCTTATCCTTAAATCGTAGCGTATTAGTATCTCTCGAGGTTAGTGCGGCTCGAGTGCCTACTATAAATATAGAATGCTAATAGGCGTGTTTTTAATTATACTACGGAGGGGATTATTCTTAAGCTTTTAGCTCGTGTAGGCTTGTTTTTAGTACTACGGAGGGGTTCGCTCCTTATTTATATAGACTTAATAATAATACTATAGAGGGGTTTACTCTTTATGTATATAGACTTAATAATAATGCTATAAAATGGTTCGCTTATTATAATATAGACTTATGTTTGTATATAGCAAAGGAAGTATTCCCGCCTAGAAGGCTGCTCGCGAGGGTTCGTGGTTTTCGCTCTATAGCTTAGTTAACTAGTTAGCGAGATATATTTATATTATAGCTATAAATAGGGCCGCCGGGGGAGCGTTCGGAGGAGTAGGTATAGGCTTAAATCTAGCTTCTATATACTGTTTTATGCGCTCTCGGTCGTTCTTAGGCTCTATTACATAGTCTATATCGTCTTCTTAGCTCGCCGCGTATGCTAGGTTTATATCTGCATAGACGAGAATATCGTTAAAAACTTAATTATTTAGCACTTATAGCGCGTTAATTCGGTTATTATCGGGAAGGCTAATATTTCTTAGAGCTAAGACTAGCTCCTTAAGGCTGCTCTCCTTAACGCTATCGGTACGACTCTCGAATATTCTGTCGAAGATCTCCCGCTTGTTAAATACGACGTCTCGTATAGTAGTAATAACTTTTCCTTTAGTAGGCACTTATACGCGGTAAATATTAGAGGATATATATCCTACTATAAAGCCTACTTAAGCTCGTAGGTCGAGCTTCTTAAAGCGTTGTCTATTTTCCTAAGCTAAGGTAGTTATCGTAAATACTTTATACCTATAGGCACGGAGATATTATTGCATAGGCTTCCTACTAGTTAGTTTTTCGTAAAGGCTTTCCTACTTATAACTATACTTTAGTAACGGTTATAGAGATATACTACCGACTTATATCTTTCGCTAAAGTTGCGTTAGAAGTTTACCTCGTATTGCTCGCGATTTATCCTTAATTATACCTATTAAGCGCTTAGCGCTATTATTTTAGTCCTATATATATAAGGCCGAGGGCTCGACTTTAAGGAGTCTCGCCTTAAGGAAAGCTTCTACTACTAGCTTTTAACTAGTAATCTTATTATTATACTCGATAGTCCTAGTATAGAACTAATACTAATGCATAAGATAGTTAAGGCCGGACTTAAGGGCCGCGATAATAGTCTCTATAAGGCGGTCCTATAGGTAGAAATCTTTTATAAAGCCGCTCGCCCTATCTATTTAACGCATTAGCGAGTTATAACCTTTATTATTAGGCATAAATTTATAGAAGTTAATCGTGATTCTCTTAATATTATTATCCTAAGGAGCTCGTTATATTATCCGCTTTGCTTTAGCAGTGCTATAGTTATCGCACTAAACCGTTATAATGCCTTTAATCTTAATACCTTCGGAGTAGTTAATAAGGTATTCGAGGGCTTATAGTCCCGGATATCCTATCCGGAGATACTAAAGTTCTACCGTTGCCTTTTATAGCTTCCTCTCGGTATAGCTATTAAACTTATTTCGGCGGGTATAAAAGGCCCGTCTTATTATATTATAGGAGATATATTCTAGGACGAACTATCTATAGTATTATTCGACAATGCTAACGATAGTATTATTAACTACTTAAAGCGTCGACGGTCTATAGGGTTGTTTGTCTTACTATATACCCTATTGCTTTAATAACCTATAAGAGATTAGGTTATACGCAAAGTTCTTATAGAATGCGATACTAAGTAGGCATAGCACTTATAGCTTAAAGGATAGAGTTTAGAGGCGGACGTTAATATCGCTATATCCGAGGATAGGCACTTTTTCTATGCCTGCCTAAAGGAAATCTCCCTTTTTAGCTATCCTAAAGTTCTAAAACCGTAAGATCTCGTTAAAGATATAGAGTATTATTCTATAGTCTAGAATTGCCGAGTAGTAGAAAGGGTAGACGTTAATGCTAAAAGAAGCGTTAACTAAAGGGGTAAGAAATAAAGCCGATAGGCATATTCCTTTTGCCTATACGAGTTAATCCTCCTTATCTTTAAACGTTACCTTCTTCCCTTTTAGTCTTTAGACTTCTTTCGCAATCTCCGGGTCTTTTATACTCTTCGCAATATTATCTTTTCTATTTCTAAGCTATTATTCGGGGGCCTTATTAGCCTTAATTTCCTAAAAGTTCTCTAAGGTATATTCTTTAAGTAAGTAAAGCCTATATTTAGGAATGCCTCGCTTATCCGAGGTTACGGCTCGCGATTTCTTCTTGTTTTTATTATTAATTAACTAGCTAGCGGGTTTTCCGTCTTATTAATCGTCCTATCCGGCGAATAAAGGGCTAAAGGCGCCTTTCTTTATATAGTATGGTTAAATAGGCAGTTTATCGATAAAAATAGTAAACTCATTAGTTACTATATAGATATTAAAATCTACGTCGTTCTTAAGGTAGGAAAGGTTAAAGGAATCGACCTAGTTATAATAGTAGGGATTAATTAAAGATAGAAAGTTAGCTACTTAAATACTCTTATAGGTAGCTTTAAGGAGTTATTCCTAAATCCCTTTATATATAATCTTCTTCTAGCTCTTAAGCTAACGATGCTAGTTCTTTAGTTAACTTAGAGAAGGCTTAACTACCACTTTATAGCGAACCTAAATAGCATAGAGGATATCTTCCGGCTTGCCTTTTGCCTACTTCTTAAGCGTGGCGTATTAGTCCTTAAGGTCTTTATTAGGCTTATAATAGGTCTAGAAGAGGTAATCGGAGATTATCGTAGCTATGTAAGTGCGTAGCTCTTCAATATCCTTTCTCTAGCTCTCCTATTTCTTCTCTTTATAGAGAAATATCTGCTATTTTTAGGATCCTTAAGGCGGTTAGCCTTATTAGACTATTTCTTCGTCTACGGTATAAGCGCAAGATCCCTTTAGAGAGTCGTCCTCGATAAGCATCGTCGCAGCGGGAAGGAGCTATTTGTTCCTAAAGGCCTAGTCGTATAGGTTGCTATCGAGGACTTACGCCTTAAACTTATTGTCCTAAAGGAATTAATTAGTATTATTATAAAGAATAATCTCGTTTTTCTTAGTATAGGTATATATAGTGATTATTGGCCTAAAGGGGGCCTTTTCGGGTTTTAGTTTACGGTTTTAGTAGATTAAAGTATAAGACTCTTAATTATTAGATCGTAGATCTACGGCTCGGACTAAATAGGCACGACTATAGATATTACCGTCTTCCCTATTGCTTTCTACCGGGAAATACCCGGTTCTTCCCTAGTTTCTACTATAGAATTCTACGGGCTTCTACTATCTACCCCGTACTTCCATAGGCATCCGCCCCGCTTTTCTTCTATGGTTATATTTTACCGTGACTTTACGGTGATTTTACGGTTATTCCTACGGTCTTTACCCGTAAAATCTCTTCCTTTCCACGGTCTTCTACCGTAGAATTCTAATTCCCTTCTACGGCTTCTACCGTAGAATTTACTAATCCTTCTAATAGACTATTGCGTTATTAATTCCTTTATTGCTATGCTAAATATATAACTATTTGTCGCACGGATATAATCTATTGATTTCCGACCGATATTTTCCGTCCGACTCTTTCCGTTACCCCTTTTCCTTAGGTCTACGCGGCTGATTTCGTTCGAGGGATTTTCCTATATATAGAGACTAGTTAGCCCCCTTATTAAAAAGATAAGAGCTATTATTCTTAATGATTTATACCTTATAGCTTTTAACCCTTCCTTATAGGCTATTTTAGCCTTAAAGCCTCTCTTCCTTCTAATTGCTATTACGTAAATATCGAGAACCCGACTGCCTAGCGTTCGATAGTTATAAGCGCGGCCGAACTTCTCTACGCATAGAGAGTTTTAACGGCTTGTATTTTTAGCCTACTATACTACGACTTATAGTAGTAAAGCCTTTTCTATATCTAGCGAATTAACTTATAGAGGACTAGTATATCTTTTTAAGAACGGTGCTTTAATCTACCGAATCGACTCGCGTAGGACTAGTTAATACGTTTACCTTATTCTATTAGTGCTTGCTTATACCTAATTTAATTCTTACGGCTTATTTATATATATTATATATTTAACTACCCCTTTTCGTAGATTTTACTATACTTTTACCTACGTTACTATATCTCTTATAGCCGATATTACTTTTAAGACTATCTAAATAGGCTAGCGGACTAAGACCGATAGATCTTAACGATCTAGAAATACGCATTTGCCTAAGGGCTTTAAGAGAAAATCAATCCTTCTATTACGCTTAAACTTTAGAAACCCTTACTGCCTCTTCCTATAGAACTAACACCTATAATAATTAACGTAGTAGTTATAGATATTGCTAGGTTATCTATAGAAGAACTTAAGAGGTTTAAGTTTCTCTTTTCCCGGTATCGTATATTGCTTTAAGCCTATAAGGATTAATAAAAATCTCTTACGTTAATCTAGTAGTTTATTATTTAGAATATCGGGAACTATTACTTAATAATTGCCGATAAATATAAGGTTTCTAAAGAATTAGCTTTACTATAGCGACGTATAAAGGCGACTTTATAGACGCAAAAGAATACTATTCTCGCGTAGTTCTATACTATTTTAAAGGCACTAGACCGGACGGATATTACGATATAGATTTCTAACTAATAGAAGGTCCTTACCGACGCCCGGCGAATTAAGTTGCTAGAATCGGAAGGTCTCCGGGCTATATATCTTAAGGCTATTTAGCTGATTTCTAGTCCTTTGCAGAATACTAGTTAAATAAGATAGAGGACGATACCCGATTAAATAATCTAGGTTAAGAGAAGTCTTTCCCTAACGGATTTAAGATATCCGAACTTTTCGAGCGCTTATAGGCCTTAAAGGCTATAACGAAGGCGCTTAAGACTAACTTATTCGCTAAGTCCTAAGGCTAAGGAACTTAGAACCTCGCTACGGAATTAACGGCAAAATCACGATAACTTCCGCGGCTTTATCCTCTAAGAAGGATAAGACTAAGCCGAGATTCTAGCTATAGTATGCTTATAGGGAGAAACATTTCTACGCTAAATGCAACTACTTTAACCCTTCTATGTGACTTCTATCTTAGAAACCCGATAAGGATATCTAAAAGACTACAGATAATTTCCTTAAGGTTCCGGCTAATAAGGCTAAAGTCGACGTAGCACTACTCTAGGCCGAGCAGTATAAGAAAACCGATAAGAGTAAAACTAAGATAGTTTAAGCTACGGCCGCCGCTAATATTATTACGACGTTTTTACCGCCTATTACCTAACAATCTATTATAGAATACCCGTTAAGGGATTCTTTTATTATAGATTCGGGGTTAGATAGGCATATTTGCAATAATAGGGAGCGTTTCTATAACTTCTAGCCTTCTTCCGAGTATGTACTTATAGGCAGTAGAAGCACTCTAATTCTTAGGATAAGAACGGTATTTATACGCATTTCGACTAGCGTTTTTTAGCTTAGTTAAGTAGTATATATCCCGTTCTTTTATATATCCCTTTATTCCCTTCGTCTTCTATATAAGGCGAATCTTTCTAAAAACCCGTAGACTAGCGTTATCTCTTCCTTAACTCGCAATATTTGCATAATAGAGCTAATCTACAACTAGTATATTATCGAGTATAACCCGTTAATACCTTCTACGCTTTTGACTATTTCTTCCGTTCCTTCTATAGATTCTACCGTAGAAACCCCGGTAGTAGTAACGTTTTCGGCTATTATACCGGATTCTATACTAATAAGTATTATAGTACTATATCACGTACTATAGTATATAGTAATATGCTATATAACATATAGTCCTATATATAAACGAGCCCTTAGCCTTTATAGTTCTTCTCCTCTTTATAGAATAATAAGGTTATCTAGCTATTACTTAATGCTATAATAGTTTGTTTTATCTTCTATTGCGCCCCGTTGCGATCCCTAGCTTTATAAGCATAGTCCTAGCAGCTCTATTACCTCGTCCCCTTAGTTATCGCGACCTAAGCGCTACCCTTAAGAAATTATTTCCCCTAAGCCCTTAAGCCCTTAAAACTTTTCCCTAGCCTATAGAAACTTTTATAGCCTATGGCATTTTTTTTATAGTCCTTAATAACACCTTAGACTAGACCCTCCCTATTCCTTATAGTAGATATACCTATAGTCTCCGACGCTACGGGCGACGGTCTAAAGGCCTTTGCTAAGGAGTTTATTAGTGAATTCCTTTAGATCGCCTAAGCGATTAAGAGGTTTAATAACGTAGTCCCGGTCGCTAACGCGTAGGGGACCTAGGAAAACCTTTAGAGCCTAGATACCTAATATATTCTTATATATATTAAGGAGAGTCTTTAATCCCTCCGTATAGCGGAGGCCTCTTAGGTTAACCGAAATACTAGGTTAAAGGAACGTCTAACCGCATAAGATTAGCTTTTAGTTACGAAGGATTAGCTCTTAGCTATAAGGGAGTAACTTTTTAAGGCTAAGGATCTAAGGATCTTAACTATAACGATATTATAATCTTAGATAATAGCTTTAACCTAGTCGTTAGGAAAACGAAAGACGGTAGACCCTTTAATCTTTATTTAAAAAGGGTCTACCTTCGACTATTAATATAAGTATAAGGCATAGGAACTTAAGAAATAGGGTATCTTCCTCTATAATAGTATATAGTTCGACTTAAATAGCGCCCGCCTTTTTTATATTAGCGATAGGCTTAATAAACGGGCTTATGACTTTATTTAAGATAGGATAGCTACTATTATAGCTAACCTATCTAAGAGGGAGAAATAGGAATAGCCTATTACGACGACGCTCCTCGTAGCTTTAGGCAGGTAGTATAAGGTTTTAGATTTAACGTAAGCCGCTAAAAATATTCTCGATAATTTTCCCTAAGGCGATAAGAACTATTAGATCTAAAAGGTAGACCTTAACGCCTATATAGGTAAGGCAAAGAAGATAAAGAAATAATAGGTCGACCTCCTCCGGAAGTTTATCTTAAGGGATATAAGCGATCTTATTAAGAGCATATAGACTAAGATCCCTAACGCCGACTACGAGAAGTAGTCGGCGTAGATAGACATCTTTATAAAGAATCTAGCTAATTATACTTATCGTTAGAAGCTCGAAAAGAAGGCTACCCCCCGTTCGTAGTTCCCGCCAACGCTTATACCTACCCTAACCCTAACCGCCTTTGCCTAACTCCTATATAGTAACTTTATAGACCTCGACCGACTTTCCGATACTAAACGATAATTTAGGATCGATAATAAACTCTATATAGCTTATAGAGAACCTAGATACTAGAAGGAGGCTTACAACCTAGCTAAGACGGCTAATACGCTTTTAATGCCTCTTTGCCGCGGTAGTCCTTAGTTTTACGGCCGAGATGCCCCCTCCCCCGGCTTTAGCCGAAATTCCTAGGGCGCCCGCGGCGGTAGGTATAGCTAGGGTTAGTTCGTTCGTATAGCCGACTACGAATAAGGCCGTATCCTTAGGAAAGAGTATACGGATTTATAAGGCAAATAGCCGACGCTAAGGCTACTGCTAAAAGATATACCCCTAGAGTTTAAGTATTATAGTCGAGGATAGAATAGCCCTTAGGACTCCTATTACTTTTAAGTCTAAAGGGTACTAGTTTCGTCGAAAGGTATATTTTTCTAACGTCGTAGAGATTTAAACTATCCCGACGATTACCTTAATATAAGGGATCCTTATAACGGTAGAAGACGTGCCGGAACCCCTTTTTCGGTAGGAAGAGGTTAATATCCTAGAGGATTAGACTATCCTACCGGGATATTATATACCCTACTTAAAACCTACCGATTTATCTACCGAAGAATGTCGACCTAGGCCTATACCGCACCCTTTAAACCCCGGCTAACCGATTCGGCACCCCTTATATAGAATATTGCTATTCGCCTAAGATACCGCCCGCTTAATATCCCCGATTAGCTCCTTAAACTCCCTTAAGACTTAAGCCTTCGAGACTACTCCGCTATAGACTACTTTTATAGCTCGCCTACTTAATGCACTAGGCACTAAGAATGTGTGTGTAAAGAAGGATGCTTCTATAAGATAGGCGTAAGCCCCGGGAGCTAGGAATAGCTCCCTACTTATCTTATCTATAGCTAATTACATTAGCCCCGGCATATAGCATAGAGGATGCTTTATATACATTAGAATGCCGGCTCGAAAAAGAAAACACTACTGCCTATAGCAGCTATACTACAATCCTAATTAGGCAATTAGGGGGAATACTCCTATTGCCTTTAATCCTTTATTTTATTCTTAAAAATTATGCTTATATCTGCTAGTAATTATTCCTTTAATCGTTCCTTTTGCTAAGCGGCCTTAGCCTTACTTTATATAGCGCGTGCTAGAGGGCGACCTTAGAATTCCGTAATAGCTTTAGCGGAAACCTAGTCGGCTCGGACCTATTAGTCGTATATAGCGGCCTATTCTTTCTATCGTATAAGGTATTCGGTTATAGGCGACTTCGACCGACCGATGCGATAAACACGGATATCTATTAAGCGCTTAACCTCGTAGTGCTAGTCTCCTTCGTTAGGCGCTTGCTCGATATCGCGAGCGGCTTCTATAGGCCTAGGCTTAAGTTCGACGTAATGCCCTTCGTGCGTAAGCTTAAGGTGCTAAATAGAGATAACGGGGTAGATCCTAACTTAGCTCGAAAGGTCGAGCTCCGCCGTAAGGTTATTAACTATACGCTTAGAAATAAAAAGGCCTTCTCGTTGCTACGACTATTTCTTTAGCGGCTGGCTAGGCTTATAATAGCCTATATATAGCTTTAGGTAGACCTTATCGCTAGCTTTAAGAACGACCGGTCGATGCTTTACGTTATAGTGCTGCTTAGCTTTTATAGTAGCGAGGTCTATAGTAAGGCTTGCCTGCTTGCGGATAACTTCCCGTAGATAGGGTAAGTCATCGGGGGTAGTGCCGGCAGCGTTATCTACGGCTTCTAGTAGTCCTTATATATCGAAGCCGAAGATTAACTTATGCGCTAAGATCTTAGTGCCGGCGTTAAAGGCAGTATTAAGGTTCTACTATAGCGTTAGGATTAGCATCTTTTAGTCGAGGCTAGGATCTTCGATATATAATATCCGTAGGGCGGTTTCTACGGTCTAGTTGCGACGTTCGGTAAGTCCGTTAGCCTACGGATAGTACGCGGTTGTTATTGCAATCTTCGTTCTAAACGCGCTCTAAAGGCCTTTCTAAAAGTCGGAAGTAAACTTACGATCCCGGTCGTTAATAATAGTCCTTAGCATGCCTTAGTCAGAGAGGAGTAGTTAACGGGCTAGGCTCTACGCTTAATCCTTTATGCCGTATTTAGCGTTACTAAGGATTAGTAGATATCTCTTGCTAGTAAGGTAGGTAACCGTAAGAAGTTAATTAAAGAGGTCGAAGCCTAGGATTTGCTATAGGGAGCTTGCTAATAGCGAGGGCGGTGTATCGGTTATAAAGTCTATCGCGATGCTTTATATTAGAAGTAGCGGGGGGCGAATAGGCTTATAGCTACCGGTAAGGGTCTAACGGTCTGTTTAGCTAAGGCAATAGGCCTTATAGGCCGCGATATACTTCTTTACCTAACGAGTAACTCCGCGAATTAAGTATATCTCTAAGTCCTTAATTATACAGACGACGCTAAAGTGGTTTTTATCGTTATAAGCTACCGAGATTATAGATAGGACGAAGGCGTTAGAGATATACAGCCGGGGAAAGCCGTCGGGGCCTTCGTAGTATAAGAGCTTATCGACTATAAAAAACGGTATACCGCGGCGCTTAAGTTGCGCTTTCGTTTATGCCCTTAAGTTAGCGGATGTAGCTATAGCTCCTTCTAAGGGCGCGGAAAGACTCTCGATAGCGTCCTCGCTATCTACGATTATTTAAAGTATTTGCTTATAGTAAGGGTTATTATCGTAGGCGACGGCGAATTCCTCGCGTTTTATAAGAGCTATAATAGCTTTAGAGGCTATAAGTATATCGTTAAGCATAGTAAAATCGGGACGACGATAGTTAAGCAGCTAGTTAGACTCCTCGGCTAGTAGGCGACTAAAGGCGTTAAGGATAAAGTTCTTCTTGCTAAGGAGGTAGTAAACCTCGATATCGTACTCCGAGAGGTAAATTAAGGCTATAATTAGGCGACGGTTGGCTTAGTCTATGCTAGAAGTATCGAGGGTCTTTTTAGCGATGATCTACTTAATCGCGGAGTAATCGGTTAAGACTATAAGCGGGAGGTTTAACGACTATACCGTAGTGCGTATCTTCTTTACAGCCTATATAAGATAGGCAACCTTTAGCTCTAAAGGACTATAGGACTGCTTAGCTCTTATTAGGGTGTAGGAGAGGAACTAGATAGGCATAATAGCTTTAACCGGAATAGGCTAGCCTAGCTGCTAAATAATGCCGTCGTAAAGATAAAAGAAAACAGCGGCAAAGCCTCGCTATAAGGAGGCGTTAATCTAATAGAATACCCTCTTCTATAGGTCTATATAGTAAATTATACGGCTAGAAGTAATTTCCTTCTAAAGAGAGGCAAAGGAGGAAAGCTCGGCTAAGGTAGGCTAAAACGATATAACTCGCGTATAGGACTTCCGCTTATTAAGGTTCCCGTTCTTAACCTTATTGATTAAGCGACCTTAGCCTAGAAGACTAGTCTTACGGTCCTATAGAGGGGCAATAGAGGCGCCGTAGTATAGAATAAGATTGCGAATATACCTTATAGCGCCGATATAGTGTTTAAGAGCGGCGAGGTTATCGGGGAATATAAGCTTTGCGAAGGCGGCGAGCCTATGCTTTATAGTGCTTATCCTAAATGCGTCGACGCGACATCCGAGTAGCTCTATAGAAGGGTAGCCGATCTAGCTTTTAGCAAGGCTTATAGATAAGTTAAGCGACGCGAAGAGCTTAAAGATAGCCTCGAGATGTTAAAAGTATTCCTCTTCCGTAGTAGAGTAAATAACAATATTATTAATAAACGCGCGGCTATAGCCCTAGTGCGGACGGAGAACTCGGTCTATATAGCGTTAGGCGTACGCTAGGCTATTGCGAAAGCCGATAGGTGTAACTATTAAGCGCTTTAGACCTCGATGACTTATAATAGTAAACCTGCCTCGATGCTTAAGTTAAACTCGAAACTAATAGAAGAAGGCAGAAGCGTCGATAGTAGTAATAAAACGGGCGCTTAAAAGCTTAGCGATAATACAGCTTTATAAAGGTAGAGGGTAGGAGTCCGGAATAGTAATACTATTAACGGCACGTAGGTTAATAACGACTCGGCCTTTAGTCTCGCCTTAGGCTATACGCTAGACTACGAAGATAGGTGCTACGAATAGCGTAGGCTCGTCGGCTTACTTTAAGCGACTCTGCTTATAAAGTAGGTTAAATATATCGTCGATAACCTTCCTATCGCGAAGCCCTTATAGGTAAGGTCTTTAAGCGACTCGTTTTTCGTGCTAATTATTAATTAAAGGAACTATTAATTCCTTTCCGGGTTCTACGACGGCAGTGCCTATATCTTACTAAAGCTAGGAGTATTTTCTAAGAAGCCTTTTAATCCGCTATACGAAAGAGGGACTATACTCGAAAATATAAATACCTTCTTTTATGCATTTCTCTTAAAGCTCTAGTAGGCGCTAGACGTATGTTTAGTATAGAATACGGCTAAAGAGGGGATTCCTCGATTCTATCCGCGGCGTCTATCTCGATAGCTATAGCAGCTGCCGTTACGTTAGAGGCAGCTGCTAAAGGTTCTAGCGAGCCTTAGACTACTTGCCGGGTCCTATAGAAGAAGCTATAACGTAGGCGTAGATAGAGTCGGATAGCGAAGCCGTCGGAGAAGTGCTTAAAACTAAAGCTTCTACGAATTAAGGCGGGGCGGGAGGCTATAGGCACTTAAGGACCTCCTAAGTAAGCGGGAAGGTGCTTATAACGTTAACCGATGAATTAATAGAAGAAGCAGTAGTAGTAATAGCGGTTCCTACGGAGGAGGATAGTATAGTAGCGGCTCTAGGAGTAGGCGAGATTGCCGTAGCTAGTGTTAGAGCCTTTATAGCTGATTTCTAGGACAGGGCGGCAAAATAGCTAGACTCTTAATACTCCTATATCTAGCTAAGCTTCTACTTACGCTTAATAACAAGGTTAACGTTCGTGCTATTAGTGATAAGGATAGTAGGAAGAGATTTAGCATCGACGATGCTATAAATAGCATTAGCGTAAGAGGCGAAGAAAGTATAGGTACGGTCCTTAGGAAGTTCTTTCTAAGATATAAAGACTATAAGGGTAGTGCCGGGCGGTATAATAGTCTTTCGGACGGCCTTAATACAGCGAATAACTTCGTAAGACTATTTATAGATATTAAATAGGATTTTAAACCCGTCGAGCACTCTAATGCGAATAACCTCTTTATTATAATTAAGGAATCCTCGGTATAGCTTAAGGAAGGCATTGCCGAAGAGTGCACCGGCTTTTACTTTAGAGACTTAGGCGGAGTAAGTAAACTTAGCTATAGCTGCTTAAGCGGCCGGACTAGCTATAGTACTACACGCGTAGAAGGAGAACGTAGCCTAGTCCTCGCAAAAGGAACGACCGTTAACTCTATTAATAGTAACGGGAGGCTTCTTCTCGACGGTATAGTTAAGAGTCTAGAGAAGGTCGCGATTAATTATAGGCTTACTATAGCTAGAGTTAGGGCAAACTTAGACTTCCTGCCTACCGGGTTAGGTAGAGACCTTAATTCTTATATAGGAGTATAAATGCGGTAGGGAATCCTAATCCTACTAGGGCTCCTCGGCTTTAGCTTTTAGGTTCTAATTTAATTAGGGTACTATAGTAAGCGCTACGTGAAAAATAGGCTCCTTAATAATAGGTGCGGGAAGAATAGGCTTTAAGGCGGCGGGGGAATTAGGCTCGGTAGGAATAAAGTCGACGATATTTCCTACGGGAATAGCAAGAGTAGAAAGGGTCTTCTTATACCTAAGACAGAGATAAGAGAAAAGAGCGTTACGAGAAAGAAAAAAGGCCTTATAAACCTTATAGGTTAAAGGCTTAAGCGCGCGTTCTTTACTATAGAGCTACTGCTTAAATATATAGTAGTTAGCGTATATATACTCCTTAAGCATAGAGGCGAGGGCGAAGGTACGGTCGTAGGTGCTATATTTAAACTTGCCGGCCCTTTTAGTAGGATAGTGAGAGTTTATATAGCCTACTAAGTTAGCTTCTAAAGAAGCGTAAAAGGATACGTCGCCCTAAGAGTCGTTGTTTAAGTATAGCTCGTTACTAGCTTTATCGCCGCTAGGAGTAGTCTTCTTATCGCTTTAATACTTCGACTTAAAACGCACTTTCTTCTTATTATCGTTACCCTTATATTTACCTTAGCGGTATTCCGTTCGGTTTTCTCGTCGGTTGTCCCGGCGAGGGTAACGCTTATAGCGACGTAGTAGGCGTAAGCTTAACTAATTATAGTTATTGCCGGAGCTTCGACCTTTAGGGCTACGGTTGCGATTATAGCCTTAGTCTTAATCCTAGCGGTTAGTCTAACGGTAGTTATTGCCTTAGTTACCTTAACGATAGTTATCGTAATAATTATTATAACGGCTGCGATTACGGTTACTCTAACGGTAGCTATTATTACGGCGACGGTTATCCTAGCGATAGTTATTATCCCGATAAGAAAAGCTACCGCGGCGAGAACGGTCTCGGTCTTTAAAGATATATAGCTTAAGGGAGGCTATAATAAAGGGCTTCCGTTCCTTAATAATGCGAATCTATTTATCGATTAAGGTCTTCTTTATAGGAATAGGAAGAAGCGAAGAGATCTAGACGGCGATAAGAGGATAGATAGCATTAATGATTTAGGCATCTTTGCCTATCTTAAGTTAGTAGGCGAGCGAAACCTTTCTCTAGATCTACTACGCGAGAGTAATAGAGCTAGAGGACTATATAGATATTATATACCTTTCTCTATAAAGTTCCTTCGAGACATCGGCGTTAGGACGCTTAAAACGCTTAGTTAAGAACTTATAAAAGGTTTTAAGAAGGGAGGAACTAAGGATATCGCGTTATTCTACTATAAGCTTACTTATATACTATATAAGAGCTCCTCTTACTAAAAAGAAGAGGTAGTATAGGCAAAAGGCGAATAAATCCTCGTCCTAATAGATCCTTAGACGCTCCGCAAAGAGGTAGACGTCCGTATAGATATTCTTTCTATCGCTAAGAGCGATAATGCTTAGGTTCTTCGGATTATGCTTATCTAGGTTAAAAGTACTGATAATATCCCGTTTAAGGCGTTTAGTAATAGCCTCGTCGTTATAGGCTAAGGAGGAGGTATAGCTCGCCTCGCGGTGCCTACGCGGATTCGGATAGGACTTTAAAGGGCGGCGGATAAAGCTATCATCGGATCTAGATAAATTATTATTATTATTATCCGAATCCTTCTATCGACGAGAGTAGAAGGCCTACGAGTACTTAGATAACTTAGAATAAAGAGAATAATATAAAACCTAAGGTTGCTCCTTAAGGCGATATTACTGCTTAATAGAGTACTGCTTAAATAAGCGAAGGATTCCTTACGGACGAGGAGGAGGCTATTCCTCCGATTGTTAACCGTTAGAAGGGTCTCCGTCGATTATTTACGGGTTAAAAGGCACGGCTCGAACTAGTCGATATACTAAAGTTATCGTAGCGTAGAGAGGAGTCTCCTTATCTAAAAGATCGCCTATAAAACGAAGATACGCGTAAATTCCCTTTTGCTAAGTGTCGGCGTGCTATAAATGCTTCTCCTTTACGGGCGGAAGATCTATAATCTTAAGGATAGTCTCTAACTTAAAGGCTAAGGAGCCTAAGAGAATATAGGCTTACTTTATATACATTAGGTCTATATTAGTAAAGGTCTTAATAACCCCTTCTATAGGCAGTGTCTTAATTAACCTATAGTAGCGAATAGCCTATTTTAATAGATTATTATAGTCCCTATCCTCTATAGCTAGTAAGGCAGACTGCTTACGTAGCACCTCGGTTTCTATAGATAAGCGAGGGCGACGACGGATAGGAGGAGGATCTTTATAATTACTCTTAGATTTCCTAAAAGGGGCGGCGCTAGAAACACTTTCCGGCGGAGCGTATTGCTAAGTCGGTAAGCGAGGATAGAGGTCGTCGTCTAAACGAGATATAGACGCTATAGCTTAATAAGCATTTTATTGCATCTACCTATAAGAGCCCGCACCTGTAGGCGCGAGGGGTAGTTAATTATAACGTAGCTACCTACGTAACTATAGAGTCGGGAGATAGGGATCGATAGATACTGCATTTTAGCTCGGGGACTATTTGGCTATTAGTCGCTAACTAATCTCCGACAACCCCTCTCGAGGCCTAAGGGTATATCTCTAAGGCCCTAATATATCTTAGAAGAGGGGCAAGCTTTACTCTTACTATAAGAGGGCAACCGCATTATAATAAAGGATTATTCGTACTTTTAACTATCCTTCCTACCTTCCTAAACGTACCTTTAGTCTATCTTTTTATAATTTCTAAAGCTTCTCTTTTTTAATTACCTAAGAGCGAAAGCGCCGCGTAGTAAGCGCGTTTCCGGACGTATAGGCCGCGTAGGCCGAATAGGTCGTAGTAGCTATCGAGTCGCTAGCCTATCGCCGTTACCTTACGTAATAGAACTAATATTAGATGATAAATATACTAACTTATATAAGGGCTATAACGAGCGTCTTAAGACGCTATTACTAATTTTTTCGCTGCCTAAGGGGGCCCGATCTATCCCTTCGCGAAGTTAAACGTAAGCCGGCCCTTTACGAACTACCCCTTTACGTATAGCTGTCCTCGTAGCTCTTTAAGCAAGAGCCGTAGAGCTTAATAAGGAGAAGAGATTAAGAGATAGGATTGCGGAACTTTAAGAGGAATTTTCGCAATAGGGTAACTTATTCGGCAAGGACTTATATAAACGTCGCCGATAGTTAACTAAATAGAGGGAGAGTCGTAGTAGGGAAATTAAAATAAAAAACATTCCTTAGTTATTATAAACGACTAACCCTTAAAAACGTCTTAATTAGATTAGCGATCTCGAGGATGCTTTTATCGCTGCTTTACGTTATTTTAAGCGTAATAAGACTAAAATCTTATATGCCTTTAACTATATATACGTAGACTATAAGGCGAGATAAAGCTCCTTATAGAGAGGGAATTGCTTCGCACTAATTAGGATAATTTTCGTAATTAGACCTTAATTTTAATTAAACATACTATTAATCGCGAGACTCTTTTAGCTACGCAACTATAGGAAGTACGCTAACTAGAGGGTTAGTCCCCCCTCGATTTTAGTCTTTACTTAGATTCCCTTAAGCAATACTTAGAACGTCCGCTAGAAAAAACTTATATACTTTCCTTTTTTATAAAGTTATGTCCCCGATCTTTAAGACTAAATCTCCCTTTATTTAGCGTTTATTTAGGATAATACTCGTAAGGAGATAGTCTAACTCGCTTAACGCTTTTAAGATACTTTAGGAAATAAGAAGCGCCTTATAAAGCTAACTAACGATTAGTTAACTATAACTTAAGGGGCAAGAGGCTCCCGTTCGATAGGCTATCGCCGACGTAGAGGCCGAAATAGATCTACTAATAACTATTAAGATTCCGACGCCGCTAGATCGACCTCGAATAGCCGTAGAAATAGTCGTAGCAACGGCCGTAGGAACGGCTGAGGAAATAGTCGTAATAGTCATAACGGTAGGAATAGATATAGTAGGAATAGCTATAGCAATAACCGGGGAGGAAATTCTTATAGAAACGGCGAAAGCTAATCCGGCATAGTTATTTATTAGTATTATAAGAAACTAGGCTATATATAAGCCGATTGCTAAGCGCTAGCGAAAGCTAACCGAACTATAGCCGATTCGGATTTAATAAAGAAGGAAGGAAACGCCTAAAAGTCGAAGTAAATGCCTCTCCTTCGACTAAGCTATACGTAAAGGTAGTTAAGAGACTACGTACTATTAGAAAGCTATTAAGGCGAATACCTTATAAAATTATTATTAATCTCGATTACGGTAGTAAAGTAGACTTAGTAGATATAAACTTTGCTCGAAAATAAGGGCTACGATAGCTTCCTTTATCGACCTTTAGATTAAAGGTAGTCGGGAATACGCTTATAAGACGATATAGAGTTTAGGAAGTTTCTATCTAACTCTAAGACAATCGCTATAGGGAAAAGATAGTTACTCGCCCTTATATCGGCGTCGATAACGGATTAAAACCCGACGACGCATTAGTTTTACTTAGTATACCCGTACTTTCTTAGGAATACATTTATCTTATTCCTTTTAAGCGCGTTTAGTAGTTTAAATACTAACTTTCCAAGGTATTATTACGCTAGCCGTAGAAACTTTTGCATAAGTGCCGGAATAAGGCATAGGTCTATGCAATTACACCGGACCTAAATGTTATACTATTTCCCGATAATAATAATAACTCGGCGAACCTTAAGCAAACGGGGGAGGAAATACCGGCGACTCTTTTAGACTTTAAAGACGTGTTTTCTAAGCATAAGGCCGATTTATTGCTAAGGAAGAAAGGCACCGATTATACGATTAACCTATTGCCCGACTCTAAGCCGCCTTTTAGACCTATCTACCCTCTTTCTTAATCCGAACTTTAGGTTCTTAAGGAGTAGTTAGATTAGTCCCTTAAGCATAGTATTATTTAGAAATCTAAGAGTTCGGCCGGGGCTCCTATCCTTTTTATACCTAAGAAAGACGGCACTTTACGCCTTTATATAGACTAGTAAGGGGTTAATAGTATTACCGATAAGAATTACTACCTACTCCCCTTTATTTTAGAGGTTATAGACCGTTATTAAAGGGCTAAATACTTTTTAAAGATTAACCTAAAAAACGTATACTAATGCATCTAGATTAAGGGAGGGGATAAATAGAAGATAGCCTTTCGTACTCGCTATAGTTACTACGAATATTTAGTATTGCCGTTTAGATTAACTAACGCCTTTACTATATTTTAGTTATATATTAACTAAGCTCTTAAAGGCCTTATAGACACTATTTACGTCGTCTACCTTATTGATATTTTAATCTTTTCTAAGACCTACGAGGAGTATATAGAACACTTACGATAAGTCCTTAAACGACTAAGGAATACCGAGCTATTCGCTAATTTATCGAAGTGCACTTTCTATAAATAGTCTTTAGAGTTTTTAGGATTTATCTTATCTATTAACGGAGTCGTAATAGACCTAGCCTATATTAAGGCTATTATAAATTAGGAAGAACCTTATTCTTTCTATAATGTTTAAGTTTTTCTCGGTTTTATAAATTATTACCGACGATTTATTTTAAGATACTCTAGTATTATTGCCCCTCTTACTGCGTTAAAGGAGAGCGTTAAGGGAAGAAAGCCCGGACGAATATAGCTAAACACTAGCGAATTAATAGCGTTTTACGCCGTAAAGAACGCTTTTGCAATAGCCCTACTTCTCTAATACTTCGACCCTTAAAGACTAATTCGCATTAAGACTAATGCCTTAATTTTCGCAATAGCTAGCATTCTTTCGTAGCCCGATAACGAAGGCTACTATTATCCGATTGCTTTTTAGTTACGGAAATTTATTAGCCTTAAACTTAACTACGGCACCTTAAATTAAAAGATATTTGCTTTCGTTAAGTTATTTAAACACTAGCGATACTACGTCGAAAGGGCGGCGAATACCGTTAAAGTTTTATTAAATTACTAAAACCTTTAAGGCTTTATAAAGCAAGTATCCTTTAATAAAAGATAAGCACGTTAGTATATATACCTAGCTCCTTTCGATTTTACGATTAAATACTAAGCCGGCAAATTAAATCCTACCGATGCTTTATTAAAGAAGCTAGAATGTATAGGCGAAGCCCTACTATCTATAGAGCTACTCTTAGAGCTATAATAGAAGTTAATAGTTATTCGGTAGGTGTATATAGCTATAGATTCTTTATAAAGCGACCTTAAGACGAGTTCTTAAGTCTTTACTATCTTTAAGCTTAACGAGATGTTATTACGTAACGAAAATGCATAAGCTCTCTAAGATTCGATCGCTTAGCATTTAGGAACAAGTCCCGCTAAGTTAGCTACCTAAGTTAAAGATATCGTTAGTTATAAATAACGATATTAAAGACAATTAGCTAGGTTAGTAGCTCGTTATAAAAGGGTCTATAAGAGCAATATCTCCGAGCCCCTTTTTAAGCTCTTAAAGAGGACTTAAGCGGAAGATCCGTAGACTATATAGCGAGTGTAGGCCGAAAGTACCTTAGAAGAAAGGGTAAGTCTTTAGTTATTAAGCCTAGATAGACTTATTCTATATTCGGGAAGAATCGTAGTGCCTATAGAGGTTGCCTTAAGGCAAGAGCTTATTTAGCTCTATTACGACGATCCCTTTATAGGATACTTCGGAATAGCCTATATAAAAGACCTCCTATCCCGAAAGTTCTTTTAGGAAGGAATAGCTCGTAATATAAATAGCTATATACGTTTATATTATATATATTAAAGCGCCGTTCTAAAGCGGTATCGCCTATATAGCGCCCTTAAGTCGCTGCCTATTCCTATAAGACCTTAGGAAGAAGTCTTTATAGGCTTTACTATTAGTTTTCCGGAGTTATAGTTCGATAGTAGAGAAGTTAACGTAATACTAGTAATCATTAACTAATATACTAAGTATAGCGTATTTCTCGCGGTCTTTAAGACAATAATAGCGCCTAAGTTAGCTAAGGCTTTTTATTATAAGATTCAGCTTATCTATAGAGTACTAAAAGGCATTATTTCCGATAGAGGATCTCTATTTACTAATAAGTTTTAGTTAGACCTCTATTATATATTATAGATAAAACGTAAGTTATTAATAGCCTTTTACTTATAAACCGACGGATAGACCGAACGGGTAAATTAGACACTATAATACTACCTTCGGTATTATATAAATGCCGAATAAAAGAACTAGCTAAGAATACTACGAGAGGCTTAGTTCGCTTATAATAATACAAAGAATATAACTATAGGCTTTTCGCTTAATAAGGCATTATTAAGATACTAACTAGACTACTATATTTACCTTACGGACGATGCTATTAGTAGGGGAGTGCCCGAAGCGAGAGCTTATATTAGTAGACTTAAGGGAAAAGCTAGAGACTTATTAGCAATAAGCTATTAAGTCGTAAAAGAAATTCTATAACCTCTATTATAAGCTACTTACCCTTAAGGTTAAGGACCTAGTAGGACTCTCTATAAAGAACTTACGCCTTAAGGACTAAAGAAGGAAGCTATTACCTAAATACATTAGACCTTTTAGGGTCCTTTAAGCTATTAGCAAGCAGGCGTACCGCCTAGCCCTATTAGAGAAATACGACCGGCTTTATAATATATTTTATATTAGTCTTCTTAAGCCGTAGGCAGAAAGGGCTACTAACTAACACCTTAGCGAATTACTGCCGATGCCTAACCTTAACGATGCCGAAGGAGAATAGTTAGTCTAGCAAATTAAGGACTATAAGAAGAAGAAGGGCGTTACCTATAACTTAGTAAAATAGGAAGGTTAGCTAGCCGAATACAATAAGTAGGTTGCTTAGGACGATATAGCGAATGCCTAGGAACTTATTAACGAATACCTAAAGATACGACTAAAGAAACGGCGGAAATTACGTATTACGAAATAACTTCTTTTTAGCTTACCTTAACTTTTCTATTTCTACTCCGCCGCTACTTTACCCTTATTCCTTAATATCTATACGGTAGAAGTCTCTTACTTTTATCTCGCTAGTAAACTCCGTAATAACTAGGAGACGTTTCGCTTACTTACCCTTCCCTCGGCGATTACTTTCCTTAATTATTTCGTGTAAATTATCGTATATATATTGTCGGCCTACCCGCTATAGGGTAAAACCCGCGTCTTTAATTACTAAACGAAGCTTTTAGTCCTTATTCTCACGTATAACTTTCTATCGCTCTATCGATGCCTACCGATATTCTAAACGACGTTTCGTATATAAACGTTTAGCACTTAATACCCTTTATTCCTCTCTATAAGCCGTTATTATAGCTATAAACGACGTATAAACTTAATAAAAGATTAAGTTTATCTTCTTTTTTTTCCGTTTTGTCTTAAGTAATCTATAGCTCGGCTATTTTTATTTAAATGCCGTATAAATCTACTATATCCCCGGATATTATTATAAGCACCTATAATTTTATTAACGATTATATCCCGACTTAAAGGGGAATAAAGAACTAACGGATTTATAAAAGTTACTACGCGAGTTATACTAAATATACTTACTTAATCGCGTATCTTTCTAAATATAAAAGAGTTTAACTATTTCAGTATTATCCTCGTTATCGCTAAACGTTTATATACTGCTATTTAAGCACTTAATATAGTATAACTTAGTTACTTAGCACCCTTTCGCGCGTTGACTTTTTATAGTTACGGCTTTTTTAGCCCTTTTCTTTAGCGATATCCTTTTCTAGAGATTATTTATATCGACGGTGTCTCCCTTAGCATTCGCCTCTATATTATTATCTCTATCGTCTTCGCTAGACGACGAAAATGTTTTAGATTAAATAACCGTTAGCGTTATACGCTTAGCAATCGCCTAATCTTCCTAAGACTCTACTATAATACGTTTCTTTATACTTATAAATAGTCCTTTAAATCACTAACGAAATAGTTAATCGTCGGTTTCTTCCTCTAACGAGGATATCGATTTCTCTAATACATTCGGCATATTCTTCTCTACGAAGAGTCGTTTTAATAGGGTTATCTTTTCTCCGGTAAGAGTCCTCTCTCCGTACGTCTTCTTTAGCTTTATCTCTTCCTTTACTATCGCTACGGTATCCTTAATTAATACTCTATTCGCCGATAACTCTAAGACTTAAGCTATAACTAAGGGACCTATCGGCTGGATTTAATCTGCTTATTTTCCTCGCTTTTAAAGCGTCTCTACCGTTACGCTAGCCGTTCGCTTAGGACCTATAGCGTTAAACTAATTCGGAATATGCTTATTTAATTCGGAATATACTCGTCTAATTTAAAATATGCTCGTCTAATTCCAAATATACTTCTCTATAAGATCTCGATATAGTTATATAATAAGAGAAGTGTGGGAATGCAGTATTATAAGATGTAGTTGCATGCACGTGATTATGTAATCACGTGCGTCACGTGCGCACACGACTTAAGGGAGGCTATTTTATAATACAGTGGCCTCCTCTCTAGCTAGCCGTATTATATAGAATACACATACACCGGTTAACCCTAAAGACCCTATCTAATACTAATTAGTGGTTGACTTATAGTTAATTATAGAACAGTAAGGATAGAAGAGATAAGATACTTTATCCTCGAAAGTGCTCGCATAGAAACCCTATTCTACGACCTTTGCAAGGATCTTATGCTAAGCTAGATCACTAAAGTCACTGCCCTAAATAGGAGAACGTGACCTCGTAGACTCGAGCTCTATTAATAGTCTTAGCCTGAATTTTAAAGAAAGAGACGACGGAGCTATAATAAAATAAACTACGCACGTAGACGCGTTTACCGATAAGACTACCCTATAATACCTAACATTACTATAACTTCTTCGAACCCTAACCCTATACAGCTAGACGGTGGCCTATACAAACGACTGCTAGGAAGCATACCGGTTCTATAGCCCGCTCGCAATAACGTCGATATCGATCGCTAGAATAATAATATCGACCCCGATAAGCAACCGGACGAGAAAATAGCAATAACATACGTTATAAGGTTCCTCGCAGATTATAATATTAATCTTAGTATATCGGGATACGATATCCTTAGCTACTATTAAGAATATTTCTATAGATAGAAAGAGGCTATATAGTAGGCAGTCTATCTAACCTTTAAGAGGGCAGTACGTAATCTCCTCCGCCGACGAGGCGTATATACCGGACCCCTTTAAGGCGGCTTTAATCGTTAACTTATAGCCACGCAATTGATGCAAGATCCGCTAATATAACCTAAGGGAGAACTAGCGAGAATCTAGTTCGATAGAGGCACTACCGTGCCTAAGGCTACGGATGCTAACTATACGCTCGCTAACGGCCCTTCCCCGTATAGTTAAACATATAGTAGAAACACGCCGGCTTAGCCCTTAACCCCGTCGAATAAAGCCTTAAGCGTCGCCGGCATACCCCCTAAAAGGTCCTTGCCTCTAGTAGGAACATAACCTATATAGGCCCTTACACTATTTCTTCTACTATATTAATAAATAACAATCTACCCTACGAGCTATCGTTATTAGCATATCGATTACGCCGTTCTTAACCTAAGAGATATAGCTGCTATCCTTAACCCTAAGCTTAAAGCTTATCTTTAGATTCCCCTAGCGTACGTTCCGAATAAGACTATTAACGCGGAACTTTAATAGAAATTTACGAAGCTTTAGGACAGCATAGAGAATTATACCGGCAAGCCCTACGACCTATTCGATAATAAGATCCGCTAGTTTATAAGCGTCTATTATAGCATTAATGCTACGCCCGGCTAATTCTATAGGCTGCTTCCGAGGATTCTTATAGGTCGCGCCTAAGCGTATTACCTTTAATATATCACGTAGACCACTACGTTTAAGACAGCCTATAATAGCATTAAGAGGCATTTTAACACTAAGGTAAATAAGGCATACTACTTTACCGATTAGACCTCTATCTCGTTTAATAAGCTACGTACCTAGAACCCTACGCTGCCTTTGTAAGATATCCTAGAGCTACTCTTCTATAAGCTCTAAT
Organism: Ophiocordyceps sinensis; assembly: GCA_012934285.1. NCBI lineage: Eukaryota > Fungi > Ascomycota > Sordariomycetes > Hypocreales > Ophiocordycipitaceae > Ophiocordyceps > Ophiocordyceps sinensis. The sequence goes on from JAAVMX010000004.1 coordinate 12,800,739, forward strand.
TATATTAACGAGCCCTCGGCGGCACCTTTGTCGGTAAAGACTAACTGCGAGCTACTATTATTAAGGCGTGCCGCAATATTCCCGAACTTATATAGGCCTTATTCCGACCTTCTAAGCATATCGAGATACTATTCTTAAAGCTCCGGTCATCCTTTAAGACGAGCCTAAACCTTAGCACGCCCGGTTAGTTCCTAACTAAGGATATAGACTAATCTAACCCGGAGGCGATATACTTAGACCGTAGGTATACTAACAACCGCGGTAGAGGAGGTTACCGTAGCTTCTTACGAGGCTACGGGCGAGGCTATAATTGCGGCGGTTACCGCGGTAACTCTAGCCGTAGTTATAGCTCCGGTAGTAGAGGACGAGACGGCTACCCGATAGGGAGCCGACCTTAGAGCAAGAAGTGCTTCGTCTGCAATAAGGAAGGTTGCTAGTCTACTAAGCATACCCTAAAAGAGAGGCAGAGGGCGAAAGACTAGTACTTAACCTAGTGCTACTTCTAAGGAACGCCCGCTACGAACCTAGCAGCATACGTGATTAAATATAAAGGTTACGAGATCACCGGCCTAATTAACGACTAGGAGGTTAAAGAGTATTAGGATAATAGTACTAAAGGTGCTAAGATAGAATAATAGCAAGCGACCTAAATGCTTTATTAATAGGCATTTATATATCTCTTTATAGGGGAGGATGTATTTAATATAGAGCAGGCTATACCAGCTGCCTAATTCCTTATCGACGATAGGTACTTAAGGAAGCAATTCTAAGGCATCCTAATCGACACCGGCGCCGCTAAGATCTCTATAGCTGGTTAGGAATAGTATCTCGCCTTCTAACGAGAGAACCCTAACGTAAAGCTTAACGACTCTATAGCTAGTTAGGCCTCGATTAAATTCGGCAACGGTAATACTATTAACTCCTTCGGCTCGATAGCTATTAATACACTAGTAGGAAGGATTACCTTCTATATGCTTAAGTCCCCGACGCCTTTCTTATTTTCTCTCGCGGATATAGATCGTTTAAAGGTATATTTTAATAATACCACAAACGTTATTATTAGCAAAGATAAAGGCGTTACGGTCCTAGTAGTCCGCAAATAGGGCCACCCTTAGTTCTTCCTTAGTAAGGCAGAATAGGCTATCTTATTCTTAGCGGAAAGCGAACTCCGCACGCTCTATCGCCGATTCGGCTACCCTATAGTAATAAGACTTTATCACTTACTGCGCTAGGTAGGCTATATAGTGTCTATTAACATACTTAAGAATATCGCGAAGTATTATTATTACTGCTAGCTATACTCGCAGGCCCCTCGCCGATTTAAATTTACGTTAAAGGACGACTAGGACTTTAACTATAAGATTATCGTCGACGTAATGCACTTATATAACCGCTTAGTCCTCTACGTAGTTAACTTAGCCACGGCATTTTAAAGAGCCCGCTTCTTACCCTTAATTTCCGCTAAAGATACGTAGGAGACGCTTCGAACCTTATAGATTAATACTTATCTTAGCCCGCCGGATACTATTAAATATAACGCTAGAATAAACTTTGCGTTAGCAGAATTCCGCAACGAGGCTAAGTTTATAGGCATTATATATAAGCAAGTTCCTATAGAGGCATATTAGTCTATCGGTAAGGTTAAAAGATACTACGCTCCGCTACGCCGTGCCTTCGATATTATATATGCTAAACTCGGCGACGTAACCTCTACTAAGGCAATTCTTTAGATAGTAGTAAAGGCTATTAATAATACTGCCGGACCTTAAGGCCTTATGCTAACGCTGCTTATATTCGGCGTATATCTACGTATAACGTTAGACTCTCCGCCCTCGGCCGCGACCCTTAAGAGAGCCGCCGTAGTTTATAAAGCAATAAAGATATTGCGCTAGCTCTCTATAGAGCGGTAAGTTAAGGAGGCCTTATAAACCCGGAATAGACCGAATATATCCGATATTCTCTCTCTTCCTTTATAAAGTAAAGTTCGTATATAGAGAGAGAAAACCGGCTAGTAAGGGCTATTTAAGATTGCCTTAATCGACGGCTATAACGTAACGATTAATACGGTCAACGGACCTTAGGTCCTTCGTTTAACGTTAGTACAACCGTAAAACCGCGATAAGAAGACCGAGGACCTTCCGGCTCTACGTCTTAAAGAAGATTCCCTATAGCTAATTTAGTAGGCTAAACCCCCTCGGCTAAGTCTTTTAGCACCTCGAAGACGCGGACGTCCCCCTAGCTTTAAGAATAGGCCGAAGCAATTAATTATAAGCAATATAGCTCTTAGGTTCTTACTCTAAAGCAACCCTATATATGCCTTCCTTATTAAGGAAGAGGAGGATATATACGCTTTAGCGCTTAAGCTACGTAACGATAGCGTTATTATAACTCCCGGAGCCCTATTTAAAAAGACCGACAATTAGGATATCGACGACCTCTTTATCCGCGGAGTCTTTAGCTTCGAGAAGTATAATACGGCAGAGCACGGCGGCTATCGTATCTTCCGGTTACGTATAGTACGAGAGGTAAAAGGACGAGACATAAAGCTATATAAGAAATCGAGGCTCGTCGTTTAAAGTTATAACGACCGCGAGAAGTATTGCTTATTAATAGCCTCGCTAACGATATAGCGCATTAGCTAACGGCTAATACTAGCAATCGCGCTTGTAATAATACGGGATTATAGGATAACTTTATCCCTATGTGATATTACGTAGGCCTACTAGTAGGCGACGACGAAGCTATTACGGACAATTCTAACGTACCTGCCTAAGGAGTTAGAAGGTAGATACCTAAAAGAGACTATTATTCACGTTATCCGACTACTATACCGCATCGCGGAGTCTAGTATTTACTAATTCTATATATACTAAGGTTATTACGTTAAGCAACTTAATATATCGACCTCGACCTATAACTTATGCCTACTGATAACTAACATAGGACCTAAGAAATTAGGCATCGTAGGAATCTAGACCGACGATACCTTTATCCTTAGTACCCCTACTTTCTTAGCCGTCGAAGAGGACAAATTGCAAGAAGCTAAGTTCCGGGCTAAGCTAAAGACGTTAATAACAGCTAGCTCTATTATAGACTTTAACAGCACGAAGGTAATACTATAATAGAGTAAAGACATACTATTGCAGTAAAAAGGCTAGGCTATACGTATTAATATAATTAATACGATAGTATCTAATTACCCTTAGCGCTACCTAGAACAACGGGCCCGAAGGAGCTACGTAGCGTGTATCTATCAGCTAGAAGCATTATTTAATATCTCTATTACAGCCTAAGTTTACGAGCCTAAAAAGAAAGACTATAAGAGGCTAAATAAGCGTCTCTAGTAGCAAAAGGATAACTAAGATCGAGGACTAAAATACGTCCCGATAGACCTAGCAATAGCAAAGCTAATAGTCTTTATAGACGGCTCCTTCGTAAACAATAGAGACCTCTTATCGCAACTTAGCTTTATTATTGCAATTGTTAATAAGGAGAGGACCGATACTAAATTCGACGTTACCGGCAATATTATTTATTAGAGCTCGACTAAGTGTAAGCGCGTAATACAAAGCGTGCTTATATTCGAGATCTATAGGATAGTAAACGGTATTAACCTCGGCATCGTCTTAGCAATAACTATAAGGCTAATTACTAAATACTTGCAAATTCTACCCCTTCCGCTAGTGATTTATATAGACTTATACTCGCTTTACGAGAACCTCGTTAAGCTAGGGATAACCTAGGAGAAGAGGCTTATAATTAACATTATAGCCCTTCGATAGTCGTATAAAAGGCGCGAGATCTCGGAGATTAGGTAGATTAATAATAATAATAACCTAGCTAACGCGATGATAAAAGACTCCCTTAATCGATCTCTATAGCGCTTTATTAATTTAAACCGATTAACGGTTCGAATAGATGCCTTTGTTATAAGACCTTAATCGATATTACTTGCGTTACACCGGCACTATTCTATGCCGGCCTTAATGCGGCCCTACTTCGCCCCGGCTACGTTTTAGCCCGGGCCTAATTTAACATTAGAATTTATTTCGTACCGGCCTATTTAATAAGGCCGCGTACTATTTCATTTATACAGACATCGGGTTGTTTTTTACGCGTTTGTAATCACTTAGTCTAAGGTTATAAAAGAAAGACTGCTCGTATAGGAATGCAGTGTTATAAGATATAGTTATATACACGTGATTATATAATCACATGCGTTACGTACGCACGCGACTTAAGGAAGGCTATATTATAATATAGTAGCCTCCTCTCTAGCTAGCCGTATTATATAGAATATATACACACCGGTTAACCCTAAAGACCCTATCTAATAAAAAGAGAAGAAAAAAATCTTTATATATAAAGAGCAGCACTTTATTATAGTTCGCTAACTATACGTAGGCGATTAGCTACCTATTGCGTAGTAACTATTATAACGCGTGATTAATACGATAATTATTATAAGTCTTACTATTTACATAGCACGAAATCTCTATTTATATAGTAAGGATATCTAAATCTCTACTTTTCTATACGTACCCCGCGCGCCTATGTCCCGCTACTAAAATCTAGTGCCGGTATATGGCAATTAAGAGAGCCGCGTAAATCGTACGAAGAACGCGAAGAACACTACCGACACGCAGCAGAAGGCACGCAGCCGGGCACGAAGCATACATTAAGGAGCCGAGAGGGCACGCAGCAGAGCACGTAGCAGAAGGCACGCAGCAGGGCACGAAGCATACATCAAGGAGCCGCACACACAGCAGAGGGCACGCAGCAGAGGGCACGCAGTAGGGCACGCAGCAAGGCACGCAGCAGGGCACGACGCATACATTAAGGAGCCGCACACACAGCAGAGGGCACGCAGCAGAGGGCACGCAGTAGAGGGCACGCAGCAGGGCACGAAGCATACATTAAGGAGCCGCACACACAGCAGAGGGCACGCAGCAAGGCACGCAGTAGGGCACGCAGCAGGGCACGCAGCAGGGCACGCAGCAGAGGGCACGCAGCAGGGCACGAAGCATACATCAAGGGGCACGCAGCAGAGGGCACGCAGCAGGGCACGAAGCATACATCAAGGAGCCGCACACACAGTAGAGGGCACGCAGCAGAGGGCACGCAGCAGAGGGCACGCAGCAGAGGGCACGCAGCAGAGGGCACGCAGCAGGGCACGAAGCATACATCAAGGAGCCGCACACACAGTAGAGGGCACGCAGCAGAGGGCACGCAGCAGAGGGCACGCAGCAGAGGGCACGCAGCAGAGGGCACGCAGCAGAGGGCACGCAGCAGAGGGCACGCAGCAGAGGGCACGCAGCAGAGGGCACGCAGCAGAGGGCACGCAGCAGAGGGCACGCAGCAGAGGGCACGCAGCAGAGGGCACGCAGCAGAGGGCACGCAGCAGAGGGCACGCAGCAGAGGGCACGCAGCAGAGGGCACGCAGCAGAGGGCACGCAGCAGAGGGCACGCAGCAGAGGGCACGCAGCAGAGGGCACGCAGCAGAGGGCACGCAGCAGAGGGCACGCAGCAGAGGGCACGCAGCAGAGGGCACGCAGCAGAGGGCACGCAGCAGAGGGCACGCAGTAGAGGGCACGCAGCAGAGGGCACGCAGCAGGGCACGCAGCAGGGCGCGCAGCAGAGGGCGCGCAGCCGGGAGCCGGGCACGAAGCATGCATTAAGGAGCCGCACACATAGTAGAGGGCACGTAGTAGAGGGCACGCAGCAGGGCACGCAGCAGGGCGCGCGCGCTGCTATAGCTATTGAATTAACTAAATTAAGGCTATATACGATTTGCGCGGCCCTCTCAATTGCTATATACCTATACGGAAAATTTAGTGGCGGGATATAGGCGCGCGGGGTATATAGAGAAAGAGTAGGGATTTAGGTATCTTACTATGTGAATAGAGATTTCTTACTATGCAAATAGCAAGACTTATTGTTATAATATATTTAATAATAACTATCGTCGTTGATTTTTATACTACGTTTAATCCTATTTTAATCGTATTTGCTATTACGACTTTATTTATACCTAAAGCTATCCTAGCGTTTAAAGCGTCCGCCCTAGAAGGGGGGGATAATTATAACGTAGCTACCCGCATAACTATAAAGTCGGGAGATAGGGATATATATACGATAGATAATGCATTTTAGCTCAGGGACTATTCGGCTATTAGTCGCTAACTAGTCCCCGATAACCCCTCTCGAGGCCTAAGGGTATTATCCCTAAGGCCCTAATATATCTTAGAAGAGGGGCAAGCTTTAGTCTTACTACGAGAGGGCAACCGCATTGTAATAAAGGATTATTCGTACTTTTAACCATCGTTCCTACCTTCCTAAACGTACCTCTAGTCTGTCTTCTTACATTAATAGGTGTACTTAAGGTTACGAAAAGGGGCACTAATTAATAAGAAAAAAAGGTCTAATATTGCGATGTATAATCGTAGGCTAGCTGTCTTAAAAGGCACCTTAAATAGGTGCGCAAGCGGACACGTAACCTATACTAGTATAGAGCTATATCTAATACCTTCTTATAGGCACGCTCTAATGCGATACACCCCCTAGCGTTAAGAGATTAAATTGACGCTAAAGAAGAAGCTATTGTAAGCGCTTATTAAGGTGCAAACGTGCCTTTGCTTAGCGTTCTAGTCTTCCGTAGTCCTTCGTTCCTGCCTATTCCTATTCTTATCCCTATTCTTATTCCTATTCTTATTCCTATTCTTATTCCTATTCTTATTCCTATTCTTATTCCTATCCTTTTCTATATTCGCCCTATATGTCCTTTAAGTTCTACTTTAATTGCCTCTTTTAGGCATAATTCCTTTCTATTAAGGGTATCCTTACGTTTATCCTAGGCGGTGCCCCGTTCTTAAGACTCGCAATCCTTACTAGCCTGCATTATCCTCGCTATCGGGCGCTTGCCTAGCTTTAGCAGTCTTTCCCTCTAGAGTTAATAAGTGTCGCTAGGGCTAAGGTTCCGGCATTTCCACTAGCTCTTTAGGCGTAGGATATACGAGGAAGGCCTCGTAATTCTATATGCTTATCGGTGCCTTTAGACCTTATTGCCCCGTCGGGTTAGGCGTTTGTGACGGTGTGAGAAATGCTTTAGGAAAGTAAGGTCCGTAACGAAGTCCGTAACGGGGTTCTCTAAACGTCTACGCTCTTCGCCTACGGCGGAAGGACGAGAGGAGGTCCGTAACGAAGTCCTAGGGTTCCTAGAGGTAAGAGTATTTAGCCTTACAATCTCTTATTCCTTAGTTATCTTAGTCGGTAGAAGCACCTCGCGGTGCCTCTATAACGTACTTCTAAACGTCTACGCCCTTCGCCTACGGCGGAAGGACGAGAGCTATATAGCCTAATGCGCTGCCTTAGTTAGGCAGTATTAGTTATAATAAAGTCGATAATCCGAAGTAAATAATATTCCTAAGTAAGAGAAAGCGGTTGTTATATAATCCTTTGTAAAGGGATCTAAGGACCTATTTATAAGTGCTTATAGGTAAAGTATACACGACGGCTAGGATAATAAGGGATATAGCCGTATAGTAATACCTCCCTTAAACACCTATTAATAACGGTATCGATAGCTGTGTTATAAGTTACTTTTCTAGTTTAAGCCTCGATCGCGGCGTCGATATCGATACTATAACGGGGTTAGTCCGAGTAGGCATAGAGGAGGTCCTAGAAAGAGGTAGAATAATACTATAGAGGGGGAAAGGAAAGAGAGTACGGGCGTAGCCCTCGCCGGCGCGGACTACCTAAATACACGCAATCTAGTCACGTGCACTAGATAATAACACTAGGGTCTAGACCCTTATAGATACCTTATTAAGCAACCGATTAAAGGCTTATATAGTCGATCGAGTGCCTTACACGCTTTCTTAAGAACCTTATACGCTTTCTAAGAGCTTTATCTACTTTCTTAGCAATAACCCTCGGATGGATTATGCTCTAAGTGTGCCCCGGCATAGGCCCTATATATAACGTATTAGCCTTAAAGCTACCCTACTAGGTATATCCGTAGGGGCGATGCCGGGAGGGCTTAGGTCGTAATTCTAAGGCTTTATAAAGCCGTTAAAATCTTTAAGGATAGGCTCCTTATAGGATTAATTGATTAAAGTACTCTAGCTACCCTAACGGGCCTAGTGCCTCGATCTTAGCTAGTATAGGAAACGGGAGGACCCCGGGAAAACCTATATACTTCTTACTACGGTCGTTTAGGCCGACTAAGCGCGTCGCATCCCCGCACGTGCGGGTTACGTAGCGCCCCCGGCCCGGCTTCGCTTCGGTCGATTTAGTTAGTCGCGGCTACGTCGGACAAATAGTCGGACGGTATTTTCTTAGTATAGCGAGTAGCCCGACTATTTTAATTAGCTGTCGGGGGGCTAGGCAAGGTTCCCTTAGTTATACTATATTTAAATTAGCCTAGTCCCCGTATATACGTACCCGCGTAGTTACGCGGCGGGCATATATTATAGTCGTAGTTATCGGTACGGAATTATCGCTACCCCTCTTTTTCCCTTAGTATAGCTATGCGTAGGCCTAGTACTAGGCCGTGCGGCTTAGTAGCTAATGTCGGGAGCGCCTTGCCCGGCCTTTTGTTTTTTCCGATAAATAACGTAGTCGGGCACTACACGTGATTTCGCCTACGTAACCTGCTTGCTAGCGACGCGATAACAGGGCGCGGCCGGCTTATTTTTTCCCCGCGACTACAGGCGTAGTCGCAAAAAAGCACCCTAGCCGGATTTAAACCGACTCCTATCTATAGGCTTATCTAGGCGGTTGACCACTCCGCTATAAGGGTGCTCCTTATAGGAAGATGCGTCGTTTGTCTAGATCGTCGTCTATAGTAGCAATTTACGCTAGTTCGTATACCGGGCTTATAACTATTGCATCTACCCGTAAGGGCCTACACCCGTAGGCGTAAGGGGTAGTTAATAAGTGTACTTAAGGTTACGAAAAGGGGCACTAATTAATAAGAGAAAAAGGTCTAATATTACGATGTATAGTCGTAGGCTAGCTGTCTTATAAGGCACCTTAAATAGGTGCGCAAGCGGACATATAACCTATACTAGTATAGAGCTATATCTAACACCTCCTTATAGGCACGCTACGATGCGATACTTCTTCGTGCTTAGCTATAGTAATAATAGCTTAAATAAACAGAGGGAAGAAGGCGAAGAGGTCGATAGATAGAGAAGAGAAGAGAAGGGATTACGAAGGAAAGAAGAGTTAAAGGAGAAGAGAAAAGTCTATAGTAGGAGGTATAGGGTGTTTTAATTTTAGCGTAAGAACGGGTACGCATAGGAAATCGAAAACATAGAGAGAAAAGTTTTCCTTACGGCTAATTGCAAAAGGACTTATAATAGAGAACTAGGCAGTAGACCCTAGTTCTAATAATGCTTAGAAAGGCGAGCCTCGTCGGATCGTAAGGCTTAGGTTAGTGGTTATATAGGCGTGCTAGCTAGGGTTATATAAGCTGGTTATACTATAGGTGTTAGGAGCCTTTAAGCGGCTTCTAACAAATGGCGAGAGGTTTAAGAAGCTCTTAGCGAACGTATCGTAGTAGAGCGAAGATCTAGAGATAGGAAGGACGTTCCTAATAGTAGCTTAAAGGCAAAAGGTGCGAATTGCTACTAATTTAATACAATAGGCACTTAGAATATGTATATAAAGAAGGATGCTTCTATTAGATAGGCGTAAGCCCCGGGAGCTAGGAATAGCTCCCTGCCTATCTTATCTATAGCTGATTACATTAGCCCCGGCATATAGTATAGAGGATGCTTTACATATATTACTACTCCTTATTCGTCTTACCGCCGGCCGCCGCCGCTATATTCCCGCCCGATAAGGCTAGACGAAACGCCCCTACCGGCATATACGATAGAAAGATTAAACGTCTTTAGATATAAACGATATCTATTATATATAAGTAGTTAACTTTATTTAATTCTATAAATAAGATAGTATTTAAGCGATATAAATTAGTATATTTAAATTAGCTAAGCTAGTTAAGGAGGGAGAAAATCTACGACTCTTTAACAAACTCTTAGTAGGCTTAGTTAAGGTCTTAAAACTATCTAAAACCTCTTTCTAACGCGTTATTGCCGGGGACTATATAATAGAGGTAGCTTAGACCGCCTTCCTTAAACGCTTTTATAACTTCCTTTAAGCGAACCTCTAGGATATAGCTAATTCTAAATCTTTATTCCGGAGGGTTAATAAGGCCGATATAGAAAAGTTCCTTAAAGTAAAGCCTAGAGTTACGGAGGCAGATATCCTAAAGAAACTCCCGAAAGAGTTCTAGGATAAGCTTCCTTATTTCCTTCTAAATAATACGAACGAGCTCCCTTTATACCGCCCTTAGGATTATAAGATCGAACTTATACCCGGTAAATAAGCTCTATTCTATAGAAATCCACCTATATTACCTACGGAACTCCGCTATATTAAGAAGTAGATTGATAAAATGCTTAATAAAGGCTTATTTAGGAGTCTTTTTCTTTAGCTATATTATAGTTAAGAATCGATATCCCTTACCTTTAATCCACGAAACGCTAGATTCTCTCTACGACGCTAAGTTTTATATAAAGCTAGACGTAATTACTATGTTTAACTATATCTAAATCGCCGAAGGTTATAAGTAGCTTACGGCTTTTATTATACGTTTTAGACTTTTCGAGATATTAGTTATCTTTTTCGGCTTTTATAACGCACCGTCGACCTTTTAGAACTATATTAATTACGTGCTTTATAATGCCCTCGATGATTTCTATATAGTATAGATGTCTTAGTCTTTTTGAAGACTAAGGCAGAATATAAGAACTATATATAAATAGCTATCCAACGCTTAGGTAACGTAGAGCTTTAGATCGATATCGGGAAGTTAGAGTTCTATACGATAAAGACTAAGTACTTTAGACTAATTATTTCGATATCTAGTATAAGTATAGACCTTAAGAAGGTATATATAATTACGGCTTAAAACGCCCCGACTTTAGTAAAAGAACTTTAGTAGTTCCTTAGGTTTATAAACTTCTACCGCTATTTTATTAAGGGATACTTTAGTATTATCTCCCTAATAATTATACTATTTAGAAAAGATTCCTATTAGTCTTAAGGACCCGAATAAGCTACCGCGTTTAAAGCCCTTAAGCTTGCTTTTACGACTACCTCTATCTTAGCCTATTTTAACTACTTAAAGAAAATAATTATCGAAACCGACGCTTTAAATTAGGCCTTAAGAGGGGTCCTTTTATAGATCGGAGACGACGGATATCTTTACCCTATTGCCTTTTTCTCGTTAACGTATACTATTCTTAAATATAACTACGAGATATATAATAAAGAGTTATTAGCAATTATTAAAGCGCTTAAGGAATAGCGCTTAAAACTCTAAGGAACTACTAAAGCGTTCGACGTTATTATAGACTATAAGAACCTTAAGACGTTTATATCTATAAAGCAACTTAACTAACGATAAGTACGCTAGGCTAAGTTCCTTTCTTAATTTAACTTTATGATTATATACCGCTTAGGCAATAAAGTAATCCTCCTTATCGCTTTTAGCAGGCTTTTTAATAATAGATTAGCTACTATAGACGACGACCGACTCTTCTATCGTAATTAAGTAATTATCCTTAGAGAGAAAGTCGACTTAATTATCCTAAAAGAACTCTTAGCCGATTCCTATGCCTTAGAGGAGGACTTTAACGTAGTCGCTGCCCTCGGATTAAATATAGCTAGTAAATTACTTAATAAGCTTATCTATAAAGTATATAAATAGGATAATCTCGCTTAAGATATAGTAATAATACTTTAGGACTTATACGCTCGACGCTAGCTAAAGTATATTTAGAAGCTTTTAGATTACGATATATCTAAATATTAGTTAATTAATAGATATATCTTTTTCTACGACCGTCTTTTCGTCTTTAATACTTTAGATCTCCGCCTTTAAGTCGTTTATCGATCTTACGGTAGTAGCCTAGCGGGATACTTAAGGAGAGTAAAAACTCTTAATCTATTAAACCGGATATACTAATAGCTAAGAATTTCTTATTTCGCCGCTACGTTTATTAAAGACTATACTTTCTATCTTTAGACTAAGACCCTCCGCTTATCTCCCTTTAGATTCCTAAAACCCTTCGCTCTACCGGTTCGTTAATAGGCCGATATATTAATTAATTATATTATGATACTTCCTAAGTATACTTAAAACGGGAAGACTTATAAGAATATACTTACGATAGTTTATAAGCTTACGAAGATAAGATATTTTATCCTTATTACCGGTCTTTCTTTAAAAGAATTAATTAACTCCTTTATTTACGTAGTCTATTATTTATATAAAGCACTTAATACTATTATCTCCGACTAAGGCACTTAGTTTATCTCTAATTTTTAGCGATAGCTTAGCACTTAGTTATACATAACGTTAAAACTAAGCTTAGTATAGCACTTAAAGACTTATAGTTAACCTAAAATCGTTAAAGCTACGATAAATAAATATCTTTAAGCTTTTATTAGTTTTACCTAAGATAATTAGGTCGATTAGCTCCCGCTCGCGGAATTTGCAATAAATAATTAAGTAAACGAAATAACCGGTATATCTTTATTCTTTACTAATTACGGCTTTAATCCTCGTCTCGGTATTAAACCTATAGGCCCTTAACCCCCGACTCTCTCGTTATAGGCGAAGAAGGAATTCCTTCGCGCGGAGGTAATATATCGAACGCTAGGCAGTCGGGTTCTCGACATTTAGGTAATAGCAATTAAAAAAGAAGAGAGGCTTTAAGGCTTAAAACAGCCTGTGTTACGGTGTTAAGTTATATTATATATTATCCTACGTGACCTCTACATCGTATATATAGATATTTAGACCTAGTCTATAGCTATATCCCTTCGTGGATTAATAATAATTATATACCCCCTTTAAGCTCGTTTCCTTATAGTATAATCTACTATTTTATCCTATTGCCCTTAATTAATAATCTCCCTATCTTACCCCTTTCTTTTCTAATCTCCCCCCTTCGCGACGTAAGTCCGCCCCCTCGCTAGACCCCTTCGACTACGTTTTTCTCGATTATTAGAATTTTCCCGGTATAGATACGCCGTCTCGACGCGAATTATATAGATTTCCCTCCTTACCCTTTCTTTACTTTTACCTTATCCCGTTGCCTTATAATCTAAGATAACCGACTATATAGAGGCCGATCCCCCGTCCGCTACCTTAGCCGTTACCCCGCCGGCTCCTACCGACCTAGAGCCTTAGACCGACTACGTTTCCTACTATCCCTATCTCGCCGCCCTTCCTCGGGCCTAACGGCCTATATTTAGCACGTTCGCCTCTATTTAGGCTAACGCTACTTACGACTTTCGCGCCCTTTAGATCGAGGCCTTTGCTTACCTTAATAATACTTACGTTAAGTTAGATATAGGAGTGCTCGTTTATAACGCAGCTACCCGTGTAACTATAGAGCCGGGAAATAAGGATATATATACGATAGATAATATATTTTAGCTTAGGGACTATTCGGCTATTAGTCGCTAACTAGTCCCCGATAACCCCTCTCGAGGCCTAAGGGTATATCCCTAAGGCCTTAATATATCTTAGAAGAGTAGCAAGCTTTAGTCTTACTATAAGAGGGCAACCGTATTATAATAAAGGATTATTCGTACTTTTAACTATTGTTCCTACCTTCCTAAACGTACCTTTAGTCTATCTTCTTATAATTTCTAAAGCTTCTCTTTTTTAGTTACCTAAGAGCGATAGCGCCGCGCGGTAGGCGCGTTTCCGGACATATAGGCCGCGTAGGCCGAATAGGTCGTAGTAGCTATCGAGTCGCTAGCCTATCGCCGTTACCTTGCGTAATAGAACTAATATTAGAAGATAAATACACTAACTTATATAAGGGCTATAACGAGCGTCTTAAGACGCTATTACTAATTTTTTCGCTACCTAAGGGGGCCCGATCTATCCCCTCGCGAAGTTAAACGTAAGCCGGGCCTTTACGACCTACCCTTCTACGTATAGATATCCTCGCAGCCCTTTAAGTAAGAGCCGTAGAGCTAAAGAAGGAGAAAAGATTAAGAGATAGGATTGCGGAACTTCGAGAGGAATTTTCGTAGTAGGGTAACTTATTCGGCAAGGACTTATATAAACGTCGCCGATAGTTAACCGAATCGAGGGAGAGTCGTAGTAAGGAAATAAAAATAAAAAACATTCTTTAGTTATTATAACCGACTAACCCTTAAAAACGTCTCGATTAGATTAGCGATCTTAAGGATGCCTTTATCGCTGCCTTACGTCGTTTTAAGCGCAATAAGAATAAAATCTTATATACCTTTAACTATATATACGTAGACTATAAGGCGAGATAGAGGCGATACCTTAACGAAAAGCTCCTTATAGAGAGGGAATTACTTTACACTAACTAAGATAATTTTCGTAACTAGACTTTAATTTTAATTAAAGATACTACTAATCGTAAGACTCTCTTAGCTACGTAACTATAGGAAGCACGCTAACGAGAGGGTTAACCCCCCTCGATTTTAGTCTTTACTTAGATTCCCTTAAGTAATACCTAGAACGTCCGCTAGAAAAAACTCGTATACTTTCCTTTTTTACGAAGTTACGTCCTAATCTTTAGGACTAAATCTCCCTTTATTTAGCGTCTATTTAAGATAATATTCGTAAGGAGATAGTCTAACTCGCTTAACGCTTTTAAGATGCTTTAGGAAATAAGAAGCGCTCCGTAAAGCTAACTAACGATTAGTCGATCTCTACTTAAAGGGTAAGAGGCTCCCGTTCGATAGGCTATCGCCGACGTAGAGGCCGAAATAGATCTACTAATAACTATTAAGATTCCGACGCCGCTAGATCGACCTCGAATAGCCGTAGAAACGGTCGTAGCAACGGCCGTAGGAACGGCCGAGGAAATAGTCGTAATAGTCGTAACGGTAGAAATAGATACGGTAGGAATAGCCGTAGTAATAACCGGGGAGGAAATTCGTATAAAAACGGCGAAAGCTAATCCGGCATAGTTATTTATTAGTATTATAAGAAACTAGACTATATATAAGCCGATTGCTAGGCGATAGCGAGAGCTAACCGAGCCGTAGCCGATTTAGAGACGATAAAGAAGGAGGGAAACACCTAAAAGTCAAAGTAAATGCCTCTCCTTCGACTAAGCTATAGGTAAAGGTAGTTAAGAGACTATATGCTATTAGAAAGCTATTAAAGCGAATACCTTATAAGATTATTATTAATCTCGATTACGGTAGTAAAGTAGACCTAATAGATATAAATTTTGCTTAAAAATAAGGGCTACGATAGCTTCCTTTATTAACCCTTAGATTAAAGGTAGTTAGGAATACGCTAGTAAGACGGTACGGAGTCTAGGAAGTTTCTATCTAACTCTAGGACAATCGCTATAGGGAAAAGACAATCATTCGCCCTTATATCGGCATCGATAATAGATTAAAACCCGACGACGCACTAGTTTTACTTAGTATGCCCGTACTTTCTTAAGAATATATTTATCTTATTCCTTTTAAGCGCGTTTAGTAGTTTAAACACTAAATTTCTAAGGTATTATTACGCTAACCGTAGAAAGTTTTATATAAGTGTCGGAATAAGGCATAGGTCTATATAGTTATACCGGACTTAAATTTTATACTATTTCCCGATAAAGATAATAACTCGGCGAACCTTAAGCAAACGGGGGAGGAAATACCGGCGACTCTTTTAGACTTTAAAGACGTGTTTTCTAAGCATAAGGCCGATTTATTGCTAAGGAAGAAAGGCACCGATTATGCGATTAACCTATTGCCTAACTCTAAGCCACCTTTTAGACCTATCTACCCTCTTTCTTAATCCGAACTTTAGGTTCTTAAGGAGTAGTTAGATTAGTCCCTTAAGCGTAGTATTATTCGGAAATCTAATAGTTCGGCCGGAGCTCTTATTCTTTTTATGCCTAAGAAAGACAGTACTTTACGCCTTTATATAGACTACCGGGGGGTTAATAGCATTACCGATAAAAATCGCTACCTACTCCCCCTTATTTCGGAGATTATAGACCGTTATTAAAGGGCTAAGTACTTTTCGAAGATTAACCTAAAAAACGTATACTAACGCATCCGGATCAAAGGAGGGGATAAATAGAAGATAGCCTTTCGTACTTACTATAGTTACTATAAGTATTTAGTATTGCCGTTTAGATTAACTAACGCCTTTGCTATATTTTAGTTATATATTAACTAAGCTCTTAAAGGCCTTATAGATACTATTTGCGTCGTCTACCTTAATAACACTTTAATCTTTTCTAAGACCTACGAAGAGCATATAGAACACTTACGATAAGTCCTTAAATAATTAAGGAACACTAAGCTATTCGCTAATTTATTAAAGTACACTTTCTATAAGCAGTCTTTAGAGCTTTTAGGATTTATCTTATCTATTAACGGAGTTGTAATAGACCTAGCCCGCGTTAAGGCTATTATAAATTAGGAAGAACCTCGTTCTTTCTATAATATTTAAGTTTTTCTCGGTTTTACAAATTATTACCGACGATTTATTTTAGGATACTCTAGCATTATTGCCCCTCTTACTACGTTATTAAAGGGGAGCGTTAAAGGAAGAAAGCCCGGACGAATATAGCTAAATACTAGCGAATTAATAGCGTTTTACGCCGTAAAGAACGCCTTTACAATAGCCTTACTTCTCCGACACTTCGACCCTTAAAGACCGATTCGTATTAAGACTAATGCCTTAATTTCCGCAATAGCTAGCATTCTTTCGTAGCCTAATAACGAAGGCTACTATCATCCGATTGCTTTCTAATTACAGAAGTTTACTAGCCTTAAGCTTAACTACGGCACCTTTAATTAGGAGATATTTGCTATCGTTAAGTTATTTAAACACTAGCGATACTATGTCGAAAGGGCGGCGAATACCGTTAAAGTTTTATTAGATTACTCAAACCTTTAAGGCTTTATAAAGTAAGTATCCCTTAATAGAAGATAAGCACGTTAGTATATATACCTAGCTCCTTTCGATTTTACGATTAAATACTAAGCCGGTAAATTAAATCCTACCGATGCTTTATTAAGGAATCTAGAATTTATAGGCGAAGCCCTACCGTCTATAGAGCTACTCCCGGAACTATAATAGAAGTTAGCAATTATCCGGTAGGTATATATAGCTATAGATTCTTTATAAAGCGACCTAGAGACGAGTTCGTAGGTCTTTGCTATCTCTAAGCTTAACGAGATGTCTTTACGTAACGAAAATGCATAAGCTCTTTAAGATTCGATCGCTTAGCATTCGGGAACGAGTCCCGCTAAGTTAGCCACTTAGGTTAAAGATATCGTTAGTTATAAACAACGGTGTTAAAGACAATTGGCTAGGTTAGTAGCTCGTTGTAAAAGGGTCTATAAAAGCAATGTCTTTAAGCCTCTTTTTAAGCTCCTTAAGAGGACTTAAGCGGAAGATCCGTAGACTATATAGCGAGTATAGGCCGAAAGTACCTTAGAAGAAGGGGTAAGTCCTTAGTTATTAAGCTTAGATAGACTTATTTTACATTTAGGAAAAATCGTAGTGCCCGTAAAGGTTGCCTTAAGGCAAGAGCTTATTTAGCTCTACTACGATAATCCCTTTATAGGATACTTCGGAATAGCCTATATAAAAGACCTCCTATCCCGGAAATTCTTTTAGGAAGGAATAGCTTATAATGTAAATAGCTACGTGCGTTTATATTATATCTATTAAGGCGCCGTTCTAAAGCGGCATCGTCTATACGGCGCCCTTAAGTCGCTGCCTATTCCTATAAGACCTTAGGAAGAAGTCTTTATAGACTTTACTACCGGTTTTCCGGAGTTATAGTTCGATAGTAGAGAAGTTAACGCAATACTAGTAATCGTTAATCGATACACTAAGTATAGCGTATTTCTTACGGTCTTTAAGATAATAATAGCGCCTAAGTTAGCTAAGGCTTTTTACTATAAGATTAAGCTTATCTATAGAGTACTAAAAGGCATTATTTCTAATAGAGGATCTCTATTTATTAGTAAGTTTTAGTTAGACCTCTATTATATATTACGGATAAAACGTAGGTTATCGATAGCCTTTTACCTATAAACCGACGGTTAGACTAAACGGGTGAATTAGATACTATAATACTACCTTCGGTATTATATAAATGCCGAATAGAATAACTAGCCTAGACTGCTACGAGAGGCTTAGTTCGCTTATAATAATACGAAGAATACAACTATAGGCTTTTCGCTTAATAAGGCATTATTCGGATACCAACTAGACTACTATATCTACCTTACAGACGATGCTATTAGTAAGGGAGTGCCTAAAGCGAGAGCTCGCATTAGTAAATTAGCAGACTTAAGGAAAAAGCTAGAGACTTATTAGCGATAAGCTATCGAGTCGCAAAAGAAATTCTATTACCTCTATTATAAGCTACTTACCCTTAAGGTTAAGGACCTAGTAGGACTCTCTACGAAGAACTTACGCCTTAAGGACTAAAGAAGGAAGTTATTACTTAAATATATTAGACCTTTTAAGGTCCTTTAAGCTATTAGCAAGCAGGCGTATCGCCTAGCCCTACTAGAGAAATACGACCGGCTTTATAATATGTTTTATATTAGTCTTCTTAAGCCGTAGGTAGAACGGGCTATTAACTAACACCTTGGCGAATTACTGCCGATGCCTAACCTCGACGACGCCGAAGGAGAATAGTCGGTTTAGTAAATTAAGGACTATAAGAAGAAGAAGGGCGTTACCTACTACTTAGTAAAATAGGAAGGTTAGCTAGCCGAATATAACGAGTAGGTTGCTTAAGACGATATAGCGAATGCCTAAGAACTTATTAACGAATACCTAAAGATACGGCTAAAGAAACGGCGGAAATTACGCATTACGAAATAACTTCTTTTTAGCTTACCCTAACTTTTCTATTGCTACTCCGCCGCTACTTTACCTTTATTCCTTAATATCTATACGATAGAAGTCTCCTACTTCTATTTCGCTAGTAAACTCCGTAATAATAAGGAGACGTTTTAATTACTCCCCCCTTCCTTAGCGACCGCTCTCCTCGATTATTTCGTATAAATCATTATATATATATTCTCGTCCTACCTACTATAGGGTAAAAACTACGTCCTTAATTACTAGATAAAGCTTTTAGTCCTTATTCTCGCCTATAGCTTTCCGTCGCTCTATCGATGCCTACCGGTATTTAAGACGACGTTTTATATATAAACGTTTAGCACTTAATACCCCCTATTCCTCTCGGTAGGCCGTTATTACACCTACGAACGACGTATAAACTTAGTAGAAGATTGACTTTATCTTCTTTTTCCCTATCTCGTCCTAAGTAGTCTATAACTTAGCTATCTTCGTCTAAATAGCGCATAGATTAGCTATATCTCCGGACATTATTGCCGGCACCTATAATTTTATTAATAACCGTATCCCGACTTAATAAGGAACGAGGAGCTTACCGATTCGTAGAGGTTACTACGTAAGTTATATTAAATACATCTGCTTAATCGTATATCCTCCTATATATAATATAGTTCGACTATTCTAGTATCGTCCTCGTTATTGCTAAACCCTTATATACTGCTATTAAGGCACTTAATATAGCATAGCTCGGTGACTTAGCACCCTTTCGCCCGGCGACTTTTTATATATACGGCCTTCTTGCCCTTTTTCTTAGGCGATATCCCTTTCTAGATATTTCTTTTATTGCCGGTGTCTTCTTTAGTATTTACCTCTATGTCTTTATCTCTATCGTCTTTATTAAACGACGAAAATATTTCGGATTTAATAACCGCTAGCGTTATACGCTTTATATTCGCGTAATCTTTTTAAGACTCTACTATAATAGGTTTGTTTATGCTTATAAAGGGTCCTTTAAACAATTAACGATATAGTTAATCTTCGGTTTCTTCCTCTAATAAGGATATCGACTTCTCTAAGGCATCTCGTATGTTTTTCTCTATAAGGAGTCGTTCTAATAGGGTTGTTTTCTCTCCGCGTGTTTTCTTTAGCTTTATCTCTTCCTATACTATCGCTACGGCGTCCTTAATCGATACTCTATTCGCCGATAACTCTAGGACTTAAGCAATAACTAAAGGGCCTATCGGCTAAATGTCGTCTATCTGTTTTCCTCGCTTTCGGGGCGTTTATACCGTTACGCTTGCCGTTCGCTTAGGACCTATAGCGTTAAACTAATTCTAAATATGCTTGTCTAATTCGGAATGTCCTTATTAGATTTAGAATATACTCGTCTAATTCCGAATGTGCTTTTCTATAAGATCTCGATATAGTTATATAATAAGAGAAGAAAAGAAAAAAAATCTTTATATATAAAGAGTAGCACTCTATTATAGTTCGCTTACTATACGTAGGCGACTAGCCCCCTATTGCGTAGCAACTATTTTAACGCGTATCTAATACGATAATTATTATAATATATATAATAATAACTATCGTCGTTGATTTTTACACTACGTTTAATCCTGTTTTAATCCTGTTTTAGTTTTATTTGCTATTACGACTTTGTTTATACCTAAAGCTATCCTAGCGTCCGAGGCGTCCGCCTTAGAAGGGGGGGATAATTATAACGCAGCTACCCGCGCAACTATAGAGCCGGGAGATAGGGATATATGCACGATAGATAATGCATTTTAGCTCGGTGACTATTCGGCTATTAGTCGCTAACTAGTCCCCGATAACCCCTCTCGAGGCCTAAGATTATATCCCTAAGGCCCCGACACATCTTAGAAGATAGGCAAGCTTTAGTCTTACTACGAGAGGGCAACCGCATTGCAATAAAGGATTATTCGTACTTTTAACTATCGTTCCTACCTTCCTAAACGTACCTCTAGTCTGTCTTCTTATATCGTTGCTTAAGAGCACGTAGCCGTTGCTTAAAAGCATATTGCCGATCTTTAGCGCTAGCTTAACCACGCTACGTCCTCTCCCCTCGTCTTAACCGAATATAACGCGGCTCGGGACTAGGCCCTTACCCCCGCCCCCGCCGCCCTTACCCCTACCCGTTCCCGTATAGCCGACCCCGAGAGGTTCGCCGGCGACTCCGACACTTAAAAGCAACGTTAGGAAGCTTTCCGGACCTAGCGTAACGGCCTTGCTATTAAGCTCCGTTAGGACGCCGCTTTATACCTTATAGAGTAGGATCGTATTCTCTACGCAGCTAGCCGGCTTACCGGCCGGGCCGTTTCTATTATCGCTAGCGTTCCTTAAAACGTCCTTAATAATAAGTCTTTTGCCGATTAGTAGTATACTATTATTAAAGCTCTTACCGACGACCTTAGCCTAGTCCTTAGTACTAACTTTACCTATGCTTAATTAGAGGCCGACTTTAATACCCTATCGATAAAGAATATCTTTTAGCCGGACTTCTATTCGAAGTTTACCTAACTTTAAGCCGACTTATCGTTTAACGGCACCGCTTACATCGCTTACTTATACTCGAAGGTCTCTATCGAGCTTACTAACGCCGCCGCTCTATAAGTCGAATGCCCGGCCTATAACGACTTTACGGCCTAGGCTAAGATATATTCTACGCTTTAGGATAACTAGTAGCGTATTAAGGCCCGTTCTTAACTCTAGCCGCTTTATAACCCCGCTCGCCCCGGCCCTACCTCGCCCGCCTTACCCGCGTCTCCCGCCGGTGACTTAATACAGCTTAATGCATTCCGGGCCCGGCTTACTAACGCTAAAAAGCAACGGCGGTTTAAGAACCGTCTTTGCCTCTACTACGCCTAGCCGGCTACCGCTACCTATACCGCCCGCACCTATCTTAATAAGGGTATCGGCGCTAACCCTAGCGCTAACCCTAGCGCTAACCTTAGCGCTAGTCCCGGCGCCGGTTCTAGCTCTAGCCGCGGCTATAGCTGTAGCGGCGGTACGTTTGCCCTACGCCTCCTTAAGCCCCCCCCCCCCGCTATTAGGTTCGCGCTATTAAGTAAGGCTTTTTCGAGGGCGAAGTAGACGACCTCCCTGCCTTTGCCCTATCTTCGGGAAATACGTAGCTCCCTCGCCTTATTACGCGATAGAGCTCTCTATATCTAAGTTTATAGCTTCGTTAACACTAGGGAGAATCTTTGCCTCCCCGTAGGAATACAACCGCGTGCTCTACTTATGCCTTTATCCTTTATATCCGCCGATATTGTTATAAGTGCTTTAATTAACTCCGGCTATTCCGGATACGCCTTTATATACGCTTAGACCGCGTACCGCCTTACTCTTTCTATCCGCTAACTCTAATTCCCGCGCTAGCTTTCTCTCGCCGATAGTAGCGACTACGAGTCTAGCTCTATTACCTATTGCGCCTTTTCGGTCTCCCGGATTAGCGCCTATACTAAGTCTATCTACTTCTTTCCTACGAAGCTTAGCTATAAGGTTATTCTTAGCCTTATTTAGCTACGCCGGCACGACCTTATTATTAGCTAGCGCGGTAACTCCCTTTCCTTCTAGTCCCCCTTTTATCTACCCTCCTACCTCTCGGACTACTAGCCTTATCTTATCCCGGGTTTTTCGGCTACCTTTGCCCGCCCTACCCGCTTTATCCCGGCTTTCTTTATCCTTATTTTAGAGGGAATATAATTAATAAATATAATTCGTTTTCCCCTTACCCTTTCTATCGAAGATTTCGACGATAGGGGCAAGCCTCTTACCGCGCCTTTACCTACCTTTGCCTTAAGGGGGTTTCCCTTTAGTCCCTCCGTCGAGGATTCTAACGACGAGGGCGAACTCCCTACCGCTACGATCCTTATTCCCGCCGCTATAATCCTTATTCCCGCCTATATAGCCCTAGCCCGTCCTCCGGCCTTTATCCGTTCTATCCGCTTTAGCGACGTTCTTAAGTTTATTCCTTTATCCCTTAGCCCCTCCCTCTCTACGTTTTTCGAAGATACCTCTAATGCGGGTAAACCCGCCTATCCGGACTCCTCCCGCTAGGTTAACGACGCCGACTCTAACTCTGGCTACGACTCTAACTACCCGGCTACCCTCTATCCTTACCGCTATATTCGACCTCCTTACCCCTATTTTATCTAAAAGACCGCTAGCTACCGCCGCCTTACGTCGCGATTAAGTTGTAAGACTATTAGACCTTAGCCCTTTTATTTCCTATCCCCTAACGACTCGGCGTTTAACGTCCGGATGCTTAACGTCGACGCGATAGTAATATTCTACCGATAGCCTAAAGTCTAGACCTCTTCGACCTCGATTAAGGCCTTTACCGCTAAGCTATTACCTACTAAGCCTCCGCTACTTATCGACTAAGATATCCCTAAGGACTTTTATTAAGCTATTTATATTCAATATATAGACGCTAAGGACGCTAAAGCCTGCCTTAACCTTTGCCTTTACGACTTCGTCGACGACTACCTTAATAAGATCTACCTTAATAAGATCTCCCCTAACGATATCGCTAAGTTCTTTAAGAAGTAAGAGAAAGTCTTTTATACACTCGACGAGCTCTAGGCTAAGGTCCTTAAAGAGCTCTACTATATAATCTATATATAGCTTAAAAGCGAGGCTAATAAGCTCGCCCTTTACTATACCGTTAATACTTAGATTAATCTTAAGGAAGGAATATAACCTCTATATATTTACCCCCGCCTTTTTAGCGAAGCCGAAAACCGGATCGTCCGCGCGTATATTAATAAGCAGCTTAGGAAGGGCTTTATCTACGGCTTTACCTCCCCTGCTATTGCCTTTATTATACTTACCCGTAAGCCCGGCGGGGGCGTCCGTTTTTGCGTTAACTATCGCGGCTTAAATAAGATACGATTAAGAACCGTTTTCCTTTACCCTTTATCTATAATACCCTTGCCTATATCTAAAAGGCGAAGTTTTTTACTAAGATCGACGTTATCGCAGTATTTAACCGCCTTTATATTACTAAGGGATATAAGTATAAGACTGTGTTTACTATATAGTATAGGCTTTTCGAGTATTATATTACCCTATTTAGCCTTACCGCCGCTTTATCCTACTTTTAGAGTTTTATTAATACGGCCTTTTACGGTATCTTTAATAAGTTCTACTCCGCCTATCTAAACGACGTCTTAATCTTCTCGGAGATATAGGAGGAACACTAAGCCTACGTTAATACGGTTCTTAAGCGCCTATTCTCCCCGACGCCCTTAGCCGCTTGCCCGGCTCCCGCTTACTCTCCCTTACCGACCGAGCCGATCGATAACCTTATCGACCGGGCCTATTTCTCCTCCCCGCTTATCTCCGCTATTCGCGTGGCTCTCTAGTCCCCTTAGCCCCGCTAGCCTTGCCCCTTCCGACCCCCCCTCCGCTCGATCCCTAAGACCGCTCTCTCTAAGGTCTAGGGCCGGTTCTATTTCTAGGGCCGGCTCTTTATTCCCCTTAACGACGCCCTAATTCTTTAGATCCTCGTCCGCGCTTATACCTCCCCCCTTGCCGGCTACCTTTAACGTACGAAGACCGCTAGCCTCTACCGCCGGTCCTATATTTAGCCCGGTATATACGAGTCTATTTCTAGCTTTATACGGAATTATTATATATGCCTACGTGCTAAATCCCCTCGTTCTTCCCCTTAGGGCCTGCCTTAGCCTTTAAGTATTCCCTTCGCCCTATAGACCGATATATCCGTCGACTTTATTACCGACCTCCCTATCTACCGCTATAACGGCGTTAAGTTTTCTAATATCCTTATTATCGTCGACCGCTTTATAAAGATACGCTACTATATCTTAATATTTTTAATAACCGTTAAAGACGTTATTAACGCGTTTATTTCTTACGTTTAGTCCTTCTATAGTACCCCGGCCTTTATTATTAGCGACTATAGCACTTAGTTTATCTCGGCTTTCTAATAGTAGCTTAATTATCGCTTTAGTTACCGCTTTTACCTTAGCTCCGCCTACTACCCTTAGACCGAGGGTTAGACTAAGATCGCGAACGCTTAGATAAAGGTTTACCTTCGTTATTATACTACCTACCTTTAGGACGATTAGGTCGACCTTTTTCCCTTCGCTAAGTTTACTACTAATAATTAAGTCTTTAAATCTACCGGCCTTTCCTTTTTCTTCGCTAACTATAGCTTTTACCTAAAGCTTAGCACTAAGCCCTTTAGTCCCCCCCCCCCGCCCGGTATAACCCCTTAGTAGCGGAAGGAATACCTCTACGGTAATATATTCGCTTCCCGCTTTTAGCGTATCTCTAACTTCCTCCGCGATATAATTAAAGATGCTTAAGCTACTTAAGCTCGCTACGTAAACGCCCGGCGGACTCCCGCCCTAGCGTATTAGCCCGGCGGACTCCCGCCCTAGCGTATTAGCCCGGCGATATAGTATTCCTTAGCACTCGCTAGATCTAGACCTTCCGCCTTATAAAGAAGCTCGACTATAAACGGGAGGGCCTATATAAGGTCCTTAAGGTATATAAGATAGCGTGTCTTTTTCGCCTCCTTAAGGGCAGCCGCCTTTACCCTATTTTCTATTATTCCCTCTTTACTAAGACCTAAGAGCTTCCTTTACTTAGCTAATCGGAGCTTAACGTCCGGCCCGTAGATAATAGCGTTCTCCTTTCCTTTAGCGACGACGACGGTAATAACGTATACCTTAAGTAAGAGTTTTCTTCTATCCTTACGTAACGCTAATACGCCTCCGGGAAGATTAAGTATCGCGTTTAATAGCGTTATAGCCCTCCTACGTAGGAGGACTTTTCCTACCTTAACGGCTGCTAGGATAACCTTAAGGCCTTTTACGCCCTTAACCTAACTAAACCTAAGCCGGCCTTTTATACGGCTTTCCTTACGTCTTTACCTTCGCCTAAGTAATAATAAATATAATTTAGAGTATTACTATTTGCATAGGTAAGAATCTCTACTTATATAGGAAACACATTTTTTCTGCGCTAACCCCGCGCGCCTAGCCTACGCTACCTAATTTAGGTATAGCGCTATGGCAATTAATAGAGCCGCGTAAAACGCAGCCGGGTGAGGATCCCATTGGTGTGGGCGCATTAGTTAGCGCACCGCACAGGGTTTTCCCTAAAAACCCTACGCGCCTACAACCTCTAGATAATCAATTAACATATAGAATATAACCTTAACGTAGCTTCCTTACAACCACGCAACGCGAAGCCACGAGGTCTCTATGCAGCTATTCCGAGGACTAAAAGCCTTAAAAATACGTATTTTTAAAGAGTCACCCTTAGCTCTTTAGAAATCGGATTCCTAACCTATAGCGAACGCAACGCAATAACTCTACAACGAACACTACCTACCCTAACCGAACCTATTAATATGTCGAATATCGTAGGAGTATTCCCCCCGGGCTCTCCCTATTCTAACGACGAGGCAGGGATCTAATTGCTTTATAAGACGTATTCTCGCGAGGCTACCGTAGCGGGCCCTAGCTCCCGAGAGCAGGACCCGGAGCTAGACAAAGGTAAAACCATCGCTAACCTAGGCAAATAGACTGACTAGCATCTATAGAAGTAGAGTGATTTTAACTAAAGTATACGCGCCGAGATCCTTACTTAACGTAATAATCTTCTTGCGTAGCGCGAAGACCTTCGTGATTAGCGTAAGGATATTAAGCGCATTCTAGAGATCCTCGCTGCTTAGCAGCCGCCTCGTTTATCCCCTGCTTAACCTAGTGGTCTATCGGCTCTTATTCCTATTCCCTTAGTTGCTAAGTCTACCCTATTGCCCTCTTCGCCATAGACTATAACTCTACCGACTGCAACTCCGCCGACTGCTACTACTACCCCTCCGGTAGATACTGCTGCTCGACTACCCGCTGCTATAACTAGCGACGAGCGTTACTAATAATCCCTTCTTCGAGAGCAATAGGCGCACTAGCGATAGCGCGAATAGCCGGCATAGCAGCCGGGACAATAACGTAAGCAGCCCTAGCTAAGGCAACTTATCGTCTTCCCGTATATTAAGGAAGGCACCGGTGACTAGTACGCTTACTAGGAACGAGGGCACCGCCTTCTTATTAACTTCGACTGCCTATAATACGTACCGCACGATGCCTCTTTTAACGTCTCTACGAAGGCCCTTATTAAGAACGTATAGCTACGGGCTAAGGCAGCCCGCGAGGTTAACGAAGAGGTTTATAACAATAGGAATAAAGTAATCCTAAAGCCTAAGTAGAAGCTCTACTAGGTAGACTATACCGTCCTATAGAAATTGCAGCTAATATAGTCTGCCCTCGTCGTAGGCTAAATCCCCTATAACCTATAGCTAGCTCGTATAGTTAACGAGCTGTCTAGAGATTTTAGCCACGTTGCCTACTAGGTTAACGTTCGTTACCTTAGTTAATTGCTCCTTCTCGAGGGCATTTTCACCGTGCTTTAGGACTATAGTGCCCTCGATGCTCTATTAGCTATCTATGTATAGTTGGCCCTAGTTAAGGACGAAGCCCTTCTTAACTTCGCCTAGCGTATTAGGGATGCGTTCCTTAACCTCTTAGATATTAAGAAAAGGAGCGCGGGCGTGCGAAAAATCATAATTTAGCACCTCCGCAATAATCTCCCGCGTATTTAGGCTTAACTAAGCCTTAATATCGCGACCTTCTACGGCATAGCGTTAATTAAACGCTTAGTGTTATTAGCTAGCGAATAGGCTCGCTAGCCCGTAGAGGACATATATAGAAAGCCCTCTACGTCTATTCGCACGTAAGAGGCCTCGCCCTACTAGACTTAGCGAGTTAATAAGGCTATAGGGAATAAGCCGGCTACTATAGAAATAGTTAAGCTAAGTCTATCCTAGCTGTCTGCCTCTATACTCTCTATACCGCCCGGCATTATTATTGCCGACCCTCGAGCTACGGATATTATAGTCTACCCCGCTAACGATGCCGCGTTATCATCTTTTGCTACTACGTCTTAGGGTAACACCTATTTTAATTGCGGTAAGCCTAGCTATTAGGCTAAGGATTGCAGGCTTCTTTCGACGCCCGCCCCTGCCTATAGCTCGGGCGACGCATCCTCTTAGGGCCGCGACGTTAAGTTTAAAGGCAAGTTATACGAAGCGGCTAAGGCATTCGGCAGCCGCTAGCGCAATCGCGGTAATACTAGCACTAGCCGCGGCCGTGCCTAACGCGGCGGCGATCGAGGCAGAGGTAGTAGAGGAAGCTATCGCGGCAATTCGGGCGCTAGCCGCCTATACGTTTACTACGACGATAAGGTCCTCGATACTAAAGGCGAGGATCGGGACCCCGCCTTATAGATTAAAGAGGATAACGCCGAAATAAAGGCTATCCTCGCCGCGATGTAGGAAGGAATAGATTCCGGTTATTACGACTAAGACAGCGATACCGCTTACTATATAGCAGTAAGCGGTAGCATTAATACTAAAGAGAAGCCTCTTCGTAAAGGCTTTAGTAAGCTATATAGTGTTTTTCTTACTTATTTAATAGTATTACTAGCTATTTCTTTATCTACGTTCTTCGACTATAGGTCGACCTTTTATTACGTCGCTTCTTCCCTTACCGATAAGCTCGCCCTATACCTTTCTCGGGTCTCCTTTACGATAAAGGGAATCGGAGGAATCCTTAGGCCTAGCGTCCGCGATAATACCTTTATTTCGGTATAGTAGCTGCACGACGACGGCTAGACCGTCTTAGTCACTATCTCTTATAGTATCGTCCCTAACGGTATATTCCCTAGCTCCCTAACCCTTAGCCGCTCTCTTTTTTACACCTTAGGTCTCTCTTATAAGGATAACGGCGTAATTCGCCTCTACCGCCTCTTAAACCAGCCTATGCCACGACCTCGGAAGTCGTAGGTCTACTCTACCGTTAAGGATTACGACGATACTGCTTTTACCGCTAGCGATAGTGCTTTAGCGGTAGACTATAATTAGGAAGAAGTATTCGCATCCTTAATAAAGCCGGTCTTTACTACGCGTTTCTACGAGACTACCCCGGACTAGGCTAAGATCTATATAAACTAGTATCTCGCCTAGTTCCCTAAGTGCTTTAATCCTACTCTTCGTCGTAGTAATAAATTGGCTCGAATAGTCTACCGGATTAATATAGGCGACGCTACGCTTATTCGGCAAAGCCTACGACGGTATAGTCCCTTATAGGCGTAGGCTATTAAGGACTTCATCGAGAAATATAAGGGCTCTATCATCCGGAAGTCTATTAGCCCCTAGGCTTCGCCCCTATTATTAACACCGAAAAAGGCACCTACGGGCCTTTAGTATAACGCCTATAGCTAAGTCATTTAGCGCATTTACGCCGACTATCGTATCCTTAACAACTATACTAAGAAGCACGCACATCCTTTGCCGAATACGATAGACGAGATCTAGCGTGTTGCTAAGTATAGCTATTATGCCTTTATTAACCTAAAAGATAGCTTCTAGCATATACGTATCGCTCGAGAGGACTACGAGAAGACCGCCTTCGTAACCCCCTTTAGGCTCTACGAATAGGATGCTATGCCGATAGGCCTAACTAATGCCCCGGCTATATTCTAAGCCTTTATAGAGGAAGTGCTAGAGCCGCTCTAGGCCTTTATAGCCGGTCTTTTAGACGATATAGCCCTCTTAGCCGATACGCGTAAATAACTATACGAACGCCTACTATAGCTTTTTGCCTATGCCGCTATATACGGGCTCTTTATTAACGCCTTAAAGACTTACCTCTTCGTAGATAAAGGTGTCTTCTTAGGCTTCTTAGTCTTTACGGCCGGCATCCGTACCGACCTTTTAAAGGTTACCGCTATTCGCGACCGCCTTATGCCGATAACTACCACGGAGATTAAGGCTTTCGTATATACGGTAGGCTATTTAAGAATATTAATCGCTAACTTCTCTAACCTCTCCGCCCCGCTAATCGAACTCTCTCTCGGCGGTAAGAACGTCGCCGTAACGTTAACTAAGGAAGCAAAGTCGGCTTAGAAATAGATCCGCGAGGTTATTACGACTACGCCGGTCTTAAAGAAGTATAGCTAGCAGCTTCCCGCGATAATTAAGAGTAATGCTTCGGGTAAGTGCGTTAGTGCAGCACTTCTATAACCGCACTTATACCTTATAACTAATAGCAAAGAGCGTTCTTTCCTTTACCCCGTCGCCTACTTCTTAAAGAAGCTTATAGATATATAATAGCGCTATTCCACGTAAGAGCGTAAGCTCCTCGGCATTATAATAGCCGTATAGCACTAGCGATATTAGGTTAAAGGTGCCGATATTATTGTTATTACTAACCATAAGTCTTTTCGCACCTTACGTACGAAGATAGAACAACCTGCTCGTATAGTCCGCTTCCTTAATGCGATTAAACACTATAATATTAATATAGTATATTATAGCGGTAAGGCTAATATGCTAGCCGACTACCTTTCCCGCCCACCCGACCTAGAGTCTACGACTCTCGCGATAGGCGAGGGAAAGATAGTTAAGCTCGATGACGATAGCGATAAACCTACCGCTACGGCACTAGAAGAAGAAGAAGAAGCCGCTACTAAGGATAATAAAGCCGCGAACGGCGCGCCGGCGACGCTAAAAACTAGGCTTATAGAAAGACCCGATTAATTAACTCGCATCGACCTATAAGCCGTCTTCGAGTTCCTAACCGCCGGCGAAGCTCTTCCCGTTAATATTACGCTATATTAGGCTCGCGAGCACTTCTATAAGCTTAAGGGCAGGCTATACCGTATTAGGTAGAACGAGCGCCTTTATCCTAGCGATCCGCCTACTAGGGCAAGAGCAATTGCCCTATTAATAGTGCCGGAATACAAGGCCCTTATAGTAGTAGCTAAGAACGTATATAAGACTTCGGGCTATAGCACTATAGGCTATACGATGCGGTTCCTAGCTATACGCTATTAGCATCCTAAATTGCCCCTCGCGGCGTATAAAGCCGTACGCTATTATTAGGCCTATTAGTTAATAAAGCCGCTTAACCTAATACTGCCTAACCTAATGCCGTTAATGCCGGTCCCCCCGTTAACGCATTAGGCGATTAACTATACGGGCTATAAGGGCAAGCAGCTCCTTAACGCCGTAGAATACGCTACTAGCTGGCTTATATCGGCTATTACGCCTTTAACCGACTTTAAAGGCATACTCTTACTCTTATAGTCTATCGTCGCCTGCTTTAGCCCCCTAAAGGAGATTATTAGCGATAACGCTAGCTGCTTCGTAGGCTAGTAAGCGTAAGATTACTATCGCTAGTACGGCACTAAGATTAAGCCTATAACGCCTATAAGGCCGCGAGGCAATAGCAAAGTAAAGTAAGCCAACGGCGCCCTTAAGGCGATCCTCTATCGACTACGCCTCGACGAGCCTTAGGCGTCTTTACACTAGCGACTCGTCCGCGCTATATACCTCTATAATCGGCAGGAAGGTGCCTATAGGTATAGCCCCTTCTTCCTACTATACAGCACGCAGCTACCCGAATAATACTATAAGGCTACGTACGCCGCCTATATACACGACCCTACGGTCGAGGAGGACATTGCTTAGGCATAGGAGCTTATATAGCAGTACGAGGCCCCTATTGCGAGACGATACGTCGTAAGCCTTAAGGCAGCTCGTGCCCGCACCCGCTCCTACCTATAAGAGCGGAAGGGGCTAATTTACGTATACGCACCCGGAGACTAGGTATTACGCGTGCGGTAGCGTACGAAAAAGTAGGAGCCGTATTATAACGGCCTATAGGCAATTATAGCGGCCTACCCTAGCAACGCCTACTCTTTAGCGTCCTTAGGTAGCTACGCGTTGCCTAGCCGTTATAACGGCATAAATCTTTTCCCTGCCTATAGTCGTAATAAGCACCCTATGCGCAGCTTGTAGTATAGCAGCCGTATAATACTATAGCGCGACCGTAAGCGCCTTTAAACGGCTATAGCTTTATAAGTACGACCGGCAAATCGAGCCTTATATATAGGCTAGCTAACCTTAAGCTCCTATTCGCGTATCTCGCAATAGCGAGTAGACCGGCCGTATATAGCTAAGGAAGGAGGAAGATAATTTATTAGAAAGGCATGCCGCTCGCGCGGTATAGGAGTTTTTATTGTTTTATTGCTTATTCTATATTACTTATAATAATGCGCTATTTCCTATTTAGGTTATATTAATTGCCTTATAAGCAGCGGACTGCTTATTTAAGGAAGGGGATATTAAGGATCCTATTAGTGTAGGCGCATTAGTCAGCGCACCGCATAGGGTTTTCCCTAAAAACCCTGCGCGCCTATAACCTCTAGATAATCAATCAACACACAGAATATAACCTTAACGTAGCTTCCTTACAACCACGCAACGCGAAGCCACGAGGTCTCTATGCAGCTATTCCGAGGACTGAAAGCCTCACGGGTAAGTAAAGCACGCAGTTTTTCGATAAAGCATACGGTAGAACACGCAGTAAGGCACGCAGTAGGGCACGCAGAAGAACCAGGCACGAAGCATACATTAAGGAGCCACGCACGCAGTAGAGCCACGCAGCAGGGCACGCAGCAGAGGGCGCGCAGCCGGGCACGTAGCCGGGAGCCGGGCACGAAGCATACATCAAGGAGCCGCACATACAGTAGAGGGCACGCAGCAGAGCACGCAGCAGAGGGCACGCAGCCGGGCACGAAGCATACATTAAGGAGCCACACACACAGCAGAAGGCACGCAGCAGGGCACGCAGCAGGGCACGCAGCAGGGAGCCGGGCACGAAGCATACATTAAGGAGCCGCACACACAGCAGAAGGCACGCAGCCGGGCACGAAGCATACATCAAGGAGCCACGCACGCAGCAGAGGCACGCAGCAGGGCACGCAGCAGAGGGCGCGCAGCCGGGCACGTAGCCGGGAGCCGGGCACGAAGCATACATCAAGGAGCCGCACACACAGCAGAGGGCACGCAGCAGGGCACGCAGCCGGGAGCCGGGCACGAAGCATACATCAAGGAGCCACGCACGCAGCAGAGGGCGCGCAGCCGGGAGCCGGGCACGAAGCATACATTAAGGAGCCGCACGCAGCAGGGCACGCAGCCGGGCACGAAGCATACATCAAAGAGCCGCACATACAGTAGAGGGAACGCAGCAGGGCACGCAGCAGAGGGCACGCAGCAGAGCACGCAGCAGATCACGCAGTAGAGCACGCAGCAGAGCATATAGCAGAGAGCTATTCGTAGGCACGCCGAATTAAGATACGAATCTAGATACCCGTTGACTGTCAGATGCCAACTTAATTAGCTCTAGAGCCAACGGGTATTACGCGAGCCTTTTAATTGCCATGGCGCTACACCTAATTTAGGTGGCGCGGGCTAGGTGCGCGGGGTTGGGGCGGGTGTTGTGGTTCGCCCCACTTTTAGTTAGTCAGCCTTTCGTGCCAGGGTGCCTTCTGCACCCTCGCACAGCAGCCCATAGGGCTTCTTCCTAGCTAGATCATCATCATCGCACGATCTCACGCAGCACGCCTTGCATGCCCTAACGTAAGCCTTAAGAGGTTATAAGCACCGCTAAAACGCATCCCTGCGCTTTGTGAGTGGTTCTTTTTGATTATTACGATCTTTTTCCGACTTTTCTCGCCGTTATAGCTGTTTTTTCGCTTAAACGCCTATTTAAAGAGTTTTTTCTACGCATAAATTTCCCTTCCTATAATAACGCCTCTTTTGCCCGCGGGATAGTTGCTTAACGGGACGTTCGAGATAGTAAACGACGATAGAGCCTTAACAGGCACGATTAAACGTCTAAAGGGACTAGAAAACTATGCCGCCTAGCTGATTAACGTAAATCTAACGTTAAAAATATTAGATATTTACGAATATATCTAAGGGCTTATCCTTAGGCTAGAACGTCCGGTAGGCACGATTAGCATTACCGAAGAATAAAAGGACTAGCAAAAGAACGACCTAAAGGCTATAAGAATCCTTATAATCACTCTATCCGATAATCTAAAGGAGATAGTTACGAGGGGAGGTTAGACTATTAATTCGATTAGTTAAGAGATATACCTCCTTATATAACGTGTAGCCTTACAGCTGCCTAAGTCTTCTATCGTAGAGACGATGCTCGAATTTTTTAGACTTAAAGCCTATAACTTTGCTACTTTAGATATATACTCTCGACGACTAGAGTAGTGCTAGCGTTAACTAAGGGCCGTCTATAAGACACTAGACGAGAATATATACGTTTATATGGCTATTTATAGCCTTCGGACGGGTTACCCTTATTGGTTTTACGCTTAGCAATACGACTATAAGAAGGATGATTTTCCTACTAAAGCCGCTATCGATAAGTTTTTGCAATATTAATGCTAGGTAGAGAAGGGATCTTAAAAGGTCCCCGGCTCTTAGGCGTTAGCTATCTAAGATAAGTTAACATCCTTTACCCTATCTATAATAGATAACTCTCGTAGAGGAGGACGAGGCAGAGGCCGCGGTAGAGGCCGTAGAGGCAAAGGTAGCTCCGATAATACTAGATCCCGAACTAAAGATAACTTATCCGAGTAAGTAAAACTCGAATGTAGTTGTATCGTCGCTGCTAGTAGAGGTTATAAGCTAAGCAACTGCTAGACTCTTTACCCCGATAAAGCCCTAGAATAGAAACGGGAAGAATAGCGTTAATAGGGCATTAATCCTTTTAAGAAGGGCAATATAGATATTATAGCAGCGGGCAAACGCAATATAACCTTATTCGCTATAAGTCTTACGTCGTTTAAAGACGCTATCCTCGCTATAGGCTATAAGTCCTTACGGGATATAGTCGTCTACGATACTAGAGCCTTAGATACCTACTTTAACGACTTAAAGTAGTTTACGACCTTTACTCTTACTCCGGCCTATCGTCTAATATAAGTATTAAACGGTAGCAACCTTCGAGTCTTAGGCTTAGGCACTATACGTATAACGATTAGAGACTTAACTCTTAACCTAACTAACGTTCGCTACTGCCCTAATGCACCCGCGAATTTAATAAGCTCTAAAGTCCTTTAGGATAAGGGCGTCGTGCTAGACGGATTTAATAGCCAACTGGCTTTTTAAGCTATAGGGGAGGCAGTCTATAAGATCACCTAGGAACTTAGCGTTAGCACTATTCGTAATGCTTAGGCTACGGGTGACCCTACGATTCGAGATAAGTATCCCGACCTCGCCTTTACGGCGTTGCCGAAGACCTTAACAAAGGTTAAGAAGGTCGACTATAGGCTTATGCACCGTAGACTTAGATATACGGGTAAGGCTAGAGTCCTTAATGCGTGCCGAAAGTTAGGCATTAACGTTAATATAGAAAGTTTTAACGACTTCTTTTATAAGGCCTATTACTTTACAAAGGCCGACCTTATAGTTAGCCGGATATCTTTAGTTAAGCTATTGCAGTTCCTAGCATACGTCTTCTAGGATTTTATTTAGCATTTACCTACCGGTTTCGGCGGTAAGTAGTACTCGTTGCATAGGATCGATATATACATAAGGTTCTATTAGGTTCTCTTCGCGGCTAACCGAGGGAAGGCATATAATTTGCTTTATAGTTGGATAAGGTAGGTATAAGCCTGCTCTACGAATAAAACGGTCTAGTCGATATGCTTTAATAACGCCTTAGAGTTCTAGTCGGATGCAATGTTTAAATAGGCCGATAAGGACGGGTTTATCCTTCGCTTTAGTACCCTTTATACTCCGGAGTAGAATAGACTTACTAAACGTACGGGCCGTACTCTAATAGACCTCGTACGCTATATTTACGCCGATACGAACCTTCCGGCCTTTTTATAGCCGTACTTTATAGAGATAAGCGCTTACGTTAACAACATACTTCCGACGAGCGCCTATAAAGACGGTAGAGCCTTAATTAAGGTTTTATTCGACGAGATCCGCACGCTATACTTATATAGCATTAAGTATGTAAGGGCTTAGGGCTATACTACGTTCGTTACTATCCCGTACTAGCAGAGGGTTAAAAGTGTAAAGATAGCCCTACGAGCTTAGAAGGGTCGCTTAGTAGGCATGGAGGGACTTAACGGTCATATATATAAGGTCTAGCTTCCTAAGAAGAAGATCGTTGTGCGCGCCTAAGATGTCCGCTTTTAGGAAGGTAAGGAGCATTAGCGCCCTGCTGTTAACGAAGTCGAATTTAAAGCTACCCTATAGGAGGATAACGATAAAGTCACCTACTTATTCGATATAGGGAAGATTAAAGCCGTGGATGGAAAACGCAATGCAAGGCACGACGAAGCTGCTTCGCCGCGTAAAGAAGAACTCGACCTATCTACCCTATAAGGGGTGCTTAAGGACCCGAGTTATATCCCTATACCCGATCCGACGCCTGCTGTAGGGCAATCGCAGCGTTATGTTTATTTTAACGAGGAGACTATAGAACACGAGGAGACTAACTCTAACCCGGCTTCTAAGGATAAGGCATCGCCTTTCTATCCTCGCCGTATATCTCGACCCTATTAGGCCTACGACTATAACGAACGTTTAGGACGAGGCCGTGGCCGTGGTAGCCGTGCTTACGGCAGCCGTAGAGGCAGCCGTGGTAGTAGCATAGCTAGGGAGTTATCCGGTTTATAACTCATAGTGTTTCGCGAAAATAACACCTATTGTAAGACTAATCCTCCTTAGGTTCTTAGGGTAGGAGCGGCTCTAGCTTATATATAGCCTAACACGACTCTAAAGAACTAGAAGCAGGCTATAGACTACCCTAACTATAAGAGTCGCTAGTTGCCTGCTATAAGGAAGGAATACCGTAAGCTTAACGATAAAAGGACCTAGATTCTTATTTCTCGCCTACGAGGCTATTAGGTCCTTCCGGGCCGTTGGTTATTTCTTAAGAAACACATTACGGGAGTAGATAGCATTGCGAAGGCCCGTTAGTATGTTCGCGGGGACTGAGATTCTATAAACAGGCCTATTAAAGACGTCTACGCCGCTATAGCATACTAGGCTTTTATTCGAGTGTTTGCTACCCTCGTAGCTTCGGATGACCTAGAATATAAGAAGTTCGACGTGGTTAACGCCTTCCCGCACGCTAAAGTAAGGGAGGAAATTTATATTAAGCAGCCCTACGGTCTAACTAACGGCACTAGCCGCGTCTATAAACTATAGTAAGCTCTATATAGGCATGAGGCCGCCCCTCGTTAGTGGTTTAACAAAGTTGTTATTAACCTCGTTGCTTTAGGCTTCGTTTAGCTAGAGGCAGAATTATGCCTATTTCGTTACGATAATAGCACGCTTTTAATCCTCTACGTCGACGATATATTAATCGCAGCAGCTATACGAGACCTTATTGCGGATAAGGCTCGCTTATTAAGCGGCCTATATAAGATAAAGAGTCTTAGGGAGCCGACTGAGTTCTTAGGATTGGAAATAGATCGGGATCGCGTTAACCGAACGATTCGCCTATATTAGATAAGATTCGCGATAAAGATCCTTAAGGAGTTCGGCAGTAATATTACGAATACGGTAATAACGCCGTAGCTATTAAAAACCGTTATCTTAGCGGACTAGAAATAATACTAATCGGTAATGCCCTTTAAATAGTAGCTCTAAAGGACCGGCAGCCTGAATTAGCTAGCGATAGGGACTAGGCTAGACTTATTATACACGGTGAATAAGTTGTTAGAGGCAAATTATAACCCGACTGCAACGTATATAGCTATCCTAAAGCACTTATTGCGTTATCTTAAGGGATCTTTAACCTTAGGCATTATCCGTAGCGGTCGTTATTCGACTAACGATCTAAAGCTGCGCGTCTATGCCGACGCCTCTTTTGCTAACGATCTACGAACCCGATGCTCTATAGCCGGGTATATAGTCTTTTTGGCCGATGGACCGATCTTTTAGCGGTCGAAGCGGCAAACGTTAGTGATAACCTCGTCTACGGAGGCCGAATTTATTAACCTTACGCCGGCTAGTATAGCCGTAATATAGCAGGCGAAGCTTCTGTATAATGTAGGCTACCCGCAACCTACACCGATGATTATATATACCGATAGTTAGAATGCGAGACTGGCTGTTCTTAATAAGGCGAATACGGGCCGTACGAGGCATATTAATCGCTACTTTAAATAGATTATCTAACGAACGGCAATAGGCTATTTTTAGCTTTATTAGGTCCGGACCGAGGAAATAATCGCTAACGGCTTAACGAAGCCGCTCTTGCGTGTAAACTACGAAAAGTTTAGGCACTAGCTTAGGCTTTAACCCGAGGTTTAACGACGAAGACTTCTTCCCGATTAGGAAAAGGATTGAGAAGGATTGTAGGCCTAATTGGGCAATTGGAAGGGCAAAAAGCCCTGCGAATAGAGGAAGGATAACTTACGGAAGAAAGGAGCTATAGAAAAGCATTTTTAAGAGCGCGTTGCAATTGCACGTTTGCCGTAGTGTTAAGAGCCTTATATAGGCTATTCGGCTAAGGGGAGGTGTTATAGTTCGCCCCACTTTTAGTTAGTCAGCCTCTCGTGCTAGGGTGCCTTCTGCACCCTCGTATAGCAGCCTATAGGGCTTCTTCCTAGCTAGATTATTATTATCGCATAATCTCACGCAGCACGCCTTACATGCCCTAACGTAAGCCTTAAGAGCGGGGTTAGCGTAGAAAAAATGTATTTCCTATGCAAATAGAGATTCTTACCTATGCAAATAGTAATACTTATAATTTATTAATATAATTTACGTTATAACGGCACGCGTTAGTTTCTTAGCCTTACCCCTTATTTCTCCCTATTTCTCTCTCGTTCTATATTAAGCCCGCTTTTAGGACCGATTAATACGGATTTCCCCCGTTTTTATTAGCCTATTGCCCCTTTTAGGCGTTTAAGTCGAACGCCGATTTAAGGGGGATGTACTATCACGGTGTTAGGTTATATTACATATTATCCTACGTGACCTCTATATCGTATATATAGACATTTAGACCTAGTCTATAGCTATATCCCTTCGTAGATTAATAATAATTATATACCCCCCTAAGCTCGTTTCCTTACAGCCTGTAAGGAAGGATTAAAAGCTGTAAATAATGCAAATCACTAAGAATAATAGCTCTTGTCTTTTCTAATAAGGAGGGCTAACTAGTCTCTATATATAGGGAAATCCCTCGGAACAAAACAGCCGCGTAGACCTAAGGAAAAGAGGTAAAGGAAAGAGTCGGACGAAATCGCCGGTCGTAAACAATAAATCGTATCCGTACGACAAATAGTCATACAGTTAGTAATAAATAAACTAATAACGCAATAGTCTATTAGAAGGACTAGTGAATTCTACGGTAGAAGCCGTAGGCATATAAATTCTACGGTAGAAGCCGTGGAAGAGAATTAGAATTCTACGGTAGAAGACTATAGAAGGGAATTAGAATTCTATAGTAGAAGACTATAGAAGGGAAGTGGAATTCTACGGTGGAAGACTATAGAAGCAAGAAGAGATTCCCGTAGAAGGGAATTAGAATTCTACGGTAGAAGACCGTAGAAGTATAGGGTAATAACCTATAAAAGCCCGTGGAATTCTATAGTAGAAATACATAATACTTCTATATAAATTCTATAGACACTTCTATATAAATTCTATAATAGGACGGGAATTTCCCGGTAGAAAGCAATAGGGGAAGACGGTAATATTAATATACCCCTTTAGCTAGAAGGAAAACACCTTTCGGCTAGTTAGAATTATTATCGACTTCGTTATAGATCCTAGATAAAATATCCGTAAGTCGAAGCTAGTAAAAAAACGTCTAGAAACGTTATCGTAGAAGTAACTTAGTTAATCTATCCGCAACTATTTAGTTAGAAGGGATATACTTAATATTAAAAGTATTGCGTAAGAATTCCTATCGGGCCTAGCAGTTGTAAATCTTAACGTGCTTTAAGGCGGTTTAAATCTTTAGAATCTCGGCAGAAACTAGGCGAATTATCTAAGTATTATCGCACTAAATAGTAGGAATAGAAATATCTAGTTATAGAGAAATATCGTTAAATAATTAAAGAATAGAAATTAGCTCTTTCGCGGTAGAAGAGACTATAAGAAGTTCGGCTTTAGTAGAGGAAGTAGTAACCGTAGATTATTTCCTAGCACTCTACGCGATTAGACCGTTAAATAGGCTAATAAAGTAGCCCTTAGAAGAATAACGAGTGTTTAAGTCGTTAGCGTAAGCGGCATTAGAAGCTATAATAAGTTTTTACTCGTCTATATCCGAAAACTTAATCGTAAGGAAACGCGATTCGTATAAGTAAGTCACTAAGCTTTTAGCGAGCTTAATATAAAGCATAGACGGGTTTTATATATGCTCCGCTAAAGAATTCGACGATTTTACGGCGTTAAGATAGGTAGAAATAGTCGCGTAATTATAGGAACCGACTAAAGATTAAAAGTAGTAGATTTAGTTATCCGTAGCCTAACCCTTATATTTCTCTAGCTTTTCTAAAAGTAAGAATAGGCAAAGGGTCGAAATAGGCCGTAGAACTATAGAAGTAGGGATTAAACTAAACTTAGAAGCAATCTTATCTAAGTAAACGTCCTAGTTCTCCGCCGTTAGTAACTATATACTTCTATCTAAAACGACGGATAAAATCGTTAGTAGCCCTATAGTGCTCCCTACGGAAAAGGATAATAATATTATCTATAAAGAAGAAAGTAATAATACTACTTATAGTAGATATAAAAATGCAAGGGTCCTCCGTACTCTACTAAAGGCTTAGTTTAGTAAGAGACCTAGATAATTCCCGTTGCTAAAGAAGTAGCGAACGGCGAAGCCTATATAAAGCCTTTATTAACCGAATTATAAAACCAAATACCTTAAATCCGTCTAGGAAGTAGATATATACTTCTTTATCTAAATCGGCATTCGTAAAGGCGTTACCTACGTTAAGTAAGCGAGTTTTAGTGCTAAACTTAGCGGTAATAGCAATTATAATACGAAAATTTCGCATAGTAAGCGTAGCGGCATAGGTTTCCTTACCGCTAAACGGCTAGAGATTTCCTCGTATATAAAGGCGAGACTTAAACTTCCTAAGGTAGCCGTATTTATTAAACTTATAATTAAATGCCTAAGTTAATAGA
The DNA here is from genome assembly GCA_012934285.1 of Ophiocordyceps sinensis. NCBI lineage: Eukaryota > Fungi > Ascomycota > Sordariomycetes > Hypocreales > Ophiocordycipitaceae > Ophiocordyceps > Ophiocordyceps sinensis. Next base: position 12,841,751 of record JAAVMX010000004.1, read on the forward strand.
AGAGGACGCACTAAGGCATTCGCTCTTAGGATAGGCGAAGGAAAGAAGGTCTTCCGCTAGTAAAGGGAGTCTTATTTAACTTTTCTAGCGGCTTTAAACTTAGGTCTATATAGATACGTCTAAGATTAGACTAAAACCTTAAAAGCGCGGGTAAGTCCCGTTTGTATATCTTCCTAGGTTTAAGAAAAGTAGCGAATATAGCCGTAAAAGCGGTGCTATTAGCCGGTAAATGCCTAACGTAGGCGAATGCGGGATATCGATATAAAAAACGGTTTAAATAAGTAAAGCGTAAATCCCCTATAAACCTCGTTGTCTATAGACTATCTATAGGAATAGTATTATCGTAATCTATAGATCGAGAAGTAGCTTAAGGTAACTATACCTTAAGACGGTCTATAGGTTCCGCTATTGCAGTTAGGGAAAGGGTAGAGATATCGGGTTAAAAATCCCGTGCATTCTTAAAAATGTCCTTTAGTAGTTCCGGGGTTTAGTTAGGAGTCGGGAGCTAAGGATTGCCATCGGCTAAAACGTCTTTTAGACTAATATACTTATTAAGAAGTAATATTAGCGTTAATTAGAATTCTACCTTATCTTACTCTTCTTCTTATATAATATATATAGTAGAAATGCCGGTAATAATACCTATATTAGCGGTTCGGATGCCTTAGACGTAGTGAAAAACTAAGTCTTATTTAACGTTATATTACGAACTTAACGAACCTCCCGTCGCTATAGGATCTATACACGGAAAATATTAGTAGAATTATACCCGACTAAGTAACTAACCTCTATATAAGGTTCTTATTTAAGATTACGTTTCTACGTGCTAGTTAAGGCCTTAGTAGTTAGTAAGTACGCTTTATAGCTAAAAACTTAGAGATAACTAAATCGTAATAGTTAGGGAAGGAGAAAAGCCGGTATATTCCGGTCGTAATCCCTTAACTAATTATAAAGAACTTCTATCCAGGAAGTCTACTTCGATAGGAAAGACGTAGAGGAAGCTGCCTATCGGGCTAGAATCCGATTATATAAATACACTATAGTTTTCTACGTTTCTATCTATAAATGCTTAGGCAAATTTACTTTAATCCTTATAGATCGAGCTTTCGTAGATATTACCCCCTTAGCTCGTTCGGCAGCGCTATTTTAAGCGGGTGTATAAGGTGTAGTAGGTTTATTATAAATGCCCTACTAATTAATAAAGTCCTAAAAGTCCCGTCGAAGGGCTCGGTCGTTGTCCCGATAGATCGTACTAATAGAAAGTAAGAACTATCGGGTAATATACCGACCTAAGCTCTTAGAGCATAAAATTAGCTCGTCTATAGAGGCGTCTAAAAGCGTATATAGGAAAATAAGCTTCGTATAGTTATCCTTAATAAGAAATATAACGTTTTTATTATTATAACTCTAATATATAGAAACGATATTATAACACACCTTAGAAAAGGGAAACGTCGCTTTAGAAAGCGGCGTTTTACGGTTAATAATTCGTTTAGCCTACGTAAGTTTATAGGGCTTATAGGAGATTATCTTATCGAAGGTCACCGACTATAGTATTCCGAGTGCTTTCGAAAGCGCCTTATTATTCGGATGTCTAAGTCGTTAATACTAAAAAGAAAGTTCCTCTATAATTATCGGTATAGAGTCCGGTATAATAGCTAAAAAAGGTGCTATAACCGGGATTTCTACGGTAGAATCTATAGAAAGAACGGAAGCAATAGTTAGAATAGTTAGAAGCGTAGTAGAAGGTATTAACGGGTTATATTCGATAATATACTAGTTATAAATTAGCTCCGTTATATAAATAATGCGGGTTAAAGAAGAGATCTATCTAATCTACGGGTTCTACGAAAGATTCGCCTTATAAAGAAGACGAAGTAAATAAAAGGACGTATAAAAGGACGGGATATATACTACTTAACTAAGCTAAAAAGTGCCCGTCGAAATGCGTATAAACACCGTGCCTATCCTAAGAATTAGAGTGCTTTTACTGCCTGCGAGTATATACTTAGAAGAAGGCTAGAAGTTATACAAACGCTCCCTATTATTATAAATATATCTATTAGACCTTAAATCTAGAATAAAAGAATCCCTTAACGGGTATTCTACGGTAGTCTATAGAGCAACTAGTAGTAAAAATATCGTAAGAACGTTAGCGGTAGCCGTAGCTTATACCGTCTTTATCTTAGCCTTATTATTCTTCCGCTACTCTTCGTCCGGAAGAAGTGCTACGTTAACTTTAGCCTTATTAGCTAGAACCTTAAGGAAATTATCTATAGTCTTTTAGATATCCTTATTAGGTTTCTAAGATAGAAGTCGAACGGAAGGGTTAAAGTAACTATACTATCGGAAATAGTATCGTTCTCCGTAAATACATAGCGGACTATCCTTTTTCTTGCCTTTATCCTTATCTAAGGACGTAGCTGCTAAAGTAATTGCCGATTTATTAGTAGAATCCGCGGCTAGGGACTATGTTCCTTGGCCTTAGAAATTCGCAAAAGCGTTAGTCTTTAGCGCTTTAGTCGCAGCCTTTAAGGCCTACGAGCGCTCGAAAAGTTCGGATATTTTAAATCCGTTAGGAAAAGACTATTCCTAGCCTAGCTTATTTAGGCGGGCATTATCCTCTATCTTATTTATCTAGTATTCCGTAAAAGGGCTAGAAATAGGCTAAATAGCCTTAAGAAAAAGCTATATAGCCCGGAGACCTTCCGATTCCGGCAACTTAATTCGCCGGGTATCGGTAAGGACCTTCTATTAGTTAGAAATCTATATCGTAATATCCGTCCGGTCTAGTGCTTTTAAAATAGTGTAAAACTACGTAAGAATAGTCTTCTATTACGTCTATAAAGTCGGCTTTATACGCCGCTATAGTAAAGCTAATTCCTTAGAAACCTTATATTCGTCGGTAATTATTAAATAGTAGTTCCCGATATTCTAAACGATAAACTACTAGATTAACGTAAGAGATTTCTATTAGTCCTTATAGGCTTAAAGCAATATGCGATACCGGGGAAAAGAGAAACTTAAACCTTTTAAGTTCTTCTATAGATAAACTAGCAATATTAGCAACGGTTACGTTAACTATTCTAGCTATTAGTTCTATAGGAAGAGGCAATAAGGGTTTCTAAAGTTTAGGCGTAATAGAAGGATCGATTTTCTCTTAAATCCCTTAGGCGAGTACGTATTTCTAGATCGTTAAGATCTATCGGTCTTAGTCCGTTAGTCTATTTAAGACGGTCTTTAAAGTAATATCGGCTATAATAGATATAGTAACGTAGGTAAAAGTATAGTAAAATCACTAGAAAAGGGTAATTAGATGCATAATATATATAAGCAAACCGTAAAAACTAAACTAAGTGTAGGAAAACACTAATAGAATAAGGTAAACGTACTAACTAGTCCTCCGCGAGTCGATTTACTAGATTAATAACGCTCGTTAAAAAAATAATTACATTAGTCCTTTAAGAGTCGATTCGCTAGATATAAAAGCAAAGGCTTTACTACCGTAAGTCGTAGCGTTAGTAGGCTAAAAATATAAGCCGTTAGAACTCTCTATACGTAGAGAAGTTCGTCCGGGCTTATAACTATCGAACGCTAGGCAGTCGGGTTCTCGACATTTAGGTAATAGCAATTAAAAAGGGAAGAAAGGCTCTAAGGCTTAAACAGCCTATATAAAGGGATTAGAAGCTGTAAAAGGATATAAAACACTAAGAATAATAGCTCTTATCTTATCTAGTAGGGAGGCTAACTAGTCTCTATATATAGGAAAAATCCTCGGACGAAATTAGCCGCGTAGACCTAAGGAAAAACAGGTAACGTAAATAATCGGACGGAAGGATCGGTAAGAAAGGTAATAGATCGTGCCGTACGATAAATAAATTATATAGTTAGTTAATAAATAAGCAGCCTAGTAGAAGACTAGTGAATTCTATAGTAAATTCTACGGTAGAAGCCGTAAAAGAGAATTAGAATTCTACGGTAGAAGACTATAAAAGGGAATTAGAATTCTATGGTAAAAGACCGTAGAAGGGAAGAGATTTTACGGGTAAAGACCGTATAAATAACCGTAAAATCACTGTAAAATTACGGTGAAATATAACCGAAGAAAAGTAGGTAAACGCGCCCCTAAAAGTGCGGGGTAATGCCCGTAGAAGCCCGTGGAATTCTATAGTAGAATCTTAGGAAGAACCGGGGATTTCCCGGTAGAAAGCAAATAGGGAAGACGGTAATATTAATAGTATACCGCCCGTACGTCGCCTTTACCGTATAGTATTTTGCGACGTATTTATACTAAAAGCACTAGTAGTATTACCTCGGCCGGATCGTATCTTCGAAGGGCTTAGTATCGAAGATCTCCGCTTATATTACTATGCTAAAGTCGTAAAGCCTATTCGCCGTCTTTACGCCGTCTACCGTAATAATTAAGGTCGCCTTAGTGCCCGCCCTTATGCGGGCCCTCTTAGGGTAAAGGTAGATAACCTTAACGTCGTTCGCTTTAGCTAGTTCGGTAGCTAGGGCGGCGTCGTCCCCTTTTTAAAGGACTATTATCGGAACGCCCTTTACTATTACCGTAAAGCCGCCTTAGGATAGCAGCGTCTCCTTCCCGAAAGCCTTCTCTAGCTACTCCCTATCCGCCCTATACTTTTTCGCATTCTACTTAAATATAAGCGCAATATCGCCGCTACGGAAGATCCGCGTCGCTTTTACGGCGGGCTCCCTAAAGGCGCGATTAACGTCGTTAACAATCGCCTAAAGGGTTTTACGTTAGAGATCTAAGGCGATCCCTTTATGCCGGACCGTAAGCTGGTTTTCGTAGCGGGCGAGAGTCGGCTTCTCGCTATTATAGATACCGCTAGCGCCTCCGGGCGTAGGTTAGCGCCGCGTTAGGGGCGCGACGGTAGCAGCCGCGACCGCGGCCGCGGCTACGTCGGCCTAAGACTTCGATGCTTACTTTAATAGGAGCGCCGCCTCGATAGCCTCCTTTACCGACTCTTTAACCGATTTCTTAAGCTAGCCTACGGTCGTATAGACCGCGGCGTCCGCTTAGATCCTCTCCTCCTATTCCTTTAGGTAGCCTTAGAGAACGGACTTTAAGGCCTTTTAGACGCCTTAGAAGGCCTCCTTAGGCACTAGACCCGCGAACTTTAGGTAAGCGGTACTATCCCTTCCTATTAGTTTCTCCTTACCTACGTCGGGCTTAAGGGGCGCTTCGTTAGGTGTCGGCGGGCTATATACGCTAGCCTTTAACCCCCTTCTTACGACGTTAACGTCTATCGGCTCGCAGCCCGCGTCCGTCCCCCGATACGCTATCGCGCCTAAGGGCAACCGGGTCTAAGGAATCCGATTCTTAAGTCTAAATTGATTTTATAATCCGGTGTCGACCTCGACGGCTATACGAGGAGATCGTAGAGCGTTGCTAGCCTCTAAGATATAATAAACGTCCGTAAAGATACGGAGTTTATTATTAAGAATATTATAGGGCTCGCCTATATAATTCTTACTCTTATCCTATAGCTTAATAAACTTTTATAGGAGGTCTACGTCTATCTCCTTATTTAGAACGTCGTAAGGGGGGACTATCGTATAGGCTGCCTTTAACGTTATATTAATCGAAGTAGTCTTAGAGAACTAGTATAAAGTCGGGTAAAGTATTATTAGCGTTTCTAATATATCTTAGAACGTAAAGGCCTAAGGGTTTAGGAATATACCGGGCATTTAATCTCGCGGGTATAAGGCGGGATCGATAGAGGTAGCACGTATTAAGGCTATTAGGGCAAAGGAGGGTTTTAGCGCGAATATAACTACCGGGGTAGTTATAGGCGTAGAGGGGATAGCCATAGGCGTTAATAATGCCGTCGTAAAGGTTGCTATAGGAGTTAGGGTTAGGGCAGTAAGAGGTGCCGTTAGGGCCGTGCCTAGGACGACTAGGGAAAGAGGGTTAGTTACGGCAGCCGGGGCTATAACGGATATATTCCTTACGAACTCTCGGGTTCGCTCGTCGTAGAACTTTAACTATTCTAGTAGTAGTTAGTCCTTAGGCTAGATCGGGGGAATCTATTAGCGTTAAAGCATTAAAAATAATGCCGTAAAGCTAAGGTTTAAAAGGCCGGTCTAGATTCTATAGGGCCGTAAGAAGGATTTAAAGGCCTTCTTAAAATACCTATGTCCCGGTTCTATATAGCCTCTATCTACCCGTTAAAGTAGTCCTAAAGGTCTATAAATAGCTCGTATCTATAAATAGTTAAGCTAGCATTAATAATAATAAACCGGGCTACGTAGGTCGTAACTGCTTTCTTATTTATATTATCGTAGGTAACGTCTATCTCTTAGAATGCAATATTAGCTTTATTTTAGTACGAACTAAAGATATCGATGCCTTTTAGCCAACCGGGAAGGGGGTTATCGTTAGGCTTAGTTGCTTCTAGTACGGGACTAGGAGCGTTAGGGTTATCGATAAGGTCCGATATAGTATAATTAAATAAAATATACTATTATTATTAAAGGGGATCGTAAGGGTCGTTACGAAGGTTGTCTTACGTTACTAACGTACTATTGCTTAACGTAACTCTTCTTCTTCTTAAAGCGAGACGGGATTAAATAAGAGCTAGGAAAGGACTTATCGGCGGCTACCGAGAGCTAGCTATATCGTAATAGCTTCGTTAGCTCTAACTCGCGTAGGTTCCTTATTCTTAGCATAAAGGACCGTCTCTAGGTATAGGCAATAGAATCCTTAAGGGATAAAGATCTAATACACTATCGACGATCGGGCTCTGTCTCTTCTACCTTACTAATCTATAATTAATCGTTTAATTACTAATTAGTGTTAGTTAGTTAAATAAACAAAGGGGTTATAAACTAGCTAGATTAGTCTATAATGTCTATTAACTAAGGGACGACGAATAGCCCCTTTATATAGGCTATAAACGCGTATATTAATAGGGCTAAAAGCCGGCCCTTTCCGAGCCCTTACTACGACGTCGGGGCTATGCCTATAAGGGCGATTAAGTTAATGACTTAATTATTATAAGGGCGGCTGAGTTAGTAACGCTATCACTAAGGTCCCTAATGTATACGATGCATCGTATAGTTAATAGCGCATCCGTTTAGGCGTTGCCCGCACGTAATCTATTTAATCACGTAGATTGCAATCGAGCCTAAAGAACGGATATCCCTTATTCCTACAAAAAGAGGTGATATTAATATAATAATAAAGATGTATATATAGCCCTTACTTTCTTAAGGCGGCCTATTTTATAGGAAATTTCCCGAGGCTACGTAACGGTTATACTAACCTAATATAGTAGCCTCTATTATATAATCTAACACCCGGGAGAGTTTAAGGGAAGGGACCCTACTAATCCGGCTATATTATATAACGTCGGGATCGGGCTAAATAAGGAAAAATAAGGAGAATATAGAGTTATAGTAATATAAGGCTTTCTTATATAACGCGGAATATAGGGTGCGTGCGGTTATAGCTTTTAGTCCGATTCTTAAAGAGCTAAGTTTTAGTCTCTTTACAAATACGTATTTTTATAGCTTTTAATAGTCGGATTTAGGCATAATAGAGAGGTCTCGTGGCTTCCGGCTTAGAAGCTGCTTAAGACTATATTCTATATATATTAATTAATTATCTAGAATTATAGGCGCGCAGGGCTTTGGGAAAACCCTGCAGCGGGGCGCTGACTAAGGTGCCCACCTAATAGGATCCTCACACATGGGGCTTGTAATGCGAATTTTGTAGCATTCCAGACAAACCTCAGTGCAACTGAGTTCACAGCGGGGGAGGGAATGAATGTGAGTCGAGGGGGCGCACATGATGTTATTCAAGGCCACGCCACTACCATTACTACCAAAACTGTCTGCTGGGGCTAGATATCGGCAAGTAAACTACGTGTCTTCACAGCACAACTCTCGGGCAAACTCGTGCACGAGCGGGTCGTGGATGTGCTGCCAAAATGACAGCTCGCAGTCCACACAGCTCAATACAAACGTGGCATACTGAAGCCGCATGCATAGACGGGAAGCAAGCTCATGCCTGAGGCACTCTGTGATCCCCGTGGTAGAGAAGGGTGAACCGCCTCAGGTGCCCTTGCGGAAAATTGCTCAGAATGCTCAAGTGCGTGGACGTAGCAGCTCTGATGTCGAAAAGCGGAGCTGACTCGATAGGTGAGTGGGCTCGCGCAGGCTTCCCGGAAAAAGAAATGCTAAGAGGATAGTACTGACTGATTGCCAGCCGATGGCTTGCTGACGACAAGAGGTATGTTGGCATAATCGTGCCAGTCGAGATTCTGCTCCAAGAAGCGGCGCAAAGTGTGTCCAAACTTGTCGCGGGATTACAAAGCGCCGGGAGCTGATTTCTGAGTACTCGCTCGTCAAACGCCTGTAAAGGCTCGTCAAGGTCTGTCAAGTTCAGCCGCGTCTCTGATTCAACGAGTCATGTATTTTTCGCATAAAACCCACCACTATTTTGCCCTGATGGAAAGAGTGTCTCTCCATCGCAGACGGCTCCCCGCAGAATGCGTGACGACGGGAGCCAAGTTCATCGATTGCGGCAGCGCGATCACGGCGAATGGCTTGCTGATTCGTATAGCGGCAGGTTCACGATCGGGTGCGAAAATCAGGTGAAGTCAGTCAGCGGGGAGCGAGGCGGTCCTGATCGCATGCGTTCATCCGACTAGAATTCGCAAAGCCAAATTTGACGGGGGTTCTGATCATTGATACACGAAGCCGAGAGCAGCAGCTCGGCGCAGTCGAATCTTTAATGACCCGGACGTTACACTGGTCAAGAGAACCAAGAGCCTAGGTCGGCGTCTGTTGCGGTTGCTGAGCTGCCAATGCTATGAAAGTGTCGAGCAAGGCGACGAGTGATGGAAGTGATTGATTTTGCAAGATCCGGAAGCTGCCACATGTAGTCCATCCGATCCCTGTCGCTGCAAGATCGACCAGCAAGGAAATTATCTCAGTGGCGCAGGCCGTGAAATCGATACTGTTTCCCCTTTGTCCCATACTGTCGCACATTGCATGAAACTCTCGAGTGAGTCGGATCTTTGTGGGTTTGTCCCTGGAAATCACTTGACGAAGTGCGGCGAAAAAACACGAGGATGAAGTAGTAACAGAAAAAACAAGTCCTAGAAGTGGAGCGTCAAAGAATGACACACCCGTACTTTTGGCAGGGCGCAAGACAAACTTTCGCAGCCCGTTGGCCTAGCGGATGGCGGGATCGGGGCCTAGGAATCGTTAACGGTTGTATGCCCATGGCAGGTTCGGTCAGACAAACCTCCGTAGGGCTCGCGGACCTCAGATCGGGCGGCAGAGTCGCCATAGCCGGATCCGACTGGTTCCCGCGCTCGGGCCGTATCGCGGTCTCCCTGGCGATCGTACCGTTCGCGGTCGTAGCCGCCGGCGTTGCCTCCTCGCTGAGCGTAGCGGTCACGGTCTTCGCGGCCACCATGTCGCTCGCGCCCGTAGTAGTCGTCGCCGCCGCGATCGCGACGTTCATATCCTCGGTCATAGTCGCGTCCATGGCCCCGATCGTCATAGCGACGCTCCTCGCGGTAACCGCGTTCGTAGCCGCGATCTTCATGTCGTCGGTCGTAACCATGACCCCGGTCACTACCTCGGTAACGATATTCGTCGCGACCACCACCATAGCCACCACCTCCGCCGCCAAAGCCTCCACGACGGCGGTCGTCAAAGCGGCCACGAGGCTCTTCTAAGAGGCTGTCAGCGATAAACGAGAGTCGAGACGTGGGCTTGCTTACCTCGCTTGGGCGGCCCAAAATACTTGCCAGGAGTTGGAGTGCGAGGTCGGGCACGGCGGGCCTTTTCGATGCTGAGGGTACGGCCGTCAATCTGTTCGCCTTGAAGACCCTCCTTGGCAGCTTCGGCTTGATCGGACGTAACCATTTTGACGAAGCCAAAGCCGCGGGACTCTTTGGTGTGCGGGTCACGCATGATCTGGCACTTTTCAACGTCCCCGTATTTCTCGAACATCTTGGAGACCTCGGCCTCGGTCAGGCGCGGGTGGATCCCAGTCACAAAGAGATTCGAGCCCGGATTGATAGCACCGTCATCGTCGTCCTTGGAGGCAGACGAGTCCTTGGGTGGCCTGGACATGTAGAAATAAAGAGTGGAGTCAGTTGGGGCAAGGTCCATCATGTCGGCCCGGGCAGAGCAACTTACGCATCAGCGTTGCCGTTGGGAGAATGGGAGCGGCGGCGAATACCGTCGTTGTCGTCGCGAATAGGACGGGGGGAGGCGCTTCTATTGTCACGCTCGTAGCGAGGAGGCTCGTCTGGGGAGACGGCAAAGAAGGGTCAACATAAGCCACGAAGACGTGTCCACCGCGCAGATTTGCGACCCGTGATTGCGGCGATGAGCTGCCGGCTGAAGCACACGGTGGAGAGAACATACCGTCGTACCGATCGCCACCCACGGCCTCGTAGTCCATCGCGGTGGTTGCCATGGTGAGCGACGCAATGAGAGGAGGGGAGAGCAAATGGAAAAGTGGGAGAGGGCAAGGCCGAGAACACAAGGTAAGGGTGTACAGGAGGCGGTGCTGCAAGCCCTGTGAAATATAGGGAGGCGAGATGGCCTTAGCAGGGTCTAGGCACGCGCTCGCGTGTTTCTGTGCAGGTGCGTGTGGAATGCGTGTACCTGTCACGATTGACAGCGGAGGAGGAGGGAAGAAAAATGGTTGGTCGAGGCAAGTAAGCAAAAGGGCGGAAGGGAAGGCCAATTACAAAAAAAAAACGCGCGCCGAGACGGGGGAGAGAGATGAGGATCCCATTGGTGCAGACCATTAGTCAGCACCCCACGCGTCGATTTTTCCCTAAAAACCCTCTACGCGCATATCTCTTGATAATCAATTAATATAGAGTATTGCTATTTGCATAGCACGAAATTGCTATTTGCATAGTAAGATACCTAAATCCCTACTCTTTCTATACGTACCCCGCGCGCCTATATCCCGCTACTAAAATTAGGTAGAGGTATATAGCAATTAAGAGGGCCGCGTAAATCGTCCCTAGCCTTAATTTAATTTAATAGTTATAGCAGCGCGCAATTTAGCAGCGCTCGCGCAAGAAGCTTAAATAACGTAAATAACGTATGTTTAAAGGGATTACGAGATCTTTGTATAATCGGCCCGTTTATTAGTCCGGCCCGGACTACGTAGCCTATATAGCTAGAATAACCTCCTTAATAAACGGCGACGGCGATAGCGACGGCGATAGCATAGCTTTTATAGCTCTTCCGCCCTTAGCCCGTCTCCCTCGAGATCCCCTTGCCTATGTATTTACACGTGTATGCGATCTTCCTTATAACGCTTATTATAATACGTCTACCTTATTCTATATATATATACGTCGTACGCTTGCGTTAAGTCGGCAGGGACTAGCCTACCTCGATCGCGGCAGCTGCCTCTATATCCCTTATCCTTATCTTCGTCTTTATCCTCGTCCTCGTCCTCGTAGCTATAAGGCTGCTATCGCATCGGAGCGGCGCCTATAAAGGCCGGTTAGATATAGCTCGGTACCCGAGCAGGCCACTATATCTACTTTGCCGCCTATTTAAGCAGGCGCGTAAGACAGCTAGCCCCGTGCCTACACTAGACTAAAATAATAGACTTTTCCAACCTTAATTATATACGTGCCTAATTGACCACCCGACCGCGCCTACGGCTGCGGCCCCTTTTAGGTAGATGCGATAGTTATAAGCCCGGTATACGACCCGCGCAAATTACTACTAATGCCTACTATTATAATAATACGCGCGTCTACTTACGAGGCGGCCTAACGCCCTATAGGCGACCTAATAAGCCTACGATATGCTATAGAAATACAGCTATCGTTATATCTTAGAATACGTTAAGGCATACGCGAGGATGCGGATTACACCGCTCCTCTTACACCGCCGCTCTTAGCGTAGTTCTCTTATACCTATAAGTACGCCGTAATATACGGTCTTAGAAAAGCTCTTTATCCCTAAGCACCTTAGTATTATTGCCCCTTTTTAGCTCCTTTTCTCTTAAATACTCTTAACGTTAACTATTATTATTATATCTTCCTTTAGCGTAACTAAAGCTATAGACAACACTAAGATTATCCTTACTAAGTTAGTCTATTAGGCCATTTAGTACTCTACGTACGAGATTAATGCTAAGACCGCACGCATCTAGGAGTTTATTAACTTTAAGGATACTATAGTCTCTCTTAAAGAGCCCGTAGAGGCATCGTTCGAAGGATAGCTCGCGAGGCTAAATAAGCTCGGAGCCGCTAACTATATAGAAGAAGTCCGGCTCGGTCGGCTACCGCTCCTACCGTATAAGCCAATCCATACGCTCGACGAAGCCTAGCTTAAGGGCCTTACGGCCTAACGCGAGGACTATAAATAGAGGTATATTAAGTATATTACGAAGCTTAAAGCGTATATAGAGCTTACGACCTAGGTGTATATAACGGTAGACCCGGCCTTAGTAAGGTTTTTTTTAAAGACTTAAGACATCCGTAAGACTATCGTAAAGCTATATAAGATGCTTAAGGTTATAGATAAGTACCGAGTAGACTATACTTACTTAGACTATCGTAAGGCCTTATAGATAACGAAGCGGACTAACCCGAGCGATTAGTACCTTTAATAAGAGCTCGTATATCTTAAAGCCGTCGAATTAAACATCCTAGACATTAAGGGGTCTTAGGGCATAACCGACTTCCTTAACGCCGTTATAATACTAGACTTTAAGTAGGCCCGGCAATAGCTTAGTGCGCTTTGCGTAGAATAGCTAAGGAAGAACGTTACTATAACCCTCTAAATCCTTAGCGAGCTATTCTATTACGTTAGTTAGGATCGAGCCCGTACCTTTAGTAAGTCCGCGCCGTCCGGGGCGTTTACTACGATATAAGCTCCGCTAGCGACCCTAAGAGCCCGCTAATCCTACGACTGCCCCTACGGCATCGTTAAAGCGCGCTATAGCTAAAAGCCTACGGACTATATAGCGTTCTATATTGCCGTTAACGGGGTCTCTTATAGGCCCTAGCTTCTCGTTAGTGCTAATAGTATTAAGAAGTACGAGGAAGCGAAGTCCTTGCCTCGCTAAAAACAGATAGTAGAGGCTATTAAAAGCATAAAGGGAAAGACCCCTCCTGCCTTAACCGAGACGACGCCTGCTATATAAGGTGCTTAGGCATATATAGTAATAGACTCGAGGTTCGTAGGTAGTAAGGCGAGCTCCGCTCTAACCTAGGCTAGCTTTAGCACCTTTGGCTCGCCTAATAGCTTTATCTCCTCTATCTTTAGCAACTAACGCTACGAGCACCCGCTAATTAAATCGACTCTATTCGACTACTACGCGAGTACCTATATTATTAATAAGCTCGAGCTTCTCGGGGGTAACGTTATCGCCGCTATAAAGACCGACATTATGCTTATAGGCGATACCGCCCTTACGATGCTATATCGTAGGACCTATATAATAAAGAACCTGCTTTACGGACCGGATAGCCTTAATACGCGAGATCTCGTCCTTAAGGACACCGCCTACGTCCCCGGCTTTTATACTAACATTATTAGCGGGGAGAAGCTTAAGGTAAGCGGCTTCTAGATCTATAGCTACGATAATACGATCCGAGTTAGCCTTATAGAGAATAATAACGTAGTTATATATATTAAGAGCAAGTATAGGCTCTTAATAGCTAAATTAAAGTCCTTTTACTCTTGCTTTACCTTACCTTACGCTCTTATATGCCTATTCTTAGTAGTATAAGACGCCGTCCTAAGATACCTTAAGCGCCGTATCGCCGTATCTAAGAACCTACGCCTACTAAGGGTAGACACCGTAGAGCTTTAGCATTTAAGGGCCGGGCACCTAAGCCCTTAAGTGCTTAAGCAACTAGTCTTTTAGGCACGCGGTGTATAAATTAAAGGGCCTATAATAGTTAAGTGCTTAGGCTACGCTTAAGGAAAAGCGCACGAGCAGATTTCTCGTAAAGAGCCCGCTAACCGCTTGCGGTAGCCCTTTTTCCGTATCTTCCTTAATATCTTTAACTTCGAACTCGGCTATAACGGCTACTAATATATCCTACTACTCTCTAACGAATATAGCGGGATGATATTCTTATAGAGTATAACGCGGAAAACGGAATCGGACGACCTAATCCGCAACTTTAAGGCCTTAGTCCGCCGCTATATAGGCGCGGTGATTTATAAGATTAAGATAGATAATAAGAGAGCTCTAGTTAACCTCCTAGAGTAGAGAAATTCGCCTTTTTAAGATTAGGCTAAGCGGGAGGGCATCGAGCTCGAGCTCCCGCCGTTATATATAAAAGAGCCTATAGGCGGCGCGGAGAGACCGGGAGGCGTAATCTAATAACGCCTCCGCTTCGTTATAAGGAAGCTGCCACGCAACCTCTAGCCGGAGATATACTAAGCGCTCGTTCGCATATATAATATCCTGCCGAAATACCGTAACTAATAGAGAACTCTTAATAAGACTATCGATAGGTAGTTTAACTAGCACCTCCGCTAGTACGGTAGGATCGGCGCTATAGCGCATAAGGACGTAGACCTCCGCCTTAAGTAGAACGGCATATATGCCTACGGCTGCCGCGCTTACCCCTTATATAAGGATATAAAGGCTTACCTCTATAAGAGAGCCTTTAAGGTCTTTCTCTAAGCGTATATAGGTTACCTCGTCGGCTACTAAGCTAGTAACCTATTCCGCGTCTAGGTTCCTTAACTTACCTAGGTTATTATCACCCGGGATATAATTTTTAATAAGCTCTACTACTTTAATCCTTAGATAGAGGATTTATAAATGCCCGTCCGAGAATACGCCCCTCTCGTTAAGTCGATCGAACTACCGATCTAATACGATTAGAATACTATGCTTAAGGATTTTTTATAGTAATTTAACGATTATATCTAAGGAATTAAGCCCGACGATTCGAACTTAGGGGTAAAGGGTAGGGCATCGCTATTGCCGTCGCTAGCCGCTCCGGAAGCGGCTCCGACTCTAAAGGATGCCTCGCCTGCCCTTAAAGGACTTCTTACGCCGGAACGAACGCCTAACCCGACGGGGTTAAGCCTATTGCCCGCACTAAGATTACCCCCCCGCGATAAGGATATAGATATACCCCTCGTCCTAGCGCCCTAAGAGCTAGGCATACAGCCGAAGCCCTAGCTTAAGCGAACCTCCTCGATACTTAGAGCTACTACCCCCGCTTATTAAGAAACCTAGCTTACGACCTAGCAGCCGCCTATACCTACGTAGGAGATAAGCCTATAGAGTATATAGCAACCCGTCGACCGAACGGATCCCGGTTACGATATTATAGCTCTACTAGTATCGATATAGACGAGTAACGCTAAGGGCCTTAAAGTGGGCCTATTAGGCATATAGACGAGTAACGCCGAGGGCCCTAAAGCGGGCCTATCGGGCATATAACTAGATGCGAGGTTACGACGACTTCGCCGGATATAAAAGGAGCTCTATAGTATAGAAGCTATAAGATAGAGCTCCTAAGCGAATAAAGGGATAAGGAGAGATAATATCTTTACCACCCTACTTCCGGAGGCCCTCTATCTATAGGGGGACCTTATAACTTTTTATTTAGTATTCGCCGCCGTAGTCTCGCAGGAAGCTTATAAGCATTATCGTAACGACCTATTCCGCTTGCCTAAGCGCTACTAAGACCTTAACTACTACCCGTACGGTAAGGAGTTTAAAGAGGGATATTATAAGGAGCTTTTAAGACCTCCTCCGTAGAGGCATATAGCGCCTCCTTTCGCAAGAACGTGCTAAAGGAACCCTAATTCCGCTTAAATAGGTATTCCTCTATAAGTTTAACGAGGATAGGTACCTTATACGTTATAAAGCTCGCATTTATATACGCGGAGACTATTAGGGCGACTAAGGCGACGAAAAGACCTACGCCGCAACCCTCGCTATTAAGACCTTTAGGACCGTAATCTCTATAGTAGCGAAGCGTGACCTTAACGTCCGATAACTTAATATCGCTAACGCGTTCCTTAACACTAATATTAATAAGAAAAGGCCGGTATACGTAGAGCTCCCGAAGGGCTACGTAGAGCTCGGATTCCTTAAGCCGGATAAGAATCCCGCGATAGTCGCCGAGCTCGATAAAGCCCTCTATAGACTTCGCGAATCCCCTCTCCTTTAGTACAACGAGATCTACTAAGCGCTTAAAGAATAAGGCCTAATCCGCACTAAGGAGGAGCCTTATGTCTTTACAGACGGGAAGGTCCTCGTGCTAGTATACGTTAATAATATCCTTATCTTAAGCCTAAAGGACTACTCTATAGACGACCTTATCGCCTTCCTTTACGGTAAATACGAGGTCCGTAAGGAAGCCTTTAAATAGTATCTTAGGATCCGCGTTATTAGGGACCGATAGTTCCGCCGAATCTACCTATGCTAAGACGCCTACATCGAGAAGATCGCACGCAAATTCGGCCTTAATAATATAGGGAAGGCGCCGGCAATCCCTATACCGACCTAGCAGCTTATTAAGAATACGGAATAACCCTCTTTGCGCGAGATTAAGGACTTTTAAGAACGCGTGGGCTCTATTATATATATAGCGGTTACGGCGAGGCTAGACGTAGCCCTCGCAGCTTTATAGCTCTTACGGTTCTTAACGAACCCTTTAGCCGAACACCTTAAGGCGGTAAATTAGTGTATCCGCTACCTCTACGCAACGAGGTTCCTCGCGATTATATTCGACGGACTCGCTTAAAGCGAAGCCCTTATTATCGCGACTAACGCCTTATTCGCCGACGACCCTAAGACGCGCCGATCGTCGTAAGGCTATATTATAATGCTCTACGGCGGCCTAGTCGTATAGAAGGCAAGCTTATAGGATATAGTTATAACCTCTACCACCGAGGCAAAGCTCCTCGGGCTAGAGCGTACCGCTAAGGAGGGATACGCGCTCGCTAGCCTGCTTCGCGATATCTCGCACGACCTTAGGCCCTTAAAGATATACTATAACAACCTTTAATCCATCCGCCTTATAGTCGAGGAAGGCCGTATCTCTATAAAGCTGCGTTACGTTAACATCTAGAATATATAGCTTAAATAGGAATATAGACGGGGTCGCTTTACGGTTGAATATATCTCTACGGCCGAGATGCCGGCCGACGGTCTAACGAAGGCGCTACCGCGGGCTAAATTTAAGAAGTTTAGGGCGCTGCTAAGCCTAAGGGATATACGGGGGCGAATATAGGCAGGGACGGAAGACTAGGGGCATTAACACTAGGGACGGACGCTTCTACACCTTATAGGGCGCTCGCAATAGCTTCTTCTTATAGCGTTAAATTGATTACTTAACGCTAGGGGGTGTGTCGCATCGGAGCGGCGCTTATAAAGGCTGGTTAGATATAGCTCGGTACCTAAGCAGGCTACTATGTCCACTTTGCCGCCTATTTAAGCAGGCGCGTAAGACAGCTAGCGCCGTGCCTATACTAGACTAAAACAATAGACTTTTCCGACCTTAATTATATACGTGCCTAATTAACCACCCGACCGCGCCTACGGCTACGGCCCCTTTTAGGTAGATGCGACAGCTGCTTATAAAGCTGCCGGCGCTTGTTAATTATCACCTTCCTCTTCCTCTTAGTATTATAAGGTTAAAGGCATAATTAGACTAGTATTCTTCGTAGTGTAAGGCCGGCCCTTAAGCGTTTACACTACGTTAAGGTCTTAGATACGGAGGAGTAGCTCCTTAAGGTCCTAGAGGTCGTTATAAGCATGGTTTATAGTTATAAAGGGGGGGGGGGGCCGAACTAAAGGCTTCTTAAGCCACTACTAGGGAAGAATATTAAGTCTAATAAGCGGAAGCGGAGGGTTCGCTTTAAAGCGCTAGAGAATAACGTAGGCATAAGGAAGCCCCTATTATTAAGTAAATCGGCCGGTATAACGTAGTAGCGGTATTAGCTCCCGTAGTTCTATCCCTGCCTTTATAGGCATTATAGCTAAGGCAAGCCGGTGCTATATAGCAAGCATATTAATAGCTTAGTATATAATCTAGAAAGTCAGCTTACTAAGCTATTTCTAACCGCTATAAACTAGCCGCTACCGTCCTTACTATCGGGCGGCTTCTTCCTAATAGTAGCGCTCTTTATTCTCGATTATCTAAAGCAAGGCGGTATAAAGGTAAAAGAGGTCTCTTATACCTATAAGAAGGTGTGATTTAACGTCTTTATAGGCGGTCTCTATAGGGCTATTAACCCTTTAGCCGAAGTTGCGATACCTACTAAAAAAGCAGGCAGCCTATTGCTCCCGCTAAGGCATATATTCCTTCGAAATATACCTAATAATACGGGCCTAAAGCTCTCCGTAGGTCTTATTAAAAGCCTTTTAATTAGCCTTAAATTCTTCTTCTATAGAAGCGTAGATTATAAGTTTCTAAGCTATAAACATACTCTTACGGGCGTATTTATCGGCCGGAGGGGGGGGGGTGCGTTCCCTATAGCTTCTGCCTCTTCTACCTCTTATTATATATAAGCTCGTCCGTTAGGATCTCCTTCGTTAGCCTCGTTAGCCTTATTAGCCTTATTATCGTCGTCGTCGTCGTCGTCGTCGCAGCTAGGCTTTTTCCACCGCGTCTTTATTCTCGAGTAGATCTTAGCGTTAATATACTATACGTAAAGCTATTACTACGAGGAGGGGAAAACGTTCGAGAGGGCGTTTTTAAAGGCCTTTTCCTTATCTATAATAATAATAGTCGGCTTTATAGCCTCGACCTTTAGTCGTAGCTCGTTAAGCCGCTCTACTAGCTACTAAAAGCCCTCCTCTTTTTCTATATTAATAAGGCTAAAGGCGAAATTAGCAATAGAATTCTAAGCGGTAATTTTAATAAGTATTGCTATTTGCACAGCACGATATTTATAGGAATAGCTAGCTACGTACGACTACGTAGTCACACACACGTAATGCACGTAATCTAGGGAGCTACGTTACTGCGATGGCTTCCCCTCACTTAGCTAGCAATAAAACCTAATACAACTATACTATTTACCCTATAAGGTCGACCTAAAGACCTACTAACACTAATTAGTGGTTGACTTAGTCAATCACAGACAGCTAGGTAGAAGAGACAAGATTCGTTACCCTCTATTGTATAAAACACCTATTAATTCGGGAACACTCTAAGAAGGTCGTCTTCGTGCTAAGAACAAGGATATCTCCGGCCTAATCAGACGGTCGAGACATCTTTCCCAGCTTTAATTAATCCGGTCACTTCTATCTAATAGGCAAGCTAACATTAATTACAAGTGCGTTAACAACGCTTAAGACAACCATCGTGAAATCCCTTACGATACCCCGATCTAATACGTCCCCGATCTAATACGTAAAGACTATTACGTACAACTATTAAAATAACTTCTTCTTTATTAACACTATCCACGACCGGGCTATTAGGCAATCTACTTAACGACTATATGCTATATATGCCCTTGCTAAAGAGCATTTAGAAGAAAATTAACATTGACCTCTAGGATAATAATATAAACCCGGAGGAAAGTAGAGAAATCCCAATAATAACATACGGTGCCCGCTTTCTATCCTATTGCGAATATAATATATACTAATAAGAATACGAGCTTCTTAGCCACTTCTAACAGCACTTTTAAGGATAGGAAGAAGAAATATAAAAGGCTATAAGACATAAAGTAAGGAGGCAAATTAGGACCCTATTAAAGCGCTAAGGCATCTATCTAAGACCTAACAATAGATCATTCGCCAAGCAACTCCTTGCCTTATAAGATATAGAAAGACTCCCTAACTAGCCTAAAGACGACTAGATTAACATAAATTTTAATATAGGAATAACGGCATATATAAGGAAACTCTTAATGCAACTATTGCCGACCCCGGCAATAACCCCTATTGTCCCTAGCGCGCAAGTGCCCGGTAACACACAGCAATAATAGGTTCCCGGTGCTATATAACAATAATAGGTTCCCGGTGCTATACAGCAATAATAGACCGTATACCTCCTAACAACTTATTAATTTAACTAGCTAATAGGCCCTATTGCCCCCGGTGCCTTTATTGTCCTTGCCCCTATTATCCCTTCTACTGCTGCTATGACTATTGCCCCTTTGCCATCTATTGACGCTTATACTACGATCCTACTAATCGAAGTTCTAAACATCGATGTAGACGCCGATCTCTAGCAGAAATTCGCTAAACTCTAGAGGAAGGATAAGTATTACACGGGAAAGCCCTATAACCTCTTCGACGATAAGGTCCACTTGTTTATAAGAACCTACTATAAGCTTAAAGTGCAACCTAGTTAATTTTATAACTTATTCTCCTAGATTCTAACGGATAGAGCCGAGACCTTCTATATCTAATACGTTAAGTTAACTATATCGTTCCGTGCAACCTATAATATTATTAAGCAACATTTTAATACAGACGTTAACTATAGTCATTATTTTACTAACTAGACAATAACGATATTTAATAAGGTCCGCACGGAAAATCCCTCTATGCCGCTTTATAAGGTTCTTTAGACTCTCTTTAACAAACTTTAATTATATTAAAGAGCCCTTAGCAAAGATTACGATAGTAACATTCCCCTTCGTATATCTCTTATTAACGCTTGCCGTAGTGTTCTTAAGCTAGAATACGCTCTCTTTAAGCCCGCTTAGAAAGTCTAGACTATTTTTATAGACTTACGTACGTCTATCGAGACCTATCTTATACGGAACCCGTCGGCCTAGTTCCTATAGGATAAGGCATTTAATTATAATGATTAATAGTACCTAGACCGAAGATACTCGAATAACCGTAGACGAGGCGGATTCCGTAGTCTTAGACGAGGCTACGGACGAGGATATAAACGTAGCGGCCGTAGAGGCTATTCACGAGGATTTAGCTATAACCGTAGGACCCCCTTTCGCCTACGAGGACGCGGCGGCTATAGCAATAGCCCTCACCGCTTAACCTAGACTAAGAAATGTTTCGTCTATTATAAGGAAGGTTGTTAGTTAACTAAACACACGCCTAAGGAACGTTAACGGTCTAAAGACTAATACCTTACGCAATGTTTTAACGATGGCATCCTAATAACTAACTTTACGGCATACGTGACCGAATTTAAAGGTTATAAGACCGACGATACGGAAGCTAACGAGTACTAGGACGTAGAAGATGCTAATAATGCCGGCGACCTAAAGCAAGCAGCAACTTAAATGCTCTATAAGGCCGCATTCACACACCTTTAGACCGGCGAAGATGTCTACGGCATAGACTAATTAATGCCTGCCGACTAATTTCTAATCGAAGACCGTTACTCCCGTTAATAGTTCTAGGGGATTATAATCGACACTAGTGCGGCTAAAGTATTAACGGCAGGATAGGAGCAATACTTCGCTTTATAGCGAACGGAACCTTCTATTATGCTTAATAGCTCTACAGCCGGATAAGCTAGCATCCGATTTAGCACTAGTATACTAATATAGTCACTTAGTTCGATCGCCCTTAAAACCCCCGTTAGTCGAGTAACTTTTTATATTCTCGAGACCTATACCCCTTTTCTGCTCTTACTTACTAATATAGACCGACTTAGGATCTATTTCGATAATATAATAAACACACTAAGGACTAGCGATCTAACCAACCGGATCCTAGTAATCCGCAAATAGGGTTAACTATAGTTCTTCTTGCCTAAGGACGAAGAGACAATATTATTCCTAATAGAAACCGAAATAAGGATACTATATCGCCGCTTTAGGCACCTAGCTGTTTTAAGACTTTATCACCTACTTAAGCAGGCGGGCTATAATATCACGACTACACAGCTTAAATCGATCTCTAAATTTTGTTATTACTGCTAGATGCACTTACAGGCACCTAAGCGTTTTAAATTTATACTAAAAGATAACTAGGAATTTAATTACGAGATTATAGTAGACGAAATATCTTAGGAGCCCTTAACGACCCGTTCTATACGTCGTTAACTCCGCAACAGCGTTCTAAGGGGCTAGGTTCCTTCCTTCTATATTAGCTAAGGATACCTAGGAAGTCCTTTGAGCCCTTTAGATCGACAGCTACCTTAGACCTCTTAATACGATTAAACACGACGTAGGGACTAATTTTGCCTTAATAGAGTTCCGTAACGAGGCAAAGATCATAGGGATAACCTACAAGCAGGTCCCCGTAGAGTCACATACGTCGATTAGGAAGGTCGAGAGGTATTACGCTCCTTTACGCCGTGCGTTTAAAATCCTTTACGCAAAGATTAGGACTATAACGTCTCCTAAAGCAGTCCTTTAGATAGCCGTAAAAGCCGTTAACGACACAGCCGGACCTCACGGCCTTATCCCTACACTTCTCGTCTTTAGTACGTACCCGCGTATAACTATTAACTCGCCTCCGTTAGCTATAACCCTAAAAAGGTCTATAGCTATATAAAAGGCGATAAAGATGCTACGATAACTTTCTATAGAACGATAAGTTTAGGATGCTCTTCGCGCTCGCAACGGCCCTTCTACAACCGAAACACTTGCTCTACCGCTATAAAGCGAGGTTCGCGTTTAGAGAGAAAAGGGGGGATAGCAAGGACTATTTAAGATTGCTGCAATTAACGGTCACGACATTACTATTAACACCGTTAACGGACCTTAATCCTTTCGGTCTATCTTAGTGTAGCCCTACCTTTAAGACAATTCGTCTCCTCTACCCTTGCTTCCCGTAATTAAAGCGCCCCTAAATGCCGACCTAACCCCTAACTAAACACTAAGGTCTACACTCCTTGCCCTAATCCCTAAACCCCCTATGCCACGTAGACGTAGCCGTCCTCCCGGTGTAAAGAATAAGCTAAAGCTACTAGTTCGGCTTCTAATTCTACTTCTACCTCCCTAGGCCTTTATTATTAAGAAAGAGGAAGATGCCTACGAATTAGCACTTAATCTACGGGAAAAAGGGATTATTATAACCCTAGGAGCCCCGTTTAAGCAGTTAGATTAATAAGAGATCGATGACCTCGTTGCCCGTAGTGTTTTTAGCTTTAAACGCTATAATAAAGCTATCTACGGAGGTCACCGTATCTTTAAGTTAAGGATAGTGCGTAAAGTAAAAGGGAAGGATAAGAAACCCTACGAGAAGTCACGACTCGTTGTTTAAGGACACAATAACGAAGAGAAAACGACCCTATTAACGCAATTACCGACGATTTAACGCGTTAGCCAACGGCTAATCCTAGCTCTCGCTCCGGGACTCCTTCGCTATCACGGCAT
The DNA here is from genome assembly GCA_012934285.1 of Ophiocordyceps sinensis. Taxonomy (NCBI): domain Eukaryota; kingdom Fungi; phylum Ascomycota; class Sordariomycetes; order Hypocreales; family Ophiocordycipitaceae; genus Ophiocordyceps; species Ophiocordyceps sinensis. The sequence goes on from JAAVMX010000004.1 coordinate 12,865,022, forward strand.
AACCCTTTCGTTGCGAGACATCACGTAGGCCTACCTATAAGCCGAAACTAAGCTATTTAGGACAATCCTAACTAGACTGCCCGCCGAAATGCAAAGACGATACCTAGAAGGGACTATCATCCGTGTAATTCGACCCTTATATAGGATCGCGGAGTTAGGACTATATTAGTTCCGAACGTATTATAAGTATTACGTCATTCGACTTAATATATTAACCTTAACGTACGACTTATGCCTATTAATCGCGAATAGGACCCCTAATAGATTTAGGATAGTTAGCCTATAGATAGATAATACGTTAATGTTAGGCACACGCACCTTCTTAAATGCTAAAGAAGAGCAGCTTTAAAAGGCTAAGTTTAAAGCGAAGCCGAAGACTAAGATATCTGCCGGCTCGGTGCTTAATTTCAATAGAGCTAGACTAACACTATAAGATTAGGATCTTCTTCTTTAGCAAAAGGGTCAATTAGAGAAGATTAAGACTATTATCGCATAGGATTATAACTATACGCAAAGGTATATAGAATAGTAAGCCCGAGGAGCATACGTCGCGTTAATCTGCCAACCGGAAGCTTCTTTTGACCTTTCTATAGCAGCACAAGTTTAAAACCCTAACGAAAAAGACTGCGTAATAATTAACAAACGCCTACAATAGCAAATGGACTATAAGAAACGCGGCCTAACGTATAAACTAGTTGATCTTGCGAATGCGAAGCTGCTAGTATTTACAGATAGCTCTTTTGCAAATAACGAAGACCTCTCTTCGCAACTAGGCTTTATTATTGCACTTATAATTGAGACCCGGTCTAATAGCTAGTTCGAGATTAAAGGCAACATCGTATACTAGAGCTCTACTAAGTGCAAAAGGGTCACACGTAGCGTTCTAGCCTTAGAGGTCTACGGTATAGTTAGAGGCGTTAATATCGGCATTTGCCTCGCTATAACGATTAAGATAATTATAGAACGCCTGCGGCTGCCTCCTATACCTTTAATCCTTTATATAGACTCGTATTCCCTCTACGAATATCTTATAAAGCTTACTATAACGAAAGAAAAGCGACTAATAATCGATGTTATATCGCTTCGTTAGTTATACGAGCGAAGGGAGATTATAGAAGTCCGATAGATTAATAGGAATAACAACCTAGCTAATGCATTAACAAAATCATCACTAAATAAGTCTCTTAAACGCTTCGTTAAGACTAATATGCTAACCGTTAGGATAGAAGCTTTCGTCGTGCGGCCTTAATCTTTAACGCTCTTTCCTTATTTAATTGCGTCCTTATTTAATTGCGCGCTTACTTTATTAGCTTACTTTATTATTTAATTGCGCGCTTATTTGCGCACTTATTCCTTTACCTATTCTATTGCTTAATTAACTGCAATAAAAGAATTCGTCGATATAGTTTAAACCCTAAACCTCTAGATGTTTATATTTAAACCAATCGGGAAGGTTATATTATCGTATGCTATTATTCGGTTAAACACATTCTAGCAATTCGCTATAAATATTATAATAAACAATATAGCGAAATTAATAAAAAGAATAATCTTTCGGTAGAGTGATATTATTAATATACTTAACTAGGAATCGTCCCTAAAGGGGTTCTTAGACATTAAGTCTAATAAGTCTAATCCTTACAACCGCCCCTATCGAATAACCTTAGTACGAATAGCCCTAACGAACATTTTGTTATTTTTCCTTAGTTACTTTCCTTCCTACTATAACGTTCGGTAAGATAGTTAGTAAGGCTACCCTAAAGCACGGTTACTAGCATAAAGCGGTAGTCTAGACCGCCTAATCATTAATAGAGGTTACTAGCCTAACCACTACGTTAAAGAGGTGTTTTCTCGCATTGCGTTATTACGTTATAAACCGGCTGCGCATTTAATAGTTATATAGCTATTATAATATAGCTTTAACCTTATTAATTCAACATTACGCAATAACTACACCTACGCCGCCCGCGCGATCGCGCCCGCGTAGCTGCAATAGCCTGCTTAACTAGGCTCTTTCTTTGTTTTATTCTATAAGGTATACGGTTTGTTTCTATAAAGGAAAAACTGCGAGTGTGGGAATAGCTAGCTACGTACGACTACGTAGTCATACACACGTGATGCACGTGATCTAGGGAGCTACGTCACTGCGATGGCTTCCCCTCACTTAGCTAGCAATAAAACCCAATACAACCACACTGTTTACCCTATAAGGTCGACCTAGAGACCTACCAACAATATTGCTATTTGCACAGCAAGATACCTAAATCCCCACTCTTTCTGCACGTACCCCGCGCGCCCAGGTCCCGCCACCAAAATTAGGTAGAGGTACATGGCAATTGAGAGGGCCGCGCAAATCGTGCCTAGCCTCAATTCAATTTAATAAACACGCGCGCGCAAAGAGCTTAAATAACGTATATGCCTAGCTCTCTGCTGCGTGCCCTACTGCGTGCCTTCTGCTGCGTGCCCTCTGCTGCGTGCGCGGCTCCTTGATGTATGCTTCGTGCCCGGCTCTAGGCTGCGTGCTCTACTGCGTGCCTTTTGCTGCGTGCCCTCTGCTGTGTGTGCGGCTCCTTAATGTATGCTTCGTGCCCGGCTCCCGGCTGCGTGCCCTTTGCTGCGTGCCCTCTGCTGTGTGTGCGGCTCCCTGATGTATGCTTCGTGCCCGGCTCCCGGCTGCGTGCCTTGCTGCGTGCCCTCTTCTGCGTGCCTTGCTGCGTGCCCTCCGCTGCGTGCTCTGCTGCGTGCTCTGCTGCGTGCTCTACTGCGTGCCTTGCTGCGTGCCCTCTACTGCGTGCCCTTTGCTGCGTGCCCTCTGCTGTGTGTGCGGCTCCCTGATGTATGCTTCGTGCCCGGCTCCCGGCTGCGTGCCCTACTGCGTGCCCTGCTGCGTGCTCTACTGCGTGCCCTCTGCTGTGTGTGCGGCTCGGCGGCTTCTCGATGTATGCTTTGTGCCCGGCTCCCGGCTGCGTGCCCTCTAATGCGTGCCCTGCTGCGTGCCCTCTGCTGTATGTGCGGCTCGGCGGCTTCTCGATGTATGCTTTGTGCCCGGCTCCCGGCTGCGTGCCCTCGGGGTGGTGTTCTTCGCACGATTTGCGCGGCTCTCTTAATTGCCATATACCGGCACTAGATTTTAGTAGCGGGACATAGGCGCGCGGGGTACATGCAGAAAAGTAAGGATTTGGATGTTCTTACTATGCAAATAGCAATTTCGTGCTGTGCAAATAGCAATACTTATTTTAATAGCCTAGAAGAGAAATATCTTAAAGCGGTTAGTATTATATATATTATTAAGGCTTAGAACCTTTAGGAACCGCTTTTATATCTTCTTATACTAAGGGTAGGTTTAAAAGATAAGTATTACTATTTATAAAATAAGAAATCTCTATTTATACGATAAATACCTTTAAGCCCCGCTTTTTCGACGCGACCCTATACGCTTAGGTCCCGCTACTAAAATTAGGTAGAGGTATATAGTAATTAAGAGGGCCGCGTAAATCGTATATAGCCTTAATTTAGTTAATTTAATAGCTATAAACGCGCGCCCTACTATATGCCCTACTATATGCTATACTACGTGCCCTACTATATACTATACTACGTGCCCTACTACGTGCCTTACTACGTGCCCTCTATTATATGCCTTACTACGTGTCTTACTACGTGCCCTACTACGTGCCCTACTACGTGCCTTACTATATGCCTTACTAAGTGCTTTATTATAGAGTCTTACTATTTATATAGCACGAAATCTCTATTTGTATAGTAAGATACCTTAATCCTTACTCTTTCTATACGTACCCCGCGCGCCTATGTCCCGCTACCTAATTTTAGTAGAGGTATATAGCAATTAAGAGGGCCGCGCAAATCGTGCCTAGCCTTAATTAAATAGTTAATTTAATAGCTATAGTAGCGCACGCGTAGGAAGCTTAAATAACGTAAATAACGTATGTTTAAAGAGATCGCGAGATGCGCGTACGGACCGTTAATTAGTCCGTGGCTTGCGTAGCTAGAATAACCTCCTTAATAGACGGCGATAGCGACGGCGACGGCGACAGCGTAGCTCTTATAGCTCTTCCGCCCCTAGCCCGTCTCCCTCGAGATCCCCTTGCCCGTGTATTTACGCGTGCACGCGATCTTCCTTATAACGCCTATCCTTATAATGCTCCTTATAACGCTTAAGATGCCTCGTCGACCTTATTCTATATACGTATGCGCCGTACGCTTACGTTAAGTCGGCGGACACTAGCCTAACTTAATCGCGGCAGCCGCCTCTATATCCCTCGTCCTTATCTACGTAGTTATAAGGCTGTTTATAAAGCTGCCGGCGCCTATTAATCGTGGCCTTCCTCTTCTTAGTGTTATAGGGTTAAGGGCATAGTTAGACTAGTGTTTTTCGCAACGCGAGGCCGGCCTTTAAGCGTTTACACTACGTCGGGGTTATAAATACGGAGGAGTAGCTCCTTAAGGTCCTAGAGGTCGGTCGTTATTAGCATTATTTATATAGATAAAAGGGCAAAGGGGAGGTCGTACTAAAGGCTTCTTAAGCTACTACTAGGGAAGAATATTAAGCCTAATAAGCGGAAGCGGAGGGTTAGCTTTAAGGCGCTCTAGAATAACGTAGGCATAAGGAAGCCCCTACTATTAAGTAAATCGCCCGGTATAACGCGGTAGCGGGATTAGCTCCCGCGGCTCTTTCCCTAGCTCTAAGGGCATTGCGACTATAGTAAGCCGGTGCTATACGGTAAGTATGTTAATAGCTTAATATATAATCTAGAAAGTTAGCTTGCTAAGCTAATCCTAACCGCTATAGAGGAGCCGCTGCCGTGCCTACTATCGGGCGGCCTCTTACTAATAGTAGCGCTCTTTATTCTCGATTATTTAGAGCAAGGCGGTATAGAGGTAAAAGAGGTCTCTTATACCTATAAGAAGGTACGATTTAACGTCTTTATAGGCGGTCTCTATAAGGCTATTAACTCTCTAGCCGAAGTTACGATACTTACTAATAAAGCAGGCAGCCTATTGCTCCCGCTAAGGCATATACTCCTTCGAGATATACCTAATAATACGGGCCTAGAGCTCTCCGTAGGTCTTATCGAACGTCTTTTAATTAGCCTTAAAGGCTTCTTCCGTAGCTATATAGATTATAGTCTTCTAAGCTGCGAATATACTCTTACGGGTATATTTATCGGCCGGGGGCGGGGGCGCGTTCCTTACCTCTTCTGCCTCTTCTGCCTCTTATTGTATGCGAGTTCGTCCGGCAGCATCGTCTTCGTTAGCCTCGTTAGCCTTATCGTCATTACCGTCGTTATTATCGTCGTCGTCGTCGTTATCGCAGCTAGGCTCCTTCTACCGCGTCTTTATCCTCGCGTAGATATTAGCGTTAATATGCCATACGCAAAGCTATTACTATAAGGAGGGGAAAACGTTCGAGAGGGCGTTTTTAAGGGCCTTTTCCTTATCTATAATAATAATAGTCGGCTCTATAGCCTCGACCTCTAGTCGTAGCTCGTTAAGCCGCTCTACTAGCTACTAAAAGCCCTCCTCCTTTTCTATATTAATAAGGCTAAAGGCGAAGTTAGCAATAGAATGCTAATCGGTAATCCTAGTAGCCTAAAAGAGAAATATCTTAAAACGGTTAGTATTATACGTATTATTAAGGCCGATGACCTTAGGGAACCGCTTCTATATCTTCTCGCACTAAGGGTAGGTCTAGAAGATAGCCTTAACCTTCCGACCGCTATCGCTATCGCCGTTACTATCGCTATCGCTATTACTATCGCCGTTAGCCTCGCTATCGACGTTAGCAAGCTTAACGATATATTTAAGCCTTACGTCTCGGAGGTAGGCGATAAAGGCTTAGGTAGCGGTCTTCCTACTAAAGGCTACGGCGCGGATCTTCTATCGGTCGTTATAGATATCGCGTTGCCGAAAGAAGCTCTCTTCGGCGGTTAATTCCCTAAGAATTAATGCGATCTCGCGAGTAGGAATAGCTTAAAGCTTAGAAAGGCTACTCCTAAGCTCTTACTACGCAAAGGTTCGTCGACGATATATATTATACGCCGAGGGAATAATTAACTGCCTATAGTTATGCTAATTATTATTAACGCGGAAGGTCTACTTTTAGTTTAAACTTTAGGTTGCTAAGGCTATAATCGTAATAAGGCAGTTAATCTTTATAGAAGAGGCTTTCCGGAGCCTAGCGCTTTTCGAGACTCGTCGAGGCCTACGATCGTATATAAAGACGACGTAGGTTAAAACCAGCTAGCCGTTAATCTAACGCTTATAGGCGCTATTCTTCTTTACGATAGCGGCGCTATTCTCGCGGTAGAAACGTTATAGGAAGTTATATAGCTTATCGTACGTATTAAAGGTCGGCGAGGGCGGTAGGGGTAGAATTAGTAGGCTATCGTAGTCGTCGGGCTCGTAAAGAGGCCTCTCCTCGTCTTAAGAGGGCTTATCGGCGCGTAGCTGCTCGTATATCGGCTCTTAAGGAGGGCGTTGCGAATCCATCGCGAATAGCTTTACGTTGCACTTTACGCTTAGGAAAAATCGATAGGCACGATTTACGCGGCCCTCTTAATTACTATATACCTCTACGGAAAATTTAGTAGCGGGACATAGGCGCGCGGGGTACGTATAGAAATAGTAGGGGTATACCTATCTTACTATGTAAATAGAGATTTCGTGCTATGCAAATAGTAAGACTCTTATTATATACCTTCTACTATATATACGGCTCGGCGGCTTCTCGATATATGCTTTATGCCCGGCTCCTAGCTGCGTGCCCTCTACTACGTGCCCTACTGCGTGCCCTCTACTATATATACGGCTCGGCGGCTTCTCGATGTATACTTTATGCCCGGCTCCCGGCTGCGTGCCTTCGGGGTGGTATTCTTCGCACGATTTACGCGGCTCTCTTAATTACTATATACCTACACCTAATTTTACTAACGGGACCTAAGCGCGTAGGGTCGCGTAGAAAAAGTAGAGAATTTAGGTATTTATTATATAAATATAGATTTCTTATTATATAAAGAGTATTACTATTTGCCTAAGTATAAATCTCTATTTGCCTAAATAACACTTTAAGTACCCCCCTAAAATGCCTAACCCCCCCCCGCCTAGCCGCGCCTACTTAATTATAGTGCGTATGCCTAGCAGGCTATAGGCTAATTCTTCGCATCGCATCGTTAAATCGCATCGTTAAATCGCATCGTTAAATCGCATCGTTACGCATCTCGCCGTATCGCATCGCTCTAGCCAACGAGGCTCTAAGGCACGCAGTAGGGCACGCAGTAGGGCACGCAGCCGGGAGCCGGGCACGAAGCATACATCGAGGAGCCGCGCACGCAGCAGAGGGCACGCAGCAAAGGGCACGCAGCAAAGGGCACGCAGCCGGGAGCGAGCCGTAGACGGATATTTCGTACGTAAAGAATTATTAGTCTACGGCCTGCCATAAATGCGCACTGTATTTATATAGACGCGGCTGGTCGCGGGGGGTTAGGCGTTTTCCGGGGTATACGTAGGCTATAAAAAAAATATCACTTAGGCAAATAGAGATTTATACTTAGGCAAATAGTAATACTCTATATAAATAGCAATACTCTTTATTAATAACCGTATAGTCGTAAAGTCCTAATAGGTTAAAGCGCTAGGCAATCTCCTAATACTACTATCCGTCAATAAGAGGTATAGTAAGCTCTTTACTAAGTTAGATAACGGCTATACCTATATCTTTTTTAAGAGAGGGGAAACGCTAAAGGAGCGTAATAACTTTATTAACGAAGCGAGGGTCTTTAGTATAGATATAAATGCCCTCCTCTATAATATATTCCGGGAGGGAGCTTAGCTTTTAGGCTTAGCGCTAAAAGGGGACTACGTTAGGCTCCGGAAAGGGCGCTATAGAAGGGAAATCGACCTAATTAATAAAGGGAGGCGTAAGAGCTAGCGGCTGCGAAGCTGCCGAAATAACGTTAAAGGAAAATATAACGGATGATAAGATATTAAAGCTATTGCCGACTATAGGGACTTATTAAAGGTCGGTAGCCGAAGGAGAGGCTATAGAAGGGTTAAAGGCTATAGTAGCTATAAAAGTAGTAGTTAAGGCCTAAAGGGCCGACGTTTATAATAGAACTACGAGGAATCCTAAGTTATAATACTCTAGGATTTAGCTAAGTCGCTACTTATATAAAATAATAACGTCTTTAGTAGAGTTATTAATTATAGCGACGCTAGGGAAAAAGGAGTTATCTACAATAGTGTATATAGCTAAATCGTAGGAGGAATAAGAGGCGTATAGCCGGCTTTTAGAGATTTCTTTCTAAGAGGCTAATATAATAATAGTTTAACCGGTAGGAATTAAGGTCTTACGGACGGCTTAAACGCGCTATACTATATCCCGGCTAAGGCGATAGATATTAAAAAGGATCTTAAAGTCTTAGAGAATACTAATATAGATTATATCCGATCTATAGTCGACGTTGCTTAAGTACGGTTTAAGGAAAGCATTCTTAAGTAAGGCGCTTATAGCAACCTAAGTAACTTAGGCGGAGTAAGAAAACTCCGCGAGCCTTACGTTAGAACCGTTAGCGTAACGGCCTTAAACTAAAAAGGAGAAAGTAGCTTAGTCTTTAATATAAGCGTAACCGGTAATACCTTTAACGGCTATAGGAGGTAGCTTTTTAATAGTATATAGTAAATACTATAATAGGTCTTATTAACGTTATACAACGTTAGGGGCTATACGGGGCATTAACCTAAGCTTAGACTATAGGGATGCAATAGGCTATTACGTCCCTAACGAGCCTATTATATAACCCCCTTAGCTAAGGACGGTAGGTAGGTATTCCGTTGTATTATAACTACAGTTAGTGCGGGCTAGGGGCCCTGTTTAAGAGGCTCCGGTACCTATATATACCTCCGTTAGTCGTATAGTTAGGTAGCTGCATGCATCTTTATGTCTACGAGTTTAGACCTCCTTTCTTTACTCTTCTGCTATGATATTTATGCAGCTGATTTCCTGCATTTAAGAGGTCTTAATCGATTATAGGTTTTCTATATCCGGTGTTTAAATAGATCTTAAATGCCTTCCCGAACGGCTTACTTATAATTTTAATCCTTATATAAAAAAAGGAATAGGCATGCCTTCGTTATCTTAATAAAGGGGTTAAGGCATAGGCTTAAGAATAGATAGGGAGTTAAGAAGAGACGTAACGGCTACGGCCTCGGCTAGGTAAACTAACTTAGCTATTAAAGGCGTAGGGCTAGGAGGAGCAGTTACCTTAGGGGAAGCCGAGGGGGAAGTAACGACTAAAGGGGTAAAGCATTAGCTTAAGATAGTACCTTTACGTACCTAAGTGCAGCCGTCGGTAGCTAGGTGCTAAAAGAGGAGGTTTTATAATAGGAAGCTAGTCTTATAATAGCGATATTTAGCGGGCTTTAAGGCTATTATTTCCTTTTATAATAGAACGGTTAAAAGGCAGAAGATAGTCTAACCGAACTAGGTCTCTAATAGTTAAAGACTAATAGAGGGCGTGATTTATCCTTAAAAGCTATAGGGGTAGAATAGTAAGTAGAGGAGCACTCGGGGTTACTTATACTAGACCGGCTGGCTAAGTCTAAGTAAGTAGGGGTAGTTAAGGCTAGAATACTAAGGGCACTACTAAAAGAGGTATAGGTTACTTAGTAGGCAGTTAAACTAAAACTATAATAAAAGCTAAAGAAGAAAGGAAGGAAGGAGAGCCTAAGGAAGGGCGGACTAAAGTTCCTTTATATAGCTCTTCCTGTCCGTCCGGACGGCCCCGGTACGTCCCTTTCCTTCTAGCACCTTCTGCCACGTATCCCTTATACTGCCCCGAACTAATACGGATCCCTAGGGCTACGTAAGGGCTATATAGGTCGGCTAACCTCGAGAAGGCTGCCTCCCGCGTTGTTCTAAAGCCCTTATAGACTAAACTAGGTTATATAGGTCTATTTATGCACTACGTGCATAACGTTATGTAGGTAGGTCATACGACATAAGTCGTATGACCTCCTTATGCGAAGGATCGGTCGAATAATTAGTCCCGAAAGCCGAGGGGGCTATATTAGGCCTATAGCTCCCGGTAGTCTAGGTGTCGGTCCCTTATACAGGGCATCGAGCTAATTATTAGGTCTTATTAAGCAGGGGTGCCTAATAAGATCGTCGGCGTGACCGTAGCGGCGTAGTACGTTCCGTACCTAAGGAAGCTAAGTCCTAAAAGACTTAGGTTCGAAAAAGGGGTATGTCTTAGGCTAGAAAGGGGTATAACCGGATAATAGGTAAGTCCGGGGCGAATATATTTATGCTAAGTCATAAAGTACTAAGTACCAAAGTACCAAGTACCCTAGTATCATGCACTTAGGGCTACGCATATTAGGGCGTAGGTAGAAGAGATGCTATAATAGATGCTATAAAGGAAGGAAGCTAGCTATGCGCGAGGGTAGCCCTAATGGCTGCCCCTCGCATAAGGCTGACTAATGGTAGGGACACTATAACACCTCCCCTTAGCCGAATCCTCCTATATAAGGCGGGCCGCGAGGGTTATCTTGCTATTCCTCCCTGAAATCCGTAGTGATTGTATATAAGGCGCCCTTTGCCAAAGGCTGCCACAGGCAATTCCTGCCAATTGATCTTTTCCTATGACTTATTGTCACGTTGTTATACGGGCAATTCGCGCCCTCTAATTCGCCTAATTAGGCAATTCGCAATTCTAGTCAATTCGCGCAATTTGCTTATAGCGAGGCATATAGCCTAAGCTTAGTATAGCTTTTCGTCGCTCTATTAATGCCTACCGGTATTCGAGACGACGTTTTATATATAAACGTTTAGCACCGCGTTGTTGTTCGTGCGCTAGAGTAGGTAGTGCAATTTCTGCTAATTCGTTATCGTTACCGCCGCTGCGGTCGCGATCCTATTGCTCGTCGAGGCGCTCGTTGCTGCGCTCTAGGTCGGGGTCGTTAGACGATTCGCCGTCACAATCGGGGTATTCTTATGCCTTATAGAAGATGTCGCTCTCGGCAGAAGGGTCGTGTTCTACGGGCGAAGAGGCCGGGATCGTCGTTCCTAAAGATATTATTATAAACACAGCCGCTGCTTGCTAGGCTAAAGAGCCCGTAGGGCAGGCACTACGAATAGTAGCGACGCTATATTCCTAGTCGATGTTGAAAATGGCCTCTCCTATGGCCTTAATGACTACCCAATCCGTTAGGCTATTAAAAACGATGCCTTTATTATAAAGGACTCCCGCGCTAATTAAATTAGTCGGGGCTTAAGGGCAATAGCGAGCGTGTAAGACGTTAATCGTCCTATCGCCTACTGTTATTCTAGCCGTGCCGATGCCTAAGACGTTAAGCTTGCCGCCGTTAGAGGCATACAGAGGCTCGTAGGCCGGCGAAGACGGGTTAAGGGTTATAAACCACTTTAGGTCATTAAAACAATGACTGCCGTATCTAGTGTCGTATATAGCGGTATCTCGAATAGTATCTCGGCCGGCGTCGTCGGCCGATGTCGTTAATAGTTAAAAGCTACTGCCGGGTCGATTGCCGTTAGTAGAGTCTATAGTCCTTTTCTTATTGTGCCGCTACTAGCTTAAGGCAACCTCGGGGTAAAGCTAAAAACAGCTATCGGGACGATGGCCCTTGCCGGGTAACACCTAGTAGCTATATCCGAGTTTCTTTCTCGAGGAAGGGCCGCCTTAGCCACGACCTCGGCCGTTGTTCTTATCGTAAGCCATTATCCAGTCGGTCGGCGTTAATCTGCCGGCGTAGGAGGCTTTCTTCGTTGTTAAAATAAAGCTCGAGAAGACTTTTCTCTAGTCTCTCGGCTGAAAAAATCGCTGCACAATCCAAAGAGGGCAAAAACGGCCACTCGATAATGCAGAAGGTCGTCGTCGTCTCACAGCGATAGAAGCGTGTAAGGGCTTATAACCTATCATGCACTTAGGGCTACGTACATTAGGGCGTAGGCAGAAGAGATACTATAATAGATGCTATAGAGGAAGGAAGCTAGCTGTGCGCGAGGGTAGCCCTAATAGCTGCCCCTCGCATAAGGCTGACTAATAGTAGGGACACTATAACACCTAGTACCCTCGTACTAAGTATTTCCGTACTTAAGTCCCTTAGTACTTAAGTCGTCCCGTACTTTAGAAAAAAGAAAGTCAACTAAGAACCTAGATTAGTAGTTCTATAACACCTTTATAAGCTGCTACTTTAAAACGCAGCACTTAGCACGAATATGCTTATTTAAGATAGAAGCGAGGGGGAAGCATCGATTATAGGTAGCGTATTTAAAGAGACCTTTATTAGGTAAGGCATACGTTATTATATAACCGACGAAGTAGGCCTTAGAGAAGTCTAAGTTAGAACGAATAGAGCTTTAGTCGTCCTTAAAGGCTTTATTACCTACCTTACTACTACTTAAGGTAAAAGCCTCGCTAGTTTAATACTTTAATTTAAAGTATTACTATTTATACAATAAGAAATCTCTATTTATACGATAAATACCTAAATTCTCTACTTTTTCTATACGACCCCACGCGCCTAGGTCCCGTTAGTAAAATTAGGTATAGGTATATAGTAATTAAGAGAGCCGCGTAAATCGTGCGAAGAATACTACCCTAAGGGCATATAGCCGGGAGCCTGGCATAAAGCATACATCGAGAAGCCGCCGAGCCGTATATATATTAGAGGGCACGCAGTAAGGCATATAATAGAAGGCACGCAGCCGGGAGCCGGGCATAAAGTATATATCGAGAAGCCGCTAAGCCGTATATATAGTAAAAGGCACATAGTAAAGCACGCAGTAAGGCACGTAGTAGGGTATATAGTAGGACATATAGTAAGACACGTAGTAGGGCACGTAGTAAGGCACGTAATAGAGGGCACGCAATAGGGCATATAGTAAGGCACGTAGTATAGCACGTAGTAGGGCATATAATAGGGCGCACGCTTATAGCTATTAAATTAACTAAATTAAGGCTATATACGATTTATACGGCCCTTTTAATTGCTATATATATCTACTTAATTTTAGTAGCGGGACTTAAGTATATAGGGTCGCGGCGAAAAAGCAGGGCTTAAAGGTATTTATTATATAAATAGAGATTTCTTATCGTATAAATAGCATTACTCTTTAATATAGTCTAAGCCGTATGTTAACATTACCGTCTTCCCTATTTGCTTTCCACTAGGAAATCCCCGGTTCTTCCCTAGATTCTACTATAGAATTCCACGGGCTTCTACAGGCATTACCCCGCACTTCTACGGGCGCGTTTACCTACTTTTCTTCGGTTATATTTCACTATGATTTTACGGTAATTTTACGGTTATTTATACGGTCTTTACCCGTAAAATCTCTTCCCTTCTACGGTCTTCTACTATAGAATTCTAATTCTCTTCTACGGCTTCTACCGTAGAATTCTAATTCTCTTCTACGGCTTCTACCGTAGAATTTACCGTAGAATTTACTAGTCTTCTATTAGGTTGCTTATTTATTAACTGACTATATAACTTATTTATCGTACGGCACGATCTATTGCATTTCTCACCGATCCTTCCGTCCGATTATTTACGTCACCTATTTTCCTTAGGTCTACGCGGCTGATTTCGTCCGAGGATTTTTCCTATATATAGAGACTAGTTAGCCTCCCTACTAGATAAGATAAGAGCTATTATTCTTAGTGTTTTACATCCTTTTATAGCTTCTAATCCCTCTATATAGGCTATTTAAGCCTTAGAGCCTCTCTTCCCTTTTTAATTGCTATTACCTAAATGTCGAGAACCCGACTACTTAGCGTTCGATAGTTATAAGCCCGGACAAACTTCTCTACGCATAGAGAGTTCTAACGGCTTATATTTTCAGCCTGCTAACGCTATAACTTACGGTAGTAAAGCCTTTGCCTTTATATTTAGCGAATCGACTCCTAGAGGACTAATATAATTATCTTTTTAAGGAGCGTTATTAATCTAGCGAATCGACTTACGGAGGATTAGTTAGTACGTTTACCTTATTATATTAGTGTTTTCCTACACTTAGTTTAGCTTTTACGGTTTATTTATATATATTATATATCTAACTACCCTTTTCCGGTGATTTTACTATACTTTTACCTACGTTACCGTATCTATTATAGCCGATATTACTTCGAAGACTATTTTAAATAGACTAGCGGACTAAGACCGATAGATCTTAACGATCTAAAAATACGCACTCGCTTAAGGGATTTAGGAGAAAATCGATCCTTCTATTACGCTTAAACTTTAGAAACCCTTATTGCCTCTTTCCGTAGAACTAACAGCTAGAATAATTAACGCGACTATTGCTAATATTACTAGTTTATCTATAGAAGAACTTAAGAGGTTTAAGTTTCTCTTTTCCCGGTATTGTATATTGCTTTAAGCCTATAAGGACTAATAGAAATCTCTTACGTTAATCTAGTAGTTTATCGTTTAGAATATCGGGAACTACTACTTAATAATTGCCGACGAACATAAGGTTTCTAAGGAATTAGCTTTACTATAGCGGCGTATAAAGCCGACTTTATAGACGCAATAGAAGACTATTCTTACGTAGTTCTATACTATTTTAAAGGCACTAGACTAGACGGATATTACGATATAGATTTCTAACTAGCAGAAGGTCTTTACCAATGCCCGGCGAATTAAGTTGCCGGAATCGGAAGGTCTCCGGGCTATATAGCTCTTTCTTAAGGCTATTTAGCCAATTTCTAGCCCTTTTGCGGAATACTAGATAAATAAGATAGAGGACGACGCCTGCTTAAATAAGCTAGGCTAGGAATAGTCTTTCCCCGACGGATTTAAGATATCCGAACTTTTCGAGCGCTCGTAGGCCTTAAAGGCTACGACTAAAGCGCTAAAGACTAACGCTTTTACGAAATTCTAAGGCTAGGGAATAAAGCCCTTAGCCGCGGAATCTATTAATAAATCGGCAACTACTTTAGCAGCTGCGTCCTTAGATAAGGATAAGGATAAAGGCAAGAAGAAGGATAGTCCGCCGTGTATTTATAGAGAACGATACTATTTCCGATAGTATTATTACTTTAACCCTTCCGTTCGACTTCTATTATAGAAACCCGATAAAGACGTCTAAAAGACTATAGACGACTACCTTAAGGTTTTAGCCAATAAGGCTAAAGTTAACGGGGCACTTCTTCGCGACGAGGAGTAGCGGAAGAATAATTAGACTGAGATAAAGACGGTGTAAGCTACGGCTACCGCTAACGTTCTTACGACCTTTTTACTATTAGTTATTCTATAGACTACTATAGAATACTAGTTAAGGGATTCTTTTATTATAGATTTAGGGTCTAATAGATATATTTGTAATAATAGGGAGCGTTTCTATAACTTCTAGCCTTCTTCTAAGTACGCACTCGCAGGTAGTAAAAGCACTCCTATTCTTAGGATAGGCATAGTGTTTATACGCATTTCGACGGGCACTTTTTAGCTTAGTTAGGTAGTATATATCCCGTCTTTTTATACGTCCCTTTATTTACTTCGTCTTTTTTATAAGGCGAATCTTTCGTAGAACCCGTAGACTAGCGTAATCTCTTTTTTAATACGCACTATTTATATAATAGAGCTAATTTACAATTAGTATATTATCGAGTATAACCCGTTAACGCCTTCTACTACGCTTTTAACTATTGCTTCCGTCCCTTCTATAAATTCTACCGTAGAAACCCCGGTTATAGTACCTTTTTTAGTCACTACGCTAAGGTCTATACTAATAAGTGTAGAGGAACTTTCTCTTTAGCACTAACGACTTAGACATCCGAATAATAAGGCGCTTTCGAAAGCTCTCGGAATACTATAGTCGGTGACCTTCGATAAGATAATCTCCTATAAGTCTTATAAACTTACGTAGGCTAAACGAATTATTAACCGTAAGCCGCCGCTTTCTAAGGCGACGTTTCCCTTTTCTAAGGTATTTTACGATATCTTTTCTATATATAAGAGTTATAACAATAAGAACGTTGTATTTCTTATTAAGGATAACTATATAAAGCTTATTTTCCTATATGCGCTTCTAAACGCCTTTATAGATAAGCTAATTTTATGCTTTAAGAGCCTAGGTCGGTATATTTCCTAATAGTTCTTACTTTCTATCGGTATAATCTATTAAGATAACGACCGAGCCTTTCAATACGATTTTTAGGACTTTATTAACTAATAGGGCATTTATAATAAGCCTACTACTCCTTATACACCCGCTTAAAATAGCGCTGCCGAACGGGCTAAGGGGGTAGTATTTATAAAAGCTCGATCTATAAGGATTAGAGCAAATTTGCCCGAGCATTTATAGATAGAAACGTAGAAAACTATAGTATATTTATACAATCGGATTCTAGCCCGATAGGCAGCGTCCTTTACGTTATTTCTATCGAAGTGGATTTCCTTAATAGAGATCCTTTACGACTAATTAAGAGATTACGACCGGAATATACCGGTATTTCTCTTTCCCTAAATATTACAATTTAATTATCTTCGAGCTTTTAGCTATAAAGCCTACCTACTATCTACTTAGGCCCTAAATAACACATAGAAACGTAATCTTAAGTAAGAACCTTATATAGAGGTTGGTTACTTAGTTAGGTATAATTCTACTAAACATTTTCGTGTGTAGATCCTATAGAGATAGGAGGTTCGTCGAGTTCGTAATATAACGTTTAATAAGACTTAGTTTTTCACCGCGTTTAAGGCATCCGAACCGCTAATATAGGTGTTATCACCGGCATTTCTACTATATATTGCATAGGAAGAAGAGTAGGATAAGGCAGAATTCTAATTAATGCTAATAGTGCTTTTAAATAAGCATTTTAATATAGTAGACCTTCTAGCCGATAGCAATCCTTAGCTCCCGACTCCTAACTAAACCTTAGAACCGCCGGAGGATATTTTTAAGAATACATAGGATTTCTAACCCGATATTTCTATACTTTTACCTACTATAACTATAGAACTAGCAGACCGTCGTAAGGTATAGTTGCCTTAAGCCACTTCTCGGTCTATAGATTACGATAATACTATTCCTATAGATAGTCTACGGACGATGAGGTTTATAGGGGATTTACGCCTTGCTTATTTAAACCGTTTTTCGGGTCGATATCCCGCTTTCGCCTACGTTAGGCATCTACCGGCTAATAGCACCGCTTTTACGGCTGTATTCGCTACTTCTCTTAAACCTAGGAAGATATATAAACGGGATTTGCCCGTACTTCTAAGGTTTTAGTCTAATCTCGAGACGCATCCGTTTAGACCTAAGTTTAAAGCCGCTAGAGTAGTTAAATAGGACTCCTTAAAATAGCGGAAGACCTTCTTTCCTTCGCCTACCCTAAGAGCGAACGCGCTAGTGCGTCCTCTTCTATTAATATAGGCATTCGATTATAAGTTTAATAAGCACGGCTACCTTAGGAAGTTTAAATCTCGCCTTTATATACGAGGAGATCTTTAGCCGTTTAGCGGAAAAGAAATATACGCCGCGACGCTTATAGCGCGAAATTTTCGCATTATAATTGCTATTGCCGCTAAATTTAGTATAGAAACCCGCTTACTTAACGCGGTTAACGCCTTTACGAATGCTAATCTAGATAAAGAAGTATATATCTACTTTTTAGACGGATTTAAAATGTTTAGTTTTATAATTCGGTTAATAAAGGCTTTATATAGGCTTCGCCGTTCGCCGCTTCTTTAGCAATAGGAATTATCTAGGTCTCTTACCGAACTAGGCCTTTAGTAAAGTGCGGAGGATCCTTGCATTTTTATATCTATTATAAGTAGTATTATTACTTTCTTTTTTATAGATAATATTATTATCCTTTTCCGTAAGGAGCACCGTAGGGCTACTAACGATTTTATCCGTCGCTTTAAGCAAAAGTATATAATTACTAACCGCGGAGAGCTTACCTATTTCCTTAGGATAAATATTATCCGGGACCGTAAGTAGCGAAAGCTATAGTTATGCTAGGACGTTTACCTAGATAAGATTGCTTCTAAGTTTAGTTTAATCCCTACTTCTATAATTCTACGGCCTATTTCGACCCTATGCCCGTTCCTACTTTCCGAAAAGCTAGAGAAACACTAGGGATAGGCTACGGATAACTAAATCCACTACCTTTAGTCTTTAGTCGGTTCCTATAATTACGCGACTATTTCTACCCGTCTCGACGCTATAAAATCGTCGAATTTATTAGCGGAGCATATATAGAACCCGTCTGCGCTTTATATTAAGATCGTAGAAAGCTTAGTAACTTACTTATACGAATCGCGTTTCCTTACGATTAAGTTTTCGGATACAGACGAGTAAGAACTCGTTATAGCTTTCGATACCGCCTACGCCGATGACCCGGACACTCGTTATTCTTCTAAGGGCTATTTCATTAGCCTATTTAACGGTCTAATCGCGTAGAGTGCCCGGAAACAATCTACGGTTACTACTTCTTCTACCGAGGCCGAACTTCTTATAGTCTCTTCTACCGCGAAAGAGCTAATTTCTATTCTTCGTTTATTTAACGATATTTCCTTACAGCTGGATGTTCTAGTTCCTACTGTTTAGTGTAATAACACCTAGACAATCCGCCTGGTTTCCGCCGAGATTCTAAAGATTTAGACTGCCTTAAAGCACGTTAAAATTCACAACTGCTAGGCCCGATAGGAATTCTTACGCAATACTTTTAACATTAAATATATCCCTTCTAACTAGATAGTTGCGGATAGATTGACTAAATTGCTTCTACGATAACGTTTCTAGACGTTCTTTTACTAGCTTCGACTTACGGATATTTCTTTTAGAATTTAAGAAGAAGTCGATAATAATTCTAACTAGCCGGAAGTTATTCCCTTCTAGCTAGGGGGGTATATTAATATCACCGTCTTCCCTATTTGCTTTCCTCTAGGAAATCCCCGGTTCTTCCCTAGATTCTACTATAGAATTCCACGGGCTTCTATAGGCATTACCCCGTACTTCTACGGGCGTATTTACCTACTTTTCTTCGGTTATATTTCACCGTGACTTTATAGTGATTTTACGGTTATTTACACGGACTTTACCTATGAAATCTCTTCCCTTCTACGGTCTTCTACTATGGAATTCTAATTCTCTTCTACGGCTTCTACCGTAGAATTCCTTTATATAGCCACGGCTTCTACCGTAGAATTTACTGTGGAATTTACTAGTCTTCTACTAGGCTGCTTATTTATTTGCTAACTGTATAACTATTTATCGTACGGATGCAATTTATTATTTACGACCGGCGCTTTCGACCGGCGACTCCGTCCGACTCTTTCTTTTACCTCTTTTCCTTAGGTCTACGCGACTATTTTCGTCCGAGGGATTTCCCTATATATAGAGACTAGTTAGCCCTCCTTATTGGAAAAGACAAGAGCTATTATTCTTAGTGTTTTGAATCCTTTTGCAGCTTTTAATCTCTCTGTGTAGGCTGTTTAAGCCTTAGAGCCTCTCTTCCCTTTTTAATTGCTATTACCTAAATGTCGAGAACCCGACTGCCTAGCGTTCGATACGAAAATAGCGTCTTATAGCGTTTTTAGCGAATATAGCGAAAAAATAACGAATTAACGTAAGGTTTAAAAGAATATTAATAATAATAGAAGTTATAGCTAGGTCTTAGCAAAATAGACTTCGCTCCCGGGCTTATAATTATTAATATTACTATTATACTAACTAGGCTAAATAAAAGTCAGATATATCCCGACCGTAGACGTAATATAATAGCTTAAATAAAATATTAATATACCCCCCTACGTATATAGTAGCCTACCCGACCGTGCTAAATAAGTCGTGGTTATTAATCGCCGCCGAATATGCCGTGCCGTGCCGAATGCCGTAAGGTAACTTAGCGTAAGTGCGCCGCCGAAGTTATAATATATAACTGTTAAGTATAACATCTCGATCGAAGGCGTAAGGTAGCGCGCAGCCGCTAAAAGTGCGACCGGGCCCGAAAGTAGCGAAAGTAGTAAAAGTAGAGAAAGTAGCGTTTATAGCGTTTATAGCGTTTGTAGCGAATATAGCGAAAAAATAACGAATTAACGTAAGGTTTAAAGAAAGAATATTAATAGTAGTAGAAGTTGTAGCTAGGTCCTAGTAAAATAGACTTCGCTCCCGGGCTTATAACTATTAACATTACTATTATACCAACTAGGCTAAATAAAAGTAAGATACATCCCGACCGTAGACGTAATATAATAGCTTAAATAAAATGTCGATATTAGGTAATGTCTTATAGAGATAATATCATTCCGTATTCTTTAAGCATTCCGGCTGTAATTGCTATAATTAAACGTTAACTAACTCGCTAGATTGTTAGTAACTATATAAGTATAGATGTCTTCTTAATATTACTATATCCTTAGATTATTAGCCTTAACTTTTCGTATAGTTTAGTATTACGTCCCTTAATCTTTCTAACTATCTAAGAACGGAAGATTCGATATCCTCTATATTTTTCTTCGTTATATTATTCGAAACTAAATACACTACGAATAACTAGGTCGTTAATCTCTTTTATATTAGATTCTTTAAATAGGTCACCGGGTGTTATAATTACGCTATCGGCACGGAGTTTAAGTATAAGATCGTATGCGTTAACCTCTTTCTTAGCTAGGAACTGCTAATTCCTTAGTTTGTTTTTCGCACCGGGTAGGCGACTACGTTTTCGGGGCATGCGAGGAGGTTTTTACACATTTTTATATTCTTCTATTAGTTTATTATCTTAAGAATTATATTCCGGTGTATTTTGTTTTACAGCTAGGAGTTCTTCTAATAGTAATACCGATTTTTCGTCTCGGAAGTATAGTTGTATATATATTAACCTAAATACTTATAGTCTATTAATAGTGTTAATTATTATATTATAGTCTTTAATTCCTGCGATTTTAAATAGACCTTACTAACCGTTCTTTTCTCTTTAGACATAGACCTTACTTTATAGTAGAAGATTAAGAATCTCCTTTATTAATAGTCCGTTTCGGCTATAAATAGCATCCTTAATTCGTCTTTTAGCAGAGATCTAGCGAAGCAATTTTATAGCCTTTTGCATTGCTATAGCTCTTTGCATCATTGTTATAGAAGGGAGTAATTCCTATATAATCCGAGGGTAAGCACTAAAAACTAATAATATAGGAACTAAACTATTAGGACTAGCTATATTATTAATTGCCTTAACTGCTATTTAAAGGATAGCTTTAGCTAATATAACGTTCCTAATTTCCTCCTAAAGAATACTAAATGCTCGTTTAAGTAGTCTATAATATCTTTTAATCTTTCCGATAGACTAGTAGGCTTTAACTAGAACTTGCTTATACGTAATCCCTATTACTTTCGCTTCGTTTCGGAATTTATTAAAAGCATAATTCGTTCCTACGTTATATTTAATAACATCTAATAGACCGAGATATATATTAATCTATAACGCACGTAGTGCTTCCTACGCATCTTTAGCTAATATTAATAGTAGGAATCTTACTCCTTAGAATAAAGTTGCTAAATCCACTGCGTATAGCACTAGTCGTTATAGGTTTCCGATGTATAGAACGTTAATAATAATCTTATAGTTAAATTCTCAATTATCTTATAGTATAAATTTAAATCGTCTCGGAGCCTAAGAGTACATCTAGCATTAGTAATAAAATCTAAAAAAAGTTTCGAGTCTATCGATTAATACATTATTATATCCTGCTTAACGTAGTAGATAATATAGTCTTATAACTACGGGATGTCTAAAACGACGATAGAGCGTTCGGATCTTAACCTCCGTAAGGAAGTTAATTAATTCCTTATCTTTAGAAAGAAAGAACTATAGATATCCCTATTTTCGTATTACGGGAACTACGCCTCGACTAATGATTATATCTATTGTGTTATTAAAGTATACACCTAGTCGGTCTCTATCGGCTAAAGAGAGTAGGAAAGGGGTAGGTGTCTCTAAAATATAGAAAGTTATTCTTCTAATCGGTGTTTTAAGGGCAATAGAACTAAGTGAGTTAATAGTATTTCTACTACTAAACTTAATAGAAGCTTATCCTGCCGTTGACTTATCGATAGTAATTAAAGGGTCTTCTTTCTATAGGGCAATGTAGTAGTTAAATCCGGCTGTTAACACTTTTACTACACCTATATTAACTATAATGCCTTAGAAGCGTGTCTTAGAGTATCTTTCATTAATAATAAACTAGTTAGATATAGTAATAGCTTCTTATTTACTATATAGGTCTTCTTTAGTAAGCAGATGTATATAAGCTTATTGGCAAATTATTTAACTAGCTTGCTATTATCCTATAAAGTTATCGTCGTCTCTTAGGTAAGATTTATTATTAAAGTCTTCTACTATATCGTCTATCTCGTGACCTTTATATTATATTACGTAGGCTGTAAAACCTATAGTTAGGATATTCGTAAAGTAGCATTATACGATATACTAGTCCTTCGATTTCTGCCGTTTCTCGGGTATATACTTAGTAGACTAGCATTCTTATTTTCCGTATATAAAACACTTCTTAGTCTGTAGACGATTGCCGTAGTTGCCTCTATAGCTCCTACGGGCTTAAGACCCTGCTTATAATCTAGTAGCTAATAGGGAGTATCTTCTACGGAATCCTCCGCGGGATCCTCTACGATTAAATAATCGGCTATAGTTTCGTCCTCCTCGTCCTTAGTATCTATATCTTCCGCGGTTGTTATTATTATATCTCCGATCCGTATAGAATGTTTAGTTATATAGGTCGTAGTTATCCTCTTTAGTGTCTTAGTTATTAGCCTAATATTCTTAGATAAAGTAGTTAGATAAACCGCGAGAAAGGTATGTTTATAACGAGGATCTTAGGTCTATAAAGAGTGCTTCGGCATTAGTTAAAGGTTTAAATAGAGCGTACTCTAGTTCGGGAACGCCTCGGCATATATTAATAAGTATAGTTCGTATAATAGGGTAAGTAGAGTAATCACATAGGTGCCCTCTATATAGGTATAGAAATCATCTATAAAGAACTAAGTGTAGGCGCACCTATGCATACGGATATATAGCTCTACGCACGTACCCCTTTATCTGTATGTGCCCTTTACCCCTATCCGCACAAGCCCTTTACCCTTATTCGCACGAGCCCCTTTCCCTACCCGCACGTGCTTCTTCCCCGCTCGTATATAAGAATACGGATTAGGTCGTAGACCTAATCTTACTAATAGTCGAAGACCTTTATATAAGACCCCTACCTTACCTAAGTGAAAATTAACGATGTATTACGTAAGGCCCGGCCGCGCTTTAAGCTACGCGGCTCGCTTTAGGGAGCGTAAACCGTACTTTTTTCTATTATGTCTTTTCCGGCAACGTAGCGTCGGGCGGTCCGTCGTTTTCTCTAATAGCCCTAAAGCGCTCTTTAAAGCGATCGAGCGCTTCCGTATCTATAAAGTCCGCTGCTAGGTGCTACGTCGGGTCTTAGTACCTTTGCCACCTTATAAGCACCTTATGCCTACTACCGCGGCCGACCTTCTTCTATCGTACGGTAAGAATTTCCTCTACTAAGAACTTTTCTTCTCCTTTTACTAAGATTACGGGAGGCTATAGGTCCGCTATTACTTAGCCGGGCATTAGATCTACTACTATACGATAAAGAAGGTCTATATTAAAATTAAGGTAAATCCCGTTAAGCAGTCCTTTTAGCTCGATAGCTTACGGGCTTAGCACTCTCTTAACCGTAAATTTTACGTATAATTAGTCGAGCTTCTTCTTCGGCCTTAAGGATACGTAGTTCCGTAGGTCTACCTAGACTTTATTACCTACTATAAACCGCTCTATAGGTTCCCGCCGTTTGTTAGCATACCGCTCTTAGTCCTACGCTGCCGAGGCTATTAACGACTAATAGAAGTCTAAGACCTACTTAAGTCGCTATATAAAAGAGGCTGCGCGCCCCTCTAGGCTATTACTAGACGGCTTTTCTACTATTATATCTACGGCGATAGGAAATAGGGATACTAGTTCGTACCCGTATAGTGCGAAGAAGGGCGATATACTAATTAAAGAGTGATTTCCTACGTTAAGCGCTATTTGCGCTGCGGGAAGCCATTTATCTTAGTCCCTTTAGTTACGGTCGATAACGCCCCGGAGGTAAGCTTAAACTTCCTAGTTAAGCCGTTCCGGCCCCCTATCGGTTCGCGGATAATATGCTATGCTTAGCAGCTATATAATCTATAGTAGCCGATATAGGTACTGCTAGAAGCGGCTTATCTAATTTAAGCCCCTATCGCTTATAATTAACGTTAGCTACTAATAGTATCGCACGTAGTATACGAGAAAGCGCTCCGCGTAAATCTCCGCTTCTATAGAGGGTATAGGTTTTAATATAACCTCCTTACTTACACGGTCTTTAATTACCTAAAGATTACGGTTGCCGCTTTCTATAAGGGGGAGGTCCGTAATAAAGTCTATTTAAATATACGTATAGAACCGGTCCGGTATAAGAAGCGATTTAAGTAGCCCTTTCTTAAGCGCACGCTAAATCTTTATACGCCTATAGATATTATAGTTACGGAGGAATCGTCTAACGTATAGCTAAAAAAGCGGCTAATAGAAGTCGCGGGATATAGCGGCGACTATTCCTTCGCGGCTAAGGTAGCCGACGATACTAGCGTTATATACTATTTAAATAAGCCGTCCTTAGAGCGCGTTCCCTTCTTCTAGCTCTAGGGGAGCGTCTCTTACTACTGCCTTAGTGGTTGTAAAGGAACTAAGAACCTAAAGCCGTCCGCGGAACCGTAGGTGCTTACGTAGGTCTACGTAGCAGTCGGCTACCTATACCTTAAGGTTAAGCTTAAGGTCGAATCGTCGTGCTCCTGCCTCTACGGCGCGGCGCACGCTCCCGTAGGTAACGTCCTAAGCTGCTAAGCGGTCCTATATACGCTAAAGCTCCTCGTCCTAAGAAATCCGTCGGTTAAGGCTTATATTAGTAGTTAGCTCCGCGTCCTACGCGTTAAAGTCGTCCTAGGTCGTAGCCGCTACGAAGTCCGCTTCCTAAGTATCGGGCTCTACGTCTTCTTTTTTATCCTCCTCGCTATCGTCCTCGTCCTTATCGCCCTTATTATTAACTAAGATTACGCCGTCCGCACCGATAAGCGTTGCTTTAAGATATATACGTAGCGCCTCCTCTAGGAGTATTTAAAGCTCTCGGGCATTATAATCTTCGTTAGAAGGCCGATCTTAATCTCTCCGGGATAAAGTGTCCGGCACTATAGCCTCTTTTCTAAGTCGGTATTTAATCCGGAAATAGAACCGCGAAAGGTATTCCACCTAGCGGGCCTATTGCTTAAAGAGATAACGTCGAGTTATAAAATACTTAAGGTTGCGATAGGCTATAAGGATCTCGAAGTTCTTATAGCTACGGAGCTCCGCTTACTATTGCTTTAAATAGCTAATTATAGCGAGCATTTCCTTATCGTAGATAGCGTAGTTCCGTTCGGCGGAGGTAAGCTTATAGGAGTAAAAAGCCATAGGGCGGCGTTAGCCGTCTACCTCTTACGAAAGCGTGCCTTTAAGTGCGAATCTACTATAGTCCGCCTTAAGTATTACGGGATAATTATAGTCTTACTATAGCAGCACTAGGGCTTACGAAAATAGGTCCTTTAACGTCTAGAACGCCTTTGCCTATACGGCGCCCTAATAAAAGGCTACTCCTTTGCCGGTAAGGGCTATAAGCGGACCGACGATATAAGAAAATTAACGAATAAAAATCCGGTAGTAGTTCGTAAATCCTAAGAAACTCTATATACCCTTTTGCGAAGTTAGGGCTATTTAGTCTCGAATAGCCTAAATCTTTACAAAGTCCGCCTATATACTAACGCCCGCGATAATAATAAATCTTAGGTATTTAACCTAGCGGACGCCGAATTCGCATTTATTAGGGTCGAGGTATAGCCTATGCTTGGAGAGCCGGTCTAGTACCTTCCGTACTTTGTCTATATAATCCTTTAGGCTGCCGCTTATATAGATAAGAATATTATTAATATAAGCGGAAGCGAACTTATTTAGAAATTCGCGAAGAATGCTATTAATATACCGTTAGAAGGTACCGGGAGCCCTTATAAGCCTAAACGGTATTACTATCTATTCGAAAAGCCTATAGTAAGTACGGAACGTAGTCTTCTACTTATTACCTTCTATAATTCGCACCTTATAGAACGCCTAATAGATATCTAACTTAGTTAACTACTTCGCTTTAGCGATATTACGGAGTATCTCCTTAATAAGCGGAAGCGGGTAGTAGTCCGGTCGTATTATTGCGTTAAGTGCTCGGTAGTCTACGTAGAAACGTAGTCCTCCTCCGGGTTTCCGCGCGAATAGCACTAGAGCGGCGGCCTTAAAAGAGCTAGCCTAAATGAACCCTTTATCTAGAAGGCCGCGTAGTGTTTTCTTAAATATAAGCAACTCGTCTTAAGACATCGCGTATAGCGGCCCGAAGGGCGGAACTATATCTTATCCACGGGAATCCTTACGAAGTAGTATCGCGTAGTTAATACTAGGCTTATATAGGTTTAATTTATCGGCCTCGCTTTTCCGAAAGAGCGGCAGTAGGTTATAAAACTACGTAAGGATTATTTAACGTAATTCGGCTTCCGTCTTCGGCTTCTTTAGTCGTAAGGCTTTTTTAATATCCGCGAGGTTAACTACGTAAATAGTAGCCGTAGCGGCTTCCGAGCTATATCGTCTACGGATTCGGTTAATTATGCCGATAAATACTAAAGCTATAACCTCTTTAGCCTCTCGAAGCTCCGTAGTATACTTTATATCCTTAGGCTCGTTCTTATTAATATAGCATAGCTAACGCTGCGAATTCCTATACTAAAGCCTTTTTTAGTACGGTATAGAGTAAGACTCTATATAAAGAAGCTAAGGCTTCCTAAGGATTAGGTTAAATTCTAGCTAAAGGATAACGTATGCTATAAGCAATTGCTCGTGCCCGTTAATCTCCGTACCTATCTATACGATACCTTTAATCTTCGCCTCTTTTATTACGCTTAAGGCTCCTCGTACATACTAAGGTCTTATATCTTTAACTAGCAAACGTAGTTCTTATGCGAATGCCTTATTAATAGCGGCGTAGCATTAGCAACCCTCGTCTACGAGAGTAAAGACGAGGTTTATATAGTTAATAATAATAGGTATTAAGGTAGGAGAAGTCTTAATACGGTTAGTTAACTCTCTTTTCTCTAGTGCTAGCGAATTAAGCTCTAGGGCCCGTTTATGCTCTAGAGCTATGCGTTTCCCTCCGCACTAATAGCGGCGGGGATATTATTATCCTCCTTAATATTAGACTAAAGAGAAGGTCGGGTAGCGCGAATCGCTATAGGCCGTTCGGCTCGCTTTACCGTAGGACGAGCGGGACGATACGGGCAGTCTATAGCGAAATATCTATCCGCGCTATAGCGTACGTAAAGCCCCTCCTTTCTCCGCTTTTAAAGCTCCGCCTTCGACACCTACTTAGCTCGCTATATAAAAGAGGAGGGCGCGCTGCTTAAGGCGGCGGATAGTATCCTCGCTTTTCTATAAGCGGGCCGCGTAGTAGATATTATAATATCGCCCTTATAGTCTACCGTAGTATCGGGCGCGGATCTAAGCGGCGGGAGCGTTATAGCGTTCTTAGTAGTAACTCCTCCGTTCCTATTACTAACGCCGTTTATGCCGGCGCGCTTTCGTAAGTTCTAGAAGCTAGGGCTTTGCTTATAGTTCTAGGCTACCTTTGTAAGGCGACCTATATACTCCCGGAAGTTAGTAGGCATCTCGATTAGGATAAGTATCTCCCGTAGTTGCGGAGTGATTAGATTTCGTAGCTATATAAGCTTAGCGCTATCTCTTTAAACGCTATTTCCGGCGGCATAAGTAATAGTCTCCTTAAAGTCGGGAAGGAAGTCCTTAAACGTCTAGCCGTCTTTCTAAAAGAGGATCCGCAATCTATCTTACGCTTTCTCCTACTCTTATACGTTGCCGAACGCGTAGATAAGGTAGTTAAAGAAGGCATAGGGGTCGTAAGCGCTACTAGGCCCGCTACTCTCTTAGAACCTAGAAATCCGCCGTATTTAAGGCTTAGGCAATATATAGAGCAGCGAATATTAAGCGGTATCGCGGCAATCGTTAAGGCCTTACTTCTCGTTAACGGTAAACTTACTATAGAGGCGATATAAGAAGAAGTAAAAAGACTCTAGCTTACCGTCTTATATAGGCTACGGTAGAGGCTTCCTTTTACCGAAGGCGGCTTTAAAGGCCGTCCTCGGGTTAGCTATACTAGCGTCTTTAGCCGTAGGAGAGTTCGTTAACGTAGCTATAGGCGCGAGTAGCGTATCCGTAGAGGTAGGCGCTATAGATCCTATTTTGACTTTAAGGACTTCTAGCAACCCCCTTCGTTTAACCGGATTAACGGCTATTTTCTATAATAGCACTAGAAGGCGCTCCTCTTCCGCTATAGAAGGTACGGCATCCGCCGTCGCTTTGCCTAAACGGGCTTCTATTATTTCCTATCGAAGGCGGGCTTTTGCAAAGGCCTACTTATTTAGCGACTTTTATCGTAGCTATAGCTGCTAGGACCCCTCGGCCTATTGCTTAAAGACGTCCTCTATATCGTTGTCTAGTAAGTCTATAATAGCAGCTAGTATTGCTACGCGTGCCGCTTTTATCGTAGCGGCCTATCGTTTTAGTCGATACGTGCCGCTATTATAAAAGCGGGACGTTATCGTATTAATAAGTCTATAAAAAAGAGAGATAGATAATACTATAATAGGGTAGGTAGAGTAATTACATAGGTGCCCTTTATATAGGTATAGAAATTATCTATAAAGAACTAAGTGTAAGCGCACCTATGCATGCGGATATATAGCTCTACGCATATACCCCTTTATCCGCACGTGCCCCTTACCCCTATCCACACGAGCCCTTTACCCCTATCCGCACGAGCCCTTTACCCCTATTCGCACGAGCCCCTTTCCCCGCCCGCACGTGCCTCTTCCCCGCTCGTATATAAGAATGCGGATTAGGTCGTAGACTTAATCTCACTAATAGTCGAAGACCCTTATAGTTTGTAGGGGAAGATCGCTTATAAAGTCTTTACTAAGTGCCCGTTAGTAAAGTTGCAATTTATCGAATAAAGCCTAAAGGATTTTATACAATAGTTTAGCTAGGTGTTCTCCTCGCAACTTATAGAAGGTCGTTGTTGTCTAGTCTATATAATAATATATGTGATCGACTTCCGTGTTAAAATGTCTCTTAATTATATCGTATGCCTTTCGGAATATCGCTATCTAGTCGATGTATTAAATGTAATAGGTTTACGTACGTCCTACGAGGATCCTAGGGAATAAAGCATAGAATTAACTTAGTTTAATTTATAGGTTGTAGCATAAGTTTATAAAAACCTAAAGTTTGTCGTTAAGTAAGTTATATAGTTCTCCGGTATAGTTCTTATCTTTTGTCTAAAGCTTAATAAAGCGTTATTAGACATCTATATTAGCGATAGCATTTAGAATATTATCTAGAGGAAGTTTTATATATGCCTTTAATAGAATAAGGTTGGAATTGTTTGGCTGTTTAGCAATAGCCGTAGAACCTTAGTCGGTAGGATTTATAAAGAGATCTAAACGATTAAATTAGTGTAATATTAGGTAAATAGTTATACCCGGAACATTAGTGTTAAATAGCTATTATTCCTATAGAACTATCGGTTGTTGCCTAGATAGAACAGTCCCTCTAGATTCGAATTGCGGAACCGTTAGAAGTGTGTTAGACGTCTATAGTATCTCTAGAATGTTTGCTATAGATGCTGCTTTTTCTATTAGAACTACTTCTAATAGTTGGAAGGGGGCTATTCTAGCGGTAATAGGCGTAAAAGGATATATCGTATTTTTTATCTCTATTTTCTTAGCGTATTCCTCCGTGCTATCGTTAAATTTCTATGCTATTATATCTTCTATAGGCTATTCCAATAGTTTCTCGAGTGCTTATAACATTAGGAAGATCGTTTTATAAGATGCATTACTACGACCGGTGTATATTCCTCTTTTCCTTATTAGAACTTTTAGCGCTCGTTTATAGTCCGTGTGTATTAGACCCTATATATTTGCTATCTATCCTTAGAAGTAGTCTTAGAAGTATAATAAGATCTCGTTTCCTTAAAAATCGATCGACGCTTCGCAGAGGGCAATAAACTTAGCGACGGATATTATAATCGCGATGCCGTTATTCTCGTCGGGGTTAATATTGCTATCCTAATGTTTTACGTTAATATATAGAAAAAGGGATCGGTGGATAGTTATACCTTCTATCTATTCCCTAAGAGTCTCTTCTATTATATCGGATAAAGGACTAGTAGGTTAGTATATCGAAGTTATAATGCGTGCTTGTTTTTCACGCGGTTTATCGGTATATTCGCAAGGTTCTCTACGAAAAATTTATCGTTCGGCGTTATTAACGCACTTTCTGCTAGTGCTACTCTTCTTCTTTTAAAGCGGTAATCGGTTAGCAAAAAGTTTAAAGAAGAGCTATACGCAACCCTTAAGGGCGAGCTAGACTTAAAAGGTAAAGTCTTCTTATTCTTAGCATAGTTATCCTCCTCTAAGTATATAGAATAAGATCGTCGGGCGGAAGCCGTTCGATAAAGATCTATAATACGTTCGAAGGATATAGAAATATCTTATCTACCTTACTATCTGTAATTAAGCCTTACAATTACTAATTGTAAGGGGCCGGCATAGGGTTTAACTTAACACTGCGTGGCTAGACAATTGACTATCTAAAGCTAAGGAGGAGAGGAAGAAGAGCCCGCCGTAGCTCGCCCTTCCCGTGGGTTTTATATATGCGCCTTGCCCCTACACAAGCCCTATATCGGCCCGACCGTGCCCTCGTCTAGGGCATTGCTAGGCCATACGTGCTAATAGCCGGCTTAATGCCGGGCCTACGCAGCGGCTAACCTAAGCGCTTACTACGGCATAGCCGTAGTACGTACTACGGCGTAGCCCGTAATATTAGTCCCCTCCCCCTTTAATAGAAATAACGTTACGCTCTGCCTTACCGCCGAGCGGGGTAACGCTTTTTCTACCCCTCCTACCGCTATAAAAGCTCGTCGCCCCTCCCTTAGGTTCTCTTCCTCTTTTCTTTCTTTTCCTTAACTAATAAAAACAAATATAGCGACTCCTGCGCGCACTCCTTCGCCGCCGGCCCCGCCTACTCTAACACCGGGCAAGACCCTATCGAAAAAGAAGCCACCTATATACTCCGATGAAAAAAGGCTGGTCCCGTACGCGCCCTATATAGGCAGGATGGCCCGCGGGGAGGCGGAGGCTTGCTAAGAGTAAGCCTCCCCTCTCGCGCGGGCTTACCACGCGTGCGTAAAAACGGGCATATAATGCCGGGCCGTAAGTCGCCCCTATTATTACTAAACGTATCGGTAGTATTAACTATTCCTAGGTTATCGCCGCTAGGGAGCCCGCCGCTCGTGCGCTAGTAGAATACCTAGCTATATACGGCTCTAACCCCTCCGCCGAGGGAACGCGCGACCCGTACGTAAGCAACTCGCTATATAAGAATAAAAAGACCGGCCGCTAACTTATCGATTCGTAGTTCGCCCGTTTAGCGCGTGCCGCTATATCGACCTAAAAGTAAACCGACATAAGGTAGAAAATAGTAGGAAATAGGGGTTAAGTAGTAGCGGCTTCTTCCTATCTTTCGTAGCTAATATATATAGCTTCCTAGCTTCCTCGATCCTCGTCGTAAACCTTATCGTCGTCGCTCGTCGCTCGTTACTATACTATCGTTTTTTAGTCGCGGGTGGTTCTAACGGCCCGTGGTTTAAGGCCGACTATAAGCCGGGCTCTTAGTAGTTTTACTAGGCGTATATAAGGCCCGCCCTCCGTCTATACTTACTCTACTTACCGGCGCTCCGCCCCGCGTAAGCTAATCACCTTCTATAGCGCGACGGGCTCATCGACTAAAGTATGCTTAGTCGCTATTATACTCGAGTACGTCGCTATATAACCCTTCGAAGTTATCAAGCGCCTTTATATTACGGAATTCTTCTAAAGGCTCTTAAGTCGGCTCGGCATACCTATACTATTGAATAAGCACCTAGCGCTTTTAGCGGGGGCCTCGCCCTTTCTACTACGCTACGAGGATCTCCTCTACGCCCTATTCGCGGCCGCCTTTATACGCGATAACTAGCGGCGGCTAGGCGTCGTAGAGGACCTAGCCGGGGAGAGGATCCGCGGCGGCACGCCGTAATAGGTCTACGTAAAAGCGTAGGTATATGCCTCGCGGTACTTTAAGCTCGATAGTATATAAACTAAGGACTGCCTTTACTAGGTATTTATAGTAGATCTAATTAATCTTTAGGTAAGGTCTATCCGAGAGGTAGTTGCCTATATAGAGCCACGCTTTATCGCCGACTTAGAACCTTTCTGCTAGCTAGCGATAGCGATTAGCGAAGTCCTCCTATCGTGCTTAAGCCGCTATTATCGCAACATATATAAAGTTAGTTACCTTCTATATTCTAGCAATAAGGTCTCGTACACTGCGTTAGTTAAGCGTCGCGCGTGCCGGCTCGTCGTATAGCTAGATAGCATTAACGTCGTATCTATATTCTGCGAAGAACGGACTTAGCCCTATAGTCGACAATACTCTATTATTTATTGCTAGCTGCGCGGCGGGCAGTAGGTCCTCCTAATCGTTCTATATATAGCATACGTACGCGTAAAGGTAGGCCTAGATCTCTTAGTTTGCTCTTTCCGGGCTACCGTTAGTCTATAGGTAGTATACAGTGCTAAGTTTCTACTTAATGTCGTAAAGTCGATAGAACTTAACCTAGAACTCCTTAAGCTAGTTGCTTCCTCGGTCTATTACGATAGACTTTAGCATACCGTAGAAGCGGTAGTACGCTAAGAGGAACCTTATAGCGCACGCCTTTACGTTTATAGTCTCTATCGCTTCTAATATTACCGCCTTTATTAAACGGTCGACGATTACCTATAGATACCGGGCGTCGCTTTTAGTAGAACTTAGGAAGTCTATTATAAAGTCTATCGAGAGGTATGCCTATAGCTAATCGGGGACAGGCAGCGGCTTTAGCATTCCCTTTTATATCTAGCGCTAGATATAACTCTAACTATATACGTTATAGTTCCGGATAAACCTTCGAACGTCCTATAATTAGCCTAGTTAAAAGAACTGCCGGGAAACTGCTATAATCGTCCTATCTCTCTTTAGGTAGCCGTTTGCTCGCGAGTTATATATTTATTAGATAATATTAGTGCGAAGCATACTATTCTCGCCGGGCACTTAAATACGGTTACGAAAGTAAAGACGGTTGCTAAGGTCGATCGAGCACTCGGCGATTTACGTCTTAAGCTCGAGCTACGGCGGGAAGCGTCGCTCTCCCTTTTATACCGCCTTAAAGGCAGCTTAGTACTTATAGTCCTAGGCTACTATCGTCTCCTACTAACGTTATAAAGCGTCGTCTAGGAATACTAGCGCTTATTCTAGCGCCTATAGTACTCCGATTCGTCCTACTATAAGCCCTATATAGGGCCGTTAATTATTAATATTAGGGGAATATAGGGCCTCGTCCGGACGTAGCGAGTCGTCCCGTCGAAGGCGGTACGATAGATCCCCCTCTAGAACTCGTGCTATATTAGAGACGCACCTATTAGGTAAGAGCTAGACCACTCGTCCTTATTCGCGGGCGTCTTTAAACCTTAAGGGCTTATCCTATTCTCGGCGAGACAATACGTCTAGGACGACCGCCTAACTGCCCGGACGGTACGTTAGTGCGAAATTATAGATTAAAAGTTCTAAGGCTTAGCGACTTTAGCGCTTATTTAACGTCCGCTTTATTATAAAATACTTTAGGTTATCGTAGTCTATAAGGATCGTAAACCGCCGATTGTTCTAAAGCTTAGCCCCCTAAAAGGCTAGGCAACGGACAATTGCTAGTATCTCTTTATCGTAGATTAGGTAGTTAAACTTAATAAGGTTTATCCGTTTAGAGAATTACCTAACGGCGTATTATATCCTATTATAGCTAACCTATATTAGCACGCTACCTATAGCGAAGCTAGAGCTATCGGTCTTA
The DNA here is from genome assembly GCA_012934285.1 of Ophiocordyceps sinensis. Classification (NCBI taxonomy): domain Eukaryota; kingdom Fungi; phylum Ascomycota; class Sordariomycetes; order Hypocreales; family Ophiocordycipitaceae; genus Ophiocordyceps; species Ophiocordyceps sinensis. The sequence goes on from JAAVMX010000004.1 coordinate 12,899,165, forward strand.
AGGAACGTCTTTAGCGAGGGATCCTACTACGCGAGGACCGGCGCTTTATAGAATAACTGCTTTAGACGGAGGAACGCTTACTCCTCGACCGCCCCCTACCGGAACTATACCCCCTTCTTACACAACGCATCTAAGGCTTAAGCTATATACGTATAAAGCGGAATAAAGATGCGGTAGTAGTTAGCGAATCTAAGGAAGCTTTATACGCCCTATACGTTAGTTAGTGCCTTCTACTCGCGGATAGCATAAAGCTTATCCGGGTCGTAACTAATTCCCCGTCCGGCCGTTACGATAAAGCTAAGGTATTTTACCTATTTTACGTAGAACTCGCACTTCTTTAGGTCTAGGTATAACCCTATATCGCTAAGCGTTTTAAGCATAAGGCGGACCTTTTGCTAGTAGTCTTTTTTCGACCTAAAGGAGTAGACGAGGATATTATCTATAAACGCTATAACGAAGTCGTCGAGGAACCGCTAGAGCGTAGAATTAAGATACCGTTAGAAGGTCGCCGGGGTCCCGGTAAGCCCGAACGGGCATACCCTCTACTCGAAAAGACCTAGCCGCGTGCGAAAGGCGGTCTTATACTTATAGCCTTAAGCGATACGGATTTTATAGAACGCCGCGACGACGTCGAGCTTAGTAAACCACTTCGCCTTCGCTAAGTTGTTAAGCGTCTTAGCGATTAATAGCGGCGCGTACCGATCCCGCTTTATAATCTTATTAAGGGCCCGGTAGTCGTAGTAGAACCGAATGCCTTTATTAGGCTTCTTTACGAACAATACTAGCGCCGCCGCCGCCGAGCTACTAGCTTAGATAAATCTATAGTTAAGGAGGTCTATTAACGTCTTCTTTAGGATTAGTAACTCCTCTCTCGATATATTATATAATAGGCCCTAAGGCAGCCGTAGCTCGCCGCCCTTTAGGGTTAGTTCTAAATAGATCTTATAGTCTACCCCCGGCCGGAATAGCGGCAGCATTATAGACTTATCTAGCGTAAAGAAGTTAGGGAAGTCCCGAAGTAAGTCCGCCGGGATATAGTCCGCTAGGTTAACCGGCTTCTTTAGCTCTAACGCCTATTTAATCTCCTTTAACGAGATCGCCTTTACTACGCCTATGTCTCTTTATCGCCGCTTAAGCCGTCTTATCTCGGCGGCGAACACTAACGCCGAGACTAGCTTCGCGTATTTTAGGCGCCGGATCTAGGCCGGCTTAGCCTAGCCTAACAATCGAATCTAAACATCGGCCTTCCTATGCTAGATCGTGTTATTCTTTGCGATATAGGTAACGTAGTTCCTCCTTATCTAAGGGCGGCCTAAGAATACGTCCTAGCTAAGGCTCCGAACGATATAAGCGAAGATACGCTCCTTAATGCCGTTAATGTCTATATCGAAGTAAACTATACCTTTAGAGCGCATCGGCTCTATATCGTCCGAGAAGGGCAGTAATGCCCTCTCCTTCTTCTCTATATACTTTAACCTAAGCCGTCTTACGACGTTAAGGTCGACTATAGCGTAGTAATTATAGCCCGAGTCGACGAGGGCGCGAAAGTCGTTTACCTTATCTATCTTAATAGGTATCGATATAGGTATAAGGGAGCAGATATCTCACGATTGGTTTATCCTACCGGCATATAAAGATATGCATTAGAACCGCCGTGCATTATTGCATATAACATAAGTCACCCGGCTGTATTAGCTGCCCGGATGCTCGAGATACCGAATGCCGAAGTATATAGTGTGTGTGGGGACTAATGTGCGCATGGTCTACAGTCGGGCCCCGGTCAACTAGGGTTACCTACACTACCTTCTATTACTCGCGCATTTAATCACGCAACAACCAGGATACTATACGAGGTCAGACTATATACACCTAGCATAAATTTAATAGCGCTTTCCATCCCGACAATCAGTCAAGTCACATATACCTTTATTCCTATGCAATTAGCTATATAAAGGGATCTTAGTCCGCACCTAGACAGACTATCACTAAGCAATTCTACATCCTCTTCTCTCTCTTATCTTTGCATCTTCCTCGACACTTTCTGCATTTGCCGTAATCCTCTGCCTTTAAGCTTCCCTTTAGGCTCTTAGTATAGGCTTTATCGTTATATAGCCCTTCGCCCTTCGCTACTCCCGCTAGACCGCTTCGTCTACCCTCCTAGCCTAACTTCGCTAGGGGGTCACTCGTTTCCTAAGTCGTTACTATTATCTACCTCCCCGATGACTTCGCCCTACGGCTGTATGCCTTAGACCCTTAGAGGCGTTTATTAAGGGCCTCTACCTTTCTTATCCGGATACTTAAACGCCCGGTGGCCGGTCTTAGCGTATACTTAGCAGGCTCCTAATCCCGACGAGGACTTTCCCTTGCCTCGGCCTCTACCGCCCCGGACGGCACCGCCACTATAGGGGGCACTAACTCCTCTAACTCCCGTTATCGTAGTATCGCCTTCGGCATCTCGGCCGTTTCCTTTTGCAACTAGATAACTACGGCCGCGGCCGCTCCTTTAAGTAAGGGCGCTATATAGGCGCTCGATTTTAGCCGCGATTTAGGCTACCTTTATATAGAACTTATAGAAGCTGTCCCTCGGCAGCTTTACGGTCACTAAGGCTATACGGAGGCGTAAGTTTAGAGTGCCCTTAAGGAAGATAATCTTTACCTTAGGCTCCTACGAGCTGCCGCCGGCTTCTACTAGCTATTTTCGAACTTAGGCATAAAGGTGGCAAAGGTCTAGTAGTCGCCTTGCTTTATAGTGCGTAGGGCCGTTATAGCTCGTAGCTAAAGGTCTACGTTAAGGTATACGCTATCGAGGTATTTTAGGAATTTCACTAGGTCGTACTAGTATATATCGCCTTAGCTATAAAAGGTCGCTATAGTCTACTAAGGTAATATGTCTAAGCACGCGTAGATTAAATAAAAGATCTCCCGGTTGGTTAGGAAGAAGCCTTAGTCTAACTCGTATTTCTCCTTTATCTAGTGTAACTACGCGGCGTAGTAGCGCCGCTAGCCGTCGAACTTACTCAGCGACGGGAGTAGTTTCCGGTTTAGCAGGGTCCTCGGCAAGAGCTAGGCATTCTCCGTTCCTACGTAAGGTAGTATTATCGACGGACCTAAGGTTATATTAAGGGCGGAGGCAGTCGGCGGTATCTAATTTAGCCGTTCTATAAGAGACGAGATAACGTCTATTAACCTTATAATTGCTTCCTACTATATCGCGTCTACTGCTCGGACGCGCTCTATAGCGGCTGCCTATACTTCCCGATTTCGATCTAACTCGGCCCTAAGCGTAATCTCGTCTAAGGCCTACGCTATATCGGTATCGGCGCGGTTATCTACTATTACGGCGTCTATTGTAAGAGCTTTAGATATATAAAGGGCTAGCATAGGGTTTAACTTAACACTGCGTGGCTAGACAATTAACTATCTAAAGCTAAGGAGGAGAGGAAGAAGAGCCCGCCGTAGCTCGCCCTTCCCGTAGGTTTTATATATACGCTTTGCCCCTACACGGGCCCTATGTCGGCCCGACCGTGCCCTCGTCTAGGGCATTGCTAAGCCATACGTGCTAGTAGCCGGCTTAATGCCGGGCCTACGCAGCGGCTAACCTAAGCGCCTACTACGGCATAGCCGTAGTACGTACTACGGCGCAGCCCGTAATACTAATTAATATTAGTAGGTGTCTTAAATGCAAATGTAAATATAGGTCTAGTAGTCTTATTTAAATTATTAATACCTATCTAGCTAAGGAGTATACTACCTTCTTATAGATAAGACGAGAGAAGGGTCGGGGCTTCCTTCCGGGAAGCCTCGGTAGCTAAGAATAGAAAGGGATCCGTAAATAGAATGTAAAGACGGATGCGTTAGTCGGGGAATCCTTCCGCGGACGGATGCGTCTATCGGGACGACTATAGAAGTCTATAAAAGAAAGTGGAATTCTATCTATAGAATTCACCTTAGAAGGGAAGTCCTTCTACTATAGAATTCTATTGGAATTCTATCTATAGAATTTACCTTAGAAGGGAAGTCCTTCTATAGTGGAATTCTATTGGAATTCTATCTATGGAATTTACCTTAGAAGGGAAGTCCTTCCACCGTGGAATTCTATCTATAATTCCTATAAGTACTAAAATTAAAGGTTTTATTATCTTTTAAGAAGTTGTTTTCTAATATAATTATATTTTTTAAGATAATAACCTTCTTTCTGCTATAGTCGTATATTTTATATACTATATCTTTATAGCCTATTATTATCCCTTTATAGACTCGTACGTCTAGCTTATTACTAGGTATTTTGTTTTTATAGTATATAATACTTCTAAAGACACGGATCTAATCTATGTCTTCTATAGTAAGGGCTCTATATTCTTTCTTTTTAAGAGGGCATATTTACCTTAGGGCAGTATAGGGAGATCGGTTGTATATATATATAGCTGCTAGGACAGCTTCTCCCTAAAGGTATTTAGATAGCTTAGCTATAAAGAGTATAGACCTAACTATTAGTAGGGATTCACTTGGATTAATCTAAACAAAAGGGGTTGTATTAATTGTAGTTGTATTTAATCTAGCTAGAAAGGGGGAATAAAGGGGCCCCTTTATACCCGTCTGCCAGGGTCCTTCTATAGAGCCTACTATGCATTGTTAAGGCCTATGCTAGGGCTTACTACTCTAGTTATAACGATGCCCTTAGTTAATAACGAGGTTATTAACTATATAAGGCACGTAGCGTTATACGCCACGTAGTTATAACCTCTATTGCCCCTTTCCTATATATAGTCGGTAATATAGTTGCGACTCTATCCCTTAGTTATATAACTATATTCCTATACTAGTAGTCTTTCTTTCTAACTGCTAAGTAACTTTCCTAATTGCAAGGATAACGCCTATTAGACTAAAGGGGTCTAATAAATACAATATATAAGTATAAATAAAAGAGAGTCCTAGGGCGTAGTATATATGCCTCTATCCGAATAGTTAAGCTATTAGTGTCTATAAAGCGTTCGATAGCTTAGTTAAGTAATGCCTTTATTATAGCATTAGCCGGGTTATTATCGCCGTTAATCTAACGGATTTCTGCGATCTTACGTTACTCGTATAATTATAGAAGAGATATAATATTAATTATTAATCTCTTCTCCTTAGTTATCCCGAGCTTAATAAGGCATTCGTAAAGCGAGTACGAATCTATATAGATAATCAATTAGATGTCCGGTAGCTTAAGCCGGTTAGTGAGAATCTTTAGCGTAATCGTTAGTGCGATCCTAAGGTCGACGCCGTTAACTATACCGTAGATCTTAGAGGCAAGCACGGTTCGGGTAACTCTCTTATACTTCGTCGAACTCTAGTAGATAATATTTCTAATAACCTAAAACTAGTTATAAGACCCTTCGGTCTTATTGACTAGTGTAATAATAAAGCCTAGTTATAACGATAGGTCTTTATTATTTATAAATAATCTATCCGTAAAGACTATTAGCTTCGCCTTTGCGAGATTAATTAGTTTATACGTAAGACCTTTGCTTTAGTAGTCTATTTACTACTTAAGTCGCTTATTTAAGATCGTATAATCCTTATTATCCGGGGTTTATACCTATGCCGTAACTAAGATATCGAATGCTGCTTCTAGTAGTACACCGAGGCTATATAAGCTCTACGGTTACGTTATTTTAGGTACTATTATGCATAATCCGGAGCCTTAATATTGATTCGGTCGATCTAAGCGGCTTATCCCTTCTATTAGAGTAGGAGTATTTCTCCCTATTGTAAGCTTACCTTCGCGCTATTGAAATCCGTGACGGAGCCTTAAGTTATTATGGTTTTCGGCTTCGCCTTAAATTATACCTCTTAGAGCTTTTCTTCTTTAGCGGCCGAAAAACTCGCCGTTCTAAGCATAAGGGTATCGTCTATTTATATCCTAACTGTTGGTAGGGCTCTACTACGGTGAGCAGCCGGAAGTAAACCTATCGCACGTGTGATAGTATGCGGTGTCTAGTTCTTATTGTCTTGTCTAGCTAGGAAGGAAGAGGGGAAAGGAGGCCCCTTTATAGGTGCTAACGTAGCCTCGGGTCACGTGGGTCACGTGCCCTTAACAACGTCGTACGTATCCTTTATCCCTTGTTCCTACACTGGCAGTCTTTACAAGATGGTGAAAAACAGCCTAAACGAACGTAGCAATAAGGGTCGCAACACGGGGCTAAACAGGGATCTATAGCCCGGTCAAACGGGCCGTATTGTCATCGTGGATCCGGCTTTTCCAACCTTATAATAGCCTCGGGGAAAAGAGCGTGAAAAACTGTATTTTAGGTTATAATGCCTAATAAATATAATTTGTGAATATAAATCGCAAAAAGGGCAAAAGAGAGGGGCGAAGCAAAGCAAGAGATAGAGTTATCTTCGGGCCGGGAAAAGAACGTAAAACAGAGCGTGTGTTCGGGCCGGGAAAGAACGTTGCCGGAGTATAGTAGGGTCGGCATATAACGTTGCCGGGGCGAAATAGGGCTTGTTTCGGTGCTTGTTTCGGGGCACTAAAAGGGGAAAGAAAAGAGGGAATAGGGCGCCGAAAAGGGGAAGAACAGGGCGCCGAAAAGGGGAAAAACAAAGTAGGGAATACACTCGCAGTCTCTAAACAAAGAACAAAGGCCGCAAAGAACGTTATCTCGGCCACTAGAGAGTGTCCGATAGGGTCAGCTGGCCGAGCTTATTAGTCCTATCGACCTCGTTATCCTCTTCGGCCAGGATGTAGCCTTGCTGTTAACGTCCGTAGCCTCGTCCGTACGGCTGACTAGGACCGGGTCTCGAGCTTCGTATGGATCCCTTAGAACGACCTCTTGCACGGCCGCGTTGGTTGAAGTATTGCTGGTCGGGGCGGCGTGCGAGGTGTGTCTTGAGGGACGATCGCAGGTCCGAAAACAGCTCTTCAATGCGTACGGCCGGGCGGAAAAGGGCCGGTTTAAGCTCCGGAACGCCACGGCAGGCCCGGACGAGAGTTATTCGCAAGGGGACGTTAGTCTCCGGGTCCTAATCTGCGAAAGAACCACTAAGGGCGCGTTAAATAAGCTACAGCCTATTAAACAGCATCTTAAGGACTTTAGCAAGGGGCTTTTCCGGGTGTTAGGCTTAAAGCCTCGGGAACGTTATCGTAGTCTACGCCGTAAAATACTATTCGTAATTAACGCTTATATCGAAATAGCGTTTAAGGGTATCGTATACGCCTCGGAACGACGTATTTTAATCTAGGTGCCGGTTATAGTAGTCCTCGGCACGGCCGGCGAGAATTTAACTAATTAGGCTGTAGAACTAGCCGGGGGCGACTCGCAGGCTATAATAGGTCTACATAAAGAGCCGGACTTTATCATCGAGGATATCGTATAGGTCTTTTATATAGCTATAGTCCTTTTTCCACGCCTTAGCGAATTACAGCACGAGGTAAGCGTCCGTAGGGACGTTTAGGACCTCGGGCGGCGGCATTGTTATATATGCCTTAAGGGGGAATTCGGCGGGGATAGTAGGGGCAGGAGCGACGGTAGGGACGCAGACATAGGGAACGGCAGTAGGAATAGCGGTAGGCTAGAACGGTTATACGGTAGGCTAGTACTAGGCGGCCGGGACGAACTTAGGGTGCCGGAACCGGTAGCTTATCGGATAGACCGTGTGTTGTATAGCCTAAGGAACGACGTTAGAGACTTAGCCGGGGATAAAGGGGTTAGGAGACGGGCCGGGAATGACTAATAGTAGCGGGCCGGAAATAATATACTACGGCGGAGGACTTAAGGCAACGGGGGCAATAGGAGCCGGAATAACGGGCGGAATAACGGGCGAAGATATAATAGGCGAGGACCTAGGCAATAACACTCTAGCGGCTCTTTAAATAGTAGAAGCCGGAGCCGAAGAGTTTTCGTTATCGGACTTAAGCATTGCCGAGATTAACGATACTACGGGGAAGGGCGAAGGCGGAACTAACGTTACGGCGGCAGTAGCTATAGCTGCTTGCTTCGCTTAGGCCGCGGTGCCGATATCGAATTAGGTCTTCGCGAATTCGTTAATAGGCTAGGTTAGCGGCTCGTCGAGGTCTAGCAAAGCGGCTAGTTGCGTCGTATTTAAGCCGTTCCGACGGTCTAGGTAGATCCCGCGCCTTCTTAAGAGGGTCTTTAGCGCCTTTGTGTATTCTTTATTAACTCTATTCTACGTTGCCTTATTCTATCCCTCGAAGTGTTCCTAGAAGTCGTTAAAGAGCTAGAGGCCGTTAATGTATACGCTATAGTCTAAGACGGCGAGGAACCGAGCCGTATAGGTCGTAACGGCGATAGCATCGTCGTCTAGCGTAATATCTGCCTCCTAACGGCTTATATCGACGTGCTTATAGAATATCTTATACATAAGGTGGCCGAGGGGGTTCTCTTCCTCCGGGAAGGGCGTTAGGGCCGAAATTAATATCGTATAGCGGTTATCCGGGGTATTCTTATTAAAGGAAGCTTAAAGAAGTAAGCGGACTTATTCGTGCCGGGGTGAAGTAGGTCTTTTGCCGGACCGAAAAAGGGCGTGGCCGGGTTTTTATAGGTCTTACTTTAGGGCGATAAAGAGCAAAGCAGGTAGCATATACTAGTAGTTCTTTAAATAGCAAAGAGCAACTAGTAGGGGCTTAAAGCAGCAAGCGGACTATATATATAATGCCGGGCTTAAGGGAGCAAGCGGACTATATATATAATACCGGGTCGGAAGACGGCGGGGTCTTTATCGTATACAAGGGTCCTTATAATAGTCTTATCGGGAGCAGGCAGCGGGCTTTTAGTTGTTTTTCGTAAGGGTCTTTACGCGATAGTCTTAATTAAATAGCTTATGTTAATCGAATGTCCTATAGCTTTAGGAGTATTTATCGGTTCGCGAGGGGGTCTTCGCGATAGGGTCAGCGGTTCCTTAATAGTATAAGCTTCGTTAAAGCGGTAATCTAGCGAGGTAGCTAATAACACCTTTATTAGCGTTATTAACGCACTCTTCTTAATAGCATAAGCTTCGTTAAAGCGGTAATCCGTTAAGGGAGCTTAGGAAGTCTCTTCGTTCGGCCACCGAAAGCAATATCGGTTCTAGTTCGGGAAGATCCTTTATTCTTAGCATAAATAGCCTTCTCTAAATGTACGGATCGGGATCGCAGGCTAAATTAACTCGGGCTAAATTAGCTTAGGTTAAATAACTATTCAATCGGATCCGCGCACGTTCGAAGGTTAAATCTGTCTCTTCTACCTAGCTAATCTATGATTAAGCCAACGGTTAATTACTAATTAGTGTCGGTAGGGCTCTCTATAGTAAGCAGCCGGAAGCGAACCTATCGCACGTATAATAGTATACGGTTTAGGTTCTTATTGTCTTATCTAGCTAGGAAGGAAGAGGGAAAAGGAGGCCCTTTTATAGGTGCTAACGTAGCCTTAGGTCACGTAGGTCACGTGCCCTTAACAACGTCGTACGTATCCTTTATCCCTTATTCCTATACTAACGATACTAAAGTATTCTAGTCCTATGTTAGATATTAGAAGGCAAGAGTTTAAGGTCGATATTACTACATCGAGGCCCTTAATATAGTGCTTTTAATACGTATTAAACTAATAGACTCTTAATTCTATAATTCTATATAAGGGCTTAATAACTGTTAATATTACTATTATACTAACTAGGCAAAAGTAAGATATATCCCGACCGTAGACGTAATACAATAGCTTATAAATGAAATTTCGATATACCCCCCTACGTATACGGTGGCCTGCCCGACCGTGCTAAATAAGCCGTGGTGTTAATCGCCGCCGCCGAATGTGCCGTGCCGTGCCGTGCCGAATGCCGTGCCGAATGCCGTAAGGTGCCTTAGCGCAAGTGCGCCGCCGAAGTCACAATGTATGACTGTTAAGTATGACATCTCGATCGAAGGCGTAAGGTAGCGCGCAGCCGCTAAAAGTGCGACCGGGCCCGAAAGTGGCGAAAGTGGCGTTTGTGGCGAAAGTAGCGTTTATAGCGTTTGTAGCGAATGTAGCGAAAAAATAACGAATTAACGCGGGGTTCGAAAGAATGTCAATAGTAGTAGAAGTTGCAGCTAGGTCCTAGCAAAATAGACTTCGCTCCCGGGCTTATAACTATCGACATTACTATTATACTAACTAGGCAAAAGTAAGATACATCCCGACCGTAGACGTAATATAATAGCTTATAAATAAAATATCGATAATAACTTAGATAATTATATTAGGCGGATACTTCCTTTATAATTCAGCGGGGAGACGTATTAAGACTATATAAAAGAGCTTTATAGTCGCTTAAGGATATACCTAAGTGATATCTCGAAGGGATAATATTATTCTATAACGCATAAGGCTAAGAGTAAGGGCTAAGATTAGTCGTTAGCTAACGCATTAGATTATTTAGGACTATGTTAGTAGGGAAGCCTTCTCCCTATCGTTAGAACCTTAGACTATAAGCCTCGATTTCTTATAGGGCTTAGTATCTCTGCCTTTAACCTCTCGAACTATACGTAAACTAAAGATACGGTAGCTACCGTAAATAGCTTCGTTATAACGTTCGAAACTAAATACTCCTTATGCTATAAGATTATCGATCTCCGTACTATCTAATGCTTCGAATAGCGCTCTTAGGGTCGTAATAGCGCCTTCCGAGCTATTATAGTACTATATTATATAACATAGTACATAGTAACATACCACGTGACATATAGTCCTATATGTAAACGAGCCCTTAGCCTCTATAATTCTTCTCCTCTTTATAGAATAATAAGGTTATCTAGCTATTACCTAGTGCCGTAATAGTTTATTCTATCTCCTATTGCGCCTCGTCGCAATCCCTAGCTTTATAAACATAGTCCTAGTAGCTCTATTACCTCGTCCCTTTAGTTATCGCGACCCGAGCGTAACCCTTAAGAAATCATTCCCCTAAGCCCCTAAGCCCCTAAGAATTTTTCCCTAGCCTATAGAAACCTTTATAGCCTATAGAAATTTTTTTATAGTCCTTAATAACACCTTAGACTAAATACTCCTCCTTCCTCCTTATAGTAGATATACCTATAGCTTTTAACGCTACGGGCGACGGTCTAAAGCCCTTTGCTAAAGAGTTTATTAGTAAATTTCCTTAGATCGCCTAGGCGATTAAGAGGTTTAATAACGTAGTCCCGGTCGCTAACGCGTAAAAGACCTAGGAAAACCTTTAGAGCCTAGATACCCGATATATTCTTATATATATCAAGGAGAGTCTTCGATCCCTTCGTGTAGTAGAGGCCTCTTAGGTTAACCGAAATGCTAGGTTAAAGGAACGTCTAACTACATAAGATTAGCTCTTAGCTATAAAGGATTAGCTCTTAGCTACGAAGGAGTAACTTCTTAAGGCTAAGGACCTAACGATCTTAACTATAAAGATATTATAGTCTTAGACGATAACCCTAATATAGTCGTTAGGAAAACGAAAGACAGTAGACCCTCCGATCTTTATTAGAAAAGGGTCTACCTCCGACCGTTAACGTAAGTATAAGGCCTAAGAACTTAAGATAAAGGGTGTCTTCCTCTACGATAGCATATAGTTTAACTTAGATAGCGCCCGCCTCTTTTATATTAGCGATAGGCTTAGTAAATAGGCCTACGACTTTGTTAAAGATAGAATAGCTACTATTATAGCTAACCTATCCGAGAGGGAGAAGTAGGAATAGCCTACTACGACGACGCTCTTTATAGCTTTAGGCAGGCAGTATAAGGTTCTAGACTTAACGTAAGCCGCTAAGAATATTCTCGATAATTTCTCCTAAGGCGATAAGAACTATTAGATCTAGAAGGCAGACCTTAACGCCTATATGCGTAAGGTAAAGAAGATAAAGGAATAGTAAGTCGACCTCCTCCGGAAGTTTATCTTAAAGGATATAAGCGATCTCGTTAAGAATATATAGACTAAGATCCCTAATACCGACTACGAGAAGTAGTTAGCGTAGATAGATATCTTTATAAAGAATCTCGCTAATTATACTTATCGTTAGAAGCTTAAGAAGAAGGCCGCCCCCCGTTCGTAGTTCCCGCCGACGCTTATACCTACCCCTACCCTAACCGCCTTAGCCTAACTCCTATATAGTGACCCTATAGACCTTAACCGGCTTTTTAATACTAAACGATAATTTAGGATCGATAATAAACTCCATATAGCTTACGGAGAGCCTAGACACTAGAAGGAGGCTTACGACCCGGCTAAAATAGCTAATCCGCTTTTAATACCCCCCCGTTAGGGTAGTCCTTAGTTTTAGGGCCGGGGCGCCCCCTCCCCCGGCTTCGGCCGAGGATCTTAAGGCGCTTGCGGCGGCGGGTATAGCCGGGGCTAGCTCGTTCGTGCAGCCGACTATAAATAAGGCCGTATCCTTAGGGAAGAGGATACGGATTTACAAGCGGCCGGCGCTAAAGCTACTACTAAAAGATATACCCCTAGAGTAAGTCGCTCTTAGGGGTTATATATAGGGGAGGATAAGAGGATTAGGTCGTTGCTCTTAAATAGAACGGATCTTCGGATTAGTTCGTCGAATAGTAATAAAAGGTTAATCCTTCTCTATACTCGTCTCTCCTCTACGCGTAACCTTTAGTCCCCTTACTATATTAATACATTATCCTTTATAGATTTTAGCTATACTACTACGGCGTTCGCCGACTTTTACGCTATCGTATAGAAATATAACGTTACTATAAAGAAGCTCCTTAAACCTCGACCGCTTTAACTAGCCGACTGCGTGCCTTTAATATAAATAATGGACTATTTTATAGCCTAAATAACTATTAGTAAGCATATAGAACTTATGCTTTTCTTCGTTATAAATCTATTACCTTTTACCCCGATTATCCTAAGTATCCCCTAGCTTTAGGAATATAAACTAACTATACTTTAGAAATCTCTTTAAGTCTGCTTTAACTCCTATTACTATATAAGATACTGCCTGCCTTTAAGTATAATAGCCGAGGATAGGATAGCTCTTAGGACTCTTATTACTCCCGCGCCTAAAGGACATTAGTTACGTCGAAAGGTATATTTTTCTAACGTCGTAGAGATTTAGACTACCCTAACGTTTACCTTAAGATAAGGGGTCCCTATAACGGTAGAAGACGTGCCGGAAACTCCTTTTTAGCGAAAAAGAGATTAATATCCTAGAAGACTAGACTATCCTACCGGGAAGTTATATACCTATAGACTTATCTAATAAGGAATATCTACCTAAGCAAGCATCGTACCTATTAAACCTTAGCCAACCGATTCGATATCCTCTATATAGGATATAGCTATTCGCCTAAGAAACCGCTTGCTTAATATCCCCGATTAGCCCTCTAAACTCCCTTAAGACCTAAGCCTTTAAGGCCACTCCGCCGTAGACTACTTTAGTAGCTCGCCTACTCCTTATTCGTCTTACCGCCAGCCGTCGCTACGTTCCCGCCCGATAGGGCTAGACGAGACGCCCCCGCCGGCGTATACGATAGGAAGATTAAATACCCTTAGATATAAACGATATCTACTATATATACGTAGTTAACTTCGTTTAATTCTATAAATAGGATAGTATCTAAGCGATATAAATTAGTATATCTAAATTAGCTAAGCTAATCGAGGAAGGAGAAAATCTACGACTCTTTAACGAACTCTTAGTAGGCCTAGTCAAGGTCTTAGAACTATCTAAAACCTCTTTCTAACGCGTTATTACTAGGGACTATATAATAGAGGTAGCCCGGGCCGCCTTCCTTTAACGTTTTTATAACTTCCTTTAGACGAACATTTAAGATATAGCTAATTCCGAATCTTTATTCTAGAAGGTCGATAAGGCCGATATAGAAAAATTCCTCTAAGTAAACCCGGAAGTTATAGAGGCAGATATCCTAAAGAAACTCCTAAAAGAGTTCTAGGATAAGCTTCCTTATTTCCTTCTAAAGAATGCGAACGAGCTTCCCCTATACTACCCCTAGGATTATAAGATAGAATAAACTATTACGGCACTAGGTGATAGCTAGATAACCTTATTATTCTATAAAGAGGAGAAGAACTATAAAGGCTAAGGGCTCTTTTATATATAGGACTATATATCACGTGGTATATTACTATATACTATGTTATATAATGTAGTACTACGGAGTTTTACGGCTAGCTCGTAGGCCTCTTCTTCTCTCTTTATCGTAAAAGCCTTATCCGCTTCTTTATCGCTTAAATCGTCGAGGTCTATATCCTCCTTGTTATCGTCTAGGTTATCTTCTACGTCTAGTCCTTCTATAATTAAATGCCTAGCCTTATTCTTTAATCTAGGCGGACGTCCTCGCCTATAGGGTGCTAGAGGGTCCGGTCGGGCGGGTTCGTCCGGCTGCTCGGAATTCGGTGCTAGGAGATTGTTAAGCATTTAATTACGATAATACGGTTATACTAATATAGATCTCAAGACCTAAGGTCTATTAACCATATCGATCGTAATGTTATACCTGTTAATAGCTATAACTTTAAACGGTCTTTGCTATCCTAACTTTTCCCTCTATATATAGACCTCGCTTTAGAGAGGAAGGGCAAGTATATTCGCCGTATTTAGACCGTTTCGGCTATACAACGCTGCCTAGACCTATCGTTTAGCCGTAAGCTGCCTAAGTGCCTTTATCGCTTTCTGCACTATAGCGACTCGTTTAAAGGTCGTAGGTAATAGCGGCGAATTAAGAGTTATCCTAAGATATACTCTAAACACGAGCAATATAGGTACGAGTCCGTTAGGTCTAGCCGTATTGTTAATAGCTTTAACAGCCGTCTAAAGAACTACCTTAGGGGAGGTAAAGCTGCCTATCTCTACAAAAAGGATATTAAAAGCTCGACGTAAGGGGGTATAATACCTCTTAACTTTACTAATTGACTAATATGCCTCTATAGGAACCTATATATATATAATTCCTATATAACGGGCTTTATTCCGGAATTTTATAGCCGTAAAGTTCGTTCCTATATTATATCTAAGAATATTAGGGGGACTAAGGTATATATTAATCTAGAGGGCTCGAAGGGTCTCCTATATATCTTAAGCTAATATAGAAGGAAGGAATTAAGCACTTTAGAAGGCCGTCGATACGTTAATAATATACAATACCGGGCGTTATATCGAATTCGGAATGTCTAAGTATATTATATAAACGATAACCTTATAATTAAAGTTATAGTTATCCTTAAGGTTAAATGTAAACCGTTTTAGGGCAGGCGAATGCATCTAGTAATAGTAATATAATTCCGAGATATTTTCTAGAGTGCTAATAGACATATCGCCGTAGCCGGCTTGCTTTAATAGGTTATATAGCCTAGCTATAGCTAGATGTTCGAATCGACGGTATAGGGTTCTAATTTCCGTTTCTATAAGGAATGCGGTCGATTGTTTACTCTTCCTAAGGAAGAACTAAAGGTATCCTTATTTCCTAATCACCGGAATGTTCGCCTTAAGGCCGGTAAGGATATTCGTCGTATTATTAAAGAATACGCCTATCCTATCTATATCCGCAAGGCATAGTAGGAAAGGGGTCGGAGTTTCTAATATATAGAATATAATCCTTTAAATTAGATTAATAAGATTAATGAATCCTAAGGACCTTATAATAGTGCTAGCGCCGAATCTAATTGCCCTTTATCCTACGGTCGATATATCTAAATTAACGGAAGGATCTTTTTATTAAAGGGCTATATGCTATTCTTATCCGGCCGTAGAGACCTTCGCCGCTCCTATATTAATAAAGATGCCTTAGAAATAGAGCTTTAAGTAACGGTCGCCGATAAGGAACTAGTCGGCCGAGACTATCGGTTCTATGCCGTAGACGTCGTCTCCTATAATAAGGTGGTTGAAAGCTATTTAATAAAGCATTTAACTAGCTTACTACTATTCTAGCTCTTTATCCTTACTATACTCTTCCTCCTTTTCGTCCTTATAGCCTTTATAGCCTGCTAAATAGGCCGTAATATTCGGGGAAACGCCGGTATAAAGACAATGCGAGAGATATTAGTCTTTAGCTTTCCGCCGTTCTTCTATAGAATGTTTCGTTAACTAATATCCCTCCTTTCTATATAAGAATTACTTCTTAGTCTATATCTTATTGCCGTATCCTTAGCCGTAGCCTCCTCTACCGTAGGGTCGATAGCCTTATCTAGAGCCTCGTAGGCGAAATCCTCTATTGCCTCTACTACGATTATTAGTATACCTACGGTCTATATAAAACTAACTATTAGGGTTCCTCGAATTATATTTATAATTTATATCTATCCTATCGTTATTACGATGTCGGCCTTAGATAAATTAGCGTAAGGCATTTCTTGCTTATCGTACGAGGTACGTCGTAAGGGAAGCTCGGAGGTCGGCATAGAGTTCCTTAGCCTTATTAGCCTATTTAAAGAAAGCACCTTCGAGTTCCGGGACACCTTAATACGCCTTAGTAGGGGTTACTATAAGCGGGGTTTCGCCTATAAACTTAGGTCCTAAAGCTCGTTAATAAAGCAATAGCTTATCGACTAGCAACTAAAGCACTTTTAGTAGGCCTTTCTTAGGGTTGCTAGCCCGAACTTAGTTAAACGTTGTATTAGTCTAATCGGTATAGTACTAAGCCTAAGTCGCTTTAGTATTAAAATATCGTTTAATCTTATCGTATACGCCTCGGAAGGTAGTCGTCTAGGTGATATTCTCCGTATAGAAGCGGTCTACGCGTCCCTTTAAGATCTAGGGGAGAAGGGTATAAAAGAGCCCTAGCTTAATCTTAAGGTTATAATATACGCCTATAGACTTACGGATAGTCTCGTTAAATAGGGTATATAGCTTGCCGGTATAGCTCTTCTCTTTATCCTATATCTTAATAAACTTAGTCTAAACGTCGGGATCAGATAAAAGGTTCGGAATATCGGCGGGTAAGAGTGCTATATACTCCTTAATATTATAATTAAATGCTTCGACTATAGCCTTTAGGGCTGTTACGGCACTAGGTGATAGCTAGATAACCTTATTGTTCTATAAAGAGGAGAAGAACTATAGAGGCTAAGGGCTCGTTTATATATAGGACTATATATTACGTAGCATATTACTATATACTATATTATATGATATAGTACTATAATAGTACTCCCCCTCTAAAGACGATTTAGTCCCTAAATCGCTAAGAAATGTTATTTTCGCTAGAAATCCGTGTGTAATAGAGGAATCTTTTATAAGCGGGCTTAATCTAAGGGGCCCGGCTTATCTAGGTTGCATCTATAGAAGCGTTAAATAGCTTTAGGGCAACCTCTTAGGTTATCTTCGGGCTGCTAGGTCGGTTCTTAGTGATATTTCTATTTAATTAGATAAGTTAGGGTCGGGGCTTCGTTATCGTATACGTTAAGGATCTTCTTAAATTCCTATATTTCTTCGATATTGCCGTCGTTATCGCGTTCCGCGATACGGCCTACGACGTTGCGTCGTTCCTCTCGATTAATCTATGCCTAGCCCGGTATTATTTCCGTTGTCTAAAGCCGCACCTTAGACGTATAGAAAGACTTATTAACTTAGATATGCTTTAGGAGGTCGATAACTATAGCGCTACGGTAGACCTTAAGAATAGGATAAAGACCGTCCTATTTATCGTCTTATTTTTTCTTTAGGCGATTAGTAGTTATATTCTCTAATAAAACTATAACTATATTACCGGGTCGGAAGAGAAAGCCTTCGTCCCGCTTTATATTAGCATTATCCTTATATTTCTATTATAAGGCTTATACGAGAGCTCGAAGCTAAATAAGGATATAGTCGAAACGACTAGCTATTGCGTCCGCGCGAAGGAATTCCTTCTTTGCCTATAATAAGAGCGTCGGGGGTCGGGGGCCTATAGGTTTAATACCGAGACGAGGATTAAAGCCGTAGTTAGCGAAGAACGGAGAAATACCGGTTATTTCGTTTACTTAATTATTCGTTGCGAATTCCGCGAGCGGGAGCTAGTCGACCTAATTATCTTAGGTAAAGCTAATATAGGCTCGAATATATTTATTTATCGTAGCGTTAACGATTTCGGTTTAACCGTTAGTCTTTAGGTGCTATACCGAGCTTAGTTTTAACGTTATTCTTAAACGAGTGCTAAGCTATCGCTAAAAATTAGAGATAAACTATAACGCAGCTACCCGCGCAACTATAGAGCCGGGAGATAGGGATATATGCACGATAGATAATGCATTTTAGCTTAGGGACTATTCGGCTATTAGTCGCTAACTAGTCCCCGATAACCCCTCTCGAGGCCTAAGGGTATATCCCTAAGGCCCCGACACATCTTAGAAGAGGGGCAAGCTTTAGTCTTACTACGAGAGGGCAACCGCACTGCAATAAAGGATTATTCGTACTTTTAACCATCGTTCCTACCTTCCTAAACGTACCTCTAGTCTGTCTTCTTATATAAACTAAGTGCCTCGGTCGGAGATAATAGTATCGGGTGCTCTATATAAGCGATAGACTATATAAATAAAGGAGGTAACTAGTTCTTCTATAGAAAGGCCGGTAATAAGGATAAAATATCTTATCTTCGTAAGCTTATTAACTATCGTAAGTATATTCTTATAAGTCTTCCTATTTTAGGTGCACTTAGGGAGTATTGTGATATAATTAATTAATATATCGGCCTATAGTTAGACTAGTAGAGCGAGGGGTTTTAGGAATCTAAGGGGAGATAAGCGGGGGGTCTTAGTCCGAAGATAAAGAGCATAGTCTTTAATAAACGTAGCGGCAAAGTAAGAAATCCTCGGCCATTAGTATATTCGGTTTAATAGATTAAGGGTTTTTACCCTCCCTAGGTGTCCTACTAGGCTACTGCTATAGGATCGATAAACGACTTTAAGGCGGAGATCTAAGGTATTAGGGACGAAGAGCCGGTCGCGGAAAAAGATACGTCCGTTAATTAACTAATATTCGTATATATCGCAACGTAAGAGCTTTCG
Organism: Ophiocordyceps sinensis; assembly: GCA_012934285.1. Lineage (NCBI taxonomy): Eukaryota > Fungi > Ascomycota > Sordariomycetes > Hypocreales > Ophiocordycipitaceae > Ophiocordyceps > Ophiocordyceps sinensis. The sequence continues at coordinate 12,918,110 of JAAVMX010000004.1, forward strand.
GATATACTTTAGCTAGCGTTAGGCGTATAGATCCTAGAGTATCGCTACTATATCCTAGGTAGGATTATCTTATTAGTATGCCTTACGGATAAGCTTATCGAGTGATTTACTAGCTGCGTTTAGTCTAAAGGCGGCGACTACGTTAAGGTCCTCCTTCGAGGCATAGGAATCGGTTAAGAGTTCTTCTAGGATAGTCGGGTCGACTTTCTCTTTAGGGATAACTACCTAATTTCGATAGAGGAGTCTATCGTCGTCTACGGTAGCTAGTCTATCGCCGGGGAGCCTACTAAAAGCGTCGGGGAGAATTGCCTTATTGCCTAAGCGGTATATAATCACGAAGTTAAACTAAGAAAGGAACTCGGCCTAGCGCACTTATCGTTAGTTAAGTTGCTTTATAGATATAAACGTCTAAAGATTCTTATAGTCTGTAATAACGTTAAACGCCTCGGTAGTCTCTTAGAGTTCTAAGCGCTATTCCTTAAGCGCTTTAATAATTGCTAATAGCTCTTTATTATAGATCTCGTAGTTGCACTTAGGGGTAGTATACTTTAACGAAAAAACGCAATAGGGTAAAGATATCCGTCGTCTCCGGTCTATAAAAGGACTCCTCCTAAGGCCTAATTCGAGGCGTTAGTTTTAACAACTATTTTCTTTAAGTAGTTAAAATAGGCTAAGACCGGGGCAGTAGTAAAAGCAAGTTTAAGGGCCTTAAACGCGGTAGCTTATTCGGGTCCTTAAGACTAACGGGAATCCTTTCGAAGTAGCGTAGTTATCGGGGAGATAATACTAGAGTATCCCTTAATAAAACGGCGGTAGAAGTTTATAAACCTAAGAAACTACTAGAGTTCTTTTACTAAAGTTAGGGTATTCTAAGCCGTGATTGTGCGTACCTTCTCGGGGTCTATGCTTATGCTAGATGTCGAAATAATCAGTCTAAGATACTTAGTCTTCGTCGTGTAAAACTCTAACTTCCCGATATCGATTTAAAGCCCTACATTGCCTAGGCGTTAGATAACTATTCGCACGTAGTTCTTATATTCCGCCCTAGTCTTTAAAAAGACTAATACGTTATTAAGATATGCTATATAGAAGGCATCGAGGGCATTATAAAGCACGTAATTAATATAGTTTTAGAAGGTCGACGGTGCGTTATAAAGGCCGAAGGGGGTAACTAGCATCTCGAACAATCCGAGGCGTGTGATAAATGCTATAAGCTACTTATAACCCTCGGCGATTTAAATACGGTTAAATACAGCAATTACGTCTAGCTTTATATAAAACTTAGCGTCGTAGAGAGAATCTAGTGTTTCGCGGATTAAAGGTAAGGGATATCGATTCTTAACTATAACTTAATTTAAACCTCGGTAGTTATAATAGATATAAACACTACCGCCTGGTTTATAAGCGAGGATTAGTAGTGCCGCGGCTAGAGAAGAAGACTCCTAAATAAAGCCTTTATTAAGTATATCGTTAATCTACTTCTTAATATAGCGGAGTTCTACGGGTAATATAGGCCGATTTCTATAGTACGGAGCTTATTTGCTAAGTATAAGTTCGATCTTATAATCCTAAGGGCGGTATAAGGGGAGCTTGTTCGTATTCTTTAGAAGGAAATAAGGAAGCTTATCCTAGAACTCTTTTAGGAGTTTCTTTAGGATATCTGCCTCTATAACTTCCGGTTTTACTTAGAGGAATTTTTCTATATTAGCCTTATCGATCCTCTAAAATAGAGATTTGGAATTAGCTATATCCCGGAGGTTCGTCTAAAGGAAATTGTAAAAACGTTCGGGGAAGGCGGCCCGGGCTACCTCTATTATATAGTCCTTAGTAATAACGCGTTAGAAAGAGGTTTTAGATAGTTCTAAGACCTTAACTAGGCCTACTAAGAGTTCGTTAAAGAGTCGTAGATTTTCTCCCTCCTCGACTAGCTTAGCTAATTTAGATATACAAATTCGTATCGCCTAAATACTATCCTATTTATAGAATTAAATAAAGTTAACTACTCGTATATAGCGGATATCGTTTATATTTAAAGGCATTTAATCTTCCTATCGTATACGCCGGCGGGGGCGTCTCGTCTAGCCCTATCGGGCGGGAACGTAGCGACGGCCGGCGGTAAGATAAACAAGGAGTAGGCGAGCTACTAAAGTAGTCTATAGTAGAGTAGCCTTAAAGGCTTAAGTCTTAAGGGAGTCCGGAGGGCTAATCGGGGATATTAAGCGGGCGGTTTCCTAGGCGAATAGCTATATCCTATATAAGGGATATCGAATCGGTTAGCTAGGGTTTAAGGGGTATAATACCTACTTAAGTAGACATTCCTTAGTAGACGAGTCTATAGATATATAACTTCCCGGTAGGATAGTCTAATCTTCTAAGATATTAGTCTCTTCCTACTAAAAGGGAATTTCCGGCACGTCTTCTATCGTTATAAGGACCCCTTATTTTAAGGTAAACGTTAGGGTAGTCTAAATCTCTACGACGTTAGAAAAATATACTTTTCGACGTAACTAATGCCCTCCGGGCGTAGGAGTAATAAGAGTTCGAGGAGCTATCCTATCCTCGGCTATTATGCTTAAAGGCAGGCAGTATCTTATATAGTAATCGGAATCGAAGCGGACTTAAAGAGATTTCTAAAGTATAGTTAGTTCGTATTCCTAAAGCTAGGGGATGCCTAAGATAATTAGGGTAAAAGGTAATAGATTCGTAACGAAGAAGAGCATAAGTTCTATATGCTTACTAATAGTTATTCGGGCTATAAAGTAGTCCGTTATCTATATTAAGGGTATACCGTCGGCTAGTTAAAGTAGTCGAGGTTTAAAGAGCTTCTTTATAGTAACGTTATATTTCCGTAGGATAGCGTAAAGATCGGCGAACGCTACGGTAGTATAGCTAGAGTCTACGAGGGATAACGTATTAACGTAGTAGGGGGACTAAGGGTTACGCGTAAAGGAGAGACGAGTATAAAGAAGGATTGATTTTTTATTACTATTCGATAAACTAATCCGAAGATCCGTTCTATCTAAAAGCAACGACTTAATCCTTTTATCCTCCCCTATATATAACCCCTAGGAGCGACTTACTCTAGGGGTGTATTTTTTAGCAGTAGCCTTAACGCCGGCCGCTCGCCTTATATATCTATATCCTCTTCCCTAAGGATACGGCCTTATTTATAGTCGACCGCACGAACGAGCTAGCCCTAGCTATACCCGCCGCCGCGGGCGCCCTAAGATCCTTGGCTACAGCCGGGGGAGGGGGCGCCCTAGCCCTAAAACTAGGGACTACCCTAACGTAAGGGTATTAGAAGCGGATTAGCTATCTTAGCCGGGTCGTAAGCCTCCTTCTAGTGTCTAAGCTCTCCGTAAGCTATATAGAGTTTATTATCGATCCTAAATTATCGTTTAGTATCGGAAAGCCGGTCGAGGTCTATAGGGTTACTATATAAGGGTTAAGCCGGGGCGGTTAAGGTAAGGGCAGGTATAGGCGTCGGCGGGAACTACGAACGAAGGGCGGCCTTTTTCTCAAGCTTCTAATAATAAGTATAGTTAGCGAGATTCTTTATAAAGATATCTATCTACGCTAACTACTTCTCGTAGTCGGTGTCGGGGATCTTAGTCTATATATTCTTAACGAGATCGCTTATATCCTTCGATATAAACTTCCGGAGGAGGTCGACTTACTATTCCTTTATCTTCCTTACCTTACGTATATAAGCGTCGAGGTCCGCCTTCTAGATCTAATAGTTCTTATCGCCTTAGGGGAAATTATCGAGGATATTCTTAGCGGCTTACGTTAAGTCTAAAACCTTATACTGCCTGCCTAAAGCTATAAGGAGCGTCGTCGTAGTAGGCTATTCCTACTTCTCCCTCTCGGATAGGTTAGCTATAATAGTAGCTATCCTATCTTTAATAAAGTCGTAGGCCCGTTTACTAAGCCTATCGCTAATATAAAGGAGGCGGGCGCTATCTAAGTCGAACTATATGCTATTACGGAGGAAGACACCTTATATCTTAAGTTCTTAGGCCTTATACTTACGTTAACGGTCGGAGGTAGACTATTTTCTAGTAAAGATCGGAGGGTCTACCGTCTTTCGTTTTCCTAACGACTATGCTAGGGTTATCGTCTAAGACTATAATATCTTTATAGTTAAGATTATAAGGTCCTTAGCCTCGAGAAGTTGCTCTTTTATAGCTAAGAGCTAATTCTTCGTAGCTAAGAGCTAATCTCGTGTAGTTATACGTTCCTTTAACCTAGCATTTCGGTTAACCTAAGAGGCCTCCGCTACGCGAAGGGAGCAAAGACTCTCCTCGATATATATAAGAATATATCGGGTATTTAGGCTCTATAGGTTTTCCTAGGTCTCCTACGCATTAGCGACCGGGACTACGTTATCGAACCTCTTAATCGCTTAAGCGATCTAAGGAAATTTACTAATAAACTCCTTAGTAAGGGCTTTTAGACCGTCGCCCGTAGCGTTAGAGGCTATAGGTATGTCCGCTATAAGGAGGAAGGAGGAGTATCTAGTCTAGGGGTTGTTTATCGGGGACTATAAAAAAAATATTATGGGCTATATAGGTTTCTATAGGCTAGGGAAAAATTCTTAGGGGCTTAGGGGCTTAGGGGAATGATTTCTTAGGGGTTACGCTCGGGTCGCGACGACTAAGGGGATAAGGTAATAGAGCTGCTAGGACTGTATTTATAAAGCTAGAGATCGCGACGGGGCGTAATAGGAGATAGAATAAACTATCACGGCATTAAGTAATAGCTAGATAACCTTATTGTTCTATAAAGAGGAGAAGAACTATAGAGGCTAAGGGCTCGTTTATATATAGGACTATATGTCACGTAGTATATTACTATATACTATGTTATGTAATATAGTACTATAATAGGGGCGATTATTAAAGCAGATAGGTCGAGTCTCGGTTTTGCTTTTCGAATATATAACGTTAGTTCTAGAATAAAGAGTAGTCGTAGCGTATAAATCCGACGTATAGGATTAAATGCTAGTATATCCGTCGTAGCCGTATTCGGTTCTTAGTCTAGTTCCGGAGTCGGATCTATAGTCGCCGCTTAGGCCGGGCCGTTATATTAGAATTAGTGCGAAGTCGGATAGACCGTTAACTAATTCGTTATAGCCGAGAAGGGATCTTTATCTGCCTAATCTTAGGCAGCTTAGCCCTAGGTGTTCCTCTTGTATTCTTATTTACGGAAAGCCCTTATGCCTATCTTAAATTCTTCTTTTATAAACTCTCTCTCGTTCTAAGGAGGTAGATCTTCCGATCGAAGCATAGCTATATAGGACCTAGTATACAACGCGTTCTTTAATCCTATAGAAAGTCTACATCTACGCATAAGAGCCTTAAGGACTCTCTTATAGTCCGTAGAAACTAGGTTCTATATAGATTTATTCTATCCTTAAAAATGCTCTTAGAATAAGTCGAAGAGCCGTTAGCCTTAGTAGTAGATAGATGCTTCCCCGATTATAATAAACCGGGCTATAAATGTCGTGACTTCGGCCTTGCTAAGGTCTTCCGACGTGATTTCTTCTATATCTTAGTATTATATATCTACGTCTCTACGAGCGGAAGTAAGGATGCTAATTTCCTTTATCTATTATTCGATTAGTTTAACCGGGTTATCGGTGGATTTAGGGGGAGCCGGTGTATTCGTGGCTAATAACGGTCCTCCTATTATGCCTATTTCGAGTTCGTTAAGGAGGTTATTATAAGGGTCTCGTAAGGGTCTTTACGAGGGATATTGAAGCAATTAGTCTCTATTTTAGATAACGTTACTCTTCCTCTATAATAAAAGCGAGACGGGATTAAACAGTTGTAGGGATTCGCGTTATTATTCTACGTTATAGACGCACTGCCTATTAACGTTACTCTTCCTCCTTAATAAAAGCGAGACGGGATTAAAAGGGAGCTTAGAAGGGTCTATTTACTAATAGAGCTTAATACAAACAGTCCTTATTCCTAGCATAGAGGATCCTCTCTAAGTGTACGCAATAGAACCCCGAGGGTAAAGATACGTAGAAGCAGCGTTTGCAACTACTGCCCTTATTCTACTTTTAAAGATCGAGATATATCTCTTCTGCCTTACTATTCTATAATTAAATCTATTTAATCACTAATTAGTATTAGTAGGGATTCACTTAGATTAATCTAAACAAAGGGGGTTGTATTAGTTATAGTTATATCTAATCTAGCTAGAAAGGGGGAATAAAGGGGTCCTTTTATACCCGTCTGCCGGGGTCCCTCTATAGAGCCTACTATGCCTTAATAATGCATTATTAAGGCCTACGCTAGGGCTTACTGCTTTAGTTATAACGATGCCCTTAGTTAATAACGAGGTTATTAACTATATAAGGCACGTAGCGTTATACGCCGTATAGTTATAGCCCCTATTGCCCCTTTCCTATGTATAGTCGGTAATATAGTTACGACTCTATCCCTTAGTTATAGAGTCTTACTATTTGCATAGCATTAAATCTCTATTTGCATAGTAAGATAGGTATACCCCTACTCTTTCTATACGTACCCCGCGCGCCTATATCCCGCTACTAAATTTTCCGTATAGGTATATAGCAATTAAGAGGGCCGCGCAAATCGTATATAGCCTTAATTTAGTTAATTTAACAGCTAAAGGCGCGCGCCCTACTACGTGCCCTACTGCGTGCCCTCTGCTATATATGCGACTGCGTGCATTCTACTGCGTACATGTTAGATCTTTAATCTACGGCTCGGACTAAATAGGCACGATTGTAGGTCTTAATAGGTCTAATAGGTTGCATAGCAAAAGAGGTTTTATTAATGTGATAATAAAGATGTGTGTATAGCCCCTATTTTCTTAAGGGGCTTGTTTTATAGGAAATTTTCCACGAAGCCACGTGACGGTTATACTAACCTAATGTAGTAGCCTCTATTATATAATCTAACACACCCCCCTAGCTTCGAACCTATATCCGCGGGAGGGAAGCTAGCGTAAAGAGGTCGCTAAATAGCTTAAATCCGATGAGTTTTTAATCCTCGTTCTATCGTTAAGCCATCGGGTTAGGACATCATTAATCCCTGCCCTTTCATTCCTGCGCCTAAGCGCCTTAGAGAGTGCGGCTTCTTAAGCTCTCACACCTCTTCTTAATCCTTCGAGGACCCCTCGTCCTTACTATTTTCCTTCTTAGCTTCTCTACGCCTAATCGAGCTATAGAGCCTTTAAACGCAGCTATGCGTAGCCTCTTTAAGCCCTAGGTCCGTCGTCTCCCTAACGTCGTCGCGGGGCGTAAAGCACACTTCGAGACTATCTATAGTCTTATACCTCTTAATCTTCCTATACTATATAATTGTCGGTTTATATCGCTTCGTCGGTCGATTTAGGGAGCTCTCGATCGGCGAGGCGTTATAAGATATCGTAGAGGCCGATTTATTTAATAAAGGCCTTAAAGGAGGGCCCTTAAAGCGCCTTTATAAGGCCGTCTGCTATTATCTTCGCGGTAGGAGTATACTTAACTTCGATAGTCTCGTTAAGGACCTCCTAACGAAGCCAATGGTTGTAAATGTCTATATAGCGAAGCTTCGTCTATAGAGTCGCGACTTCGGCCGTAACTAGTCGGATAGTCTAAGTGTTATTACATTAAATACGAATTCGGGAGTTATCGAAGGAGACGTCGAGCTCTTTAATAAGCCTGCTTACGTAGATCGACTCCTTTACTGCCTATGATAAAGCTAGAAGCTCCGCCTCTATTATTAAAGTTATAATAGTATCCTATTTGTTAGCTCTCTAGCCGATTAGGCCTCCGAATAGCTTTATAGCAAATGCCTAAGAGCTCTTGCGATTAGTATTGTTAGCGAAAGAGGCGTTACTTACTACCTCGAAGTCGTCTCTACCCCCTAGACGAAGCGTAAGTCTACGAGTGCGGTGCAAATAGTAGATAACTCAATCGATAGCTTCTTTATAGTTCGGTCTAAGGTTAGTGTTATATTTGCAGAGTTTTAATATAGCAAACGTAATATCGGGTCGGGTAATAACCGCCGCGTATAGTATAGAACCTACGTTTACTTAGTAAGACTATATCTCGTAGTGTTTAGCGATCCCTTTATAAGGTAAGAGGTCGTTTACTCCTATCGGTGTGTTAAATAACCTGCGTTTCTTCGCTAGTCGGTAGATCTTATTAATATAGGCGGCTTATAATAGCCAAATATAACCCTATTTACGATTACGTAGAATCTTAATACTAAGGAACTATTATAGGCTATTACCGCCTATAAGCTTATACTTTCCTTTAAGCTAATTCTAAAGCGATTTAGCCCTCTCTTAATCCTTCTTATAATATGCAAAAACGATATTATCTATATAGAAGAAGACGATAATGCCGTTAAACGCTAAGCAGTAAGGTTCGTGCGGTACTGTCTAGAATCCTATCTCCCGGGGCGTTAACGTAAGTTCGCGATGCTATAGAAGAGGGGATTTCCTTAGTCCGTAGAGTGCCTTATCGAGCCTAAGCACGATCGAGTGTTTCCTATATCCTAAAGGCATCTTTATATAGATGATCTCATCGAGGGTAGCGTTAACGAAGGCGTTAATAGCGTTATACTATATTAGCTTAAGATCGAACTTTACCGCGATCGTTATAAGTGTCCGAAAACTCCGTCCCGCGAGAGTAGCTGCGTAAGTCTCTTGCCCGTTTCTAAGCTATTAATCTCCTCGCATAACTAGTCTCGCCTTATATTTAGAGAGTCTCCTATGTTTGTCTATCTTATACACGTATACCTATATGTAGTTAAGCACTTAGCCTTTCTTCGTGAGTGTTTTATAGTCGACTTTAGTCTACGACCTTATTTCCTTATGGCTTTAAAGATATAATCGCTCTACCTCCTCGAAGTAAGGGCTAAGTAGATAGTGTTTAAGCTATCTATAATGTGTTAGCATAGCGGGAAGGTCTCGCCGATGCACTTGCCTTTTTAGGATTAAGCGGTCGAGGTAAGCCTTATCCTTAAATCGTAGCGTATTAGTATCTCTCGAGGTCGGTGCGGCTTAAGTGCCTGCTATAAATGCCGAGTGCTAGTAGGCGTGTTTTTAATCGTGCTACGGAGGGGATTATTCCTAAGCTTTTAGCTTATATAGGCTTGTTTTTAGTGCTACGGAGAGGTTCGCTCCTTATTTATATAGACTTAATGATAATGCTACGGAGGGGTTTACTCCTTATATATGTAGACTTAATAAAGATGCTATAGAGGGGTTTACTCCTTATATATATAGACTTATGTTTATATACGGCAAAGGAAGTATTCCCGCTTAAAAGGCTGCTCGTAAGGGTTCGTGATTTTCGCTCTATGGTTTTATCGACTAGTTAGCGAGATATAATTAGATTATAGCTATAAATAGGGCCGCTAGGGGAGTATTCGGAGGAGTAGGTAAAGGCTTAAATCTAGCTTCTATATACTACTTCGTGCTCTCTCGGTCGTTCTTAAGCGCCGTTGCGTAGTCTATATCGTTTTCTTAGCTCGCCGCGTGTGCTAGGTTTATATCTTCGTAAACGAGAATGTCGTTAAAGACTTAATCATTAAGTACCTATAGCGTGTTAATTCGGTTATTGTTAGCAAGGCTGATGTTCCTTAGGGCTAAGGCTAGCTCCTTAAGGTCGCTCTCCTTAACGCTGTCGGTAAGACTCTCGAAGGTTTTATCGAAAATCTCCCGCTCGTTAAACACAACGTCTCGTATAGTAATAACTTTTCCTTTAGTAAGCACCTACACGCGGTAGATATTAGATAATATATATCCTACTAGAAAGCCTACTTAAGCTCGTAGGTCGAGCTTCTTAAGGCGTTATCTCTTTTCCTAAGCTATAGTAGTTATCGCGAACACTTTACACCCGTAGGCACGAAGATATTATTGCGTAGGCTTCCTACCGGTTAGTCTTTCGTAAGGGCTTTCCTACTTATAACTATACTTTAGTATACGGTTATAGAGATATACTACTAACTTATATATCTCTCGCTAAAGTTGCGTTAGAAGTTTGCCTTATATTACCCGCGATTTATCCTTAATTATATCCCCCGAGCGCTTAGCGCTACTATTTTAGTCCTATGTGTATAGAGCCGAGGGCTCGATTTTAAAGAGTCTCGCCTTAAGGAAAGCTTCTACTACTAGCTTTTAACTAGTAATCTCGTTGTTATATTCGATAGTCTTAGTATAGAACTAATAGTAATGCGTAAGGTAGTTAAGGCCGGACTTAAGGGCCGCGATAATAGTTTCTATAAGGCGGTCCTATAGGTAGAAATCCTATATAAAGCCGCTCGCCCTATCTATTAAAAGCATTAGTGAATTATAACCTTTATTATTAGGCACGAAGTTATAGAAGTTAATTGCAATTCTCTCGCCTATAACGCCTTTATCTCGAGGAGCTTGTCGTATTATCCGCTTTGCTTTAGCGGTGCTATAGTTATCGCACTAAGTCGTTGTAATGCCCTTAATCTTAACACCTTTAGAGCAGTTAATAAAGTGTTCGAGCGCTCGTAGTCCCGGATGTCCTATCCGGAGATACTAAAGTTCTACCGTTGCCTTTTATAGCTTCCTCTTAGTATAGCTATCGAACTTATTTCGGCGGGTATAGAAGGCCCGCCTTATTATATCGTAGGGGATATATTTTAAGACGAACTATCCGTAGTATTATTCGATAAGTCCGACTATAGTATTATTAGCTGCTTAAAGCGTCGACGGTCTATAGGGTCGTTCGTCCTACTATATGCCCTATTGTTTTAATAACCTATAGGAGATTAGGTTATACGCAAAGTGCTTATAGAATGCGATATTAAGCAGCCGTAGCACTTAAGGCTTAAAGCAAGGGGTTTAAAGGCGGACGTTAACGTCGCTATATCCGAGGATAGGCACTTTTTCTACACCTGCCTAAAGGAAGTCTCCCTCTTTAGCTATCCTAAAGTTCTTAAACCGTAAGATCTCGTTAAAGATATAGAGTATCGTTCTATAGTCTAGAATTACCGAGTAGTAGAGGGGATAAACGTTAATGCTAAAGGAGGCCTTAACGAAGGAGATAAGGAAAGAAGCCGAAGGGCATCTTCCCTTTTCCTATATTAGTTAATCCTTATCGTCTTTAAACGTTACCTTCTTCCCTTTTAGTCGTTAGACTTCTTTCGCGATCTTAGGGTCTTTTATGCTCTTTGTGATAGCTTCCTATCTATTCCCGGGCTACTACTTAAGGGCTTTATCGGACTTAATCTCCTAATAGTTCTCGAGAGTATAGCCCTTAAGCGTGTATAGTCTATACTTAGGAATACCTCGCTTATCTAAAGTAGCAGCCCGTAATCTCTTTTTATTGTTTTTATTGTTTTTAGTGTTTTTATTTTCTAACTAGCCGTCCTATTTATCGTCCTTTTAATCGTCCTATCCGGCGAAAGAAGGGCTAAAGGCGCCTCTCTTCGTATAGGACGGTTAAGCAGGTAGTTTATCGATAAAGACGGTAAACTCGTTAGTTATTATATAGATATTAAAATCTACGTTATTCTTAAGGTGCGAAAGGTTAAAGGAATTAACTTAGTAATAATAGTAGGGATTAATAAAGGATAGGAAATTAGATACCTAAATACTCTTATAGGTAGCTTTAGGGAGTTTTTCTTAAATCCCTTTATATATAACCTTCTTTTAGCTCTTAAGCCAACGGTGCTAGTTCTTTAGCTAACTCGTAGAAGGCTTAACTACCGCTTTATAGCGAACCTAAATAGCACGGAGGATATCTTCCGGCTTGCCCTTTGCCTCCTTCTTAAGCGTAGCGTACTACTCCTTAAAGTCTTTATCGGGCTTGCAATAAGTCTAGAAAAGGTAGTCGGAAATTATTATAGCAATCTAAGTGCGTAGCTCTTTAATATCCTTTCTCTAGCTCTCCTATTTCTTCTCCTTATAGAGGAATACCTACTATTTCTAGGATCCTTTAGGCGGTTGGCTTTATTAGATTATTTCTTCGTCTACGGTGCGAACGCGAGATCCCCTTAAGGCGTTATCCTTAATAGGCATCGTCGGAGTAGGAAGGAGTTTTTCGGTCCTAAAGACCTAGTCCTAAAGGTTGCTATCGAGGGCCTACGCCTTAAACTTATTGTCTTAAAGGGACTAGTTAGCATTATTGTTAAGAATAACCTCGTTTTTCTTAGTAAGGGTAGACATAGTAATTATCGGCCTAAAGGGAGCCTTTTTCGGTTTCTAGTTTACGGTTCCGGTAGATTAAAGTATAAGACTCTTAATTATTAGATCTTTAATCTACGGCTCGGACTAAATAGGCACGATTATAGGTCTTAATAGGTCTAATAGGTTGCATAGCAAAAGAGGGTTTATTAATATAATAATAAAGATGTATGTATAGCCCTTATTTTCTTAAGGGGCTTGTTTTATAGGAAATTTTCCACGAAGCCACGTGACGGTCATGCTGACCTAATGTGGTGGCCTCTATCATATGATCTAACAGTACGGCTCCTTAATGTATGCTTCGTGCCTTACTGCGTGCCCTCTTCTACGTGCCTTGCTTCGTGCCTTGCTGCGTGCCCTCTGCTATGTGTGCGGCTGCGTGCCTTCTGCTGCGTGCGGCTCCTTAATGTATGCGTCGTGCCCTACTGCGTGCCCTGCTGCGTGCGGCTCCTTGATGTATGCTTCGTGCCCTACTGCGTGCCCTGCTGCGTGCCCTGCTGCGTGCCCTGCTGCGTGCCCTGCTGCGTGCCCTGCTGCGTGCCCTGCTGCGTGCCCTGCTGCGTGCCCTGCTGCGTGCCCTCTACTGTGTGTGCGGCTGCGTGCCTTCTGCTGCGTGCGGCTCCTTAATGTATGCGTCGTGCCCTGCTGCGTGCCTTCTGCTGCGTGTCGGTAGTATTCTTCGCGTTCTTCGTACGATTTGCGCGGCTCTCTTAATTGCCATATACCGGCACTAGATTTTAGTAGCGGGACATAGGCGCGCGGGGTACGTATAGAAAAGTAGAGATTTAGATATCCTTACTATATAAATAGAGATTTCATACTATGCAAATAGTAAGACTCTAGTTATATAACTATATTCTTATACTAACCTTATTAAGTATTATTCTATTTATACGTTTTATTCTATTAATACGTAAAGGTAGGGCACTTACTAAGTGCCTACGGATTAGTAGATAGTCCGGGCTCTAGCAGCCCTATAGTTCGTAGGGCATGCCGGGCTACCTATAATTATTATCCTTCTTCTTATACACGTACCCTTTGCCTTATGCCTATCTTTCCTTATACTATATAGTAGTAATACCTTGCCCTCTTTCCGGTAAGACTAAAGACCGTAAGGTTCTTATTAGCATCGCCTTTAGAGCGTTGTATAAGGACGTTACGTAAGCTTAAACTTATAGTATACGCCTATCTCACTTAGGACGAACCCCCTATAATTTTCTATATATTCTACGTCCGATCTTCGATAGCGGAGCCTACCGTTAGCTAATCGCAGTCGCTTTTAGTCTTAGCGCTTTAACGGCTTTACGATAGCCTTATACGCTATTTATAAAGTATTATAGCTAATCTATATCTTTCTTTCTATCGCTATAAGAAGCTCTTTTTATTTTCTCGTAAGGCGAAAATCTTTCCTATCTATACTCTTTTATATGCCTTTTGCCTTACTTTCTATACGTACGATTCTTTTTACTTCCTTCTATTATCGCACCTCGCGTTCTTTACTCTCGCTATAAGCTCTTCGTTCTTTAGTAAATATAGCTCGGGACGTAAAGGAACGCGCTTAGGCCGATAAGGCAAATTCTCGCAATCGCGATAACTCTCTTCCTCCCGACGATAATTAGTTCTCCGATAAGAATCGGTCTTAGGATGCTTATATCCCGCCGCCCTAACGTCGTCGCTTTAACCGATACTCTTAGAATTAACCTAACGAGCTTAGTAATTCGGCGACCGCGATTCTTAAGAACGACCTCTATAAGCGGGTCCTAGGATAGAGTATACGTTTTAATCGCTTAATTCTTAATAATCCTACCGAGCTTATCTTATAAACCTTTACTAATAGAGATATTCTCTATATTTAAGAGGTAGTTAATCTTATCTATCGCCTTACGAAAGACTACCTTAAGTTCTTAGTCTATCTTAATAAGATAACAGCTAGGGAATCCTATCTTAATATATATACTTTATATAAGCGAAATCTTCGGGATATTTTAGATAAACCTACGGGTATGCTTTTAACTAAGACTCCTCTTATTATAACCCGCTACCCGATTCCCGCCTAGTCTTGTCTTTAACTTACTCCTATGCTTCCGGATGATAACCTTTCCGGCCTTAATCCGCCTATACGTAGAGCTTCCCGCTCTTAGGACTAAGTCCCTACCTTATTTCGTTAACTATCCGGACGCTAGCCTCTTAGTCGTATGCCGGACGGCCGCTTTAACGGTAACTCTTCTAATTTAAGTAGGTATAGCGCTAGTATAGGTAAGCCTCTTAACGCTTATCTCCGCCGTAAGAACTCTGCTTTCTCTTATCCCTTAAAGGCGTTAGCCCCTAACGAAGCTATAGCGAAACGTCTTAAGAGAGATAATATAAGAGTGTTTAACCTAGATAAAAGGGACCTACGTTACCTTAGGTTAATCGCTTAAGCCGACGGGAAGAATACCTATACCGATGTCTATCTATTTTATAAGCGTCTCTAACTTTACTACGATAAAGACCCTTATATACTCTATCCTTTTTACTTATCGTTCTTTAGCGGAAGTACGCTTAGTTAGTATATAAGTAAACTTTCCGTCGCTTAGCGATACCGTCTGCGATCGGCATCCCTTATAACCTTTATAAAGAAGCTTACTAAGAGGTTTAGCCGCCTTAATGCGGAAATCTCTTACGAACTATATAGCGGAGAATATACTATCTCTATATAGAACGTAAGAGAATTATCCCTCCTATAGTAGATCTAACGTAAGGTATTACTTATATAATAGCTTTACCTTAAGAAAGACTATTAGATTATTTAGACCTTTTATAGACTTATTGCCACGTAGATCGCTTCCCTTCTTCCGTTGCTTAATAAAAAGACTTTTATTAAAAAGTAGATTTAGGAAATCGAAGAGAGGAAGCCCTTTATTACCGTATTACTTAACCGGTATATCTCTTAAGACTCTCGCCGCAATAACTCCTACGGTTTCGACCGCCGCTACCGCGACTATAACCGTCGCGATGTCCGCCGCTATAATAACGATTATAATAAAGACCGTAAGCGAGATAGTCGCTATTTTAATAGCAGTCGCGGCTAAGGCAACCGGCGCTGCGCTAGGCCTTCTACCTATAACTATAACCGCCGCGAGTATAATCGCCGCCCTAATAACCGTCGTAATAACGATCGTCGCAATAACTAAGCTCCCCGCCGCTAGGATTAAGACGGTCGCCGCCCCGCCGGATAAAGCGATATATATAGAGAGGAAAAAGTAAAGAAGTAAGTGCGCTTTAAATTAAAGTATTAAGCTAGCGAGGCCCCCGCCCTAAGTAGCAGTAAGGTAGGTAATAAAGCCTCCGAAGACGATTAAAGTTCTATTCGTTCTAACTTAGACCTCTCTAAGGCCTACTTCGTCGGTTATATAACGACGTATGCCTTACCCGATAAAGGCCTTTTTAAGTACGCTACCTACGATCGGTGCTTCCCCCTCGCTTCTATCTTAGACGAGTATATTCGCGCTAAGTACTGCGTTTTAAAGCAGCAGCTTATAAAAGAGATAATAGCCCTAAAGCCCGCTAAGTATCGCTATTATAAGACTAGTTTCCCGTTACGAAACCTACTCTTTTAGCACCTAGCTACCGACGGCTATACCTAGGTGCGTAAAGGTCCTATCCTAAGCTAATGCTTCTCCCCTTTAGTCATTACGCCTCCCTTAGCCTCCTATAAGGTAACTACTCTTCCTAGCCCTACGCCTCTAGTAGCCGAGCTAGTTTATCTAGCCGAGGCTATAGCCCTTACGTCTCTTCCCGACTCCCTATCTATTCTTAAGCATATGCCCTAACCCTTATATTAAGATAATAAAGGCATACCCGTTTATTTTTCCTATATAAGGAATAAAATTAGAGTATTACTATTTGCCTAAGTATAAATCTCTATTTGCCTAAGTGATATTTTTTTTATAGCCTACGTATACCTTAAAAAACGCCTAACCCCCCCGCGCTTAGCCGCGCCTATATAAATACAGTGTGTATTTATAGCAGGCCGTAGACTAATAATTCTTTACGTACGAAATATCCGTCTACGGCTCGCTCCTTGCTGCGTGCCCTCTGCTGTGTGTGCGGCTCCTTAATGTATGCTTCGTGCCCGGCTCCCGGCTGCGCGCCCTCTACTGCGTGCTCTGCTGCGTGCCCTAC
Source organism: Ophiocordyceps sinensis (assembly GCA_012934285.1). Taxonomy (NCBI): domain Eukaryota; kingdom Fungi; phylum Ascomycota; class Sordariomycetes; order Hypocreales; family Ophiocordycipitaceae; genus Ophiocordyceps; species Ophiocordyceps sinensis. The sequence goes on from JAAVMX010000004.1 coordinate 12,934,463, forward strand.
TGCGCGCCCTCTGCTGCGTGCTCTGCTGCGTGCTCTGCTGCGTGCCCTACTGCGTGCCCTCTACTGCGTGCCCTTTGCTGCGTGCCCTCTGCTATATATGCGGCTCCTTAATGTATGCTTTGTGCCCGGCTCCCTGCTGCGTGCCCTCTGCTGTGTGTGCGGCTCGGCGGCTTCTCGATGTATGCTTCGTGCCCGGCTCCCTGCTGCGTGCCCTCTGCTGTGTGTGCGGCTCGGCGGCTTCTCGATGTATGCTTCGTGCCCGGCTCCCTGCTGCGTGCCCTCTGCTGTGTGTGCGGCTCGGCGGCTTCTCGATGTATGCTTCGTGCCCGGCTCCCGGCTGCGTGCCCTCTACGTGCCCGGCTGCGTGCCCGGCTGCGTGCCCTGCTGCGTGCCCTGCTGCGTGCCCTGCTGCGTGCTCTGCTGCGTGCCCTCTGCTGCGTGCCCTGCTGCGTGCCTTAGAGCCTCGTTGGCTAGAGCGATGCGATGCGGCGAGATGCGTGACGATGCGATTTAACGATGCGATTTAACGATGCGAAGAATTAGCCTATAGCCTGCTAGGCATACGCACTGTAATTAAGTAGGCGCGGCTGGGCGGGGGGGGGTTGGGCATTTTAGGGGGGTACCTAAAGTATCACTTAGGCAAATAGAGATTTGTACTTAGGCAAATAGTAATACTCTAAAATTATAGGCAAGCCGTTTAAAAAGGTATTTAAGATCTATCTAAACACCGGATGCGGAAAGCCTATAATCGATCGAGACCTATTATAGCATTTGCCGTATACTATTAAAAAGCTGCCTCCTATAGCCGTTAAGGGCATTACCGGTTACGCCTACGTTAAAGACTAAGCTACCTTCTCCTTTTTAGTCTAAGGCCGTTATGCTAACGGTTCTAACGTAGGGCTCGCGGAGGTTTCTTACTCCGCCTAAGTTACTAAAGTCGCTATAGGCGCCTTACTTAAGAATGCTTTCCTTAAACCGTACTTTAGTAACGTCGACTATAGATTAGATATAATCCGCATCGGCATTCTCTAAGACTTTAAGATCTTTTTTAATATCTATCGCCTTAGCCGGGATATAGTATATCGCGTTTAAGCCGTCTAAAAGACCTTAGTTCCTACCGGTTAAACTATTATTATACCCGCCTTTTAGAAAGAAATCCCTAAAGGCCGGCTATATGCCTTTTTTCCCTCTTATAACCTAGCCGTATACGCTATCGTAGATAATTCCTCTTTCCCTAGCGTCGCTATAATTAATAACTCCGCTAAGGATATAGTTATCTTACGTATATAGTGACTTAGCTAAATCCTAGAGTATTATAATTTAGGATTCCTTATAATCCCGTCGTAGACTTTAGCCCTCTAAGCCCTAACTGCTGCCTCTTTAGCTATAGTAGCCCTTAACCCTTCTATAGCTTCTCTTTCGGCTGCCGACCTTTAGTAGGTCCCTATAGTCGGTAGTAGCTTTATTATCTCGGCATCCGTTATATTTTCCTCTAACGTTATCTTAGCAGCTTTATAGCCGCTAGCCTTTACGCTTCCTTTCGCTAATTAGGTCGACTTCCCTTCCGTAGCGCCCTTTCCGGAGCCTAACGTAGTCCCTTTTTAGCGCCGAGCCTAAAAGCTAAGCTCCCTCCCGGAATATATTATAGAGGAGGGCATTTATATCTACGCTAAAGACCCTAGCTTTATTAATAAAGTTATTAAGCTCCTCTAGCGTTTCCCCTCTCTTTAGAAAGATATAGGTATAGCTATTATCTAACTTAGTAAAGAGCTTACCGTACCTTTCGTCGACGGATAGTAGTATTAGAAGATTGCCTAGCGTCTTTACCTATAAGGACTCTACGACTATACGATTATTAATAAAACCTTCGATAAACTATACTAGTAGAATCGTATAGAATAGACTACGTAACTAACGCCCTTCGCGGCGCCTATCTTTATTATCTAGCGTACTTCTTAAGGTATTACGAAGGGCCGCGCCGTTATAGATATACGTAGAATAAACGGTATTATAGTCCCTAACGCTTATCTACTCCCTCTCTAAGAGAGTATTATCGCCGAGCTATTAAGAGCTAAGTATATTACTATTATCGATATAGCCTTATTCTTTTATTAATTTAGCGTACGGCGTAATTATCGCAACCGATTTACTATTATAAGCTATCGTAGGCTTAAGAACCTTACCGTTGCGCCGATCGGGGCTTAAAATAGCCCTACTTATGCTTGTCGATATATAGACCGCGTTCTCCGACCGTATTAAGCTTTTTCCTATGCTTTTATCGACGATATCGTAATCTACTCCCGGACTTAGGAAGATTACCTTTATTACCTATAGGCTATTATAGCCCTCTTTTAATAAGCTTAATCTTACGATATCTCCGACGAAAAGTTAGATCGGCTACCTATCTATATATCTCCTTAGCTACCGCGTCGACGCTTTTAAAATAAGTACTTCGGAAGATCGTATAGCCGCCTTCGCTAAGCTTAAGTTCTTAGATATACTATAAAAGCTCGAATACTATATTAGCGCCGCCGGTTTTATTTAATCTAAGATCTCTTACTTTAGCCCCCTCGTCGAACCTTTCTAAGCCTAGAAGACGGCTCTCCTTACGTCGGGCCGCGTAATCGGAAAAGTAACCGATAGGAATCTAAATCGCCGTAAAGCTTTCGTACGGAATACGGCCTTCTCCCTTACTACCGTAGAGAAGCTCTCTTTCTAAGCCCTTTAGGACGAAATTACGTTAGGAAGAATGCTTTATTACCTTAATCCCGCTAAGAAGCCTTTTGCCTAAATCGACGCCTTTATTTAGCGCGGCTTTAGCGTAGTGTTTTATTACCTCTTAGACGACTTTACTTAGGTTTTAGGCTAGCCGATCCCTATAAAATAGATATTGCCTATATGCTTCCTCTCTTAAGTGCTTACCCCCGCCGAACGGAAATATAGTCTATTTAAGCTAGAAGTTGCCTATCTTATCTAAGCAACTAAGAAAATACGAACTATAATCTAGTCGTTAACTCTACTACTTATAGTCCTTATAGATTACTCCGCTATAAAGCAGATTTATAAGAAGCGCACCCTTAATATATCTAGCGCCGACTATAGCAACCGCCGACTTATAGTTACTTCTATCTACCTTTCGTAATTTAATCTTAAGATTTATTATATACCCGGCAAGGATAACCTTATCCCTAACGCCTTTAGTAGACTAGCCGCTTTAGAAACGGATCTTATTCCCGACCGTTACCGCCCCGACTATATAGCGCTTAACGACGTACTACTTATATCCGAAGCCGTTTATCATAGTGTTAGGTTATATTATATATTATCCTACGTAACCTCTATATCGTATATATAGACATTTAGATCTAGTCTATAGCTATATCCCTTCGTGGATTAACAATAATTATATACCCCCTTTAAGCTCGTTCTATTATAGTTTAATCTACTATTTTATCCTATTGCCTTTAATTAATAATCTCGCTATCTTACCCCTTTCTTTTCTAATCTCCCCTCTTCGCGACGCGAGTCCGTCTCTTCGCTAGACCCCTTCGACTGAGTTTTCCCTCGATTGTTAGAATTTTCCTAGTATAGATACGCCTTCTCGACGCGAATTGCATAGATTTCCTTCCTTACCCTTTACCTTATAATCTACGATAACCGACTATATAGAGGCCGATCCTCCGTCCGCTACCTCGGCCGTTACCCCGCCGGCTCCTACCGACCCGGAGCCTTAGACCGAGTACGTTTCTTACTACCCCCGCCTCGCCGCCCTTCTTTAAGCCTAACGGCCTATGTTCGGCACGTTTGCCTATATTTAGGCTAACGCTACTCCCGACTTCCGCGCCCCTTAGATTAAGGCCCTTACTTACCTTAATAATGCTCACGTTAAGTTAGATACAGGAGTGCTCGTCGCTTAAAAGCACGCAGCCGTTGCCTAAGATCACGCTGCCGATCTTTAGCGTTAGCTTAACCGTGCTACGTCCTCTCTCCTCGTCTTAACCGAATGCGACGCTGCTTAGGACTAGGCCCTTGCCCCCGCCCTTACCCTTGCCCTTACCCGTTCCTATATCGCCGACCCCGAGAGGTTCGCCGGCGACTCTAGCACTTAAAAGCAACGTTAGGAGGCTTTCCGGACCTAGCGCGACGGCCTTACTATTAAGCTCCGTTAGGACGCCGCCTTATACCCTACGGAGTAAGACTATATCCTCTACGCGGCTAGCTAGCTTATTAGCCGGGCCGCCTCTATTATCGCTAGCGTTCCTTAAGACGTCCTCGGCAATAAGTCCTTCGCTAATTAGCAGTATACTACTATTAAAGCCCTTACCGACGACCTTAGCCTAGTCTTTAGTGCTAATTTTACCCGCGCTTAGTCGGAGGCCGACTTTAACGCTTTATTAATAAAGAATATCTCTTAGCCGGACTTCTATTCGAAGTTCACCTAGCTTTAAGCCGACCTATCGTTCGACGGCACCGCTTACGTCGCTTACCTTTATTCGAAGGTCTTTATCGAACTTACTAACGCCGCCGCTCTATAGGTCGAATGCCCGGCCTATAATAACTTTACGGCCTAGGCTAAGATATATTCTACGCTCTAGGACAACTAGCAGCGTATTAAGGCCCGTTCTTAGCTCTAGCCGCCTTATAACCCCGCTCGCACTAGCCCTACCTCGCCCGCCCCGCCCGCGCCTCCTACCGGTAACCCGATGCAGCTCGATGTATTCCGGGCCCGGCTTACTAACGCTAAAAAGCAACGGCGGTTTAAGAACCGTCTTTACCTCTACTACGCTTAGCCGGCTACCGCTACCTACACCGCCCGGACCTACCTTAATAAGAGTATCGGTGCTAATCCCGGCGCTAACCCTAGCGCTAGTCCCGGCGCCGGTTCCGGCTCTAGCCGCGGCCGTGGCCGTAGTAGCGGTACGTCTGCCCCACGCCTGCTTAAACCCCCTCCCCCCCGCTACTAGGTTCGCGTTATTAAGCAGGGCTTTATCGAGGGTAAGGTAGATAACCTCCCCGCCTCTTTGTCCTCGGGAAATGCATAGCTCCCTCGCCCTATTGCGCGATAGAGCTCTTAGTGTCTAAGTTTATAGCTTCGTTCGATACTAGGGAGGATCTTTGCCTCCCCGCGGGAATACAACCGCGTGCTTTACTTATGCCTTTATCCCTTATATCCGCCGATATCGTTATAAGTGCTTTAGTCGACTCCGGCTATTCTAGATACGCCTTTATATACGCTTAGACCGCGTACCGCCTTGCCCTTCCTATCCGCTAGCTCTAGTTCCTACGCTAGCTTTCTCTCGCCGATAGTAGCGACTATAAGTCCGGCTCTGTTACTTATTACGCCTTTTCGGTCTCCCGGATTAGCGCTTATACTAAGTCTATTTACTTCTTTCTTATAAAGCTTAGCTACGAGGTTATTCTTAGCCTCCCTTAGCTACGCCGGCACGACCCTATTATTAGCTAGCGCGGTAACTCCCTTTCCTTCTAGTCCCCCTTTTATCTAGCCTCCTACCTCTCGGACTATTAGCCTTATCTTATCCTAGGCCTTTTAGCTACCCCTGCCCGCCCTACCCGCCCTGTCTTAGCTCCCCTTACCCCTATCTCCGAGGGAATATAATTAATAAATACAATTCGTTTTCCCCCCGCCCCCTCTATTAAAGACTCTAACGACGAGGGCGAACCCCCTACTACCCCCTCCGTCGAAGACTCTAACGACGAGGGCGAACCCCCCGCCGCTACGACGATCTTTATTCCCGCCCGTCCTCTAGCCTTTATCTATTCCGTCCGCTTTAGCGACGTTCTTGAGTTTATTCCCCCGTCCCCTAGCCCGTCCCTCTCTACGTTTTTCGAGGATGCTCCTAACGCGGGTAAACCCGCCTATCCGGACTCCTCCCGCTAGGTTAACGACGTCGACTCTAACTCCGGCTACGACTCTAACTCCCCGGCTACCCTTTACCCTCGCCGCTACGTTCGACCTCCCCGCCCCCGTCCCGTCTATAAGACCGCTAGCTACCGCCGCCCCGTATTACGGCCGAGTCGTAAGACTATTAGACCCCGGCCCTTCTACTTCTCGTCCCCTAACGACTTAGCGTTTAACGTCTAGATGCTTAACGTTAACGCGATAGTAATATTCTGCCGGTAGCCCGGAGTCTAGACCTCTTAGACCTCGATTAAGGCCTTTACTACTAAGCCTTTGCTTACTAAGCCCCTACTACCTATCGACTAAGATATCCCTAAGGACCTCTACTAAGCCGTTTTAACTAAGTATATAAATGCCGAGGACGCGAAAGCCTGCTTTAACCCCCGCCTTTACGACTTTATCGACGACTACCTTAATAAGATCTACCTTAATAAGATCTCCCCCGACGATATCGCTAAGTTCTTTAAGAAGTAAGAGAAAGTCCTTTATACACTCGACGAGCTCTAAGCTAAGGTCCTTAAAGAGCTTTACTATATAATCTATATATAGCTTAAAAGCGAGGCCGATAAGCTCGCCCCTTACCATACCGTTAATACTTAAATTAACCTTAAGGAGGGGATATAACCTCCTTATACTCGCCCTCGCCCCTTTAGCGAAGCCGAGAACCGGATCGTCCGCGCGTATATTAACGAGCAGCTTAGGAAAGGCTTTATTCGCCGCTCTACCTCCCCCGCTACTACCCCTATTATACTCGCCTATAAGCTAGGCGGGGGCGTCCGTTTTTACGTTAACTATCGCGGCTTAAATAAGGCTACGATTAAGAACCGTTTCCCCTTACCCTTTATCTACGATACTCTCGCCTATATCCGGAAAGCGAAGTTTTTCACTAAGATCGACGTTATCGCAGCGTTTAATCGCCTTCGTATTGCCGAAGGATACGAGTAAAAGACCGCGTTCGCTATATAGTACGGGCTTTTCGAATATTATATTTCCCCCTTTAGCCTTACCGCCGCCCTATCCTACTTCTAGAGTTTTATTAACACGGCCCTTTACGGCATCCTTAACGAGTTCTACTCCGCCTATCTAAACGACGTCTTAATCTTTTTAAAGACGTAGGAGGAGCACTAGGCCTACGTTAACGCGGTTCTTAAGCGCTTTAATGCCGCCGGCCTCTAGCTTAACGTAGATAAGTATAACTTCTGCGTTACTAAGACTAAGTACCTCGGCCTAATTATCTCGGATAAAGGCATTCGCATAGACCTTAATAAGGTTCGTGCGGTCTTAGACTAGCCTGCCCCCTCCTTTATTAAAGACCTCCGGCGCTTCTTAGGATTCGCTAATTTTTATCGGCGTTTTATTCGTGGCTTTTCTAAGCTTACGAACCCTTTAAACGCCTTTACTAAGAACTCTACCCCTTAGATTTAGTCTCCCGCCTACGCCTACGCCTTCGAAGCCCTTAAGCACGCCTTTACTACCGCCCTAGTCCTCGCATACTTTAACCCTTATCGTAAGACCGTAGTCTAGATAGATACTTCCGACTAAGCCGCTAAAGGTATACTAATATAGCTCCTCGACGATAGTCGTTACTATCCGGTTGCCTTCTTCTTATTAAAGCACTCCGCTTAAGAGTATAATTACGAGATCTACGATAAGTAACTCCTCGCGATTATAAAATCTCTCGAAGAGTAGCGCCCTAAGCTTAAGGGCCTGCCTAAGTTTAAAATAGCCTTAGACTATAAGAATCTTTAGTATTTTATAACTATAAAGCTCCTTAACTAGCGATAGGCCCGCTAGGCCGAATTCCTTAGTCGTTTTAATTTTAAGATCGTCTTTTAGCCCGGCTCTTAAGCTATTCTCCCCGACGCCCTTAGCCGTTTGCCCGGCTCCCGCCCTCTCTCCCTTACCGACCGAGCCGACGAAAGGATTAACTACCGATATTAGGTCATCCTCCCTAAGTCTAAGGTTAATGCCTCCCTCTACCCTAATACTACTACCGCCCCTAACACTATTAAGGAGTCCGATTTATTTATAAATATAATTTATAAATATAATTCCGACTGCCTTAACCTTTACGCCCTCGACGACTCCGAGCCGATCGATGACCTTATCGACCGGGCTTATTCCTCCTCCCCGCTTATCTCCGCTATTCGCGTGGCTCTTTAGTCCCCTTAGCCCCGCTAGCCTTACCCCTTTCGCGCCCCCCTCCGCTCGATCCTTAAGACCGCTTTCTCTAAAGTCCGGGGCCGGTTCTATTTCTAAGGCCGGCTCTTCGTTCCCCTTAACGACGCCTTAATTCTTTAGATCCTCGTCCGCGTTTATACCTCCCCCCTTGCCGGCTACCCTAGACGTACGAAGACCGCTAGCCTCTACCGCCGGTCCTATATCTAGCCCGGCATACACGAGTCTATTTCTAGTTTCGTACGGAACTATTATACGTGCCTCCGCGCTAAATCCCCTCGTTCCTCCCCTTAGGGCCTACTCTAGCCTTTAAGTATTCCCTTCGCCCTATAGACCGATATATCCGTCGATTTTATTACCGACCTCCCTATCTACAGTCGCAACAGCGTCGAGTTTTCTAATATCCTCGTTATCGTCGACCGCTTTACGAAGATACGCTACTACGTCCTAACACCCTTAATAACCGTTAAAGACGTTATTAACGTGTTTATTTCCCGCGTTTAGTCCCTCTACGGCACCCCGGCCTCTATTATTAGCGACTATAGCACTTAGTTTATTTCGGCTTTCTAGTAGTAGCTTAGTCGTCGCCTTAGTTACCGTCTTTACCCTAGCTCCGCCTACTACCTTTAGACCGACGGTTAGACCGAGATCGCAAACGCTTAGATAGAGGTTTACCTCTATTATTATACTACCTACCTTTAAGACGATTAGGTCGACCTCCTCCCCCTCGCTAAGTTTACTATTAATAATTAAGTCTTTAAATCTACCGGCCTCTCCCCTTTCTTCGCTAACTATAGTTTCTACCCGAAGCTTAGCACTAAGCCCTCTAGTCCCCCCCCGCCTAGTATAACCCCCTAATAGCGGAAGGAATACCTCCGCGGTAACGCGCTTGCTTCCCGCCTTTAGCGTATCTCTAACTTCCTCCGCGATACGATCGAAGATGCCTAAGCCACTTAGGCTCGCTACGCAGACGCCCGGCGGACTCCCGCCCTAGCGTACTAGCCCGGCGATATAGTATTCCTTAGCACCCGCTAGATCTAGACCCTCCGCCCTATAAAGAAGCTCGACTATAAGCGGGAGGGCCTATATAAGGTCCTTAAGGTGTATAAGATAGCGTGTCTTCTTCGCCTCCCTAAAGGCAGCCGCCTTTACCCCGTCTTTTATTACTCCCTCCTTACTAAGACCTAAGAGCCCCTTTTGCCCGGCTAGTCGGAGCTTAACGTCCGGCCCGCCGATAACGGCGTTCTCCTTTCCCCTAGCGACGACGACGGCGATAACGCGTACCTTAAGTAGGAGTTTTCTTCTATCCTCGCGTAACGCTAGTACGCCTTTAGGAAGATTAAGTATCGCGTTTAATAGCGTTATAGCCCCCCTACGTAAGAGGACTCCTCCTGCTTTAACGGCTACTAGGACGACCTTAAGGCTTTTTACGCCCTTAACCCGGCTAAGCCTAAACCGGCCTTTTACACAGCCTTCCTTATATCTTCCCCTTCGCCTAAGTAATAATAAGTATAATTTATTAATATAATTTACGTTACGACGGCATGTATTAGTTTCTTAGTTTTGCCCCTTATTTCTTTCTATTTCTCTCTCGTTCTATATTAGGCCTGCTTTTAGGGCCGATTAACATAGATTTCCTTCGTTTTTATTAGCCTATTAACCCTTTTAGGCGTTTAAGTCGAACGCCGATTTAAGGGGGATATACTATTATAGTATTAGGTTATATTATATATTATCCTACGTAACCTCTATATCGTATATATAGACATTTAGATCTAGTCTATAGCTATGTCCCTTCGTGGATTAATAACAATTATATACCCCCCCTAAGCTCGTTCTATTACACCGTTATAGATCCTAGAATAAAGACTTAATTCGTTACTAATTATGCCTTTAACCTATACTTCTTTAAGATTATCGGCATGCTTTCCGACGACGCGCCGGCCGCTATAGCTTTTATTCCCGAGCCCGATAGCACTCCTCCTCTTCCTACACTTATTCTAAGTGCCGCCTCTAGCTAGGAAGAGCGTAAGGCCGCCCTTCTGCGTCTTAAAAAACGTAGTATTCCTTTTTTTTCTAAGACTAGCTGCTTTATTACGAGGGTCGTAATAGCTACCTCTGCCTCTATATCCCCGCCTCTATAGTATCGCCTATACTAGCGGGCGCTTATAATACGAAAAATTACTTTAGGACTACTTGTATATTATAGGACCTTAAGCGCTACTCTATCCGGAACCTAACTTCTAAAGTTAAGAAATATATTACGGCCTATAAGGCTTACTATCTAAGATAGATAGACCGCTAGCTACTCGCAGGCTCTTATAAGCCTATCTAAGCCTTAGTTTAACCTATGTGTTTAATTAGAATAGACTTTATTACGGATATGCCTATTATATCCTCCGCCTCTTCGCCTTAGGCTATTTCTAGCTCCGATACTTTTAACTAGCTGCTTATAGTAACCTGCCTAGCTAGTAAACGTTGTCTTTTAATCCCCGGAAACGCTAAATACTCTACGACGAACTAAGGCGTATCCCTCTCTCGGCTTCTTTTACTTACGGATTAAGGAATGCTATCTACTATTATTAGTAACCGCGATAGGCGCTTTAATCCTAAGGTTTAGCGTTTACTATAGAGGTCCTTTAGGACTAAAATCGCTATAACTATAGTATACTACCCTTAGGCAGATAGCTTAATAGAACGTCGCAATTAGATAGTCGAAACCTATAAAGGCATATAATGTTCCTATGATTATATAATCACACAGTATATCCGCCGTTTAATACTGTATACGCACGTGGTCTCCCGGTCGCAATAGCTTATATATTAACTAAGTTATTAACCTTAAAACATATAGTGTCTAAGGGAACGAGCGGAACGTTTTATATATATCGCACCGTCTACACCTATACAACACGCTAAACGTTTCAATCAATCGTGTAATAACGGTAAGACGTTATAGCCTTAAATAAGTAATGCGATATACTTTAGTTTTAGCGCTTTAATATAATACTATTACTATATACCTATATTACTCCGTTTAGGAGCAATTGCCTATATAAGGTCAATTTTAGTCCTGCCTTAGATAGCATAATATATTAAGCAATTTAACTACGTTTTCTCTCTTAGTTTTTCCTCTAATTAAGACTTCCTTTAACGACTGTGATTATTATCCTCTATAGAACGTTTAATATATTTCTATTAGTTATAACCCCTCGCTCTTCTACCTAAGCAAATTCCTTAATAAAAACTTTCTTCGGAAATTACTAAATCCTCTCTCTCTCTATAGGGAGGCTAAACGCGCCCTCCGGGCGTTCTTAGCGTCCGGCAACTAGACGACCCGGGAGACGTTAGATAAGGCGACGATAGCCCTCCGGCGGGCCGTCGTTATAGTATAACGAGATTCCTAGCGGGAGCTTACTTACGATATAGCCGCTAACTAAGCCCTCCTCTAGAAGATCGAGAGGTAAGCGCGGCTCTAAAGCGGTAGTCTACTATAGGCGATATATATCCCCGACTTAAAGCGACCGGGCGACCCGACGGGGCCGGCCCGCACTTATATAGAAAAGGCAGAGACCCTCGTAGCCTAGTTCTTCCCGCCCCCGGTAGCGAGAGGCGAGGGGAGCCCTTAAGCCGCCCGATAGGCCTATATAATACTATAGCGTTTTATAATCGGCGACGTTAGGTCGGCGGTTAGGAAAATAGCGTCGTAGAAGGCCGTAGGAGAGGATAGCCTCCCGATAGGGCTTATTAAGCCCTATAAAGAGCCGTTGCTTAAGGCGCTTACGGTATTGCTTAACGCTAGTTACGACGTTAGATACTTTCTAAGACGGTTATAATACGCGGCTATTATTATCCTACCGAAGCCTAAGAAGACAGCGGCCTAGCTTTAATAAGCCTAAGAGTAGAGACTAATCTCTCTCCTTAGCATAGTAGGGAAGATCCTTAAGGCCGTAGTCGCGAGGAGGATTATAGACGCGGCGGAGGCGTATAACCTCCTGCCCGAATAGTAGATAGGGAATAAGACTAAGAGGTCTACCGAAACGGCGATATAACTTATAATAGAGCTCGTAAAGATAGCGTAGGCTTAAGGAAGGGTAGCGTTATTTCTTTAACTCGACCTTAAAGGAGCTTTCGATAAGGTAGACTATATATATCTTATTAAGACCCTCCGCCTAAAGGGTTTCTTAGGTTAGGTTATCGCGTAGGTTAAGAGCTTCTTTAAAAGGAGGACGGCCTAGCTTTACTTTAATAATACGCTAGCGGAGACTTAGGAAGTACTTACGGGCGTGCTTTAAGGCTTACCTTTCTCTTTAATCCTTTTCCTCCTCTATATCTCGCTACTATATAACGACCTTAAGCCGGAGATAGGGGTTACTACCGTCGGTTTCACCGGCGATATAAACCTCTTAGCCTACGGTAAGACCGTAGCCGCGATTATATAACGCCTTAAGGGCGCTTAAATAAAGTGCGATAAATAGGTAAAGGAGGTTAGCGCTAAGTTCGAGCTAGAGAAAAGCGAGCTTATCTACTTTACGAAGACCTATAAGCCGATACCGATAAAGCTTTAGCTTAAGATAAATATAGTCCGGCCGGTTAAGGATAAGCGGTTCTTTAGGGTTTAGTTTAACTAAAAGCTACGATAGAAAGCCTAAGTTAAAAAGCTTAAGACGAAAATAAGTATATAAGCGCTAGCCTTTACTAAGCTCGCGGCGTCTATATAAGGCATACGATTATAAAGCGTAAGGATAGTCTACGCTAGTGTAGTTTAAAACGCGCTCGCCTATAAGGCGTCGACGTTTTATAAGCCTACGCTTAAAGGAGGGGAACCTACCGGCCTAATAAAGGCGCTTATAGTATACTACTTAAGCTACCTTTAGGTAATAGCTAAGGCGTTTAAGGCGACCTTAATCTAGAACCTAAAGATATAGATAGCGGTCCTACCGCTCGACCTTTACCTTAACGACCGCCTCGCGCGGTATAAAGAGCGCACTAAGGAGTTAGGTATAGCGGACTAAATCTAACGCACCTACGAGAAGCCGGCGAGAGTACTGCCTTAACCCCGTCGGCCGACCCGACCGCCCGGCCGGCCGTACGACGCATAGCTTTAGGACTAATGCCCTTAAGGCACTATAACTAAAGAGGCGGTCTTCCGCGATTAAGAGGCGTATTAGAAAAAGGATCTCTAAGTAGCGGAGGCGAAGCGACTATAATAAGCCCAGCAGCCGGTAGATATTAACCCTTACTTTAACTAGCCGAAGAAGGCGCTAAAGGTATATAACGGTTTATATAAGTATAAGAGCTCTACGCTTATTTAGATCTAGACTAAGAAGATCGATCTATAGGGGTTTTTATTCGACCGGAACGTTCCTAACGTTAACTTACCGCTTTATCGATGCGGGACTATGCGTAAAACCGCGTTCTACCTCTTCCTCTAGTGCCTTACCCTCGCTAACGCGAGGGCGGCTTTACTAAGAGGCATCCGACGGGAGAGCGACCTTAAGGCGGCGCTTAACCGCCCCGCCGCCGCCCCGCCGCTTATCTAGTATTTCCTTAAGCACCGCCTACTATAGTAGTTCTAAGCCGCGACGGCCCTTACAGAGAAGATATACCGCCGTAACGCCGGCGGGGGGGAGATCCGGGAGTAAGACGATAAGGCTCCTAACGTAGACCCCCTTTAGCGTTTATATATTTATATATTCGATTATACGCTTACTAAGATTTATTTTTCTGCGTTTTAACCCGCTAGGCGGGGCCCCGGCCCGCACCCTATCGCCCGCGTGCCGTCTACGCGCCGGCTTTACTAACTTAGACTATCCGCCCGACCCTAACGCCCCCGGGCTTACGCGGGCGGGGTAACCTTTATTAGGCACTAGACCGGCGGTAGCAACTAAACTTAATTAACTACCGCGAATATAGGCCGCATCCGGCCCGACGCTAAGATAGATAGACGTTGTATAGGTTTTCCCCTAGGCCTCCTAGTTTTTCCTATGCTAGCTAAATGCAGGGGCACTAAGCCCGTTAGGGCAGCTAGAGTACTTTAATAATAATAATAATCTCTCTCTCTACTACCTCTTAACTAAAACTCGTTAAACTTTATATACACGCTTTTCCACGCAAATGCTATATGCTAAAACTTTTCTCCGGATTTCTATAGGCAGTATTCCTATTTCGTCCTCTCCTAACTTGTTATCTACCTCGACTGCTTTTACACTCGCCTTCTCTACCTCTATTTCTAGGACTAATACCTTCGATATAATATTACTTTAATATTTCTTTCGCATCTTTATTTCCGGCGCTACACGATATACGTCGAACCGAAGCTTTGCTAAAATCTCCCCGACTTTCCTAACGATATCCGCTCGACGACCTCCTCTTTCTATCCGACCTCTTCGAAGCTCTTTCCTACACGCACCGATAAATCCTAAATAAAGTCATAGGTTCGATTAAAGACTATTAGTTTAGCAAACTTAAGGGATCCGTTAACTTTTCCTCTTAGGCTCTTAGAATAGAGTCTGTTTTTATACGCGAGAAACTCTAGCAAGCAGTACGGGACGATAACTATATAAAAACATTAAATGCCCTCGCCCTTATACGTTTAATAATAGAGGATAGTCCTCTATCTTAGATAATATAGTATACTACCGCGAAGTCCGCTTAAGATGCCTTAAAGACGTTATATAATCTCGTAAATTTTACCTTTAACTTTCTACTAATAAAAGAACTCTTTAATATAAAGATAGAGAGTTATACCTCTATTAAGTTATACCTTTATAAGGTAAAAGAGCTCTACGACGAGCTTAACACTCGGGAAATAACTATACCCCCGATTGTTATTATAACCTAGATTCTAGAAAGCTTAAGTCCGATATTCTTAGAGTATTGCTTTTTGCACGGTACGAAATTGCTATTTGCACGATAAATACCTTTAAGCCCTGTTTTTTCTACGCGACCCCGCGCGCCTAGGTCCTACCACTAAAATTAGGTAGAGGTATATAGCAATAGAGAGGGCCACGCAAATCGTGCCTAGCCTTAATTTAATTCAATAAGCGCGGGCGCGCAAAGAGCTTAAATAACGTATATGCCTAGCTCTCTACTGCGTGCCCTACTGCGTGCTCTGCTGCGTGTCCTACTGCGTGCCCTACTGCGTGCCCTTTGCTGCGTGCCCTCTGCTGTGTGTGCGGGTCCTTAATATATGCTTCGTGCCCGGCTCCCGGCTGCATGCCCTCTACTGCGTGCCCTCTGCTATGTGTGCGGCTCCTTAATGTATGCTTCGTGCCCTGCTTCGTGCCCTCTGCTGCGTGTCCTACTGCGTGCTCTGCTATATGCCCTACTGCGTGCCCTCTACTATATGTGCGGCTCCTTAATGTATGCTTTGTGCCCGGCTCCCGGTTGCGTGCCCTACTGCGTGCCCTTTACTGCGTGCCCTCTGCTATGTGTGCGGCTCCTTAATGTATGCTTCGTGCCCGGCTCCCGGCTATATGCCCTTTGCTGCGTATACGGCTCCTTAATATATGCTTCGTGCCCGGCTGCGTGCCCTCTTCTATATATACGGCTCCTTAATGTATGCTTTATGCCCGGCTCCCGGCTGCGTGCCCTACTGCGTGCCCTACTGCGTGCCTTCTGCTGTGTATGCGGCTCCTTAATATATGCTTCGTGCCCGGCTCCCGGCTGCGTGGCCTACTGCGTTGCCTACTACGTGCGCGGCTCCTTAATGTATGCTTCGTGCCCGGCTCTAGGCTGCGTGCTCTACTGCGTGCCCTTTGCTGCGTGCCCCTTACTGCGTGTATAGCTCTTTAATATATGCTTCGTGCCCGGCTCCCGGCTGCGTGCCCTACTGCGTGTCGGGGGGGCCTAGTGTTCTTCGCACGATTTGCGCGGCTCTCTTAATTGCTATATACCTACACCTAATTTTACTAGCGGGACCTAGGCGCGCGGGGTCGCGTAGGAAAAGTAGAGAAGTTAGGTATTTATCGTGTAAATAGCAATTTCGTGTCGTGCAAATAGCAATACTCTATTGCTAAGCTATATAACTAATATTACCTAAGCCCTCCGGAACGGCGTATTTATATACACCCTTAAGACCCTTTCTTCCTTACTTATCGACGAATTTAAACGAACTAAGGCCCTCGAATCTAACGAATAGCTTTTCTTTTCGAATAATAACAATAACAATAATAATAAAATCCCGATCTATAGCAACTATAAGAAGAGAAGGCATTTAGAAAGAAACATTTCTATAAGCCGGAAAATAAGGATAAGGCGAAGGGTACCGGCTTTATACCTTAGGCAACACCCTTATTAAACACTTCGTCGACTTAGTCTAATACATCTCGGCCGGAAAAGAGGGGCAAAAGAGGAGGTAGTAGTAGCGGCAGCTACTAGAATAGTAGGAACTCTAGGCGTAATACGCCTATTCTTTCTTCCCGGGAACATTCGCCCTCTCTACTACCGATTCGGAAGAAGAGATAAACCCCCCGGCTCCCTTCTAGGTTAGCTTCCCCGGCTCCGGACGTAATGCAAATCTCCGAGTCATCTACGGCAGAGGTAAGTGTTTTTTTAACCCCTATCTTTATAACATACCTATATACCCTATTATATTATTTAATATCCCTATTATATACCTTTGTTTTGCCCTTTAAATAAGGCATTCCCTCCTCGAATAACATCCTACTTAATACGTCGATATTAGCTAGAAATAGAAAGTCTAATAGAAGAGATATAATAGGACCTCTAAAGCCTCTATTATCTGCTATTTAAAGGGTCGTAAAAAAGGTCGATAAAAATATAATAAAGAATAGAAATATATTTAACTTTGTTTTTAATACTAGCGCTATAAGGCATATAGTTTTTAATAAGAATATCTTATCACACTTTAGAGAAATCCATACAATAGTGACCTAGGGCAAAGCAAGCTCGATTATAGTCCGGGGCTCTAGGGATCTTTACTTTAAATTTCCCGGAAATAATACACAATACGCTTTAAAGAACTGTCTTTATATACCTATGATTGGAATTAATATACTCAGCCAATCATCTTTAAATAATACATACGCTTTAACAAGCCTAACCTCTATATCACTCCTAGATAAGAATTTAAAAGAATTAACAATCGGCTTTACAAAGAATAGTCTATATTATATACCGATAAAAATAAAGAAAACACGCTTTCTACTTAAGGATAAGATATATAACATAGAACATCTAAGGAATAAAACATATACTAGCACGGATACTATACAACCTATAATAGATATTAAAAATCAAGCGATAAAAGATAATATCTCTACTAATAATAACACAACTAGTAAAGCAGTAGATACTCTATTAAATACAACTTATAAAAAGCAAAAGATAGATATACTACTCTAGTATAAACGTCTTAGTCACCTAGCATATAGGTCTTTATATAAATATTTAATAAGACTATAGCTAAATATCTCTATAGATAAGGAAGATATAATAAAGATAAAGCAATATAAAGCTTATATATAAGCGAAACATACTAACAAAAAGAAAAAGACTCTATCGAGGCGTAGATACCTTTTTCTAGATAAAATAAACGTAGATATCTAAGGACCTATTAAAACCCCGACCTATGATAAATATATATACTTTATATCATTCTTAGACACCTCCACTAGGTATATAAGAATATACCTTATATAAGATAAAGCTAAAAGCCTTCCTAAGTTTTTAGAATTTAAGCAGGAGCTTAAAAATAATAAAGAGAATATAAAAATAAAAGAGGTCTTTTTAGACAATACAAAAGAATTTATACTCTAGAGCTCCCGCGTATAGATCCCTCTTATATTTTGTAAGCTAGGGAAGTCGTACTTTAATCCTTTAGTCGGGTCCCTTTTTCTACGTTCTTATATAATTATCTTCGTATCCTTAGTCTTAATCTTATATCTCTTTATTTCGGGGTCTTAATATTATTTAATCTAATGCTTCTCTATTAGATAAGAGAAGTAGGTCGTCTATATCGTTCGTCTATTTGTTTTGTCTTTTCTTTCCTAAGTCTAATTTATCCTATAGTAGCTATCCGTCTATAGACGAAGACTATTATCCCGTTTCGTCCTTTACGAATTTCTTTAAGTGCTCGCTAAGTATCGTCTTATTAAGTATTATACCGTCGAGTGTTTTAATCCTATAGCTCTCGGCTACCTTCGCACGGGAGATTAGTCGGAATAGGCCTAACTACCTTATCTAGTGTTTAGCTTGCCTCCCTAGGTTATTTAATCTTCTAATATCGAATAGGAGGACTAAATCGCTAGGTCGTAATTCGTCCTTACGTATTATATATTTATTTACCTCGTTAGTCTAGATAGTAAGTCGTTTCCTATATTTTTCGACTCTTTCTTATGCTTTAGCTACGTCTTTCCCCTTCCTTTTAAGCACTCGCAAGCGTGCTTTAAATTAAGGACTCCTCTATAGTGATTTTATCCTAGTCGATAAGTCGCTAGGTCGGGTATTCTACTTTAAGAGGTAAAATAGGATCCTAACCGTAGATTAAATAGAAAGCCAATATACTATATAAATTCCGGATAGCGGTGCGGTCTATAAGAATAGCTTAGTGTAGGTATTTTAGCTATTTTTCTCTTTCGATAGCTATCTTCGTAAAGGCTAATATTAATCTCTAGTGGCTATATTCGACGATTGCGTTAGCTTTCGGGTTATAGGCTAAGGTCTATATAACCTTTAAGCTAAGGTCTTTAAGAATAAATTTAAAATCCTTTTTTATCTCCGGTCCTCTATTAATTATAGCGTAAAGCATTACGCTATATCTATAAATTAGGGATAAAGCAAACTTTATTATAGCTCTAGCCGTAATTTCTTTAACTAGCATTACTATTAGATCGGGTCTATTGTATAGGGTTAACTAAAGTGTGTGTGTTCTATAGATGTATGTTTCTAGCTAGTAAGGAGGTATTCGTGTGTTATATAGCCTCCTGCGAGTTACGTAATCTTATGGATTACGTGTATATAATACCTCTACTCCTATACTAGGAGTTTTTCTTTTGTAATCGCAAACCCCGTATAAATAAAAAAGCATAAAGAAAATAGCACTAGCTATATTAAATAGGCCGGTGCGGAATAAAGTCTAATGTTAAATTAGGCCCGGGCTAACACGTGGCCGGGGCGAAGTAGGACTAAAGAAGGGCCGGCATATAGCAAAGCCGGTGTAGCGTAGGTGTAAAAATAACATAACTATTAAGGTCTTATAACAAAAGCCTCTATCCGAATTATCAATTTGTTTAAGTTAATAAACCTTTATAGAGACCGGTTAGGGGCGTCTTTCGTTATCGCGTTAGTAGGGTTATTATCGCTATTAATCTATCGGATTTCCGAGATTTCACGTCTTTCGTATAACTAACGAAGAGCTATAATGTCAATTATAAGCCTCTTCTCCTTAGTTATCCTTAGTTTCACGAGGTTCTCGTAAAGCGAGTATAAGACTATATAAATCACTAAAGGGAGAGGTAGAATTTAGAGGTATTTCGTGATTATCCTTATAGTAGTAGTTATAACGAAGCCGAGATCGACACTATTTACCATTCCGTAGATCTCCGATGTAAGCACGCTGCGAGTTATACGCTTATATTTCGTCGAACTCTAATAAATAATATTGCCGGTAATATCGAATTTAGTTTCGGTCTTTTTCTCGTTAATTATAGCAATAGTAAAACCGAGTTACGATAATAGGTCTCTATTATTAGCAAAGGAACCGTCCGTAAAGACTATTAGCTTCGCTATTAATAGGTCTATCGGGACGTATTTTAGTCTACGATCTTAGTTAACCTTTTGCTATTAGAGACGCTTATTTAGCCTCTCGCAGTCTTTGTTTTATGTTCGTAAATCTAGGCTGTAATAGAGATATTAAAGGATGCTTCTAGCTTATAGATATATATAATATAGCTGCCTCGGGCCCGTTGTTCTAGGTACCTCTAAGGGCTATCGGATGCTATCGTATTAATTGTGTTAATGCGTGTAGCCTGTCCTTTTTGCTATAGCAGTATGTCTCCGTTAGGTTATAGTATGACTTTCGCGCCGTTAAAGTCTATAATAGAGCTAGCTGTTATTAATGTCTTTAGCTTAGCGCGGAACTTAGCCTTTTGCAATTTAGCTTCTTCCGCGGTCGAGAAAGCGGGTGTGCTAAGGATAAGTATATCGTCTATTTAGATGCCTACGATGCCTAATGTCTTAGGGCCTATGTTAGTTATTAGTAGGCATAAGTTATAGGTCGAGGTCGATATATTAAGTTATTTAATATAAGAACCTTAGTATATATAGAACTAGTAAACATTAGATTCCGCGATTCCGTATAGCGGTCGGATAATGCGAATAATAGTCCCTTTCGGGTATCTACCTACTAAATCCTTAGGCAGATGCGTTAGGATAGTTCGTGCGAGCTTTATCGTAGCCTACGGGTAGGCCTACGTTATATCACGAAGGGATAAAGTTATACCGTAGTCTCGCATTATTGCGGGCGCGATTATAAGTATTAGCCTCTAGCTAACGCGCTAGATCGTTAGCGAGGCTATTAATAAGCACTGCTTCTCGCGGTTGTTATAACCTTAAACGATAAGCCTTAATTTCTCATATAGCTTTATATCTCGTCCCTTTACTTCTCGAACTATAGGTAAGCTAAAGATCCGATATCCTTTATATATTGCCTTATTGTATTTCTCGAAACTAAAGACTCTATAGATAAGGAGGTTATCGATTTCCTAATTGTCTGCCTCCTTAAATAAGGCGCCGGGAGTAGTAATAATGCTATCGTCACGCAGTTTAAGGGCTAACGCGTACGCGTCCTCCTCTTTCTTAATAAGGAAGGCGTGTGTAGGATTGCTTCGAACTAAGAATCTAAGAGCCGTATTCTCTATAATTAATTGCTTTAGCCTATTCTTAGAACCTAGAGGTCGTCTACGCTTGCGTAGTGCCGGAGGGTTTAGTCGAGAGGGATTAGATTATTAAATCGGCTTTAGTAAATCCTCTTTAAGACGTAGAGACGGAAGGTCTTCGGTCTTTTTATCGCGGTTATACGGCTATACTCACGTTAAACGAAGGACTTAAGGTCCGTTAATCGTATTAATTATTACGTCGTGGCCGTTAATAAAAGCAATCTTAAATAGGCCTTACTAGCCGTTTTTCTCTCTCTATACCCGAACTTTACTTTGCAAAGGAAGGGAGAGAATATCCGTTGTCTTTAAGCTATTTCGGGCCTATAAGGCTTCTTTAACTTACCGCTCTATAGTAAGTTAACGCAATATCCTTATTGTCTTATAGACTATAGTAGCTCTTTTCGTCGTTATTAATAATAGCGGAGAGTCTAACGTTATACGCGGATAGGCGCTAAATATAAGCAATGTTAGCACTAATCCTTAAGGGCTAGTCGTGTTATTAACCGCCTTTATAGCTATCTAAAGTATTGCTTTAGGTAAAGTTACGTTGCCGAGTTCGGCATATATAATATCGAAGGCACGGCGGAGCGGAGCGTGATATCTTTCGACTTTCCTAATAGACTAGTATGCCTCTATAGGAACTTACTTATATATAATGCTTATAAACTTAGCTTTATTGCAGAATTCTAACGACGTAAAGTTCGTTCTAGCGTTATGTTTAATAGTATCTAGCGGGCTAAGATAGGTATTAATCTATAAAGCTCGAAGTGTTTCCTATATATCCTTTATAGACATCGAGGGTAAGAAACGCGCTCTTTAAAAGGCCGTTGCTAAGTTAACTACGTAGAGGACGGGGCGTTTATATAAGTGTATTACGTCGACGATAATCTCGTAGTTAAAGTCCTAATCGTCCTTTAATATGAATTTAAATCGATATAGAGCTTAAGAGTATAGTTGACAATAATAACAATACTTCGCGATGCTCTCTAGCTTATTAACTAACACCTTATAGCCTGCTTGCCTTAGTAAGTAATGTAGTCTTATAACTACCGGGTGGCCGAAATAACGATAAAGGGTATAGAGTTCGCTTTCTACTAGGAATAAAATCGCTTATTCTTACCTACTAAGAAAGAACTAAGGGTAGCCCTATTTGTAGACTACTAGGAGCGAGATCCCTTTATTCTTGCTAATAATAACGACCGTTGTAGGAATAAGAGATAAGGGAAACGTAAGATGCTATTGCAGACACGTGATCCACGTGATTACATACACGCAATAAGACTATATCTCCGCGATGCCTTCCCCTCTTCTAGCTAGTAAGACAGACATAATACACACACACCGGTTAACCCTAATAGCAGAGCCTATCTAACACTAATTAGTGGTTGACTTAGTTAATCATAGACAGCTAGGTATAGAAGAGGCAGATACGCATCCTCGAACGTGCTACGGATCTTCGTCTTTAGTGACTCTATTCCGTGCATTTAGAGAGGGTTATCTCGTGCTAAGAATAAGGATCTCCGCTGGTTTTACCTACCGAGAGATTCCTTTAAGCTTCTAGTTAATAGTCGCCGCTATCCTCGATAGAAGCACGATACTAACTATAAGCGCATTAGCAACGCACGATAGAAGAAGGATATCCGCTAGTCTTACCTACCGAGAGATTCACTCCGACCCGTTACGATAATCATCGCGAAGAACATCGCGATCCCTATATATAAACCTAGTCATTACGATAACATCTACTAGCCCGACTCTTATCGCCGTAGCTAACGTAGCACCGACTCCTATAGCCGCCGCCGCTACCTATATAGCAGAGAATCCTACAGCCGACGTAGCCGTAGCCTCCCTTACGGCAAACGCCCTAGCGGCAGACTTTATACTACTCGACTACCTCGTAATAGAGAAGATAACGGCCCCCCCAAAGACCTTATATAAGCAAATTAATATAAGCCTTTAGGACGGAAATATTAAATAAGACGAGGATGCTATCGCAATTATAACATACGTCGCCGTATATATATTATATTGCGAATATAACACCTATCTACGAGGCATTAAGATGCTAGGCTTCTTTAAGATATTATTCGAGTGCTAGACCGAACATACGTAGGATAAGCTTTATCGGGACTTTAAGAGAGCTTTACGACAACTGCTAAGAAGGCGTAGCATCTATATAGGCAGGATAAATACCCCTTTAGCGCAGCAATTTAATTTCTTTACAATATACGGCGGCAATCCTAAGGCGCTCTTTAACCCCCTACTACCGTAGCCTTAAGACGAACCCTAGGTATTTAACCCGGTGGTTAATAAGCGCTCGCTACCGGATGGAGACAATAAGGTACTATATATTAAGATGTTGAAAAATGCCGCCGCCGTAGCCTCGCCCTTATTATAAAGCTAGCCTCGCCCTCGCCCTCGTTAGTCTCGGCAGCCTCGCTAACGTTATCTTCCCCGCCCTCCCTAGCAGCAACAATAGCAGCTCCCGCCCTCACAAGCATGCCTACTCCGCCGACTCTTTAAAGTCCGCTAGTTGCTGTAAGTCTAAAGCCACAACCGCACGCTTCGCTAAGCCGGCCAAGCCGACTTCCTCTTCTAAGCCGGCTCCCCGCTTCGCCCGCTTCACCCGCTATAAGCTCTTGCAGTAGCTCTTCGGACTGCTCTTTTAGGCCTTAAAGCAGCTCATTAAGCTGCTCTTCCATAAGCTCTTACAGCAGCTCGCCAAGCTGCTCGCAACCTATAAAGCTGCCGCCTACATAGCAGCTTCCCTATCAACAGCAGCGCGCTCTTTAGCATGCCCTAAAGCCAAGCAAATGCCGTTAATGCAAAGCGCTCTTCTAGTCTCGCAGCGCACTCTTTCGTCACCTCGGCGAAGGATGTTACTATACAAAACGCGTGCAGACTTCCTCCTAAACCGTTATGCCCTAAGCCCGGCATACACCACTAAAGCAGGCTAATTGCAGGCACTATAAATCCTACTTCGACTCCCGAGGCGCCCTCTTTCGTTACCTCGCTAAAGGATGTCGCTACCGGAAGCCCTTATAAGCTTCCCCTTAGCTTGTTAAACAATAGGGCAACAACCGATAGTCTCCCCGGCCCTAGCTCTCTCGTCACCGTAGAGAAGGAGACTACCACCAAAAGCCTACATAGGCTTCCTCCTCGCTAGTGACCTAATAGGTGCCCTCGTTCCGGCAAAAGCTGCCTTCGTCCCGGCAGACGCCTCCACACGTTAGTTTTCCGAGCTTTAGCAACGCACCCTTCGTACCGCGTGGCTAGCTCGAGGCAACGGCATAACAGCTAGCCTTACGAGCCACGAAGAAGAAGAACTCTCGAGGGATACCCTTACGAGCTTCCCTACCCGCTCCTTTCGGCCCCCTTACTCTACCCGACCTTTCCTTCGTGTGTTCTCGTTGCTCGTTGCTTTACCCGACTTTCTAACGCTCCCACCCTTCGCTTATTGCGTTACGCTCTTTGCTTATTGCTTTCTCGTTGCTTTATTGCTCTCTCGTTGCTTATTGCTCGCAACGCCGCTCTTTTAGCTTAATCCTCGATAGCATCGCGCTGCCCGTTTAACCGGGCTAAGGATCCCTCTTTCCCTCTTTCGATGCGTTCGTTGCGTTTAATGCATTCGTTGCGTTCGATTTAGGTTACGTTCCTTTAGTTCGACCTTACTAGGTTATTGTTGTTTGCAGCCTTCTAAAGAAGAACTGCTAGTATAGGAATAAGGGATAAGGGATACGTAAGGTGCTATTGCGGACACATAATCCACGTAATCACATACACGCAATAAGACTATATCTCCGCGATGCCTTCCCCTCTTCTAGCTAGCAAGACAGACATAATACACATACACCGGTTAACCCTAACAGCAGAGCCTATCTAACATCCGTTGTATTATCGTAATATATATTTAAACGATCTATATCTACGAGATAAAAGAGGAAAGGGGTCGGAGACGCAAGCACGTAGAAGGTAATCCTTCCTAACGGTGTTTCTACTGCTAGTAAGCCGAGAGATTTAATAGCATCGCTATTTCTAAATTTAATCGAGGCCTAGCTAGCTATTAAGTCATTAAGCTTTATGTTAGGATTCTCTCGCTAGAAGGCGAGATATTATTCTTAACTAGCTGTTAATACCTTGGCAGCGCCGGTGTTAATTAGGATACCTTAGAATTGCTTCCTAAAGTACCTATCGTTAATAAGAAACTATAAAGCCGGCGTTGCTCGTTCTATACTAAATATATCTTCGCCTATAAAGAGATAAGTAAACGCTTATTAATAGAGCATCTAGGTTGCCTACTACTATTTAGTATTAGCGGCGTTATCTTAGTACTCTTTAACCTCCTAGTTGTCTATCGAATTATTAATCTCGTGACCTTTATATTCTATTACGTATGCTACTAGGTTCGTAGAAGGCGTTCCTTAGAAGTAACATTAGGTTAGATACTAGTCCTTCGCCTTCTGCCTCTCTTCGGCGCTATGCTTAGTCGACTAGCAACCTTCCTTATTATAGACGAAGCACTTCTTGCTCTAAGGGCGATTAGTAGTCTAGTAGCCTCCTCGTCCTTTATAACCTCGGTTAGAATAACTACGGTAGCCGCTACGATAAATTCCTCGTGTAGAGCCTTATGTATAGCTACGGTATCCTCCTCTGCCTTAGTGATTGGTATACCTATAGTCTAGGTATATCGCTTCCGAATTAGAATAGTCTATATCCTTAGTTAGGAATTAACCGGGATTAGCAAGTATTAGGCTTATTTTTAGGGATAAACGGAGCTCTAAGAATAGGGTCTTAATGTGTTTAAAGGGTCGAAATAGGGCTTATATAATATCGAACGCTAGGCAGTCGGGTTCTCGACATTTAGGTGATAGCAATCAAAAAGGGAAGAGAGGCTCTAAGGCTTAAACAGCCTGCACAGAGGGATTAGAAGCTGCAAAAGGATGCAAAAACACTTGGAATAATAGCTCTTATCTTATCTAGTAGGGAGGCTAACTAGTCTCTATATATAGGAAAATTCCTTAGACGAAATCAGCCGCGTAGACCTAAGGAAAAACAGGTAACGTAATTAATCGGACGGAAGGATCGGTAAGAAAAGCAATAGATCGTGCCGTACGATAAATAAGCTATATAGTTAGCAAATAAATAAGCAGCCTAGTAGAAGACTAGTGAATTCTACGGTAAATTCTACGGTAGAAGCTATAGAAGAGAATTAGAATTCTACGGTAGAAAACCGTAAAAGGAAATTAGAATTCTACGGTAGAAGACCGTAGAAAGGAAGAGATTTCATAAGTAAAGACTGTATAAATAACCGTAAAATCACCGTAAAATACGGTAAAATATGACTAAAGAAAAGTAGGTAAACGCGCCTATAGAAGTACGGGGTAATGCCTATAGAAGCCCGTGGAATTCTATAGTAGAATCTAGGGAAGAACCGGGGATTTCCCGGAGGAAAGCAAATAGGGAAGACGGTGATATTAACATACCCCCCTAGCTAGAAGGGAATAACTTCCGGCTTATTAGAATTATTATCGACTTCTTCTTAAATCTTAGAAGAAATATCCGTAAGTCGAAGCTAGCGAAAGAACGTTTAGAAACGTTATTATAGAAGTAACTTAGTTAATCTATCCGCAATTATCTAATTAGAAGGGATATATTTAATATTAAAAGTATTACGTAAGAATTCCTAACGGGCCTAGCAGTTGTAAATTTCAACGTGCTTTAAAGCGGTCTAAATCTTTAGAATCTCGGTAGAAACTAAGCGGATAGTCTAAGTGTTATTACACTAAATAGTAGGAATAAGAATATCTCGCTATAAAGAAATATCGTTAAATAAATAAAGAATAGAAATTAGCTCTTTCGCTATAAAAGAGACTATAAGAAGTTCGGCTTCGGTAGATAAAGTAGTAACCGTAGATTATTTCTAAGCACTCTACGCGATTAGACCGTTAAATAGGCTAATAAAATAGCCCTTAGAAGAATAACGAGTATTTAAGTCGTCGGCGTAGGCGGTATTAAAAGCTATAACGAGTTCTTACTTATCTATATCTAAAAACTCAATCGTAAGGAAACGCGATTCGTATAAGGAAGTCACTAAGCTTTCTACGAGCTTAATATAAAGCGTAGACGGGTTCTATATATGCTCCGCTAATAAATTCGACGATTTTACGGCGTTAAAACGGGTAGAAATAGTCGCGTAATTGTAGGAACCGACTAAAGACTAAAAGTAGTAGATTTAGTTATCTATAGCCTATCCTTAGTATTTCTCTAGCTTCTCGGGAAGTAGGAATAGGCAAAGGGTTAAAATAGGCCGTAGAACCGTAGAAGTAAGGATTAAACTAAACTTAGAAGCAATCTTATCTAAGTAAACTTCCTAGCATAACTATAGCTTTCGCTGCTTATAGTCTCGGATGATTCTTATCCTAAGGAAATAGGTAAGCTCTCCGCGGTTAGTAATTATATACTTCTGCTTAAAGCGACGGAAAAAATCGTTAGTAGCCTTACGGTACTCCCTATAGAAAAGGATAATAATATTATCTATAAAGAAGAAAGTGATAATACTACTCGTAGTAGATATAAAAATGCAAGGATCCTCCGTACTTTACTAAAGGCCTAGTTCGGTAAGAGAGCTAGACAATTCCTATTGCTAAAGAAGAAGCGAACGGCGAAGCCTATATAAAGCCTTTATTAACCGAATTATAAAATCAAACACCTTAAATCCGTCTAGGAAGTAGATATATACTTCTTTATCTAGGTCGGCATTTATAAAGGCGTTTACCGCGTTAAGTAAGCGGGTTTAAGTGCTAAATTTAGCGGCAATAGCAATTATAATACGAAAATTTCTCGCTATAAGCGTCGCGGTATATATTTCTTTTCCGCTAAACGGCTAAAGGTCTCCTCGTATATAAAGGCGAGACTTAAACTTCCTAAGGTAGCCGTGCTTATTAAACTTATAATCGAATGCCTAAGTTAATAGAAGAGGACGTATAAAGGCGTTCGCTCTTAAGGTAGGCGAAGGAAAGAAGGTCTTTCGCTAGTAAAGGGAGTCTTATTCTACCTTTCTAGCGGCTTTAAACTTAGGTCTATAAGGATACGTCTCGAGATTAGACTAAAACCTTAGAAACGCGGGTAAATCCCGTTTGTGTATCTTCCTAGGTTTAAGAGAAGTAGCAAATATAGCCGTAAAAGCAGTGCTATTAGCCGGTAAATGCCTAAAGTAGGCGAAAGCGGGATATCGACCTAAAAAACGGTTTAAATAAGTAAGGCGTAAATCCCTTATAAACCTCGTTATCCGTAGACTATCTATAGGAATAGTGTTATCGTAATCTATAGACCGAGAAGTAGCTTAAGACAACTATACCTTAAGACGGTCTATAGGTTCTACGGTTGCAGTTAGGGAAAGGGTAGAGATATCGGGTTAAAAGTCCTATACATTCTTAAAAATATCCTCCGGCGGTTCCGGGGTTTAGTTAAGAGTCGGGAGCTAAGGATTGCCATCGGCTAGAACGTCTGCTAGAGTAAAATGCTTATTAAAAAGCACTATTAGCGTTAACTAGAATTCTATCTTATCTTACTTTTCTTCTTATATAATATATAGTAGAAATGCCGGTAATAATACCTATATTAGCAGTTCGAATGTTTTAAACGCAGTGAAAAACTAAGTCTTATTAAACGTTATATTACGGACTTAACAAACCTCCCGTCGTTATAGGATCTGTATATAAAAAATATTAGTAGAATTATACCCGATTAAGTAACTAACCTCTATATAAGGTTCCTGCTTAAGATTACGTTTCTATAAGTTAGTTAAGGCCTTAGTAGTTAGTAGGTAGGCTTTATAGCTAAAAGCTCGAAGATAATCGAATCGTAATAGTTAGGGAAGGAGAAAAGCCGGTATATTCCGGTCGTAATCCTTTAACTAATCGTAAAGGATCTCTATTAGGGAAATCTACTTCGATAGAAATAACGTAGAGGAAGCTGCCTAACGGGCTAGAATCCGATTGTATAAATATACTTTAGTTTTCTACGTTTCTATCTATAAATGCTCGGGCAAATTTGCTTTAATCTTTATAGATCGAGCTTTCGTAGATACTACCCCTTTAGCTCGTTCGGTAGCGCCGTTTTAAGCGGGTGTTTAGGGTATTGTAGGCTTATTATAAATACCCTATGTTATAGAACCACTAATCTAGGTTCCTAGTTTACTTTCTTTTTTCTAAAGTACGGGACGACTTAAGTACTAAGGGACTTAAGTACGGAAATACTTAGTACGAGGGTACCGGGGTACTTGGTACTTTAGTACTTGGTACTTTATGACTCAGCATAAAGATGTTCGCCCCGGACTTACCTATTATCCGGTCACACCCCTTTTCGGCCTAAGACACACCCCTTTTTCGAACCTAAGTCCCTCGGGACTTAGCTTCCTTAGGTACGGGACGTACCACTTAGCTACGGTCACGCCGACGATCTTATTAGGCACCCCTGCCTAATAAGACCCGATGATTGGCTCGATGCCCCGCATAATGGACCGACACCTGGACTACCGGGAGCTATAGGCCTAATATAGCCCTCCCGGCTTTCGGGACCGATTATTCGTCCGATCCTCCGCATAAGGAGGTCACACGACTTATGTCGTGTGACCCACCTACATAACGTTATGCACGTAGTGCATAAATGGACCTATATGACCTAGATTAGTCTATAAGGGCTCTAGAACGACGCGGGAGGCAGCCTTTTTAAGGTCAGCCGACCTACACAGCCCCTACGCAGCCCCGGGGACCCGCATTAGTTCGGGGCAGTGTAAGGGATACGTGGCAGAAGGTGCTAGAAGGAAAGGGACGTACCGGGACCGTCTAGAAGGACGGGAAGAGCTATATAAAGGAACTTTAGTCCGCCCTTCCTCGGGCTCTCCTTCCTTCCTTTCTTCTTTAGCTTTTATCACAGTTTTAGTTCAACTA
The DNA here is from genome assembly GCA_012934285.1 of Ophiocordyceps sinensis. Classification (NCBI taxonomy): domain Eukaryota; kingdom Fungi; phylum Ascomycota; class Sordariomycetes; order Hypocreales; family Ophiocordycipitaceae; genus Ophiocordyceps; species Ophiocordyceps sinensis. The sequence goes on from JAAVMX010000004.1 coordinate 12,964,414, forward strand.
CCTACTAAGTGACCTACACCTCTTCTAGTAGTGCCCTTAGTGCTCTAGCCTCGACTACCCCTGCTTGCTTAGACTTAGCCAGCCGGTCTAGTATAAGTGACCCCGAGTGCTCCTCTGCTTACTGTTCCGCCCCTACAGCTTTTAAGGATAAATAACGCCCTCTATTAGTCTTTGACTATTAGAGACTTAGTCCGGTTAGACTGTCTTCTGTCTTCTAACCGTTCTATTACACCCTACTAGTTAATGAAATCTTAAAAATCCCGTCAAAGGGCTTAGTCGTTGTCTCGATAGATTATACCGATAGAAAGTAAGAACTATCGGGAAATATACCGACCTAGGCTGTTAAAGCATAAAATCAGCTCGTCTATAGAGGCGTCTAGAAGCGCATATAGGAAAATAAGCTTTATATAGTTATCCTTAATAAGAAATGCAACGTTCTTATTGTTATAACTCTTATATATAGAAAAGATATCGTAAAACACCTTAGAAAAGGGAAAAGTCGCTTTAGAAAGGGGCGGTTTATAGTTAATAATTCGTTTAGCCTACGTAAGTTTATAGGGCTTATAGGAGATTATCTTATCGAAGGTTACCGACTATAGTATTCCGAGAGCTTTCGAAAGCGCCTTATTGTTCGGATGTCTAAGTCGTTAGTGCTAAAGAGAAAGTTCCTCTATACTTATTAGTATAGAATCCGGTATAATAGCCGAAAAAGGTGCTATAACTAGGGTTTCTACGGTAGAATCTATAGAAGGAACGGAAGCAATAGTTAGAATAGTTAGAAGCGTAGTTAAAGGTATTAATAGGTTATATTCGATAATATACTAATTGTAAATTAGCTCTATTATACAAATAGTGCGTATTAAAAAAGAGATTTATCTAGTCTACGGGTTCTATAAAAGATTCGCCTTATATAAAAGACGAAGTAAATAAAGGGACGTATAAAAAGATAGGATATATGCTACCTAACTAAGCTAAAAAGTGCCCGTCGAAATGCGTATAAATACTATGCCTATCCTAAGAATTAGAGTGCTTCTACTACCTACGAGTATATACTCGGAAGAAGGCTAGAAATTATAGAAACGCTCCCTATTATTGCAAATATGTCTATTAGACCCTAAATCTATTATAAAAGAATCCCTTAACGGGTATTTTATAGTAGTTTATAGAATAACTAGTAGTAAAAAGGTCGTTAGAACATTAGCGGCAGTCGTAGCTTATACCGTCTTTATCTCGGTCTTATTATTCTTCCGCTACTCCTCGTCGCGAAAAAGTACCGTATCGACTTTAGCCTTATAAGCCGGAACCTTAAGGTAATCGTCTATAGTCTTTTAGACGTCTTTATCGGGCTTCTATAATAGAAGTCGAACGGAAGGGTTAAAGTAATAATACTATCGGAAATAGTATCGTTCTCCGCAAATATACGGCGGACCCTCCTTTTTCTTACCTTTATCCTTATCTAAAGACGCAGCTGCTAAAGTAGTTGCCGATTTATTAGTAGATTCCGCGGCTAGGGATTGTGTTCCCTAGCCTTAGAACTTTGCAAAAGCGTTGGTTTTTAGCGTTTTAGTCGTAGCCTTTAAGGCCTACAAGCGCTCGAAAAGTTCGGATATCTTAAATCCGTCGGGGAAAGACTACTCTTAACCTAGCTTATTTAGGCGGGTATCGTCCTTTATCTTATTTATCTAGTATTCCGCAAAAGGGCTAGAAATTAGCTAAATAGCCTTAAGAAAAAGCTATATAGCCTAAAGACCTTCCGATTCCGGCAACTTAATTTGCCGGGCATCGGTAAGGACCTTCTACTAGTTAGAAATCTATATCGTAATATCTATTTAGTCTAGTGCCTTTAAAATAGTATAGAACTACGTAAGAATAGTCTTCTATTGCGTTTACGAAGTCGGCTTTATACGCCGCTATAGTAAAGCTAATTCCTTAGAAACCTTATATTCGTCGGCAATTATTAAGTAATAGTTCTTAATGTTTTAAACGATAAACTGCTAGATTAACGTAAGAGACTTCTATTAGTCCTTATAGGCTTAAAGCAACGTGTGATACCGGGAAAAGAGAAACTTAAACCTCTTAAGTTCTTCTATAGATAAACTAGCAATATTAGCAATAGTCGCGTTAACTATTCTAGCTATTAGCTCTACGGGAAGAGGCAATAAGGGTTTCTAAAGTTTAAGCGTAATAAAAGGATCGATTTTCTCCTAAATCCCTTAGGCGAGTGCGTATTTCTAGATTATTAAGATCTATCGGTTTTAGTCCGCTAGTCTATTTAAAACGGTCTTCGAAGTAATATCGGCTATAATAGATACGGTAACGTAGATAAAAGTATAGTAAAATCACCGGAAAGGGGTAGTTAGATAAATAATATATATAAATAAACTGTAAAAACTAAACTAAATGCGAGAAAACACTAATAGAATAGGGTAAACGTACTAACTAATACTCCGCGAGTCGATTCGCTAGATTAATAACGCTCTTTATATAGGAACAAGGGATAAGGGATACGTACGAGGCAGTTGCAGCCACGTGATCCCACGTGATCACGTGCGTGCAACGAGGCCACGTCACCTATAAAGGGGCCCCCTTTCCCCTTTTCCTTCCTAGCTAGATAAGACAATAAGAACCTAAACCGTATACTATTATACGTGCGATAGGTTCGCTTCTAGCTGCTTACCGTAGAGAGCCCTACTAACACTGATTAGTGATTGACCGTTAGCTTAATTATAGATAAGCTAGGTGGAAGAGACAGACCCTTTAACCCTCGAACGTGCGACGGATCCGATTGATATAATCCTAATCCGTACATTTAGAGAGGGCAGTTTGTGCTAAGAACGAAGGACCTTCCCGAACTAGAACCGACGGCTGTTGCAATAACAGCTAGCTTTCGGTAGCCGCTAAAGAGAATTCCCGAGCTCCCCTTAACGGATTACCGCTTTACAAAAGCTCGTGCCGTTAAGAAGAGTGCGTTAACAACGCTGATAAGGGTTATTATTAGCTATCCTTAAAGGATTACCGCTTTATAGAAGCTTGTGCTATTAAGGAGCTATTAACCCTATCGCAAAGACCCCCTTATAAACCCGAAAAAAAAAACTCCCGACACTACGGGATATATTCGATTAATACACGAGCTATTTAATTACGACTATCGCGTGAAAACCCTTATGCAAAAACAACTATTAAAAGCCCGCTGCCTGCTCCCGATAAAACCATCACGAAGACCCTTATGTATAATAAAGACCCCGCCGTCTTCCGACCCGGCACTATATATAGTCCGCTTACTCCCTTAAGCCCGGCACTATATATAGTCCGCTTGCTCCCTTAAGCCCGGCATTATACATATAGTCCGCTTGCTCCCTTAAGCCCGGCATTATACATACACCCCTACTGGTTGTTCTTTTCTATTTAAAGAACTGCCACTTTCTTTAATAAGAACACCCCGGCGGACTATAAGATATTAGACCTATCTCCCGTCGCCGCCTCTACCGCTTCTACTGCCCTAGCGGCACGCAGCCTGCTCGAAGAGTAGATAAAGGACGTGCCGATCTACGGCTCCTTCTATAAGCATATCTATATCGACTATTAGGAGACCGATATCGTCCCGGAGGAAGAAGAAAGGGAGGTCGTCGTAACGACCTTAGTGGCTAGATTCTTAGCCGTTTGCGAGGCTAACGTATACGCCCGCGGCCCCGATATACTAGACGACTTCTAAGAACACTTCGAAGGGTAGACCGAGGCAACGTAGACGAAGGCCAATAAGGAATACCGTAAAGTCCTAAAGAACCTCTTAAATAGGCGCGGCATCTACGTTAACAGAAAGAACGGCTTAAACGCAGCGCAATTTATCGCCCTATAAAGCCTTAAAGAGCCGCTAGCTTGGCCCGAAGTCGCTATAACTGCTGCCGCCGTAACGTTAATTCCGCCCTCGCCCTCGCCCTTCCCTACCGTCACTATTCCCGCCGCCGCTTTAACGGTACTACCCTCGTCCGCCGATAGTATTTAAGAAGCTGCTAGATTATTGCTATCGTCGCCCGCAGCCGCAGTATCCGTAGCTGCCGTAGCAATAGCTCCGCTACCGTCGCCGCCCGTTGTTCCGCCCGTTATTCCTTCGCCCGTTGTTCCGCCCGTTATTTATTCGCCCGTTGCGTAACCACTAGTTATTCCCGGCCCGTTCGTCCCCTAGGCTCCCTAGGCTCCGCAATACACGGTCTATCCGATAAGCTATTAGTTCCGGCACCCCGAGTTCGTCACCCCGGCTGCCTAGTACTAGCCGGCTACACCGTTCCTACCTGCCGCGATTCCTGCCGCTATTCCTACCGCCGGTCCTACTGCCGTTCCCCGCGTCCCTGCCGTCGCTCCCGTCCCTACTATCCCCGAATTCCCCCTTAAGGCATATATAATAATGCCGCCGCCCGAGGTTCCTAACGCTCCTATAGACGCTAACCTTATGCTGCAATTCGCTAAGGCGTGGAAAAAGGACTATAGCTATATAGGAGACCTATACGATATCCTCGATAATAAAGTCCGGCTCTTTATGCGGACCTATTATAGCCTGCGCGTCGCCCCCGGCTAGTTCTACGGACTAGTTAGTTAAATCCTCGCCGGCCGTGCCGAGGATTACTATCTCCGGTATATTAATTAGACTACGGCCACGTTCCGGTCCGTATACGACGCCCTTAAACGCCGCTTCGACGTTTACTAAGAATAGTACTTTACGGAGTAGACAACGACGTTATTCTAGAAGCTTCAAACCTAGCACCCCGAGAAGCCCCTGCCTAAGGTCCTTAAGCTGCTATTCGATAAGCTATAGCTCTATTAACGCGCCCTTAGAGGTACCTTCGCAGACTAAGACCCGGAAACCAACGCCCCCTTGCGGATAATACTCGTCCGGGCCTGCCGTAGTGTTCCGGAGCTCGAACCGGCCCTTTTCCGCCCGGCCGTACGCATTAAGGAGCTATTTTCGGACCTACGATCGTCCCTCGAAACGCACCTCGCACGCCGCCCCGTCTAATCTTTTAACTAATACGGACGTACAAGAGGTCGTTCTAGGGGATCTATACGAGGTTCGAGACCCGGTCTTAGTCAGCCGTACGGACGAGGCTACGGACGTTAACAGCAAGGCTATATCCTAGCCGAAGAGGATGACGATAACGATAGGACTAATAAGCTCGGCCAGCTAACCCTATCTAACACTCCCTAGTGGCCGAGATGACGTTCTTTATGCCCCTGTTTTTATTCTTTGTTTGAAGACTGCGAGTGTATTCCTTGCTTTGTTTTTCCCCTTTTCGGCGCCCTATTCCCTCTTTTGCTTCCCCTTTTAGTGCCCTGAAACAAGCACCGAAATAAGCCCTGTTTCGCCCCGGCAACGTTATATGCCGACCCTGCTACGCTCTAGCAACGTTCTTTCCCGGCCCGAAGCTAACTCTGTCTCTTACTCTGCTTTACCCTAAAGCTTAATGCTTCCTAACGCTCTTTTCCCTTTGCGATTTGTATTTACAAATTGTATTTATTAGGCATCGTGACCTAATATACAGTTTTTACGCTCTTTTTCCCGTACGTTATACGGCTGTTTGCAAGGCTGTTGTAAGGTTAAAAAGCCGGATCTACGATAACAATACGGCCCGTTTGACCGGGCCATGGATCCCTGTTTGGCCCCTTATTGCGACCCTTATTGCTACGTTCGTTTAGACTGTTTTTCACGATCTTGTAAAGACTGCTAGTGTGGGAACAAGGGATAAGGGATACGTATGAGGCAGTTGCAGCCACGTAATCCTACGTAATCACGTGCGTGCAACGAGGCTACGTCACCTATAAAGGGGCCCCCTTTCCCCTCTTCCTTCCTAGCTAGACAAGACAATAAGAACCTAAACCGTATACTATCACACGTGCAATAGGTTCGCTTCCGGCTGCTTACCGTAGAGAGCCCTACTAACACTTTAAAAGATATATTAGTCCTCTATAAGTTAATTCGCTAGATATAAAGGCAAAGGCTTTACTACCGTAAGTCGTAGCGTTAGTAGGCTGAAAATATAAGCCGTTAGAACTCTCTATGCGTAGAGAAGTTCGTCCGGGCTTATAACTATCGAACGCTAATTAGTTAGGTCCTCGATATTTAGGTAATAGCAATTAAAAAGGGAAGAGAGGCTTTAAGGCTAAAACAGCCTTATATAAAAGGATTAAAAGCTATAAAATAATATAAATCACTAAGAGTAATAGCTTTTGTCTTATCTAGTAGGGAGGCTAACTAGTCTCTATATATAGGAAAAATCCTCGGACGAAATCAGCCGCGTAGACCTAAGGAAAAATCGGGAACGTAATAATCGGACGGAAGGATCGGTATAAAACGCAATAGATCGTGCCGTACGATCAATAAGTTATATAGTTAGTAAATAAAACGCAGTCTAGTGGAAGATTAGTAAATTCCATAGTAAATTCTACGGTAGAAGCCGTAGAAGAGAATTAGAATTCTACGGTAGAAGACCGTAGAAGGGAAGAGATTTCATAGGTAAAGACCGTGTAAATAACCGTGAAATCACGGTAAAATATAACCGAAGAAAAGTAGGTAAATGCGCCTGTAGAAGTGCGGGGTAAATAACTATAGAAGCCCGTGGAATTCCATAGTAGAATCTAGGGAAGAACCGGGGATTTCCCGGTTGAAAGCCAATAGGGAAGACGGTAATATTAACACTTCGCACTATAACAATGTTAGAGAGACGACGGACCTAGGGCTTAAAGATCTAAGGCTACGCATAGCGGCGTCCGAGCTACTACGCTTAAAGGCAGGGCTAAGAAGGAAGATAGTTAGGATAAAGGGTCCTTAAAGGATTAAAAAGAGGTATAAGAGCTTAAGAAGCCGTACTCTCTAAGGCGCTTAGGCGTAGGAATAAACGGTTAGGGATTAATAATATCCCGCCCCGATAGCTTAACGATAGAACGAGGATTAAAAACTCATCGGATTTAAGCTATTTAGCAACCTCTTTACGCTAGCTTCCCTCCCTCGGATACGGGTTTTAAGCTAGGGGGGTGTATTAGATTATATAATAGAGGCCACTACATTAGGTTAGCATAACCGTTACGTAGCCTCGGGAAATTTCCTATAAAATAGGCTACCTTAAGAAAATAAGGGTTATATATACATCTTTATTATTATATTAATACAACCTCTTTTGCTATACAACCTATTAGACCTATTAAGACCTATAGTCGTGCCTATTTAGTCCGAGCCGTAGATCTACGATCTAGCACTAGGTCTAAGAATGCTCGGTAGTATTAGATCGTAGACCTACGGCCTAATAAATAAGGATGCGAGAGATATAGGTTATAGCGGCCGTAAGGGCGCTATAGCGGCTGTAATGCTACTTAAAGCAGTATATTAATAGGTGTGTTAATAATAATTGTCCTTCCTAAAAAGGAGCTGCCTAAAGATCTTATTAAAGGGGTCTCTTAGCCTAATTTCCCCTCCGTAATCCCGCACGTAATCCCGTATGTAATCCTACTACCCGTAGATCTAATAGGTAGCGAACCTTCTTAAGGCTCTCGATAGCCCTTTATTATAAGCGCCGTCTCTTAGGGCCTTAAGCCTAGCAAAACTAACTCTGTCTCCGGTCTAAGGAAGTAGGCCGCTTAGAAGATAGCCCGTTAAAATAAGGCCTTTAACGCCCGTCTTAATAAGCTCTAAAGTAAGCTACGTTAATAGTCGCGTTAGTAATCGAACTAGCTCGAAAGGCTAGAGGAACGACTAGGCTTAAAAATTAAACGCTTTGTGGGAATGTGGTCATATGACTAAGGGATGGAGTCGCAACCACATTGCCGACCATGCATAGGAAAGGGGCAATAGGGGTTATAACCACGCGGCGTATAACGCTACGTGACCTATACAGTCAATGACCTCGTTATTAACTAAGGGCATCGTTATGACTAGAGCAGTAAGCCCTAGCGTAGGCCTTAATAATGCATTATTAAGGCATAGCAGGCTCTATAGAAGGACCCCGGCAGACGGGTATAAAGGGGCCCCCTTGTTCCCCCTTCTCTAGCTAGATTAGATACAACTATAACTAATATAACCCCCTTTGTTTAGATTAATCTAAGTGAATTACCTACTAACACTAATTAATGATTAAATAGATTCAATCATAGAATAGTAAGGCAGAAGAGATAGATCTTAATCTTCGAAAGTGTAGTAGAATCTTTATTCCTTACGGACGCTATTTCCGCGCATCTTTACCCTCGAGGTTCTATTACGCATACCTAAGAGAAGTTTATCTATGCTAAGAATAAGGATTGTTTGTATTAGCTCTACGGTAAATAAGACCTTCTAAGCTCTCTATTAATCCCGTTCTCGCCTATTATAGGAAGAGTAAACGTTAATAGGCAGTGCGTCTATAACGTAGAATAATATCGCGAACCCCTATAACTATTTAATCCCGTGCTTACTTCCTTTAAGGAGGAAGAGTTACGTCCTTTAGAATAGAGACTAATCGCTTCGATATTTCTTATAAAGACCCTTACGATACTAACTAACCCTTAAACGAACTCGAAAAATAAATAACAATAGCAAGATTACTATCGAATATAAACGCACCGGCTCCCTTTAATAGCCCGGAACTAATTATACAATAGATAAAGGAGATCGGCATCCCTCTTACCGCTCGCATAGAGGTAGAGATACGATACTAGGATATAGAAGAGATTACGATAGAAGATTATAGCAAAGCGGAGGTTATAACATTCGTGGCCTAGTTTATTATAATAGGCGAAGCATCTATCTACTACTAAGGTTAACGGCTCTTTAACCTATTCTAGGAATATTTCTAAGGATAGAATAAATCTATATAGAATACGGTAGATTAAAACTATAAGAAGGTCCTTAAGATGTTATTGCGAAGACGCGGCGTTTCGATAGGACTAAAGAACGCGCCGTTTATAAGATTATATATAACGATGCTTTAATCTAATAATCTACTCCCTTAGAACGAGAAGGAGTTTATAACGGAGGTATTCGATATAGGCATAAGGGCCTTTAGTAAGTAAAAAAAGAAGAAAAACGAAAAGGAACGAATAGCCTAGGACTAGGCAGATAAAGATCCCTTCTCGACTATAACGAACTAGTTAACGGTCTACCCGACCTTATACTAATTCTAACTTAGCGGCCCGGCCCGAGCGGCGACCACGGATCCGACCCTAGAACTAGACTAAGACCCGAATACGGCCACGACGGATGCACCGGCATTCCTACTATTTGATCGTATAAATCGGATTTATGCGCTACGACTACTATTTCTCCCGGAACTAACGTTGTATATCCTAGGAGCGAAACCGAGGCTCGATCTATCTGCTTTAACAATCGCCCCGAAGGCTACGGTCGAAGCATTTAATTATAATATTAAGGAGTATATAGCACTCCTACTAGCCGATGTTCCGAACCTCTCGTCTAATCCTAACGTTTAGACTAAGTTTATTAAGATATAGGATAAGGAGAAGAGCTATACCGGCGAGCTATATGCCCTATTTAACGAAACTATCCGTAAGTTTATAGGCGTGTGTTATAGCCTTAAGATTAAGCTAAGGCTCTTTTACACCCTTCTCCCTTAGATCTTAAAGGGATAAGCCGATCGATTCTACACGGAGAATATCACCTAGACGACTACCTTCCGAAGCGCATACGATAAGATTAAACGATATTTCGATACTAAAGCGACTTAGGCTTAGTACTATACCGATTAGACTAATATAATGTTTAACTAAGTTCGGGCTAGTAACCCTAAGAAAGGCCTACCGGAAGTACTCTAGTTGCTAATTAATAAGCTATTGCTTTATTAACGGGCTTTAGGACCTAAGTTTATAGGCGAAACCCCGCTTATAGTAAATCTTACTAAGGCGTGCTAAGGTGTCCCGGAACTCGAAGGTGCCTTCTTTAAATAGGCTAAGGAGGCTAAGGAGCTCTATACCGACCTCCGAGCTTCCCTTACGACGTACCTTATACAATAGGCGAGAAATGCCTTGCGCTAATTTATCTAAGACCGATATCGTAATAACGATAGGATAGTTACAAATTATAAATACAATTCGAAGAACCCTAATAGTTAGTTTTATATAGACCGTAGGTATACTAACAATCGTAGTAGAGGCAATAGAGGATTTCGCCTATAAGGCTTTAGATAAGGCTACCGGCCCCGCTGTAGAGAAGGCTACGGCTAAGGATACGGCAATAAGACCTAGACTAAGAAGTGCTTTGTGTGTGGAAAGGAGGGATGTTAGTCTATAAAACATTCTATAGAGGAACGGCGGAAAGCTAAGGACTAATATCTCTCGCATTGTCTTTATACCGGTGTCTCCCCGGACATTATAGCCTATTGAGCAGGCTATAAAGGTTATAAGGACGATAAGGAGGAAGAGTATAGCAAGGATAAAGAGCCGGAGCAGGGGCAAGCTAGTTAAATGCTTTGCTAAATAGCGTTTAACCACCTTATTACAGGAGATAACGTCTACGGTATAGAACCGATAGTCTCGGCCGACTAGTTCCTTATCGATAATCGTTACTTAAAGCTCTATTTCTAAGGCATCCTAATCGATATAAGAGCGGCGAAGGTCTTAACGGCCGGACGAGAATAATACATAGCCCTCTAATAAGAAGACCCTTCCGTCGATTAAGACACATCGACCGTAGGATAGGAAGCAATTAGATTCGGCGCCGGCAATATAATATAGTCACTAGGATTAATTAATCTTATTACTCCGATTAGAAGGATTATATTCTATGTGCTAGAAACTCCGACCCCTTTCCTACTATATCTCGCGGATATAGATAGGCTAAGCGTATTCTTTAATAATACGACGAATACCCTTACCGGCCCTAAGGCAAATATCCCGGTGGTTAGGAAATAGGGATACCTTTAGTTCTTCCTCGGGAAGAGTAAACAATCGACCGCATTCCTTATAGAAACGGAAATTAAGACCCTATATCGTCGATTCGGACATCCGGCTATAGCTAGGCTATACAACCTATTAAAGTAAGTAGGCTATAGCGATATGTCTCTTAGCACTCTAGAGAATATCTCGGAACTATATTACTATTGCTAGATGTATTCGCCTGCCCTAAACGGTTTAAGTTTAACCTTAAAGATAACTAAGACTTTAATTATAAGGTTATCGTTAATGTAATATACTTAGACGTCCTGAATTCCGTATAACGACCGGTATTATATATTATTAACGCTTCGACGGCCTTTTAAAGCGCTCGGTTCCTTCCTTCTATATTAGCTAAGGATATATAGAAGACTCTTCGAGCCCTTTAGATTAATATATACCTTAGTCCCCCTAACATTATTAAATATAATGCCGGCACGAACTTCGCGGCGGTAGAATTCCGAAACGAAGCCTATATTATAGGGATTATATATATATAAGTTCCTATTAAAGCATACTAGTCTATCGGCAAGGTTAAGAGGTATTATGCCCTTTTGCGCCGAGCTTTTAATATCCTCTTCGCAGAAATAGGCAGCTTTACCTCCCCTAAGGCAGTTCTTTAGACGGCTGTTAAAGCTATTAACGATACTCTTAGACCGAACGGACTAATACCTACGTTACTTATGTTCGGAGTATATCCTAGGATAACTCTTGATTCGCCGCTATCGCTAATAACCTTTAAATAAGCCGCTATAGTATAGAAAGCGATAAAGGCACTTAGGCAGCTTACGGCTAAACGATAGGTCTAAGCAGCGTTGTATAGCCGTAACGGTCTAGATACGGCGAATATACTTGCCCTCCCTCTCTAAAGCGAAGTCCGCGTATAGAGGGAAAAGTTAGGATAGTAAGGACTATTTAAAATCGCAGCTATTAACAGGCACGATATTACGATCGATATAGTTAATAGACCTTAGGTTTTTAGATCTATATTAGTACAACCGTATTATCGTGATTAAATGCTTAATAATATCCCGGCACTAGAATCCGAGCAGCCGGACGAACCCGCCCGACCGGACCCTCCGGCACCCCGTAAGTAAGGACGCCCGCCCGGATTAAAGAATAAGGCTAGGCATTTAATTATAGAAGGACTAGACGTAGAGGATAACCTAGACGATAACGAGGACGATATAGATCTCGACGATTTAAGCGACGAAGAAGCGGACGAGGCCTTTACGATAAAAAAGGAGGAAGAGGCCTACGAGCTAGCCGTTAAGCTCCGATCTTAAGGCGCTATTACGACCCCGGGAGCACTATTCGAAGCGTTAGATAGCACGGAGATCGATGACCTTATAGCACGAGGAGTATTTAGTTTCGAACGGTATAACGAAGCTATTTACGGCGGCTACCGCATCTTTAGCTCCCGTATAGTTCGAGAGGTTAAAGGTAGAGACACTAAGCTATATAAGAAATCAAGGCTTATAGTCTAAGGTTATAATAATAGGGAAAAGGCTTCCTTACTAACATAGTCCCCGATAATCCAACGCGTTAGCTAACGACTAATCTTAGCCCTTACTCTTAGCCTTATGCGTTATAGGATAACGTTATCCCTTCGAGACATTACCTAAGTATATCCTTAGGCGACTATAGAGCTCTTTCAAACGGTCTTAATACGTCTCCCCGCCGAATTGCAAGGGAAGTATCCGCCTAACACAATCATTCGAATCATTAGGCCCTTATATAGCATTATAGAATCGGGAGTCTACTAGTTTAATACGTATTAGAAGCACTATATCGGGGGCCTCGATATAGCGATATCGACCTTCGATTCTTGCCTCCTAATATCTAACATAGGACTAGAACATTTTAGTATCGTAGGGATATAAACGGATGATATACTTATGCTTAGAACGACGAGTTTTTCGGCCGCTAAAGAAGAAAAGCTCTAAGAGGCATAATTTAGGGCGAAGCCGAAAACTATAATAACTTAAGGCTCCGTCACGGATTTCAACGACGCGAAGGTAAGCTTACAATAGGATAAGATACTCTTACTCTAATAGAAAGGACAAGCTGCCCGGATCGACCGAATCGATATTAAGGCTCCGGATTATATATAATAGTACCTAGAATAACGTGCTCGTAGAGCATATATAGCCTCGGTGTGCTAACCGGAAGCCGTATTCGATATCTCTATTACGGCATAAGTGTAGAACCCGGATAATAAGGATTATATAATCTTAAATAAGCGACTTAAGTAGTAAATAGACTACTAGAGCAAAGGTTTAATATATAAACTAATTGATCTTATAAAGGCGAAGCTAATAGTATTTACGGATAGGTCGTTTGCTAATAATAAAGACCTATTATCGCAATTAGGCTTTATTATTGCACTAGTTAACGAGACCGAAAGGTCTAACAACTAGTTAAAGGTTATTAGAAACATTATCTACTAGAGTTCGACGAAGTGTAAAGGAGTTACCTAAAGCGTGCTAGCTTCTAAGATATACGGTATAGTTAACGGCGTTAACCTCGGGATCGCCCTAGCAACTACGTTAAAGATTATTACCGACCGGCTTAAGCTACCGAATATCTAATTAATTATCTACATAGATTCGTATTCGCTCTATAAATGCCTCGTAAAGCTCGGGATAACGAAGGAGAAGAGATTAATAATTAATATTATATCTCTTCGATAGTTATACGAGCAACGAGATATTATAGAGATCCGTTAGATTAACGGCGATAATAACCCGGCCGATGCTATAACGAAGGTATTACCTAACTAAGCCCTCGAACGTTTCGTAGACAATAATAGCTTAACTATTCGGATAGAGGCATATGTTTTACGCCCTTAAGTTCCCCTTTAGAACTCTCTTTTATTTATACTTATGTATTGTATTTATTAGACCCCTTTAGTCTAATACGCGTTGTCCTTACGATTAGAAAGGTTGCTTAGCAGTTAGAAAGAAAGACTGCTAGTATAGGAATATAGTTATATAACTAAGGGATAGAGTCGCAACTATATTGCCGACTATGCATAGGAAAGGGGCAATAGGGGTTATAACCACGCGGCGCATAACGCTACGTGACCTACATAGTTAATAACCTCGTTATTAACTAAGGGCATCGTTATAACTAGAGCAGTAAGCCCTAGCGTAGGCCTTAACAATGCATTGTTAAGGCACAGCAGGCTCTATAGAGGGACCCCGGCAGACGGGTATAAAGGGGCCCCCTTGTTCCCCCTTCTCTAGCTAGATTAGATACAACCACAACTAATGCAACCCCCTTTGTTTAGATCAATCCAAGTAAATCACCTACTAACACGCTTGCTCTTAAGGCTTTTAGAGTAACAATAACCTCTACCTATACTACCGGTCGCTAGTCCGTCTGCCTATAGGCTAGTGCCTATACCTCTAATTATGCCGGACTACTCGTCGCCTCCTACTCCTCCCGTAGACTAAGACTAAAGTGCTACCGTAATACTTACTGCTAACCTTATAAGTAATAAGCAATTTGCCCGTTCTAATTAGTAACGATAGTAGGGATATTATAAGCAGCTAGCTTAGCCGTAGCGTAAGCACCTGATTTTATAGTAGTAGTAACTACCTAAAAAACCCTTTCCGTATTATAATAATACCGTTAGTATTAAGTACGCATTTTAAGAAAGAGGTTATAATATACGCTTAAACTTCGATTATCCTACTAATATCCCGTATAACGCTACTTATAATTAAGCTACTAAGGTCTTTATTAAGTCTATCTAGCCTTAGGCTAAGGCAGCTAGGGAAGTAGACAATTCGGTTATTAATATAATAAAGTTATTATAAAGCTAAAGTAGAAACTATATTAGGCCGATTATACTATCCTTTAGAAACTCTAATAAATATAGTCTATGTTCTTTATCGTATAAATACCCTACGGCCTTTAGCCTAAGACTATATTAAACGAGTTATCTAAAGACTTTAGACCTATCGCGTAATAGGTGGATATTTGCTATCCCGACTATATATTACTCTTAGAGGGTTACTTTACGGTCTTATAAGACTATTATGCCTTAGAAATACTATTAGCCGTCTACGTATAGTTAGCGCCTATAAAAGATAAGGCTATTAAAAAACAATTATTTATTTAATACGCGTATATGTCTGTTTAAGATATAACACGGCTAGCTAGGGCAGGGCGGCGAGGCCCTGCTTTTAGACTAGCAGCCTAGCTAAAGAGCTAGCGAATTTATAAAGAAAAGGATAAACAAAGGAAAATATAGTTATCGTTCTATTCCCACGTATTATCGTTTCCCCCTTAAGGTCCGAAGACCTAATAGGTTACTCTTTCGCATACTATGCTACCGTGCAAACCCTAGTTTTTTTTATAAAGGCTAGGAGGGCTTTCCTCCCGACCTTAGTAGAAAATAGGGTAGGCAGGGCTAACGGTTGGCCTCGTAAGGCCTTCCGAAGCGTCTGTAGTTCCTTTATATAGTTGCTATAGCTAAGAAGAAGGTGCGATGCGGTATAGCTACTATAGCCATATAGGTACTCTTTAAAGCTCGTCCTATTCGTCTGTTTTAGGTAGGCTTTTAGAAAGCCTATCGAGAAAAGAAGCTGGTAGTAAGCCGATAGAGTAGGCCGCGGGGCCTTAGCTAGATCCGGGTCCGGTTTATAGGCGAAGCGAAGTTAGTCCCGCTTTACCTAACGGTAATGCTTGCCTAGGCCTTATGCTTTCGGGCCCCTTGCCTCCTCTTCTAGCTAAAGCGTCTTCTACCTCTCTACGCATGTTTTCCGAACTTTTCTTCGAAGGTAGCTAATAAAAGCCGTAGGGGTCCCTCGGAAGGGTGCCTCTAGGCCTTTCTTAGCCAGTCGATCGGCAAGTTCGTTGCCGAAGATTCTAGCGTAGCTTAGGCACTAATCTAGCCTAATTGTATATGCTAGATAGAGGCGTTTAAGCAGGCCTCTTATCCGTACGGCTAGGTCTAAATAACCTTTTAGCCGGAGCATCGCTGCCTAGATGTCGATAAAGATAAAGATAAGCTAGGTAGGGGTAGGTTGTTATAGAGGCGCTAGGGGCCTCCTCGAGAGGTCTGCTAAGACCCTATAAATCGCAAATAGCTCTGCATCGGCTACTTCGACGTATAGGCCTAGGTTCCCGGAAGCTGTCTTTCTAGGCCTCCCTTCGAGGCCTATTTCGGAGTAAGAATAGCTATTTGTAAAGGCTTTTTA
The DNA here is from genome assembly GCA_012934285.1 of Ophiocordyceps sinensis. Taxonomy (NCBI): domain Eukaryota; kingdom Fungi; phylum Ascomycota; class Sordariomycetes; order Hypocreales; family Ophiocordycipitaceae; genus Ophiocordyceps; species Ophiocordyceps sinensis. The sequence goes on from JAAVMX010000004.1 coordinate 12,980,529, forward strand.
GTAGGACCCCTACGAGCCGTCCGTATAGAAGATAAGGGGGTCCTCGAATTCTAGGGTAGCTAGAAGCTATTAGTGTTATTGCTTAGCATTTCCTTTTAAGGCCTTTAAAATCCGGATAGTCGTCTTCGGGCCCGTAAGCTAGGGCGGTGCCTAGCTTGCCTTCTGTTGTTCTAGCTTATAACTAGGCCCTACGACTACTAACAGCTTCCTTAGAAGCCGGAATTGCTGCGTGGAGGGCCTAATCGAAGCTAAGGCGCCGAGGTCCGAGCCGGAATCCGCGAGGTCGTCCCGGGCTGCCTAATCGTAGGCCTGTCGTATAAGGTGGTCTTTCTAGAAGTAGAGGGCCCGGAGGCTATAGGCTAGGCAGGCCTTGCGTAGCCTAACCTCCGGGGGGGGTATAATACCCTTAAGCTCTAGGGCCTTAGTCGGGGAACCCTTAAACGTCCCTAGGACTTTCTTAAGGCCCTAATTCTAAAGTCGTTAGAAGAGCTTAAGCAGCCCTTGCTGCCTATGCCCTATAAACTAGAGCTAGGCCCCGTAGTTAGCTATAGTGGTAATACACGCTACGTATAGCTGCCTTATTGCCCGAAAAGAAAGGCCTTTTAGCGTAGAGGCTAGCCTAGAGAGACCTTAGAAGACTGCTTGCGCTGCTGCTACTTTCTTTTCTACGTATTAACGGAACCGTAGCCCTAAATCGAACTATATGTCTAGCCACTTAACCAGCTGCTTAAGGGCTATAAGAAGGCCGCCTACGCGGACCCCTTCTAAGATAGGCTCCCTTTGCCGTAAGAAGTAGACAAGCTTAGTCTTTCCGGGGTCGAATGCAACCTTCTGACTAATAGCTTGTTCGAAAAGGCTGCTAGCTATTACTTCGAGTTGCCGATCGTTCTTTCTTGCTAATATAGACGTAATAAAGATACTTAAGTTATATATATAAGATAGCTAGTACCCTTTAGAAGCGATAATATCTCGTACGTAAAGAAGAAAGAGGATAGGGCTAATAGGGGACCCTTACGGGACCCTTATAGCGATATTCCCTAGCGGCTATAGCTAGCCCTTAAAGGCTAGCTGAATTTTCCGGTTAGAAATAAAGTAGTTTACTATAACGCAGCTACCCGCGCAACTATAGAGTCGGGAGATAGGGATATATGCACGATAGATAATGTATTTTAGCTTAGGGACCATTCGGCTATTAGTCGCTAACTAGTCCCCGATAACCCCTCTCGAGGCCTAAGGGTATATCCCTAAGGCCCCGATATATCTTAGAAGAGGGGCAAGCTTTAGTCTTGCTATAAGAGGGCAACCGCGTTGTAATAAAAGATTATTCGTACTTTTAACTATCGTTCCTACCTTCCTAAACGTACCTCTGGTCTGTCTTCTCACATTCACCTAGCTAATAAGGGTCTTCGGAAGGCCGAGCCTTTCTAATACCCTTAAAAGTTAGTCGTTTAACACGTAGTTAAATACTCCTTTTATTTTAAGAATAAAGAGAAGATATTAATAATTAATATTATATCTCTTTAATAATTATATAAGCAACGTAAGATTAAAGAAATCCGTTAGATTAACGGTAAGGATAACCCGGCCGATGCTATAACGAAGGTATTACCTAATTAAGCCCTTAAACGCTTTATAGATACTAATAGCTTAACTATTCGGATAAAAGCCTATATCCTACGTCCTTAAGTGCCCCTTTAAGACTTTATTTTATTTATACTTATGTATTATATTTATAAGTATTGCTATTTGCACGGATATAAATCTCTATTTGCACGGAAGTCTAGGAAATCCCTACTCTTTCTGCGCGAACCCCGCGCGCCTATGTCCCGCCACTAAAATCTAGTGTAGGTACATGGCAATTAAGAGAGCCGCGCAAATCGTACGAAAAACACCAGTCTGCAAAGGCCACGCAGCCGAGCACGCAGCCGGGAGCCGGGCACGAAGCATACATTAAGGAGCCGCACACACAGCAGAGGGCACGCAGCAGAGGGCACGCAGCAGAGGGCACGCAGCAGGGAGCCGGGCACGATGCATACATTAAGGAGCCGCGCACGCAGCAGAGGCACGCAGCAGGCCACGCAGCAGAGGGCACGCAGCAGGGCACACAGCAAGGCACGCAGCCGGGCACGAAGCAGGCCACGCAGCAGGCCACGCAGCCGGGCACGAAGCATATATTAAGGAGCCGCACATACAGTAGAGGGCACGCAGTAGAGGGCACGCAGTAGAGGGCACGTAGAGGGCACGCAGTAGGGCACGCAGCGAATTAACTAAATTAAGGGTATATACGATTTACGCGGCCCTCTTAATTGCTATATACCTATACGGAAAATTTAGTAGCAGAATATAAGCGCGCGGGGTCGCGTAGAAAAAGTAGAGATTTTAGCGAACTTCCGTATAAATAGAGATTTATATCCGTGTAAATAGCAATACTTATATTTATTAGACCTTTTTAGTCTAATACGCGTTATCCTTTCGATTAGGAAGGTTAATTACTAGTTAGGAAGAAAGACTGCTAGTATAGGAATATAGTTATATAACTAAGAAATAGAGTCATAGCTATATTATAGACTCTATATAGGAAAGGGGCAATAGGGGTTATAACCACGCGGCGTATAACGCTACGTGCTTTATATAGTTAATAACCTTGTTATTAACTAAGGGCATTGTTATAACTATAGCAGTAAGCCCTAGCGTAGGCCTTAATAATGTATTATTAAGGCATAGTAGGCTCTATAGAAGGACCCTAGCAGACGGGTATAAAGGGGCCCCCTTATTCCCTCCCCTTCCTAGCTAAAATAGATACAACTATAATTAATACAACCCCCTTTGTTTAGATTAATCTAAGTAAATCCCTACTAATAATACAAAGGTTTATACACTTAAAAAAGGAATTTATATATATAAGACTATATGCGTTTTAGGCAAAATTAGCGGGGTGCTTATATACTATTTTTTTAGAGTATTGCTATTTATATAATACGAAATTGCTATTTATATAACGTATACCTAACTTCTCTAATTTTTTTACGCGACCCCGCGCGCCTAGGTCCCGCTAGTAAAATTAGGTGTAAGTATATAGCAATTAAGAGAGCCGCGCAAATTATGCGAAGAATACTATTACCGCACCGCAATCTACCCTAAGGGCACGCAGCCGGGAGCCGGGCATAAAGCATACATTAAGGAGCCGCACACGCAGCAGAGGGCACGCAGCAGAGGGCACGCAGTAGAGGGCACACAGCAGAGGGCACGCAGTAGAGGGCACGCAGTAGGGCACGCAGCCGGGAGCCGGGCACGAAGCATATATTAAGGAGCCGCACACACAGCAGAGGCTGCCGGCAGGGCACGCAGCAGGGCACGCAGCAGGGCACGCAGCGGAGCACGCAGCATAGAGCACGCAGTAGGGCACGAAGCAGAGGGCACGCAGTAGAGGGCACGCACGTAGCAGAGGGCACGCAGCAGAGGGCACGCAGTAGGGCACGCAGCCGGGAGCAGGGCACGCAGCCGGGAGCAGGGCACGTAGCATACGTTAAGGAGCCGCACACACAGCAGAGGGCACGCAGCATAGCACGCAGCAGAGGGCACGCAGTAGAGGGCACGTAGTAGAGGGCACGTAGGACACGCAGTAGGGCACGTAGCAGGGCACGTAGTAGGGCACGTAGTAGAGAGCTAGGCATATACGTTATTTAAGCTCTTTGCGCGCGCGCTCTGCTATAACTATTTCATTGAATTAAGGCTCGGCACGATTTAGTACCTCTATATTGCACGCAGGAATGCATAACGGCTTTAGTGCGTACGGGGCGGCGTTAGTACAACAAAGGAAAACGTAGTCTAGATAGGGCAAGAGGCTAGTAGAAGTCTCTTTTACGGTAACCCTTAACGACTACCTACTAAAAATATATGCAAAGCTATTAGGCCGGGGAGGCCTAGGTACCTATAAATACCTACTCCCCTATCGGTCCTTAGATTAGATAAGAGAGAGCAATACATACACTCTAAGATATATAAGACTTTATACATTGCGCTTAAATAACTGTATTAGTTATAAGCCCGGGATAAGGTCCGTGGCTTCGCAATAGACGCTTTATTAGAGATTAAATCCTCTTTTCGTTAAAAGCCGCCGACTGCTTTAATTTAAAGTCTTATCCCTTTATTCTTATTACGTTCCCCGGTTTTAAAGCTATTACTACTTTAACTCTAACCCCTTTTCCAACAACTATTTAATTATTATAGACTTATTATTAACGTCTATCTTTATACCTAAGTACACCCTTAAGAAGCCTAAGGACTAGACTAAGTGGTATAGCTAGGTTAAGACTATACCCGAGCTGCGTCGGGTTTAGCAGTACGTTAACCCTTATTTAAACATCGTCTCTAAAATGCCTAAGGTGCCGTCCTTTAACGAGAAAAAGATCGAGGTAGAGTTAGAAAGCCCTACTGCCGAGGGTGCTATAAGGGCGGCATTATAACCTCGGGAGAGGTTAACCTAGCTAAGACCTTAAGAACTTAGACTCCTAGTTCCTTAGGAAGACTAGGAGGAATTAGGCCTTTAGGCATTAAATTTTCTCTTAGCTATAGCCCTTAAGGCGACTAAATCTAGTGTTTTAGGTTAAGCTATATATAACTTCGAGAGACTTATCGTCCTATAATACGAACGGGCAGTTAGGGTCTATAAGAAGAAGATAACTACGCTTTAAGATATTAGTCTATATATCTCGGCTAGTATCTCTTAAGACTACTATAATTTCATTACCTATATCACCGCGGCCCGAGGAAAGCTTTAGGAACTCTTTGTCTAAGTCTATCTAAAGGCTAAAGATAAGAAGAAGTATGCCGAGAGATTCCTACGGAAGCTCCTCGCAATAGACCTTCGAAAGGTTAATTTAACGGCCTAGACTAATTATATCTTAGATAGCTTTAACCTCTATAGGGATATAGGGTCTATATTAGGCGAAGAGTCGGAAATCATCGAATAGTTCCTTAACGCTATCGCTACTTAACATTAGGCGTAGTCGAACCTATAGACTATAACCTATCAACGGGCTAAGAAAGAAGGGAAAGAGATCCCTACGTTTAAGGAGATTACCTCTAATTTCCACATTTAGGTTGCCGCTAATTCAACCTAATAAGATTCTACATTCCTAGCGACCTATTAAGGCCGGGATAAGGATAGGAAGGAGGTAAGTAACGGCAATAGCGGCAGCGGCAATAGCGGTAGTAGCACTAAGCCATCGGGAGGTTAGGGATAGCGGGTTCTACGGTCCGAATACACTAAATATAAATAGTATAAAAGGTCTTACGTAAATCCCGTTAAACATAAGGATCAACCTTATTAGCAGAGCTGTTTTTATGCCTTTAATCGGAAGCCGCAATTTTAGAATCAACCCTTAGATATATAGCTTTTAAAGAAGGTTAAGGCTAAGATCGACAAGGAAATAGACCTTAGAGCTAACATCGACGCCTAGAAGGCTAAGAACCCCGAGAAGTCCGTAGAGTTAGCCCCTAAGGGAGGAGTGTTCGCAACGACCGATAAGGAAGCTACGTTCTTAGTAGGGGACTTCGGAAGCAATAATAGCCCTAAAAGCGACATTAATTATCGAGCTCTCTAGGACATAGGGGCTTCTAAGCATATTTTCAACGACCTAGCTTAGTTTATCGACCTTAACTACTCGAAGAGCTCGAGGCTCCTCTTAGGCACTTAGACCGTCGGTGCTAAGGCTATTAGAATAGCCCGGGTGGTTGTAGACATAGGCTTCGTCCTGACTTTTAAGAACGCCCGTTATATTCCCGGTTTTTATACGAATGTAGTCTCTATAGACAAATTCACCGCTAAAGGCTACCTTTAGAACAACCTTACAGGAGAACTCTTACCCGGCTAGAAAATGCGTGTTTACGACGTTCCGGTTGTACGAATAGTCTTAGATCCCGCTTTAAGCAGCCCTAGACGGGGCTTTCCTAACACATTATTCTAAGGGGCTCCTAAAGGCTCTTCCGCGATTCCTAGAGACCCTAACCGGGACCGTAGACGCCCTATAGCACGCACAAATAGGCCACCCGGGAAAGGGTGCAATACGGCATCTTTTTAGTAGTTAGGACGATAATATTATTAAGCTTAACGGAATCGACCTTCTAGACTATAAGGTCTACTACACGATAAAGAATAGGAGGTAGATTTCGCGGGCATATTAGGACCCCTTATACCTAAAGAGGCCGTACGGCGCGGTCTCTTTCGACCTATTTTACCTAAGAACCGCGTATTACGGCATTAATAATATAGCTGTGTTTACTTATTTTAACATAGGAATAAGGCATTATTTTAAGGTAGGTAAAAAGACCGAGCTTTAGGGCATCTTCCGAGGCCTTAAGGAGACTATTAACGCTAAATTCGGGATTAAGATTGCGATCCTAATGTTAGACGGCGAGACGGCCTTCCTAACCGAGGAATACGTTAAGGATATACATAAAGCAGGAATAGAGGTCCGGGAATTATCGCTATTACACCCGTATTAGAATAGTTATGCTAAGAGGTCTAAGGGCATAGTAGTTTAATTAATAACAACCCTACTAGCCTAGTCCGGCTTCCCGCACACGATATAGCTATTAGCGATAGAGGCAGCTATCTACCTGCTTAATCGTATACCCGTTAAGTCTAAGGGGTAGAAGCCGCCGCTATAGCGCCTTAACGAGTAGCTCTAAGATAACCGTAACGAATAGGCATATATCCGTGTTAAACCCTAGAAATAGCATATCCGGTGTTTCGGCTGTAAGGCGTTCCCTATAACCCGTTAGAGACTTAATAAGACCTCTGCTAAGCTTGATTTAAGAGGGCATATCGGCTACCTTACGGGCTATATGTCTAGCACTTAGTACCTTATTTAGGTGCTTAGTCTATAGAGAAACGCCTTTTTTAATACTCCGCACGTTATTTTCAACGAGAAGGTCTTCTTCGGCCGGGACTAGCGTAAAGGGGTAGAAAAGCAATAGTAGGAGCAGATCACCTAGATCGACCTATTAGAAGACCTCCCTAACTTTATAGATAAGCTAATTCGCGAACCTAAGGACGAAGAAGAAGCTATTCCGGACCCTAAGGAGTCTGCCGCCCTTAAGTCAGCGCTTAAGAAAGACTCGTAGGAAGATTAAAGGGTAAGTTAACTAATAACCCCGGAATAGACCCTTAAACCGCCTGATTAAATAGACCTCGCTAATATCCTTAACCCGGAAGACCCTAGCCCGGAAGACAGTATGGTTTTCGCTACATCGGATTTCTAAGCGCGCCTACATCGAGACTACATTCTGCCGGTTCCTATAAGCTTTAAAGAGGCTATATTAAGACCTAACAGTCCTCGATGGATTATAGGGATAGGAAACGAGATTGTAAGTCATAAGGAGGAGGGGGTCTATAGGATCGTAGACGAAAACACCGTCGACCTCGGAAAATATAGCACGATTCCGTTAATATAGGTATACGTATATAAATTTAATGCCTAAGGCTTTATAATCGAATATAAGGCTCGCCTCGTCGTCTAGGGCGATTAATAGCTAAAGAACGAGCTTATAGTTACGGCTTATACGCTAGCGGCCCGGATCTTTCGACTATTAATAGCCGTTATATACTACTACGATCTTAATATAAAGCAATACGATTTTATTCGTGCCTTTTGCAACGCAATCCTAGACGAGGTGGTATATTATAGGCTACTAAAAGGCTTCAAGCAGAAGGGGAAGCTTTAGCTGCTCCTAAGGGCTTTATATAGTCTTTAGCGTTCCCTTTTATTATAGTATAAGGAGCTCGCTACCTTCCTTAGGGCTTAGGGCTTTATTATCGTAATAAAGGACCCTTGCGTAATGCATAACGGCAATATTATCGTCTTCTTTTATATTAACGACTTTATCGCCTTCTTTCGGAACGGATAGGAAGCTAGTTATTAGACGTTCTATAATGCCCTCGTTGTAAGGGTCTTTAACCCCTATTATACAATCTAGTGTATATAACTAGATAACCTATATTTAAGTAGCTCCGCAGCCTTAGAGGCTACGCCCGCACTTCTCTTCCTTTCTCCTCTTATAGTATTATTCTACCTCTTTTAAGGACCTCCTCTATGCCTACTCGGAATAACCCCGTTATATACTAATACTACCCTTCTAACTTACCTCTAGCCTCTTCCGCTTCTAGAAGTACTATAACGAAGTTTCTCTGACGTTTAATTTAAGGGTAATTAAACCGCCCGCGGCCGCGAGCCGATATATCTGCTTAATCCTAGAACCTCCCTTAGTCGTAGAACTAAGAAGAACGCGACCGTTAATTCACATAGGCAATTAAGGGATTACTCTAATAATAGCGCGATTCTACGCGAAAAGCTATTCTTCCGTACCTTACGAAATTTAACGGTTCTACTAACGACCTTAAACTATAGATTCTTTGCGTGGAAGCGAAGCTCCGCACCGACGGCGCCGCTATTAGTAACCTCCGCGCCTAATTTAACTATCTCTACGTAAGCCTATTATAGAAAATTCAACGGCAGCTACTGCCCTTTACCTATATTACTACAAACGCCCCCGCCGATATAATTGTAAAGCTTTAACTCTCTTATAGAGAACTAAATATAGCTAAGACTACGGCTTTCGAGCTTAGTTCGCTCTGTTAAAAGCGGACCGAATCTATACCGGCCTACCTTATGCGGTTTAAAGAAGTGCTATTCCGAGCCGACGCGAATATATAGCCTAATACGGTAAAGACTAACTATCTTATAGCTAGCTTAAATATAGACTAACGCGTACGCTTAAGCGAGAAGACCGGTCTTTTAGACGTATACGACGCCTTTATATAATACCTTCGCGAGCTAAGCGGCAATAAATTTCTTTTATTAATTCCTATTTCTACCCCTATAAGTAAAGGCGGCCCTTTAGGTAATACGATAGATATCTACGTCTTAACTACGAGCGCGATTAAAAGAAAGAAGTAGTAAAAAGAAGGCCGCTATATAGGATACGGCAGTAAGACTTACTAGTCTAAGGTATGCCTAAAGCGGGTAAACATCCGGCGTATAGCGGTAAGGCGTACGTAGGAGAGCGAAAGCGACGACGACTCCGGCTCGAGCGATAAGTAGTTAGAAATGCTTCCGCCGGCAGCCGGCGGCGATATCGGGAGGCTATATAAAGGAAGCTATGCCTATGCCCTAAGGGTCGTAGAGAACGGACGGAGCCCGTATAGCCTTATGCGGGAAGAATAACGGGTAATAGCGGCTATAGTAGCGCTTAGAGATAAAGTCGTCGCTATAGGGCGAGTCCCTAAGAGCACCTAAGCGTACGAAGCGTATAAGCCGGAAAGGGAAAACCGGCCTTACTTAAAGTAGTCCTTTAGTTATTCTTAGTAAGCAGCTTACCCTCGTTTTTATAAGCTAATAACGGCCTAGCTAACATTCGTTACGTTAAGGGAGCTATAAGGAGCGTTATTTTCCGTACTTTCTAATACGTAGGCCGTACGCGACGTTTGCTCTCTACGTTAAGGTACGGCATCGGGTGTTATATATTAAGGGCCTTAGCGGGGTAGGGTGTAATATAAGGGTCTTTAACCCCTATTATATAATCTAGTGCACGTGACTAGATGACCTGTATTTAGGTGGCTCCGTAGCCTTAGAGGCTGCGCCCGTACTTCTCTTCCTTTCTCCTCTCGTAGTATTGTTCTACCTCTTTTAGGGACCTCCTCTATGCCTACTCGGAATAAACCCGTTACACTCGTTAGGGGGTATAACGTTAAGGTCCTTAGCGACTTAAAAATAGTTTATCGGCATCGAGGTTATTCGGGACTACTTAAATAGGAAGCTTTAGCTATCGTAAGAATCGTATATTAAGAAGATCGTATAACGGTTTAACTATCTATCTTTATTAACTAAGCGCAAGCAGCCCCTCGGTCCGGAACCCCTTAAGCTATTTAAAGGGACTGCTTTAAGCAACGATGTCTCCCTATTCTAAGCTCTAATTAGCTCGCTTCTTTATGCTATAGTTATTATAAGGGTTAATAGAGCGTACGCGGCTAGGAAATTCTGCTAATTCCTAACGAACCTAAGCCCGGAGCATATTAAGCGGGCGAAAGAGGCTATTAAATTCCTATACGGGGATATTAACCGTATCATTAAGTTTAACGGGAATAGCTCCGCCCTTTGCGAGGCTATGTCCGATGCCTTATTCGCGGATAATACGTATAACCGGAAGAGTACCTAAGGATACTATTGGTTGGTTAAACAAACAAAAGGGGGTTGTAAATTAGCTGGATTAGTCTTTAATAATCTATTAACTAAGGGGCGACGAACAGCCCCTTTATATAGGCTACAAACGCGTACATTAATAGGGTCCGAAGCCGGCCCTTTGCGAGCCCTTATTGCGACGTCGGGGCTATGCCTATAAGGGCGATTTAAGTTAATAACTTAATTATCGCAAGGGCGGCCGAGTTAGTAACGCTATTACAGGGGTCCCCGATGCATACGATGCATCGCGTATGCATCGTATAGTTAATAACGCATCCTATCCGTATAGGCGTTACCCGTACATAATCTATTTAATCACGTGGATTACAATCGTGCCTAAAGAACGGATATCCCTTATTCCTACACTAGCAACTTTTCTTTATAGTTGCTAAACAGTAAGTCTATAATCTAAATAAAGGGAGACAGGAAGAACGATACATTAAGTAGAAGGCCTAATAAATACATTTGATAAATACAAATGAAAAAGGCGGTAGAATAAAGGGAACGTCGTAGGGAAACCGTTAGTGACTATAGGCGAAGGACGAAGGCTTCTATCCTAATTAAGAGGCTGTTTATATTAATAAGGCGTTTAAAGGCCTTGTTTAGCGATGCCTCGTTATAGCGTCGGCGGGGTTATCTTCCCCGTAGATCTACCTAAGCTCCTTAATCTCCCGTCGCTTATACGACTAACGTAACGCTATAATATCGATTATTAGACGTTTCTCCTTTGTAATGCCGAGCTTAATAAAGCCATAACGCAGCTACCCGCGCAACTATAGAGCCGGGAGATAGGGATATATGCACGATAGATAATGCATTTTAGCTCGGGGACTATTCGGCTATTAGTCGCCAACTAGTCCCCGACAACCCCTCTCGAGGCCTAAGGGTATATCCCTAAGGCCCCGACACATCTTAGAAGGGGGGCAAGCTTTAGTCTTGCTACGAGAGGGCAACCGCATTGCAATAAAGGATTATTCGTACTTTTAACCATCGTTCCTACCTTCCTAAACGTACCTCTAGTCTGTCTTCTTACAAAAGCATTCGTAGAGGGAGTATAAGTTAGTATATATAATAAGAGGGATTAGTAAGAGCTAAAGCCGTTCCGTAACTATACGGAGGGTCGTAATAAGGGAGATGCTAAAGTCTATACCGTTAACTATGCCGTAGATTTCGCTCGTAAGAACGCTATAGGTTACTCGCTTATACTTCGTCGAGCTCTAATAGATAATATTGCTATTAATCCGGAAGTGCGTATCCGTACGCTCGGTCTTATTAACGAGCGTAATAACGAAGCCTAACTAAGACGAAAGGTCTCGGTTGTTTGCGAATAAGCCATCCGTAAATACCACGAGTTTAGCTATCTCGAGATTAATTAGTCGGTACGTAAGTCTACGTTATTTATAGTCGATCTACTACTAGAGGCGCTTGTTAAGGATGTTATAATCCTTCTCTTCGGGGGCTTAGACCTAGGCTGCTATAGAGATATCGAATAAGGCCTCGGGCTAATAGATAGAGGCGACGTACGTAGTACGAGCGCGTTTCTTAAGGTACTACTAGGCTTTATTACGAGCCCGTAGGTCGACTACCTTAATCCTTAAGGCCTATCCCTTCTGCTATAGAAGTAGAACATCGTCGTAGAGCGTTAACTTTGCCTTATTAAAGTCTATAGCATTCCCTAGGGTTATTTAAGCCCTCGGTTTAGCGCGAAATTAAGCTATCTAGAGCTCTTTTTCTTCTTAGGCCGAAAAGGTGTCTAAACCGAGCATTAGGGTATTATCGGTTTATATTCCGACGAGGCTAAAGTCGTCGGATCCTTAATTTATAATTAGAAGGCACGAGTTATAGGTAGAGGGCGCTATATTAAGGCTCTTAATATAGTGCTTATAGTAGGTTTTCTACTAATAGACCCCGGCCTCTATAAGGCCGTATAACGGTCTAATAACCCTTATAATTATGCCTTTTAGGTACTTTCCCTAGAGTTCTGCTAGAAGAGCTGCTAACACTATACGATTAAGCTCTATTTAAGCTTAATAGTAGGCTTATATAGTATCGCGAAGGGATAATGTTATGCCTTAGCGAAGCAAGGCGGGGGCAAGGGCTAGGATTAAGCGCTAGCTAACACGTTGAATAGTAGGGGAATAGGTCAAAAGCGAGCTTTTCTCTATATCGCTATAGCCTTAGATTACTAGACGGGGCTTTTCGTAGGGTTTAACGTTACGCCCCTTTACTTCCCGGACTATTCGGGAACGAAATAGACGGTATTGCCTATAAATAGATTCGTCGTACTATTTAAAGCTAAAGACTCCGCGGGCCACGAGATCGTTAGTCTCTCGTTAGTCGGATTCTTTAAAAGGGGCGCCGGGTGTAGTAATAACGCCGTTATTGCGTAGCTAAGTCGAAAGCCGTAGTATATCTTCTCCCTTCTTAACTAGGAATTAATTATAGAAGGTTACGGTCTTTAGCTTATTCCTTAAGCCCGGGGGACGTCTGCGTTTGCGGGGCTACGGAGGAGCCGGCAATGCCCGTACCGGAGAGGGGGAAAGGTCTAGCTCGGGAATTTCGTCCGGAGTAGAGGAATCGACCTTAGAGAGGGTGTCTGTGTTATTAAGGGCAGGAGGATCCGGGGTATCGTTATTGCTATAGTAGTACGGCTGCATAAGGGTAGAACGGAAGACTATAGGGCCGTTAACGGTCTCGATAGTAACGTCGTAGCCGTTAATAGAGGCAATCTTATATAGACCCTACTATCCTTACTTCTCTCTCTAGACGCGGACTTTACTTTATAGCGGTAGTATTAGAGTGTTAAGGGTTAAGGGGCCGTTTCGAGCTTATAGGGCGTCTTTAACTTATAGTGCCGCGGAGAGCTATTATAGGGCCTTTATAGCCTTTTAGATAGTCGCGGCTCTCTATACCATAGTTGGCGAAGGAGGGGAGTCTTAAGTCATCCGTAGGTACGCTCTAAAGACGAGGAGCGTAGGGACGAGGCCGTTTAGTCCTACTATATTATTTACGGCTTTCATAGCCATTTGCAGGACGGATTTAAAGGCCGTTGTCCTACCGATCTTAGCGTATATTATTTTAAATGCACGATAGAGCGGGCCGTAATACCTTTTAACCTTACTTATAGACTAATATGCCTTAACGGGGATCTAGGTATACGTAATACCTATAATACGAGCTTCGTTACGAAACTTAGTTAAAGCGAAGTTAGTGCCCGCGTTATGCTAGATAAAGTTAGGGGGGCTAAGGTATATATAGATCTATAGTGCCTTAAGTGTCTCCTATATGTCCTTAGCTAATATAGACGGGAGGAATCGCGCTCCTTAGAAAGATATCGCTATATCGACCGCGTATAGCACCGGGAGGGTGCTACTACCGACCTTTAGGTATATTATATCAACAACGACCTCGAAATTAAATTCTTAGTTATCCTTTAATATAAACCTAAACCTCCGGGGCGCTAGTGCGTAAAGCTAGCAGTAATAGCAGAATTTTAAGATATCCTTAAGTGTTTCTACTAAGATATCGTTATGCCTTGCTTATTTTAATAGGTAGTAAAGCCTATTAACGGCCGGGTGGCTAAATCGGCGGTAGAGCGTACGCATCTCGGCTTTAGTTAAGAAGGCGACTGCGTTCTCTTCCTTACTAAAGAAGAACTATAGATAACCCTATTTGCGAATAACGGGGACGCTAACACTTAGACCGATAATCGTATTTTAACGGAGGAAAGGGCATACACCCTAAAGCAAGCGCAGTAGTCGCTATACTAAGGGTTAGGAAGAATAGCAGAAATTCGTAGGGTAATTATATTATAGCCTTAGCTAGTCGATTTCTATGTAAGTTAGGATATCCTACTCGGGGAGTAATCTCTTAAATTATGTTTTTCGGGCTCTTATTTCGATTAGTCTTTTCGCATTTTTAGGATTATTTAATTATGCTAATACCGACTAGATGCGAGTGTCGTAGAAGCTATACGGCAATAATCGTTCTTCTTTAATAATTTATAGGTAGAAGTCCTCGAGGAGAAATCGTTAAATCTTTAAGAAGGCAAATTAAGTCAATTCAGTTGTGTTATGTTAATCTTGTGTGTGTGATTAAATGCTTCCTCCTTTCCCTTCCCTTTTGTACGCCTAGGTTGTGCTAGTACGTTATATAACCCTCTTTTTCCCTCTTATTGAATAGGGGGGGAGAAATGCCCCGCTAAAGTATTAGTAGCATTATTAAAGTATACGCCTAAGCGATCTATATTAGCTAGGTAGAGGAGGAAGGGGGTCGTCGTTCCTACTACGTAGAATGTAATGCGGCTAATAGGGGTCTTAAGGGCAACGGAGCTAAGGGAGCGCACGTCCTCGCCGCTGCCGAATTTAATATATGCCTAGCCGGCGGTAGACTCGTCGAGTACGATAGATAGGTCTTCTCGTTATAGGGCGAGATATTAGTCCTAACCGGCTATAGAGACTATAGCTGCTCTAGTGTCTACGAGGATGCCGTAAAAGCGGTCCTTTAAGTAACGGTCGAAGACGAATTGCGTAGCCGGGACGCTTAACTAGTCTATCCCTTATGCGTCTTCGCCCGTAATTAAATAGTTAAAGGACTGCTAATATAGGATTTACGAGGCTTGCTACTTAGTAAGTTCTTCGTCGTTACTTACCTTATCGTTACGCTATTCAATAGCGGCTTAGGGAGTCTTATTACCTTTATATTCGGTAAGATAGGCCTTAAATCCTATGCTAGGGTTATCGGTCAGTAGGTATTAAGCGTAGTACTAAGCCTTAGACCTAGCTCGTTCCTTTAGGGTATGCTTTATCGACTAGCAGCCTTCCTTCTAATAAATAAAGCATTTCCTCGACTATTAGCGGTTGCTATAGCTACTACCGCCGCTATAAGGGCTACGGTAGCCTCGTCCGCTGCTCCCGCTAAACCTACGGCTATTGCGGCGGTTATTAGTATATCTTCGGTCGGTATAGAATACGCCTAATAAATTATATTTATTATTTATATTTATTACCTCGTTACGATATTATACAAACGTGCCGGACGTGCCGTTCTCGCCCTATATCGATAGATAGGTATTTAGGGAGGAACGCAGCGCGGAGAATAGCTTTTCTACGGTCTTAAGGGGGTTATATAGCGTATAGCTAAATTCTAGGACGTTTCGGCATACATTAAGCAATATAGTGCGACGGGGGAGGTCTCTAGCGAACTTAAATCCTAAGGCGCGTTAATATCGTTATAGCTTATTAAAAGGGTCTATAGGACTTCCTATTAGGTCTTATTTAGATACTTAACTCGTAGCTTTTTAAAAGTTATAGTGCTTTAATCTACCTAATAGTGCTAATAGTTTACTTTAGTATCGAAGTAAGCCTTTAGTAGGTCGTAGGCCTACCTAAACGTGCTATCTTACTCTATATACTAGATATAGTAGTCTTAGGCTCGTCCGGTAAAGATCTAGGGAAAGAGGGCATAGAAATAACCGGGCCGGGCCTTAACTATATAATAAACGTCCGTAAAAATACGGACTTTATTATTAAGAATATTATAGGGCTCGCCTATATAATTCTTACTTTTATCCAATAGCTTAATAAACTTTTATAGGAGGTCTACGTCTATCTCCTCGTTCGGAACGTCGTAGGGGGGGACTATCGTATAGGCTGCCTTTACCATTATATTAATCGGAGGGGTCTTAGAGAACTAATATAAAGTCGGGTAAAGTGTTATTAGCGTTTCTAATATATCTCGGAACGTAGGGGCCTAAGGGTTTAGGAATATACCGGGCATTTAATCTCGTAGGTATAAGGCGGGATCGATAGAGGTAGCACGTGTCGAGGCCGTCGGGGCAAAGGAGGGTTCTAGCGCGAATGTAACTGCCGGGGTAGTTATAGGCGTAGAGGGGATAACCGCGGGCGTTAAGGGTGCCGTCGTAAAGGTTCTTATAGGAGCCGGGGTTAGGGCAGTAAGAGGTGCTGTTAGGGCCGTGCTTAGGACGACTAGGGAAGGAGGGTTAGTTATAACATCCGGGGCTATAATAGATATATTCCTTACGAATTCTCGGGTTCGCTTATTATAGAACTTCGACTAGTCTAGTAGTAGTTCGTCTCTTAGCTAAATTAAGGGAATCTATTAGCGCTAAAGCATTAAAAACGATGCTATATAGCTAAGTTTTTTAGCGCCGGTCTAGATTCTACGGGACCGTAAGAAGGATTTAAGGGCCTTCCTAAAATGTTTATCTACCCGGTTTTATATAGCCTCTATCTATCCGTTAAAGTATTCTTAGAAGTCTATAAATAGCTCGTATTTATAAATAGTTAAGCTAGCATTAACGATAATAAACCGGGCTACGTAAGTCGTAACTGCTTTCTTATTTATATTATCGTAGGTAACGTCTGTCTCTTAGAATGTAATATTAGCTCTGTTTTAGTATAAACCGAAGATATCGATGCCGTCTAGCCAACCAGGAAGGGGGTTATCGTTAGGCTTAGTTGCTTCCGGTGTAGGACCGGGAGCGTTAGGGTTATCGATAGGGTCCGATATAGTGTAATTAAATAAAACACACTATTATTGTTAAAGGGGATCGCGAGGGTCGTTACGAAGGTTATCTTACGTTGCGGACGCACTATTGCTTAACGTAACTCTTCTTCTTCTCGAAGCAAGACGGGATTAAATAAGAGCTAGGAAGGGACTTATCGGCGGCTACCGAGAGCTAGCTATATCGTAATAGCTTCGGTGGCTCTAACTCGCGTAGGTTCCTTATTCTTAGCATAAAGGACCGTCTCTAGGTATAGGCAATAGAATCCTTAAGGGATAAAGATCTAATACACTTTCGACAATCGGGCTCTATCTCTTCTACCTTAATAATCTATAATTAATCGTTTAATTACTAATTAGTGTTAGTTAGTTAAAGAAACAAAAGGGGGTTATAAACTGGCTGGATTAGTCTATAATAATCTATTAACTAAGGGGCGACGAATAGCCCCTTTATATAGGCTATAAACGCGTATATTAATAAGGTCTAAAGCCGGCCCTTTACGAGCCTTTGTTGCGACGTCGGGGCTATGCTTATAAGGGCGATTTAAGTTAATAACTTAATTATCGTAAGGGCGGCCGAGTTAGTAACGCTAAGGCTTTTAGTCCTCGGAATAGCTGTATAGAGACCTTATAGCTTCGCGTTGCGTGGTTGTAAGGAAGCTATGTTAAGGTTATATTCTGTGTGTTAATTAATTCTCTAGAGGTTATAGGCGCGTAGGGTTTTTAGGGAAAACCCTATGCGGTGCGCTAACTAATGCGCCTATACTAATAGGATCCTTAATATCCCCTTCCTTAAATAAGCAGTCCGCTGCTTATAAGGCAATTAATATAACCTAAATAGGAAATAACGCATTATCGTAAGTAATATAGAATAAGCAATAAAAACAATAAAAACTCCTATACCGCGCGAGCGGCATGCCTTTCTAATAAATTATCTTCCTCCTATACTCCTTCCTTAGCTATATACGGCCGGTCTACTCGCTATTGCGAGATACACGAAGCTACGTAGGAGCTCGAGGTTAGCTAGCCCCTATATAAGGCTCGACTTGCCGGCCGCGGACTTATAAAGCTACAGCCGTTCGAAGGCGCTTACGGTCGCGCTATAGCATTATACGGCTGCCGTACTATAAGCTGCGCATAGGGTGCCTATTACGACTATAGGCAGGGAAGAGATTCGTGCTATTATAACGGCTAGGCAACGCGTAGCTATTAAGGGACGCTAAAGAGTAGGCGTTACTAGGGTAGGCTACTATAATTGCCTAAGGGCCGTTATAATACGGCTCTTGCCTCTTCGTGCGCTACCGCACGCGTAATACCTAATCTCCGGGTGCGTATACGTAAATTAGCCCCTTCCGCTCTTATAGGTAGGAGCGGGTGCGGATACGAGCTGCCTTAAGGCTTACGACGTATCGTCTCGCAATAGGGGCCTTATGCTACTATATAAGCTCCTATGCCTAAGCAATATCCTCCTCGACCGTAAGGTCGCGTATATAGGCGGCGTACGTAGCCTCGTGGTATTATTTAGGTAGCTATATGCCGTATAGTAGGAAGAAAGGGCTATACCCGTAGGGACCTTCCTGCCGATTATAGAGGTATATAGCGCGGACGAGTCGCTAGTGTAAAGACGCCTAAGGATCGTCGAGGCGCAGTCGATAGAGGATCGCCTTAAGGGCACCGTTAGCTTGCTTTACTTTGCCGTTGCCTCGCGGCCTATCGAACGCTAGGCAGTCGGGTTCTCGACATTTAGATAATAGCAATTAAAAAGGGAAGAGAGGCTCCAAGGCTTAAACAGCCTACACAGAGGGATTAGAAGCTGCAAAAGGATGTAAAACACTAAGAATGATAGCTCTTGTCTTATCTAGTAGGGAGGCTAACTAGTCTCTATATATAGGAAAAGTCCTCGGACGAAATCAGCCGTGTAGACCTAAGGAAAAATAGGTAATGTAAATAATCGGACGGAAGGATCGGTAGGAAAAGCAATAGATCGTGCCGTATAACAAATAAGTTATACAATTAGTAAATAAATAAGCAGCCTCGTAGAAGATTAGTGAATTCTACGGTGAATTCTACGGTAGAAGCCGTGGAAGAGAATTAGAATTCTACGGTAGAAGACTATAGAAGGGATGAGATTTCACGGGTAAAGACTGTATAAATAACCGTAAAATCACCGTGAAATTACGGTGAAATATAACCGAAGAAAAGTAGGTAAATACGCCCGTAGAAGTGCGGGGTAATGCCTATAGAAGCTAGTGGAATTCTATAGTAGAATCTAAGGAAGAACCGGGGATTTCCTAGTAGAAAGCAAATAGGGAAGATAGTAATATTAATATACCCCCTTAGCTAGAAGGGAATAACTTCCGGCTAGTTAGAATTATTATCGACTTTTTCTTAAATCCTAGAAGAAATATCCGTAAGTTAAAGCTAGCGAAAGAACGTTTAGAAACGTTATCGTAGAAGTAATTTAGTTAATCTATCCGCAACTATCTAGTTAGAAGGGATATATTTAATATTAAAAGTATTGCGTAAGAGTTCCTAATAGGCCTAGCAGTTATGAATTTTAACGTGCTTTAAGGCGGTCTAAATCTTTAGAATCTCGGCGGAAACTAGGCGGATTGTCTAAGTGTTATTATACTAAATAGTAAGAATAGGAATATCTAGCTATAAAGAAATATCGTTAAATAAATAAAGAATAGAAATTAGCTCTTTCGCGGTGGAAGAGACTATAAGAAGTTCGGCTTCGGTAGAAGAAGTAGTAACTATAGATTGTTTCTAGGCACTCTACGCGATTAGACTATTAAATAGGCTAATAAAATAGCCTTTAGAAGAATAACGAGTATCCGGGTCGTCGGCGTAGGCGGCATCGGAAGCTATAACGAGTTCTTATTCGTCTATATCCGAAAACTCAATCGTAAGGAAACGCGATTCGTATAAGTAGGTCACTAAGCTTTCTACGAGCTTAATATAGAGCGCAGACGGGTTCTATATATACTCCGCTAATAGATTCGACGATTTTACGGCGTTAAGACGGGTAGAAATAATCGCGTAATTATAAAAACCGATTAAAGACTAAAAGTAATAGATTTAGTTATCTATAGCCTTTCCTTAGTGTTTCTCTAGCTTCTTAGGAAGTAGGAATAGACATAAGGTTAAAATAGGCCGTAGGACTATAGAAGTAGGGATTAAACTAAATTTAGAAGCAATCTTATCTACGTAAACGTCCTAGTATAACTATAGCTTTCGCTACTTACGGTCCCGGATAATCCTTATCCTAAGGAAATAGGTAAGCTCTTTACGGTTAGTAATTATATACTTCTACTTAAAGCGACGGATAAAATCGTTAGTAGCCCTATAGTACTCCTTACGGAAAAGGATAATAATATTATCTATAAAAAAGAAAGTAATAATACTACTCGTAGTAGATATAATAAAAATTTAAGGATCCTCCGCACTTTGCTAAAGGCCTAGTTCGGTAAAAGACCTAGATAATTCCTATTGCTAAAGAAGCGGCGAATAGTAAAGTCTATATAAAGCCTTTATTAACCGAATTATAAAACTAAATACCTTATATCCGTCTAGGAAGTAAATATATACTTCTTTATCTAGATCGGCATTCGTAAAGGCGTTAACTACGTTAAGTAAGCGTGTTTCTATGCTAAATTTTACGGCAATAGTAATTATTATGCGAAAATTTCGCGCTATAAGCGTAGCGGCGTAAGTTTCCTTTCCGCTAAACGGCTAAAGATCTCCTCGTATATAAAGGCGAGACTTAAACTTCCTAAGGTAGCCGTGCTTATTAAACTTATAGTCGAATGCCTATATTAATAAAAGAGGACGTACTAGCGCGTTCGCTCTTAGAGTAAGCGAGGGAAAGAAGGTCTTCCGCTGTTTTAAGGAGTCCTATTTAACTCCTTTAGCGGCTTTAAACTTAGGTCTATACGGATGCGTCTCGAGATTAGACTAAAACCTTAGAAGCGCGGGTAAATCCCGTTTATATATCTTCTTAGGTTTAAGAGAAGTAGCGAACGCAGCCGTAAAAGCGGTGCTATTAGCCGGTAGATGCCTAACGTAGGCGAAAGCGGGATATCGACTTAAAAAACGGTTTAAACGAGTAAAGCGTAAATCCCTTATAAACCTCGTTATCCGTAGACTATCTATAGGAATAGTATTATCGTAATCTATAGACCGAGAAGTAGCTTAAGGCAACTATACCTTAAGACGGTCTACTAGTTCTATAGTTATAGTAGGTAAAAGAGTAGAAATATCGGGTTAGAAATCCTATATATTCTTAAAAACGTCCTCCGGCGGTTCTAGGGTTTAGTTAGGAGTAAGGAGCTAAGGATTGCCTTTAGCTAGAATATCTACTAAGGTAGAATGCTTATTAGGAAGCACTATTAGCGTTAATTAGAATTCTGCCTTATCTTACTCTTCTTTTTATGCAATATATAGTAGAAATGCCGGTGATAATACCTATATTAGCGGTTCGGATGCTTTAGACGCGGTGAAAAACTAAGTCTTATTAAACGTTATATTACGAACTTAACGAACCTCCTATATCTATAGGATCTATATACGAAAAATATTAGTAGAATTATACCTAACTAAGTAACTAACCTCCGTATAAGGTTCTTGCTTAAGATTACGTTTCTATATATTAGTTAAGGCCTTAGTAGTTAATAGGTAGGCTTTATAGCTAAAAAGTCGAAGATAATCGAATCGTAATAGTTAAGGAAGGAGAAATGCCGGTATATTCCGGTCGTAATCCCTTAACTAATCGTAAAGGATCTCTATTAGGGAAATCCACTTCGATAGAAATAACGTAGAGGAAGCTGCCTATCGGGCTAGAATCCGATTATGTAAATACACCGTAGTTTTCTACGTTTTTATCTATAAATGCTCGGGCAAATTTGCTCTAATCCTTATAGATCGAGCTTTCGTAGATACTACCCCCTTAGCTCGTTCGGTAGCGCCGTTTTAAGCGGGTGTATAAGGAGCAGTAGGCTTATTATAAATGCCCTACTAGTTAATAAAATCCTAAAAATCGTATACTAGGGGGGACTGCCCCCTTTTATAGCTAGTCCTGTCCCTCCTAAATTAGTAGCCCCCTTTGGCGTTCTACCTAAATGTCTGAGTTTGAGATATAGCCCCCTGTTTCCTTTTTCCTGCCCAGCCTTTTTCCCAGCCTTTTCCCACGCCTTTTTCCAAAGCCCTGTTTTCTTAAGCCTCTTTTCCACGCCCCTTTTTCTAAGCCTCTTTTTCCAAACCCTTTTTTCCAAGCCCCTTTTCTAAGCCCCTTTTCCAAGCCCCTTTTCCAAGCCCCTTTTCCAAGCCCTTTTTCTAAGCCCCTTTTTCAACTAGCTTCGGGTGCCCTATAGGCCGCACAGCGATGCACGGGCCGCTAGTAGTCCCCCGGGTGGTCCTCTAGGTCGAGAGCCCGCAGAGGCTACCTAAGTCTTATAAATCCTAGCCTAGCTTCGGAACACACCCCCTTAGCTATAGCCTGCCCCCTTTAAAATGGGTATAGCTATATATAGGTCTTAGACTTTAGTTATATAGTTAGCTAGGGAGGATACTTATAGCCCTACTTACCGCCTAGGACCGTAGAATAGGTAGTCACCCCCTAAGAGCTCTATAGATAATAGTCTAACTCCTTAAGTTCTAGAAACCAGATTAAACTCCTTGCCCGCTAAGTTAAGGGTCCTATCCTAAGGTTATTCCCCTAGGCGGTTTTTAGGACCTACTAGACAGAGGGAGAGTCGCCCTACTGCTATTCGGCTGCCTCGCACCTAGCTAGCCTACTAGCTAGTATTGCTTCTTAAAGGTCCTTTTAGCGGGCCTTTAGTCGGATTCTTTCTCTAATATCTTCTAGCCTAACCTACTATAAGAATACAGCTAGTCTTTGCTTAGGAAGGGCCTTTATAAGCCTATTAGCCTTTATCTCTATTATTAGGATCTACTAAAGCGAGATAAGTCCTTGCTAGACCTCCTATCGTAGCTAGTGCTAATAAATATTAACGTGCCTAAGCCTAGTTAATAGCTTATTGTTTTCTTCTATAAATAACCTTATAGTCTAAGTGTTATTACACTCTAGGACTAAAGGGGTCGGAATCTAAAGCTATAAAGACGTAAGCAACCGGCTAAGGAAAATAGCCTCCTTTACTACCTCTAAAGGAGCGAGCATTTCTGCTTCTATGCTCGACGTTGTAACTATTGCCTATTTAGACGCTTTCTAGGCTATATAGCCTCTAAATAGAGACATAATATATCCCTAAGAGCTTTTCCGGTCGACTAAGTTATCGGCAAAGGAGGCATCGCTAGAATAGAGGAATATCTTAGCCCTTTTCTGCTTATGCCCTCCTATGCGTAGTCCGTAGCTTTTAGTCGAGTAAAGGTAGAGAATAGCTCGGTCTACTGCCTCCTAGTGCTTTGCGGAGGGATTCTAGTTATATCGGGCTAGCCGGGAGACCGTAAAGGCTATATCGATCCTAGTAGAAATTGCTATAAACAGTAGTAACCCGACCTTCTAAAGGTAAGCGTGTTTTTCTTATTCTATTGTATGGAAGGTCGATAGAGATAGTAGAAGCTCTTCTTCTAGCATTAGAGTAGCCGGAGCTCTTTATTCTAGCTAGTCTAGTAGAAACTTATAAGCTACCTTATCGATATAGGCATCCTATATTAACTAGATCGTCCGTTAGCTTCTATTTCGTAGAATTCGAATGCCTAGAAACCACTTTAGTTCTCCTAGAAGGGTTATCTTATATCTTTCTTATAGACCTTACTTTGCCTCCTCGGCTATCTATTAGTCTTCCTTTTAGTAGGCCTAGATAATATCGTCTATATAGAAGAAGACGATTATAGCTCCTTTTATTATAACATAAGGCTCTTAGGGAACCTTTTTAAAGCCTAGGGTCTCGAGAGACGATATAAGGTGCTATTACTAGAGGAGGGGAGACCTACGTAGACCGTATATAGCCTTCCGGTGTAATAGGGTAGGCAGAGTAATTATATAGGTGCCCTCTATATAGGTGTGGAAATTATCTATAAAGACTAAGTGTAAGCGCACCTATGCGTGCGGATATATAGCTCTACGCACGTACCCCTTTGTCCGCACGTGTCTTTTACCCCTATCCGCACAAGCCCCTTACCCCTATTCGCACGAGCCCCTTTCCCCACCCGCACGTGCCTCTTCCCCGCTCGTATATAAGAATACGGATTAGGTCGTAGACCTAATCTTACTAATAGTCGAAGACCCTTATATAAGACCCCTACCTTACCCGAGCGAAATTTAACGACGTATTACGTAGGGCCCGGGCGCGCCTTAGGCTACGCGGCTCGCTTTAGGGAGCGTAAACCGCACCTTCTTCTTTGCCGGCAACGCGGCGTCGGGCGGTCCGTCGTTTTCTCTAATAGCCCTAAAGC
Organism: Ophiocordyceps sinensis; assembly: GCA_012934285.1. NCBI lineage: Eukaryota > Fungi > Ascomycota > Sordariomycetes > Hypocreales > Ophiocordycipitaceae > Ophiocordyceps > Ophiocordyceps sinensis. Next base: position 13,004,711 of record JAAVMX010000004.1, read on the forward strand.
GCTTTTCGAAGCGATCGAGCGCTTCCGTATCTGCGAAGTCTGCTGCTAGGTGCTACGTTAGGTCTTAGTACCTTTACTACCTTACGAGGACTTCGCGCCTACTACTACGGCCGACCTTCTTCTATCGTACGGCGAGAATTTCCTCTATTAAGAACTCTTTTTCTCCCTCTACTAGAATTACGGGAGGCTACGGGTCTACTATCACTTAGCCGGGCATTAGATCTACTACTACTTAGCGAAGAAGGTCTACGTTAAAATTTAGGTAAATCCCGTTAGGTAGTCCCTCTAGCTCGACGGCTTACGGGCTTAGCACTCTTTTAACCATAAATTTTGCGTATAGCTAGTCGAGCTTCTTCTTCGGCCTTAAGGATACGTAGTTCCGTAGGTCTACCTAGACTTTATTACCTACTGTAAATCGCTCTACGGGTTCCCGCCGTTTATTAGCATACCGCTCTTAGTCCTACGCTGCCGAGGCTATTAACGACTAATAGAAGTCCGAGACCTACTTAAATCGCTATATAAAGGAGGCTGTACGCCCCTCCGGGCTATTGCCGGACGGCTTTTCCGCCGCTATATCTACGGCGATAGGAAATAGGGATACTAGTTCGTACCTATATAGTATAAAGAAAGGAGATATACTAATTAAAGAGTGATTTCTCCCGTTAAGCGCTATTTGCGCTACGGGGAGCTACTTATCCTAGTCCCTTTAGTTACGGTCGATAACGCCCTATAGGTAAGCTTAAACCTCTTAGTTAAGCCGTTCCGGCCCCCTATCGGTTTACGGATAATATGCCGTGCTTAGCAGCTATATAATTTACAGCAGCCGATATAAGTGCTACTAGAAGCGGCTTATCTAATTTAAGTTCTTATTGCTCGTAATTAACGTTAGCTACTAATAGTATCGTATATAGTATATAAGAAAGCGCTCCGCGTAGATCTCCGCTTCTATAAAGGGCATAGGTTCTAATATAACTTCCTTACTTAGACGGTCTTTAATTACCTAAAGATTGCGGTTACCGCTCTCTATAAAGGGGAGGTCTATAATAAAGTCTATTTAAATATACGTATAGAACCGGTCTAGTATAAGCAGCGATTTAAGCAGCCCTTTCTTAAGCGCACGCTAAATATTTATATGCCTATAGATATTATAGTTGTAAAGGAATCGTCTAACGTATAGTTAAAGGAGCGGCTAATAGAAGTTACGGGATATAGCGGCAACTATTCCTTCGCGGCTAAGGTAGCCGACGACGCTAGCGTCGTATACTATTTAAATCAACTATCCTTAGAGCGCGTTCCCTTCTTCTAGCTCTAGGGGAGCGTCTTTTGCTACGGCCTCTATAGTTATAGAGGAACTAAGAACCTAAAGCCGTCCGCGAAACCGTAGGTGCTTACGTAGGTCTACGTAGTAGTCGGCTACCTATACCTTAAGGTTAAGCTTAAGGTCGAATCGCCGTGCTCTTGCCTTTACGACGCGGCGCACGCTCCTATAGGTAACGTCTTAAGCTGCTAAGCGGTCTTATATACGCTAAAGCTCCTCGTCCTAAAAAATTCGTCGGTTAAGGCCTATATTAGTAGTTAGCTCCGCGTCCTACGCGTTAAGGTTATCCTAGGTCGTAGCTACTGCGAAGTCTGTATCCTAAGTGTCGTCCGTATCCTAAGTATCGGGCTCTACGTCTTCTTTATTATCCTCCTCGCTATCGTCCTCGTCTTTATCGCCCTTACTATTAACTAAGACTACGCCGTCTGCACCGATAAGTATTGCCTTAAGATAAGTGCGTAGCGCCTCCTCTAGGAGTATTTAAAGCTCCTAGGTATTATAATCTTCGTTAGAAGGCCGATCTTAATCTCTCCGGGATAAAGCGTCCGGCACTATAGCCTCTTTTCCGGGTCGGTACTTAATCCGGAAACGGAACCGCAAAAGGTATTCCGCCTAGCGGGCCTATCGCTTAAAGAGATATCGTTAAGTTATAAAATACTTAAGGTTGCGATAGTCTATAAGGATCTTAAAGTTCTTATAGCTATAGAGCTCCGCTTGCTATTGCTTTAAATAGCTAATTATAGCGAGCATTTCCTTATCGTAGATAGCGTAGTTCTATTCGGCGGAGGTAAGCTTATAGGAGTAAAAAGCCATAGGCCGGCGTTAGCCGTCTACCTTTTGCGAAAGCGTGCCTCTAAGTGTAAATCTACTATAGTCCGCTTTAAGCGTTATAGGATAATTAAAGTCCTATTATAATAGCACTAGGGCTTACGAAAATAAGTCCTTTAACGTTTAAAACGCCTTTACTTATATAGCGCCCTAATAGAAGGCTACCCCTTTACCGGTAAGGGCTATAAGCGGACCGACGATATAAGAAAATTAATAAATAAAAATCCGGTAGTAGTTTGTAAATCCTAAGAAACTCCGTATATACTTCTATAAAGTCGGGGCTATTTAGTCTCGAATAGCCTAGATCTTTACGGGGTCTGCCTATATACTAACGCCCGCGATAATAATAAATCTAAGGTATTTAACCTAGCGGACGCCGAATTCGCATTTATTAAGGTCGAGGTATAGCCTATACTTAGAGAGCCGGTCTAGCACCTTCCGCACTTTATCTATATAATCCTCTAGGCTGCCGCTTATATAGATAAGAATATTATTAATATAGGCGGAAGCGAACTCGTTTAGAAATTCGCGAAGAATGCTATTAATATACCGTTAGAAGGTGCCGGGAGCCTTTATAAGCCTAAACGGTATTACTATCCATTCGAAAAGCCTATAGCGAGTACGGAACGCGGTCTTCTACTCGTTACCTTCTGTAATTCGCACCTTATAGAACGCCTAATAGATATCTAACTTAGTAAACTACTTCGCTTTAGCGATATTACAGAGTATCTCCCTAATAAGCGGAAGCGGGTAGCAGTCCGGTCGTGTTATTGCGTTAAGTGCTCGGTAGTCTACGTAGAAACGTAGTCCTCCTCCGGGTTTCCACGCGAATAGCACTAGAGCGGCGGCCTTAGAAGAGCTAGCCTAAATAAACCCTTTGTCTAAAAGGCCGCGTAGTGTTTTCTTTAATATAAGCAATTCGTCTTAAGACATTGCGTATAGCGGCCCGAAAGGCGGAACTATGTCTTACCTATAAGAATCTTTGCGAAATAGTATCGCGTAGTTAATACCGGGCTTATATAGGTTTAATTTATCGGCCTTGCTTTTCTAAAAGAGCGGTAGTAGGTTATAGAACTACGTAAAGATTATTTAACGCAATTCGGCTTCCGTCTTCGGCTTCTTTAGTCGTAAGGCTTTTTCGATATCCGTAAGGCTAATTGCGTAAATAGCAGCCGTAGCGGCCTCCGAGCTGTATCGTCTGCGGATTCGGTTAATTATACCGATAAACACTAAAGCTATAACTTCTTTAGCCTCTTAGAGCTCCGTAGCACACTCGGTGTCCTTAGGCTCGTTCTTATTAATATACCGTAGCTAACGCTGCGAATTCCTATACTAAAGCCTCCCTTAGTACGGCATAGAGTAGGACTTTATATAAAGAAGCTAAGGCTTTCTAAAGATTAGGTTAAATTCTAGCTAAGGGATAACGTATGCTATAAGCAATTGCTTATGCCCGTTAATCTCCGTAGCTATCTATATAATACCTTTAATCTTCGCCTCCTCTATTATGCTTAAGGCTCCTCGTACGTATTAAGTTCCTATATCTTTAACTAGCAAACGTAGTTCTCGTGCGAATGCCTTATCGATAGCGGCGTAGTATTAGCAACCCTCGTCTATAAGAGTAGAGACGAGGTTTATATAGTTAATAACAATAGGTATTAAGGTAAAAGAAGTCTTAATACGGTTAGTTAACTCTTTTTTCTCTAGTGCTAGCGAATAAGGCTTTAGGGCCCGTCTATGCTTTAGAGCTATACGTTTCCCTCCGTACTAGTAGCGGCGGGGATATTATTATCCTCCTTAACATTAGACTTAAGAGAAGGTCGGGTAGCGCGAATCGCTATAGGCCGTTCGGCTCGCTTCGTAGGGCGAGCGGGACGATACAGGCAGTCCGTAGCAAAATGTCTATCCGCGGTATAGCGTACGCAAAGCCCCTCCTTTCTCCGCTTCTAAAGCTCCGCCTTCGATACCTACTTAGCTTACTATATAGAAGAGGAGGGCGCGCTGCCTAAGGCGGCGGATAGTGTCCTAGCTCTTCTACGAGCGGGCCGCGTAGTAGATATTAAAACGTTACCCTCGTAGTCTACCGTAGTATCGGGCGCGGATCTAAGCGGCGGGAGCGTTATAGCGTTCCTTATAGTTCCTCCGTTCCCGTTGCTAACGCCGTTTGTGCTAGCGCGCTTTCGCAGCTTCTAAAAGCTAGGGCTTTGCTTATAGTTCTAAGCCACCTTCGTAAGGCGACCTACGTACTCCCGGAAGTTAGTAGGCATCTCGATTAGGATAAGCATTTCCTATAGCTATAGAGTAATCGAATTTCGCAGCTATATAAGCTTAGCGCTATCTCCTTAAACGCTATTTCCGGCGGCATAAGTAATAGTCTCCTTAAAGTCGGGAAGGAAGTCCTTAAACGATTGGCCGTCTTTCTAAAAGAGGATCTGTAACCTATCTTACGCTTTCTCCTGCTCTTATATATTGCCGAACGCGTGGATAAGGTGGTTAAAGAAGGCATAGGGGTCGTAAGCGCTACTAGGCCCGCTACTCTCCTAAAACCTAGAAATCCGCCGTATCTAAAGCTCGGGCAGCGTATAAAGCAGCGAATACTAAGCGGTATCGCGGCAACCGTTAAGGCCTTACTTCTCGTCGACTATAAACTTACTACGGAGGCGATATAAGAAGAAGTAAAAAGACTCTAGCTTGCTATCCTATATAAGCTACGGTAGAGGCTTCCTTTTGCCGAAGGCGGCTTTAAGGGCCGTCCTTAGGTTAGCTATGCTAGCGTCCTTAGCCGCGGGAGAGTTCGTCGACGCAGCCGTAGGCGCGAGTAGCGTATCCGTAGAGGTAGGCGCCGTAGATCCTATTTTAACACTAAGGACTTCTAGCAACCCCCTTCGTTTAACCGGATTAACGGCTATTTTCTATAGTAGCACTAGAAGGCGCTCCTCTTCCGCTATAGAAGTTACGGCATCCGCCGGCGCCTTGCCTAAACGGGCTTTTATTATTTCCTATCGAAGGCGGGCTTCCGCAAAGGCCCGCTTATTTAGCGCCTCTTATCGCAGCTATAGCTGCTAGGACCCCTCGGCCCGTTGCTTAAAGACGTCCTTTATATCGTTATCTAGTAAGTCTATAATAGCAGCTAGTATTACTACGCGTGCCGCTTTTATCGTAGCGGCCTATCGTTTTAATTAATACGTGCCGCTATTATAAAAGCGGGACGTTATCGTATTAAATAAGGCCGTAAGAAAGAGAGATAGATAATACTATAATAGGATAGGTAGAGTAATTACATAGGTGCCCTTTATATAGGTGTGGAAATCATCTATAAAGACTAAGTATAGGCGCACCTATGCGTGCGGATATATAGCTCTACGCACGTACCCCTTTATCCGTACGTGCCCCTTACCCCTATCCGCACGAGCCCCTTACCCCTATTCGCACGAGCCCCTTTCCCCGCCCGTACGTGCCTCTTCCCCGCTCGTATATAAGAATACGGATTAGGTCGTAGACCTAATCTTACTAATAGTCGAAGACCCTTATAATATCACATCGGAACGGAGCTAAGATAACGCGGTAGATAAGGCCTAGTATATATAGTCGATATAGTATCCGCTGCTACGCCTATTTAAGCAGGCTCGAGGGATACTAAGCCCTTATAGAATATATATATAGATTAATAGACTATTTACCCTTTAATTTAAGGTAAATACTACGCATTTACTAAATATACGATAATTCCGCCTTTATAAAGCTTTATATTATTAAGGTCTATATAGTAAAGAGGGTAACTACCTTAAATACGTAGTCGCGGGGAATAGGCGTATATAAAAATTACGGTATTAGCACTTAAGCTTAACCGCGCTATAGTAATCTACTATTCGGTAGGACGATTATAAGAAGTCGTAGGATAGGTAAAAGGGGCGCAAAAAAAGCATCTATTTCCCGCCTATAGCACCCCGAGGCCGAGTCGAGCCCACTGCCTCTTGAAAGCGGCGGCTGCTTAATAGGCATTCTACCTCGCGAGTCGTGCCAATGTTCCTGGTCTGTCCCAAATGCGACCATGACGACTCCAGCTCCTTCAGCTGATCCTGCGGCAATCCCATGGATCGGCCTACGCCCGTTTGACTAAACTCCCAAACATTTGCTTTCATACCCACGCCGTAGTACTGGTGCTTCCGCAGGTACGCCAGCCATATCTGCACCGTCTCTGGGTGTCCGTCTTTGATCTGAATCATACGTCGTAGCGTTATACGCTCAAAGTTCTCCTGCGCTTTTTTGAAGACGAAATGACTCTTTGGAACTGTCCATCTTTCCGTGATTCGCGGTAGTGGGACAGGTCCGTACGCCGGCAGCCCAAGGTAATAGGCGGCCCGGAGTGCAAAATCGGCAAAGAACTCAAGAGGCTGGATACTGAAAGACCGCAGCTGCAGGTCACAGGAGGGGATGCCAAACTCGGCCTCGCGTTTCAAGGGCTTGAGGTAGATCGCTTGAAGGGACCGTGGACGGCGCGGCGGCTGCGGAGTTTCATCGTCGGCAGAAGCAGATAATGACTGCCCCAATCCCTGATCTCCCGACGCGCTGCAAAGATTAGCGGAGATTCTGAGCACCGGCGTCGTCCAATGTTGTTCGGCGGAAAGGACATACAGCGAGGCTTGTGTTCTCCGCGCTCTCCAGAGCGCCCCAAGCTGGGTGTTGTTAGCATTGGCATCAAACGGACCATGAACCGGGCCCATTGCACCTGAAGTCGTCCCAGTGGCCTTTCTGCAGAGCGAAACATCCTGTGGCTCCAAGATTTTCATTCACCAAACCCGAAAATTTGGCAGAGCTGCTGTACGATTTGCTGCTGGTGAGGATCCCATTGGTGCGTGCTACTAGGGGGGCCGTAAACGGAGCTAGGAGGGGGGGTGCGTCGACCACAATAAAAAAAGAGTATTGCTACTATTTGCACGACACGAAATTGATATTTGCACGATAAATACATCTAAGCCCCGTTTTTTCTGCACGACCCCGCGCGCCTAGGTCCCGCCACTAAAATCAGGTAGAGTAATACTACAGTTATTTGGGCGCAATGCATGAAGTCTTGAGGCTTTCAGTCCTCGGAATAGCTGCACAGAGACCTCGTGGCTTCGCGTTGCGTGGTTGCAAGGAAGCTACGTTGAGGTTATATTCTGTGTGTTGATTTGATTATCTAGAGGTTGTGGGCGCGCAGGGTTTTTAGGGAAAACCCTGTGCGATGCTGACTAATGCGCCTACAGCGGGATCCTCAGTCTTGTGTCTTAGAGTGTGTGTATTGCTCTCTCTAATCCAATCTAGGGACCGATAGGGGAGCAGGTATTTATAGGTACCTAGGCCTCCCCGGCCTAATAGCTTTGCATACATTTTTAGTGGGTAGTCGTTTAAGGTCACCGTAAAAGAGACTTCTACTAGCCTCTTGCCCTATCTAGACTACGTTTTCCTTTATTGCACTAACGCCGCCCCGTACGCACTAAAGCCGTTATGCATTCCTACGTGCAATACACCCCTTTAGGTCTCGAGATTACACGAGGCCTATTAATAAACGGGATGACGGGTGAATGCGAGGGTTATTAGTATTCTAATAAGAAAGGAAAAATAAAAGGAAAAAGGGGGTTTGCTTAATCTAGCCTAACTAAGACGAAGAAAACGAATTATAAATAACGAGTAAAGCTATTATTAGAATAGGCTTGTAATAAGTAGTGTTAAGACTACTAAAATAAAGTAAAATAAAGGAACGATCGTAAAAAAGGGATCGTTAGGAAGGGGGCAACTTAACGAGTCTAATTTAACGCTAGAACTCGGCGAATTTCTGTCCTTAAAGAGGCTTCGTAAGACTATTAGCGGCTATTTAAGCTATCGGAATCTAGGTTACGTCGAGGTTCCTAGTTTAAACCTATTCCCGAAGCTAATAGTAATGTATATTAACGTGCCGGAGCTTTGTGATAAAGGTGACGATTTCCTTCGTAAGGAGGCGAATAGTCTGCTAGTTATTGCACTAGATTATTTAATCTATCCCTTCTAGCTATAGCGATATCTCTTCGTAGAGCCTATAAAAGGCTATTAGCTCCTTTAAAGCCTGCGATAGAGCTAGTAACTCAGCCTCTATAGACGAGGTTGTTATAGTCTTCTATTTCCCGGACTTCTATATAATAAGGCCACCGAATAGCTTAATAGCGTATCTATAGGAATAGGGGATATCCGTTCTTTAGGCACGATTGCAATCTACGTGATTAAATAGATTACGTGCGGGCAACGCCTATACGGATAGGATGCGTTATTAACTATACGATGCATCGTATGCATTAGGGACCCTAGTGACAGCGTTAAGGATCCCCTTAGTGTAGGCGCATTAGTCAGCGCACCGCATAGGGTTTTCTCTAAAAACCCTACGCGCCTACAACCTCTAGAGAATTAATTAACACATAGAATATAACCTTAACGTAGCTTCCTTACAACCACCTAACGCGAAGCCACGAGGTCTCTATACAGCTATTCTAAGGACTAAAAGCCTTAAAAATACGTATTTTTAAAGAGTTACCCTTAGCTCTTTAGAAATCGGATTCCTACCTACCCTAACCGAACCTATTAATATATCGAATATCGTAAGAGCATTCCCCCCGGGCTGTCCCCGTTCTAACGACGAGGCAACGAGCTAATTGCTTTACGAGACTTATACCCGCGAGTCTACTATAGCGGGCCCTAGCTCTTAGGAGTAGGAGCAGGAGTAAGAGCAGCAGCTAGAGCCTAGGAAGGGCAAAAGCGTTACTAACCTCGGCAAATAGACTAACTAGCATCTATAGAAGCAGAGCGATTTTAACTAAAGCATACGCGCTAAGCTTCTTACTTAACGCAATGCCACTCTTGCCTAAGGCAAGGATATTAAGCGTATTTTAGATATCCTCGCTGCTTAGTAGCCGCCTCGTTTATCCTTTACTTAACTCTCTGCTTAACCTAGTAGTCTATCGGCTCTTATTCCCGTTCCCTTAGTTACTAAGTCTACCCTATTGCCCGCTTTACCGTAGACTATAACTCCGCCGACTGCTACTACTACCCCTCCGGTAGATGCTATTACTTAACCGCCCGCTGCTATAACTAGCGTAAAGCGTTTCTTACGCTCTAGCTAGTAGGATTAGCTAAGGCAGCAACTAAGATAGTAGCCGTAATAGCGGTAGAGTAAACACCTATAACTAAGATAAGTTATTATATTCCTATACGTTAAGGAAGGCAATAGTAATTAGTTTACTCTTTAGGAATAAGGCTACCGCCTCCGGATTAATTTTAATTGCCTTTAGCATATTCTATACGACGCTTCTTTTAACGCATCTACGGAGGCTCTCGTTAAGAATATCTAGCCGCGAGCTAAAGCAGCCAGCGAGATCGACGAAGAAGTCTATAATAATAGGAATAAGGTTATCCTAAAGTAAGAGTAAAAGCTATATTAGGCGGACTATACTATACTATAGAAATTATAGTAGATTTAGTCTACCTTAGTCGTTAGCTAGATCCTATATAACCTATAGCTAGCTCGTATAGTTAACGAGTTGTCTAAGGATTTCGGCTATATTACTTCTTAGGTTAACGTTCGTTACTTAAGCTAGTTGCTCTTTATTAAAGGCATCTTTACCGTTCTTTAAGACTATAGTGCCCTTAATGCTCCTTTAGCTATCTTTGCGTAGCTAGCCCCCGTTAAGGATAAAGCGCTCCTTAACTTCGCCTAGCGTATTAATGAGGCGTTTCTTAACCTCTCCGATATCGAGAAAAGGAGCGCGGGTATACGAAACATTACCGTATAGCATATACGGAATAATCTCCCGCGTATTTAGACCTAGATAAAGCTTAATATTGTAACCCTCTATAGCACGGCGTTAATTAAACATATAGTATTATTAGCTAGCGAATAGACCCGCTATCCCGTAGAGGATATATATAAAAAGCCTTCTACGTCTATTTATATATAAGAGGCCTCGCCTTACTAGACTTAGCGAGTTAATAAGGCTATACGGAATAAGCCGGCTACTATAGAAATAGTTAAGCCGAGCCTATCCTAACTATCTGCCTCTATACTCTCTATACCGCCCGGCATCGTTATTGCCGACCCTTAAACTACGGACATTATAGTCTACCCCGCTAATAATACCGCCTTATCGTCTTTTACTGCTATATCTTAGGGTAATACCTATTTTAATTACGGTAAGCCTAGCTATAAGGCTAAGGATTATAGGCTTCTTTCGACGCTAGCCCTTACCTACGGCTTAGGTAATGCATCCTCCTCTTCGTCTTCTGCCTTAGGCCGCGATATTAAGATTACGGGCAAGATATACGAAATAGCTAAAACCCTTAGCAGCCGCTAGCGTAACCGCGGTAATACTAGCACTAGCCGCGGCTATGCCTAACGCGGTAGCGATAGAGGCAGAGGTAGTAGAGGAAGCTATCGCGGTAACTTAAGCGTTAACCGCCCGTATGTTTACTTCGATACTAAGGTCCTCGATATAGATAGCGAGGATTAAGACCCTATCTCTTAGTTTAAAGAGGATAACGCCGAAATAAAAGCTATCCTCGCCGCGATATAGGAAGGAATAGATTCCGTTTATTACGATTAGGATAGCGATACCGCTTACTATATAGTAGTAAGCGGCAGTATTAATACTAAATAGAAGCCTTTTCGTAAAGGCTTTAGTAAGCTATACAGTATTTTTCTTACTCGTTTAACGGTATCCTTAGCTATTTCTTTATCTACGTTCTTTAACTATAGGTCGACCTCTTATTACGTCGCCTCTTCCTTTACCGATAAGCTCGCCCTATACCCTTTTTAGGTCTCCTCTACGATAAAGGGAATCGGAGGAATCTTAGGGCCTAGCGTCCGCGATAATACCTTTATTTCGGTATAGTAGCTGCACGACGACGGCCAGACTATCTTAGTTACTATCTCTTATAGTATCGTCCCTAACGGTATATTCCCTAGCTCTTTAACCTTTAGCCGCTCTCTTTTTTATACCTTAGGTCTCTTATATAAGGATAACGGCGCGATTTGCCTACGCCGCCTCTTAAACTAGCCGGTGCTACGACCTTAGAAGTCGTAGGTCTATTCCGTAACGGAAGATAATAAGGACGATTTCGCCTTTACCGCTAGCGACGCTTCCTAAGCGGTAAAGAATAACTAGTAAGTATCCTTCGCGTTGTTAATAAAGCCGATCTTTACTATACGTTTCTATAAGACTACCTTAGACTAAGCTAAGATATATATAGACTAGTATCTCGCCTAATTCCTTAAATGCTTTAATCTTACTCTTCGTCGTAGTAATAAATTAGCTTAAATAGTATACCGGATTAATATAAGCGACGCTACGCTTATTTAGTAAAGCCTACGATAGTATAGTCTCTTATAGGCGTAAGCTATTAAGGACTTTATTAAGAAATATAAAGGCTCTATTATCCGGAAGTCTATTAGCCCTTAGGCTTCGTCCTTATTATTAATACCGAAAAAGGCACTTAAAGGCCTTTAGTATAACGCTAATAGCTAAGTTATTTAGCGCATTTGCGCCGACTATCGTATTCTTAATAACTATACGAAGAAGCACGTATATCCTCTACCGAATACAATAGATAAGATCTAGCGTATTGCTAGGTATAGCTATTATACCTTTATTAACCTAAAAGATAGCTTCTAGTATATACGTATCGCTCGAGAGGATTGCGAGAAGACCGTCTTTATAACCCCCTTTAGGCTCTACGAATAAGATGCTATGCCGATAGGCCTAACTAATGCCCTAGCTATATTCTAAGCCTTTATAGAGGAAGTGCTAGAGCCGCTCTAGGCCTTTACAGCCGGTCTTTTAGATGATATAGCCCTTAAGGCTAATACGCGTAAATAACTATATAAACGCCTACTATAGTTTTTTACCCGCGCCGCTATATATAGGCTCCTTATTAACGCCTTTAAGACTTACCTCTTCGTAGATAAAGGTGTCTTCTTAAGCTTTTTAATCTCTACGGCCGGCATCCGCGCCGACCTTTTAAAGGTTACTACTATTCGCGACCGCCCTATGTCGATAACTACTATAGAGATTAGGGCTTTCGTATATACGGTAGGCTATTTAAGAATATTAATCGCTAACTTCTCCGACCTCTTTACCCCGCTAATTAAACTCTCTCTCGGCGGTAAGAACGTCGCCGTAATATTAACTAAAGAAGTAAAGTCGGCTTAGAAATAGATCCGCGAGGTTATTACGACTACGCCGGGCTTAAAGAAGTATAGCTAGCAGCTTCCCGCGATAATTAAGAGTAATGCTTTAGGTAAGTGCGTTAGTATAGCACTTCTATAACTATACTTATACCTTACAACGAGTGGTAAAGAGCGTTCTTTCCTTTACCCTATCGCCTACTTCTCGAAGAAGCTTATAGATATATAATAGCGCTATTCTATATAAGAACGTAAGCTCCTCGGCATTATAATAGCCGTATAGCACTAGCGATATTAGGTTAAAGGTGCCGATATTACCGTTATTATTAACCACGAGTCCTTTTATACCTTATGTACGAAGATAGAATAACCTACTCGTATAGTCCGCTTCCTTAATACGATTAAATACTATAATATTAATATAGTATATCGCAGCGGTAAGGCTAATATACTAGCCGACTACCTTTCCTACCCGCCCGACCTTAAGTCTACGACTCTCGCGATAGGCGAGGGAAGGATAGTTAAGCTTAATAACGATAGCGATAAACCTACCGCTACGGCATTAAAAGAAGAAGAAAAAGCCGCTACTAAGAAAGACAAAGCCGCGAACGGCGCGCCGGCGACGCTAAAAACTAGGCTTATAGAACGACCCGATTAATTAACTCGCATCGACCTATAAGCCGTCTTTAAGTTCCTAACCGCCGGCGAAGCTCTTCCCGTTAATATCACGCCGCATTAGGCTCGCGAGCACTTCTATAAGCTTAAGGGCAGGCTATACCGCATTAGGTAGAACGAGCGCCTCCCTCCCGGCGATCTACCTACTAAGGTAAGAGCAATTGCCCTATTAATAGTGCCGGAATATAAGGCCCTTATAGTAGTAGCTAAGAACGCATATAAGACTTTAGGCTATAGTACTATAGGCTATACGATGCGATTCCTAGCTATACGCTATTAGTATCCCGAATTGCCCCTCGCGGCGTATAAAGCCGTACGCTATTATTAGGCCTATTAGTTAATAAAGCCGCTTAACCTAATACTGCTTAATCTAATGCCGTTAATGCTAGTCCCCCCGTTAACACGTTAGGCGATTAACTATACGGGCTATACTATAAAGGCAAGCAGCTCCTTAACGCCGTAGAATACGCTACTAGCTGGCTTATATTATCTATTACGCCTTTAACCGACTTCGAAGGCATACTCCTACTCTTATAGTCTATCGTCGCCTGTTTCGGCCCCTTAAAGGAGATTATTAGCGATAACGCTAGCTGCTTCGTAGGCTAGCAAGAGTAAGATTACTATCGCTAGTATAGCACTAAGATTAGGCCTATAACGCCTATAAGGCCGTGTTAATATTACCGTCTTCCCTATTTGCTTTCCACCGGGAAATCCCTAGTTCTTCCCTAGATTCTACTATAGAATTCCACGGGCTTCTACGGGCATTACCCCGCACTTCTACGGGCGCATTTACCTACTTTTCTTCGGTTATATTTTACCGTAATTTCACGGTGATTTCACGGTTATTTATACGGTCTTTACCTATAAAATCTCTTCCCTTCTACGGTCTTCTACCGTGGAATTCTAATTCTCTTCCACGGCTTCCACCGTGGAATTTACCGTAGAATTCACTAGTCTTCCACTAAGCTGCTTATTTATTTGCTAACTATATAACTTATTTATCGTACGGCACGATCTATTGCTTTTCCTACCGATCCTTCCGTCCGATTATTTACGTTACCTATTTTTCCTTAGGTCTACGCGGCTGATTTCGTCCGAGGATTTTTCCTATATATAGAGACTAGTTAGCCTCCCTACTAGATAAGACAAGAGCTATTATTCTTAGTATTTTACATCCTTTTATAGCTTTTAATCCCTCTATATAGGCTATTTAAGCCTTAGAGCCTTTCTTCCCTTTTTAATTACTATTACCTAAATGTCGAGAACCCGACTGCCTAGCGTTCGATAGTTATAAGCCCGGACGAACTTCTCTACGCATAGAGAGTTCTAACGGCTTATATTTTTAGCCTGCTAACGCTACGACTTACGGTAGTAAAGCCTTTGCCTTTACATCTAGCGAATTAACTTATAGAGGACTAGTGTGTCTTTAAGGAGCGTTATTAATCTAGCGAATTAAGTCACGGAGGACTAGTTAGTACGTTTACCCTATTCTATTAGTGTTTTCCCGTACTTAGTTTAGTTTTTACGGTTTATTTATATACATTATGTATCTAACTACCCTTTCCGGTAATTTTACTATACTTTTACCTACGTTACCGTATTTATTATAGCCGACATTACTTTAAAGACCGTCTTAAATAGACTAGCGGACTAAGACCGATAGATCTTAACGATCTAGAAATACGCACTCGCTTAAGGGATTTAGGAGAAAATCGACCCTTCTATTACGCCTAAACTTTAGAAACCCTTATTGCCTCTTCCCGTAGAACCAATAGCTAGAATAGTTAACGCGACCGTTGCTAATATTACTAGTTTATCTATAGAAGAACTTAAGAGGTTAAAGTTTCTCTTTTCCTAGTATCGTATATTGCTTTAAGCCTATAAGGACTAATAGAAATCTCTTACGTTAATCTAGTAGTTTATCGTTTAAAACATCGGGAACTACTACTTAATAATTGCCGACGAATACGAGGTTTCTAAGGAATTAGCTTTACTATAGCGGCGTATAAAGCCGACTTTATAGATATAATAGAAGACTATTCTCGCGTAGTTCTATATTATTTAAAAGGCACCGGACCGGACGGATATTACGATATAGATTTCCAACTAGCAGAAGGTCCCTACCGACGCCCGCCGAATTAAATTGCCGGAATCAGAAGGTCTCTAGGCTATATAGCTTTTTCTTAAGGCTATTTAGCCTATTTCTAGCCCTTTTGCGGAATACTAGCTAAATAAGATAGAGGACGATGCCCGCCTAAATAAGCTAGGCTAAGAATAGTCTTTCCCTAACGGATTTAAGATATCCGAACTTTTCGAGCGCTCGTAGGCCTTAAAGGCTACGACTAAAGCGCCGAAGACTAATGCATTTGCAAAGTTCTAAGGCTAAGGAATACAATCCCTAGCCGCGGAATCTATTAAAAACCCTACGAAAACACCGGCTGCGACGTCCTTAGAAAAGGATAAGACAAAATTAAAACCTAAACCGTAGTATGCTTATAGAGAACGTTACTTCTTCTCTAAGTGCAACTACTTTAACCCTTCCGTTCGACTTCTATTATAAAAACCCGAAAAAGACGTCTAAAAGACTATAGACGATTACCTTAAGGTTCCGGCTAATAAGGCTAAAGTCGACGCGGCACTTCTTCGCGACGAGGAGTAGCGGAAGAATAATAAGATCGAGATAAAGACGGTATAAGCTACAGCTGCCGCTAATATTCTTACGACTTTTTTACTATTAGTTATTCTATAGACTACTATAGAATACCCGTTAAGGGATTCTTTTATTATAGATTTAAGGTCTAATAGACACATTTGTAATAATAGGGAGCGCTTCTATAACTTCTAGCCTTCTTCCGAGTATATACTCGTAGGTAGTAGAAGCACTCTAATTCTCCGGATAGGCACGGTGTTTATGCGTATTTCGACGGGCACTTTTTAGCTTAGTTAAGTAGCATATATCCCGTCTTTTTATACGTCCCTTTATTTACTTCGTCTTTTGCATAAGGCGAATCTTTCGTAGAACCTATAGACTAAATAGATCTCTTCTTTAATACGTACTATTTGTATAATAGAGCTGATTTACAACTAGTATATTATTCAGTATAACCCGTTAACGCCTTCTACTACGCTTCTAATAATTCTAACTATTGCTTCCGTTACTTCTATAGATTCTACCGTAGAAACCCCGGTTATAGCACCTTTTTCGGCCACTACACTAGAGTCTACACTAATAAGTATAGAGGAACTTTCCCTTTAGCACTAACGACTTAAATATCCGAATAATAAGGCGCTTCCGAAAGCTCTCGGAATACTATAGTCGGTAACCTTCGATAAGATAATCTCCTATAAGTCCTATAAACTTACGTAGGCTAAACGAATTATCAACCGCAAACCGCCGCTTTCTAAAGCGACTTTTCCCTTTTCTAAGGTGTTTTACGATGTTTTTTCTATATATAAGAGTTATAACAATAAGAACGTTATATTTCTTATTAAGGATAACTATATAAAGCTTGTTTTTCTATATACTCTTCTAGACGCCTCTATAGACGAGCTGATTTTATGCTTTAAGAGCCTAGGTCGGTATATTTCCCGATAGTTCTTACTTTCTATCGGTATAATCTATCGAGATAACGACCGAGCCCTTCGAAGGCAGGGAGAGGTTAGAGATCAATCAATTACTTCTGCACTATATTTCCTGCCTACATAAGATTCAAACAGCTCCACACAGACTTGTCTACGTCTTCGACCCCCTTTCTAGTCTTTGACTTCTACATGCACAGCGCATATCTCTCTTCTCGAGAATTGCGATCCGTAGTAGCCTCTCGTAAGCGTACGGCATTATGTATTTACGGATCCGGTAGGCCTGCCTAAGGGCTAGCTAGACCCGTCTTAAGGCTTACGGTATTACGTATCTTTCTATAAGAGCTATACTATCGTAACCGGGCTCCTTTCGGTTGACGTATAGCTATAGGCTCTATAGGTCTATCTCCTCCGTATGTTTAAGCGACTCCCGGGTCGTAAGCTAGGTCTGTTAATAAAAGGGGGTATAGTAGTTCTAAGGTAGTAAGGAGAGATCGCTTAAGCTAGGGTGCGGCTATGCCCCTAGCTTTTAAGGCTTTAGGACGAGGGGTGTATATCTTTGTCCGATCTAACGATAACCTAATTGCGGCTACGAACTTTAGGACCCCGTTAGGTTTAGTATTTGCACTAAGCTTACGGTCTATAGACCCTAAAGCCCTATCGGGATAGGCGTCTATTCCTAGGTAAGGCAATAGGTCTCGCGGTTAAGGAATTAGAGTTATAAAGGGTTTACTAGCACCCTCGTTTACTCTGATATAAGAAGTCCTTAAGGGCAAGGGTAAGGCGGTTTAGTCTCTTTGCCCTACCCTTTACCCTTAAGTTCGAATAGCGGCTAATTTAATTCCCGGAATATACGTATATTAGCTACTCTATAGGAAAAGAAAATTCAATGGTAATTAAGGCAAATGGCGATAGTACCGCGCGGCGAGAGTAACCGAGGCGGCTTATAAAGCTAAGACGAAGAAGGCGGGCGACGAAGCCGTTATAGCAACGAAGCCCGATATAGCGATAATGCCGTACGGCGCGTAGCCGAGTCGGTTAGTAAAGCTAAGACAAAGAAGGCGATAAAGCCGTCGTAGGAATAAAGCCGGGCGGCGATAGTGCTATACAGCGGGAGTAGCCGAGGCGGTAGTAATAAAGCCAAGACGAAGAAGGCAATAAAGCCGGCGTAGCGATAAAGCCGAGCGGCGATAGTGCCGTTCGGCAGGAGTAGCCGATATAGCGGCAATAAAGCCGGAAGAGAGAAAGGCGCGAGGCGATAAAGCTAATATAGCGATAAGGCCCGCGGAATGCGGCGATAGTGCCGTATAGCGCGAGTAGCTAAGGGCGGTAGTAAGGCTAGGAGGGAAAGAGGGTATAAGCGGCGATAGTGCCGTACGGCGGGCGTAGCCGAGGGCGGCGGTATTAAGGCCGGGATAAAGAAGGCGAGGCGACGAAGCCGTCGTAATAAAGAAGCTAGGCGGCGATAGTACTGTACGGCGGACGCTAAGGGCGGCGGCATTAATGCCGGGTTAAAGAAGGCGATAAAGCCGAAGTAGTAATAAAGCCCGGGGAAGAGGTATATAGCGATAGTACCGCACGGCGGGAGTAGCTAAGGTAGTAGTAAAGCCGAGATAGAGAAGGCGATAAAGCCGACGTAGCAATAAAGCCGGGCGGCGGGAGCAGCTAAGGCGGGAGCAATAACGCCGGAATAAGACGAAGGCAATAAAGCCGTTATAGTAATAAAGCCTAAGAAGACGGCGATAGTGCTATACGGCGGAAGCCGAGGCGGTAGTAAAGCTAGTAGTATAAAGGAGGCGACGAAGCCGTTATAGCGACGAAGCCGGGCGGCGATAGTACCGTACGACGGGAATAGCCGAGGCGGCGGCAATAAAGCCGGAAGAAAGGGAGGTATAGGCGGCGATAGTGCCGTACGGCGGGTATAGCCGAGTCGGTTAGTAAAGCCGGTATAACGAGAGGAAGACGACAAAGCCGTCGTAGTAACGAAGCCTAGGAATACGGCGATAGTGCCGTATAGCGTAAGCAGCCGAGTCGGCAGTAATGCTAAGAAAGAAGGAAGGTGCAAGCGGCGATAGTGCCGTACGGCGGGATTAGCTAAGACGGTTAGTAAAGCCGATGCAAAGAGAAGGCGCGAGGGCGAGAGGAAAGGCGCGGGGCGAGAATAGGAGGGTATAAGCGGCGATAGTGCTATACGGCGGGCGTAGCCGAGTCGGTTAGTAAAGCCGATGCAAAGAGGAGGGCGACGAAGCCGTCGTAGTAACGAAGCCCGAATATAGCGATAATACCGTACGGCGTATAGCCGAAGGCAGTAGTATTAAAGCTAGAAGTAAAGGGAGGAGGGCGATAAAGCCGTCGTAGTAACGAAGCCCGGGAATACGGCGATAGTGCCGTATAGCGGGAGTAGCTAAGACGGCAGTAATAAAGCCGGCAGAATAAAGAAGGCGACGAAGCCGTCGTAGCGACGAAGCCGGGCGGCGATAGTACGGCACTATCGCCGCCGAGACGGCAGCAATAAAGCCGGAATAAGATAAGGGTAATAAAGCCGTTATAGCAACGAAGCCTAGGAAGAGGGCGGCATTAAGGCCGGGCTAAAGGGGCGTTTAGCACCCCTAAGGAAGTGTGTACGTAGCGCCTTAAGCGCCGAGGAAAAAGGGGATTAGCCTAGCACCGCGGTCGCCTCCTCGCAGGACGTAATGCTTCTTACGTTAGTCGTATTAGGTAGCAATTTACGCGGGACGTATACCGGGCTTATAACTATCGCATCCGCCCGCGGGGGCACGCGGCACTAGGCATAGGAAAAGGGCTTAAATTAAAGGGTAAAAAGTCTATAATCTATATGTGTGTTCTATAGGGGCTTAGTGTCCCTCGAGCCTGCTTAAATAAGCATGGCAGCGGACACTATATCGACTACGTATACTAGGCCCTATCTACCGCGTTATCCTAGCTCCGTTCCGAATATAAGAGCTTTATTCCGATGCGATAGAATGCGTTAGCAATGTTAAGTTATCTAACGTCGAGATCTCGCTTCGCTATAATTGCGATAACGGTTTTTAAGGTCTTAATAGCGAGGGTTATAGCGTAAGTGTCTTCGCCTTAATCCCTTTAGAGGTCTCCGCGCACGTAGATGCGGGCTTTATACTAAATAAGGTATCCATCTATATTAAATTTATAGAGAAAGACCTATTTAAGTGGAATCGGCGTGCCTTTAGCGCGCTCTCTGCTTAAAACTCGCTAAGTGCCTCTTCTAAAGAGGTCTCGAAGCTCCTCTCTATATCCCTCCTTAAACTCCTTCCCGTGCGGGTGTTTATTAAAATCTAGTATTGTCTTAGTAAGCGGACGAGGTCGTTACGATAGTTACGGTGTAATATATGCTAAACAGCTGCTATAAACACTAAATAAAAAGTCGTAAGGTCTCCCTTTAGATAGTAAGCCTTAGGAAGCAAAGTGCTAAAAACACTAAAAACACTAGAAATACTATTACCCTATTGTCTTAGCCGTCTTATTCGAGAGCTTCGTCGTATAGCTTTAGTGCTATAAAGCTTTTATTGCGTTCTTTAAGTCCGGCGAGTTCTCGATTATATTAATAGTGCGTCTTAAGACGCCTCTATAGGCGCTTTTAAAAGCGCTATCGTAAGCGTCCCTAATAGCGCTTTAGAGGGCGCTTCTATACTTTTAGGCTCGATGCCTGCGGATACTTTACCTTAGTCTATTAAGGGTATACTTACGTTATCTTAGGCGGTGCCTTATCCTAAGACCCGCGATCCTTACTAGCCTTCCTTATCCTCGCTATCGGGCGCTTGCCTAGCTTTAGCAATCTTCTCCTTTAGAGTTAATAAGTGTCGCCGGGGCTAGGGTTCCGGCAATTCCTCTAGCTCTTTAGGCGTAGGATATATAAGGAAGGGTGCGGCCTCGTAATCCTATATACTCACCGGTGCCTCTAGACCTAATTGCCCCGTCGGGTTAGGCGTTTATAACGGGGTAAGGTATGCTTCGGGAGGAGTAGGTATCGTAGATAGTAACTTCACCGGTTTATTAGGTAATAATGGTATTATTAGAGAAGCATCTATTTCTAGAGCCTTACCGGCGTCGTCCTATTATACGATCTTAAACTCTTCTACCGATATAGAAATAGTAGGTCTAATTCCTAAAATATATTCGTTAAAGAGAAAATCCTTAAGAAGAGCGTTTTAATCGCGTTTAATAAGAAGATCGATTAATCTTGCGATAGGCTTGTATTCTTAGATAGGAAACTATAGGTCCTCTCTATTCGGGTCGAAAAAATAGTTCTCGTTAAACGTTATATCTCGGGTAATAATCACTTTGCTAAGTGAAGGGACCTAGACGCGGAATAGGTTGCTCGCTTAGTAACCTATAAGGTAGCTAATATACGCTTTAAGGTGTGTTTTAAAAGGCTTCTTATAGAGGTTAGCCTTTAAGTTAATGTAACGAGGGTAGGCTTAGCAGCCGTAGACACTTTAGGCTATAGGTTCTAAGGCAGCTTTCCTATAGCGCAGCGGAGTCTTTATTATATAATGCCGCCGGGTCTTTCGGCTCCTCCTATAGGCTCTTTTATATAAGCTAGTAGAAGCTTAATCTCGATGCTTTCCCTTACTACCTAGTCTTAAAATTTTAAAGCCACCTAATTCGGAAGATTCACTAAGGACCTCTCGTTATCTATCTTAATATTGCAAATCGCTGCGCTTATATAGCGGCGGACTAGACCCTCGAAGTTCCTTATTAGGAACAGCGTGTCTATCTTACGGCTAATGCTCTACGAGAACATTATTCCGCTATATTCGTCGGTAATTAAAAGAATATATTAATGGCTGTTATAGCCTCGCTCGAATTCGAAGATATTAAGGAAGATACGGAAAAAAGGCTACGTTAAGCGGGTAGGGGGCTCGCGGCGTGAGATCATTTAGTAGGCTTTTCCTTATGCATAGCCTACGTATTCAACCGATATTAGTCCGTAAATTCGAACCCCTCGAGCCTAGTATATAAGTTATTTAAGTACTTAAGGGCTTACGTGCCTTAATCGTAAGTGCTAAAGTTCTATAGTATTGACCCTAAGCCGAAGTAGAACTCGGGATGCTAGAACGCGGCTCCTAGGGTACTGCGAGAACCCCTCTTATATCGCGGCAAAAGTGCATTCTCCGTTAGAAAAGGGCTCCGTAAAATCAGAGTCAACCGGCTTTAATTTAGCTACTATTAGCCTAAACTTAGGTTCTAGGTTTATCACTATATTATTGTCTATAACTAAGCCGCACTAGACCGTATAATCGGCTCCGTAAATCTATAAGCCTCCCTTTATAAGCCTCTCTACGCTAATGATATTCGTATAAAAGCCGGGGACGAAGGCGGTGTCTTTTAATATTAGATCCCTTATATTAGGACCGTCCGGGGTATAAAGAAGGTTCTTTATAGTTCGGGTTCCTCGCTATACAACCGCAAGGGCCGTATTACCTACTAGCATAACATTATCCTCTACGGCGGCGACGATACTACCCCCTAAAAGACCGAGTTTATTAATAATACACGTATTAGCGCAATTATTAAATAAGGTCGAGTTATAGAGCGGGTGTAGTCTTTGCCCTTACGCACTAAAGGCCGTATCCGAGGCATCGTGCGAATCGTTCTACGCGGAAAACTTAAGGTCGATGATTATATATGCCTATAATCCCTAAGCGGACTTGCCTTAGTTCGGCGCACCTAGAGGTGCGTTCTAGCCCTTTATACCCTTAATAGCTTCGACGGTTTGCTTCTAATAAGGTAGGTTCTTAGCCTCTTCGCACTTCTTAATTCAGGCTAGGTTCTCCTTAAGCTCGGGTTTATAGGAGACCTTATTAACTGCCTTATAGAAAGCGGTGCAGTCCGTAGGCTTCTAAGGATAGCGAGCCTTCTTAATCCCGTAGGCGTAGTTAAAGCCCTAACGAGATACTATCGTCGGCATATTAGATATTATAGCCGGCAATTAGGCTTACGCGTTAAAAGCCCCTAAAGGCCCTAAAGTTTTTATATAGACGGCGGCACGATCGTGATAAGCCTAGTTGAATTAGCGACTTATAGCCTTAAGCGTTAGGTTAACGGTTATAGCAAGCTGCTGCTTACGCAGCTTTTCTAGTATTTAACGACCCTATGGCTCGTCTATAGCTATAACTGCTTTAAGGAAGTCGACGATAGCCTATTCCCCGTCAATATTAGAGATCTTTATAGTTACCGCCTTTAGATAGGCGAGCTCCTACTAGAGGTACTAAGCTACGGGACTTATCCTCTAATTAGTCTCTAAGGCATTGCGGTAGTTAATATAGGTGTTACGGCACTAGTTAATAGCTAGATAACCTTATTATTCTATAAAAAGGAGAAGAACTATAGAGGCTAAGGGCTCGTTTATATATAGGACTATATATCACGTGGTATATTACTATATAATATATTATGTAATGTAGTATTATAATAGTACTCCTCTTTTAGAGACGATTTAGTCCTTAAATCGCTAAGAAATCGTAGAAATCGTTCGCTAGAAATGTTATTTTGCTAGAAATTAGTATATAGTAAAAGAATCTTTTATAAGCGGGCCTAATCTAAGGGGCCGGGCTTATCTAGGTTATATCTATAGAAGCGTTAGATAGCTTTAAGACAACCTCTTAGGTTATCTTTAGGCTACTAGGTTAGTTCTTAGTAATATTTCTATTTAATTAGATAAGTTAGAGTTAAGGCTTCGTTATTATATACGTTAAGGATCTTTTTAAATTCTTATATTTCTTCGATATTGCCGTCGTTATCGCGTTCCTTAATACGGCTTATAATATTACGTTATTCCTCTCGATTAATCTATGCCTAGCCCGGTATTATTTCCGTTATCTAAAGCCGTACTTTAGACGTATAGAAAGACTTATTAACCCGGATATGCTTAAGGAGGTCGATAACTATAGCACTACGGTAGACCTCGAGATTAAGATAAAGACCGTCCTATTTATCGTCTTATTTCTTCTTTAGGCGATTAATAGTTATATTCTCTAATAAAACTATAACTATATTACCGGGTCGGAAGAGGGAGCCTTTATCCCGCTATATATTAGCATTATCTTTATATTTCTATTATAAAGCTTATATAAGAGCTTAAAGCTAAACGAGGATACGGTCGAAACGACTAGCTATTACGTCTGCGTAAAGGAATTCCTTCTTTACTTATAATAAGAGAGTTAAGGGTCGGGGACCTATAGGTTTAATGCTAAGACGAGGATTTAAGCCGTAGTTAGCGAAGAATAGAGAAATACCGGTTGTTTTATTTACTTAATTATTTATTGCGAATTCCGCGAGCGGGAGCTAGTCGACTTAGTTATCTTAGGTAAAGCTAATAAAGGCTCGAAGGTATTTATTTATCGTAGCGTTAACGATTTCGGTTTAACTATTAGTCTTTAAATACTATACTAAGCTTAGTTTTAATATTATTTATAACCTAATACTAAGCTATCGCTAAAAATTAGAGATAAACTAAGTGCCTTAATTAAAGATAATAGTATTAAGTACTTTATATAAACAATAGACTATATAGATAAAAGAGTTAATTAGTTTTTCTATAGAAAGGCCGGTAATAATAATAAAATATCTTATCTTCGTAAGCTTATTAACTATCGTAAGTATATTCTCGTAAGTCTTCCCGTTTTAGGTATACTTAAGGAGTATCGTAATATAATTAATTAATATATCGGCCTATAGATAGACCGGTAGAGCGAAGGGTTTTAGGAATCCGGGGGGAGATAAGCAGGTGTTTTTAGTCTTAATATAGAAAGTATATAATAATAATAATTAAAGTACTCTAGCTACCCTAACGGGCCTAGTGCCTTAATTTTAGCTAGTATAGGAAATAGGAGGACCGTAGGAAAAACCTATATACTTCCTACTACGGTCGTTTAGGCCGCTTAAGCGCGTCGTATCCCTATACGTATAGGTTACGTAGCGCCCTTAGCCCGGATTCGCTTCGGTTAATTTAGTTAGTCGCGGCTACGTCGGACAAATAGTCGGACGGTATTTTCTTAGTCCAGCGAGTAGCCCGACTGTTTAATTAGCTATCGGGGGGCTAGGCAAGGTTCCCTTAGTTATACTATGTTTAATTTAAGTCTTACTATTTACATAGCACGAAATCTCTATTTATATAGTAAGGATATCTAAATCCCTACTTTTCTATACGTACCCCGCGCGCCTATGTCCCGCTACTAAAATCTAGTGCCGGTATATAGCAATTAAGAGAGCCGCGTAAATCGTACGAAGAACGCGATACCGACACGTAGTAGAAGGCACGCAGTAGGGCACGACGCATACATTAAGGAGCCGCACGCAGTAGAAGGCACGCAGTAGGGCACGACGCATACATTAAGGAGCCGCACGTAGTAGAAAGCACGTAGCCGTATATATAGCAGAGGGCACGCAGTAGGGCACGTAGTAGGGCACGTAGTAGGGCACGTAGTAGGGCATAAAGCAGGGCGTAAAGCATACATTAAGGAGCCGCACGCAGTAGGGCACGCAGTAGGGCACGAAGCATATATTAAGGAGCCGCACATATAGTAGAGGGCACGTAGTAGGGCACGCAGTAGGGCACGCAGTAAGGCACGTAGAAGAGGGCACGCAGTAAGGCATAAAGCATACATTAAGGAGCCGTACGCAGCAGAAGGCACGCAGCCGTATATATAGTAGAGGGCACGCAGTAGGGCACGTAGTAGGGCACGCAGTAAGGCACGCAGTAGGGCATAAAGCATACATTAAGGAGCCGCACATACAGCAGAGGGCACGCAGTAGGGCACGTAGTAGAGGGCACGTAGTAAGGCACGCAGAAGAGGGCATATAGTAAGGCACGAAGCATATATTAAAGAGCCGTACGTAGTAGAATGCACGCAGCCGTACATATAGTAGAGGGCACGCAGTAGGGCACGCAGTAGGGCGCGCGCCTTTAGCTATTAAATTAACTAAATTAAGGCTACCTATATACGATTTACGCGGCCCTCTTAATTGCTATATACCTATACGGAAAATTTAGTAGCGGGATATAGGCGCGCGGGGTACGTATAGAAAGAGTAGGGGTATACCTATCTTACTATATAAATAGAGATTTAATACTATGCAAATAGTAAGACTCTTTAAATTAGCCTAGTCCCTATATATACGTACCTACGTAACGGCGGGCATATGCTATAGTCGTAGTTATCGGTACGGGCGATTATCGCTACCCCTCTTTTTCCCTTAGTGTAGCTATGCGTAGGCCTAGTATAGGGCCGTGCGGCTTAGTGGCTAATATTAGGAGCGCTTTACCTAGCCTTCTGTTTTTTCCGATAAATAACGTAGTCGTGCACTACATATAATTTCGCCTACATGACCTACTTGCTAGCGACGCGATAATAGGGCGCGGCCGGCCTATTTCTTCCTCGTAACTACGGGCGCAGTCGTAAAAAGTCACCCTAGCCGGATTTAAACCGACTCCTATCTATAGGCTTATCTAGGCGGTTAACTACTCCGCTATAAGAGTATATAGAAAGTATAATTTTTAACGAATATAGCGGCGAAGTAGTAAATTCTCGGCTATTAGTATATTCGGTTTAATAAATTAAGGGTTTTTACCTTCTTTAGGTATTCTATTAGGCTACTACTATAGGATTAATAAACGACTTTAAGGCAGAGATCTAAGGTATTAAGGATAAAGAGCTAGTCGTAGAAAAACATACGTCTATTAATTAATTAATATTCGGATATATCGTAATATAAAAGCTTCCGAATATGCTTTAGCTATCGTTAAGCGTATAGGTCTAAAAGTATCGCTACTATAGCTTAGGTAATATTATCTTATTAGTATGCCTTATAGATAAGCTTATTAAGTGATTTACTAACTACGTTTAGTCTAAGGGCGGCGACTGCGTTAAGGTCCTCCTTTAAGGCATAGGAATCGGCTAAGAGTTCTTTTAAGATAGTCAGGTCGACTTTCTATTTAGGGATAATTATCTAATTACGATAGAGGAGTCGGTCGTCGTCTATAGTAGCTAGTCTATCGCTAAAGAGCTTGCTAAAAGCATTTAAAAGGATTGCCTTATTGCCTAAGCGGTATATAATTACGAAGTTAAACTAAGAAAGGAACTTAGCTTAGCGTATTTATCGTGAGTTAAATTGCTTTATAGATATAAACGTCTAAAGATTCTTATAGTCTATAATAACGTCGAATGCTTTAGTAGTTCCTTAGAGTTTTAAGCGCTATTCCTTAAGCGCTTTAATAATCGCTAATAACTTTTTATTATAAATATCGTAATTATACTTAAAGGTAGTATGCTTTAACGAGAAAAACGCAATAGGGTAAAGATATCTATCGTCTCCGATCTATAAAAAAGACTCCTCTTAAGGCTTAATTTAAAGCGTTAGTTTCGATAATTATTTTCTTTAAATAGTTTAAATAGGCTAAGACTAAGGCAATAGTAAAAGCAAGCTTTAAGGCTTTAAACGCGGTAGCTTATTTAGGTCCTTAAGACTAACGGGAATCTTTTTAAAGTAGCGTAGTTATTAAGGAGATAATACTAAAGTATCCCTTAATAAAACGGCGGTAGAAGTTTATAAACCTAGAAAACTGCTAGAATTATTTAACTAAGGTCGGGGCGTTTTAAGCCGTAATTATATATACCTTCTTAAGGTCTATAGTTATACTAGATATCGAAATAATTAGTCTAAAGTACTTAATCTTTATCGTATAAAACTCTAACTTCCCGATGTCGATCTAAAGCCCTACGTTACTTAAGCGTTAGATAACTATTCGTACGTAGTCCTTATATTCTGCCCTAGTCTTTAAAAAGACTAAGAAGTCGTCGAGATATACTATATAGAAATCATCGAGGGTATTATAAAACACGTAATTAATATAGTTCTAAAAGGTCGACGGTGCGTTATAAAGGCCGAAAGAGGTAATATTATAGTACTATATTATAGTACTATATTATATAACATAGTATATAGTAACATACTACGTAATATATAGTCCTATATATAAACGAGCCCTTAGCCTTTATAGTTCTTCTTCTCTTTATAGAATAATAAGGTTATCTAGCTATCACCTAGTGCTATAATAGTTTATCCTATCTCCTATTTACGCCCTATCGCGATCCCTAGCTTTATAAACATAGTTCTAGCAGCTCTATTACCTTATCCCCTTAGTCGTCGCGACCCGAGCGTAACCCTTAAGAAATTATTCCCTTAAGCCCTTAAGCCCTTAAAAACTTTTCCCTAGCCTATAGAAACTTTTATAGCCTATAGAAATTTTTTATAGTCCCTAATAATACCCTAGACTAGATACTCCTCCTTTCTCCTTATAGTAGACATACTTATAGCCTCTAACGCTACAGGCGACGGTCTAAAGGCCTTCGCTTAGGAGTTTATTAACGAATTTCCTTCGATCGCCTAGGCGATTAAAAGGTTCGATAACGTAGTCCCGGTCGCTAACGCGTAGGAGACCTAGGAAAACCTTTAGAGCTTAGATACCCGATATATCCTTATATATATCGAGGAGATTCTTCGATCCCTTCGCGTAGCGGAGGCCTCTTAGTTTAACCGAAATGCTAGGTTAAAGGAACGTCTAACTATATAAGATTAGCTCTTAGCTACGAAGGATTAGCTCTTAGCTATAAGGGAGTA
Source organism: Ophiocordyceps sinensis (assembly GCA_012934285.1). Lineage (NCBI taxonomy): Eukaryota > Fungi > Ascomycota > Sordariomycetes > Hypocreales > Ophiocordycipitaceae > Ophiocordyceps > Ophiocordyceps sinensis. The sequence continues at coordinate 13,032,955 of JAAVMX010000004.1, forward strand.
ACTTCTCGAGGCTAAGGATCTAACGATCTTAACTATAAAGATATTATAATACTAGACGATAGCCTTAATATAGTCGTTAGGAAAACGAAAGATAGTAGACCCTCCGATCTTTACTAAAAAGGGGTCTACCTTTAACTATTAACGTAAGTATAAGGCCTAGGAACTTAATATACAAGGTATCTTCCTCCGCGATAGTATATAGTTTAACTTAGATAGCGCCCGCCTCTTTTATATTAGCGATAGGCTTAGTAAATAGGCCTACGACTTTGTTAAAGATAGAATAGCTATTATTATAGCTAACCTATCCGAGAGGGAGAAGTAGGAATAGCCTACTATAACGACGCTCCTTATAGCTTTAGGCAGGTAGTATAAGGTTTTAGATTTAACGTAAGCCGCTAAGAATATTCTCGATAATATCCCTTAAGGCGATAAAAACTATTAGATCTAAAAGGTAGACCTTAACGCCTATATACGTAAAGTAAGGAAGATAAAGGAATAGTAAATTAACCTCCTCCGGAAGTTTATCTTAAAGGATATAAGCGATCTCGTTAAGAATATATAGACTAAGATCCTTAATACCGACTATAAGAAGTAGTCGGCGTAGATAGATATCTTTATAAAGAATCTAGCTAACTATACTTATCGTTAGAAGCTTAAGAGGAAAGCAGCCCTTTATTTATAATTCCCGCTAACGCTTATACCTACCCTTACTTCAATCGCCTTAGCCTAACTCCTATACGGTAACCCTATAGACCTTAACTAACTTTCTAATACTAAACGATAATTTAAGATCGATATTAAACTCTATATAGCTTACAGAGAGCTTAGATACTAAAAGGAGGCTTACGACCTAGCTAAAACGGCTAATCTGCTTTTAATGCCCCCCCGCTATAGTAGTCCCTAACTTTAAGGCCGGGGCGCCCCCTCCCCCGGCTTTAGCTAAGGATCTTAAGGCACCTACGGCGGTAGGTATAGCTAAGGCTAGCTCGTTTTTACAGCCGACTATATATAAGGCTATATCCTTAGGGAAGAGGATATAAATGCATAAGGCGAGCAGCCGGCGCTAAGGCTACTGCTAAAAGATATACTCTTAGAGTAAATCGCTCCTAAGGATAATATATAAGGGAGAATAAAAGGATTAGGTCGTTACTCTTAAATAGAATAGATATTCGGATTAGTTTATTAAATAATAATAAAAGGTTAATCCTTCTTTATACTCGTCTCTCCTTTACGTATAACGTTTAGTCCCTTTACTACGTTAATATATTATCCCTCGTAGATTTTAGCTATACTACCGCGGCGTTCGCCGACCTTTACGCTATTATATAGAAATATAACGTTATTATAAAGAAGCTCCTTAAACCTCGACCGCTTTAACTAGCCGACGGCGTGCCTTTTATATAAGTAACGGACTATTTTATAGCTTAAATAACTATTAGTAAATATATAGAACTTATGCTCTTCTTCGTTATAAACCTATCTCCTTTTACCTTAATTATCTTAGGCATCCCCTAGCTTTAAGAATACGAACTAACTATACTTTAGAAATCTCTCTAAGTCTGCTTTAACTCTTATTACTATAAAAGATACTGCTTGCCTTTAAGCATAATAGTCGAGGATAGAATAGCCCTTAGGACTCCTATTACTTCCGCGCTTAAAGGGCATTAATTACGTCGAAAGGTATATTTTTCTAACGTCGTAGAGATTTAGACTACCTTAACGATTACCTTAAAATAAAATGTGCTTATAATAGTAGAAGACGTGCCGGAAACCCTATTTCGGTAGGAAGAAATCGATATCCTAAAGGACTAGACTATCCTACCGGGATATTATATACCTATAGACTTATTTACTAAAGAATATCTACCTAAGTAGGCACTATACCTTTTAAACTTTAGCTAACTGATTCGATATCTTTTATATAAAATATTGCTATTCGCTTAGGATACCGCCCGCTTAATATCCCCGATTAGCTTTCTAAACTCCCTTAAGACTTACGCCTTTAAGACTACTCTACCGTAGACTACTTTAATAGCTCGCTTACTCCTTATTCGTCTTATAGCCGGCCGTCGCTACGTTCCCGCCTAATAGGGCTAGACGAGACGCTCCCGCCGGCGTATACGATAAGAAGATTAAATGCCTTTAGATATAAACGATATCCGCTACGTACGCGTAATTAACTTTATTTAATTCTATAAATAAGATAGTATTTAGGCAATACGAATTAGTATATCTAAATTAGCTAAGCTAGTTAAAGAGGGAGAAAATCTATAATTCTTTAACGAACTCTTAGTAGGCTTAATTAAGGTCTTAGAACTATCTAAAACCTCCTTCTAACGCGTTATTGCCGGGGACTATATAATAGAGGTAACTTAAGCCGTCTTCTTTAAACGTTTTTATAACTTCCTTTAGGCGAACCTTTAAGATATAGCTAATTCTAAATCTTTATTTTAGAGGGTTAATAAAGCCGATATAGAAAAGTTCCTTTAAGTAAAGCCGGAAGTTATAAAGGCAGAAATCCTAAAGAAACTCCTAAAGAGTTCTAAGATAAGCTTCCTTATTTCCTTCTAAAGAATATAAACGAGCTTCTTTTATACCGCCCTTAGGATTATTATATCGAACTTACACTTAGTAAATAAGCTCTATTCTATAGGAATCGGCCTATATTACCTATAGAACTCCGCTATATTAAGAAGTAGATTAATAATATACTTAATAAAGGCTTTATTTAAGAGTCTTTTTCTTTAGCCGTAGTATTACTAATTCTCGCTTATAAGCCGGGCGGTAGTATCTATATCTATTATAACTACCGAGGTTTAAATTAGGTTATAGTTAAGAATGAATATTCCTTGCCTTTAATCCGCGAAACGCTAGATTCTCTCTACGACGCTAAGTTTTATATAAAGCTAGACGTAATCACTACGTTTAACCGTATTCGAATTGCCGAGGGTTATAAATAGCTTATAGCGTTTATTATACGCTTCGGACTATTCGAGATATTAGTTACCCCTTTCGGCCTTTATAACGCACCGTCGACCTTTTAGAACTATATTAATTACGTGCTTTATAATGCCTTCGATAACTTCTATATAGTATATCTTAACGACGTCTTAGTCTTTTTAAAGACTAAGGCAGAATATAAGAACTATATGCGAATAGGTATCTAATACCTAAGCAATATAGGGCTTAAGATCGACATCGGGAAGTTAGAGTTTTATACGATAAAGACTAAGTACCTTAGACTAATTATTTCGATATCTAGCATAAGAATAGACCTTAAGAAGGTATATATAATCACGGCTTAGGATATATTAACCTAAGTAAAAGAACTCTAGCAGTTTCTTAGGTTTATAAACTTCTACCGCCGTTTTATTCAGGGATACTTTAGTATTATCTCCCCGATAACTATACTACTTCGAAAAGATTCCCGTTAGTCTTAAGGACCTAAATAAGCTGCCGCGTTTAAAGCCCTTAAACTTACTTTTACTATTGCCTTAGTCTTAGCCTATTTTAATTACTTAAAGAAAATAATTATTAAAACTAACTCTTTAAATTAGGCCTTAAGAGGAGTCCTTTTATAGACCGGAGACGACGGATATCTTTACCCTATTGCGTCTCTTTTATTAAAGCATACTACCCTTAAGTATAACTATAATATTTATAATAAAGAGTTATTAGCAATTGTTAAAGCGCTTAAGGAATAGCGCCTAGAACTCTAAAAAACTATTAAGGCATTCGACGTTATTATAGACTATAAGAATCTTTAGACGCTTATATCTATAAAGTAACTTAACGAACGATAAGTGCGCTAGGCCGAGTTCTTTTCTTAGTTTAACTTTATAATTATATACTACTTAAGCAATAAGGCAATCCTTCCTAACGCTTTTAGCAAGCTCCCCGGCGATAGATTGGCTATTATAAACGACGACCGACTCTTTTATCGCAATTAGGTAATTATCCTTTAAGAGAAAGTCGACCCGACTATCCTAAAGGAACTCTTAGTAGATTCCTATGCCTTAAAGGAAGATATTATAGCACTAGGTAATAGCTAGGTAACCTTATTGTTTTATAAAAAGGAGCAGAACTATAGAGGCTAAGGGCTCGTTTATATATAGGACTATATGTCACGTGGTATATTACTATATACTCTATTATATAATATAGTACTATAATAGTACTCCCCCTTTAAAGACGATTTAGTCCTTAAATCGCTAAGAAATCGCTAAAAGTATTAAAATCGCTCGCTAGAAATATTATTTTTGCTAGAAATTAGTATATAGTAAAGGAATCTCTTATAGGCGGGCCTAATCTAAGGGGCCCGGCTTATCTAGGTTATATCTATAGAAGCGTTAGATAGCTTTAAGGCAATCTCTTAGGTTATCTTCGGGCTGCTAGGTTAGTTCTTAGTAATGTTTCTATTTAATTAGATAATCTAGAGTCGGGGCTTCGTTATCGTATACGTTAAGGATCTTTTTAAATTCCTATATTTCTTCGATATTGCCGTCGTTATCGCGTTCCGTAATACGGCCTACGACGTTGCGTCGTTCCTCTCGATTAATCTATGCCTAGCCCGGTATTATTTCCGTTATCTAAAGACGCTCCTTAGACGTATAGAAAGACTTATTAACCCGGATATGCTTAAGGAGGTCGATAACTATAGCGCTACGGTAGACCTTGGGAGTAATATAAAGACCGTCCTATTTATCGTCCTATTTCTTCTTTAGGCGATTAGTAGTTATATTCTCTAATAAAACTATTACTATATTACCGGGTCGGAAGAGGAAGCCTTTATCCCGCTATATATTAGCATTATCTTTATATTTCTATTATAAAGCTTATATAAGAGCTTAAAGCTAAACGAGGATACGGTCGAAACGACTAGCTATTACGTCCGCGTAAAGGAATTCCTTCTTTACTTATAATAAGAGAGTTAAGGGTCGGGGACCTATAGGTTTAATGCTAAGACGAGGATTTAAGCCGTAGTTAGCGAAGAATAGAGAAATACCGGTTGTTTTATTTACTTAATTATTTATTGCGAATTCCGCGAGCGGGAGCTAGTCGACTTAGTTATCTTAGGTAAAGCTAATAAAGGCTCGAAGGTATTTATTTATCGTAGCGTTAACGATTTCGATTTAACTATTAGTCTTTAAGTGCTATGCCGAGCTTAGTTTTAACGTTATTCGTAACCGAGTGCTAAGCTATCGCTAAAGATTAAAGATAAACTAAGTGCCTTAGTCGGAGATAATAGTATTAGGTGCTTTATATAAACGATTAACTATATAGATAAAGGATTTAATTAGTTCTTTTATAGAAAGACCGGTAATAAGGATAAAATATCTTATCTTTATAAGCCTATTAACTATAGTAAGTATATTCTTATAAGTCTTCCTATTTTAGATATACTTAGGGAGTATTGTAATATAATTAATTAATATCTCGGCCTATAGCCGGACCGGTAGAGCGAGGGGTTTTAAGAATCCGGGGGGAGACGAGCGGGGGGTCTTAGTCTAAAGATAGAGAGTATAGTCTTTAACGAACGTAGCGGCGAAGTAAGAAATTCTCGGCTATTAGTATATTCGGTTTAATAAATTAAGGGTTTTTACCCTCCTTAGGTATCCTATTAGGCTACTGCCGTAGGATCGATAAACGACTTTAAGGCGTAGATCTAAGGTATTAAGGATAAAGAGCCGGTCGCGGAAAAAGATACGTCTATTAATTAACTAATATTCGGATATATCGTAACGTAAAAGCTTCCGGATATACTTTAGCTAGCGTTAAGCGTATAGGTCTTAGAGTATAGCTACTATATCCTAGGTAAGATTATCTTATTAATATACCTCGCGGATAGGATTATCGAGTGATTTACTAGCTTCGTTTAGTCTAAGGGCGGCGACTACGTTAAGGTCCTCCTTTAAGGCACGGGAATCGGCTAGGAGTTCATCTAGGATAGTCGGGTCGACTTTCTCTTTAGGGATAATTACTTAATTTCGATAGAAGAGTTAGTCGTCGTTTACGGTAGCTAGTCTATCGCCGGGGAGCTTGCTAAAAGCGTTAAGGAAGATTGCCTTATTGCTTAAGCGGTATATAATTACAAAGTTAAACTAAAAAAAGAATTCGGCTTAGCGTACTTATTATTAGTTAAGTTATTTTATAGATATAAATATCTAAAGATTCTTATAGTCCGTAATAATATCGAATGCCTTAATGGTTTTTTAGAGTTTTAAGCGCTATTCCTTAAGCGCTTTAATAATTATTAATAACTTTTTATTATAGATCTTATAGTTATACTTAAGGGCAGTATACTTTAACGAAAAAAACGCAATAGGGTAAAGATATCCGTCGTCTCCGGTCTATAAAAGGACTCCTCCTAAGGCCTAATTTAAAGAGTTAGTTTTAATAATTATTTTCTTTAAGTAATTAAAATAGGCTAAGACTAAGGCAATAGTAAAAGTAAGTTTAAGGGCTTTAAACGCGGCAGCTTATTTAGGTCCTTAAGACTAACGGGAACCTTTTCGAAGTAGCGTAGTTATTAGGGAGATAATACTAAAGTATCCCTTAATAAAACGGCGGTAGAAGTTTATAAACCTAAGAAACTACTAGAGTTCTTTTTCTAAAGTTAGGGTATTCTAAGCCGTAATTATATATACCTTCTTAAGGTCTATACTTATGCTAGATATCGAAATAATTAGTCTAAGGTACTTAGTCTTTATTATATAAAACTCTAACTTCTTAATATCGATTTAAAGCCTTACGTTGCTTAAGCGTTAGATAACTATTTATACGTAGTTCTTATATTCTGCCTTAGTCTTTAAAAAGACTAATACGTTATTAAGATATACTATATAGAAGTTATTAAGGGTATTATAAAGTATATAATTAATATAGTTCTAGAAGGTCGACGGTGCGTTATAAAGGCCGAAAGGGGTAACTAGCATCTCGAATAGTCCGAAGCGTATAATAAGAGCTATAAGCTATTTCTAACCTTTAGCGATTCGAATATAGTTAAACGTAGTAATTACTTTTAGCTTTATATAAAACTTAGCGTCGTAGAGAGAATCTAGCGTTTTGCGGATTAAAGGTAAAGGATATCGATTCTTAACTATAACTTAATTTAAACCTCGGTAGTTATAAAAGATATAGATACTACCGCCCGGCTTATAAGCGAGGATTAGTAGTACCGCGACTAAAGATAAAGACTCTAAAATAAAGCCTTTATTAAGTATATCGTTAATCTACTTTTTAATATAGCGGAGTTCTATAGGTAATATAAACCGATTTCTATAGAATAGAGCTTATTTACTAAGTATAAGTTCGATCTTATAATCCTAAGGGCGGTATAAGGGAAGCTCGTTCGCATTCTTTAGAAGGAAATAAGGAAGCTTATCCTAGAACTCTTTTAGGAGTTTCTTTAGGATATCTACCTCTATAACTTCCGGCTTTACTTATAGGAATTTTTCTATATCGGCCTTATCGACCTTCCGGAATAAAGATTCGGAATTAGCTATATCCTAAAGGTTTACCTAAAGGAAGTTATAAAAACGTTTAAAGAAGGCGGCTTAAGCTACCTCTATTTTATAGTCTCCGGCAACGACGTATTAACAAGAGGTTTCGGATAGTTCTAGGACTTTAACTAAGCCTATTAGGAGTTCGTTAAAGAATCGTAGATTTTCTCCTTCCTCGACTAGCTTAGCTAATTCGGATATACTAATTCGCATTGCTTAGATACTATCTTATTTATAGAATTAAAAGAAGTTAACTACGTATACGCAATAGATATCGTTTATATCTAAAGGCATTTAATCTTCCTATCGTATACGCCGATAAAGGTATATACGCTAGCCCTATTAGGTAGGAACGTAGCGACGGCCGGCGGTAAGACGAATAAGGAGTAGGCGAGCTACTAAAGTAGTCTATAGCGGAGTAGTCTTAAAGGCTTAAGTCTTAAGGGAGTTCGGAGAGCTAATCGGGGATATTAAGCGGGCGGTTTCCTAAGCGAATAGCTATATTCTATATAGAGGATATCGAATCGGTTAGCTAGGGTTTAAGGGGTACGATACTTATTCGGGTAGATATTCCTTAATAAACGAGTCTATAGGTATATAACTTTCCGGTAGGATAGTCTAGTCCTTTAGGATATCGATTTCTTCCTACCGAAAAGGGGTTTTTAGTATATCTTCTACTATTATAAGGACCCTTTATTTTAGGGTAAACGTTAAGGTAGTCTAAATCTCTATAACGTTAGAAAAATACACCTTTCGACGTAACTAATCCCCTCCGGGCGCGGGAGTAATAGGAGTCCTAAGAGCTATCCTATCCTCGGCTATTATACTTAAAGGCAGGCAGTATCTTATATAGTAATAAGAGTCGAAGCGGACTTAGAGAGATTTCTAAAGTATAGTTAGTTTATATTCCTAAAGCTAGGGGATGCCTAGGATAATTAAGATAGAGGGTAATAGGTTCGTAACTAAGAAGAGCATAAGTTCTATATATTTGCTAATAGTTATTCGGGTTATAAAATAGTCCGTTATCTATATTAAGGGCACGTCGTCGGCTAGTCGAAGTAGTTAAGGTTTAAAGCGCTTCTTTATAGTAACGTTATATTTCCGTACGATAGCGTAAAGGTCGGCGAACGCCGCGGTAGTATAGCTAAAATCTATAAGGGATAACGTATTAACGTAGTAAGGGGACTAAGGGTTACGCGTAAAGGAGAGATAAATATAGAGAAAGATTAACTTTTTATTACTATTTAACGAACTAATCCGAAGATCTATTCTATCTAAAAGCAATAAAATAATCCTCTTATCCTCCCTTATATATAACCCTTAAGAGCGACTTACTCTAAGGGTATATCTTTTAGTAGTAGCTTTAGCGCCGGCCGCTCGCCTTATAAATCCGTATCCTCTTCCCTAAGGATACGGCCTTATTCGTAGTCGGCTATACGAACGAGCTAGCCCCGGCTATACCCGCCGCCGCGGGCGCCTTAAGATCCTCGGCCGAAGCCGGGGGAAGGGGCGCCCCGGCCCTAAAACTAAGGACTACCCTAACGGGGAGGCATTAGAAGCGGATTAGCTATCTTAGCCGGGTCGTAAGCCTCCTTCTAGTGTCTAGGCTCTCCGTAAGCTATATAGAGTTTATTATCGATCCTAAATTATCGTATAGTATTAAAAAGCCGGTTAAGGTCTATAGGGTCACTATATAGGAGTTAGGCTAAGGCGGTCGGGGTAAGGGTAGGTATAAGCGTCGGCGGGAACTACGAACGGGGGGCGGCCTTCTTCTTAAGCTTCTAACGATAAGTATAGTTAGCGAGATTCTTTATAAAGATATCTATCTACGCTAACTACTTCTCGTAGTCGGTATTAAGGATCTTAGTCTATATATTCTTAACGAGATCGCTTATATTCTTTAAGATAAACTTCCGGTAGAGGTCGACTTACTATTCCTTTATCTTCCTTGCCTTACGTATATAGGCGTTAAGGTCTGCCTTCTAGATCTAATAGTTCTTATCGCCTTAAGGGAAATTATCGAGAATATTCTTAGCGGCTTACGTCGAATCTAAAACCTTATACTGCCTGCCTAAAGCTACGAGGAGTATCGTCGTAGTAGGCTATTCCTACTTCTCCCTTTCGGATAGGTTAGCTATAATAATAGCTATTCTATCTTTAATAAACTCGTAGGCTTATTTATTAAGCCTATCGCTAATATAAAGGAGGTAGGCGCTATTTAAGTCGAACTATATACTATCACGGAGGAAGATACCTTATATCTTAAGTTCCTAGGCCTTATACTTACGTTAATAGTTAAAGGTAGACCCCTTTTTAGAAAAGATCGGAGGGTCTACTATCTTTCGTTTTCCTAACGACTATATTAAGGCTATCGTCTAGGATTATAATATCTTTATAGTTAAGATTCTTAGATCCTTAGCCTCGAGAAGTTACTCCCTTATAGCTAAGAGCTAATCCTTCGTAGCTAAGAGCTAATCTTATATAGTTAGACGTTCCTTTAACCTAGCATTTCGGTTAACCTAAGAGGCCTCCGCTACGTAAAGGGATCGAAGACTCTCCTCGATATATATAAGGATATATCGGGTATCTAAGCTCTAAAGGTTTTCCTAGGTCTCCTACGCGTTAGCGACCGGGACTACGTTATCGAACCTCTTAATCGATTAGGCGATCTAAGGAAATTCATTAATAAACTCCTTAGCAAAGGCCTTTAGACCGTCGCCTACATAGTGTAAAGGATCTCGTACGTAGATAATCCTCCGGAACTTTATTTATAGAGGGTATAGTATTAAAGTTAAACGTTTTATTAACTTTTAAGAAGTTTTTTTCTAATATAGTTATATCTTTTAATATTACGACCTTTTTTCTACTATAGTCGTATATTTTATAGGCTATATTATCGTAGCTAACTACAATTCATTTATAGGCTCGTACGTTTAGTTTATCACTAGGTGTTTTATTCTTCTAGTATAAAATACGAGTATGCCGTAAGGCATAACTATAAGCAAAGCTTTGCTATAGCCGGGGGACCTTTAAGTTTTTGCTATAGCTAGGGCACCTTTTTTTAGCTATAAGCGGGAATTAAACCCTAAGCCTTAATAAAAGCGGGGCTTATTGCACGTATTTATTTACCCCTCGCGCGGGCCCTTACGCGTGATTAAATGCAAGGCTAAGACAAGGCCACGCGTTATTATTATAAGTTATATACTCTACGCATTTTCGGCTACCGAAACGGAAAGTTATTTAACGCCGTAACGAAGGAAGGAATAATACTAAAAAGATAAATAAGCAAAAACTTAAGCTTAAACGGATACTAATTTCTACGGGCTAGATTAATTAACCTAGACACCCGGCTTACTGCTATAGTAGACGCCTAAGCGAAAGAAACCCTCGAGTTTTTTCTCTCTAGCTAGCTATACGAATGTAGACTTAGACTAAAGACCGAATAAGTAGTAAGCACTATGCTCTAACCTTTCGAAACATAGGACCTTAAGGCAAAGGCTATTACCTATCTACTTCCGGTTCTTAAAGGGTTAGCGCCCTACCGATATGCTATTAGTACGATCCTATATTCTTAGGTTATTGCAATTGCAATCACAATACCCCTTTATAACCCTCTTATAGGCAGTCGCGGCGCGTAATAAAGCAGCATAATAGTAAGCGCGTAATAAAGCAACGAAGCAGTATAATAGCAGGCGCGTAACGAAGCAACGAAGCAGCACAATAGTAGGCGCGTAACGAAGCAATAAAGCAGCATAATAGCAGGCGCGTAACAAAGCAATAAAGCAGTATAATAGTAGGCGCGTAACGAAGTAATAAACGCAGTAACGAACGCAATAGCAGGCATAGAGCAGTAGGCGCGCAACGAAGCAATATAACTAATGATAGATATAGTGCGTGTAGTTAATTTACTTACTATAGCTATTCTTTAATAACCCTTCTTCCTTATTACCTAATAACCTAACTAGCACGGCGAACGGCGTTAGCCTCCCGCGCTAGCATAGAGACGTTAATACCTCGAATAATATTATTAAGATTAAAGCAGGTATTAAACATAATATTACGTAGCGTCTTAGCCCGTAAGATAGCTACGTAAGTAAGGCTAGACTAGAAATCGCGATAGGATATATCCGCTATAACCTACTTAAGCATAGCACCTTATGCCTTAAAAATAATAATAGCATACGCAATCGTTAGGGGGAACTAAGTGCGATAGTAAGAGGCGCCGCCCTTAAAGAAGTCTTGCGTTATCTAAAAGATAGGTATAATAGTCGCTAGCTTTAGGTCGTTAAAGTAAGGCGGACCTATATAGCGATTAAAGTAGACTAAAATAATAAAGGGTAGGTACGCTTAAGGGTCGTCTATATTAGCATTCTAAGCGAAGTCGCAGATAGTCCTTAGGGCACTATTAACGAGGCTAAGAGGGGTCTAGATATTCGCTATTAATATTACCCTAGCACTAATATAGATAGGCAGATAGTTATATAGGTTGCCGGTAGTAATAGAGTCGGCTTATAACGCGTTAGGTCCGACATTAGTTATTTAAACCTAGATATATAGCGAGCTAAGGCGTTCTATATAGTCTATATTAAAGTCGCGGACCTATATATTAGTAGAGTAGATATAGACCGCCCCGTCGAAGCAAGCTACCTCCCTAAGTGGCAGGTTTACCTACACGCGGGCATAAAGCAGCTTTTAGTCGTTAATAAAGGGGGCATTAACACATAGGGCCTAAAGAGCTATCCGGAAAGGAGCTTAGTCGTTACCTTACTGCCGTAAGACCTACTGCAATACAATAGTCTTATTAAAGGCGTAGTAGGCGTTACGTCTACGAATCTTAGGTAGCGCTATAAGAGCCGCCGTAGTAAAGAGCGGCTTTTCTATTACGGGCGGGAGCTAATAGAAGTTACTAAGCATAAGAACGCTACAGCTACCGAAGAACTCGTCTTAATGCTCCGGGAAGATCTATCGGAGGCGGGAATCGATATAAGAAAAGGTTTATAGGCTAATTATTAACTTCTCGTCGATAATAAGGTAACGTAGGAGGCGTAGCTAAGACTAAAGGTTACTAAGCTCTATAGTGCGTAATAAAGGCACCTCTTTAAGAGTCTTAGAGATAGGTAGGTGTAGTAGGGAGTGTAAAGTCACGCCGTTAATTGCGTTAGTAGTAATACCCGTAGGCGCCGCTTGTGTAAAGCAGCCCGGGGAGAGCTGCTTTAACTAGGCATAGAGGGCGTAAATCATAAAGGACTTGCCTATACCGCCTTGCCTATCTACTTATATAAGAAAGGGCGCTAGGTCTTACTTATTAAGGTCGAGGGCTTATTCTAAGTGCTAAGTAAAGAGGTCGAAAACTATACGTTGCTTAACGTTAAGACGAGCAAAGATATTATTAGATATATTATTATCTTACTTATTAGTAAAGGCATACTATAATTTAACTAGCTTCTAATAGTCGTTCCCTTAGGCCTCTAAGTCGGGATATTTGCTAATATAAGGCTGCTAATCGTGCTAAAGATCGAGGTCGCGATTTCTAAGTAACTTAATGTCTTCTATATTAAGGCCACGATATAGCAGTAGAGTAGTAAGTTCCTCCTACTCCTTAGCCGTAATGTCTTTATCGTTCTAGGGGTTATCCTTAAATTCGTCTTAAATAAGGGAGGGAAGGTTACCGTAGTAATCGTCGGGATAAGCGTTGCTATAGATAAAGAGGCAATAGTTATATGCCTTAGAAAATATCTTCAACATAATGCCCTTAACCTCCTTAACCTCTTAGGCATATCGATAAGGATAGTAAAGAGTTAACTTATTCTAGCAAAAGTCCTAGTATTAGTCCTGCCCCCGTTAAGGCTTATAGCGAGGAAAGTAGTTTAAGATACGATCGGCCGCCTAAGAAAAGGGTCGCTAAGGAGTGCGCGTAAAGTCGAACTTAGCTAATAGTTTAAAGAAGGTTAAATCAGCCTATTCGTCGTCCTATATAAGGTATTTCAAGTAGACGTTACGAGATATACGAACCCTATCTACACCCTCTATCGCATTAATAATATCCGCCTGCTACTAAAGCTTAAGGGGGCGGCAATTAATAGACTAAAAAGCCCTTATGCCCTTTTAAAGCGGTAAGTTTAGCAATAAGTAACTAACTTCTATTATAGACTAGTCACGCTCTATAGTAAGCTTATATATAAACTTAGCAATGAAGCTTATAAGGCCGTATTATATATTAGTCTTAGGCAGGATAGCCCGGGCAATATTACGGTAGCTTTCTAACTGCTTCTTACCCTTCGAGCAGTACTTCCTAATATAATTAATAACGGCATATATAGAGGTATAAGGGGATATATCGTGATTTACTAGCTAGCTAATAGCTAAGGTAGGATTATAGTTATTAAGAAGAGGGTCGTCCCGGACGCTATCGAATATAAAGTATTATAGATTAAGATCTTTAGCGACGTAGGCGTCTGCGTAGCACGTACGTAGGAAAAAGAAATAGCAACTCTTCGAATTAGATCGAGATCTATCTAAGAGACGGCGAAAGCGTAAGCAATACGCCTCGTTATAGCGGTAACATTACACTCGGTTAATAACCTCGGAAAGGAATTAAAAGTTAAACCTAGGGCGAACTACTACTAAAGGGTTCGCCTCTCTTTACTATATTACTTATTATAGCTCTAGGTTAAAGGCAGAGACGTATTTGCCCTAAAAGTAGGCAAAATCCTCTTAAGTAGAATCGGTAGATATATTAGGCGGCGGGCTTCCGTTAACCTAGTAGAGACTATATATATAGGTGCTCCTACGGGCCTACTACTTATACCGAAACTAGTCTATAATATTGAATTTAAGCGTTAAGACGAGCTTAAAGAAGGAGGTAAATCGGCTATAGAAGTAGTAGGCGGCAATATATAGATTCTCTCGTAAGTTCCTAAACGCGATTATAGCCTTACCCTAAGCGTCGGCCTCGTACTACTCGTAATATAACGGCATATGCCTTTATAGGCTATCCTAATGTAAATCGGCGGCCGAGAACGTTAGGAACACTCTTAGACAGCTTAGGCTATAAACTATAGCCTTAAGTTAATGTCTTTAGCTACCTTAGTAAGCCCGCGTGCCTCTTAAGCTACTAGAGAAGCGAATAATAGAATTAAGTAGAGCTCGAGAATTAGGGGTATCCTCGCTAAAAGCGGCGCGTAGCTCTTTAATTTCCACCAGGCAATAGGACTATAACATATAATGTAAAAGGCGACTTAAGAATTAATTTACTAACGCATAAGCGTATTAAAGCTAATATAACGAAAGTGTTAGTTAGTTAAACAAACAAAGGGGGTTACAAACTAGCTGGATTAGTCTATAATGTCTATTAACTAAGGGGCGACGAATAGCCCCTTTATATAGGCTATAAATGCGTATATTGACAGGGTCCGAAGCCGGCCCTTTGCGAGCCCTTATTGCGACGTCGGGGCTATGCCTATAAGGGTGATTAAGTTAATGACTTAATTATCGCAAGGGCGGCCGAGTTAGTAACGCTATTACCGGGGTCCCTAATGCATACGATGTATCGCGTAGTTAATAACGCATCCGTATAGGCGTTGCCCGCACGTGATCTATTTTATCACGTGGATTATAATCGTGCCTAAAGAACGGATATCCCTTATTCCTATACTAGCAACTTTTCTTTATAGTTGCTAAATAGTAAGTCTATAATCTAAATAAAGGGAGATAGGAAGAACAATATATTAGGTAGAAGGCCTAATAAGTACATTTAATAAATACAAATAAAAAAGGGGCAGAATAAAGGGAATATCGTAGGGAATCCGTTAGTAGCTATAGGCGAAGGACGAAGGCTTCTATCCTAATCGAGAGGCTGTTTATATCGATAAGGCGTTTAAGGGCCTTATTTAGCGATGTCTTCGTTATAGCGTCGGCGGGGTTATCTTCCCCGTAGATCTACCTAATCTCCTTAATCTCCCGTCGCTTATACGACTAACGCAACGCTATAATATCGATTATTAGACGTTTCTCCTTCGTAGTGCCGAGCTTAATAAGGCACTCGTAGAGGGAGTATAAGTTAGTGTATATAATAAGAGGGATTAGTAGGAGCTAAAGCCGTTCCGTGACTATACGGAGGGTTATAATAAGGGAGATGCTAAGGTCTACGCCGTTAACTATGCCGTAGATCTCGCTCGTAAGAACGCTGCGGGTCACTCGCTTACACTTCGTCGAGCTCTAATAGATAATATTGCTATTAATCCGGAAGTGCGTATCCGTACGCTCGGTCTTATTAACGAGCGTAATCACGAAGCCTAACTAAGACAAAAGGTCTCGGTTATTTGCGAATAAGCTATCCGTAAATACTCCGAGTTTAGCTATCTCGAGATTAATTAGTCGGTACGTAAGTCTACGTTATTTATAGTCGATCTACTACTAGAGGCGCTTGTTAAGGATGTTATAATCTTTCTCTTCGGGGGCTTAGACCTAGGCTGCCACGGAGATATCGAATAAGGCCTCGGACTAATAGATAGAGGCGACGTACGCAGCACGAGCGCGTTGCTTAAGGTACTGCTAGGCTTTATTATAAGCCCGTAAGTCGACTACCTCGATCCTTAAGGCCTATCCCTTTTGCTATAGGAGTAGAACATCGTCGTAAAGCGTTAACTTTGCTCTATTAAAGTCTATAGCATTCCCTAGGGTTATTTAAGGCTTCGGCTTAACGCGAAATTAAGCTATCTAGAGCTCTTTTTCTTCCTAGACCGAAAAAGTGTCTAAACCGAGCATTAGGGTATTATCGGTCTATATTCCGACGAGGCTAAAATCGTCGGGTCCCTAATTTATAATTAGAAGGCATAAGTTATAGGTAGAGGGAGCTATATTAAGGCTCTTAATATAGTGCTTATAGTAGGTTTTCTACTAATATACACCGGCTTTTATAAGACCGTATAACGGTTTAATAACTCTTATAATAGTGCCCTTTAGGTACTTGCCCTAGAGCTCTATCGGAAGAGCCGCTAACACTATACGATTAAGCTCTATTTAAGCTGAGGGATAGGCTTGTGTAATATCGCGAAGGGACAATGTTATGCCTCGGCGAAGCAAGGCGGGGGCGAGGGCTAGGATTAAGCGCTGGCTGATACGTTGAATAGTAGGGGAATAGGTTAGAAAGCGAGCTTTTCTCTATATCGCTATAGCCTTAAATCACTAGACGGGACTTTTCGTAGGGTTTAACGTCGCGACCCTTTACTTCCCGGACTATTTAGGACCGAAATAGACGGTGTTGCCTATAAATAGATTCGTCGTACTATTCGAAGCTAAAGACTCCTCGGGCCACGAGATCGTTAATCTCTCGTTAGTCGGATTCTTTAAAAAGGGTGCCGGGTATAGTAATAACGCCGTTATTGCGTAGCTTAGTCAAAAGCCGTAGTATATCTTATTCCTTCTTAACTAGGAATTAATTATAGAAGGTTACGGTCTTTAGCTTATTCCTTAAGCCTAGGGGACGTCCGCGTTTGCGGGGCTACGGAGGAGCCGGCAGTGCCCGCACCGGAGAAGGGGAAGGGTCTAGCTTAGGAATTTCGTCTAGAGCTAAGGAGTCGACCTTAGAGAGGGTGTCTGTATTATCGAGGGCAGGGGGATCTAGGGTATCGTCCTTGCTATAGTAGTACGGCTATACTATAGTAGAACGGAAGACTATAGGGCCGTTAACGGTCTCGATAGTAACGTCGTAGCCGTTAATAAAGGCAATCTTATATAGACCTTACTATCCTCGTTTCTCTTTTTAGACGCGGACTTTACTCTATAGCGGTAGTAATAGAGTGTTAAAGGTTAAGGGGCCGTTTCGAGCTTATAGGCTATCCCTAACTTATCGCGCGGCGGAGAGCTACCGTAAGGCTTTTATAGCCTTTTAGATAGTCGCGGCTCTCTATACCGTAGTTGCTAAAGGAAGGGAGTCCTAAGTTATCCGTAGGTACGCTCTAAAGACGAGGAGCGTAGGGACGAGACCGTTTAGTCCTACTATATTATTTACGGCTTTAATAGCTATTTATAGGACGGATTTAAAGGCCGTTGTCCTACCGATCTTAGCGTATATTATTTTAAACGTACGACGGAGCGGGCTATAATACCTTTTAACCTTACCTATAGACTAATATGCCTTAACGGGGATCTAGGTATATATAATACCTATAATACGGCTTTATTGCGAAACTCGGTTAAGGCGAAGTTAGTGCCCGCGTTATGCCGGATAAAGTTAAGGGGGCTAAAGTATATATCGATCTTTAGTGCCCTAAGTGTCTCTTATATATCCTTAGCGGATATAGACGGGAGGAATCGCGCTCCTTAGAAAGAGGTCGCTATATCGACCGCGTATAGCACCGGGCGGGTGCTACTGCCGACCTTTAGGTATATTATATCGGCGACGACCTCGAAATTAAATTCTTAGTTATCCTTTAATATAAACCTAAACCTCCGGGGCGCCGGTGCGTAGAGCTAGCAGTAATAGCAGAATTTTAAGATATCCTCGAGTGTTTTTACTAAGATATCGTTATATCCTGCTTATTTTAATAAATAGTAAAGCCTATTAACGGCCGGGTGGCTAAAGCGGCGGTAGAGCGTTTATATCTCGGCTTTAGTTAAGAAGGCGATTGCGTTCTCTTCCTTACTAAAGAAGAACTATAGATATCCCTATTTACGAATAACGTAGACGCTAATACCGGGACCGATAATCGTATTAGTAGTGTTATTAAAGTATACGCCTAAGCGATCTATATTAGCTAGGCAGAGGAGGAAGGGGGTTATCGTTCTTAGCATATAGAACGTAATGCGGCTAATTAGGGTCTTAAGGGCAATAGAGCCGAAGGAGCGCACGTCCTCGCCGCTGCCGAATTTAATATATGCCTAGCCGGCGGTAAA
The DNA here is from genome assembly GCA_012934285.1 of Ophiocordyceps sinensis. Taxonomy (NCBI): domain Eukaryota; kingdom Fungi; phylum Ascomycota; class Sordariomycetes; order Hypocreales; family Ophiocordycipitaceae; genus Ophiocordyceps; species Ophiocordyceps sinensis. Next base: position 13,051,353 of record JAAVMX010000004.1, read on the forward strand.
CTCGTTAAGCACGATAGACGGGTCTTCTCGTTGTAGGGCGAGATACTAGTCCTAACCTGCTATAGAGACTATAGCTGCTCCGGTGTCTACGAGGATGCCGTAAAAGCGGTCCTTTAAGTAACGGTCGAAGACGAATTGCGTAGCCGGGACGCTTAACTAGTCTATCCCTTATACGTCTTCGCCTATAATTAAATAGTTAAAGGACTGCTAATATAGGATTTACGAGGCTTACTACTTAGTTAGTTTTTCGTCGTTATTAGCCTTATCGTTACGCTATTCGATAGCGGCTTAGGGAGTCTTATACCTTTATATTCGGTGAGATAGGCCTCGAATCCTATGCTAGGGTTGCCGGCTAAAAGGCATTACGCGTGGTATTAAGCCTTAGACCTAGCTTATTCCTTTAGGGTATGCTTTATCGACTAGCAGCCTTCCTTCTAACAAACGAAGCATTTCCTCGACTATTAGCGGTTGCTAAAGCTACTGCCGCCGCTATAAGGGCTACGGTAGCCTCGTCCGCTACTCCCGCTAAACCTACGGCCGTTGCCGCGGTTGTTAGTATATCTTCTATCGGTGTAGAATACGCCTAATAAATTATATTTACTATTTATATTTATTACCTTATCACGATATTGCACGAACGTGCCGGACGTATTGTTCTCGGCCTATATTGATAGATAAGTCTTTAAGGAGGAACGTAGCGCGGAGAATAGCTTTTCTACGGTCTTAGGGGGGTTATATAGCGTATAGCTAAATTCCGGGACGTTTCGGCACGCGTTAAGTAATATAGTGCGAAAGGGGAGGTCTCTAGCGAACTTAAATCCTAAGGCGCGTTAATATCGTTATAGCTTATTAAAAAGGGTCTATAGGACTTCCTATTAGGTTTTATTCGGATGCTTAACTCATAGCTTTTTAAAAGTTATAGTACTTTAATCTACCTAATAGTGCTAATAGTTTACTTCGGTGTTAAAGTAAGCCTTTAGTAGGTCATAGGCTTGCCTAAACGTGCTATCCTACTCTATATACTAGATATAGTAGTCTTAGGCTCGTCTAGTAAGGATCTAAGGAAAGAGTATATAGAAATAGCCGGGCTATGCCTTAACTATATAATAAACGTCTATAAAGATACCGACTTTATTATTAAGAATGTTATAGGGCTCGCCTATATAATTCTTACTCTTATCTTATAGCTTAATAAACTTTTGTAGGAGGTCTACGTCTATCTCCTCGTTTAAAACGTCGTAAGGGGGGACTATCGTATAGGCTGCCTTTACCGTTATATTAATCGGAGGGGTCTTAGAGAACTAGTACGAAGTCGGGTATAGTATTATTAGCGTTTCTAATATATTTTAAAACGCAAGGGCCTAAGGGTTTAGGAATATACCAGGCATTTAATCTCGTAGGTATAAGCTAGGATCGACGGAGGTAGCACGTATTAAGGTTATTAGGGCAAAGGAGGGTTCTAGCGCGAATGTGACTGCCGGGGCGGTTAGAGGCGTAGGGGGGATAGCCGCGGGCGTAGACGGTGCCGTCGCAAAGGTTGTTATAGGAGCCGGGGCATTAAGAGGTTTTATTAGGACCTTGCTTAAGACAATTAGTGGAGGAGGGTTAGTTATAGCAGCCGGGGCTACAACGGATATATTCCTTACGAATTCTCGGGTTCGCTTATTATAAGATTTCGACTATTTTAGTAATAGTTCGTCTTTTAGCTAAATCGGGGGAATCTATTAACGCTAAAGCATTAAAAACGATGATATATAGCTAAGGTTTTTAGCGCCGGTCTAGATTCTATAGGACCGTAGGAAGGATTTAAGGGCCTTCCTAAAATGTTTATCTGCCTAGTTCTATATAGCCTCTATCTATCCGTTAAAGTATTCTTAGAAGTCCGTAAATAGCTCGTATCTATAAATAGTTAAGCTAGCATAAACGATAATAAACCGAGCTACGTAGGTCGTAACTGCTTTCTTATTTATATTATCGTAGGTAACGTCTGTCTCTTAGAATGCAATATTAGCTTTATTTTAGTATAAACCGAAGATATCGATGCCTACTAGCCAACCGGGAAAGGGGTTATCGTTAGGCTTAGTTGCTTCCGATGCGGGACCGGGAGCGTTAGGGTTATCGATAGGGTTCGATATAGTATAATTAAATAAAACACACTATTGTTATTAAAAGGGATCGTAAGGGTCGTTACGAAGGTTGTCTTACGTTGCTAACGCACTATTGCTTAACGTAACTCTTCTTTTTCTCGAAGCGAGACGGGATTAAATAAGAGCTAGGAAAGAACTTATCGGCGGCTACTAAGAGCTAGCTATATCGTAATAGCTTCGTCGGCTCTAACTCGCGTAGGTTCCTTATTCTTAGCATAAAGGACCGTCTTTAGGTGTAGGCAATAGAATCCTTAAGGGATAAAGATCTAATGCACTTTTCGACGATCGGGCTCTATCTCTTCTACCTTACTAATCTATAATTAATTATTTAATCACTAATTAGTATTAGTTAGTTAAACAAACAAAGGGGTTTATAAACTAGCTAGATTAGTCTATATATCTATTAGCTAAGGGGCAACGAATAGCCCCTTTATATAGGCTATAAACGCGTATATTAATAAGGCCTTAAGCCGGCCCTTTACGAGCCCTTACTGCGACGTCGGGGCTATGCCTATATAGGCGATTAAGTTAATAACTTAATTATTATAAGGGCGGCCGAGTTAGTAACGCTATTACCGGGGTCCCTAATGTATACGATGCATCGTATAGTTAAGAACGCATCCGTATAAGCGTTGCCCGCACGTGATCTATTTAATCACGTGGATTGCAATCGTGCCTAAAGAACGGATATCTCTTATTCCTATAGTAAGGGCGGCTGAGTTAGTAACGCTATTACCGGGGTCCCCGATATATACGATACATCGTATAGTTAATAACGCATCCGGGTAGGCGTTGCCCGCACGTAATCTATTTAATCACGTAGATTATAATTAAGCCTAAAGAACGGATATCCCTTATTCCTACACTTAGGCCCTTTAACTTTATCCGGCATAATATAGGCATTAACTTCGCCTTAACTAAGTTTTATAATAAAGCTCGTATTATAGGTATTATATATACCTAAATCCCTATTAAGGTATATTAGTCTATAAGTAAGGTTAAAAGGTATTATAGCCCGCTCTATCGTATATTTAAAATAATATACGCGAAGATCGGTAGGATAACGGCCCTTAAATCTATCGTATAAATAGCTATTAAAGCCGTAAATAATATACTAGGACTAAACGGCCTCGTCCTTACGCTCCTCGTCTTTAGAGCGTACCTATAGATAACTTAAGACTCCCCTCCTTCCGCAACTACGGTATAAAGAGCCGCAACTATCTAAAAGGCTATAAAGGCCTTACGATAGCTCTCTACGGCACGGTAAGTTAAAGACGCCCTATAAGCTTAAAACGGCCTTTTAACCTTTAATACTCTATTACTACCGCTATAAAGTAAAGTCTACGGTTAAAGAGAGAAGCGAGGATAGTATTAATATCACCGTCTTCCCTATTTGCTTTCTACCGGGAAATCCCCGGTTCTTCCCTAGATTCTACTATAGAATTCTACGGGCTTCTATAGTTATTTACCCCGTACTTCTATAGGCGTATTTACCTACCTTTCTTCGGTTATATTTCACCGTGATTTCACGGTGATTTTACGGTTATTTACATAGTCTTTACTTATAAAATCTCTTCCCTTCTATAGTCTTCTACCGTAGAATTCTAATTCCCTTCTACGGCTTCTACCGTAGAATTCCTTTATATAGTTACGGATTCTACCGTAGAATTCACTAGTCTTCTATTAGAATGCCTTTTATTTACTAACTATATAACTTATTTATCGTACGGCACGATCTATTGCTTTTCCTACCGATCCTTCCGTCCGATTATTTACGTCACCTGTTTTTCCTTAGGTCTACGCGGCTGATTTTGTCTAAGGACTTTTCCTATATATAGAGACTAGTTAGCCTCCCTATTAGATAAGACAAGAGCTATTATTGTCAGTGATTTGCATCTATTTATAGCTTCTAATCCCTTTGTGTAGGCTGTTTTAGCCTTAGAGCCTCTCTTCCCTTTTTAATTGCTATTACCTAAATGTCGAGGACCCGACTAATTAGCGTTCGATAGATAGTAAGGTCTATATAAGATCGCCTTTATTAACGGCTACGAAGTTATTATTAAGACCGTTAATAGCCCTATAGTCTTCTGTTTTACCCTTATATAGCCGTACTACTATAGCATTAACGATACCTTAGATCCCTTTACCCTCGATAATATAGACACCCTCTCTAAGGTCGGTTTTACTAATCTAGACGAAATTCCCGAGCTAGACCCTTCCCTTTTACCGGTGCGAGCGCTGCTTACTCCTCTATAGCCCTATAAGCGAGGACGTCCCCTAGGCTTAAGGAATAAGCTATATTAGTTAGTTAAATAAATAAAAGGGGTTATAGACTAGCTAGATTAGTCTATAATAGTTTTATTAACTAAGAGGCGACGAATAGCCCTTTTATATAGGCTATAAACGCGTATATTAATAAGGCCTAAAGCCGGCCCTTTACGAGCCCTTATTACGACGTCGGGGCTATGCCTATAAGGGCGATTAAGTTTATAACTTAATTATCGTAAGGGCGGCCGAGTTAGTAACGCTATTACCGGGGTCCTTAATATATACGATGTATTATATAGTTAATAGCGCATCCGTTTAAGCGTTGCCCGCACGTAATCTATTTAATTACGTAGATTACAATCGTGCTTAAAGAACGGATATCCCTTATTCCTATAATTTATATAATAAATACCTACCTTCTTTACTTTTTCTACGCGACCTTACGTGCTTAAGTCCCGCTAGTAAAATTAGGTATAGGTATATAGTAATTAAGAGAGCTACGTAAATTATATAAAGAATACTATTATACTATACCGTAATCTACCTTAAGGACACGCAGCTGGGAGCCGGGCATAAAGCATATATTAATAAGCCGTATACGTAGTAGAAGGCACGTAGTAAGGCATATAGTAGAGGGCATATAGTAAGGCATATAGTAAGGCATATAGTAAGGCATATAGCCGGGAGCTAGGCATAAAGTATATATTAAAGAGCCGTATATATAGTAGAAGGCATATTGTTAGTAGGTGATTCACTTAGATTAATCTAAACGAAGGGGGTTGTATTAGTTATAGTTGTATCTAATCTAGCTAAGAAGGGGGAATAAGGGGGCCCCTTTTATACCCGTCTGCCGGGGTCCCTCTATAGAGCCTGCTGTGCCTTAATAATGCATTATTAAGGCCTACGCTAGGGCTTACTGCTTTAGTCATAACGATGCCCTTAGTTAATAACGAGGTTATTGACTGTATAAGGCACGTAGCGTTATACGCCGCGTGGTTATAACCCCTATTGCCCCTTTCCTATATATAGTCGGCAATATAGTTGCGACTCTATCCCTTAGTTATATAACTATATTCCTATACTAGTAGTCTTTCTTTCTAACTGCTAAGCAACCTTCCTAATCGCAAGGATAATACGTATTAGACTAAAGGGGTCTAATAAATACAATATATAAGTGTAAACCTATATCTAAGGAAAAACTAAAGGGTATATAGAGGAAAGCTAGAAGAAAGTATAAGAAAGAGCAGCTAAAAACCTCTATTTATCTTTATATATAGGATCCTTTTTAAGACCTAAGAGGTCTTGAAATTTATTAAATAGTATACGCCCTAATTGTTTTATAAATATATCAGCGATATTATTAGCAGATTTTATATAGAATACTTCTATTTCGCTTAGTAAAACACTATTGCGGGTGAAATTATAGGCAAGGCCGATGTGTTTCCGGAGTTTATGTGCTTCCGGGTTATTTGCTATTTTTAGCGCTAATTAACTATCGGAAAATATTAGAGGGACTTTATTAGATATAGGTATAGACAACTCTTTTGCGATGCTATTTAGATGGCTATATAGATATAAGGCCTCCTTATTAGCCTCTCTAAGGCCTATAAACTCTACTTCGCAAGTAGATAGTAATATCGATTTTTGCTTTTAACATAACTAGCTTATTAAATTATTACGTATAAAGAAACAATATCTAGAGACCGATCGTCGGTCTATAAGGTCACTAGCCTAGTGAGAGTCTATATAAGCTGTAAAATAGAAGTCTAGTATAGGTATATTGCAGTTATAATATAAGCATAGGTCGGGGAGTTTATTTAAGTACTTCTATATAACGTTAAGGGCTTTAAAGTAAGTGCGAGGAGTTAGGTTAAGAAGAGAATCTTACGCAGGATATTACTGCGAAAAGGATATCGGGCCTTATAAATAGGGCTAAGCATAGCAGGGAGCCTATTTGCATTTAGTATAAGAGTATGTCTTTTTTAGAGGCGTTTTTATTCCTAACTTATTTAATTTAACGCCTTTATTAGCAGGTGTATTAGAGGTTCCTATATTTTATTTCTTTAATGCCTTTATTCTGTTTTTTTATATAGTTTGCTTAGGATATATATAGTTCCTTTATTTCTCTATATATCTGTATAGATAATCCTAAGAAGTCTTTTACTTCCCCTAGAGATTCAATCGGTAGGGTTTTATTTATTTAGTCTATAACTTAGGTGATTGCACGTATAGTAGGTCTAGAGAATAAGAGATCGTCTATATAGACGGCTATAGCTATTCTAAGTGTGCTGTTTATAAACACCCCTTCGTCTATTAGAAGGCAGTAAAAACTAAGCTCGTTAAGGACGCTTTTTAATAGGTTACACTAGAGTAAAGGACTTTGTTTTAAGCCGTATAGTGCTTTTCTTAGTTTTGCTACGAGCTTCTTCGTCTTGTTTTTATTTAAGTAATTAAAGTAAGTTATGCCTTTATATTTTGTATTTTTATGCTAGGAAAACCATGCGTATAGTATTATATTTAGAAAAGCTTCGGGTATCTCTATATACGTTTCTATGTCTATATCCGCATATAGAAAGGCATTTTTTATATTAACCTATAGTACTTTTTAGTTAGAGTATTACTATTTGGCCTAGTGTAAATCTCTATTTAGCCTAATAACATTTTTTTATAGCCTACGTATACCCCGGAAAGGGTCTAACCCCCCCGCGCCTAGCCGCGCCTATATAAATATAGTGCGTATATATAGCAGGCTATAGACTAATAATTCTTTACGTACGAATATCCGTCTACGGCTCGCTCCCTACTGCGTGCCCTCTACTATATGCTCTACTGCGTGCCTTCTACTGCGTGCCCTACTGCGTGCCCTACTGCGTGCCCTCTACTACGTGCCCCCTACTACGTGCCCTCAACTGCGTGCCCTCTACTATATATACGGCTCCTTAATGTATGCTTTATGCCTAGCTCCCTACTGCGTGCTCTACTGCGTGCCCTACTGCGTGCTCTACTGCGTGCCCTACTGCGTGCCCTACTGCGTGCCCTCTACTGCGTGCCCTTTGCTGCGTGCCCTCTACTGTATGTGCGGCTCCTTAATGTATGCTTTATGCCCGGCTCCCTACTGCGTGCTCTGCTGCGTGCCCTACTGTATGCCCTCTACTGCGTGCCCTAATGCGTGCCCTACTGCGTGCCCTACTGCGTGCCCTCTACTGCGTGCCCCCTACTACGTGCCCTCAACTGCGTGCCCTCTACTATATATACGGCTCCTTAATGTATGCTTTATGCCTAGCTCCCTACTGCGTGCTCTACTGCGTGCCCTACTGCGTGCTCTACTGCGTGCCCTACTGCGTGCCCTACTGCGTGCCCTCTACTGCGTGCCCTTTGCTGCGTGCCCTCTACTATATGTGCGGCTCCTTAATGTATGCTTTGTGCCCGGCTCCCTGCTGCGTGCTCTGCTGCGTGCCCTACTGCGTGCTCTGTCTTAAGGCTAACGTTAGGGCATGTAAGGCGTGCTGCGTGAGATCGTGCGATGATAATAATCTAGCTAGGAAGAAGCCCTATAGGCTGCTGTGCGAGGGTGTAGAAGACACCCTAGCACGAGAGGCTAACTAACTAAAGTAGGGCGAACTATAACACCTCCCCTTAGCCGAATAGCCTATATAAGGCTCTTAACACTACGGCAAACGTGCAATTGCAACGCGCTCTTAAAAATGCTTTTCTATAGCTCCTTTCTTCCGTAAGTTATCCTTCCTCTATTCGCAGGGCTTTTTGCCCTTCTAATTGCCTAATTAGGCCTATAATCCTTCTCTAAATCCTTTTCCTAATCGGGAAGAAGTCTTTGTCATTAAACCTCAGGTTAAAGCCTAAGCTAATGTCTAAACTTCTCGTGGTCTACACGCAAGAGCGACTTCGTTAAGCCGTTAGCGATTATTTCCTCGGTCCGGACCTAATAAAGCTGAAAATAGCCTATTGCCGTGCGTTAGATAATCTATTTAAAGTGGCGATTAATATGCCTCGTGCGGCCCGCATTCGCCTTATTAAGAACAGCCAATCTCGCATTCTAACTATCAGTATATATAATCATCGGCGTAGGTTGCGGATAGCCTATATCGTGCAAAAGCTTCGCCTGCTATATAGCTGCTATACTAGCCGGCGTGAGGTTAATAAATTCTGCCTCGGTGGACGAGGTTATTACTAACGTTTGTCGCTTCGAACGCTAAAAGATCGGTCCGTCGGCTAAAAAGACCATATACCCGGCTGTTAAGCAGCGGGTTCGAAGATCGTTAGCAAAAGAGGCGTCGGCATAGACGTGTAGCTTTAGATCGTTAGTTAAATAACGGCCGCTAAAGACAATGCCTAGGGTTAAAGATCCCTTAAGATAACGCAATAAGTGCTTTAGAATAGCTATATGCGTTGCAGTTAGGTTATGATTTGCCTCCGACAACTTGTTTACCGTATAGGATAAGTCTAGCCTAGTCCCTATTGCTAGCTAATTTAGGCTGCCGGTCCTTCGAAGCTATTGCTTAAAGGGCATTACTAATTATTGTTGTTTTTAGTCCGCTAGGATAACGGTCTTTAGCGGCCACGGCGTTATTGCCGTATTCGCGATATTACTGCCAAACTCCTTAAGGACCTTTATCGCGAATCTTATCTAATATAGACGAATCGCTCGGTTAACGCGATCCCGGTCTATTTCTAGTCCTAGGAACTCGGTAGGCTCCCTAAGACTCTTTATCTTATATAGGCCGCTTAAAAGGCGAGCCTTATCTACAATAAGGTCTTATATAGCTACTATGATTAATATATCGTCGACGTAGAGGATTAGAAGCGTGCTATTATCGTAACGAAATAGGCATAATTCTGCCTCTAGCTAAACGAAGCCTAAAGCAACGAGGTTAATAATAACTTTGTTAAATTACTAACGAGGGGCGGCCTTATGCCTGTATAGAGCTCGCTGTAGCTTGTAGACGCGGCTGGTGCCGTTAGTTAGTCCGTAGGGCTATTTAATATAAATTTCCTCCCTTACTTCGGCGTGCGGGAAGGCGTTAACTACGTCGAACTTCTTACATTCGAGGTTATCCGAAGCCACGAGAGTGGCAAAGACACAAATAGAAGCCTAGTGTGCTATAGCGGCATAGACGTCTTTAATAGGCCTATTTGTAGAGTCCCGGTCTCCGCGAATATACTAACGGGCCTTAGCGATGCTATCGGCTCCCGCAATATGCTTCTTAAGAAAGACCTAACGGCCCGGAAGGACTTAATAGCCTCGTGCGCGGGAAATAAGAATCTAAGTCCCTTTATCGTTAAGCTTGCAGTATTCCTTCCTTATAGCAGGCAACTAGCGACTCTTATAGTTAGGGTAGTCTATAGCCTGCTTCTAGGTCTTTAGAGTCGTATTAGGCTATACAAAAGCCAGAGCCGCTCCTACACTAAGTATCTAGGGAGGATTAGTCTTATAATAGGTGTCATTTTCGCGAAACACTGCGAGTTGCTATAAACCGGATGACTCCCTACGGCTGCTGCTATAGCTGCCGCGAGCACGGCCACTACGGCCACGGCCTCGTCCCGGGCGCTTGTTGTAGTTATAGGCCTAATGTAGTCGCGAGGTCCGGCGAGGATAAAATAGCGATGCCTTATCCTTAGAAGCCGGATTTAAGTTAGTCTCCTCGTGTTTTATAACGTCCTCGTTAAAATAAACATAACGCCCTTATTCTACGGCAGGCGTCGGCTCGGGTGTTAGAATATAACTCGGGTCCTTAAGCACCCCCTATAGGGTGGATAGGTCGAGTTCTTCTTTACGCGGCGAAGCAGCTTCGTCGTCGTGCCTCGCATTGCGTTTTCTATCTACGGCTTTAATCTTCCCTATATCGAATAGGTAGGTGACTTTATCGTTATCCTCCTATAGGGTAGCTTTAAATTCGACTTCGTTAATAGTAGGGCGCTAGTGCTCCTTGCTATCCTAAAAGCGGATATCTTAGGCGCGTATAACGACCTTCTTCTCGGGAAGCTAGACCTTATATATATGCCCGTTAAGTCCCTCTATGCCAACTAGGCGACCTTTCTAAGCTCGTAGGGCTATCTTTACACTTTTAACCCTCTGCTAGTACGGGATAGTAACGAACGTAGTATAGCCCTAAGCCCTTATATGCTTAATGCTCTATAAGTATAGCGTGCGGATTTCGTCGAATAAAACCTTAATTAGGGCTCTACCGTCCTTATAGGCGCTCGTCGGAAGCATATTATTAACGTAGGCGCTTATCTCTATAAAGTACGGCTATAAAAAGGCCGGAAGGTTCGTATCGGCGCAAATATAGCGTGCGAGGTCTATTCGAGTGCGACTAGCACGTTTAGCAAGTCTATTCTACTCTAGAGTGTAGGGGGCACTAAAGCGAAGGATAAACCCGTCCTTATCGGCCTATTTAAATATTGCATCCGACTAGAACTCTAATGCGTTGTTAAAACACATAGACTAAACCTTCTTATTCGTAGAGCAGGCTTATAACTGCCTTATCTAACTATAAAGCAAGTTATATGCCTCTCTTCGGTTAGCCGCGAATAAAACCTAATAGAACCTTATATATATATATCGATCCTATATAGCGAATACTGCTTGCCGCTGAAACCGGTAGGTGAGTGCTAAATAAAGTCCTAGAAGACGTATGCTAGGAACTATAATAGCTTAACTAAAGATGTCCGGCTGACTATAAGGTCGGCCTTTGCAAAATGATAGGCCTTATAAAAGAAGTCGTTAAGGCTTTCTATATTAACGTTAATGCCTAACTTTCGGCACGCGTTAAGTACTCTAGCCTTACCCGTATATCTAAGTCTACGGTGTATAAGCCTATAATCGACCTTCCTATTAACCTTTATTAAGGTCTTTAGCAACGCCGTAAAGGCGAGGTCGGGGTGCTTATCTCGAATAGTAGGGTTACCCGTAGCCTAAGCATTACGAATAGTGCTAACGCTAAGTTCTTAAGTGATCTTATAGACTGCCTCCCCTATAGCTTAAAAAGCCAGTCGGCTATTAAATTAGTCTAGCATAACGCCCTTATCCTAGAGGACTTTAGAGCTTATTAAATTCGCGGGTGCATTAGGGCAATAGCGAACGTTAGTTAGGTTAAGAGTTAAGTCTCTAATCGTTATGCGTGTTATACCTACGCCTAGGACTCGAAGGTTGCTACCGTTTAATGCTTGCATTAGACGATAGGCCGGAGTAGGAGTAAAGGTCGTAAACTACTTTAAGTCGTTAAAGCAGGTGTCTAAGGCTCCGGTATCGTATACGACTATATCTCGCAAGGCCTTATAACCCGTAGCGAGGATAGCGTCCTTAAACGACGTAAGACTTATAGCGAATAGGGTTATATCGCGTTTGCCTACCGCTACGATGTCTATATTGCCCTTCTTAAAAAAATCAATGCCTTATTAACGCTATTCTTCCCGTTTCTATTCTAGGGCTTTATCGGGGTAAAGAGTCTAGCAGTTGCTTAGCTTATAACCTCTACTAGCAGCGACGAAACAACTATATTTAAGTTTCACTTACTTAGATAAGTTATTATTAGTTTAGGATCTAGTATTATCGGAGCTACCTCTGCCTCTACTACGGCCTCTACCGCGGCCTCTGCCTTGTCCTCCTCTACGGCTATTGTCTATTATAGATAGGGTTAAGAATGTTAACTTATCTTAGACAGCTAACGCCTAGGAGCCGGGGACCTTTTAAGATCCCTTCTCTACCTAGCATTAATATTGTAAGAACTTATCGATAGCGGCTTTAGTAGGAAAATCATCCTTCTTATAGTCGTATTGCTAGGCGTAAAACTAGTAAAGGTAACCCGTCCGAAGGCTATAGATAGCCGTGTAAACGTATATATTCTCGTCTAGTGTCTTATAAACGGCCCTTAGTTAACGCTAGCACTACTCTAGTCGTCGAGAGTATGTATCTAAAGTGGCAAAGTTATAAGCTTTAAGTCTAAAAAACTTAAGCATTATCTCTACGATAGAAGACTTAGGCAGCTGTAAGGCTATACGTTGTATAAGGAGGTATATCTATTAACTCGTCGAATTAATAGTCTAGCCTCCCTGTATGACTATCTCCTTTAGATCATCCGATAGAGTGATTATAAGGACTCTCGTAGCCTTTAGGTCGTTCTTTTGCTAGTCCTTTTGTTCTTCGGTAATGCTAATCGTGCTTACCGGTCGTTCTAGCCTAAGGGCGAGCCCTTAGACGTATTTATAAATATCTAACATTTTTAACGTGAGATTTACGTTAATTAGCTAGGCGGCATAGTTTTCTAGTCCCTTAAGACGTTTAATCGTGCCCGTTAGGGCTCTATCGTCGTTCGCTATCTCGAACGTCCCGTTAGGCAACTATCCCGCGGGCAAAGAGGCGTTATTATAGGATTTTATACGTAGAAAAACTCTTTAAATAGGCGTTTAGGCGAAAAAACAGCTATAAAGGCGAGAAAAGTCGGAAAAAGATCGTGATAATTAAAAAGAACTACTCACAAAGCGCAGGGATGCGTTTTAGCGGCGCTTATAACCTCTTAAAGCTTACGTTAGGGCATGTAAGGCGTGCTGCGTAAGATCGTGCGATAATAATAATCTAGCTAGGAAGAAGCCCTATAGGCTGCTGTGCGAGGGTGTAGAAGACACCTTAGCACGAGAGGCTAACTAACTAAAGTAGGGCGAACTATAACACTCTACTGCGTGCCCTACTGCGTGCTCTACTGCGTGCCCTACTGCGTGCTCTACTGCGTGCCCTACTGCGTGCCCTACTGCGTGCCCTCTACTACGTGCCCTTTGCTGCGTGCCCTCTACTATATGTGCGGCTCCTTAATGTATGCTTTGTGCCCGGCTCCCTGCTGCGTGCTCTACTACGTGCCCTACTGCGTGCCCTACTGCGTGCCCTACTGCGTGCCTTAGAGCCTCGTTAGCTAGAGCGATACGATGCGGCGAGATGCGACTTAACGATGCGATTTAACGATGCGAATTAACGATGCGATTTAACGATGTGATTTAACGATTGCGAAGAATTAGCCTATAGCCTGCTAGGCATACGCACTGTAATTAAGTAAGCGCGGCCGGTCGTAGGGGGTATAGGCGTTTTTCGGGTTTACGCAAAGTGTCACTAGGCTAAATAGAGATTTATATTAGGCTAAATAGTAATACTCTTTAGTTATTAGCGATAGCCTATAGTAGTAGGAGCCTTATAGACTTAGGTCTTACTATAGTAGAGAAGGTTTTAATATAGTCTAGGCCGTATATTTGCTTATAGCCTAAAGCTATAAGTCGAGCCTTAAATTTCTTTATCTGGTTTTTATTATCCTTTTTAACTCTATAGACCTATCGGCTTCCGAGGGCTTCCCGGTCTTCGGGTAGCTCGGTTATTTCTTAAGTATTATTATCTATAAGCTGCTGTATTTCTGCTACTATGCCTTTATCCTAGTGTAGAGCTTCGGCGCTTTTCATAGCTTGCTTATAGGTTTTTAGTTCTATAGGATTACAACCTTCTAAAGCAGATAGAAGGGTAATATTATCGTTATTTATTAGTAGATATATTAGGTATTCTTAGTAGTCGTTATAGAATTTAGCCGGCTTCTTAAGTATTTTAACCTAGAGGGTATAGTATTAAAGTTAAAGGTTTTATTATCTTTTAAGAAGTTATTTTCTAATATAGTAATATCTTTTAATATCACGACCTTTTTTCTACTATAGTTATATATTTTATAGGCTATGTCTTTATAGCTAATTACGATTCCTTTATAGGCTCGTACGTCTAGTTTATTACTAGGTGTTTTTTTCTTATAGTATATAATGCTTCCGAACACACGGAGTTTTTCTATTTCTTCTATAGTAAGGGCTTTATTTTCTTTCTTTTCTAAAGGGCATATATACACTAAAGCAGTATAGGGAGATCGATTGTATATATATATAGCTGCTAAAACAGCTTTACCCTAAAGATATTTTAGGCAGTTTAGCCGTATAGAGCATAGATCTAACTTTATTAAGTATTGTTCTATTTATACGCTCTATTCTGCCGTTCGAGTCGGGGGTAAACGGTAGGCTTAAGTTATATTTTATACCGTTTTTAAGGGCATAGGTTTAATATTCTAGATAAATTCTTTTGCATTATCTAAGAAGACTTCTTTTATCTTTGTTTTATCTTTGTTATTCTTAAGTTCTACTTTAAATTCTAGAATCTTAGGCAGGCTTTTAGCTTTATCTTTTATAAGGTATATTCTTAGGTATCTAGAATAGGTATTAAGAAAAGATATAAAGTATCTGAATTTATCGTAGGTAGGGACTTTAATAGGGCTTTAGATATTAACGTTTATTTTATTAAGAAAGAGATATCGTCGTTTCGAGGGAGTTTTCTTCTTTTTATCGGTATGTTTAGCCTATATATAAGCTTCGCATTGTTTTATAGCTATAATATCTTTTTAGTCTACGGATATGTCTAGGTATAGTCTACGGAGGTATCGGTATAGGGATCTATAGCTAAGATCGCCTAGCCGTTTATGCTAGAGAATAAGGTCTATCTTCTTTTTTATCTTAGGTGTTTTTATTTTAGGTATTTTTATTGTATTAGTTAGTATAGTATCTTTAAGTATAGCGTTATCTATTGTCTCTCTCGGGCTATATTGTATATTATGTATTTTGTTCTTAATTAGAAATCGTGTTTTCTTTATGTCTAGAGGGATATAGTATAGTCCGTTTTTAATAAAACCGGTTATTAATTTATTTAGATTTATATCGAGGAGGGATATAGAGTCCGGGCCTATAAGGGCGTATGTGTTTATTATAGCTAATTGGCTTATTATATTAATGCCGATTTTAGGTATATAAAGGCAATTTCTTAAGGTGTATTATTAATTACTATTTAGGAATTTAAAGATAAGGTCTCTAGCACCTCGCATAATAATAGAGAAAGCTTTTTCCTAGGTTACGGTAGTATATATTTCTTTATAATTAGAGAGGAGAGTTTTATTTAAAACTATATGCCTAATAGCCTTAGTATCGAATATAAAGTTATAAAAATTCCTAATCCGTGTAAGGGTCTTTAACCCCTATTGTATAATCTAGTGCACGTGACTAGATGACCTATATTTAGGTAGCTCCGCACTCCGCAGCCTTAGAGGCTACGCCCGTACTTCTCTTTCTTTCTCCTCCTATAGTATTATTCCACCTCTTTTAGGGACCTCCTTTATGCCTACTCGGAATAACCCTATTATATAATAATACTACCCTTCTGACTTACCTCTAGCCTCTTTCGCTTTTAGAAGTGCTATAATAAAGTTTCTCCGACGTTTAATTTAAGGGTAATTAAACCGCCCGCGCCGGCGAGCCGATATATCTGCTTAATCCTAGAACCTCCCTTAGTTATAGAACTAAGAAGAACGCGACCGTTAATTCGCATAGGTAATTAAGGGATTGCTTTAATAGTAGCGCGATTCTACGCAAAAAGCTATTCTTCTATACCTTACGAAATTTAACGGTTTTACTAACGACCTCGAACTATAGATTCTTTACGTAGAAGCGAAGCTGCGCACTAACGGCGCCGCTATTAGTAACCTCTACGCTTAATTTAACTATCTCTACGCGAGCCTATTACCGAAAATTCAACGGTAGCTGCTGCCCCTTACCTACGTTGCTATAAACGCCCCCGCCGATATAATCGCAAAGCTCTAACTCTCTTATAGAGAACTAAATATAGCTAAGACTATAGCTCTCGAGCTTAGTTCGCTTTATTAAAAGCGGACTAAATCTATACCGGCCTACCTTATGCGGTTAAAAGAAGTACTATTCTAAGCCGACGCGAATATATAGCCTAATACGGCAAAGACGAACTATCTTATAGCTAGCTTAAATATAGACTAGCACGTATGCCTAAGCGAGAAGACCGGTCTCTTAAACGCGTACGACGCCTTTATATAATACCTTCGCGAGCTAAGCGGTAATAAATTTCTTTTATTAGTTCCTATTTCTACCCCTATAAGTAAAGGCGGCCCTTTAAGCAATACGATAGATATCTACGTCTTAACTATAAGCGCGATTAAAAGAAGGAAGTAGCAAAAAGAGGGCCGCTATATAGGACGCGGTAGTAAGACTTATTAGTCTAAGGCATGCCCGAAGCGGGTGAATATCCGGCGTATAGCGGTAGGGCGTACATAGGAGAGCGAAAGCGACGACGACTCCGGCTTAAGCGATAAATAGTTAGGAATGCTTCCGCCGGCAGCCGGCGGCGATATTAAGAGGCTATATAAGGGAAGCTATACCCGTGCCCTAAGGGCCGTAGAGAACGGACGGAGCCCGTATAGCCTCGTACGGGAAGAATAATAGGTAATAGCGGCTATAGTAGCGCTTAGAGACGAAGTCGTCGCTATAGGGCGAGTCCTTAAGAGCACCTAAGCGTGCGAAGCGCATAAGCCGGAAAGGAAAAACCGGCCCTACTCGAAGTAGTCCTTTAGTTATTCTTAGTAAGCAGCTTGCCCTTATTCTTATAAGCTAATAACGGCCTAGCTAACATTTGTTGCGTTAAGGGAGCTATAAGGAGCGTTGTTTTCCGCACTTTCTAGTGCGTAGGCCGTACGCGACGTTTGCTCTCTACGTCGGGGTACGGCATCGGGTATTATGCGTTAGGGGCCTTAGCGGGGTAGGGTCTAATATAAGGGTCTTTAACCCCTATTATATAATCTAGTGCACGTAACTAGATAACCTATATTTAGGTAGCTCCGTAGCCTTAAAGGCTACGCCCGTACTTCTCTTCCTTTCTCCTCTCGTAGTATTATTCTACCTCTTTTAAGGACCTCCTCTATGCCTACTCGGAATAACCCCGTTATAATCCGTAAAGCAGCCCTATCGACCTTTAAGGTTACCTTTAAAATTGCCGAGAGAAGCGGCTTTAGAGGTCCTATTATTAGTTTTCTATTAGAGGAGGACTTTATTTTTATAGGGGTATAGAGAAGGATATTTTTAGAGGGAAATAGGGTATAGGAAGAGAAGGTATAAAGAGGGACTAGCATTTTATATAGTAACGAGGGTATAAAGGAGAGTATTAAGGGTATAGAAGAGAGTATCGAGGAAATAAAGGATATAAAGAGTATAAGGAGGGGTAGGAAGGAACTTATAATGCTAGAAGCCGACTTAGAGATAATAAGGACCTTGCTAGACTTAGGAGAAGAGACCGAGGGGGCCTTTCTCTTCTAGAGTCGAGAAGTCCGGGTATAGGTAGCTGGGCGAGGAGCAAAGGATAGGGAACTCTCTCGAGAGTTTAAGATAGGCCTAGGCCTCCTATAGCTCCTATTAGTATACTCCTTAGGCTCTCTTTTAGTCGAGGAGGAGGAAGGCAACGTTTTAGTAGTAAATCCGGCGGCCTTAGCCTTATCTCTATTCTTTAGTTTCTAAAAACAAATCTTTTCTATATGCCTACGCTTTTTATAATAAGAGTAAATAGGAACTTTATTATTATTCGCTATAAAGAGGTGCTTATTATATTACTCTCTAAAGCCTTAGTTCCCTTAAACTCGTCGATAAAGGACGAGGAGAGGGACTTAAGGGTATATGCCGTAGCATCGGTACGGAGTGTCTAGGTTATATTTATAATATAACTTAAGAAGGAGCTATTTAGACTCTTAAGGATCTATACTTAAAGCTTAGGCAGAGATAGGGATTATAACTAATAAGAGCCTAAAGGGAAGCTTAGAGGCAGAGGATTACGGCAGTGCAAAGAGTGTTAAGATTAGTGCAGAAAGAGGAGAGAAAAGTGTTATTAAATTGCTTAGTAAAGGTCTGTCTAAGGGCGGACTAAGGTCCCTTTATATAGCTAATTCCACACGAATAAAGGTATATATAACTTAACTAATTGTATTTATAAAAAGCGCTATTATTTATCTATATAATGCAAGTAGTCTAATCCTATTTAGTGGCTTATTTCTTGCATAATTAAATGCGCGAGTAATACAAGGTAGTGTAGATAACGCCGGTTGACTAAGTTATAAGTCATGACTTACATACCTCTGTCTCCACTTACACTACATACTTCGGGCTTAGGTATCTCAGCCATCTAGGGAGCTAATGCGACCGGATGACTTACTATATATGCAATAATACAAGGCGGTTCTAATGCATATGTTTATGCATTAGTAGGATAAACTAATTCGGAGATATCTGCTCCTTTATATTTAAATATACTAATTCGTATCGCTTAAATACTATCTTATTTATAGAATTAAATAAAGTTAATTACGCGTATATAGCGGATGTCGTTTATATCTAAAGGTATTTAATCTTCCTATCGTATACGCTAGCGGGGCGTCTTATTTAGCCCTATCGGGCGGGAATATAGCGGCGGCTAGCGGTAAGACGAATAGGGAGTAGGCGAGCTATTAAAGTAGTCTACGGCGGAGTAGTCTTAAAGGCTTAGGTCTTAAAGGAGTTTAGAGAGCTAATTAATGATATTAAGCGGGCGGTATCCTAAGCGAATAGCAATATTCTATATAAAGGATATCGAATCGGTTAGCTAAGGTTTAAGAGGTATAGTGCTAGCTTAAGTAGATATTCTTTAGTAGACGAGTCTATAGGTTTTAAGTAAGGTATATAATATCCCGGTAGGATAGTTTAGTTATTTAGGATATTAATCTCTTCCTACCGAAAAGGGGGTTTAAGTACGTCTTCTACCGTTATAAAGACCCCCTATTTTATAGTAATAGTAAGGGTAGTCTAAATCTCTACGACGTTAGAAAAATACACCTTTTAACGTAACTAATGCCCTTAAGGCGCGAAAGTAATAGGAGTCCTAAAGGCTATTCTATCCTCGACTATTATACTTAAAGGCAGGCAGTATCTTATATAGTAATAGGAGTTAAAGCGCACTTAAAGATATTTCTAAAATATAGTTAGTTTATATTCCTAAAGCTAAGGGATGCCTAAAATAATCGGGGTAAAAGGGGATAGGTTTATAACGAAGAAGAGTATAAGTTTAATATATTTACCAATCGTTATTTAGGCTATAAAATAGTCTATTATCTATATAAAGGGCACGCCGTCGGCTAATCGGAGCGGTCTAGGTTTAAAGAGCTTTTTTATAGTAACGTTATATTTCCGTATAATAGCGTAAAGGTCGGCAAACGCCGCGGTAGTATAGCTAGAATCTATAAGGGATAATATATTAATATAGTAAAAGGACTAAGGGTTACGCATAAAGGAGAGACGAGTATAGAGAAAGATTAACTTTTTATTACTATTCGATAAATTAATCTAAAGATCTATTTTATCTAAAAGCAAAAACTTCCGGAGGAGGTTGACCTACTATTCCTTTATCTTCTTTGCCTTACGTATATAAGCGTTAAGGTCTGCCTTCTAGATCTAATAGTTCTTATCGCCTTAGGGAATATCATCGAGAATATTCTTAGCGGCTTACGTTAAATCTAAAACCTTATACTACCTGCCTAAAGCTATAAGAAGCGTCGTCGTAGTAGGCTATTCCTATTTCTCCCTTTCGGATAGGTTAGCTATAATAGTAGCTATCCTATCCTTAAAGAAGTCGTCGGCCCGTTTACTAAGCCTATCGCTAATATAAAGGAGGCAAGCGCTGTCTAAGTCAAACTATATACTATCGCGGAGGAAGATACCTTATATTTTAAGTTCCTATGCCTTATACTTACGTTAACGGTTAAAGGTAGACCCTTTTTTAATAAAGATTAAAGGGTCTACCGTCTTTTGTTTTCCTAACGATTAGGTTAAAGCTATCGTCTAGGATTGCAATATCGTTATAGTTAAGATCGTTAGATCCTTAGCCTTAAAACGTTGCTCCCTTATAGCTAAAAGCTATCCTCCGTAGCTAAAAGCTAATCTCGTGCTATTAGACGTTCCTTTAACCTAGCATTTCGGTTAACCTAAAAGGCCTCCGCTATACGAAGGGATCGAAGACTCTCCTCGATATATATAAGGATATATCGGGTATCTAAGCTTTAAAGGTTTTCCTAGGTCTCTTACGCGTTAGCGACCGGGACTACGTTATTAAACCTCTTAATCGCTTAAGCGATCTAAGTGAATTTATTAATAAACTCCTTAGTAAGGGCCTTTAGACCGTCGCCTATAGCGTTAGAGGCTATAGGTATATCCGCTATAAGGAAGGAGGAGGGTCTAGTCTAAGGTATTATTAAGGACTAAAAAAAATCGATAGGCTATAAAAGTTTCTATAGACTAAGGAAAAGTTTTTAAGGGCTTAGGGTTTAAGGGAAATAGTTTATTAGGGGTTACGCTTAGGTCGCGACGACTAAAGAGATAAGGTAATAGAGCTGCTAAGACTATATTTATAAAGCTAGGGATCGCGACGGGGCGCAATAGAAGATAGAACAAACTATCATAGGATTAGGTAATAGCTAGATAACTTTATTATTCTATAAAAAGAAGAAGAACTATAGAGGCTAAGGGCTTATTTATATATATGACTATATATTACATAGTATATTACTATATACTATATTATGTAATATAGTACTATATTATTCAAGTAGAAATAAAATAGAGTCTTAAAATAGGTACTTAAGGACGTAGGACATAGGCCTCTATCCGAATAGTTAAGCTATTAGTATTTATAACGTATTCGAGGGCTCGATTAAGTAATGCCTTCGTTATAGCATCGGCCGGGTTATCCTCGCCGTTAATCTAACGCATCTCTATAATCTTACGTTACTTAAATAATTATCGAAGAGATATAATATTAATTATTAATTTCTTCTCCTTAGTTATCCCGAGCTTTATAAGGCATTTGTATAACGAATACGAATCTATATAGATAATTAGTTAGATATTTAGTAGCTTCAGCCGGTCGGTAATAATCTTAAGCGTAATTGCTAGTGCGATCCCGAGGTAAACGCTGTTAACTATACCGTAGATCTCGGAAGCTAGTATACTTTAGGTAACTCTCTTATACTTCGTCGAACTCTAGTAGATAATGCTTCCTATAACCTTAACCTAGCTGTTAGACCTTTCGGTCTCGTTAACTAGTGCGATAATAAAGCCTAGCTATAACGATAGGTCTTTATTATTCGTAAATAATCTATCCTTAAAGACTATTAGCTTCGCCTTTGCGAGATTAATTAGTTTATATATAAGACCTTTACTCTAGTATTCTATGTACTATTTACTACTTACCTATTGACTATTAGATGCTAACTTAATTACCTCCGCATTTAGTTAGGCAGAAAACAAACCTTTAGATAGGTAGAAAACTTTTAGACAGTCGAATCGGCTAATAAAAAGAGGAAGAGGGATAGGGTGGGGCAGGTTATTAAAAGTCATTAAAAATTATTTTAGGTGCAATATACAGCTATTTCACAATGCATTCCGTAAAGCGCTATTAAAATAACCTCTTCCCTAGCTTGAAAAAAAAAGATACATTCTAACTTATTTTAAGATACTTTTTATATATTAGAAGATTCGTAGACATTCGTAGAGTTAATTTTCCCCCTTTACTACTCTATCCTATACGTTTTTATATAGCGATTTTGTCTAAAGGTTTTCTGCCTGTCTAAAGGTTTTCCACCTAACTTAGTGCGGAGCTAATTAAGTTAGCATTTGATAGTCAACGGGCAAGTCGCTTATTTAAGATCGTATAATCCTTGTTATCCGGATTTTATACTTATACCGTAACTAAGATATTAAATACTACTTTCGGTTAGTATACTAAGGCTATATAGGCTCTATAAGCACGTTATTTTAAGGACTATTGTAAGTAATCTAAAGCCTTAATATCGATTCGGTCGATCCGAACGGCTTATCCCTTCTATTAGAGTAGGAGTGTTTTATCCTATTATAAGCTTACCTTTGCGTCGTTAAAGTCTGTAACGGAGCCTTAAGTTATTATAGTTCTTAGCTTCGCCTTTAATTACGCCTCTTAGAGCTTTTCTTCTTTAGCGGCCGAAAATCTCGTCGTCCTTAGCATAAGGGTATCGTCCGTTTATATCCTAATAATACTAAAGTACTTTAGTCCTATATTAGAGATTAAAAGGCAAGAGTAAAATATTAATATTGCTATATCGAGGCCTATAATATAGTGCTTCTAATACGTATTAAACTAGTAGACTCTTAATTCTATAAATCTATATAAGGGCTTAATAACTTAGATAATTGTATTAGACGGGTACTTCCCTTATACCTTAGCGGAGAGGCGTGTTAAGACCGTTTAAAAGAGCTCTATAGTCGCTTAAGGATATATCTAAGTAATATCTCGAAGGGATAACGTTATCCTATAATATAAGAGACTAAGAGCAAGGGCTAAGATTAGTCGTTAGCTAACGCATTAAATTATCGGAGACTACGTTAGTAGGGAAGCCTTTTCCCTGTCGTTATAACCTTAGACTATAAGCCTCGATTTCTCGTATAGCTTAGTGTCTCTGCCTTTAACCTCTAGAACTATACGGGAACTAAAGATATAGTAGCCGCTATAAAGAGCTTTGTTATAACGTTCGAAACTAAATACTCCTCGTACTACGAGATCGTGGATCTCTATACTATCTTATGCTTCGAATAGCGCTCCTAGGGCTATAATAGCGCCCTTAGAATAGAGCTTAACGGCTAGCTTACAAGCCTTTTTTTACTTTTTTATTATAAAGGCCTTATCCGCTTCTTCGTTGCTTTAATCGTCGAGATCTATATCGTCCTTATCTTTTAGGTTATCTTCTACGTTTAGTCCTTCCGTAATTAAATGCCTAGCCTTATTCTTTAATCCGGGCGGACGTCCTCGCTTATAAGGTGCCGGAGGGTCTAGTCGGGCGGGTTTATTCGCCTGCTCGGAATCTAGTGCTAGGATATTATTAAGGATTTAATTACGATAATACGGTTATACTAACGTAGATCGAAGGACTTAAGTTCTTTAAACCGTATCAATAGTATTATCATGCATTTTAATAGCTGCAATTTTAAATAGTCTTTACTATCCTAACTTTTCCCTCTATACGCGGACTTTGCTTTAAAGAGGAAGGGCAAGCGTATTCGCTATATCTAGCCTATCCCGGCTATTTAATACTACTTTAACCTATCGTTTAGCCGAGAGCTACCTAAGTGCCTTTATCGCTTTCTATACTATAGCGGCTGATTTAAATGTCGTAGGCGATAGCGGCGAATTAAAAGATATCCTAAGATATACTTTAAACATAAGCAACGTAGGTATTAGTCCGTTAGGTCTAGTAGTATCGTTAATAGCTTTAACGGCTATTTAAAGAACTACCTTAATAAAGGTAAAGCTGCCTATTTCTATAAAGAGAATATTAAACGCTCGATATAAAGGGGCATAATACCTCTCGACTTTACCGATTAACTAATAAGCTTTAACGGGAACCTATATATACGTAATTCCTATAGTACGGGCTTCGTTTTAAAACTCTATAGAGGCGAAGTTCGTTCTTATATTATATCTAACGATATTAAGGGGACTAAGATATATATTAATCTAAAGGGCTCGAAGGGTCTCCTATATATCTTTAGCTAATATAAAAGGAAGGAATTAAGCACTTTAGAAGGCCGTTGCTATATTAACACCGTATAATACCGGGCGTTATATCGAATTCGGGATATATAAGTATATTACGTTAACGATAACCTTATAATTAAAGTCTTAGTTATCCTTAAGGTTAAACTTAAATCGTTTCGGGGTAGGCGAATGCATTTAGCATTAGTAGCATAGTTCTAAGATATTCTCGAGGGTGCTAATAGATATATCGCCGTAGCCGGCTTGCTTTAATAAGTAGTATAGCCTTACTATAGCTAGATATCTAAATCGACGATATAAGGTCCTAATTTCCGTTTCTATAAGGAATGCCGTTGATTATTTACTCTTCCTAAGGAAGAACTAAGGGTGTCTCTATTTCCTAATTACCGGGACGTCTGCCCTAAGGCCGGTAAGGGTGTTTATTGAATTATTAAAGAATACGCCTAGCCTATCTATATCCGCGAGATATAGTAGGAAGGGGGTCGAGGTTTCTAATATATATTATATAATTCTTCTAATTAGAGTCACGAGATTAATTAATCCTAGGGACCTTATAACGGCCCTACTACTAAATCTAATCGTAGTTTAACCTACGGTAGATATATCTAAATTAACGGAAGGGTCTTCCTATTAGAGGGCTATATACTATTCCTATCCGGCTATAGAGACTTTCGCCGCTCCTATATTAATTAGGATGCCTTAGAAATAAAGCTTGAAGTATTAATTATCGATAAGGAACTAGTCGGCCGAGACGGTCGGTTTTATACCGTAGACGTCGTCTCCTATAAAAAGGTAGTTAAAAGCCACTTAGCAAAGCATTTAACTAGCTTGCTATTATTCCGGTTCTTTATCCTTACTAAACTCTTCCTCCTCGTTGTCTTTATAATCTTTATAGCCTATTAAATAGGCTGTAATATTAAGAGGGACGCCTATATAATAGCAATGCAAGAGATATTAGTCTTAAGCTTTCCCCCGTTCCTTTATAGAATGTTTTATAGACTAATATCCCTCCTTCCTATATATAAAGCACTTCTTAGTCTAGGTCTTATTGCTATATCCTTAGCCGTAGCCTCCTCTACTATAGGGTCGATAGCTTTAACTAGAGCCTCGTAGGCGGAATCCTCCGTTGCCTCTACTACGATTATTAGTATACCTACGGTCTATATAAAACTAACTATTAGGGTTCCTCGAATTATATTTATAATTTATATTTATCCTATTGTTATTATAATATCGGTCTTAGAGAAACTAGCGCAAGGCATTTCTTACCTATTATACGAGGTACGTCGTAAGGGAAGCTCGGAGGTCGGCATAAAGGTCTTAAGCCTTATTAGCTTATTTAAAGAAGGCACCCTCGAGTTACGGAATACATTAACACGCCTTAGTAAGGGTTACTATAAGCGGGGTTTCGCCTATAAACTTAGGTCTTAGAGCTCGTTAACATAGCAATAGCTTATCGATTAGCAACTAAAGCACCTCTTATAGGCCTTTCTTAAGTTTGCTAGCCCGAACTTAGTTAAACGTCGTATTAGTCTAATCGGTATAGTATTAAGCCTAAGTCGCCTTAGTATCGAAATATCGTTTAATCTTATCGTATACGCCTAATGTATATAAAGCATCCTCTATACTATATGCTAGGGCTAATATAATTAGCTATAGATAAGATAGCAGGGAGCTATTCCTAGCTCCTAAGGCTTACGCCTACCTAAGAATATTACGCTTTTTTGCTTATATATTTACCTTACTAAGTGCATTAAATTAGTAGTAATTCGTACCTACTGCTTCTAAGCCACTATTAGAAACGCCCTTCCTATTACTAGACCCTCGCTTTACTATAATACGGTCGCTAAATGCTTCTTAAAGCTCTTACTATTCGTTATAAGCCGCCTAAAGGCTTCTAACATATAGTATAACCAGCTTATATAACCCTAGCTAGCACGCTTAGATAACCACTAACCTAAGCCTTATAATCCGACGAGGCTTGCCTTTTCTTAGAATTATTAGAATAAGGGTCTCCTACTTATTTCTCTTATTTCGAGTCTTTACGCAATTTAGTCGTAAGAAAATTTTTCTCTATGTTTTCGATTTCACACGCGTACCCGTTCCTACGCTAAAATTAAAACACCCTATACCTCCCTACTATAGACTTTTTTCTTCTCTAATAACTGTTCTCCCGTAATTCCTTCTCTTCTCTATCCGTTAACCTCTTCGCTTTCTTTCCTCGTTTTATTTAAGCTATTATTATTATAGCTAAAGACGAAGAAGCCCGATAAGCTATAGCGTCTATATCTCGTTTAGACAACGACCTTTGCCCTCGCTTACCGACTTAGCCGGAAAGTATTTACAGCGCCGCTCCCTCTAAGGAGCCTAAGACTCCTAGCCGTCGTCGCCCTCGCCTATCTATAGAAACCGAGGTATTACGTAAGCAGTCTACTCTACTAGCTTTAGAAGATAAGGATTATTATAACCTTTTAAAATAAGCCGGCCGCTACTATAAATTAATTAAAATACTGCTAACTAAAGGAGTTATTAAGACCTTTATAGATATCGACTTAATATATATAAATGAAGCCTCTATTCTTTTAGGCTCCTTAGCTTTAAATTCGGAGACTATGCTCGATATTATCGAGCTTCCGCCCGTAAAAGAGAAATATCTATAATACGCCGATATTTAGCGAAAAAGAATCTACTTTTATCTTTTCTATAGCAACCTTCTAGATAAGGAAACTCTCCTTTATACTACAATAAAGCTGGTATATCGACCAATTTACGTAGTGCCTCTCTACCCGTAAATAATTAACGGAGACCCTTCTAACGGATATTAATCGGAGGAGTTACCCCTTTAACCTTAAGGAATTCTTCGCTTATCCGAGCAATCCCCTATTAGATAGCATCGCTTTAAAGAGCAACCTTTAGTTGCATATTATTCCGTTTAGCCTAAGTTATCTAAGCATTATATATATTCTACTCTTACTGATAAAAGGATTCGGACGATAATAACGATAATTCTTTTAGATCCGATAATAGTTTTAACTATCGTTTATTAAGGTCTAACTATAATAATCCGTATAGGGACTACGAGGCGTCTTTTGCCTCCTCTTTAGACTATAATAATAAGGCCGTTACTAAACGCCTTAAACGGGATAATATTAGTACTTTTAATCTAGATAAGTATAATCCGAAGAACCTAGGCATTATCGCTCTTAGCGATAGAAAGAATATCTATATAGATGTCTACCTCTTCGCGGAGCGTCTAAGGATCTATTAAGACGAAGATCCGTTCGCCCTTTGCCTATATTATCTCTCCTTATTAGCAGAAGGAGCTCTTATATAGTATATAAGTAAGCTTATAGCGGAATAACGCGATATCCTTAGTTCCTCCCCTCTTAGAACCTTCTATAAGCTCTAAACTAAGCGTTTTAAACGGTATAACGCCGATATCTCGAAGGAACTTTATAGAGAAAGGTATACTATATCTATATAGTCCTCTAGCTCTATTACTCTTGCCTAGTAGATCTAGAGAAAGGTTTCGCTCGCCCGCTAACTTAAGATAGGTAAAGATACCTAAATTATTAGAGTATTACTATTTGCCTAAGTATAAATCTCTCTAAGTATTACTATTTGCATAGGTAAGAATCTCTATTTACATAGGAAATACATTTTTTCTGCGCTAACCCCGCGCGCCTAGCCCACGCCACCTAATTTAGGTATAGCGCTATAGCAATTAATAAGAGCCGCGTAAAACGCAGCCGGGAGCCGGGCACGAAGCATACATCGAGAAGCCGCCGAGCCGTACATACAGCAGAGGGCACGCAGTACAAGGCACGTAGTAGGGCACGACGCATACATTAAGGAGCCGCACACACAGTAGAGGGCACGCAGTAGGGCACGCAGTAGGGCACGCAGTAGAAAACGCAGCAGAGGGCACGCAGCAGAAGGCACGCAGTAGAGGGCCGGGCACGAAGCATATATTAAAGAGCCGCACACACAGTAGAGGGCACGCAGTAGGGCACGCAGCCGGGCATAAAGCAGAGCACGAAGCATACATTAAGGAGCCGTATATATAGCAGAGGGCACGCAGTAGGGCACGCAGCCGGGCACGAAGCAGAGCACGAAGCATACATTAAGGAGCCGTATATACAGCAGAGGGCACGTAGCAAAGGGCACGCAGTAAGGCACGCAGTAGGGCACGAAGCATACATTAAGGAGCCGCGTATATAGCAGAGGGTACGTAGTAGGGCACGCAGTAGGGCACGCAGTAGGGCACGCAGCAGGGCACGCAGTAGGGCACGCAGCCGGGCACGAAGCATATATTAAAGAGCCGCACACATAGCAGAGGGCACGCAGTAGGGCACGCAGCCGGGAGCCGGGCACGAAGCATACATTAAGGAGCCGCACCTAGTAGGGCACGTAGTAGAAGGCACGCAGCAGAGCACGCAGTAGAGCACGTAGTAGAGCACGTAGTAGAGCACGTAGTAGAGCACGCAGTAGAGCACGTAGTAGAGCACGTAGTAGAGCACGTAGTAAAGCACGTAGTAAAGCATATAGTAGAGAGCTATTTGTAAGCACGCCGAATTAAGATACGAATTTAAATACTATTGCGCGAGCCTTTTAATTACTATAGCGCTATACCTAATTTAGGTAGCGCGGGCTAGGTGCGCGGGGTTAAGGCGGGGTCGGCGTAGAAAAAATATATTTCCTATATAAATAGAGATTCTTACCTATGTAAATAGTAATACTTATCTCTATTTGCTTAAGTGACATTTTTTTTATAGCCTACGTATACCCCGGAAAACGCTTAACCCCCCGCGCTTAGCCGCGCCTATATAAATATAGTGCGTATTTATAGTAGGCCGTAGACTAATAATTCTTTACGTATAAAGTACGAAATATCCGTCTACGGCTCGCTCCCGGCTGCGTGCCTTTTACTACGTGCCCTCTACTACGTGCGCGGCTCCTCGATGTATGCTTCGTGCCTAGCTCCCTACTACGTGCTCTACTACGTGCTCTACTGCGTGCCCTTTATTGCGTGCCCTCTACTACGTGCGCGGCTCCTCGATGTATGCTTTATGCCCGGCTCCCTACTGCGTGCCTTACTACGTGCCTTACTACGTGCCCTACTATATGCCTTACTACGTGCCTTACTGCGTGCCCTACTGCGTGCCTTACTACGTGCCTTACTGCGTGCCCTACTGCGTGCCCTCTACTATATGTGCGGCTCCTTAATGTATGCTTTATGCCCGGCTGCGTGCCCTACTACGTGCCCTCTACTATGTGTACGGCTTAGCGGCTTCTCGATGTATGCTTTATGCCCGGCTCCCTACTGCGTGCCCTACTGCGTGCCCTACTGCGTGCCCTACTGCTGTATGTGCGGCTCCTTAATGTATGCTTCGTGCCCGGCTGCGTGCCCTACTACGTGCCCTACTGCGTGCCCTACTGCGTGCCTTAGAGCCTCGTTAGCTAGAGCGATGCGATGCGGCGAGATGCGTGACGATGCGATTTAACGATGCGATGCGAAGAATTAGTCTATAGCCTGCTAGGCATACGCACTATAATTAAGTAGGCGCGGCTAGGCGGGGGGGGGTTAGGCATTTTAGGGGGGTACCCGAAGTATTACTTAGGCAAATAGAGATTTATACTTAGGCAAATAGTAATACTTAATTAGTAAGGCTATCTATTCTCTTATTACCGTTTAAATCTCCTTGCTTCTTCTTATTCTAATAAAGAAGACTCCGATCGATAAATAGATTCGCATTATTAAGGAATAAAAGCCCTTTATTATAGCCTTACTTAAGCTATATATCCCTAAAGACTAAGACTATTCTTACTATAGCAGCTTTTCTTATCGGGATAACGACTATCGCTAGGATAACCGTCGCTATAATAATAGTTACCGTTAGGGTAATAGTAATCGCAATCGTCGCGATAACTATCGTTAAGGTAATTAAGGCAATAACTACCGTTAGTCTAACCGCTAAGATTAAGACCGAGGCTATAATCGCAAGCGTAGCCCTAAAGGCGGTCGAAGCTTCGGCAATAACCGTAATTAGTTAAGTATACGCCCGCTACGCTACGATAAGCGTTACCCTTGCCGGGATAACCGACGAGACGATCGACGGTTAGAATACCGTTCAGGGAAATATAAAGGTAATAATAATAAAAAGAAAGTACGCTTTAAGTCGAAGTATTAGACCGATAAAAAGACTACTCTTAGCGGCGATAAAGCTAATAACGAGCTATACTTAAACGACTTATAGGATAATTTATCCTCTTACGCCTCTTTAATAGCTAACTTCGTAGGCATTATAAACTCTCGCTACCTTACTAAGAGGGCCGGTAAGTTTAAGTATAGCACCTGCGATCGTACCTTCGCCTTTGCCTTTATGCTTAAGGAGTATATATTCGCTAACTACTACGTTTCTAAGCAATAGCTCCGTAGTAAAGAACGCGCGCTTAAGTCTTTAGCCTATAAGGTTTATAAAGCCTCTTTTCCTTCTCGCAACGCTCTTTTCTCTTACTCTAGAGCTTATATAGCAGGAGCTAATGATTGTGTCTTATATATGTGTATAGAAGCTAGCTAGCTATGCGAGAGGGTAGCCCTAATAGCTGCCCCTCGCATAAGGCTGACTAATAGCGGGCTTACCGCAACACTTACATCCGCCTTAGGTATAAGAAGTCCCCTCCTACTATTACCGTAGGGAACGTTACCGATCCTATTCCTACCGAGCCTAATTCTCCCGCCGCTTTAAAACCTATTCTTTCCCTATCCGCTATTAAAGAGCCCGTTTTTCACGCAGCGCTTACTACGGCACTCTAAGTAGATTAGATCTAAGAAGCTAAAGCCAAGGAGCCTTAGTAGGATTAGGATTCCCCGCCTTACTTTTACTCTTATATACGAATTAAAGTCTCTGCTTAACCTAATAGGCAGGAAGTTTAAGTCTACCCCGACTCTTATTATAGGAAGCCTATAATTAATCGCAACCTCCTTTAGACTCTTAACTATATCGTCTAGAAGAAGCTTCCTATTACTATTAACGGAGTAAACGGTCGCTTTATCTACGAGGATTAGGCTATATTCTCCTTCTTCGCGCGCGGTACTATAGCTAGTCTAGCCGCTTAAATAGCTATAGCTAAGTTTACTTATTCTATATAGGTCTCTAAAGTAGAAGCCGGCGCACTCCTCGGCAATGCCTTTCTTAAGCCGTACCGAGGATCCCTCGATTATAATAAATAGGTTTAATGCGCTAAGGACGGGCACCTAGCTAGGTGCCTCCGGACTAGCAGTTAGTCCGGGCTCCGGCAGCCCCTATATCTTATAGGGCATGCCGGGCTACCTTTAATTTATTATCCTTCTTCTTTTATAGCACCCCCTTTGCCTAGTGCCCTCTTATTTGCACTAAATAGTAGTAACACCTTGCCTCTTCTTCGGCAACTACTAGAGCGCTCCCGCGCGAGCCCTCTCTTAGTAACGCCTTTATTTGCGTTTTATAAGAGCGCTTATAGCTCCCTAAAGAACCTTCCGTCCACCCTCGGACGAACCACCCTACTATTTTCGGCCCGACCCGCGTTAAGCCCTCGATAGCAGAGCTAATACCACTCCTTCCTCCGTCTTAGCGTCTTTTCTCACTATTACGACAACCTCTTCTAGTAAGTCTAGAAGCTATTAGACCTTCTTCTCTTTTTTCTATGTGCAGCCGAATTACTTCGCACCTATTTTAGGTAGGCGTAAATTTCTATATATACTAAACCGATTTTCTATGTGCCGCCTCTCCTACTAGCCTATACGCAATTCCCTCTCTCGAGCTAAACTCCCTCGAGCTATTATCTCTTCTCGAGTCTTCTTTAAGCTATCTTCTTTTCTCTTTCGAGTTACTCTCTCGCTCGAGCCATTCCGCCTTCTTAAGCCTTTTTCCTTCGACCCTTTCTCTTCGAGCCTTTCTCCTCGAACTAATCTTTCCGCCCTTTCTCGTCTCCTTACGATGCCTCGCCACGAGACCGCCTAAGCCTCTAGGGACCGAGACACCTCTTTTCGCTACGGTAGAACCTATGCTAACGGCACTAACGCTACGGTCAATAAGATGCCTACCTAACTAGGCAAAGACATCTTTCAAGTCTATATTAACGGCGTTAACGAATTGGTATAGATGCCGTTACTTTAGGACGACGACGCCTTTCTCCTTTCCAATCGGGAACGTCGATAATAAGAAGCTCGGGACCCTTAAGAGACCCGAGACCTAGACCGTCGGGACTAAGACCGTCGGCAACATTGAGAGACCGCCCAAGCCTCGAGGGACTAAAACCACCTCTTAAGGGACTAAGAGTTTTCCTTTCGCCGCGGTAGAACTTAAAACAACCGCCGCGAATACTACGACCGGAACGATCGCCGCCCTGTCTTATAGGGCGAAGAATACGGTGAGGAAGAGGCGAAAGGAGCCTAATTTAACTATAGTATTACGATAAAGATGTCTTCGCCTTCTATTGGCTGTGTAACGGCAGCCTCGCCGCCCGCTAGCCGTATAACGGCAGCTTCGCCGCCTATTGCACGTCTTATTGCGATATCTATAGCACGCCCTATTCCGACGATGCCGCCGCTTGTATGTATCGAACGCTAGGCAGTCGGGTTCTCGACATTCAGGTGATAGCAATCAAAAAGGGAAGAGAGGCTCTAAGGCTTAAACAGCCTACACAGAGGGATTAGAAGCTGCAAAAGGATGCAAAACACTAAGAATAATAGCTCTTATCTTATCTAGTAGGGAGGCTAACTAGTCTCTATATATAGGAAAAGTCCTCGGACGAAATCGGCCGCGTAGACCTAAGGAAAAATAGGTAACGTAAATGATCGGACGGAAGGATCGGTGAGAAAAGCAATAGATCGTGCCGTACGATAAATAAGTTATACAGTTAGCAAATAAATAAGCAGCCTAATAGAAGACTAGTAAATTCCACGGTGAATTCTATAGTAGAAGCCGTAGAAGAGAATTAGAATTCTATAGTAGAAGACCGTAGAAGGGAATTATAATTCTACGGTAGAAGACCGTAGAAGGGAAGAGATTTTATAGGTAAAAACTATATAAATAACCGTAAATTCACCGTGAAATTACGGTGAAATATAACCGAAGAAAAGTAAGTAAACGCGCCTATAGAAGTGCGGGGTAATGCCCGTAGAAGCCCGTGGAATTCTATAGTAGAATCTAGGGAAGAACCGGGGATTTCCCGGTGGAAAGCAAATAGGGAAGACGGTAATGTCAATAGTATGCCTTATTCCGCCGCCTACTACACGCCCTATCTCGATGTCTATAGAGCGCCCTATTACGACGATACCTTCGCCGTCTACTATAGGCCCTCTTCCTAAGGACCCTCCGGCCGTATTAAGCATCTCTCCCGCCGCGGCCCTTTCTCTCGAGGCCCCTTAGGAATCTATGATTTATCCTATTAAGACGATGTCCTCGCCGCCCGCAACGCTAGCCTCGCCGCCCGTTGCGACGACGTCTCTAGCGTCTGTTCTTACTAAACCTTCGTAGTAGTACCTTTAGTCTGCCGATAACCCGGCGCCTCCGGCAGCATCGACTTTACCGCCTACTGCCTCTCCCGCCGCGGCCTCGACCTAAGATAACGATTCTTATACGAAGGTTCCGCCTAAAAGAAAGTTAAGGACGCGAGGTCACTAGGTACCCCTATCACTGTGTAAGTCGGAGGTTCTTTAATTTCGTACTGTCTTCCTTTACCCCGCTAAAAGATCATCGGCCCTAGCTTATACGGTGGCCCGGGTTCTATTAACTAGCGCTTAAGTCGCCTATCAATCCGCTACGGTGCCCGGGTCGCCTGTTAATTAGCGCCTAAGTCGTTAATCACGTGCGCCCGAGTCGCCTATAAATCCACTATACACAGTGGCTAGACCACCCGACTTACACGGCGATTGTTAGGCCAATAGCCCCCGTAGAGGCCTCTAAGGGTGCAGGTGGCAGGGCGGTTAAGTAGGGCAGAACAAAGCCTACTAGATACGTGTTTTTCGTAGGGCGCGGTAGAGCTATTCTGCATCTATAATTACTTCTTTTTTTAGGCCCTCTTTAAGCCTTATTATCCTATGCAACGTCGTACTACATCGTGTAATCTGTTTTTAGTGGTAAGACTAGGGTGTATAGAGCGTTATTCGCCGCCACGCCTTTCTTAAGACCTTTAGGATCGTAGACCTTACGCATTCTTCGCGACACCTAGCCGTTACACTAGATCTTTTTAGAATAGCCTTCTCTAAGGCAAGATCTCCTCTTTAAAGGGCAATAATCTCGTCGATATTACTATCGAGATTAAAGAAGTCTATATTTTCCTTATTATTAGAAGTTCTTAATCCCGCTTACTATCTACCTAAATCGTTAGTGTATATATTCTTTAAGATAGCTTTAGCTAAAGGCGAGTTTAAGCTGCCTATAGCGCTTAAGATAGGAAATTTCGACGGGAATAAGGCCGCTAGTATAATAGGGTAGGCAGAGTAATTATATAAGTGCCCTCTATATAGGTATAGAAATCATCTATAAAGAACTAAGTGTAAGCGCACCTATGTATGCGGATATATAGCTCTACGTATATACCCCTTTGTCCGTACGTGCCTTTTACCCCTATCCGCACGAGCCCTTTACCTTTATTCGCATAAGCCTCTTTCCCCACCCGCACGTGCCTCTTCCCCGCTCGTATATAAGAATGCGGATTAGGTCGTAGACCTAATCTTACTAATAGTTAAAGACCCTTATATAAGACCCTTACCTTACCTAAGCGAAAAATAACGACGTATTACGTAGGGCCCGGCCGCGCCTTAGGCTACGCGGCTCGCTTCGGGGAGCGTAAAACGCACCTTCTTCTATCGTATCTTTACCGGCAATATAGCGTTAAGCGGTCCGTCGTTTTCTCTAATAGCCCTAAAGCGCTCTTTAAAGCGATCGAGCGCTTCTATATCTACGAAGTCCGCTGCTAGGTGCTACGAAGTCCGCTGCTAGGTGCTACGTTAGGTCTTAGTACCTTTACCACCTTACGAAGACCTCGCGCCTACTGCCGCGGCCGACTTTCTTCTACCGTACGGTAAGAATTTCCTCTACTAAGAACTCTTCTTCTCCCTCTACTAGGATTATAGGAGGCTATAAGTCCGCTATTACTTAGCCGGGCATTAGATCTACTGCTACGCGATAAAGAAGGTCTACGTTAAAATTAAGGTAAATCCCGTTAGGCAGTCCCTCTAGCTCGACGGCTTACGGGCTTAGCACTCTCTTAACCGTAAATTTTACGTATAACTAATCGAGCTTCTTTTTCGGCCTAAAGGATACGTAGTTCCGTAGGTCTACCTAGACTTTATTACCTACCGTAAATCGCTCTATAGGTTCTCGCCGTTTATTAGTATACCGCTCTTAGTCCTACGCTGCCGAGGCTATTAAAGACTAGTAGAAGTCTAAGACCTACTTAAGTCACTATATAAAGGAGGCTACGCGCCCCTTAAGGCTATTGCTAGACGGCTTTTCCGCTACTATATCTACGGCGATAGGAAATAGGGATACCGGTTTATACCCGTATAGTATAAAGAAAGGTAATATACTAATTAAAGAGTGATTTCTTCCGTTAAGCGCTATTTACACTATAGGGAGCTACTTATCCTAGTTCTTTTAGTAACGGTCGATAACGCCCTAGAGGTAAGCTTAAACTTCTTAGTTAAGCCGTTCTAGCCCCCTATCGGTTCGCGGATAATATGCTATGCTTAGCAGCTATATAATCTATAGTAGCCGATATAGGTACTACTAGAAGCGGCTTGTCTAATTTAAGCTCTTATCGCTTATAATTAACGTTAGCTACTAATAGTATCGTGTATAGTATATAAGAAAGCGCTATACGTAGATCTCCGCTTCTATAAAGGGCATAGGTTCTAATACAACCTCCTTACTTAAACGGTCCTTAATTACCTAAAGATTACGGTTGCCGCTCTCTATAAAGGGGAGGTCCGTAATAAAGTCTATCTAAATGTACGTATAGAACCGGTCTAATATAGGCAGCGATTTAAGCAGCCCTTTCTTAAGCGCACGCTAAATCTTCGTGTGCCTATAGACATTATAGTTGCGGAGGAATCGTCTAACGTATAGCTAAAGGAGCGGCTAATAGAAGTCGCGGGACACAGCGGCAATTATTCCTTCGTGGCTAAAGTAGCCGACGACGCTAGCGTCGTATACTATTTAAATAAGCCGTCCTTAGAGCGCGTTTCCTTCCTCTAGCTCTAGGGGAGCGTCTCTTACTACGGCCTCTATAGTTATAGAGGAACTAAGAACCTAAAGCCGTCCGCGGAACCGTAGGTGCCTACGTAAATCTACGTAGCAGTCGGCTACCTACACCTTAAGGTTAAGCTTAGGGTCGAATCGTCGTGCTCCTGCCTTTACGACGCGGTATACGCTCCCGTAGGTAACGTCCTAAGCTGCTAAGCGGTCCTACGTACGCTAAAGCTCCTCGTCCTAAAAGATCCGTCGGTTAAGACCTATATTAGTAGTTAGCTCCGCGTCCTACGCGTCGAGGTCGCCCCGGGTCGTAGCCGCTGCGAAGTCCGCTTCTTAAGCGTCGGGCTCTATGTCTTCTTCGATTATCCCCTTACTTTCCGAACTAAGTAACGAATTATTATCCTCCTCGCTATCGTCCTCGTCCTTATCGCCTTTACTATTAACTAAGACTACGCTATCCGTACCGATAAGCGTTGCTCTAAGATATATGCGTAGCGCCTCCTCCGGGAGTATTTAAAGCTCTCGGGCATTATAATCTTCGTTAGAAGGCCGATCTTAATCTCTCTAGGATAAAGCGTCCGGCACCGTAGCCTTTTTTCTAAGTCGGTACTTTATCTAGAAACGGAACCGCGAAAGGTATTCCGCCTAGCGGGCCTATCGCTTAGAGAGATAACGTTAAGTTATAAAATACTTAAGGTTGCAATAGTCTATAAGGATTTCAAAGTTCTTATAGCTATAAAGCTCCGCTTGCTATTGCTTTAAATAGCTAATTATAGCGAGCATTTCTTTATAGTAGATAGCGTAGTTCCGTTTAACGGGAGTAAGCTTACGGGAGTAAAAAGCCATAGGGCGGCGTTAGCCGTCTACCTCTTGCGAAAGCGTGCCTTTAAGCGCGAATCTACTATAGTCCGCCTTAAGTATTACAGGATAATTAAAGTCCTACTATAGCAGCATTAGGGCTTACGAAAATAGGTCTTTTAACGTTTAAAACGCCTTTGCCTATACGGCGCCTTAATAAAAGGCTACCCTTTTGCCGGTAAGGGCTATAAGCGGACCGACGATGCGAGAAAATTAACGAATAAAAATCTAATAGTAGTTCGTAAATCCTAAGAAACTCCGTATACCCTTTTACGAAGTTAGGGCTATTTAGTCTCGAATAGCCTAAATCTTTATAGGGTCCGCCTATATACTAACGCCTACGATAATAATAAATCCGAGGTATTTAACCTAGCGGACGCCGAATTCGCATTTATTAAGGTCGAGGTATAGCCTATACTCGGAGAGCCGGTCTAGCACCTTCCGCACTTTGTCTATATAATCCTCTAGGCTGCCGCTTATATAGATAAGAATATCTCTAATATAGTCGGAAGCGAACTCGTCTAGAAATTCGCAAAGAATACTATTAATATACCGTTAGAAGGTGTTAAGAGCCCTTATAAGCCTAAACGGTATTACTATCTATTCGAAAAGACTATAGCAAGTACGGAACGCGGTCTTCTATTTGTTACCTTCTGTAATTCGCACCTTATAGAACGCTTAATAGATATCTAACTTAGTAAACTACTTCGCTTTAGCGATATTGCGGAGTGTCTCCTTAATAAGCGGAAGCGGGTAGCGGTCCGGTCGTATTATTGCGTTAAGTGCTCGGTAGTCTACGCAAAAACGTAGTCCTCCTCTAGGTTTCCGCGCGAATAGCACTAAAGCGGCGGCCTTAGAAGAGCTAGCCTAAATAAACCCTTTATCTAAAAGGCCGCGTAGTGTTTTCTTTAACATAAGCAACTCGTCTTAAGATATCGCGTATAGCGGCCTAAAGGGCGGAACTATATCTTATCCGCGGGAATCCTTATAAAGCGGTATCGCGTAGTAAATGTCGGGCTTATATAGGTTTAATTTATCGGCCTTGCTTTTCCGAAAGAGCGGCAGTAGGTTATAGAACTACGTAGGGATTATTTGACGTAATTTGGCTTCCGTCTTTAGCTTCTTTAGTCGTAAGGCTTTTTCGATATCCGCGAGGCTAACTGCGTAAATAGCAGCCGTAACGGCTTCTAAGCCGTATCGTCTACGGATTCGGTTAATTATGCTAATAAATACTAAAGCTATAACTTCTTTAGCCTCTTAAACCTCTATAGCACACTTATTATCCTTAGGTTCGTTCTTATTAATATACTATAGCTAACGCTGCGAATTCCTATACTAAAGCCTTCCTTAGTGCGGTATAGAGTAGGACTCTATATAAAGAAGCTAAGGCTTTCTAAGGATTAGGTTAAATTCTAGTTAAGGGATAACGTATGCTATAAGCAATTGCTCGTGCCTATTAATCTCCGTAGCTATCTATATAATACCTTTAATCTTCGCCTCTTCTATAGCGCTTAAGGCTCCTTATACGTACTAAGTTCCTATATCTTTAACTAGCAAACGTAGTTCTCGTGCGAATGCCTTATCGATAGCGGCGTAGCACTAGCAACCTTCGTCTATAAGAGTAAAGACGAGGTTTATATAGTTAATAATAATAGGTATTAAGGTAGGAGAAGTCTTAATATAGTTAGTTAACTCTTTTTTCTTTAGTGCTAGCGAATAAGGCTTTAGGGCCCGTCTATGCTTTAGAGCTATGCGTTTCCCTCCGCTCCGGTAGCGGTAGGGATATTATTATCCTCCTTAATATTAGACTTAAGAGAAGGTCGGGTAGCGTAAATCGCTATAGGCCGTTCGGCTCGCTTCGTAAGGCGAGCGGGATAATATAGGCAGTCCGTAGCAAAATGTCTATCCGCGCTATAGCGTACGTAAAGCCCCTCCTCTCTCCGCTTCTAAAGCTCCGCCTTCGACACCTATTTAGCTCGCTATATAAAAGAGGAAGGCGCGCTGCCTAAGGCAGCGGATAGTATCCTCGCTCTTCTACGAGCGGGCCGCGTAATAGATATTATAACGTCGCCCTTATAGTCTACTATAGTATTAGGCGCGGATTAAGGCGGCGGGAGCGTTATAGTATTCTTAATAATAACTCTTCCGTTCCTATTGCTAACGCCGTTTGTGCTAGCGTGCTTTCGTGACTTCTAAAAGCTAGGGCTCTACTTATAGTTCTAAGCTACCTTCGTAAGGCGACCTATAAACTCCCGGAAGTTAGTAGGCATCTCGATTAGGATAAGTATCTCCCGTAGTTATAGAGTGATTAAATTTCGCAGCTATATAAGCTTAGCGCTATCTCCTTAAACGCTATTTCCGGCGGCATAAGTGATAGTCTCCTTAAAGTCGGGAAGGAAGTCCTTAAACGTCTAGCCGTCCTTTTAAATAAGGATCCGCAACCTGTCTTACGCTTTTTCCTACTCCTACACGTTGCTAAACGCGTGGATAAGGTAGTTAAAGAAGGCATAAGGGTCGTAAGCGCTACTAAGCCCGCCACTCTCCTAGAACCTAGAAATCCGCTGTATCTAAAGCTTAGGCAGCGTATAAAGCAGCGAATACTAAGCGGTATCGCGGCAACCGTTAAGGCCTTACTTCTCGTTAACGGTAAACTTACTACGGAGGCGATATAGGAAGAAGTAAAAAGACTCTAGCTTGCTATCCTATATAGGCTACGGTAGAGGCTTCCTTTTGCCGAAGGCGGCTTTAAGGGCCGTCCTCGGGTTAGCTATGCTAGCGTCCCTAGCCGCGGGAGAGTTCGTCGACACAGCCGTAGGCGCGAGTAGCGTATCCGTAGAGTTAGGCGCTATAAATCCTATTTTAACTCTAAGGACTTCTAGCAACCCCCTTCGTTTAACTAGATTAACGGCTATTTTCTATAGTAGCACTAGAAGGCGCTCCTCTTCCGCTATAGAAGGTACGGCATCCGCCGTCGCCTTGCCTAAACGGGCTTTTGTTATTTCCTATCGAAGGCGGGCTTCTACGAAGGCCCGCTTATTTAGCGCCTCTTATCGCAGCTATAGCTATTAGGACCCCTCGGCCTATTGCTCGAAGACGTCCTCTATAACCTTGTCTAGTAAGTCTATAATAGTAGCTAGTATTACTACGCGTACCGCTTTTATCGTAGCGGCCTATCGTTTTAATTAATACGTACCGCTATTATAAAAGCAGGACGTTATTGTATTAATAAGTCCGTAAAAAAGAGAGATAGATAATACTATAATAGGGTAGGCAGAGTAATTATATAAGTGCCCTCTATATAGGTGTAGAAATTATCTATAAAGAACTAAGTATAGGCGCACCTATGCATGCGGATATATAGCTCTACGCACGTACCCCTTTGTCCGCACGTGCCCCTTACCCCTATCCGTACGAGCCCCTTACCCTTATTCGCACGAGCCCCTTTCCCCGCCCGCACGTGCCTCTTCCCCGCTCGCATATAAGAATGCGGATTAGGTCGTAGACCTAATCTCACTAATAGTCGAAGACCCTTATAGCTAGTCGATAGCTATCCTAGCTTAAGTAGACGTTCCGAGTACTTAACGGTAATATACTAAATGCCTCTCTTATAGTCTAGGCTATTAATATAGGACTTCTTAAGGATGCCGTAGTGTTTATAGATAGCTCGGATAGACTTAGAGAGATCGTAGCGCTTGCTAAGGGAGACTATGCCTTACTAAAGGACCTTAAGGAACTAAGGACCGCGTTAATAGACTAGTTTAGGTTAATACTTATCGATAAAATTAATACGAACTTTTAGCAGCCGATTTAGCAAAAACTAGATAAACCTTTAGTTATATACTATAAGCGTATATATAAGCTTATAAGGCAGTATAGCGGTAGAGACCGGCTAGAACTTAGAGAGAGGGCTCTTACCCCTCTTAAGCGCTATTATCTCTTATACTTTATTAAGAGTTTTATTAACGGGTTAGCTAGTGCCGAACTTAAACGAGGATTAATTAAGCAGAATGCTCTTACTGCCGATAGTCTATCTAATGCGATAATAATTATCTAAAAGTGTTGCGAAGCTAGGCTAGGATTTGTGAGACTTAGGTAGCCTAGGCGGGCTCTCGACCTAGAGGACCACCCGGGGGACTACCAGCGGCCCGTGCATTGCTGTGCGGCCTGTAGGGCACCCGAAGCTAGTTGGGAAAAGGGGCTTAGAAAAGGGGCTTAGAAAAGGGGCTTGGAAAAGAGGCTTGGAAAAGGGGGCTTGAAAAAAAGGGTTTAGAAAAAGGGTTTAGAAAAAGGGTTTAGAAAAAGAGGCTTGGAAAAGGGGCGCGGAAAAGAGGCTTAAGAAAACAGGGCTTTAGAAAAAGGCGTGGGAAAAAGGCTAGGCAGGAAAAAGGAAACAGGGGGCTGTGTCTTAAACTCAGACACTTAGGTGGAACGCCAAAGGGGACTACTGATTTAGGAGGGACAGGACTGCCTATAAAAGGGGGCAGTCCCCCCTAGTAAGGAAGAAAAAGGTTAGATATTAATCAGTTACTTCTACACTATATTTCCTACCTGCATAAGATTCAAACAGCTTTACACAGACTATAAGGACGTAGAAGACGCCGATAATACTGCCGAACCGGAATAAGCAGGGACTTAAATGCTCTATAAGGCCGTATTCACACACCTTTAGACCGGCGAGGACGTCTACGGCATAGACTAATTAACCCCTACCGACTAATTCCTAATCGAGGATCGTTACTCCCGTTAATAGTTCTAGGGAATTATAATCGACACTAGTGCGGCTAGAGTATTAACTATAGGATAGGAATAGTACTTCGCTTTAAAGAGAACGGAACCTTCCATTACGCTTAATAACTCTATAGCCGGCTAAGCATCTATCCGATTTAGCACTAGCACACCTATATATTCACTTAGTTCGATCGCCCTTAAAACCCCTATTAGTCGAGTAACTTTCTATATTCTTAAGACTTATACCCCTTTCCTGCTCTCTCTTACTAACATAGACCGACTTAGGATCTACTTTAATAACACAACGAACACGCTAGTAAACCGGGATCTAAGCAACCGAATCCTAGTAATCCGCAAATAGGGTTACCTATAGTTCTTTATGCCTAAAGAAGAAGAGACGATATTATTCCTAATAGAAACCGAGATTAGGACACTATATCGCCGTTTTAAGCACCTAGCTGTTTCGAGACTCTATTACCTACTTAAGCAGGCGGGCTTTAATATTATAACTATATAGCTTAAATCGATCTCTAAATTTTATTATTACTGCTAGATGCACTTACAAGTACCTAGGCGTTTTAAATTCACGTTAAAATATAACTAGGAATTTAATTACGAGATTATAGTAGACGTAATATACCTTAGGAGTCCTTAACGCTTTATTCTATACGTCGTTAACTCCGCAATAGCGTTTTAGGGAGCTAGATTCCTTCCTTTAATATTAGCTAAGGATACTTAGGAAGTCCTTCGAGCCTTTTAGATCGATAGCTACCTTAGACCTCCTAATACGATTAAACATAACGTAGGAACTAACTTTGCCTTAACTAAGTTCCGCAACGAGGCAAGAATTATAGGAATAACCTATAAGTAGGTCCCTATAGAAGCATATGCGTCTATTAGGAAGGTCGAGAGGTATTATGCTCCTCTCCGCCGCCCGTTCGAAATCCTACACGTAGAGATAGGCACTATTATAAGTGCCGAAGCAGTCCTTTAGATAGCCGTAAAAGCCGTTAATAATCCGGCCGGACCCTACGGCCTTATCCCTATACTTCTCGTCTTTAGTACGTATCTACGCATAACTATTAACTCGCCCCTATTAGCTATAACCCTAAAAAGGTCTATAGCTATATAAAAGGCGATAAAAATGCTTCGATAACTCTTTATAGAACGATAGGTATAAGATGCCCTTTGTGTAAGGAACGGTCCGTTAATAGTTAAGACTATTACTCCCCCCTTATAGAGTAAAGTTTAAGTCTAGAGGGAAAAGGGAGGATAGTAGGGACTATTTAAGATTGCTGCGATTAACGGTTATAATATTACTATTAATACCGTTAACGGACCTTAGCTTTTTCGGTCTATACTAGTGCAGCCCTACCTTTAAGAGGATTCGTCTCCTTAGCCCTTACTTCCCGCGATTAAAGCGGCTCCCCTTAATCTAACTAAAGGGACTCTTCCTAATCCGACCCTAACTACGCTTCCTACTCCGATTCCTACGCCCCCGATGCCACGCAGGCGTGGCCGTCCCCCCGGTGTAAAGAATAAGCCAAAGCTCCCTATTCCTCTTCCCCCTCCTTAAGCCTTTATCATTAAGAAGGAAGAAGATGCCTACGAATTAGCACTTAATTTACGGGAGAAAGGAGTTATTATCACCCTAAGAGCCCTATTTAAAGACTTAGATAGGCAAGAGATCAATAACCTTATTCCCCGTAGTGTTTTTAGCTTTAAACGCTACGATAAAGCTATCTACGGAGGTTACTATATCTTTAAGTCGAGGATAGTACGTAAAGTAAAAGGGAAGGATAAGAAGCCCTACGAGAAGTCCCGACTCGTTATTTAGGGATATAATAACAAAGAGAAGACGACTATATTAACGCAATTACTAACGATTTAATACGTTAGCTAACGGCTAATTCTAGCCCTTACTTTAGGACTCCTTCGTTATTACGGCATAACTCTTTCGTTGCGAGACATTACTTAGACCTATCTATAAGCCGAAACTAAGCTATTTAATACTATCCTAACTAAGCTGCCCGTCGAAATATAAGGACGATACCCGGAAGGGACTATTATCCGTATAATTCGACCTTTATATAAGATCGCGGAGTTAAGACTATATTAGTTCCGAACGTATTATAAGCATTACGTTATCCGACTTAATATATTAACCTCGACGTATAACTTATGCCTTTTAATCGCGAACGGGACCCCTAATAGATTTAGCATAGTTAGCCTATAGACGGATAATACGTTAATGTTAGGCATACGCAGCTTCTTAACTACTAAGGAAGAGCAGCTTTAAAAGGCTAAGTTTAAAGCAAAGCCGAAGACTAAGATATCTGCCGGCTCGGTGCTTGATTTTAATAGAGCTAGGCTAATACTCTAAGATTAAGATCTTCTTCTTTAGCAAAAGGGTTAATTAGAAAAGC
This sequence comes from Ophiocordyceps sinensis, assembly GCA_012934285.1. NCBI lineage: Eukaryota > Fungi > Ascomycota > Sordariomycetes > Hypocreales > Ophiocordycipitaceae > Ophiocordyceps > Ophiocordyceps sinensis. Next base: position 13,095,505 of record JAAVMX010000004.1, read on the forward strand.
TTAAGACTATTATCGCTTAGGATTATAACTATACGCAAAGGTATATAGAATAGCGAGCCCGAGGAGCATACGTCGCGTTAATCTACCAACCGGAAGCTTCTTTTAACCTTTCTATAGTAGCATAAGTTTAAAACCCTAACGAAAAAGACTGCGTGATAATTAACAAACGCCTATAATAGCAAATAGACTATAAGAAACGCGGCTTAACATACGAACTAATTGATCTTACGAATGCAAAGCTGCTAGTATTTACGGATGGCTCTTTTGCAAATAACGTAGACCTCTCTTCGCAACTAGGCTTTATTATTGCACTTATAATAAAGACGCGGTCTAAGAGCTACTTCGAGATTAAAGGCAACATTATGCACTAGAGCTCGACTAAGTGCAAAATAGTTATATATAGCGTTCTAGCCTTAGAGGTCTACGGTATAGTTAGAGGCGTTAATATTAGCATTTGCCTTACTATAACGATTAAGATAATTATAGAACGCCTATAGCTCCCTCCGGTGCCTTCAATCCTTTATATAGACTCGTATTCGCTCTACGAATATCTTATAAAGCTTACTATAACGAAAGAAAAGCGACTAATAATCGATATTATTTCGCTTCGTTAGTTATACGAGCGAAGGGAGATTAAAGAAGTGCGATAGATTAATAGGAATAACAACCTAGCTAATACATTAACGAAGTCTTCCCTAAATAAGTCTCTTAAACGCTTCGTTAAGACTAACGCGCTAACCGTTAGGATAAAAGCTTTCGTCGTGCGACCGTAATCTTCGTCTTCCTCGCTTTAACATACATACATAAGGCTAACTATAATATATGCAGACTGTTTTCCTTTACTATTGCTTGCGAACGCGCGCTATTTCCTTATTTAATTACGCACTCTATTTGCTTATTTAATTGCGTGCTTATTCGCGTACTTATTCCTTTACCTATTCTATTGCTTAATTAATTATTCGCGTACTTATTCCTTTACCTATTCTATTGCTTAATTAACTGCAATAAAAGAATTCGTCGGCACGGTTTAAACCCTAAACCTCTAAATGCTTATATTTAACCTAATCGGGAAGGTTATCTTATCGTATGCTATTATTTAGTTAAACACATTCTTATAATTCGCTATAAACATTAAGAGTATTACTATTTGGCCTAGTATAAATCTCTATTTAGCCTAGTGACACTTTACGTACACGAGTTTAAGACATAGCCCTCTATTTCCTTTTTCCTGCCCAGCCTTTTTCCCAGCCTTTTTCCCACGCCTTTTTTCTAAAGCCCTGTTTTCTCAAGCCTCTTTTCCACGCCCCTTTTCCAAGCCTCCTTTTCCAAACCCTTTTTCCAAACCCTTTTTCCAAGCCCCTTTTTCCAAGCCTTTTTTCCAAGCCCCTTTTCTAAGCCCCTTTTCTAAGCCCTTTTTCCAACTAGCTTCGGGTGCCCTATAGGCCGCATAGCGATGCACAGGCCGCTAGTAGTCCCCCGGGTGGTCCTCTAGGTCGAGAGCCCGCCTAGGCTACCTAAGTCTTATAAATCCTAGCCTAGCTTCGCAACACACCCCCTTAGCTATAGCCTGCCCCCTTTAAAAGGGGTATAGCTATCTATAGGTCTAGGACTTTAGTTATATAGTTAGCTAGGGAGGACACTTATAGCCCTACTTACCGCCTAGGACCGTAGAATAGGTAGTCACCCCCTAAGAGCTCTATAGATAACAGACTAACTCCTTAAGTTCTAGAAACTAGATTAAACTCCTTGCCCGCTAAGTTAGGGGTCCTATTCTAAGGTTATTCCCCTAGGCGGTTTTTAGGACCTACTAGATAGAAGGAGAGTCGCCCTACTGCTATTCGGCTGCCTTACACCTAGCTAGCCTACTAGCTAGTATTGCTTCTCGAAGGTCCTCTTAGCGGGCCTCTAGTCGGATCCTTTCTCTAAGATCTTCTAACCCAACCTACCGCAAAAACACAGCTAGTCTTTGCTTAGGAAGGGCTTTTGTAAGTCCATTAGCCTTTATCTCTACTATTAGAATCCACCGGAGCGAGATAAGTCCCTACTAAACCTCCTATCGTAGCTAGTGCTAATAAATATTAACGTGCTTAAGCCTAGTTAATAGCTTATTGTTTTCTTCTATAAACAACCTAATAGTCTAAGTATTATTACACTCTAGGACTAAAGGAGTCGGAATTTAAAGCTATAAAGACGTAAGCAACCGGCTAAGGAAAATAGCCTCCTTTACTGCCTCTAAAAGGGCGAGCATTTCTGCTTCTATGCTCGACGTTATAACTATTGCCTATTTAGACGCTTTCTAGGCTATACAGCCTCTAAATAGAGACATAATATATCCCTAAGAGCTTTTCCGGTCGACTAAGTTATCGGCAAAGGAGGCATCGCTAGAATAGAGGAAGATCTTAGCCCCTTTCTGCTTATGCCCTCCTAGGCGTAGTCCGTAGCTTCTAGTCGAGTAAAGGTAGAGAATAGCTCGGTCTACTGCCTCCTAGTGCTTTGCAGAGGGATTCTAGTTATACCGGGCTAGCCGGGAGACTATAAAGGCTATATCGATCCTAGTAGAAATTGCTGCAAATAGTAGTAACCCGACCTTCTAGAGGTAAGCGTGTTTTTCTTATTCTATTGCGTGGAAGGTCGATAGAGATAGTAGAAGCTCTTCTTCTAGCATTAAAGTAGCCGGGGCCCTTTATTCTAGCTAGTCTAGTAGAAACTTATAAGCTACCTTATCGATATAGGCATCCTATATTAACTAGATCGTCCGTTAGCTCCTATTTTATAGAATTCGAATGCCTAGAAACTATTTTAGCTCTCCTAGAAGGGTTATCTTATATCTTTCTTATAGACCTTGCTTTGCCTCCTCGGCGATCTATTAGTCTTCCTTTCGGTAGGCCTAGATAATATCGTCTATATAGAAGAAGACGATTACCGCCCCTTTTATTATAACATAGGGTTCTTAAGGGACCTTTCGGAAGCCTAGGGTCTCGAGAGACGCTATAAGGTGCTGCTGCTAGAGAAGGGGAGACCTGCGTAGACCGTATAGAGCTTTTCGAAGCCGTATAACTTTACCTTCTTTCTGAAATCTAAGGGGCATCCGCATATAGATAACTTCGTCCTCGTCTAAAGGGCAGTTTATAAAGGCGTTTACCGCATCCATTTAATCTAATTCGAGGTCGTACTCGGCTGCTATAGCTATAAGAGCCCTAAAAGACATCCCGGCTAAGGTTATAGCTCTTATTAGAAGGTCCCCTTTCTCCTATTGATTTCCATAAACCACTAGGCGAGCTTTACACTTCTAAAGGTACCCGTGTTTGTCTATTTTATAAATAAAGACCTATTTGCAGCCTAAGACCTAGTGGCCCCTTGCTATAGCCTATAAGACTTCCTAAAAGGAACCTATCTCTGCGTGTAAGGCTAGGTGATCTTTCTAGGCCTAAATAAACTGCTCTTTATATAGATGGTTTTACAGTTGTGACTAAGTCTAAGGCGGTTCCGGGAGAGCTCTTTTATAGACCTTCTTCTTTTCTTAGAGTTTAAACAGTCTCCCGGCTGTAAAAGCTCTATAGACTCCATCTTAGATAGGGGTAAGTCCAAAGTCCGAAAACCGGTCCTCTAGGCAAAAGCTAGCCCTTAATAAGGGTATTGCATTCGGTCCTTCTAGTTCTACCCCTATTAAAGCTGCTGTTTCTTTAACTTGTTAAAGTAGGGATAGAAAAGCTGCCGGAAATTCTTTCGAGGTTGTATTTCCCCCCACCCCCTTAGGGGTAGAAACTAGAAGATATACTAGAAAGGCTTCTTTTAAATCCTCTAACGGGTAGGACGGGGAAGAGTAGGCTTCCTTAAGCTCGATTGCTTTTTTAAGGTCTTTATCGTCTGTTTAGGCTTCCTCTAGGTCTCCTTCCGGGTCTTCTTCCTATATCTCGTCCTCGTTGCCCTCTACCTCCTCTATATCTGTTTCTTCGTCTGTTTCTTCGTCGAGGGCCTCTTCGTTAGCTCGAGTCTCTAAGGGTATGTCGATCTTCTAAATAAGCTGTCGAGTGCTTTCTAAGAGGGGGACTTGTTCTTTTTCCCCGTCGAAGTAGCTATATTCGTTAAACACTATATCCCGGGTCGAGATAACCTTCTTTAGGCTAGGTATCTAGATCCGGAAGATATTAGTAGACCTATAACCGACTAGAAACCCTATAAACGCTTAAGGGTCTAGCTTCTTCTTCTTCTTTCTTTTCAGCTGAGCGTTAGGCGTTATAGCATACGCCTTACACCTATAGGCTCGAAGGTAGGCTAGAGAAGCCTTTTTCCCTGTGAATTTGTCTAGGGGGGATTCCCAGTCGTCTAAGCCGTCCTTAGGGTCCCTTAGAGTCCGATTCCGAAGGTAGCAGGCTGATTCGACTATTTCTCTCTAAAGGTCGTGGGGTAGCCTTGCGACTAGTCTCATTGTTCGACCCTTTTCCAACGTAACACCCCCTGATCTCTCGGCTCCTCCGTTCTAGGCCTGAGTATTTAACGCCGATGGAAGGGGTAAAATACCCCTTTTTCGAAGCTAGGTTGAGATATTCTTTGTAAATAACTCTCTATTAGACCTGATTTTCTTAACCTTAAGGCCGTGATGGTTCTTTATCTAGTTTATAAAATCCCGTAAAGCAGACTAGTTATGCTTGCTATAATAGGTCCGTAAAAAATAAGGAAAAACTATTCCTAAGAAAGCGTTAGTAATAAACATAACTCTTATAAAGTTTTCTTAATCCCGGGCCACATCTATCCAGTCTATCTAGATCTCTTTACATAGCTTTAAGGGTCGAGAAGGGGTTCTTTTAGAGACTTATCTTCTAGCTTTCCCCTGCCCGCAAAATTCGCATTCGACTGTTTTTAGTCCCTGAATTTAGACTCCCTATTGGATTCCGAGCTTAAAAAGGGCTAAAGGTCCTAGGTGGCCGAGTCTCACATGCCAGAGCTTCCCGTCTCCCTTAGCCGCCGGTAGAGGGTCTTTAGAACTAGCCCTTTTTGCCACCGGGAAGGCAGCCTAGCCTAAGGTCGAAGCCGGGCTATTAGGTCGGTATTCCACAATAAACTAACCGTATTTCTGTTTAACTAGTCCGATAACCTCGTTGTTCTTAATTAGCTTCGTAGGGTCTCGGACTATATCCTAGTGGATCCCTTCTTCCCGGAGTAGCTAGAAGGAGACCAGACTGGTAGAAAAGCCTGGACAGTAGGCAACCCTCTTTAGCCGAAGCACCCGGTGACCGGAAGGTATCTTCATAAGATAATTCACCCTCCCGTAACCCTCTATTTGTACTAAAGAGTCCCCGGCTACTAAAAACTCTTTTCGGGCCTTCTTAAAGGAGCGGAATCGAGAGAGGTCGTTACAGACGTGTAGAGAGGCTCCTAAGTCTAGAATAGACGATTTCCGAAGTAGATATTCCGAAGGTTCGAGAGGGGCTTCTAAAGTTTTAAACATAAAAGCTGGATTTCCCGTTCTTACTATCTTTCCTTAGGTTTTTCTCTAGACTCGGTCTGCCCTTAACAACCACTGTATAACCGGCTTTCGCCCCTATGATTGCTATTATAGAGATGCTTAAACCTTAGCCTTAATCTTATCGATCCTTTTTTATAGGCCTGGATTTTCTCGGAGGGAATTCCGGACTATTTCTAGGTTTTCGGGGAGGGGATCTCGTCCATTAAGCTATAAACGTTTAAACACTGTCTAACACCTTGCTAGGGGGTGCCTAATCTTCTTATAAGCTAGGCAAGAGACCCTTAGTCGTTTTGCTTTAAGGGTATCTATATCTTTTTCGCTATTTCCTCGTTTTTTAGTCTAGTAGATACTCCCTCGTCTAACCCCTAACTGTTGTTTCTAGGTTTAGGCCTATGGCATTTCTTCGACTATTTCTCGGATCTTCCGGGATACTAACTAAACGGTCTATTTAGCCGTAAACGGGGCACTTATAGCTCCTCTCGGGTTAACCCCCTAGACTAAGAGGGCTGCTTGCTGCTGTACCTAGGCTACTGCTTCGTCGATTTCCCTGCTAGCTTCCCGAAACATAGACGAGTATCCGTCACTTAGGGGTTAGACTCGTGTAGAAATATCCCTTAGCCACTGCCTAGAGATAGCTTTAGAAAGGAAGTACTAGTTAGCTTCCTCTACGGTCTCCTCCTACTTATCTAGCTAGGCTAACATCTCTATCATCGAGGTCCCGGTTGGAAAAGCTTATAAGTGGGCCGTATATCTCTTCCGGATCCGGTTAGTTATATAACCTAGGGACGGGGCTATTAAGGTCTTAAGCTTCTTTATCTACTGTCGAAGGGTCTTATTATCTCGTAGAGCTAGAAGCTTAGCAGCCGAGATAGACTCTAGAATCGTTGTCCGGGCAGCTGTAATAAGCTTGGTTTTATAAAGATATTCCTTCCGGAGACTCTTATAGTTATAGATTAATGCCGTATAGGCTTTTTGTTTTAGGGCACTTAACTAGGCGAAGCTTATAGCTTCCTCTACAAAGTTAGTATACCTCGGTCGGATAGGGGGCTCTAAAGGTTACTATTTATCCGAGAAGATAAGGTTGCAGATAGTCTAATCCACCCGAGCCTTCGTTTCCTTTATCTATTTATCCTAGTCCTCCGGGCCCGTAAGCATCGTACGCCGGGTCTTCCCCGTAGGTGCATTATATAGTGATATATCGAGTGTCCGTAGGTCTAAGGAACGTCTGCCGAGGAGTAGGGGAACTATGTCGTTAAAGACATACTCGAGAAAGTGTATCGGTTGTTTATCTTAGAGCAATTTGTAGGGTGCTATACAACCGTAGTGATAACTAGTGTGTAGTGCAGTGTTACGCAGTGTCCGGAAGTTATAGGAACTCTATTCCTCCCGGGCTTATAACTCTCGAGAAGAGAGATATATGCTGTGCATGTAGAAGTCAATGACTAAAAAGGGGGTCGAAGACTTAGATAGTCTGTATAGAGCTATTTAAATCTTATGCAGGCAGGAAGTATAGTATAGAAGTGATTGATTAATCTCTAACCTCTCCCTTCCTTACTAGGGGGGACTGCCCCCTTTTATATGCAGTCCTATCCCTCCTAAATTAGTAATCCCCTTTGGCGTTCCACCTGAGTGTCTGAGTTTAAGACATAGCTCCCTATTTCCTTTTTCCTGCCGAGCCTTTTTCCTAGCCTTTTTCCCACGCCTTTTTTCTAAAGCCCTGTTTTCTTAAGCCTCTTTTCCACGCCCCTTTTCCAAGCCTCCTTTTCCAAACCCTTTTTCCAAACCCTTTTTCTAAGCCCCCTTTTCTAAGCCTTTTTTCCAAGCCCTTTTTCTAAGCCCCTTTTCTAAGCCCTTTTTCCAACTAGCTTCGGGTGCCCCACAGGCCGCATAGCGATGCACGGGCCGCTAGTAGTCCCCCGGGTGGTCCTCTAGGTCGAGAGCCCGCCTAGGCTACCTAAGTCTCACAAATCCTAGCCCAGCTTCGCAACACACGCAGCAGGCCACGCAGCCGGCCACGCAGCCGGGCACAAAGCATACAAGGAGCCGCATACATAGTAGAGGGCATGCAGCAGAGGGCACGCAGTAGGGCACGCAGTAGAGCACGTAGTAGAGCACGCAGCAGAGGGCACGTAGTAGGGAGCTAGACACGCAATAAAGAGCCGGGTATTCGTACGTAAAGAATCGGTCCCCGGCTTACTATATGTACGCACTGTATTTGTATGGGCGCGGCTAGGCGTACGGGGTTAGGCGTTTTTAGGGGTATACGTAGGTACGAAAAAACATGTTATTAGGCCAAATAGAGATTTGTACTCTAATCGGGAAGGTTATCTTATCGTATGCTATTATTCGGTTAAACACATTCTTACAATTCGCTATAAATACTAATAGTAATATTAAACAGCAACTTTAACAAAAAGAATAATCTTTCGGTAGAGTAATATTATTAATATGCCTAACTAGGAATCGTCCTAAAAGGGGTTCCTAGACATTAGGTCTAACGAGTCTAATCCTTACAACCGCCCCCGACGAATAAGCCCTAGATAAATAGCCTTAGACGAATAGCCCTTAAAGAAAAAATTTGTTTAGTATAATTACGCATATATTTACTTTCTTTTACTATCTATTATAGTCTATATTACTTCTTACCTTATTTTACCCTAGTTGCCTATAAGCCGATAGTTTATCTCCCTAGTTGCCTATAGTTCCCCGAATTCCTACTATAACGTTCGGTAAGATAGTTAGTAAGGCTACCTTAAAGCACGGTTACTAGCATAAAGCGATAGTCTAGACCGCTTAATTATTAATAGAGGTTACTAGCCTAACTACTACGTTACGAAGGGTGTTTTCTTGCGTTGCGTTATTGCGTTATAGACCGGCTGCGTATTTAACGGTTATATAGCTATTATAATATAGCTTTAACTATAGGAATAAGGGATATCCGTTCTTTAGGCACGATTGCAATCTACGTGATTAAATGGATTACGTGTGGGCAACGCCTAAACGGATGCGCTATTAACTATACAATGCATTATATATATCGGGGACCCCGGTAATAGCGTTACTAACTCGGCCGCCCTTGCGATAATTAAGTCATTAACTTAATCGCCCTTATAGGCATAGCCCCGACGTCCTAAGCAAGGGCTCGCAAAGGTCCGGCTTTAGGCCCTATTAATATACGCGTTTATAGCCTATATAAAGGGGCTGTTTATCGCCCTTTAGTTAATAGACATTATAGACTAGAATCTAGCCAGTTTGTAACCCCTTTGTTTATTTAACTAACTAACACTAATTAGTGATTAAACGATTAATCATAGATTAGTGTTAGATCGTAGATCTACGGCTCGGACTAAATAAGCGTTATAATAGGTCTAGATAGGTTGCATAGCAAAGAGGTTATATTGATGTGATATATAATAATGCGTGTTGTGCGTGCTTCCCCTCTTTTTATAAGGGGGTCGTATTTAAGGGATATTTCCCTTACGTCACGTGGCGGTTATAGTGACCTAATCGTTGTGACCTCTATTATGTAATCTAACACACCCCCCTAGCTTCGATCCCGAATTTAAGGGAGGGAAGCTGGCATTAAGAGGTCGCTAAATAGCTTAAATCCGATGAGTTTTTAATCCTCGTTCTATCGTTAAGCCATCGGGGCGGGATATCTTTAATCCCTGCCCTTTTAATCCTGCGCTTAAGCGCTCTAACGAGTGCGGCTTTATAAGCTCTCACACTTCCTCTATTATCTCCGCCGCTATACATACAGCAGATGCCCTCACTGCGTGGAAGCATCGTTCTTATTTAACACTTAATCGAGTGTTTAGACGCCTCTAGCCTAGTTAATGCTCGTAGATATTTAACGAGGCCCCTTATCTATCGTCTCCCTAACGTTTTCACATAGGGCCTAGTAATGCGCATAAGGAACTAGGTTCCCTACGGTTATTTCTTATTACCGGCGCCTATGCGTAGTGTTTCCTCTAACGCGTGTGTATTATGCCTAACATCGATACTATTACCCCTAAGGATACGGCTTTATCGGCCTATTTATATCTCCTAACCTTCCTACACTATATATATATCGGTTTGTATTATTTCGTCGGTCGTTTCGGGGAGTTCTCGATCGGCGAGGCGTTAGGTGATATCGTAAAGGCCTATTTGTTCGATAAAGGCCTTAAAGGAGGGCCCTTAAAGTGCCTTAGTAAGGCCGTCGGCTATTATCTTCGCGGTAGGTGTATATTTGATATTAAGGGTCTTATTAAGGACTTCTTAACGAAGCTAGTGGTTGTAAATGTCTATATAGCGAAGCTTCGTCTATAGAGTAGCGACTTCGGTAGTAACTAGTCGGATAGTCTATGTGTTATTATATTAAATGCAAATGCGGGAGTTATTAAGGGAGACGTTAAGCTCTTTAATAAGCCTGCTTACGTAGATTAACTCCTTTGCTGCCTGTAATAACGCTAAGAGCTTAGCCTTAGTTATTAAGGTTATAACTGTATTTTGTTTGTTAGCTCTCTAGCCGATTAAGCCTCCGAATAGCTTTATAGCAAATGCCTAAGAGCTTTTCCGGTCGGTGTTGTCGGCGAAAGAGGCGTTACTTACTACTTCGAAGTCGTCCCTACCCCCTAGACGAAGCGCAAGTCCCTAGGTATAGTATAGATAATAGAGAACTCGATCGACGGCATCTTTATAGTCCGGTCTAGGGTTAGCGTTGAATTTGCATAGTCTTAACGTAGTAAACGCAATGTCGGGGCGGGTAATAACCGCCGCATATAGCACGGAACCTACGTTCACCTAGTAGGCTCGTATCTTATAGTGTTTAGCGATCCCTTCGTAGGGGAGAAGCTCTTTTACCCCTATCGGTATGTCGAAGGGGCGGCGTTTCTTTGCAAGTCGGTAGATCTTGTTAATATAGGCGGCTTATAATAGCTAAATATACCGTTAAATGCGGTCTCGTAGAATCTCGATGCCGAGGAACTATTGTAGGTTATCGCCGCCTATAAGCTTATATTTTTCCCGAAGTTGTTTTTAAAGAGATTTAGCCCTATTTTAATCCTTCTTGTAATATATAAAGACAATATTATCTATATAGAAGAAGACGATAATACCGTTAAACGTTAAGCAGTATAGTTCGTGCGGCACCGTCTAAAACCCTATCTCCCGAAGTGTTAACGTAAGTTCGCGATGCTATAAAAGAGGGGATTTTCGCAGTCCGTAGAGGGCTTTGTTAAGTCGGAGGATAATAGAGTGTTTTCTATACCCTAGCGGTATCTTTATGTATATAATCTCGTCGAGTCTTACGTTAACGAACGCGTTAACCGTATCGTACTATATTAGTTTAAGGTCGAACCTTATAGCTATCGTTATAAGTGTTCGAAAGCTTCGTCCTACGAGGGTTGCCGCGTAGGTCTCCTGTCCGTTTCGAAGCTATTAATCCCCTCGGACTACTAGTCTTACCTTATACTTCGAGAGCCTTCCGTGCTTATCTGTTTTATAAACGTATACCTATATATAGTCGAGGACTTAGCCTTTCTTCGTGAGTGTTTTAGAGTTAACCTCGGTCTAGGACTTTATTTCTTTATGACTTTAAAGATGCGTTTTCTCCGCCTCCTCGAATTAAGGGCCGAGTAGGTATTGTTTAAGCTATCTATAATATGTTAGGACAGCTAGAAGGTCTCGTCGATATACCTGCCTTTTTAGGATTAAGCGGTCGAGGTAAGCCTTATCTTTAAACCGCAATGTGTTAGTGTCTTTCGAGATCGGTGCGGCTTAAGTGCCTGCTATAAATGTAAAGTGCTAATAGGCGAGTTTTTCTTTCCACGGAGGGGTTAACTCCTTATTTATAGGCCACGGAGGGGTTAACTCCTAATTATATAGACTTTTTGCTATAGAGGGGTTTACTCCTTGTTTAAGTAGACTTTTGTTTGTCTATAAAGGGGTTAACTCCTAATTATATAGACTTGCCGCGGAGGGGTTTACTCCTTATTTATACGGACTTAATGCTACGGAGGGGTTTACTCCTTGTTTGTATAGACTTAATGCCGCGGAGGGGTTTACTCTTTGTTTATACGGACTTAGTGCTACGGAGGGGTTTACTCCTTGTTTATATGGACTTATGTTTGCCTAGAAGGCTGCTCGAGAGGGATCGAGATGCTCGCTCTATAGCTTTATAGTCTAGTTAGCGAGATATAATTGTATTACAGCTGCAAATAGGGCCGCCGGGGGAGTGCTTAAAGGAGTAGGGAGAGGCTTAAATCGAGCTTCGGTATACTGCTTTATATTTCCCCGGTCGTTTTTAAGCGCTATTACATAGTCTGCATCGTGGTTTGCCTTAAGTTCGGGGTTTATATCTTAGTAGACGAGGATGTCGTCGAATACTTAATTATCGAGAACTTATAGTATATTGATTTAATTATTATCGGGGAGAGTGATATTCCTTAGGGCTAGGGCTAGCTCCTTAAGGTCGCACTCCTTAACGCTCTAGGTAAGGTTCTCGAATGTTTTATCGAAAATCTCTTGCTCGTCGAAAATAATATCTCGAGTAGTAATAACCTTCCCTTCTATAGGAACCTAGACTCGGTAGATGTTAGAAGATATGTATCCTATTAGAAAGCCTATCTAGGCTCGTAGGTCGAGCTTCCTAAGGCGTTGTTTCTTCTCTTAGGCCGTAGTTATTATTGCAAACGCTTTGCACCTATAGGCACGAAGATGTTATTGCGCTAGCTTTCTCTTAGTTAGCTTCTCGTAGGGGGATTCCTACTTATAGCTGTATTTTAGCGTGCGATTATAGAGATATATAGCGGACTTATAAATCTCTCGCTAAAGCTAGGTTAGGAGCTTTCCTCGCATCGCTTTAGACTTATCCTTAATCACACCCCCCGAGCGCTTAGCGCCGCTATTTTAGTCTTATATATACGGGGCCGAGGGCTCGATTTTAAGGAGCTTTGCCTTAAGGAATGCTTCTACTGCCGGCTTTTAAGTAGTGATCTCGTTATTATACTTAATAATCTTAGTGTAAAACTAGTACTAGTGCTTTAAGTAGTCGAGGCCGGACTTAAGGGCCGTAATAATAGTTTCTACGAGACGGTCTTAGAGGTAGTAATCCTATATAAAGCCGCTCGCTCTATCGGTTAAAAGCATTAGCGAGTTATAGCCTTTATTATCTAGCATAAAGTTATAGAAGTCTATCGCAATTCTCTCGCCTACGATGCCGTTATCTCGAGGGGCTCGTCGTATTATCTATTTTGCTTTCGCGGTGCCGTAGTTATCGTACTATACGGTTAAGATGCCTTTAATCTTAACACCTTCGGAGCAATTAACGAGGTGTTCTAGGGCTCGTGGTCCCGGATGCCCTATTCGGAGATGCTAGAGTTTAGGAGTAGCCTTTTGCGGCGTCCGTTTAGTATAGCTGTTGAACTTATTTCGGCGGTTGTAAAATGCCCGCCTTATTGTTTAATAGGGGATATACTCGAGAATGAACTAGCCGTAGTGCTGTTTAATAAGACCGACGATGGTATTATCGGCCGAACGAAGCGCTAATAGCCTACGGGGTCGTTCGTCCTACTAGAGTCCCTACTGCTTTAATAGCCTATAAGAGATTAGATTGTATGTAAAGTTCTTATAGAACGCAACGTTAAGCAAGCGTAGTACTTACGGTTTAAACGATAGGGTTTGCAGGCGGATGTTAACTTTACCGTAGCCGAGGATAGGCACTTTTTCGGCGCCTGCCTAGAGGAAATCTCCCTTATCTACTATTCTAAAGTTTTTAAACCGGGAAATCTCGTTAAAGATGTAGAGGGTTGTGCTATAATCTAGGATTAACGAGTGATAAAGAGGGTAGATGTCGACGTTAAAAGACGCATCGATTAGAGGGGCGAGGAATAAAGCCGAAGGGCATCTTCCTCTCTCCCGCACGAGTTAATCCGTCTTATTATTATTCTTAGTTCCCCTCTTACCTCTATGTCTTTAGGCTTCTTTCGCGACCTTAGGGTTCTTTATATTCTTAGAGATAATGTCCTTTTTGCTTCTAGGCTATTAGTCGGGCGCCTTATTAAGGTTAACCTCCTAGCAATTCTCTATTAAGTAGCCTTTTATAGAATAGAGCTTGCAGTAAGGGATACCTCTTTTATTTATGTTAGTAGGTCGCGACCTCCTTTTATTGTTTTTGCCTTTCTAGTTGTTCTACTAGCTGCTTTGCTCCTCGTCTTATCCCGTATAGGAAGGGCCGAAGGAGCCTTTCTTAGTTTAAGATAGTTAAGCAGGCAGCTAGTCTATAAGCATAGTGAATTCGTTAGTTATAGTATGGATATTAAAATCCTCCTGCCTCTCTAAGTGTAAGAGGTGGAAGGAATAGACCTAGGTAGGATAATAAGGTTAGATAAAGGCGAGAAAGTTAGCAACCTAAATACTCTTATAAATAGCTTTAGGAAGTTCTTCCTAAATCCCTTTATATATAATCTTCTTCTAGCCCTTAAGCTAAAGGTGCTAGTTCTTTAGCTAACTTAGGGAGGGCTTAACTATTGCTTTATAGCGAACCTAAAGGGCTCGATGGATATCTTCCGGCTTGCCCTTTACCTCTTTCTTAAGCGTAGCGTACTAGTCCTTAAGGTCTTTGCCTAGCTTACAATAGGTTTAAAAGAGGTAGTTAGAGATAGTTAAGGCGATCTAAGTTCGGAGCTCCTTAATGTCTTTCTTCTAACTCTCCTATTTCTTCTCCTTGTGTAGAAACATCTGCCATTGTTAGGTGCCTTAAGGAGGTTAGCGTCCCTATTAGACTATTTCTTCGTCTACTATACGAGAGCGAGATCCCCTCGGAGAGTCGTCTTCGATATGTATAATCGGAATAGGAAGGAGCCTTTCGGTACCGAAGACCTATTCCTATAGGTTGCTATCGAGAACCTACGCCTTAAACTTATTGTCCTAAACGGAATAGTTAGCATTTTCGATAAGGATAACTTCGGTGTTCTTCTTAGTAGACATAGTGATTGTTTTTGCCTAAAGGGAGCCTGTTTTTAGTGTTTTATATCGTATTTTCGATGGATTAGAGGCTAAGACTCTTCATTATTAGATCGTAGATCTACGGCTCGGACTAAATAAGCGTTATAATAGGTCTAGAGGGGTTGCATAGTAAAGAGGTCATATTAATGTGATATATGATAATGCGTGTTATACGTGCTTCCCCTCTTTTTATAAGGGGGCCGTATTTAAGGGATATTTCCCTTACGTTACGTAGCGGTTATAGTAACCTAATCGTTGTGACCTCTATTATGTAATCTAACAATTAGCAAGGTAGAAGAGGCAGAGCCTAATCGTCGAAAGTGCACGGATCTTAATCCCTAGCGGATTCTATTGCCTACACCTAAAGACGATCCTTTATGCTAAGAATAAGGAACCTACGCGAGTTAAAGCCGACAAAGCTATTACGACACAGCTAGCTCTCGGTAGCCGCCGATAAGTTCTTTCCTAGCTTTTATTTAATTCCGTCTCGCTTCGATAAGAAGAAGAGTTACGTCGAATAATAGTGCGTCCGCAACGTAAGATAACCTTCGTAACGACCCTCGCGATCCCTTTTAATAACAATAGTATAATCTATTTAATCATACTATATCGGACCCTACCGATAACCCTAACGCTCCCGGTCCCGCACCGGAATCAACTAAAATTGCCGACAACCCCCTTCCCGGTTGGCTAAGCGGTATCGGCATCTTTAGTTCGTTCTAGAATAAAACTGACTTTGCCTTCTAGGAGATAGACGTCTCGTATAATAATATAAGTAAGAAGGCAGTTATAACTTATATAGCCCGATTTATTATTATTAATGCTAGCATAACCGTTTATAGATACAAGCTATTCTTAGACTTCTAAGACTACTTTAATAGGTGGATAGAGGCTATAAAGAACCGGGGAGATAAGTATTTTAAGAAGGCCCTTAAATCCTTCTTACGGTCCTATAGGATCTAGACCGGCGCCTTAAACCTTAGCTTCCTAGCATCGTTTTTAATGCTTTAGCGATAGCAAATTCCGCCGATTTAGCTAAGGGACGAGCTGCTACTAGAATGGTTAAAGTTCTACGACGAGCGAACCCGAGAGTTCGTAAGGAATACATCGGTTATAGCCCCGGCTGCCGTAACTAACCCTCCTTCCCTAGTCGTCCTAGGCATAGCCCTAATAGTACCTCTTACTGCCTTAACCCCGGCCCCTATAGCAACCTTTGCGACGGCGCTATCTACGCCCGCGGCTATTCCCCCTACGCCTCTAACCGCCCTAGCAGTCACATTCGCGCTAGAACCCTCTTTTGCTTTAATAACCTCGATATATACTACCTCCGTCGATCCCGGCTCGTACCCGCGAGATTAAATGCCTGGCATATTCCTAAACCCTTAGGCCCCTCCGTTTTAAGATATATTAGCAACGCTATTAATACTTTACCCGACCTCGTACTAGTTCTTTAGGACCCCTCCGATTAATATAACGTTAAAGGCAGCCTATATAATAGTGCCCCCTTACGACGTTTTAAATAAGGAGATAGACGTAGACCTTCTATAAAAGTTTATTAAGTTGTAGGATAAAAGTAAGAACTATACGGGGGAGCCTTATGATATTCTCGACGATAAAGTCCGTATCTTTACAGACGTTTATTATATAGTTCAGGCCCGGCCCGGCTATTTCTATGCCCTCTTTCCCCGCATCCTTACCGGCCGAGCCTAGGACTACTATATCTAGTATATAGAGTAAGATAGTACATTTAGGTAAGCCTACGACCTACTAAAGGCTTGCTTCGATACCGAAGTAAACTATTAGCACTATTAGGTAGATTTAAGTACTATAACTTTTAAAAAGCTACGAGTTAAGCATCCGAATAAGACCTAATAGGAAGTCCTATAGACCCTTTTTAATAAGCTATAACGATGTTAACGCGCCCTAGGATTTAAGTTCGCTAGAGACCTCCCCTTTCGCACTATATTGCTTAACGCGTGCCGAAACGTCCCGGAATTTAGCTATACGTTGTATGGCCCCCTTAAGACTACGGAAAAGCTATTCTCCGCGCTGCGTTCCTCCCTAAAGACCTATCTATCTATATAGGCTGAGAACGGCACGTCCGGCACGTTCGTATAATATCGTAACGGGGTAATAAATATAAATAATAAATACAATTTATTAGGCGTATTCTATACCGACCGTAGATACACTAATAACCGCGGCAACGGCCGTAGGTTTAGCGGAAGCAGCGGATAAAGCTACCGTAGCCCTCGTAGCGGCGGCAGCAACTTTAGCAACCGCTAAAAGTCGAAGAAGTGCTTCGTTTATTAGAAGGAAGGATGCTAGTCGATAAAGCATACCCTATAGGAACGAGCTAGGTCTAAGGCTTAATACTACGCTTAATGCGTGCTAACCGGCAACCCTAGCATAGGATTCGAGGCCTATCTCACCGAATATAAAGGTAACGAGACTCTATAGGCCGCTATCGAGTGGCGTAACGATAAGACTAGTAATAACGAAGAACTAACTAAGTAGTAAGCCTCGTAAATCCTCTATTAGTAGTCCTTTAACTATTTAATTACGGGCGAAGACGCATAAGGGATAGACTAGTTAAGCGTTCCGGCTACTTAATTCGTCTTCGACCGTTACTTAAAGGACCGCTTTTACGGCATCCTCGTAGACACCGGAGCAGCTATAGTCTCTACGGTAGGTTAAGACTAGTATCTCGCCCTACAACGAGAAGACCCGTCTATCGTGCTCGACGAGTCTACCGCCGGCTAGGCCTATATTAAATTCGGCAGCGGCGAGGACGTGCGTTCCCTTAGCTCCGTTGCCCTCGAAACCCCTATTAGCCGCATTACGTTCTACGTGCTAGGAATAATAACCCCCTTCCTCCTCTGCCTAGCTAATATAGATCGCTTAGGCGTATACTTTAATAATACTACCGATACGATTATCGGTCCCGGTGTTAGTGTCCCCGTTATTCGTAAATAGGGATATCTATAGTTCTTCTTTAGTAAGGAAGAGAGCGCAGTCGCCTTCTTAACTAAAGCCGAGATACGAACGCTCTACCGCCGATTTAGCCACCCGGCCGTTAATAGACTTTACCACCTATTGAAATAAGTAAGGCATAACGATATCTTAGTAGAAACACTCGAGGATATTTTAAAATTCTACTATTACTACTAGCTCTACGCCCCGGCCCCCCGGAGGTTTAGGTTTATACTAAAGGATAACTAAGAATTTAATTTCGAGGTCGTCGTCGATATAATATACCTAGAACTCGGCAGTAGCACCCGCCCGGTGCTATACGCGGTCGATATAGCGATATCCTTTTAGGGAGCGCGATTCCTCCCGTCTTTATCGGCTAAGGATATATAGGAAACACTTAGGGCTCTATAGATCGATATATACCTCGGCCCCCCTAACTTTATCCGGTATAACGCGGGCACTAACTTCGCTTTAACCGAGTTTCGCAACGAAGCTCGTATTATAGGTATTACGTATACCTAGATCCCCGTTAAGGCACATTAGTCTATAGGTAAGGTTAAAAGGTACTATAGCCCGCTCCGTCGTGCGTTTAAAATAATATACGCCGAAATCGGTAGGACAACGGCCCTTAAATCCGTCCTGCAAATAGCTGTTAAAGCCGTAAATAATATAGTAGGGCTAAACGGCCTCGTCCCCACGCTCCTCGTCTTTAGAGCGTACCTACGGATGACTTAGGACTCCCCTCCTTTAGCAACTACGGTCTAGAGAGCCGCGACTATCTAAAAGGCTATGAAAGCCTTACGGCAGCTCTCCGCCGCACGATAAGTTAGGGATAGACTATAAGCTCGAAACGGCCCCTTAACCCTTAATACTCTATCACTACCGCTATAGAGTAAAGTCCGCGTCTAGAGAGAGAAGCGAGGATAGTAGGGTCTATATAAGATTGCCTCTATTAACGGCTACGACGTTACTATCGAGACCGTCAACGGCCCTATAGTCTTCCGTTCTACCTTTGTGCAGCCGTACTACTATAGCAAAGACGATACCCCGGATCCCCCTGCCCTCGATGATATAGACACCCTCTCTAAGGTCGATTCCTCTGCTCCGGACGAAATTCCCGATTTAGACCCTTCCCCCTCTCTAACACGGGCACTACCGGCTCCGCCGTAGCCCCGCAAACGCAGACGTCCCCCGGGCTTAAGGAATAAGCCAAAGACCGTGACCTTTAATAATTAATTCCTAGTTAAGAAGGAAGAAGATATACTACGACTATCGACTAAGCTACGCAATAACGGCGTTATTACTACACCCGGCGCCCTTTTTAAAGAATTAGACTAACGGGAGATCGACGATCTCGTAGCCTATAGGGTGTTTAGCTTCGAATAATACGACGAGTTAATTCATAGGTCTTATCGCTTATTTCGATCCCGAATAGTCCGGGAAGTAAAGGGCCGTGACGTTAAACTATACGAGAAGTCCCGTCTAGTAATCTAAGGCTATAGCGATATAGAGAAGAGCTCGCTTTTAACCTATTCCCCTATTATTTAACGTGTTAGCTAGCGCTTAATCCTAGCCTTTGCCCCCGCCTTGCTTCGCCGAGGCATAAACTTATCTTTACGCGATATTATATAAGCCTATCCCTAAACTTAAATAGAGCTTAATCGTATAGTGTTAGTAGCTCTTCCGATAGAGCTCTAGGATAAGTACCTAAAGGGCACTATTATAAGAGTTATTAGACCGTTATACGGTCTTATAGAATCCGGTATATATTAGTAGAAAACCTACTATAAGCACTATATTAAAAGCCTTTATATAGCTCCCTCTACCTATAACTCGTGCCTTCTAATTACGAATTAAGGACCCGACGACTTTAGCCTCGTCGGAATGTAGACCGATGATACCTTAATGCTCGGTTTAGACACCTTTTCGGCCTAGGAAGAAAAAGAGCTCGAGATAGCTTAATTTCGCGCTAAGCCGAAGGCTTAAATAACCCTAGGGAATGCTGTAGACTTTAATAGAGCAAGACTAACGCTTTAAGACGACGTTCTACTCCTACAGCAGAAGGGACAGGCCTTAAGGATCGAGGTAGTCGACTTACGGGCTCGTGATAAAGCCTAGCAGTACCTCGAGCAACGCGCTCGTGCTATGTACGTTGCCTCTATCTGTTAGCCCGAGGCCTTATTCGATATCTCCGTGGCAGCCTAGGTCTAAGCCCCCGAAGAGAAGGGTTATAACATCCTTAACAAGCGCCTCTAGTAGCAGATTGACTATTAATAACGTAGACTTACGTACTAACTAATTAATCTTAAGACCGCTAAGCTCGTAGTGTTTATCAATGGCTTATTCGTAAACAACCGAGACCTTTTGTCTTAGTTAGGCTTCGTTATTACGCTCGTTAATAAGACCGAGCGTACGGATACGCACTTTCGGGTTAATAGCAATATTATCTATTAGAGCTCGACGAAGTATAAGCGAGTGACCTATAGCGTTCTTACGAGCGAGATCTACGGCATAGTTAACGGCGTAGACCTTAGCATCTCCTTTATTATAACCCTCCGTATGGTTATAGAACGGCTTTAGCTCTTACTAATCCCTCTTATTATCTACACTAACTTATACTCCCTCTACGAATGCCTTATTAAGCTCGGCACTACGAAGGAGAAACGTCTAATAATCGATATTATAGCGTTGCGTTAGTTATATAAGCGACGGGAGATTAAGGAGATTAGGTAGATCTACGGGGAAGATAACCCCGCCGACGCTATAACGAAGGCATCGCTAAATAAGGCCCTTAAACGCCTTATTAATACAAATAGCCTCTCGATTAGGATAGAAGCCTTCGTCCTTCGCCTATAACGACTAACGGTATTCTATTTATTCTGCCCCCTTTTTTATTTATACTTATTAAATGTATTTATTAGGCCTTCTACCTAATATATCGTTCTTCCTATTTCTCCCCTTATTTAGATTATAGGCTTACTATATAGCAACTATAAAGAAAAAGTTGCTAGTGTAGGAATAAGGGATATCCGTTCTTTAGGCACGATTGCAATCTACGTGATTAAATAGATCACGTGTGGGCAACGCCTAAACGGATGCGCTATTAACTATACAATGCATCGTATGCATCGGGGACCCTAGTGATAGCGTCACTAACTCGGCCGCCCTTACGATGATTGAGTTATTGACTCAATCGCCCTTACAGGCATAGCCCCGACGTCCTAAGCAAGGGCTCGCAAAGGTCCGGCTTCGGGCCTTATTAATATACGCGTTTATAGCCTATATAAAGGGGCTGTTCGTCGCCCCTTAGTTAATAGACATTATAGACTAAAATCCAGCCAGTTTACAACCCCTTTGTTTATTTAACTAACTAACATTAACCTTATTAATTTAATATTGCGTAACTATACCTACGCCTGCGCGATCGCGCCCGCGTAGCTATAATATCCTGCTTAACTAGGCTCTTTCTTTTATTCTATAAAGTACGGTTTATTTCTACAAAGGAAAAACTACGAGTATAGGAATAGCTAGCTACGTAGCTACGTACGACGTTATTATCTCACACACACGTGATCGTAGGGATCACGTGTCATTAGGGAAGGCTATATTACTGCGATAGCTTCCCCTTACCTAGCTAGCAACCAACCTAATACAACTACACCGTTTACCCTATAAGGTCGACCTAAAGACCTACTAATAAATACCGTTATAGAGAAGATATTCGTCTATTGCGGGTGTAATAGAGGCTAGCCCTTAAGGTTGCGTAGTCGAATTGCGCCCTTTTCCTTACAGGAGACTCCTAGGGCATAAAAAACAGACCTTCCTAAGGTAAGATCGCTAGGGAAAGTGCCGTTAGGCATAATACCGTAGGAAAGGCTTACCGAGCCTATCTAAGTATTATTACCTATAGCGATAAGGATATTATCGCTTATACTAAGACCGGGGATTCCTTTAATGCCCTTTATAGTAGAGGAGACCTATAATAGGTATAGGGCGAGCTTATTCGTAAGGGAAGAAGAGACGTAATAGGCGGTCGACCTACAGTCGAAAAAAGTAGAGAGGGTTATAGATAGGGAGGCTATTAGTTAAGAAAGAAAAATACTATGCTGCTTTCTAAAGCCTTTTCGCAAAGGCTGCTATATAGTATTAATACTACCGCCTACGGCTATATAGTAGGCGGCGCCGTACCTTTATTAGTAATTCGCGTTTATACCCTCCTCTATCGCAGTAAGAATAGCTTCGGTTTCCGCATCGTCCTCCTCGTATTAATACGTAAGGTCTTAATCTTCTTTAGTGTTATTAAGGACCTTTATATCGTAGTAGACGTACGGGCGGCTAGCTTAGCCACGCTAATTGCCTCGTATTCCCCCTCGGGTGCTTTTGCCTCGGTCTATACCTCTACTACGGTCGCTGCCGCGACTACGGGTGCTATTGCCTTAAGAGCGCTAGCGGGTGCCGAAAGCCTTAGCGGCTTCGTATATTATGCCCTTAATTATAACTTCTCGAGGCGTGCTAGACGGTATAGCAGCGGGTGCGGGCGAAGATAATAGTCTATAGTCCTAGGCCTAGTAGCTAGCTTTACCGGAATAAAAGCATATATTCAACTTTAACATAGCCGCGAAGGTAAAAGCGGCGGCAGCTTCGTCGTTATCGGCGGTAGTAGGGTAGACTATAGTATTAGTAGTACGCGGGTTAGCGATAATAATGCCTAATAGACCTAAATAGGATAAGGCTAATAGTAAGTTAAGATTAGGTTTAATAACTTCTATCGTTGCCGGCTTATTGCTAATAGCCTTGTTAATCCTATAGGTTTAGTATAGCTAACCTTCCTACGTACGGATAGAGCTAGTAGGCTTGCCGTAGATGTCTTCTATAGGCTAACGCGTCTGCTCGCTAGCTAGCAGCATAAGACGCTAGATAAGGGCTATGCTATATAGCGTAGTAATATTAAAACCAATCTATAATTAGATGCGAGGGAGGTTATTCCGAATATACTAAAGGGTAATAGTACGGACGCTAGGGCTACGTTTCTTAATGTCTAGAAGGTTTAGGAACGCGTTACGGATGCGCTAGGCGAAGTTAACGAAGGCCTCGTCCTTAACTAGCGCTAGTTAGGCGTAAATAGCTAGCGGCGCGTCTAAAATACTATAGTCCCTTAGAACTATAAAAATGCCCTTAAGGAGCAATATCTAGTCTAGGTGCTTAACGTTAACCTAATACGCAGTAAGGCCGAAGTTCTTAGACAACTTATTAGCTATTTAAGTCGGCTAGAGGTTATATAGTATCTGCCTAGTAAGAAACGCGGATTATATCTATTAGAGCTTCTAAAGGACGGTATAGTCCGCCTAATATAACTTTTATTCTAGCTTTATAATAATCTTATTTCTATTATTAGTTACTATATCGTCTACGTCCTTAGTAGCTTTCGCTTAACGCTAGATGCTTTTTACGAGTATTATAGTGTTAGGTTATATTACATGTTATCCTACGTAACCTTTATATCGTATATATAGATATTTAGACCTAGGTCTATAGCTGTGTCCCTTCGTGGATTAATAACAATTATATACCCCCCCTAAGCTCGTTCTCTTATAGTTTAATCTACTATTTCATCCTATTGCCTTTAATTAATAATCTCGCTATCTTTTTTTTCTAATCTCCCTTCTTCGCGACGTGAGTCCGCCTCCTTGCCGGGCCCTTTCAACTGAGTTTCCCTCGATTATCCGAATTTTCCTAGTGCAAATACGCCGTCTCGACGCGAATTGCATAAAATCCCCTCCTCCCCCCTTACCCCTTCCCCGTTGTCCTCTTCGTTGCCTTATTTAATCTACGATATCCGACCTCGTTATAGAGACCGATCCCTCGTCCGCCGCTACCCCGGCCGTTACTCCGCCGGCTCCCGCCGACCTAGAGCCTTAGAACGACTACCTTTCCCGCTATCCCTATCTCGCCGCGCTACTTTAGGCCTAATAGCCTATATTCGACTTATTCGCCTATATCTAGGCTTACGCTACCCTTAATTTCCGCGCCCTATAGGCCAAGTCCTTTACTTACCTTAATAATACTTACGCTAAGTTAGATATAGGAGTGCTTGTCTCTTAAGAGCACGCTGCCGACCTTTAGCGGTAGCTTAACTATACTACGCCCTCTATCCTCGTCCTTACCGAGCGTAACGTAGCCCGGGACTAGGCCTTAGCCATTGCCCTTACCCTTACCCGTTCCTATATCGCCGGCCCTAAGAGGTTCGCCGGCGACTCTAGTACTTAAAAGCAACGTTAGGAGGCTTTCCGGACCTAGCGCGACGGCCTTGCTATTAAGCTCCGTTAAGACGCCGCCTTATACCCTACGGAATAGGACCGTATTCTCTACGCGGCTAGCCGGCTTATTAGCTAGGCCGCCTCTATTACCGCTAGCGTTCCCCGGGACGTCTTTAATAGTAAGTCTTTTGCTAATTAGTAGTATACTACTATTAAAGCCCTTACCGACGACCTTAGCCTAGTCTTTAGTGCTAATTTTACCCGCGCTTAGTTAAAGACCGACTTTAACGCCTTATCGATAAAGAATATCTCTTAGCCGGACTTCTATTCAAAGTTTACCTAGCTTTAAGCCGACTTATCGTTTAATAGCACCGCTTACGTCGCCTACCTTTATTTAAGAGTCTTACTATTTGCATAGCATTAAACCTCTATTTGTATAGTAAGATAGGTATACCCTTACTCTTTCTATACGTACCCTACGCGCTTATATCCCGCTACTAAATTTTCCGTATAGGTATATAGCAATTAAGAAGGCCGCGTAAATCGTATATAGCCTTAATTTAGTTAATTTAATAGCTAAAGGCGCGCGCCCTACTACGTGCCCTACTGCGTGCCCTCTACTATATGTGCGGCTGCGTGCATTCTACTGCGTGCGGCTCCTTAATATATGCTTCGTGCCTTACTGCGTGCCCTCTTCTACGTGCCTTACTTCGTGCCTTACTACGTGCCCTCTTCTACGTGCCTTACTACGTGCCCTCTACTATGTGTGCGGCTCCTTAATGTATGCTTCGTGCCCTACGGCGTGCCCTGCTTCGTGCCCTACTGCGTGCCCTGCTGCGTGCCTTGCTTCGTGCCTTACTGCGTGCCCTCTTCTACGTGCCTTACTGCGTGCCCTCTTCTGCGTGCCCTACTGCGTGCCTTCTACTGCGTGCCCTACTGCGTGCCCTCTGCTGTGTGTGCGGCTCCTTAATGTATGCTTCGTGCCCTGCTGCGTGCCCTGCTGCGTGCGGCTCCTTAATGTATGCTTCGTGCCCTACTGCGTGCCCTGCTTCGTGCCCTGCTGCGTGCCCTACTGCGTGCCATACTGCGTGCCCTCTGCTGTGTGTGCGGCTGCGTGCCTTCTGCTGCGTGCGGCTCCTTAATGTATGCGTCGTGCCCTACTGCGTGCCTTCTACTACGTGTCGGTAGTGTTCTTCGCGTTCTTCGTACGATTTGCGCGGCTCTCTTAATTACTATATACCGGCATTAGATTTTAGTAGCGGGATATAAGCGCGTAGGGTACGTATAGAAAAGTAGAGATTTAAATATCCTTACTATATAAATAGAGATTTCGTGCTATATAAATAGTAAGACTATTATTTAAAGGTCTCTATCGAACTTACTAACGCCGCCGCTCTATAGGTTAAATGCCCGGCCTATAATAACTTTACGGCCTAGGCTAAGATATTTTCTACGCTCTAGAATAACTAGCAGCGTATTAAGGCCTATTCTTAGCTCTAGCCGCCTCGCTACCCTACTCGCACTAGCCCTACCTCGCCCGTCCTACCCGTGCCTCCTACCGGTAACCCGATATAGCTCGATGTATTCCGGGCCCGGCTTACTAACGCAAAAAAGAAACGGCGGTTTAAGAACCGTCTTTGCCTCTACTACGCTTAGCCGGCTACCGCTACCTATACCGCCCGGACCTACCTTAATAAGGGTATCGGTGCTAATCCTAGCGCTAACCCTAGCGCTAGTCCTAGCGCTAGTTCTAGCTCTAGCCGCGGTTGTAGCTATAGTAGCGGTACGTCTGCCCCGCGCCTACTTAAACCCCCTCCCCCCTACTACTAGGTTCGCGCTATTAAGTAAGGCTTTATCGAGGGCGAAGTAGACGACCTCCCCGCCTCTTCCCCGTCCTTAGGAAATACGTAGCTCCCTCGCCTTATCGCGCGATAGAGCTCTTAGTATCTAAGTTTATAGCTTCGTTCGATACCGGGGAGGATCTTTGCCTCCCTATAGGAATATAACCGCGTGCTTTACTTATGCCTTTATCCCTTATGTCCGCCGATGTTATTATAAGTGCTTTAGTCGACTCCGGCTATTTTAGATACGCCTTTATATACGCTTAGACCGCGCACCGCTTTGCCCTTTCTATCCGCTAGCTTTAGTTCCTACGCCGGCTTTCTCTCGCCGATAGTAGCGACTATAAGTCCGGCTCTATTACTTATTGCGCCTTTTCGGTCTCCCGGATTAGCGCTTATACTAAGTCTATTTACTTCTTTCTTATAAAGCTTAGCTACGAGGTTATTCTTAGCCTCCCTTAGCTACGCTAGCACGACCCTATTCTTAGCTAGCGCGGTAACTCCTTTTCCTTTTAGTCCCCCTTTTATCTAGCCTTTTGCCTCTCGGACTACTAGCTTTATCTTATCTTAGGCCTCTCGGCTACCTTTGCCCGCTTTGCCCGCCCTATCTTAGCTCCCCCCGCCCTTATTTTAGAAGGAATATAATTAATAAATATAATTCGTTTTCCCCTTGCTCCTTCTATCGAAGACTCTAACGACGAGGGCAAACCTTTTACCGCCCCCTTTATCGAAGACTCTAACAACGAGGGCGAACCCCCTACCGCTACGATCCTTATTCCTACCGCTGTAATCCTTATTCCCGCCCGTACGGCCTTAGCCTATCCTCCGGCCTTTATCCGTTCCGTCCGCTTTAGCGACGTTCTTAAGTTTATTCCCCCGTCCTTTAGCCCCTCTCTCTCGGCGTTTTTCGAGGATGCCTTTAACGTAGGTAAACCCGCCTATCCGGACTCCTCCCGCTAGGTTAACGACGCTAACTCCGACTCCGGCTATAACTCTAACTCCCCGGCTACCTTTTACCCTTACCGCTACGTTCGACCTCCCTACCCCCGTCCCGTTTATAAGACCGCCGGCTACCGCCGCGTTATATTATAGCTAAGTCGTAAGATTATTAAGCCTTAGCCCTTCTGCCTCTCGTCCCCCGACGACTTAGCGTTTAACGTCTAAATGCTTAACGTTAACGCGATAGTAATATTCTACCGGTAGCCTAAAGTCTAGACCTCTTAGACCTCGATTAAAGCCCTTACCGCTAAGCCTTTGCCTACCGAGCCTCTACTACCTATCGACTAAGATATCCTTAAAGACCTTTATTAGGCTATTTTAATTAGATATATAGACGCTAAGGACGTAAAGGCCTGCCTTAACCCCCGCCTTTACGACTTTATAAACGACTACCTTAATAAGATCTACCTTAATAAGATCTCCTTTAATAATATCGCTAAGTTCTTTAAAAAGTAAGAGAAAGTCCTTTATACGCTCGACGAGCTTTAGGCTAAAGTCCTTAAGGAGCTTTACTATATAATCTATATATAGCTTAAGAGCGAAGCCGATAAGCTTACCCTTTACTATACCGTTAATACTTAAATTAACCTTAAGGAGGGAATATAACCTCCTTATACCCGCCCTCGCCCCTTTAGCGAAGCCGAAAACCGGATCGTCTACGCGTATATTAACAAGCAGCTTAGGAAAGGCTTTATCCGCTACTTTACCTCCCTCGCTACTGCCTTTATTATGCTTGCCCGTAAGCCGGGCGGAGGCGTTTATTTTTATATTAACTATCGCGGCTTAAATAAGGCTATAATTAAGAACTGTTTCCCTTTGCCTTTTATCTACGATACCCTCGCCTATATCCGAAAGGCGAAGTTTTTTACTAAAATCGACGTTATTATAGCGTTTAATCGCCTTCGCATTACCGAAGGATATAAGTAAAAGACCGCGTTCGCTATATAATATAGGCTCTTTAAGTATTATATTACCCCCTTTAGCCTTACCGCCGCCCTATCCTACTTCTAGAGTTTTATTAATATAGCCCTTTACGGCATCCTTAATGAGTTTTACTCTACCTATCTAAACGACGTCTTAATCTTCTTAAAGACGTAGGAGGACTACTAAGCCTACGTTAATATAGTTCTTAAGCGCCTTAATGCCGCCGGCCTCTAGCTTAACGTAGATAAGTATAACTTCTGCGTTATTAAGACTAAGTACCTTAGCCTAATTATCTTAGATAAAGGCATTCGTATAGACCTTAATAAGGTTCGTGCGGTCTTAGACTAGCCTACCCCCTCTTTTATTAAAGACCTCTAGCGCTTCTTAGGATTCGCTAATTTTTATCGGCGTTTTATTCGCGGCTTTTCTAAGCTTATAAACCCTTTAAACGCCTTTACTAAGAACTCTGCCCTTTAGATCTAGTCTCCCGCCTACGCCTACGCCTTCGAAGCCCTTAAGCACGCTTTTACTACCGCCTTAGTCTTTATATACTTCGACCCCTATCGTAAGACTATAGTTTAGATAGATGCTTTTAACTAAGCCGCCGGGGGTATACTAATATAGCTCCTCGACGATAGTCGTTACTATCCGGTTGTCTTCTTCTCGTTAAAACACTCCGCTTAAGAGTATAATTACGAGATCTACGATAAAGAACTCCTCGCGATTATAAAATCTCTTAAAGAGTAGCGCCTTAAGCTCGAAGGCCTGCCTAAGTTTAAGATAGCCTTAGATTATAAGAATCTTTAGTATTTTATAACTATAAAGCTCTTTAACTAGCGATAGGCCCGCTAGGCCGAATTCCTTAGTCGTTTTAATTTTAAGATTATCTTTTAGCCCGGCTCTTAAGCTATTCTCCTAAACGCCTTTAGCCGTTTGCCCGGCTCCCGCCCTCTCTCCCTTACCGACCGAGCCGACGAAAGGATTAACTACCGATATTAGATTATCCTCCCTAAGTCTAAGGTTAATGCCTCCCTCTACTCCGATACTACTCCCGCCCTTAACACTATTAAAGAGTCCGATTCGTTTATAAATATAATTTATAAATATAATTCCGACTGCCTTAACCTCTACGCTTTTAACGACTCTAAGCCGATCGATAACCTTATCGACCGAGCTTATTCCTCCTCCCCGCTTATCTCCGCTATTCGCGTAGCTCTTTAGTCCCTTTAGCCCCGCTAGCCTTACCCCCTTTAAGCCCCCCTCCGCTCGATCCTTAAGACCGCTCTCTCTAAGGTCTAAGGCCGGTTTTATTCCTAAGGCCGGCTTTTCGTTCCCCTTAACGACGCTTTAATTCTTTAAATCCTCGTCCGCGCTTATACCTCCCCCTTTAGCAGCTACCTTAGACGTACGAAGACCGCTAGCCTCTACCGCCGGTCTTATATCTAGCCCGGTATATACGAGTCTATTTCTAGCTTCGTGCGGAATTATTATACGTGCCTATACGCTAAATCCCCTCGTTCCTCCCTTTAAGGCCTACTTTAGCCTTTAAGTATTCCCTTCGCCTTATAGACTAATATATCCGTCGACTTTATTACCGACCTTTCTATCTACCGCCGTAATAGCGTTAAGTTTTCTAATATTCTTATTATCGTCGACCGCCTTATAAAGATACGCTACTACGTCTTAATACCTTTAATAACCGTTAAAGACGTTATTAATATATTTATTTCCCGCGTTTAGTCCCTCTACGGTACTTTAGCCTTTATTATTAGCGACCGTAGTACTTAGTTTATTTCGGCTTTTTAGTAGTAGCTTAGTCGTCGCCTTAGTTACCGCTTTTACCTTAGCTCCGCCTACTACCCTTAGACCGACGGTTAGACTAAGATCGCGAACGCTTAGATAGAGGTTTACCTTCGTTATTATACTACCTACCTTTAAGACGATTAGGTCGACCTCCTTCCTTTCGTTAAGTTTACTATTAATAATTAGGTCTTTAAATCTACCGGTCTTTCCCCTTTCTTCGCTAACTATAGCTTCTACCTAAAGCTTAGTATTAAGCCCTTTAGTCCCCCCCCGCCCGGTATAAACCCTTAGTAACGGAAGGAATACCTTTACGGTAACGTGCTTGCTTCCTATCTTTATTATATCTCTAACTTCCTCCGCGATGCGATCGAGGATGCTTAAGCTACTTAGGCTCGCTACGCGGACGCCTAGCGGACTCCCGCCTTAGCGTACTAGCCTAGCGATATAGTATTCCTTAGCACCCGCTAGATCTAGACCCTCCGCTTTATAAAGAAGCTCGACTATAAGCGGGAGGGCCTATATAAGGTCCTTAAGGTATATAAGACGGCGTATCTTCTTTACCTCCCTAAGGGTAGCCGCTTTTACCTTATTTTTTATTACTCCTTCCTTACTAAGACTTAAAAGCCCCCTTTGCCCGGCTAGTCGGAGCTAAACGTCCGGCCCGCCGATAACGGCGTTCTCCTTTCCCTTAGCGACGACGATAGCGATAACGCATACCTTAAGTAAGAGTTTTCTTTTATCCTCGCGTAACGCTAATATACCTTTAAGAAGATTAAGTATCGCGTTTAATAGCGTTATAGCCCCCTTACGTAAGAGGACTCTTCCTGCCTTAACGGCTGCTAGGACGACCTTAAGGCTTTTTACGCCCTTAACCTAACTAAGCTTAAACCGGCCTTTTATACGGCCTTCCTTATGTCTTTACCTTCGCCTAAGTGATAATAAGTATAATTTATTAATATAATTTACGTTATAACGGCACGCGTTAGATTCTTAGTTTTACCTTTTATTTCTATATATTTTTCTCTCGTTCTATATTAGGCCCGCTTTTAGGACCGGTTAATATAGATTCCCTTCGTTTTTATTAGCCTATTGCCCCTTTAAAGCGTTTAAGTCGAACATCGATTTAAGGGGGATATACTATTATAGTATAAGGTTATATTATATATTATCCTACGTAACCTCTACATCGTATATATAGACATTTAGACCTAGGTCTATAGCTGTGTCCCTTCGTAGATTAATAATAATTATATACCCCCCCTAAGCTCGTTCTTTTATAACGAGAGTCTTAATAGCTCGATCGTAAGTAGTATTATACGGAATGTGTATAAGATAATCGAAATTTAAACGTATATTATAACCTCGTTTTAGGAATACGTACTAATCGACAGCTCTATTATCGTAGTATAAGAAAGGTTTTACCGGCAGCTAGTGCTATTACGGTAGAACCGGCTGCTAAGCGGGCTGCTTATACTACGGCTAATCTAGCTAAGCCGACTGCTCTTACTATTGCTAATTCGAACGAGCAAATCGCTACTCGCTTATAAGGTTAGCAGTTAGCGTTGCCGTAATACTTTAGTCCGGGTTTATAAGAGGAGCAGGAGGCGACGAGTAGTCTGGCACAATAGGGGGCGTAGGAGGAACGGGAATAAGTCCTAAAGCTAAGGGACTAGCAGTAGGTAATAGTGCTAGTAGAGGAGGTAGTGCTTATGCTTATGCTTAAAGGAGACCGGCTAGGCGCTCCTCTATACGCTCTATTTAGGTAGCTTAACGCCCCTTTAAACGCTTTATCTAAGTGGCTTAGTTCTCTTCTAGCCGCTTAAGCTAGTTAGCTTACTATTAAGACTACTATCGTATCTTACCGTATAGCTCTTTACGTAGTTTGTTAAGATAAGCGTTAAAAACTTTATTTTATCGGGCTATTTTCTAATTAACCTATTTCCCGAGGCTAGCAATAGAATTAGTCTTGCCCGGCTTAAGGCCGGCGGTAGAGCTTGCTATAGAGCCCTAGCGAGAGCTTCGGTTAGCGCTTAGTTCGTCTTCGGATAGTAAATTCGGCGGGAACGCTCCCGGCGTCGGAAATCCTAATATACTATATAACGTCGGGCGTCGGGCGGAAGAAAATAAGGTAGAAAGTAGGCTTAAGGTAATACAATAGGTTATATAACGTAAGAAAATGCGTAGTATAACGCGAAACGCTAGGGTGCGTGGTTTAGTCCGATTCTTAAAGAGGCTAAGATTCGCTCTTTAAAAATACGTATTTTTAAGGCCTTTTAATAGTCGGATTAAGCATAATAAGGAGTCTCTAGGCTTCCGGCTAAAAAGCTTCGTAAGACTATATTCTATATATAGTTAATTAACTAGCTAAGGTTGTAAGCGCTTAGGGCTTAAGGGAAAACCCTATAGTAGGGCGCTAACTAATACGCCTACCTAATAGGGATCCTTAAGGGTCCCTTAATCCATTTAGGCCTATAAGCCCGTAGGCATTCTATACTTAAGCCCGTAGGCGAAGACGATTAAGCCTGTAGGCATTCTATACTATATAGGGCTAAAGGCTAAAGACGTAGCCGGACGAAGTAGTAGAGACGTTAAGAAGAAGGTAGACGGCGAGGCGGAGGCAAAGTCGCGTCGAGAAGTAGAAGAGTCGTTATCGAGAAAGGTAGAATGCGCGAGGCGGAGGCAAAATCGCGTTATCGAGAAGGCGAGGGTTATAGCAGAAAGGCTAGGCAAGCGGCAGAGAGAAGACTATTATTTGTTAAAAGGCTAGGGCGAGAGCAAAGAGAGGCAAAAAGGCATGTGTGTGTATTAGTAGGGGAAGAAGCTAGGTGTGCCTTTAAATAGGCGTAGGCTGCTAACTAAGAGGGCTGCACTAGGCAGATCTTAACATTATTAACGCATTAAGAAGAGAGGAAGGGTATCGTACGCAGTCGTCGTAGAAGACATACTATACCCTAGTCTTGCTACTAAAAACAGGTGTAAAGGAAAATATAAATATATATTGAAAAGACTCTAAAAAGAGAGAATTCGGTCTAGCTGCCTACCTCCTTTTTAATGCCCTTCCCTACTTACTTATTATGCCTTTCTTCTTAGTTCTTTCCTCTTCCTTCCTATTAGGGACGAATAGAGATTTGCTACGGGACAAATAGTAAGACTCTTATAGGAATAGCTAGCTACGTGCGACGTTATTGTCGTACACACACGTGATCGTAGGGATTACGTGTTATCCGGGAAGGCTATATTACTGCAATAGCTTCCCCTTACCTAGCTAGCAACCAACCTAATACAACCATACCGTTTACCCTATAAGGTCGACCTAAAGACCTACTAACACTAATTAGTAGTTGACTTAGTCAATTACAGACAGCTAGGTAGAAGAGACAAGATCCTTAACCATCGACGGTGTAAAACACCCTACGAGGGAACACCTAGAGGTAGTTATCTTTATGCTTTAAACGAGCTCTCTTATCTATAACGTTACCGCGTTAACGCTATTTCGAGATCTCCTAAGCTATCTATTAATCCCGTCTCGCTTCCTAAAGGAAGAAGAGTAACGTTAACCTATAGTGCGTCCCTAACGTAGATAACTTCGTAAGAAATCCCTTACGCCGATAAAATACGTAAAGACTATTACGTATAACATTAATATTATAACTTTATTAAGCCCTACTCGCGTAGACAACACAAGGCACAATAAGCTATTAAAGATCACCCCTATCCTAGAAAACAACTACTAGTACACCTACATAGGTATCTAAGATACATAACAACAACCCGATCTTAAGAACCTAAGTAAAGCAAAGGCTACTATATACGTTATAAGGTTCCTCTATAAGTGTGTATACGATAAAGACAACTAAGGCTACGAAGCTATTGCCTTCTTCTAAAAACACTTTTAAGGATGGCTTCTATAGACATAGGATAGGGTACACTAGACCTATAAACGTTCCTTACGTAAGCTCCTAAAGAGACGTAGGATCTACACCGGCCTAGATAATTAAGGCTTTAATATATAGTTCCTTAAACTATAGACTATCTTAGAACCACTACAATAGCCTGCAAAAGAGTATATAAATCAGACATTTAATTAAGGCACGATCGTTGCATTTATACTACCGACTGCAGCCCTAAGCCCGGCCCTAGACCCGGCTCCAACCGATTAAATAACTATCCCCGGTGCAACGCAATAGCAATAGACTATATACCTAACAACATACTAGTTTAACTAACCGACTATCCCTATGCCTGCCCCTATCCCCGATGTGCCTGCTCTAACTATTGCCCTTATTTCTTAAGCTCCTATTCCCCCTACTAATGCTATTATAACTATTGCCCCTTTGCCGTCCCTTAATGCTTATACTACGATCCCTCTAATCGACGTTCCGAACGTCGATATAGATATAGACCTTTAGCAGAAGTTCGCAAAGCTATAGAAGAAGGATAAGTATTATATAGGACAGCCCTATAACCTCTTCGATAATAAGGTCCATATATTTATAAGGACCTACTATAAGCTTAAGGTCTAACTAGGTTAATTCTATAACCTATTCTCTTAGATCCTAACGGATAGAGCCGAGACCTTCTATATCTACTATATTAAGTTGACTATATCGTTCCGTATAACCTATAATACTATTAAGCAACATTTTAACACGGATGTTAACTATAGTTATTACTTTACGGACTAGACAACAACTATATTTAATAAGGTCCGCGTAGAGAATCCCACGATGCCGCTTTATAAAGTACTATAGACTCTCTTTAATAAGCTTTAGCTATGTTAGAGAGCCTTAGGAAAAGACTACGAAGGTGATATACTACTTCGTACGTCCTTTATTAACGCGTGCCGTAGTATACCGGAGCTAGAATACGCTCTCTTTAAGCCTGCCTAAAAGGTCGAAACCGTATTTATAGACTTACGTGCATCTATCGAGACACACCTAGCACGTAACCCGTCTAGCTAGTTCCTATAGGATAAAGCATTTAATTATAACGATTAATAGTACCTAGACCGAAGATACTCGAGCAATCGTAGACGAGGTGGATTCCGTAGACGAAGCTACGGACGAGGTAGTAGACGTAGAGGCTATCCACGAGGCTTTAGATACAACCGTAGCACACCCTTTCGCCTACGAGGATAAGGCAGCTATAGCAATAGTCCTAACCGCTTAACATAGACTAAGAAATGTTTCGTTTGTCATAAGGAGGGCTATTAGTCTACTAAACATACGCCTAAGGAACGCTAATAGTCTAAGGACTAATACCTTACGCAGTGTTTTAACGATAGCATCCTAATAACTAACTTTACGGTATACGTGACCGAGTTTAAAGGCTACGAGACCGACGAAATAGAAGCTAATAAGTACTAGGACGTGGAAGATGCTAATAATGCCGATCTAAAGCAAGCAGTAACTTAAATGCTCTATAAGGCCGCCTTTACACACCTTTAGACCGGCGAAGACGTCTACGGCATAGATTAATTAACCCCTACCAACTAATTCCTAATCGAGGATCGCTACTTACGTTAATAGTTTTAAGGGATTATAATCGACACTAGTGCGGCTAGAGTATTAATAGTAGGATAGGAGCAGTACTTTACTTTATAGCGAACGGAACCTTCTATTATGCTTAATAGCTCTATAGCCGGGCAAGCTAGCATCCGATTTAGAACTAGCACTCCTATTTAATCCCTTAGTTCAATCGCCCTTAAAACCCCCGTTAGTCGAGTGACTTTTTATATTCTTAAGACCTATACCCCTTTTCTGCTCTCTCTTACTAACATAGACCGACTTAGGATCTACTTCGATAATACAACGAACACACTAGGGACTAACAATCTAGCCAACCGGATCCTAGTAATCCGTAAATAAGGTTACCTATAGTTCTTCTTGTTAAAAGCAGAGGAAACGATCTCCTTTCTAATAGAGAGTAAGATATAAACTCTATATCGCCGTTTTAAGCACCTAGCTGTTTCGAGACTCTATTACCTACTTAAGCAGGCCGGCTATAATATAACGACTATATAGCTTAAGTTAATCTCTAAATTCTATTATTACTGCTAGATGCACTTATAGGCACCTAGGCGTTTTAAATTCACGTTAAAAGATAACTAGGAATTTAATTACGAGATTATAGTAGACGTAATGTACTTTAGGAGCCCTTAACGACCTATTCTATACGTCGTTAACTCCGCAATAGCGTTCTAAGGGGCTAGGTTCCTTCCTTCTATATTAGCTAAGGATACCTAGGAAGTCCTTCGAACCCTTTAGATCGACAGCTACCTTAGACCTCCTAATACGATTAAACACAACGCAGGAACTAATTTTGCCTTAATAGAGTTCCGCAATAAGGCAACGATTATAGGGATAACCTGTAAGTAGGTCCCTATAGAATTACATGCGTCGATTAGGAAGGTCGAGAGGTATTACGCTCCTTTACGCCGTGCGTTTAAAATCCTTTATGCAGAGATTAGGACTATTACTTCTCCTAAGGCAGTGCTTTAGATAGCCGTAAAAGCCGTTAACAACACAGCCGGACCCTACGGCCTTATCCCTATACTTCTCGTCTTTAGTGCGTACCTACGTATGACTATTAACTCGCCTCCGTTAGCTATAACCTTAAAAAGGTCTATAGCTATACAAAAGGCGATAAGAATGCTTCGATAACTCTCTATAGAAAGGCAGGTATAAGATGCCCTTTGTATAAGAAACGGTCCGTTAATAGTTAAAACTATTACTCTCCTACTATAGAGTAAAGTCTAAGTCTAGCGGGAAAAGGGAGGATAGCAGGGACTATTTAAGATTGCTGTAATTAACGGTCATAATATTACTATTAACACCGTCAACGGACCTTAAGTCTTTCGGTCTACGGTCGTGTAGCTATACCTTCGAGATGACTCGTCTCCTTAGCCCCTACTTTACACGATTAAACCGGCTCCTCTTAGTCCGAATAAAAAGACTCTTCCTAGCCCGACCCCTAACTATACACTAGGAACTATACTTCCCGCTCCGACTCCTGCGCCCCCGATGCTACGCAGACGTAGCCGTCTACCCGGTGCAAAGAATAAGCTAAAACTCCCTATTCCCCTTCCCCCTCCTTAAGCCTTTATCATTAAGAAGGAGGAAGATGCCTACGAATTAGCACTTAATTTGCGGGAGAAAGGAGTTATTACAACGCTAGGAGCCGTATTTAAAGAGTTAGATAGGCAAGAGATCGATGACTTTATTGCCCGTAGTGTTTTTAGCTTTAAACGCTACGATAAAGCTATCTATAGAGGTTACCGTATCTTTAAATTAAGGATAGTACGTAAAGTAAAAGGGAAGGATAAGAAACCCTACGAGAAGTCACGACTTATTGTTTAGGGATATAATAACGAAGAGAAGACGACCTTATTAACGTAATTACCGACGATTTAACGCGTTAGCTAGCGGCTAATCCTAGCCCTCGCTCCGGGACTTCTTCGCTATTATAGAATGACTCTTTCGTTGCGAGATATTACTTAGGCCTACCTATAAGCCGAAACTAAGCTATTTAGGACTATCCTAACTAAGCTACCCGCCGAAATGTAAGGACGATACCCGGAAGGGACTATTATCTATGTAATTCGACCCCTTTACGGGATTACGGAGTTAGGACTATATTAGTTTCAAACGTATTATAAGTATTACGTTATCCGACCTAATATATTAACCTCGACGTACGACTTGTGCCTATTAATCGCGAATAGGACCCCTAATAGATTTAGGATAGTTGGCCTATAAACGGATGATATATTAATATTAGGCACACGCACTTTCTTAAATACTAAGGAAGAGTAGCTTTAAAAGGCTAAGTTTAAAGCGAAGCCGAAGACTAAGATATCTACTAGCTCGGTACTTAATTTTAATAGGGCTAGGCTAATACTCTAAGATTAGGATCTTCTTCTTTAGCAAAAGGGTTAATTAGAAAAGCTTAAAACTATTATCGCTCGGGATTATAACTATACGTAGAGGTATATAGAATAGCGAGCCCGAGGAGCATACGTCGCATTAATTTGCCAACCGGAAGCTTCTTTTAACCTTTCTATAGTAGCATAAGTTTAAAATCCTAACAAAAAAGACTGCGTAACGATTAATAAACGCCTGCAATAGCAAATAGACTATAAGGAACGCGGCCTAACGTATAAACTAGTTAATCTTGCGAATACGAAGCTGCTAGTATTTACGATATAATAATGGCTCTTTTGTAAATAACTTAGACCTCTCTTTATAGCTAGGCTTTATTATTGCGCTTGTTATAGAGACCCGGTCTAATAGCCACTTCGAGATTAAAGGCAATATCGTGCACTAGAGCTCTACTAAGTGCAAAAGGGTCACACGTAGCGTTCTAGCCTTAGAGGTCTACGGTATAGTTAGAGGCGTTAATATCGGCATTTGCCTCGCTATAACGATTAAGATGATTATAGAACGCCTATAGCTGCCTCCGGTGCCTTTAATCCTTTATATAGACTCGTATTCGCTTTACGAATGTCTTATAAAGCTTACTATAACAAAAGAAAAGCGACTAATAATCGATGTTATATCGATTCGTTAGTTATATAAGCGAAGGGAGATTATAGAAGTACGATGGATTAATAAGAATAATAACCTAGCTAATGCATTAACGAAGTCCTCCCCGAATAAGTCTCTTAAACGCTTCGTTAAGACTAACGCGCTAACCGTTAGGATAGAAGCTTTCGTCGTGCGGCCGTAATCTTTAACTTCGATGTATATAGACTGTTTTTCGTTGCCTAGCAAACGCGCGCTATTTCCTTATTTAATTACGCGCTCTTTTCCTTATTTAGTTCTTTTCCTTATTTAGTTATACGCTTACTTTATTGTTTAATTACGCGCTTATTCGCGTACTTATTCTTTTCCCTATTCTATTACTTAATTAACTGCAATAAAAAGAATTCGTTAGCACGGTTTAAACCCTAAACCTACGGATGCCTATATTTAAACCAATTAGGAAGGTTATCTTATCGTATGCTATTATTCGGTTAAACATATTCTAATAA
The DNA here is from genome assembly GCA_012934285.1 of Ophiocordyceps sinensis. Lineage (NCBI taxonomy): Eukaryota > Fungi > Ascomycota > Sordariomycetes > Hypocreales > Ophiocordycipitaceae > Ophiocordyceps > Ophiocordyceps sinensis. Next base: position 13,133,788 of record JAAVMX010000004.1, read on the forward strand.
TTCGCTATAAACATTATAATAAACACTATAGCGAAATTAATAAAAAGAATAATCTTTTGGTAAAGATATTATTAATATACTTAACTAGGAATTGTCTCCGAAGGGGTTCTTAGACATTAAGTCTAATAAGTCTAATCCTTATAACCGCCCCCGTCGAATAACCTTAGTACGAATAGCCCCGACGAACATTTTATTATTTTTCCTTAGTTACTTTCCTTCCTACTATAACGTTCGGTAAGATAGTTAGTAAGGCTACCCTAAAGCACGGTTACTAGTACGAAGCGGTAGTCTAGACCGCCTAATTATTAATAGAGGTTACTAGCCTAACCACTGCGTTAAAGAGGTGTTTTCTCGCGTTGCGTTATTACGTTACAAACTAGCTGCGCATTTAATAGTTATATAGCTATTATAATATAGCTTTAACCTTATTAATTCAATATTGCGCAGCTATACCTACGCCCGCGCGATCGCGCCCGTGCAGCTGCAATAGCCTGCTCAACCAGGCTCTTTCTTTGTTTTGTTCTATAAGGTATATAGTTTATTTCTATAAAGGAAAAACTGCGAGTGTAGGAATAGCTAGCTACGTGCGACGTTGTTGTCGCACACACACGTGATCGTAGGGATCACGTGTCATCCGGGAAGGCCACATCACTGCGATGGCTTCCCCTCACCTAGCTAGCAACCAACCCAATACAACCACACCGTTTACCCTATAAGGTCGACCCAGAGACCTACCAACAACTCTTGACATTTACGCGTTCGCGCCACTCTCGCGTTTTAGGTACGTGTCCGTACTCTATAAACTACCTAGGTACCTAGGCCTCCACCCCGGCACTAGCCTCTTCTCTCGCCATTCATTCGTTTGAGTTGGTGCTCCCCATCTATACCATCCTTCGCGCAATGCAGCGCTAGCTTGATGTTCAATTCATGATACCTCCCTCACTCGCTTGCCATGGCACCGAAACCGGAGAAACAAACCGCCACGTCGGCGGTACGGCGCTCGCGCCATAGAGACGTTCAAGGTAGGCGCAGACACGCTCGTCCTTTGTCCGGCCGGCCAGTCCATGGAATGCGCGTCTTACGGAAACCGACGTTGACTGTCTCCAAGCCGGCGACCCCGTTCCCGTAAAACAGAAACGTCGTTATCGCCCGGGTACCGTTGCGCTGCGCGAAATTCGGCAATACCAAAGCGACACCAAGTTGCTGCTCCTCAAGCTCCCCTTTATGCGCCTGGTTAGATGAAGCCATTGAACCGTCACGTGGAGCGTCCGCTGATGCGCTCTCAGGTCCGCGAGATTGGCATGGATTTCCGGCCCCGAGGGAGAGAGTTTCGGTGGCAGAGCCAGGCCATACAGGCCCTGCAAGAAGCCGCCGAGGCTTTCATGGTGCACCTATTTGAGGACGCCCAACTTTGCGCAATCCACGCAAAAAGAGTTACAGTTATGCAAAAAGATATCCAGCTTGCGAGGCGAATTCGGGGCATCTGGGCCGGCTTGGGATGACTTTAGCTGTTGATTTCAATCGTGAGGGAAAGACGTTGTTTCGACCCGCTGGCGCTGGCGTTTTGGTGTATAAATGATTTGCCCAAGGAGGCGATTGTCAATTACTACGAAGTACGACCAACTGCACTCCATGGAGCCCAGAGGTCGGGTGCTAATGCAATTTGCCTCGAGGGGACCGGGGTCGAGAACGGGAGCGCGAGTGTTGTTGGGACTTGACAAACAATGAAAAGGGTTTATGAATATATGTTTGAGGTGCTGGTGGAATGCTTAGGATATCATTAGGTTGCGCCGCCGTGTCGTGTAGATGTGCAAGCTGGCCTCGCCTGGCAAGAACGACGCAAGCAAATTGTTGTAAGCACTATTGGAGCGCCGTCCGGGCACGACTCAGGCGGGAGCGTCCACACCACTGTCGTCTTGGTGACTGTGGTCCTTATCCCCGCCTGGCGCAAATGGAAAATTGAGGTGCTTCCAGTCTTCCAGCTCCTCCGTCACAGATCGCATGCGATCACGAATGCTCTCAATTGCGAAGCTCCCGAGGAGCAGACGCAGAGGTGGGTATGAGCAGTGCGCGAGCTGCCAGACGAGCTCGGCGCACTTGACAGCGCTGGTGGGCTGGCGATCGCCGAGCCACTGCACCATTCTTTTAGCATGATGAGCAGGCGACGTCGAGTGAGAATAGCCCTCGCTGGGAGACTTGATGAGAAAATGGCCCCAGGTCGGCAACGGGTTGTAGGCTGTATCAGGCCCATCGCGCCTAACGTGACCTGGTTCAATCAACGTGGCCTTGACGTTGAAGGAGTCCGTTTCGTAGAGCATGGCCTCGATCAACCCCTCGACGGCGTACTTGGTGGCACAATAGGGGCCCAGTCCCGGAACGCCGAGCGCACCCGACGTGGAGCTAAAGATGAGATAGCGTCCCGAGTTTTGTCTCCGGAAGTAGGGCAGGGTGGCGTGGATGATATGAAGTGTCCCCATAAAATTAGTCTCGAACTGATTGCGCAGGTCGTGCTCGTCCTGATCCTCACAGGCGCCGATGACGCCGTACCCAGAGCAATTGGCGACGACGTCAATGCGGCGAAAGCGGCTGAGCGTGAGCTGGATAACCCGGCCGACGGACTCGCGGGATCGCACGTCACAGAGCGAGCCGAGGCAGTTTTGATGGACGGCTGACATGTCGTCGGGCCTTCTTTCAAATACACGCCCGACTGAAGTGACGAGATCGCCCCGTGAAAGGGCACACTTGACTAGGGAGCGGCCCATGTGACCGGTGCCGCCAAAGACCTGCCAGGAGACTGACAGTAAGTAAGGATGGGGGCGATGACGAGAGCGAGGGGGCTTTACCATCCATACAAGTTGCCGCGTAGCCGAGCTGACCGGTGGCGGATCGCAACTCGCCGGTAGCTGAAGCCGAGGCTTGATGGACTGCGCGTCGAAAGCCGCGTCAGGCGCCGGAGCGTCTAGCCGGCTATGGAAGTCCATACAATCGGTGAAATTAGCGAGTTATTAGGTAGAGGATACGAATAGAGTACCCGTTGGCTCTCTTTATGCCAACTTAATTAGCTCCGCATTAAGTTGGGAAGAAAACGCTTACACCTAGTAAACGTTTAGACGCTTTGTAAGTAGTAAGGCTAGCAAAGAAAATAGTAATATATTCCACGTGTAGGAATAGCTAGCTACGTGCGATAATATAGTCGTATATACGTAATGCACGTAATCCTAGGGATTATATATACGTATAAGGAAGCCACGTTACGGCGATAGCTTCCTCTTACCTAGCTATACAACCTAATATATATATATACGTTTATATAGGAATAGCTAGCTATATATAAGGATCCCGCTATAGGCGTATTAGTTAGCATCGTATAGGGTTTTCCTTAAAAACCCTACGCGCTTACAACCTCTAGATAGTTAATTAACACATAGAATATAACCTTAATATAGCTTCCTTATAACCACGCAACGCGAAGCTATAAGGTCTCTATACAGCTATTCCGAGGACTAAAAGCCTTAAAAATACGTATTTTTAAAGAGTTACCCTTAGCTCTTTAGAAATCGGATTCCTACCTAACTAAGCGCGCAACGCACTCCCTATAACAAACGCAACGCAACGACTCTACCGCGAATACTACTTAACGCACCGACTAAGATATTAGGCCTCGTAGGCTCTTTCCCTCCGGGCTCTCTAAGCTCGGACGAAGAGGCTTCCTTAGCGGGCCCTAGCACCGCCTAGGAGCCCGGCAAGGGTAGGTCCGTTGCTAGCCTCGGCAACTAGGCTAAATACCACTTTTAGAGGCAAGACGCGAAGTAGAATAAGCTTCGCTAAGAGCTTCTTTAGCTCTCTAGCCAAATAGCAAACACGGCTAAGCAAATGGCCGATATGTTAAAGCAGATAACGTAAATAATGACTATTATAGTTAGCATAGGCTCCCTAGCCGGCCAGTCTGCTTCTTCTGCCCTAGCCGGCTAGTCTGCTTCTTTTGCCCTAGCCGGCTAGTCTTCTTCTTCTTCTGCCCTAGCCGCTAATTCTGCCCTTATGCCTGTTTCTGCCGAGTCTGTCCCCTTGCCCTCGTCGCCGCCGACTTTATCGCCGCAGCCGACTTCGGGCCCAGCTGCCCTAACTAGCGAGGAGCGTTTTAAACGCTCCAACCAGCAGGCCTAGTAGCAGCGAGCCTAGTAGCAGCAGCGAGCCTAGCAGCAGTAAACTCAGCAGCCGGCACAATAGCCGCAATAGCAACCGGCCTAGCAGCCGCTAGCGACTATAATCCGTTTCCCCTACTGCGAGGAAGCGATAGGCGACCTATACGCCTTCTACGAGCGAGGCTATCGCTAGCGCCTTAACTTCGATTGTCCGGCCTAGGTTCCCTACGATACTTCGTACGATAACGCTACGTAGGCTCTCGTTAAGTCTATCTAGCCGCGAGCTAAGACCTCGGTCGATAAAGCGGTTACGAATAATAGGAATAAGGTCGTACTATAGACGGAGTAAAAGCTATATCGAGTAGACCACTCGGTGCTATAAAAATTACAGTATATTTAGTCTACATTCGTAATCGCCTAGATCCCCTATGTCCTATAGCTAGCTCGTATAGTCAATAAGCTGTCCGGAGACTTCGTGTAAGAGAACGAGCTTAGGGGGGGGGTATATAATTGTTGTTAATCCACGAAGGGACATAGCTATAGACTAGATCTAAATGTCTATATATACGATATAAAGGTTACGTAGAATAACATATAATATAACCTAACACCGTAATAGTATATCCCCTTTAAATCGGCGTTCGACTTAAACGCCTAAAAGGGTTAATAAGCTAATAAAAACGAAGGAAATCTATAGTAATCGGCCCTAAAAGCGGGCCTAATATAAAACGAGAGAAAAATAGAAAGAAATAAAAGGCAAAACTAAGAAACTAATATATGCCGTCGTAACGTAAATTATATTAATAAATTATACTTATTATTACTTAGGCAAAGGGGAAGATATAAGGAAGGCTGTATAAAAGGCCGGTTTAGGCTTAGTCGGGTTAAGGGCGTAAAAAGCCTTAAGGTCGTCTTAGTAGCCGTTAAAGCAGGAGGAGTCCTCCTACGTAAGGGGGCTATAACGCTATTAAACGCGATACTTAATCTTCCCGGAGGCGTATTAGTATTACGTAAGGATAGAAGAAAACTCTTACTTAAGGTACGCGTTATCGCCGTCGTCGTCGCTAGGGGAAAGGAGAACGCCGTTATTAGCGGGCCGGACGTTAAGCTCCGACTAGCCGGGTAAAAGAGGCTCTTAGGTCTTAGTAAGGAAGGAGTAATAAAAAACAAGGTAAAGGCGGCTACCCTTAAGGAGGCGAAGAAGATACGCTATCTTATATACCTTAAAGACCTTATATAGGCCCTCCCGCTTATAGTCGAGCTTCTTTATAAAGCGGAGGGTCTAGATCTAGCGGGTGCTAAGGAATACTATATCGCTAGGCTAGTACGCTAAGGCGGGAGTCCGCTAGGCGTCCGCGTAGCGAGCCTAAGTGGCTTAAGCATCCTCGATCGCATCGCGGAGGAAGTTAGAGATATAATAAAGATAGGAAGCAAGCACGTTACCGTAAAGGTATTCCTTCCGTTACTAAGGGTTTATACCGGGCGGGGGGGGACTAAAGGGCTTAGTGCTAAGCTTTAGGTAGAAGCTATAGTTAGCGAAAAAAAAGGGAGAGGCTAGTAGATTTAAAGACCTAATTATTAATAATAAACTTAGCGAAGGGAAGGAGGTCGACCTAATCGTCCTAAAGGTAGGTAGTATAATAACGAAGGTAAACCTCTATCTAAGCGTTCGCGATCTTAGTCTAACCGTCGGTCTAAGGGTAGTAGGCGGAGCTAGGGTAAAGGCGGCAACTAAGGCGACGACTAAGCTATTACTAGAAAGCCGAAATAAACTAAGTGCTATAGTCGCTAATAATAAAGGCCGGGGTGCTATAAAGGGACTAAACGCGGGAAACAAACGCGTTAATAACGTCTTTAATAGTTATTAAGGGTATCGGAATATAGTAGCGTATCTTTATAAGGCGGTCGACGATAATAAGGATATTAGAAAACTTAACGCCGTTGCGGCGGTAGATAGGGAGGTCGGTAATAAAATCGACGGATATATCGGTCTATAGGGCGAAGGGAATACTTAAGGGCTAGAGTAGGCCTTAAGGGGAAGAACGAGGGGATTTAGCGCGTAGGCACGTATAATAGTTCCGTACGAAGCTAGAAATAGACTTATATATACCGGGCTAGATATAAGACCGGCGGTAGAGGCTAGCGGTCTTTATACGGCTAAGGTAGCCGGTAAAGGGGGAGGTATAAGCGCGGACGAGGATCTAAAGAATTAGGGCGTCGTTAAGGGGAACGAAGAGCCGGCCTTAGAAATAGAACCGGCCCCGGACCTTAAAGAGAGCGGTCTTAGGGATCGAGCGGAGGGGGGCTTAAAGGGGGTAAGGCTAGTAGGGCTAAAGGGACTAGAGAGCTACGCGAATAGCGGAGATAAGCGGGGAGGAGGAATAAGCCTAGTCGATAAGGTCATCGATCGGCTTAAAGTCGTCGAGGGCGTAAAGGTTAAAGTAGCCGGAATTATATTTATAAATTATATTTATAAACGAATCGGACTCCTTAACGGTATTAGGGGCGGTAGTAGTATTAGGGTAGAGGGAGGCATTAACCTTAGACTTAGGGAGGATAACCTAATATCGATAGTTAATCCTCTCGTCGGCTCGGTCGGTAAGGGAGAGAGGGCGGGAGCCGGGCAAGCGGCTAAAGGCGTCGGGGAGAATAGCTTAAGAGCCGGGCTAAAAGACGATCTTAAAATTAAAACGACTAAGGAATTCGGCCTAGCGGGCCTATCGCGAGTTAAAGAGCTTCGTAGTTATAAAATACTAAAGATTCTTATAGTCCGAGGCTATCTTAAACTTAGGCAGGCCCTCGAGCTTAGGGCGCTACTCTTTAAGAGATTTTATAATCGCGAGGAGTTCCTTATCGTAGATCTCGTAATTACACTCTTAAGCGGAGTGCTTTAACGAGAAGAAGGCAACTAGATAGTAACGACTATCGTCGAGGAGCTATATTAGTATACCCCTAGCGGCTTAGTTAGAAGCATCTATCTAAACTATAGTCTTACGATAAGGGTCGAAGTATATAAGGACTAAGGCGGTAGTAAAGGCGTGCTTAAGGGCTTCGAAGGCGTAAGCGCAAGCGGGAGACTAGATCTAGGGGGTAGAGTTCTTAGTAAGGACGTTTAAAGGGTTCGTAAGCCTAGAAAAGCCACGAATAAAACGCCGATAAAAATTAGCGAATCCTAAGAAGCGCCGGAGGTCTTTAATAAAGGAGGGGGCCGGCTAGTCTAAGACCGCACGATATCGTAGCGGTAGGGGGTTCGCCCTCGTCGTCTAAGTCTCTAATAGAGGGGGCGGTAGGGGGTTCGCCCTCGTCGTTAGAGTCTTCGATAGAGGGAGCGGGGGGAAAACGAATTATATTTATTAATTATATTCCCTCTAAAATAGGGGCGGGGGGAGCTAGGATAGGGCGGGCAAGGCGGGCAAGGGTGGCCGAAAGACCCGGGATAAGGCAAGGCTAATAGTCCGAGAAGCAGGAGGCTAGACAAAAGGGGGACTAGAAGGAAAGGGAGTTACCGCGCTAGCTAATAACGGGGTTATGCCGGCGTAGCTAAGGGAGGCTAAGAATAACCTCGTGGCTAAGCTTTATAAGAAAGAAGCAGATAGACTTAGTATAGGCGCTAATCCGGGAGACCGAAAAGGCGCAATAAGTAACGGAGCCGGACCCGCAGTCGCTACTATCGGCGAGAGAGAGCCGGCGTAGGAACTAGAGCTAGCGGATAGGAAGGGCAAGGCGGTGCGCGGTCTAAGCGTGTATAAAGGTATATCCGGAGCAGCCGGAGTCGACTAAAGCACTTACAACGATATCGGCGGATATAAGGGATAAAGGCATAAGTAGAGCACGCGGTTATATTCCCGCGGGGAGGTAAAGATCCTCCCCGGTATCGAACGAAGCTATAAACTTAGACACTAAGAGCTCTATCGCGCGATAAAGCGAGGGAGCTACGTATTTCCCGAGGATAGGGAAGAGGCGGGGAGGTTATCTACCTCGCCCTCGATAAAGCCCTGCTTAATAGCGCGAACCTAATAGCGGGGGGGAGGGGGTTTAAGCAGGCGTAAGGTAGACGTACCGCTACTACAGCTACGGCCGCGGCTAGAGCTAGAACCGGCGCTAGGACTAGCGCTAGGGTTAGCGCCGGGATTAGCACCGATACCCTTATTAGGGCAGGTCTAGGCGGTGTAGGTAGCGGTAGCCGGCTAAGCGTAGTAATAGTAAAGACGGTTCTTAAACCGCCGTTGCTTTTTAGCGTTAGTAAGCCGGGCCCGGAATGCATCGAGCTGCATCGGGTTACCGGTAGGAGGCGCGGGCGGGCCGGGCGAGGTAGGGCTAGTGCGAGCAAGGTTGTAAGGCGGCTAAAGCTAAGAACGGGCCTTAATACGCTGCTAATTGTCTTAAAGCGTAGAATATATCTTAGCCTAGGCCGTAAAGTTATTATAGGCCGGGCATTCGACCTATAAAGCGGCGGCGTTAGTAAGTTCGATAGAGACCTTTAAATAAAGGTAGGCGACGCAAGCGTTGCCGTTAAACGATAAGTCGGCTTAAAGCTAGGTAAACTTCGAATAGAAGTCCGGCTAAGAGATATTCTTTATCGATAAGCCGTTAAAGTCGGCCTCTAACTAAGCGCGGGTAAAATTAGCACTAAAGACTAGGCTAAGGTCGTCGGTAAAGGCTTTAATAATAGTATACTACTAATTAGCGAAGGACTTATTATCGAGGACGTCCTAAGGAACGCTAGCGATAATAAAGGCGGCCCGGCTAGTAAGCCGGCTAGCTGCGTAAAGAATATAGTCCTACTCCGTAGGGTATAAGGCGGCGTCCTAACGGAGCTTAATAGTAAGCCCGTTGCGCTAGGTCCGGAAAGCCTCCTAACGTTGCTTTTAGGTGCTAGAGTCGCCGGCGAACCTCTTAAGGTCGGCGATACGGGAACGGGAAGGGGTAAAGGCAGGGGCTAGGGCCTAGTCCCGGGCTATATTACGCTCGGTAAAGACGAGGAGAGAGGACGTAGCATAGTTAAGCTACCGCTAGAGGTCGGCGGCGTGCTTTTAGGAGATAAGCCCTCCTATATCTAACTTAGCGTAAGTATTATTAAGGTAAGTAAGGGACTTAGCCTATAGGGCGCGGAAATTAGGGGTAGCGTAAGCCTAAATATAGGCGAATAAGTCGAATATAGGCCGTTAGGCCTGAAGTAGCGCGGCGAGACGGGGATAGTAGGAGAGGTAGTCGTTCTAAGGCTCTAGGTCGGCGGGAGCCGGCGGAGTAACGGCTAGGGTAGCGGCGGACGAGGGATCGGTCTCTATAACGAGGTCGGACATCGTGGATTAGATAGGGCAACGAAGAAGACAACGGGGAAAGGGTAAGGGGGGGAAGGAGGGGATCTTATATAATTCGCGTCGAGACGGCGTATCTATACCGGGAAAATTCTAATAATCGAGGAAAACTCGGTCGAAAGGGGTCCGGCGAGGAGGCGGACTTACGTCGCGAAGAGGGGAGATTAGAAAAAAAAGGGGTAAGATAGCGAGATTATTAATTAAGGACAATAGGATGAAATAGTAGATTAAACTATAAGAGAACGAGCTAAGGGGGGGGTATATAATTATTATTAATCCACGAAGGGACATAGCTATAGACTAGATCTAAATGTCTATATATACAATGTAGAGGTCATATAGGATAACATATAATATAACCTAACACCGTAATACTTCGGCTATATCGCTTACTAGGTTAATATTCGTCGCTTAGATTAAATGCTCCTACTAGAGGGCATCTTTACCGTGCTTCGCGACTACGGTATTCTCGACGCCCCGCTCGCCCTTTTTACGTAGCTCGCACCGGTTAAAGATAAAGCTATCGTTAATTTCGCCTAGCGTATCCGGGACGCGTTCTTTAACCTCCCGGACATTAAGAAAACAAGCCCCGCCGTGCGAAATCTCACGATTCGATACGTCTGCAATAACCTACCGCGTATCTAGTCTAAGCTAGATATTAAGACGCTATATAGCACCGCGCTAATCGAGCGCGTAGTGTTACTAGCCGGCGAATAGTCTCGCTAGCCGGTTAAAGAGATCTACGGCACGCCTTCTATATTAATTCGGACGCAAGAGGCCTCGCCGTACTAGACTTAGCGTATTAACGAGGCTATAAGCGGTAAGCCGGCCTAGCTCGAGATAGTTAGGCCTAGCCTCACGCAGTTGTCCGCCTCGTTACTCACGCCGCCCTCGTTACTCTCTTCGGCACCGCTCTTCTCGTCGCTCTCGCCCGGCGGTATAGTCTACCTAACCGAACATAACGCCGCTACCCCGTCTAAGACCCCGTCCGAGACCTCCGCAGCCGAAGCCTAGCGCAACGCTTGCTTTAAGTGCGGTAAAGCAGGCCATTAGGCTAGGAGCTATAAGCTCGCCTCGTCCCCGCCGCCCGAAGACATCGAGATCACGGGCAAGCTATATAAAATAGCGAGAACCCTCGGCAACCGCTAGCGGGATCGGGCTAGTCGGGCTAATACGAGGAAAGGTATCGAACGCTAGGCAGTCGGGTCCTCGACATTTAGGTAATAGCAATCAAAAAGGGAAGAGAGGCTCTAAGGATTAAACAGCCTGCACAAAGGGATTAGAAGCTGCAAAAGGATGTAAAACACTAAGAATAATAGCTCTTATCTTGTCTATTGACATTACCGTCTTCCCTATTTGCTTTCCACCGGGAAATCCCTAGTTCTTCCCTAGATTCTACTATAGAATTCCACGGGCTTCTATAGGCATTACCCCGCACTTCTATAAGCGCGTTTACCTACTTTTCTTCGGTTATATTTCACCGTGATTTTACAGTGATTTTACGGTTATTTATATATTCTTTACCTATAAAATCTCTTCCCTTTTACGGTCTTCTACCGTAGAATTCTAATTCCCTTCTATAGTCTTCTACCGTAGAATTCTAATTCTCTTCTACGGCTTCTACTATAGAATTTACCGTAGAATTTACTAGTCTTCTACTAGGCTGCTTATTTATTTACTAACTATATAACTTATTTATCGTACGGCACGATCTATTGCTTTTCTTACCGATCCTTCCGTCCGATTATTTACGTTACTTATTTTTCCTTAGGTCTACGCGGCTGATTTCGTCTAAGGATTTTTCCTATATATAGAGACTAGTTAGCCTCCCTACTAGATAAGATAAGAGCTATTATTCTTAGTGTTTTACATCCTTTTACAGCTTTTAATCCCTTTATATAGGCTATTTAAGCCTTAGAGCCTCTCTTCCCTTTTTTTAATTGCTATTACCTAAATGTCGAGGACCCGACTGCCTAGCGTTCGATAGTTATAAGCCCGGACGAACTTCTCTACGCATAGAGAGTTCTAACGGCTTATACTTTTAGCCTACTAACGCTACGACTTACGGTACTAAAGCCTTTGCTTTTATATTTAGTAAATCGACTCCTAAAGGACTAATATAATTATTTTTTTAACGAGCGTTATTAATCTAGCGAATCGACTTATAGAGGATTAGTTAGTACGTTTACCTTATTCTATTAGTGTTTTCCTATACTTAGTTTAGTTTTTACGGTTTATTTATATATATTATATATCTAACTACCCTTTTCCGGTGATTTTACTATACTTTTACCTACGTTACTATATCTATTATAGCCGATATTACTTCGAAGACTATTTTAAATAGACTAGCGGACTAAGACCGATAGATCTTAACGATCTAGAAATACGCACTTGCCTAAGGGATTTAAGAGAAAATCGATCCTTCTATTACGCTTAATCTTTAGAAACCCTTATTGCCTCTTCCCGTAGAACTAATAGCTAGAATAGTTAACGCGACCGTTGCTAATATTACTAGTTTATCTATAAAAGAACTTAAGAGGTTTAAGTTTCTCTTTTCCCGGTATTATACGTTGCTTTAAGCCTATAAAGACTAATAGAAATCTCTTACGTTAATCTAGTAGTTTATCGTTTAAAACATCGGGAACTACTACTTAATAATTACCGACGAATATAAGGTTTCTAAGGAATTAGCTTTACTATAGCGGCGTATAAAGCCGACTTTATAGACGTAATAAAAGACTATTCTTACGTAGTTTTATACTATTTTAAAGGCACTAGACTAAACGGATATTATAATATAGATTTCCAACTAGTAGAAGGTCTTTACCGATGCCCGGCGAATTAAGTTGCTAGAATTAGAAGGTCTTTAGGCTATATAGCTTTTTCTTAAGGCTATTTAGCTAATTTCTAGCCCTTTTTCGGAAAACTAGATAAATAAGATAGAAGACGATGCCCGCCTAAATAAGCTAGGTTAAGAGCAGTCTTTCCCCGACGGATTTAAGATATCCGAACTTTTCGAGCGCTCGTAGGCCTTAAAGGCTACGACTAAAGCGCTAAAGACTAACGCTTTTGCGAAGTTCTAAGGCTAGGGAATAAAGTCCCTAGCCGCGGAATCTATTAATAAATCGGCAACTACTTTAGCAGCTATGTCCTTAGATAAGGATAAGGATAAAGGCAAGAAAAAGGATAGTCCGCTGTGTATTTACGGAGAACGATACTATTTCCGATAGTATTATTACTTTAACCCTTCCGTTCGACTTCTATTATAGAAACCCGATAAGGACGTTTAAAAGACTATAGACGACTACCTTAAGGTTCCGGCTAATAAGGCTAAAGTTAACGCAGTATTTCTTCGCAATAAGGAGTAGCGGAAGAATAATTAGACCGAGATAAAGACGGTTTAAGCTACGGCTGCCGCTAACGTTCTTACGACCTTTTTACTATTAGTTATTCTATAGACTACCGTAGAATACCTATTAAAGGATTCTTTTATTATAGATTTAAGATCTAATAGATATATTTATAATAATAGGGAGCGCTTTTATAACTTCTAGCCTTTTTCTAAGTACGTACTCGTAGGTAGTAGAAGCACTCCTATTCTTAGGATAGGCACGGTATTTATACGTATTTCGACGGGCATATTTAAGGTTAAATAGCATATATCCCGCCCTTTTATACGTCCTTTTATTTACTTTGTCTTCTTTATAAGGCAAATCTTTCGTCGAACCCGTAGACTAAATAGATCTCTTTTTTAATACGCACTATTTATATAACGGAGCTAATTTATAACTAGTATATTATCGAGTATAACTTATTAACGCTTTCTACTACGCTTTTAATAATTCTAACTATTGCTTCCGTTCCTTCTATAGATTCTACCGTAGAAACCCCGGTTATAGTACCTTTTTCGGCTATTATACTAAAGTCTGCATTAATAAGTATAGAGGAACTTTCTCTTTAGCACTAACGACTTAGACATCCGAATAATAAGGCGCTTTCGAAAGCTCTTAGAATACTATAGTTAGTAACCTTCGATAAGATAATCTCCTATAAGTCCTATAAACTTACGTAGGCTAAACGAATTATTAACCGCGAGCCGCCGCTTTTTAAAGCGACGTTTCCTTTTTCTAAGGTGTTTTACGATATCTTTTCTATATATAAGAGTTATAATAATAAAAACGTTGTATTTCTTATTAAGGATGACTATATAAAGCTTATTTTTCTATATATTCTTCTAGACGCTTTTATAGACGAGCTAACTTTATGCTTTAAGAGCTTAGGTCGGTATATTTCCTAATAGTTCTTACTTTCTATCGGTATAATCTATCGAGATAACGACTAAGCCCTTCGATACGATTTTTAAGACTTTATTAACTAATAGGGCATTTATAATAAGCCTACTACTCCCTATATACCTGCTTAAAACGGCGCTGCCGAACGAGCTAAGGGGGTAGTATTTATAAAAGCTCGATCTATAAGGATTAAAGTAAATTTGCCTAAGCATTTATAGATAGAAACGTAGAAAACTATAGTGTATTTATATAATCGGATTTTAGCCCGATAGGCAGCTTCCTCTATGTGTTTCCTATCGAAGTAGATTTCCCCGATAGAGATTCTTTACGATTAGTTAAAGGATTACGACCGGAATATACCGGCTTTTCTCCTTCCTTAACTATTACGATTTAATTATCTTCGAGCTTTTAGCTATAAAGCCTACCTACTAACTACTAAAGCCTTAACTAATACGTAGAAACGTAATCTTAAGTAAGAACCTTATATAGAGGTTAGTTACTTAGTCGGGTATAATTCTACTAATATTTTTCGTATATAGATCTTATAGAGATAGGAGGTTCGTTAAGTTTATAATATAACGTTTAATAAAACTTAGTTTTTTACTATGTCTAAGGTATTTAAACCGCTAATATAGGTATTATTACCGGCATTTCTACTATATATTATATAAGAAGAAGAGTAAGATAAGGCAGAATTCTAATTAACGCTAATAGTGCTTCTTAATAAGTATTTTAATCTAGTAGACCTTTTAGCCGATAGTAATCCTTAGCTCCTAACTCCTAACTAAACCTTAAAACCGCCGGAGGACGTTTTTAAGAATATACGGGATTTCTAACCCGATATTTCTACTCTTTTACTAACTATAACCGTAAAACTAATAGACTAACTTAAGGTATAGTTGCCTTAAGCTACTTCTCGGTCTATAGATTACGATAATACTATTCCTATAGATAGTCTATAGACGATAAGGTTTATAAGGGATTTACGCCTTGCTTATTTAAACCGTTTTTTAGGTCGATATCCCGCTTTCGCCTACGTTAGGCATCTACCGGCTAATAGCACTGCTTTTATAGCTATATTCGCTACTTCTCTTAAACCTAAGAAGATATATAAACGGGATTTACCCGCGCTTTTAAGGTTTTAGTCTAATCTTAAGACGCATCCGTATAGACCTAAGTTTAAAACCGCTAGAGCAGTTAAATAGGACTCCTTAAAATAGCGGAAGACCTTCTTTCCTTTACTTACCCTAAGAGCGAACACGCTAGTGCGTCCTCTTCTATTAATATAGGCATTTAACTATAAGTTTAATAAGCATAGCTACCTTAGGAAGTTTAAGTCTCGCCTTTTTATACGAGGAGATTTTTAGCTATTTAGCGGAAAGGAAACTTACGCTACTACGCTTATAGTACGAAATCTTCGTATTATAATTGCTATTACCGCTAAATTTAGCACTAAAACCCGCTTACTTAACGCGGTTAACGCTTTTACGAATGCCGATTTAAATAAAGAAGTATATATCTACTTCCTAAACGGATTTAAGGTATTTAGTTTTATAATTCGGTTAATAAAGGCTTTATATAGGCTTCGCCGTTCGCCGCTTCTTTAGCAACGGGAACTATTTAGGTCTTTTACTAAACTTAGCCTTTAGTAAAGTACGGAGGATCTTTATATTTTTATATCTACTACGAGTAGTATTATTACTTTATTCTAAGAGATTTTATAGGTAAAGACTATATAAATAACCGTATAATTACTATAAAATTACGGTAAAATATAACCGAAGAAAAGTAAGTAAATACGCTTATAGAAGTACGGGGTAATGCCTATAAGAAGCCTATAGAATTCTATAGTAGAATCTAAGGAAGAACCGGGGATTTCCTAGTAGAAAGCAAATAGGGAAGACGGTAATATTAATATACCCCTTTAGCTAGAAGGGAATAACTTCCGGCTAGTTAGAATTATTATCGACTTCTTCTTAAATCTTAGAAGAAATATCCGTAAGTCGAAGCTAGCGAAAGAACGTTTAGAAACGTTATCGTAGAAGTAACTTAGTTAATCTATCCGTAACTATTTAGTTAAAAAGGATATATTTAATATTAAAAGTATTGCGTAAGAATTCCTAACGGGCTTAGTAGTTAAAATTTTTAACGTGCTTTAAGGCGGTCTAAATTTTTAGAATCTCGGCGGAAACTAAGCGGATTATCTAAGTATTATTATACTAAATAGTAGGAATAGGAATATCTAGCTATAGGGAAATATTATTAAATAATCGTAGAATAGAAATTAGCTCTTTCGCGGTAGAAGAGACTATAAGAAGTTCGGCTTCGATAGAAGAAGTAGTAACTATAGATTATTTCCGGGCACTCTACGCGATTAGACTATTAAATAGGCTAATAAAATAGCCCTTAGAAGAACGATAAGTGTCTAAGTCGTCGGCGTAAGCGGTATCGGAAGCTATAACGAGTTCTTAATTATATGTATCCGAAAACTTAATTATAAGGAAACGCGATTTATATAAGTAAGTTACTAAGCTTTCTATAAGCTTAATATAGAGCGTAGACGGGTTCTATACATACTCCGCTAAAGAATTTAACGATTTTATAGCGTTAAGCCGAGTGGAAATAGTTATATAATTATAGGAACCGACTAAAGACTAAAAATAGTAGATTTAGTTATCCGTAGCCTATCCTTAGTATTCCTTTAGCTTCTCCGGAAGTAGGAATAGGCAAAGGGTCGAAATAGGCTATAGAACCGTAAAAGTAGGGATTAAACTAAACTTAAAAGCAATCTTATCTAGGTAAACGTCTTAGTATAACTATAGCTTTCGCTGCTTATAGTCCTAAATAATTCTTATCCTAAGGAAATAGGTAAGCTCTCTACGGTCGGTAACTATAGGTAAGCTCTCCGCGGTCGGTAACTATATACTTCTTCTTAAAGCGACGGATAAAATCGTTATTAGCCCTATAGTACTCCCTATAAAAAAGGATAATAATATTATCTATAAAGAAGAAAGTAATAATACTACTTATAGTAGATATAAAAATATAAAGATCCTCCGTACTTTGCTAAAGGCTAAGTTCGGTAAGAGACTTAAATAGTTCCTATTGCTAAAAAAGCGGCGAACGGCGAAGCCTATATAAAGCCTTTATTAACCGAATTATAAAACTAAATACCTTAAATCCGTCTAAGAAGTAGATATATACTTCTTTATCTAAATCGGCATTCGTAAAGGCGTTAACCGCGTTAAGTAAGCGGGTTTTAGTGCTAAATTTAGCGGTAATAGCGATTATAATGTGAAAATTTCACGTTATAAGTATAGTAGCGTAAGTTTCCTTTCCGCTAAACGGCTAAAGATCTCCTCGTATATAAAGGCAAGACTTAAACTTCCTAAGGTAGCCGTGCTTATTAAACTTATAGTTAAATGCCTATATTAATAAAAGAGGAGGCATTAGCGCGTTCGCTCTTAAGGTAAGCGAAGGAAAGAAGGTCTTCCGCTATTTTAAGGAGTCCTATTTAACTGCTTTAGCGGTTTTAAACTTAGGTCTATACGGATGCGTCTTAAGATTAGACTAAAACCTTAAAAGCGTAGGTAAATCCTATTTATATATCTTCTTAGGTTTAAGAGAAGTAGCGAACATAGCCGTAAAAGCGGTACTATTAGCTAATAGATGCCTAACGTAGGCGAAAGCGGGATATCGACCTAAAAAACGGTTTAAATAAATAGGGCGTAAATCCCTTATAAACCTTATTGTCTATAGACTATCTATAGGAATAGTATTATCGTAATCTATAGACCGAGAAATAGCTTAAGGCAACTATACCTTAAGTCGGTCTATTAGTTCTACGGTTATAGTTAGTAAAAGAGTAGAAATATCGGGTTAAAAGTCTTATATATTCTTAAAAATATCCTCTAGCGGTTTTAGGGTTTAGTTAGGAGTTAGGAGCTAAGGATTACTATCGGCTAAAAGGTCTACTAGATTAAAATACTTATTAAGAAGCACTATTAGCGTTAATTAGAATTCTGCCTTATCTTACTCTTCTTCTTATATAATATATAGTAGAAATGCCGGTAATAATACCTATATTAGCGGTTTAAATACCTTAGATATAGTAAAAAACTAAGTTTTATTAAACGTTATATTACGAACTTAACGAACCTCCTATCTCTATAAGATCTATATACGAAAAATATTAGTAGAATTATACCCGACTAAGTAACTAACCTTTATATAAGGTTCTTGCTTAAGATTACGTTTCTACGTATTAGTTAAGGCTTTAGTAGTTAGTAGGTAGGCTTTATAGCTAAAAGCTCGAAGATAATTAAATCGTAATAGTTAAGGAAGGAGAAAAGCCGGTATATTCCGGTCGTAATCCTTTAACTAATCGTAAAGAATCTCTATCGGGGAAATCTACTTCGATAGGAAAGACGTAGAGGAAGCTGCCTATCGGGCTAAAATCCGATTATATAAATACACTATAGTTTTCTACGTTTCTATCTATAAATATTTAGGCAAATTTACTTTAATCCTTATAGATCGAGCGTTTATAAATACTACCCCCTTAGCTCGTTCGGCAGCGCCGTTTTAAGCAGGTATATAGGGAGTAGTAGGCTTATTATAAATGCCCTATTAGTTAATAAAGTCTTAAAAATCGTATCGAAGGGCTTAGTCGTTATCTCGATAGATTATACCGATAGAAAGTAAGAACTATTAGGAAATATACCGACTTAGGCTCTTAAAGCATAAAGTTAGCTCGTCTATAAAAGCGTCTAGAAGAATATATAGAAAAATAAGCTTTATATAGTTATCCTTAATAAGAAATACAACGTTTTTATTATTATAACTCTTATATATAGAAAAGATATCGTAAAACACCTTAGAAAAAGGAAACGTCGCTTTAGAAAGCGGCGGCTCGTAGTTAATAATTCGTTTAGCCTACGTAAGTTTATAGGACTTATAGGAGATTATCTTATCGAAGGTTACTAACTATAGTATTCTAAGAGCTTTCGAAAGCGCCTTATTATTCGGATGTCTAAGTCGTTAGTGCTAAAGAGAAAGTTCCTCTATACTTATTAATGCAGACTTTAGTATAATAGCCGAAAAAGGTACTATAACCGGGGTTTCTACGGTAGAATCTATAGAAGGAACGGAAGCAATAGTTAGAATTATTAAAAGCGTAGTAGAAAGCGTTAATAGGTTATACTCGATAATATACTAGTTATAAATTAGCTCCGTTATATAAATAGTGCGTATTAAAAAAGAGATCTATTTAGTCTACGGGTTCGACGAAAGATTTGCTTTATAAAGAAGACAAAGTAAATAAAAGGACGTATAAAAGGGCGGGATATATGCTATTTAACCTTAAATATGCCCGTCGAAATACGTATAAATACCGTGCCTATCCTAAGAATAGGAGTGCTTCTACTGCCTACGAGTGCGTACTTAGAAAAAGGCTAGAAGTTATAAAAGCGCTCCCTATTATTATAAATATATCTATTAGATCTTAAATCTATAATAAAAGAATCCTTTAATAGGTATTCTACGGTAGTCTATAGAATAACTAATAGTAAAAAGGTCGTAAGAACGTTAGCGGCAGCCGTAGCTTAAACCGTCTTTATCTCGGTCTAATTATTCTTCCGCTACTCCTTATTGCGAAGAAATACTGCGTTAACTTTAGCCTTATTAGCCGGAACCTTAAGGTAGTCGTCTATAGTCTTTTAGACGTCCTTATTAGGTTTCTATAATAGAAGTCGAACGGAAGGGTTAAAGTAATAATACTATCGGAAATAGTATCGTTCTCCGTAAATACACGGCGGACTATCCTTCTTCTTGCCTTTATCCTTATCTAAGGACGTAGCTACTAAAGTAGTTGCCGATTTATTAGTAGATTCCGCGGCTAAGGACTTTATTCCTTAGCCTTAGAATTTCGTAAAAGCGTTAGTATTTAGCGCTTTAGTCGCAGCCTTTAAGGCCTATAAGCGCTCGAAAAGTTCGGATATCTTAAATCCGTCGGGGAAAGACTATTCTTAGCCTAGCTTATTTAAGCGGGCATCGTCCTCTATCTTATTTATCTAGTATTCCGCAAAAGGGCTAGAAATTAGCTAAATAGCCTTAAGAAAAAGCTATATAGCCTAAAGACCTTCTAATTCTAGTAACTTAATTTACCGGGCATCGGTAAGGACCTTCTACTAGTTGGAAATTTATATCGTAATATCCGTTTAGTCTAGTGCCTTTAAAATAGTATAAAACTACGTAAGAATAGTCTTCTATTACGTCTATAAAGTCGGCTTTATACGCCGCTATAGTAAAGCTAATTCCTTAGAAACCTTATATTCGTCGGTAATTATTAAGTAGTAGTTCCCGATGTTTTAAACGATAAACTACTAGATTAACGTAAGAGATTTCTATTAGTCTTTATAGGCTTAAAGCAACGTATAATACCGGGAAAAGAGAAACTTAAACCTCTTAAGTTCTTTTATAGATAAACTAGTAATATTAGCAACGGTCGCGTTAACTATTCTAGCTATTAGTTCTACGGGAAGAGGCAATAAGGGTTTCTAAAGATTAAGCGTAATAGAAGGATCGATTTTCTCTTAAATCCCTTAGGCAAGTGCGTATTTCTAGATCGTTAAGATCTATCGGTCTTAGTCCGCTAGTCTATTTAAAATAGTCTTCGAAGTAATATCGGCTATAATAGATATAGTAACGTAGGTAAAAGTATAGTAAAATCACCGGAAAAGGGTAGTTAGATATATAATATATATAAATAAACCGTAAAAACTAAACTAAGTATAGGAAAACACTAATAGAATAAGGTAAACGTACTAACTAATCCTCTATAAGTCGATTCGCTAGATTAATAACGCTCGTTAAAAAAATAATTATATTAGTCCTTTAGGAGTCGATTTACTAAATATAAAAGCAAAGGCTTTAGTACCGTAAGTCGTAGCGTTAGTAGGCTAAAAGTATAAGCCGTTAGAACTCTCTATGCGTAGAGAAGTTCGTCCGGGCTTATAACTATCGAACGCTAGGCAGTCGGGTCCTCGACATTTAGGTAATAGCAATTAAAAAAAGGGAAGAGAGGCTCTAAGGCTTAAATAGCCTATATAAAGGGATTAAAAGCTGCAAAAGGATGTAAAACACTAAAAATAATAGCTCTTATCTTATCTAGTAGGGAGGCTAACTAGTCTCTATATATAGGAAAAATCTTTAGACGAAATCAGCCGCGTAGACCTAAGGAAAAATAAGTAACGTAAATAATCGGACGGAAGGATCGGTAAGAAAAGCAATAGATCGTGCCGTACGATAAATAAGTTATATAGTTAGTAAATAAATAAGCAGCCTAGTAGAAGACTAGTAAATTCTACGGTGAATTCTACGGTAGAAGCCGTAGAAGAGAATTAGAATTCCACGGTAGAAGACCGTAGAAGGGAAGAGATTTTATAGGTAAAGACTGTGTAAATAACCGTAAAATCACCGTAAGATCACGGTGAAATATAACCGAAGAAAAGTAAGTAAATACGCCCGTAGAAGTACGGGGTAATGCCTGTAGAAGCCCGTGGAATTCTATAGTAGAATCTAGAGAAGAACCGGGGATTTCCTAGTAGAAAGCAAATAGGGAAGACGGTAATATTAATAAAAGGGGAGGGCTGCTTTATAGTAGGAGACCGTAGAGGGTATTATAGCAATGCTAGCTAGCCACGGGTCTACTACGAGGGCTCTATTACCGATGCGGATACGGATAAGGAGGATAACCCTTAAACGTAGGCCTTTATCGCTACTATATACGAGGAAATCGATAGCGGCTGTTATAGCTAGGCCGCTAGGAACGTAGCGTATTGTTTAGTCTGCTTTTAGTATGTTGTTTGTGTTGCTTAGTGTGTTTTTTATTGCTTGTTTTATATCTCTTCTTTTAATACGTTATTTCCTATTTAGGTTGCGTTAATTGCCTTATAAGCAGCGGACTGCTTATTTAAGCAAAGAGCATCTAAGGATCCCGCTATAGGCGTATTAGTTAGCATCGCATAGGGTTTTCCCTAAAAACCCTGCGCGCCTATAACCTCTAGATAATTAATTAACATATAGATAGAATATAACCTTAACGTAGCTTCCTTATAACTACGCAACGCGAAGCCATAAGGTCTCTATATAGCTATTCCGAGGACTAAAAGCCTTATATAGCTACGACGTTATTATCGCATACATACGTAACTATAGGGATTACGTATCGTCCGGGAAGGCTACGTTACGGCGATATTATAGTATTAGGTTGTATTATATATTATCCTACGTAACCTTTATATCGTATATATAGACATTTAGACCTAGTCTATAGCTATATCCCTTCGTGGATTAATAATAATTATATACCCCCCTTAAGCTCGTTCTCTTATAGTTTAATCTACTATTTTATCCTATTGCCTTTAATTAATAATCTCGCTATCTTACCCCTTTCTTTTTTAATCTCCTTTCTTCGCGACGTAAGTCTGCCTCCTCGCTAGACCCCTTTAACTAAGTTTTCCTCGATTATTAGAATTTTCTTAGTATAAATACGCCGTCTCGACGCGATTTATATAGATTTCCCTCCTTACCTTTCCCTTACCTTTACCTTATCCTATTGCCTTATAATTTACGATAACCGACTATATAAAAGCCGATCCTCTATCCGCTACCCCGGCTATTACCCCGCTGGCTCCTACCGACCTAAAGCCTTAGACTAAGTACGTTTCCTACTACCCCCGCCTCGCCGCTTTTCTTTAGGCCTAACGGCCTATATTTAGCATATTAGCTTATATTTAGGCTAACGCTACTTACGACTTCCGCGCCCCTTAGATTAAGGCCTTTGCTTACATTAATAATACTTACGTTAAGTTAAATATAGGAGTGCTCGTCGCTTAAGAGCATATAGCCGTCGCCTAAAAGTACGCTACCGATCTTTAGCGTTAGCTTAACCGCGCTACGTCCTCTCTCCTCGTCTTAACTAAACGCGACGCGGCTTAAGGCTAGGCCCTTACCCCCGCCCCCGCTCTTGCCTTTACCTATTCCCGTATAGCCGACCTTAAGAGGTTCGCCGGCGACTCTAGCACTTAAAAGCAACGTTAAGAGGCTTTTTAGACCTAGCGCAATAGCCTTACTATTAAGCTCCGTTAGGACGCTGCCTTATACCTTACGGAGTAAGATTGTATTCTCTACGCGGCTTGCCGGCTTACCGGCCGGGCCGCCTCTATTATCGCTAGCGTTCCTTAAGACGTCCTCGATAATAAGTCTTTCGCCGATTAGTAGTATACTATTATTAAAGCTCTTACCGACGACCTTAGCCTTATCTTTAGTGCTAATTTTACCTATGCTTAGTTAAAGGCCGACTTTAATGCCTTATTAATAAAGAATATTTCTTAGCCGGACTTTTATTCGAAGTTTACCTAGCTTTAAGCCGACTTATTGTTTAATAGCACCGCTTACGTCGCTTACCTTTATTTAAAGGTCTCTATCGAACTTACTAACGCCGCCGCTTTATAGGCCGAATGCCTAGCCTATAATAACTTTACGGCCTAAGCTAAGATATATTCTACGCTTTAGGATAACTAGCAGCGTATTAAGGCCTATTCTTACCTTTAGCCGCCTTATAACCCCGCTCGTACTAGCCCTACCTCGCCCGCTTTACCCGCGTCTCCTACCGGTAACCCGATATAGCTCGATATATTCCGGGCCCGGCTTACTAACGCTAAGAAGCAATAGCGGTTCGAGAACCGTCTTTACCTCTACTACGCTTAGCCGGCTACCGCTACCTATACCGCTTAAACCTACCTTAATAAAAGTATCGGTGCTAATCCCGGCGCTAACCCTAGCGCTAGTCCCGGCGCCGGTTCCGGCTCTAGCCGCGGCCGTAGCCGTAGTAGCGGTACGTCTGCCCCACGCTTACTTAAACCCCCTCCCCCCCGCTACTAAGTTCGCGCTATTAAGCAAGGCTTTATTAAGGGTAAAGTAGACGACCTTACTACCTTTTCCCCGTCCTTAGGAAATACGTAGCTCCCTCGCCTTATTGCGCGATAGAGCTCTTAGTATTTAAGTTTATAGCTTCGTTCGACACCGGGGAGGATCTTTGCCTCCCCGTAGGAATATAACCGCGTGCTCTACTTATGCCTTTATCCTTTATATCCGCCGATATCGTTATAAGTGCTTTAGTCGACTTTAGCTATTCCGGATACGCCTTAATATACGCTTAGACCGCGTACCGCTTTACCTTTCCTATCTGCTAACTTTAATTCCCGCGCCGGCTTTCTCTCGCCGATAGTAGCGACTATAAGTCCGGCTCTATTACCTATTACGCCTTTTCGGTCTCCTGGATTAGCGCTTATACTAAGTCTATCTACTTCTTTCTTATAAAGCTTAGCTATAAGGTTATTCTTAGCCTCCCTTAGCTACGCCGGCACGACCCTATTATTAGCTAGCGCGGTAACTCCCTTTCCTTTTAGTGCTCTTTTTAGCTAGCCTCCTATCTCTCGGACTATTAGCTTTATCTTATCTTAGGCCTTTCGGCCACCCTTGCCCGCCTTACCCGCCCTATCTTAGCTTCCTTTATCCTTATTTTAGAGGGAATATAATTAATAAATATAATTCGTTTTCCTTTTACTATTTCTATCGGAGATTTTAATAATAAAGGCGAGCCCCTTACCGCGCTTTTGCCTGCCTTTACCCTAAGGGGTTTTCCCCTTAGTCCCTCCGTTAAGGATTCTAACGACGAGGGCGAGCCCTTTACCGCTACGATCTTTATTCCCGCCGCTGCGATCCTTATTCCCGCCCGTCCGGCCTTAGCCCGTCCTCCGGCCTTTGTCTATTCTATCCGCTTTAGCGATATTCTTAAGTTTATTCCTTTATCCCTTAGCCCCTCCCTCTCTACGTTTTTCGAAGATACTCTTAACGTAGGTAAACCCGCCTATCCGGACTCCTCCCGCTAGGTTAACGACGCTAACTCCGACTCTAGCTATAACTCTAACTCCCCGGCTACCCTTTACCCTCGTCGCTATATTCGACCTCCCCGCCTTTATCCTATCTATAAGACTGCTAGCTACCGCCGTATTACGGCCGAATTATAAGACTATTAGACTTTAGCCCTTTTACTTCTCGTCTTTTAACGACTTAGCGTTTAACGTTCGGATGCTCGACGTTAATATAATAGTAATATTCTACTAATAGCCTAAAGTCTAGACCTTTTAGACTTTAATTAAGGCCTTTACCGCTAAGCCTTTGCCTACTAAGCCCTTACTACCTATCGACTAAGATATCCCTAAGGACCTCTATTAGGCCGATTTAATTAGATATATAGATGCCGAAGCCGCGAAAGCCTGCTTTAACCCCCGCCTTTACGACTTTATTAACGACTACCTTAATAAGATCTACTTTAATAAGATCTCCTTTAACGATATCGCTAAGTTCTTTAAGAAGTAAGAGAAGGTCTTTTATACGCTCGACGAGCTTTAAGCTAAGGTCGTTAAGGAGCTCTACTATATAATTTATATATAGCTTAAAAGCGAGGCCGATAAGCTGGCCCTTTACCGTGCCGTTAATACTTAAATTAACCTTAAGGAGGGAATATAACCTCCTTATACCTACTTACGCCCTTTTAGTAAAGCCGAGAACCGGATCGTCCGTACGTATATTAACGAGTAGCTCGGGAAGGGCTTTATCCGCCGCTCTACCTCCCCCGCTATTGCCCTTATTATACTCGCCCGTAAGCCGGGCGGGGGCGTCTATTTTTACGTTAACTATCGCGGCTTAAATAAGGCTATAATTAAAACCCGTTTCCCTTTGCCCTTTATCTACGATACCCTCGCCTATATCCGGAAGGCGAAGTTTTTTACTAAGATCGACGTTATCGCTATAAGGGTCTTTAACTATTAGTGAGATTAGGTCTACGACCTAATCCGTATTCTTATATACGAGCGGGGAAGAGGCACGTGCGGGCGGGGAAAGGGGCTCGTGCGAATAAGGGTAAAGGGCTTATGCGGATAGGGGTAAGGGGCACGTGCAGACAAAAGGGCACGTGCGGACAAAGGGGCACGTGCGGACAAAGGGGTACGTGCGTAGAGCTATATATCCGTATGCATAGGTGCGCTTACACTTAGTTCTTTATAGATGATTTCTATACCTATATAGAGGGCACCTATATAATTACTCTGCCTACCCTATTATAGTATTATCTATCTCTCTTTTTTACGGACTTATTTAATACGATAACGTCCCGCTTTTACAATAGCGGCACGTATTAATTAGAACGATAGACCGCTACGATAAAAGCGGCACGCGTAGTAATACTAGCTGCTATTATAGACTTACTAGACAACGATATAGAGGACGTCTTTAAGCAATAGGCTAAGGGGTCTTAGTAGCTATAGCTGCGATAAGAGGCGCTAAATAAGCGGGTCTTCGCAAAAGCCCGCTTTCGATAGGAAATAATAGAGGCCTGTTTAAGTAAGGCGACGGCGGATGCCGCACCTTCTATAGCGGAAGAAGAGCGCCTTCTAGTGCTGCTATAGAAAATAGCCGTTAATCCGGTTAAATAGGGGGTTACTAAAAGTCCTTAGTGTTAAAATAGGATCTACGGCGCCTACCTCTATAAATACGCTACTCGCGCTTACGGCTACGTCGACGAACTCTCCCGCGGCTAGGGACGCTAGCATAGCTAACCTAAGGACGGCTTTTAAAGCCGCCTTTAGCAAAAGGAAGCCTCTACTATAGCCTATATAGGATAACAAGCTAGAGTCTTTTTACTTCTTCCTATATCGCCTCCGTAGGAAATTTACCGTTAACGAGAAGTAAGGCCTTAACGGTTGCCGCGATACCGCTTAGTATTCGCTGCTCTATACGCTGCCTAAGCCTTAGATACGGCGAATTTCTAGGTTCTAAGAGAGTAGCGGGCCTAGTAGCGCCTACGACCCCTATGCCTTCTTTAACCACCTTATCTACGCGTTCGGTAATGTATAGGAGTAGGAGAAAGCGTAAGATAGGTTATAGATCCTCTTTTAAAAAGACGGCTAGACGTTTAAGGACTTCCTTCCCGACTTTAAGGAGACTATTACTTATGCCGCCGGAAATAGCGTTTAGGGAGATAGCGCTAAGCTTATATAGCTGCGAAATTCGATCACTCCGTAACTACGGGAAATGCTTATCTTAATCGAGATGCTTACTAACTTCCGGGAGTACGTAGGTCGCCTTAAAAAGGTAGCCTAAAACTATAAGCAAAGCCCTAGCTTTTAGAAGTTGCGAAAGCGCGCTAGTATAAACGGCGTTAGCAACGGGAATAAAGGAGTTACTACTAAAAACGCTATAACGCTCCCGCCGCCTTAATCCGCGCCCGATATTACGGTAGACTATAAGGGCGACGTTATAATGTCTATTACGCGGCCCGCTTATAGAAGAGCGAGGATACTATCCGCCGCCTTAGGCAGCGCGCCTTCCTCTTTTATATAGCGAGCTAAGTAGGTATCGAAGGCGGAGCTTTAGAAGCGGAGAGAGGAGGGGCTTTACGTACGCTATAGCGCGGATAGACATTTTACTACGGACTGCCTATATCGTCCCGCTCGCTTTACGAAGCGAGCCGAACGGCCTATAGCGATTCGCGCTACCTAACCTTCTCTTAAGTCTAATATTAAGGAGGATAATAATATTCCCGCCGCTAACGGTACGGAGGGAAACGCATAGCTTTAAAGCATAGACAGGCCCTAGAGCCTAATTCGCTAGCATTAAAGAAAAAAGAGTTAACTAACCGTATTAAGACTTCTCCTACCTTAATACCTATTGTTATTAACCGTATAAACCTTATCTCTACTCTTATAGACGAAGGTTGCTAATACTACGCTGCTATTAATAAGGCATTTGCATGAGAACTACGTTTGCTAGTTAAAGATATAGGACCTCGGTACGTACGAGGGGCCTTAAGCGCAATAGAAGAGGCGAAGATTAAAGGTATCGCATAGATAGCTACGGAGATTAACGGGCATAAGTAATTGCTTATAGCATACGTTATCCCTTAGCTAGAATTTAACCTAATCTTTAGAAAGCCTTAGCTTCCTTATATAGAGTCCTACTCTATACCGCACTAAGGAAGGCTTTAGTATAGGAATTCGTAGCGTTAAAGTATGCTATAGAGCTTCGAGAGGCTATAGAAGTTATAGCTTTAGTATTTATCGGTATAATTAACCGAATCCGTAGACGATACGGCTCGGAAGCCGCTACGGCTGCTATTTACGCAGTTAGCCTCGCAGATATCGAAAAAGCCTTACAACTAAAAAAGCCGAAGAAAGAAGCCGAACTACGTTAAATAATCCCTACGTAGTTCTATAACCTACTATAGCTCTTTCGGAAAAGCGAGGCCGATAAATTAAACCTATATAAGCCCGGTATTAATCACGCGATACCGCTTTATAAGGATTCCCGCGGATAAGACATAGTTCCGCCCTTCGGGCCGCTATACGCGATGTCTTAAGACGAGTTGCTTATATTAAAGAAAACACTACGCGGCCTTCTAGATAAAGGATTTTTTAGGCTAGCTCTTTTAAGGCCGCCGCTCTAGTACTATTCGCGCGGAAACCTAAAGGAGGACTACGTTTCTACGTAGACTACCGAGCACTTAACGCAATAATACGACCGGACCGCTACCCGCTTCCGCTTATTAAGGAGATACTCCGTAATATCGCTAAAGCGAAGTAGTTTACTAAGTTAGATATCTATTAAGCGTTTTATAAAGTACGAATTACGGAGGGTAACGAGTAGAAGACCGCGTTCCGCACTTACTATAGTCTTTTCGAATAGATAGTAATACCGTTTAGGCTTATAAGGGCTCCCGGCACCTTCTAACGGTATATTAATAACATTCTTCGGGAATTTCTAAACGAGTTCGCTTCCGCCTATATTAATAATATTCTTATCTATATAAGCGGTAGCGTAAAAGATTATATAGATAAAGTGCGGAAGGTGCTAGACCGGCTCTCTAAGTATAGGCTATACCTCGACCCTAATAAATGCGAATTCGGCGTCCGCCGGGTTAAATACCTTAGATTTATTATTATCGCGGGCGTTAGTATATAAGCGGACCCCGTAAAGATTTAGGCTATTCGAGACTAGATAGCCCCGACTTCGTAAAAGGGTATACGGAGTTTCTTAGGATTTACGAACTACTGCCGGATTTTTATTTATTAATTTTCTCGCATCGTCGGTCCGCTCGTAGCCCTTACCGGCAAAAGGGTAGCCTTCTATTAGGGCGCTATATAGGTAGAGGCGCTCTAGACGTAAAAAAAAGACTTATTTTTGCAAGCCCTAGTGCTACTATAGTAGGACTTTAATTATCCTATAATACTTAAGGCGGACTATAGTAGATTCGCACTTAAAGGCACGCTTTCGTAAGAGGTAGACGGCTAACGCCGGCCTATAGCTTTTTACTCCCGTAAGCTTACCTCCGCTAAACGGAACTACGCTATCTACGATAAGAAAATGCTCGCTATAATTAGCTATTTAAAGCAATAGTAAGCGGAGCTCCGTAGCTATAAGAACTTTAAGATCCTTATAGACTATCGCAACCTTAAGTATTTTATAACTCGACGATATCTCTCTAAGCGATAGACCCGCTAGGCGGAATACCTTTCGTAGTTCCGTTTCCGGATTAAATACCGACCCGGAAAAGAGGCTACGGTGCCGGACGCTCTATCCTAAAGAGATTAAGATCGGCCTTCTAACGAAGATTATAATACCCGGGAGCTTTAAATACTCCCGGAGGAGGCGCTACGCATATATCTTAAGCAATACTTATCGGTATAGACGGCGTAGTCTTAGTTAATAGCGAGGGCGATAAGGATAAGGACGATAGCGAGGAGGATAATAAAGAAGACGTAGAGCCCGACACTTAGGATATAAACGATACTTAGGATACGGACTTCGCAGCGGCTATAACCCGGGACGACCTTAACGCGTAAGACGCGGAGCTAACTACTAATATAGGCCTTAACCGACGAATTTTCTAAGACGAGGAGCTTTAGCGTATATAGGACCGCTTAGTAGCTTAGGACGTTACCTACGGGAGCGTGCGCCGCGCCGTAGAGGTAGGAGTATAACGATTCGACCCTAAGCTTAACCTTAAGGTATAGGTAGCCAACTGCTACGTAGACCTACGTAGGCACCTACGGTTCCGCGGACGGCTTTAGGTTCTTAGTTCCTCTATAACTATAGAGGCTATAGTAAAAGACGCTCCCCTAGAGCTAGAAGAAGGGAACGCGCTCTAAGGACGGCTTATTTAAATAGTATATAACGCTAGCGTCGTCGGCTACCCTAGCCGCGAAGGAATAGTTGCCGCCGTATCCCGCGACTTTTATTAGCCGATCCTTTAGCTATACGTTAGACGATTCCTCTATAACTATAATATCTACGGGCGCATAAAGATTTAGCGTACGCTTAAGAAAGGGCAGCTTAAATCGCTTCCTATATCAGACCGGTTCTATACGTATATTTAAATAGACTTTATTATAGACCTCCCCCTTATAGAGAGCGGTAACCGCAATCTTTAGGTAATTAAGGACCGTCTAAGTAAGGAAGTTA
Organism: Ophiocordyceps sinensis; assembly: GCA_012934285.1. Classification (NCBI taxonomy): domain Eukaryota; kingdom Fungi; phylum Ascomycota; class Sordariomycetes; order Hypocreales; family Ophiocordycipitaceae; genus Ophiocordyceps; species Ophiocordyceps sinensis. Next base: position 13,164,127 of record JAAVMX010000004.1, read on the forward strand.
TATTAGAACCTATGCTATCTATAGAAGCGGAGATCTACGCGGAGCGCTTTCTCGTATACTATATGCGATACTATTAGTAGCTAACGTTAATTATAAGCGATAGGGGCTTAAACTAGATAAACCGCTTCTAGCAGCACCTATATCGGCTGCTATAAATTATACAGCTGCTAAGTACGGCATATTATCCGTAAACCGATAGGGGGCCGGAACGGCTTAACTAAGAAGTTTAAGCTTACCTCCGGGGCGTTATCGACCGTAACTAAAGGGACTAGGATAAGTAGCTCCCTATAGCGCAAATAGCGCTTAATAGGAGAAATCACTCTTTAATTAGTATATCCCCTTTCTTCGCACTATATAGGTACGAACTAGTATCCTTATTTCCTATCGCCGTAGATATAGCGGCGGAAAGGCTATCCGGCAATAGCCTAAAGGGGCGTATAGCCTCCTTTATATAGCGACTTAAGTAGGTCTCGGACTTCTATTAGTCGTTAATAGCCTTAGTAGCGTAGGACTAAGAGCGGTATACTAATAAACGGCGGGAATACCTAAAGCGATTTACGGTAGGTAATAAAGTCTAGGTAGACCTACGGAACTACGTATCCTTAAGGCCGAAGCAGAAGCTCGACTAGCTATACGTAAAATTTATAGTTCAAAGAGTGCTAAGCCCGTAAGCCGTCGAGCTAAAGGGACTGCCTAACGGGATTTACCTAAATTTTAATATAGACCTTCTTCGTCGAGTAGTAGTAGATCTAATGCCCGGCTAAGTAATAGCGGACCTATAGCCTCCCGCAATCTTAGTAGAGGGAGAAGAAGAGTTCCTAATAGAGGAAATTCTTACCGTACGATAGAAGAAGGTCGGCCGCGGTAGTAGGCGCAAAGTCTTCGTAAGGTAGTAAAGGTACTAAGACCTAACGTAATACTTAGCAGCGGACTTCGTAGATATAGAAGCGCTCGATCGCTTCGAAGAGCGCTTTCGGGCTATTAGGGAAAACGACGGACCGCCTAACGCTACGTTGCCGGTAAAGACTCGACGGAAGAAGGTGCGGTTTACGCTCCCTAAAGCGAGCCGCGCAGCCTAAGGCGCGCCCGGGCCCTACGTAATACGTCGTTAAATTTTGCTCGGGTAGGGTAAGGGTCTTATATAAGGGTCTTCGACTATTAGTAAGATTAGGTCTACGACCTAATCTGCATTCTTATATACGAGCGGGGAAAAGGCACGTGCGGGCGGGGAAAGGGGCTTATGCGAATAGGGGTAAAGGGCTCGTACGGATAGGGGTAAGGGGCACGTACGGACAAAGGGGTACGTGCGTAGAGCTATATATCCGCATATATAGGTGCGCTTACACTTAGTTCTTTATAGATGATTTCCACACCTATATAAAGGGCACCTATGTAATTACTCTACCTACCTTATTATAATCGCGGCGTTTAATCGCCTTCGTATTGCCGAAGGATATAAGTAAAAGACTACGTTCGCTATACGGTATAGGCTTTTTAAGTATTATATTACCCCCTTTAGCCTTACCGCCGCTTTATCCTACTTCTAGAGTTTTATAAATACGGCCCTTTACGGCATCCTTAATGAGTTCTGCTTTACCTATCTAAACGACGTCTTAATCTTCTCGGAGACGCGGGAGGAGCACTAGGCCTACGTTAACGCGGTTCTTAAGCGCCTCGATGCCGCCGGCCTCTAGCTTAACGTAGATAAGTATAACTTCTACGTTACTAAGACTAAGTACCTTAGCCTAATTATCTCGGATAAAGGCATTCGCATAGACCTTAAAAAGGTTCGTATAGTCTTAGACTAGCTTACTACCTCCTTTATTAAAGACCTCCGGCGCTTCTTAGGATTTGCTAATTTTTATCGGCGTTTTATTCGCGGCTTTTCTAAGCTTGCGAACCTTTTAAACGCTCTTACTAAGAACTCTGCCCCTTAGATCTAGTCTCCCGCCTACGCCTACGCCTTCGAAGCCTTTAAGCATGCCTTAACTACCGCCTTAGTCCTTGTATACTTTAACCCCTATCACAAGACTATAGTTTAGATAGATGCTTCCGACTAAGCCGCTAGGGGTATGCTAATATAGCTCTTCGACGATAGTCGTTACTATCCGGTTGCCTTCTTCTTATTAAAATACTCCGCTTAAGAGTATAATTACGAGATCTACAATAAGGAACTCCTCGCGATTGTAAAATCTCTTAAGGAGTAGCGCCTTAAGCTCGAGGGCCTACCTAAGTTTAAGATAGCCTTAGACTATAAGAATCTTTAGTATTTTATAACTACGAAGCTCCTTAACTAGCGATAGGCCCGCTAGGCCGAATTCCTTAGTCGTTTTAATTTTAAGATTGTCTTTTAGCCTAGCTCTTAAGCTATTCTCCCCGTTTATCTCTGCTATTCGCGTAGCTCTCTAGTCCTTTTAGCCCCGCTAGCCTTGCCCCCTTTAAGCCCCCCTCCGCTCGATCCCTAGGACCGCTCTCTCTAAGGTCCGGGGCCGGATCTATTTCTAGGGCTAGCTATTCGTTCCCTTTAACGACGCCCTAATTCTTTAGATCCTCGTCCGCGCTTATACCTCCCCCCTTACCGGCTACCCTAGACGTATATAGACCGCTAGCCTCTACCGCCGGTCCTATATCTAGCCCGGTATACATAAGTCGATTTCTAGCTTTATACGGAATTATTATACGTGCCTACGCGTTAAATCCCCTCGTTGCTCCCCCTAAGGCCTACTCTAGCCCTTAAGTATTCCCTTCGCCCCGTAGACCGATATATCCGTCGATTTTATTACCGACCTCCTTATCTACCGCCGTATAATAGAACGGTTAGAAGACAGAAGACAGTCTAACCGGACTAAGTCTCTAATAGTTAAAGACTAATAGAGGGCGTTATTTATCCTTAAAAGCTATAGGGGCGGAATAGTAAGCAGAGGAGCACTCGGGGTCACTTATACTAGACCGGCTGGCTAAATCTAAGCAAGCAGGGGTAGTCGAGGCTAGAGCACTAAGGGCACTACTAGAAGAGGTGTAGGTCACTTAGTAGGCAGTTAAACTAAAACTATGATAAAAGCTAAATAAGAAAGGAAGGAAGGAGAGCCCGAGGAAGGGCGGACTAAAGTTCCTTTATATAGCTCTTCCCGTCCGTCTAGACGGTCCCGGTACGTCCCTTTCCTTCTAGCACCTTCTGCCACGTATCCCTTACACTGCCCCGAGCTAATGCGGGTCCCCGGGGCTACGTAAGGGCTGTGTAGGTCGGCTGACCTCGAAAAGGCTGCCTCCCGCGTCGTTCTAAAGCCCTTATAGACTAATCTAGGTCATATAGGTCCATTTATGCACCACGTGCATAATGTCATATAGGTGGGTTATACGACATAAGTCGTATAACCTCCTTATGCGGAGGATCGGACGAATGATCGGTCCCGAAAGCCGGGAGGGCTATATTAGGCCTATAGCTCCCGGTAGTCTAGGTGTCGGTCCATTATGCGGGGCATTAAGCCAATCATCGGGTCTTATTAGGCAAGGGTGCCTAATAAGATCGTCGGCGTAACCGTAGCTGAGTGGTACGTCCCGTACCTAAGGACCGAGGGACTTAGGTTCGAAAAAGGGGTGTGTCTTAAGCCGAAAAAGGGTGTGACCGGATAATAGGTAAGTCCGGGGCGAATATCTTTATGCTAAGTCATAAAGTACCAAGTACTAAAGTACCAAGTACCCCGGTACCCTCGTACTAAGTATTTCCGTACTTAAGTCCCTTAGTACTTAAGTCGTCCCGTACTTTAGAAAAAAGAAAGTAAACTAGGAACCTAGATTAGTAGTTCTATAATACATTACCCTTCCTAAGGGGGGTTAAACCTTTAAACCCTTAAACTCCTCTTCCCTTAAACCTAAGGGTTAGATTTATTATAGGCTTTAATCTTCTTAAGAGCGTTCTTAAGATGCTTAATAGGTTCCTACGTGTTATCGGAAGAAGGATAATTCTTCCACTTTATAAGATAGAAATACTAGCCGTTTTCTATCTTCTTAGATAAAATCTCTTCGACTTCGTATTCGTCTTCTTCGATTAGTATATCGATATCTTTCGCTAGGCGGCTATTCTTAAGCGCTAATTCGAGTAGCGAAACGTAAAAAACGGGATGTATAAGCATAGCCGTTAGTAGGTCTAGCTTATAGGTTAAGTCGGAGAATTTTTCCTATATAAGAAAAGGTCCTATCTTCTTATAGTCTAACGAATTGTTAGGCCTATTAGAAGTAATATTCTTCTTAATAAGATAGACTTTATCGCCCTTATTAAAAGTAGGTTCTTTTTTAGTCTTCTTATTATAATAATAAGTTATTCGCTCCTTTATAAAGTCGAGCTCGTCTTTAATAACGGAATGTAAGCTTCTTAGCTGCTTAGAGCTTAAGATAGCTTTTTCGGCTATAACTTCCGGTAGGGAAGACCTATAGGCTTCGGGCGTAAATCCGTAATTCGCAAAGGCTAGCGTTTGCTATATAGGTTCCGATACCGAAGTATTATAAGCTAACTAGGCTATTAGTAGCCTAACTAGCCAGTCGTCTTACTAGTAGTTAATATAGCTTCGAAGGTATTGCTTTAAGGTCTAGTTTAGCCGTTCCGTAATTCCGTCGGTAATAGGGTGATAAGCAATAGATAATTTATGCTTAGTTCCTAGAGCTCGCATAAGGCTCTACTAAAAGAGTGATATAAACTTTCGGTCCTAATCCGTAATTAGGGTTTTTAGTAGACCTCTATCGGCTAGAATATATCTTATAAAGACGTAAGATAATTCCTTAGCCGATATAGCTTCTTTAATCGGAATAAAATAACCGTATTTCGTAAGGCGGTCTACTATAACTAGTATAGAGTCGTATTCTATATTCGTTATAGGTTCGATAGATTTCGGTAACTTCGTAATAAAGTCTATAGCAATAGATTCCTAAGGTAATTCGGGGGTCTCTATAGGCTATAGGTTTCCGTAAGGCTTATGCCGTATAGCCTTAGCTTTATTATAAGTATCGTATGCCTTAATAATCTTCTGAATTTTGCGGCGAAGATTATACGTATTATAGTAATTCCGAATTCGATTATAAGTCCGGGATATCCCTTAGTAGCCGTGTATCGGGCTTTCGTAAAAATCCTTTAAAATCGTTGCCTCGCTATTAGGCGTAAGGAATAACTTTCCCTTATAGTAGGCGAGGTCGTTTTCCTAGGTTATATGCTTCTTAAACCTGCTAAAATCGGTATCCTTATAAGTGCTTTTAAGTAATTCTAAAACAGAATTATCTCCTTCGATCTTAAATACGGCATCGAGTGATTGCTGCTCGTAGTTGCCTTCCGTATTAAGATATAAAAGCCGTTCGTTATAAGGTTCGATCTTCGTATTATAGTCGGGACGTCGACTAATAGCGTCGGCCCGGGAATTTTCGGTTCCCTTCTTATATAGAATTTCGTAGTTAAAATCTACTAAGAACTCTGCCTAACGGATTTGCCGTGCGTTAAGCTGCTGCGTGCTAGCGAAATAGGTGATATTCCTATAGTCTGTATAGACCGTCGTCTTATAGGAATTCCCTAGAATATAATACTAAAATTCTTTAAAGGCGTTTATAATCGCTAAAAATTCTTTATCGTAGATCGGATAATATATCTCTGCCTTACTTAGCTTTTTAGAGTAAAAAGCTATAGGATGCAATATATTATCGTCGTCCCTTTGGCTTAACTACGCACTTAATGCGAAATTAGAAGCGTCGGTTTCTAATTTGCACGGCTTTTCCGCATCGTAGCTATATAGTACCGGGGCGGAGGTTAATAGGCTTTTAAGCTTAATAAAAGCGTTATTAGCTTCGTCTGTCTAGGTATAGGGTTTCGTCCTAGCTAGCTTTATTACTGCTAGTATAGGGATTAACTCTTTGGAGAAATCTACTATAAAGCGTCGGTAGTAATTAGCGTAGCCTATAAAGCTCTATATTTCCTTAATCGTAGAAGGAATAGGCCAACCGCTAATTGCCTCTAACTTATACGGGTCTATCCGTATAGTGTTTAGGGTAATTATATAGCCTAAGAATTCGACTTCCTGCGTGTAGAATATGCATTTTTCTAGCTTAATATAAAGGCTAGCTGCTTCGAGAGCCTTAAGCACCTTTATAACGTCGAGTTTATGCGTTTCTAAATCGTCTAAATAGACGATTATATCGTCTAAATAAGCTAAGACGAATATATCGAGGTGTTCGTGCAGGGCGCTATTAATACGCTTCTAAAAAGTTGCTAAGGCATTTGTAAGCCCTAGAGGGAGGATTAAAAATTCGTATAAGCCGTATCGAGTTCTAAAAGCGGTCTTATGTTCGTCTCCTTCCTTAATTCGTATCTGGCTATAAGCCACTTTAAGGTCGATTTTCGTATAATATCTTTTCTTAGATAATCGATCCCTTAATTCGACAATAAGGGGTAAAGGGGTCCGGTATTTAATAGTATCGTTGTTAAGCTAGCGGTAGTAGATGCATAGCCTAGTCTTAACCTTATCTTTGCTGTTTTTCGGAGCAAATAGTACCGGGGCCCGATATTCTAATTTCGACTCCCTTATATAACCTTTTCGAAGGTTTTCGTCGATATAATCCCGAAGCAATTTTAAATGCAATTCATCGAGGTTATATATCTTACGGAAGCGAGGCTTCGCTCCGTTTTTAAGGTTGATTTCGTAATCCTATTGCGTTCGAGGCGGTAGTTTATCCTCTAGTAGGTCGTTGAATATTATACCGAATTTAACGAGGATATCGTGCGGTATAGTCTTAAATCTATCCGCTTTAAGGTCCGTCTCTGTTTCTTTAATAGAGGCGCTATTCGAAGCGTCTTTTAATAATAGTTTTAGCGGTTCTAGGACCGTATTAAATCGGTCCGGAAGTTCCTCTTCGAATAAGGTAGCAACTTCCTTAATTCCTAGGCTACGCCTTTCTAGGCTAGTATTAAGTTCTAAGGTTTTTAGTCTGGTTAAGTCCTTTAATTCGTTATACAGTGGAATATCTAAGGTATCGTCTTTAAACCTTAGAAGGCCTTTATTTTAGTCGATAGAAGGGTTATATTATTGTAAGAAGGGTAGTCCTAGTATAATATCGTATCGTATAGATAGGATACCTAGGCTACGCCTTTCTAGGCTAGTATTAAGTTCTAAGGTTTTTAGTCTGGTTAAGTCCTTTAATTCGTTATACAGTGGAATATCTAAGGTATCGTCTTTAAACCTTAGAAGGCCTTTATTTTAGTCGATAGAAGGGTTATATTATTGTAAGAAGGGTAGTCCTAGTATAATATCGTATCGTATAGATAGGATACCTAGGCTACGCCTTTCTAGGCTAGTATTAAGTTCTAAGGTTTTTAGTCTGGTTAAGTCCTTTAATTCGTTATACAGTGGAATATCTAAGGTATCGTCTTTAAACCTTAGAAGGCCTTTATTTTAGTCGATAGAAGGGTTATATTATTGTAAGAAGGGTAGTCCTAGTATAATATCGTATCGTATAGATAGGATATTGAAAGAGTCTTTAAACGATAAGTTTCTAATAGAATATTCGAAAGGATTAGTTTCGTAGATAATATTCCCGTTGTTATACGTTAAGGGTTTCCCTTCGGCTGTAAATAGCGTATAAGGCGTGGTTTTCTGCCGGTAACGAAGGCGTAGACGATTTATCGTTTCCGGGGTAATATAGTTGCTTATAGATCCGCTATCTACTAAAGCGGAAAGTCTATGCCTTTAGTAGTTAATCGTAAGGGTTATCTTCTTACTAATAGTTTTATTAGTAATAAGAAGATCTTAATTACTAGTAAGTAGCCCTTTTACTTCTAGTAATAGAGGTTTTTTAAATCCTCGGTAGTAAGGGTGCTATTACCCTATATCCCCTCCCCTAAAACAGTCTTAAGGGGATTAGGTTCTCTCTTAAACCTAGTAGACTCTCTTTTAAGCCTACTAGACTGTCTTTTCTTTTAAGTCTATATAGATTAAGCTCTCTTTTAAGCTCCGGGGGTTGTCTTTTAAACCTAAGGGGTTTTCTTTTAAACCTAGTAGAACCCGGCTCTTCTCTAATAGACTTACTGCTAGGTCTATTAGTAGTTCCCCGGGGTATAGGTTGTATTATAACCCTATAATTCGTAGTCTCGAAAGGGAGACCTTACAGTTGCCGGACCCGTTTGAGTAGGTCTCGGTTAACTTAAAAAGCGAGTCCGAGGGTCCGGGAGGCGAGGCAGTAGACGCCTTCTAGCCTCCGGAGGGCCTCTTAGAGAGTCCGGACCTTAAAAGAGGGTTCCGGGTGTAGCTCCGGCATATAACCTCCTAGACGGTCTAGTCTAGTAAGGAGGTTAAGTTTCTCGCGTTCTTTCTCTTCCACGAGGTCTGCTAGGGATGCAATTTCCCTGCCGAATTCCTTATAGGTTTCATGCTCGTTATCTAGAAGCAGTGCCTCTAGCCGATTTGCTTTACGCTTATAGCTTCGAAGTAAAGCTAAAGTCTCTTCGGCTATATCGGTAAGGCACTCCGGGGGCCTATCTTCGGCGCTAGGGTATCCTTAGGCTTCTCGTTCGATAACTCTTTCTAAATAGTTCGTAATAGCTAGGTATTCCCTATAGCTGCTATATTCCGGGTTAAGGCTATCGAGAAGGTCCTTAACGTCTTCGAGTTCGCGGTAGGCTAAAGGGGACTCCGAGCCGTCGTATAGGGCAGCCGTAGCTACGCTGCCCTCCGAGAATTCTTCGGTATTAGCGGGGCTATAAGCATCGGGTATATAGCCTCCGGTAAGATCTTTTAACTCCGGGGCCTAGCTATAGTTGTACTAGTACTAGGTTTCTCAAGGGAATTCCTCGGAGTCGTATTGCGTTATTAGGGGTATATCGTCGTCGTCCGGCTCCGGCCCGGGCTCCGGCCCGGGCTCCGGACCCTCTAAGTCCGGAGCGGACTCTATAGAGGAATCCGGGGAGTCCGGGGAGTCCGGGGGTGCTAGTCCGACCCCCGCGTTATCTATAGAGTTATCTATAATCTCTCCGTACTCTAAGTCGATCACTAGATCCTCTATCACGCTATCCGGAGCGTCCGGACTGTCCGGGCCGGCCGGGTCCTCCGGTCCGGCCGGATCCTCGTCCGGGTCCGACTATCGAAATAGGTCCTCCTCTTCTTCGATAGAGGGCCTAACTAGGCTATCTAGAATAGGTGCCATTTTGTCCTTAGAATCCCTAATAGTCGTAAAACGTTTTTCGTAGTAGGGATAGGCAGAAAAGCCTATAGGATCGTTATTAAAAAGCGTAGGATCGAGAGCTCCTCTTAAAGGCGGTAGAGAGAGCCTAAGAGGTCCTTGCTCTAAGGTATTAAGGCTTCTAGAAGCCGCCGGCTTTCCTTTAGCTAGATTTTTCTTCCGGTAGTAATCTTTAGCAATATGCCCTACCTTCTTACAAAAGAAGCAGGTAAGGCTCTTATAAATGCTATTGTTTTTCGAGCTTCCGGCCGATGCCGAATAGCTAGTTGTTCCCGGGTTTAAAATAGCATCTAGGTCTATAGGATCGCCGTAATTCGTCTATTTCCCCTTTTTCTTTGAAAAAACCTTATACCCCCCTCGGGGGTCCTTCTTCTATTGCCGGCGTTTAAACAGCCGGACGTCGATTCTAACTGCTTAGGCTATAAACTCGACGATGGTGTCGGGACGGTCTTATTTAGAGATCTCGTCCTTTACATCGTCCTTTAGCCCCTTATAGAAAACCGCTATTATAGCGTTATCGTCTTATTCTAATTTCAATATTATCTGCCTAAATAAGGCAGCATAATTAGAAATAGAGGTTTTTTATCGTAAATACCGTAGCTTATGCTCTACGGCTCTCTTTTCGTCACTTACGCCGAAGGTCTGCTAGAGGTTGGTTTTAAAAGCTTAATAACTATTAAAGATATCGTCCGTAAGTTTATCCCGGCCCCCCTCTGCCTTAGTCACCCTATCCCTAAGAATAGGTTTAAACTAGGTTAAAGCTAATCCCCTTAAGCAGCTAGCTATAAAGAAGACCTTCGCTTTATTAATAGAGAAGGAATCCGGAAAGGAAAGAAAGAAGGCCTTTAGCTAAGTAAGAAATTCCTACAGCTTGCCGGCTTCTCCGGTGTAAACAGCCGGCTTCGGGGTTTTAACAATTTCCCCGAACTGCCGGGGGTGGCGGAAGTCCGGAACCGGGGCCGGGACCGGGGCGTACCCGGCCGGGCCCGGAGGCGGCGGCGGTCCTAGGGCGGCGGTGTAAGCCGGAGCCGGGCCCGCAGGCGTAGTAGTAGAAGCAGAAGCCGTAGCTGCAGCCGGACGAGCTGCCGGGCGAGCTGCCGGGCGGAGGTTAAAGAAGTAGAAGAAGATATTCTTAAAGAAGTAGTTGTTTTTAGTGTTTTTTCTAAAAAGGGTTCTTCGAATCCATAAAGATTAAAACAAGATCTAAGATCTAATAGATCGGAAAGATTAGAAAAAGATCAAGGGGTAAAACAAAGACTAAGCAAAGATTAAACAAAGATTAAGCAACGGTCTTAAAAAACACACTCCGCGGCTAAGCAAAAGGTAAGAGCTTTTATCGTGTGATAGAACGGTTAGAAGACAGAAGATAGTCTAACCGGACTAAGTCTCTAATAGTTAAAGACTAATAGAGGGCGTTATTTATCCTTAAAAGCTATAGGGGCGGAATAGTAAGCAGAGGAGCACTCGGGGTTACTTATACTAGACCGGCTGGCTAAGTCTAAGCAAGTAGGGGTAGTCGAGGCTAGAGCACTAAAGGCACTACTAGAAGAGGTGTAGGTCACTTAGTAGGCAGTTAAACTAAAACTGTGATAAAAGCTAAAGAAGAAAGGAAGGAAGAAGAGCCTAAGGAAGGGCGGACTAAAGTTCCTTTATATAGCTCTTCCCGTCCGTCTAGACGGTCCCGGTACGTCCCTTTCCTTCTAGCACCTTCTGCCACGTATCCCTTACACTGCCCCGAGCTAATGCGGGTCCCCGGGGCTGCGTAGGGGCTATGCAGGTCGGCTGACCTTAAAAAGGCTGCCTCCCGCGTCGTTCTAAAGCCCTTATAGACTAATCTAGGTCATGTGGGTCTATTTATACACCACGTGCATAATGTTATGTAGGTGGGTCACACGACATAAGTCGTGTGACCTCCTTATGCTGAGGATCGGACGAATAATCGGTCCTAAAAGCCGGGAGGGCTATATTAGGCCTATAGCTCCCGGTAGTCTAGGTGTCGGTCTATTATACGGGGCATCGAGCCAATTATCGGGTCTTATTAGGCAGGGGTGCCTAATAAGATCGTCGGCGTGACCGTAGCTAAGTGGTACGTCCCGTACCTAAGGAAGCTAAGTCCTAAGGGACTTAGGTTCGAAAAAGGGGTATATCCTAGGCCGAAAAGGGGTATAACCGGATAATAGGTAAGTCCGGGGCGAACATCTTTATGCTAAGTCATAAAGTACCAAGTACCAAAGTACCAAGTACCCCGGTACCCTCGTACTAAGTATTTCCGTACTTAAGTCCCTTAGTACTTAAGTCGTCCCGTACTTTAGAAAAAAGAAAGTAAACTAGGAACCTAGATTAGTAGTTCTATAACACGCCGTAATAGCGTTAAGTTTTCTAATATCCTTATTATCGTCGACCGCCTTACGAAGATACGCTACTACGTTTTAATACCCTCGATAACCGTTAAAGACGTTATTAACGCGTTTGTTTCCTACGTTTAGTCCCTCTACGGCACCCTAGCCTCTATTATTAGCGACTATAGTACTTAGTTTATATCGGCTTTCTAGTAGTAGCTTAATCGTCGCCTTAGTTACCGCCTCTACCTTAGCTCCGCCTACTACCTTTAGACCGACGGTTAGACTAAGATCGCGAATGCTTAAATAGAGGTTTACCTTTATTATTATACTACCTACCTTTAGGACGATTAAGTTAACCTCCTTCCCCTCGCTAAGTTTACTACTAATAATTAGGTCTTTAAATCTATCGGCCTTTCCCCTTTCTTCGCTAACTATAGCTTCTACCTAAAACTTAGCACTAAGCCTTTTAGTCCCCCCCCGTCTAATATAACCCCTTAGTAGCGGAAGGAATACCTCTACGGTAACGCGCTTACTTCCCGCCTTTAGTATATCTTTAACTTCCTCCGCGATACGATCGAGGATGCTTAAGCTACTTAGGCTCGCTACGCGGACGCCCGGCGGACTCCCGCCTTAGTGTACTAGCCCGGCGATATAGTATTCCTTAGCACCCGCTAGATCTAGACCTTCCGCCCTATAAAGAAGCTCGACTATAAGCGGGAGGGCCTATATAAGGTCCTTAAGGTATATAAGACGGCGTATCTTCTTCGCCTCCTTAAAGGCAGCCGCTTTTACCCCGTTTTTTATTACTCCCTCTTTACTAAGACCTAAGAGCCCCCTTTGCCCGGCTAGTCGGAGCTTAACGTCCGGCCCGCCGATAATAGCGTTCTCCTTTCCCTTAGCGACGACGATAGCGATAACGCGCACCTTAAGTAAGAGTTTTCTTCTATCCTTACGTAACGCTAGTACGCCTCCGGGAAGATTAAGTATCGCGTTTAATAGCGTTATAGCCCCTTTACGTAAGAGGACTCCTCCTACCTTAACGGCTGTTAGGACGACCTTAGGGCTTTTTACGCCTTTAACCCGACTAAGCTTAAACCGGCCTTTTATACGGCCTTCCTTACGTCTTTACCTTCGCCTAAGTGATAATAAGTATAATTTATTAATATAATTTACGTTACGACGGTATACGTTAAATGCTTAGTTTTGCTCTTTGTTTTACCTCTTATTTCTCCTTATTCTTCTCTCGTTCTATGTTAAGCCCGCTTTTAGGACCGGTTAATATAGATTTCCTTCGTTTTTATTAGCCTATTGCCCCTTTTAAGCGTTTAAGTCGAACGCCGATTTAAGGGGGATATACTATCACGGTATTAGGTTATATTATATATTATCCTACGTAACCTCTACATCGTATATATAGACATTTAGACCTAGTCTATAGCTATGTCCCTTCGAAGATTAATAATAATTATATACCCCCCTTAAGCTTATTCTCTTATAGGCGATAGCTTCCCCTTACCTAGCTAGTAATATAACCTTATATAACTACACCGTTTACCCTATAAGGTCGACCTAAAGACCTACTAACACTAATTAGTTGTTGACTTAGTTAATTATAGACAGCTAGGTAGAAGAGATAGATACGTAACCTTTAAACGTATAATAGATCTTTATCTTAAGTAATCCTATTCTTATTATATTTAGAGGAGGTTACCTATGCTAAGAACGAGTATTCTTATTATATTTAGAGGAGGTTACCTATGCTAAGAACGAGCTCTATTAATTAGCAAGCTAACGCGTTAGCCCCTATTAATATCTCCCGAGCTATTATTTAATACCGTCTCGCTTTTAAGTAAAAGAAGAGTAACGTTATTTAATAAATACGTCCCTAACGCCGACGATAACTAAGTAAAGAATATTACGTATAGAACCTAATATAACTTTATTAAACCTAAGCCCTACCCCCGTAGCAGAAGAAAATGATAAGCGCGATAAATTCTTAAAAAACACGACTATCGAGCAACGGTACTATAAATTCGTAGATATAGATCTCTAGAATATAAATCTATAAGACCTCGAAACTATACCTAAGATAGCTGCAATAAACTACGTTATACGCTTTCTAGCAGACTACGAATATAATAAATATAGAGTCTTACTATTTGCCTAAGTATAAATCTCTATTTGCCTAAGTGACATTTTTTTTATAGCCTACGTATACCCCGGAAAACGCCTAACCCCCCCGCGCCTAGCCGCGCCTATATAAATATAGTGCGCATTTATAGCAGGCCGTAGACTAATACTTCTTTACGTACGAATATCCGTCTACGCGCTCCCTACTGCGTGGCCTACTGCGTGGCCTACTGCATGCCTTGCTGCGTGCCCTTTGCTGCGTGCCCTCTGCTGTATGTGCGGCTCCTTAATGTATGCGTCGTGCCCGGCTCCCGGCTGCGTGCCTTGCTGCGTGCCCTTTGCTACGTGCCCTCTACTGTGTGTGCGGCTCCTTAATGTATGCGATTTAACGATACGATTTAACGATGCGATTTAACGATGCGATTTAACGATGCGATGCGATGCGAAGAATTCGCCTACATCCTGCTAGGCATGCGCACTGTATCTATATGGGCGAGGCTAGGCGGGGGGGGTTAGGCATTTTAGGGGGGTACCCGAAGTATCACTTAGGCAAATAGAGATTTATACTTAGGCAAATAGTAATACTCTAAATATATCTAAGGATATAACGCTCTCGGCTTCTTTTAAGAGCACTTTAAACAATAGACTAAAACTATAGGAATAAGGGATATCCGTTCTTTAGTCTCGATTGCAATCTACGTGATTAAATAGATTACGTGCGGGCAACGCCTACGCGGATGCGTTATTAACTATATAATACATTGTATGCATCGGGGACCTTAGTAATAGCGTTACTAACTCGGCCGCTCTTACGATAATTAAGTCATTAACTTAATCGCCCTTATAGGCATAGCCCCGACATCGCAATAAGGGCTCGCAAAGGGCCGGCTTTAGGCCTTATTAATATACGCGTTTATAGCCTATATAAAGGGGCTATTCGTCGCCCCTTAGTTAATAAACATATAGACTAATCTAGCTAGTTTATAACCCCCTTTGTTTATTTAACTAACTAATATTAATTAGTAATTAAACGATTAATTATAGATTAGTAAGGTAGAAGAGATAGAGCCTAATCGTCGAAAGTGTATTAGATCTTTATCCCTCGGGATTCTATTGCCTATACCTAAAGACCGTCCTTTATGCTAAGAATAAGAAACCTACGCGAGTTAAAGCCGACGAAGCTATTATAATATAGCTAGCTCTCGGTAGCCGCCGATAAGTCCCTTCTTAGCTCTTGCTTAATCCCGTCTCCCTTCGAGAAGAAAAAGAGTTACGTTAAGCAATAGTACGTTAGCAACGTAAGACAACCTTCGTAATAACCCTCGCGATCCCCTTTAATAATAACTATATGTTTTATTTAATTATACTATATTAAACCCTATCGATAACCCTAACGCTTCCGGTCTCGCACTAAAAGCAACTAAGCCTAACGATAACCCTTTTCCCGGTTGGCTAAAAGGCATCGATATCTTCGGTTTATACTATAATAAAGCTAATATTATATTCTAAGAGATAGACGTTACCTACGATAATATAAATAAGAAAGCAGTTACGACCTACGTAGCCTAGTTTATTATTATTAATGCTAGCTTAACTATTTATAGATATAAGCTATTTACGGACTTCTAAGAATACTTTTACAGGTAGATAAAGGCTATATAGAACCGGGCAGATAAGCATTTTAAGAAGGCCCTTAAATCCTTCTTATAGTCCTATAGAATCTAGACCGGCGTTAAAAACCTTAGCTATATAGCATTGTTTTTAATGCTTTAGCGCTAATAGATTCCCCCGATTTAGCTAAAAGACGAACTACTATTAGACTAGTCGAAATTCTATAATAAGCGAACCTAAGAATTCGTAAGGAATACATCCGTTATAGCCCTAGATGTATTAATATTACCGTCTTCCCTATTTGCTTTCTACCGGGAAATCCCCGGTTCTTCCTTAGATTCTATTATAGAACTCTACGGGCTTCTATAGGCATTACCCCGCACTTCTATAGGCGTATTTACCTACTCTTCTTCGGTTATATTTCACTATGATTTTACGGTGATTTTACGGTTATTTATACGGTCTTTACCCGTAAAATCTCTTCCCTTCTCCGGTCTTCTACCGTAGATTTCTAATTCTCTTCTACGGCTTCTACCGTAGAATTCCTTTCTATAGCTACGGCTTCTACCGTAGAATTCACCGTAGAATTCACTAGTCTTCTATTACGCTGCTTATTTATTTACTAACTATATAACTTATTTATCGTACGGCACGATCTATTGCTTTTCTTACCGATCCTTCCGTCCGATTATTTACGTTACCTATTTTTCCTTAGGTCTACGCGGCTGATTTCGTCCGAGGACTTTTCCTATATATAGAGACTAGTTAGCCTCCCTACTAGATAAGATAAAAGCTTTTCTTCTTAGTGATTTATATCCTTTTATACCCTTTAATCCTTTTATATAGGCTATTTTAGCCTTAGAGCTTCTCTTCCCTTTTTAATTACTATTACCTAAATGTCGAGAACCTAACTGCCTAGCGTTCGATAGTTATAAGCCCGGACGAACTTCTCTACGCATAGAGAGTTCTAACGGCTTATATTTTTAGCCTGCTAACGCTACGACCTACGGTAGTAAAGCCTTTGCCTTTATATCTAGCGAATCGACTCCTTAAGGACTAATATAATTATCTTTTTAAGGAGCGTTATTAATCTAGCGAATCGACTCGCGGAGGACTAGTTAGTACGTTTACCCTATTCTATTAGTGTTTTCCCGCACTTAGTTTAGTTTTTACGGTTTGCTTATATATATTATGTATCTAACCACCCTTTTCCGGTGATTTTACTATACTTTCACCTACGTTACCGTATCTATTATAGCCGAAATTACTTCGAAGACTATTTTAAATAGACTAGGTGTTTAGTTTTGTAATTTAGTTAATAAAGGCTTTATACGGGCTTTGCCGTTCGCCGCTTCTTTAGCAACGGGAATTATCCGGGTCTTTTACTGAACTAGGCCTTTAGCAAAGTGCGGAAGATCTATGCATTTTTATATCTACTACGAGTGGCATTATCACTTTCTTCTTTATAGATAATATTATTATCCTTTTCCGTAGGGAGCACCGTAAGGCTGCTAACGATTTTGTCCGTCGCTTTAAGCAGAAGTATACAGTCACTAACCGTAGAGAGCTTACCTATTTCCTTAGGATAAGGATTATCCGAGACCGTAAGCAGCGAAAGCTATAGTTATGCTAGGACGTTTACCTAGATAAGATTGCTTTTAAGTTTAGTTTAATCCCTGCTTCTACGGTTCTACGGCCTATTTTAACCCTTTGCCTATTCCTACTTCCCGAGAAGCTAGAGAAACACCGGGGATAGGCTATAGATAACTAAATCTATTACTTTTAGTCTTTAGTCGGTTCTTATAATTACGCGACTATTTCTACCTATCTTAACGCCGTAAAATCGTCGAATTTATTAGCGGAGCATATATAGAACCCGTCTGCGTTCTATATTAAGCTTATAGAAAGCTTAGTGACTTACTTATACGAATTGCGTTTCCTTACGAGTAAGCTTTCGGATATAGACGAGTAAGAGCTCGTTATAGCTTCTAATGCCGCTTACGCTAACGACCTAGACACTCGGCATTCTTCTAAAGGCTATTTTATTAGCCTATTTAACGGTCTAATCGCGTAGAGTGCTTAGAAACAATCTACGGTTACTACTTCTTCTACCGAAGCCGAACTTCTTATAGTCTCTTCTACCGCAAAAGAGCTAATTTCTATTCTTCGTTTGTTTAACGATATTTCCCTATAGCTAGATGTTCCTATTCCTACTATTTAGTGTAATAACACCTAGATAATCCGCTTAGTTTCCGCCGAGATTCTAAAGATTTAGACCGCTTTAAAGCACGTTGAAATTTACAACTCCTAGGCCCGTTAGGAATTCTTACGCAATACCTTTAATATTAAATATATCCTTTCTAATTAGATAGTTACGGATAGATTAACTAAATTACTTCTACGATAACGTTTCTAAACGTTCCTTCGCTAGCTTCGACTTACGGATATTTCTTCTAGGATTTAAGAAGAAGTCGATAATAATTCTAACTAGCCGGAAGTTATTCCCTTCTAGCTAGGGGGGTATGTTAATATTACCGTCTTCCTTATTTGCTTTCCACCGGGAAATCCCCGGTTCTTCCCTAGATTCTACTATAGAATTCCACGGGCTTCTATAGGCATTACCCCGTACTTCTAAGCGGCGAACGGCGAAGCCTATATAAAGCCTTTATTAACCGAATTATAAAACCAAATATCTTAAATCCGTCCGGGAAGTAGATATATACTTCTTTATCTAGATTAGCGTTTATAAAGGCGTTAACCGCGTTAAGTAAGCGGGTTTTAGTGCTAAATTTAGCGGCAATAGCAATTATAATATAAAAATTTCACGCTATAAGCGTTACGGCGTATATTTCTTTTCCGCTAAATGGCTAAAGATCTCCTCGTATATAAAGGCGAGACTTAAACTTCCTAAGGTAGCCGTGCTTATTAAACTTATAATCGAATGCCTATATTAATAAAAGAGGACGTACTAGCGCGTTCGCTCTTAGGGTAGGCGAGGGAAAGAAGGTCTTCCGCTATTTTAAGGAGTCCTATTTAACTGCTCTAGCGGCTTTAAACTTAGGTCTATACGGATGCGTCTCGAGATTAGACTAAAACCGTAAAAGCGCGAGTAAATCCCGTTTATATATCTTCCTAGGTTTAAGAGAAGTAGCGAATATAGCCGTAAAAGCGGTGCTATTAGCCGGTGGATGCCTAACGTAGGCGAAAGCGGGATATCGACCCGAAAAACGGTTTAAACGAGTAGGGCGTAAATCCCTTATAAACCTCGTTGTCTATAGACTATCTATAGGAATAGTATTATCGTAATCTATAGACCGAGAAGTGGCTTAAGGCAAATACACCTTAAGACGGTCTGCTAGTTCTATAGTTATAGTAGGTAAAAGTGTAGAAATATCGGGTTAGAAATCCCGTATATTCTTAAAAACGTCCTCCGGCGGTTCTAGGGTTTAGTTAGGAGTCGGGAGCTAAGGATTGCTATCGGTTATAAGGTTTACTAGATTAGAATGCTTATTAAAAAGCATTATTAGCGTTAATTAGAATTCTACCTTATCCTACTCTTCTTCCTATACAATATATAGTGGAAATGCCGGTAATAACACCTATATTAGCGGTTCGGATGCTTTAGACGCGGTAAAAAACTAAGTCTTATTAAACGTTATATTATAAACTCGACGAACCTCCTATCTCTATAGGATCTATATACGAAAAATATTAGTAGAATTATACTTAACTAAGTAACTAACCTCCGCATAAGGTTCTTACTTAAGATTACGTTTCTATATGTTAGTTAAGGCCTTAGTGGTTAGTAGGTAGGCCTTATAGCTAAAAGCTCGAAGATAATCGAATCGTAATAGTTAGGGAAGGAGAAATGCCGGTATATTCCGGTCGTAATCCCTTAACTAGTCGTAAAGGATCTCTATTAGGGAAATCTACTTTAAGGGAAATAACGTAGAGGAAGCTGCCTGTCGGGCTAAAATCCGATTGTATAAATATACTACGGTTTTCTACGTTTTTGTCTATAAATGCTCGGGCAAATTTGCTTTAATCCTTATAGATCGAGCTTTCGTAGATACTACCCCCTTAGCTCGTTCGGCAGCGCCGTTTTAAGCGGGTGTATAGGGAGCAGTAGGCTTATTATAAATGCCCTACTAGTTAATAAAGTCCTAAAAATCGTATCGAAGGGCTCGGTCGTTATCTCGATAGATTATACCGATAGAAAGTAAGAACTATCGGGAAATATACCGACCTAGGCTCTTAAAGTATAAAATTAGCTCGTCTATAGAGGCGTTTAAAAGAGCATATAGAAAAACAAGCTTTATATAGTCATCCTTAATAAGAAATGCAACGTTCTTATTATTATAACTCTTATATATAGAAAAGATATCGCAAAATACCTTAGAAAAAGGAAAAGTCGCTTTAAAAAGCGGCGGTTCGCGGTTGATAATTCGTTTAGCCTACGTAAGTTTATAGGACTTATAGGAAATCATCTTATCGAAGGTTACCGACTATAGTATTCCGAGTGCTTTCGAAAGCGCCTTATTATTCGGATGTCTAAGTCGTTAGTGCTATAGAGAAAGTTCCTTTATACTTATTAGTATAGACTCTAGCGTAATAGCCGAAAAAGGTACTATAACCGGA
The DNA here is from genome assembly GCA_012934285.1 of Ophiocordyceps sinensis. NCBI lineage: Eukaryota > Fungi > Ascomycota > Sordariomycetes > Hypocreales > Ophiocordycipitaceae > Ophiocordyceps > Ophiocordyceps sinensis. The sequence goes on from JAAVMX010000004.1 coordinate 13,184,058, forward strand.
GTTTCTACGGTAAAATCTATAGAAGGAACGGAAGCAATAGTTGGAATTATTAGAAGCGTAGTAGAAGGCGTTAATAGGTTATACTCGATGATATACTAATTATAAATTAGCTCCGTTATATAAATAGTACGTATTAAAGAAGAGATTTGTCTAATCTACGGGTTTTACGAAAGATTCGCCTTATAAAAAAGACGAAGTAAATAAAGGGACGTATAAAAAGACGGGATATATACTACCTAATTAAGCTAAAAAGTGCCCGTCGAAATGCGTATAAACACCGTGCCTATCCTAAGAATTAGAGTGCTTTTACTGCCTGCGAGTACGTACTTAAAAGAAGGCTAGAAGTTATAAAAGCGCTCCCTATTATTGCAAATATATCTATTAGACCCTAAATCTATAATAAAAGAATCCTTTAACGGGTATTCTATAGTAGTCTATAGAATAACTAATAGTAAAAAGGTCGTAAGAATATTAGCGGCAGCCGTAGCTTAAACCGTCTTTATCTTAATCGGATTATTCTTCCGCTATACTTTATCGTAAAGAAGTACCGCGTTAACTTTAGCCTTATTAGCCGGAGCCTTAAGGTAGTCGTCTATAGTCTTTTAAACGTCTTTATCGCGTTTCTATAATAGAAGTCGAACGGAAGGGTTAAAGTAATAATACTATCGGAAATAGTATCGTTCTCCGTAAATACACGGCGGACTATCTTTCTTCTTGCCTTTATCCTTATCTAAGGACGCAGCTGCTAAAGTGGTTGCCGATTTATTAGTGCATTCCGCGGCTAAGGACTTTATTCCTTAGCCTTAGAATTTCTTAAAAGCGTTAGTCTTTAGCGCTTTAGTCGTAGCCTTTAAGGCTTACGAGCGCTTAAATAGTTCGGATATTTTAAATCCGTCGGGGAAAGACCTTTCTTAGCCTAGCTTATTTAGGTAAGCATCGTCCTCTATCTTATTTATCTAGTATTCCGTAAAAGGGCTAGAAATTAGCTAAATAGCTTTAAGAAAAAGCTATATAGCCCGGAGACCTTCCGATTCCGGCAACTTAATTCGCCGGGCGTCGGTAAAGACCTTCTATTAGTTAGAAATCTATATCGTAATATCCGTCCGGTCTAGTGCCTTTAAAATAGTATAGAACTACGTAAGAATAGTCTTCTATTACGTCTATAAAGTCGGCTTTATACGCCGCTATAGTAAAGCTAATTCCTTAGAAACCTTATATTCGTCGGTAATTATTAAGTAGTAGTTCCCGATGTTTTAAACGATAAACTACTAGATTAACGTAAGAGATTTCTATTAGTCCTTATAGGCTTAGAGTAACGTGCGATACTAGGAAAAGAGAAACTTAAACCTCTTAAGTTCTTCTATAGATAAACTAGCAATATTATTAACGGTCGCGTTAACTATTCTAGCTATTAGTTCTACGGGAAAAGGCAATAAGGGTTTCTAAAGTTTAAGCGTAATAGAAGGATCGATTTTCTCCTAAATCCCTTAAGCGAGTGCGTATTTCTAGATCGTTAAAATCTATCGGTCTTAGTCCGCTAGTCTATTTAAAATAGTCTTTAAAGTAATATCGGCTATAATAAATGCGGTAACGTAGGTAAAAGTATAGTAAAATCACCGGAAAAGGGTAGTTAGATATACAATAGATATAAATAAACCGTAAAAGCTAAACTAAGTGTAGGAAAACACTAATATAATAAGGTAAACGTACTAACTAATCCTCCGTAAGTCGATTCGCTAGATTAATAACGCTCCTTAAAAAGATAATTATATTAGTCCTTTAGGAGTCGATTCGCTAAATATAAAGGCAAAGGCTTTACTACCGTAGGTCGTAGCGTTAGTAGGCTGAAAATATAAGCCGTTAGAACTCTCTATAAGTAGAGAAGTTCGTCCGGGCTTATAACTATCGAACGCTAAGCAGTCGGGTTCTCGATATTTAAGTAATAGTAATTAAAAAGGGAAGAGAGGCTCTAAGGCTAAAACAGCCTATACAAAAGGATTAAAGGGTGCAAAAGGATATAAATCACTAAGAATAATAGCTTTTATCTTATCTAGTAGGGAGGCTAATTAGTCTCTATATATAGGAAAAATCCTTAGACGAAATCAGCCGCGTAGACCTAAAGAAAAATAGGTAACGTAAATAATCGGACGGAAGGATCGGTAAGAAAAGCAATAGATCGTGCTATACTATAAATAAGTTATATAGTTAGCAAATAAATAAGCAGCCTAGTAGAAGACTAGTAAATTCTACGGTAAATTCTACGGTAAAAGCCGTAGCTATATAAAGGAATTCTACGGTAGAATCCGTAGAAGAGAATTAGAATTCTACGGTAGAAGACCGTAGAAGGGAAGGGATTTTATAGGTAAAGACCGTATAAATCACCGTAAAATCACCGTAAAATCACGGTAAAATATAACCGAAGAAAGGTAGGTAAATACGCCCGTAGAAGTATAAGGTAATGCCTATAGAAGCCTGTAGAATTCTATAGTAGAATCTAAGGAAGAACCGGGGATTTCCTAGTAGAAAGCAAATAGGGAAGACGGTGATATTAACACATCTAGGGCTATAACGGATATATTCCTTACGAATTCTCGGGTTCGCTTATTATAGAATTTCGATTAGTCTAATAATAGTTCGTCTTTTAGCTAAATCGGGGGAATCTATTAGCGCTAAAGTATTAAAAACAATACTATATAGCTAAGGTTTTTAACGCCGGTCTAAATTCTATAGGACCGTAAGAAGGATTTAAGGGCCTTCTTAAAATGCTTATCTACCCGGTTCTATATAGCCTTTATCTACCCGTAAAAGTATTCTTAGAAGTCCGTAAATAGCTTATATCTATAAATAGTTAAGCTAGCATTAATAATAATAAACTAGGCTACGTAGGTCGTAACTACTTTCTTATTTATATTATCGTAGGTAACGTCTATCTCTTAGAATGCAATATTAGCTTTATTATAGTACGAACCGAAGATATAGATGCCTTTTAGCCAACCGGGAAAAGGGTTATCGTTAGGCTTAGTTGCTTTTAGTATAAGACCGGAAGCGTTAGGGTTATCGATAGGGTTTAATATAGTATAATTAAATAAAACATATAGTTATTATTAAAGGGGATCGCGAGGGTTATTACGAAGGTTATCTTACGTTGCTAACGTACTATTGCTTAACGTAACTCTTTTTCTTCTCGAAGGGAGACGGGATTAAGCAAGAGCTAAAAAGGGACTTATCGGCGGCTACCGAGAGCTAGCTATATTATAATAGCTTCGTCGGCTTTAACTCGCGTAGGTTCCTTATTCTTAGCATAAAGGACCGTCTCTAGGTATAGGCAATAGAATCCCGAGGGATAAAGATCTAATACACTTTCGACGATTAGGCTCTATCTCTTCTACCTTACTAATCTATAATTAATCGTTTAATTACTAATTAATGTTAGTTAGTTAAATAAACAAAGGGGGTTATAAACTAGCTAGATTAGTCTATATGTTTATTAACTAAAGGGCGACGAATAGCCCCTTTATAAAGGCTATAAACACGTATATTAATAAGGCCTAAAGCCGGCCCTTTACGAGCCCTTATTGCGATGTCGGGGCTATGCCTATAAGGGCGATTAAGTTAATGACTTAATTATCGTAAGGGCGGCCGAGTTAGTAACGCTATTACTAAGGTCCCCGATGCATACGATTAGGTGAAAGTATAGTGAAATCACCGGAAAGGGTAGTTGGATGTATAATGTATAAAAGCAAACCGCAAAAACTAAACTAGGTGCGGGAAAACACTAATAGAATAGGGTAAACGTACTAACTAGTCCTCCGCGAGTCGATTCGCTAGATTAATAACGCTTCTTAAAAAGATAATTATATTAGTCCTTTAGGAGTCGATTCGCTAGATGTAAAGGCAAAGGCTTTACTACCGTAGGTCGTAGCGTTAGTAGGCTAAAAATATAAGCCGTTAGAACTCTCTATGCGTAGAGAAGTTCGTCCGGGGTTATAACTATCGAACGCTAGGCAGTCGGGTTCTCGACATTTAGGTAATAGCAATTAAAAAGGGAAGAGAGGCTCTAAGGCTAAAACAGCCTATACAAAAGGATTAAAAGGTGCAAAAGGATGCAAATTACTAATAATAATAGCTCTTGTCTTATCTAGTAGGGAGGCTAACTAGTCTCTATATATAGGAAAAATCCTTAGACGAAATCAGCCGCGTAGACCTAAGGAAAAATAGGTGACGTAAATGATCGGACGGAAGGATCGGTAAGAAAAGCAATAGATCGTGCCGTACGATAAATAATATATGCAGTTAGTAAATAAATAAGCAGCCTAGTAGAAGACTAATAAATTCTACGGTAAATTCTACGGTAGAAGCCGTGGCTATATAAAGGAATTCTACGGTAGAAGCCGTAGAAGAGAATTAGAATTCTATAGTAGAATACCGTAGAAGGGAAGAGACTTTATATTGCAAATATGTCTATTAGACCCTAAATCTATAATAAAAGAATCCCTTAACGGGTATTCTATAGTAGTCTATAGAACAATTAGTAGTAAAAAGGTCGTAAGAATATTAGCGGCAGCCGTAGCTTAAACCGTCTTTATCTTAATCGGATTGTTCTTCCGCTACTCCTCGTCGCGAAGAAGTACCGCGTTAACTTTAGCCTTATTAGCCGGAACCTTAAGGTAGTCGTCTATAGTCTTTTAGACGTCTTTATCGGGTTTCTATAATAGAAGTCGAAAGGAAGGGTTAAAGTAATAATACTATCGGAAATAGTATCGTTCTCCGCAAATACACAGCGGACTATCCTTCTTCTTGCCTTTATCGTTATCTAAGGACGCAGCTGCTAAAGTAGTTGCCGATTTATTAGTGCATTCCGCGGCTAGGGACTTTATTTCCTAGCCTTATAATTTCATAAAAGCGTTAGTCTTTAGCGCTTTAGTCGTAGCTTTTAAGGCATATAAGCGCTCGAATAGTTCGGATATTTTAAATCCGTCGGGGAAAGACTTTTCCTAGCCTAGCTTATTTAGGCGGGTATCGTCCTCTATCTTATTTATCTAGTATTCCGTAAAAGGGCTAGAAATTGGCTAAATAGCCTTAAGAAAAAGCTATATAGCCCGGAGACCTTCCGATTCCGGCAACTTAATTCGCTAGGCGTCGGTAAGGACCTTTTGCTAGTTAGAAATCTATATCGTAATATCCGTCCGGTCTAATGCCTTTAAAATAGTATAGAACTACGCGAGAAAAGTCTTTTATTGCGTTTACGCAGTCGGCTTTATACGCCGCTATAGTAAAGCTAATTCCTTAGAAACCTTATATTCGTCGGCAATTGTTAAATAGTAGTTCCCGATGTTTTAAACGATAAACTGCTAGATTAACGTAAGAGATTTCTATTAGTCCTTATAGGCTTAAAGCAATGTGCGATACCGGGAAAAGAGAAACTTAAACCTCTTAAGTTCTTCTATAGATAAACTAGCAATATTAGCAACGGTCACGTTAACTATTCTAGCTATTAGTTCTATAGGAAGAGGCAATAAGGGTTTCTAAAGTTTAGGCGTAATAAAAGGATCGATTTTCCCCTAAATCCCTTAGGCGAGTGCGTATTTCTAGATCGTTAAGATCTATCGATCCTAGTCCGCTAGTCTATTTAAAATAGTCTTCGAAGTAATGTATTAATATAGGCATTTGATTATAAGTTTAATAAGCACGGCTACCTTAGGAAGTTTAAGTCTCGCCTTTATATACGAGGAGATCTTTAGCCGTTTAGCGGAAAAGAAACATACGCCGCAACGCTTATAGCGCGAAATCTTCGCATTATAATTGCTATTGCCGCTAAATTTAGCACTAAAACCCGCTTACTTAACGCGGTTAACGCCTTAACAAACGCCGATCTAGATAAAGAAGACACTTAGGGACGGTTATCTTTATGCTAAGAATGAAGACATCTCCGACCCGATCTAACGGTCGAGACGTTTTTCCTAGCTTTTATTAAGCCCGTTACTCCTATTAGATAGGTTAGGCTAATATTAATTAAAGTGCGTCTATAACGTAAGTAATAACTATCGTGAAATCCCTTACGATACTAACGACAATAGCTTCTTCTTTAACCTTAACCCTAGGCCTATTAAAGAGGACCCTACCTACTCTTAAAAAGTACCTCGCTAACGTGCTAATCCTAGATAGCTTCCTTTCGGCAATAGATATCGACCTTTAGAATAATAAAGTATTACTAAAGGAGCGCAACGAGACTGCCTTTATAATATATACTATACGATTCCTATTATTCTATTACCACGATGTTAGTCTATAAGATAACGAGCTTCTTAGGTACTTTTAGGAGCATTTCTAAGGGTAGACTAAAGAGACTTAGGAAGTGTTAAAGAGGGAGTTTAGGAGGGAAGTCAGGCTTCTCCTTAAACGACGAGGCATCTACCCTAGCCTAAACAATACCTCGTTCCTAAAACAATTTATCACTCTATAATTAGCGGAATTAGTGCTAAACTAGCCTAGGCAAGCTTAGGCTATAACGAAGTTCGATATCGGAATAACGGCATATAATATAAAGCTTTAGGGCATTTAAGGCATTAAGCAATAAGATAACACCCCGTCTCCTACCCTAACATCTCCTGCCCTAGACCCGTCTCCTATCCTAAACCCGGCTCTAGGCCCGGTAGCTGTTCCCGGTGCAATGCAATAACAATAGACCTTATAGCTAACAATATACTAGTTTACTTAGCTAATTGCGCCTATTGCGCCTATTGCCCTTATTCCCGTCCCCCTAACTGCTGCGTTAACACCTACTGCTGCTAAAGGCACTATTACAACTATAAGCCCTTTACCCCCTATTAATGCTTACACTACGATTCTACTAATCGAAGTTTAAACGTCGATATAGACGCCGACCTCTAGCAGAAATTCGCTAAGCTCTAGAGGAAGGATACGTATTATACGGGAAAGCCCTATAACCTCTTCGACGATAAGGTCTACTTGTTTATAAGAACCTGCTATAAGCTTAAAGTCTAACCTAGTTAATTCTATAACCTATTCTCCTAGATTCTAACAGATAGAGCCGAGACCTTCTATATCTAATACGTAAGTAAACTAGATCGTTCCGTGCAACCTATAATACTATTAAGCAACATTTTAACACAGACGTTAACTATAGTTATTATTTTACTAACTAGACAACAACGATATTTAATAAGGTCCGCACGGAAAATCCTTCTATGCCGCTTTATAAGGTTCTCTAGACTCTCTTTAATAAACTTTAACTATGTTAGAGAGCCCTTAGTAAAGATTACGATAGTGATATTCCCCTTCGTATATCTCTTATTAACGCTTGCCGTAGTGTTTCTAAGCTAGAATACGCTCTCTTTAAGCCCGCTTATAAAGTCTAGACTATTTTTGCAGACTTACGTGCGTCTATCGAGACCTATCTCGCACGGAACCCGTCGGCCTAGTTCCTATAGGATAAAGCATTTAATTATAATAATTAATAGTACTTAGACCGAAGATACTCGAATAACCGTAGACGAGGTAGATTCCGTAGCCTATAAGGCTATAGACGAGGATACAAACGTAGTGGCCGTAGAGGCTATTTACGAGGATTTAGCTATAACCGTAGGACCCCCTTTCGCCTACGAGGACGCGGCGGCTATAGCAATAGCCCTAACCGCTTAACCTAGACTAAGAATTGTTTCGTCTATTATAGGGAAGGCTATTAGTTAACTAAACATACGCCTAAGGAACGTTAACGGTCTAAGGACTAATACCTTACGCAATGTTTTAACGGTAGTATCTCTACTACTAACTTTACTATATACGTGACCGAATTTAAAGGTTATAAACCCGATGCTAAAGGCGACGCTAACGAGTACTAGGACGTAGAAGACGCCGATAATGCTGCCGAGCCTGACTAAGCAGCAACTTAAATGCTCTACGAGGCCGCTTTTATATACCTTTAGACCGGCGAAGACGTCTACGGCATAGACCTATTAACCCCTACCGACTAATTCCTAATCGAGGATCGTTACTTACGTTAATAGTTTTAGGGAATTATAATCGACACTAGTGCGGCTAGAGTATTAACCGTAGGATAGGAATAGTACTTCGCTTTAAGGAGAATAGACCCTTCTATCGCGCTTAATAACTCTACAGCCGGCTAAGCCTCTATCCGATTTAGCACTAGCACACCTATATAGTCACTTAGTTTAATCGCCCTTAAAACCCCTATTAGTCGAGTAACTTTTTACATTCTTAAGACCTATACCCCTTTTCTACTCTCTCTCGCTAATATAGACCGACTTAGGATCTACTTCGATAATACAATAAACACACTAGGGACTAGCGATCTAGGCAACCGGATCCTAGTAATCCGTAAATAGGGTTACCTATGGTTCTTCTTGCCTAAATAAGAAGAGACGATATTATTCCTAATAGAAACCGAGATAAGGATACTATATCGCCGCTTTAGGCACCTAGCTGTTTTAAGGCTTTATTACCTACTTAAGCAGGCGGGCTAGAATATCACGACTATATAGCTTAAATCGATCTCTAAATTGTGTTATTACTGCTAGATGCGCTTATAGGCACCTAGGCTTTTTAAATTCACGCTAAAGGATAACTAGGAATTTAATTACGAGATTATAGTAGACGTAATATACCTTAGAAGCCCTTAACGGCCTATTCTACACGTCGTTAACTCCGCAACAGCGTTCTAAGGGGCTAGGTTCCTTCCTTCTATATTACCTAAAGATACCTAGGAGGTCCTTCGAGCCCTTTAGATCGACAGCTACCTTAGACCTCCTAATATAATCAAACACGACGTAGGAACTAATTTTGACTTAATAGAGTTCCGTAACGAGGCAAAGATTATAGGGATAACCTATAAGCAGGTCCCTATAGAATCACATACGTCGATTAGGAAGGTCGAGAGGTATTATGCTCCTTTACGCCGTGCGTTTAAAATCCTTTACGTAGAGATTAAGACTATTACATCTCCCGAGGCAGTCCTATAGATAGCTATAAAAGCCGTTAACGATACAGCCGGACCTTACGGCCTTATCCCTATACTTCTCGTCTTTAGTGCGTACCCGCGTATAACTATTAACTCGCCTCCGTTAGCTATTACCTTAAAAAGGTCTATAGCTGTGCAAAAGGCGATAAAAATGCTTCGATAACTCTCTATAGAAAGACAGGTGTAAGATGCCCTTCGTGTAAGGAACGGTCCGTTAATAGTTAAGACTATTACTCTTCTATTGCAGAGTAAAGTCTGAGTCTAGCGGGAAAAGGGAGGATAGCAGGGACTATTTAAGATTGCTATAATTAACGGTTACGATATCACTATTAATACCGTTAACGGACCTTAATCCTTTCGGTCTACCCTAGTGTAGCCCTACCTTAGAGACGATTCGTCTCCTCTACCCTTGCTTCCCGCGATTAAAGCACCCCCGGCCGCTAACCTAACCCCTGACTAGACACTAAGGTCTGCACTCCCTGCTCTAATCCCTAAACCCCCTATGCCACGCAGACGTAGCCGTCCTCCCGGTGCAAAGAATAAGCTAAAGCTATTAGTTCGGCTTCTAATTCTACTTCCCCCTCCCTAGGCCTTTGTCATTAAGAAAGAAGAAGATGCCTACGAATTAGTACTTAATCTACGGGAAAAGGGGGTTATTATAACCCTAGGAGCCCTATTTAAGCAGTTAGATTAATAAGAGATCGATAATCTTATTGCCTATAGTGTTTTTAGCTTCGAACGCTACGATAAAGCTATCTACGGAGGTCACCGTATCTTTAAGTTAAGGATAGTGCGTAAAGTAAAAGGGAAGGATAAGAAACCCTACGAGAAATCCCGACTCGTTGTTTAGGGATATAATAACGAAGAAAAGACGACCTTATTGATATAATTACCGACGATTTAACGCGTTAGCTAGCGGCTAATCCTAGCCCTTGCTCTAGGACTTCTTCGTTATTACGGCATAACTCTTTTATTACGAGACATTACTTAGGCCTACCTATAGGCCGAAACTAAGCTATTTAGGACAATCCTAACTAAACTGCCCGCCGAAATATAAGGACGATACCTAGAAGGGACTATTATCTGTGTAATTCGACCCCTTTACGGGATCGCGGAGTTAGGACTGCATTAGTTCCGAATGTATTATAAGCATTACGTTATCCGACTTAATATATTAACCTCGACGTATGACTCGTGCTTATTAATCGCGAATAAGACCCCTAATAGATTTAGCATAGTTAGCCTATAGATAGATAATACGTTAATGTTAGGCATACGTAGCTTTTTAACGGCTAAGGAAGAGTAGCTTCGAAAGGCTAAATTTAGAGCAAAGCTAAAGACTAAGATGTCTGCCGGATCGGTGCTTGACTTTAATAGAGCTAGACTAACTCTTTAAGATAAGAATTAAGGTCTCCTCCTTTAATAGAAGGGCTAGTTAGAGAAGATTAAGACTATTATCGTATAGGATTATAACTTCGCATAACGATATATAGAATAGCGAGCCCGAGGAGTATACGTCGCGTTAATTTGCCAACCGGAAGCTTCCTTTAACCTTTCTATAGTAGCATAAGTTTAAACCCCTAACGAAAAAGACTACGTAACGATTAACAAACGCCTATAATAGCAAATAGACTATAAGGAACGCGGCCTAACATACGAACTAATTAATCTTGCGAATGCGAAGCTGCTAGTATTTACGGATGGCTCTTTTGCAAATAACGCAGACCTCTCTTCGCAACTAGGCTTTATTATTGCACTTGTGATAGAGACCCGGTCTAACAGCCACTTCGAGATTAAAGGCAATATTATGCACTAGAGCTCTACTAAGTGCAAAAGGGTCATACGCAGCGTTTTAGCCTTAGAGGTCTACGGCATAGTTAGAGGCGTTAATATCGGCATTTGCCTCGCTAAAACGATTAAGATAATCATAGAACGCCTATAGCTGCCTCCGGTACCTCTAATCCTTTATATAGACTCGTATTCGCTCTACGAATGTCTTATAAAGCTTACTATAACGAAAGAAAAGCGACTAATAATCGATGTTATATCGCTTCGTTAGTTATACGAGCGAAGGGAGATTATAGAAGTACGAGAGATTAATAGGAATAACAACCTAGCTAATGCATTAACGAAGTCCTCCCTAAATAAGTCTCTTAAACGCTTCGTTAAGACTAACGCGCTGACCGTTAGGATAGAAGCTTTCGTCGTGCGGCCTTAATCTTCCATACTTTTTCCTTGTTTAATTACGCGATTACTTTTCCTTAATTAATTGCGCGATTACGTTTCCTTATTTAATTGCGCGATTACTTTTCCTTGTTTAATTGCGCGCTGTTTTCCTTGTTTAATCGCGCACTTATTCCTTTACCTATTCTATTGCCTAATTGACTATAATAAAAGAATTCGTCGGCACGGTTTAAACCCTATCAAACGCTAGGCAGTCGGGTCCTTAATATTTAGGTAATAGCAATTAAGTAGAATAGAGGTTCTAAGGCTAAAACAGCCTGCAAGGAAGGATTAGATACTGCAAGGTGTAAATCACTAAGAATAATAGCTCTTATCTTGTTTAGTAGGGAGGCTAACTAGTCTCTATATATAGGAAAACTCCTCGGACGAAATCAGCTACGTAGACCTAAGGAAAAACAAGTGACGTAAATAATTAGACGGAAGGATCGGTAGGAAAAACAATAGATCGTACTATACGATAAATAAGTTATATAGTTAGTAAATAAAACGTAGCCTAGTGGAAGACTAGTAAATTCTACGGTAGAAGCCGTGACTATATAAAGGAATTCTACGGTAGAAGCCGTAGAAGAGAATTAGAATTCTACGGTAGAAGACCGTAGAAGGGAATTAGAATTCTACGGTAGAAGACCGTAGAAGGGAAGAGATTTTACGGGTAAAGACCGTATAAATAACCGTAAAATCACCGTAAAATTACGGTGAAATATGACCGTAGAAAAATAGGTAATGCGCTTGTAGAAGTGCGGGGTAAATAACCGTAGAAGCCCGTGGAATTCTATAGTAGAATCTAGGGAAAAACCGGGGATTTCCCGATAGAAAGCAATAGGGGAAGACGGTAATGTCAATAGGCGAGATACTAGTCTTAACCTACCGTAGAGACTATAGCTGCTCTAGTGTCTATAAGGATGCCGTAAAAGCGGTCCTTTAAGTAACGGTCGAAGACGAATTACGTAGCTAGGACGCTTAACTAGTCTATCCCTTATACGTCTTCGCCCGTGATTAAATAGTTAAAGGACTGCTAATATAGGATTTACGAGGCTTACTACTTAGTTAGCTCTTCGTCGTTACTAGCCTTATCGTTACGCTATTCGATAGCGGCCTAAGGAGTCTTATTACCTTTATATTCGGTGAGATAGGCCTCGAATCCTATGCTAGGGTTGCCGGTTAGAAGGCATTACGCGTAGTATTAAGCCTTAGACCTAGCTCGTTCCTCTAGGGTATGCTTTATCGACTAGCAGCCTCCCTTCTAATAAACGAAGCACTTCCTCGACTATTAGCGGTTGCTAAAGCTACTACCGCCGCTACGAGGGCTGCGGTAGCCTCGTCCGCTACTCCCGCTAAACCTACGGCCGTTGCCGCGGTTATTAGTATATCTTCGGTCGGTATAGAACACGCCTAATGAATTATATTTATTATTTGTATTTATTACCTCGTTACGATATTATATAAACGTGCCGGACGTGCCGTTCTCGGCCTATATCGATAGATAGGTCTTTAGGGAGGAACGTAGCGCGGAGAATAGCTTTTCCACGGTCTTAAGGGGGTTATATAGCGTATAGCTAAATTCCGGGACGTTTTAGCACGCGTTAAGCAATATAGTGCGAAGGGGGGGGTCTCTAGTGAACTTAAATCCTAAGGCGCGTTAACATCGTTATAGCTTATTAAAAAAGGTCTATAGGACTTCCTATTAGGTCTTATTCGGATGCTTAACTCGCAGCTTTTTAAAAGTTATAATGCTTTAATCTACCTAATAGTACTAATAGTTTACTTCGGTATTAAAGTAAGCCTTTAGTAGGTCGTAGGCTTGCCTAAACGTACTATCTTACTCTATATGCTAGATATAGTAGTCTTAGGCTCGTCCGGTAAGGATTCGGGGAAAGAGGGCATAGAAATAGCCGGGCCGGGCCTTAACTATATAACAAACGTCCGTAAAGATATAGACTTTATTATTAAGAATATTATAAGGCTCGCGTATATAATTCTTACTTTTATCCTATAGCTTAATAAACTTTTATAAGAGGTCTACGTCTATCTCATCGTTCGGAACGTCGTAGGGGGGGACTATTATATAGGCTGACTTTGCCGTTATATAAATCGGAGGGGTCTTAGAGAATTAGTATAAAGTCGGGTAAAGTATTATTAGCGTTTCTAATATATCTTAGAACGGAGGGGCCTAAGGGTTCGGGAATATACTAGGCATTTAATCTCGCGGGTACGGGCCGGGATCGACGGAGGTAGTATATATTAAGGTTATTAGGGCAAAGGAGGGTTCTAGCGCGAATATAACTGCCGGGGCGGTTAGAGGCGTAGGGGGGATAGCCGCGGGCGTTAACGGTGCCGTCGTAAAGGTTGCTATAGGAGCCGGGGTTAGGACAATAAGAGGTGCCGTTAGGGCCGTGCTTAGGACGACTAGGGAAGGAGGGCTAGTTACAGCAGCCGGGGCTATAACGGATGTATTCCTTACGAACTCTTACGTTCGCTCGTCGTAGAACTTTAACTATTCTAGTAGTAGTTTGTCCTTAGGCTAAATCGGGGGAATCTACTAGCGCTAAAGCATTAAAAATAATGCCGTAAAGCTAAGGTTTAAGGCGCCGGTCTAGATTCTATAGGCCCGCAAGAAGGATTTAAGGGCCTTCTTAAAATACCTATCTGCCTGTTTCTATATAGCATCTATCTACCCGTTAAAGTAGTCTTAGAAGTCTAAGAATAGCTCGTATCTATAAATAGTTAAGCTAGCATTAATAATAACGAACCGGGCTACGTAGGTCGTGATTGCTTTCTTATTTATATTATCGTAGGCGACGTCTATCTCTTAGAATGCAATATTAGCTCTATTTTAGTACGAACCGAAGATATCGATGCCTTCTAGCCAACCACGAAGGGGGTTATCGTTAGGCTTAGTTGCTTCCGGTGCGGGACTAGGAGCGTTAGGGTTATCGGTAGGGTCCGATATAGTATAATTAAATAAAACACACTATTATTGTTATTAAAGGGGATCGTAAGGGTCGTTATAAAGGTTATCTTACGTTACTAACGCACTATTGCTTAATATAACTCTTCTTCTTCTCGAAGCGAGACGGGATTAAATAAAAGCTAGGAAAGAGCTTATCGGCGGCCACCGAGAGCTAGCTGTATTATAATAGGTTCGTCGGCTTTAACTCGCGTAGGTTCCTTATTCTTAGCATAAAGGACCGTCTCTAGGTGTAGGCAATAGAATCCGCGAGGGATAAAGATCTAATACACTTTCGACGATCGGGCTCTATCTCTTCTACCTTGCTAATCTGTGATTAATCGTTTAATCACTTATTAGTTTTAGTTAGTTAAACAAACAAAGGGGTTATAAACTAGCTGAATTAGTCTATATATCTATTAACTAAGGGGCGACGAATAGCCCCTTTATATAGGCTATAAACGCGTATATTAATAAGGCCGAAGCCGGCCCTTTGCGATCCCTTATTGCGACGTCGGAGGCTATGCCTATAAGGGCGATTAAGTCAATAACTCAATTATCGCAAGGGAGGCCGAGTTAGTAACGCTATTACCGGGGTCCTTAATGCATACGATGCATCGTATAGTTAATAACGCATCCGTGTGGGCGTTGCCCGTACGTAATCTATTTAATTACGTGGATTGCAATCGTGACTAAAGAACGGATATCCCTTATTCCTACAATTATCCTTATATTTCTATTATAAGGCTTATATAAAAGCTTAAAGCTAAACGAAGATATAGTCGAAACGACTAGCTATTACGTCTACGTAAAGGAATTCCTTCTTCGCCTATAATAAGAGAGTCGGGGGTTAGAGACTTATAGGTTCGATGCTAAGACAAAGATTAAAGCTATAATTAGCGAAGAATAAAGAAATACCGGTTGTTTCGTTTATTTAATTATTCGTTGTAAATTCCGCGAGCGGGGGAGCTAGTCGACTTAGGTATCTTAAGTAAAGCTAATAAAGGCTTAAAGATCTTTATTTATCGCGGCGTTAACGATTTCGGTTTAACTATTAGTCTCTAAGTGCTATACTAAGCTTAGTTTTAACTTTATTTATAACCGAGTGCTAAGCTATCGCTAAAAGTTTCTTCTAAAATCGCTAAGAAATCGCTAAAATCGTTTGCTAGAAATATTATTTTACTAAAAATTAATATATAGTAATAGAATCTTTTATAGGTGGGCTTAATCTAAGGGGTATAACAGGGTAAGCAGAGTAAATACATAGTTGCCCTCCGTATAGGTGTGTTAACGATCTATATAGGAGCTAAGTATCCCGCTCTTATACGTATAGGTAATACCCCTCTATACGCTACTATGCCTTTACCCGCACGTGATAATACGGGTTAGGCCGTAGGCCTAATCCCTTACTATAGTTAAAGACCCTTATATAAGACCCCTACCCGGCCGTCGGAGAGAGGAAAAAAAAAAGTAACGTTATGCTAGGTGTAGCTACCGCCCTCTTCTACTATATATATCTCGCAACCGCGCCTTTTCCCTCTTTCCTTCCTCTATAAGCTCGCCGCCGCCGTTAAATATAGTATATACCGCTCCCGTCGATAAGGATCTATAGCTAAAGCTAACGTAAGAAGTCGTCCTTACCTAATATCTCGCTTATCTTTAAGGTTAATGCGGATGCCTTTATCGATACCGCCCTTTACTCGCCCGCGTCGCTACCTATAGAAGACGCTACGCGACCTATACTATTGCCTACGCCGACGGCCACCCGCCTAATAATAATAAACGACTATAAGGCGCGCGAGGCCCTCGGATTCTAAGTAGTTAACGCGCTTCCCGCTAGTATAACCTTAAAGCCCGTTCCCGTCGCCGCCCCTATCGCTAAGGATATCGACGAAGACGACGACGAGGAGGAAGAGCCGCCCTTAGTGCGTTTAACCGTTCTATCCTACTATCGCTAGAGCTAACCGTTATAGTATAAGCGGAGCATTGCTTATAGCGTAAGCTATTAATCGCTTTACGTTTAGTACGCTACGTAAGGCTTAGCGTACGTAGACTAAATAGTACGCCCTACCGGAAGTTGCTTTAATTATACGCGAGCCGGACGTATATATAAGGCTACTCTAGCCGTCCTCCTATCGGCGGCCGCCGCTTAAAAGGCAGCGCCCGTCGGTAAAAACGTAGTTAAGGCTAAACGAGTATACGTCGCTACGGCCGCTATATACCGTAACCTACGCACTCTAAAACGTGCTAGGCTTTTGCCTAAGTAAGTGCTTACTATCCTTACCGCTCCCCCTCCCGCGGTATTTATTAACGACTATAGGGATACCGCGACTAACGTACTATCGCCCGCCGTCTTCGCCGGCCTATCGCCTACCGCTCTTAACGCTACCGCCGCTACGCTATCCTAGCTAGTAGGGCTTAAGGGCCGTATTAGCGCCTTAGAAAACCCGGATAAAGAGGAGTAAGATAGGGAGGAGTCGGACGGAGATAAAGGGGAGGAGCTAGAGACCTTAGTACGAAAGCGCGCTCGTCGTTAGCTATAACGCAGCTTACCGTATAAATAGGAGCTAGTTCCGCCTTAATAAGAGCGCCCGTCTAGGGAAAAACCGTAACTATAGTATTAAAGCGTATCGCCTTATTCCGTACGGACTAACGCACTTAACGAGCGTCTCCCTCCGCTAGTTGCGGATCGCGGTCGTTATCCGCCGACCTAAAGCGTGCCTTAAAGCGGTCGAGGGCCTTTATATTCTATAACTTAGATAGCGGCTGCTAAGTCGGGTCGTAATACCTACGCTATTAGACAAGCACTTCGCGTCTCCTACCGTAGCTAACCTATTTCTAACGAGCGGTAAAGACCTCGTCGACTATAAACTCCTCTTCGCCCTCGACTAGAATAGTAAGGGGCTAAGGGTCTACGGTAACTTAGCTAGGCATCGGGTCTATAGCTACGCGCTATAGTAGGTCGACGTTAAACGTATTATATACGCCGGTTAGGAGTCCCTCTAGCTCTACTACTTATAGGCTAAGCACCCGCTTAACTATAAACTTCGCGTAAAGCTAGTCGAGCTTCTTCTTTAGCTAGGCGGAGTTATAGTTCCGGAGGTCGAGCTATACCTTATCGCCTACCGCGAACCGGTCTATAGGGTCCCGGCGCTTATTAGCGTGCCGCTCTTAGTCTTAAGCAGCTAAGGCTATAGAGGATTAGTAGAGGTCGGTAACGTCTTAAAGCTTCTATACGAATAAGGTCGCCCGGCCCTCTAAGGTAGCGCTTAAATACTTCTCCGCCTTTACGTCCGCGGCGATAGGGATAAAGGACGAGGGCTCGTACCTATATAAGGCGAAAAAGGGGGATATACTAATCGAGCTATACGTCCTCTTATTAAGCGCTATCTAAGCTATAGGCAGCTATTTATCCTAGTCCCCTTAGTTACGGTCGATTACCCTTCCTAAGTAGGCTTATACCTCCTAGTTTAAGCGTTCCGGTCCTCCGTTAGTCTAAGGGTAGTACGCTATGCTTAGTAGTTGTATAATCTATAGCAGCTTATATAAGTGCTATTAGAAGCGGCTCGTTTAGTTCGACCCCCTATCGCTCGTAATCGACGTCGGCTACTAATAGTACTAGGCGTAGTATATAAGGAAGCGCTTAGCGTATACCTCCGCCTTTATAAAGGGCATCGGTTTAAGTATAACCTCCTTACTTAAACGGTCTTTAATCACTTAGAGGTTACGGTTGCCGCTTTCCGTAAGGGGGAGGTCCGTAATAAAGTCTATCTAGATATACGTATAGAAGCGATTAAAGATCGGTAAAGACTTTAGCAGCCTTTTTTTTAGCGCCTGCTAAATCTTAGTGCGGCCGTAGATATTATAGTTGCGGAGGAAGCAGTAAATATAAGACTATATAAAGGGCTAATAGAAGTCTCGCGAGACCGCGGCTATCGTGCCCTTACGGCCGGGGTAGCTAATAACGCCCGTATTATATACTAGCTGCGTTACTCGCCCTCGAAGCTCGTTCCGTTCTTTAAGCTTTAGTAGCGAGTCTTATGCTATAGCCTCCGTCGTTAGAAGGGAGCCGGGGACCTAAAGCCATCCCCGGAACCGAAGGCGGCCCTTAGGGTCGACGTAATAGTCTGCGATTTAAACTTTAAGCCTAAGTTTAAGGTTAAAGGTCTAAGCTCCGGCTTCTATAGAGCGGCGTACGCTCTTATATATACTATCTTAGGCCGCTAGCCGGTCCTAAAGTCGCTAAAGGTCGTTATCTTCGAAGATATAGCGACTAACGCTACTCTAAACGTCTAGCGGTACTATAGCGGTAACCTCCTTATCTAAAATAGCGGCGTCCTTTATATCTATAAGGGTAGCGCTAAGGTATATATAGAGCGCCTTCTTCGGGATTATCTATATATCCTTAGCCTTATAATTATCGCTAGAAGGCCGGTCTTAATCCCTCTATAAGAGAGCGTCCGGTATAGCTACTTCCCTACCGGGCCTATACTTAATCCGGAAGCGGAAGCGCGAAAGGTACTCGGCCTAACGCGCCTACCGTTCTAAAAGGTACTACCGGGTTATAAAGTACTTAAGGTTCCTATAGTCTATAAAGATCTTAAAGTCCTTATAGCTATAGAGCTCCGCTTACTATTGCTTAAGGCAGCTAATAATAGCGAGTATCTCTTTATCGTAGATTACGTAGTTACGCTCGGCTAGGCTTAGCTTACGGGAGTAAAACGCTATAGGGTAGCGCTAGCCGTTAACCTCTTAAGATAGCGTGCCCTTAAGCGCGTACCCGCTATAGTCCGCTTTAAGAATCGCGGAACGATTAAAGTCTTACTAAAGCAGCACCGGCGCTTACGAAAAGAGATCCTTTAGAGTCTAAAACGCCTCTACTTATATAAAGCCCTATTCGAACGGGGTGCCTTTCCCTATAAGGTCGACTAGCGGGGTAACGATATAAGAAAACTCCCGAATAAATATCCGGTAGTAGTTAGCGAACCTAAGGAAGCTTCGTACGCCCTTCTGCGAAGTCGGCGCCGCTTAGTCGCGAATCGCCTAGATCTTTACGAGGTCCGCTTAAATACTAACGCCTGCGATAATAATAAAGCCGAGATACTTAACCTACGTAACGCTAAATTCGCACTTATTTAAGTTAAGGTATAAACCGTATAGAGCTAGCTAATTAAGTACTTTCCGCACTTTAGCTATATAGTCCTTATAGCTCCCGCTCGAGTAGATAAGAATATTATCTATATAGGCGGAAGTAAACTTATTAAGGAACTCCCGAAGGATGCTATTAATATAGCGTTAAAAGGTAGCCGGGGCGCCGGTAAGCTTAAATAGCGTTACTGTCTACTTAAAGAGGCTATAATAAGTGCTAAACGCGGTCTTCTACTCGTTACTTTCCGCGATTCGCACCTTATAAAACGCCTAATAGATATTTAGTTTAATAAACTACTTCGCCTTCGCGATATTACGGAGTATCTCCTTAATTAGCGGAAGTAGGTACCGATCCGGACGAGTTATCGCGTTAAAGGCTCTATAGTCGTCGTAGAATCGCAGCCTACTACCCGGCTTCTGCGTGAATAAGACTAGGGCCGCTGCTTCCGACGAGCTAGCCTAAATAAACCCCTTATCTAGTAGGTTGCGTAAGGTCTTCTTTAAGATAAGCAGCTCGTCCTAGGATATACTATATAGTAGCCTAAAGGGCGGAACTATATTATTGCCGTTAGTATCTTAGCGGAGAGGAACGGCGTAGTTAACGCTAGGCTTATATAGGTTAAGCTTATTAGCCTCGCTCTTCGTAAAGAGCGGAAGAAGGTCGTAGAACTACGCTAGGATTATCTAGCGTAGCTCGGACTCTATCTTAGGCTTCTTAGGCCGTAGCGCCTTCTCGATGTCCGCTAAGCTTATAGCGTAGACCGCCGCCGACGCCGCTTCCGCGCCCTACCGTCTGCGAATTCGCCGAATAGTACCGACAAATATAGAGGCTATTACCTCCTACGCGGTCTATAGCTCCTTTAGGCACTCGCTCTCGTCCTCGTCTTCGTTAGTCTAGTATCGCACCTACCGTTGCGAAGGCCCGTACTAAAGCTTCCCCTTATACGGCATAGAGAAAGATTCCGTATGCTTAAGCTAAGGCTTACTTAGAATTAAGGGGAACTTAAGTTAGGGAATTATATACGCAATAAGTAGCTAGGTATAACCGTCGACCTCCGTAGCTACTTAAGCGATGCCTTTAATCTCTATACCTTCTATTACGCTAAAGGCTCCCTTTACCTACCTTAGGCGTATCCGTTCTATTAGCAAACGTAAGTCGTATGCGAATGCCTCGTTAATTACGGCGTAGTACTAGCACCCTTTATCTATAAGAGCGGAGAGAAGGTTTATCTAATTAACGATAACTAATATTAAAGTAGGCTTATCTTTAATATAGTCCGTTAACTCTTTCTTAGCTAGCGCTAGCGTATTAGGCTCTAGGGCCTATCTACGCTCTAGAGCTATATATTTCCCTCCGCTACGGGCGGAGCGGGAACCTCTTTATTATCCTTAGACTTAAGCGCCGGCGTGTGAGTAGCCTATACGTATACTAGCCGTCGAGCCGGCTTATGTAGGCAGGCAGCCACTAAGTGGCCGAGCACTCCGTAGCGTAAGTAGAGCCTATCGTCGCGCCGCTTTTAAAGCTCCGCTTTAGTCGCCTACCGAGCTCGCCTATTAGATAAGGCAAGCGTATAGGCTCCGGGCGGCGACTTTAGCTTCTCCTTCCTACCGCGTGCCGGGCGTATAGCCGTTATAATAACGTCGCTGTCTTAGTCTACGGTCGTTGTATTAAGAGCGGACTTTAATAGCGGGAGGGGGGCTATAGTCCCGCCCGCGTTTATACCGCCGGTGCGCTTTCGGAGCTTTTAGAAGCGCGGAGTCTACTCGTAGTTCTACGCGACCTTCGTTAAGCGGCTAACGTACCCCTAAAAGTCGACGGGCATCTTAATAAGGATAAGTAGCTCCTATAGGGCCGGGGAGATAAAATTCCGCAACTATATAAGCTTAGCGCTATCCTCTTAAACGGTATTACCTACGGCGCGAGTAATAGTCTCCTTAAAGTTAAGGAGAAACTCCCTAAACGCCTATCCGTCCTTCTAGCCGAGGGTCCGTAGCCTATCCTACGCCTTCTCTTGCTCTTATACATTCCTAAACGCATACATAAGGTAGGTAAAGAAGGCCTTAAGGTCGCGCCTACGACCGGGGCCGCCGCTTTCCTAAAACTTAGAAACCCGTCGTATCTAAGTCTCCGGCAGCGTATAGAGGAGCGAATACTACGCGGTATCGCAGTAGCCGTTAAGGCCTTACTTCTCGTTAATAGCAAATTTATTCTTTAGGCGGTATAAGAAGAAGTAGAACGACTTAGGCTTACCGTCCTATATAAGCTAAGGTAGAGGCTTCCGCTTACCGTAAGCGGCCTTAAGGTCCGTCCGTACGTCTATAAGAGCCGGCCCTTTAAGGGCGCGTTCCGTAAGGCCGGGGGGGGGGAGGTATCGTCGAAGCTCCCGTTAAGCTTAGTATGCCCCCGAGGACCGCGAGTAAATTCCGTCGCCTATCCAGGTCGGTGGATAAACGCTATAGTAGCGCTATTAGGCGCTGCTCCTCCTCGGCCGCCTATAGGCGAGCGGCCTTTACTATCTCGTGCCGAACGCGGGCCTCCTTAGTAGCCTAAACGCGTTAAGCTTTATCCCGCAGCTAATACTGCTAGACTGCCTCCTATAGCAGCTGCTACTACTCTTCGTAAAGGCGCTAGGCCTCTGCCTACTGCTAGGCATCGTTGCTTTAGTCTATTCCAATGTATGTTTAATAGATCGTACTATAACAGGGTAAGTAGAGTAAATATATAGTTGCCCTCCGTATAGGTGTATTAACGATCTATATAGGAGCTAAGTATCCCGCTCTTATACGTATAGGTAATACCCCTCTATACGCTACTATACCCTTACCCGCATATAATAATACGGGTTAAGCCGTAGGCCTAATCCCTTACTATAGTTAAAGACCCTTATAAGGGGCCGGGCTTATCTAGGTTATATCTATAGAAGCGTTAGATAGCTTTAAGACAACCTCTTAAGTTATCTTTAGGCTACTAGGTCGGGTTTTAGTAATATTTCTATTTAATTAGATAAGTTAGAGTTAGGGCTTCGTTATCGTATATATTAAGGATCTTTTTAAATTCCTACATTTCTTCGATATTGCCGTCGTTATTACGTTTCGCGATACGGCTTACTACGTTACGTCGTTCCTCTCGATTAATCTATGCCTAGCCCGGTATTATTTCCGTTGTCTAAAGCCGTACCTTAGACGTATAGAAAGACTTATTAACCTAAATGTGCTTAAGAAGGTTAACTACTATAGCGCTATAGTAGACCTTAAGAATAAGATAATAACTATTATATTTATCGTCTTATTTCTTCTTTAAGCGATTAGTAATTATATTTTCTAATAAAACTATAACTATATTACCGGGTCGGAAGAAGGAGCCTTTATCCCGTTTTATATTAGCATTATCCTTATATTTCTATTATAAGGCTTATATAAAAGCTTAAAGCTAAACGAGGATATAGTCGAAACGACTAGCTATTACGTCTACGCGAAGGAATTCCTTCTTCGCCTATA
Source organism: Ophiocordyceps sinensis (assembly GCA_012934285.1). Taxonomy (NCBI): domain Eukaryota; kingdom Fungi; phylum Ascomycota; class Sordariomycetes; order Hypocreales; family Ophiocordycipitaceae; genus Ophiocordyceps; species Ophiocordyceps sinensis. The sequence goes on from JAAVMX010000004.1 coordinate 13,206,893, forward strand.
ATAAGAGAGTCGGGGGTTAGGGACTTATAGGTTCGATGCTAAGATAAAGATTAAAGCTATAATTAGCGAAGAATAAAGAAATACCGGTTGTTTCGTTTATTTAATTATTCGTTGCAAATTCCGCGAGCGGGAGCTAGTCGACTTAGGTATCTTAAGTAAAGCTAATAAAGGCTTAAAGATATTTATTTATTACGGCGTTAACGATTTCGGTTTAACTATTAGTCTCTAAGTGCTATACTAAGCTTAGCTTTAACGTTATTTATAACCGAGTGCTAAGCTATCGCTAAAAGTTAGAGATAAACTAAATGCCTTAGTTAAAGATAATAGTATTAAGTGCTTTATATAAACGATAGTGTTAGTAAGTCTCTAAGTCGACTTTATAGGGTAAACGGTATAGTTATATTAGGTTGTCTAGCTAGCTAGGTAAGGGGAAGCTATCTTAGTGATATAGCTCTCTCGTACGTGCACGTAATCCCTAGGATTACGTGCATTACGTATGTGCGACTATATCGTCGCACGTAGCTATATAGCTAGCTATTCCTACACTCGCAGTTTTTCCTTTATAAAAGCAAACTATACCCTATAGAAGCAAACAAATAAAAGAGCCTAGTTAAGCAGGCTATTACAGCTACGCGGGCGCGATCGCGCGGGCGGCGTAGGTATAGTTATTGCGTAATATTAAATTAATAAGGTTAAAGCTATATTATAATAGCTATAGAACCGTTAAATACGCAGCCGGTTTATAACGTAATAACGCAACGCGAGAAAACACCTCTTTAACGCAGTAGTTAGGCTAGTAACCTCTATTAATAATTAGGCGGTCTAGACTACCGCTTCGTGCTAGTAACCGTGCTTTAGGGTAGCCTTACTAACTATCTTACCGAACGTTATAGTAGGAAATTAAGGAACTATATACAACTAGGGAAAATAAACTATAGGCTTATAGGTAACTAGGGCAAAATAAGGTAAGAAGTAATATAGACTATAATAGATAGTAATAGAAAGTAAATATATACGTAACTATACTAAATAAATTTGTTCGTCGGGTCTATTCGTCTAGGGCTATTCGTCGGGGGCGGTTGTAAGGATTAGACTCGTTAGACCTAATGTCTAAGGACCCCTTCTAAGACGATTCCTAGTTAGGCATATTAATAATATTACTCTACCGAAAGATTATTCTTTTTGTTAATATTGCTGTTTAATATTACTATTAGTATTTATAGCGAATTATAAGAATGTGTTTAACCGAATAATAGCATACGATAAGATAACCTTCCCGATTGGTTTAAATATAAACAGCCGGAGGTTTAGGGTTTAAACCGTGCTAACGAATTCTTTTATTATAGTTTATCGATATTTTATTTATAAGCTATTATATTACGTCTACGGTCGGGATGTATCTTACTTTTGCCTAGTTAGTATAATAGTAATGTTAATAGTTATAAGCCCGGGAGCGAAGTCTATTTTGCTAGGACCTAGCTGCAACTTCTACTGCTATTAACATTCTTTCTTCGAACCCCGCGTTAATTCGTTATTTTTTCGCTACTTTCGCTATAAGACGCTATATTCGCTACTTCGGGCCCGGTCGTACTTTTAGCGGCTGCGCGCTACCCTTACGCCTTCGATCCGTATGTTATACATTATAACAGTCATATATTATAACAGTTATATATTATAACAGTTATATATTATAACAGTCATACATTATAACAGTTATATATAATAACAGTCATATATTATAACAATTATACATTATAACAGTCATATATTATAACAGTTATATATTATAACAGTCATATATTATAATAGTTATACATTATGACTTTAGCGGCGTATTTACGCTAAGGCACCTTAAGGCATTCGGTACGGTATATTCGGCGGCGATTAATATACGTTCCCTAGCACGGTCGGACAGGCCACCGTATACGTAGGGGGGTATATCGACATTTCATTTATAAGCTATTATATTACGTCTACGGTCGGGATATATCTTACTTTAATTCGTTATTTTATCGCTACTTTCGCTATAAGACGCTATATTCGCTACTTTAGGCCCGGTCGCACTTTTAGCGGCTGCGCGCTACCCTTACGCCTTCGATCCGTGTGTTATTATTACACGCAGGAATGCATAACGGCTTTAGTACGTACGGGGCGGCGTTAGTATAACGAAGGAAAACGTAGTCTAGATAGGGTAAGAGGCTAGTAGAAGTCTCTTTTACGGTAACCCTAAACGACTACCTACTAAAAATATATGCAAAGCTATTAGGCTAAGGAGGTTAAGGTACCTATAAATACCTACTCCCCTATCGGTCCCTAGATTAGATTAGACAGAGCAATACACACACTCTAAGACATATAAGACTTTATATATTGCGCCTAAATAACTATATTAGTTATAAGCCCCGGATAAGGTCCGTGGCTTCGCAATAGACGCTTTTTTAGAGATTAAATCTTCCTTTTGTTAAAAGCCACCGACTGCTTTAATTTAAAGTCTTATCCCTTTATTCTCATTAAGTTCCCCGGTTTTAAAGCTATCACTACTTTAACACTAACCCCTTTTCTAATAAAACAACAACAACAACTATTTAATCATTATAGACTTATTATTAACGTCTACCTTTATAACCCCTAAGTACACCCTTAAGAAGCCTAAGGACTAGACTAGGTGGTATAGCTAGGTTAAGACTATAGCCGAGCTACGTCGGGTTTAGCAATAAGTTAACCCCTATTTAAATATTGTCCCTAAAATGCCTAAAGTGCCTTCCTTTAATAAGAAAGAGATCGAGGCAGAGTTAGAAAGCCCTACTGCCGAGGAAGGTACTATAAGAGCAGCATTACAATCTTAGGAGAGGTTAACCTAGCTAAGACCTTAAGAACTCGGACTCCCGGTCCCTTAGGAAGACTAGGAGGAATTAGGGCTTTAGGCATTTAATTTTCTCTCGGCTATAGCCCTTAAGGCGACTAAATCTAGTGCTTTAGGCTAAGCTATATATAACTTCGAGAGAGTTATCGTCCTATAATACGAACGGGTAGTTAGGGTCTATAAGAAGAAGATAACTGCGCTTTAAGATATTAGTCTATATATCTCGGCTAGTATCTCTTAAGACTACTAAAATTTCATTACCTATATTACCGCGGCCTAAGGAAAGCTTTAGGAACTCTTTATCTAAGTCTATCTAAAGGCTAAGGATAAGAAGAAGTATGCCGAGAGATTCCTACGGAAGCTCCTCGCAATAGACCTTTAAAAGGTCAATTTAACGGCCTAGACTAGTTATATCGTAGATAGCTTTAACCTCTATAGGGATATAGGGTCTATCTTAGGCGAAGAGTCGGAAATCATCGAATTGTTCCTCAACGCTATCGCTACTTAACATTAGGCTTAGTCGAACCTATAGACTATAACCTATTAACGGGCTAAGAAAGAAGGGAAAGAGATCCCTATATTTAAGGAGATTACCTCCAATTTCCGCATTTAGGTTGCCGCTAATTTAACCTAATAAGATTCGGTGTTCCTAGCGACTTATTAAGGCCGGGATAAGGATAGAAAGGAGGTAAGTAACGGTAATAGCGGTAGCGGCAATAGCGGTAGTAGCACGAAGCCATCGGGAAGTTAGGGATAGCGGGTTCTACGGTCCGAATACACTAAATGCAAATAGTATAATAGGTCTTACGTGAATCCCGTTAAACACAAGGATTAACCTTATTAGTAGAGCTATTTCTATGCCTTTAATCGGAAGCCGTAATTTTAGAATCGACCCTTAGATACGGAGCTTTTAAAGAAGGTTAAGGCTAAGATTGATAAGGAAACAGGCCTTAGAGCTAAGATTAACGCCTAGAAGGCTAAGAACCCCGAGAAATCCGCAGAGTTAGCCCCTAAGGGAGGAGTGTTCGCAACGACCGATAAGGAAGCTGCGTTCCTAGCAGGGGACTTCGGAAGCAATAGCCCTAAGAGCGACATTAATAATCGAGCTCTCTAGGACATAGGGGCCTCTAAGCATATTTTCAACGACCTAGCTTAGTTTATCGATCTTAACTATTTAAAGAGCTTAAGGCTCCTCTTAGGCACTTAGACCGTCGGTGCCGAAGCTATTAGAATAGCCCGGGTTATCGCAGACATAGGCTTCGTCCTAACTTTTAAGAACGCCCGCTATATTCCCGGCTTTCACACGAATGTAGTCTCTATAGACAAATTCACCGCTAAGAGCTACCTTTAGAACAACCTTACGGGCGAGCTCTTTAACCCGGCTAGAAAATGCGTGTTTACGACGTTTCGGTTATACGAATAGTCGTAGATCCCGCTTTAAGCAGCCCTAGACGGGGCTTTCCCGACACATTATTCTAAAGGGCTCCTAAAGGCTCTTCCGCGCTTCCTAGAGACCCTAACCGGGACCGTAGACGCCCTATAGCACGCACGAATAGGCCACCCGGGAAAGGGTGCGATAAGGCATCTTTTTAGCGGTTAGGACGATAATATTATTAAGCTTAACGGCATCGACCTTCTAGACTGTAAGGTCTACTGCACGACAAAGAATAGGAGGCAGATTTCGCGGGTATATTAGGACCCCTTATACCTGAAGAGGCCGTATAGCGCGGTCTCTTTCGACCTGTTTTACCTAAGAATAGCGTATCACGGCATTAACAATATGGCTGTATTTACCTATTTTAACATAGGAATAAGGCATTGTTTTAAGGTAGGTGAAAAGACCGAGCTTTAGGGCATCTTCCGAGGCCTTAAGGAGACTATTAACGCTAAATTCGGGATTAAGATTGCGATCCTAATGTTAGACGGCGGGACGGCCTTCCTAACCGAGGAATACGTTAAAGATATACATAAAGCGGGAATAAAGGTCCGGGAATTATCGCTATTACACCCGTATTAAAATAGTTATGCCGAGAGGTCCGGGGGCATAGTAGTTTAATTAATAATAACCCCGCTAGCCTAGTCCGGCTTCCCGCACACGATATAGCCACTAGCGATAGATGCAGCTGTCTACCTGCTTAATCGAACACCCGTTAAATCTAAGGGGTGGAAGCCGCCGCTATAGCGCCTTAACGAGTGGCTTTAAGATAACCGCGACGAATAGGCATATATTAGGGTTAAACCCCGAAAACAGCACATCCGGTGTTTCGGCTGTAAGGCGTTCCCTATAACCCGTTAGAGACTTAATAAGACCTCTGCTAAGCTTGATTTAAGAGGGCATTTACGGGCTATATTTCTAGCACTTAGTACCTCATTTAGGTGCTTAGTCTATAGAGAAACGCCTTTTTCAATACTTCGCACGTTAATTTCAACGAGAAGGTCTTCTTTAGCCGGGACTAGCGTGAAGGGGTGGAAAGGCAACAGTAGGAGTAGATCACCTAGATCGACCTATTAGAAGACCTCCTTAACTTTATGGATGAGCTAATTCGCGAACCTAAGGACGAAGAAGAGGCTATTCCGGACCCTTAAGAGTCTGCCGCCCCTAAATCAGCGCTTAAGAAGGACTTATAGGAAGATTAAGGGGTAAGTCAACTATTAACCCCGGAATAGACCCCTAAACCACCCAATTAAATAGACCTCGCTAATATCCTCAACCCGGAAGACCCTAGCCCGGAAGACAGCATGGTTTTCGCCACTTCGGACTTATAAGCGCGCCTACATCGAGACTACATTCTGCCGGTTCCTACGAGCTTTAAAGAGGCTATGTTAAGACCTAATAGTCCTCGATGGATTATAGGGATAGGAAACGAGATTGCAGGCCTTAAAGAGGAAGGGGTCTATAGGATCGTAGACGAAAACACCGTTAACCTCGGAGAACACAGCACGATTCCGTTGGTTGATATAGGTATACGCATATAAATTTAATGCCTAGGGCTTTATAATCGAATATAAGGCTCGCCTCGTCGTCCGGGGCGATTAATAACCGAAGAACGAGCTTATAGTCACGGCTTATACGCTAGCGGCCCGGACCTTTCGACTATTAATAGCCGTTGCATGCTACTACGATCTTAATGCGAAGCAATACGATTTTATTCGTGCCTTTTACAACGCAATTCTACACGAGGTAGTATATTGCAGGCTATTAGAAGGATTCAAGCAGAAGGGGAAGCTTTAGCTGCTCCTAAAGGCTATATACGGTCTGCGGCGTTCCCCCTTATTATAGTATAAGGAGCTCGCTACCTTTCTTAGGACCTAGGGCTTTATCGCCGTAATAGAGGACCCCTACGTGATATACAACGGCAATATTATCGTCTTCTTTTATATTAACAACTTTGTCGCCCTCTTTCGGAACGGATAGGAAGCTAGTTATTAGACGTTCTACGATGCCCTCGTTAAGGGGTATAACGTTAAAGTCCTTAGCGACTTAAAGTAGTTTATCGGAATCGAGGTCATTCGGGACCGCCTAAATAGGAAGCTTTAGCTATTGCAAGAATCGTACGTTAAGAAGATCGCACAACGGTTTAACTATCTATCTTTATTAACTAAGCGAAAGCAGCCCCTCGGTCTAAAGCCCCTTAAGCTGTTTAAAGAGACTGCTTTAAGCAACAACGTCTCCTTATTCTAAGCTCTAATTAGCTCGCTTCTTTATGCTATAGTTATTATAAGGGTTTATAGAGCGTACGCGGCTAGGAAATTCTCCTAATTCCTAACGAACCTAAGCCCGGAGCACATTAAGCGGGCGAAAGAGGCTATCGAATTCCTACATAGGGACATTAACCGTGTTATTAAGTTTAACGGGAATAGCTCCGCCCTTTGCGAGGCTATATCCGATGCATCTTTTGCTAACGATTAGGTTAACCGTAAGAGCACCTAAGGATACGCTATTAAGCTATTCGGTGGCCTTATTGTGTGGAAGTCCGGGAAATAGAAGACTGTAATAACCTATCTATAGAGGCTAAGTTGCTAGCTCTATCGCAGGCTTTAAAGGAATTAATGGCCTTTTATAGGCTCTACGAAGAGATATCGCTAAAGCTAGAAGGGACGGATTAAATAATTTAGTGCGACAACTAGTAGACCATTCGCCTCCTAACGAAGGAAATCGTTACCCTTATTACGAAGCTCCGGCACGTTAATATACATTACTATTAGCTTCGAGAATAGGTTTAGACCGGGAACCTCGACGTGACCTAGATACCGATAGCTTAAATAGCCGCTGATGGTCTTACGAAGCCTCTTTAGGGATAGAAATTCGCCGAGTTCTAGCGTTAAATCGGACTCGTTAAGATGCCCCCTTCCTAACGATCCCCTTTGCGATCGTTCCTTTGTTTTGCTTCATTTTATAGTCCTAACACTACTTATCATAAGGCTATTCCAACAATAGCCTCACTCGTTATTTTAATTCGTTTTTCTTTGTCTTAGTTAGGCTAGATTAGGCAAACCCCTTTTCCTTTCGTTTTCCCTTCTTATTAGAACACTAACAACCCTCGCATTCACCCGTTATCCCGCTTATTAATAGGCCTTGTGTGATCTCGAGACCTAAAGGGGTGTATTATACGTAGGAATATATAACGGCTTTAGTGCGTACAGGGCGGCGTTAGTGAAACGAAGGAAAACGTAGTCTAGATAGGGCAAGAGGCTAGTAGAAGTCTCTTTTACGGTGACCCTAAACGACTACCTACTAAAAATGTATGCAAAGCTATTAGGCTAGGGAGGTTAGGGTACCTATAAATACCTACTCCCCTATCGGTCCCTAGATTAGATTAGACAGAGCAATACACACACTCTAAGACATATAAGACTTTATGCATTACGCCTAAATAACTGTATTAGTTATACATTGTGATGGCTATACATTGTGACTCCGGCGGCGCATTTGCGCTAAGGCACCTTACGGCATTCGGCACGGCACATTTAGCGGCGATTGATATACGTTACCTAGCACGGTCGGACAGGCCACCGTATACATAGGGGGGTATATCGATATTTCATTTATAAGCCATTATATTACGTCTACGGTCGGGATGTATCTTACTTTTGCCTAGTTAGTACAATAGTAATATCAACATAGTTAATTAAGTAATAGAATAGGTAAAGGAATAAGTGCGCGAATAAGCGCGTAATTAAATAAGGAAAGAGCGCGTAATTAAATAAAGAAAGAGCACGTAATTAAATAAAGAAAGAGCGCGCGCTCGCGAGTAATAGTAAAGGAAAATAATCTATATATATTACATTTAGTCTTATTTATGTATTAAAGCGAGGAAGATAAAGATTACGGTCGCACGACGAAAGCTTCTATCTAAACGGTTAGCGCGTTAATCTTAACAAAGCGTTTAAGAGACTTATTCGGGGAGGACTTCGTTAATGCATCCGCTAGGTTATTATTCCTATTAATCTATCATACTTCTATAATCTTCTTTCGCTTATATAACTAACGAAGCAATATAACATCGATTATTAATCGCTTTTCCTTCGTTATAGTAAGCTTTATAAGACATTCGTAGAGCGAATACGAGTCTATATAAAGGATTAAAAGCACCGGAGGGAGCTATAGGCGTTCTATAATTATCTTAATCGTTATAGTAAGGCAAATGCCGATATTAACGCCTCCTACTATACCGTAGACCTCTAAGGCTAAAACGCTGCGTGTAACCCTTTTGCACTTAGTAGAGCTCTAGTGCACGATGTTGTATTTAATCTCGAAGTAGCTATTAGACCGGGTTTCTGTTATAAGCGTAATAATAAAGCCTAGTTGCGAAAAAAGGTCTACGTTGTTTATAAAAGAGCTATCCGTAAATACTAGTAGCCTCGCATTCGTAAGATTAATTAGTTCGTATGTTAAGCCGCGTTTCTTATAGTCTATTTGCTATTACAGGCGTTTGTTAATCGTCATATAATCTTTTTCGTTAGGGTTTTAAACTTATGCTGCTATATAAAGGTTAAAAGAAGCTTCCGGTAAGTAGATTAACGCGATGTATGCTCCTTAGGCTCGCTGTTCTATATACCTCTACGCGTAGTTATAATCCCGAGCGATAATAGTCTTAAGCTTTTCTAATTAACCCTTTTGCTAAAGAAGAAGATCCTAATCCTAGAGTGTTAGCCTAGCCCTATTAAAATCAAGCACCGAGCAGGCAGACATCTTAGTCTTCGGCTTCGCTCTAAACTTAGCCTTTTAAAGCTGCTTTTCCTTAGCAGTTAAGAAGCTGCGTATATATAATATTAACGTATTATCCGTCTATAGGCGAACTATACTAAATCCTTTAGGGGTCCCGTTCGCGATTAAGAGGCACGAGTTATACGTTAATATTAATATATTAAGTCGGATAACGTAATTCTTATAATACGTTCGGAACTAATATAGTCCTAACTCTACGATCCCGTAAAGGGGTCGAATTACACGGATAATAGGGTATCGTCCTTATATTTCGACGGGCAGCTTAGTTAGGATGGTATTAAATAGCTTAGTTTCGGCTTATAGGTAGGCCTAAGTGATATCTCGTAACGAAAGAGTTATGCTATAATAACGAAGGAGTCCCGGAGCAAAGGCTAAGATTAGCCGCTAGCTAACGCGTTAAATCGTCGGTAATTGCATTAATAAGGTCGTCTTCTCTTCGTTATTATATCTTTAAACAACGAGTTAAGACTTCTCGTAGGGTTTTTTATCCTTCCCTTTTACTTTACGTACTATCCTCGACTTAAAGATACAGTGACCTCCGTAGACAGCTTTATCGTAGCGTTTAAAGCTAAAAACACTACGGGCAATAAGGTTATCGATTTCTTATCTATCTAACTCTTTAAACAGGGCTCCTAGCGTTATAATAACTCCCTTCTCCTGTAAATTAAGTGCTAATTCGTAGGCATCTTCTTCCTTCTTAATGACATAGGCTTAAGGAGGGGGAAGGGGAATAGGGAGCTTTAGCTTATTCTTTGCACCGGGAGGACGGCCACGCCTGCGTGGCATCGGGGGCGCAAGAGTCGGAGCGGGAAGTATAGTCCCTAGTGTATAGTTAAGGGTCTAGTTAGGAGGAGCCTCTTTAGTTAGATTAGGAGGAATCGCTTTAATTGCGGGAAGCAGGGGCTAAGGAGAAAGCAAAGGCTAAGGAGACGAATCGTCTTAAAGGTAGGGCTACACTAGTGTAGACCGAAAAAGCTAAGGTCCGTTAACGGTATTAATAGTAATATTATAACCGTTAATCGCAGCAATCTTAAATAGTCCTTACTATCCTCCCTTTTCCCTCTAGACTTAAACTTTACTCTATAAGGGGAGAGTAATAGTCTTAACTATTAACGGACCGTTCCTTATATAAAGAGCATCTTATACCTATCGTTCTATAGAGAGTTATCGAAGCATTTTTATCGCCTTTTTAAAGCGAAGTACTATTCCTATCCTACGGTTAATACTCTAGCCGCACTAGTGTCAATTATAATTCCCTAGAACTATTAACGGGAGTAATAATCCTCGATTAGGAATTAGTCGGCAGAGATTAATTAGTCTATGCCGTAGACGTCTTCGCCGGTCTAAAAGTATGTAAATACGGCCTTATAGAGCATTTAAGTTGCCGCTTGCTTTAAATCGCCGGCATTATTAGCGTCTTCTACGTCCTAATACTTATTAGCTTCTATTTCGTCGGTCTTATAACCTTTAAACTTAGTTACGTATGCCGTAAAGTTAGTTATTAGGATGCTATCGTTAGAACACTGCGTAAGGTATTAGTCTTTAGACCGTTAGCGTTCCTTAAGCGTGTGTTTAGTAGACTAATAGCCCTCCTTATAACAAACGAAATATTTCTTAGTCTAGGTTAAGCGGTTAGGACTATTGCTATAGCTGCCGCGTCCTCGTAGGTGAAAGGGGGTGCTACGGTTGTATCTAAAGGCTCGTGAATAGCCTCTACGTCTACTACCTCGTCTGTAGCTTCGTCTACGGAATCTACCTCGTCTATAATTGCTCGAGTATCTTCGGTTTAGGTACTATTAATCGTTATAATTAAATGCTTTATCCTATAGGAACTAGCTAGACGGGTTGCGTGCTAGGTGTATCTCGATTAACACACGTAAGTATATAAACACGGTTTCGACCTTTTAGGCAGGCTTAAAGAGAGCGTATTCTAGCTCCGGAATACTACGGCACGCGTTAATAAACGATGTACGAAGTAGTATATTACCTTCGTAGTCTTTTCCTAAGGCTCTCTAATATAGCTAAAGCTTATTAAAAAGAGTATATAGTACCTTATAAAGCGGCATCGTAGGATTCTCTACGCGGACCTTATTAAATATAGTTATTGTCTAGTCCGTAAAGTAATAACTATAGTTAACATCCGTGTTAAAATATTGCTTAATAGCATTATAGGTTGCATAGAACGATATAGTTAACTTAACGTAGTAGATATAGAAGGTCTTAGCTCTATCCGTTAGGATCTAGGAGAATAGGTTATAGAATTAACCTAGCTAGACCTTAAGCTTATAGTAGGTCCTTATAAACATATAGACCTTATCGTCGAAAAGGTTATAGGGCTATCCCGTATAACACTTATCCTTCCTCTATAGCTTTGCGAACTTCTACTAGAGGTCGGCATCTATATCGACGTTCGGAATATCGATTAAAGGGATCGTAGTGTAAGTATTAAAGGACGGCAAAGGGGCAATGGTCACAATAGTATTAGCAGGGGGAATAAGAGCTTGAGAAATAAGGGCATTAAGGGCAGTAGGGATATTAAGGATAGGGGCAGGCATAGGGACAGTTGGCTAGTTAAACTAGTAAGTTGTTAGGTATATAGTCTATTGTTATTGCGTTAAACCGGGGATAGTTATCTAACCGGGGGTTAGAGCCGGGTCTAGGGTCGGGCTTCGGGCTATAGTCGGTAGTATAAATGCAACGATCGTGCCCTGATTAAATATCTAATTTATATACTCCTTAGCAGGCTGTTATAGTAGTTCGGAGATAGTCTATAGTTTAAGGAACTATATATTAAAGCCTTAATTATCTAGGCCGGTATAGATCCTATGTTTCTTTAGGAGCTTGCGTAAGGAACGTTTATAGCTCTAGTGCACCTTATTTTATATCTATAGAAGCTATCCTTAAAAGTATTCTTAGAAGTATAAGGGAGCGAATATCTCCCGAACTAGATATCGTATAGGTACATAATAATGTGCATAAAATCCACCGTTTTATATTACATAATATATATATATTCCGGTTGTATTAACTAGTCGGGGTGATAAGATATAGGAGTTATAGCATAAAGTGTAGGTGCTAAGACAGATACGTCGGTACTTATATATCTCGCTTATAACTACCCTCTATTCCGCAATAATAACTCCGCGACAACGGTGCGATATATCGGCGATGTCTTATACGCGTTCTTTTTTCCGGAAATAGCGCTATTAGACGGCATAATAAGCCAATTAATATATACCCTAGTTCCTAAGATATTTGGCTATAAGAAGGCGCCGATATCCCTAGCTAGATAGACTATTACTAGCAATTTAACAACCGCTTTCTCTCTTAATTCTGCTCTAATCTTTACACTTCTTGCATCTCTATAATCCTCTACCATTAGTCTTTATCTTAATCTCTTACTAAAAGAAGGCAATAGCTTCGTAGCCTTAGTTGTCTTTATCGTATGTATACTCGTAGAGGAACCTTACAACGTATATATTAGCCTCTATCTCACTTAGGTTTTCGAGGTCGGGTTATTATTGTATATCCTAGATACTTATATAGGTATACTAGTAGTCGTTTTCTAAGATAGGGGTAATCTTTAATAGCTTCTCGCGCCTTATATTATCTACGCGGGTAAGGCTTAATAAAGTTATAATATTATACGTAGTAGTTTTTACGTATTTTATCGGCGTAAGGGATTTTCTCACGAAGTTATCTTTTGCGTTAGGGACGTACTATAGGTTAACGTTACTCTTCTTCCTTTAGGAAGCGAGACGGGATTAATAGATAGCTTAGGAGATCTCGAAATAGCGTTAACACAGTAACGTTATAGATAAAAGAGCTCGTTCTAAGCATAAAGATAACTACCTCTCGGTGTTCCTTTATAAGGTGTTTTACACCTTCGATAGTTACGGATCTTATCTCTTCTACTTAGCTATCTATAATTAACTAAGTTAACTACTAATAAGTATTAGTAGGTCTTTAGGTCGACCTTATAGGGTAAATGGTATAGTTATAGAGTATTGCTATTTGTATAGCACGAAATTGCTATTTATATAGTAAGATACCTAAATCCCTACTCTTTCTATACGTACCTTAGGCGCCTATATCCCGCTACTAAATTTTCCGTATAGGTATATAGCAATTAAAAGGGCCGCGTAAATCGTATATAGCCTTAATTTAGTCGATTTAATAGCTATAGCAGCGCGCGTGCCCCCTACTGCGTGCCCTCTACTACGTGCCCTCTACTGCATACGCGGCTCCTTAATGTATGCTTCGTGCCCGGCTCCCGGCTGCGTGCCCTACTGCGTGCCCTACTGCGTGCCCTACTGCGTGCCCTACTGCGTTCCCTACTGCGTGCCCTACTGCGTGCCCTACTGCGTGCCCTACTGCGTGCCCTACTGCGTGCCCTACTGCGTGCCCTACTGCGTGCCCTACTGCGTGCCCTACTGCGTGCCCTCTGCTATGTGTGCGGCTCCTTAATGTATGCTCCGTGCCCCGCTCCCGGCTGCGTGCCTTGCTGCGTGCTCTACTGCGTGCCTTCTGCTGTGTGCCCTACTCCGTGCCTTCTGCTGCGTGCCCTCTACTATATGTGCGGCTCCTTAATGTATGCTTCGTGCCTAGCTCCCGGCTGCGTGCCCTACTGCGTGCCCTACTGCGTGCCCTCTACTGCGTGCCCTCTACTGCGTGCGCGGCTCCTTAATATATGCTTCGTGCCCGGCTCCCGGCTGCGTGCCCTACTGCGTGCCCTACTACGTGCCCTACTGCGTGGCCTACTGCGTGGCCTACTGCGTGCCTTCTACTACGTGCCCTCTGCTATATATACGGCTCCTTAATGTATACTTTATGCCCGGCTGCGTGCCTTACTACATGCCCTACTGCGTGCCCTACTGCGTGCCCTGCTGCGTGCCGTATCGGGGTGGCCTAATTAGATTAAGGCTTAGTATTCTTCGCGTTATTCGCACAATTTGCGCGGCTCTCTTAATTACTATATACCGGCACTAGATTTTAGTAGCGGGATATAGGCGCGTAGGGTACGTATAGAAAAGTAAGGATTTAGATATTCTTACTATGCAAATAGCAATTTCGTACTATATAAATAGCAATACTCTAGTTATATTAGGTTATATAGCTAGCTAGGTAAGGGGGAGTATAAGAAGACAGACTAAAGGTACGTTTAGGAAGGTAGGAACGATGGTTAAAAGTACAAATAATCCTTTATTGCAATACGGTTGCCCTCTTCTAGTAAGACTAAAGCTTGCCCTTCTTCTAAGATATATCGGGGCCTTAGGGATATACCCTTAGGCCTCGAGAGGGGTTATCGGGGACTAGTTAGCGACTAATAGCCGAATAGTTCTTAAGCTAAAATGCATTATCTATCGTGTATATATCCCTATCTCCCGGCTCTATAGTTACGCGGGTAGCTGCGTTATAATTATCCCCCCCTTTTAGGGCGGACGCCTTAGACGCTAAGATAGCTTTAGGTATAAATAAAGTCGTAATAGCAAATAGGACTAAAATAGGATTAAACGTAGTGTAAAAATTAACGACGATAGTTATTATTATATATATTATAATAGTTATCGTATTAGTTATGCGTTATAATAGTTACTACGCAATAAGGGGCTAGTCGCCTACGTATAGTTAGCGAACTATAATAGAGTACTGCTCTTTATATATAAAGATCTTTTTCTTCTCTTCTCTTATTATGTAATTATATTGAGATCTTATAGAGAAGCATATTCGGAATTAGACGAGTATATTCTAAATCTAACGAGTATATTCCGAATTAAACGAATATATTCCGAATTAGTTTAACGCTATAGGTCTTAAGCGAACGGTAAGCGCAACGGTAAAGACGCCCCGAAAGCGAGGAAAACAAATAGACGATATTTAGCCGATAGGTCCCTTAGTTATAGCTTAAGTCTTAGAGTTATCGGCGAATAGAGTATCGATTAAGGACGCTATAGCGATAGCATAGGAAGAGATAAAGCTAAAAAAGACACGTAGAGAGAAAATAACCCTATTAGAACGACTCCTTATAGAGAAAAATATACGAGATGCCTTAGAGAAATCGATATCCTTATTAAAGGAAGAAACCGAAGATTAACTATTTCGTTAATTATTTAAGGGACTATTTATAAGCATAAAGAAACCTATTATAGTAGAGTCTTAAGAAGATCACGCGAATACAAAGCATATAACGCTAACGGTTGTTAAATCTAAAACATTTTCGTCGTTTAGTAAAGACGATAGAGATAAAGATATAGAGGTAAATACTAAAAGAGATACTATTGATAAGAGGAATGTCTAGAAAGGGATATCGCCTAAGAAAAAAGGCAAGAAGGCTGTAAATATAAAAAGTCGCCGGGCGAAAGGGTGCTAAGTTACCGAGCTATACTATATTAAGTGCCTTAATAGCAGTATATAAGGGTTTAGCGATAATAAGGACGATACTAGAATAGTCGAACTATATTATATATAGGAGGATACGCGATTAAGTAGATATATTTAATGTAACTCGCGCGGTAACCTCTATAAATCTATAAGCTCTTTGTTCCCCCTTAAGTTAAGATGCAATCGCTAATAAAATTATAGGTGCCTATAATAATATCCGGGGATATAGCGGATGTATACGGCATTTAGACGAAGATAGCCGAGCTATAGATTACTTAAGACGAAACGGAGAAGAAGAAGATAAAGTTAATCTTCTACTAAGTTTATACGTCGTTTATAGCTGCAATAACGGCCTACCGAGAGGAATAAGGGGTATTAGGTGCTAAACGTTTATATATAAAACGTTATCTCGAATACCGGCAGGCATTAATAAAGCGACGGAAAGCTATACGCGAGAATAAGGACTAGAAGCTTCGTCTAGTGATTAAGGACGTAGGTTTTACCCTATAGCGGGTAGGACGAGAATATGCATACGATGATTTATACGAAATAATCGAGGAGAGTAGTCGCTATAGAAGAGGCGAGTAGGCGAAGCGTCTCTTAGTTATTACGGAGTTTACGAGCGAGATAGAAGTAATAGACTTTTACCGTATAGATGTTAAGGAATAAAGGCGAAGTAGCGGCGGAGTAGTAATAGAAAAGTTAAGGTAAGCTAAAAAGAAGTTATTTCGTAATGCGTAATTTCCGCCGTTTCTTTAGCCGTATCTCTAGGTATTCGTTAATTAGTGCCTAGGCATTCGCTATATTGTCTTAAGCAACCTACTCGTTGTATTCGGCTAGCTAACCTTCCTATTTTACTAAGTAGTAGGCAACGCCTTTCTTCTTCTTATAGACCTTAATTTACTAAACCGATTATTCTCCTTCGGCATCGTCGAGGTTAGGCATCGGCAGTAATTCGCTAAGGTATTAGTTAGTAGCCCGTTCTACCTACGGCTTAAGAAGACTAATATAAAATATATTATAAAGCCGGTCGTATTTCTCTAGTAGAGCTAAGCGGTACGCTTGCTTGCTAATAGCTTAAAGGACCTTAAAAGGTCTAATGTATTTAGGTAATAACTTCCTTCGTTAGTCCTTAAGGCGTAAGTTCTTTATAAAGAGTCCTACTAGGTCCTTAACCTTAAGGGTAAGTAGCTTATAATAGAGGTTATAGAATTTCTTTTGCGACTCGATAGCTTATCGCTAATAAGTCTCTAGCTTTTTCCTTAAGTCTGCTAATTTACTAATACGAGCTCTCGCTTTAGGCACTCCCCTACAAGTAGCATCGTCCGGAAGGTAGATATAGTAGTCTAGTTAGTATCCGAATAATGCCTTATTAAGCGAAAAGCCTATAGTTGTATTCTTCACATTATTGTAAGCGAACTAAGCCTCTCGTAGCAGTCTAGGCTAGTTATTCTATTCGGCATTTATATAATACCGAAGGTAGTATTATAGTGTTTAATTTACCCGTTCGGTCTAACCGTCGGTTTATAGGTAAAAGGCTATTAATAACCTACGTTTTATCCGTAATATATAATAGAGGTCTAACTAGAACTTACTAGTAAATAAAAATCCTCTATTAGAAATAATGCCTTTCGGTACTCTATAGATAAGCTTAATCTTATAATAAAAAGCCTTAGCTAACTTAAGCGCTATTATTGTCTTAAAGACCGCGAGAAATACGCTATACTTAGTATATCGGTTAACAATTACTAATATTGCGTTAACTTCTCTACTATCGAACTATAACTTTAGAAAACCGGTAGTAAAGTCTATAGAGACTTCTTCCTAAGGTCTTATAGGAATAGGCAGCGACTTAAGGGCGCTATATAGGCGATGCCACTTTAGAACGGCGCCTTAATAGATATAATATAAACGTACGTAGCTGTTTATATTACAAGCTATTCCTTCCTAAAAGAATTTCCGCGATAGGAGGTCTTTCGTACGGGCTATTCCGAAGTATCTTACAAAAGGATCGTCGTAATAGAGCTAAATAAGCTCTTGCCTTAAGGCAACCTTTACGGGCACTACGACTTTTCCTAAATGCAAAATAAGTCCGTTTAGGCTTAATAACTAAGGACTTACCCTTTCTTTTAGGGTACTTTCGGCCTATACTCGCTATATAGTCTACGGATCTTCCGCTTAAGTCCTCTTAAGGAGCTTAAAAAAGGGCTTAGAGATATTGCTTTTATAGACCCCTTTATAATAAGCTGCTAACCTAGCTAATTATCTTTAACACCGTTGTTTATAATTAACGATGTCTTTAACCTAAGTGGCTAACTTAGCGGGACTTATTCCCGAATGCTAAGCGATCGAATCTTAGAGAGCTTATGTATTTTTGTTATGTAAAGATATCTCGTTAAGCCTAAAGATAGTAGAGACCTAAGAACTCGTCTTTAGGTCGCTTTATAAAGAATCTATAGCTATATACACCTGCTAAATAACTGCTAACTTCTATTATAGTTCTAAGAGTAGCTTTATAGACGGTAGGGCTTCGCTTATAAATTCTAGCTTCCTTAATAAAGCATTAGCAGGATTTAATTTGCCGGCTTAGTGTTTAATCGTAAAATCGAAAAGAGCTAGGTATATATACTAACGTGCTTATCTTTTATTAAGGGACACTTACTTTATAAAGCCTTAAAGGTTTTAGTAATCTAATAAAACTTTAACGGTATTCGCCGCCCCTTCGACGTAGTATCGCTAGTGTTTAAATAACTTAACGATAGCAAACATCTCTTAATTAAGGGTACCGTAGTTAAGCTTAAGGCTAGTAAACTTCCGTAATTAGAAAGCAATTAGATAATAGTAGCCTTTGTTATTAAGCTACGAAAGAATACTAGCTATTGCGAAAATTAAGGCATTAGTCTTAATGCGAATCGGTCTTTAAGGGTCGAAGTATCGGAGAAGTAGGGCTATTATAAAGGCGTTCTTTACGGCGTAAAACGCTATTAATTCGATAGTATTTAGCTATACTCGTCCGGGCTTTCTTCCCTTAACGCTCCCCTTTAATAACGCAGTAAGAGGGGCAATAATACTAGAGTATCCTAAAATAAATCGTCGGTAATAATTTATAAAACCGAGAAAAACTTAAATATTATAGAAAGAATAAGGTTATTCCTAATTTATAATAGCCTTAACGCGGGCTAGGTCTATTACAACTCCGTTAATAGATAAAATAAATCCTAAAAACTCTAAAGACTGCTTATAGAAAGTGCACTTTAATAAATTAGCGAATAGCTCGGTATTCTTTAGTCGTTCGAGGACTTATCGTAAGTATTCTATATACTCCTCGTAGGTCTTAGAAAAGATTAAAATATTATTAAGGTAGACGACGCAAATAGTATCTATAAGGCCTTTAAGAGCTTAGTTAATATATAACTAAAATATAGTAAGGGCGTTAGTTAATCTAAACGGTAAAACTAAATACTTATAGTAACTATAGCGAGTACGAAAGGCTATCTTCTATTTATCCCCTCCCTTAATCCGGATGCGTTAGTATACGTTTTTTAGGTTAATATTCGAAAAGTACTTAGCCCTTTAATAACGGTCTATAATCTCCGAAATAAGGGGGAGTAGGTAGCGATTTTTATCGGTAATGCTATTAACCCCCCGGTAGTCTATATAAAGGCGTAAAGTGCCGTCTTTCTTAGGCATAAAAAGGATAGGAGCCCCGGCCGAACTCTTAGATTTCCGAATAATGCTATGCTTAGGGGACTAATCTAACTACTCCTTTAGAACCTAAAGTTCGGATTAAGAAAGAGGGTAGATAGGTCTAAAAGGCGGCTTAGAGTCGGGCAATAGGTTAATCGTATAATTAGTGCCCTTCTTCCTTAGCAATAAATCGGCCTCATGCTTAGAAAATACGTCTTTAAAGTCTAAAAGAGTCGCCGGTATTTCCTTCCCCGTTTGCTTAGGGTTCGCCGAGTTATTATCTTTATCGGGAAATAGCATACAATTTAGGTCCGGTGGCACTATATAGACCTATGCCTTATTCCGACACTTATGTAAAAATTTCTACGGTTAGCGTAATAATATCTTAGAAAGTTAGTATTTAAACTACTAAACGCGCTTAAAAGGAACGAGATAAATATATTGCTAAGAAAGTGCGGGTATGCTAAGCAAAACTAGTGCGTCGTTAGGTTTTCATCCGTTATCGACGCCGATATAAGGGCGAATAACTGTCTTTTCCCTATAGCGACTGTCTTAGAGTTAGATAGAAACTTCCTAGACTTTGTATCGTCTTATAAGCGTATTTCTAACTACCTTTAATCTAAGGGTTAATAAAGGAAGCTATCGTAGCCTTTATTTTCGAGTAAAATTTATATCTATTAGGTCTACTTTACTACCGCAATCGAGATTAATGATAATTTCATAAGGTATTCGCCCTAGTAGCTTTCTAGTAGCACGTAGTCTCTTAACTACCTCTACCTATAGCTTAGTCGAAGGAGAGGCATTTACTTCGACTTTTAGGCGTTTCCCTCCTTCTTCGTTATCTCTAAATTAGCCACGGCTCGGTTAGCTTTCGCTATCGCCTAGCAATCGGCTTATATATAGCCTAGTTTCTTATAATACTAATAAATAACTATACCGGATTAGCTTTCGCCGTTTCTATACGAATTTCCTCCCCGGTTATTGCTATAGCTATTCCTACTATATCTATTCCTGCCGTTACGACTATTATAACTATTTCCTTAGCCGTTCTTACGACCGTTGCTACGACCGTTTCTACGGCTATTTAAGGTCGATCTAGCGGCGTCGGAATCTTAATAGTTGTTAGTAGATCTATTTCGGCCTCTACGTCGGCGATAGCCTATTAAACGGGAGCCTCTTACCCCCTAAGTTAGGGCCGACTAGTCGTTAGTTAGCTTTACGGGGCGCTTCTTATTTCGTAAAGCATCTTAGAAGCGTTAAGCGAGTTAGACTATCTCCTTACGAGTGTTGTCTTAAATAGACGCTAAATAAAGGGAGATTTAGTCCTAAAGATCGGGATATAACTTCGTAAAAAAGGAAAGTATATAAGTTTTTTCTAGCGGACGTTCTAGGTATTGCTCGAGGGAATCTAAGTAAAGACTAAAATCGAGGGGGGACTAACCCTCTCGTTAGCGTGCTTCCTATAGTTGCGTGGCTAAAAGAGTCTCGCGATTAGCAATATCTTTAATTAAAATTAGGGTCTAATTACGAAAATTATCCTAATTAGTGCGAAGCAATTCCCTCTCTATAAGGAGCTTTTCGTTAAGGTATCGCCTCTATCTCGCTTTATAGTCTATATATATATAGTTAAAGGCATATAAGATTTTATTCTTATTACGCTTAAAATAGCGTAAGGCAGCGATAAAGGTATCCTTAAGATCGCTAATCTAATTAAGGCGTTTTTAAGGGTTAGTCGGTTGTAATAACTAAAGAATGTTTTTTATTTTAATATCCTTACTACGACTCTCCCTCGATTCGGTTAACTATCGGCGACGTTTGTATAAGTCCCGGCCGAATAAGTTACCCTATTGTGAAAATTCCTCTCGAAGTTCCGCAATCCTATCTTTTAATATTTTCTCTTCCTTAAGCTCTATAGTGCATTTAGTGTATTCGGACCGTAGAACCCGCTGTCCTTAACCTCCCGATGGCTTATTAGTGCTTCCGCTGCTACTGCCGCTATTACTATTGCCGTTGCCGTTACTTACCTCCTTTCTATCCTTATCCCGGCCTTAATAAGTCGCTAGGAACACCGAATCTTATTGTATTAAATTAGCGGCAACCTAAATACGGAAATTAGAGGGAATCTCCTTAAATATAGGGATTTCTTTCCTTTCTTTCTTAGCCTATTAATAGGTTACCGTCTATAGGTTCGACTAAGCCTAATGTTAAATAGCGATAGCGTTAAGGAATAATTTAATAATTTCCGACTCTTCGCCTAAGATAGACCCTATATCCCTATAGAGGTTAAAGCTATCTACGATATAACTAGTCTAGGCCGTTAAATTAACCTTTCGAAGGTCTATTATGAAGAGCTTCCGTAGGAATTTCTCGGCATACTTCTTCTTATCCTTAGCCCTTAGATAGACTTAGACAAAGAGTTCCGAGAGCTTTCCTTAGGCCGCGGTAATATAGGTGATAAAGTTATAGTAGTCTTAAGAGATACTAGCTAAGATATATAGACTAATATCTTTAAGCGTAGTTATCTTCTTTTTATAGACTTTAACTGCCCGTTCGTATTATAAGACAATAACTCTCTCGAAGTTATATATAGCTTAGCCTAAAGCACTAGATTTAGTCGCCTTAAGGGCTATAGCTAAGAGAAAATTAGATGCCTAAAGCCCTAATTCCTCTTAGTCTTCCTAAGGGACCGGGAGTCTGAGTTCTTAAGGTCTTAGCTAGGTTAACCTCTCCTAAGGTTGTAATACTGCCCTTATAGCACCTCCCTCGGCAGTAGGGCTTTCTAACGCTACCTTAATCTCTTTCTTATTAAAGGAGGGCACTTTAGGCATTTTAAGGACGATATTTAAATAAGGGTCGACGTACTACTAAACCCGACGTAGCTCGGCTATAGTCTTAACCTAGCTATACTACTTAGTCTAGTCTTTAGGCTTCTTAAGGGTATACTTAGGGGTTATAAAGGTAGACATTAATAATAAGTCTATAATAATTAAATAGTTATTATTATTATTTATTAGAAAAAGGGGTTAGTATTAAAGTAGTAATAGCTTTAAAAACTATAATAAGAATAAAGGGATAAGACTTTAAATTAAAGCAGTCGGCGGCTTTTAATAAAAGGAGGATTTAATCTCTAAACAAGCGTCTATTATAAAGCTACGGACTTTATCCTAGGCTTATAACTAATATAGTTATTTAAGCGCAATAAATAAAGTCTTATATATCTTAGAGTGTATATATTGCTTTGTCTAATCTAATCTAAGGACCGATAGGGGTCTAGGTACTTATAGGTACCTTAACCTCCTTAGCCTAATAGCTTTAGATACATTTTTAGTAGGTAGTCGTTTAAGGTTACCGTAAAAGAGACCTATACTAGCCTTTTGCCCTATCTAGACTATGTTTTCCTTCGTTGCACTAACGCCGCCCCGTACGCACTAAAGCCGTTATATATTCCTACGTGTAATATAAACCCCTCCTCGGCTTATCTATACGATTAGGAGTAAACCCCTCCGTAGCATTAAGTCTATATAAACGTAGCATTAAGCCGTATAAATAAAGAGTAAACCCCTCCTCGGCTTATCCGTACGATTAAGAGTAAACCCCTCCGCGGTATTAAAAAGTCTATACGATTAAGAGTTAACCCTTCTATAGCCTAGAAATAAGGAGTTAACCCTTCTATAGCATTTTATCTTATATAATCGGGAAATATATCTATCTACTATTTAGTAGTTATCTTATATAGTCGGGAAATATATCTACCTATTATTTATTTAGTAGTTATTTTATATAGTTAGGAAATATATCTGCCTACTATTTAGTAATTATCTTATATAGTCGGGAAATATATCTACCTACTATTTATTTAGTAGTTATCTTATATAGTCGGGAAATATATCTGCCTATTATTTATTTAGTAGAAAATATAACGCAGCGGCGGAAAGAAAAGAAGAAGACTCCCTCGTCGCGTATACTTATATAAGCTAATAGCTCTCGACGAGCTTATAGCTCGCGGCGGCGGGAAGAGAAGAGAAGACTCTTTCGTCGTCTCGTTATAGTACGTAGTAGTCGCGGCGGCGGGAAGAGAAGAAGACTCTTTCGTCGTTACGGCAAGAGCTCGCGGCGGCGGGAAGAAAAGAAGACTCTCGTCGTAGCATAAATAACGCGGCGGCGAAAAGAAGAAAACTCTTTTATCGTAGTACGTAATATTACAGCGGCAGGAGGAAGACTCTCTTATCGTCGTAGTATAAAGAATATCGCAGCGGCGGAAGAGAGAAAAAGACTCTTTCGTTGTTATAGTAAATAAATGCTTGCTATAGGAGGAAGACTCCCTCGTCCGTATACTTATTTAAATTATAAGCAAATAGCTCGCGCCGGTAGAAGAGAAAGACTCTCTTTTCGTAGTATAAAAACACGCTCTCGTAGCGGCGAGAGAAAGGCAAAGTCCCTCGTCGCGGTAAGCGTAAAGCTCCCGCGGCGAAGGAAAAGTCCTTTTCCCTCGTCGTAGTATACTTATTTAAGCTAGCAGCAATCGCGGCGAAGATAATATCGCGGCGGGAGGAAGACTCTTATCGTAGTATATATATCGCGGCGGCGGGAGGAAGACTCCCTTATCGTATATACTTACGAGCTAATAGCTCTCGAGGAGCTAATAGCTTATAGCGGCGGAAGAAAGAAAAAGACTCTTTCGTCGTCGCGGTAAATATACTTATAGTATACGCATTATAGCGGCGTCGGAAGACTCCCTCGTCTATATACTTATTTAAGTAAGTAGAGTCCTTCGTCGAGCAAGCAGCTCGCAGCAAGCGGTAGAGTCCCTCGTTAAGTAAATAGCTTGTATAGCGAGTAGTAGAGTCCTTTATCGTAGCGAGCGGTAGAGTCCCTCGTCGTAGTAAGACGAAAGACTACCCTCGTTACGAATACTTATTCGAGTAAGTAGCTCTTACGGTAAGCGGTAGAGTCCTTCGTCGTAGTAAGCGAAAATAAATACTCGCGGCGTCGGAAGACTCTTTCGTCTATATACTTATTTAAGTAAGTAGCTCTTAAGCAAACGGCTCTTAAGTAAATAGCTCTTACGGTAAGCGGTAGAGTCTTTCGTTATAGTAAGCGAAAATAAACACTCGCGGCGTCGGAAGACTCTTTCGTCTATATACTTATTTAAGTAAGTAGCTCTTAAGCAAACGGCTCTCGAGCAAGTAGCTCTTACGGCGAGCGGTAGAGTCCTTCGTCGTAGCGAAGCAAAAATAAATAAGGAGTAAAATACTTATTTAAGTAAGCAGCTCTTAAGCAAGCAGCTCTTATAGCGAGCGGTAGAGTCCTTTATCGCAGCGAGCGGTAAAGTCCCTCTCCCTTATATATACTTACTTACTTAAGCAAATAGCTCTCGCGGCTTCGTCTATATTACTTAATTAATAACTCGAGTAAGTAGCTCTCGCGGCGATAGAAGACTCCTTCGTCTATACTTATTACGGCATTCGTCTGCATTAAGTAGGCTATACGAGCCTCGACTTTATCTATAAGCCCTCGGGAATATAACCCTCGGCTATATATATAAGCCCTTAGGAATATAACCCTCGGCTATATATATAAGCCCTTAGGAATATAACCCTCGGCTATATATATAAGCCCTCGGGAATATAACCCTCGGCTATATATATAAGCCCTTAAGAATATAACCCTCGGCTATATATAAGCCTCGGCTATATAAAGCCCTCGTCCGCCCGTATACTTTAATAAACTATATATAAACCTTTTAAAGCGATTGATTAATATAGGAGGAATAAGGCGTATTATTGCCGCTAAAGGCGCATACGGTAGTGTAAAGGCATAAAATGCTAAGTTGTAATTACTACTACGGTCGTAAAGAGGACCTAGAAGAATACGATAATCCGTCCTAATTAATAGATTAATTAAATATTAGTAAAAGACCCCGGATTTAAGCTATTTAAGCTCTTTAGTCTAGCTTCCCTCGTATTGCGATCGAAGCTAAAGGGGTGTATTAGATCCGCGGGTAAAGGGATTATATAAAGGATTACGTGCGGGATTACGGACGGGAAATTCGGCTAAGAGGCCCCTTAAATAAGGTCTTAAGGCTTCCCCTCTTAAAGAAGAATAATAATTATTATTAATATATTGCTTTTAGCGGTATTATAGCCGCTATAGCGCCCTAACGGCCGCTATAATATATATCTCTCGTATCCTCATTTAGTAGGCCGTAGATCGAAGATCTAATACGCGGAGAATAGCTTTTCTATAGTTTTAGAGGGGTTATATAACGTATAGCTAAATTCCGGGACGTTTCGGCATACGTTAAGTAAGGTAGTACGAAGGGGGAGGTCTCCGGCGAACTTAAATCCTAAGGCGCGTTAATATCGTTATAGCTTATTAAAAAAGATCTATAGGACTTTCTATTATGTCTTATTTAGATACTTAACTCGTAGCTTTTTAAAAGTTATAGTACTTTAATCTACCTAATAGTGCTAATAGTTTACTTCGGTATTAAAGTAAGCCTTTAGTAAGTCGTAGGCCTGCTTAAATATACTATCCTATTCTATATGCTAGATATAGTAGTCTTAAGCTCGTCCGGTAAGGATTTAGGGAAAGAGGGTATAGAAATAGCCGGGCCGGGCCTTAACTATATTATAAACGTCCGTAAAGATCCGGACTTTATTATAAAGAATATTATAAGGCTCGCCTATATAGTTTTTGCTTTTATCCTATAGCTTAATAAACTTTTATAAAAGGTCTATATCTATATCCTCGTTTAAAACGTCGTATAGGGGGACTATCGTATAGGCTGCCTTTAACGTTATAATTATCGGAGGGGTCTTAGAGAACTAATACGAAGTTAGGTAAAGTATTATTAGCGTTTTTAATATATCTTAGAACGGAGGGGCTTAAGGGTTTAGGAATATACCGGGCATTTAATCTCGTAAGTATAAGGCGGGATCGATAGAGGTAGCATATATTAAGGCTATTAAGGCAAAGAAGGGTTCTAACGCGAATATAACTGCCGGGGCGGTTAAAGGCGTAGAGGGGATAGCTATAGGCGTTAATAATGCCGTTGTAAAAGTTACTATAAGAGCCGGGGTTAAGGCAATAAGAGGTGCCGTTAAGGCCGTGCCTAAGACAACCGGGGAAGGAGGGTTAGTTATAGTAGCTAAGACTATAACGGATATATATTCCTTACGAACTTTCGGGTTCGATCGTTATAGAAAGACGATTAGTCTAAAGGTAGTTTGTCTTTTAGCTAAATCGGAGGAATCTATTAGCGCTAAAGCATTAAAAACGATGCTATATAGCTAAGGTTTTTAACGCCGGTCTAGATTCTACGGGACCGTAGGAAGGATTTAAGGGCCTTCTTAAAATACTTATCTACCCGGTTCTATATAGCCTCTATCTACCTGTTAAAGTAATCCTAAAAGTCCATAAATAGCTTATACCTATAAATAGTTAAGCCTATATTAATAATAATAAACCGGGCTATATAGGCTATAACTGCTTTCTTATTTATATTATCGTAGGTAACGTCTATCTCTTAGAATGCAATATTAGCTTTCTTATAGTATAAACCGAAGATATCGATGCCTTCTAGCTAACCGGGAAAAGGGTTATCGTTAGGCTTAGTTACTTCCGGTGTAAGACCGGGAGCGTTAAGGTTATCGATAGGGTTCGATATAGTGTAATTAAATAAAAACATACGGAGTTATTAGAGGGGATCGCGAGGTTCGTTACGAAGTTGTCTTACGTTACTAACGTACTATTGCTTAACGTAACTCTTCTTCTTCTCGAAGCGAGACGGGATTAAGTAAGAGCTAGGAAAGAACTTATCGGCGGCTACTAAGAGCTAGCTATATCGTAATAGCTTCGTCGGCTTTAACTTACGTAGGTTCCTTATTCTTAGTATAAAAGACCGTCTCTAAGTATAGGCAATAGAATCTTAAGGGATAAAGATCCGATGCACTTTCGACGATTAGGCTCTATCTCTTCTACCTTACTAATCTATAATTAATCGTTTAATTACTAATTAGTATTAGTTAATTAAATAAATAAAGGGGGTTATAAACTAGCTAGATTAGTCTATATTAGTTCTATAAACTAAGGGGCGATTAATAGCCCCTTTATATAGGCTATAAACGCGTATATTGTTAGGGCCTAAAGCCGGCCCTTTGCGAGCCCTTATTGCGACGTCGAGGCTATGCCTATAAGCGCGATTAAGTTAATAACTTAATTATCGCAAGGGCGGCTAAGTTAGTAACGCTATCACCGGGGTCCTTAATGCATACGATATATCGTGTGGTTAATAGCGCATCTGTGTAAGCGTTTTTCGCACGTAATCTATTTAATTACGTGGATTGCAATCGTGCCTAAAGAACGGATATCCTTTATTCCTATACTAATACTATTATAGTATACCCCTATTAAATCGGCGTTTAACTCGAACGCCTAAAAGGGGCAATAGGCTAATAAAAACGAAGGAAATCTATATTAGTTACTCCTAAAAGTAGGTCTTATATAGAATAGGAGAGAAATAGGAAGGAGAATAAAGAAAGAGGCTAAGAAACTAACGCATACTATTATAACGTAAAGTATAGTAATAAATTGTATTTATTATTAGTTAGGCGAAGGTAAGGACGTAAGAAAGGCTATATAAAAGGCCGGCTTAGGTTTAGTTAGGTTAAGAGCATAAAAGAGGTGTAAGTATAGACGAGGATTTAAAGGATTAAGGCGTTATTAAGAGGAAAGAAAAGCCGGCCCTGAAAGTAAAACCGGCCTTAGACCTTAAAGAGGGCGGAGTTAGGGATTAAATAAAGGGGGGCTTAGAGGGGGTAAGGCTAGTAGTACTAAGGGGACTAAAGAGCTATACGAATAGCGGAAATAAGTAGGGAAAAGGAGTCGGCCCGGTCGATAAGATTATCGATCGGCTTAAAGTCGTTAAGACTATAAAGGTTAAGGTAGCTAGAATTATATTTATAAACGAATCGGACTCCTTAATAGCAAAAAGATTAAGGTAGCTAAAATTATATCTATAAGTTATATTTATAAACGATTAGACCCCTTTACGGCATTAAGCAGATAGCGGTATTAGGATAAAAGGAGGCATCGACCTTAGACTTAAAGAGGATAACTTAATACCGATAGTTAATCCTCTCCTCGGCTTAGTTAGTAAGGGATAGAGGGCAAGAGCTAGGTAAGCGGCTAAAGACGTTAAGGAGAATAGCTTAAAAGCTAGGTTAAAAGATAATCTTAAAATTAAAGCGACTAAGGAATTCGGCCTAATAGGCTTACCGCTAGTAAAAAAGCTTTATAGTTATAAGATACTTAAGATTCTTATAATTTAAGGCTATCTTAAACTTAGATAGGCCTTTAATTTTAGGGCGTTATTCCTTAAGAGATTTTATAATTGCGAGGACTTACTTATTATAGATTATAGTTATACTTTTAAGCAGAGTATTTAAACGAGAAGAAGGTAATTTAATAAGAGTCTTACTGTTTGTCCCGTAGTAAATCTCTATTCGTCCCGGAGGTACTAAAGTACTATATATCCCCGTACCTCCCTACGCCTCCCCGCGCCTCCCCGCGCTTTCCCGCCCTTATACCCGCGCACCTAAATTACGTACGTATACCTAGTAGGCTATAGGCCTATCTAGTCCTGCCTAGTACTTTATATTCGTAAGAGCAATTATATATATATCGTATTTTATATACGAATAGCGATTTAAGGCTATCGTGAAATAAACGTAACGTATATCTATTTTTCCGGCTTATTAATTTAACGTATATCCGGCTATATTCCTACTACTACGGTAGATAAAGCTAGCATAGCCCTCCTACCCTAAGCCTGTCTCCCTCGAGATCTCCTTCCCCTTATATTAACGCGCGTACGCGATCTTCTCTACGACGGCTGCTAAGTAAAGCCCTAACTGCCTGCCTCTAGCTCCTCTATCTTATATTATATACGCGTGCGTCGTACGCTTATATTAAGGCGATAAGCGCTGCCTTTACTAGACTATAGCAGCTGCCTCTATATACCTCGTCTACGCTTACGCCCGCGCCCTCGTAGCTATAAGCCCGGCTATAATGTTTACCTAAGGGTATAGTCGTCTTTATCGTCGCCTTAGTCCCGGTAGTGCATTAAGGCTTAAGGCACCTCTTAGTAGGTGTTTTTAATTAGCCGAGGCCGGCTACGTAGGTTTTACACGACGTTAAGGTCTTAGATTTAAAGCAGTAGCTCTTTAAGATCCTAAAAGTAAAGATTAGCGTTATTTATATAGAAATAGGGGGGTGCTTTACTAAAGGCTTTTAGAGCAACTATCGAGGGTAAATATTATTCTTTATAAGCGAACTATCCGCTTAGAGTCGTTAAATATAAGGGAGCTTGTTAGTAGGTAATTCACTTGGATTAATCTAAACAAAAGGGGTTGCATTAGTTATAGTTATATCTAATCTAACTAGAGAAGGGGGAATAAAGGGGCCCCTTTATACCCGTCTGCAGGGGTCCTTCTATAGAGCCTGCTTGTGCCTTAATAATGCATTGTTAAGGCCTATGCTAGGGCTTACTACTCTAGTTATAACGATGCCCTTAGTTAATAACGAGGTTATTAACTATATAGGTTACGTAGCGTTATGCGCCGCGTAGTTATAACCCCTATTGCCCCTTTCCTATATATAGTCGGCAATATAGTTGCGACTCTATCCCTTAGTTATATAACTATATTCCTATACTAGCAGTCTTTCTTTCTAACTGCTAAGCAACCTTCCTAATCGCTAGGATAACGCGTATTAGACTAAAAGGGGTCTAATAAATACAATATATAAATATAAATAAAAGAGAGTCTTAAACAGGGAACTTAAGGGCGTAGAACGTATGCCTCTATCCGAATAGTTAAACTATTATTGTCTCTAAAGCGTTCGAGGGCTTAGTTTAGTAATGCCTTCGTTATAGCATCGGCTAGGTTATTATCGCCGTTAATCTAACGGATCTCTGCAATCTCTCGTTGCTTGTATAACTATTGAAGAGATATAATATCAATCATTAATCTCTTCTCCTTAGTTATCCCGAGCTTTACGAGGCATTCGTAGAGCGAATATAAATCTATATAGATAATTAATTAAATATTCGGTAGCTTAAGCCGGTCGGTAATAATCTTTAATATAGTTGCTAAGGCGATCCCGAGGTTAACGCCGTTAACTATACCGTATATCTTAGAAGCTAGCACGCTTTAGGTAATTCTCTTATACTTCGTCGAACTCTAGTAGATAATGTTTCTAATAACCTTAAACTAGTTGTTAGACCTTTCGGTCTTATTAACTAATGCAATAATAAAGCCTAGTTGCGATAATAGGTCTTTATTATTAGCAAACGACCTATCCGTAAATACTATTAGCTTCGCTTTTATAAGATTAATTAGTTTATATATTAAACCTCTACTCTAGTAGTCTATTTGCTACTTAAGTCGCTTATTTAAGATTATACAATCCTTATTATCCGGGTTCTATACCTATACCGTAATAGAGATATCGAATACGGCTTCCGGTTAGCATACCGAGGCTATATAAGCTCTACGAGCACGTTGTTTTAGGTACTATTGTATATAATCTAAAGCCTTAACATCGATTCGGTCGATCCGGGCGGCTTATCCTTTCTATTAGAGTAGGAGTATCTTATTATATTATAAGCTTACCTTCGCGCCGTTAAAGTCCGTGACGGAGCCCTAAGTCATCGTGGTTTTCGGCTTTACCTTAAATTATGCCTCTCGGAGCTTTTCTTCTTTAGCGGCCGAAAAACTCGTCGTTTTAAGCATAAGGGTATCGTCCGTTTATATCCTAATAATGCTAAAGTATTCTAGTCCTATATTAGATATTAGAAGGTAAGAGTCAAAGGTCGATATCGCTATATCGAGGCCCTCGATATAGTGCTTCTAATACGTATTAAACTAGTAGACTCTTAATTCTACGATACTATATAGGGGCCTAATAACTTAGATAATTATATCGGGCGGATACTTCCCTTATAATTCGGCTGGGAGACGTATTAAGACCGTTCGAAAGAGCTCTATGTTTGCCTAAAGATATGCCTAGGTAATGTCTCGAAGGGATAACGTTATCCTATAGCGCATAAGGCTAGGAGCAAGGGCTAAGATTAGTCGTTAGCTAACGCGTTAGATTATCGGGGACTGCGTTAGTAGGGAAGCCTTCTCCCTATTATTATAACCTTAGACGATAAGCCTTAATTTCTTATATAGCTTAGTGTCTTTGCCTTTAACCTCTCGAACTATATAAGAGCTAAAGATACGGTAGCCGCTGTAAATAGCTTTATTATACCGTTCGAAACTAAATACTCCTCGTGCTATAAGGTTATCGATCTCCGTGCTATCTAACCCTTTAAATAGTGCTCCCGGGGTCGTAATAGCGCTTTTAGATCGGAGCTTAACGGCTAGCTCGTAGGCCTCTTCCTTCTTTTTTATTATAAAGGCCTCGTCCGCTCCTTCGTCGCTTAAATCGTCGAGATCTATATCGTCCTCGTTATTATCTAGGTTATTCTCTACGTCTAGTCCTTCTATAATCAAATGCCTAGCCTTATTCTTCGATCCGGGCGGGCGTCCTCGCTTACGGGGTGCCGGAGGGTCCGGTCGAGCAGGTTCGTCCGGCTGCTCGGACTTTAAGGCCGGGATATTATTAAGCATTTAATTACGATAATACGGTTATACTAATATAGATCTAAAAACCTAAGGTCTATTAACTATATCGATCGTAATATCGTGTCCGTTAATAGCTGTAATTTTAAACGGTCTTTACTATCCTAACTTTTCCCTCTATACGCGGACTTCGCTTTAGAGAGGAAAGGCAAGTATATTCGCCGTGTCTAGACTATTGCGGCTATATAGCGCTGCTTAGACCTATCGTTTAGCCGTAAGCTGCCTAAATGCCTTTATCGCTTTCTATACTATAGCAGCTCGTTTAAAGGTTATTAGCGATAGCGGCGAATTAAGAGTTATCCTAGGATATACCCTAAACATAAGCAACGTGGGCACTAGTCCGTTCGGTCTAGTAGTATCGTTAATAGCTTTAATAGCCGTCTAAAGAACTGCCTTAGGGGAGGTAAAGCTGCCTATTTCTACGAAGAGGATATTAAAAGCTTAGCGCAAAGGGGCATAATACCTCTTAACCTTGCCGATAGACTAGTGTGTTTTAATAGGAACTTATATATATATAATCCCTATAATACGGGCTTTGTTTCGGAATTCTACCACCGCGAAGTTCGTGCCGGCATTATATTTAATAATATTAGGGGGACTAAGGTATATATTAATCTAAAGGGCTTAAAGAGTGTCTTATATATCCTTAGCTAATATAGAAGGAAGGAATCGAGCGCTTTAGAAGGCCGTCGATACGTTAATAATATATAATACCGGGCGTTATACTAAATTCGGGACGTCTAAGTATATTATATTAATAATAACCTTATAATTAAAGTCTTAGTTATCTTTAAGGTTAAACTTAAACCGTTTTAAGGTAGGCGAATGCATTTAGCAATAGTAATATAGTTCTAAGATAGATATTCTCTAGAGTGCTAAGAGATATATCGCCGTAGCCTGCTTGCTTTAATAGGTTATATAGCCTAGCTATAGTAGGATATCCGAATCGACGGTATAGGGTCTTAATTTCCGTTTTTATAAGGAATGCGGTCGATTGTTTACTCTTCCCGAGGAAGAACTAAAGGTATCCCTATTTCCTAACCATAGGGATGTTTGCCTTAAGGCCGGTAAGGGTATTCGTCGTATTATTAAAGAACACGCCTAGCCTATCTATATCCGCGAGATAAAGCAGGAAAAGGGTCGAAGTCTCTAGTATATAGAATATAATCCTTCTAATCGGAGTAATAAGATTAATTAATCCTAAAGACCTAATAACGGTACCGGCGCTAAATCTAATTAACTTTTAGCCTACGGTTAATGTGTCTAAACGGACGGACGGGTCTTCTTGCTATAGGGCTATATACTATTCTTATCCGGCCGTTAAGACCTTCGCTACTCCCGTATTAATTAGGATGCCTTAAAAATAGAGTTTCGAGTAGCGGTCGTCGATAAGAAACTAGTCGGCCGAGACTATTAGTTCTATGCCGTAGACGTTATCTCCTATAATAAGGTAGTTAAAAGCTATTTAATAAAGCATTTAACTAGCTTACTCCTATTCCGGCTCGTTATCCTCGCTATACTCTTCCTCCTTATCGTCCTTATAACCTTTATAGCCTGCTAAATAGGCTATAATGTCTAGGGAGACGCCGGTATAAAGACAATGCGAGAGATATTAGTCCTTAGCTTTCCGCCGTTCCTCTATAGAATGTTTCGTAGACTAATATCCCTCCTTTCTATACATAAAGCACTTCTTAGTCTAGGTCTTATTGCCGTATCCTTAGCCGTAGCCTCCTCTACCGCGAGGTCGATAGCCTTATCTAGAGCCTCGCGGGCGAAATCCTCTATTGCCTCTACTACGATTATTAGTATACCTCCGGTCTATATAAAACTAACTATTAGGGTTCTTTAAATTATATTTATAATTTATATCTATCCTATCGTTATTATAATATCGGTCTTAGATAAACTAGCGTAAGGCATTTCTCGCTTATCGTACGAGGTACGTTATAAGGGAAGCTCAGAGGTCGGTATAAAGCTCCTTAGCTTCCTTAGCCTATTTAAAGAAGGCACCTTTGAGTTCTAAGACCCTTTAGCACGCTTTAGTAAGATTTACTATAAGCAAGGTTTCGCCTATAAACTTAGGTCCTAGAGCCCGTTAATAAAGCAATAGCTTATCGATTAGCAACTAAAGCACTTCCGGTAGGCCTTTCTTAGGGTTACTAGCCCGAACTTAGTTAAACGTTATATTAGTTTAATTAGTATAGTACTAAGCTTAAGTCGCTTTAGTATTAAATTATCGTTTAATCTTATCGTATACGCTTTAGAAGGTAGTCGTCTAAGTAATATTCTCCGTATAGAAGCGGTCGGCTTATCCCTTTAAGATCTAAGGGAGGAGGGTATAGAAGAGCCTTAGCTTAATCTTAAGGTTATAACATACGCCTATAAACTTACGGATAGTCTCGTTAAATAGGGCATATAGCTCGCCGGTATAGCTCTTCTCCTTATCCTATATCTTAACGAACTTAGTCTATACGTTAGGATCTAATAAGAGGTTTAGAACATCGGCCGGTAGGAGTGCTATATACTCCTTAATATTATAATTAAATACTTCGATAGCCTTTAAGGCGATTATTAAAGTAGATAGATTAAGCCTCGGTTTCGCCCTTAAGATATATAACGTTAGTTCCGGGAGAAATAGTAGTCGTAGCGCATAAAGCCGATTTATACGATTAAATAGTAGGAACGCCGGTGTATTTATCGTAGCCGTATTCGGGTCTTAGTCTAGTTTTAGGGTTAGATCCGTAGTCGCCTCTCGGGCCGGGCCGCTATATTAGAATCGGTGCGAAGTTAGGAAGACCGTTAACTAGTTCGTTATAGTCGAGAAAGGATCTTTATCTGCCTAGTCCTAGGCTATTCGTTCCTTTTCGTTTCTCCTCTTTTCTTACTTACTAAGGGCCCTTATGCCTATATCGAATACCTCCGTTATAAACTCCTTCTCGTTCTAGGGGAGTAGATCATTAGATTAAAGTATTATTATATATAATTTAATAAACGGCGCGTTCTTTAGTCCTATCGAAACGCCGCGTCTTCGCAATAGCATCTTAAGGACCTTCTTATAGTTCTAGTCTACCGTATTCTATATAGATTTATTCTATCCTTAGAAATATTCCTAGAATAGATTAAAGAGTCGTTGACCTTAATAATAGATAGATGCTTCGCCTATTATAATAAACCGGGCCACGAATGTTATAACCTCCGCTTTATAGGGATCTTCTATCGTAATCTCTTCTATATCCTAGTATCGTATATCTACCTCTATGCGAGCGGTAAGAGGGATGCCGATCTCCTTTATCTATTATACAATCGGTTCCGGGCTATTAAGGGGAGCTAATGCGTTTATATTCGGTGGTAATCCTACTATTGTTGTTTATTTTTCGGGTTTATTTAAGGGTTAGTTAGTATCGTAAGGGTCTTAACGAGAAATATCGAAGCGATTAGTCTCTATTCTAAAGGACGTAACTCTTCCTCCTTAAGGGAAGTAAGCACGGGATTAAATAGTTATAGGGGTTCGCGATATTATTCTATATTATAGACGCACTGCCTATTAACGTTTACTCTTCCTATAATAGGCGAGAACGGGATTAATAGAGAGCTTAGAAGGGCTTATTTACCGTAAAGCTAATATAAATAATCCTTATTCTTAGCATAGATGAACTTCTCTTAAGTGTGCGTAATAGAACCTCGAGGGTAAAGATACGCGGAAATAGCGTCCGTAAGGAATAAAGATTCTACTATACTTTCGAAGATTAAGATCTATCTCTTCTGCCTTACTATTCTATAATTAAATCTATTTAATCACTAATTAGTGTTAGTAGGTGATTCACTTGGATTAATCTAAATAAAAGGGGTTGCATTAGTTATAGTTGTATCTAATCTAGCTAGAGAAGGGGGAATAAGGGGGCCCCTTTATACCCGTCTGTAGGGGTCCCTTTATAGAGCCTGCTTGTGCCTTAACAATGCATTGTTAAGGCCTATGCTAGGGGTTACTGCTCTAGTTATAACGATGCCCTTAGTCAATAACGAGGTCATTGACTGTGTAGGTCACGTGGCGTTATACACCGCGTGGTTATAACCCCTATTGCCCCTTTCCTATGCATGGTCGGCAATGTGGTTGCGACTCCATCCCTTAGTCATATGACCACATTCCCATAGAGCTAATATCTCCCGAACTAGATATCGTATAGGTATATAATAATATGTATAGAATCCACCGTTTAATGTTGTATAATATATCTATGTCCCGGCTGCATTAGGTAGTCGGGGTGATAAGATATAGGAGTTATAGCATAAGGTGTAAGTGCTAAGATAGATACGTCGGTACTTATCTATCTCGCTTACAACTACCCTCTATTCCGCAATAATAACTCCGCGATAACGGTGCGATATATCGGCAATGTCTTATGCGCGTTTATTTCTCCGGAAATAGAGCTATTAGACGGCACAATAAGCTAATTAATATATACCCTAGTTCCTAAGATATTTGGCTATAAGAAGGCGCCGATGTCCTTAGCTAGATAGACTACTACTAGCAATTCAATAACCGCTTTCTCTCTTAATTTTGCTCTAATCTTTATACTTCTTGCATCTCTATAATCCTCTACTATAAGTCTTTATCTTAATCTCTTAGTGGTTATGATCCCTACCGCTTCCTAAGCTCTAATAAATTGCTTTACCTAGAGCCTTACTCTACTCTTCTAGATCACTCGGCTGCACTATACATACCGCTAAATCAACTTATCCTTACATTTTTAGGCCACTTGCCTTCTAACGCTACACACGGTTTGCCTATATTACTAGTTTCTTAGTGTTTTACCTTTTTTTCTCCTATTACCCCCGATTTGCCCTTAAGACCCCCCCTCTCTAAGTCTGTTTTCTATACTTAAACCCTTCTTTAAAAGTCTTTTCAAAATTCCCTCGCCTACTCCTTCCTGGCCTATTTCCACCGAATTTCTGCCGAACTTTCTCCGGTATTATCCCGCTACGCAAAACTCAACAAAACACAAAAACACTAACAAACACTAATACCACTAATAAAAAAACATTATGGCTAGCTTTAAGGATTACTCTTTCTCTAAGCTTAAGGGAAGCGCAAACTACTCGTCTTAATCCCTTAGGATAGAGTTTATATTTATTAGGGAGAAGCTTGCTTAAGCTATTCTCGATTAGGGATATAATAAGTCCTTTAAATACCTCGCCTTTATAAGGCTAATGATTAATAATAGGCCTTTATCTTAGATAAAACACTAGGCTTCTACTAAAGTCGCTTAGGAGGCCCTTAAAACACTCTATAATCCTATGGATTTTACGTCTAATTTCCTACTAATAAAGAAATTATTTAATACTAAGATAGAAGGGTACTCTTCTATTAAAGATTACTATAATAAGGTGAATGTAGGAATGTAGTCATATGACTAAGGGATGGAGTCGCAACTATATTGCCGACTATGCATAGGAAAGAGGCAATAGGGGTTATAACCACGCGGCGCATAACGCTACGTAACCTATATAGTCAATGACCTCGTTATTGACTAAGGGCATCGTTATAACTAGAGCAGTAAGCCCTAGCGTAGGCCTTAACAATGCATTGTTAAGGCATAGAAGGTTCTATAGAGGGACCCCGGCAGACGGGTATAAAAGGGCCCCCTTATTTCCCCTTTTCTAGCTAGATTAAATACAACTATAACTAATGCAACCCCCTTTATTTAGATTAATCTAAGTGAATTACCTACTAACACTAATTAGTAATTAAATAGATTTAATTCTAGAACAGTAAGGCAGAAGAGATAGATCTTAATCTTCGAAAGTGTAAAAGGGGCAGTTATTATAAGAACGCGGCTCCTACGCATCTTTACCCTCGGGTTCTATTGCGTACACCTAGAGAAGATTATCTATGCTAAGAATAAGACTATTTAAACCGAGCTCGACTAGCAAATAGACCCTTCTAAGCTTCCTTTTAATCCCGTCTCGCTTCCCTTAAGGAGGAAGAGTAACGTCAATAGGTAGTGCGTCTATAACGCAGAATAATAACGCGAATCCCTACAACTATTTAATCCCGTCTCGCTTCTAATTAAGGAACAAGAGTAACGTCATTTAGAATAGAGACTAATCGCTTCGACATCCCTCGTAAAGATCCTCACGAGACCCTTACGATAACCTTATCGACGAATTCGAAATAAGCATAATAGCAGGACCGTTATTAGCCACGAATACGCCGGCTCCCTTTAACCCTACCGATAAACTAATTAAACCAATCGAACGATAGATAAAAGAAATCGGCATCCTTACCTTATCTTACAAAGAGGTAGATATACGATACTAGGATACGGAAGAGATTATATTAGACGACCTTAGCCCGGCTAAAGTCACAACGTTTATAGCCCGATTTATTATAACCTATAAAGCATCTATCTATTGCTAAGGTTAACGACTCTTTAACTCGTTTTAAGAGCGTTTCTACGGATAGAATAAACCTATATAGAACATAGTTAGCTAAGAATATAAGAAAGTCCTTAAGGCTCTCTTACGTAGGCGTAGACTTTTTATAGGGATAAAGAATATATCGTACACTAGATCCTATATAACGATGCTTCGATTTAAAGATCTACTCCCTTAGAACGAGAAGGAGTTTATAATAGAAGAGTTTAATATAGGCATAAGGGCCTTCCGTAAATAAGAAAAGAAGAAAAACTATAAGGAGTAAATAGCCTAAGACTCCTTCTCTACTATAACGAGTTAGTTAACGGTTTACCTAACTTCGCACCGATTCTAATATAACGACCCGGCCTAAGCGGCGACTATAGATCCGACCCTAGAACTAGACTAAGACCTAAATACGGCTACGACGGATACACTAGCATTTCTACTATTTAATCTTATAAATCGGCTTTATACGCTACGACTACTATTTCTCCCGGAACTAACGTTATATATCCTAAGGGCGAAACCGAGGCTTAATCTATCTACTTTAATAATCGCCCTAAAGGCTATCGAAGCATTTAATTATAATATTAAGGAGTATATAGCACTCCTACCGGCCGATGTTCTAAACCTTTTATTAGATCCCAACGTATAGACTAAGTTCGTTAAGATATAGGGTAAGGAGAAAAGCTATACCGGCGAGCTATATGCCCTATTTAACGAGACTATCCGTAAGTTTATAGGAGTATGTTATAACCTTAAGATTAAGCTAAGGCTCTTCTATACCCTCCTCTCTTAGATCTTAAAGGGACGAGCCGACCGCTTCTATATAGAGAATATTACTTAAACGACTACCTTCCGAAGCGTATACGATAAGATTAAACGATATTTTAACACTAAGGCGACTTAGGCTTAGTACTATACCGATTAGACTAATATAACGTTTAACTAAGTTCGGGCTAATAACCTTAAGAAAGGCCTACCGGAAGTGCTTTAGTTACTAATTAATAAGCTATTGCTTTATTAACGGGCTTTAGGACCTAAGTTTATAGGCGAAACCCCGCTTATAGTAACCCTAACTAAGGCGTGCTAAGGAGTCCTAGAACTCGAAGGAGCCTTTTTTAAATAAGCCGACGAGGCTAAGGAACTCTATGCTAACCTCCGAGCTTTACTTACGATATACCTTATACGATAGGCGAGGAATGCCTCGCGTTAATTTATCTAAGACCGGAATCGTAATAGCGATAGGATAGATATAAATTATAAATATAATTCGAAGAACCCTAATAGTTAGTTTTATATAGACCGTAGGTATACTAATAATCGTAGTAGAGGCAACGGAGGATTTCGCTCGCGTAGCTCCGGATAAGGCTATCGGCCCTACGGTAGAGGAGGCTACGGCTAAGGATACGGCAATAAGACCTAGACTAAGAAGTGCTTTATGTATGGAAAGGAGGGATATTAGTCTACGAAATATCCTATAGAGGAACGGCGGAAAGCTAAGGACTAATATCTCTCGCATTATCTTTATATAAGCGTCTCCCTAGACATTATAGCCTATTTAGCAGGCTATAAAGGCTATAAGGACGATAAGGAGGAAGAGTATAGCGAGGATAACGAGCCGGAGTAGTAGTAAGCTAGTTAAATGCTTTGCTAAATAGCTTTTAACTACCTTATTATAGGAGATAACGTCTACGGCATAGAACTAGTAGTCTCGGCCGACTAGTTTCTTATCGACGACCGCTACTTAAAGCTCTATTTTTAAGGCATCTTAATTAATACGGGAGTAGCGAAGGTCTTAACGGCCGGATAAGAATAGTATATAGCCCTATAGTAAGAAGACCCTTCCGTCTATTTAGATATATTAACCGTAGGCTAAAAATCAATTAGATTTAGCGCCGGCACCGTTATTAGGTCTTTAGGATTAATTAATCTTATTACTCCGATTAGAAGGATTATATTCTATATGCTGGAAACCTCGACCTATTTCCTACTATATCTCGCGGATATAGATAGGCTAGGCGTATTCTTTAATAACACGACGAATACCCTTACTAATCTTAAGGCAAACATCCCGGTGGTTAGGAAATAGGGACACCTTTAGTTCTTCCTTAGGAAGAGTAAACAATCGACTGTATTCCTTATAGAAACGGAAATTAAAACCCTATACCGTCGATTCGGATATCCTACTATAGCTAGGCTATATAACCTATTAAAGCAAGCAGGCTACGGCGATATATCTCTTAGCACCCTAGAGAATATCTTAGAACTATATTACTATTGCTAAATGCATTCGCCTACCTTAAAACGGTTTAAGTTTAACCTTAAAGATAACTAAGACTTTAATTATAAGGTTATCGTTAATATAATATACTTAGACGTCTTAAATTTAGCATAACGCCCGGTATTATATATTATTAACGCATCGACGGCCTTTTAAAGCGCTTAATTCCTTCCTTCTATATTAGCTAAGGATATATAAGAGACTCTTTAAGCCCTTTAGATTAATATATACCTTGGTCCCCTTAATAGTATTAAATATAATACCGGCACGAACTTCGCGGCGGTAGAATTCCGAAATAAAGCCCGTATTATAGGGATTATATATATATAAGTTCTTATTAAAGTATACTAGTCTATTGGTAAGGTTAAGAGGTATTATGCCCTTTTGCGCCGAGCTTTTAATATCCTCTTCGTAGAAATAGGCAGCTTTACCTCCCCTAAGGCAGTCCTTTAGACGGCTATTAAAGCTATTAACGATACTACTATACCGAACGGACTAGTGCCTACGTTGCTTATATTCGGGGTATATCCTAGGATAACTCTTAATTCGCCGCTATTACTAACGACCTTTAAACGAGCAGCCGTAGTATAGAAAGCAATAAAGGCACTTAGGCAGCTTACGGCTAAAAGATAGGTATAGGCTATATTATACAGCCGGAACGGCCCGGATACGGCGAACACACTTACCCTCCCTCTCTAAAGCGAAGTCCGCGTATAGAGGGAAAAGTTAGGATAGTAAGGATTATTTAAAATCGCAGCTATTAACGGGCACGATATTATAATCGATACGGTTAATAGACCTTAGGTTTTTAGATCTATATTAGTATAACCGTATTATCGTAATTAAATGCTTAATAACATCCTAGCCCTAGAGTCCGAGCAGCCGGACGAACCTGCTCGACTAGACCCTCCGGCACCTTATAAGCGAGGACGCCCGCCCGGATCGAAGAATAAGGCTAGGTATTTAATTATAGAAGGACTAGACGTAGATAATAACCTAGACGATAACGAGGACGATATAGATCTCGACGATTTAAGCGACGAAGAAGCGGACGAGGCCTTTACGATAAAAAAGGAGGAAGAGGCCTATAAGCTAGCCGTTAAGCTCCGATCTAAAGGCGCTATTACGACCCCGGGAGCACTATTTAAAGCGTTAGACAGCACGGAGATCGATAACCTCGTAGTATAAAGAGTATTTAGTTTCGAACGGTATAATAAAGCTATTTACGGCGGCTACCGTATCTTTAGCTCCCGTATAGTTCGAGAGGTTAAAGGCAAAGACACTAAGCTATATAAGAAATTAAGGCTTATAGTCTAAAGTTATAATAATAAGGAGAAGGCTTTCTTATTAACGCAGTCTTAGATAATCTAACGCGTTAGCTAACGATTAATCTTAGCCCTTACTCCTAGCCTTATACGATATAGGATAACGTTAGCCCTTCGAGACATTACCTAGGCATATTCCTAGGCGACTATAGAGCTCTTCCGAACGGTGTTAATACGTCTCCCCGCCGAATTATAAAGGAAGTATCCGCCCGATACGATTATCTAAGTTATTAGACCCTTATATAGTATTATAGAATCAGGAGTCTACTAGTTTAATACGTATTAAAAGCACTATATCGAGGGCCTTAATATAGCGATATCGACTTTCGATTCTTACCTCTTAATATCTAATATAGGACTAGAACATTTTAGCATCGTTAGGATATAAACGGACGATACCCTTATGCTTAGAACGACGAGTTTTACGACCGCTAAAGAAGAAAAGCTCCGAGAGGCATAATTTAAGGCGAAGCCGAAAACCATAATAACTTAGGGCTCCGTCACGGATTTCAACGGCGCGAAGGTAAGCTTATAATAGGATAAGATACTCTTGCTTTAATAGAAAGGATAAGCTGCCCGGATCGACCGAATCGATGTTAAGGCTCCGGATTATATATAATAGTACCTAAAACAACGTGCTCGTAGAGCCTATATAGCCTTAGTATGCTAACCGGAAGCCGCATTCGATATCT
This sequence comes from Ophiocordyceps sinensis, assembly GCA_012934285.1. Taxonomy (NCBI): domain Eukaryota; kingdom Fungi; phylum Ascomycota; class Sordariomycetes; order Hypocreales; family Ophiocordycipitaceae; genus Ophiocordyceps; species Ophiocordyceps sinensis. The sequence goes on from JAAVMX010000004.1 coordinate 13,249,460, forward strand.
CTATTACGGCATAAGTATAGAACCCGGATGATAAGGATTGCATAATCTTAAATAAGCGACTTAAGTAGCAAATAGACTACTAAAGCAGAGGTTTAATATATAAACTAATTGATCTTATAAAGGCGAAGCTAATAGTATTTACGGATAGGTCGTTTGCTAATAATAAAGACCTATTATCGTAACTAGGCTTTATTATTACACTAGTTAATAAGACCGAAAGGTCTAATAACTAGTTTAAGGTTATTAGAAATATTATCTACTAAAGTTCGACGAAGTGTAAGAGAGTTACCTAAAGCGTGCTAGCTTCTAAGATATACGGTATAGTTAACGGCGTTAACCTCGGGATCGCCTTAGCAACTACGTTAAAGATTATTACCGACCGGCTTAAGCTACCGAATATCTAATTAATCATCTATATAGATTCGTATTCGCTCTACGAATATCTTATAAAGCTCGGGATAACTAAGGAGAAGAGATTAATAATTAATATTATATCTCTTCGATAGTTATATAAGCAACGAGAGATTATAGAGATCCGTTAGATTAACGGCGATAATAACCCGGCCGATGCTATAACGAAGGCATTACTAAACCGAGCCCTTAAACGCTTCGTAGACAACAATAGCTTAACCATTCGGATAGAAGCATACGTTTTACGCCTCTAAGTTCCCCTTTTAGGACTCTCTTTTATTTATACTTATGTATTATATTTATTAGACCCCTTTAGTCTAATACGCGTTATCCTTGCGATTAGGGAGGTTGCTTAGCAGTTAGAAAGAAAGACTACTAGTATAGGAATATAGTTATATAACTAAGGGATAGAGTCGCAACTACATTGCTGACTATATATAGGAAAGGGGCAATAGGGTTTATAACCACGCGGCCTATAACGCTACGTGACTTATACAGTCAATGACCTCGTTATTAACTAAATGCATCGTTATAACTAGAGCAGTAAGCCCTAGCGTAGGCCTTAACAATGCATTGTTAAGGCATAGAAGGCTCTATAGAGGGACCCCGGCAGACGGGTATAAAGGGGCCCCTTTATTTCCCCTTTTCTAGCTAGATTAGATACAACTACAACTAATGCAACCCCCTTTGTTTGGATTAATCTAAGTGAATTACCTACTAATAGTAAAAGAGCTTTTTAATAAGCTTAACACTCGGGAAATCCTTATCCCCGAGATTGTTATAATCACCTGGATTTTAGAATCCTTTAATAGCTCGTTTTCGAGCTATATAACTAATATAACGTAGACCCTACGGGTCGATACCTTAGCCTATACGCTTAAGTCTATATCCTCCTCTTTAATCGATGAATTTAAGAGGACTAAGGCGCTTAATAGCGGTAAGCAATTATTCTATTCGAATAATAATAAAAATAATAAAATACCGGTTTAATTTTGCTATAAAAAGCGAGGCTATATAGAACGAAACTGCTTTTAGAAACTAGAAAATAGAGATAAGGCTAGAGCTGCTAGCTTAATACTAAGAAACAATACGCCCTCTTTAAATTCGAATTCGAAGAAATACTAGCTAAGAGAGCTAAGGGACTATACTAATAGAAATTATAGGAGGCCGACCCTTATTCTATACTCTCGGGAGAGTTCTTAGTCCCCTCGCCCTACTGCTCGCATCTCTCGACCTCGGAAGAGAAAGACGCCGTCTCGAAAGACGCCTTCTCGAGATACCTCTTCCGAAGCCTCTCGAAAGGTTATAGTTATAACGGATTCGGGCTCGGGTATTATAAGTTTTTTCCTATCCCTTTATATATTCTTTACATTATTTATACTCTTTATACCCTCTATACCCTTATAAAGGCAAGATCTAAGTCTAAAAGAAAATAAATAATAGGACCTTTAAAGCCACTTCTTTTTGCAATCTCTAGAGTTATTTTAAGGGTTAATAAGTCTATTATACGGATAGGAAATTTTTATACTTTTGTGTTTAATATTAGGCCTACGAGGCATATAGTTTCTAATAAATCCCTTCTCTCTAATTATAAAGATATCTATACAACTATAACCTAGGGAAAAGCCTCTTCGATTGTTATATAAGGGGCTAGGGATCTTATTTTTAAGTTCCCTAATAGAATACAACAATATATATTAAAAGACTGCCTATATATACCCGAAATCGGTATAAATAGAATAAGCCAGTCTACTATAAAAACACATATACTCTTATAGGCCTAGACTCTATATTAATTTTCGATAAAAATCTCAAATAATTAATATTAGGCTTTATTAAAAACAGCTTATACTATATCCCTCTAGAGATAAAGAAAACTCGCTTTCTTATTAAAAATAAGATATATAACATCCGGCATAGTCCGAAAGAAACGATTGAAAATAATATATAAAAACCCTTACTAGATATATAAGATAAATAAGATAAAGATATAAAAAATAAATCTATACAAAATAAAAAGAAGGTAGATTAACTACTTTAGCATAAACGCTTAGGTTACCTTAGCTATAAATCCCTATACCGATACCTCTATAGACTATACCTAGATATATCCGTAGACTAAAAAGATATTATAGCTATAAAACAATATAAAGCTTATATATAAGCTAAATATACCGATAAGAAAAAGAAGACTCCCTCGAAACGACGATATCTCTTTCTCGATAAAATAAATGTTAATATTTAGGGCCTTATAAAGGTCCCTATATACAATAAATTCAGATACTTTATATCGTTTCTTAATACTTATTCTAGGTATCTAAGAATATACCTTATAAAAGATAAAGCCGAAAGCCTACTAAGGTTTCTAGAGGTTAAATTAGAACTCGAAAACAATAAAGATAATAATAAAATAAAAGAGGTCTTCTTAGACAATGCAAAAGAATTTCTATATAATATTAAACTATATGCCTTAAAAAGGGTATAAAATATAACTTAAGTCCGCTATATACGCTATACTTAAACGGTAGAATAGAACGTATAAATAGAACGATACTTAATATAAAGGCATATAATATTCCTATAATTATATAATCACACATAGTATATCCGCCGTTTAATACTATATACGCACGTGGTCTCCCGGTCGCAATAGCTTATATATTAACCGAGGTGTTAACCTTAAAACATATAGTGTTTAAGGGAACGAGCGGAACGTTTCACACGTATCGCACCGTCTATACCTACACAACACGCTATACGTTTCAATCAATCGTGCAATAACGGTAAGGCGTTATAGCCTTAAATAAGTAATGCGATATGCTTTAGTCTAAGCGCTTTAATATAACATCATTACTATATACCTATATCACTCCGTTTAAGAGCCATTGCCTATATAAGGTTAACTTTAGTCCTGCCTTAAACAGCATAATACATTAAGCAATTCAACTACGTTTTCTCTCTTAGTTTTTCCTTTAATTAATACTTCCTTTAACGACTATGATTGTTATCCTCAATAGAACGTTTAATACGTTTCTATTAGTTATAACCCCTTACTCTTCTACTTAAGCAAATTCTTTAATAAAAACTTTCTTCGGAAATTACTAAATCCTCTCTCTCTCTACTACCTCTTAACTAAAACTCGTTAAACTTTAAATATACGCTTTTATACGCAGACGCTATATGCTAAAACTTTTCTCCGGAATTCTATAGGCAGTATTCCTATTTTGTCCTCTCCTAACTTTTTATCTACCTCGACTGCTTTTACACTCGCCTTCTCTACCTCTATTTCTAGGACTAATACCTACGATATAATATCACTTTAATATCTCTTTCGCATCCTTATTTCCGGCGCTATATAATATACGTCGAACCAAAGCTTTGCCGAAATCTCCCCGACTTTCCTAACGATATCCGCTCGACGACTTCCTCTTTCTACCCGACCTCTTCGAAGCTCTTTCCTATACGCACCGATAAATCCTAAATAAAATCATAGGTTCGATTAAAGACTACTAGTTCGGCAAACTTCAGGGATCCGTTAACTTTTCCTCTTAGGCTCTTAGAATAGAGTCTATTTTTATACGCGAGAAACTCTAGCAAGCAGTATAGGACGATAACTATATAAAAACACAAAATACCCTCGCCTTTATACGTTTAATAATAGAGGATAGTCCTCTATCCTAGATAAAGCAGCATACTACCGTAAAGTCTGCTTAAAATGCCCTAAAGACGTTATATAATCCCGTGAATTTTACCTCTAACTTTCTGCCAAAAAAGAACTCTTTAATACAAAGATAGAGAGTTATACCTCTATTAAGTCATACCTTAATAAGGTAAAAGAGCTCTACGACGAACTTAACACTCGGGAAATAACTATACCCCCGATTGTTATTATAACCTAGATTCTAGAAAGCTTAAGTCCGATGTTCTTAAGCTATATAACTAATATCACCTAAGCCCTCCGGAACGACGTATCCGTATATACCCTTAAGACCCTTTCTTCCTTACTTATCGACGAATTTAAACGAACTAAGGCCCTCGAATCTAACGAAAAGCTTTTCTTTTCGCATAACAATAACAACAATAATAATAAAATCCCGATCTATAGCAACTATAAGAAGAGAGGGCATTTAGAAAGAAACTATTTCTAGAAGCCGGAAAATAAGGATAAGGCGAAGGCTGCCGGCTTTATACCTTAGGCAATACCCTTATTAAACACTTAGTCGACTTAGTCTAATAGATCTCGGCCGGAAAAGAGGGGCAGAAGAGGAGGTAGTAGTAGCGGCAGCTACTAGAATAGTAGGAACTCTAGGCGTAATACGCCTATTCTTTCTTCCCGGGAAAATTCGCCCTCCCTACTACCGATTCGGAAGAAGAGACGAACCCCCCGGTTCCCTTCTAGGTTAGCTTCCCCGGCTCCGGACGTAATGCAAATCTCCGAGTCATCTACGGCAGAGGTAAGTGTTTTTTTAACCCCTATCTTTATAATATACCTATATACCTTATTATGTTATTTAATGTCCCTATTATATACCTTTACTTTGCCCTTTAAATAAGGCATTCCTTCCTCGAATAATACCCTACTTTATACGTCGATATTAGCTAGAAATAGAAAATCTAATAGAAGAGATATAATAGGACCTCTAAAGCCTCTATTGTCTGCTATTTAAAGGGTCGTGAAAAAGGTCGATAAAAATGTAATAAAGAATAGGAATATATTTAACTTTATTTTTAATACTAGCGCTATAAGGCATATAGTTTTTAATAAGAATATCTTATCACACTTAAGAGAAATCTATACAATAGTGACTTAGGGCAAAGCAAGCTCGATTGTAGTCTAGGGCTTTAGGGATCTATTAGATCCGCTAGTTAAGGGATTATATATAGGATTACATACAGGATTACGTGCGGGATTACGGACGGGAAATTAGGCTAAGAGACCCCTTAAATAAGGTCTCGAGGCAGCCCCTTTTCGGGCACAACAATTATTATCATTACATATATTAAATACACTGCTTTCAGCGGCCTTACAGCCGCTGCAGCGCCCTAACGGCCGCTATAACATACATCTCTCGCATCCTCATTTAGTAGGCCGTAGATCGAAGATCTAATAATTAAGAGTCTTAGTCTTCTAGCCACTGCTACTAAGAGAAGCTACTATTTAACTATTAGGCCCCCTTTAAACCGCGAGAAAAGCCTAGCTAATTATGCTCGGCAAGAGGACTAGATTCCTCTCGCATCGAAAGAAATAAGCCCGCGAGAACTACCTCGCGGCACCTTATCGAAATAAGCCCGCGAGAACTACCTCGCGGCACTTTATCAAAACAAAGCCTGCGAGAACTACCTCGCGGCACCTTATCGAAACAAAGCCCGCGAGAACTACCTCGCGGCACTACACCGAATAAAGCCCGCGAGAACTACCTCGCGGCACTATATTAAAAGAAAGCCCGCAACGCGGTAATACATCGAATAAAGCCCGCGAGAACTATCCTCGCGGCACTATATCGAAAGAAAGCCCGCACTAAGCGGCACTAATACATTGAACTAAGCCTGCGAGAACTATCCTCGCGGTACTAATACATCGAAAGAAAGCCCGCACTAAGCGGCACTAATATATCGAAAAAGCCCCCCGCAAAAGACTACCTTACGGCACTAGAAAGAATAATATATCCTGCTTTTAGCAGAGGCGAAAAAGGGTGATTCCCTTGCTAAATATATATCCTACTACTAGTAGAGGCGAGAGGGTAATTCCCTCGTTAGCTAGCTAAACATATATACTGCTTTTAGCAGAGGCGAGAGGGTGATTCCCTCGTTAGCTAGCTAAGATATATCCTACTACTACTAGTAGAGGCGAGAGGGTTATTCCCTCGTTAGCTAGCTAAGCTAAAATAAGTCTATATTAAGGAGCAAACCCCTCTATAGCATTAATAAGCCTATATTAAAGAGCAAACCCCTCCGTGGCATTAAATAAGCCTGTATTAAGGAGTAAACCCCTCTATAGTATTAAATAAGCCTATATTAAGGAGTTAACCCCTCCGTAGCAGTAAATAAATAAGACTATATAAGCTATTCGCGGCGAGCGGTAGAGACCTTCGTCCGTACACTTAGATAAGATATAAGCTATTAGCTTATAAGCTAATAGCTCGCGGTAGTAGAAGAGAGAGAGAAGAAGACTCTTTCGTTATCGCACTCGCGGCGGCGGAAAGAGGAAAAAGTCCCTTTTCCTCGTCGCGGATACTTAATCGAGTAATAGCTCTTACGGCGAGCGGTAGAGTCCTTCGTCGCACTCTCGAGCAAGTAGCTCTTACGGCGAGCGGTAGAGTCCTTCGACGCACTTATTCGAGCAAGCAGCTCTTAAGCAAACGATACTTAAGCAAAAACATATCGCGGCGGCGAGAGGAATACTCTCTTATCGTAGTATATATATCGCGGCGGGAGGAAGACTCTCTTATCGTAATATATATTTCGTAGCGGCGGAAGAGAAGAAGACTCTTACGTCGTTATAGTAAATACATTCGTAGCGGCGGGAAGAGAAGAAGACTCTTTCGTCGTCGCTAGCAAATATATATTCGCGGCGGCGAGAGGAGAAGAGAAAGACTCTCTTATCGTAGCACGTAGTAGTCGCGGCGGCGGGAAGAAAGAAGAAGACTCTTTCGTCGTCGCGGTAAACACTCGCAGCTAATAGCTCGCGGCGGCGGGAAGAGAAGAAGACTCTTTTATCGTCGCTAGCATATATATCGCGGCGGCGGGAGGAAGACTCCCTCGTCCGCGCACTTATCTAACGCACGAGCTAATAGCTCTCGACGAGCTAATAGCTCTCGATAAGCTAATAGCTCGCGGCGGCGGAAAGAAGGAAAAGTCCCTTTCTCTCGTTACGAATACTTAATTTAAGCGAAAAAAAACACTTACGGCGAGCGGAAGACTCCTTCGTCCGTATACTCTAATATTCGAGCAAGCAGCTCTCGAGCAAACGGCTCTTAAGTAAGCAGCTCTTACGGCGAGCGGTAGAGTCCCTTATCGCAGCGAATAGTAGAATCCCTCTCCCTTATATATACTTACTTACTTAAGTAAATAGCTCTCGCGGCGACGAAAGACTTCCTTATCGCGGCAAATATACTTACGGCGTCGGAAAACTCCTTCGTCCGTATACTTATTTAAGCAAGCAGCTCTTACGGCGAGCGGTAGAGTCCCTCGTCGTACTTATTCGAGTAAGTAGCTCTTACGGCGAGCGGTAGAGTCCCTCGTCGCACTTATTTAAGCAAGCAGCTCTTAAGCAAACAGCTCTTAAGTAAGTAGCTCTTACGGCGAGCGGTAGAGTCCTTCGTCGTACTTATTTAAGTAAGCAGCTCTTATAGCGAGCGGTAGAGTCCCTCGTCGCACTTATTTAAGCAAGCAGCTCTTAAGCAAACGGCTCTCGAGCAAATAGCTCTTATAGCGAGCGGTAGAGTCTATCGTCGCAGCGAGCGGTAGAGTCCTTTATCGTAGCGAGCGGTAGAGTCTATCGTCGCAGCGAGCGGTAGAGTCCCTCTCCCTTATATACACTTACTTACTTAAGCAAATAGCTCTCGCGGCGACGGAAGATTCCCTCGTCCGCACCTATTACGGCATTCGTGCTTATTATACTCGCTTAAGTAGTAATACTCGCTTAAGCGGCAATATAAAGCCTACGGACATACGAGCCCTTAGGAATATAACCCTCGGCTATACATATATACGAGCCCTCGGGAATACGACCTTCGGCTATATATACGAGCCCTCGGGAATATAACCCTCGGCTATATATATATATAAGCCTTTAGGAATACGACCCTTAGCTATATATACGAGCCTTCGGCTATACGAGCCTACGGCTATACATAAAGCCTTCGTCCGCCCGTATACTCTAATAAACCACACACGAACCTTCCGAAGTGATCGACTAATCGACTAATATAATATAGGAGGAATAAGGCGTATTATTGCCGCTAAAAGCGCATACGGCAGCGTAAAGGCATAAAATGCCGAGTTGCAATTGCTATAATAGTCGGTCGTAAGGAGGACCTAGAAGAATACGATAATCCGCCCCGATTAATAGATTAAATATTAGCAAAAGACCCCGGATTTAAGCTATTTAAGCTCTTTAGTCTAGCTTCCCTCGCATTGCGATCGAAGCTAAAAGGGTATATTAGATCCGCGGGTTAAGGGATTATATATAGGATTATATATAGGATTACGTGCGGGATTACGGACGGGAAATTAGGCTAAGAGACCCCTTAAATAACGTCTTAAGGCAGCCCCTTTTCGGGTATAACAATTATTATTATTATATATATTAAATACACTGATTTCAGCGGCCTTACAGCCGCTGCAGCGCCCTAACGGCCGCTATAACACACATATCTCGCATCCTTATTTAGTAGGCCGTAGATCGAAGATCTAATAGGATCTTTACTTTAAATTTTCCGGAAATAATATATAATACGCTTTAAAGAACTATCTTTATATACCTAAGATTAGAATTAATATACTTAGCTAATTATCTTTAAATAATACATACTGTTAGTTGGTTAAATAAACAAAGGGGTTGCAAACTAGCTGGATTCTAGTCTATAATAGGTTATCTAGCTAAGGCGAAGAGGAGAGGAAAGAGGGCCCCTTTATGTGTCCTTACGAGCCTGTCCTAGGCTCTAAAGGGAGCCTAGTCGGGGCACGTAACGCTCCCGATAACGCTGTCATCGGGACCTTAATAGGGGTTATGACTTATAACCCTTTTCTCCCTTATATGACTGATTGGTCCGATACTAGCAGTTCTTCTTTTAGAGGCTGCAAATACTATACTAACGGACTAATCGCCTAATCGAACGACCGAACGACCGAACAACCGAACGCAAACGCAACGAATAAGTAGGGAAAGAGCGTTCGGAAGAGCCGATTCGAGGGCATCCTCGGGGCGCTGCCGAAGAGTCGATTCGAGGGCATCCTTAGGGCGCTAGGGCGGAAAAGGCGTCTATTCGAACCTTAATTTAGGCCATAAACGCGAATAAAGAAACAACGGACCGCGAATAGGAAACAACGAAAAGACGCATTAAGCTAGAAATTGCCTAATAAATATAAATAATAAGTATAAATTGCAATTAGCGGCCGAGGAATAATCGTGCGGAAAATAACGAGCAATTCGCAGAAGCTGCGAACAACGAATAAGATAATGCAATAAAGCAGGAAAAGGGGAATAACGCGTAGAAAAGGGCGAACAAATTGCAGAAATAATAAAGAAAAAATGCGCGGAAATTCCACTCGTTAAAACGGGCAATAAACACACGAAGGACCGGGGCATTAGGGAGATAGGTGAAGTGACGAGCAACAAGAACAACGAGAACACACGAAGGAACGGCTAAGCAGAGGGCTAGAGGGGTGGCCGGAAGGGGCACTAGGCAGGGAGGGGGCAATAGGCAGGGGAATCCCTCGAGAGCTTTTCTTCTGCTAGGCTCGCGAGGCTAACGGTGCGGAAGCTCGCGAGGCTAGCTAGCTATACGCAACGAGGGGTGCGTTGCTAAACCTCGGAAGAACAACGTATGGAGGCGAGGGCGTCTGCCGGGATAAAGGTGCCTGCCGGGACGAAGGTGCCTGCTAGAGAGCCTGCCGGGTGACTGGCAGGGAGGAAGCTTAGGCGGCCTTTTAGTAGTGGTCTCTTGCTCTACGGTAACGAGAGGGCGGCTGGGTGGTAAGCTAGGGCCGTGGGGGAGAGTGTCTCTTGCCCTGCTGTTTGACAAGCTAAGGGGAAGCTTGTAAGGGCTTTTAGTGGCGACATCCTTTAGCGAGGTGACGGAAGAGTGCGCCTCGGGAGTCGAAGTGGGAAAAACAGTGCTAGCAATTGGCCTGCTTAAGGGCATGCCGGGCTTAGGGCATAACGGTCTAGAAGGAAGTCTGCACGCGTTTTGTATAGTGACATCCTTCGCTAAGGTGGCGAAAGAGTGCGCTGCGAGACTCGAAGGGTGATTGGCAGCGGCGGCATTAGCTTAGCTTAGCTTTAGGATATGCCGTAGAGCGTGCTGCTAACGTTAAGGAAGCTGCTGTATAGCCTGCAGTTTCGTAGGTTGCGAGCAGCTTGGCGAGCTACTGCGAGAGCTAATGGGAGAGCAGCTTAGTGAGCTGCTTTAAGGGTCGAAAGAGCAGTCCGAAGAGCTGCTAGGGGAGTCGTTGTCGCAGCAGTCCGAAGAGCTGCTGCTTAGAGCGGGCGAATAGGAGAGCCGGCTCGGAACGGGGAGTCGGCTTAGAAGAGAGAGCCGGCTTAGAACAGGGAGCCGGCTTAAAGCAAGGGGCCGGCTTAGAATAAGGGGCCGGCTTAGAACAACGGGAACAACTAGCGGACTTTTGTTTAAAGGCGAAGTCGCCGTTGTTGTTGTTGTAGGGCCGGCACCGGGGCTATGCCTATAGAAGCTAGGGGCAGCTATAGGGTCTTCCCCGTGGGAAACTAAGTCGTGCCGGCGGGAGTTAGGGGTCTTCCCGGGGTCGTGCCGGCTTAGGGGTGACGATAAGGGTGACGCTGAGACTGTTGAAGACGGCGAGGCTAAGGGCGAGGCTGCCGAAGTTAAATCAACTAGCGGACTTTAAATAGTCGGCGGAGCAGTTGTCGGGACGGGCGCGCTTATAACGGCGGGAGCAGGCGTGGGAGCTTTATACGGCGGCAAGCCGAGCTAGGATCGCAGCTTGTTCCGTTCTATATAGGCTGCCGTATCGACGTCGAAGTCTATCTCGAGGAATTCTTCCTAAGGCTATAGTAGGGGCTTAGCTATAGCCTAGAGCATTACGAGTTAAAGGCTAATCGGCTGGTCTTTTCGGCCTATATAGATCCCGCGCCTCCGTAAGAACGTTCGCAATGCCCTCTTATAATCCCGTTAGACCCTATCCTATATGGCTTCGGTCTAGGTTCTAAAGGAGTCCTAAAAATTGTCAATCGCACCGCTTTCCTAGGAGTCCTAAAAGGTGCTAACCCCCTCGGATAGACTTATCCTTTCGTCTATAAGGAAGAATGCGACGTACGAAGTTATTACAATATGATATTGTTCGTCGGGGCTAACGTATGCATTCCCGAGGTTGAGGTTGAAGTTAACCTAGTTGTGCAATAACTCGTAGATGCCGATGCTATTTAATAAATTAGTATGTTTTAGGTCGGCTGCTGTAGGAGCTTTCGGCTGCGGAGTCGGACTCGTAGGGTCTTCCGGCTAGGGAGCTGCCGGATTCGTAGGAGCTATCGGAAGAGCTCGTAGGGTAACGGGGTTGTCTGCCGTTAGGGTGTCTATTGCGTGGGTGTCTGCCGCGTGGGTGTCTGCCGCTATAGTAGTTGCCGCTAGGGCGGCGGCGGCGGCGGCGGCGGGAGCAGAAGTCGGGTTCGTCGGTGTTATCGTAGATGAATGGGGTTTGACTAGGGATCGCGAGGGTCTTCGCGATGTATGTCGAAACAAGCAGCGGTCGTCGATTAGGTCGCTGTAGTCTGCGAAAGCAGCGACGTTAAGGGGGTCCCGTGATGCTTATTCTTTAGGGCAACGGTTTGCCAATTAGGTTGCTGTAGTCTGCGAAAGCAGCAACTTTAAAAGGGTCGATGCTTGCCGGGAGCGGGCAGCGGGCTCGTCGCGTTATAGACGCACTGTCGATTGAGGTCGCTATAGTCTGCGAAAGCAGCAACGTTAATTAATAGCTTAGAAGGTATCTCGACCGGTGATTTAGTAAGATGCCTTATTCTTAGCACGAAGGGTCGTTCTTAACGCAGGAGGGACGGCACTACTAAAGATAACGGTCCTGCATTATGATAATAACCCTTGCCTCTTTAACCTTGCTAATCTATGATTAATCGTTTAATTACTAATTAGTGTTGGTTAGTTAAACAAATAAAGGGGTTGTAAACTAGCTGGATTTTAGTCTATAATAGGTTATCTAGCTAAGGCGAAGAGGAGAGGAAAGGGGGCCCCTTTATATGTCCTTACGAGCCTGTCCTAGGCTCTAAAGGGAGCCTAGTCGGGGCACGTAACGCTCCCGATAACGCTATCATCGGGGCCTTAACAGGGGTCATAACTTATAACCCTTTTCTCCCTTATATAACTAGATTAGTCCGACACATACGCCTTAATAAGCCTAACCTCTATATTACTCCTAGATAAGAATTTAAAAGAATTAATAATAGGCTTTATAAAGAATAGTCTATATTATATACCGATAAAAATTAAGAAAACACCCTTTCTACTTAAGAATAAGATATATAACATAGAATATCTAAGGAATAAAACATATACTAGCACGGATACTATACAACCTATAATAGATATTAAAAATCAAGCGATAAAAGATTATGCCTCTACTAGTAATAACACAACTAGTAAAGCAGTAGATACTCTATTAAATACAACTTATAAAAAGCAAAAGATAGATATACTACTCTAGCATAAACGTCTTAGTTACTTAGCATATAGGTCTTTATATTAATATTTAATAAGACTATACTTAAATATCTCGATAGATAAGAAAGATATAATAAAGATAAAGCAATGTAAAGCTTGTATATAAGCGAAACATACTATGAAAAAGAAAAAGACTCTATTAAGGCGTAGATACCTTTTGCTAGATAAAATAAACGTAGATATCTAGGGACTTATTAAAACCCCGACCTATAATAAATATAGATACTTTATATTATTCTTAGACACCGCCACTAGGTATCTAAGAATATACCTTATAAAAGATAAAGCTGAAAGCCTTCCTAGGTTTTTAGAATTTAAGCAGGAGCTTAAAAATAATAAAGAGAATATAAAAATAAAAGAGGTCTTTTTAGACAATGCAAAAGAATTTATATATAATATAAAACCGTTTGCACTTAAAAACGGGATAAAATATAATACTAGTCCTCCCTACACACTATACTTAAATGGGAGAATAGAACGTATAAATAGGACAATACTTAATAAAGTCCGGGCTATGCTTTTTATAGCTAAGCTATCTAAATACCTTTAGGGCGAAGCTGTTTTAGCAGCTACCTTTATATATAATAGATCACCTTATACTGCTTTAGGACATATATGTCCTATAGAAAAGAAAGATAATATAGCTCTATCACCTAAGGATTTAGAAAACATCCGGGTCTTTAGCAGTATAATTTATTATAAAAATAAATTGCCTACTAATAAATTAGACGTTCGAGCTTATAAAGGAATAATAATAGGCTATAAAGATACAGCTTATAAAATATACGACTATAAAGGACTAAAGGTCGTTGTCTTAAAAGATATTACTATAATAGAAGATAGCTTTTTAAAGGACTGCGAGACCTTTAACTTCGACTTTAATACTATACCCTCTTTAGATAAAATACCTAATAGTTATATGTTAAAACAGCCTTCTATTCTTAATATAATACCTAATGAAATAGTGGCTGATAATGTTCTAGATTCGACCTAGGAAAATAATAATAATAATTAGGATTATAGAATTTAAGTTAAAATACCTAAGAAGCCGGCTGAATTCTATAACGACTACGAAGAGTACCCTAAACATTTAATATTAGATATAGATAATATAACCCTTCTATCTGCTATAGAAGGCTATAATCCTATAGAGCCGAAAACTTATAAACAGGCTATAGCAAGCAGTAAAGCTATATACTAGGCAAAAAGGCATGACTATAGAAATACAATAATTAATAGACAACGATACTTAGGATATAACCGAGCTTCTAGAGGATAGGGAAGCCCTCGGTAGTCGATTTGTCTATAGTGTTAAGAAGGATAATTTAAATAACGTTAAAAAATATAAAGCCCGCCTTATAGCTTTAGGCTATAAGCAGATATACGGGCTGGATTATATAGAAACCTTCTCTACTACGGCAAGGCCGGAGTCTACTAGACTCCTGCTTTTACTAGCTGTTTCGAATAATATAGCTGTAATGCAATTTAATATTAAAACCGCCTTTCTATATGCAGATATAGATATAGAAACATATATAGCTATTCTACCTGCCTTTCTAGAAATGTATTAAAGGCTTGGTATAATAAATATAAAGATAGAAAATAAAAAGGCGTGTCTTTTAAGCAGTTTCTTAATAAAGGCAAAGCAAAGCGGCTAGTAGTAAAATTAAAGAAAGCACTATACGGCTTACAATAAAGTCTATTGCTTTAGTATAACTTATTAAAATCGGTCCTTTAGGCATTAGGATTTTTCCCTCTGCCTATAGATAAAGGAGTATTTATAAATAATACGCTAGGAGTAGCAATATTAGTTTACGTAGACGATCTTTTGTTCTTTAGGCGTACAAAGGATTTAATAACTCGAATATTAAATAAGATAAACGAGTCCCTACCGATCGAATCGCTAGGGGAAGTAAAAGACTTCTTAGGATTATCGATATAGATAAATAGAGCAATAAAACAATTATATATCTCCTAAGCAAATTATACTAGAAATAGGATTAAGGAATTTAATAAACAAAATATAGGAACCTTAAATACACTATCTATAAAAGGCGTGAAATTAAACGTCTCCGAGGTAAAAAATACCTCGAAGAAAGATATACTCTTATACTAAAAGCAAATAGGCTCTCTGCTATTTTTAGCATTATTTACAAGGCCTAATATCTTATATTCTATTATATTTTGTGCGAGATTTTCTTCCTAGCTAAGCTCCGCACATTTTAAAGCACTTAATGTGATTTAGAAATACCTAAATAAATTTCCTAACCTATGCTTATACTATGACTGTAATATATCACTATTATAGCTGCATTTCATAGCCTATACAGACGCTGATTAGGCTGCTAATCTTATAGATAGACGGTTAGTCTCTAGATACTGCTTTTTTCTAGCTTATAACTTAATAACTTAGTCTTGTTAAAAACAAAAATCTATATTACTCTCTACTTACGATGCCGAGTTTATAGCACTTAGAGAGGCTAATAAAGAAGCCTTATACCTTTATAATCACTTTAATAATATTATAAAAGAGTTGTCTATAACTATTTCTAAGAAAGTCCCTTTAATATTCTCCGATAGCGATTCTGCCTTAAAAATAGCAAACAATCCGTAGTCTTATAAGCTCCGCAAGCATATAGGCTTAGCATACCACTTTACACAAGCTAGTATATAAAACAAAGAGATCGAAACATTTTATATAAAATCTATAGATAATATGGCAGATATCTTTATAAAGGAATTAGGTCGAATACTCTTTAATAAATTATAGGAAAAACTTAGACTTAAATAGGATCCTATATATAAAAATAAATAGGGGTTTTTAGCTATCTTCTTATGCTTTCTTAGCTTTCCTCTATATAAACCTCTAGACTTTTTCTAAACTACGGTTTTGCTAAAGGTATAAATAAAATATATATAGTAGAGTTTTTTAGTCTATATACTTTTCTCTATATATTAGGTTTTAAAACTTTTCCTAACTTATGAAATTCTTCCTATAACAAAGATAGGTTTTTAATTAGTTATTTTAGAGAGTTTTTGTCTATAATATATAAGGCATATATAAGACATATGTAAAGTGTTCTTATAAATTAAGTACACTTTAAGAGAGGCTATAAAGGCATATAATGCTTCTATAAGTATATCATCACATGTAGTATATCCGCCGTTTAATACTATATACGCACGTGGTCTTCCGGTTGCAATAGCTTATATATTGACCGAGTTATTGACCTTAAAACATATAGTGTTTAAGGGAACGAGCGGAACGTTTCACACGTATCGCACCGTCTACACCTACATAACACGCTACACGTTTTAATCAATCGTGCAATAACGGTAAGACTTAATACCCTTAAACAAATAATGCAACATGCTTTAGTTTTAGCGCTTTAATATAATATCATTACTATGTACCTATGTCACTCCGTTTAGGAGCAATTGCCTATATAAGGTCAACTTTAGTCCTGCCTTAGACAGTATAACACATTAAGCAATTCAACTACGTTTTCTCTCTCAGTCTTTCCTCTAATTAACACTTCCTTTAACGACTATAATTATTATCCTCTATAAAACGTTTAATACGTTTCTATTCTTAATAAAGTTAGGCCTATGCTTTATACGGCTAAACTACCTTAACATCTTTAGGGAGAAGCTGTTTTAGCAGCTATACATATATATAATAGATCCCCCTATACTGCTTTAGGATATATATATCTTAGAAAAGAAGAATAATATAGCCCTTTCTATAGAAAATATAGAGAAAATCCGTGTTTTTAGAAGTATTATATACTATAAAAACAAAACTCTAAGTAATAAACTCAATGTACGAGCTTATAAAGGAATTATAATAGGCTATAAAGATATAGCCTATAAAATATACGACTATAGTAGAAAAAAGGTCGTTATCTTAAAGGATATAACTATATTAGAAAATAAGTTCTTAAAAGATAATAAAACCTTTAACTTTAATACTATACCTATCGGACTAATCTAGTTATATAAGGGAGGAAGAGGGTTATAAGTTATAACCCCTATTAAGGCCCTAATAACAGCGTTATCGGGAGCGTTATATGCCCCGACTAGGCTTTCTTTAGAGCCTACGACGGGCTTAGTTAGGACGTATAAAGGGGCCCCCTTTCCGCTCCTCTTTGCCTTAGCTAGATAACTATATATAGACTAATCCAGCCAGTTTGCAACCCCCTTTGTTTATTTAACTAACTAACACTAATTAGTAATTAAACGATTAATCACAGATTGGCAAGGTTAAAGAAGCAAGGGTTATTATTACGATATAGGACCGTCGTTACCTTTAGTAGTGCTATCCCTCCTGCGTCGAGAGACGATACTTCGTGCTAAGAATAAGGCATCTCTATACTAGATCACCGGTCGAGATACCTTTTAAGCTGCTTAATTAAAGTCGCTGCTTTCGCAGACTATAGCGACCTTAATCGATAGTGCGTCTATAACGCGACGAGCCCGCTGCCCGCTCCCGGCAAGCATCGACCCTTTTAAACTTACTGCTTTCGTAGACTATAGTAACCTAATTAGCAAATCGTTGCCCCGAAGAATAAGCATTACGGGACCCCCTTAACGACGCTGCTTTCGCAGACTATAGCGACCTAAGCGACGACCGCTGCTTATTCCGATATATATCGCAAAGACCCTCGCGATCCCTATAAACCTAGTTATCTATAATAACACCTACGAACCCGACTTCTACTCCCGCCGCCGCCCTAGCGGCAACCACCCTAGCGGTAGACACCTACACGGTAGACAAACCCGTTACCCTACGGGCTCTTCCGATAGCTCCTACGAGCCCGGCTCTTAAGCCGGAAGACCTTACGATTCCGACTCTATAGCCGAAGGCTCCTACAGCAGCTCTTATAGACCCGAAATATACCAATTGGTTAAATAGCATCTACATCCACGAGTTATTGCATAACTAGGTCGACCTTAACCTCGATATTAATAACATCGACCCCAACGAATAAAGCTAAGTAGTAGTAACTATATACGTCGCATTGTATGTACTATGCGTAAGAGCAGGAAATTTAAGCGGATGCGGCTTACTATAGGATTTTTAGGACTCCTTCGGAACTTAGACCGAAGCCACCTAGGATAAGGTCTAACGGGACTATATAAGGGCATTGTGAACGTTCGTACGGAGGCGTGGGCTTTATACAGGGCGATAAGACGCCTGAATTAACTATATATAGACTAATCCAGCCAGTTTGCAAAGTTGTTCTAGTTGTTCTAAACCGGCCCCTTGCTTTAAGCCGGCTCCTTATTCTAAGCCGGCCCCTTGCTTTAAGCCGGCTCCTTGTTCTAAGCCGGCCCCTTGCTTTAAGCCGGCTCCCTATTCCAAGCCGGCCCCTTGCTTTAAGCCGGCTCCCTATTCTAAGCCGGCTCCCCCTTTAAAGCCGACTCTCCGTTCCGAGCCGGCTCTCCTATTCGCCCGCTCCTAGCTCTCGCAGCAGCTCTTCGGACTGCTCTTTCGGCCCTTAAAGCAGCTTATTAAGCTGCTCTTCCATAAGCTCTCGCAGCAGCTTGCTAAGCTGCTCGCAACCTACGAAGCTATAGGTCCTATAGCAGCTTCCTTAACAGCGCGCTCTTTAGTATACCCTAAAGGCAAGCAAATGCCGTTAATGCAAAGCGCCCTTCGAGTCTCGTAGCGCACTCTTTCGCTACCTCGGCGAAAGATATTACTATACGAAACGTATATAGACTTCCTCCTAGACCGTTATGCCCTAAGCCCGGCATATACTAGAGCAGACCCCCCTGCCCTAAAGGCATCTACTAAAGTAGGCTAATTGCAGGCACTATTTTTCCTACTTCGACTCCTAAGGCGCACTCTTCCGTTACCTCGCTAAAGGATGTTACTACCGGAAGCGTATGCAAGCTTCCTCTTAGCCCGTTGCCCGATAGGACAAACGGCATCCTCCCCCTCGAGGCAAGGGATACTCGTCCGCCCGGCCTTAGACTATCCGGCATACCCTCTTGCGAGACTATAACGCAGGAGACTACTACTAAAAGTCCGCTTAAGCTTCCTCCCTGCCGGTCACCCGGCAGACTCTCGGCTAGGCGCCTTCGTCCCGGCAGACGCCTTCGTCTTTATATATTATTCTTCCGAGGTTTAGCAACGCACCACTCGTTCCGCGTGGCCAGCTAGCCTCGCGAGCTTCCGTACCGTTAGCCTCGCCGTTAGCCTCGCGAGCCTAGCAGAAAAAAAGCTCTGAAGGGATTCCCCTGCCTATTGCTCCCTCTAGCCCTCTGCTTAGCCGTTCCTTCGTATATTCTTATTGTTCTCGTTGCTCGTTACTTCGCCTATTTCCCTAATGCCCTATTCGCGCGTTTATCGCCTGTTTATTCCGTGTGGAATTTCCGTGTATCATTCTTTGCTATTTCTGCAATTCTTTTGCCCTTTTCCTAGCGTTATTCCCCTTTTCCCGCTTTATTGCATTATCTTATTCGTTATTCACAGCTTCTACTAAATGCTCGTTATTTACGGTCGATTATTTCCTTGCTATTTCCCGCCCGCTAGTAGCAATTTATACTTATTATTTGTATTTATTAGGCACTTTCTAGCTTAATGCGTATTTTCCGTTATTTCCTATTCGCAATTATTGCCCGAATTAAGGCTCGACTAGACGCTTTATTCCGGCCCGAACAGACGTTCTATTCCGCCCCGGCAGCGCCCTAAGGATGCCCTCGAATCGGCCCTTCCGAACGCTCTTTTTCCTGCTTATTCGTTGCGTTCGCTATGTTCGGTCGTTCGATTAGGCGATTAGTCCGTTAGCATAGTGTTTGCAGCCTCTAAAGAAGAACTACTAGTGTCGGACTAATCTAGTTATATAAGGGAGGAAGAGGGTTATAAGTTATGACCCCTATTAAGGCCCCGATGACAGCGTTATCGGGAGCGTTACGTGCCCCGACTAGGCTCCCTTTAGAGCCTACGACGGGCTCGGTTAGGACGCATAAAGGGGCCCCCTTTCCGCTCCTCTTTGCCTTAGCTAGATAACCACATATAGACTAATTCTAGCTAGTTTATAACCCCCTTTGTTTGTTTAACTAACTAATAATACCTTCTATAAATAAAATACTAGAGAGGCACTTACGGTCCCCTATAGATATAACTCCTAAGTATACTAATAATATACCTTAGAGTAATCTATATTATATAACCGATAATATACCCTTAGATTATAATCCTAATAATATTAAAAATATATTAGATAATATACCTATGCGCTAGGATAATAATAATAAGGATTAAAGAATTTAGGTTAAAATACCTAAGAAGCCGGCTGAATTCTATAACGATTATAAAGAATACCCGATATATGTTTTATTAAATAATAGTTATATAACCCTTCTATATGCTTTAAAAGGTAGTAATCCTATAGAACTAAAAACCTATAAGCAAGCTATAAATAGCAATAAAGCTATACATTAGGATAAAGGCATAGTTGCTAAAATACAATAGCTTATAGATAACGAGACTTAGGAAATAACTAAGCTACCTAAAGACCGGGAAGCCCTCGGAAGCCGATAGGTCTATAGAGTTAAAAAGGATAACGAAAATAATATAAAGAAATTTAAGGCCCGACTTATAGCTTTAGGCTATAAGCAGATATATAGTCTAGATTATATAGAAACCTTTTCTACTATAGTAAGACCTAAGTCTATAAGGTTTTTATTAGTATAGGCTGTTTTAAATAACTAAAAGATTATATAGTTTAATATAAAAAATGCCTTTATATATATAGAAATAGACATAGTAACCTATATTCTTATACCCGAAGCTTTTATTTATATAATACTAAAAGTATAGGAATAAGGGATAAGGGATACGTAAGGTGCTATTGCATACACGTAATTACGTAACTGCTAGAATAGGAATAAGGGATAAGGGATACGTAGGGATACGTAAGGTGCTATTACAGACACGTAATCTACGTAATTACGTGTACGCAACGAGACTATATCTCCGCGATGCCTTCCCCTCTCTAGCTAGTAAGACAGACATAATACACCCCTTTTAGTTAACCTTATATAGTAGAGCCTAACTAATACTAATTAGTAGTTGACTTAGTTAATCACAGACAGCTAGGTAGAAGAGACAGATTTAATCCTCGAACGTGCTACGGATCTTCTTTAAACGATCCTATTCCGTGCATTTAAAGAAGGTTATCCGTGCTAAGAATAAGGATCTCCGCTAGTTTACCTACCGAGAGATTCCTTTAAGCTTCTAGTTAATAGTCGCCGCTATCCTCGATAGAAGCACGATATTAACTATAAGCGCGTTAGCAACGCATCCGATAGAAGAAGACATCTCCGCTAGTCTTACCTACTAAGAGATCCCTCCGACTGTTACGATAATCATCGCGAAGAACATTGCGATCCCTATTAACTTAGTTATTACAATAACATCTACGAGCCCCCGTTAAGCCGCCTAAACCGACACCGCCGCAGCCGCCCTTACGGCAAACGCCTTAGCGGCAAACGTTAGCCTACTCGACTACCTCGTGATAGAAAAGATAGCCCTTCCGAAGCCCTTATACAAGCATATTAATATAAGCCTTTAGAACGGGAACGTTAAGCAGTAAGAGTAAGATACGGTCGCAATCACAACACACGTTGCCGTGTATATGTTATATTGCGAATATAACACCTATCTACGCGGCATCGATATGCTAGGCTTCTTCGAAGAATTATTCAAGTGCTAGAATAAACACATATAGCATAAACTCCATAGGGAATTTAAGAGAGCTCTACGGCTACTGCTAAAAAGGCGTGGAATCTATATAGGCAGAACGAATAACCCTTTAGCGCAGCAATTTGCCTCTTTTACCGACATCGATAAGCTCTTTAACCACCTACCACCCTAGCCTTAAGACGAACCCTAGGAATTTAACCCGGTGGTTAATATGCCGTCGCCGCCGGAAGGAGACGATAAGGGACTATACATCGAGATGTTAAGAAATGCTGCTGCCGAAGCCGAAGCCCTCGTCGCGGCATTAACAAAAGCCGCAGCCGCGGTAAAGACAACGCCCTTACCCTCGTTAGTCTCGGCAGCCTCGCCAACGTCATCTTCTTCGTCCTCGCTAGCAGCAATAGCAGCCTCGCTAACGTCGCCTTCCTCGCCCTCCCTAGCAGCAATAACACCAGCGGCCACGACTCTTTAAGGTCCGCCAGTTGCTGCAAGTCCGAAGCCGCAGCCACAGCCGCACGCTTCGCTAAGCCGGCTAAGCCGACTCCCCGTTCTAAGCCGGCTCCCCGCTTCGCCCGCCCTAAGCACTCGCAGTAGCTCTTCGGACTGCTCTTTCGGCCCTTAAAGCAGCTCGTTAAGCTGCTCTTCGATAAGCTCTTGCAGCAGCTCGCGAAGCTGCTCGCAACCCATAAAGCTGCAGGTTCTACAGCAGCTTCATCAACAGCGCAGACGGCACGCCCTAAAGCTAAGCAAATGCCGCCGCTGTAAATCCCCTTTTAAGTCTTAAAGCGCACTCTTTCGCCACCTCGGCGAAGGATGTCACTACGCAAAGCGCGTACAGACTTCCTCCTAGACCGTTATGCCCTAAGCCCGGCATACACTATAGCAGACCTTGCCCTAAAGGCACCTACTAAAGCAGGCTAATTCCTAGCACTATAACACTTACTTTAACTCCCGAGGCGCACTTTTTCGTTACCTCGCTAAAGGATGTCGCTACTAGAAGCGCACACGAGCTTCCCCTCTGCCCGTTAAACAATAGGGCAACCGATTCTCCTTTAACCGATAGTCTCCCTAGCCCTAGCTTGCTATACAGCTACTCTCTTATCACCGTAGAGAAGGAGACTACCACGCGAAGCCCGCATAGGCTTCCTCCCTGCCGGTCACCCGGCAGTCACCCTCGCCCTAGTAGACGCCTTCTTTACTCTTTGTTTTCCCGAGCTTTAGCAACGCCCTTTTTGTTCCGCGTGGCTAGCTAGCCTCGCGAGCTTCCGTATCACTAGCCTCGCGAA
This sequence comes from Ophiocordyceps sinensis, assembly GCA_012934285.1. NCBI lineage: Eukaryota > Fungi > Ascomycota > Sordariomycetes > Hypocreales > Ophiocordycipitaceae > Ophiocordyceps > Ophiocordyceps sinensis. The sequence goes on from JAAVMX010000004.1 coordinate 13,272,298, forward strand.
CCGCGAAGAAGAAAGACTCTCGAGGGATAGCTTTACAAGCTTCCTTAGAAGCTTCCTTATAAGCTTCCTTACGAGGTTCCGCAGCCTCGCGAGCTTCCGCAGCCTCGCGAGCTTCCGCAGCCTCGCGAGCTTCCGCAGCCTCGCGAGCTTCCGCAGCCTCGCGAGCTTCCTCAGCCTCGCGAGCTTCCCTAGCTTCTTTCGGCCCCGTTGCTTTGCCCGACCCTTCCTTCGTGTGTTCTCGCTGCTCGTTGCTTTGCCTACCTTCCTAACGCTCCCTTCCTTTATCTGCTTATTGCGTTACGTTCGTTGCTCTCTCGTTGCTTCGTTGCTCGTTGCTTCGTTGCTCGTTGCTTCGTTGCTCGTTGCTTCGTTGCTCGTTGCTTATTGCTCGTAACACCGCTCTTTTAGTTTAACCCTCGATAGTATCGCAAGATCCCTCTTTCCCTCTTTTCGTACGTTCGATGCGTTCGTTGCGTTTAATTAGGTTACGTCCCTTTAGTTCGACCTTGCTAGGTGTCAGATCTTTAATCTACGGCTCGGACTAAATAGGCACGATTGTAGGTCTTAATAGGTCTAATAGGTTGCACAGCAAAAGAGGTTGTATTAATGTAATAATAAAGATATATATATAGCCCTTATTTTCTTAAGGGGCTTGTTTTATAGGAAATTTTCCACGAAGCCACGTGACGGTTATGCTAACCTAATGTAGTAGCCTCTATTATATGATCTAACACACCCCCCTAGCTTCGAACCTACATCCGCGGGAGGGAAGCTAGCGTAAAGAGGTCGCTAAATAGCTTAAATCCGATGAGTTTTTAATCCTCGTTCTATCGTTAAGCTATCGGGTCGGGATATTATTAATCCCTGCCTTTTTATTCCTACGCTTAAGCGCCTTAGAGAGTGCGGCTTCTTAAGCTCTTATACTTCTTCTTAATCCTTCGAGGACCCCTCGTCCTTACTATTTTTCCTTCTTAGCTCTCTACGCTTAATCGAGCTATAGAGCCTTTAAGCGCAGCTATACGCAGCCTCTTTAAGCCCTAGGTCTATCGTCTCCCTAACGTTATCGCGGGGCGTAAAGCATACTTCGAGGCTATCTATAGCCTTATACCTCTTAATCTTCCCACACTATATAATTATCGGTTTATATCGCTTCGTCGGTCGATTTAGGGAGCTCTCGATCGGCGAGGCGTTATAAGATATCGTAGAGGCCGATTTATTTAATAAAGGCCTTAAAGGAGGGCCCTTAAAGCGCCTTTATAAGGCTATCTACTATTATCTTCGCGGTAGGAGTATACTTAACTTCGATAGTCTCGTTAAGGACCTCCTAACGAAGCTAGTAGTTATAAATATCTATATAGCGAAGCTTCGTCTATAGAGTTACGACTTCGGCCGTAATTAGTTAGATAGTCTAAGTGTTATTATATTAAATGCGGATTCGGGAGTTATCTAGGGAGACGTCGAGCTCTTTAATAAGCCTACTTACGTAGATCGACTCCTTTACTACCTATAATAGAGCTAGAAGCTCCGCCTCTATCGTTAAAGTTATAATAGTATCCTATTTATTAGCTCTCTAGCCGATTAGGCCTCTGAATAGCTTTATAGCAAATGCCTAAGAGCTCTTGCGATTAGTATTATTAGCGAAAGAGGCGTTACTTACTACCTTAAAGTCGTCGCTACCCCTTAGACAAAGCGTAAACCTACGAATGCGGTATAAATAGTAGATAGCTCGATCGATAGCTTCTTTATAGTTCGGTCTAAGGTTAGTATTATATTTATAGAGTTTTAATATAGCAAACGCGATATTCGGTCGGGTAATAACCGCCGCGTATAGTATAGAGCCTACGTTTACTTAGTAGGACTATATCTCGTGGTATTTAGCGATCCCTTTATAAGGAAAGAGGTTATTTACTCCTATCGGTGTGTTAAATAACCTACGTTTCTTCGCTAGTCGGTAGATCTTATTAATATAAGCGGCTTATAATAGCTAAATATAGCCTTATTTGCGATTACGTAGAATCTCGATACTAAGGAACTATTATAGGCTATTACCGCCTATAACCTTATACTTTCCTTAGAGCTAATTCTAGAGCGATTTAGCCTTCTCTTAATCCTTCTTATAATATATAAATACGATGTTATCTATATAGAAGAAGACGATAATGCCGTTAAACGTTAAGCAGTAAGGTTCGTGCGGTACTATCTAGAAACCTATCTCCCGGAGCGTTAACGTAAGTTCGCGATGCTATAGAAGAGGGGATTTCCGTAGTCCGTAAAGTGCCTTATCGAGCCTAAGCACGATCGAGTGTTTCCTATATCCTAGAGGCATCTTTATATAGATAATCTCGTTAAGGGTAGCGTTAACGAAGGCGTTAATAGCGTTATACTATATTAGCTCGAGACCGAACCTTACCGCGATCGTTATAAGTGTCCGAAAACTCCGTCCCGCGAGAGTAGTTGCGTAGGTCTCTTGCCCGTTTCTAAGCTATTAATCTCCTCGCATAACTAATCTCGCCTTGCATTTAGAGAGTCTCCTATGTTTGTCTATCTTTATTATAAAACTACTAATCTAGGTTCCTAGTTTACTTTCTTTTTTCTAAAGTACGGGACGACTTAAGTACTAAGGGACTTAAGTACGGAAATACTTAGTACGAGGGTACCGGGGTACTTGGTACTTTGGTACTTAGTACTTTATGACTTAGCATAAAGATGTTCGCCCCGGACTTACCTATTATCCGGTCACACCCCTTTTTAGCCTAGGACACACCCCTTTTTCGAACCTAAGTCCTTTAGGACTTAGCTTCCTCTAGAGCTTATATAGCAGGAGCTAATAATCGTGTCTTGTGTGTGTGTGTATGTCTGTGTGTCTAGGAGAAAGCTAGCTAGCTGTGCGAGAGGGTAGCCCTAATAGCTGCCCCTCGCATAAGGCTGACTAATGGCGGGCTTACCGTAACACTTCCCCTTAGCCGAATCCTACCACTACATAAGGCGGGCCGCGAGGGTTATCTTAAGGCGCTCTTAAAGCTGCACTCTATAGCTCTTTCCTCTGTGACTTATTGTTCCTTTTAACGCAGGGCTTTCTACCCTTCTAAATGCCCGAATAGGCATCCTAATTCTTTTCCCAAACGGGGAAGTCTTCGTTAAATCTCGGGCGGCTGTAGCCTAGCAATTCTTTTTTCGTCGTTTTTCGTCGTGGTTATATTACTGCAGGAGCAGGCGGACTAAGCCTCTTAGGACAGTATTCGTTCGTTACAGGAGAAGGCAACCAGCCTCTTAAGACAGAATCGTGGTCATATCGCGCAAGAGCAGGCAGACTAAGCCTCTTAGGTTAGGTTCGTTCGTAGTCAAATCGCGCAAGAGAAGGCAGACCAAGCCTCTTAGGACAGGTTCGTGGTCAAATCGCGCAAGAGCAGGCAGACTAAGCCTCTTAGGACAGAAAATCGTGGTAGGGACCTTACGGACAACTATGTCGGAGGGAGGGAAAGATTTTCAGAAGGCGGCTTAAGGGCGACAATAGGCCACACGGCGTGAGAAAATTCCCTATCGTTTCGTTCGTAAAAGGGCTCGAGAAGACTCTTCTAGTCTCTCGGCTTGAAGTCGGAAAAGAAAATGCTCGAGAAGACTTTTCTTTCGGTCTCTCGGCGTGAAAAATCGATCGCTATAATTAAAAAAGGGCGAAGAATAGCCACTCGATGTAGTAGAAGGTCGTCTTATAACGCAGGCAAGTGGAAGCGTGTAAGGGCTTATAACCTCTAGAGCTTATATAGCAGGAGCTAATGATCGTGTCTTATGTATGTGTATGTGTCTATGTGTCGAGGAGGAAGCTAGCTAGCTGTGCGAGAGGGTAGCCCTAATAGCTGCCCCTCGTATAAGGCTGACTAATAGCGGGCTTACCGTAATACTTCCTTAGGTACGGGACGTACCACGTAGCTACGGTCACGCCGACGATCTTATTAAGCACCCTTGCCTAATAAGACCCGATGATTAGCTCGATGCCTTGCATAAGGGACCGACACCTAGACTACCGGGAGCTATAGGCCTAATATAGCCCTCTCGGCTTTTAGGACCGATTATTCGTCCGATCCTCCGCATAAGGAGGTCACACGACTTATGTCGTATAACCTACCTATATAACGTTATACACGTGGTGCATAAATGGACCTATATAACCTAGTTTAGTCTATAAGGGCTCTAGAACGACGCGGGAGGCAGCCTTTTCGAGGTCAGCCGACCTACACAGCCCTTACGCAGCCCCGGGGACCCGTATTAGTTTAGGGCAGTGTAAGGGATACGTGGCAGAAGGTGCTAGAAGGAAAGGGACGTACCGGGACCGTCTAGACGGACGGGAAGAGCTATATAAAGGAACTTTAGTCCGCCCTTCCTCGGGCTTTCCTTCCTTCCTTTCTTCTTTAGCTTTTATTATAGTTTTAGTTTAACTGCCTACTAAGTGACCTATACCTCTTCTAGTAGTGCCCTTAGTGCTCTAGCCTCGACTACCCCTACTTGCTTAGACTTAGCTAGCCGGTCTAGTATAAGTAACCCCGAGTGCTCCTCTGCTTACTATTCCGCCCCTATAGCTTTTAAGGATAAATATCGCCCTCTATTAGTCTTTAACTATTAGAGACTTAGTCCGGTTAGACTGTCTTCTGTCTTTTAACCGTTCTATCACACGATAAAAGCTCTTACCTTTTGCTTAGCCGCGGAGTGTGTTTTTTAAGACCGTTGCTTAATCTTTATTTAATCTTTGCTTAGTCTTTGTTTTACCCCTTAATCTTTTTCTAATCTTTCCGATCTATTAGATCTTAGATCTTGTTTTAGTCTTTATAGATTCGAAGAACCCTTTTTAGAAAAAACACTAAAAATAACTACTTCTTTAAGAATGTCTTCTTCTACTTCTTTAACCTCTCGCCCGGCAGCTCGCCCGGCAGCTCGCCCGGCTGCAGCTACGGCTGCTGCTTCTGCTACTACGCCTGCGGGCCCGGCTCTAGCTTACACCGCCGCCCCGGGACCGCCGCCGCCTCCGGGCCCGGCCGGGTACGCCCCGGTCCCGGCCCCGGTTCCGGACTTCCGCCACCCCCGGCAGTTCGGGGAAATTGTTAAAACCCCAAAGCCGGCTGTTTATACCGGAGAAGCCGGCAAGCTATAGGAATTTCTTACCTAGCTAAAGGCCTTCTTTCTTTCCTTTCCGGATTCCTTCTCTATTGATAAAGCGAAGGTCTTCTTTATAGCTAGCTGCTTAGGGGGATTAGCTTTAACCTAGTTAAAACCTATCCTTAGGGATAGGGTTACCGAGGCAGAGGGGGACCGGGATAAACTTACGGACGATATCTTTAATAGTTATTAAGCTTTTAAAACCAACCTCTAGTAGACCTTCGGCGTAGGTGATAAGAAGAGAGCCGTAGAATATAAGCTACGGTATTTACGATAAAAAACCTCTGCTTCTTATTATGCTGCCTCGTTTAGGTAGATAATATCGAAATTAGAATAAGACGACGACGCTATAATAGCGGTTTTTACGAGGGGCTAAAGGACGATATAAAGGACGAGATCTTTAAATAAGACCGTCCCGACACCTTCGTCGAGTTTATAGCCTAAGCAGTTAGAATCGACGACCGGCTTTTTAAACGCCGGCAATAGAAGAAGGACCCCCGAGGGGGGTATAAGGGTTTTTCGAAGAAAAAGGGGAAATAGACGAATTACGGCGATCCTATAGACCTAGATGCTATTTTAAACCCTGGAATAACTAGCTATTCGGCACCGGCCGGAAGCTCGAAAAACAATAGCATTTATAAAAGCCTTACCTACTTCTTTTGTAAGAAGGTAGGGCATATTACTAAAGATTGCTACCGGAAGAAAAATCTAGCTAAAGGAAAGCCGGCGGCTTCTAGAAGCCTTAATACCTTAGAGCAAGGACCTCTTAGGCTCTCTCTACCGCTTTTAAGAGAAGCTCTCGATCCTACGCTTTTTAACAACGATCCTATAGGCTTTTCTACCTATCCCTACTACGAAAAACGTTTTACGACTATTAGGGATCCTAAGGATAAAATGGCACCTATTCTAGATAGCCTAGTTAGGCCCTCTATCGAAGAAGAGGAGGACCTATTTAGATAGTCGGATCCGGACGAGGATCCGGCCGGACCGGAGGACCCGGCCGGCCCGGACAGTCCGGACGCTCCGGATAGCGTGATAGAGGATCTAGTGATCGACTTAAAGGACGGAGAGATTATAGATAACTCTATAGATGACGCGGGGGTCGGTCTAGCACCCCCGGACTCCCCGGACTCCCCGGATTCCTCTATAGAGTCCGCTCCGGACTTAGAGGGTCCGGATCCCGGGCCGGAGCCGGATAACGACGACATACCCCTAATAACGCAATACGACTCCGAGGAATTCCCTCGGGAAACCTAATACTAGCACAACCATAGCTAGGCCCCGGAGTTAGAAGATCTCACCGGCGGCTATATACCTAATGCTTATAGCCCCGCTAATACCGAATAATTCTCGGAGGACAGCGTAGCTACGGCTGCCCTATACGATAGCTTAGAGTCCCCTCCGGCCTACCGCGAACTCGAAGACGTTAAGGACCTTCTTAATAGCCTTAACCCGGAATATAGCAGCTATAGAGAATACCTAGCTATTACGAACTATTTAAAAGGAGTTATCGAACGAGAAGCCTAGGGTTACCTTAGCGCCGAAGATAGGCCCCCGGAGTGCCTTACCGATATAGCCGAAGAGACTTTAGCTTTACTTCGAAGCTATAAGCGCAAAGCAAATCGGCTAGAGGCAATGCTTTTAGATAATAAGCACGAAACCCACGAGGAATTTAGTAGGGAAATTGTATCCCTAGCAGACCTCGTGGAAGAGAAAGAACGCGAGAAGCTTAACCTCCTTACTAGACTAGACCGTCTAGAAGGTTATATGCCGGAGCTATACCCGGAACCCTCTTTCGAGGTCCGGACTCTCTAAGAGGCCCTCCGGAGGCTAGAAGGCGTCTACTGCCTCGCCTCCCGGACCCTCGGACTCGCTTCTTAAGTTAACCGAGACCTACTCGAACGGGTCCGGCAACTATAAGGTCTCCCTTTCGAGACTACTAATTATAGGGTTACAATACAACCTATACCTTGGGGAACTACTAATAGACCTAGCAGTAAGTCTATTAGAGAAGAGCTAGGTTCTGCTAGGTTTAAAAGAGAACCCCTTAGGTTTAAAAGACAACCCCCGGAGCTTAAAAGAGAGCTTAATCTATATAGACTTAAAAGACAGTCTAGTAGGCTCGAAAGAGAGTCTACTAGGTTTAAGAGAGAACCTAATCCCCTTAAGACTGTTTTAGGGGAGGGGATATAGGGTAATAGCACCCTTACTACCGAGGATATAAAAAGCCTCTATTACTAAAAGTAAAATGGCTACTTATTAGTAATTAAGATCTCCTTATTACTAATAAAACTATTAGTAAGAAGATAACCCTTACGATTAACTACTAAGGGCATAGACTTTCCGCTTTAGTAGATAGCGGATCTATAAGCAACTATATTGCCCTAGAAACGATAAATCGTCTACGCCTTCGTTACCGGTAGAAAACCACGCCTTATACGCTATTTATAGCCGAAGGGAAACCCTTTACGTATAACAACGGGAATATTATCTACGAAACTAATCCTTTCGAATATTCTATCGGAAACTTATCGTTTAAAGACCCTTTCGATATCCTATCTATACGTTACGATATTATACTAAGACTACCCTTCTTGCAATAATATAACCCTTCTATCGACTAGAATAAAGGCCTTCTAAGGTTTAAAGACGATACCTTAGATACTCTACTCTATAACGAATTAAAGGACTTAACCGGACTAAAAACCTCGGAACTTAATACTAGCCTAGAAAGGCGAAGCCTAGGAATTAAGGAAGTTGCTACCTTATTCGAAGAGGAACTTCCGGACCGATTTAATACGGTCCTAGAACCGCTAAACCTATTATTAGAAGACGCTCCGAATAGCGCCTCTATTAAAGAAATAGAGACAGACCTTAAAGCGTATAGATTTAAGACTATACCGCACGATATCCTCGTTAAATTTAGTGTGATATTCAACGACCTACTAGAGGATAAATTACCGCCTTAAACGCAATAGGATTACGAAATCAACCTTAAAGACGGAGCGAAGCCTCGCTTCCGTAAGATATATAACCCCGATAAATTACATTTAAAATTGCTTTAAGATTATATCGACGAAAACCTTCGAAAAGGTTATATAAGGGAGTCGAAATTAAAATATCGGGCCCTAGTACTATTTGCTCCGAAAAATAGTAAAGATAAGGTTAAGACTAGGCTATGCATCGACTACCGCTAGCTTAATAACAATACTATTAAAGACCGGACCCCTTTACCCCTTATTGTCGAATTAAGGGATCGATTATCTAAGAAAAAACATTATACGAAAATCGACCTTAAAGTAGCTTATAGCTAGATATAAATTAGGGAAGGAGACGAATATAAGACCGCTTTTAGAACTCGATACAGCTTATACGAAATTTTAATCCTCCCTCTAGGGCTTATAAATGCCCTAGCGACTTTTTAGAAGCGTATTAATAACGCCCTGCACGAACACCTCGATATATTCATCTTAGCTTATTTAGACGATATAATCGTCTATTTAGACGATTTAGAAACGCATAAACTCGACGTTATAAAGGTGCTTAAGGCTCTCGAAGCAGTTAGCCTTTATATTAAGCCAGAAAAATGCATATTCTACACGCAGGAAGTCGAATTCTTAGGCTATATAATTACCCTAAACAATATGCGGATAGACCCGTATAAGTTAGAGGCAATTAGCGGTTAGCCTATTCCTTTTATAATTAAGGAAATACAGAGCTTTATAGGCTACGCTAATTACTACCGACGCTTTATAGTGGATTTCTCTAAAGAGTTAATCCCTATACTAGCAGTAATAAAGCTAGCTAGGACGAAACCCTATACCCAGACGGACGAAGCTAATAACGCTTTTATTAAGCTTAAGAGCCTATTAACTTCCGCCCCGGTACTATACAGCTACGATGCGGAAAACCCGTGCGAATTAGAAACCGAAGCTTCTAATTTCGCATTAGGTGCGTCGTTAAGCTAAATAGACGACGATAATATATTGCATCCTATAGCCTTTTACTCTAAAAAGCTAAGTAGGGCAGAGATATATTATCCGATCTACGATAAAGAATTTTTAGCGATTATAAACGCCTTTAAAGAATTTCGGCATTATATTCTAGGGAATTCCTATAAGACGAAGGTCTATACAGACTATAGGAATATCACCTATTTCGCTAGTACGCAGTAGAGTAACGCACGGTAAATCCGTTAGGCAGAGTTCTTAGCAGATTTTAACTACGAAATTCTATATAAGAAGGGAACCGAGAATTCCCGTGCCGACGCTATTAGTCGACGTCCCGACTATAATACGAAGATCGAACCTTATAACGAACGGCTTTTATATCTTAATACGGAAGGCAACTACGAGCAGCAATCACTTAGTGCCGTATTTAAGATCGAAGAAGATAATTCTATTTTAGAATTACTAAAAAGCACTTATAAGGATACCGATTTTAGCAGGTTTAAGAAGCATATAACCTAGGAAAACGACCTCGCCTACTATAAGGGAAAGTTATTCCTTATGCTTAGTAGCGAGGCAACGATTATAAAGGATTTCTGCGAAAGCCCGATACACAGCTACTAAAGGATATCCCGGACTTATAATCGAATTCGGAATTACTACAACACTTATAATCTTCGCCGTAAAATTCAGAAGATTATTAAGGCATGCGATACTTGTAATAAAGCTAAGGCTATACGGCATAAGCCTTACGGAAACCTATAGCCTATAGAGACCCCCGAATTACCTTAGGAATCTATTGCTATAGACTTTATTACGAAGTTACCGAAATCTATCGAACCTATAACGAATATAGAATACGACTCTATATTAGCTATAGTAGACCGCCTTACGTTACGAAATACGGTTATTTTATTCCGATTAAAGAAGCTATATCGGCTAAGGAATTATCTTACGACTTTATAAGATATATTCTAGCCGATAGAGGTCTACTAAAAATCCTAATTACGGATAGGGACCGAAAGTTTATATCACACTTTTAGCAAAGCCTTATGCGAGCTTTAGGAACTAAGCATAAATTATCTACTGCTTATTACCCTATTCCCGACGGAATTACGGAACGGCTAAACTAGACCTTAAAGCAATACCTTTCAAGCTATATTAACTACTAGTAAGACGACTAGCTAGTTAGGCTACCAATAGCCTAGTTAGCTTATAATACTTCGGTATTAGAACCTATATAGCAAACGCGAGCCTTTGCGAATTATAGATTTACGCCCGAAGCCTATAGGTCTTCCCTACCGGAAGTTATAGCCGAAAAAGCTATCTTAAGCTCCGAGCAGCTAAGAAGCTTACATTCCGCTATTAAAGACGAGCTCGACTTTATAAAGGAGCGAATAACTTATTACTATAATAAAAAGACCGAAAACGAACCTACTTTTAATAAGGGCTATAAAGTCTACCTTATTAAGAAGAATATTTCTTCTAATAGGCCTAACAATTCGTTAGACTATAAGAAGATAGGACCTTTTCTTATATAGGAAAAATTCTCCGACTTAACCTATAAGCTAGACCTACTAACGGCTATGCTTATACATCCCGTTTTTCACGTTTCGCTACTCGAATTAGCGCTTAAGAATAGCCGCCTAGCGAAAGATATCGATATACTAGTCGAAGAAGACGAATACGAAGTCGAAGAGATTTTATCTAAGAAGATAGAAAACGGCTAGCATTTCTATCTTATAAAGTAGAAGAATTATCCTTCTTCCGATAACATATAGGAACCTATTAAGCATCTTAAGAACGCTCTTAAGAAGATTAAAGCCTATAATAAATCTAACCCTTAGGTTTAAGGGAAGAGGAGTTTAAGGGTTTAAAGGTTTAACCCCCCTTAGGAAGGGTAATGTGTTATAGAACCACTAATCTAGGTTCCTAGTTTACTTTCTTTTTTCTAAAGTACGGGACGACTTAAGTACTAAGGGACTTAAGTACGGAAATACTTAGTACGAGGGTACCGGGGTACTTAGTACTTTAGTACTTAGTACTTTATGACTCAGCATAAAGATGTTCGCCCCGGACTTACCTATTATCCGGTCACACCCTTTTTCAGCCTAGGATACACCCCTTTTTCGAACCTAAGTCCTTTAGGACTTAGCTTCCTTAGGTACGGGACGTACTACGTAGCTACGGTCACGCCGACGATCTTATTAAGCACCCTTGTCTAATAAGACCCGATGATTGGCTCGATGCCCCGCATAAGGGACCGACACCTAGACCACCGGGAACTATAGGCCTAATATAGCCCTCTCGGCTTTCGGGACCGATTATTCGTCCGATCCTCCGCATAAGGAGGTCACACGACTTATGTCGTGTAACCCACCTATATGACGTTATGCACGTGGTGTATAAATAGACCTATATGACCTAGTTTAGTCTATAAGGGCTTTAGAACGACGCGGGAGGCAGCCTTTTCGAGGTCAGCCGACCTACATAGCCCCTACGTAGCCCCGGGGACCCGCATTAGTTCGGGGCAGTGTAAGGGATATATGGCAGAAGGTGCTAGAAGGAAAGGGACGTACCGGGACCGTCTAGACGGACGGGAAGAGCTATATAAAGGAACTTTAGTCCGCCCTTCCTCGGGCTCTCCTTCCTTCCTTTCTTCTTTAGCTTTTATCACAGTTTTAGTTTAACTGCCTACTAAGTGACCTACACCTCTTCTAGTAGTGCCCTTAGTGCTCTAGCCTCGACTACCCCTACTTGCTTAGACTTAGCCAGCCGGTCTAGTATAAGTGACCCCGAGTGCTCCTCTACTTACTATTCAGCCCCTACAGCTTTTAAGGATAAATAACGCCCTCTATTAGTCTTTAACTATTAGAGACTTAGTCCGGTTAGACTGTCTTCTGTCTTGTAACCGTTCTATCACAATCTTATACACGTATACCTACATATAGTTAAGCACTTGGCCTTTCTTCGTGAGTGTTTTATAGTCGACTTTAGTCTACGACCTTATTTCCTTATAGCTCTAAAGATGTAATCGCTCCGCCTCCTTAAAGTAAGGGCCGAGTAGATAGTGTTTAAGCTATCTATAATATGTTAGTATAGCGGGAAGGTCTCGCCGATGCACTTGCCTTCTTAGGATTAAGCGGTCGAGGTAAGCCTTACCCTTAAATCGTAGCGTATTAGTGTCTCTCGAGGTCGGTACGGCTCGAGTGCCTGCTATATATGCCGAGTGCTAGTAGGCGTGTTTTTAATCGTGCTATAGAGGGGATTGCTCCTAAGCTTTTAGCTCGTATAGGCTTGTTTTTAGTGCTACGGAGGGGTTCGCTCCTTATTTATATAGACTTAATAATAATGCTACGGAAGGGTTTACTCCTTATGTATATAGACTTAATAAAGATACTACGGAGGGGTTTACTCCTTATGTATATAGACTTATGTTTATATACGGCAAAGGAAGTATTCCCGCTTAAAAGGCTGCTCGCGAGGGTTTATAATTTTCGCTTTATAGTTTTATCGACTAATTAGCGAGATGTAATTAGATTGCAGCTGTAAATAGGGCCGCCGGGGGAGTGTTCGGGGGAGTAGGTAGAGGCTTAAATCTAGCTTCCGTATACTGCTTCGTGCTCTCTCGGTTGTTCTTAAGCGCTATTGCGTAGTCTGTATTATCTTTTTAGCTTACCGCGTGTGCTAGGTTTATATCTTCGTAAACGAGAATACCGTTAAAGACTTAATTATTAAGTACCTATAGCGCGTTGATTCGGTTATTATCGGGGAGGCTAATGTTACTTAGGGCTAGGGCTAGCTCCTTAAGGTTGCTCTCCTTAACGCTATCAGTAAGACTCTCGAAGGTTCTATCGAAAATCTCCCGCTCGTTAAACGCAACGTCTTATATAGTAATAACTTTTCCTTTAGTAAGCACCTACACGCGGTAGATATTAGATAATATGTATCCTACTAGAAAGCCTACCTAGGCTCGTAGGTCGAGCTTTTTAAGGCGTTGTCTCTTTTCCTAAGCTATAGTAGTTATCTTAAACACTTTACACCCGTAGGCACGAAGATATTATTGCGTAGGCTTCCTACCGGTTAGTCTTTCTTAAGGGCTTTCCTACTTATAACTATACTTTAGTATACGGTTATAGAGATATACTACTAACTTATATATCTCTCGCTAAAGTTGCGTTAGAAGTTTGCCTTACATTGCCTATGATTTATCCTTATTTATACCCCCTAAGCGCTTAGCGCTACTATTTTAGTCCTATATATATAGGGCCGAGGGCTCGATTTTAAGGAGTCTCGGCTTAAGGAAAGCTTCTACTACTAGCTTCTAACTAGTAATCTCGTTATTATATTCGATAGTCTTAGTGTAGAACTAGTATTAATACGTAAGGTAGTTAAGGCCGGACTTAAGGGCCGCGATAATAGTTTCTGCGAGGCGGTCCTATAGGTAGAAATCCTATACGAAGCCGCTCGCCCTATCTATTAAGAGCATTAGTAAATTATAGCCTTTATTATTAGGCACGAAGTTATAGAAGTTAATTTTAATTATCTCGCCTACGACGCTTTTATCTCAAGGAGCTCGTCGTATTATCCGCTTTACTTTAGCGGTACCGTAGTTATCGCACTAGGTCGTTGTAATGCCCTTAATCTTAACACCTTCGGAGCAGTTAATAAGGTGTTCGAGCGCTTATAGTCCCGGATAGTCTATCCGGAGATGCTAAAGTTCTACCGTTGCCTTTTATAGCTTCCTCTTAGCATAGCTATCGAACTTATTTCGGCGGGTATAGAAGGCCCGCCTTATCGTATTATAGGGGATATATTTTAGGACGAACTATCCGTAGTATTATTTAACGAGTCCGATAATAGTATTATTAGCTGCTTAAAGCGTCGACGGTCTATAGGGTCGTTTGTCTTACTATATGCCCTATTGTTTTAATAACCTATAAGAGATTAGGTTATACGTAAAGTTCTTATAGAATGCGATATTAAGCAGTTGTAGTACTTAAGGCTTAAAGGAAGGGGTTTAGAGGCGGACGTTAACGTCGCTATATCTAAGGATAGGCACTTTTTCTACGCTTGCCTAAAGGAAGTCTCCCTCTTTAGCTATCCTAAAGTTCTTAAATCGTAAGATCTCGTTAAAGATATAGAGTATCGTTTAATAATCTAGAATTACCGAGTAGTAGAAGGGATAAACGTTAATGCTAAAGGAGGCCTTAACGAGGGAGATAAAGAAAGAAGCCGAGGGGTATCTTCCCTTTTCCCGTATTAGTTAATCCTTATCGTCTTTAAACGTTACCTTCTTCCCTTTTAGTCGTTAGACTTCTTTCGCGATCTTAAGGTCTTCTATGCTCTTCGTAATAGCTTCCTATCTATTCCTAAGCTACTACTTAGGGGCCTTATCGGACTTAATCTCCTAATAGTTCTCGAGAGTATAGCCCTTAAGCGTGCATAGCCTATACTTAGCGCCTCTCTTTGTATAGAACGGTTAAGCAGGTAGTTTATTAATAAAGACGGTAAACTTATTAGTTATTATATAGATATTAAAATCTGCGTTATTCTTAAGGTGCGAAAGGTTAAAGGAATTAACTTAGTGATAATAGTAGGGATTAATAAAGGATAGGAAGTCAGACACCTAAATACTCTTATAGGTAGCTTTAGGGAGTTTTTCTTAAATCCCCTTATATATAACCTTCTTCTAGCTCTCGAGCCAACCGTGCTAGGTCTTCGGTTGACTCGTAGAAGGCTTAACTGCCGCTTTATAGCGAACCTAAACAGCGCGGAGGATATCTTCCGGCTTGCCCTTTGCCTGCTTTTTAAGCGTGGCGTACTACTCCTTAAGGTCTTTATCCGGCTTGCAATAGGTCTAGAAAAGGTAGTCGGAAATTGTTATAGCAATCTAAGTGCGTAGCTCTTTAATATCCTTTCTCTAGCTCTCCTATTTCTTCTCCTTATAGAGGAATACCTGCTATTTCTAGGATCCTTTAGGCGGTTGGCCTTATTAGATTATTTCTTTGTCTATAGTGCGAACGCGAGATCCCCTTATAGCGTTATCCTCGATAGGCATCGTTAGAGTAGGAAGGAGTTTTTCGGTCCTAAAGACCTAGTCCTAGAGGTTGCTATCGAGGGCCTACGCCTTAAACTTATTGTCCTAAAGGGACTAGTTAGCATTATCGTTAAGAATAACCTCGTTTTTCTTAGTAAGGGTAGACATAGTGATTATCGGCCTAAAGGGAGCCTTTTTCGGTTTTTAGTTTACGGTTCCGGTAGATTAAAGTGTAAGACTCTTAATTATAAGATCTTTAATCTACGGCTCGGACTAAATAGGCACGATTATAGGTCTTAATAAGTCTAATAGGTTGTATAGCAAAAGAGGTTGTATTAATGTAATAATAAAGATATATGTATAGCCCTTATTTTCTTAAGGGGCTTGTTTTATAGGAAATTTTCCACGAAGCCACGTAATAGTTATACTAACCTAATATAGTAGCCTCTATTATATAATCTAACACTAGGTTATTATTGTTTATAGCCTTCTAAAGAAGAACTACTAGTATAGGAATAAGGGATAAGGGATACGCAAGGTGCTATTACAGGCACGTAATCCACGTGACCTACGTAATTACGTGCACGCAACGATACTATATCTCCGCGATGCCTTCCCCTCTCTAGCTAGTAAGACAGATAATTCACACACACCGGTTAACCCTAATAGTAGAGCCTAACTAATAAAAAGCATAGTTTAATAAATATAAGAAAACAATATATAGAGGCATGACTTACTTAGACTATCTTAATAAATATAAAACAAAAAAGCTTATAGCTAAACTAAGAAAAGCACTATACGGCTTAAAATAAAGTCTTTTACTTTAGTATAACCTATTAAAAAAGGCTCTTAATAAATTAGGTATTATAGTATTAGGTCATGTTATATATTATCCTACGTGACCTCTACATCGTATATATAGACATTTAGACCTAGGTCTATAGCTGTGTCCCTTCGTAGATTAATAACAATTATATCCCCCCTTTAAGCTCGTTCTCTTATAGTTTAATCTACTATTTTATCCTATTGCCTTTAATTAATAATCTCGCTATCTTACCCCTTTCTTTTCTAATCTCCCCTCTTCGCGACGCGAGTCCGCCTCCTCGCCGGACCCTTTCGACTAAGTTTTCCTCGATTATTAGAATTTTCCCGGTGTAGATACGCCGTCTTAACACGAATTGCATAAGATCCCCTCCTCCCCCCCTTACCCCTTCCCCGTTATCTAATCCACGATGTCCGACCTCGTTATAGAGACCGATCCCTCGTCCGCCACTACCCCAGCCGTTACTCCGCCGGCTCCCGCCGACCCGGAGCCTTAAAACGACTACCTTTCCCGCTATCCCTATCTCGCCGCGCTACTTTAGGCCTAACGGCCTATATTCGACTCGTTCGCCTATATCTAGGCTTATGCTACCCTTAATTTCCGCGCCCTATAGGCCGAGTCCCTTACTTGCCTTAATAACGCTTACGCTAAGTTAGATATAAGAGTGCTTATCTCCTAAAAGCACGCCGCCGACCTCTAGCGGTAGCTTAACCGTGCTACGTCCTCTCTCCTCGTCCTTACCGAGCGTAACGTAGCCCGGGACTAGGCCCTAGCTACTGCCCTTACCCTTACCCGTTCCTATATCGCCGACCCTAAGAGGTTCGCCGGCGACTCCGGCACTTAGAAGCAACGTTAGGAGGCTTTCCGCACCTAGCGCGACGGCCTTACTATTAAGCTCCGTTAGGACGCCGCCTTATACCCTACGGAATAAGACCGTATTCTCTATGCGGCTAGCCGGCTTACTAGCCGGGCCGCCTTTATTATCGCTAGCGTTCCTTAAGACGTCCTCGATAATAAGTCTTTCGCTAATTAGCAGTATACTACTATTAAAGCCCTTACCAACGACCTTAGCCTAGTCTTTAGTACTAATTTTACCCGCGCTTAGTCGGAGGCCGACTTTAACGCTTTATCGATAAAGAATATCTTTTAGCTAGACTTCTATTCGAAGTTTACCTAGCTTTAAGCCGACTTATCGTTTAACGGCACCGCTTACGTCGCCTACCTTTATTCGAAGGTCTCTATCGAACTTACTAACGCCGCCGCTCTATAAGTCGAATGCCCGGCCTATAATAACTTTACGGCCTAGGCTAAGATATATTCCACGCTTTAGGACAACTAGTAGCGTGTTAAGGCCTATTCTTAGCTCTAGCCGCCTCGTAACCCCGCTCGCACCGGCCCTACCTCGCCTGCCCCGCCCGCGCCTCCTACCGGTAACCTAATATAGCTCGACGCATTCTAGGCGTAGCTTACTAACGCTAAAAAGCAACGGCGGTTTAAAAACCGTCTTTACCTCTACTACGCTTAGCCGGCTACCGCTACCTATACCGCCCGGACTTACCCTAATAAAGGTATCGGTGCTAATCCTAGCGCTAGCCCTAGCGCTAGTCCCGGCGCCGGTTCTAGCTCTAGCCGCGGCCGTAGCCGTAGTAGCGGTACGTCTGCCCTACGCCTGCTTAAACCCCCTCCCCCCCGCTACTAAGTTCGCGCTATTAAGTAGGGCTTTATCGAGGGCGAAGTAGACGACCTCCCCGCCTCTTCCCTATCCTTAAGAAATACGTAGCTCCCTCGCCTTATCGCGCGATAGAGCTCTTAGTATCGGAGTTTATAGCTTCGTTCGATACTAAGGAGGATCTTTACCTCCCCGCGGGAATATAACCGTATGCTTTGCTTATGCCTTTATCCCTTATATCCGCCGATGTTATTTTAAGTGCTTTAGTCGACTCCGGCTATTTTAGATACGCCTTTATGCACGTTTAGACCGCGTACCGCCTTACCCTTTCTATCCGCTAGCTCTAATTCCTACGCCGGCTTTCTCTCGCCGATAGTAGCGACTATAAGTCCGGCTCCGTTACTTATTACGCTTTTTCGGTCTCTTAGATTAACGCCTATACTAAGTCTATCTACTTCTTTCTTACGAAGCTTAGCTATAAGGTTATTTTTAGCCTCCCTTAGCTATGCTAGCACGACCCTATTATTAGCTAGCGCGGTAACTCCCTTTCCTTCTAGTCCCCCTTTTATCTAGCCTCCTGCCTCTTAGACTACTAGCCTTATCTTATCCCGGGCCTCTCGGCCACCCTTGCCCGCCCTACCCGCCCCGTCCCGGCTCCCCCCGCCCTTATTTTAGAGGGAATATAATTAATAAATACAATTCGTTTTCCCCCCGCTCCCTCCGTCGAAGACTCTAACGACGAGGGCGAACCCTTTACCGCTGCGATCCTTATTCCCGCCCGTACGGCCTTAGCCTATCCTCCGGCCTTTATCCGTTCCGTCCGCTTTAGCGACGTTCTTAAGTTTATTCCCTTATCCCTTAGCCTTTCTCTCTTAGCGTTTTTCGAGGATACCTTTAACGTGGGTAAACCCGCCTATTTAGACTCCTCCCGCTAGGTTAACGACGCTAACTTTAACTCCGGCTACGACTTTAACTCCCCGGCTACCTTTTACCCTCGCCGCTATATTCGACCTCCTTACCCCCGTCCCGTCTATAAGACCGCCGGCAACCGCCGCCTTATATTATAGCTAAGTCGTAAGAATATTAGGCCTTAGCCCTTCCGCTTTTCGTCTTTTAACGACTCGGCGTTTAACGTCTAGATGCTTAACGTCGACGCGATAGTAATATTCTACCGGCAGCCTAAAGTCTAAACCTCTTAGACCTTAATTAAAGCCTTTACTACCTAGCCTTTGCCTACCGAGCCTCTACTACCTATCGACTAAGATATCCCTAAGCACCTCTATTAGGCCGTTTTAATTAGATATATAGACGCTAAGGATACGAAAGCCTACCTTAACCTTCGCTTTTACGACTTCGTCGACGACTACCTTAATAAGATCTGCCTTAATAAGATCTCCTTTAACGATATCGCTAAGTTCTTTAAGAAGTAAGAGAAAGTCCTTTATACGCTTAACGAGCTCCGGGCTAAGGTCCTTAAAGAGCTTTACTATATAATCTATATATAGCTTAAGAGCGAGGCCGATAAGCTTGCCCTTTACCGTACCGTTAATACTTAAATTAACCTTAAGGAGGGAATATAACCTCCTTATACCTACCCCCGCCCCTTTAGTAAAGCCGAGAACCGGATCGTCCGCGCGTATATTAACGAGTAGCTTAAGAAGGGCTTTATCCGCCGCTCTACCTCTTTTACTACCGCCCCTATTATACTTACCTATAAGCTAGGCAAAGGCGTCTGTTTTTACGTTAACTATCGCGGCTTAAATAAAGCTATTATTAAGAACTATTTCCCCTTGCCTTTTATCTACGATACCTTCGCGTATATCCGGAAGGCGAAGTTTTTTACTAAGATCGACGTTATCGCGGTGTTTAATCGCCTTCGTATTTCCGAAGGATATAAGTAAAAGACCGCGTTTACTATATAGTATAAGCTCTTTAAGTATTATATTACCCCCTTTAGCCTTACCGCCGCCTTATCTTACTTCTAGAGTTTTATTAATATAGCCCTTTACGGTATCTTTAACGAGTTCTGCTTTGCTTATTTAAACGACGTCTTAATCTTCTTAAAGACGTAGGAAGAGCACTAAGCCTATGTTAATACGGTTCTTAAGCACTTTAACGCCGCCGGCCTATAGCTTAACGTAGATAAGTATAACTTCTACGTTACTAAGACTAAGTACCTTAGCCTAATTATCTTAGATAAAGGCATTCGTATAGATCTTAATAAAGTTCGTACGGTCTTAGACTAGCCTACCCCCTCCTTTATTAAGGACCTCCGGCGCTTCTTAGGATTCGCTAATTTTTATCAGCGTTTTATTTACGGCTTTTCTAAGCTTACGAACCCTCTAAACGCCCTTACTAAAAACTCTACCCCTTAGATTTAGTCTCCCGCCTACGCTTACGCCTTCGACGCCCTTAAGTACGCCTTTACTACCGCCTTAGTCCTCGTATACTTCGACCCCTATCGTAAGACTATAGTTTAGATAGATACTTCCGACTAAGCCGCTAAAGGTATGCTAATATAGCTCTTCG
This sequence comes from Ophiocordyceps sinensis, assembly GCA_012934285.1. NCBI lineage: Eukaryota > Fungi > Ascomycota > Sordariomycetes > Hypocreales > Ophiocordycipitaceae > Ophiocordyceps > Ophiocordyceps sinensis. Next base: position 13,292,454 of record JAAVMX010000004.1, read on the forward strand.
ATAATAGTCGTTATTATCTAATTGCCTTCTTCTCGTTAAAATACTCCGCTTAAGAGTATAATTACGAGATCTACGATAAAGAACTCCTCGCGATTATAAAATCTCTTAAAGAATAGCGCCTTAAGCTTAAGGGCCTACCTAAGTTTAAGATAGCCTTAGATTATAAGAATCTTTAGTATTTTATAACTACGAAGCTCTTTAACTAACGATAGGCCCGCTAGGCCGAATTCCTTAGTCGTTTTAATTTTAAGATTGTCTTTTAGCCCGGCTCTTAAGCTATTCTCCCGGACGCTTTTAGCCGCTTGCCTAGCTCCCGCCTTCTCTCCCTTACCGACCGAGCCGACGAAAGGATTAACCACCGATATTAGGTTATCCTCCCTAGGTCTAAGGTTAATGCCTCCCTTTACCCTAATACTACTCCTACCCTTAATACTATCGAGGAGTCTAATTCGTTTATAAATATAATTTATAAATATAATTCCGACTGCCTTAACCTTTACGCCCTCGACGACTCTAAGCTAATCGATAACCTTATCGACCGGGCCTATTCCTCTTCCCCGCTTATCTCCGCTATTCGCGTAGCTCTTTAGTCCCTTAGCCCCGCTAGCCTTACCCCCTCTAAGCCCCCCTCCGCTCGATCCCTAAGACCGCTCTCTCTAAGGTCTAGGGCTAGTTCTATTTCTAAGGCCGGCTCTTCGTTCCCCTTAACGACGCCTTAATTCTTTAGATCCTCGTCCGCGTTTATACCTCCCCCCTTACCGGCTACCTTAGACGTACGAAGACCGCTAGCCTCTACCGCCGGTCCTATATTTAGCCTAGCATATATAAGTCTATTTCTAGCTTCGTATAGAATTATTATACGTGCCTACGTGCTAAATCCCCTCGTTCCTCCCCCTAAGGCTTGCTTTAGCCCTTAAGTATTCCCTTCGCCCTATAGACCGATATATCTATCGACTTTATTACCGACCTCCCTATCTACCGCTATAACGGCGTTAAGTTTTCTAATATCCTCGTTATCGTCGACCGCTTTACGAAAATACGCTACTACGTTCTAATACCTTCGATAACCGTTAAAGACGTTATTAACGTATTCGTTTCCTACGTTTAGTCCCTCTACGGCACTTTAGCCTTTATTATTAGCGATTATAGCACTTAGTTTATTTCGGCTTTTTAATAATAGCTTAATCGTCGCTTTAGTTACCGCCTTTACCTTAGCTCTACCTACTACCCTTAGACCGACGGTTAGACTAAGATCGAAAACGCTTAGATAGAGGTTTACCTTCGTTATTATACTACCTACCTTTAGGACGATTAAGTCGACCTCCTTCCCTTCGCTAAGTTTACTATTAATAATTAAGTCTTTAAATCTACCGGCCTTTCCCTTTTCTTCGCTAACTATAGCTTTTACCTAAAGCTTAGCACTAAGCCTTTTAGTCCCCCCCCCGCCTAATATAACCCCCTAGTAGTAGAAGGAATACCTCCGCGGTAACGCGTTTACTTCCCGTTTTTAGCGTATCTCTAACTTCCTCCGCGATATAATCGAGGATGCTTAAGCTACTTAAGCTCGCTACGCGGACGCCCGGCGGACTCCCGCCCTAGCGTATTAGCCTAGCGATATAGTATTCTTTAGCACCCGCTAGATTTAGACCCTCCGCCCTATAAAGAAGCTCGACTATAAGCGGGAGGGCCTATATAAGGTCTTTAAGGTATATAAGACGGCGTATCTTCTTCGCCTCCTTAAGGGCAGCCGCCTTTACCCTATCTTTTATTACTCCCTCTTTACTAAGACCTAAGAGCCCCTTTTGCCCGGCTAGTCGGAGCTTAACGTCCGGCCTATCGATAACGGCGTTCTCCTTTCCCCCGGCGAAGACGACGGCGATAACGCGTACCTAAAGTAGGAGTTTTCTTCTATCCTTACGTAACGCTAATACGCCTCCGGGAAGATTAAGTATCGCGTTTAATAGCGTTATAGCCCCCTTACGTAGGAGGACTCCTCCTGCCTTAACGGCTGCTAGGACGACCTTAAGGCTTTTTACGCCTTTAACCCGACTAAGCCTAAACCGGCCTTTTATATAGCCTTCCTTACGTCTTTACCTTCGCTTAAGTAATAATAAGTATAATTTATTAATATAATTTACGTTACGACGGCACGCGTTAGATTTTTAGTTTTACCCCTTATTCCTGCCTATTCTTCTCTCGTTCTATATTAGGCCCGCTTTTAGGACCGGTTAATATAGATTCCCTTTGTTTTTATTAGCCTATTACCCCTTTTAAGCGTTTAAGTCGAACGCTAATTTAAGGGGGATATACTATTACGGTGTTAGGTTATATTATACATTATCCTACGTGACCTCTATATCGTATATATAGACATTTAGACCTAGGTCTATAGCTATATCCCTTCGTGGATTAATAACAATTATATACCCCCCCTAAGCTCGTTCTCTTATATTAGGGTTTTAATGCCTTCCGATAGACAAAGAGGTGTTTATAAACAGCACACTAAAAATAGCTATAGCTATTGCGAAGCTAGGCTAGGATTTGTAAAACTTAGGTAGCCTAAGCGGGCTCTCGACCTAGAGGACCACCCGGGGGACTACTAGCGGCCCGTGCATCGCTGTTCGGCCTATAGGGCACCCGAAGCTAGTTGGAAAAGGGGCTTGGAAAAGGGGCTTAGAAAAAAGGGTTTAAAAAAAGAGGCTTGGAAAAGGGGCGTGGAAAAGAGGCTTGAGAAAACAAGGCTTTAGAAAAAGGCGTGAGAAAAAGGCTAGGAAAAAGGCTGGGCAGGAAAAAGGAAAAAGGGGGCTGTATCTCAAACTCAGACATTTAGGTGGAACGCCAAAGGGGGCTACTAATTTAAGAGGGACAGGACTGCCTATAAAAGGGGGCAGTCCCCCCTAGTAAGGCAAGGAGAGGTTAGAGATCAATCAATCACTTCTACACTATATTTCCTGCCTATATAAGATTCAAATAGCTCTACATAGACTATCTAAGTCTTCGACCCCCTTTTTAGTTATTGACTTCTATATACACAGCGTATATCTCTCTTGTTAAGAGTTATAAGCCCGGGAGGAATAGAGTTCCTATAACTTCCGGATACTGCGTAACACTATACCGCACATTAGTTATTACTACGGTTGTATAGCACCCTATAAATTGCTCTAAGACAAACGACCGATACACTTTCTCGCGTATGTCTTTAACGATATAGTTCCCCTACTCCTCGGCAGACGTACCTTAGACCTACGGACACTCGTTATATTACTATACGATGCACCTACGGGGAAGACCCGGCGTACGATGCTTATAGGCTCGGAGGACTAAGATAAATAGATAAAGGAAACGAAGGCTCGGGTAGATTAGACTATCTATAACCTTATCTTCTCGGATAAACAGCAACCTTTAGACCCCCCTATCCGACCGAGGTATACTAACTTTATAGAGGAAGCTATAAGCTTCGCCTAGTTAAGTGCCCCGAAACAAAAAGCCTATACGGTATTAATCTATAACTATAAGAGTCTCCGGAAGGAATACCTTTACGAAACTAAGCTTATTATAGCTGCCCGGACAATGATTTTAAAGTCTATCTCGGCTGCTAAGCTTCTAGATCTACGAGATAATAAGACCCTTCGATAGTAGATAAAGAAGCTTAAGACCTCGATAGCCCCGTCCTTAGGTTATATAACTAACCGGATCCGGAAGAGATATACGGCCTACTTATAAGCTTCCTTAACCGGGACCTCGATGATAGAGATATTAGCCTAGCTAGATAAGTAGGAGGAGACCGTAGAGAAAGCTAACTAGTACTTTCTTTCTAAAGCTATCTCTAGGCAGTAGCTAAGAGATATTTCTATATAAGTCTAACCCTTAAGTAACGGATACTCGTCTATGTTTCGGGAAGCTAGCAGGGAAATCGATAAAGCAGCAGCCTAGCTTTAGCAGCAAGCAGCCCTCTTAGTCTAAGGGGTTAACCCGAGAGGAGCTATAAAAGCCCCGTTTACGGCTAAATAGACCGTTTAATTAGTATCCCGGAAGATCCGAGAAATAGTTAAAGAGATACTATAGGCCTAAACCTAGAAACAATAGTTAAGGGTCAGACGAGGGAGTATATCGCATCGGAGCGTGCCTATAAGGAGGTGTTAGATATAGCTCTATACTAATACAGGTCACGTGTCCACTTGCGCACCTATTTAAGGTGCCTTATAAGACAGCTAGCCTACGACTACACATCGCAAGATTAGACCTTTTTCTCTTATTAATTAGTGCCCCTTTTCGTAACCTTAAGTGCACCTATTAACTACTCCTCGCGCCTACGGGTGCGGGCCCTTATAGGTAGATAAAACAGTTATAAGCCCGGTATGCGAACTAGCGCAAATTACTACTATAGACGACGATCTAGACAAACGACGTATCTTCCTATAAGGAGCCTATCCTTAAAGATTTCAACGGCTTTACGAAGTCTTAGAATCACGGCCTAAGCCCTCCCGGCATCGCCCCTACGGATAGACCGAATAGGGTAGTTTTAAGGCTAATACGTTATATATAGGGCCTATGCCGGGGCACACTCGGAGTATAATCTATCCGAGGGTTATTGCTAAGAAAGCGTGTAAGGTTCTTAAGAAAGCGTGTAAGGCACTCGATCGACTATATAAGCCCTTAATCGGTTGCTTAGTAAGGCATCGATATTAACGCCGCGATCGAGCCTTAAACTAGAAAGGTAACTTATAATACGGCTATCGACACCGTTATTAATAGGTGTTTAAAGGAGGCATTACCACACGGCTATATCCCTTATTATCCTAGCCGTCGTGTGTACTTTACCCGTAAACACTTATAAATAGGTCCTTAGATCCCTTTATAAAGGATTAAACAATAACCGCTTTCTCCTACTTAAGAATATCATTGACTTTAACTTAAACACTAAATAACTATTTGATTATAACTAATACTGCTAATACCACTAAGTCGAAGGTGACTCTAACTACGTTAGAGCATTAGGCTATATAGTTCTCGACCTTCCGCCGTATAGCGAAGGGCGTAGAGGTTTAGAAGTATGTTAATACTAGAGGCATCGCCGCTAAAGAGGTCCTTTAGCTAGTTCCGCCGACTAAGGTGACTAAGGAATAAGAGATTGTAAGGCTAAACACCCTTACCCTTAGGAGCCCTATTATAGGTCTTACTCTAGCTTAATACTAGAGCTTTAAGATTAAGGGCTATAACTATAAGGAAGATTACGCTAAATACCTCTAAGATAAGCAAGCTATCGCTAACCTCTCGACTTAGGTCTATAAGACCGTTGACTAGTCCTATATCGCCTACTTCCCGGAAAGCCCGGACCTTTCCTCGGGGTTACTAACTCTATTCGAGTCGGCCTTGCCTATATTAACTATCGCAATGCCTTAAAGACCAATTAGAGGATAAGCCCTATAGCTTAGTACCTTTAGTAAGAGCTTACGTATCTTAAGGCGGTAACTATAAAGATCTCTAATATTAACGGGGAATAGGCTATCGTCGACTTCCTTAAAGCGGTTATAGCAATAGACGAGCTATAAGGTCGTTAAATGCTAGGAAAGCTACGTAAGCAGCAGCTTGCTAGGACAGTTAATATAACACTTAAGGCTATAAGTCGCTAATTTAACTAGGCTTATTACGATCGCGCTATAATCTACGCGAAGCCTTTAGGACCTTTAGGGGCTTTTAATACATAAGCCTAATTGCTAGCTATAACCTCTAACACGCCGACGATAGCATCTCGTTAAGGCTTTAACTACGCCTGCGGAATTAAGAAGGCTCGCTATCCGGAGAAGCCGATAGACTATACCGCTTTCTATAAGGCAGTTAATAGGATCTCCTATAAGCCCGAGCTTAAGGAGAACCTAGCCCGAATTAAGAAGTGCGAAGAGGCTAAGAACTAGCCTCGTTAGAAGCAAACCGTCGAAGCTATTAAGGGCATAAAGGGCTAGAACGCACCTCCCGGCGCGCTAAACTAGGGTAAGTCCGCTTAAGGATTATAGGCATATATAATCATCGACCTTAAGTTTTCCGCGTAGAACGACGATGCCCCGGATACGGCCTTTAGTACGCATAGGCAGGGACTACACCCGCTCTATAACTTAACCTTATTTAATAACTACGCTAATACGCATATTGTTAATAAACTTAATATTCCAAGGGGTAATATCGTCGCCGCCGTAGAGGATAATATTATGCTAGTAGGTAATACGGCCCTTACGGTTGTATATCGAGGAACCCGAACTATAAAGAACCTTCTTTAAAGCCCGGATAGTCCTAACATAAGGGATCTAGTGTTAAAAGACACCGCCTTCGTCCCCGGCTTTTATACGAATATCATTAGCGTAGAGAGGCTTAAAAAGGGAGGCTTATAGATTTACGGAGCCGACTATACGGTCCGGTGCGGCTCGGTTAAGTACAATAATCTAGTAATAAACCTAGAGCTAAAGTATGGCCTAACGGTAGCTTAATTAAAGCCGGTTGATTCTTATTTTACAGTGCCCTTTTCTAACGAAGGGGAATAATATACTTTTGCTGCGATATAAGAAGGGTTTTCGCAATACCTTAGGGGCCGCATGGCATTATCCCGAGTTCTACTTCGGCCTAGGGTTAATACTATAGAACTATAGCACCTTCGATTAGGGCACGCAAGCCCTCGAGTACTAGAATAACTTATGTACTAAGCTCGAGGGGTTCGAATTCACGGACTAACATCGGTTAAATACGTGGGCTACGTATAAGGAAAAGCCTACTAAATAATCTCGCGCCGCGAGCCCGCTAGCCGTTTAACGCAGCCTTTTTCTATATCTTCCTTAATATCTTCGAATTCGAGCGAGGCTATAACGGCTATTAATACATCCTTTTAATTACCGACGAATATAGCGGAATAATGTTCTTATAGAGCATTAGCCGTAAGATAGACACGCCGTTCTTAATTAGGAACTTCGAGGGTCTAGTCCGCCGCTATATAGGCGCAGCGATTTACAAGATTGAGATAGATAACGAGAGGTCCTTAGTAAATCTTCCGAACTAGGTGGCTTTAAAATTTTAAGACTAGGCAGTAAGGGAAGGCATCGAGATCGAGCTTCTACTAGCTTATATAAAAACGCCTATAAAGGGAGCCGAACGACCCGAGGGAATCACATAATAAAGACTCCGCTACGCTATAGGAAAGCTGCCTTAAAACCTATAGCCTAAAGTATATTAGGCATTAGTAAGAACACACAATATCCTTCCTAAGGCCCGCAACTAGTGGAAATCGCCGAAAGAGACCCTCGATAGGTGGTTTAACCGGCATCTTCGCTAGTATAGCAAGTTAGGCGTTATAGCTAACAGTAAGAAGGACTTCCGCTTATTATAGAGCGGTCTTTACGCCTACGGCTGCCGAGCCTACCCTTTTTACATTAACTTAAAGGCTAACCTAAATAAGAAGGCTTTTAAAACACACCCTAGAGCGTATATTAGCTACCTCGTAGGTTACTAAGCGAGCAACCTATTCCGTGTCTAAGTGCCTTAACTTAGCAAAGTCATTATTACCTAAGATATAACGTTTAATAAGAACTGTTTTTTCGACCCGAATATAGAGGACCTATAGTTTTCTATCTAAGAATATAAGCCTATCGCAAGATTAATTAATCTTCCTATTAAATACGACTAAAACGCTCTGCTCGAGGATTTCCTATAGGACTTTAACAAACATATTTTAGGAATTAAACCTACTGTTTCTATATCGGCAGAAGAGTTCGATATAGTATAAGAGGACGACGCCGGTAAGGCTCTAGAAATAGATGCTTTTCTACCGGTAAAGTTATTATTAGCGATACCTACTCCTCCCGAAGCATATCTTACACCGTTACAAACGCTTAACCCGACGGGGCAATAGAGTCTAGAGGCAGCGGTAAGCATATAGGATTACGAGGCCGTACTATTCCTCGTATATCCTACGCCTAAAGAGCTAGCGGAATTGCCGGAACCCTAGCCCCGGCAACACTTATTAACTCTAGACCGGAAGGCTGCTAAAGCTTCGCAGCCGCCCGACAGCGAGGATAAGGAAGGCTAATAAGGAACGCGGGTCTTGCTAAGACAGGGAACCGCCTAAGACAACGTAAGTATACTCTTAATAGAATAAGGTAACGTATCCGTAGGCATAAAGCCTAAAAGGATAGAAGCGCCCTCTAAAGCGCAATTAGGGACGCTTACGATAGCGCCCTTAGAAGCGCCTATAGAGGCGCTTTTAGACGCACTATTAATATAATTAAGAACTCGCCGGACTTAAAGAACGCAATAAAAGCTTTATAGCACCGAAGCTATACGATAAAGCTCTTAAATAAAACGGCTAAAACAATAGAGTAATAGTATTTCTAGTGTTTTTAGTGTTTTTAGCACTCTGCTTCCCGAGGCTTACTATCTAAAGGGAGACCTTACGACTTTCTATTTAGTATTTACAGCAGCTGTTTAGCAAATATTACACTATAACTATCGTAACGACCTCGTCCGCTTGCTAAGACGATACTAGGATCTTAATAAACACCCGTACGTAAAGGAGTTTAAAGAGGGTTATAGAAAGGAGCTTCGAGACCTCTTTAGAAGAGGCACTTAGCGAGTTCTAAGCAGAGAGCGCGCTAAAGGCACGCCGATTCCCCTTAAATAAGTCTTTCTCTATAAATTCAATATAGATAGATACCTAATTCGGTATAAAGCCTATATCTACGTGCGCGGAGACCTCTAAGGGGATTAAGGCGAAGATACTTACGCCGTAACCCTCGCTATTAAGACCTTTCGAACCGTTATCGCAGTAGCGGCGAAGCGAGATCTCGACGTTAGATAACTTAATATTGCTAACGCATTTCTTAATACTAGCTTAAATAAGGGAAAGGAGCCTATTTACGTAGAGCTTCTAAAAGGGTATATTAAGCTTAGTTTCCTAGAGGAAGGTAAGAATTCCTTTATAATCGCCGAGCTTAATAAAGCTCTCTATAGCCTACGCGAATTACCTCTTCTTTAGTACAACGAGCTCTAACAGGCGTTAAAAGCTTAAGGGCTAGATGTAAGGGTCTTTGACTATTAGTGAGATTAGGTCTACGACCTAATCCGCATTCTTATATGCGAGCGGGGAAGAGGCACGTGCGGGCGGGGAAAGGGGCTCGTGCGAATAAGGGTAAGGGGCTCGTGCGGATAGGGGTAAGGGGCACGTACGGACAAAGGGGTACGTGCGTAGAGCTATATATCCGTATGCATAGGTGCGCCTACACTTAGTTCTTTATAGATAATTTCTACACCTATATAGAGGGCACCTATATAATTACTCTGCCTACCCTATTATAGTATTATCTATCTCTCTTTTTCACGGACATATTTAATACGATAACGTCCCGCTTTTATAATAGCGGCACGTATTAATTAGAACGATAGGCCGCTACGATAAAAGCGGTATGCGTAGTAATACTAGCTGCTATTATAGACTTACTAGACAACGATATAAAGGACGTCTTCGAGCAATAGGCCGAGGGGTCTTAGCAGCTATAGCTGCGATAAGAGGCGCTAAATAAGCGGGCCTTCGTAGAAGCCCGCCTTCGATAGGAAATAATAGAAGCCCGTTTAGACAAGGCGACGGCGGATGCCGTACCTTCTATAGCGGAAGAGGAGCGCCTTCTAATGCTACTATAGAAAATAGCCGTTAATCCGGTTAAACGAAGGGGGTTGCTAGAAGTCCTTAGTGTTAAAATAGGATCTACGGCGCTTACCTCTACGGATACGCTACTTACGCCTACGGCTACGTTAACGAACTCTCCCGCGGCTAAGGACGCTAGTATAGCTAACCTAAGGACGGCCCTTAAAGCCGCCTTCGGCAAAAGGAAGCCTCTGCCGTAGCCTATATAGGACAGTAAGCTAGAGTCTTTTTACTTCTTCTTATATCGCCTCCGCAGTAAGTTTACCGTTAACGAGAAGTAAGGCCTTAACGGTTGCCGCGATACCGCCTAGTATTCGCTGCTTTATACGCTGCCCGAGCCTTAGATACAGCGGATTTCTAGGTTTTAAGAGAGTAGCGGGCCTAATAGCGCCTACGACCTCTATGCCTTCTTTAACTACCTTATCTACGTATTCGGCAACGTATAGGAGTAGGAGAAAGCGTAAGATAGGTTGCGGATCCTCTTTTAGAAAGACGGCTAGACGTTTAAGGACTTCCTTCCCGACTTTAAGGAGACTATTACTTATACCGCCGGAAATAGCGTTTAGGGAGATAGCGCTAAGCTTATATAGCTGCGAAATTCGATTACTCCGTAACTACGGGAAATACTTATCCTAATCGAGATGCCTACTAACTTCTAGGAGTACGTAGGTCGCCTTACGAAGGTGGCCTAGAACTATAAGCAAAGCCCTAGCTTCTAAAAGTTGCGAAAGCACGCTAGTACAAACGGCGTTAGCAATAGGAACGGAGGAGCTATTACTAGGAACGCTATAACGTTCCCGCCGCTTAGATCCGCGCCCGATACTACGGTAGACTATAAGGGCGACGTTATAATATCTACTACGCGGCCCGCTTATAGAAGAGCGAGGACACTATCCGCCGCCTTAGGCAGCGCGCCCTCCTCTTCTATACAGCGAGCTAAGTAGGTGTTAAAGGCGGAGCTTTAGAAGCGGAGAGAGGAGGGGCTTTACGTACGCTATAGCGCGGATATATATTTTGCTACGGACTGCCTATATCGTCTCGCTCGCCTTATAAAGCGAGCCAAACGGCCTATAGCAATTCGCGCTACCCGACCTTCTCTTAAGTCTAATATTAAGGAGGATAATAATATCCCCGCCGCTACTAGTGCGGAGGGAAACGCATAGCTCTAGAGCATAGACAGGCCCTAGAGTCTAATTCGCTAGCACTAGAGAAAAAAGAGTTAATTAAACGTATTAAGACTTCTCTTACCTTAATACCTATTGTTATTAACCGTATAAAACTTATCTTTACTCTTATAGACGAGGGTTGCTAGTGCTACGCCGCTATCGATAAGGCATTCGCACGAGAACTACGTTTGCTAATTAAAGATATAGGAACTTAGTACGTATAAGGAGCCTTAAGCGTAATAGAGGAGGCGAAGATTAAAGGTATTATATAGATAGCTACGGAGATTAACGGGCATAAGCAATTGCTCGTAGTATACGTTATCCTTTAGCTAGAATTTAACCTAATCCTTAAAAAGCCTTAGCTTCTTTATATAGAGTCTTACTCTATGCCGCACTAAGGGAGGCTTTAGTATAGGAATTCGCAGCGTTAGCTACGGTATATTAATAAAAAGGAGCCTAAGGATACCGAGTGTGCTATAGAGCTTCGAGAGGCTAAAGAAGTTATAGCTTTAGTGTTTATCGGCATTATTAACCGAATCCGTAGACGATACGGCTCGGAAGCCGCTACGGCTGCTATTTACGTAGTTAGCCTCGCGGATATCGAAAAAGCCTTACGACTAAAGAAGCCGAAGATAGAAGCCGAATTACGTTAAATAATCCTTACGTAGTTCTATAACCTACTACCGCTCTTTCGGAAAAGCGAGGCCGATAAATTAAACCTATATAAGCCCGGCATTAACTACGCGATACTACTTCGCAAAGATTCCCGCGGATAAGATATAGTTCCGCCCTTTAGGCCGCTATACGCAATATCTCGAGACGAGTTGCTTATATTAAAGAAAACACTACGCGGCCTTTTAGATAAAGGGTTTATTTAGGCTAGCTCTTTTAAGGCCGCCGCTTTAGTGCTATTCGCGCGGAAACCCGGAGGAGGACTACGTTTCTACGTAGACTACCGAGCACTTAACGCAATAATACGACCGGACCGCTACCCGCTTCCGCTTATTAGGGAGATACTCTATAATATCGCTAAAGCGAAGTAGTTTACTAAGTTAGATATCTATTAAGCGTTCTATAAGGTGCGAATTACGGAAGGTAATAAAAAGAAGACTGCGTTCCGCACTCGCTATAGGCTTTTCGAATAACTAGTAATACCTTTTAGGCTTATAAAGGCTCCTAGCACCTTCTAACGGTATATTAATAATATTCTTCGCGAACTTTTAGACGAGTTCGCTTCCGCCTATATTAATGATATTCTTATCTATATAAGCGGCAGCCTAGAGGATTATATAGACAAAGTGCGGAAGGTGCTAGACTAGCTCTCCGAGCATAGGCTATATCTCGACCCCGATAAATACGAATTCGGCGTCCGCCGGGTTAAATACCTTAGATTTATTATTATCGCAAGCGTTAGTATATAAGCGGACCCCGTAAAGATCTAGGCTATTCGAGACTAAATAGCCTTAACTTTATAGAAGGGTATGTAGAATTTCTTAGGATTTACGAACTACTACCGGATTTTTATTCGTTAATTTCCTTATATCGTCGGTCTACTTATAGCCCTTACCGGCAAAAGGGTAGCCTTCTATTAAGGCGCTATATAGGCAAAGGCGTTCTAGACGTTAAAGGACCTATTTTCGTAAGCCCTAGTGCTACTATAGTAAGACTTTAATTATCCCGTAATACTTAAGGCGGACTATAGTAGATTCGCGCTTAAAGGCACGCTTTCGTAAGAGGTAGACGGCTAACGCCGCCCTATAGCTTTTTACTCCCGTAAGCTTACCTTTATCGAACGGAACTACGCTATCTACGATAAGGAAATACTCGCTATAATTAGCTATTTAAAGCAATAGTAAGTAAAGCTCCGTAGCTATAAGAACTTCGAAATCCTTATAGACTATCGCAACCTTAAGTATTTTATAACTCGATATTATCTTTTTAAGCGATAGGCCCGTTAGGCGGAATACCTTTCGCGGTTCCGTTTCCGGATTAAGTACCGACCTAGAAAAAAGGCTACGGTGCCGGACGCATTATCTTAGAGAGATTAAGATCGGCCTTTTAGCGAAGATTATAATGCCCGAGAGCTTTAAATACTCTCGGAGGAGGCGCTACGTATATATCTTAAAGCAACGCTTATCGGTATAGACGGCGCGGTCTTAGTTAATAGTAAGGGCGATAAAGACGAAGACGATAGCGAGGAGGATAATAATTCGTTAATTAGTTTAAAGAGTAAGGGGGTAATCGAAGAAGACGCGGAGCTCGACGCTTAGGAAGCGGACTTCGCAGCGGCTACGACCTAAGACGACCTCGACGCGTAGGGCGTAGAGCTAACTATTAATATAGGTCTTAACCGACGGATTTTTTAGGACGAGGAGCTTTAGCGTACGTAGGACCGCTTAGCAGCTTAGGACGTTACCTACGGGAGCGTGCGCCGCGCCGTAGAGGCAGGAGCACGACGATTTAACCTTAAGCTTAACCTTAAGGTATAGGTAGCCGACTACTACGTAGACCTACGTAGGCACCTATGGTTCCGCGGACGGCTTTAGGTTCTTAGTTCCTCTATAACTATAGAGGCCGTAGTAAGAGACGCTCCCTTAGAGCTAGAAGAAGGGAACACGCTTTAAGGACGGCTTATTTAAATAGTATACGACGCTAGTATCGTCGGCTACCTTAGCCGTAAAGGAATAGTTACTACTATATCCTAGGACTTTTATTAGCCGCTCCTTTAGCTATACGTTAGACGATTCCTCCGCAACTATAATATCTACGGGCGTATAAAGATTTAGCGTATGCTTAAGAAAAGGCTACCTAAATCGCTTCCTATGCTAGACCGGTTTTATACGTATATTTAAATAGACTTTATTATAGACCTCCCTTTTATAGAGAGCGGCAACCGTAATCTTTAGGTAATTAAGGACCGTCTAAGTAAGGAAGTTATATTAGAACCTATGCCCTCTATAGAAGCGGAGATCTACGCGGAGCGCTTTCTTATATACTATATACGATACTATTAGTAGCTAACGTTAATTACAAGCGATAAGAGCTTAAATTAGATAAGCCGCTTTTAGCAGCACTTATATCGGCTGCTATAGATTATATAGCTGCTAAGCACGGTATATTATCCGTAAACCGATAGGGGGCTGGAACGGCTTAATTAGGAAGTTTAAGCTTACCTCTAAGGCGTTATCGACCGTAACTAAAGGGACTAGGATAAGTAGCTCCCCGTAGCGTAAATAGCGCTTAACGGGAGAAATCACTTTTTAATTAGTATATCCCCTTTCTTCGCACTATATAGGTACGAACTAGTATCCCTATTTCCTATCGCCGTAGATATAGCGGCGGAAAAGCCGTCCGGCAATAGCCTAAAGGGGCGTATAGCCTCCTTTATATAGCAACTTAAGTAGGTCTCGGACTTCTATTAGTCGTTAATAGCCTCGGTAGCGTAGGACTAAAAGCGGTATGCTAATAAACGGCGGGAACCTATAGAGCGATTTACAGTAGGTAATAAAGTCTAGGTAGACCTACGGAACTACGTATCCTTAAGGCCGAAGAAGAAGCTCGACTAGCTATATATAAAATTCACGGTTAAGAGAGTGCTAAGCCTGTAAGCCGTCGAGCTAAAAGGACTGCCCAACGGGATTTACCCGAATTTTAACGTAGACCTTCTTCGTCGAGCAGTAGTAGATCCGATGCCCGGCTAAGTAATAGCGGACCTATAGCCTCCTATAATCCTAGTAGAGGGAGAAGAAGAGAATTCCTAATAGAGGAAATTCTTACCGTACGGTAGAAGAAAGTCGGCCGCGGCAGTAAGCGCGAGGCCCTCGTAAGGTAGTAAAGGTACTAAGACCCGACGTAGCACCTAGCAGCGGACTTCGCAGACATAGAAGCGCTCGATCGCTTCGAAGAGCGCTTTAGATCTATTAGAGAAAACGACGGACCGCCCGACGCTACGTTGCCGTCAAAGATATAACGGAAGGAGGTATGGTTTACGCTCCCTAAAGCGAGCCGCGTAGCCTAAGGCGCGGCCGGGCCCTACGTAATACGTCGTTATTTTTCGCTCGGGTAGGGTAAAGGTCTTATATAAGGGTCTTCGACTATTAGTAAGATTAGGTCTACGACTTAATCCGTATAACCTTTCCGCTAGCTAGCGATAGCGATTAGCGAAGTCTTCCTATCGTGCTTAGGCCGCTATTATCGCAGCCTATATAAAGTTAGTTACCTCTTATATTCTAGCAACGAGGTCTTATACACTGCGTTAGTTCGGCGTCGCGTATGCCGGCTCGTTGTATAGCTAGATAGCATTAACGTTATATCTATATTCTACGAAGAACGGTCTTAGCCTTATAGTCGACGATACCCTATTGTTTATTGCTAGCTACGCGGTAGGCAGTAGGTCCTCCTAATCGTTTTATATATAGCATACGTACGCGCGAAGGTAGGCCTAGATCTCTTAGTTTACTCTTTCCGGGCTACCGTTAGTCTATAAGTAGTATATAGTGCTAAGTTTCTGCTTAATATCGTAGAGTCGATAGAACTTAACCTAGAACTCGCCGAGCTAATTGCTTCCTTAGTCTTTTACGATAGACTTTAGTATGCTATAGAAGCGGTAGTACGCTAAGGGGAACCTCGTAGCGCACGCCTTTGCGTTTATAGTTTCTATCGCTTCTAACGAATAAGAGCCTAAAGTAAAGCTAAGAGGCAGAGGATTACGGCAATACAGAAAGTGTCGAGGAAGATGCAAAAATAAGAGAGAGAAGAAGATGTGGAATTGCTTAGTGGTGGTCTATCTAGGTGCGGACTAAGATCCCTTTATATAGCCAATTGCATAGGGATAAAGGTACATTTGACTGAACTAATTGACGAGATGGAAAGCGCTACTAATTCTGTGATAGGTGCATGTGGTCTAACCTCGTATGGTATCCTGGTTGTTGCGTGATTAATTGCGCGAGTAATAGGAGGTAGTGTGGGTGACCCTAGTTGACCGGGGCCCGACTGTAGACCATACGCACATTAGTCCCTACACAGACTACATACTTCGGCATTCGGTATCTCGAGCATCCGGGCAGCTAATGCAGCCGGGTGACTTATGTTGTATGCAATAATGCACGGTGGTTCTAATGCATATCTTTATGTGCCGGTAGGATAAACCAATCGGGAGAAATCTGCTCCCTTATATAACGTTACCGCTTTTATTAAACGGTCGACGATTACCTATAGATACCGGGCGCCGCTTTTAGTAGAACTTAGGAAGTCTGTTATAAAGTCTATCGAGAGGTATGCCTATAGCTAATCGGGGACGGGTAGCGGCTTTAGTATTCCCTTTTTTATCTAGCGCTAGATATAACTCTAACTATATACGTCGTAGTTCCGGATAAACCTATAAACGTCTTATAATTAGCCTAGCTAAAAGAACTACTAGGAAACTACTATAATAGTCCTATCTCTCCCTAAGTGGCCGTTTGCTCGCGAGTTATATATCTATTAGATAATATTAGTGCGAAGGATACTATCCTCGCCGGGCACTTAAATACGGTTACGAAAGTAAAGACGGTTGCTAAGGTAGATTAAATACTCGGCGATTTACGTCTTAAGCTTAAGCTACGGCGGGAAGCGTCGCTCTCCCTTCTATACCGCCTTAAAGGCAGCCTAGTACTTATAGTCTTAGGCTACTATCGTCTCCTACTAGCGTTATAAAGCGTCGTCTAGGAATACTAGCGCTTATTCTAGCGCCTATAGTACTCCGATTCGTCCTACTATAGGCCTTATATAAGGCCGTCGATTACTACTATTAGGGGAATATAGGGCCTCGCCCGGACGTAGCGAATCGTCCTATCGAAGGCGGTATAATAGATCCCCCTCTAGAACTTATGCTATATTAAAGACGCACCTATTAGGTAAGAGTTAGACTACTCGTCCTTATTCGCGGGCGTCTTTAAACCTAGAAGGCTTATCCTATTCTTAGCGAGATAATTCGTTTAAGACGACCGCTTAACTGCCTAAACGATACGTTAGCGCAAAATTATAGCTTAATAGTTCTAAGGCCTAGCGACTCTAGCGCTTATTTAACGTCCGCTTTATTATAAAATACTTTAGGTTATCGTAGTCTATAAGGATCGTAAACCGCCGATTATTCCTAAGCTTTGCCCTTTAAAAGGCTAGGCAATAGACAATTGCTAGTATTTCTTTATCGTCAATTAGGTAGTTAAACTAAATAAGGTTTATCTATTTAAAGAAGTACCCGACCGCGTATTATATCCTATTATAGCTAACCTATATTAGCACGCTACCTATAGCGAAGCTAGAGCTATTAGTCTTAAGGAACGTCTTTAGCGAGGGATCTTACTACGCGAAGACCGGCGCTTCGTAGAATAATTGCTTTAAACGGAGGAACGCTTACTCCTCGACCGCCCCCTACCGGAACTATACCCCCTTCTTACATAAGGCATTTAAGGCTTAAGCTATATGCGTATAAAGCGGAATAAAGATACGGTAATAGTTAGTGAATCTAAGGAAGCTTCGTACCCCTTATACGTTAGTTAATGCCTTCTACTCGTAGATAGCATAAAGCTTATCCGGGTCGAAACTAATTCCCCGTACGGCCGTTACGATAAAGCCAAGGTATTTTACCTACTTTACGTAAAACTCGCACTTCTTTAGGTCTAGGTATAACCCTATATCGCTAAGCGTCTTAAGCACGAGGCGGAACTTTTACTAATAGTCCTTTTTCAACCTAAAGGAGTAAACGAGGATATTATCTATAAACGCCGTAACGAAGTCGTTAAGGAACTATTAGAGCGTAGAATTAAGGTACTATTAGAAGGTCGCCGGGGTCTTAGTAAGCCCGAATAGGTATACCCTCTACTCGAAAAGACCTAGCCGTATGCGAAAGGCAGTCTTATACTTATAGCCTTAGGCGATACGGATTTTATAAATCGCTACGACGACGTCGAGCTTAGTAAACTACTTTGCCTTCGCTAAGTTATTAAGCGTCTCGGCGATTAATAGCGGTACGTACCGATCCCGCTTTATAATCTTATTAAAGGCCCGGTAGTCGTCGTAAAACCGAATGCCTCTATTTAGCTTCTTTACGAATAACACTAGCGCCGCCGCCGCCGAGCTATTAGCTTAGATAAATCTATAGTCGAGGAGGTCTATTAACGTCTTCTTTAGGATTAGTAACTCCTCCCTCGATATATTATACAATAGGCCTTAAGGCAGCCGTAGCTCGCCGCCGTTTAGAGTTAGCTCTAAATAGATCTTATAGTCTACCCCCGGCTGGAATAGCGGCAGTATTATAGACTTATCTAGCGTAAAGAGGTGAGGGAAGTCCTAAAGTAAGTCCGCCGGGATATAGTCCGCTAGGTTAACCGGCTTCTTCGGTTCTAACGCTTATTTAATCTCCTTTAATAAGATCGCCTTTACTACGCCTATGTCTTTTTATCGCCGCTTAAGCCTTCTTATCTTAGCTATTAACACCGACGCTAAGACTAGCTTCGCGTATTTTAGGCGCCGGATCTAGGCCGGCTTAGCCTAGCCTAATAATCGTATCTAAATATCGGTCTTTTTATACTAGATCGTATTATTCTTCGCGATATAGGTAACATAGTTCCTTCTTATCTAAGGGCGGCCTAAGAATACGTCCTAGCTAAGGCCCTAAACGATATAAGTAAAGATACGCTCCTTAATGCCGTTAATATCTATATTAAAGTAAACTATACCTTTAAAGCGTATAGGCTCTATATCGTCCGAGAAAGGCAGTAATGCCTTCTCCTTCCTCTCTATATACTTTAACTTAAGCCGTCTTAAGACGTTAAGGTCGACTATAGCGTAGCAATTATAGCTAGAGTCGATAAGGGCGCGAAAGTCGTTTACCTTATCTATCTTAATAGGTATCGATATAGGCTTTATCGTTATATAGCCCTTCGCCCTCTATTACTCCCGCTAGACCGCTTCGTCTACCCTCCTAGCCTAACTTCGCTAAGGGGCTACTCGTTTCCTAAGTCGTTACTATTATCTACCTCTCCGATGACTTCGCCCTACGGCTATATGCCTTAGACCTTTAGTAGCGTCTATTAAGGGCTTCTACCTTCCTTATCCGGATACTTAAAACGCCCGGTGGCCGGTCTTAGCGCACACTTAGTAGGCTCCCGATCTTAACGAGGATTTTCCCTTACCCCGGCCTCTACCGCCCCGGACGGCACCGCTACTATAGGGGGCACTAACTCCTCTAACTCCCGTTATTATAGTATCGCCTTCGGCATCTCGGCCGTTTCCTTCTAAAGCTAGATAACTATAGCCGCGGCCGCTCCTTTAGGTAAGGGCGCTATATAGGCGCTCGATCTTAGCCTCGATTTAGGCTACCTTTATATAGAACTTAGGGAAGCTATCCCTTAGTAGCTCTACGGTTACTAAGGCTATATAAAGGCGTAAGTTTAAAATACCTTCGAGGAAGATAATCTTTACCTTAGGCTCTTACGAGCTGCCGCCGGCTTCTACTAGCTTCTATTCGAATTTAGGCATAAATGTAGTAAAGGTCTAGTAGTCGCCTTACTTTATAGTGCGTAAGACTATAGTAGCTGTTAACGTTATGCGACGTTAGGGGCCATACGGGGCATTGACCCGGGCCTAGACTATAGGGATGCAATAGGCTATTACGTCCCTAACGAGCCTGTTATATAACCCCCTTAGCTAAGGACGGCAGGTGGGTATTCCGTTGTATTATAACTGCGGTTAGTGCGGGCTAAGGGCCCTATTTAAGAGGCTCCGGTACCTATATATACCTCCGTTAGTCCTATAGTTAGGTAGCTGCATGTATCTTTATGTCTACGAGTTTAGACCTCCTTTCTTTACTCTTCTGCTATGATATTTATGCAGCTGATTTCCTACATTTGAGAGTTATAAGCCCGGCCGTATAAGCTAGGTCTCTTTCGCTTAAACAACGCTAAATTAAAGCTATCGACATCGCATTTTTTTACAACCGCATTAGGCTTTAACCTTAGGGTTATTACGAAGAGCTAGCTTTAAAGAAGGAATAAAACAACACACAGTCATCCCTCGTAACGACGAGGTAAAAAGAACGATTATAGCGATATCTATATTATAACGCAGCTACCCGCGCAACTATAGAGCCGGGAGATAGGGATATATACACGATAGATAATGCATTTTAGCTTAGGGACTATTCGGCTATTAGTCGCTAACTAGTCCCCGACAACCCCTCTCGAGGCCTAAGGGTATATCCCTAAGGCCCCGATATATCTTAGAAGAGGGGTAAGCTTTAGTCTTCCTATAAGAGGGCAACCGTACTATAATAAAGGATTATTCGTACTTTCAACTATCGTTCCTACCTTCCTAAACGTACCTTTAGTCTATCTTCTTATAATTTCTAAAGCTTCTCTTTTTTAGTTACTTAAGAGCGATAGCGCCGCGCGGTAGGCGCGTTTCCGGACGTATAGGACGCGTAGGCCGAATAGGTCGTACTAGCTTTCGAGTCGCTAGCCTATCGCCGTTACCTCGCGTAACGGAACTAATATTAGAAGATAAATACACTAACTTATATAAGGGCTATAACGAGCGTCTTAGGACGCTATCACTAATTTTTTCGCTGCCTTAGGGGGCCTAATCTATCCCCTCGCGAAGTTAAACGTAAGCCGGCCTTTTACGACCTACCCCTCCGCGTATAGATGTCCTCGTAGCCCTTTAAGCAAGAGCCGTAGAGCTAGAGGAAGAGAAAAGATTAAGAGATAGGATTGCTAAACTTCGAGAGGAATTTTCGCAGTAAGGTAACTTATTTAGTAAGGACTTATATAAACGTCGCCGATAGTCAACTAAATCGAGGGAGAATCGTAGTAAGGAAATTAAAATAAAAAACTTTCCTTAGTTATTATAACCGACTAACCCTTAAAAACGTCTCGATTAGATTAGCGATCTTAAGGATGCCTTTATTACTGCCCTACGTCGTTTTAAGCGCAATAAGAATAAAATCTTATATACCTTTAACTATATGCACGTAGACTGTAAGGCGAGATAGAGGCGATACCTTAACGAAAAGCTCCTTATAGAGAGGGAATTACTTTGCACTAACTAAGACAATTTTCGTGACTAGACCTTAATTTTAATTAAAGATACTGCTAATCGCGAGACTCTCTTAGCCACGTAACTATAGGAAGCACGCTAACGAGAGGGTTAGTCCCCCCTCGAGTTTAGTCTTTATTTAGATTCCCTCGAGCAATACCTAGAACGTCCGCTAGAAAAAACTCGTGTATTTTCCTTTTTTACGAAGTTGCGTCCCGATCTTTAAGACTAAATCTCCCTTTATTTAGCGTCTATTTAAGATAACACTCGTAAGGAGATAGTCTAACTCGCTTAACGCTTTTAAGATGCTCTAGGAAATAAGAAGCGCCCCGTAAAGCTAACTAACGACTAGTCGACCTTAACTCAAGGGGCAAGAGGCTCCCGTTCGATAGGCTATCGCCGACGTAAAGGCCGAAATAGATCTACTAACAACTATTAAGATTCTAACGCCGCTAGATCGACCTCGAATAGCCGTAGAAACGGTCGTAGCAACGGTCGTAGGAACGGCCGAGGAAATAGTCGTAATAGTCGCAATAGTAGGAATAGATACGGTAGGAATAGCCGTAGTAATAACCGGGGAGGAAATTCGTATAGAAATAGCGAAAGCTAATCCGGCATAGTTATTTATTAGTATTATAAGAAACTAGGCTATATGTAAGCCGATTGCTAGGCGATAGCGAGAGCTGACCGAGCCGTAGCCGATTTAGAGACGACGAAGAAGGAGGTAAACGCCTAGAAGTCAAAGTAAATGCCTCTCCTTCGACTAAGCTATAGGTAGAGGTAGTTAAGAGACTACGTACTACTAGAAAGCTATTAAGGCGAATACTTTATAAAATTATCGTTAATCTCGATTGCGGTAGTAAAGTAGACCTAGTAGATATAAACTTTGCTCGAAAATAAGGGCTATAATAGCTTCCTTTATTAACCCTTAGATTAAAGGTAGTTAGGAATACACTTATAAGACGATACGGAGTCTAGGAAGTTTCTGTCTAACTCTAAGACAATCGCTATAGGGAAAAGATAGTCATTCGCCCTTATATCGGTATCGATAATAGATTAAAACCTAACGACGCATTAGTTTTGCTTAGTATGCCCGTACTTTCTTAGGAATATATTTATCTCGTTCCTTTTAAGCGCGTTTAGTAGTTTAAACACTAACTTTCTAAGGTATTATTACGCTAACCGCAGAAACTTTTGCATAAGTGTCGGAATAAGGCATAGGTCTATATAGTTATACCGGACCTAAATTTTATGCTATTTCCCGATAAAGATAATAACTCGGCGAACCTTAAGCAAATAGGGGAGGAAATACCGGCGACTCTTTTAGACTTTAAAGATGTGTTTTCTAAGCATAAGGCCGATTTATTGCTAAGGAAGAAGGGCACTAATTATGCGATTAACCTATTGCCTGACTCTAAGCTACCTTTTAGACCTATCTACCCTCTTTCTTAATCCGAACTTTAGGTTCTTAAGAAGTAGTTAGATTAGTCCCTTAAGCGTAGTATTATTCGGAAATCTAAGAGTTCGGCCGGAGCTCCTATCCTTTTTATGCCTAAGAAAGACGGCACTTTACGCCTTTATATAGACTACCGGGGGGTTAATAGCATTACCGATAAGAATCGCTACCTACTCCCCTTTATTTCGGAGATTATAGACCGTTGTTAAAGGGCTAAGTACTTTTCGAAGATTAACCTAAAAAACGTATACTAACGCATCCGGATTAAGGGAGGGGATAAATAGAAGATAGCCTTTCGTACTCGCTACGGTTACTACGAGTATTTAGTATTACCGTTTAAATTAACTAACGCCCCTAGTATATTTTAGTTATATATTAACTAAGCTCTTAAAGGCCTCGTAGATACTATTTGCGTCGTCTACCTTAATGATATTTTAATCTTTTCTAAGACCTACGAAGAGCATATAGAACACTTACGATAAGTCCTCGAACGACTAAGGAACACCGAGCTATTCGCTAATTTATCGAAGTATACTTTCTATAAGCAGTCTTTAGAGTTTTTAGGATTTATCTTATCTATTAACGGAGTTGCAATAGACCTAGCCCGCGTTAAGGCTATTATAAATTAGGAAGAACCTCGTTCTTTCTATTATGTTTAAGTTTTTCTCGGTTTTGCAAATTATTACCGACGATTTATTTTAGGATACTCTAGCATTATTGCCCCTCTAACTGCGTTATTAAAGGGGAGCGTTAAGGGAAGAAAGCCCGGACGAGTATAGCTAAATACTAGCGAATTAATAGCGTTCTACGCCGTAAAGAACGCCTTTACAATAGCCCTACTTCTCCGATACTTCGACCCTTAAAGACCGATTCGCATTAAGACTAATGCCTTAATTTTCGCAATAGCTGGCATTCTTTCGTAGCTTAATAACGAAGGCTACTATTATCCGATTGCTTTCTAGTTATAGAAGTTTACTAGCCTTAAGCTTAACTACGGCACCTTTAATTAAGAGATGTTTGCTATCGTTAAGTTATTTAAACACTAGCGATACTACGTCGAAGGGGCGGCGAATACCGTCGAAGTTTTATTAGATTACTAAAACCTTTAAGGCTTTATAAAGTAAGTATCCCTTAATAAAAGATAAGCACGTTAGTATATATACCTAGCTCCTTTCGATTTTATAATTAAACACTAAGCCGGTAAATTAAATCCTGCCGATGCTTTATTAAGGAAGCTAGAATTTATAGGCGAAGCCTTACCGTCTATAGAGCTACTCCTAGAACTATAATAAAAGTTAGTAGTTATTCGGTAGGTGTATATAGCTATAGATTCTATAAAGAGCGACCTTAAGACGAGTTCTTAGGTCTCTACTATCTCTAAGCTTAACGAGATGTCTTTACGTAACGAAAATGTATAAGCTCTCTAAGATTTAATCGCTTAGCATTCGGGAACGAGTCCCCCTAAGTTAGCTACCTAGGTTAAAGATATCGTTAGTTATAAATAACGGTGTTAAAGACAATTGGCTAGGTTAGCAGCTCGTTATAAAGGGGTCTATAAGAGCAATATCTCTAAGCCCCTTTTTAAGCTCCTTAAGAGGACTTAAGCGGAAGATCCGTAGACTATATAGCGAGTATAAGCCGAAAGTACCCTAGAAGAAGGGGTAAGTCCTTAGTCATTAAGCCTAGATAGACTTATTTTACATTCGGGAAAAATCGTAGTGCCCGTAGAGGTTGCCTTAAGGCAAGAGCTTATTTAGCTCTATTACGACGATCCCCTTATAGGATACTTCGGAATAACCTATACGAAAGACCTCCTATACCGGAAATTCTTCTAAGAAGGAATAGCTCGTAATATAAATAGCTACGTGCGTTTATATTATATCTATTAAAGCGCCGTTCTAAAGCGGCATCGCCTATACGGCGCCCTTAAGTCGCTGCCTATTCCTATAAGACCTTAGGAAGAAGTCTTTATAGACTTTACTACCGGTTTTCCGGAGTTATAGTTCGATAGTAGAGAAGTTAACGCAATACTAGTAATCGTTAACCGATACACTAAGTATAGCGTATTTCTTACGGTCTTTAAGATAATAATAGCGCTTAAGTTAGCTAAGGCTTTTTATTATAAGATTAAGCTTATCTATAGAGTACCGAAAGGCATTATTTCTAATAGAGGATCTTTATTTACTAGTAAGTTCTAGTTAGACCTCTATTATATATTACGGATAAAACGTAGGTTATCGATAGCCTTTTACCTATAAACCGACGGTTAGACCGAACGGGTGAATTAGATACTATAATACTACCTTCGGTATTATATAAATGCCGAATAAAACAACTAGCCTAGACTACTACGAGAGGCTTAGTTCGCTTATAATAATGCGAAGAATATAACTATAGGCTTTTCGCCTAATAAGGCATTATTCGGATACTAACTAGACTACTATATCTACCTTATAGACGATGCTACTAGTAGGGGAGTACCTAAAGCGAGAGCTCGCATTAGTAAATTAATAGACTTAAGGAAAAAGCTAGAGACTTATTAGCGATAAGCTATCGAGTCGCAAAAGAAATTCTATAACCTCTATTACAAGCCATTTACTCTTAAGGTTAAGGACCTAGTAGGACTCTCTACGAAGAACTTACGCCTTAAGGACTAAAGAAGGAAGTTATTACCTAAATATATTAGATCTTTTAAAGTCCTTTAAGCTATTAGCAAGCAGGCGTACCGCCTAGCCCTATTAGAGAAATACGACCGGCTTTATAATATATTTTATATTAGTCTTCTTAAGCCGTAGGTAGAACGGGCTACTAACTAACACCCTAGCGAATTACTGCCGATGCTTAACCTTAACGATACCGAAGGAGAATAGTCGGTCTAGCAAATTAAGGACTATAAGAAGAAGAAAGGCGTTACTTACTACTTAGTGAAATAGGAAGGTTAGCTAGCCGAATACAACGAGTAGGTTGCTTAGGACGATATAGCGAATGCCTAGGAACTTATTGACGAATACCTAAAGACACGGCTAAAAAAACGGCGGAAATTACGCATTACGAAATAACTTCTTTTTAGCTTACCCTAACTTTTCTTTTACTACTCCGCCGCTACTTCGTCGTTATTCCTTAATATCTATACGGCAGAAGTCTCCTACTTCTATTTCGCTAGTAAACTCCGCAATAATAGGGAGACGTTTTAACTACTCCCCCTTCCTTAGCGACCGCTCTCTTCGATTATTTCGTATAAATTATCGTATGTATATTCTCGTCCTACCCGCTATAGGGTAAAACCTACGTTACTAATCACTAGACGAAGCTTCTAGTCCCTATTCTCGCGTATAGCTTTCCGTCGCTTTATCGATGCCTACCGGTATTCGAAATAACGTTTCGTATATAAACGTTTAGCACCTAATACCCCCTATTCCTTTCGGTAGGCCGTTTTTACGGCTACGAACGACGTATAGACTTAGTAGAAGATTGACTTTATCTTCTTCTTCTCTATCTCGTCCTAAGTAATCTAAAGGTCGGCTATTTTTATCTAAATAGCGTATAGATTAGCTATATCCCCGGACATTATTATAGGCACTTATAATTTTATTAGCGATTATATCTCGACTAAAAGGGGAATAAAGAGCTTATAGGTTCGTAGAGGTTACCGCGTTAGTTATATTAAATACATCGGCTTAATCGCGCATCCTCCTATATATAATATAGTTCGACTATAGTAGTATCGTCCTCGTTGTCGCTTAACCCTTATATACTGCTATTAAGGCACTTAATGCAGTATAGCTCGGTGACTTAGCACCCTTTCGCCCGGCGACTTTTTATATTCGCGGCCTTCTTACCCTTTTTCTTAGGCGATATCCCTTTTTAGATATTCCTCTTCTCGATAGTGTCTCCTTTAGTATTTACCTCTATATCCTCGTCTCCGTCGTCTTTACTAGATAACGAAAATATTTCGGATTTAACAACCGCTAGCGTTATACGCTTTATATTCGCGTAATCTTCTTAAGACTCTACTACTATAGGGTTTTTTATGCTTATAAAGGGTCCCTTAAACGATTAACGAAAGGGTTAATCGTCGGTTTCTTCCTCTAATAAGCATATCGATTTCTCCGAGGCATCTCGTATATTCTTCTCGGCAAGGAGTCGTTCTAATAGGGTGGTTTTCTCTCCGCCCGTCTTCTTTAGCTTTATCTCTTCCTATACTATCGCTACGGCATCCTTAATCGATACTCTATTTACGGATAGCTCTAGGACTTAAGCAATAACTAAAGGGCCTATCGGCTAAATGTTATCCGTCTGCTTTCCTTTCTTTTAAGGTATCTATACTATTCCGCTTGCCGTTCGCTTAGGAGGCATAGCGTTAAACTAATTCGGAATATGCTCGTCTAATTCGGAATATGCTTGTCTAATTCGGAATATGCTCGTTAGATTTAGAATATACTCGTTTAATTCCGAATGTGCTTCTCTATAAGATCTTAATATAGTTATATAATAAGAGAAAAAAAGAAAAAAATCTTTATATATAAAGAGCAGCACTCTATTATAGTTCGCTAACTATACGTAGGCGACTAGCCCCCTATTGCGCAATAACTATTATAACGCGTAACTAATACGATAATTATTATAATATATATAATAATAACTATCGTCGTTGATTTTTATACTACGTTTAATCCTATTTTAGTCCTATTTGCTATTACGACTTTATTCGTACCTAAAGCTATCCTAGCGTCCGAGGCGTCCGCCTTAAAAGGGGGGGATAATTATAACGCAGCTACCTACGCAACTATAGAGCTAGGAGATAGGGATATATACACGATAGATAATGCATTTTAACTTAGGGACTATTCGGCTATTAGTCGCTAACTAGTCCCCGATAACCCCTCTCGAGGCCTAAGGGTATATCCCTAAGGCCCCGATATATCTTAAAAGAGGGGCAAGCTTTAGTCTTACTATAAGAGGGCAACCGCACTGCAATAAAGGATTATTCGTGCTTTTAACCATCGTTCCTACCTTCCTAAACGTACCTCTAGTCTGTCTTCTCATATATATCCGGAGAGGTAAGTATCGTAACGTTTAAGGAAAGCCTTAATTAGACCCCTTAGATTCGGGCTATTAAGGGCTAGGCGAAGATCCACTATATTTAGGAATATATCGACTTAGTAGGATTCGAATTGCTCGAAGAGCTTATTAAGATTAGCTAGGAAGAGTTTAAACGCAACCTTAGGGAACGACCCTAGAGAGGGGACCTTACGGACGTTAAATTTAACAATAGGACTACTAACTATAACAATCGGCTTAATAATGCGACGATAGAGTTCCGTTTTAAGCAAGATAGCTATAACTCAGCCGTTAGCCTATTTAAGACCCGGGAAAAGGCTATAATTCGCATCGAAGAGCTAATTAGTAAGTCAATCAGTAAGGCTCTTAAGGAAGAGACCCTCGTATAGACCTTACCTTAAAGCAGGATCTAGGAACTTAAATAGAAGGTCCTGCCTTTAGAGGAGGAGGAAAAGACCCTCGTAGATAACCGGTATTATTAGATTATCGGCAAAAAGGGGAATCGGGACTAAAAGGCCTAGGCCGATTAACTTAATTAAGTGATTGTCGACTTTAGGGACCTAAAAGTCACGACTTTAAATAACATTAAGATCCGATAGGATTTTCTTAAGGCTATAGAGGAATTCGACCTTAGTTAGGCCTTAAACGAGAGATTAAATAATGCCTTCTGTAAACGACTTAAGGGCGTTGTTAGGTTAACTCCGAACCCCCTAAGGAACCTTATCGCGGAATTTAAACGTAAGGTATCTCTTCGGAAGAAATCTAAACCTTAGGTTAATTAGACCGCTCCGGCTTCGTCGAAGGGGCGAACCAGATGCCTATACGACACACACCGGAACACAAGGGCTAATTGGTAGGAAAGCTGCTTCTCGTTCCGAGAAATGTTTAAGAAGAATGCCCCTAAAGGATAGGACGTTCGAGACATATTAAGGGCCAATATTAATAAGTGGCTTTAGGATAACCCGGAAGGTAAAAAGAAGGCTATAGCATGGAAACCCTCGGGAGTAGGTAAGGCAGACAATACGATTACGGTCCCGAATAGCGGCAACGGCAATAAGAAGACGAATGTAGTTTCTCGTATTAACACGATATTATAAGTTAACTTTACTTATATTAAGGATAAACCTCTTAGAGATAAGGTTATCTATGATTTAGGGGCGAGTATATATATATTTAATAATATTAAGTAGTTTAATAAGACGACGTTTACCTAAGGGTCGTAGGAAGAGGTCCGCGCTAGTAAAACCGCACTTATAGTCTAGGGGGTAGGATCCGCAGTTATCCTGCTCTTAGGGGCTAAGAAGCTCCTACTCGAAAATAGCTACTATATCCCTAAGATGCCGACAAGCGTTTTTTCCGTTCGATAAGGGATTAAGGCTTAGGTTTATTAGAACTAGCACGATAATACGCTATTCTATAAGCCGACGGGAGAGTAGCTTACTTAGCTTAAGGAATTCGAGGATTAATACGTTATTGCGAGCTTGCCGGATACCCCGGGGACTGTTTTTGCGACGAGTCGACGACCTAAGCTACCTTCGAATAGGGATCTCGCGGACCTTTAGCACAGGCGCCTAGGGCACCTAAGGCCGGAGGCTATAGGGCTGCTGGTCGATAAGTCCGTAGGCACGAAGCTTTATAGACCGGCAACCTACAAATGCGAGGTGTGTGCAATAGGAAAAGCTAAACGATAAGTCTCCCGAGACCTACCAACGTTAAGGCCGTAAGGGGCAGGGGTTTAATTCAGCTTTAACCTCTATGCGGGCCCGGAAGTAAGCGCCGCGGGATTTAAATACTACGCCTTATTCACCTATATAAAAACTAGCATAAGGTTCTTCTACGCTATTAAGTAGAAAACCGAGGTCCGGGACGTCTTTAAGAAGCTGATTGCGAAGCTCGCTACGCGCTACGGGATTTAAATAATTATCCTAGTTACTAACGGAGAGAAAGCCCTAATCACTAAGGAGATTAAGCAGTATACGGATGGACTTAGCCTATAGCTCTTTGTGTTAGCCCCTTTAACGCCGACTTAGAATAGACATACGGAGCGATTAAGGGCTATTGTTAAGGAAAGAGCTAGACTAATAAGTCTCGACTCGTAGATC
Source organism: Ophiocordyceps sinensis (assembly GCA_012934285.1). Classification (NCBI taxonomy): domain Eukaryota; kingdom Fungi; phylum Ascomycota; class Sordariomycetes; order Hypocreales; family Ophiocordycipitaceae; genus Ophiocordyceps; species Ophiocordyceps sinensis. Next base: position 13,321,995 of record JAAVMX010000004.1, read on the forward strand.
CCTAATACGCTTTAGACCGAGACCTATCGAACGGCTGTCTACTTACTAAACCTAACGCCTTTTATAGGGGTCGATAAGACGGGAAGGAGTCCCTATAAGCGATAGTAGCAGTATATAAGGGACTATAACCCCTTATATAGCTATATTAAGGAGATCCGACCGATAATTACGCATTTACGCGTGTATAGATATATAGCATACCTAATAACAACGGATGCCTTCGAATACATTAAATCTTATAAGTCCCTCTCGCAGACCGCGTAGAGGGCGTATATTAGATGTCTAATTAGGTATAAATCTACTAACTAGTTCGTTATTTAGGTCCCTTCCCTAGGATAGACGAAGCTTTAAACCTCTTCGAATGTTTAATTTAATAAGGATGTTGTATACGATCTAAGGAGGGAAGAAGGTGCGTAGGCTCTATATACCTATACTTATAATATCCTCCGATAGATAAACGCAATTAATATGCCCGAAGAAAATAAGGGCGATAAAGAGGGGGCCTACGAGTACCCTCGGACCGATAAGACTACCCGGCTGCGATTTACAGCGGCTGAATTTATACTAGCATTTAATTATAGGAGGCAGAATAAGGGGGTAATACCCCCGACGATAGAGGGTCTATACGTCTCGCCTCTATAGACTGGCAAGGTAGTCTCCTTTAATGCCGCGATACTACCCGATCTTAAGGGTAGGGATCTTACGACACTAAGAACAGTGACACTAAGACTTACGGAGGAGCTAATTGGCCTTAGGACGCCTTTATCGGAAGTCTTAGGGATGCCTCCTCCTCTAGGGGGTAAAACGACCTATTCGACAGCCGGGATAACGGCTAGACTAAATAGACCCGACCTTAATGGCCGACCTCGCATAGAGGAGCTTTTAGACACGGAGGAAGACGTGCCTGCTTTATCGAGGCAGTTACGCAAGGAGCGGGATACGTCTTAGGGTATAACCTTTAGTAACATCGTTAAGGGGAAGAGAAAGAGAACTTAAAGGACCCTATTTATTAATAATATTATTGCGAAGGCTTTAACCTTTAGACTATACATCGAGGATATACCTCCTATGCCTACCTCCTATAAGATAGCGATAGCCTCCCCCTATAAGACCTAGTGGCTTAGAGGAATAGCCTACGAAATTAAGGATTAGGAGAAACTTCTAACTTAGGTTAAGACCCTAAAATCTAAGGCTGCGAAGAAGGAAGAACCCCTAATTCCGATGAGATAGGTCTACGCCTATAAGTGCGATCTATAGGGATATATGGTTCGGTTTAAAGCCCGTCTAGTTGTTCGAGGAGATCGCTAACTAGAAGATAACGAGGATACGTATGCGGCGACCCTTTAAGCGAGCACCTTTAGGCTGCTAATAGCCCTACTATGTCTCGAGGATATAGAGTCCGCGTAGTATAACGTTAAGACGGCCTTTCTAAACACGATACTGCGATTTACAGTCTACTGTTAGCTTCTACCCGGATACGTAGAACTAGGCTTATGCATACGGCTTCTACGAGGGCTATACGGCCTAAGGATCGCCCCGAAGCTCTAGTATAAGGACCTTACCGGCTTCTTTAAGTCTTTAGGCGCGGAGACCTTAATTAAGGACGCTTGTGTAATAGTCTATAAGGGAGTGATTATCTTCTTCTTCGTAGACGACATCGCGATAATATATCCGGAGGAGCGGAAGGATAACTAGCTAGAACTCTATAAGGCCCTTATAGCGAAATATACCGTTAACTTTATAAGGGAACTACGTTAGTTCTTAGGGATTAAGATAATCTGGGATAGACCTAATAGGAAGTTATAGCTTTCTTAGGCATCTTATATCTCTAAGATAGCGAGGAAGTTTTATATAGACGACGATTCGGGCTTTAGCACGCCTAAGATCCCCCTAACGACGGATGAGCTAATTCCCTACGAGGAAAAGGCGAGCAACGAAGAGGTCTATTACTTTCTTTCTTTAGTAGGCACGATCCTACATCCGGCGATTCACACTAGGGCGGACGCGGCGTTCCCGGCGGCACGGCTGGCCTAGTTTAGCTATAACCCGGGTCTACGATACCTTCGAGAAGCAAAGAGGTGCTTAGCGTACTTATACACTACGCGGGACCGTTGCATCTATTTTAAAGCAACTAACGAGATAAGGAGGTTTCTCTATGCGTCGGACTCCTCGTTCGCGGACGACCCTACGTCGAGGAAGTCATTATAAGGGTATGTATTCTTATTTCTCGGCGGGCCCGTGGATTAGAAAGCTACTAAGCAGGCCATAGTCACGACCTCGTCTACTAAAGCAGAGCTCCTAGCTTTATTAAGGACCGCGAAAGAGTAGATGCAATTTGCTCGCCTTATTTAGGAGCTTAGGATCTAGGTTAAAGGCACCGCGGAGCTATAGTATAACAACCTCTAAACGATTAGGCTATTGACCGAGCTAAGTGCCCGGCTTAAGACGAATTTAAAGCATATCGACATCTATCGACATTAGCTTCGTTAGGAGGTGCAGGAGGAACGGCTCTAGGTTAAATAGTTTAAGTCCACCGAGAACCCGGCGGACGGCATAACTAAGGCCCTCCCTTTGCAGAAGCACGAAGACTTCGTAAAGCAGCTCGGCATAAGGGACCGCCCTAAGGACTTAGATAGGAAGGACTAGGACGGCGCGGATAGGACCCTCTAGGATGTGTTTTTATAGTTTATGCGAATTTAGCCCTCTATCTAATATTAGGGGTAGTATGACGGATATAGGCCGTTCCGACTAATTTAAACGAGCTATTTCATTTAATTAATTATATTGTTTTTGCGTTGCTATAGTCTCTATAAGGACTATAGCAAGGGGGTGTGTTAACTTTATGCGACGTTAGGGGCCATACGGGGCATTAACCCGGGCCTAGACTATAGGGATGCAATAGGCTATTACGTCCCTAACGAGCCTATTATATAACCCCCTTAGCTAAGGACGGCAGGTAGGTATTCCGTTGTATTATAACTGCGGTTAGTGCGGGCTAAGGGCCCTGTTTAAGAGGCTCCGGTACCTATATATACCTCCGTTAGTCCTATAGTCAGGTAGCTGCATGCATCTTTATGTCTACGAGTTTAGACCTCCTTTCTTCACTCTTCTGCTGTGATATTCATGCAGCTGATTTCCTGCATTTAAGAGTAGCTTATAGCTAAAGGTCTACGTTAAGGTATACGCTATCGAGGTATTTTAGGAATTTCGCTAGGTCGTATTAGTATACGTCGCCTTAGCTATAGAAGGTCGCTATAGTCTATTAGGGTAATATATCTAGGCACGCGTAGATTAAATAAAAGATCTCCCGGTTAGTTAAGAAGAAGCCTTAGTCTAACTCGCATTTCTCCTTTATCTAGTAAAACTACGCGGCGTAATAGCGCCGCTAGCTATCGAACTTACTTAGTAATAGGAGCGGTTTCTAGTTTAGTAAGGTCTTCGGCAAGAGCTAGATATTCTCCGTCCTTACGTTAGGTAGTATTATCGATAGACTTAAGGTTATATCGGGGGCGGAGGCGGTCGGCGGTGTCTAATCTAAGCGCTATATAAGAGACGAGATAAGGTTAAATAAAATTATAATTGCCTCCTACTATATCGCATCTATTGCTTAGACGCGCTTTATAGCGGCTGCTTATACCTCCCGAATTCGATCTAACTTAGCCCTAAGCGAGATCTCGTCTAAGGCCTACGCTATATCGGTATCGGCGCGGTTATCTGCTATTACGGCGTCTATTATAAGAGCTTTAGATATATAAGGGGCCGGCATAGGGTTTAACTTAACACTACGTAGCTAGATAATTAACTATCTAAAGCTAAGGAGGAGAGGAAGAAGAGCCTACCGTAGCTCGCCCTTCCTATAGGTTTTATATATACGCCTTGCCCTTATATAGGCCCTACGTCGGCCCGACCGTGCCCTCGTCTAGGGCATTGCTAGGCTATACGTGCTAGTAGCCGGCTTAATGCCGGGCCTACGCAGCGGCTAACCTAAGCGCCTACTATAGCATAGCCGTAGTACGTACTACGGCGTAGCCCGTAATAATATAAAACTTCCTCTAGACAATGTTCTAAATGCTATCGCTAATATAGATGTTTAATAACACTTTATTAAGCTTTAGACAAAAGATAAGAACTATACTAGGGAACTATATAACTTACTTAACGATAAACTTAAGGTTTTTATAAACTTATGCTATAACCTATAAATTAAACCGAGTTAATTCTATGCTTTATTCCCTAAGATCCTTATAGGACGTGTGTAAACCTATTATATTTAATATATTAACTAGATAGCGATATTTATAAAAGCATACGATATAATTAAAAGATATTTTAATACGGAAGTTAATTACGTTTATTATTGTATAGACTAAATAATAACGACCTTCTATAAGTTGCGAGGAGAATACCCGGCAAAACTATTGTATAAAACTCTTTAGGCTTTATTTAATAAATTGCAACTTTGCTAACGGGCACTTAGTAAAGACTTTATAGGTGATCTTCCCCTACGAACTATACTTATTAATATATGCCGAGGCGTTCCTAAACTAAAGTACGCTTTATTTAAACCTTTAACTAATGCCGAAGCACTATTTATAGACCTAAGATCCTTATTATAAATACACCTTTCTTACGGTTTATCTAACTACTTTATTTAAGAATATTAGTCTAATAATTAAGATACTAAAGAGAATAACTACGACCCGTATAACTAGACATTCTGTACGGATCGGAGATATAATAACAACCGCAGAAGATATAGATACTAAGGATAAGGAGGACGAAACTATAGCCGATTATTTAATCGTAGAGGATTCCGCGGAAGATTCCGTAGAGGATACTCCCTATTAGCTGCCGGATTATAAGCAGGGTCTTAAGCCCGTAGTAGCTATAGAGGAAACTACGGTAATCGTCTATAGACTAAGAAGTGTTTTATATACGGAAAAAAAGGATCCTAGTTAACTAAGCATATACCTAAGGAACGATAGAAATCGAAAGACTAATACATCGCATAATGCTACTTTACAAATATCTTAATAATAGGTTTTATAGCCTACGTAACACAATTAAAAGGTCACGAGATAGACGATATAGCAGAAGACTTTAATAATAAATCTTGCCTAAAAGACGACGATAACTTTATAAGATAATAGCAAGCTAGTTAGATAATTTACTAATAAGCTTTTATATATTTACTTACTAAAGAAGACCTATATAGTAAATAAAAAGCTATTACTATATCTAACTAGTTTATTATTAATAAAAGATACTCTAAGACACGCTTCTAAGGCATTATAGTTAATATAGGTATAGCAAAAGTATTAATAGCCGGATTTAACTAGTATATTGCCCTATAGAAAGAAGATCCTTTAATTACTATCGATAAGTTAACGGTAGGATAAGCTTCTATAAATTTTAGTAGTAGAGAGGCTATTAACTTACTTAGTTCTATTGCCCTTAAAACACCGATTAGAAGAATAACTTTCTACGTTCTAAAGACACCTACCCCTTTCCTACTCTCTTTAGCCGATATAGATAGACTAAGTATATACTTTAATAATACAATAGACATAATTATTAGTCGAGGCGTAGTTCTCGTAATATAAAAATAGGGATATCTATAGTTCTTTCTTTCTAAAAATAAGGAATTAATTAACTTTCTTATAGAGGTTAAGGTCTAAACGCTCTATCGTCGTTTTAGATATCCCGTACCGTAGTTATAAGACTATATAATCTACTACGTTAAGCAGGATATAATAATATATTAATCGGCAGACTTAAAACTATTTCTAAATTTTATCACTAATGCTAGATACACTCTTAGGCTCCGAGACGATTTAAATTTATACTATAAGATCATCGAGAATTTAACTATAAGATTATTATTAACGTTATATACCTCGGAAACCTATAACGACTAATGCTATACGTAGTAGATTTAGCAACTTTATCCTAAGGAGTAAGATTCCTACTATTAATATCCGCTAAAGATACGTAGGAAATACTACGTGCGTTATAGATTAATATATATCTCGGTCTATTAGATATTATTAAATATAACGTAGGAACGAATTTTACTTTTAATAAATTCCGACATAAAGCGAAAGTAATAGGAATTACGTATAAGTAAGTTTTAGTTAAAGCCTATTAGTCTATCGGAAAGATTAAGAGATATTACGGACTACTTAAACGAGCATTTAGTATTCTTTAGGAGGAAATTAGGAATATTATATTAGCTAAAGCTATCCTTTAAATAGCAGTTAAGGCAATTAATAATATAGCTAGTCCTAATAGTTTTATTCCTATATTATTAGTTTTTAGCGCTTACCTTTAGATTATATAGGAATTACCCCCTTCTATAATAACGATATAAAGAGCTATAGCTATGCAAAAGGCTATAAAATTGCTTCGCTAGATCTCTATGAAAAGACGAATTGAGGATGCTATTTATAGCCGAAATAGACTATTAATAAAAGAGATTCTTAATCTTTTACTATAAAGTAAGGTCTATATCTAGAGAGAAAAGAACGGTTAGTAAGGTCTATTTAAAGTAGTAGGAATAGAAGGCTATAATGTAATAATTAATATAATTAATAGACTATAGTTAATATATATATAACTATACTTTAGAGACGAAAACTTAGTACTACTATTAGAAGAACTCCTAGCTATAAATTAAGATATACCGGAATATAATTCTTAAGATAATAAACTAATAGAAGAATATAAAACTATATAAGAACCTACTTATATGCCCCGAAAACGAAGTCGCTTAACTAGTGCGAAAAATAAACCGAAGAAGTAGCAGTTTTTAGCTAAGAAAGAGGTTAATATATACGATCTTATACTTAAACTCTATGCCGATAGCGTAATTATAACACTTAATAACCTATTCGAAGAATCTAATATAAAAGAGATTAACGACCTTATTATTCGTAGTGTATTTAGTTTTAAATAACATAACGAAGAAAAATATAGAGGGTATCGAATCTTACGTTCTCGGATAGTTAAAGAGGTTAAAGGACGTAATACTAAACTATACGAAAAGTCGAGACTAGTGATCTAAGGATATAGTGATATTAAGAAGATATCTATACTTATATAGTCGCTAATAATCTAGCGAGTTAGTTAACGTCTAATTATAGCTATTGCAGCCGGAATGCTTAAAGAACACGGAATAATATTGTCTCTATAAGATATTGCCTAAGTATATTCTTAGGCTAATATAGAGTTATCTTAAATAATCCTAATAGCTCTAATAGCTAAACTAGTAAAGAAGTATTAGGAAGGCATATTAATTCGCGTAATTAGGCCTTTATATAGTATTACGGAATCCGGACTATACTAATTTAATATATACTATAGTTATTATATTTAAGAGCTTAATATAACTTATTTAATATACGACGTATGCTTGCTTATCTCTAACTATAGCCCTCCTATACCTTTTAGAATCGTCGGGATATAGATAGACGATACGTTAATGCTCGGGACTTTTTCCGGACTACGAAGAAAAAGAGCTTTAGAAAGCATAATTTAGAGCTAAACCGAAAACTCTAATAACTGCTAGACAATTTATAGACTTTAACGGCGCGAAATTAACCCTATAATACAATAAGGCCTTTTAATAGTCGGATTAGGTGTATAATAGAGAGTCTCTAGGCTTTCTGCTAGGAAGCTTCGTTAAGACTATGTTCTATGTGTGTTTAATTGACTAGCTAAGGTTGTAGGCGCTTAGGGCTTTAGGGAAAACCCTGCAATAGGGCGCTGACTAATGCGCCTACCTAATAGGATCCTTAATACCCCTTTGCTTAAACAAGTAGTCCCCTACTTGCTAAAGCAATTAATAGAACCTAAATAGGAAATAGTATATCGGCATATACGATGCGAAATAATAATAGCAAAAATACCCTTAATCCTCTATTATATAGCAGCAGCGGCTCTTAAGCGCTCGCGATCCTTCTCTAACATCGTGCGGCTCGCGTACTATAAGCTGCGGACCGGGTGTCTATCGCGACTATACGCGGGGAATAAATTTATTCTATTATACCTGCTAGGAAGGCCGAATCCTCCTAAGGACGCGAGAGAGTAAGCATTGCCCGGATAAGCGGCCGTAATAGCCTAAGGACCGTCGTAGTAGGGTTCGTGCTTTCGGGTGCGCTAACGTACTCGCAAGACCTAATCTCCCGACGCGTACACGTGGATTAGTCCCTTACGTTCCTATAAGTAAGCTCGTATACGGGCGCGAGCGGCTTTAAGGCTAGTGATATATCCTCGTGCGATAGGAGTAAGATGCTATTGCATAAGTTCTTAGGCCTACGCGATATCTTCCTCTACTATAGGATCGCGGGTGTAGGCTACGTACGTGGCTTTATAGTGCTGCTTTAGAGGCTAGGTTCCGTATAATAAGAAGAATAAGCTATAGCTATACGGGCCTTCCTAACGGTTGTATAGGTAGACGGCTTGTATTAAACGCTATGCTAACGGTATAGAGGGATTATCGAGATATAGGCGGTAGACAATAGCCTTAAGCACTCCGTTCGCTTATTCGACCTTTCCGTTCCCGCGAGGTCTAGCGGGCGTAACGGGCTTAACGGTTATGCTAAAACGCTTATAATAGTCTTAGGCTTATTGCCTAGTAAAGCAACCTATATTATCGCTAATAATCTCGCGTAGTAGGCCGAATCGTATGCTAATAGTCTATAGGACTAGGATAGTTCCCTCGAAGTCTATAGACTGCGTAATAGCAGAGATAAGCCAACCGGTTGCATACTCTATAGCGTTAAGCAGCTATCGCCCTTTACACCCTATATAGTCGATGGCCTACCTTATTAAGGGCGGTACGGGTGCTAAAGGCATTAGGTTAAAGAGCGTAAGATCCGGCGGCTTTATAAGTTAATAGGACTAGCAACAGCGAATAGCTTTATAAGCTACGAGCGGGAGTTCTAAATGCTAGTATCGCATAGATAGGTATCGCATAACGTAACTAACAGTGCTATGCCCTAAGGCCTTATGTGCTTGCTTAGCTATATCTACGAGAGCGTTATACTCTAGTACTAGCAGTAGTGTAATTGCCCCTATAGGGTTTAGCGGCTCGCTAAGGGGAAGGGAACGCTTATTCTAGCGCATGCGGTATAGACTGCCCTTTAACTCGTAGAAGTATACATTCGCCTACTATAGCGTGATATTGCACGGTAGGGTCTCGCTAAATATAAGGAATTCGAAGATCGCTTGCAAATTAATTCGTGCTAGCTGTTTTAGTCGAGTGACGAGCTCTATAGCGTTAGGAGCGACGTTATTAGCTTCGGGCGTAGGTTTAAGCGCTACATTGTATACGGGATCGTCTTCTAGGATCGTTATAAGCTCGTCGTTATCGTTAATTACAGCTATCCTCCCTTCGTCGGCGTTATAAGCAGTATCCTTATCGTATAGCGGGCGAGAGAGATAATTAGCGAGCATATTCGCTTTACTACTACGATACACGATCTTAATATTATAGTATTCGATAACGTCGAGGAACCGAATAATTCGCATAGGTTAGTCTATCTTAGTGCGTAAGGTCTTAAGAGACTCGTGATCTATAATAATAGTAATATCCGTACCTTTAACCTAATGGTTTTAATGTTATATAGCTATTATAATTCCTAAAAGTTCTCGTTCTTATATAGAATAACGCTACTACGTCTCGGTGAGCTTCTTAGAAAAGTAAGCTATTAGGTAAAGGTAGGAACGCTCTTTGCCACCCGTTAGGTATATATACGGCTATAGAAGAGCTACGCCTAGATATTTCCCGGACCCGTCGCTCTTAATAATTACGGGAAGCATCTAGCTAAACTTAACGAGGACTAGTGTTATTATAATAGCATTATAGATCCGTTCTTAAGTAGCTTTAGCTTCCGCAGTTAGGGTAATAGGGACGTTCTTACCACCGAGGGACTATTCGATTAACGGGATAGATAGGTCTAAAAATTTCGGGATTAGCATACGTAGGTATCCGGCCGCGTGAATAAAAGCGCGGATTTCCGTAGTAGTCGTAGGCATCGGGCGGTCGCGAATAGCGGCAATCTTAAGAGGATCTGCCCGAATGCCTCTAAAATAGACGATAAAGCCTAAGAATACACTTATATCGACGAAGAGCTTCGTCTTCTTAGCGTTTAAGAGTAGGCCGTACTCGACGGCGCGGGCGAAGAAGGCAAGCAGGCGTTCGTAAAGCTGCTCGACTATATCGGCCTAAAGGCATATATCGTTAAGGAGACTAGCGGCGAACTCGCGCAGCGGCTGTAAAACTTCCTTTATAAAAGCTTAGAAAGTAGCCGGGGCGTTCGTAAGGCCTATAGGCATAACTTCCTATTCGTATAGGCCGAAAGGCGTAACGAAAGCAGTCTTCTCGCAGTCTTTTAAGGCGATGCGTATATGCTAAAACCCGTCTTATAGGTCGATAAAAGCGTAGTAATAGTAGCCGGCTGTACGCTAGATTTTATCTATAGTATTTAGGAGAGGATACGCATACTTCTTTATTAGGGTATTAAGTATGCTATAGTCGGCGTAAATACGCTAAATAACTTGCCTACGGGCATTATGCTATAGGCCCGTAGGTGCTTTCTTCGGCGTTAATAGTAGAGGAGACGACTATAGGCTAACGGACTTTTAAATAATGCTCCCTTTATATTTCTTAATAAAGTCCTTAATAGCTTAAGCCTACGAGGGACTATAGCGTTAGGGAGCCTGCCGTATAGGCGTGCTGCCGCTTATATTAATTCGATAGACTATCTATGCTAATTTTTCTATACGTCGAAGCGATACGTCGAAGAGCTTTAGGAATTTTGTAAAGTAGACGTCTATAAAGCATTTCGCCTATTCCGGCGTATCGGCGTAAAAGCAAACAGCACGCGTAGGAGTAGGTTAAACGTCGGTCGAATTAGCGAAAACAGCTATAGAGAAAACGTTCGACGGCCGCGGCTATAATAGAGGCTTGCCCTTAAGGTTACGTAGTCGTATAGCGCCGTTGCCTTTATAAGCGACTCTAAGGGCGTGAAAGATAGATCGTCTAAAGGTTAAGTCACCGGGGAAAGTCCCGTTAAGGACGATACCGTAAGAGAGGGCAACCGAACCGGTCTAATCGTCGTTGCCTTACTATTATATAGCGATAACGATATCGTCTTAAACGCTTAGTCCGGGAATCCCTCCTATCCCCTTTATAGTAGAGGCGACTTAGGATAGGTATAAGGCTAGCTTATATACGAGTAAAGAAGAAACGTAATAAAATATAGAACTATAGTTAAAGAAAGAAGAAAGAGTAAAGGATAGGGAAATCGTTAGTTAGTAAAAGAAAACACTATAATAATCGCTAAAGCCCTCGTAAAGAGGCTTCTAGCTAGTATTAATACCGCTATCTATAGTTATAAAGTAGATAACATCGCCTCCCTATTAGAAATACGCTAAGTCTATCCCCTCTTATATAGCTATAAGGATAGCTTCCGTTTCTCCGTCGTCTTCCTTAAGTTAGTACGTTAGATCTTAGTCTTCGTCGGTATTATCTATAACCTCGTCGTCGAAGTATATATATAAGCGGTTAGCGTAATTGTAATAATTTCCTCGCGTGCCCTTACGTGTGCTCCTGCCTTAGTTACCTCTGCCGCGATTACTACCGCGGCCGCGGCTACTCCTTCTAGAGCGCTAGCGGGAACCGAATGCCTTAGCAGCTTCGTATATCTTCCCTTTTATCGTAACGTCTTAAGGCGGGCTAGACGATAAGGATAACGTAGTAGCAGGTGCTAGCGAAGATAATAGTCGGTAGTCTTAGGCCTAATGTCTAGCTTTACTATAGTTAAAGTAGGTATTCGCTTTAGATAAGGCCGTAAAAGTCGAAGCGGCGATAGCTTTATCGTCGGCGGCGTAGACGAGAGTATCGGTCGTATACGGATCGGCTATAACAATGCCTAGAAGGCCTAAATAAAAGGAGGCGGACAATAAGCTAGGATTAGCCTTAACGACTTCTATTATCGCCGGCTTATTGCTAACGACCTTATTTATCTTTTATATCTAGTATAGTTAGCCTTCTTATATATAGATAAAAGTGGCTAGCTTACCGTAGATGTCTTCTATAGGCTAACGCATTTGCTCGCTAGCTAATAGCATAAGACGCTAAATAAGGGCTATGCTATATAGTATAGTAATATCGGAACCGATCTATAACTAAATGCGTAGGAGGTTATTCCGAATATACTAGAGGGTAATAGTACGGATACTAGGGCTACGTTTCTTAATATCGGGAAGGTTTAAGAACGCGTTATAAATACGCTAGGCAAAGTTAACGGGGGCCTCGTCCTTAACTAGCGCTAGTTAGGCGTAAATAGCTAACGGCGCGTCTAAAACACCGTAGTCCTTTAGGACTATAAAAATGCCCTTAAGGAGCAATATCTAGTGTAGGTGCCTAACGTTAACCTAATACGCGATAGGGCCGAAGTCCTTAGATAACTCGTTAGCTATCCGCGTAGGCTAGAGGTTATATAGTATCTATCCGATAAGAAACGCGGATTATATCTATTAGAGCTTCTAGAGGACGGTGTAGTCCGCCTAGTGTAACTTCTATTTAGGCTTTATAGTAATCTTATTTCGGTTATTAGTTACTATATCGTTAACGTCTCTAGCAGCTTTTACTTAAGGCTAGATGCTTTTTATAAGAGTCTTAGTGGCTCGATCGTAAGTGGCATTATACGGGATATATATAGGATAGTCGAAGTTTAAACGTAAGTTAGGACCTCGTTCTAGGAATGCGTACTAGTCGACGGCTCTATCGTCGTAGTATAGGAAAGGCTTTACCGGCAGCTAGTACTATTGCGGTAGAACCGGTTGCTAAGCGGGTTGCCTATGCTACGGCTAAGCCACCTGCCCTTACTGCTGCTAATTCGAACGAGTAAATCGCTGCTCGCTTATAAGGTTGGCAGTAGGCGTTGTAGCAATACTCTCCGGATCTGCGGGAGGAGTAGGAGGCGATAAGTAGTCCGGCACGGGAGGCGCGGGAATAAGTCCTAAAGCTAAGGAGCTAGCAGTAGGTAGCGGTGCTAGAAGAGGAGGTGCTTATACTCGAAAGAGACTAGCTAGGCGCTCCTCTATACGCTCTATCTAGGTAGCTTAACGCTCCTCGAAACGCTTTATTTAGGTGATTTAGTTATCCTCTAGCTGTTTAAGCTAGTTGGCTTGCTATCGAGACTACTAACGCATTTCACCGCGAAGTTCTTTACGCAAGTCGTTAAGGTAAGTGTTAAAGACTTCGTTTTAGCGGGTTATCTTTTAGTCTACCTATCTTCCTAGGCTAGCGACTAAACTCGTTCTATTCGGCTTAGGGCCGATAGTAGAGCTTACTATAGAGCCCTAGCGAGAGCTTCGGTCTACTCCTAGCTCGTCCTTAGACGGCGAATTCGGCGGCAACGCTGCCGATATACTATGCAACGTTAGGCAACGTTAGGCGAAAGAAAAGTAGGGTAGAACGTAAGTTTAGGGTAACACGATAGGTCTACGTAGCATGAACACTAAGGTGCGTAGTTCGTCCGATTCTTAAAGAGGCTAAGGTTCGCTCTTTAAAAATACGTATTTTTAAGGCCTTTTAATAGTCGGATTAGGTATACAATAGAGAGTCTCTAGGCTTCCTGCTAGGAAGCTTCGTTAAGACTATGTTCTATATGTGTTTGATTGACTAGCTAAGGTTGTAGGCGCTTAGGGCTTTAGGGAAAACCCTGCAGTAGGGCGCTAACTAATGCGCCCACCTAATAGGATCCTTAACAATGGAAGTTTGCTACTATAATAGAAGGGTTAAGCAGCTAAGATTAAAACCGTAAAACTATGGGCTATTAATAGCGCGTAAAGGTATATAAAACAACGTGCTCGTAGTATATACGTTATATCTATCTATCAACCGGAAGCATTGTTTAATATCTCTATTGCTGCTTAAGTCTAGAACATAGATTAAAAAGACTATATAATCCTAAATAAGAGACTATAGTAGCAACTAAATAATTAATAACGTAGACTAATATATCTTCTAATTAACCTCGCATCGGCTAAGCTCTTAGTCTTTACCGATAGATCGTTTATAAATAATAAAGCCTTATCTTTATAGCTTAAATTTATTATTGCTTTAGTTTACGAAACCGACTGAATAAATAAGCAATTTGCGATTAAAGGCAATATTGTCTACTAAAACTCTACGAAATGCAAACGAGTTACTTAAAGCGTCCTTACATCGGAAATCTACGGTATAGTAAATAGCTTCGATATTAGGATATCTCTTACTATAACTCTTAAGATAATTATAGATCGCCTTAGTCTTCCTCCGGTTCTATTAATTATTTACACTAATTCGTACTCCTTATATAAATGCCTTATTAAACTAGGTACTATAAAGGAGAAAAGATTAATAATGAATATTATAGCTTTACGATAGTTATATAAACGCCCTAAGATTATAGAAGTCCGATAGATTAACGGAACCGATAACCTAGCTAATGCAATAACGAAAGCATTACTAAACTAGGCCCTTAAACGTTTCGTCGATATATATAAATTAACTATTAGAATAAAAGGGTATATTATTCGCTTATAACCTTTCTAATATATTCTTTCTTTTAACGGTTCTATAGTTATAATACTATATAATATTATAATAAACTATTCTAATATAACGAATAGTCGATTTTATTATGCATTTTTATTTCCTTTTTAAAGAAGGGTAATATTTAAGGAAAATAAGATAGTTTCTTATAAACGGCATAAAGAAAACGTTGCTAGTATAGGAATTATAGATAGAATTCTACGGTAGAAGGACTTCCTTTCTAAGGTAAATTCTATAGATAGAATTCTAATAGAATTCTACGGTAGAAGGACTTCCCTTCTAAGGTAAATTCTATAGATAGAATTCTAATAGAATTCTACGGTAGAAAGACTTCCCTTCTAAGGTGAATTCTATAGATAGAATTCTACTTCCATCTATAGACTTCTACGGTCGTCCTAATAGACGCATCCGTCCGCGGAAGGTCTTCCCTAACTAACGCATCCGTTTATATATTCTATTTACGGATCCCTTTCTATTCTTAGCTACTAAGGCTTCCCGGAGGGAAGCCCCGACCTTTCTCCCGTCTTATCTATAAGAACGTAGTATAATCCTTAGCTAGATAGGTATTAATAATTCTAATAAGACTACTAGACCTGCATTTGCATTTACATTTAAGACACCTACTAACACTAAGCAAACTATATAAAGAATAAAATAAAGGGATTTAATAAATAAAATATAGGAACCTTTAATATACCTGCTATAAAAGGCGTGAAATAGATAGAATTCTAATAGAATTCCAATAGAATTCTACGGTAGAAGGACTTCCCTTCTAAGGTGAATTCTATAGATAGAATTCTACTTCCTTCTATAGACTTCTACGGTCGTCCTAATAGACGCATCCGTCCGCGGAAGGTCTTCCCTAACTAACGCATCCGTTTATATATTCTATTTACGGATCCCTTTCTATTCTTAGCTACTAAGGCTTCCCGGAGGGAAGCCCCGACCTTTCTCCCGTCTTATCTATAAGAACGTAGTATAATCCTTAGCTAGATAGGTATTAATAATTCCAATAAGACTACTAGACCTACATTTGCATTTGCATTCGAGACACCTACTAACACTAAGCAAATTATATAAAGAATAAAATAAAGGAGTTTAATAAATAAAATATAGGAACCTTTAATATACCTGCTATAAAAGGCGGGAAATTAAATGAATTAGGAATAAAAACCGCGTTAAAAAGGACATACTCTTTCACTAAATGTAAATAGGCTCTCTATTATTTCTGGCCCTTTTTATAAGGCCTGATATCTTATATACTATTATATCCTACGCGAGATTTTCTTCTTAACTAGACTCTTCGTATTTTAAAGCTCTCGATGTTATATAGAAATATCTTAATGAATTTGCTAACCTTTGCTTATACTATAACTATAATATACCGGCACCGGATTTTCACTTTATAGCTTATATAGATTCTAACTGGGCTAATGACCTTATAGACCGACGATCGGTCTTTAGATACTGTTTCTTTATACGTAATAACCTAATAAGCTAGTTATATTAAAAATAAAAATCTATATCGCTATCCACTTGCGAGGCGAAGTATACAGGCCTTAGAGAGGCTTATAAAGAGGCCTTATATCTATATAGTCACTTAAATAGCATAGTAAAAGAGTTGCCTATACCTATATTAAGAAAAGTCCCTTTAATAATTTCTAATAGCTAATTAGCGATTAAAATAGTAAATAACCTAGAATCCTATAAACTTCGGAAATATATAGGCCTTACTTATAATTTCACTCGTAATAGTATCTAGCTAGGCGAGATAGAGGTCTTTTATATAAAATCTATAGACAATATTTATTAGTTAGTTAAATAAACAAAAGGGGGTTGCAAACTAGCTGAATTAGTCTATGATAATTCTATTAACTAAAGGGCGACGAACAGCCCCTTTATATAGGCTATAAACGCGTACATTAAGAGGGCCCGAAGCCCGCCCTTCGCGAGCCCTTATTGCGACGTCGGGGCTATGCCTATAAGGGCGATTAACTTAATGACTTAATTATCGTAAGGGCGGCCGAGTTAGTAACGCTATCACCGGGGTCCTTAATGCATACGATGTATCGTATAGTTAATAGCGCATCCGTATAGGCGTTGCCCGCACGTAATCTATTTAATTACGTAGATTATAATCGTGCCTAAAGAACGGATATCCCTTATTCTAATACTAGCAACTTTTTCTTTATAGTTGCTAAATAGTAAGTCCGTAATTAAAATAAGGGAGACCGGAAGAATACTATATTAGGTAGAAGGCCTAATAAATATATTTAATACATATAAATAAAAAAGGGGGCAGAATAAAGGGAATACCGTAGGGGAGACCGTAGGTAGCTATAGGCGAAGGATAAAGGCTTCCATCCTAATCGAAAGGCTATTCGTATTAATAAAGCGTTTAAAGGCCTTATTTAGCGATGCCTTCGTTATAGCGTCGGCGGGGTTATCTTCCCCGTAGATCTACCTAATCTCCTTAATCTCCCGTCGCTTATACGACTAACGCAACGCTATAATATCGATTATTAGGCGTTTCTCCTTCGTAGTGGTAAGCTTAATAAGGCATTCGTAGAGGGAGTATAAGTTAATGTATATAATAAGAGGGATCGGTAAAAGCTAAAGCCGTTCTAAAACTATACGGAGGGTCGTAATAAGAGAGATACTAAGGTATATACCGTTAACTATGCCGTATATCTTACTCGTAAGAACGCTATAGGTTACTCGTTTACACTTCGTCGAGCTCTAATAGATAATATTCTTATTAATCCGAAAGTACGTATCTATACGCTCGGTCTTATTAACGAGCGTAATAATAAAGCCTAACTAAGACGAAAGGTCTCGGTTATTTACGAACGAGCTATCCGTAAATACTATAAGTTTAGCTATCTCGAGATTAATTAGTCTATACGTAAGTCTACGTTATTAATAGTCGATCTACTACTAGAGGCGCTTATTAAGGATGTTATAGTCCTTCTCTTCGGGGGCTTAGACCTAGGCTGCCACGGAGATATCGAATAAGGCCTCTAGCTAATAGATAGAAGCGATTTACGTAGCACGAGCGCGTTGCGTAAAGTACTGCTAGGCTTTATTATAAGCCCGTAAGTCGACTACCTTAATCCTTAAGGCTTATCCCTTCTACTATAGGAGTAGAATATTGTCGTAGAGCGTTAATTTTACTCTATTAAAGTCTATAGCATTCCCTAGGGTTATTTAAGCCTTCGGCTTAGCGCGAAATTAAGCTATCTAAAGCTCCTTTTCTTCCTAGGCCGAAAAGGTATCTAAACCGAGCATAAAGGTATTATACGTATATATTCCGACGAGGCTAAAGTCGTCGGGTCCTTTATTTATAATTAAAAGGCACGAATTATAGGTAGAAGGAGCTATATTAAGGCTCTTAATATAGTGTTTATAGTATGTTTTATATTAGTAAACACCGGCTTCTATAAGGCCGTATAACGGTGTAATAACTCTTATAATTATGCCTTTTAAGTACTTACTCTAAAGCTCTATTAGAAGGGCTGCTAATACTATACGATTAAGCTTTATTTTAGCTTAAGGATAGGCTTATATAATATCGCGTAGAGATAGGCTTATGTCTTAGCGAAGCAAGGCGGGAGTAAGGGCTAGGATTAAGCGCTAGCTAATACGTTAAATAGTAGGTAAATAGGTTAAGAGCGAGCTTTTCTCTATATCGCTATAGCCTTAGATTACTAGACGGGACTTTTCGTAGGGTTTAACGTCGCGGCCCTTTACTTCTCGGACTATTCGGAAACGAAATAGCCGGTAAGATCTATAAATCGATTTGTCGAACTATTTAAAACTAAAGACCCCGCGGGCCACGAGATCGTTAATCTCTCGTTAGTCGGATTCCTTAAAGGGGGCGCTAGGTATAGTAATAACGCCGTTATTGCATAGCTTATGCGAAAGCCGTAGTATATCTTCCTTCTTCTTAACTAAGAATTAATTATAGAAGGTTACGGTCTTTAGCTTATTCCTTAAGCCGGGGGGACGTCCGCGCTTACATAGTTGCGGAAGAGCCGGCAGTGCCCGCACCGGAGAGGGGGAAGGGTCTAGCTTAGGAATTTCGTCTAGAGCAAAAGAACCGACCTTAGAGAGAGTATCTATATTATCGAGGATAGGGGGATCTAGGGTATCGTTATTGTTATAGTAGTACGGCTATATAAAGGTAAAGCGGAAGACCGTAGGGCCGTTAACGGTCTCGATAGTAATATCGTAGCCGTTAATAAAGGCGATCTTATATAGACCTTACTATCCTCGCTTCTCTCTCTAGACGTAGACTTTACTCTATAGCGCTAGTGATAGAGTATTAAGGGTTAAAGGGCCGTTTTAAGCCTATAGGGCATCTTTAACTTACCGTACCGCGGAGAGCTACCGTAAGGCCTTTATAGCCTTTTAGATAGTCGCGGCTCTTTATACTATAGTTGCCGAAGGAAGGGAGTCCTAAGTTATCGGTAGGTACGCTTTAAAGACGAGGGGCGTAAGGATAAGGCCGTTTAGTCCTAGTATATTAATTAAGGCTTTAATAGCTATTTATAGGACGGATTTAAGGGCCGTTATCGTACCGATCTTAGCGTATATTATTTTAAACGCACGATAGAGCGGGCCGTAATACCTTTCGACTTAACCTATAGACTAATATACCTTAACGGGGATCTAAGTATACGTAATACCTATAATATAAGCTTTATTGCGAAACTTAGTTAAGGCGAAGTTAATGCCGGCGTTATACCGGATAAAGTGAAAGGGCCTAAGGTATATATCGATCTATAGTGCCTTAAGTATCTCCTATATATCTTTAGCCGATATAGACGGGAGGAATCGCGCTCTTTAGAAAGATATCGCTATATCGACCGCATATAGCACCGGACGGGTGCTACTACCGACCTTGAGGTATATTATATTAACGACGACCTTAAAGTTAAATTCTTAGTTATCCTTTAATATAAACCTAAGCCTTCAGGGTACCGGCGCGTAGAGCTAGTAGTAATAGTAGAATTTTAAGATATCCTTTAGTATTTCTACTAAGATATCGTTATGCCTTACTTATTTTAATAGGTAATAGAGCTTATTAACGGCCGGGTGGCTAAAGCGGCGGTAGAGCGTACGTATCTCGGCTTTAGTTAAAAAGGCGATTGCTTTCTCTTCCTTACTAAAGAAGAACTATAGATAGCTTTATTTATAAATAATAAAGACGCTAACACCTAGACTAATAATCGTATCGGTAGTATTATAAAAGTATACGCTTAAGCGATCTATATTAGCTGGGCAAAGGAGGAAGGGAGTCGTCGTGCCTAATACGTAAAACATAATACGGCCGATAGGGGTTTTAAAGGCAATAGAGCCGAGGGAACGCACGTCCTCGCCGCTGCCGAATTTAATATAGGCCTAGCCGGCGGTAGACTTATCGAGCACGATAGAAAGGTCTTCTCATTATAGGGCGAGATACTAGTCTTAACCTACGGTAGAGACTATAGCTGCTTAAGTGTCTATAAGGATACTATAGAAACGGTCTTTTAAGTAACGGTCGAAGACGAATTACGTAGCCGGGACGCTTAACTAATCTATCCCTTATATATCTTCGCCCGTAATTAAATAGTTAAAAGACTATTAGCATAGGATTTACGAGGCTTATTACTTAGTTAGTTCTTCGTCGTTACTAGCCTTATCGTTACGCTATTCGATAGCGGCTTAAGGAGTCTTATTACCTTTATATTCGGTAAGATAGGCCTTAAATCCTATGCTAGGGTTACCGGTTAAAAGGCATTACACATAGTATTAAGCCTTAGACTTAGCCCGTTCCTTTAGGGTATGCTTTATCGACTAGTAGCCTTCCTTTTAATAAACGAAGCATTTCCTCGACTATTAGCGGTTGCTAAAGCTACTACCGCCGCTATAAAGGCTACGGTAGCCTCGTCCGCTGCCCCCGCTAAACCTACGGCCGTTTGCCGCGGTTATTAGTATATCTTCGGTCGGTATAAAATACGCTTAATAAATTATATTTATTATTTATATTTATTACTTCGTTACGATATTATATAAATATGCCGGACGTGCCGTTCTCGGCCTATATCGATAGATAGGTCTTTAGGGAGGAACGCAACGCGGAGAATAGCTTTTCTATAGTCTTAAGGGAGTTATATAGCGTATAGCTAAATTCCGGGACGTTTCGGCACGCGTTAATAAGTAAGGTAGTATAAAGGGGGAGGTCTCTAGTCAACTTAAATCCTAAGGCACGTTAATATCGTTATAGCTTATTAAAAAGGGTCTATAAGACTTCCTATTATATCTTATTAAAATACTTAACTTATAGCTTTTTAAAAGTTATAGTACTTTAATCTACCTAATAGTGCTAATAGTTTACTTTAGTATTAAAGTAAGCCTTTAGTAGGTCGTAGGCCTGCTTAAACGTGCTATCTTATTCTATATTGATATTACTATTGTACTAACTAGGCCAAACAAAAGTGAGATACATCCCGACCGTAGACGTAATACAATGGCTTATAAAATGTCGATATACCCCCCTACGTATACGGTGGCCTGCCCGACCGTGCTAAATAAGCCGTAGTGTTAATCGCCGCCGAATGTGCCGTGCCATGCCGTGCCGTGCCGAATGCCGTAAGGTGCCTTAGCGTAAGTGCGCCGCCGAAGTCATAATGTATGACTTATTAAGTACCTTCGCGCGCCGGGCATACTTAAGAATAGTAGGTAGGTGACTATGTTTAGTACGTATAACGGTTATATATAGGTCTAACATCGTGTTGTGATTAGTATAACGGTGTTATATTACGTATTACGGCGATAAACGCATATAGCTATTATAGTTATATTATAGTGAATAGAGCGTAATAGTTATACCGCGTATAATAGTTACTATATGCGATAAAATAAGCAGTATTATATAATAGTTATTTAGTTAATAACTGTGCTAGGGGAATAACTATGTTAGGTAAGCATAATACGTATATATATATAACCGTTATACGGCTTAAAGCCCTTTTAGCCGCTTATAACCGTGTTAGCCGCTTATAACCGTATTAGCCGCTAGTGACCGTGTTAGCCGCGTGACTGTGTTAGGTGTTAGCCGCGGGCGTGGGTACGTATCCCCTTTGCCGCTTAGGTAGCGGGGTTACCTTTGGATAGTAAAATAAAGTTCGGAATTTTCAACAATTAGTAATCATCCCGCTTGGCCAAGTGGCAAGCGACGTAGATCGTAAACATGTAACCTCGTAGGTCCGGGTTCGATTCCCGGTAGTATATAAAAAAATTTGTTCTTTGCCTCGTGCCTTATGACCCGTGCCTATGCCTCGTAGTGCCTCGTAGCCTGTAACCTGTGCTTGTGCCTCGTAGTGCCTCGTAGCCTGTAATCCGTACCTATGCCTCGTAGCCTATAACCCGTACCTATACCTTGTAACCTGCCGGACCCGGGCCCGGACCCGGCCCCGCAGCCGGCGTCCTACACCTAGGTACCTAAGTAGCGCTAAGTACTCTTTCTTTAGTACTTAAAATTATTTTTATTTTATAACCGTTATATTATATATAACGGTTATATATTTAAAACCGGTTTTTAGGCTATTCTTATTATGCTTATAACACTATTTTTTACTATTATAACTATTTTAGGTATATAACGGTTAATAAGCGTATAACGGTTACGATCCTAATACTATTATAGGTCTAATAGAGTTGTAAGACACGTGGCGGGACTAACACGGTTATAGCGCGTATAAAGGTCACCTAGCTACTAATAGGAACCCCGCCCGGCGCGCGAAGGTATAACATCTCGATCGAAGGCGTAAGGGTAGCGCGCAGCCGCTAAAAGTACGACCGGGCCCGAAAGTAGCGAATGTAGCGTCTTATAGCGTTTAGCGTCTTATAGCGAAAGTGGCGAAAAAATAACGAATTAACGCGGGGTTTAAAGAAAGAATGTCTAAGCAGTAGAAGTTATAGCTAGGTTAAAAATAGACTTCGCTCCCGGGCTTATAACTGTTGATATTACCATTGTACTAACTAGGCAAAAGTAAGATATATCCCGACCGTAGACGTAATACAATAGCTTATAAAATGTCGATATTCTATATATTAGATATAGTAGTCTTAGGCCCGCCCGGTAAGGATCCGGGGAAAGAGTATATAGAAATAGCCGGGCCGGGCCTTAACTATATAATAAACATCCGTAAAGATTCGGACTTTATTATTAAGGATATCGTACGGTTCGCCTATATAATTCTTACTCTTATCCTATAGCTTAATAAACTTTTATAAAAGGTCTATATCTATCTCCTCGTTTAAAACGTTATAAGGGGGGACTATTATATAAGCTATCTTTAATATTATATTAATCGGAGGGGTCTTAAAGAATTAGTATAAAGTCGGGTAAAGTATTATTAGCGTCTCTAATATATCTCGGAACGGAGGGGCCTAAGGGTTTAGGAATATACCGGGCATTTAATCTCGCGGGTATAAGGCGGGATCGACGGAGGTAGTATATATTAAGGCTATTAGGGCAAAGGAGGGTTCTAGCGCGAATATAACTGCCGGGGCGGTTAAAGGTGCTAAAGGGATAGCCGCGGGCGTTAATAGTGCCGTCGTAAAAGCTATTATAAGAGCCGGGGTTAGGGCATTAAAAGGTACCGTTAGGGCCGTGCTTAGGACAACCGGGGAAGGAGGGTTAGTTATAGCAGCCGGGGCTATAACAGATGTATTCCTTACGATTAGGTTCGCTCGTTATAGAAAGACGATTAGTCTAAAGGTAGTTCGTCCTTAGGCTAGATCGGGGGAATCTATTAGCGCTAAAGCATTAAAAATAATACCGTATAGCTAAGGTTTTTAACGCCGGTCTGGATTCTACGGGACTGTAAGAAGGATTTAAGGGCCTTCTTAAAATACTTATCTGCCTAGTTTTATATAGCCTTTATCTACCCGTTAAAGTGTTCCTAAAAGTCCGTAAATAGCTTATATCTATAAATAGTTAAGCCGACATTAATAATAATAAACCGGGCTATATAAGTCGTAACTGCTTTCTTATTTATATTATCGTAAGTAACGTCTATCTCTTAGCATATAATATTAGCTTTCTTATAGTACGAACCGAAGATGCTAATGCCTTTAGCTAACTAGGAAAGGGGTTATCGTTAGGCTTAGTTACTTCCGGTGCGGGACCGAGGGCGTTAGGGCTATCGATAGGGTTCGATATAGTATAATTAAATAAAATATATAGTTATTATTATTAAAGGGGATCGCGAGGGTTATTACGAAGGTTATATTACGTTGCTAACGCACTATTGCCTAACGTAACTCTTCTTCTTCTCGAAGCGAGACGGGATTAAGCAAGAGCTAGGAAAGAACTTATCGGCGGCTACCGAGAGCTAGCTATATCGTAATAGCTTCGTCGGCTCTAACTCGCGTAGGTTCCTTATTCTTAGCATAAAGGACCGTCTCTAAGTATAGGGAATAGAATCTCGAGGGATAAGGATCTAATACACTTTCGACGATTAGGCTCTACCTTACTAATCTATAATTAAACGTTTAATTACTAATTAGTATTAGTTAGTTAAACAAATAAAAAGGGGGTTATAAACTAGCTAGATTAGTCTATAATAATTCTATTAACTAAGGGGCGAGGAATAGCCCCTTTATATAGGCTATAAACGCGTATATTAATAAGGCCCGAAGCCGGCCCTTCGCGAGCCCTTATTGCGACGTCGGGGCTATGCCTATAAGGGCGATTAAGTCAATAACTTCATTATCGTAAGGGCGGCCGAGTTAGTAACGCTATTACCGGGGTCTTTAATGCATACGATGCATCGTATAGTTAATAGCGCATTCGTGTAGGCGTTGCCCGCACGTGATCTATTTAATCACGTGGATTCCAATCGTGCCTAAAGAACGGATATCCCTTATTCCTACAATATTGCTAATATATTTGCAAAAGAAGTAAGGCATTTATTCTTTTCTAAATTTCTAGGTCCTTTAGGCCTTAAAAAGGATCCTATATATAAAGATAAATAGAGGTTTTTAGCTGCTCTTTCTTATGCTTTCTTCTAGCTTTCCTTTATATACCTTTAGTTTTTTCCTCTATATAGGTTTACTAAAGAGAATACTCTTAAGTTTTTTCCTTTATAAAAGGCTTTTCTAAAAGGTATAAAATATAATAGAGTTTTTAATTTTTCTCTATATAAATAAGAATGTTTCCTATAAAACAGGGGTTTTAAATAAAGAGAGAGTTTTTTATTATTAGTTAGTTATAACAGACATTTATAAAGCGCACTTCTTTCTTATAAAATAAGTACCCTTTAAGAGAGGCTATAAGGGAGCAAATATCTCCTAAACTGGATATTTATATAGGTATATAATAATATCTATAAAATCCACCGTTTAATATTGCATAACATATTTATGTCTCGGTTGTATTAGCTAGTCGGGGTGATAAGATATAGGAGTTATAGCATAAGGTGTAAGTGCTAAGATAGATACGTCGGTACTTATATATCTCGCTTATAACTACCCTCTATTCCGCAATAATAACTCTGCGATAACGGTGCGATATATCGGCAATACTTATACGCGTTCCTTTCTCCGGAAATAGCGCTATTAGAGGGCATAATAAGCCAATTAATATATACCCTAGTTTCTAAGATATTTAGCTATAAAAAGGCGCCGATGTCCTTAGCTAGATAGACTACTACTAGCAATTTAATAACCGCTTTCTCTCTTAATTCTGCTCTAATCTTTATACTTCTTGCATCTCTATAATTCTCTACTATTAGTCTTTATCTTAATCTCTTAGTTTAAAGGATCGTATAAGTATAAGGAAGCCCCTACTGCTAAGTAAATCGCCTTATATAAGGCGGTAGCGGGCGTACCTCCCGCTCCTCCCTTAGACGCCCGCCTTCCCTTAGCGTTAGGGGCATCGCGGCCTTATTAAGCTAGTGCTATATCGCGGGGAGGTTTACAGCCTAGTATATAGCTTTAAGGTTAAGCCTGCTAAGCTACTTTTAGCCGCCGTATTTATACCGTAGCCGCTGCCGCTGCCGCCTAGCCTCCTACGTATAGGTAAGCTCTTTTTTAGCGATTATCTATCGTAGCGCGTTATAGACGTAAAAGAGATCGCCGGTGCCTATAAGAAGGTAAGACTTTACGTCCCTATAGGCGGTCTCGACTAGGCTATTAACGATTTACCCGAAATTACGATAGCGACTAATATAGCAACGAGCCTATTACTTACGCTACGGTATATACTTTGGCGGGCGAGAACTATACACCCCTAAGCTAGCGCAGCACACATATAATATATACGGCACCCGGCACGGTAAGGATCCTATTAGTATAGGCGTATTAGTTAGCGCACCGCACAGGGTTTTCCCTAAAAACCCTACGCGCCTATAACCTCTAGATAATCAATTAACACATAGAATATAACCTTAACGTAGCTTCCTTAAAACTACGCAACGCGAAGCTACGAGGTCTTTATATAGCTATTCCGAGGACTAAAAGCCTTGAAAATACATATTTTTAAAGAGTCACCCTTAGCTCTTTAGAAATCGGATTCCTACTAACCTATAGCGAACGCAACGCAATAACCTATAACGAATACTACCTACCCCGACCGAACCTATTAATATATCGAATATCGTAAGAGCATCCCCCCCGGGCTCTCCTTATTCTAACGACGAGGCAAGGAGCTAATTGCTTTACGAGACTCGTACCCGCGAGTCTACCGTAGCGGGCCCTAGCTCTTAGGAGTAGGAGTAGGAGTAGGAGCAGCAGCTAGAGCCTAGGAAGGGCAAAAGCGTCGCTAACCTCGGCAAATAGACTAACTAGCATCTATAGAAGCAGAACGACTTTAACTAAAGCATACGCGCTAAGGTCCTTAATTAGCGTAAGGACATTAAGCGTATCTTAGATATAGTTACCGCTCTATAGCTACGGCCGTCCTCTGCTTAACTTTCTGCTTAACCTAGTAGTCTATCGGCTTTTATTCCTGTTCCCTTAGTTGCTAAATATACTCCGTTGCCCTTTTTACCGTAGACTATAACTCCGCTAACTGCTACCCCTCCGGCAGATGCTACTGCTCGACCGCCTACTGCTATAACTAGCGTAAAGCGTTTCTTACGCTCTAGCTAGTAGGATTAGCTAAGGCAGCAACCGGGACAGCAGCCGCAATAGAGGCAGCGTAAACACCTATAACTAGGATATGTTATTGCATTCCTATACGTTAAGGAAGGCAATAGTAATTAGTTTACTCTTTAGGAACGAGGCTACTGCCTCCGGCTTAATTTTAATTGCCCTTAGCATATTCCATACGATGCTTTTTTTAACGCCTCTACGGAGGCTCTCGTTAAGAATATATAGCCGCGAGCTAAGGCAGCCCGCGAAATCGATAAGAAGGTTTATAATAATAGGAATAAGGTTATCCTAAAGTAGGAGTCGAAGCTATATCGAGCGGACTATACCGTGCTATATAAATTATAGTAGATTTAGTCTGCCCTAGTCGTTAGCTAGATCCCGTATAACCTATAGCTAGCTTATATAGTTAACGAGTTGTGTAAGGATTTCGGCCACGTTGCTTTATAGGTTAAAGTTCGTTACCTAAGTTAGTTACTCTTTATCGAAGGCATCTTTACCGTTCTTCGGGACTACGGTGCCCTTAATGCTCCTTTAGCTATCTTCGCGTAGTTAGCCCCTGTTAAGGACGAAGCACTCCTTAACTTCGCCTAGCGTATTAAAGAGGCGTTTCTTAACCTCCCCGATATTAAGAAAAGGAGCGCGGGTATACGAAATATTACCGTATAGCATATACGGAACAATCTCCCGCGCATTTAGACCTAGCTAAGGCCTAACATTGCAACCCTCTACGGTACGGCGTTAATTAAACGTATAGTATTATTAGCGAGCGAATAGACCCGCTAGCCTTAAGAGGATATATATAGAAAGCCCTCTACGTTTATTCGCACGTAAAAGGCCTCGCCCTACTAGACTTAGCGAGTTAATAAGGCTATAGGGAATAAGCCGGCTAATATAGAAATAGTTAAGCCAAGCCTATCCTAGCTGTTTGCCTCTATACTCTATACACCGCCCGGTATCGTTATTACTAACCCTCGAACTACGGATATTATAGTCTACCCCGCTAACGATGCCGCCTTATCGTTTTTTACTACTACGTCTTAGGGTAATACCTATTTTAATTGCGGTAAGCCTAGCTATTAGGCTAAGGATTATAGGCTTCTTTTGACGCCCGTTCCTGCCTATAGAGGCTTAGGCAATATATCCTCCTCTTCGTCTTCTGTCTTAGGCCGCGATATTAAGATTACGGGCAAGATATACGAAATGGCTAAAACCTTAGCAGCCGCTAGCGCAACCGCGGTAATACTAGCGCTAGCCGCGGCCGTGCCTAACGCAGCGGCGATAGAGGTAGAGGTAGTAGAGGAAGCTATCGCGGCAACTAAGGCGTTGACCGCCCGTACGTTTACTTTGACACTAAGGTCCTTAATACTTATAGCGAGGATTAAGACCCCGTCTCCTAGTTTAAAGAGGATAACGCCGAAGGACTAAACGTAAAAGATAATATAGACGATAGCGAGGACGATATAGACCTCGACGACTTAAGCGACGAAGAAGCGGACGAAGCCTTTACGATAAAAAAAAAGAAGAAGCCTACGAGCTAGCCGTTAAGCTTTAATCTAAAGGCGCTATTACGACCCTAAGGGCGCTATTCGAAGCGTTAGATAATACGGAGATCGACGATCTTATAGCATAAGGAGTATTTAGTTTTAAACGTTATAACGAAGCTATTTATAGCGGCTACCGTATTTTTAGCTCCCGTATAGTTCGAGAGGTTAAAGGCAGAGATACTAAGCCCTATAAGAAATCGAGGCTTATAGTCTAAGGTTATAATAATAGGGAGAAGGCTTCCCTACTAACGTAGTCCTTAATAATCTAACGCGTTAGCTAACGACTAATCTTAGCCTTTGCTCTTAGCCTTATACGCTATAGGATAACGTTATCCCTTCGAGATATTACCTAAGCATATCCTTAGGCGACTATAGAGCTCTTTCATACGGTCCTAATATATCTCCCCGCCGAATTATAAGGGAAGTATGCGCCCGATACGATTATCTAAGTTATTAGGCCCTTATATAGAATTATAGAATCTAAAGTCTATTGGTTTAATACGTATTACAAGCACTATATTAAAGGCCTCGATATAGCGATATTATTAGTAGGTGTCTCGAACACAAATGCAAATATAGGTCTAGTAGTCTTATTGGAATTATTAATACCTATCTAGCTAAGGGCTATACTACCTTCTTTATAGACAAGACGAGAGAAGGGTCGGAGCTACCCTCCGGGAACCTTCGGTAGCTAAGAATAGAAAGGGATCCGTAAACAGAATGCAAAGACGGATGCGGTAGTCGGGGAAGACCTTCCGCGGACGGATGCGTCTATCGGGACGGCCGTGGAAGTCTATAGAAGGAAGTGGAATTCTATCTATAGAATTCACCTTAGAAGGGAAGTCCTTCCACCGTGGAATTCTATTAGAATTCTATCTATAGAATTTACCTTAGAAGGGAAGTCCTTCTACCGTAGAATTCTATCTATAATTCCTATACTAGTAACTTTTTCTTTATGCCGTTTATAAGAACCTCTCTTATTTTTCCTTAAATATTACCCTTCTTTAAAAAGGAAATAAAAATATATAATAAAATCGACTATTCGTTATATTAGAGTAATTCGTTATAATATTATATAGTGTTATAACTATATAACTATTAAAAGAAAGAATGTGTTAGAAGGGTTATAGGCGAATAATAAACCCTTCTATTCTAATAGTTAATTTGTTTATATCGACGAAACGTTTAAAGGCATAGTTTAGTAATTCTTTCGTTATTGCATTAGCTAGGTTATCGGCTCCGTTAATCTATCGGACCTCTATAATCTCACGGCGTTTATATAACTATCGTAAAGCTATAATGTCGATCATTAATCTTTTCTCCTTTATAATACTTAGTTTAATAAGGTATTTATATAAAGAGTACGAGTCGGTGTAGATAATTAATAGAACCGGAGGAAGACTAAGGCGATCCGTAATTATCTTAAGGGTTATAGTAAGAGAGATCCTAATATTAAATCCGTTTACTATACCGTAGATTTCCGATGTAAGGACGCTTTTAATAACTCGTTTGCATTTCGTAGAGTTCTAATAGACAATATTGCCTTTAATCGAAAATTGTTTATCTATTCGGTCGGTCTCGTAAACTAAAGCAATAACGAATCTAAGCTATAAAGATAAGTCTTTATTATTTACAAACGATCTATCGGTAAAGACTAAGAGCTTAGCCGATGCGAGGTTAATTAGAAGATATATTAGTCTACGTTATTTATTATTTAGTTACTACTATAGTCTTTTATTTAGGATTATATAGTCTTTTTATTCTAGGTTCTAGACTTAAGCAGCAATAGAGATATTAAGCAATGCTTTTAGTTAATAGACAGATACAACGTATATACTATAAGCACGTTGCTCTATATACCTTTACGCGCGGTTAATAGCCTATGGTTTTACGGTTTTAATCTTAGCTGCTTAACCCTTCTATTATAGTAGTAAACTTCTATCGTATTATAGGGTTAATTTCGCGCCGTTAAAGTCTATAGATTATCTAGCAGTTATTAGAGTTTTCGGTTTAGCTCTAAATTATGCTTTCTAAAGCTCTTTTTCTTCGTAGTCCGTAAAACTCTAAGTCCTAAGCATTAACGTATCGTCTGTCTATATGCCGATGATTCCAAAAGGTATAGGAGGGCTATAGTTAGAAATAAGCAAGCATACGTCGTATATTAAACAAGCTATATTAAGCTCTTTAATATAGTGACTATAGTATATATTAAACTAGTATAGTCCGGATTCCGCGATGCCGTATAAAGGTCTAATCATACGGATAATTATGCCTTCCGGATACTTCTTTACTAATTTAGCGGGCAGAGCTATTAGGATTATTCGGGATAACTCTATAGTAGCCTAGGGATATGCTTAGGTAATATCTCGTAAAGACAATGTTATTCCGTATTCTTTAAGCATTCCGGCTGTAATTGCTATAATTAAACGTTAACTAACTCGCTAGATTATTAGCGAATATATAAGTATAGATGTCTTCTTAATATTACTATATCCTTAGATTACTAGTCTCGACTTTTCGTATAGTTTAGTATTACGTCCTTTAACCTCTCTAACTATCTAAGAACGGAAGATTCGATATCCTCTATATTTTTCTTCGTTATATTATTCGAAACTAAACACACTATGAATAACTAGGTCGTTAATCTCTTTTATATTAGATTCTTCGAATAGGTTACCGGGTGTTATAATTACGCTATTAGCATAAAGTTTAAGTGTAAGATCGTATGCGTTAACCTCTTTCTTAGCTAAGAACTACTAATTCTATAGTTTATTTTTCGCACTAGGTAGGCGACTACGTTTTCGGGGTATGCGAGGAGGTTCTTTTATAGTTTTATATTCTTCTATTAGTTTATTATCTTAAGAATGGTGTATCTTAATTTACAGCTAGGAGTTCTTCTAATAGTAGTATCGATTTTTCGTCTCGGAAGTATAATTATATATATATTAATCTAAATACTTATAGTCTATTAATAGTGTTAATTATCACATTATGGCCTTTAACTACTGCGATTTTAAATAGACCTTACTAACCGTTCTTTTCTCTCTAGACCTAGACCTTACTTTATAGTAGAAGATTAAGAATCTCCTTTATTAATAGTCCGTTTCGGCTATAAATAGTATCCTTAATTCGTCTTTTAATAGAGATTTAGCGAAGCAATTTTATAGCCTTTTGCATAGCTATAGCTCTCTATATCGTTATTATAGAAGGGGGTAATTCCTATGTAATCTAGGGGTAAGCACTAAAAACTAATAATATAGGAACTAAACTATTAAGACTAGCTGTATTATTAATTGCCTTAACTACTATTTAAAGGATAGCTTTAGCTAATATAACATTCTTAATTTCCTTCTAAAGAATACTAAATATTCGTTTAAGTAGTCTATAATATCTTTTAATCTTTCCGATAGACTAATAGGCTTTAACCGGAACTTGCTTATACGTAATCCCTATTACTTTCGCTTCGTTTCGGAATTTATTAGAAGCAAAATTCGTCCTTACGTCGTGTTTAATAACATCCAGTAGACTAAGATATATATTAATCTATAACGCACGAAGTATTTCCTATATATCTTTAGCGGATATTAATAGAAGGAATCTTACTCTTAAGAATAAAATTGCTAAATCTACTGCGTATAGCACTAGTCGTTATAGGTTTCCGAGGTATATAGCGTTAATAATAATCTTATAGTTAAATTCTCGATTATCTTATAGTATGAATTTAAATCGTCTTAGAGCCTAAGAGTGCATCTAGCATTAGTGATAAAATTTAGAAATAGTTTCGAGTCTTCCGATTAATATATTATTATATCCTACTTAACGTAGTAGATAATATAGTCTTATAAGTGCGGGATGTTTAAACCGACGATAGAGTATTCGGATCTTAACCTCTATAAGGAAGTTAATAGATTCCTTATCTTTAAAAAGAAAGAACTATAGATATCCCTATTTTCGTATTACGGGAACTACGCCTTAACTAATAATTATGTCTATTATACTATTAAAGTATACACTTAGTCGGTCTATATCGGCTAAAGAGAGTAGGAAAGGTA
Source organism: Ophiocordyceps sinensis (assembly GCA_012934285.1). Taxonomy (NCBI): domain Eukaryota; kingdom Fungi; phylum Ascomycota; class Sordariomycetes; order Hypocreales; family Ophiocordycipitaceae; genus Ophiocordyceps; species Ophiocordyceps sinensis. The sequence continues at coordinate 13,354,343 of JAAVMX010000004.1, forward strand.
TAGGTGTCTCTAAAACGTAAAAAGTAATCCTTCTAATCGGTGTTTTAAGGGCAATAGAACTAAGTAAGTTAATAGTATCTCTACTACTAAACTTAATAGAAGGTTATCTTGCCGTTAACTTATCGATAGTAATAGAAGGGTCTTCTTTCTATAGAGCAATATACTAGTTAAATCCGGCGATTAACACTTTTGCTATACCTATATTAACTATAATGCCTTAAAAGCGTGTCTTAGAGTATCTTTTATTAATAATAAACTAGTTAGATATAGTAATAGCTTCTTATTTACTATACGGGTCGTCTTTAGTAAGCAGATATATAAAAGCTTATTAGCAAATCATCTAACTAGCTTGCTATTATCCTATAAAGTTATCGTCGTCTCTTAAGTAAGATTTATTATAAAACTCTTCTGCTATGTCGTCTATCTTATAACCTTTATATTATATTACGTAGGCTATAAAACCTATTGTTAGGATATTCGTAAAGTAGTATTATACGATGTACTAGTCCTTCGATTTCTATCGTTCCTCGAGTGTATGTTTAGTTAACTAGCATCCTTATTTTCCGCATATAAAACACTTCTTAGTCTATAGACGATTGCCGTAGTTGCCTCTATAGCTACTACGGGCTTAAGACCCTGCTTACAATCTAGTAGCTAATAGGGAGTATCCTCTACGGAATCCTCCGCGGAATCCTCTACGATTAAATAATCGGCTATAGTTTCGTCCTCCTTGTCCTTAGTATTTATATCTTCCGCGGTTGTTATTATTATATCTCCGATCCGTATAGAATGCCTAATTATACGGGTCGAAGTTATCCTCTTTAGTGTCTTAGTTATTAGACTAATATTCCTAGATAAATTAGTTAGATAAACCGCGAGATAGGTGTATTTGCAATAAGGATCTTAGGTCGGCAAAAAGTGCTTCGGCATTAGTTAAGGGTTTAAATAGAGCGTACTCTAGTTTAGGAACTCCTCTACATATATTCATAAGTATAGTTCGTAAGGGAAGGTCGCCTATAAAGTCTTTGCTAAGTGCCTGTTAGTAAAGTTGTAATTTATCGAATAAAGCTTAAAGGATTTTATACAATAGCTTAGCCGGGTGTTCTCCTCGCAACTTATAGAAGGTCGTTATTGTTTAGTCTATATAATAATATACGTAATTAACTTCTATGTTAAAATATCTCTTAATTATATTATATGCCTTTCGGAATATAGCTATCTAATTGATATATTAAATATAATAGGTTTGCGCACGTCCTGCGAGGATCCTAGGAAATAAAGCATAGAACTCACTCGGTTTAATTTATAGGTTATAGCATAAGTTTATAAAAACCTAAAGTTTATCGTTAAGTAAGTTATATAGTTCTCTAGTATAGTTCTTATCTTTTATCTAAAGCTTAATAAAGCGTTATTAGATATCTATATTAGCGATGGCATTTAGAACATTATCTAGAGGAAGTCTTATATATGCCTCTAATAGAATAGGGTTAGAATTGCTTAGCTATTTAGTTATCGCCGTAGAACCTTAGTCCGTAGGATTAAGATCTAGACGATTGAATCGGTGTAATATTAGGTAAATAGTTATACCCGGAACATTAGTGTTAAATAGCTATTGTTTATATAGAACTATCGGCTATTACCTATATAGAATAGTCCCTCCTAAATCGAACTACGGAATCGTTAGAAGTATGTTAGACGTCTATAGCATCTCTAGAATGTTTGTTATAGTCTATAGTATCTCCGGAACGTTTGCTATAAATACTGCTTTTTCTATTAGAACTGCTTCTAATAGTTAGAAGGGGGTTATTCTAGCGGTAATAAGCGTAGAAGGATATATCGTATTTTTTATCTCTATTTTCTTAGTGTATTCCTCTATGCTATCGTTAAATTTCTATATTATTACATCTTCTATAGGCTATTCTAATAGTTTCTCGAGTGCTTATAATATTAAGAAGATCGTTGTATAGGATGCATTACTACGACCGGTGTATATTCCTCTTTTTATTATTAGAACTTTTAGCGCTCGTTTATAGTCTACGTGTGTTAGACCCTATATATTCGCTATCTATCTTTAAAAGTAGTCTTAGAAGTATAATAGGATCTTATTTCCTTAAAAATCGATCGACGCTTCGTAGAGGGCAATAAACTTAGCGACGGATGTTATAACCGCGATGCCGTTGTTTTCGTCGGGTTTAATATTACTATCCTAATGTTTTACGTTAATGTATAGAAAAAGGGATCGGTAGATAGTTATGCCTTCTATCTATTCCCTAAGAGTCTCCTCTATTATGTCGGATAAAGGACTAGTAGGTTAATATATTAAAGTTATAATACGTGCTTATTTTTCACGCGGTTTATCGATATATTCGTAGGGTTCTCTACGAAAGATGTATCGTTCGGCGTTATAGACGCACTTTCTGCTAGTGCTACTCTTCTTCTTCTAAAGCGGTAATCGGTTAGCAAAAAGGTTAAAGAAGAGCTATAAAACGCAACCCCTAGGGGCGAGCTAGACTTAGAAGGTAAAGTCTTCTTATTCTTAGCATAGTTATCCTTCGCTAAGTGCATAAAATAGGATCGTCGGGCGGAAGCCGTTCGATAAGGATCTATAATACGTTCGAAGGATATAGAACTATCTCGTCTACCTTACTGTCTGTAATTAAGCCTTATAATCACTAATTAGTATTAGTAGGTATCTTAAATGCAAATGCAAATATAGGTCTAATAGTCTTATTGGAATTATTAATACCTATCTAGCTAAGGGCTATACTACCTTCTTTATAGATAAGACGAGAGAAGGGTCGGAGCTACCCTCCGGGAACCTTCGGTAGCTAAGAACAGAAAGGGATCCGCAAACAGAATGTAAAGACGGATGCGGTAGTTAGGGAAGACCTTCCGCGGACGGATGCGTCTATCGGGACGGCCGTAGAAGTCTATAGAAGGAAGATAGCCTTAAGATATTACAAGTATTCCTCTTCCGTAGCGGAGTAAATAACGATATTATTAATCAACGCGCAGCTATAGCTCTAATGCAGACGGAGAACTCGGTCTATATAGCTTTATATATATGCTAGGCTATTGCGAAAACCGATAGGTATAATTATTAAGCGCTTTAGACTATAATAACTTATAATAGTAAATCTGCCTTATGCTTAAGTTTAACTTAAAACTAATAGAAGAAGGCGGAGGCATCGATAGCAGTAAGAAAGCGGGCGCTTAAAAGCTTAGCAATAATAGAGCTTTATAAAGACAAAGGGTAGGAGTCCGGGATAGTAATACTATTAACGGCACGTAGGTTAATAACGACTCGGCCTTTAGTCTCGCCTTAGGCAATGCGCTAGACTACGAAGATAAGTACTACGAACGGCGTAGGCTCGTCGGCCTATTCTAAGCGACCCTATTTATAAAGTAGGTTAAATATATCGTCTATAACCTTCCTATCCTAAAGCCCTTATAGGTATAGCCTTTAAGCGACTCGTTTTTTATGCTAATTATCGATTAAGGGAACTATTAATTCCTTTCTAAGTTTTACAACGGCGGTGCCTATATCTCTCTAAAGCTAGGAGTATTTTTTAAGAAGCCTTTTAACTCGGCGTAAGAAAGAATAACTATAGTCGAAAATATAAATACCTTCCTTAGTGTATTTTCCTTAAAGCTCGGGTAGGCGTTAAATATACGTTTAGTACGGGATACGGCTGGAAAGAGGATCCTCGATTCTATCCGCAGTGTCTATCTTAATAGCTAAGGCAGCTACGGCAGCTGCCGTTACGTTAGAGGCAGCTGCTATAAGGTTCTAACGAACCTTAGACCACTTGCTAGGTCCTATAGAAGAGGCTATAACGTAGGCGTAGATAGAGTCGGATAGCGAAGGCGTCGGAGAAGTGCCTAGAGCTAGAGCTTCTACGGGCTAAGGCAAGGCGGGAGGCTATAGGCACTTAAAGACTTCCTAAGTAAGCGGGAAGGTGCTCGCAACGTGAACCGATAAACTAATAGAAGAAGCAGTAGTAGCAATAGCGGTTTCTATAGAGGGCGAGGGCGTTATAGCTACGGCTCTTAAAGGGGGCGAAATTGCGGTAGCTAGCGTTAGAGCCTTTATAGCTGATTTCTAGGACGGGGCGGTAAAATAGCTAGACTCCTAACACTCCTATATCTAGCTAAGCTTCTACTTACGCTTAATGATTAGGTTAGCGTTTATGCTATTAGTAATAAGAATAGTAAGAAGGGATTTAGCATCGACGATGCTATAAATAGCGTTAGCGTAAGAGGCGAAGAAAGTATAGGCGCGGTCTTTACGAAGTTCTTTCTAAGATATAGGGACTATAAGGGTAGTGCCGGGCGGTATAATAGTCTTTCGGACGGCCTTAACACGGCGAATAACTTCGTAAGACTATTTATAGATATCGAATAGGATTTTAAACCCGTCTAGCACTCTAATGCTAATAACCTCTTTATTATAATCAAGGGATCCTCGGTATAGCTTAAGGAAGGCATTGCCGAGGAGTGCGCCGGCTTCTACTTTAGAGAGCTAAGCGGAATAAGTAAACTTAGCTATAGCTGCTTAAGCGGCCGGACTAGCTATAGTACCGCGCGCGTAGAAAGAAAACGTAGCTTAGTCCTTATAGAAAGAGCGACCGTTAACTCCGTTAATAGTAACGGGAGGCTTCTTCTCGATAGTATAGTCAAAAGTCTAAAGGAGGTCGCGATTAATCATAGGCTTCCTATAGCTAGAATCGGGGCAAACTTAGACTTCCTGCCTACCGGGTTAAGCACAGACTTTAAGAGAAGAAGGCGTTACGAGAAAGAAAAGAGGCCTTATAAACCTTATAGGTTAACGGCTTAAGCGCGCGTTCTTTACTCTAGAGCTATTGCTTAAACATATAGAAGTTAGCGTATATATGCTCCTTAAGCATAAAGGCGAGGGCGAAGGTACGGTCGTAAGTGCTATATTTAAACTTACCGGCCCTTTTAGTAGGGTAGCGAGAGTTTATATAGCTTACGAAGTTAGCTTTTAAAGAGGCGTAAGAGGATACATCGTCCTAAAAGTCGTCGTTTAAGTATAGCTCGTTACTAGCTTCGTCGCCGCTAAGAGTACTCTTTTTATCGGTTTAATACTTCGACTTAAAGCGCACTTTCTTCTTATTATCGTTACCCTTATATTTACCTCGGCGGTATTCCGATCGGTTGTCTCGTCGGTTATCCCGGCGAGGGTAACGCTTATCGCGGCGTAGCGGGCGTAAGCTTAATTAGTTACGGTTATTGCTAGAGCTTTAACTTTCGGGGCTACGGTTGCGATTATACCTTTAGTCTTAATCCTAGCGGTTAGTCTAACGGTTGTTATTGCCTTAGTTACCTTAACGATAGTTATCGCGAAGATTATCGCGGCGGCTGCGATTATAATTACCCTAACGGTAACTATTATTACGGCGACGGTTATCCTAGGGATAGTTATTATCCCGACGAGAAAAGCTACCGCGGCGAGAACGGTCTTAGTCTCCGGAGATATATAGCTTAAGAGAGGCTATAATAAGGGGCTTCCGTTCCTTAATAATGCGAATCTATTTATCGATAAGACTCTTCTTCGTTAGAATAAAAAAGAGCGAAGAGATCTAGACGGTAATAAGAGGATAGATAGCCTTAATAATCTAGGCATCCTTGCCTATCTTAAGTTAGCGGGCGAACCTTTCTTTAGATCTACTACGCGAGAGTAATAGAGCTAAAGGACTATATAGATATCGTATACCTTTCTCTATAAAGTTCCTTTAAGACATCGGCGTTAGGACGCTTAAAACGCTTAGTTAAGAACTTATAGAAGGTTTTAAGAAGGGAGGAATTAAGGATATCGCGTTATTCCGCTATAAGCTTACTTATATACTATATAAGAGCTCCTCCTATTAAGAAGAAGAGGTAGTATAGGCAGAAGGCGAACGGATCCTCGTCCTAATAGATCTTTAGACGCTTTACGAAGAGGTATACGTCTATATAGATATTCTTTCTATCGCTAAAAGCGATAATGCCTAGGTTCTTAGGATTATACTTATTTAGGTTAAAAGTACTAATATTATCCGGTTCAAGGCGTTTAATAACGGCCTTGTCGTTATAGGCCGAGGAGGAGGTATAAGACGCCTTATAGTACCTATGCGGATTCGGAGGGTTAGACTTTAGCGGACGGCGGATAAAACTATTATCGGATCTCAAAGAATTATTATTATTATCGTTCGAATCCTTCTATTAACGAGAATAAAAGGCATACGAATACTTAGATAACTTAGACTAAAGAGAATAATATATAACCTAAGGTTGCTCCTTAGGGCGATACTGCTATTTAATAAAGTACTGCTTAAATAAGCGAAGAATTCCTTACAGACGAGGAGGAGGTTATTCCTCCGATTGCTAGCCGTTAAAGGGGTCTCCGTCGATTATTTACGGGTTAAGAGGCACGGCTTAAACTAGCCGATATACTAAAGTTATCGTAGCGTAGAGAGGAGTCTCTTTATCTAAAAGATTGCCTATAAAACGAAGATACGCGTAAATCCCCTTTCCCTAAGTGTCGGCGTGCTGTAGATACTTCTCCTTTATAGGCGGGAGCTCTATAATCTTAAGGATAGTCTCCGACTTAAAGGCTAAAGAGCCTAAGAGAATATAGGCTTACTTTATATATATTAGGTCTATATCGGTAAAGGTCTTAATAACCCCTTCCGTAGGTAGTATCTTAATTAACCTAAAGTAGCAAACGGCTTATTTTAATAGATTATTATAATCCCTATCCTCTAAGCCTAGTAAGGCAGACTGCTTACGTAATACCTCGGTTTCTATAGATAAGCGAAGGCGATAATAGATAGGAGGAAGATCTTTATAATTACTTTTAGATTCCTTAAAGGGGGCGGCGCTATAGATACTTTCCGGCGGAGTATATAGCTAAATATAAGTCGGTAAGCGAGGATAAAGGTCGTTGTCTAAACGAGATATAGACGCTATAGCTTAACAGGCTTCTTTATCCCTAGTTATAGTAATAATAGCTTAAATAAAACGAGGGAAGAAGGAGAAAAGGTCGATAGATAGGGAAGAGAAGGGATTACGAAAGAAAGAAGAGTTATAGGAGAAGGGAAAAGTCTATGGTAGGAGGTATAAGGTATTTTAATTTTAGCGTAAGAATAGATACGCGTAGGAAATCGAAAATATAGAGAGAAAAATTTTCCTTACGGCTAACTGCGTAAAGACTCGAAATAGGGAATTAAGTAGTAGACCCTAGTTCTAATAATACCTAGAAAGGCGAGCCTCGTCGGATAGTAAGGCTTAGGTTAGTGGTTATATAGGCGTGCTAGCTAGGGTTATGTAAGCTAGTAATACTATAAGTGTCGGGAGCCTTTAGGCGGCTTCTAACGAATAGCGAGAGTTTTAAAAAGCTCTTAGCGAACGTGTTATAGTAGAGCGAAGCTTTAGAGATAGGAAGGGCGTTCTTAATAATAGCTTAAAAGCAGAAGGTGCGAATTACTACTAATTTTAATACACTAGGTAGTAAGAATATATATATAACGAAGGATAATTCTATTAGGTAGGCGTAAGCTCCGGGAGCTAGGAATAGCTCCCTGCTTATCTTATCTATGGCTAATTACATTAGGCCCGGCATATAGCATAGAGAATGCTTTATATACATTACGAACCTATCGTACGTGTAATAGTATGCGGTTTAGTTCTTATTTCCTTATCTAGCTAGGAAGGAAGAGGGGAAAGGGGGCCCTTTTATAGGTAACGTAGCCTTATTGCACGCACGTGATTACGTGGATTACGTAGCTGCAACTACCTCATACGTATCCCTTATCCCTTATTCCTATACTAGCAGTCTTTATAAGATCGTAGAAAACAGCCTAAATAAGCGTAGCAATAAGGGGCGTAATAGCCTAAACGAACGTAGTAATAAGGGTCGCAATAAAGGGCTAAATAGGGATCTATAGTCCGGTTAAACGGGCCGTATTATTATCGTAGATTCGGCTTTTCTAACCTTGCAATAGCCTTTACAACGTATAGGGAAAAGAGCGGAAAAACTTCACTTTAGGTCACGATGCCTAATAAATACAATTCGTAAATATAAATGGCAAAAGGGGCAAAAGAGCGTTATGAAGCATTAAGCTTTAGGGCAATAAAGCAAGAGATAGAGTTATCTTCGGGCCGGGAAAAGAGCGTAAAACGAAGCGTGAAATAGAGCGTGTGTTCGGGCCGGGAAAGAACGTTGCCGGAGCGCTATAGGGTTAAAGCAGGGCCGGAACATAACGTTGCCGGGGCGAAATAGTGCTTATTGAAAGGCGCCGAAAAAGGGGAGTAAAAGGGAACGGGGCGCCGAAAAGGGAAGAATAGGGCGCTAAAAAGAGGAAGCAGAGAACACGCTAGCAGTCTTTAAATAAGAAAAGTCTTTAAACAAAGAACAAAGGCCGTAAAGAGCGTTATCTCGGCTACTAAAGAGCGTCTAAAAGGGTCAGCTAGCCGAACGTATCGGTGCTATCGTCGTTATTATCCTTTTTAGCTAGGATATAGCCTGACTATTAACGTCTATAGTCTCGTCCGTACGCTTAACTAAGGCCGGGTCTAGAGCTTCGTACGGAGCCTCCGTATGCCCTTAGAACGACCTCTTGCACGCCCGTATTAGTTAAAAGACTAGTCGGGGCGGCGTGCGAGGTGCGTTTTAAGGGACAATCGTAGGTCCGAAAACAGCTCTTATATCCGTAAGGCCGGACGGAATAGGGCTAATATTATGTCTTTCGGATGTTCTTATTAAAGGAAGCTTAGAGCAGTAAGTAGACTATGTGTAATTTGCCGGGCTTAAGAGAGCAAGCGGACTATATATAGTGCCGGGCTTAAGGGAGCAAGCGGACTATATATATTAATAAGAGCCTAAAGGGAAGCTTAGAGGCAGAGGATTACGGCAGTATAGAAAGTATTAAGGAAGATATTAAGATAGGAGAGAGAAGAGGATATAGAATTGCTTAGTGATAGTCTATCTAGGTGCGGACTAAGATCCCTTTATATAGCCAAAATGCATAGGAATCAAGGTATATATAACTTAACTAATTGTCGGGATGGAAAGCGCTATTAATTCTATGCTAGGTGCATATAGTCTAACCTCGTATAGTATCCTAGTTGTTGCGTGATTAATTGCGCGAGTAATAGGAGGTAGTATAGGTAACCCTAGTTGACCGGGGCCCGACTATAGACTATACGCACATTAGTCCCTACATATACTATACACTTCGGCATTCGGTATCTTAAGCATCCTAGCAGCGAATGCAGCCGGGTGACTTATATTATATGCAATAATGCACGGCGGTTTTCATGCATATCTTTATATGCCGGTAAGATAAGCCAATCGGGAGATATCTGCTCCCTTATAGCCCCTCTTAAAGGGTACTTATTGTATAAGAAGTACGCTTTATATATATCCGTTTATAACTAACTAAGATTTGTAAAACTCTTAAAAAAAACCTATTCCTAGGAAAAAATCTTTTTATATAGAGAAAAAATAACTTTACTATATTATATAGAAAAGATTTGAAAAAGCTCTACTATGTATTTATTAGTCCGTTTAGTAAACCTATATATAGGAAAGAACTAAAGGTTATTATAGAGGAAAGCTAGAAGAAAGCATAAGAAAGAGCAGCTAAAAACCTCTATTTATCTTTATATATAGCATCCTATTTAAAATCTAGGAGGCCTCGAAATTTATTAAATAGTATACGCCCTAATTCTTTTATAAACATATTAGCAATATTATCGGCGGATTTTATATAAAATACTTCTATTTCGCCTAGTAGAATACTATTGCGGGTAAAGTTATAGGCGAGGCCGATATACTTCCGAAATTTATAAGATTCTAGGTTATTCGCTATTTTTAGTGCTAATATACTATCGGAGAATATTAGCGGGACTTTATTAGATATAGATATAGACAACTCTTTTGCTATGCTATTTAGGTAGCTATATAGGTATAAGGCCTCCTTATTAGCCTCTCTAAGGCCTATAAACTCTGCTTCGTAAGTAGATAGCGATATGGATTTTTGTTTTTAATATAACTAGCTTATAAGATTATTGCGTATAAAGAAATAGTATTAAGAGACCGATCGCCGGTCTTTAAGGTCACTAGCCCGATCGGAGTCCGTATAGGCTGTGAAATAAAATTCTAGTGTTAGTATATTGTAGTTATAGTATAAGCATAGGTTAGGGAATTTGTTTAGGTATTTCTATATAACGTCGAGGGCTTTAAAATACGAAGAGTCGGGTTAAGAAGAAAATTTTACGTAGCATATTACTGTAAAGAGGATATTAGGCCTTATAAAGAGGGCTAAAAATAGTAAGGAGCCTATTTAGATTTAGTATAAGAGTATGTCTTTTTTAAAGGCGTTCTTTATTCCTGATTTATTTGTTTTAACGCCCCTAGTAGCAGGTGTATTAAAGGTTCCTATATTTTAGGTTTTAAATTATATAGATAATTATCTAGTATTTTGTTTATAGAAGGTATAGTATTAAAATTAAACGTTTTATTATCCTTTAAGAAGTTATTATTATAGTGTTAGGTTATATTATATATTATCCTACGTAACCTCTATATTATATATATAGACCTTTAGACCTAGTCTATAGCTATATCCCTTCGTGAATTAATAATCATTATATACCCCCCCTTAAGCTCGTTCCCTTATAGTTTAATCTATTATTTTATCTTATTGCCTTTAATTAATAATCTCGCTATCTTACTCCTTTCTTTTCTAATATCCCCTCTTCGCGACGTAATCCTGCCTCCTCGCTAGACCCCTTTAACTAAGTTTTCCTCGATTATTAAGATTTTCCCGGTATAAATACGCCGTCTTAACGCGAATTGCATAGATTTCCCTCCTTACCCTTCCTTTATCCTATCCTATTGCCTTATAATCTACGATAACCGACTATATAAAGACCGATTCTTTATCCGCTACCCTAGCCGTTACCCCGCTAGCTATTACCGACCTAAAGCCTTAGACCGACTACGTTTCCTATTATCCCTATCTCGCCGCCCTTCTTTAGGCCTAACGGCCTATATTCGGCACGTTCGCCTATATTTAGGCTTACGCTACTTACGACTACCGCGCCCTTTAGATTAAGGCCTTTGCTTACCTTAATAATGCTTACGTTAAGTTAGATATAGGAGTGCTTATTGCTTAAAAGCACGTAGCCGTTGCCTAAGAGCACGCTGCCGATCTTTAGCGCTAGCTTAACCGCGCTACGTCCTCTCTCCTCGTCTTAACCGAACGTAACGCTGCTTAGGACTAGGCCTTTGCCTTTGCCCCCGCCCTTGCCTTTACCTATTCCTATATAGCCGACCCTAAGAGGTTCGCCGGCGACTCTAGCACTTAAAAGCAACGTTAGGAAGCTTTTTAGACCTAGCGAAACGGCCTTACTATTAAGCTCCGTTAGGACGCCGCTTTATACCTTATAGAGTAGGACTATATTCTCTACGCGGCTAGCCGGCTTGCCGGCCGGGCCGCCTCTATTATCGCTAGCATTCCTTAGGACGTCCTTAATAATAAGTCTTTCGCCGATTAGTAGTATACTATTATTAAAGCTCTTACCGACGACCTAAGCCTAGTCTTTAGTGCTAATTTCACCTATGCTTAGTCGGAGGCCGACTTTAATGCCCTATCGATAAAGAATATCTCTTAGCCGGACTTTAATTCGAAGTTTACCTAACTTTAAGCCGACTTATTATTTAACGGCACCGCTTACGTCGCCTACTTATACTTAAAGGTCTCTATTAAACTTACTAACGCCGCCGCCCTATAGGTCGAATGCCGGGCCTATAACGACTTTACGGCCTAAGCTAAGATATATTCTACGCTTTAGGATAACTAATAGCGTATTAAGGCCCGTTCTTAACTTTAGCCGCTTTATAACCCCGCTCGCCTTAGCCTTACCTAGCCCGCCTTACCTACGTCTCCTACCGGTAACCCGATATAGCTTAATGCATTCTAGGCTCGGCTTACTAACGCTAAGAAGCAACGGCAGTTTAAAACCCGTCTTTGCCTTTACTACGCCTAGCCGGCTACCGCTACCTACACCGCCCGGACCTGCCTTAATAAGGGTATTAGCGCTAACCCTAGCGCTAACCCTAGCGCTATTCCCGGCGCCGGTTCCGGCTCTAGCCGCGGCCGTAGCCGTAGTAGCGGTACGTCTGCCCTACGCCTCCTTATGCCCCCTCCCCCCCGCTACTAGGTTCGCGCTATTAAATAAGGCTTTATCGAGGGCGAAGTAGACGACCTCCCTGCCTTTTTCCCTATCTTTAGGAAATGCGTAGCTCCCTCGCCTTATCGCGCGATAGAGCTCTTAGTGTCTAAGTTTATAGCTTCGTTCGATATTAAGGAGGATCTTTGCCTCCCTACGGGAATATAACCGCGTGCTCTACTTATGCCTTTATCCCTTATATCCGCCGATATCGTTATAAGTGTTTTAGTCGACTCCAGCTGTTTTAGGTACGCTTTTATACACGCTTAGACCGCGTACCGCCTTACCCTTCCTATCCGCTAACTCCGATTCCCGCGCTAGCTTTCTCTCGCCGATAGTAGCGACTATAAGTCCGGCTCTATTACTTATTGCGCTTTTTTAGTCTCCTAGATTAACGCTTATACTAAGTCTATCTACTTCTTTCTTATAAAACTTAGCTATAAGGTTATTCTTAGCCTCCTTTAGCTACGCTAGCACGACCCCGTTATTAGCTAGCGCGGTAACTCCCTTTCCTTTTAGTCCCCCTTTTATCTAGCCTCTTGCCTCTCGGACTACTAGCCTTATCTTATCCTAGGCCTTTCGGCTACCTTTACCCGCCTTGCCTACCCTATCCCGGTTTCCCTTACCCTTATTTTAAAGGGAATATAATTAATAAATATAATTCGTTTTCCCCCTGCCCCCTCTATCGAAGATTCCGACGATAAGGGCGAGCCCTTTACCGCGCCTTTACCTACCTTTGCCCTAAGGGGGTTTCCCTTTAGTCCCTCCGTCGAAGATTCTAACGACGAAGGCGAACCCCTTACCGCTATAATCCTTATTCCCGCCGCTATAATCCCTATTCCCGCCCGTATAGCCCTAGCCTGCCTTTTAGCCTTTATCCGTTCTATCCGCTTTAGCGACGTTCTTAAGTTTATTCCCCTCTCCTTTAGCCCCTCCCTCTCTACGTTTTTCGAGGATACTCTTAACGTAGGTAAACCCGCCTATCCGAACTCCTCCCGCTAGGTTAACGACGCCGACTCTAACTCCGGCTACGACTTTAACTCCCCGGCTGCTCTTTACCCTCGCCGCTACGTTCGACCTCCTTACCCTTATCCCGTTTATAAGACCGCCGGCTACCGCCGCCTTATATCGCGATTAAGTTATAAGACTATTAGACTTTAGCCCTTTTGCTTTTTATGCTTTAACGACTTAGTATTTAATATCTAAATGCTCGACGTTAACGTAATAGTAATATTCTACCGGTAGACTAGAGTTTAGACCTCTTAGACCTCGATTAAGGCCCTTACCGCTAAGCTATTACCTACCGAGCCTCCGCTACCTATCGACTAAGATATCCTTAAAGACCTTTATTAAGCCGTTTTAATTAAATATATAAACGCCGAAGATATAAAAGCCTGCCTTAACCCCCGCTTTTACGACTTCGTCGATAACTACCTTAATAAGATCTACCTTAATAAGATCTCCCTTAACGATATCGCTAAATTCTTTAAAAAGCAAGAGAAGGTCCTTTATACGCTCGACGAGCTTAAGGCTAAGGTCCTTAAGGAGCTCTACTATATAATCTATATATAGCTTAAGAGCGAGGCCGATAAGCTCGCCCTTTACCGTACCGTTAATACTTAAATTAACCTTAAGGAAGGAATATAACCTCCTTACACCCGCCTTTGCCCCTTTAGCGAAGCCGAAAACCGGATCGTCCGCGTATACGTTAACGAGCAGCTCGGGAAGGGCTTTATCCGCCGCTTTACCTCCCCCGCTACTATCCCTATTATGCTTGCCCGTAAGCCTAGCAGGGGGGTCCGTTTTTACGTTAACTATCGCGGCTTAAATAAGGCTACGATTAAAAACCGTTTTCCTTTACCTTTTATCTACGATACCCTCGCCTATATCCGGAAGGCGAAGTTTTTTACTAAAATCGACGTTATTATAGCGTTTAACCGCTATTGTATTGCCGAGGGATATAAGTAAAAGACCGCGTTTGCTATACGGTACGAGCTTTTTAAGTATTATATTACCCCCTTTAGCCTTACCGCCGCTTTATCTTACTTCTAGAGTTTTATTAATATAGCCCTTTACGGCATCCTAGAATACTAGGCCTACGTTAATATAGTTCTTAAGCGCTTTAACGCCGCTAGCCTCTAGCTCGACGTAGATAAATATAATTTCTACGTTATTAAGACTAAGTATCTTAGCCTAATTATCTCGGATAAGGGCATTTGTATAAACCTTAAAAAGGTTCGTACGGTCTTATACTAGCCTGCCCTCTCTTTTATTAAGGGCCTTTAGCGCTTTTTAGGATTCGCTAATTTTTATCGGCGTTTTATTCGCGGCTTTTCTAAGCTTATAAACCCTTAAAACGCCTTTACTAAGAACTCTGCCCTTTAGATCTAATCTCCCGCCTACGCCTACGCCTTCGAAGCCATTAAGCACGCCTTTACTACCGCCTTAGTCCTCGCATACTTCGACCCCTATCATAAGACTATAGTCTAGATAAATGCTTCCGACTAAGCCGCTAAGGGTATGCTAATATAGCTCCTCGACGATAGTCGTTACTATCCGGTTGCCTTCTTCTCGTTAAAATACTCCGCTTAAGAATATAACTACGAGATCTATAATAAGGAACTCCTCGCAATTATAAAATCTCTTAAGGAGTAGCGCCTTAAGCTTAAAGGCCTGCTTAAGTTTAAGATAGCTTCGGATTATAAGAATCTTTAGTATTTTATAACTACGAAGCTCTTTAACTAGCGGTAGGCCCGCTAAGCCGAATTCCTTAGTCGTTTTAATTTTAAGATTATCTTTTAGACCGGCTTTTAAGCTATTCTCCCTAACGCCTTTAGCCGCTTGCCTAGCTCCCGCTTACTCTCCTTTACCGACCGAGCCGACTAGAGGATTAACTACCGATATTAGGTTATCCTCCCTAAGTCTAAGGTTAATGCCTCCCTCTACCCTAATACTACTACCGCCCCCGATACTACCGCCTTTAATACCGTTAAGGAGTCCGATTCGTTTATAAATATAATTTATAAATATAATTCCGACTGCCTTAACCTCTACGCCCTTAACGACTCTAAGCCGATCGATAACCTTATCGACCGGGCTTATTCCTCCTCCCCGCTTATTTCCGCTATTCGCGTAGCTCTTTAGTCCCCTTAGCCCCGCTAGCCTTACCCCCTCTAAGCCCCCCTCCGCTCGATCCTTAAAACCGCTCTCTTTAAGGTCTAAGGCCGGTTCTATTTTTAAGGCCGGCTCTTTATTCCTCCTAACGACGCTTTAATTCTTTAAGTCTTCGTCCGCGCTTATACCTCCCCCCTTACCGGCTACCCTAGACGTACGAAGACCGCTAGCCTCTACCGCCGGTCTTATATTTAGCCCGGCATATATAAGTCTATTTCTAGCTTCGTGCGGAATTATTATACGTGCCTACGTGCTTAGTCCCCTCGTTCCTCCCTTTAAGGCCTGCTTTAGCCCTTAAGTATTCCCTTCGCGCTATAGACCGATATATCTATCGACTTTATTACCGACCTCCCTATCTACTGCTATAACGGCGTTAAGATTTCTAATATCCTCGTTATCGTCGACCGCCTTACGAAGATACGCTACTACGTCCTAATACCCTTAATAACTATTAAAGACGTTATTAACGTATTTATTTCCCGCGTTAAGTCCTTTTATAATACCCTAGCCTCTATTATTAGCGACTATAGCACTTAGTTTATCTCGACTTTCTAATAATAGCTTAATCGTCGCTTTAGTTACTGCCTTTACCTTAGCTCTACCTACTACCCTTAGACCGACGGTTAGACTAAGATCGCAAACGCCTAGATAAAGGTTTACCTCCGTTATTATACTACCTACCTTTAAGACGATTAGGTTAACCTCTTTCCCTTCGCTAAGTTTACTATTAATAATTAGGTCTCTAAATCTACCGGCTTTTCCCCTTTTTTCGCTAACTATAGCTTCTACCTAAAGCTTAGCATTAAGCCTTTTAGTCCCCCTACGCCCTATATAACCCCCTAGCAGCGGAAGGAATACCTCTACGGTAACGCGCTTGCTTCCCGCCTTTAGCATATCTCTAACTTCCTCTGCGATGCGATTAAGGATGCTTAAGCTACTTAAGCTCGCTACGCGGACGCCCGGCGGACTCCCGCCCCGGTATATTAGCCCGGCGATATAGTATTCCTTAGCACTCGCTAGATCTAGACCTTCCGCCTTATAAAGAAGCTCGACTATAAATAGGAGGGCCTATATAAAGTCCTAAAGGTATATAAGATAGCGTATCTTCTTCGCCTTCCTAAGGGCAGCCGCCTTTACCTTATTTTCTATTACTCCCTCCTTACTAAGACCTAAGAGCTTCCTTTGCCCGGCTAGTTAAAGCTTAACGTCCGGCCCGCCGATAACGGCGTTCTCCTTTCCCTTAGCGACGACGACGGCGATAACGTATACCTTAAGTAAGAGTTTTCTTTTATCTTTGCGTAACGCTAGTACGCCTCCGGGAAGATTAAGTATTGCGTTTAATAGCGTTATAGCCCCCTTCTATAGGAGGACTCCTCCTACCTTAACGGCTGCTTAGACGACCTTAAGGCCTTTTCCGCCCTTAACCTGATTAAACCTAAGCCGGCCTTTTATACGGCCTTCCTCGCGTCTTTACCTTCGCCTAAGTAATAATAAATATAATTTATTAATATAATTTACGTTACGACGGCTTGCGTTAGTTTCTTAGCCTTACCCTTTATTTCTCCTTATTCCTCTCTCGTTCTATATTAGGCCCGCTTTTAGGACCGATTAGCATAGATTCCCTTTGTTTTCGTTAGCCTATTGCCCCTTTTAGGCGTTTAAGTCAAACGCCGATTTAAGGGGGATATACTATTATCGTGTTAGGTTATATTATATATTATCCTACGTGACCTCTATATCGTATATATAGACCTTTAGACCTAGTCTATAGCTGTGTCCCTTCGTAGATTAATAATAATTATATACCCCCCCCTAAGCTCGTTCCCTTATAGTTGTTTTCTAGTATAGTTATATCTTTTAAGATAACAACCTTCTTTCTACTATAGTCGTATATTTTATATACTATATCTTTATAGCCTATTATAATTCCTTTCTAGGCTCGTACGTCTAGCTTATTACTAGGTGTTTTGTTTGTATACTATATAATACTTCTAAAGACATAGATCTTATCTATGTCTTCTATAGTAAGGGCTCTATCTTCTTTCGTTTTAAGAGGGCATATATACCCTAGGGCAGTATAGGGAGATCGGTTATATATATATATAGCTGCTAAGACAGCTTCTCCCTAGAGGTATTTAGGTAGCTTAGCTATATAAAGCATAGATCTAACCTCATTAAGTATTAATCTGTTTATACGTTCTATTCTACCGTTTAAGTAGGGAGTATATAGTAGACTTAAATTATATTTTATTCCGTTTTTAAGAGCATATGGTTTAATATTATAGATGAATTCTTTTGCATTGTCTAAGAAGACCTCTTTTATTTTTGTTTTATCTTTATTATTCTTAAGCTCTGTTTTAAATTCTAGGAACTTAGGTAGGCTTTCGGCTTTATCTTTTACAAGGTATATTCTTAGGTACCTAGAGTAGGTATCTAGAAATGTGTTAGGCTAATAGCCCCTAAAGATGCCTCTAAGGGTGCAGGTGGCAGGGCGGTCAAGTAGGGCAGAAAAAACCCACTAGATACGTGTTTTTCGTAGGGCCCCGTAGAGCGATTCTATATCTATAATTACTTCCTTTTTCCGGCCCTCTTTAAGCCTTGTTTTCTATACAACGTCGCACTACATCGTGTGTATTGTTTCTAAATAATATAAAGTATCTAAACTTATTGTATGTAGGGACTTTTATAGGACCCTAGATATTAACGTTTATTTAATCTAGAAAGAGATATCGTCGTTTTAAAAGGGTTTTCTTTATTAATCTATATGTTTAGCTTATATATAGGCTTCGCATTGCTTTATAGCTATAATATCTTTTTAGTCTACGGATATGTCTAGGTATAGTTTACGAAGATATCGGTATAGGGATTAATAGCTAAGATAGCCTAGCCGTTTATGCTAAAGAACGAGGTCTATTTTCTTTTTTATCTTAGGGTTTTTTATTGTATTAGTTAGTATAGTATCTTAGAGTATAGCGTTGTCTATTGTTTCTTTCGGGCTATGTTGTATATTATATATTTTATTCTGAATTAAAATCGTGTTTTCTTTATATCTAGAGGGATATAGTATAGTCCGTTTTTAATAAAACCGGTTATTAGTTTATTAAGACTTCTATTAAGGAGGGATATAGAGTCTAGGCCTATAAGGGCGTATGTGTTTATTTTAGCGGATAACCTAATTATATTAATGCAGATTTTAGGTATATAAAGGCAGTGTTTTAGGGTATACTATTGTTTGCTATTTAGGAACTTAAAGATAAAATCCTTAGCCCCTCGTACGACAATAGAGGAAGCTTTTCCCTAGGTTATAGTAGTATATATTTCTTTATAGTTAGAGAGGAGAGATTTATTCGAAACTATATGCCTAGTAGCTTTAGTATCTAAGATAAAGTTATAGAAATTCCCGATCTACATTATAGTCCTATCTACTTTTAATACTACCCTCGAAATTGCAGAAAGAAGAGGCTTTAGAGGTCCTATTATTTATTTTCTATTAGAGGAGGACTTTATTTTTATAGGGGTATATAGAAGGATATTATTCGGGGGAAATAGGGTATAGAAATAAGGTACTACTAAGGGTATTTTATATAGTATAGGGGATAGAAAGGATATATAGAGTATTATAAAGGATAGGAGGGTACTTACGATACTAGAAGTAGAGTCTAAGACGACGAGGACCTTATTAGAGGTCTCGGAGGATTCCGGAGTGGCCTTGCGCTTCCGGAGGCGGGAGGTCTAAGGACGGCCGGCCGGACGCGGGGCTAGAGACGGAGAGCTCTCCTAAGAGTAGAGAACTAGGGTCGGCCTCTAGTGGTTGCGGTTAGTGCTCTCTTTAGGGTCCCGGCGAGAAGAGGAAGAGGAGACCGTTTTCGGGGTAAATCCCGTAGCCTAAGCTTTATCTTTATTTTCGGGTTTCTAAAAATAATTCCTCTCGATATACCCTCGCTTTTTATAGTAAAAGTAAATAAGGACTTTACTACCGCCGGCTATAAATAGCTACTCGTTATTCTTAAGAGCTTGTATCTTCTCAAACTTATCTATAAGAGATAAAGAGAGTGATTTAAGGGTATATACTATAGCATTAGTACGAAGAGTCTACGTAATATTCGTAATATAACTTAAGAAAAAGCTATTAAGGCTCTCTAAGATCTAGGTTATTACTACGATCTCCGGGATACGGATTTCTCTAGTGTTTAGCTCGTCGAAGAGCTCTTTTACCTTATTTAGGTAAGTCTTAATAGATATTTCTCCCTTAATCTTTATATTAAAGAATTCCTTTATAAGGAGGAAGTTAAAGGTAAAGTTTATAGGGTTATATAGGGTTTTAAATACCTCTTATACCGCCTTTATAAACGTATAGTATTTTATCTAAGATAAAGGGCCGTTATAAACTATAAGCCTTATTAAGGCTAAATAGTCTTAAGACTTTATATAAATAGCATTAAGTATAGCTAGACCGAGCTTTTTATATATAAAGATAGATTCTATACGTAGAGACTAAGCCGAAACGTTAGTGCTCCTTTTAAGCTTAGTAAATAAGTAGTCCTTAAAAGAACTTATCTTTACCGTATATTAGATCGGAAGGTATTAAAGGAAGCTCGGAAGAAGCTCGGCGTCTACGGGCTTAGGTAAAGGTACGGAAGGAATTTTTTCTAATCTTTTAAGTGTTTTTAAGTATAGAACAATAGCTAGGAATAGGTGCGTCGTAGGAGCGAAGATAAGGCTAATAAGAAATAAAGGGGGCAAAACACTAAGAAAGTAGTAATATATGCAAACTAAAGGTAGCTTAGGAAGACAAATAGCTTAAAAAGGCAAAGAGGAGGTTATAGCGGAGAGACAGTCCTTTTTAGTATAATAGCGAGTGATCTAAGGGATCTAAGGGAGGCTTTAGGTAAGAAGCAACTTAAAGCTTAAGCAGAGATAGGGATTATAACTAATAAGAGCCTAAAGGAAAGCTTAGAGGCAGAGGATTACGGCAGTGCAAAAAGTATTAAGGAAGCTATAAAGATAGGAGAGAGAAAAGGATATAGAATTGCTTAGTAATAGTCTATCTAGGTGCGGACTAAGATCCCTTTATATAGCTAATTGCATAAGAATTAAAGTATATATAACTGAACTAATTATCGGGATAGAAAGCGCTATTAATTCTATGCTAGGTATATATAGTCTAGCCTTATATAGTATCTTAGTTATTGCGTGATTAATTACGCGAGTAATAGGAGGTAGTGTAGGTGACCTTAGTTAACCGAGGCCCGACTATAGACTATACGCACATTAGTCCCTACATACACCACACACTTCGGCATTCGGTATCTCGAGCATCCGGGCAGCTAATGCAGCCGGAGGACTTATGTTATATGCAATAATACACGGCGGTTCTAATGCATATTTTTAAATGCCGGTAAGATAAACCAATTAGGAGATATCTGCTCCCTTATAGTATTTGGCGGGCTTAAAGTAGGTCTAAGGCCGGGTCGGAATAGGGCGTGGCCGGGATCTTATAGGTCCTGCTTCTAGGCGGCAAAGGGCAAAGCAGGAAGGCAGGCACATACTAGCAGTTCTTTAAACAGCAAAGAACAACTAGCAGGCTAGGCTTAAAGCAGCAAGCGGACTATATGTGTATAATGCCGGGCTTAAGGGAGCAAGCGGACTATATATAGTGCCGGGTCGGAAGACGGCGGGGTATTTATCGTATACGAGGGTCTTCGTTAAGCAAAGCTTGCTTTACGCTACGAAGAACATAGAATGTGTGCAAGTTGCGGCAAGCCGCTTTGCTTACTTAATATGTGTAGTGAGCTTTTTTATTGCAAGGGTCCCCTGCTATAAAAACGAAGTACGGCCATTGGCTGCCGCGAAATAACACGCTATGATTAGATAGAGTCTAAAAATTCAGTGCGCTAATTGGCTTATAGTAGGGCCGGGGTTAAACCGGCTAAAAATACTAGGCGCCTATTGGCTACCTGTCTAACGGGGCTCCTGCTGAAATCCTATACTGCTATTAGATAGGTCTCCTCCCGGGGATTAACCGTAGGTCCCCTAGCTATAGCAAAGCTTTGCTTATAGTTGTGCCCTGCGGCATAAGCTATATTAATAGTCTTATCGGGAGCAGGCAGCGGGCTTTTAGATAATTAAATAGCTAGTATTTATCGAATGTTTATCGGTTCGCGAGGGTATTCGCGATAGGTTTATCGGTATAAGCAGTAGGAGCGATTAAATCGTTGTAGTCTATAAAAACAACGATTGTTAAGGGTTCGCGTTACTTGCCTTTAGGGCAATAGGGTCGATTAGGTTGCTATAGTCTGCGAAAACAGCAACTTTAAAAGAGCGATGCTTGCCGGGAGCGGGCAGTAGGCTCGTCGCGTTAAAGGACGTACTATCGATAGGTCGCTATAGTCTACGAAAACAGCGATGCTAATAATAGTTAGAAGGGATTTAAACGGTAATCTAAAAGGGTCCCTTCTTATTATTAGCATAGATAATCCTTCCATCGGGTCGTTATAGTCTATAAAAATAGCGATACCGACGTTTAAGGGTTAAGGGTCTATTATTTCTACCTAGCTAATCTATAATTAAGCCGAGTTAATTACTAATTAGTATTAGTAGGGCTCTACTACGGTAAGCAGCCGGAAGCAAACCTGAGGATCCCGCTGTAGGCGCATTAGTTAGCGCACCGCACAGGGTTTTCCCTAAAAACCCTACGCGCCTACAACCTCTAGATAATAAATTAACACATAGAATATAACCTTAACGTAGCTTCCTTACAACCACGCAACGCGAAGCCACGAGGTCTCTATGCCACTATTCTAAGGACTAAAAGCCTTAAAAATACGTATTTTTAAAGAGTCACCCTTAGCTCTTTAGAAATCGGATTCCCACCAACCTACAACGCAACGCAACGCAACGACTCCACCGCGAATACCACCCACGCACCGACCAAGATGTCAGGCCTCGCAGGCTCTTTCCCTCAAGGCTCGGATGACGAGTCTTCCTTAGCGGGCCCCAGCGGCACCACTGCTACGCCCGGCAAGGGCAAGTCCGTTGCTAGCCTCGGCAACTGGGCCGAATACCACTTCCAAAGGCAGGACGCCAACCACGATAAGCTTCGTGGCGAGCTTCGCCGCATTAGCAACCAGATGACACAGCTGATGGCCATAATGGCTGCTGGCACAGGCTCCCCGGCTACGAAGCCCACACCGTCTTCTGCCTCTGCCCCAGCCGGTCAGTCTTCTTCTGCCCCTCCCGGCAATTCTGCCCTTGTGCCTGTTGCTGCCACGGCTGTCCCCTTGCCTTCGTCGCCGCCGACTTCATCGCCACAGCCGACTTCGGGCCTAGCTGCCCTGACCAGCGAGGAGCGTTTTAAACGCTCCAACCAGCAGGCCTAGCAGCAGCGAGCCTAGCAGCAGCAGCGAGCTTAGCAGCCGGCACAATAGCCGCAACAGCAACCGGCTTAGCAGCCGCAGCAGCTGCCCGCGACTATAATCCGCTTCCTATACGTCGAGGAAAGCACTAGCGACCCGTACGCCTTCTACGAACGAGGCTATCGCTAGCGCCTTAATTTCGACTGCCCGGCTTATATCCCTTACGACGCCTCGTACGATCAGGCTATACGGGCTCTCGTTAAGTCCGTGTGGCCGCGAGCTAAAGCGGCTAACGAAATTGATAAGGCAGTCACGAACAACCGGAATAAGGTCGTGCTAAAGCCGGAGTAGAAGCTTTATCGGGCGGACTGCGCCGTGTTATAGAACTTACAGCAAATATAGTCTGCCTTTATAATCGCGTAGATCCTATACTCCCTTTAGCCGGCTTGTATAGTTAACGAGCTATTAGGCGATTTCGGGCACGTTGCCTATTGGCTTAACACACGCTACCCCGACTAGATGCTCCTGCTAGAGGGTATCTTTACCGTGCTTCGTGACTACGGTGTTCTCGACGCCCCGCTCGCCCTCTTTGCGTAGCTCGCCCTAGTTAAGGACGAAGCTATTATTAATTTCACCTAGCGTATCTAGGACGCGTTTCTTAACCTCCTAGACGTCGAGAAAACGAGCCCTAGCGTGCGAAATCTCACGATCTAACACGTCCGCAATAACCTACCGCGAATCTAGTCTTAGCTACGTTAAGACATCTCGTCCTTCTACGGCACCGCTTTAATACAGCGTTTAGTCTTACTAGCAGTCGAGCAGTCTCGCTAGCCGGTTAAAGAGATCTACAGCACGCCTTCTACGTTAATTCGGACGTAAGAGGCCTCGCCGTACTAGACTTAGCGTATTAACGAGGCTACTAGCGGCAAGCCGGCCTAGCTCGAGATAGTTAGGCCTAGCCTCGCGTAGTTATCCGCCTCGTTATTCGCGCCGCCCTCGTTACTCTCCTCGGCGCCGCTCGTCTCGTCACTCTCGCCCTATAACACGGTCTACCCCTCGGCTAACGATAACGCCGTCACCCCGTCTAAGTCCTCCGCAGCCGATGCCTATAACACTTGCTTTAAGTGTGGCAAAGCAGGCCATTAGGCTAGGAGCTGTAAGCTCGCCTCGTCCCCGCCGCCCGAAGACATCGAGATTACGGGCAAGCTGTATAAAATAGCGAGAACCCTCGGCAACCGCTAGCGGGATTAGGCCAATCGGACTAATACGAGGAAAGGGGAGGGCTGCTTTATAGCAGGAGACCGTAGAGGCTATCGTAGCACGTTATATCGTGGCAACGCCAGCCAGCCACGCGTACACGTCGAGGGCTCCGTCGCGGATAAGGAGGATGACCCTTAAACGCAGGCTCTTATCGCCGCTATATACGAGGAAATCGACAGCGGCCGTTATAGCTAGGCCGCCGTTGGGAATTTAGTGTATTATTCGTGTTGCTTAGTGTGTTTTTATTGCTTGTTTTATTGCTTGTTTCGCATCGCTTCTTTTAATGCGTTATTTCCTATTTAGGTTGCGTTAATTGCCTTACTTATAAGCAGCGGACTGCTTATTTAAGCAAAGGGCATCTAAGGATCCCGCTGTAGGCGCATTAGTCAGCGCACCGCATAGGGTTTTCCCTAAAAACCCTACGCGCCTACAACCTCTAGATAATAAATTAACACATAGAATATAACCTTAACGTAGCTTCCTTACAACCACGCAACGCGAAGCCATAAGGTCTTTATGCAGCTATTCCGAGGACTAAAAGCCTTAAACCTATCGCATATGTAATAGTATACGGTTTAGTTCTTATTGTCTTATCTAGCTAGGAAGGAAGAAGGGAAAGGGGGCCCCTTTATAAGTAACGTAGCTTTATTACACGCACGTGATTACGTAGATTACGTAGCTGCAACTACCTCGTACATATCCCCTATCTCTTATTCCTATACTCTTAGAATTATATCAATATAAGCTTCGGATATAAGAATATAGGTTTCTATATCTATTTCTGCATATAGGAAGGCATTTTTTATATTAAACTATATAATCTTTTAGTTATTTCAAACAGCCTATACTAATAAGAGCCTTATAGACTTAGGTCTTACTATAGTAGAAAAGGTTTCTATATAATCTAGACTATATATCTGCTTATAGCCTAAAGCTATAAGTCGGGCCTTAAATTTCTTTATATTATTTTCG
Source organism: Ophiocordyceps sinensis (assembly GCA_012934285.1). Classification (NCBI taxonomy): domain Eukaryota; kingdom Fungi; phylum Ascomycota; class Sordariomycetes; order Hypocreales; family Ophiocordycipitaceae; genus Ophiocordyceps; species Ophiocordyceps sinensis. The sequence goes on from JAAVMX010000004.1 coordinate 13,379,344, forward strand.
TTATCCTTTTCTACTCTATAGACCTATCGGCTTCCGAGGACTTCCCGGTCTTTAGGTAGCTCGGTTATTTCCTAAGTATCGTTATCTATAAGCTATTACATTTTAGCAACTATGCCTTTATCTTAGTGTATAGCTTCGTTGCTATTTATAGCCTGCTTATAGGTTTTTAGTTCTATAGGATTACTACCTTCTAAAGCATATAGAAGGGTTATTATTAGTTAGTTAAAATAAACAAAGGGGTTATAAAGCTCGTTAGGATTAGTGTATAGAAGCTATTAACTTAGGGGTAACGAATAGCCCCTTTATATAGGCTATAGCAGCGTATATTATTAGGGCCTAAAGTCGGCCCTTATAAGCCCTTATTGCGACGTTAGGGATATGCCTATAAGGGCGATTAAGTTAATAACTTAATTATCGTAAGGGCGGCCGAGTTAGTAACGCTATTACCGGGGTCCCTATTACGGTATAGGACCCTAAGGGGTACGTACCTATATAGATACAGGTTAACCTTAGGCTATGCTAATATTGCCCTACTATATTTAACGCTTATCTTACGGCGATTTTACGGTTATAGTATAGTAATATTACGGCGAAATCTAGTATAAGTAAGAACCCGGCATTACGCTAGGATTGCCCCGCTATATTGCGCTACGGCTCTACGGCTATTTCGCGACGCGTATTATAGGGATTTTACTATTATACGCAAAGCGTATAATAAGGGGAAATCACCGTATTAAGGCATATATAGGGAGATAGCCGCGTATGTATAGTAATACGCGATTAGGCATTATTAGGGAGATTTCCTAGGGAAGCTACGGTAATACACCGGGATTTTATAGTAAAAACCCGGGTAGCAATATAGGCATATAACGGGCATTTCCCCTGCCTAGGAATAGAAGGGATAAGTTATTATTTTCTATATTAATTAATAGTTAAAAACCTACTTTATCTTATACTTGCCTTCGCAACTAGTAGATAGTGTTAGATCGTAGATCTACGGCTCGGACTAAATAGGCGTTATAATAGGTCTAGATAGGTTGTATAGTAAAGAGGTTATATTAATATAATATGTAATAATACGTGTTATACGTGCTTCCCCTCTTTTTACAAGGGGGCCGTATTTAAGGGATATTTCCCTTACATTACGTGGCGGTTATACTGACTTAATCTTTGTGACCTCTATTATGTGATCTAGTACACCCCCCTAGCTTCGAACCCGTATTTAAGGGAGGGAAGCTAGCGTAAAGAGGTCGCTAAATAGCTCGAATCCGATGAGTTTTTAATACTCGTTCTATCGTTAAGCCATCGGGGCGGGATATCTTTAATCCCTGCCTGTTTAATCCTACGCTTAGGCGCTTTAATAAGTGCGGCTTTACAAGCTCTTATACTTCTTCTATTCCTTCCGCTACTATATACAGCAGATGCCCTTACTGCGTAAAAGCTTCGTTCTTCCGTCTTAGCTCTACCGCCGTTAAAGGTATTCGTAGTTCGTAAGTCGTTTAGCAGCTAATGCTCGTAGATCTCCCCGGCCGTAGTAATTCGCATAAGGAACTAGGTTCGCTAGTGTATCGTGCCGAATTGCCGGTATAGTCTCTATTGCGAGGCACGCTATATATGCCCTCGCTGCGTAAGAGATTCCTTCTTTATTAACGCTTTATCGAGTGTTTAGACGCCTCTAGCCTAGTTAATACTCGTAGATATTCAACGAGGCCCCTTATCTATCGTCTCCCTAACGTTTTTACGCAAGGCCCCCTAATTCGCATTAGGGATTAGGTTCCCTACGGTTATTTTTTCTTACCCGCGCCTATATATCGTGTTTCCTCTAACGCGTGTGTATTATGCCTAATATTAAGACTATTACCCCTAAGGATGCGGCTTTATCGGCCTATTTATATCTCCTAACCTTCCTATACTATTTATATATCGGTTTATATTGTTTCGTCGGTCGTTTCGGGGAGTTCTCGATCGACGAGGCGTTAGGTAATATCGTAAAGGCTAGTTTATTCGATAAAGGCCCTAAAGGAGGGCCCTTAGAGTGCCTTAGTAAGGCCGTCGGCTATTATCTTCGCGGTAGGTGTATATTTAACGTCGAGGGTCTTATTAAGGACTTCTTAACGCAGCTAGTAGTTATAAATATCTATATAGCGAAGCTTCGTCTATAGAGTAGCGACTTTAGTAGTAACTAATCGGATAGTCTATGTGTTATTATATTAGAGTATTGCTATTTGCATAGTAATAAATTGCTATTTGGATAGTAAACCACGATTATCTCCACTTTTTCGGCGCGCACCCCGCGCGCCTATGTCCCGCCACTAAAATTGAGTGTAGGTATATGGTAATTGAGAGGGCCGCGCAAATCGTGTATAGCCTCAATTTAGTTAGTTAATTCAACAGCCATAGCAGCGCGCGCGCGCCCTGCTCTATGCCCTCTGCTGTATGCCCTACTGCGTGCCCTCTGCTGCGTGCCCTCTGCTGCGTGCCCTCTGCTGTATGTGCGGCTCTTTGATGTATGCTTCGTGCCCGGCTCCCGGCTGCGTGCCCTCTACTGTGTGTGCGTCTCCTTGATGTATGCTTCGTGCCCGGCTCCCGGCTGCGTGCCCTACTGCGTGCCCTTTGCTGCGTGCCCTCTGCTGTGTGTGCGGCTCCTTGATGTATGCTTCGTGCCCGGCTCTACTGCGTGCCTTCTGCTGCGTGCCCTCTGCTGTGTGTGCGGCTCCTTAATGTATGCTTCGTGCCCGGCTGCGTGCCCTCTACTGCGTGCCTTGCTGCGTGCCCTTTGCTGCGTGCCCTCTGCTGTATGTGCGGCTCCTTAATATATGCTTCGTGCCCTGCTGCGTGCCCTCTGCTGCGTGCCCTGCTGCGTGCCCTTTGCTACGTGCCCTCTGCTGTGTGTGCGGCTCCTTGATGTATGCTTCGTGCCCGGCTCTGCTGCGTGCCCTCTACTGCGTGCCCTCTACTGTACATGCGGCTCCTTGATGTATGCTTCGTGCCCGGCTCTACTGCGTGCCCTCTGCTGCGTGCCCTCTACTGCGTGCCCTCTGCTGCTGCGTGTCGGGGGGGCCTAGTATTCTTCGCGTTCTTCGCACGATTTACGCGGCTCTCTCAATTGCCATATACCTACACTCAATTTTAGTGGCGGAACATAGGCGCGGGGGGTGCGCGCCGAAAAAGTAGGTTTACTATCTTAATAGCAATTTGTTACTATGCAAATAGCAATACTCTTATATTAAATACAAATGCGGGAGTTATTAAGGGAGACGTCGAGCTCTTTTATAAGCCTGCTTACGTAGATTAACTTCTTTACTGCCTATAATAACGCTAGGAGCTTAGCCTCGGTTATTAAGGTTGTAATTATATCTTATTTATTAGCTCTCTAGCCGATTAAGCCTCCGAATAGCTTTATAGCAAATGCCTAAGAGCTTTTCCGGTCGGTATTATCGGCGAAAGAGGCGTTACTTACTACTTTAAAGTCGTCCCTACCCCCTAGACGAAGCGTAAGTCCCCGTATATAGTGTAGATAGCAGAAGACTTAATCGACCGTATCTTCGTATTTTAGTCTAAGGTTAGTGTTAAATTTACATAGTCTTAACGTAGCAAACGCGATGTCGGGGCGGGTAATAACCGCCGCGTATAGTACGGAACCTACGTTTACCTAGTAGGCTTATATCTTATAGTATTTAGCGATCCCTTCGTAGGGAAGAAGCTCGTTTACCCCTATCGGTGTGTCGAAAGGGCGGCGTTTCTTTATAAGTCGGTAGATCTTATTAATATATACGGCTTATAATACCTAAATATACCGTTAATTATAGTCTCGTAAAATCTTAATGCCGAGGAACTATTATAGATTATCGCCGCCTATAAGCTTATATTTTTCCCGAAGTAAATTCTAGAGGGATTTAGCCCTATCGTAATCCTTCTTATAATATATAAAGACAATATTATCTATTTAGAAGAGGACGATAATATAGTTAAACGTTAAGCAGTATAGTTCGTACGGTACTATCTAAAACCCTATTTCCTAAAGCGTTAACGTAAGTTCGCAATACTATAGAAGAGGGGATTTTCGCAGTCCGTAGAGGGATTTATTAAGTCGGAGGATAATAGAGTGTTTTCTATACCCTAGCGGCATCTTTATATATATAATCTCGTCGAGCCTTACGTTAACGAACGCGTTAACCGCATCGTACTATATTAGTTTAAGGTCGAACCTTATAGCTATCGTTATAAGTATTCGAAAGCTTTATCCCGCGAGAGTTACCGCGTAGGTCTCCTATCCGTTTCGAAGCTATTAATCCCCTCGGACTATTAGTCTTACCTTATACTTTAAGAGCTTTCCGTGCTTAGCTATTTTATATACGTATACCTATATGCAGTCGAGGGCTTAGCCTTTCTTTATAAGTGTTTTAGAGTTAACCTTAGTCTAGGACTTTATTTCCTTATAACTCTAAAGATACGTTCGCTCCGCCTCCTCGAATTAAAGGCCGAGTAGGTGTTATTTAAGCTATCTATAATATGTTAAGATAGCTAGAAGGTCTCGTCGATATACCTGTCTTTTTAGGATTAGGCGGTTAAGGTAAGCCTTATCTTTAAACTATAACGTATTAGTGTCTTTCGAGATCGGTGCGGCTTAAGTGCTATAACGCAGCTACCCGCGCAACTATAGAGTCGAGGGATATATGCACGATAGATAATGCATTTTAGCTTAGGGACTATTCGGCTATTAGTCGCTAACTAGTCCCCGATAACCCCTCTCGAGGCCTAAGGGTATATCCCTAAGGCCCCGACATATCTTAGAAGAAGGGCAAGCTTTAGTCTTACTATAAGAGGGCAACCGCATTGCAATAAAGGATTATTCGTACTTTTAACCATCGTTCCTACCTTCCTAAACGTACCTCTAGTCTGTCTTCTCACAAGTGCCTATTATAAATGTAGAGTACTAATAGGCGAGTTTTTCTTTCTACGGAGGGGTTAACTCTTTATTTATAAGCCACGGAGGGGTTAACTCCTAATTATATAGACTTTTTGCTGCGGAGGGGTTTACTCTTTATTTAAGTAGACCTTTGTTTGCCTATAGAGGGGTTAACTCCTAATTATATAGACTTACCGCGGAGGGGTTTACTCCTTATTTATGCGGACTTAATGCCGCGGAGGGGTTTACTCTTTGTTTATACGGACTTAATGCTACGGAGGGGTTTACTCTTTGTTTATACGGACTTAATGCTACGGAGGGGTTTACTCCTTATTTATATAGACTTAATGCCGCGGAGGGGTTTACTACTTATTTATACGGACTTAGTGCTACGGAGGGGTTTACTCCTTATTTATATGGACTTAATGCCGTGGAGGGGTTTACTCCTTATTTATGCGGACTTAGTGCTACGGAGGGGTTTACTCTTTATTTATATAGACTTATGTTTGCCTAAAAGGCTGCTCGAGAGGAATCGAGATGCTCGCTCTATAGCTTTATAGTCTAGTCAGCGAGATATAATTATATTACAGCTATAAATAGGGCCGCCGGGGGAGTGCTTAAAGGAGTAGGGAGAGGCTTAAATCGAGCTTCGGTATCGAACGCTGATTAGTCGGGTCCTCGACATTTAGGTAATAGCAATCAAAAAGGGAAGAGAGGCTCTAAGGCTAAAACAGCCTGCATAGAGGGATTAGAAGCTGCGAGGTGCAAATCACTAAGAATAATAGCTCTTATCTTGTCTAGTAGGGAGGCTTACTAGTCTCTATATATAGGAAAAATCCTCGGACGAAATTAGCCGCGTAGACCTAAGGAAAAACAGGTGACGTAAATAATCGGACGGAAGGATCGGTAGGAAAAGCAATAGATCGTACCGTACGATAAATAAGTTATATAGTTAGCAAATAAAAGGCAGTCTAGTAGAAGACTAGTGAATTCTACGGTAGAAGCCGTGACTATATAAAGGAATTCTATAGTAGAAGCCGTAGAAGGGAATTAGAATTCTACGGTAGAAGACTATAGAAGGGAAGAGATTTACGGGTAAAGACTATATAAATAACCGTAAAATCACCGTAAAATCACGGTGAAATATAACCGAAGAAAAGTAGGTAAATACGCCCGTAGAAGTATAGGGTAAATAACCGTAGAAGCCCGTAGAATTCTATAGTAGAATCTAGGGAAGAACCGGGGATTTCCCGGTAGAAAGCAAATAAGGAAGACGGTAATGTTAATATACCCCTTTAGCTAGAAGGGAATAACTTCCGGCTAATAAGAATTATTATCGACTTCTTCTTAGATCTTAGAAGAAATATCCGTAAGTCGAAGCTAGCGAAGGAACGTTTAGAGACGTTATCGTAGAAGCAATTTAGTTAATCTATCTACAATTATCTTATTAAAAGGGATATACTTAATGTTAAAAGTATTACGTAAGAATTCCTATCGGGCCTAGCAGTTGTGAATTTTAACGTGCTTTAAAGTAGTCTAAATCTTTAGAATCTCGGCGGAAACTAAGCGGATTGTCTAAGTGTTATTACACTAAATAGTAGGAATAAGAATATCTAGCTATAAAGAAATATCTTTAAATAAACGAAGAATAGAAATCAGCTCTTTCGCGGTAGAAGAGACTATAAGAAGTTCGGCTTTAGTAGAAGAAGTAGTAACTATAGATTGTTTCTAAGCACTCTACGCGATTAGACCGTTAAATAGGCTAATGCAATAGCCCTCTAAAGAATAACGAGTGTCTAGGTCGTTAGCGTAAGCGGTATCGGAAGCTATAACGAGTTCTTGCTCGTCTATATCCGAAAACTTAATCGTAAGGAAGCGCGATTCGTATAAGTAAGTCACTAAGCTTTTAGCAAGCTTAATATAAAGCGCAGACGTGTTCTATATATACTCCGCTAAAGAATTCGACGATTTTACGGCGTTAAGACGGGTAGAAATAGTCGCGTAATTATAAGAACCGACTAAAGACTAAAAGTAATAGATTTAATTATCCGTAGCCTAACCCTAATGTTTTTCTAGCTTTTCCGGAACTAGGAACGGGTAAAGAGTCGAAATAGGCCGTAGAACCGTAGAAGTAGGGATTAAACTAAACTTAGAAGCAATCTTATTTAGGTAAACGTCCTAGCATAACTATAGCTTTCGCTACTTACGGTCCTAAATAATCCTTACCTTAAGGAAGTAGATAAGCTCTCTACGGTTAGTGACTATATACTTTTGCTTAAAGCGATAGATAAAATCGTTAGCAGCCTTACGGTGCTCCCTACGGAAAAGGATAATAATATTATCTATAAAGAAGAAAGTAATAATGCTACTTATAGTAGATATAAATATATAAGGATTATCCGCACTTTGCTAAAGGCCTAGTTCGGTAAGAGACCTAGATAATTCCTATTGCTAAAGAAGAGGCGAACGGCGGAGCCTATATAAAGCCTTTATTAACCGAATTATAAAACTAAATACCTTAAATCCGTCTAGGAAGTAGATATATATTTCTTTATCTAGATCGGCATTTTTAAAGGCGTTAACCGCGTTAAGTAAGCGGGTTTTAGTGCTAAATTTAGCGGTAATAGCAATTATAATGCGAAAATTTCGCGCTATAAGCGTCGCGGCGTAAGTTTCCTTTCCGCTAAACGGCTAAAGGTCTCCTTAGATATAAAGCCGAGATTTAAACTTCCTAAGGTAGCCGTGCTTATTAAACTTATAATCGAATGCCTATGTTAATAGAAGAGGACGCACTAAAGCGTTCGCTCTTAGAGTAGGCGAAGATAAGAAGGTCTTCCGCTAGTTTAAAGAGTCCTATTTAACCTTTCTAGCGGCTTTAAACTTAGGTCTATATAGATACGTCTCGAGATAAGACTAAAATCTTAAAAACGCGGGTAAGTCCCGTTTGTATATCTTCTTAGGTTTAAGAGAAGTAGCGAATATAGCCGTAAACGCGATGCTATCGGCCGGTAAATGCCTAACGTAGGCGAAAGCGGGATATCGACCCGAAAAACGGTTTAAACGAGTAAGGCGTAAATCCCCTATAAACCTCGTCGTCCGTAGACTATCTATAGGAATAGTATTATCGTAATCTATAGACCGAGAAGTAGCTTAAGGCAACTATACCTTAAGTCGGTTTATTAGTTCTACGGTTATAGTTAGTAAAAGAGTAGAAATATCGGGTTAGAAATCCTATATATTCTTAAAAGTATCCTCCGGCGGTTCCGGGATTTAGTTAGGAGTTAGGAGCTAAGGATTGCCATCGGCTAAAACGTCTGCTAGACTCTTATTAAGGAGTAATATTAGCGTTAACTAGAATTCTGCCTTATCTTACTCTTCTTCCTATATAATATATAGTAGAAATGCCGGTGATAATAATTATATTAGCGGTTCGGATGCCTTAGACGCAGTGAAAAACTAAGTCTTATTAAACGTTATATCTTAAACTCGACGAACCTCCTATCGCTATAGGATCTATATACGAAAAATATTAGTAGAATTATACCCGACTAAGTAACTAACCTCTATATAAGGTTCCTGCTTAAGATTACGTTTCTATGTGTTAGTTAAGGCCTTAGTGGTTAGTAGGTAGGCTTTATAGCTAAAAGCTTAAAGATAATCGAATTATAATAGTTAGGGAAAGAGAAAAGCCGGTATATTCCGGTTGTAATCCCTTAACTAATCGTAAAGGATCTCTATCGGGGAAATCTACTTCGATGGAAATAACGTAGAGGAAGCTGCCTAACGGGCTAGAATCCGATTGTATAAATATACTATAGTTTTCTACGTTTCTATCTATAAATGCTTAGGCAAATTTGCTCTAATCCTTATAGATCGAGCTTTCGTAGATACTACCCCCCTAGCTCGTTCGGCAGCGCCGTTCTAAGCGGGTGTATAGGGTGTAGTAGGCTTATTATAAATGCCTTATTAGTTAATAAAATCTTAAAAATCCCGTCGAAGGGCTCGGTCGTTGTCTTAATAGATCGTACCGATAGAAAGTAATAACTATCGGGAAATATACCGACCTAGGCTCTTAAAGCATAAGATTAGCTCGTCTATAAAGGCGTCTAGAAGCGTATATAGGAAAATAAGCTTCGTATAGTTATCTTTAATAAGAAATATAACGTTCTTATTATTATAACTCTTATGCATAGAAAAGATATCGTAAAACACCTTAGAAAAGGGAAAAGTCGCCTTAGAAAGCGGCGATTCGCGGTTAATAATTCGTTTAGCCTACGTAAGTTTATAGGACTTATAGGAGATTGTCTTATCGAAGGTCACCGACTATAGTATTCCGAGAGCTTTCGAGAGTGCTTTATTATTCGGATGTCTAAGTCGTTAGTGCTAAAGAGAAAGTTCCTTTATACTTATTAGTATAGAATCCGGTGTAGTAGCCGAAAAAGGTAATATAACCGGGGTTTCTATAGTAAAATCTATAGAAGGAACGGAAGCAATAGTTAGAATAATTAGAAGCGTAGTAGAAGGTATTAACGGGTTGTATTCGATTATATACTAGTTGTGAATTAGCTCCGTTATGTAAATAGTGCGGGTTAAAGAAGAGATCTATCTAGTCTACGGGTTCTATAAAAGATTCGCCTTATGCAAAAGACGAAGGGAATAAAGGGATGTGTAAAAGGACGGGATGTATGCTACTTAACTAAGCTGAAAAGTGCTTGTTAAAATGCGTATAAACACCGTGCCTATCCCTAGAATTAGAGTGCTTCTACTGCCTACGAGTGCGTACTTAGAAGAAGGCTAGAAGTTATAGAAACGCTCCCTATTATTGCAAATATATCTATTAGACCCTAAATCTATAATAAAAGAATCCCTTAACGGGTATTCTATAGTAGTCTATAGAATAACTAGTAGTGAAAGAGTCGTAAGAATATTAGCGGCAGCCGTAGCTTACACCGTCTTTATCTCGGTCTTATTATTCTTCCGCTACTCTTCGTCGCGAAGAAGTGCCGCGTTAACTTTAGCCTTATTGGCCGGAACCTTAAGGTAATTGTCTATAGTCTTTTAGACGTCTTTATCGGGTTTCTATAATAGAAGTCGAACGGAAGGGTTAAAGTAGTTGCACTTAGAGAAGAAGTAACGTTCTCTATAAGCATACTACGGTTTAAATTTTAGCGTAGTTTTATCCTTTTCTAAGGACGTCGCAGCCGGTGTTTTCGTAGGTTTTTTAGTAGATTCCGCGGCTAGGGATTGTATTCCCTAGCCTTAGAACTTCGCAAATGCATCTGTCTTTAGCGCTTTTATAAGAAGACAGACTAGAGGTACGTTTAGGAAGGTAGGAACGATAGTTAAAAGTACGAATAATCCTTTATTGCAATGCGGTTGCCCTCTCGTAGTAAGACTAAAGCTTGCCCCTCTTCTAAGATATGTTAGGGCCTTAGGGATATACCCTTAGGCCTCGAGAGGGGTTGTCGGGGACTAGTTGGCGACTAATAGCCGAATAGTCCCCGAGCTAAAATATATTATCTATCGTGTATATATCCTTATCTCCTAGCTCTATAGTTGCGCGGGTAGCTGCGTTATAATTATCCCCCCCTTTTAGGGCGGACGCCTCGGACGCTAGGATAGCTTTAGGTACGAATAAAGTCGTAATAGCAAATAGGACTAAAATAGGATTAAAATAAGATTAAACGTAGTATAAAAATCAACAACGATAGTTATTATTATATATATTATAATAATTATCGTATTAGTTACGCGTTATAATAGTTATTGCGCAATAGGGGGCTAGTCGCCTACGTATAGTTAGCGAACTATAATAGAGTACTGCTCTTTATATATAAAGATTCTTTTTCTTCTCTTCTCTTATTATGCAACTATATTAAGATCTTATAGAGAAGTATATTCGGAATTAGACGAGTATATTCTAAATCTAACGAGGATATTCCGAATTAGACGAGTATATTCCGAATTAGTTTAACGCTATAGGTCTTAAGCGAACGGTAAGCGCAATAGTATAGACGCCTTAAAAGCGAGGAAAATAGATAGACGATATTTAGCCGATAGGCCCTTTAGTTATTGCTTAAGTCCTAGAGTTATCGGCGAATAAAGTATCGATTAAGGACGCTATAGCGATAGCATAGGAAGAGATAAAGCTAAAGAAGACGCGCGGAGAGAAAACAACCCTATTAGAACGACTCCTTATAGAGAAAAACATACGAGATGCCTTAGAGAAGTCGATATCCTTATTAAAGGAAGAAACCGAAGATTAACTATATCGTTAATTGTTTAAAGGACCCTTTATAAGCATAAAAAACCCTATTATAGTAGAGTCCTAAGAAGATTACGCGAATGTAAAGCGTGTAACGCTAGCGGTTATTAAATCCGAAACATTTTCGTCGTTTAGTAAAGACGATAGAGATAAAGACATAGAGGTAAATACTAAAGGAGACACCGGCGATAAGAGGAATATCTAGAAAGGGATATCGCCTGAGAAAAAGGGCAAGAAGGCCGTATATATAAAAAGTCGCCGGGCGAAAGGGTGCTAAGTCACCGAGCTATATTGCATTAAGTGCCTTAATAGCAGTATATAAGGGTTTAGCGATAATAAGGACGATACTAGAATAGTCGAACTATATTATATATAGGAGGATGTATAATTAAGCAGATATATTAAATATAACTTACGTAGTAACCTCTACGAATCGGTAAGCTCTTCGTTCCTTATTAAGTCGGGATATAGTTGCTAATAAAATTATAAGTGCCGGCAATAATGTCCGGAGATATAGCTAATCTATACGCTATTTAGACAAAGATAGCTAAGTTATAGACTACTTAAGACGAGACGGAGAAGAAGAAGATAAAGTCAATCTTCTACTAAGTTTATGCGTTGTTTATAGCCGTAATAACGGCCTACCGAGAGGAATAAGGGGTATTAGGTGCTAAACGTTTATATATAAAACGTCGTTTTAAATACCGGCAGGCATCGATAGAGCGATAGAAAGCTATACGCGAGAATAAGGACTAAAAGCTTCGTTTAGTAATTAAGGACGTAGGTTTTACACTATAGCGGGTAGGACGAGAATATGTATACGATGATTTATACGAAATAATCGAAGAGAGCGGTCGCTAAGGAAGGGGGGAGTGGTTAAAATATCTCCTTATTATTATAGAGTTTACTAGCGAAATAAAAGTAGGAGACTTCTACCGTATAGATATTAAGGAATAAAGGTAAAGTAGCGGCGGAGTAGCAATAGAAAAGTTAGGGTAAGCTAAAAAGAAGTTATTTCGTAATACGTAATTTCCGCCGTTTCTTTAGCTATATCTTTAGGTATTCGTTAATAAGTTCTTAGGTATTCGCTATATCGTCTTAAGCAACCTACTCGTTGTATTCGGCTAGCTAACTTTCCTATTTCACTAAGTAGTAGGTAACGCCCTTCTTCTTCTTATAGTCCTTAATTTACTAGACCGACTATTCTCCTTTAGCGTCGTCGAGGTTAGGCATCGGCAGTAATTCGCTAGGGTGTTAGTTAATAGCCCGTTCTACCTACGGCTTAAGAAGACTAATATAAAACATATTATAAAGCCGGTCGTACTTCTCTAGTAGGGCTAGGCGATACGCCTGCTTGCTAATAGCTTAAAGGACCTTAAAAGGTCTAATATATTTAGGTAATAACTTCCTTCTTTAGTCCTTAAGGCGTAAGTTCTTCGTAAAGAGTCCTACTAGGTCCTTAACCTTAAGGGTAAGTGGCTTATAATAGAGGTTATAGAATTTCTTTTGCGACTCGATAGCTTATCGCTAATAAGTCTCTAGCTTTTTCCTTAAGTCTGCTAATTTACTAATAGGAGCTCTCGCTTCGGGCACTCCCTTACTAATAGCATCGTCCGTAAGGTAGATATAGTAGTCTAGTTAGTATCTAAATAATGCCTTATTAAGCGAAAAGCCTATAGTTATATTCTTCGCAATATTATAAGCGAACTAAGTCTCTCGTAGTAGTCTAGGCTAGTTATTCTATTCGGCATTTATATAATACCGAAGGTAGTATTATAGTGTTTAATTTACCCGTTTAGTCTAACCGTCGGTTTATAAGTGAAAGGCTATCGATAACCTACGTTTTATCCGTAATATATAATAGAGGTCTAACTAAAACTTACTAGTAAATAGAGATCCTCTATCGGAAATAATGCCTTTCGGTACTCTATAGATAAGCTTAATCTTATAATAAAAAGCCTTAGCTAACTTAAGCGCTATTATTGTCTTATAGACCGCGAGAAATACGCTATACTTAGTATATCGATTAACGATTATTAGTATTGCGTTAACTTCTCTACTATCGAACTATAACTTTAGAAAACCGGTAGTAAAGTCTATAGGGACTTCTTCCTAAGGTCTTATAGGAATAGGCAGCGACTTAAGGGCGCCGTATAGGCGATGCCGCTTTAGAACGGCGCCTTAATAAATATAATATAAACGCACGTAGCTGTTTATATTACGAGCTATTCCTTCCGAAAAGAATTTCCGGGATAGGAGGTCTTTCGTGCGGGCTATTCCGAAGTATCTTATAAAGGAATCGTCGTAGTAGAGCTAAATAAGCTCTTGCCTTAAGGCAACCTCTATAGGCATTACGATTTTTCCTAAATATAAAATAAGTCTATCTAGGCTTAATAACTAAGGACTTACCCTTTCTTCTAAGGTACTTTCGGCCTATACTCGCTATATAGTCTATAGATCTTCCGCTTAAGTCTTCTTAAAGAGCTTGAAAAGGGCTTAGAGATATTACTCTTATAGACCCTTTTATAACGAGCTGCTAACCTAGCTAATTGTCTTTAACACCGTTATTTATAACTAACGATATCTTTAACCTAAGTGGCTAACTTAGCGGGACTTATTCCTAAATGCTAAGCGATCGAATCTTAGAGAGCTTATGTATTTTCGTTACGTAAAGATATCTCGTTAAGCTTAAAGATAGTAGAGACCTAAGAACTCGTCTTTAGGTCGCTCTATAAAGAATCTATAGCTATATATACCTACCGGATAACTACTAACTTTTATTATAGTTCTAAGAGTAGCTCTATAGACGGTAGGGCTTCGCCTATAAATTCTAGCTTCTTTAATAAAGTATCGGCAGGATTTAATTTACCGGCTTAGTATTTAATCGTAAAATCGAAAGGAGCTAGGTATATACACTAACGTGCTTATCTTTTATTAAGGGATACTTACTTTATAAAGCCTTAAAGGTTCTAGTAATCTAATAAAACTTTAACGGTATTCGCCGCCCTTTCGACGTAGTATCACTAGTGTTTAAATAACTTAACAATAGTAAATATCTCCTAATTAAAGGTGCCGTAGTTAAGCTTAAGGCTAGTAAACTTCTATAACTAAAAAGCAATCGGATAATAATAGCCTTCGTTATTAGGCTATAAAAGAATGCTAGCTATTGCGAAAATTAAGGCATTAGTCTTAATGCGAATCGGTCTTTAAGGGTCGAAGTGTCGGAGAAGTAGGGCTATTATAAAGGCGTTCTTTACGGCGTAAAACGCTATTAATTCGCTAGTATTTAGCTATATTCGTCTAGGCTTTCTTCCCTTAACGCTCCCCTTTAATAACGCAGTAAGAGGGGCAATAATACTAAAGTATCCTAAAATAAATCGTCGGTAATAATTTATAAAACCGAGAAAAACTTAAATATTATAGAAAGAATAAGGTTCTTCCTAATTTATAATAGCCTTAACGCGGGCTAGGTCTATTATAAATCCGTTAATAGATAAGATAAATCTTAAAAACTTTAAAGACTACTTATAGAAAGTATACTTCGATAAATTAGCGAATAGCTTTATATTCCTTAGTTATTCGAGGACTTATTATAAGTATTCTATATGCTTTTCGTAGGTCTTAGAAAAGATTAAAATATCATTAAGGTAGATAACGTAAATAGTGTCTATAAGGCCTTTAAGAGCTTGGTTAATATATAACTAAAATATAGTAAGGGCGTTAGTTAATCTAAACGGTAATACTAAATACTTATAGTAACTATAGCGAGTACGAAAGGCTATCTTCTATTTATCCCTTCCCTTAATCCGGATGCGTTAGTATGCGTTTTTTAGGTTAATCTTCGAAAAGTACTTAGCCCTTTAATAACGGTCTATAATCTCCGAAATAAGGGGGAGTAGGTAGCGATTCTTATCGGTAATACTATTAACCCCCTAGTAGTCTATATAAAGGCGTAAAGTACCGTCTTTCTTAGGTATAAAAAGAATAAGAGCTCCGGCCGAACTCTTAGATTTCCGAATAATGCTACGCTTAAGGGACTAATCTAACTATTCCTTAAGAACCTAAAGTTCGGATTAAGAAAGAGGGTAGATAGGTCTAAAAGGTAGCTTAAAGTCGGGCAATAGGTTAATCGCATAATCGGTGCCTTTCTTCCTTAGCAATAAATCGGCCTTATGCTTAGAAAACACGTCTTTAAAGTCTAAAAGAGTCGCTGGTATTTCCTCCCTTATTCGCTTAGGGTTCGCTAAGTTATTATCTTTAATAGGAAATAGCATAAAATTTAGGTCTAGTATAACTATATAAACCTATGCCTTATTCCGACACTTATGCAAAAGTTTCTACGGTTAGCGTAATAATACCTTAGAAAGTTAGTGTTTAAACTACTAAGCGCGCTTAAAAGGAACGAGATAAATATATTCTTAAGAAAGTACGGGTATGCTAAGTAAAACTAATGCGTCGTCGGGTTTTAATCCGTTATCGATGCCGATATAAGGGCAAATAACTATCTTTTCCTTATAGCGATTATCTTAGAGTTAGATAGAAACTTCCTAAACTTTATATCGTCTTATAAGCGTATTCCCGACTACCTTTAATCTAAGGGTTAATAAAGGAAGCTATCGTAGCCCTTATTTTCGAGCAAAATTTATATCTACTAAGTCTACTTTACTACCGTAATCGAGATTAACGATAATTTTATAAGGTATTCGCCCTAGTAGCTTTCTAATAGCACGTAGTCTTTTAACTACCTCTACCTATAGCTTAGTCGAAGGAGAGGCATTTACTTTGACTTTTAGGCGTTTCCCTCCTTCTTCATCGTCTTTAAATCGGCTACGGCTCGGTTAGCTTTCGCTATCGCCTAACAATCGGCTTATATATAGCCTAGTTCCTTATAATACTAATAAATAACTATGCCGGATTAGCTTTCGCCGTTTCTATACGAATTTCCTCTCTAGTTATTGCTACGGCTATTCCTACTATATCTATTCCTACCGTTACGACTATTGCGATTATTTCCTCGGCCGTTCTTATAGCCGTTACTACGACTATTTCTACGGCTATTCGAGGTCGATCTAGCGGCGTCGGAATCTTAATAATTATTAGTAGATCTATTTCGGCCTTTACGTCGGCGATAGCCTATCGAACGGGAGCCTCTTACCCTTTAAGTAGAGGTCGATTAGTCGTTAGTTAGCTTTACGAGGCGCTTTTTATTTCCTAGAGCATCTTAGAATCGTTAAGCGAGTTAGACTATCTCCTTATAAGTATTATCCTAAATAGACGCTAAATAAAGGGAGATTTAGTCCCGAAGATCGGGACGTAACTTCGTAAAAAAGGCAAGTATATAAGTTTTTTCTAGCGGACGTTTTAGGTATTACTTAAGGGAATCTAAGTAAAGACTAAAATCGAGGGGGGACTAACCCTCTCGTTAGCGTGCTTCTTATAGTTATATAGCTAAGAGAGTCTCGCGATTAGTAGTATCTTTAATTAAAATTAAGGTCTAATTACGAAAATTGTCTTAGTTAATATAAAGCAATTCCCTCTCTATAAAGAGCTTTTTATTAAGGTATTGCCTTTATCTCGCCTTATAGTCTACGTATATATAGTTAAAGGCATATAAGATTTTATTCTTATTGCGCTTAAAACGTTATAAGGTAGCGATAAAGGTATCCTTAAGATCGCTAATCTAATCGAGACGTTTTTAAGGGTTAGTCGGTTATAATAACTAAGGAATGTTTTTTGTTTTAAGTTCCCTACTATAACTCTCCCTCGATTCGGTTAACTATCGGCGACGTTTATATAAATCTTTGCTAAATAAGTTACCCTACTGCGAAAATCCCTCTCGAAGTTCCGTAATCCTATCTCTTAATCCTTTCTCCTCCTTTAGCTCTACGGCTCTTGCTTAAAGGGCTATAAGGACATCTATACGCGGAAGGGTAGGTTGTAAAGGCCCGGCTTACGTTTAACTTCGCGAGGGGATAGATCGGGCCCCTTCGGGCAGCGAAAAAATTAGTAATAGCGTCTTAAGACGCTTATTATAGCCCTTATATAAGTTAATATATTTATCTTTTAATATTAGTTCCGTTACGTAAGGTAACGGCGATAGGCTAGCGACTAAATAGCTACTACGACCTATTCGGCCTACGCGGCCTATACGTCCGGAAACGCGCCTACCGTATAGCGCTATCGCTCTTAGGTAACTAAAAAAGAGAAGCTTTAGAAATTATAAGAAGATAGACTAAAGGTACGTTTAGGAAGGTAGGAACGATAGTTAAAAGTACGAATAATCCTTTTTTATAATACGGTTGCCCTCTCGTAGTAAGACTAAAGCTTGCCCTTCTTTTAAGATATATCTAGGCCTTAGGGATATACCCTTAGGCCTCGAGAGGGGTTGTCGGGGACTAGTTGGCGACTAATAGCCGAATAGTCCCTAAGCTAAAATGCATTATCTATCGTGTATGTATCCCTATCTCCCGGCTCTATAGTTACGCGGGTAGCTGCGTTATATTAGGAAATAAGGACACCCTTAGTTCTTCCTTAAGAAGAGTAAACAATCGACCGCATTCCTTATAGAAACGGAAATTAGGACCCTATACTATCGATTCGGACATCCTACTATAGCTAGGCTATATAACCTATTAAAGCAAGCAAGCTACGGCGATATATCTATTAGCACTTTAGAGAATATCTTATAACTATATTACTATTACTAGATGCATTCGCCTGCCCTAAAACGGTTTAAGTTTAACCTTAAAGATAACTAAGACTTTAATTATAAGGTTATTGTTAATTTAATATACTTAAACGTCCCGAATTTAGCATAACGCCCGGTATTATATATTATTAACGCATCGACGGCCTTTTAAGGCGCTTAATTCCTTCCTTCTATATTAGCTAAGGATATATAGGAGACTCTTTAAGCCCTTTAGATTAATATATACCTTAGTCCCCCTAACATTATTAAATATAATGCCGGCGCGAACTTTACGGCGGTGGAATTCCGAAATAAAGCCCGTATTATAGGGATTATATATATATAAGTTCTTATTAAAGTATATTAGTCTATCAGCAAGGTTAAGAGGTATTATTCCCTTTTGCGCTAAGCTTTTAATATCCTTTTCGTAGAAATAGGCAGCTTTACCTCCCTTAAGGTAGTTCTTTAGACGGCTATTAAAGCTATTAACGATACTAGTAGACTAAACGGACTAATACCTACGTTGCTTATATTTAGAGTATATCTTAGGATAACTCTTAATTCGCCGCTATCGCTAACGACCTTTAAAAGAGCCCCTATAGTATAGAAAGCGATAAAGGCACTTAGGCAGCTTACGGCTAAACGATAGGTCTAAGTAGCGTTATATAGCCGCAACGGTTTAGATATAGCGAATATACTTGCCCTTCCTCTCTAAAGCAAAGTCCGCGTATAGAGGGAAAAGTTAGGATAGTAAGGACTGTTTAAGATAACAGCTATTAACGGGCATAACATTACGATCGATATAGTTAATAGACCTTAGGTCTTTAGATCTACGCTAGTACAACCGTATTATCGTGATTAAATGCTTAACGACCTTCCGGCATTAGAATCCGAGCAGCCGGACGAACCCGTCCGACCGGACCCTCTAGCACCCTATAAGCGAGGACGCCCGCCCGGATCGAAGAATAAGGCTAGGCATTTAATTATAGAAGGACTAAACGTAGAGGATGCCCTCGACGATAATAAAGATAATATAGATCTCGACGATTTAAGCGACGAAGAAGCGGACGAGGCCTTTACGATAAAAAAGGAGGAAGAGGCCTACGAGCTAGCCGTTAAGCTCCGATCTAAAGGCGCTATTATAACCCCGGGAGCACTATTTAAAACGTTAGATAGCACGGAGATCGATGACCTTATAGCACGAGGAGTATTTAGTTTTAAACGGTATAACGAAGCTATTTACAGCGGCCACCGTATCTTTAGCTCCTATATAGTTCGAGAGGTTAAAGGCAGAGACACTAAGCTATATAAGAAATTAAGGCTTATAGTCTAAGGTTATAATAATAGGGAGAAGGCTTCCCTACTAACGTAGTCCCCGATAATCTAACGCGTTAGCTAACGACTAATCTTAGCCTTTGCTCTTAGCCTTATACGCTATAGGATAGCGTTGTCCCTTCGAGACATTACCTAAGCATATCCTTAGGCGACTATAGAGCTTTTTCGAACGGTCTTAATACGTCTCCCCGCCGAATTGCAAGGGAAGTATCCGCCCGATACAATCATCCGAGTTATTAGGCCCTTATATAGCATTATAGAATCGGGAGTCTACTAGTTTAATACGTATTAAAAGCACTATATCGAGGGCCTCGATATAGTAATATCGACCTTCTATTCTTGCCTCCTAATATCTAACATAGGACTAGAATATTTTAGCATTATAGGAATATAAACGGATAATACCTTTATGCTTAAAACGACGAGTTTTTCGGCCGCTAAAGAAGAAAAGCTCCGAGAGGCATAATTTAGGGCGAAGCCGAAAACTACGATAACTTAGGGCTCTATTACGGATTTCAACGGCGCGAAGGTAAGCTTATAATAGGATAAGATACTCCTGCTCTAATAGAAAGGATAAGCTGCCCGGATCGACCGAATCGATATTAAGGCTTCGGATAATATATAATAGTACCTAAAACAACGTGCTTATAGAGCCTATATAGCCTTAGTGTGCCAACCGGAAGCCGTATTCGATATCTCTATTGCGGTATAGGTGTAGAACCCGGATAATAAGGATTATATAATCTTAAATAAGCGACTTAAGTAGCAAATAGACTACTAGAGCAGAGGTTTAATATATAAACTAATTAATCTTATAAAGGCGAAGCTAATAGTGTTTACGGATAGGTCGTTTGCTAATAATAAAGACCTATTATCGCAACTAGGCTTTATTATTGCATTAGTCAATAAGACCGAAAGGTCTAATAACTAGTTTAAGGTCACTAGGAACATTATCTATTAGAGTTCGACGAAGTGTAAGAGAGTTACCTAAAGCGTGCTAGCTTCTAAGATATATAGTATAGTCAACGGCGTTAACCTTAGAATCGCCCTAGCAACTACGTTAAAGATTATCACCGACCGGCTTAAGCTACCGAACATCTAATTGATTATCTATATAGATTCGTATTTGCTCTACGAATGTCTCGTAAAGCTTAAGATAACTAAGGAGAAGAGATTAATAATTGATATTATATCTCTTCGATAGTTATATAAGCAACGAGAGATTATAGAGATCCGTTAGATCAACGGCGATAACAACCCGGCCGATGCTATAACGAAGGCATTACTAAACTAAGCCTTCGAACGCTTCGTAGACAATAATAGCTTAACTATTCGGATAGAGGCATATATTCTACGCCCCTAAGTTCCCCTATTAGGACTCTTTTTTATTTATACTTATATATTGTATTTATTAGACCCCTTTAGTCTAAGACGCGTTATCCTTGCGATTAGGAAGGTTGCTTAGCAGTTAGAAAGAAAGACTGCTAGTATAGGAATATAGTTATATAACTAAGGGATAGAGTCGCAACTACATTGCCGACTATGCATAGGAAAGGGGCAATAGGGGTTATAACCACGCGGCGCATAACGCCACGTGACCCATACAGTTAATAACCTCGTTATTAACTAAGGGCATCGTTATAACTAGAGCAGTAAGCCCTAGCGTAAGCCTTAACAATGCATTATTAAGGCACAGCAGGCTCTACAAAGGGACCCCGGCAGACGGGTATAAAGGGGCCCCCTTATTCCCCCTTCTTTAGCTAGATTAGATACAACCATAACTAATGCAACCCCCTTTGTTTAGATTAATCCAAATGAATTACCTACTAACAATTAGGATAAGCATCTCCTATAGTTGCAGAGTAATCGAATTCCGCAGCTATATAAGCTTAGCGCTATCTTCTTAAATGCTATTTCCGGCGACGCGAGTAATAGTCTCCTTAAAGTCGGGAAGGAAGTCTTTAAACGTCTAGCCGTCTTTTTAAAAGAGGGTCCGCAACCTATCTTACGCTTTCTCCTGCTTTTATATATTGCCGAACGCATAGATAAGGTAGTTAAAGAAGGCATAGGGGTCGTAGGCGCTACTAAGCCCGCTACTCTCTTAGAACTTAGAAACCCGCTATATCTAAGGCTTAGGCAGCGTATAGAGCAGCGAATACTAGGCGGTATCGCGGCAACCGTTAAGGCCTTACTTCTCGTCAACGGTAAACTTACTACGGAGGCGATATAGGAAGAAGTAAAAAGACTCTAGCTTACTATCCTATATAGGCTACGGTAGAGGCTTCCTTTTGCCGAAGGTAGCTTTAAGGGCCGTCCTTAGGTTAGCTATATTAGCGTCTTTAGCCGCGGGAGAGTTTATCGACGTAGCCGTAGGCGCGAGTAGCGTATCCGTAGAGGTAGGCGCCGTAGATCTTATTTTAACTCTAAGGACGTTTAGCAACCCCCTTTATTTAACCGGATTAACGGCTACTTTCTATAGTAGCACTAGAAGGCGCTCTTCTTCCGCTATAGAAAGTGCGGCATCCGCCGTCGCTTTGCTTAAACGGGCTTCTTTTATTTTATATCGAAGGCGGGCTTCTACAAAGGCCCGCTTATTTAGCGACTCTTATCGTAGGCATAGCTACTAGGACCCCTCGGCCTATTGCTTAAAGACGTCCTCTATATCGTTGTCTAGTAAGTCTATAATAGCAGCTAGTATTACTACGCGTGCCGCTTTTATCGTAGCGGCCTATCGTTTTAGTCGATACGTGCCGCTATTATAAAAGCGGGACGTTATCGTATTAATAAGTCTAGAAAAAAGAGAGATAGATAACACTATAATAGGGTAGGCAGAGTGATTATATAGGTGCCCTTTAAATAGGTATAGAAATTATCTATAAAGAACTAAGTGTAAGCGCACCTATATATGCGGATATATAGCTCTACGCACGTACCCTTTTATCCGCACGTGCCCCTTACCCCTATCCGCACGAGCCCCTAACCCCTATTCGCATAAGCCCCTTTCCCCGCCCGCACGTGCCTCTTCCCCGCTCGTATATAAGAATACGGATTAGGTCGTAGACCTAATCTTACTAATATTCGAAGACCCTTACAGCCTTCGTATGTTTTTTAAGTCCCTTAATAAGCCCTTAATTAAGCGCCTTACGAGTTGTATTAGTAGCGCATTCCGCGTTGCTCTAAAGCGTTTTAGCTCCTTATAAAACCTTCGTCTAGTTATAGATAGTTACCCTACTATTTTTAGTAAGACCTACGTCTATCCGTAGACAATAGGCCTAATTACTATTAACCTTATCTTAGCGGTTTACGATACTCTCGTCCTTTCCCTCCTAGCACCCTAGGAGGCCGATAAGCTATATCTCTTCTCTTTTTTTCTCTTCTATATTTAATAGAGTTTTTCCGCAGTAAGTTAGGTAGTAGAGAATTTTCTACGCATACTAACTATACCTTACTCTCGCCCTTACTTCTCGCTATTCTCCTCCTCTACCCTCGTTACCTTTCTGTCTTTTCTCTCGCTAATCCTTTTATTATAGCTCGAGATTCGGATAATCGCGACCTCGAGCGTAAAAACCGCGAGAGGGTAAAACCCTCTATAGAAAATCTATATCTAAAGCTCCTATCTTATCTTCCTAATAGAGAGGTAGACTCTTTTCCTCCTCGCCTATAGTCTAGACGACGCCGACTAAATCGGCACCCTTTTAATAAGGAAGACCTTACGAGCGCAATAGTCGACGCTATTCTTAGAAATAACCTATACTTTAAGGTCGTAGGCTAAAGCTTGCGATTCTATAAGTTAGTTATAGTCAACCCGACTAAAGTAGTCCTTCGTACCTTTACCGACGGCGACCTCTTATATCTTAAGGACGCTTCCCGCTTAGTCTATCGTCTAGCGATAAGTAATACCGCTTTTCGTCCGCTTTATAATCCTAAGGCTACTTAAGAGGCCTATCTAAAGATATACGATAAATAGCGAATAATCCTTCGCGATATCCTAGATAAACCGGACAACTTTCCTAAGGAAAAGACCCTCTTAATCGAGACTTAACGCCCTATATCCCCTCGTCGGTCTCTTTCCCTAGTGTCTATAGACTACGATATATTAGCCGTTTATTCCGGTAGTAAGACTATAGTTATGCCTTAGGCTCGCTCTTTTCGCCCTACGATTATATACTCTACGGAGCGCCCTCTTACTTAATAAGCTATTATTAGTCCCGCATAAAGGACCTAAAAGCATATTCCTTAGCGTTTAGACCCGAACGACTTAGACGATAGCTATCCCTCCGACTCTAGCGTTAATAGTAGTATTAATAGCGCTAGTTTTTATTAAAACCGTCGAATTCGTTACGAGGGTATTTATAACTCTTATACTATACGAGCCTTAGTTATAATATCGGATATATCGGCTGCTATTAAAGCCGTAGGGAAACGTCTTAAGAAAGATAACGTTAAGGCTTTTAACCTTAATAAAAGAGACCTTAAGAATCTTAGTCTAATTACTTAGGCGGACGGGAAGAATATCTATATAAACGTTGATCTTTTTTATAAGCGCCTTAAGCTCTATAAAGATAAAGATCCCTACGCCCTCTACTCCTTCTATATATCTTTTCTAGCCGGGAGTTCGCTTAACTAGTATATAAGCGAGCTAACGGATAAGCAACGTTACCGGCTTAGTTACTCCTTACTTAGTACGTTTATAAAAAAGATGACGCATAGATTTAGCCGACTAAACGTAAAGATTTTAAAAGAGCTTTATATCATAGAGTATACTATCTTAATATAGAACGTAAGGGAAATTTCCTTAGCTTAGTAGATCTAAAGAAAAGTATCCTTAGCCCGGTCGTTAAGAATTACTAAAAACTCTTAGGTTATTTAGGCTTTTTATTTACTTATTATAGTAAAGATCTCGATTCTTCTCTCTTTTTTTACTAAACGTATTACTATTAATAAGTAGATCCGCGAAATTAAGTAGCGTCGCCCTTTAATTATAGCTACCCTCCTTTAATTTATCGTCGACGACTGTAGTACCGGTAGTTATCGAGGCTTAAACCGCTACGGTAAGCGTACCGACGACCGTCGTAACTATAATTAAGATTAGGATTAAGGCAACCGGCGCCGTAACGACGACTAAGATTATAACCGGCGTAACGATACCCGAAATCGCGATCGCTAAGACCGGCCGAATAACCGCCGTCGCGACTAAAGTAATCGTCGCCCCGCTCCTTAAGGCGATATATATAAAGAGGATAAAGAGGATAAAGAGAAAGGTAAGAAAAAGGTGCGCTTTAAGGAGAAATACTAAATAAGCGAGGTATCTACCTTAAGTATTAGTAAAGCTAGTAACGAAGCTTCTAACTCTAAATAAAGCATAGTGTCTAAAGACTTATGCCCTTCCGAGGTTAACTTTATTAGTTATATAACTACGTTTAATCTTCTATCTAAAGGGGTATTTAAATATAGCATTTATAATAGATATTTTCCGCTAGCCCTTATATTAAAAGAGTATATCCGCGCTAAGTGCTATATTACTAAGTAATAGCTTATCCGCGAAGCTATTACTCTAATGCCTATAAAGTGCCGTAGATATAAGACGGCCTTTCCTTCGCGTAACCTCTTCTTCCGGCATTAAGCGGATAATAGTTATACTTAGGTAAGAAAATAGGCAGCTAAGTAGGTAACCGTTGCTCTTATAGCCGTGCCTATTATACCTATCGGCGTAATCGCTACTCCGCCCCCTCCGATTAAGGATATCTCTACCGATATAGTGCACTTTATAACCTCGACGCCTCTTGTTTTATAACTTTCGGTAAATACTTCGCTTCTCGACTCCCTGTTTATCCTTAGGCTAGTCCCTCTTTAAGTCGCCTAAGACTAGGACGGTATGCTTATTCCTTTCTCTTTTATAAGAATTAAAATTATAGGCTCCTTAGATAGGTAAGAAGTTAAGATCTGCCTTAATATTAGATATAGCCGACCTTTAATCGACCCGGACTTATTATAGAAGCTCCTTTACTCCTTTAAGAAGCAATATCTTATTATTATTAAGGGTATTATAGGCAATATCGTTATAGATAAATAGGCAACCTTTCCCTTCTTTATTCGAGGTTTCCGCGTGGATAGAATAGAAGATAGTCTTATAGAGTTTATCTATTCCGCTTAGGTTACTAAGGTAAAAGCCGGTGCCCTTCTTAGAAATGCTTTCCTTAAGCCTTACTAAGGAAACGTAGACTTTAGAAAAGACGTTATTCGCTTTAAAACCTTTACTGACTTTAAGGTTCCTTTTAACCTATACCTCCTAGGTCGCGACGTAGTATAAAGAGTCTAAGCCGTTCGAAAGACTATAGTTCCTACTAGCTAAATAATAATCGTCCCTATTTCTTAGAAGGAAGTCCCTAAAGGGAGAGCTTTTGCCTTTTACTCGGCCTTTAACTTCGCCGCCTATACTATCGTAGACGATAAGACCTTCCCTAGCGTTACCGTTACTAATAGCTCGGACTAAGACCTTATTATCTCTCGTAGATAGTGCCTCGGCTAGATTTTAGAATATTTTAATTCCTGCTTTTTCGTCGCTCCTTCTTAGTAGTCGGCCCTTAAAACTCTAATAGTAGCCTCCGCGGCTATAGCAACTATACTCCCTTTAGGGCTACTTATTAATACGTCGATCGCTCCCGCCGTCGGCAGTATCTTTAACGTTTCGCCTATAGCTATATTCTCCTCTAAAGCTAACGGCTAGGCCTTAGTCATCACCCTTACGCCCGCTAAAGCTACCTCCGCCCCGTAGTCTGCTTTCCCTACTTCTGCTCCTTTCCCTAAGCCGAATGCGGTTCCATTTTAACCGTAAGTATAGAAGCCTAGGTTATTGCCGGAACGCGTTACTAAGGAAGGTATTTATATTAAGTAATACTATTTGCACGGAAGGAAATCTCTATTTACATAGGAGTTCGCTAAATTCCTTACTTTTCCTATCCGACCCCGCGCGCCTATATCCCGCTACTAAGTTTTCCGTATAGGTATATAGCAATTCAGAGGGCCGCGTAAATCGTATATAGCCTTAATTTATTTAGTTAATTTAATAGCTGTAGTAGGTGCCCTCTACTACGTGCCTTACTGCGTGCCCTTTGCTACGTGCCCTACTGCGTGCCCTACTGCGTGCCCTACTGCGTGCCCTCTACTGCGTGCCTTACTGTGTGCCTTACTACGCGCCCTCTACTGCGTGCCCTCTACTATATGCCCTCTACTGCGTGCCCTCTACTATATATACGGCTCCTTAATATATGGTTCGTGCCCGGCTGCGTGCCCTACTGCGTGTCTTCTAGTATATGCCCTATTGCGTGCCCTACTGCGTGCCCTCTACTATATGTGCGGCTCCTTAATATATGCTTTATGCCCGGCTGCGTGCCCTACTACGTGCCCTCTACTGCGTGCCCTCTACTGCGTGCCCTCTGCTGCGTGACTTCTGCTGTGTGTGCGGCTCCTTAATGTATGCTTTATGCCCGGCTGCGTGCCTTACTGCGTGCTCTCTACTATATGTGCGGCTCTTTAATATATGCTTTGTGCCCGGCTGCGTGCCCTACTATATGCTTCGTGCCCGGCTCCCGGCTGCGTGCCCTACTGCGTGCCCTACTGTATGCTTTATACCCGGCTCTACTACGTGCCTTCTACTGCGTGCCCTCTACTGCGTGCCCTCTATTGCGTGCTCTGCTATTTTTCGCACGATTTGCGCGGCTCTCTTAATTGCTATATACCTATACTAGATTTTAGTACTAGGACATAGGCGCGTGGGGTTCGCGTAGAAAGAGTAGGGATTTCCTAGACTTCCGTGCAAATAGAGATTTATATCCGTATAAATAGCAATACTCTTTATATTTACGTTAAAGACCTTATATTCGTCTCTAAGGTAATAAAGCTATTTACACGCTACCTATCTCCTTAGAAGGATATAAGCATAGCTATAGTAGAATTTAGCTAGCAATTATTAGTCCCGCTTATTTAAGGTTGGCAGAATTAGAAGATCTCGCAGCTACCGTATCCGTAAGGTCTTTAGGATCGAGCGGTTATTAATAAGACCTTCGATAAGCTTTACTAATAAAAACGCATAGAGTAGACTCCTTAGCCGACGCTTTTTACCGCCTTAGTCTTTATAGTTTAGCGTACCTCCCGTAGAGTTACTAAAGAACGCGTAGTAATTAATATATATAGCATTAATAGGGTTATAGTCCCTAATGCCTACCCGCTTCTTCTCTAAGAGGATATTATCGTAAAACTCCTTAGCGTAACCTATATTACGGTCGTTAATACGGTATCTGTCTTCTACTAGTTCGGTGTTTAGCGTACGTATTAGAATATGTTTATAGTTACTAATTACTATAGCCTTAGAAACCTTACCGTAGCGCTTATCGGCTTCTGTAATAGTCCCGCCTACTCCTAACAATTTCTAGACCGTATTTTACGTCCGTATTAAGACTTTTCTTACGTGTTTATTAACGATATCGTTATCTATTTTAAGTCTAAAACAGCGTATCTTAAGTATCTTTATATAATCTTTAAGCTTTTTATAAAGCTTAACCTTACGATATCGCCTACTAAAAGCTAGATAGGATATCCTTCGTTATATCTTCTAGGTTATTATATCGACGCTTTCGGCCTTAGCACCTCCGAGGATCGTATTGCCGCCTTTACGAAGCTCGACTTCCCCGACTCTTTATAAAGCCTAGAATACTAAGTCGGCGCAGCTAGCTACCTACGGTTAAAGATCCTATAATATAGTCAGCTAGTAAAGCCTCTTTAAGCATGGAAAACTGCCCTCCTCGCTGCTAGTCGATAAGTCGGTAAGGTTACGCCTAAGAATCTAAACCGAAGGAAAGCTTTCGCCCGCTCCTCTTTATATATGCTAACGAAGATAGAACGTTTAGCCTTTATAGCCCTTTAAGCCGAGATCGCCTCCGGTCGTATGCTTTATTATATAAACCCTCGGAAGAAGCTATTCTATTAGACCGATGCCTCTTTTAAACGAGGACTTAGTGTCGTTTTCTATTATATCTTAGATAATACGGCCTAAAAGCCGGGCTAACCTATCCCGGTGAAAATAATAATGCCGATTTGCTTTTTATCCCGTACTCTTACTTAAGCTAAGCGTAATTACGGCCCCTTAGAACTAAAAGTAGCCTGCCTCGTTTAAGCTATTAAGAAGATACGAATAGTTATTTAGTCCTTTACGCTACCTTTAGTAATCCTTACCAACTACTCGGCTATAAACCAAATCTATAAAAAGAGAACTCTTAATACCTCGAGTATAGATTATATAAATAGGCGCTTAGTTATCGCGTCTATCTACCTATCTTAGTTTCGCCTTAAGATCTACTACCTACCCGGAAAAGATGATCTAATTCCGGATGCCTTTAACCGACTTATAGCCCCTAAGACTAATATAATTGCCGAACGATAGCGCTCCGACTATACTACGTTAGACGATATCTTGCTTATTTCCGAAGCAGTTATAGACTTTAAGATAAAGGCCTAATTTATTGCCGGCTACGCTACGGATTCGTATTTCGCGAAGATTATCGGCATACTCTTAGACGAGCCTTTTATAGTTATAACCCTTAGCCTCGATACGGCTAGCGCCTCTCCTATTGCTCTTATACCTACTGCTAATACCGCCCCGACCTAAGAGGAACGTAAGGCAGCCCTTCTACGCTTTAAAAGACGCGGTATTCCTTTTCTTTTATAAGACTAATTACTCTATTACAAGGGACGCGATAGCTACCTTCGACTCTACGTCCCTTCCGCTATAGTCCCGCTTATATTAGCAGTAGCCTAAGATACGAAGAATTATTTTAAGACTACGCGAATATTATAGGATTTAAAGCGATACTTAATTCGAAACCTAACCGCTAAGGTTAAGAAGCATATCGTAGGTTATAAGGCTTATTGCCTAGGCTAGACTAATCTTTAGCAGCCGGTAGGAGCTTATAAGCCTATCTAGGCTCCGGTTTAACCTATGCGTTTAGTTAGGATAGACTTTATTACGGATATACCTATTACGTCCTTTGCTTTCTCGCCTTAGGCTATCGCTAGTTTTAATGGTTTTAATTAGTTGCTTACTGTAATATATTTGTTTAGCAAACGTTGCCTTTTAATCCCCGGAAACGCTAAGTACGCCGCTACGGATTAAGGCGTATCCCTTTCGAGGCTCTTACTCCTAGCGGATTAAGGTATACCGTCTACTATTATTAATAATCGTAATCGTCGTTTTAACGGCGAGATTTAGCATTCCTTCTAAAAGGCATTTAGAATAAAAATTGCAATAACGACCGCCTATTACCTTTAGGCGGACGGCCTCGCTAAACGACGTAATTAAACGGTTGAGATTACTATTCGTATAGTATATATCGAGGACCTAAATCTCGATTAAAAGCTATTGCTTCCTAGCCTTTAATAGAACCTAAACTCAGTATTTAATATAAGAACCCGGATATTAGCCTATAACTATCTCTTTAGCTATAGCCTCCGATTTCCGCTTAAGGCTAATAACCTTACCGCTGCCGATAATATCCCGTACCTCTATAAGACGGTGCGACGATAGGCTAATCTAGCGATAGACCTTATAGTAATACGTGCTAAACGCCGATACGATAGCAAATGTTGCTAAATCGTCTTTTTAGCCGGTAATAAGGTATATTTAAAGCTATACTCTAGATATTATAAGCCGACTAAGCCCTCGAAAAAGTAGTCTTAGTAGCATAAAGGACCCTTTTAGGTTATCCGAATAGTAAACGACCACGCCGCGGAACTTAAGCTTTTACCGTAAATTAAAATCCACCCGGTAATATTAGTTAAGCATCTACGATTAGCCTACGACGGCTATTTTAAAGAAGATAAGCTAGGCGTAGTTAAAGCAGCCTAGGAATTTCCGATGCCTTACGGGAGGGCGATTAGCATTATAGGGTTAAACGAATTATAAAAATACGGTAGCGCTTTATAGGCCGCTTAAAGACTTTAGTGACCGAATATTAAGTACGGTAGAAAGGCTAAGATATAGCCTACGACTAGTAGGTGCCCGCCGGTTCGGTCTTATAGGAAGCTATCGATGCTTTCTCTACTAAGCGCGTTACGCGCTCTACCGCGAATACCCTTTAACGCGACCTTCCGAAGGAATCTATCTAAGAAGCATAGTTAAGATTAAAACGTATAACTTATAGGCATAGATGCGAATTCACGCGAATTAAAGGACTAATTACGCTATTATTATACGTTAGTTTTTCTTACTGCTAAGGATAGAAGGGCTTTCCTTTTCGGGCCCTTATTATAATACGCAATAGGCGGGCACCTATTAGAGGTGCCTACGGGCTAGCATTAGTCCGGGCTCCGGCAGCTTTACTTCCCGTAGGGCAGGCCGGGCTACCTTAAATTTATTA
The DNA here is from genome assembly GCA_012934285.1 of Ophiocordyceps sinensis. NCBI lineage: Eukaryota > Fungi > Ascomycota > Sordariomycetes > Hypocreales > Ophiocordycipitaceae > Ophiocordyceps > Ophiocordyceps sinensis. Next base: position 13,409,952 of record JAAVMX010000004.1, read on the forward strand.
TGCTTCTTCTTTTATATACACCCTTTGCCTAGTGCATCCCTTTCTTATTAAGCAAAGCTTGCTTTACGCTATAAAGAACACAGAATGTGTGTAAGTTGCGTTAAGCCGCTTTGCTTACTTAATATATATAGTAAGCTTTTTTATTATAAGGGTCCCTTATAAAAACGAAGTCCTTCTACTAGTCGCCTAAATTCGGCGTTTGTAATTAGCCACGAAAAAGTTTTTAACGATAACTATTGGCTAGACTTTTCCCGATGATAAACCGTTACGCTAGTGATTGGCTATATGTCTCCCCCGGCAATTTAGCGACTAGCAACTAGCTAGAATTATCCCGGCGATCAACCGTTAGCATTCCTAGCAACCGAGCAAAAAATCATAATAAGAGCATCGCGCGCCTTTATCACGACTTATATCTATAGCATCGCGCGCCTTTATTAGCGCGTACTCTTAATAGCTTCTATAGCAATAGCTCCCCCGCTCCCGCCTCCGCCTTTAGTTAGTACTAATAACGGCAGCCGCGATAATAACTTACCTACTCGTCTTTATAAGCGCTATAATATAATTAAGCCTAACAATCAATTTATTAACCTTAGATTCTTAAAAAGGCGGACGCTTAAGTGCCTTATATATTAGCAGCCTAATGTATACCCCTTAACCTCCCTTTCTACGTCTTGCTTTACTAATTATAGTTACTACTAGGCTTAAGGCACGGCGATTCGTACTAGCTCGACTTCCTATAAGCGAACAGCTAGTTACGTATAGTCCCTCGAGACATAGAGCCTACGCCCTCCTCGCCCTTAAACACCTATTATACTATTAGGCGGAATATAAGGGTCGTAGCCTCGCCTTTAAACTCCTATTGTATTACTAGGCGGAATATAAGGATCGCGCTTTTGCTATTTATATAAAATAGTTAGGCCTATTAGTTAATTTCTTAGCCTTAAAGACCTAATAAAGCGCACCCTAAAGTGCCTTACATATCGTTAAGCTTAAGCTAGTGCTATATACTCCCTAACTTCCCTTTTCTTTATCCCCCTACTAATCAATAATAGGGTTAACGCTTCGATATAGTGATTCGCAGCATCTTCCGTTGTAGAATTCGCTCGTAGGATAGCTTAAGCCACGCTTAAGCACACGCCCGCTAGGCCAATCTTAGCCGTTATTATAGGGTCTAGCGACGAGCAGGTAAAGAGCCTTCTGCAATACTAAGCATATCGCAGCTGCTTTCTTTAGTTAAGCCTTCCTCTTAGCTATTAGCTCCGCCGTCCTCGCTAGCGGCAACGATACAATAAGCTCCGCCGTCCTCGTCTCTAGCCCTAATACAATAAGCTCTACCGTCCTTGCCTCTAGCCTCGAGAGAATAAGCTCCCCCGTTCTCGCCTCTATACTAGCTAGACTTTACGGGTAATCTTAATATGCCTGCTATATCTCCTTCTAACTAAGATCTTATAGGTTAGTGGAATGACTATCTATAAGCCGATGTCCTTAAGTACTATAACCGCTGTAAGGAATCCTGGTTTAGTATATAGCCTATAGGATCTATCTATTAACCCTATCGTCGTCGAGATAGTAAGATAAAGGATAGTAAGCCTTACTTCTTCTTAAAAGAAAACAACCTCGACTTTAGCAGCGTTTTAGAGTATCCTCTAAAGCTCTTATAAGTCGAAGAGATGCTCGTTGCCTAGGTCTATGTTTATATCTAGGTCTTTTAGTATCGTAGTTAGTAATATAAATATCGCGGCTATATTATTAACTTCCTACGAGATATTAGCTATATATATACACAGCTTCCGCTTCTACTACGTGACTTAGATATTATTATCCTACGACTACGGGAATTAATAGACTAGCCCTATCTTATTCGATAGTTTAGACGTTAATTCCGGGTTCGATAAGCTAATATCCGTGCCTAGCTTATATATCTTTAGCTTAATTACCCTAGCTACTATAATATTATTATCGACGAGGACCGTATTAGCTAACTACCTATTAACGGTAACGTTAGTAATTAGCTATTTAGCGAGGTAGGCGACGCTAATTTAAATGCTAGCTTTAACGCTATGTATCTTAACCCTAATGCTGCTTAAATCGCCGAGGCTGCCGATATTAATAATTACGATGCCGCGGCTGTCTTAAACTTTATCGTAGCCTAGCCGGACCTTAAGCGTTTACGGGCTTAGCTAAAGGGTTAGATTATACCCGAATAGGTCCCTTTACAAGAGCAATAGCCGTATATTTAGATGCTAGATATACGATCTACCCCTCTTAACGAGTTTAATCGCTTATAGCCTCTTCTATCTCTCGCCTTTCTAACCCTCTACCTTACCGGGTAGGGAGACTATATAGCCCCTCGTTAAAGAATAATTCGGTATAGCGAGTATATAGAATATGCCTTAAAGTACTACGACAGCCGTTTTGCTAAGCACCTACGCTTTCGTTATATTAGCTTTAATACGCTTATGCGTTAGTAAGTTAATTCTCGAAGCTTATTTTATATTAAGACGTTACGGTCCTATTGCCTAGTAGAGATTAAGGAGCTACGCGCCGCTTTTAGCGAAGATACCCCCGATTCTTAAGCTCTACTTAATTCTATTATTCGCTTCTCTAGCAGCTTAAGAGGCACGCAGGCTTACTAAAGTAGCTAGAGATATTAACTTAAGGCTATAGTTTATAGCTTAGGCTGCTTAAGAGTATTCCTAACGTTCTTAACGGCCGATTTACATTAGGATAGCCTATAAAGGCATATACCGTTATATTACGAGTGGTATAAGGCCGACGCCTATAGTAAGGCTATAATCGCGTTTAGGAATTTATAAGAGAATCTATATATTGCCGCTTACTACTTCTATAGCCGATTTACCTCCTTCCTTAAGCTCGTCTTAACGCCTAAATTTAATATTATAGACTACTAGTTTCGGTATAAATAGTAGGCCTATAGGAGCACCTATATATATAGTCTCTATTAGGTTAACGGATGCCCGCCGCTTAATATATCTACCGATTCTACTTAAGAGGATTTTACCTACTTTTAAGGCAAATACGTTACTGCCTTTAACTTAGAGCTATAACGAGTAATGCAGTAAGGGGAGGCGAGCCCGCTAGTAATAGTTCGCCTTAGGTTTAACTTCTAATTCCTCTCCGAGATTATTAACCGAGTATAACGTTACTGCTATAATAAGGCGTATTGCCTACGCTTTCGCCGTCTCTTAGATAGATCTTAATCTAATTCGAAGAGCTACCGTTTCTATTTCCTACGTGCGTGCTATATAGACGCCTACGTCGCTAAAGATCTTAATCTATAATACTTTATATTCGATAGCGTCCGGAACGATCCTCTTCTTAATAACTATAATCCTAACTTAGCTATTAGCGAGCTAGCGAACTACGATATATCCCTTTATACCTTTATATATGCCGTTATTAACTATATTAGGAAGTACCGCTTAAAGGGAGAGACGTAGTTAGAAAGCTACTGTAATAGGGCCTAAGCTATCTTACCTAAGACTAATACACAATAGGGCTTTATAAGCTTTATTGCTAAGTTTATAAATAAGCTTACTATAGAGCGTAATTAGTCTATAAAAGAAGTTAGTTACCTATTGCTAAACTTACCGGTTTAAAAGGGCATAAGGGCTGTTTAGTCTATTAATTACCGCCCTCTTAAGCTTTAGTAGTAGGCGTGTTGGTAGGGATCACACGTGAGATATCTTATCGCAAAGGGCTCTTGTTATTGTCTTAAAGTATCTGCTCTAGCTAGGAAGGGGGGGAAAGGGGCCCCTTTTATAGAGCCTATAAAGAGCCTAACCCGGGCCTACCGGGCTCCTAATAGAGCCCTATTAGGAGCACGTGACCTAGCCGCTAACGCTATTATCCGAGTTATAATAAGGCTACTGCCGGGGTTATAACAGGGCTAATAATGCTACCGTCGGGACCGTCGGGGTTATTAGGGGTTATAACTTATAACCCTTTTCCTCGTAGTGTTTATCCTATATTCCTACATTCCTATACTAGCAGTTTTCTCTTTAAAGCTTCTTCTTTAAAGCTTACAACCGGAACTAATTAATCACGCGTATTAGACTAAAGGGGTCTAATAAATACAAAGAATAAATATAAAAGAGAAGGTAAGATTAGCGGAGGTCTAGGCTCGCGAGGCTGCTTATTGTTATGCGGAGCTATAGGCGCTCTGCTAAATCTCGGAAGAATAAAGAATATAGTCGTTAGCCGGGGCGTCTACGCCTGCCGGGTGACTAACTAAGAGGAAGCCCGTACTAGGCTTCTAGTAGTAATATCCTTTAACGAGGTAACGAAAGAGTGCGCCTTAAGAGTCGAACTAGGATTTATAGAGCTTGCATTTAGCCTACTTTAGTATATGCTAGGCTTAAGGCACGAGGGTCTTTTCGTAGTGACGGTATAGCTGCTAAGGGCTTAAGGGAAGCGTCTATATAGGCGGCTTTATAGGTTCGATAGAGCTGCTTTAAGAGCTGCTTCGAGGCTTAATAAGAGCAGTAACGGCTTTCTGCTAGGGTTTTGCTAAGGGAAGCGTCTATAGGGGCGGCTTCGTAGGTTCGCATTAGAGGCTACTATAAGAGCTACTACTGCGAGAATTAATAAGGGAGCCGAATTAGTCGCTTAGGGGGCAGTCCGAAGAACTGCTAGGGGAGCTTAGTGGGTTAGCATCGGGGCCGTGCCTATAGGAGCTAGAGGGAGGATCGGGATCGAGGTCTTATCGGGAGTTAGGGTCGGGATCGGGGTCGCGCTAGCTTAAGGGCGAGGGCGAGGGCGAGGGTAAAGACGACATCTTCGAGGCTGCTGCTTCGTACGGCGGCAAGCCGAGTTAGGCTCGCATCTTATTCCTCTCTACGTAGGCCCTTATTCTAACGTCGAAGTCTATCTCGAGGAATTCTTATTATAGCTAGGGTAGTAGGTCTTCGGAAGCCTGCAGCAACACGAATTACGGCACGATCGGTCCGTCTCTTCGTCCTATGTATACCCTATTCCTCCTAACGATATTTCGTAGGGCCCTCCTAATGTCCCGATAGATCTTATCCTAGGTAGTCTCTTTCTAAGATCCGAACTCCTAATAGAATTAGCTAAGCAGAGTGTTCCCTTATGCGTATTTATAGCAATCTATACTTAATATAAACCGGACGACGTATGTTATTAAAGCTAATTGACTTTATTCGTTGGGATTAGCCTCTTCGTCGAGATCCGGAAGATTAAAGTCGATTCATTAATATAGTGACTCGTGGATTAAGATGCTATTTAACCAGTCGGTAGACCCTTCCGGCTAGGGAGCTTTTATTGCGACGGGATTGTCTGCCGTAGGCGCGTCGGCGGCTGCGGCAATGTTCGGGCTCGTTGATGTTATCGTGGATGACTAGGGTCGCGAGGGTCTTCGCGATGTTATCGTAACAAATAGCGGTCGTCACTTTAGGTCGGTTGCAGTCTGCAAAAACAACGTCGTAAAGGGGTTCTAATACTTGCCCTTTGGGGCAACGGGTATCGATTGTAGATATGCTGTAGTCTGCGAAAGCAGCAATCTTTAGTAGATTCGTGCTTACCGGGAGCGGGCAGCGGGCTCGTCGCGTTAGTAGACGCACTATCGATTAGGGCCACTGTAGTCTGCGAAAGCAGCGGCATTAATTAATTAGCTTAAAGGTATCTCAACCGGTGGTCTAGCGAGATGCCTTATTCTTAGCATAGATAAACTTCTCTAGGTGTGCGCAATAGAACCCGAAGGTAAAGATGCGCGGAAACAGCGTCCGTAAGGAACAAAGATTCTGCTATACTTTCGAAGATTAAGATCTATCTCTTCTAGCCTTACTATTCTATAGTTGAATCCGTTTAACCATTGATTAGTGTTAGTAGGGATTATACGTAAGATATCTTATCGCAAAGGGCTGTTGTTGTTGTCTTAAAGTATCTGCTCTAGCTAGGAAGGGGGGGAAAGGGGCCCCCTTTATAGAGCCTATAAAGAGCCTGACCCGGGCCTGCCGGGCTCCTAATAGAGCCCTATTAGGAGCACGTGACCCAGCCGCTGACGCTGTCATCCGAGTCATAATAAGGCTACTGCCGGGGTTATAACGGGGCTAATAACGCTGCCGTCGGGACCGTCGGGGTCATTAGGGGTTATAACTTATAACCCTTTTCCTCGTGGTGTTTATCCCACATTCCCACATTCCCACAAGGCGGATATTATTAATGCGATAGAGGGTATAGAAGGGGTTCGTATATCTCGTAACGTCTATTAGAAATACCTTACCTAGGACGACGAATAGGCTAATTTAACCTTCTTTAAACTATTAGCTAAGTTCGACTTTACGCGCACTCCTTAGTAACCCTTTCCTCGGGCTATTAATCGTATCTTAAACTACTTTCCTCGCTATAAGCCTTAATAAGGGCACGACTAATACTAGGACTTTTGCCGGGTTAAGTTAACTCTTTACTATCTTTATCGATATGCCTAAGAGGTTAAGGAGGTTAAGGGCATTACGTTTAAGACCTTCTCTAATATATATAACTATTGCCTATCTATCTATAGCAACGCTTATCCCGACGATTACTACGGTAACCTTCCCTCCCTTATTTAAGACGAATTTAAGGATAATCCTTAGAACGATAAAGTTATTACGGCCGGGGAGTAGGAAGAACTTACTGCTCTACTGCTATATCGTGGCCTTAATACGGAAGACGTTAAGTTACTTAGAAATCGCGACCTCGATCTTTAGCACGATTAGCAGCCTTATGTCGGCAAATATCCCGACTTAGAGGCATAAAGGAACGACTATTAAAAGCTAGTTAAGTTATAGTATGCCTTTACTAATAAGCAAGATAATAATATATCTAATATTATCTTTGCTTATCTTAACGTAGAGCAATGCATAGTTTTCGACCTCTTTACTTAGCACTTAGAATAAGCCCTCGACCTTAACGAGCAAGACCTAGCGCCTCTTCTCGTATAAGTAGATAGATAAGGAGGTATAGGTAAATCCTTTATAATTTACGCCCTCTATGCCCGGTTAAAGCAGCTCTCCCCGGGCTACTTCGTATAAGCGGCGCCTACGGGTATTACTACTAACGCAATTAACGGCGTGACTTTATACTCCCTACTATACCTACCTATCTCTAAGACTCTCGAAGAGGTGCCTCTATTACGCACTATAGAGCTTAGTAACCTTTAGTCTTAGCTACGCCTCTTACGTTACCTTATTATCGACGAGAAGTTAATAATTAGCCTACGAACCTTTTCTTATATCGATTCCCGCCTCCGATAAATCTTCCTAAAGCATTAAGACGAGTTCTTTAGTAGCCGTAGCGTTCTTATACTTAGTGACTTCTATTAGCTCCCGCCTATAATAGAAAAGCCGCTCTTTACTACGGCGGCTCTTATAGCGCTACCTAAGATTTGTAGACGCAACGCCTACTACGCCTTTAATAAGACTATTATATTACAGTAGGTCTTATAGTAGTAAGGCGACGACTGAGCTCCTTTCCGGATAGCTCTTTAGGCCCTACGTATTAATGCCCTTTCTATTAACGACTAAAAGCTGCTTTATACCCGCGTATAGGCAAATCTGCTATTTAGGGAGGTAGCTTGCTTTAACGGGGCGGTCTGTATCTACTCTACTAATACATAGGTCCGTGACTTTAATCTAGACTATATAAAACGCCTTAGCTCGCTATATATCTAGGTTTAAGCAACTAATGTCGGACCTAACGCGTTATAAGCTGACTCGATTACTGCCGGTAACCTATACAACTATCTGCCTATCTATATTAGTGCTAGTGTAATATTAATAGCGAATATCTAAGCCCCTCTTAGCCTTGTTAATAGTGCCTTAGGGACTATCTACGACTTCGCCTAGAATGCTAATATAAACGACCCTTAAGCGCACCTACCCTTTGTTATTTTAGTCCGCTTTAATCACTATATAGGTCCGCCTTACTTCGACGACCTAAAACTAGCGACTATTATACCTATCTTTCGGATAAAGCGAGACTTCTTTAAGGGCGGCGCCTTTTGCTATCGCACTTAGTTCCCCTTAACGATTGCGTATACTATTACTATTTATAAAGCATAAGGTGCTACGCTTAAGTAGGTTATAGCGGATATATCCTATCGCGAATTTTAGTCTAGCCTTACTTACGTAGCTATCTTACGGGCTAAGACGCTATATAGCATTATATTTAATGCCTGCTTTAATCTTAATAATATTATTCGAGGTAGTAACGTCTCTATACTAGCGCGGGAGGCTAACGCCGTTCGCTGTGCTAGCTAGGTTATTAGGTAATAAGGAAGAAGGGTTATTAAATTATTAGTTATATTGCTTTATTGCGCGCTTACTACTGCGTGGCTTCGTTCCGTGCCTGCTATGCCTACTATGCCTGCTTTCCGTGCTTACTATTCCGTGCCTACTATTACATGCGTGGCTTTATTACGCGCCTTCTATTGCGTAGGTTAATTGCGTGCCTATTGCGTTCGTTGCTTTATTGCGCGCCTATTATTATTATGCTGCGTTGCTTTATTGCGCGCCTGCTGTTATTGTGCTGCTTCGTTACGCGCCGCGCCTGCCTATAATAGGGTTATAAAGGGGTATTATAATTGCAATTGCAATAACCCGAGAATATAGGATCGTACTAATAGCATATCGGTAGGGCGCTAACCCTCTAACAACCGGAAGTAGATAGGTAATAGCCTCTGCCTTAAGGTCCTATATTTCGAAAGGTTAGAGTATAGTGCTTACTACCTATTCGGTCTTTAGTCTAAGTCTATATTCGTATAGCTAGCTAAAGAGAAAAACCTCAAGGGTTTCTTTCGCTTAAGCGTCTACTATAATAGTAAGCCGGGTGTCTAGGTTAATTAATCTAGCCCGTAGAATTTAGTATCCGTTTAAGCTTAAGTTTTTGCTTATTGACCTTTTTAGTAGTATTCCTTCGTTTATTACGGCGTTAAATAACTTTCCGGTTTAGTGGCCGAAAATGCGTAGAGTGTGCAACTCGTAATAATTACGCGTGGCCTCGTCTTAGCATAACATACAATCGGGCGTAAGGGCCCGCGCGCGGGGTAAACAAATATATATAATAAGCCCCGCTTTTGTTAAGGCTTAAGGTTCGATTCCCGCTTATAGCTAAAAAAAGGTGCCCTAGTTATAGCTAAAAACAAAAGGTCCCCCGGCTATAGCAAAGCTTTGCTTATAGTTGTGCCCTACGGTATACTCGTATTTTACTACTAACAAAGGGAAATAGGAAGAACGACGTCTTAGGTAGAAGGCCTAATAAATATATTTAATAAATATAAATGGAAAAGGGGGTAAAACAAAGGGAATACTATAGGGAAACCGTAGGTAGTTATAGGCGAAGGACAAAGGCTTCTATCCTAATCGAAAGGCTGTTCGTATCGATAAGGCGTTTAAAGGCCTTATTTAGCGATGCCTTTATTATACCGTCGGCGGGGTTATCTTCCCTATTAATCTACCTAATCTCCTTAATTTCTCGCCGCTTATACGACTAACATAACGCTATAATATCGATTATTAAGCGTTTTTCCTTCGTAATGCCGAGCTTAATAAGGCATTCGTAGAGGGAGTATAAGTTGGTTTATATAATAAGAGGGATCGGTAGGAGCTAAAGCCGTTCCGTAACTATACGGAGGGTCGTAATAAGAGAGATACCGAGGTCTATACCGTTTACTATCCTATAGATCTCGCTCGTAAGGATACTACGGGTTATTCGTTTATACTTCGTCGAGCTCTAATATATAATATTTCTATTAATCCGAAAGTGCGAATCTATACGCTTAGCCTCGTTAATACGCGTAATAACGAAACCTAACTAAAAGGAAAGGTCCCGGTTGTTTGCGAATAAGCCATCTATAAATACTACGAGTTTAGCTATCCTAAGATCAATTAGCCTATACGTAAGTCTACGTTATTAATAGTCGATCTACTAATAGAGGCGCTTATTAAGCATGTTATAGTCCTTCTCTTCGGGGGCTTAGACCTAGGCTGCTATGGAGATATCGAATAAGGCCTCTAGCTAATAGATAGAGGCGACGTACGTAGCATAAGCGCGTTGCTTAAGGTACTCCTAGGCTTTATTATAAGCCTGTAAGTCGACTACCTCGATCCTTAAGGCTTATCCCTTCTACTATAGGAGTAGAACGTCGTCGTAGAGCGTTAATTCTTACTCTATTAAAGTCTATGGCATTCCCTAGGGTTATTTAAGCCTTCGGCCTAGCGCAAAATTAAGCTATCTAGAGCTCTTTTTCTTCCTAGGCCGAGAAAGTGTTTAAACCGACCATTAGGGTGTTATCCGTCTATATTCCGACGAGGCTAAAGTCGTTAGGTCCTTAATTTATAATCAATAGGCATAAATCGTAGGTAGAAGAGGCAATATTTAGGCTCTTAACATAGTATTTATAGTAAGTCTTCTACTAATAAACACCGGCCTCCGCAATGCCGTATAACGGCCTAATAACTCTTATAATAGTGCCCTTTAGGTATTTCCCTTAAAGTTCTACCGGTAGCGGTTTAGCTCTATTTGCGCTTAGGGATAGGCCTATATAATACTACGTAGAGATAGGGTTATGCCTCGCCTAAGTAAGGCGGGAGCTAGGGCTAGGATTAAGCGTTAGCTAATGCGTTAGATAGTAGGGGAATAGGTTAGAAGCGAGCTTTTCTCTATATCGCTATAGCCTTAGATTACTAGGCTGGACTTTTCGTAGGGCTTAACGTTATAGCCCTTTACTTCCCGGACTATACGGGAACGAAATAGACGGTAAGGCCTATAAAGGGCTTCGTCGTATTGTTTAAAACTAAAGACCCCGCGGGCTATAAGATCGTTAATTTCCTTTTAGTGCTACTATAGAAAATAGCCGTTAATCCGGTTAAACGAAGGGGGTTGCTAAAAGTCCTTAGTGTTAAAATAGGATCTACGGCGCCTACCTCTACGGATACGCTACTCGCGCCTACGGCTGCGTCGACGAACTCTCCCGCGGCTAGGGAAGCTAGTATAGCTAACCTAAGGACGGCCCTTAAAGCCGCCTTCGGCAAAAGGAAGCCTCTACCGTAGCCTATATAGGATAGCAAGCTAGAGTCTTTTTACTTCTTCCTATATCGCCTCCGTAGTAAGTTTACCGTTAACGAGAAGTAAGGCCTTAACGGTTGCCGCGATACCGCCTAGTATTCGCTGCTCTATACGCTGCCTAAGCCTTAGATACGGCGGATTTCTAGGTTTTAGGAGAGTAGCGGGCCTAATAGCGCTTACGACCCTTATGCCTTCTTTAACTACCTTATCTACGCGTTCGGCAATGTATAAGAGTAGGAGAAAGCGTAAGATAGGTTGCGGATCCTCTTTTAGAAAGACAGCTAGACGTTTAGGGACTTCCTTCCCGACTTTAAGGAGACTATCACTCGTGCCGCCGGAAATAGCGTTTAAGGAGATAGCGCTAAGCTTATATAGCTGCGAAATTCGATCACTCCGTAACTATAGGAGATGCTTATCCTAATCGAGATGCCTACTAACTTCCGGGAGTACGTAAGTCGCCTTACGAAGGTAGCCTAGAACTATAAGCAAAGCCCTAGCTTCTAGAAGTTGCGAAAGTACGCTAGCACGAACGGCGTTAGCAATAGGAATAAAGGAGTTACTACTAAGAACGCTATAACGCTCCCGCCGCTAAGATCCGCGCTTAATACTACGGTAGACTATAAGGGCGACGTTATAATGTCTATTATATAGCCCGCTTATAGAAAAGCGAGGACACTATCCGCCGCTTTAGGCAGCGCGCCCTCCTCTTCTATATAGCGAGCTAAGTAGGTGTCGAAGGCGGAGCTTTAGAAGCGGAGAGAGGAAGGGCTTTACGTACGCTATAGCGCGGATAGACATTTTGCTATAGACTGCCTATATCGTCCCGCTCGCCTTATGGCGAAGCGAGCCGAACGGCCTATAGCGATTCGCGCTACCCGACCTTCTCTTAAGTCTAATATTAAGGAGGATAATAATATCCCCGCCGCTACTAGTGCGGAGGGAAACGCATAGCTTAAAAGTATATACGGGCCCTAGAGCCTAATTCGCTAGTACTAGAGAAAAAAGAGTTAACTAACCGTATTAAGACTTCTCCTACCTTAATACCTATTGTTATTAACCGTATAAACCTCGTCTTTACTCTTATAGACGAAGGTTACTAATACTACGCCGCTATTAATAAGGCATTCACACGAGAACTACGTTTGCTAGTTAAAGATATAGGACCTCGGTACGTACGAGGAGCCTCGAGCGTAATAAAAGAGGCAAAGATTAAAGGTATCGTATAGATAGCTATAGAGATTAACGGGCATAAGCAATTGCTCGTAGCATATGTTATCCCTTAGCTAGAATTTAACCTAATCTTTAGAAAGCCTTAGCTTCTCTATATAGAGTCTTACTCTATACCGCACTAAGGAAGGCTTTAGTATAGGAATTCGCAGCGTTAGCTACGGTATATTAATAAGAACGAGCCTAAGGACACTAAGTATACTATAGAGCTTTAAGAGGCTAAAGAAGTTATAGCTTTAGTGTTTATCGGCATAATTAACCCTCGGAAGCTACTACAGCTGCTATTTACGTAGTTAGCCTCGCGGATATTAAAAAAGCCTTACGACTAAAAAAGCCGAAGATAGAAGCCGAATTACGTTAAATAATCCTTAAGTAGTTCTATAACCTACTACCGCTCTTTCGGAAAAGCGAGGCTAATAAATTAAACCTATATAAGCCCGGCATTAACTACGCGATACTACTTCGTAAGGATTCCCGCGGATAAGATATAGTTCCGCCCTTTAGGCCGCGATACGCGATATCTCGAAACGAGTTGCTTATATTAAAGAAAACACTACGCGGCCTTTTAGATAAAGGGTTTATTTAGGCTAGCTTTTTTAAGGCCGCTGCTTTAGTGCTATTCGCGCGGAAACCCGAAGGAGGACTATGTTTTTACGTAGACTACTAAGTACTTAACGTAATAATACGACCGGACCGCTACCTACTTCCGCTTATTAAAGAGATACTCTGTAATATCGCTAAAGCGAAGTAGTTTACTAAGTTAGATATCTATTAGGCGTTCTATAAAGTGCATAATCTAAAGAACCTAGGCATTATCGCTCTTAGCGATAGAAAGAATATCTATACAAACGTCTATCTCTTTACGGAGCGTCTAAGGATCTATTAAGACGAGGATCTATTCGCCCTTTACCTATATTACCTCTCCTTCTTAGCAAAAGGAGCTCTTATATAGTATATAAGTAAGCTTATAGCGGAATAACGCGATATCCTTAGTTCCTCCCCTTTTAGAACCTTCTATAAGTTCTTAACTAGGCGTTTTAAGCGTCCTAACGCCGACGTCTTAAAGGAACTTTATAGGGAAAGGTACACGATATCTATATAGTCCTTTAGCTCTATTACTCTCGCGCAGTAGATCTAGAGAAAGGTTTCGCTCGCCCGCTAACTTAAGATAGGCAAGGATGCCTAAATCATTAAGGCTATCTATCCTCTTATTGCCGTCTAGATCTCCTCGCTTCTTCCTATTCCTACGAAAAAGACCTTAATCGACAAATAGATTCGCATTATTAAGGAACGAAAGCCCTTTATTATAGCCTCCCTTAAGCTATATATCTCCGGAGACTAAGACCGTTCTCGCCGCGGTAGCTCTTCCCGTCGGGACAATAACTACCGTTAGGATAACCGTCGCCGTAATAATAGTTACCGTTAGGGTAACCGTAATCGCAGCCGTCGTAATAATCGTTATAATAATTATCGTTAAGGTAACTAAGGCATTAACTACCGTTAGGGTAACCGTCGGGATCGGGACTAAGGTTATAATCGCAACCGTAGTCCCGAAGGACGAAGCTTAGGTAATAACCGTAACTAATTAAGCTTACGCCCGCTACGTCGCGATAAGCGTTACCCTCGCTAGGACGACCGACGAGATAACCGAACGGAATACCGCCGAGGTAAATATAAGGGTAATAATAATAAAAAGAAAGTATATTTTAAGTCTAAATATTAGAGCGATAAGAAGACTGCTCTTAGCGGCGATAAAGCTAGTAATAAGCTATACTTAAACGACTCTTAGGACGACGCGTCCTCTTACGCCTCCTTAGAGGCTAACTTTATAGGCTATATAAACTCCCGCTACCCTACCGAGTAGGCCGGCAAGTTTAAATACAGCACCTACGATCGTACCTTCGCCCTTACCTCCGTGCTTAAGGAGTATATACGTGCTAACTGCTATATATCTAAGCAGTAGCTCTATAGTAAAGAGCGCGCGCCTAAGCCTTTAACTTATAAGGTTTATAAGACCTCCTTTCTTTCTCGCAACGCCCTCTTCTCTTACCTCCGTCTTAGGTATAAGAAATCCCCTCCTATTACCGTAGGGAGCGTCTCCGATCCTATCGTTATTAAGCTTAATGCCCCCGCCGCCCTAAAGCCTATTCTTCCCGCACCTGTTATTAAGGAGCCTATTTTTCACATAGCGCTAACTATAGCACCCCGACTAGATTAGGTCTTAGAAGCTAGAGCCGAGGAGCCCTAGCAGGATTAAGATTCCCCGCCGCACTTATATTCCTATATAAGGATTAAGGTCTTTACCTAACCCGGTAGATAGGAAGTCTAGGTTTGCCCCGACTCTAGCTATAGTAAGCCTATAATTAATCGCGACCTTCTTTAGACTCTTAACTATACCGTCGAGAAGAAGCCTCCCGTTACTATTAACGGAGTTAACGGTCGCTCTTTTTGCGAGGACTAGGCCACGTTCTCCTTCTATACGCGCGGCACTATAGCTAGCCCGACCGCCTAAGCAGCTATAGCTAAATTCACCTACTCCGCCTAGGTCTCTAAAGTAAAGGCCGGCGCACTTTTCGGCAATGCCTTCCTTAAGCTATACCGAGGATCCCTTAATTATAATAAAGAGGTTATTCGCATTAAAGTGCTCGACGGGTTTAAAATCCTATTCGATATCTATAAATAGCCCCGCGAAGTTATTCGCTGTATCTAAGCCGTCTAAAAGACTATTATGCCACCCGGCACTACCCTTATAGTCCCTACCTCTTAGAAAGAACTCCCTAAAGACCGCGCCTATACTTTCTTCGCCTCTTACGCTAATGCTATTTATAGCATCGTCGATGCTAAATCTCTTCCTACTATCCTTATTACTAATAGCACGAACGTTAACCTCGTTATTAAGCGCAAGCAGAAGCTTAGCTAGATATAGGAGTGTTAGGAGTCTAGCTATTTTGCCGCCCTGTCTTAGAAATCAGCTATAAAGGCTCTAACGCTAGCCATAGCAGTTTCGCCTGCCATTAGAGCCGCTGCTATGCTATCCTCCTCTATAAGAACCGCTATTGCTACTACTGCTTCTTTTATTAATTCATCGGTTAACGTTGCGAGCACCTTTCCGCTTACTTAGGAAGTCCTCGAGTGCCTATAGGCTCCCGCCCTGTCTTAACCCGTAGAAGCTCTTATTCTAGGCACGCCTTCGCTATCCGACTCTATCTACGCCTACGTTGCAGCTTCTTCGGCAGGACTAGCTAAGTGGTCTAAGGTTCGCTAGAACCTCGCAGTAGCTGCCACTAACGTAACGGCAGCTGCTATAGCTATTGAGATAGACGCCGCGGATAGAATCGAGGATCCCCTCTCTAGCCGTATTCTATACTAAACGCACGTTTAGCGCCTACCGGAGCTATAAGAGAAATACACTAAAGGGGGTATTTATATTTTCGACTATAGCCCCTCTTTCGTACGCTACGTTAAGAAGCTTCTTAGGAGATACTCTTAGCTCTAGCGGGATATAGGCACCGCCGTCGTAGAACCCGGAAGGGAATTAACAGTCCCTTTAATCGACAATTAGCACGAAAAACGAGTCGCTTAAAGGCCTTACCTATAAGGACTTCGCGATAGGAAGGTTATCGACGATACGTTTAACCTACTTTACAAGCAGGGTCGCCTAGAGTAGGCCGACGAGCCTACGCCGTTCGCAGCACCTATCTTCGTAGTCTAGCGCATAGCCTAAGGCGAGACTAAAGGCCGAGTCGTTATTAACCTACGTGCCGTTAATAGTATTACTATCCCGGATTCCTACCCTCTACTACTATAAAGCTCTATTATTGCTAAACTCTTAGGCGCTTGTTTTATTACTGCTATCGACGCTTCCGCCTTCTTCTATTAGTTTCGAGTTAAACTTAAGTATTAAGGCAGGTTTACTATTATAAGTCATCGAGGTCTAGAACGCCTAACAGTTACACCTTTCGGCTTTCGCAATAGCCTAGCGTACGCATAACGCTATATAGACCGAGTCTTCCGTCTATATTAGGGCTATAGCCGCGCGTTTATTAATAACATTATTATTTACTCCGCTATAGAAGAGGAACACTTTTAATATCTTAAGGCTATCTTTAAGCTCTTCGCATCGCTTAACCTATCTATAAGCCCTACTAAGAGCTAGATCGGCTACCCTTCCGTAGAGCTACTCGGATTTCGTATCGACGCGTTTAGGATAAGTACTATAAAGCATAGGCTCGCTGCCTTCGCAAAGCTCCTATTCCCCGATATCCTCGCCGCTCTTAAACACTATATCGGGGCTATAAGGTATATTCGCAACCTTATCCCGTACTATAGCGCCTCTATTGCCCCTCTATAGGATCGTAAGACTAGTCTTCTAGCTTAGGGTCGCTTAATCGGTAAGGTTAAGAACGGGAACCCTAATAAGCGGAAGTCCTATACGCGAGTTATATCGTTCTAGCCGACCCTAGCCGAGCTTTCCTCTTTCGCCTCCCTTTAGAAGGAAATTACTTCTAGCCGTATAATTCACTATATAGACCCGTAGAAGAGGCTATTCTATTAGATTAACGCCTCTTTATAGCGAGGCTTCGCAGCCGTCTTTTTCTATCTCCGCGACGGCACCGTTTAGCAGCTAGGCTAGCCTATTCCGGTTAAAGCCATTATGCCTATCTGCTTCCTCTCCCGCACTCTAACGAGAGCCGAGCAGTCCTATAGTCCCTTAGAACTAGAGGTCGCCTATCTAGTGTAGGCTGCGAAGAAGATACGTACTATAGTGCAGTCGTTAACCCTCCCGCTCGTAGTCTTAACCGATTACTCCGCGACTAAGCAAATCGTCGCTAAAAAGACCCCCGATACTTCTAGCATATACTAAGCCAACCGTCGCCTAGTTATAGCCTTAATTTACCTCTCTAAATACGATATCGAGGTTTACTACCTCCCTAGCAAAAAGAACTTTATCCCCGACGCCCTTAATCGCCTGCTAGCCGAAGAGTCCGACCAGCTGCTTAAACGTCGTCGTCCCGACTTTACTATGCTTAACGATATGCTTATAGCCTCCGAAGCTATTATAGCTCCTAAGAAACGCGAGGAATTCGCCGTCGCATACGATAATAACCCTTACTATAAGCGAATACTTTAAATAATCGTAGATAGCGAGGACGCTATTAAGAGTCTTTCCTCGCCCTAAGAAGGAGCTATAGTCGCTAACTCTATAGTACGAACGAAAGCATAGCTTAAGCGCCGCGGTATACCGTTCTTTATAGTCGATAAGCTTCTATACTATAAAGGCCCCGACGGCTTTACCCGGCTATATATCCCTAAAGCCTTCGTCCTATCTATAATCTTAGTAGCCTATAACGATAAGAACTACTTCGGCGTCGTCCGTATAATTAAGGACCTAGAGATATACTTAATTCGCGGAGTCACCCGTTAGGTAAAGAAGCACATCGCGGCCTATAAAGCCTATTGCCTTAGCTAAATAGACCGTTAGACCCTTGCCGGCAGCTATAAGCCTATTCGCCCCCCGCTACTTCTAATATAGAGTATCGCGATAGACTTTATAACCGATATACCGCTCTTACCTTTAGTAAGCTCCCTATAGTAGATCCTAGGCTTTAATATCTTTAACTAACTTCTTATAGTTATTTGTCTAACTAGTAAGAGATGCTTACTAATCCTAGGCAACGCGAAGTACGGTATAAAGGACTAGGCTTAAAGCCTAGCCCGTTAGTTGCTTCTTTCCGATTAAGGCATACTAAGAACTATTATTAGCGACCGGGATCGTAAATTCACATCCGACTTTTAGAAAGGCCTCTAGAGCGCATTCGGCACTAAAATTGCAATAACCACCGCCTACTACCTATAGGCTAACGGACTTACCGAACGACGCAACTAGACCGTAGAGACCGCTCTACGAATGTCCTACATCGAGGATCCTAGCCTAGATTAAAAGATAATAATCCCCGCTTTCTAGTAGAATCTAAACACGGCATTTAACACTAGTACGAAGATCTCCGCCTATAAATCTATCTTCGGCTTTAATATACGTAGACCGTTTAAAGCTGCCGATAATATCCTAGGCACTACTACGGACGAACTACCCTACTTACGAGAAGTCACCCGTAGATAAGCGAGCCTAGCTATAGACCTAGCAGCTATAAAGGCTAAGTAGCGGTATAACGTAAAACACCGGCCGGTTCTTCTTAAAGCTAGTGATAAAGTCTACCTAAAGCTATATACGGGCTATTATAAGCCTAGCCAGCCGCTAAAGAAATAGTCGCGGCAACGAGAAGGTCCTTTCGTTATTAAGCGTATAGTTAATAACCTTACGGCGGAGCTCGACCTCCTTAGCTAAGTCCGAATCCACCTAGTCGTTTCTATTTAGCACTTTAAGCTCGCACACGAAGGGCATTACGTCGAGCTCGAGCCTAGACCTATAGAAGCCGCTCGCGATATCGAAGCACTTAACGAAGGGGATTAGCACTACGAAGTCGAACGCCTAATAGACATCCGTGTTCGTCGCATCGGTCGGTCGAAGTTACCTATAACCGAATACCTCGTACGATAGAAGGGATAGGCTGCTATACACGACTAATAGGTCTAAGCCGACTAGGTCTCCGCTAAAGCTATCACGGAGTTCTAGGGTCGCCCTCCCGTACGCGCTATACGAAGCAAGAAGGCCGCTTAGTAGAAGGAACGATTAGAGGAATAATTACTAGCAGGTATAAGCATAACTTATAAGAATAAAAGGAAGGATTTAGGCAATAGGAGTGTTCCTCTTAATTGCCTAATTAGGATTGTATTTATAACTGCTATAAGCAGCAGTGTTTTCTTTTTCGAGCCGGCATTCTAATATATATAAAGCATCCTCTATGCTATATACCGGGGCTAATGTAATTAGCTATAGATAAGACAGTAGGGAGCTATTCCTAGCTCCCGGGGCTTACGCCTACCTAATAGAATTATCCTTCTTTACACACACATTCTTAGTGCCTAGTGTATTAGTAGAAGACGGCTTTCGCTACGCGGTATAGGCTTTTCGAGTATTACGTTATACCCTTTAGTCTCTCTAATACGCCGTCCTACTTCTAGAGCTTTATTAACACGGCCTTATATAATATCCTCGATGATTTTTATTCCGCCTACTTAAATAATGTTTTAATCTTCTCTACTATATAGGAGGAGCACTAGGCCTACGTCCGGGAGGTCCTTAAGCGCCTTAACGCCGCTAGCCTCTAGCTCGACGTCGATAAGTGCGATTTCTATATTACTAAGACTAAGTACCTTGGCCTAATTATCTCGGATAAAGGCATACGTATAGATCCTAAAAAGGTCCGCGCCGTCCTTAACTAGCTAGCCCCCTCCTCTATAAAAGACCTCCGGCGGTTCTTAGGGTTCGCTAATTTTTATCGGCGTTTTATCCGCGGCTTCTCTAAGCTCGCGAACCCCTTAAACGCCCTTACTAAGAACTCTGCCCCTTAGATCTAGTCCCCCGCTTACGCCTACGCCTTTAGAGCCCTTAAGCACGCCTTTACCGCCGCCCTAGTCCTCGCATACTTTAACCCCTCTCGAAAGACTATAGTTTAGACCGATGCTTCCGACTAAGCCGCTAGAGGCGTGCTAACACAGCTCTCTAACGACGGCCGCTACTACCCTATCGCGTTCTTCTCGTCGAAACACTCCGCCTAGGAATATAACTATAAGATCTACGATAAGGAACTCCTCGCGATCGTAAAGTCCCTTAAGGAATAGCGCCTTAAGCTTAAAGGCCTGCCTAAGTTTAAGATCGCTTCGGATTATAAGAACCTCTAGTATTTTATAACTATAAAGCTCTTTAACTAACGGTAGGCCCGCTAGGCCGAGTTCCTAAGTCGCTTTAACTTTAAGATCGTCTTTTAGCCTAGCTCTTAAGGCACCCTCCCTAACGCCCTTAGCCGACTCCTTAGTTCCCGCCCTACCTCCCTAACCGACCGCGCCGACGAGAGGATCGACTATCGTTACTAGGTTATCCTTCTATAGTCTAAGGTCGACGCCTCCCTACTCCCTAACGGGTTTAAGGAGTCCGACTCGTCTATAAATATAATTAATAAATATAATTCTAACGACTCCGACTGCTTTACCCTCTATGCCCTTAACGACTTTAAGCCGATCGACGACTTTATCGACCGGGCTTATTTCTCCTCTCCGCTTATCGCCGATATTCGCGTGGCTCTCCGGTCTCTTTAGCTCTATTAGCCTAGTTCTCTTCGCGCACCTCTCCGCTTAATCCTAAAGTCCGCCCTCTTAGAGGCCTAAGGCCGGTTCTACTTTTAGGGCCGGTTGTTTATTCCCCTTAACGACGCCCTTATCCTCTAGATCTTAATCCGCACCTATACTTCCCCGCTAGCTAGCTACCCTAGGCGCACTAAGACCGCGAGCCTCTACCGCCGAACCTACGTTTAGCCTAGCATATATAAGTCTATCTCTAGCTTCGTTTGTAACTACTACGTCTGCCTCCGCGCTAAGTCCCCCCGTTCCGCCCCTTAGGGCCTTCTTTAACCCTTAAGCATCCCTTTCGCCCTTTAGACCGATATCTCTATTAATTTCGTTATAGACCTTCCCGTCTGCCGCCGTTATAGCGTTAAGTTCTCGAGCATCTTAGTTATCGTTAACCGTCTTACGAAGATACGCTACTACGTCCCGACGCCCTCGATAACGGTCGAGGACGTCGTTAATATATTCGTTTCTCGCGTTTAGTCTCTCTATAGCACCCCTACCTCGATAGTTAGTAATCGGGGCATTTAGTTCGTCTCCGCCTTCTAGCAGTAGCTTAGCTACTGCTCGGCTACCGCTTATACCCTAGTTCCGCCTACTACCCTTAGACTAATAGCTAGACTAAGATCGCGAACGCTTAGATAGAGGTATACCTCCGCTGCTATACTACCTTCCTCTAAGACGATTAGGTAGATCTCCTTCCCCTCGCTAAGTTTACCGCTAATAACTAGGTTTCTTAGTCTACCGGCCTCTCCCTTTTCTTCGCTAACTACGGCTTTAACCTAAAGCTTAGCACTAAGCCCTTAGGACTACCCCCCTTTAGCATAACCCCTTAGTAGCGTAAGGAGTACCTCCGTAGCGATGCGCTCGCCTTACGCCTCTAACGCGTATCTAACTTCCTTCGTAACGCGATCGAGGACGCTTAGGCCACTTAGGCCCGGCACGCCGATGCCCGCCGGGCGCCCGCCCCGACGTACTAGCCTAGCGATATAGTCTTTCTTAGCACCCGTTAGATCTATACCCTCCGCCCGATAAAGAAGCTTAACTATAAACGGGAGGGCCTATACGAGGTCCTTAAGGCGTATAAGACGGCTTCCCTCCTCCGCCTCCCTAAAGGTAGCCGTCTTTACCCTATTTTCTACTACTTACTCCTCACCCGGACCTAGGAGCCCCCCTTACCTAGCTAAGCCGACCTAAATATCCGGCCTACTAATAGGGGCATCCTGCTTTCCCCGGACGGCGATAACGATAACGACGCGCACCTTAAGTAGGAATTCTCCTCTATCCTCGCGCAACGTTAGTACGCGTCTAAGAAGATTAAATATCGCATCTAGTAGCGTTATAGCCCCCTTACGTAAGAGGATTCCTCTTGCCTTAACGGATGTTAGGACGACCTTAAGTCCTTCTACGCTGCGAACCTAGCTAGGCCTCGCCCCGCCTTCTATACTACCTTCCTCGCCTCGTCCCCCCTACTTAGATAATAATAGATATAATTAATGAATATAATTCATCTTAGCGCGTATAGGCTTTCCGACCTCGAGCTTTATTTTCTTTCCTTCCTTTGTGTTATAGGGGCCTACTTTTTAGGTCGATTGACACGGGATTCCCTTAGCTCTCGCTCTTCTGCTATTGCCCCTTTTTAAGCGTTTAAGTCGAACGCCGATTTAAGGGGGATGTACTATCACGGTGTTAGGTTATGTTATATATCATCCTACGTGACCTCTACATCGTATATATAGACCCTTAGACTTAGTCTATAGCTGCGCTCCTTCGTGGATTAACAATAGTTATATACCCCCCCTAAGCTCGTTCTACAATAGGTAGTAAGAAGGTTAACGATTTATTCGGTATTTTAATACCGGGCCTTCCCTTTCTTTATTAAACTCTTTAGCATTCGGTTTAGCGGCAACCTAGCGGGCGTTAACTATAGCCTCGATCGTCGAGCTAAAGCAGACGGCATAATTAATAAATCTTAAGATTAGCTATCGTTAAGCGGAGATCCTAACGGTCTTAGCGTTTCCTCGCGGAAAGGATTATCGGCGTCGTCGTTAATACGCATTTCGTTATCGCTATCGTCGCTTAACGATCCCTCTTACTAACGCTCTTGCCGACGACTTACCTCTACCGCTGCCTCTGCCTCTGCCGCTATAAAGCCCGTATCGTTATTAGCCTTAAGAATCGTCCTGCCTGCCGGCTAGTCTTATAAAAATATCTTAGCCTACGAGTCGAAGGTAATAGTATCTTTAATTAAGAGCCCGTGGCTAATAACTTAGGGGGCGATAGATAGGTATTTTAATATTAACGTATCCTTATTCGCCTTGCTTATCGTAATCTTCCCTATATTAGGATTATATACCGCCCCCGACGGTTCCTCTACCTCTCGAAATACCCTCTAGAACTAGATTAGTCGACGATACTTATTATCGAGTATCTTAAAGCCCTAGCGGCGGCGGAGAAATTCCGTCTTAAGCTCTAGAACAAACGACTTAAACATAGGCTTTATAAAGGCGACTTTAGAGTTATTAAGCTTACTATCGCGAGAGGCTTTAAGCAGCATCTCGAGGAAGCGTAAAGTCTGTTCGTTAGTCTAACGCTAGCTGCCGGCGTTACTACTACCGGCGTTACTACTGCCCGTAGCGGCGCTACTACCGACGCCGCCCTAGGTACTACGCTAGCTTACTAATATCTTTTGCGTAGTTGCGATAACCTTATTAATTGCAAAAATACGTGCGGATACTACGATGCTATAAGAAACACCTAGCGGGGCGCGAAAGCGGTGAGAAAATTCGCCGACAAGGGTATACGACGGTATAAGAGGACCCGGCCCGTAAGAAATATATAGGCTATGTCTCTTCGTGCGTCCGCCTCGACTTAGTCGAGGCGTTGTAGATTAGGCCCTATAAGAGAACGAGCTTAGGGGGGGTATATAATTGTTATTAATCTACGAAGGGATATAGCTATAGACCTAGGTCTAAATGTCTATATATACGATGTAGAGGTTACGTAGGATAATATATAATATAACCTAATACCGTAATAGTATATCCCCCTTAAATCGGCGTTCGACTTAAACGCTTAAAAGGGGCAATAGGCTAATAAAAACGAAGGGAATCTATGTTAACTAGTCCTAAAAGCGGGCCTAATATAGAACGAGAGAAGAATAGGTAGAAATAAAGGGTAAAACTAAGAATCTAATATATACCGTCGTAACGTAAGTTATATTAATAAATTATACTTATTATTACTTAAGCAAAGGTAAAGACGTAAGAAAGGCTATATAAAAGGCCGGTTTAGGCTTAGTCGGGTTAAAGGCGTAAAAAGCCTTAAGGTCGTCCTAGCAGCCGTTAAGGCAGGAGGAGTCCTCCTACGTAAGGGGGCTATAACGCTATTAAACGCGATACTTAATCTTCCTAAAGGCGTATTAGCGTTACGCGAGGATAGAAGAAAACTCCTACTTAAGGTACGCGTTATCGCCGTCGTCGTCGCTAAGGGAAAGGAGAACGCCGTTATCGGCGGGCCGGACGTTAAGCTCCGACTAGCCGGGCAAAGGGGGCTCTTAAGTCTTAGTAAGGAGGGAGTAATAAAAAATAGGGTAAAGGCGGCTGCCTTTAAGGAGGCGAAGAAGATACGCTATCTTATATACCTTAAGGACTTTATATAGGCCCTCCCGCTTATAGTCGAGCTTCTTTATAGGGCGGAGGGTCTAGATCTAGCGGGTGCTAAGGAATACTATATCGCCGGGCTAGTACGCTAAGGCGGGAGTCCGCTAGGCGTCCGCGTAGCGAGCTTAAGTAGCTTAAGCATCCTCGATTATATCGCGGAGGAAGTTAGAAATACACTAGAGATAGGAAGCAAGCGCGTTACCGCGGAGGTATTCCTTCCGCTACTAGGGGGTTATACCGGGCGGGGGGGAACTAAAGGGCTTAGTGCTAAGCTTTAGGTAGAAGCTATAGTTAGCGAAGA
The DNA here is from genome assembly GCA_012934285.1 of Ophiocordyceps sinensis. Lineage (NCBI taxonomy): Eukaryota > Fungi > Ascomycota > Sordariomycetes > Hypocreales > Ophiocordycipitaceae > Ophiocordyceps > Ophiocordyceps sinensis. The sequence continues at coordinate 13,434,471 of JAAVMX010000004.1, forward strand.
AAAAGGAGAGGCCGGTAGATTTAAAGACCTAATTATTAATAGTAAACTTAGCGAAGGGAAGGAGGTCGACTTAATCGTCCTAAAGGTAGGTAGTATAATAACGAAGGTAAACCTCTATCTAAGCGTTCGCGATCTTAGTCTAACCGTCGGTCTAAGGGTAGTAGGTAGAGCTAAGATAAAGGCGGTAACTAAGGCGACGACTAAGCTATTATTAGAAAGCCGAAATAAACTAAGTGCTACGGTCGCTAATAATAGAGGCTAGGGTACTATAGAAAGACTAAACGTAGGAAATAAACGCGTTAATAATGTCTTTAACGGTTATTAAGAGTATTAGGACGTAGTAGCGTATCTTCGTAAGGCGGTCGACGATAATAAGGATATTAAAAAACTTAACGCTATTACGGCGGTAGATAAAGAGGTCGGTAATAAAGTCGACGGATATATCGGTCTATAGGGCGAAAGGAATACTTAAGGGCTAGAGTAGGCCTTAGGGGGAGGAACGAGGGGATTTAGCGCATAGGCACGTATAATAATTCCGCACGAAGCTAGAAATAGACTTATATATGCCGGGCTAGATATAGGACTAGCGGTAGAGGCTAGCGGTCTTCGTACGTCTAAGGTAGCCGGTAAGGGGGGAGGTATAAGTGTGGACGAGGATCTAAAGAATTAGGGCGTCGTTAAGGGGAACGAAGAGCCGGCCTTAGAAATAGAACCGGCCCTAGACCTTAGAGAGAGCGGTCTTAGGGATCGAGCGGAGGGGGGCTTAGAGGGGGTAAGGCTAGCGGGGCTAAGGGGACTAAAAAGCTACGCGAATAGCGGAGATAAGCGGGGAGGAGGAATAAGCCCGGTCGATAAAGTTATCGATCGGCTTAAAGTCGTCGAAGGCGTAGAGGTTAAGGCAGTCGGAATTATATTTATAAATTATATTTATAAACGAATCGGACTCCTCGACGGTATTAAGGACGGGAGTAGTATTAGGGTAGAGGGAGGCATTAACCTTAGACTTAAGGAGGATAACCTAATATCGGTGGTTAATTCTCTCGTCGGCTCGGTCGGTAAGGGAGAGAAGGCGGGAGCTAGGCAAGCGGCTAAAGGCGTCCGGGAGAATAGCTTAAGAGCCGGGCTAAAAGATAATCTTAAAATTAAAACGACTAAGGAATTCGGCCTAGCGGGCCTATCGCTAGTTAAAGAGCTTTATAGTTATAAAATACTAAAGATTCTTATAATCTAAGGCTATCTTAAACTTAGGTAGGCCTTAAAGCTTAAGGCGCTACTCTTCGAGAGATTTTATAATCGCGAGAAGTTCTTTATCATAGATCTCGTAATTATACTCTTAAGCAGAGTATTTTAACGAGAAGAAAGCAACCGAATAGTAACGACTATTATAGAGGAGCTATATTAGTATACCTTTAGCGGCTTAATTAAAAGCATCTATCTAAACTATAGTCTTACAATAAGGGTCGAAGTATACGAAGATTAAGGCGGTAGTAAAGGCGTGCTTAAGGGCTTTAAAGGCGTAGGTGTAGGCGGGAGACTAGATCTAAGGGGCAGAGTTCTTAGTAAGGGCGTTTAGAGGGTTCACAAGCTTAGAAAAGCCGAGAATAAAACGCCGATAAAAATTAGCCAATCCTAAGAAGCGCCGGAGGTCCTTAATAAAGGAAAGGGCAGGCTAGTCTAAGACTATACGAACCTTTTTAAGATCTATGCGAATGCCTTTATCTAAGATAATTAGGCCGAGGTACTTAGTCTTAGTAATATAGAAGTTATACTTATCTACGTTAAGCTAGAGGCCGGCGGCGTCGAGGCGCTTAAGAACTATATTAACGTAGGCTTAGTGCTCCTCCCGCGTCTTTAAGAAGATTAAGACGTCGTTTAGATAGGTAGAGTAGAACTTATTAAAGATACCGTAAAGGGCTATATTAATAAAACTCTAGAAGTAAGATAGGGCGGCGGTAAGGCTAAAGGGGGTAATATAATACTTAAAGAGCCTATACCGTATAGCGAACGCGGTCTTTTACTTATATCCCTCGGTAATACGAAGGCGATTAAACGCTGTAATAACATCGATCTTAGTAAAAAACTTCGCCTTCCGGATATAAGCGAGGGTATCGTAGATAAAGGGTAAAGGGAAACGGTTCTTAATTATAGCCTTATTTAAGCCGCGATAGTTAACGTAAAAATAAATACCCCCGCCTAGCTTATAAGTAAGTATAATAAAGGCAATAGCGGGGGAGGTAGAGCGGCGGATAAAGCCCTTCTTAAGCTACTCGTTAATATACGCGCGGACGATCTAATTCTCGGTTTCGCTAAAAAGGCGGGGGCGGGTATAAGGAGGTTATATTCCCTCCTTAAGGTTAATTTAAGTATTAACGGTACGGTAAAGGGCGAGCTTATCGGCCTCGCTTTTAAGCTATATATAGATTATATAGTAAAGCTCCTTAAGGACCTTAGCCTAAAGCTCGTTAAGCGTATAAAGGACCTTCTCTTACTTCTTAAAGAACTTAGCGATATCGTCGGGGGAGATCTTATTAAGGTAGATCTTATTAAGGTAGTTATCGACGAAGTCGTAAAGGCGGGGGTTAAGGCAGGCTTTCGTATCCTTAGCGTTAATATATCTAGTTAAAACGGCTTAATAAAGGTCTTTAGGGATATCTTAGTCGATAGGTAGCGGAGGCTTAGTAGGTAAAAGCTCGGCGGTAAAAGCCTTAATCGAAGTCTAAAAGGTCTAGACTTTAGGCTACCGGCAGAATATTACTATCGCATTAACGTTAAGCATTTAGACGTTAAACGCTAAGTCATCGGGGGATAAAAAGCGGAAGGGCTAAGGCCTAATAATCTTACGACTCGGCCGTAATATAGGGCGGCGGTAGCCGGCGGTCTTATAGATAGGACGGGGGCGGGGAGGTCGAACGTAGCAGCGAGGGTAAAGGGTAGCCGGGGAGTTAGAGTCGTAGCCGGAGTTAGAGTCGGCGTCGTTAACCTAACGGGAGGAGTCCGGATAAGCGGGTTTACCCGCGTTAAAGGCATCCTCGAAAAACGCCGAGAGAGAAAGGCTAAGGGATAGGGGAATAAACTTAAGAATATCGCTAAAGCAGACGGAACGGATAAAGGTCGGAGGATAGGCTAGGGCCGTACAGGCGGGAATAAGGATCGTAGCGGTAAGAATAAGGATCGTAGTAGTAAAGTATTCGCCCTCGTCGTTAAAGTCCTTAATAAAGGGGGCGGTAAGGGGTTCGCCCTTATCGTTAGAGTCTTCGACGGAAGGAGCGGGGGGAAAACGAATTATATTTATTAATTATATTCCCTCTAAAATAAAGGCGGGGGGAGCCGGGATAAAGCGGGTAAGGCGGGTAAAGGTAGCCGAAAGGCCTAGGATAAGATAAGGCTAGTAGTCCGAGAGGCAGGAGGCTAGACAAAAGGGGGACTAGAAGGAAAAGGAGTTACTACGCTAGCTAATAATAAGGTCGTGCCGGCGTAGCTAAAGGAGGCTAAGAATAACCTTATAGCTAAGCTTCGTAAGAAAGAAGTAGATAGACTTAGTATAGACGCTAATCCGGGAGACCGAAAAGGCGTAATAAGTAACGGAGCCGGACTTATAGTCGCTACTATCGGCGAGAGAAAGCCGGCGTAGGGATTAAAGCTAGCGGATAGGAAGGGCAAGGCGGTACGCGGTCTAAGCGTATATAAAGGCGTATTTAAAATAGCCGGAGTCGACTAAAGCACTTATAATAACATCGGCGGACATAAAGGATAAAGGCATAAGTAAAGCACGCGGTTATATTCCCGCGGGGAGGTAAAGATCCTCCTTAGTATTAAATAAAGCTATAAACTTAGACACTAAGAGCTCTATCGCGCGATAAGGCGAGGGAGCTACGTATTTCCTAAGGATAGGGAAAAGGCAGGGAGGTCGTCTACTTCGCCTTTAATAAAGCCTTGCTTAATAGCGCGAACCTAATAGCGGGGGGAGGGGGTTTAAGTAAGCGCGGGGCAAACGTACCGCTACTACGGCCACGGCCGCGGCTAAAGCCGGAACTAGCGCCGGGACTAGCGCTAGGGTTAGCGCTAGGATTAGCACCGATACCCTTATTAAGGTAAGTCCGGGCGCTATACGTAGCGGTAGCCGGCTAAGCGTAGTAAAGGCAAAGACAGTTTTTAAACCGCCGTTGCTTTTTAGCGTTAGTAAGCCGGGCCCGGAATATATCGAGCTATATCGGGTTACCGGTAAGAGGCGTAGGCGGGGCGGGCGAGGTAAGCCCGGTATAAGCGGGGTTACGAGGCGGCTAGAGCTAAGAACGGGCCTTAATACGCTGCTAGTTATCCTAAAGCGTAGAATATATCTTAGCCTAGGCCGTAAAGTTATTATAGGCCGGGCATTCGACCTATAGAGCGGCGGCGTTAGTAAGTTCGATAGAGACCTTCGAATAAAGGTAGGCGACGTAAGCGGTGCCGTTAAACAATAAGTCGGCTTAAAGCTAGGTAAACTTCGAATAAAAGTCCGGCTAAGAGATATGCTTTATCGATAAGGCGTTAAAGTCGGCCTCCGACTAAGCGCGGGTAAAATTAGCACTAAAGACTAAGCTAAGGTCGTCGGTAAGGGCTTGAATAGTAGTATACTGCTTATTAGCGAAATACTTATTATCGAGGACGTCCTAAGGAACGCTAGCGATAATAGAAGCGGCCCGGCTAGTAAGCCGGCTAGCCGCGTAGAGAATACAGTCTTATTCTATAGGGTATAAGGCGGCGTCCTAACGGAGCTTAATAGTAAGGCCGTCGCGCTAGGTCTATATCGATATTTCATAAGCCATTGTATTACGTCTACGGTCGGGATACATCTTACTTTTGCCTAGTTAGTATAATAGTAAATGTCAATAGTTATAAGCCCGGGAGCGAAGTCTATTTTGCTAGGACCTAGGTATAACTTCTACTACTATTAATATTCTTTTCGAACCCCGCGTTAATTCGTTATTTTTTCGCTACGTTCGCTATAAACGCTATAAACGCTATATTCGCTACTTTAGGCCCGGTCGCACTTTTAGCGGCTGCGCGCTACCCCCGCTTATGCTTCGATATATTAATTAATCTAAATACATTAGTCGGTACGGCACCTTTCGGCACGGTACGGCACGGTATATTTAGCGGCGATTAATACTACGGCTTATTTAGCACGGTCGGGCAGGCTACCGTATACGTAGGGGGGTATATCGATATTTTATAAGCTATTATATTACGTCTACGGTCGGGATGTATCTTACTTTTGCCTAGTTAGTATAATAGTAAATGTTAATAGTCCGGAAAGCCTCCTAACGTTGCTTTTAAGTACTAGAGTCGCCGGCGAACCTCTTAGGGTCGGCGATACAGGAACGGGTAGGGGTAAGGGCAGTGGCTAGGGCCTAGTCCCGGGCTACTTTACGCTCGGTAAGGACGAGGAGAGAGGACGTAGTATAGTTAAGCTGCCGCTAAAGGTCGGCGACGTGCTCTTAAGAGATAAGCACTCCTATATCTAACTTAGCGTAAGCATTATTAAGGTAAGTAAAGGACTCGGCCTATAGGGCGCGGAAATTAAGGGTAGCGTAAGCTTAGATATAGGCGAATAAGTCGAATATAGGCCGTTAGGCCTAAAGTAGCGCGGCGAGACGGGGATAGCGGGAAAGGTAGTCGTTCTAAGGCTTTAGGTCGGCGGGAGCCGGCGGAATAACAGCTAGGGTAGCGGCGGAAGAAGGATCGGTCTCTATAACGAGGTCGGATATCGTAGATTAGATAGGGCAACGAAGAAGACAACGGGGAAAGGGTAAGGGGGGGAGGAGGGGATCTTATATAATTCGCGATGAGACGGCGTATCTACACCGGGAAAATTCTAACAATCGAGGAAAACTTAGTCGAAAGGGTCCGGCGAGGAGGCGGACTTACGTCGCGAAGAGGGGAGATTAGAAAAGAAAAGGGTAAAATAGCGAGATTATTAATTAAAGGCAATAGGATGAAATAGTAGATTAAACTATAAGAGAACGAGCTTAAGGGGGGTATGTAATTATTATTAATCCACGAAGGGATACAGCTATAGACCTAGGTCTAAATGTCTATATATACGATATAGAGGTCACGCAGGATAATATATAATATAACCTAACACCGTGATAGGCCTATAGGCTATAAGGGACAGGCATAAGCTATAAGGGACAGGCATAGGCTACGGGGGATAGGCATAAGCTACGAGGGACAGGCATAAGCTACGAGGGATAGGCATAGGCTACGAGGGACAGGCACAGGCTATAAGGGAAAAAAATTACATAGGGCGGAATCGAACATAGAGCTATAAGGTTACGAACTACGATTTATGCCGCTTGGCTAAATAGGCTTACTAATTGTTGAAATTTGAGAACCTTTTTCTACTATATAAAGGTTATAGCGTGACCTAGGGTGCGGGGTAATCTACGTACCCGCGCAACACGGCCAACAGCTAATAGGGCTACGAATAGGGGCTAACAGGATGTTAAGGCGACTAATAGGGCTTTAAGCGGCAAAAGGGCTAAATTTATTAACACGGTTTTAGGCGTATTATCGCGATAAGTAGGAAATTTATGTTAGAAGGATCGTGACTTCCTCTATTATTAAGATTTTGCTGTGAATAAGAGTGTTTATTCTATATTACTAAATTAAACCGCTATAATAGAGTAACGCGCCCTATAATAGAGTAACGCGCCCTATAATATAGTCACACACGCCTAAAATAGTAACTTAGCCACTAACTAGAACCCCGCCCGGCGCGCGAAGGTAGGTAGAGGTATATAGTAAAATAGCTTATGCTATAGGGTATAACTATAAGCAAAGCTTTGCTATAGCTAGGGGACCTATCGGGAAATACGGTTAATCCCCGGGAGGAGACCTATCTAATAGTAGTATAGGATTTTAGCAAGAGCCCTATTAGACAGGTAGCCAATAGGCGCCTAGTGTTTTTAGCCGGTTTAACCCCGGCCCTACTATTAGCCAATTAGCGTACTGAATTTTTAGACTCTATCTAATCATAGCGTGTTATTTCGCGGCAGCTAATAGCCGTACTTCGTTTTTATAGCAAGGGACCCTTGCAATAAAAAAGCTTACTACATATATTAAGTAAGTAAAGCGGCTTGCCGCAACTTACACACATTCTATGTTCTTCGTAGCGTAAAGCAAGCTTTGCTTAATTAAAAGGGCTACGCAAATCGTGTATAGCCTTAATTTAGTTAATTTAATAGCTATAGCAGGTGCCCTCTACTGCGTGCCCTACTACGTGCCCTACTACGTGCCCTACTACGTGGCCTCTACTATATACGGCTCTTTAATATATGCTTCGTGCTCTACTACGTGCCTTCTACTACGTGTGCTACGTGCTCTCTACTATATACGCGGCTCCTTAATATATACGTCGTGCCCTACTGCGTGCCCTCTACTACGTGCCCTCTACTGCGTGCCCTCTGCTATATATACGGCTCCTTAATATATGCTTTATGCCCGGCTCCCGGCTGCGTGCCTTACTATATGCCCTACTGTGTGCCCTACTGCGTGCCTTACTGCGTGCCCTCGACTGCGTGCCCTCTACTATATGTGCGGCTCTTTAATATATACTTCGTGCCCGGCTCCCGGCTGCGTGCCTTACTACGCGCCCTCTACTGCGTGCTCCACTGCGTGCCTTACTACATGCCCTACTGCGTGCCCTACTGCGTGCCTTACTGCGTGCCCTCTACTGCGTGCCCTCTACTATGTGTGCGGCTTCTAATATATGCTTTATGCCCGGCTCCCGGCTGCGTGCCCTACTGCGTGCCCTACTGCGTGCCCTACTGCGTGCCCTACTGCGTGCCCTACTACGTGCCCTACTGCGTGCCCTACTGCGTGCCCTACTACGTGCTATATCGGGGTGGCTTAACTAGATTAAGGCCTAGTATTCTTCGCGTTATTCGCACGATTTGCGCGGCTCTCTTAATTGCTATATACCGGCACTAGATTTTAGTAGCGGGACATAGGCGCGCGGGGTACGTATAGAAAAGTAAGGATTTAAATATTCTTACTATGCAAATAGCAAGAGTATTACTATTTGGCCTAGTATAAATCTCTATTTAGCCTAGTGATATGTTTTTTTATACCTACGTATACCTCTAAAAACGCCTAACCCCGCACGCCTAGCCGCGCCTATATAAATACAGTGCGTACATATGGCAAGCCGGGGACCGATTCTTTACGTACGAATACCCGGCTCTTTATTGCGTGTCTAGCTCCCTGCTGCGTGCCCTCTACTGCGTGCCCTCTGCTGCGTGCTCTACTGCGTGCTCTGCTGCGTGCCCTCTACTGTGTGTGCGGCTCCTTAATGTATGCTTCGTGCGGCTGCGTGCGTGCCCTACTGCGTGCCCTACTGCGTGCCCTACTGCGTGCCCTGCTGCGTGCCCTACTGCGTGCCCTGCTACGTGCCCTGCTGCGTGCCCTACTGCGTGCTTAACGATGCGATTTAACGATGCGATTTAACGATGCGATTTAACGATGCAATGCGACGATGCGAAGAATTAGCCTATAGCCTGCTAGGCATACGCACTGTAATTAAGTAGGCGCGGCTAGTCGTAGGGGGTATAGGCGTTTTTCGGGTGTACGTAAAGTATCACTAGGCTAAATAGAGATTTATACTAGGCTAAATAGTAATACTTAATAGCAATTTCGTGCTATATAAATAGCAATACTTATAGTAATACTCTACTTAAATTAAAAGCTAATACTATTAGTAGGTATCTTAAATACTAATGTAAATATAGGTCTAGTAGTCTTATTAGAATTATTAATACCTATCTAGCTAAAGATTATACTACCTTTTTATAGATAAGATAGGAGAAAGGTCGGGGCTTCCCTCTAGGAAGTCTTAGTAGCTAAGAATAGAAAGGGATCTATAAATAGAATATATAGACGGATGCGTTAGTTAGGGAAGACCTTCCGCGGACGGATGCGTCTATTAGGACGACCGTAGAAGTCTATAAAAGGAAGTAGAATTCTATCTATAGAATTCACCTTAAAATAGAAGTCCTTCTACCGTAGAATTCTATCTATAGAATTTACCTTAGAAGGGAAGTCCTTCTATCGTAGAATTCTATTTATAATTCCTATAAATACTCTTAATTATAAAAACGGTTTTATAGCCTAGCTAATAAATAGAGACGTGTATATAGTAAAATAGGGCTATTTTATATTATATATATATATATATTTTCTGTTAGGGCCTATGTCTATAGCTTTAGCCCTTAATGCAGGAGAGTATATACACCTATATACACGTGACATACTTCGTATGCACGTGACTATCTTTTTGGAGGCTCGTCTCCGGGTACGCAAAACATTCATGACGCCTTGCTTCGCCCTAGGCTTCAAATCGGCCATAACAACATCGCGATCTTCCTCGTGCTTGCCCGGCCGCGTCGTTTTTATTTGGGGAACCTCCTCATCCGCAAACGTCCCGGCTGAGTACACGGCAGATGATACGAAAACGAAGCAACGACTAATACGACACACCTTGCTCGCCGCGAGGTCAAGTATTTACTTGCTCGTCCCCAGCGCTTCCGCAGCAGCCCGCAATGCCTCCCTCACCTCGCACCCCGCGGCACTCCAGGAATTCGTCAGCCCTAGAGAGCTTCCAAGATCCTTCGCATGCATGGAGTCAGTCGAAGACGTCGCTGCACGACTCGGTATCCGCGCGATCCATCAACAACCTGAACCACCAAGACGCGCTAGACCTCAGTACGCTCACCAGCGGCGGAGCTGGCGCTGGAGAGGCCATGGGCAACCTGGCTGACGAACTTGCCGATGCCTTTTCCGAGTCGGGAGAAGAGGAAGCCGACGGGTATCAGGACGGGGACCTTGCACTCACTGACTCCCCAACCCCGCACACGCAGCGAGTGGTAAATGAGGCCACCAGGGACAGCGGAGTGGATGTCAATGGCGAGCCTATGGGCGAAGGCGTTCGCGCCGCAGACAGTGACCTCAATATACCTGCTCTGCAAAAACGGGGGCACCAGAGAAAGGGGAGCGAGTACGACGGCAGCGAATACGGCTCTGAATCCGACCTCGATTCTGCTGGGATGTCGCCCACCCTCGTGGCCAAGATCGATGCCATCGAGTCTCTGGCCAGGCGCGGGACAGAGAACTACGGTGGCACGGCTGATGACGTATTCAAGAGAGTGACGGACGGTCTGCGGGATTTAGGATCCCAGTCGACGGTGGAGGGGAGCGCCTCGAGGTCAGACGGTCCCTTCCCTAAAGCCGCATGCCGCCGTACTCACCCAGACGTTAGGTTGATAACGGCACACTCGGCGCTTACCACGCACCTGGCACACCAGACGCGGCAGCTGCACAGCTTGACGTTTCCCCTCCTGTCGCCGATCGCATCCCCCCCGGACGCCGAGGCCATCGAAAGTCTGCTGCCACTCCTCTTGTCTCTGTCAGACGACATGCCCCGGCCGTCAACTTCAGCATACAACTCCTTGACGGCACTGCACTCCATCACGTCGGAATTGATACAAACACTGAGCTACCTCTCAGACACGCTGCACATGTCCCGTCAGACGACAGCTACGGCATCTCGGAGGCTGAAGAGCGCACGGGAGCTGGTGGCGGAAATGAGACGCGAGGAGGAGTTGCGCGAGGAGGGCGAGAGGTGGCTGACACGTGGAAACTGGGGCGAGCGACTGCAGAAGAGAGAGTGCGCCGGAGTCTGCGGTGATGTAATCGGCGGTTTCGAAGACGTCTGCAACGGATGGCGTCAGCGACTACTTGCACGCGCCGAACCGCAAGCTTGAGGGGTGGATTGATGGGTTTATCAAGGAAGCTTAGGTAGCAGTAAAGTGGCGCCTGCGCTTCTGGCTCTCCGCAACACTGAACGGCGTTGGACGATATTGTTTGAGTAAGGTAGGCAGAGAGTGGGTGCCGGGCACGCGGACCATGAGGCTTTCAGTCCTCGGAATAGCTGCACTCGTTGCGTGGGCGCAAGGAAGCTAATATGTCGCTATAGTCAATTTATCGTTAGGTTAAGGCTTTTAGTCCTCGGAATGAATATCTATATAGAGACCTTATGGCTTCGCGTTATATAGTTATAAGGAAGCTACGTTAAGGTTATATTCTATATATTAATCTATTATCTAGGGTTATACACGTAGAGGGTTTTTAAGGAAAACTCTACGTATAGGGTGCTAACTAATATATCGCACCGACCTATAAGGACCTATGCCCGAGGGCGCGATTAAGATACCGTTGATTATACGTAATTAAGATAAAAAAGTAAGGGAAAAACTATATTATTTATAAGTATTACTATTTATATAGCATAAAATCTCTATTTGCATAGTAAGATATATAGACCCTTACTGTTTCTATATATACCCCGCGCGTTTATATCCCGCTACTAAAATCTAATGCCGGTATATAGTAATTAAAAGAGCCGCGTAAATCGTGCGAAAAACACTAGTCTACGAAGGTTACGATTATTAAGTTAAAATAGCATAGTAACGTAGGCATAACTAAAAGCAAAGCTTTACTATGCCTATAGCACTAAGCTATTTTTTTACTATAGCTAGGGGACCTTAGCTTATAGCCGTAGAGGATTTTATTAGTTAATATTTCGGGATAAACCCTCCCGGACGGGTTACTAATATATATAAAGCATCCTTTATGCTATATGCCGGGGCTAATGTAATTAGCTATAGATAAGATAAAAGGGAGCTATTCCTAGCTCCCGGAGCTTACGCCTACCTAATAGAATTATCCTTCTTTATATATATATTCTTACTGCCTAGTATATAAAATTAGTAGTAATTCGCACCTTTTGCTTTTAAGCTACTATTAAGAACGCCCTTCCTATCTCTAGAGCTTCGCTCTACTATAACACGTTCGCTAAGAGCTTCTTTAAGCTCTCGCTATCCGTTAGAAGCCGCCTAAAGGCTCCCGACACCTATAGTATAACTAGCTTATATAACCCTAGCTAGCACGCCTATATAACTACTAACCTAAGCCTTACGATCCGACGAGGCTCGCCTTTCTAGGCATTATTAGAACTAGGGTCTACTACCTAATTCCCTATTTCGAGTCTTTACGCAATTAGCCGTAAGGAAAAAATTTCTCTTTATATTTTCGATTGCCTACGCGTACCCGTTCCTACACTAAAATTAAAACACCTTATACCTCCCTACTATAGACTTTTCTCTTCTCCTATAACTCTTCTTTCGCAATCCTTTCTCTTTTCTATCTATCGACTTTTTCGCCTTTTTCTCTTATTTTATTTAAGCTATCGTTACTATAGCTAAAGACGAAGAAGCCTATTAAGCTATAGCGTCTATATCTTATTTAGACGATAACCTTTACCCTCGCTTGCCGACTTATACTTAGCCGTATGCTCTGCCGGAAAGTATCTATAGCGCCGCCCCCTTTAAGAATCTAAGAGTAATAATAAAGATCCTCCTCCTATCCGTCGTCGCCTTCGCTTATCTATAGAAACCGAGGTATTACGTAAGTATTCTACTTTACTAGCCTTAAAGGATAGGGATAATAATAATCTATTAAAATAGGCCGTTCGCTACTTTAGGTTAATTAAAATACTACCTATAGAAGGGGTTATTAAGACCTTTACCGATATAGACCTAATATATATAAAGTAAGCCTATATTCTCTTAGGCTCTTTAGCCTTTAAATTGGAGACTATTCTTAAGATTATAGAGCTTCCGCCTATAAAGGAGAAGCATCTATAGCACGCCGATACTTAGCGAAAGGGAATTCGCGCGTATTTTTGTTTTATAGGCAATCTTTTAGATAAGGAGACTTTTTTCTACGCTACGATAAATCTAGTATATCGGCTAATTCGCGCCGTGCCTCTTAACCCGTAAATAATCGACGGAGACCTTTCTAACGGTTAATAATCGGAGGAATAACCTCCTCCTCGCCTATAAGGAATCCTTCGCTTATTTAAGCAATATTCTATTAGATAGTAGTATCGCCTTAAAGAGTAACCTTAGGTTCTATATTATTCTCTTTAGTCTAAGTTATCTAAGTATTTATATGCCTTTTACTCTCGTCGATAGAAGGATTTAGACGATAATAATAATAATTCTTTTAGATCCGATAATAGTTTTATCTACCGTCCGCTAAAGTCTAACTATCCGAATCTACGTAAGCACCGCGAGGCGAGCTATACCTCCTCCTCAGCCTATAACAATAAGGCCGTTACTAAACGCCTTAAACGGGATAATATTAGTACTTTTAACCTAAATAAGTATAATCCGAAGAACTTAGGCATTATCGCTTTTAGCGATAGAAAGAATATCTATACGGACGTCTACCTCTTCGCGGAGCGTCTAAAGATCTATTAGGATAAGGATCCGTTCGCCTTTTACCTATACTACCTCTTCTTTTTAGTAGGAGGAGCTCTTATATAGTATATAAGTAAGCTTATAGCGGAATAACGCGATATCTTTAGTTCCTCCCCTCTTAGAACCTTCTATAAGTTCTTAACTAAGCGTTTTAAGCGTCTTAACGCCGATATCTTAAAGGAACTTTATAGAGAAAGGTATATAATATCTATATAGTCCTCTAGCTCTATTACTCTTACGTAGTAGATCTAAAGAAAGGTTTCGCTCGCCCGCTAACTTAAGATAGGTAAGGATGCTTAGATTATTAAGGCTATCTATCCTCTTATTGCCATCTAGATCTCTTCGCTCCTTCTTATTCTAACAAAGAAGACTCTAATCGATAAATAGATTCGTATTATTAAGGAATAAAAGCCTCGTATTATAGCCTCCCTTAAGCTATATATTTCCGGAGACCGAGACCGTTCTCGCTACGGTAGCTTTTCTCATCGGGATAATTACTATCGCTAAGATAACCGTCGCCGTAATAATAGGTACCGTTAGGGTAACCGTAATCGTAGCTATCGCGATAATTATCGCGATAACTATCCTTAAAGTAACTAAAGCAATAACTACCGTTAGGCTAACCGCCGGGATTAAGACTAAGGCTATAATCGCAACCGTAGCCTTAAAAGTCGAAGCTCCGGTAATAACCGTAATTAGTTAAGCTTACGCCCGCTACGCCGCGATAAGCGTTACCCTCGCTAGGATAACTAATAAGACGACCGACGATCGGAATACCGCTAAGGTAAATATAAAGGTAACGATAATAAGAAGAAAGTACGCTTTAAGTCGAAGTATTAAACCGATAAAAAGACTACTCTTAGCGGCGATAAAGCTAGTAACGAGCTATACTTAAACGACGACTCTTAAGACGATAAATCCTCTTACGCCTCCTTAGAAGCCAATTTCGTAGGCTATATAAACTCTTGCTACCTTACTAAAAGGGCCGGCAAGTTTAAATTTAGCACTTACGACCGCACCTTCGCCCTCGCCTCCGTGCTTAAAGAGCATATATACGCTAACTACTATATATCTAAGCAATAGCTCTATAGTAAAGAACGCGCGTTTAAGCCGTTAACCTATAAGGTTTATACTGCCTCTTTAGTATAGGGAAAGATAGGCATAAGGCAAAGGGTGCGTGTATAAGAAGAAGGATAATAATTATAGGTAGCCTAGCATGCCCTACGAACTATAGGGCTGCTAGAGCCCGGACTATCTACTAATCCGTAGGCACCTAATAGGTGCCCTGCCTTTGCGTATTATAATGCCGGCCTGAAAAACGAGCCCTTGCTATCCTTAGTAGAATAAAACAAAGAACTAATTAAGAAGGAAAAAACAATTTAGAATAACGTAACGCGATCCTTCTAATCTATGCTCCTTTGCTCTATGCGTTACTATAGGATCTTTTCCTAACTAAACAATTAGATCGATGTCCCTTAATTAATCGCAGCTAGGGCAGCGCCGGCGGAACGCGTAATGCGCTTTAAGGCGAATTCTACGATTACTTCCCGGGAAATAGCGCTAGCGGGGACCTACTAGTCGTAGGCGGCCCCCTAGCCCTTCTAGCGGACTTAATACTTAGTGACGGGGGTCTTTAATCGGCTAATGCGGCGCTTGCGAGATTTAAGTATACGCTCGAGCTCGTAGTGCTCGTCGCCCTCGCCTAGGGCGTTATCGAGATCTTACGCTACTTTAACCGCTCTGGGTTTTTCTTCCTTAAAGCATCTATCGTACGCGGGCTTTAAATGCTCTACCGAAATAACTAGATACGTGCTCTACTACGCGAGTCTATAGTAGCTAGTAACGGTAAACCGGTTGCGATAGTTACGACGTACGCCGAATTAGTAAAAGAACGAGGCGGCGTTAATTATAGTAATATATTCGGCGCTTAGTAGTTTAGAGATAATACTTTCTTAAAGAGGCAAGGGATAGGCGTTAGGGACCGTAACGCTGTTAATACTACGTATATTAATAATAGCGCGGCCCTTCGTAATACCTTAAGAGGTGCGCTAGATAATAAAAACTAGCGCTACGAAGGGCGATAGCTACGTCGTCTATTCTATACGATCCTACTAATAGAGTTTATCGAAGGTTTCGTCGATAATCGTACGGTCGCGAAGTCCTTACGGTTAAGGACGCTAGGCAATCTTCTAATACTACTATCTATCGACGAAGGGTATAGTAAGCTCTTTACCGGATTAGACAACGGCTATACCTATATCTTTCTAAAGAGAGGGGAAATACTAAAGGAGCTTAATAACTTTATTAATAAAGCGAGGGTCTCTAGCGTAAATGTAAATGCCCTCCTTAGTGATATACTCTAGAAGGGAGCTTAGCTTTTAGGCTCGGCGCTAAAAAGGGACTACGTTAGGCTTTAGGAAGGGCGCTACGGAAGGGAAATCGACCTAATTAACGAGGGGAGGCGCTAGAGCTGCCGGATGTAAAGCGGCCGAGATAACGTTAGAGGAGAATATAACGGATGCTAAGATATTAAAGCTACTACCGATTATAGGAACTTACTAAAGGTCGGCAGCCGAAGGAGAGGCTATAGAAGGGTTAAGGGCTACCGTAGCTAGAGAGGCAGTAGTTAAGGCCTAAAGGGCGGAAGTCTACGACGGGACTACGAGGAATCCTAAATTATAGTACTCTAAAATCTAGCTAAGTCGCTGCTTACGTAAGATAACTACGTCCTTAGAGGAGTTATTAATTATAGCGACGCTAGGGAAAGAGGAATTATCTACGATAGCGTGCGTAGCTAGGTCGTAAGAGGAATAAAAGGCGTACGGCCGGCCTTTAGGGATTTCTTTCTAAGAGGCGGGCATAATGATAGTTTAACCGGCAGGAACTAAGGTCTTCCGGACAGCCTAGACGCGACGCACTATATCCCGGCTAAGGCGATAGATATTAAAAGGGATCTTAAAGTCCTAGAGAGTGCCGATACGGATTATATCTAATCCGTAGTCGACGTTGCTAAGGTACGGTTTAAGGAAAGCATTCCTAAGCAAAGCGCCTATAGCGACTTTAGTAACCTAAGCGGAGTAATAAAACTCCGCGAGCCTTACGTCGGAACTATTAGTATAACGGCCTTAGACTAGAAAGGAAAAGGTAGCCTAGTCTTCGACGTAGGCGTAACCGGTAATGCCTTTAACGGCTATAGGAGGCAGCTTTTTAATAGTATACGGCAAATGCTATAGTAGGTCCTAATTAATTATAGGTTTACCGCATCCGGTGTCCGGATAGATCTTAAACGCTTTCTTAAACGGCTTGCCTATAATCTTAATCCTTATATAGGAAAATAGAATAGGTATACCTTCGTTATCTCGATAAAGGGGTTAAGGCATAGGCTTAAGAATAGATAGGGAGTCGAGAAAAGACGTAGGGCTTACGGCCTCGGCTAAATAAACTAGCTCGGCTGTTAAGGACGTAGGGCTAGGAGGAGCGGTTACCTTATAAGAAGCCGAGGGAGGTATAACGACTAAAGGGGTAAAGCATTAGCTTAAGATAATGCCCTTACGTACCTAAGTATAGCCGTTAGTAGCTAGGTGCTAAAAGAGAAGGTTTCGTAACGGAAAACTAGTCTTATAACGGCGATATTTAGCGGGTTTTAGGGCTATCGTCTCTTTAGTAAGCTACTACTTCGAAACGTAGCACTTAGCGCGGATTTACTCGTTTAAAACGGAGGCGAGGGGGAAGCATCGATCGTAGGTAGCGCACTTAAAAAGGCCTTTATTAGGTAAGGCATACGTCGTTATATAACCGACGAAGTAGGCCTTAGAGAGGTCTAAGTTAGAACGAATAGAGCTTTAATCGTCCTTAGAGGCTTCGTCGCCTACCTTACTACCACTTAGGGCGGGGGCCTCGCTAGCTTAATACTTTAATTTAAAGCGCACCTACTTCTTTACTTTTTCCTCTCTATATATATCTCTTTATCCGGCGGGGCGGCGACCGTCCTAATCCCGGCGATAGGGAGCTTAGTCGTTACGACGATCATTATTACGACGGGCGTTAGGGCGGCGATCGTACTTACGGCGGTCGTAGTCGTAGGTAGAAGGCCCGGCATAATAACGGTTGCCTTAGCCGCGGCTGCTATTAAAACGGCGAGTATCTCGCTTACGGTCTCTATTATAATCGTTATTATAGCGGCGGCAGTCGTGATAGTTATAGTCGCGGTCGCGGCGGTCAAAGCTATAAGAGTCGTTACGGCGAGAGTCTCGAGAGATATACCGGTTAAGTAACGCGGTAATAAAAGGCTTCTTTTCTTCGATTTCCTAGATCTACTTCTTAATAAAAGTCTTTTTATTAAGCAGCGGAAGGAAGGAAGCGATTTACGCGGCAATAAGTCTATAAAAGGTCTAAATAATCTAATAGTCTTTTTTAAGGCGAAGCTATCGTATAAGTAAAACCTTACGTTAGATCTACTATAGGAGGGATAACTCTCTTACGTTCTATATAGAGATAGTGTATTCTCCGCTATATAGCTCGTAGGAGATTTCCGTATTAAGGCGGCTAAACCTTTTAGTAAGCTTCTTTATAAAGGTTATAAAGGACGTAGATTATAGACAGTACTATTAAGCGACGGAAAGTTTACTTATATACTAACTAAGCGTACTTCCGCTAAAGAACGATAGGTAGAAAGGATAGAGTGCATAAAGGTCTTTATTGTAGTAGAGTTAAAGACGCTCGTAAAATAGATAGACGTTAGTATAGGTATTCTTCCCGTCGGCTTAAGCGATTAGCCTAAGGTAACGCGGGTCCCTTTTATCTAGGTTAAATACTCCTATATTATCTCTCTTAAGACGTTTTGCTATAGCTTTGTCGGGGGCTAACGCCTCTAAGGGATAAGAGAAAGCGGAGTTCTTACGGCGGAGATAAGCGTTTAGAGGCTAGCCTATGCTAGCGCTATACCTACTTAAATCGGAAGAGTCGCTATTATAGTAGCCGGAATCCGGCACGCGACGGGGAGGCTAGCGTCCGGGTGGCTAATAGGGGACTTGATCCTAAGAGCGGGAGGCTCTACGTATAGGGGGATTAAGGCCGGAGAGGTTATCGTCCGGAAGCATAGGAGTAGGTTATAGACGAGACTAGGCGGGAATCGGGTAGCGGGTTATAATAAAAGGAGTCTTAGTTAAGGGCATACCTATAGGTTTATTTCGAATATCCTAAAGATTTTACCTCTATAGGGTATATATATTAAGGTAGGATTCCCTAGCCGTTATCTTATTAAGATAAACTTAGAATTTAGGGTAGTCTTTCGTAAGGCGATAGATAAGATTAACTACTTCCTAAATATAAAGAATATCTCTATCGGTAAAGGTTTATAAGACGAGCTCGGTAGGATTATTAAGAATTAAGCGGTTAAAACGTATACTTTATCCTACGACCCGCTTATAGAGGTTATTATTAAGAATCGCGGCCGCTAAGTTACTAAGCTCGTCGGGTTAATTCTAAGAGTATTAGTTAAAGCGACGACGTTAGGGCGGCGGGATATAAGTATCCTAAGACCGATTCTTATCGGAGAACTAATCGTCGTCGGGAGGAAGAGAGTTTTTACGATCGCGAGAATTTGCCTTATCGGCCTAAGCGCGGTCTTCTACGTCCCGAGCTATGCTTACTAAAGAACGAAGAGCTTATAGCGAGGGTAAAGAACGCGAGGTACGATAATATAAGGAAGTAAAAAGAATCGTATATATAGAGAGTAAGGCGAAAGGCATATAAAAGAGTATAGGCGAGAAAAGAAATTTCGCCTTAGAAGAAAATAAGAAGAACTTCTCGTAGCGATAGAAGAAAGATATAGATTAGCTACGATACTTCCTAAATAGCGTATAAGGCTATCGTAAAGCCGTTAGGGCGCTAAGACTAAAGGCGACGGCGATTAGCTAACGGTAGGCTCCGCTATCGAAGATCGGACGTAGAACGTATAGAAAATTACGGGGGGTTCGTCTTAAGTAAGATAAGCGTATACTATAAGTTTAGGCTTACGTAACGTCCTTATACAACGCTCCGAAGGCGATGCTAATAAGAACCTTACGGATCTCTAGGCTTGCCGGAGAGAGGGCAAGGTATTACTACTATATAGTGTAGGGAAAGATAGGCATAAGGCAAAAGGTACGTATATAAGAAGAAGGATAATAATTGCAGGTAGCCCGGCATGCCCTACGAACTATAGGGCTGCCGGAGCCCGGACTATCTCCTAATCCGTAGGTACCTAACAAGTGCCCTGCCTTTACGCATTACTCTTTTCTTTCTCGCAACGCTTTCTTCTCTTACCTTTATCTTAGGTATAAGAAGTCCCCTCCTACTATTACCGTAGGGAACGTTACCGATCCTACTATTATTAAGCCTAATGCTCCCGCCGCCTTAAAGCTTATTCTTCCCGCACCTATTATTAAGGAGCTTATTTTTTACGTAGCGCTTACTACGGTACCTTAACTAAATTAGATCCTAAAAGCTAAAGCCGAGGAGCCTTAGTAGGATTAAGAGTCCCTACCGTATTTATACTCTTATATAAGAATTAAGGTCGTTGCTTAACCCGGTAGGCAGGAAGTCTAAGTTTGCCCTAACTCTAGCTATAGTAAGCCTATAATTAATCGCGACCTCCTTTAGACTCTTAACTATACCGTCGAGAAGAAGCCTCCCGTTACTATTAACGGAGTTAACGGTCGCTCTTTCTACGAGGATTAAGCTACGTTTTCTTTCTACGCGCGCGGTACTATAGCTAGTCCGGCCGCTTAAGCAGCTATAGCTAAGTTTACTTATTCCGCCTAAGTCTCTAAAGTAAAAGCCGGCGCACTCCTTAGTAATGCCTTCCTTAAGCTATACCGAGGATCCCTCGATTATAATAAAGAGGTTATTCGCATTAGAGTGCTCGACGGGTTTAAAATCCTATTCGATATCTATAAATAGTCCTACGAAGTTATTCGCCGTATTAAGGCCGTCCAAAAGACAATTATACCTCCCGGCACTACCCTTATAGTCCTTATATCTTAGAAAGAACTTCCTAAAGACCGCGCTTATACTTTCTTCGCCTCTTACGCTAATGCTATTTATAGTATTAACGATGCTAAATCTCTTCCTACTATCCTTATTACTAATAGCATAAACGCTAACCTTATTATTAAGTGTAAGCAGAAGCTTAGCTAGATAGAAGAGTATTAGGACTAGCTATTTTACCGCCTTATCTTAGAAATCAGCTATAAAGGCTCTAACGCTAGCTACTGTAATTTCGCCCGCTTTAGGAGCCGTAGCTAAGACGCTCTCTACGGGAACCGCTATCGCTACTACCGCTTCTTCTATTAGTTTATCGGTTAACGTTGCGAGCACCTTCCCGCTTACGTAGGAAGTCCTTAAGTGCCTATAGCCTCCCGCCTTACCTTAGCCCGTAGAAGCTCTAGCTTTAGGCACTTCTCCGACGCCTTTACTATCTAACTCTATCTACGCCTACGTTATAGCTTCTTTTATAAGACCCGACAAATAGTCTAAGGTTCGCTAAAACCTTATAGCAGCTGCCTCTAACGTAACGGCAGCTGCCGTAGCTATTAAGATAGACGCCGCGGATAGAATTAAGGATCTTTTTTCTAGCCGTATTCTATACTAAATGCACGTTTAACGCCTACTAAAGCTTTAAGAAAAACGCACTAAAGAAGGTATTTATATTTTCGACTATAGTGCTTCTTTCGTATAGCGAGTTAAAAGGCTTCTTAAAAAATACTCCTAGCTCTAGAGAGATATAGGCACTGCTATTGTAAAACCCGGAAAGGAATTAATAATTCCCTTAATCGATAATTAGCACGAAAAACGAGTCGCTTAAAGGCCCTACCTATAAGGGCTTCGGGATAGGAAGGTTATCGACGATATATTTAACCTGCTTTATAAGCAAGGTCGCTTAGAATAGGCCGACGAGCCTACGCCGTTTATAGCGCTTGTCTTTGTGATCTAGCGTATAGCCTAAGGCGAGACTAAAGGCCGAGTCGTTATTAACCTACGTTATAAGAAGACAGACTAGAGGTACGATTAGGAAGGTAGGAACAATATTTAAAAGCACGAATAATCCTTTATTGCAATGCGGTTGCCCTCTCGTAGTAAGACTAAAGCTTGCCCTTCTTTAAAGATATATTAGGGCCTTAGGGATATACCCTTAGGCCTCGAGAGGGGTTATCGGGGACTAGTTAGTAGTCTTAAGCTAAAATAGTTATCTATTATATATATATCCCTACCTCCCGACTTTATAGTTGCGCGGGTAGCTACGTTATAATTATCCCCCCCTTCTAAGGCGGACGCCTTAAACGCTAAAATAGCTTTAGGTATAAATAAAGTCGTAATAGTAAATAGGATTAAACGTAGTGCTTTAATAGAAGACGATAGTTATTATTATATATATTATAATAATTATCGTATTAAGTACGTATAGTTACGGTTGCTACGCAATAGGTAGCTAGTCGCCTATATCTAGTTAGCGAACTAGAATAAAGTGCCGCTCTTCGTATATAAAGTTTTTTCTTCTCTTCTCTTATTATGCGTATATATCTATATACTAAATAGTTATAAACGAGAATATTATAACGAAATCCGACGCTATAGGTTCTAAACGAAGAACGAGCGCAATAGGAGAGATACCTTAAAAACGCGGAAAGTAGCTAAACGATATCCTGCCGGTAAATCTATTAGTTATAGCTTAAGTTCTTAAGTTATCCGCTATTAGAGTATTAATTACAAACGCCGTAGCAATAGTAAAGGAAAAGATAACGCTAAAGAAGAAGCGTCTAAAGAGGACTCCTACCGGAGAGAAAACGATACTATTGCAACGACTCCTCGTAGACAAGAATATCCCGAGTATATTAAAGCAATCTATATTATTATTAGAGGAAATAGAAGTCGACGATCTACTATTTCGTTAGTTATTTAAGGGACTATTTATAAGCATAAAGAAACCTATTATAGTAGAGTCTTAGGAAGAATAGGCGACTATTAAGCGTATAACGCGGATGCGTATAGAGTCTAAGATATTCTCGTCGTTGAGTAAAGACGATAGAGAGGAGGAAATAAAGGCGAATGCCTAAGGAGAGACCGCCGATATAAAGAACCTCTAAAAAGGGATATCGCTAAAGAAGAAGGCTAAAAAGACCGTAATTATAGAGAGTCGCCGAGCGAAAAGCTATTAAGTAACGGAGTTATACTATATTCAATGCATAAGTAATAGTATATAAGGGTTTAGTAATAGTAAGGATAATACTAAGATAATTAAATTCTCCTACATTTAGAAAGATACGCGATTAAGCCGGTATATGTAATATAACTCGCGTAGTAATCTTTGCGAATCTATAAGTTCCTTATTCCCCCTTAAGTCGGGATGCAATCGCTAATAAAATTATAAGTGCTTGCGATAATGTCTAGTAATATAGCTAATTTATATAGGATTCGGATAAAGATTATAGAGTTATAGAATACTCGCGATAAAGTAGAGAAGAAGAAGATTAACCTAATCTTCTATTAAGTTTATACGTCTTTTATAGCCGCGATAACGGCTTATAAAGAAGAATAAGGAGTATTAAGCGCGAAACGTTTATATACTAAACATCGACTTAAATATCGGAGCGCGTCGTAGGAGCGACGTAAGACTATAAGTTAAAACGGCGACTAAAAGCTCCGTCTGCTAATCGGGGACGCGGGTTTTACCCTATAGCGTATAGCCTAAGAATATACGTACGATAACCTATACGACGTAATTAAAGAGAGTGGCCGATAAGAGTAGGGCGAATAGGGAAAACGTCTCCTAGTTATTGCCGAGTTTATTAGCGAGACGGAAGTAGGAGAGTTCCGCCGTATAGATATTAAAGAGTAAGAGCGAAATAGCGGGAGGAATATAAAGAAGGAATAGAAAAGTTAAGGTAAGCTAAAAAAATAATATTTCGTAATGCGTAATTTCCGCTATTTTTTTAGTTATATCTTTAGGTATTCGTTAATAAGTTCTTAGGCATTCGCTATATCGTCTTAAGCAACCTACTTATTATATTTAGCTAGCTAACCTTCTTACTTTACTAAGTAGTAGGTAACGCCCTTCTTCTTCTTATAGTCCTTAATTTGCTAGACCGACTATTCTCCTTCGGCATCGTTAAGGTTAAGCATCGGTAGTAATTCGCTAGGATGTAAGTTAGTAACCCTTTCTGCGTATAGTTTAAAGGACTAATATAAAATATATTATAAAGCCGGTAATATTTCTTTAGTAAGGCTAGGCGGTACGCCTGCTTACTAATAGCTTAAAGGACCTTAAAAGGTCTAATATATTTAGGTAATAACTTCCTTCTTTAGTCCTTAAGGCGTAAAATCTTTATAGAGAGTTCTACTAGGTCCTTAACCTTAAGGGTAAGTGGCTTATAATAGAGGTTATAGAATTTCTTTTACGACTCGATAGCTTATCGCTAATAAGTCTCTAGCTTTTTACTTAAGTCTACTAATTCGCTAAGGCGAGCTCTCGCTTTAGGCACTCCCCTACTAGTAGCATCGTCCGTAAGGTAGATTTAATAGTCTAGTTAATACCCGAATAATGCCTTATTAAGCAAAAAGCCTATAGTTGTATTCTTTGTATTATTATAAGCGAACTAAGCCTCTCGTAGTAGTCTAGGCTAGTTGTTTTATTCGGCATTTATATAATACCGAAGGTAGTATTATAGTGTCTAATTTCTTACAGGCTGTGTAAGCCTTAGAGCCTCTCTTCTATCTAATTGCTATTACCTAAATGTCGAGAACCCGACTGCCTAGCGGTCGATAGTTACGATAGTCTATAAAGATCTTAAAGTTCTTATAGCTATAGAGCTCCGCTTACTATTTGTAATAGGGTAGGCAGAGTAATCACATAGGTGCCCTCTATATAGGTGTGGAAATTATCTATAAAGAACTAAGTGTAAGCGCACCTATGTATACGGATATATAGCTTTACGCACGTACCCCTTTGTCCGCACGTGCCCCTTACCCCTATCCACACAAGCCCCTTACCTTTATTCGCACGAGCCCCTTTCCCCGCCCGCACGTGCCTCTTCCCCGCTCGTATATAAGAATGCGGATTAAGTCGTAGACCTAATCTCACTAATAGTCGAAGACCCTTATATAAGACCTTTACCCCGTCCGAGCGAAAAATAACGATGTATTACGTAGGGCCCGGCCGCCTTACGCTACGTGGCTCGCTTTAGGGAGCGTAAAACGCACCTTCTTTCGCTTTGCCGGCAACGTAGCGTCGGGCGGTCCGTCGTTTTCTCTAATAGCCCTAAAGCGCTCTTTAAAGCGATTAAGTGCTTCTATATCTACGAAGTCCGCTGCTAGGTACTACGTCGGGTCTTAGTACCTTTGCTACCTTACGAGGACCTCGCGCTTACTGCCGCGGCCGATCTTCTTCTACCGTACGGTAAGAATTTCCTCTACTAAGAACTCTTCTTCTCCCTTTACTAAGATTGCGGGAGGCTGTAGGTCCGCTATCACTTAGCCGGGCATTAGATCTACTACTGCTCGACGAAGAAGGTCTACGTTAAAATTCGGGTAAATCCCGTTAGGCAATCCCTCTAGCTCGACGGCTTACGGGCTTAGCAGTCTCTTAACCGTAAATTTTACGTATAGCTAGTCGAGCTTCTTCTTCGGCCTTAAGGATGCGTAGTTCCGTAGGTCTACCTAGACTTTATTACCTACCGTAAATCGCTTTATAGGTTCCCGCCGTTTATTAGTATGCCGCTCTTAGTCCTACGCTGCCGAGGCTATTAACGACTAATAGAAGTCCGAGACCTACTTAAGTCGCTATATAAAGGAGGCTATACGCCCCTCTAGGCTATTACTAGACGGCTTTTCCGCCGCTATATCTACGGCGATAGGAAATAGGGATACTAATTCGTACTTATATAGTATAAAGAAAGGGGATATACTAATTAAAGAGTGATTTCTCCCGTTTAGCGCTATTTACGCTACAGGGAGCCACTTGTCCTAGTCCCTTTAGTTACGGTCGATAACGCCCCGGAGGTAAGCTTAAACTTCCTAGTTAAGCCGTTCTAGCCCCTTATCGGTTTACGGATAATATACCGTGCTTAGCAGCTGTATAATCTATAGCAGCCGACATAGGTGCTACTAGAAGCGGCTTATTTAGTTTAAGCCCCTATCGCTTATAATTAACGTTAGCTATTAATAGTATCGTATATAGTATACGAGAAAGCGCTCCGCGTAGATCTCTGCTTTTATAAAGGACATAGGTTTTAATATAACTTCCTTACTTAGACGGTCCTTAATTACCTAAAGATTGCGGTTGCCGCTCTCTATAAGGGGGAGGTCTATAATAAAGTCTATTTAAATATGCGTGTAGAACCGGTCCGGCACGGGAAGCGACTTAAGCAGCCCTTTCTTAAGCGTACGCTAAATCTTTATACGTCTGTAGACATTATAGTTACGGAGGAATCGTCTAACGTATAGTTAGAGGAGCCGCTAATAGAAGTCCCGGGATATAGCGGTAACTATTCCTTCGCGGCTAAGGTAGCCGACGACGCTAGCGTCGTATACTATTTAAATAAGCCGTCCTTAGAGCGCGTTCCCTTCTTCTAGCTTTAGGGGAGCGTCTCTTACTACGGCCTTTATAGTTATAGAGGAACTAAGAACCTAAAGCCGTCCGCGGAACCGTAGGTGCCTACGTAGGTCTACGTAGCAGTCGGCCACCTATACCTTAAGGTTAAGCTTAGGATCGAATCGTCGTGCTCCTACCTCTACGGCGCAGCGCACGCTCCCGTAGGTAACCTCTTAAGCTACTAAGCGGTCCTATATGCGCTAAAGCTCCTCGTCCTAAAAAATTCGTCGGTTAAGGCCTATATTAGTAGTTAGCTCCGCGTCCTACGCGTTAAGGTCGTCCCGGGTCGTAGCCGCTACGAAGTCCGTATCCTAAGTGTCGTCTATATCTTAAGTCTTAGGCTCCGCGGCTTTTTTATTATCCTCCTCGCTATCGTCCTCGTCCTTACCGCCTTTGCTATTAACTAAGACTACGCCGTCCGCCCTAATAAGTATTGCTCTATCGGGCTTTACGTTTTTTTATTATCCTCCTTACTATCGTCTTCGTCCTTATCGCCCTTACTATTAACTAAGACTACGCCGTCCGCACTAATAAGTATTGCCTTAAGATATATACGTAGCGCCTCCTCCGGGAGCATTTAAAGCTCCCGGGTATTATAATCTTCGCTAGAAGGCCGATCTTAATCTCTCTAGGATAGAGCGTCCGGTACTATAGCCTTTTTTCCGGGTCGATACTTAATCCGGAAACGGAACCGCGAAAGGTATTCCGCCTAGCGGGCCTATCGCTTAGAGAGATAACGTCGAGTTATAAAATACTTAAGGTTACGATAGTCCGTAAGGATCTTAAAGTTCTTATAGCTATAGAGCTCCGCTTACTATTGCTTTAAATAGCTAATTATTACGAGCATTTCCTTATCGTAGATAGCGTAGTTCCGTTCGGCGGAGGTAAGCTTACGGGAGTAAAAAGCCATAGGGCGGCGTTAGCCGTCTACCTCTTACGAAAGCGTGCCTTTAAGTACGAATCTACTATAGGCCGCCTTAAGTATTATAGGATAATTAAAGTCCTACTATAGTAGTACTAGGGCTTACGAAAATAGGTCTTTTAACGTCTAGAACGCTTTTGCCTATATAGCGCCCTAATAGAAGGCTACCCTTTTGCCGGTAAGGGCTACGAGCGGACCGACGATGCGAGAAAATTAACGAATAAAAATCCGGTAGTAGTTCGTAAATCCTAAGAAACTCCGTATACCTTTCTACGAAGTTAGGGCTATCTAGTCTCGAATAGCCTAAATCTTTACGGGGTCCGCCTATATACTAACGCCTACGATAATAATAAACCTAAGGTATTTAACCCGGCGGACGCTAAATTCGCATTTATTAGGGTCGAGGTATAGCCTATGCTCGGAGAGCCGGTTAAGCACCTTCCGCACTTTGTCTATATAATCCTTTAGGCTACCGCTTATATAGATAAGAATATTATTAATATAAGCGGAAGCGAACTCGTTTAGAAATTCGCGAAGAATGCTATTAATATACCGTTAGAAGGTGCTAAGAGCCCTTATAAGCTTAAATAGTATTACTAGTTATTCGAAAAGCCTATAGCGAGTGCGGAACGCAGTCTTCTTTTTATTACCTTCCGTAATTCGCACCTTATAAAACGCTTAATAGATATCTAACTTAGTAAACTACTTCGCTTTAGCGATATTATAGAGTATCTCCCTAATAAGCGGAAGCGGGTAGCGGTCCGGTCGTATTATTGCGTTAAGTGCTCGGTAGTCTACGTAGAAACGTAGTCCTCCTCCGGGTTTCCGCGCGAATAGCACTAAAGCGGCGGCCTTAAAAGAGCTAGCCTAAATAAACCCTTTATCTAAAAGGCCGCGTAGTGTTTTCTTTAATATAAGCAACTCGTCTCGAGATATTGCGTATAGCGGCCTAAAGGGCGGAACTATGTCTTATCCGTAGGAATCTTTGCGAAGTAGTATCGCATAGTTAATGCCGGGCTTATATAGGTTTAATTTATCGGCCTCGCTTTTCCGAAAGAGCGGTAGTAGGTTATAGAACTACGTAAAGATTATCTATCGGAATTCGGCTTCCGTCTTCGGCTTCTTTAGTCGTAAGGCTTTTTCGATATCCGCGAGGCTAACTACGTAAATAGCAGCTATAGCGGCTTCCGAGCTATATCGTCTACGGATTCGGTTAATTATGCCGATAAATACTAAAGCTATAACTTCTTTAGCCTCTTAAAGCTCCGTAGTATACTCGGTATAGGCTCGTTCTTATTAATATGCCGTAGCTAACGCTGCGAATTCCTATACTAAAGCCTCCCTTAGTACGGCATAGAGTAGGACTCTATATAAAGAAGCTAAGGCTTTCTAAGGATTAGGTTAAATTCTAGCTAAGGGATAACGTATACTACGAGCAATTGCTCGTGCTTGTTAATCTCCGTAGCTATCTATACGATACCTTTAATCTTCGCCTCCTCTATTACGCTCGAGGCTCCTTATACGTACTGTATTCCTATATCTTTAACTAGTAAACGTAGTTCTTATGCGAATGCCTTATTGATAGCGGCGTAGCATTAGCAACCTTCGTCTATAAGAGTAAAGACGAGGTTTATACGGTTAATAACAATAGGTATTAAGGTAGGAGAAGTCTTAATACGGTTAGTTAACTCTTTTTTCTCTAGTGCTAGCGAATTAGGCTCTAGGGCCCGTCTATACTCTAGAGCTATACGTTTCCCTCCGCTCCGGTAGCGGCGGGGATATTATTATCCTCCTTAATATTAGACTTAAGAAAAGGTCGGGTAGCGCGAATCGCTATAGGCCGTTCGGCTCGCTTCGTACGGCGAGCGGGACGATATAGGCAATCTATAGCAAAATGTCTATCCGCGCTATAGCGTACGTAAAGCCCCTCCTCTCTCCGCTTTTAGAGCTCCGCCTTCGACACCTACTTAGCTCGCTATATAGAAGAGGAGGGCGCGCTGCCTAAGGCGGCGGATAGTATCCTCGCTCTTCTATAAGCGGGCCGCGTAGTAGATATTATAACGTCGCCTTCGTAGTCTACCATAGTATCGGGCGCGGATCTAAGCGGTAGGAGCGTTATAGCGTTCTTAGTAGTATTTCCTCCGTTCCTATTGCTAACGCCGTTCGTGCTAGCGCGCTTTCGCAACTTCTAGAAGCTAAGGCTCTACTTATAGTTCTAAGCTACCTTCGTAAGGCGACTTACGTACTCCCGGAAGTTAGTAGGCATCTCGATTAGGATAAGTATCTCTTATAGTTATAGAGTAATCGAATTTCGCAGCTATATAAGCTTAGCGCTATCTCCTTAAACGCTATTTCCGGCGGTACGAGTGATAGTCTCCTTAAAGTCGGGAAGGAAGTCCTTAAACGTCTGGCCGTCCTTCTAAAAGAGGATCCGTAACCTATCTTACGCTTTTTCCTACTCCTATACGTTGCCGAACGCGTAGATAAGGTGGTTAAAGAAGGCACGGGGGTCGTAGGCGCTACTAGGCCCGCTACTCTCCTAGAACCTAGAAATCCGCCGTATCTAAGGCTTAGGCAGCGTGTAGAGTAGCGAATACTAAGCGGTATCGCGGCAACCGTTAAGGCCTTACTTCTCGTTAACTATAAACTTACTACGGAGGCGATATAGAAAGAAGTAAAAAGACTTTAGCTTACTATCCTATATAGGCTACGGTAGAGGCTTCCTTTTGCCGAAGGCGGCTTTAAGGGCCGTCCTTAGGTTAGCTATGCTAGCGTCCCTAGCCGCGGGAAAGTTCGTCGACGTAGCCGTAGGCGCGAATAGCGTATCCGTAGAGGTAAGCGCCGTAGATCCTATTTTAACTCTAAGGACTTCTAGCAACCCCCTTCGTTTAGCCGGATTAACGGCTATTTTATATAGTAGCACTAGAAGGCGCTCCTCTTCCGCTATAGAAGGTATAGCATCCGCCGTCGCTTTGCCTAAACGGGCTTCTATTATTTCCTATCGAAGGCGGGCTTTTGCGAAGGCCCGCTTATTTAGCGCCTCTTATCGCAGCTATAGCTGCTAGGACCCCTCGGCCTATTGCTAGAAGACGTCCTTAATATCGTTGTCTAGTAAGTCTATAATAGCAGCTAGTATTACTACGCGTGCCGCTTTTATCGTAGCGGCCTATCGTTCTAATTAATACGTGCCGCTATTATAAAAGCGGGACGTTATCGTATTAATAAGTCCGTAAAAAAGAGAGATAGATAATACTATAATAGGGTAGGCAGAGTAATCACATAGGTGCCCTCTATATAGGTGTAGAAATTATCTATAAAGAACTAAGTATAAGCGCACCTATGCATGCGGATATATAGCTTTACGCACGTACCCCTTTATCCGCACGTGCCCTTTACCCCTATCCGTATAAGCCCCTTACCCTTATTCGCATAAGCCCCTTTCCCCGCCCGCACGTGCCTCTTCCCCACTCGTATATAAGAATGCGGATTAGGTCGTAGACCTAATCTCACTAATAGTCGAAGACCCTTATACTATTGCTTTAAATAGCTTATTATAGCGAGTATCTCCTTATCGTAGATAGCGTAATTCCGCTCGGCGGAGGTAAGCTTATAGGAGCAAAAAGCTATAGGCCGGCGTTAGCCGTCTACCTCTTAAGAAAGCGTGTATTTAAAGCAGTATTAAGGCTTACGAAAATAAGTCCTTTAACGTCTAGAACGCTTCTACTTATATAGCGCTTTAATAAAAGGCTACCCTTTTACCGGTGAGGGCTATAAGCGGACCGACGATATAAGAAAATTAAAAAATAAAAATCCGGTAGTAATTTGCAAACCCTAAAAAACTCCGTATACCCTTCTACGAAGTTAAGACTATCTAGTCCTAAATGGCCTAAATCTTTATAGGGTCCGCCTATATAATAACGCTTACGATAATAATAAATCTAAAGTATTTAACCTAGCGGACGCTGAATTCGTATTTATTAAGGTCGAGGTATAGGCTATACTCCGAGAGCCGGTCTAGCACCTTCTATACTTAATATATATAATCCTTTAAGCTACCGCTTAAGTAGATAAGAATATCATTAATATAGGCGGAAGCGAACTCGTTTAGAAATTTATAAAGAATGCTATTAATATACTGTTAAAAGGTGCTAAGAGCTTTTATTAACCTAAACGGTATTACTATTTATTTCGAGAGCCTATATTAAATACGAAACGCGGTCTTCTACTTATCGCCCTTTATAATTCGCATCTTATAGAACGCTTAATAGCTATCTAACTTAATAAACTACTTCGCTTTAGCGATATTATAGAGTATCTCCCCGATAAGCGGAAACGGGTAGCGGTCCGGTCGTATTATTGCGTTAAGTGCTTGGTAGTCTACGTAGAATCGTAGTCTACCTCCGGGTTTCCGCGCGAATAGCACTAAAGCGGCGGCCTTAGAAAAGCTAGCTTAAATAAACCCTTTATCTAAAAGGCCGCGTAGTATTTTCTTTAATATAAGCAACTCGTCTTAAGATATCGCGTATAGTAGCCCGAAGGGCGGAACTATATCTTATCCGTAGGAATCCTTACGAAGCGGTATTATATAGTTAATGCCGGGCTTATATAGGTTTAATTTATCGGCCTCGCTCTTCCGAAAGAGCGGTAGTAGGTTATAGAACTACGTAAGGATTATTTAACGTAATTCGGCTTCCGTTTTTAGCTTCTTTAGTCGTAAGGCTTTTTCGATATCCGTAAGGCTAACTACGCAAAAAGCAGCCGTAGCGGCTTTTAAGCCGTGCTATCTACGGATTTAATTAATAATGCCGATAAATACTAAAGCTATAACCTCTTTAGCTTCCTAAAGCTCGGTAGTATACTTAGTATCTTCCGGCTTATTCTTATTAATATAAGTAGAGTCTGACTATTTGTCCCGTAGTAAATCTCTATTCGTCCCGGAGGTACCGAAGTACTATATATCCCCGCACCTCCCCGCGCCTCCCCGCACCTATACCCGCCAACCTAAATTGCGTGCGTATACCTAGCAGGCCATATGCGTGCCTTCTGCTGCGTGCCCTCTGCTGTGTGTGCGGCTCCTTAATGTTTGCTTCGTGCCTAGCTCCCGGCTGCGCGCCCTCTACTGCGTGCTCTACTGCGTGCCCTTTGCTGCGTGCCCTACTGCGTGCCCTCTGCTGCGTGCCTTCTGCTGCGTGCCCTACTACGTGCCCTCTGCTGCGTGCCCTCTACTGCGTGCTCTGCTGCGTGCCCTCTGCTGTGTGTGTGGCTCCTTAATGTATGCTTCGTGCCCGGCTGCGTGCCCTGCTGCGTGCCCTGCTGCGTGCCCTACTGCGTGCCCTACTGCGTGCCCTGCTGCGTGCCCTGCTGCGTGCCCTGCTGCGTGCCCTCTGCTGCGTGCTCTGCTACGCGCCCTCTACTGCGTGCGCGGCTCCTTAGGGCCTAATCCACAACGCCTCGACTAAGTCGAGGCGGACGCACGTAGAGATATAGCCCATATATTTTTTACGGGTCGGGTCCTCTTATACCGTCGTATACCTTTATCGGCGAATTTCCTTACCGCTTTCGCGCCCCGCTAGGTTGAGGTTATTGCAACTACGAGGAAAAGATACCTCGCTCGTTGCTGCTAGCAGTAGCGGCGCCGGCAGTAGTAGCGACGCCGGCAGTAGTAGCGACGCCGGTAGTAGTAGCGACGCCGGCAGTAGCAGCGGTAGCGGCGCCGGTAGCTTAGGTCGCGAAGAAGACGTGTGTAAAGTGCACGTACTGCATTCGCTAGCCGCCTAGCCGCCCCGACTTAATCGAGGCGGCTAGCGGTAGAAAAATGCGTTTTGCTTAGTGTCTTTCCCTAATATAGGCATTTACGCGACTATATACGACCCTTACTAGCTCGGTATATTAAGAGTAGGGGTAGATATATAAATATAGAAGGAAGAGCTATAATTCTTTTATTTACACTAAAAATATATGCTAATCGGGGTTCTAATACCCTTCTATTATATGTATATGTCCGCCTCGACTAAGTTAAAGCGTTGTGGATTAAGCCCTTAATATATGCTTCGTGCTCTGCTTGCCTAGCTGCGTGCTCTACTTGCCCGGTAACCCGGCTGTATGCCTTACTGCGTGTTAGCGCGGGTCGGCGCGGGGAGATATAGGGAGGTACGGGGATATATAGTACTTCGGTACCTCCGGGACGAATAGAGATTTACTACGGGACAAATAGTAAGACTCTATAAGTATTAAGTATAAATCTCTATTTGCCTAAGTAATACTTCGGGTACCCCCCTAAAATGCCTAACCCCCCTAAAATGCCTAACCCCCCCCCCCCGCCTAGCCGCGCCTACTTAATTACAGTGCGTATGCCTAGCAGGCTATAGGCTAATTCTCCGCATTGTATCGTTAAATCGCATCGTTAAATCGCATCGTTAAATCGCATCGTTACGCATCTCGCCGCATCGCATCGCTCTAGCTAACGAGGCTCTAAGGCACGCAGTAGGGCACGCAGTAGGGCACGCAACGCAGTAGGGCACGCAGCCGGGAGCCGGGCACGAAGCATATATCAATAAGGAGCCGCGCACGCGGCAGAGGGCACGCAGCAGAGCACGCAGCAGGGCGTACGCAGTAGGGCACGCAGTAGGGCACGCAGTAGAGCATACAGCAGAGCACGCAGCAGAAGGCACGCAGCATACATTAAGGAGCCGCACACACAGCAGAGGGCACGCAGCAAAGGGCACGCAGCCGGGAGCTAGGCACAAAGCATACATTAAGGAGCCGCACACACAGCAGAAGGCACGCAGCAGGGCACGCAGCAGGGCACGCAGCAGGGCACGCAGCAGGGCACGCAGCAGGGCACGCAGCAGGGCACGCAGCAGGGCACGCAGCAGGGCACGCAGCAGGGCACGCAGCCGGGCACGAAGCATACATCAAGGAGCCGCACACACAGCAGAGGGCACGCAGCCGGGCACGAAGCAGAGGGCACGCAGCCGGGCACGAAGCAGAGGGCACGCAGCCGGGCACGAAGCAGAGGGCACGCAGCCGGGCACGAAGCATACATTAAGGAGCCGCACACACAGCAGAGGGCATGCAGCAGGGCACGCAGCCGGGAGCCGGGCACGAAGCATACATAAAGGAGCCGCACACATAGTAGAGGGCACGCAGTAAAGGGCACGCAGTAAGGCACGCAGTAGGGCACGCAGTAGGCCACGCAGCCGGGAGCGAGCCGTAGATAGATATTCGTACTTCGTTCATCCGTGAAGAATTATTAGTCTACGGCCTGCTATAAATGCGCACTGTATTTGTATAGGCGCGGCTAGGCGCGGGGGGTTTAGCGTTTTCCGGCGTATACGTAGGCTATAAAAAAAATGTCACTTAGGCAAATAGAGATTTATACTTAGGCAAATAGTAATACTTATTAATATACTATAGCTAACGCTGTAAATTCTTATACTAAAGCCTACCTTAGTGCGGTATAAAGTAGGACTCTATATAAAGAAGCTAAGGCTTTTTAAAGATTAGGTTAAATTCTAGCTAAGGGATAACGTACGCTATAAGCAATTACTTATCCCCGTCGATTTCCGTAGCTATCTATACGATACCTTTAATCTTCGCTTCTTCTATTACGCTTAAGGCTCCTTATATATACCGAAGTCCTATATCTTTAACTAGCAAACGTAGCTCTTATACGAATGCCTTATTAATAGCGGCGTAGCACTAGCAACCTTCGTCTATAAGAGTAAAGACGAGGTTTATATAGTTAATAATAATACGTATTAAGGTAAGAGAAGTCTTAATATAGTTAATTAACCCCTTTTTCTTTAGTGCTAGCGAATTAGGCTTTAGGGCCCGTCTATGCTCTAGAGCTATGCGTTTCCCTCCGTACTAATAGCGGCGGGGACTATATTATCCTCCTTAATATTACAGTTAAGAAAAGGTCGGTAATACATATAAAGCATCCTCTATGCTGTATGCTAGGGCTAATGTAATCAGCTATAGATAAGATAGCTAGGAGCTATTCCTAGCTCCCGGGGCTTACGCCTACCTAATAAAACTATCCTTCTTTACACACATATTCTTAGTGCCTAGTGCATTAAATTAGTAGTAATTCTATACCTTCTGCCTTTAAAGCCACTATTAAGAACGCCCTTCCTATCTCTAGAGCTTCGCTCTACTACGACACGTTCGCTAAAAGCTTCTTAAAGCTCTCGCTATTCGTTAGAAGCCCCCTAAAGGCTCCCGATACCTATAGTATAACCAGCTTATATAACCTTAGCTAGCACGCCTATATAACCTCTAACATAAGCCTTACTATCCGACGAGGCTCGCCTTTCTAGGCATTACTAGAACTAGGGTCTATTGCCTAGTTCTCTATTTAAGTCCTTACGCAATTAGCCGTAAGGAAAAGTTTTCTCTCTATGTTTTTAATTTCCTACGCGTACCTATTCCTACGCTAAAATTAAAACACCTTATACCTCCTACTATAGACTTTTCTCTTCTCCTATAACTCTTCCTTCGTAATCCCTTCTCTTCTCTATCTATCGACCTCTCTACTTTCTTCCCTCGTTTTATTTAAGCTATTATTACCAAGCTAAGGACGAAGAAGCCCGTTAAGCTATGTTAATATTACCGTCTTCCCTATTTGCTTTCCACCGGGAAATCCCCGGTTCTTCCCTAGATTCTACTATAGAATTCTACGGGCTTCTACGGGCATTACCCCGCACTTCTACGGGCGTATTTACCTACTTTTCTTCGGTTATATTTCACCGTGATTTAACGGTAATTTTACGGTTATTTATATAGTCTTTACCCGTAAAATCTCTTCCCTTCTATAGTCTTCTACCGTAGAATTCTAATTCCCTTCTATAGTCTTCTACCGTAGAATTCTAATTCTCTTCTACGGCGTCTACCGTAGAATTTACCGTAGAATTTACTAGTCTTCTACTAGGCTGCTTATTTATTTACTAACTATATAACTTATTTATCGTACGGCACGATCTATTGCTTTTCTTACCGATCCTTCCGTCTGATAATTTACGTTACTTGCTTTTCCTTAGGTCTACGCGGCTGATTTCGTCTATGGATTTTTCCTATATATAGAGACTAGTTAGCCTCCCTACTAGATAAGACAAAAGCTATTATTCTCGGTGTTTTACATCCTTTTGCAGCTTCTAATCCCTTTATATAGGCTATTTAAGCCTTAAAGCCTCTCTTCTCTTTTTAATTGCTATTACCTAAATGTCGAGGACCCGACTGCCTAGCGTTCGATAGTTATAAGCCCGGACGAACTTCTCTACGTATAGAGAGTTCTAACAGCTTATATTTTTAGCCTACTAACGCTACGACTTACGGTGGTAAAGCCTTTGCCTTAACATCTAGCGAATCGACTTACGGAGGACTAGTATGATTTTTAAGGAGCGTTATTTAATCTAGCGAATCGACTTACGGAGGACTAGTTAGTACGTTTACCTTATTTTATTAGTATTTTCCCGCACTTAGTTTAGTTTTTACGGTTTATTTATATATATTATGCATCTAACTACCCTTTTCTAGTGATTTTACTATACTTTTACCTACGTTACTATATCTATTATAGCCGATATTACTTTAAAGACTATTTTAAATAGACTAGCGGACTAGGACCGATAGATCTTAACGATCTAGAAATACACACTCGCCTAAGGGATTTAGGAGAAAATCGACCCTTCTATTATGCCTAAACTTTAGAAACCCTTATTGCCTCTTCCTATAGAACTAATAGCTAGAATAGTTAACGCGACCGTTGCTAATATTGCTAGTTTATCTATAGAAAAACTTAAGAGGTTTAAGTTTCTCTTTCCCCGGTACTATACGTTGCTCTAAGCCTATAAAGACTAATAGAAATCTCTTACGTTAATCTAGCAGTTTATCGTTTAGTATATCGGGAACTACTACTTAACAATTGCCGACGAACATAAGGTTTCTAAGGAATTAGCTTTACTATAGCGGCGTATAAAGCCGACTTTATAGACGTAATAGAAGACTATTCTTACGTAGTTCTATACTATTTTAAAGGCACTAGACCGGACGGATATTACGATATAGATTTCCAACTAGCAGAAGGTCCTTACCGATGCCCGGCGAATTAAGTTGCCGGAATTAGAAAGTCTCCGGGCTATATAGCTTTTTCTTAAGGCTATTTAGCTAATTTCTAGCCCTTTTGCGGAATACTAGATAAATAAGATAAAGGACGATGCCTGCCTAAATAAGCTAGGATAGGAATAGTCCTTCCCTAACGGATTTAAGATATCCGAACTTTTCGAACGGCTCGTAGGCCTTAAAGGCTATAACTAAAGCGCTAAAGACTAACGCTTTTGCGAAATTCTAAGGCTAGGGAATAAAGTCCCTAGCCGCGGAATCTATTAATAAATCGGCAACTACTTTAGCAGCTGCGTCTTTAGATAAGCATAAAGGCAAGAAAAAGGATAGTCCGCCGTGTATTTACGGAGAACGATACTACTTCCGATAGTGTTTTTACTTTAACCCTTCCGTTCGACTTCTATTATAGAAACCCGATAAGGACGTCTAAAAGACTATAGACGACTACCTTAAGGTTCCGGCTAATAAGGCTAAAGTTAATGCGGCACTTCTTCGCGATAAGGAGTAGCGGAAGAATAATCCGATTAAGATAAAGACGGTATAAGCTACGGCTGCCGCTAATATTCTTACGACCTTTTTACTATTAGTTATTCTATAGACTACCGTAGAATACCTATTAAGGGATTCTTTTATTATGGATTTAGGGTCTAATAGATATATTTACAATAATAAGGAGCGTTTCTATAACTTCTAGCCTTCTTCTAAGTACGCATTCGTAGGCAGTTATTAACATTACAATTGTACTAACTAGGCAAAAGTAAGATACATCCCGACCGTAGACGTAATACAATGGCTTATAAAATGTCGATAGTAGTAAAAGCACTCTTATTCTTAGGATAAGCACGGTGTTTATACGCATTTCGACGGGCACTTTTTAGCTTAGTTAGGTAGCATATATCCCGTCTTTTCACACGTCCCTTTATTTACTTCGTCTTTTGCATAAGGCGAATCTTTTATAGAACCTATAGACTAGATAGATCTCTTCTTTAACCCGCACTATTTGTATAACAGAGCTAATTTACAACTAGTATATTATCGAATATAATCCGTTAATACCTTCTACTACGCTTCTAACTATTGCTTCCGTTCCTTCTATAGATTCTACCGTAGAAACCCCCGGTTATAGTACCTTTTTCGGCTACTATTATAAGAAGACAGACCAGAGGTACGTTTAGGAAGGTAGGAACGATAGTTAAAAGTACGAATAATCCTTTATTGCAGTGCGGTTGCCCTCTCGTAGTAAGACTAAAGCTTGCCCCCCTTCTAAGATATATCGGGGCCTTAAGGATATACCCTTAGGCCTCGAGAGGGGTTGTTAGGGACTAGTTGGCGACTAATAGCCGAATGGTCCCTAAGCTAAAATGCATTATCTATCGTGCATATATCCCTATCTCCCGGCTCTATAGTTGCGCGGGTAGCTGCGTTATAATTATCCCCCCCTTCTAGGGCGGACGCCTCGGACGCTAGGATAGCTTTAGGTACAAACAAAGTCGTAATAGCAAACAGGACTAAAACAGGATTAAACGTAGTATAAAAATCAACGACGATAGTTGTTATTATATATATTATAATAATTATTGTGTTAGTTACGCGTTATAATAGTTACTACGCAATAGAAGGCTGCTCGCCTACGTGTAGTTAGCGAACTATAATAGAGTGCTGCTCTTTGTATATAAAGATTTGCTTTAGAACTTATAAGAAGACAGACTAGAGGTACGTTTAGGAAGGTAGGAACGATGGTTAAAAGTACGAATAATCCTTTATTGCAGTGCGGTTGCCCTCTCGTGGCAAGACTAAACCTTGCCCCCCTTCTAAGATGTGTCGGGGCCTTAGGGATATACCCTTAGGCCTCGAGAGGGGTTGTCGGGGACTAGTTGGCGACTAATGGCCGAATGGTCCCCGAGCTAAAATGCATTATCTATCGTGCATATATCCCTATCTCCCGGCTCTATAGTTACGCGGGTAGCTGCGTTATAACTATACCGGAGCCTATACTAATAAGCATAGAGGAACTTTCTCTTTAGCACTAACGACTTAGACATCCGAATAATAAGGCGCTTTCGAAGGCATTCGGAATACTATAGTCGGTAACCTTCGATAAGATAATCTCCTATAAGTCCTATAAACTTACGTAGGCTAAACGAATTATCAACCGCGAACCGCCGCTTTCTAAGGCGATGTTTCCCTTTTCTAAGGTGTTTTACGATATCTTTTCTATATATAAGAGTTATAACAATAAGAACGTTATATTTCTCATTAAGGATAACTACATAAAGCTTATTTTCCTATATACGCTTTTAGACGCCTCTATAGACGAGCTGATTTTATGCTTTAAGAGCCTAGGTCGGTATATTTCCCGATAGTTCTTACTTTCTATCGGTATAATCTATCGAGATAACGACCGAGCCTTTCGACGGGATTTCTAAGACTTTATTAACTAGTAGGGCATTTATAATAAGCCTACTACTCCTTACACACCCGCTTAAAACGGCGCTACCGAACGAGCTAAGGGGGTAGTATCTACGAAAGCTCGATCTATAAGGATTAAAGCAAATTTGCCTAAGTATTTATAGACAGAAACGTAGAAAACTACGGTATATTTACATAATCGGATTCTAGCCCGATAGGTAGCTTCCTCTACGTTATTTATATCGAAGTATATTTCCTTAATAAAGATCCTTTACGATTAGTTAAGGGATTACGACCGGAATATACCGGCATTTCTCCTTCCTTAACTATTACGATTCGATTATCTTCGAGCTTTTAGCTATAAAGCCTACCTACTAACCACTAAGGCCTTAACTAATACGCAGAAACTTAATCTTAAGTAAGAACCTTATGCGGAGGTTAGTTACTTAGTTAGGTATAATTCTACTAATATTTTTCGTGTATAGATCCTATGGAGACGGGAGGTTCGTCGAGTTTGTAATATAACGTTTAATAAGACTTAGTTTTTCACTGCGTCTAAGGCATCCGAACCGCTAATATAGGTATTATTACCGGCATTTCTACTATATATTATATAAGAAGAAGAGTAGGATAAAGCAGAATTTTAGTTAACGCTAATAGTGCTTCCTAATTTGCATTCTACCTTAGCGGATATTCTAGCCGAAGGCAATCCTTAGCTCCTTACTCCTAACTAAACCCTAGAACCGCCGGAGGACGTTTTTAAGAATGCACGGGATTTCTAACCCGATATTTCTATACTTTTACCTACTATAACTATAGAACTAATAGACCGTCTTAAGGTGCAGTTGCCTTAAGCTACTTCTCGGTCTATAGATTACGATAATACTATTCCTATAGATAGTCTACGGACAACGAGGTTTATAAGGGATTTACGCCCTACTCGTTCGAACCGTTTTTCGGGTCGATATCCCGCTTTCGCCTACGTTAGGCATCTACTAGCTAATAGCACCGCTTTTACGGCTGCATTCGCTACTTCTCTTAAACCTAGGAAGATATATAAACGGGATTTACCCGCGCTTCTAAGGTTTTAGTCTAATCTCAAGACGCATCCGTATAGACCTAAGTTTAAAGCCGCTAGAGCAGTTAAATAGGACTCCTTAAAATAGCGGAAGACCTTCTTTCCTTCGCCTACCCTAAGAGCAAACGCGCTAGTGCGTCCTCTTCTATTAATATAGGCATTTAATTATAAGTTTAATAAGCACAGCTACCTTAGGAAGTTTAAGTCTCGCCTTTATATACGAGGAGATCTTTAGCCGTTTAGCGGAAAAGAAACATACGCCGCGACGCTTATAGCGCGAAATTTTCGCATTATAATTACTATTGCCGCTAAATTTAGCACTAAAACCCGCTTACTTAACGCGGTTAACGCCTTTATAAATGCCGATCTAGATAAAGAAGTATATATCTACTTCCCGGACGGATTTAAGGTATTTAGTTTTATAATTCGGTTAATAAAGGCTTTATATAGACTTCGCCGTTCGCCGCTTCTTTAGCAATAGGAATTATCTAGGTCTCTTACAGAACTAGGCCTCTAGCAAAGTGCGGAGGATCCTTACATTTTTATATCTACTACGAATAGCATTATCACTTTCTTCTTTATAGTTAATATTATTATCCTTTCCTATAAAGAGCACCGTAGGGCTACTAACAATTTTATCTATCGCTTTAAGCAGAAGTATATAATTACTAACCGTAGAGAGCTTACCTATTTCCTTAAGATAAGGATTATCTAGGACTATAAGTAGCGAAAGCTATAGTTATACTAAGACGTTTACTTAGATAAGATTGCTTCTAAGTTTAGTTTAATCCCTACTTCTATAGTTCTATAGCCTATTTCGACCTTTTGCCTATTCCTACTTCTTAAGAAGCTAGAGAAACACTAGGGATAGGCTACGGATAACTAAATCTATTACGTTTAGCCTTTAGTCGGTTCCTATAATTACGCGACTATTTCTACCCGTCTTAACGCCGTCAAATCGTCGAATTTATTAGCGGAGTATAAGGGAGCAGATATCTCCCGGTTGGTTTATCCTACCGGCATATAAAGATATGCATTAGAACCGCCGTGCATTATTGCATATAACACAAGTCACTCGGCTGCATTAGCCGCCCGGATGCTCGAGATACCGAATGCCGAAGTATATAGTGTGTGTAGGGACTAATGTGCGCATAGTCCACAGTCGGGCCCCGGTCAACCAAGGTCACCCACACCACCTCCTATTACTCGCGCATTTAATCACGCAACAACCAGGATACCATACGAGGTCAGACAACATGCACCTAGCTTAGAATTAATAGCGCTTTCCATCCCAACAATTAGTTAAGTCATATTTACCTTTATTCCTATACAATTAGCTATATAAAGGGATCTTAGTCCGCACCTAGACAGACTATTACTAAGCAATTCTACATCCTTTTCTCTCTCTTATCTTTGTATCTTCCTCGACACTTTCTGCATTTGCCGTAATCCTCTGCCTCTAAGCTTCCCTTTAGGCTCTTATTGGTTATAATCCCTATCTCTACTTAAGCTTTAAGTTGCTTCTTACCTAAAGCCTCTCTTAGATCCCTTAGATCACTCGCTATTGCACTAAAAACGACCGTCTCTCCGCTACAACCTCCTCTTTGCCTTTTTAGGCTACTTGCCTTCTTAGGCTACCCTTAGTTTACACACATCACCACTTTCTTAGTGTTTTTGCCCCCCCCCTATTTCTCATTGGCCCCGTTTTCGCTCCTACGACGCACCCTTTCTTAGCCACTATTCTACACCTAAAAAGCCCTCGAAAAAATCAGAAGAAATTCCTTTATTACCCCTACCTTAGCCTATAGACGCCGAGCTTCTTCCGAATTTCCTCCGGTACCTTCCGATCTAACATACGGTAAAAATAAGTTCTTTTAAGGACTACTTATTCACAAAGCTTAAGGGGAGCACTAACTTTTCGGATTAGTCTCTGCGTATAGAGTCTATGTTTATACGCGAAAAGCTCGGTCTAGCTATACTTAATGCTACTTATGCGAAGTCCTAGGACTATTTAGCCCTAATAAGGCTTATAGTTAATAACGGCCCTTTGTCCTAGATAAAGCACTATGCGTTTGTAAAGGCGGTATAGGAGGCACTTAAAACCCTATATAACCCTATAAACTTTACCTCTAACTTCCTCCTTATAAAGGAACTCTTTAAAACGAAGATTAAGGGAGAGATATCTATCGAGACTTACTTAAATAAGGTGAAAGAGCTCTTCGACGAGCTAAACACTAGAGAGATCCGTATCCCGGAGATCGTAGTAATAACCTAGATCTTAGAGAGCCTTAATAGCTCTTTCTCGAGTTATATTACAAATATCACGTAGACCCTTCGTACTAATGCTACGGCGTATACCCTTAAATCACTCTCCTCGTCTATTATAGATAAGTTTAAGAAGACGAAAGCTCTCGAGAATAACGAGCAGCTATTTATAGCCGGCGGCAGTAAGGTCCTTATTTGCTCTTACTGCAAAAAGCGAGGGCATATCGAGAGGAATTGTTTTTAGAAACCTAAGAATAAAGATAAGGCTCGGGCTGCGGGATTCACCCCGAAAACGGTCTCTGCCTCCTCCTTTTCTCGCCGGGAACCTAAGGAGAATACTAACCGCAACCACCGGAGGCCCACCCCGGTTCTCTACTCTCCGGAGAGCTCTCCGTCTCCGGCCCCGCGTCCGGCCGGCCGTCCCCGGACCTCCCGCCTCCGGAA
Source organism: Ophiocordyceps sinensis (assembly GCA_012934285.1). Lineage (NCBI taxonomy): Eukaryota > Fungi > Ascomycota > Sordariomycetes > Hypocreales > Ophiocordycipitaceae > Ophiocordyceps > Ophiocordyceps sinensis. The sequence goes on from JAAVMX010000004.1 coordinate 13,477,700, forward strand.
GCGTAAGGCTACTCCGGAATCCTCCGAGACCTCCAATAAGGTCCTCGTCGTCTCGGACTCTACTTCTAGTATCGTAAGTACCCTCCTATCCTTTATAACACTCTATATATCCTCTATATCCTCTATGCTATATATAATACCCCTAGTAGTACCTTATTTCTATACCCTGTTTCCCCTGAATAATATCCTTCTATATACCCCTATAAAAATAAAGTCCTCCTCTAATAGAAAACAAATAATAGGACCTCTAAAGCCTCTTCTTTCGGCAATTTCGAGGGTAGTGTTAAAAGTAGATAGGACTGCAATACGGATTAGGAATTTCTATAACTTTGTCTTCGATACTAGAGCTACTAGGCATATAGTTTCGAATAAATCTCTCCTCTCTAACTATAAAGAAATATATACTACTATGACCTAGGGAAAAGCCTCCTCTATTATCGTACGAGGGGCTAGGGATCTTATCTTTAAGTTCCCTAATAGCAAACAATAGTATACCTTAAAAAACTGCCTTTATATACCTAAAATCGGCATTAATATAATTAGCTAATCAGCTATAACAAACACATACGCTCTTACAGGCCTAGACTCTATATCCCTCCTCGATAGAAATCTTAATAAACTAATAACCGGTTTTATTAAAAACGGACTTTACTATATCCTATTAGATATAAAGAAAACACGTTTTCTAATTAAAAATAAGATATATAATATATAATATAGCCCGAAAGAAACAATAGATAACGCCATACTCTAAGATATTATACCAACTAATATAATAAAAAACCCTGAAATAAAAAAGAAAATAGACCTCGTTCTCTAGCATAAACGGCTAGGCTATCTTAGCTATAAATCCTAATACCGATATCTTCGTAGACTGTACCTAGACATATCCGTAGACTAAAAATATATTATAGCTGTAAAGCAATGCGAAGCTTGTATATAAGCTAAACATATAGATAAAAAGAAGAAAACCCCTTTAAAACGACGATATCTCTTTCTAGATAAAATAAACGTTAATATCTAGGGTCCTATAAAAGTCCCTATATACGATAAATTTAGATACTTTATATTATTTCTAGATACCTACTCTAGGTACCTAAGAATATACCTTATAAAATATAAAGCCGAAAGCCTACCTAAGTTCCTAGAATTTAAAACAGAGCTTAAGAATAATAAAGATAAGATAAAGATAAAAGAGGTCTTCTTAGACAATGCAAAAGAATTCATCTATAACATTAAACCATATGCTCTTAAAAACGGAATAAAATATAACTTAAGTCTACTATATACCCCCTACTTAAACGGTAGAATAGAACGTATAAATAGAATAATATTTAATAAAGTTAGGTCTATGCTCTATATAGCTAAGCTACCTAAATACCTCTAGGGAGAAGCTGTCTTAGCAGCTATATATATATACAACCGATCTCCCTATACTGCCCTAGGGTATATATGCCCTCTTAAAAAGAAAGAAGATAGAGCCCTTACTACGGAAGATATAGATAAGATCCGTGTCTTTAGAAGTATTATGTACTTTAAAAATAAAACACCTAGTGATAAGCTAGACGTACGAGCCTATAAAGGAATTATAATAGGCTATAAAGATATAGCATATAAAATATACGACTATAGTAGAAAGAAGGTTATTATCTTAAAAGATATAACTATACTAGAAAACAACTTCTTAAAAGGTAATAAAACTTTTAATTTTAATACTATACCTTCTATAAATAAAATACCAGATAATTATCTACATATAAGAACTTCTATACTAGATATAAATCCTGAAAATACATAATCCTAGAATAATCCCTATGAAATACCCGATAATATATCCGAGGATGATATTCCTAACTATATAATACAGGACAATAATAATAAGGATTAAAGAATTTAGGTTGAAATACCTAAGAAGCCGGCTAAATTCTATAACAACTACTAAGAATACCTAATACATCTACTAATAAATAACGATAATATAACCCTTCTATCTGCTTTAGAAGGTTGTAATCCTATAGAACTAAAAACCTATAAGCAAGCTATAAAAAGCGCCGAAGCTCTACACTAGGATAAAGGCATAGTAGCAGAAATACAGTAGCTTATAGATAATAATACTTAGGAAATAACCGAGCTACCCGAAGACCGGGAAGCTCTCGGAAGCCGATAGGTCTATAGAGTTAAAAAGGATAATAAAAACCAAATAAAGAAGTTTAAAGCTCGACTTATGGCTTTAGGCTATAAGCAAATATACGGCTTAGACTATATTGAAACCTTCTCTACTATAGTAAGACCTAAGTCTATAAGGCTCCTACTAGTATAGGCTATCGCTAATAACTAAAAAGTACTATAGTTTAATATAAAAAATGCCTTTCTTTATGCGGATATAGATATAGAAACGTATATATAGATACATAAAGCTTTTCTAGATATAATACTACACGTATGGTTTGTCGAGCATAAAAATACAAAATATAAAGGCATATCTTACTTTAATTACTTAAATAAACATAAGACGAAGAAGCTCGTAGCGAAATTAAGAAAAGCACTATACGGCTTAAAATAAAGTCCTTTACTCTAGTATAACCTATTAAAAAGCGTACTTAACGAGCTTGGTTTTTACTGCCTTCTAATAGACGAAGGAGTGTTTATAAATAGCACACTACGAATAGCTATAGCTGTTTATATAGATGACCTCCTCTTCTATAGACCTATAGAGCGTGTAATAACCTAAGTAATAGATTAAATAAATAAGACCCTACCGATCGAATCGCTAGGAGAAGTTAAAGACTTCTTAGGATTATCTATATAAATAAATAGAGACATAAAGGAAATATCTATATCCTAAGCAACCTATACAAAAAATAAAATAAAGGAATTTAAAAAAGAAAACATAGGAACCTTAAATACACCTACTACTAAGGGCGTTAAATTAAATAAATCAGGAATAAAGAACGCCTCTAAAAAAGACATACTCTTATAACAAATGCAAATAGGCTCCTTACTATTTTTAGCCCTATTTACAAGGCCTAATATCCTCTTCGCAGTAATATCCTGCGTAAGATTTTCTTCTTAACCCGACTCCTCGTATTTTAAAGCCCTCGATGTTATATGGAAATACCTAAACAAATTTCCTAACCTATGCTTATACTATAACTGCAATATACTAACACTAGATTTTCATTTTACAGCCTATACGGACTCCGATTGGGCTAGTAACCTTATAGACCGACGATCGGTCTTTAGATACTATTTCTTTATACGCAATAATCTTATAAGCTGGTTATGTTAAAAGCAAAAATCAATATTACTATCTACTTGCGAAGCAGAGTTTATAGGCCTTAGAGAGGCTAATAAAGAGGCCTTATATCTATACAGCTATCTAAATAGCATCGCAAAAGAGTTATCTATACCTATATCTAATAAAGTCCCTCTAATATTTTCCGATAGTCAATTAGCGCTAAAAATAGCAAATAACCCGGAAGCATATAAACTCCGGAAACACATCGGCCTTGCCTATAATTTCACCCGCAATAGTGTTTTACTAGGCGAAATAGAAGTATTCTATATACAATCTGCTAATAATATCGCTGATATATTTACAAAAGAATTAGGGCGTATACTATTTAATAAATTTCGAGACCTCTTAGGTCTTAAAAAGGATCCTATATATAAAGATAAATAGAGGTTTTTAGCTGCTCTTTCTTATGCTTTCTTCTAAGCTTTCCTTTATATACCCTTTAGTTTTTCCCTATATATAGGTTTACTAAACGGACTAATAAAATATAGTTGAGTTTTTAATTTTTCTCTATATAATATAGTAGAGTTATTTTTCTCTATATAAAAAGTTTTTTCCTATAAGATGGGTTTTTTAGAGAGTTTTACAAATCTTAGTTAGTTATAAACGGACATATATAAAGCGCACTTCTTATACAATAAGTACCCTTTAAGAGGGGCTATAAGGGAGTAGATATCTCCCGATTGGTTTATCCTACCGGCACGTAAAGATATGCATTAGAACCGCCGTGTATTATTGCATATAACACAAGTCACCCGGCTGCATTAGCTGCCCGGATGCTCGAGATACCGAATGCCGAAGTATGTAGTGTGTGTGGGGACTAATGTGCGCATGGTCTACAGTCGGGCCCCGGTCAACTAGGGTCACCTACACTACCTCCTATTACTCGCGCATTTAATCACGCAACAACCAGGATACTATACGAGGTCAGACGACATGCACCTAGCTTAGAATTAATAGCGCTTTCCATCCCGACAATTAGTTAAGTCATATGTACCTTTATTCCTATGCAATTGGCTATATAAAGGGATCTTAGTCCGCACCTAGACAGACTATTACTAAGCAATTCTATATCCTCTTCTCTCTCTTATCTTTATATCTTCCTTAACACTTTCTGCATTTGCCGTAATCCTCTGCCTCTAAGCTTCCCTTTAGGCTCTTATTCGGAGCATATATAGAACCCGTCTACGCTCTATATTAAGCTCGCAGAAAGCTTAGTGACTTACTTATACGAATCGCGTTTCCTTACGATTGAGTTTTCGGATATAGACGAGCAAGAGCTCGTTATAGCTTCCGATGCCGCTTACGCCGATAACCTAAACACTCGTTATTCTTCTAAAGGCTATTTTATTAGCCTATTTAACGGTCTAATCGCGTAGAGTGCCCGGAAATAATCTATAGTTACTACTTCTTCTACCGAAGCCGAACTTCTTATAGTCTCTTCTACCGCGAAAGAGCTAATTTCCATTCTTCGTTTATTTAACGATATTTCCCTATAGCTAGATATTCCTATTCCTACTATTTAGTGTAATAACACTTAGACAATCCGCTTAGTTTCCGCCGAGATTCTAAAGATTTAGACCGCCTTAAAGCACGTTAAAATTTATAACTACTAGGCTTATTAGGAATTCTTACGCAATACTTTTAATATTAAATATATCCCTTTTAACTAGATAGTTGCAGATAGATTAACTAAATTACTTCTAGGATAACGTTTCTAAACGTTCTTTTGCTAGCTTTAACTTACGGATATTTCTTTTAGGATCTAAGAAGAAGTCGATAATAATTCTAACTAGCCGGAAGTTATTCCCTTCTAGCTAGGGGGGTATATTAATATTACCGTCTTCCCTATTTGCTTTCCACTAGGGAATCCCCGGTTCTTCCCTAGATTTTACTATAGAATTCTACGGGCTTTTACGGGCATTACCCCGCACTTCTACGGGCGCATTTACCTACTTTTCTTCGGTTATATTTTACCGTAATCTTACGGTAATTTTACGGTTATTTATATAGTCTTTACCTATAAAATCTCTTCCCCTCTATAGTCTTCTACCGTAGAATTCTAATTCCCTTCTATAGTCTTCTACCGTAGAATTCTAATTCCCTTCTATAGTCTTCTACCGTAGAATTCTAATTCTCTTCTACGGCTTTTACCGTAGAATTTACTATAGAATTTACTAGTCTTCTACTAGGCTGCTTATTTATTTACTAACTATATAACTTATTTATCGTACGGCACGATCTATTGCTTTTCTCACCGATCCTTCCGTCCGATTATTTACGTCACCTGTTTTTCCTTAGGTCTACGCGGCTAATTTCGTCCGAGGACTTTTCCTATATATAGAGACTAGTTAGCCTCCCTACTAGATAAGATAAGAGCTATTATTCTCGGTGTTTTACATCCTTTTGCAGCTTCTAATCCCTTTGTGCAGGCTGTTTAAGCCTTAGAGCCTCTCTTCCCTTTTTAATTGCTATTACCTAAATGTCGAGGACCCGACTGCCTAGCGTTCGAGAAGCTATAGTATCTATATCTCGTTTAGACGACCACTTTTATCCTCGCTTGCTAATATAAGAATATGCTCCGCCGGAAAGTATCTATAGCGCCGCTCCTTCTAAGGACTTTAAGAGTAACTTTAAAGATCCTCCTCCTCCTACCCGCCGTCGTCCTCGCTTATCCTTAAAACCCGAGGTATTACGTAAGTAGTCTGCCTTACTAGCTATAGAGGATAAGGACTATAATAATCTATTAAAATAGGCCGTTCGCTACTTTAAGTTGATTAAGATACTGCCTACGGAAGGGGTTATTAAGACCTTTACTAATATAGACGTAATATATATAAAGTAAGCCTATATTCTCTTAGGCTTTTTAGCCTTTAAGTTAGAGACTATCTTTAATATCTTAGATCTCCCGCCCGTAAAGGAAAAGCATTTATAGCACGCTAATACTTAGCGAAAAGGAATTCGCGCGTATCTTCGTTTTATAGGCGATCTTTCCGATAAGGAGACTCGTCTCTACGCTACGATATCTTTAGTATATCGGCTAGTTCGAGCCGTTTTTTTTAACCTATAAATAATCGACGGAGACCTTTCTAATAGTTAATTAGAGGAATAGCCTCCTCCTCGTCCGTAAGGAATACTTCGCTTATCTAAGCAATATCCTATTAGATAGTAGTATCGCCCTAAGGAGCAACCTTAGGTTTTATATTATTCTCTTTAGTCTAAGTTATCTAAGTATTCGTAAGCCTTCTATTCTCGTCGATAGAAGGATTCGGATAATAATAACGATAATTTATCTAGATCCGATAATAGCTTTATCCGCCGTTACTTAAAGTCCTATCTAAATCCGCATAAGCACCGCGAGGCGAGTTATACCTCCTCCTCGGCCTATAACGATAAGGCTGTTACTAAACGCCTTAAATAGGATAATATTAGTACTTTTAACCTAGATAAGCATAATCCGAAGAACCTAGGCATTATCGCTCTTAGCGATAGAAAGAATATCTATATAGACGTCTACCTCTTTACGGAGCGTCTAAGGATCTACTAAGACGAGGATTTATTCGCCTTTTGCCTATATTACCTCTCCTTCTTAGTAGGAGGAGCTCTTATATAGTATATAAGTAAGCTTATAGCGGAATAACGCGATATCCTTAATTCCTCCCTTATTAAAACCTTCTATAAGTTCTTAACTAAGCGTTTTAAGCGTCTTAACGGCGATGTCTCGAAGGAACTTTATAGGGAAAGGTATAAAATATATATATAATCCTCTAGCTTTATTACTCTCGCGTAATAGATCTAGAGAAAGGTTTCGCTCGCCCGCTAACTTAAGATAAGTAAAGATGCCTAAATTATTAAAGCTATCTATCCTCTTATTGCCGTTTAAATCTCCTCGCTTCTTCCTATTCCTACGAAAAAGACCTTAATCAATAAATAGATTCGCATTATTAAAGAACAAAAGCCCTTTATTATAGCCTCCCTTAAGCTATATATCTCTAGAGACTAGGACTATTCTCGCCGCGGAAGTTTTTCCCGTCGGGATAATAACTATCGCTAGGATAACCGTCGCCGTAATAATAGCTACCGTTAGGGTAACCGTAATCGCAGCCGTTATAATAATCGTCGCGATAACTATCGTTAAGGTAACCGAGGCAATAACTACTAATAGACTAACCGCTAGGATTAAGACCGAGGCTATAATCGCAACCGTAGCCCTAAAGGTCGAAGCTCTAGCAATAGCCGTAACTATTTAAGCTTACGCCTACTACGCTACGATAAGCGTTACCTTCGCCGAGACGACCGACGAGATAACCGAACGGAATACCGCCGAGGTAAATATAAGGGTAACGATAATAAAAAGAAAGTACGTTTTAAGTTAAAGTATTAAAGCGATAAGAAGACTACTCCTAGCGGTAATAAAGCTAGTAACGAGCTATACTTAAACGACTCTTAGGACGACGCGTCCTCTTACGCCTCCTCGGAAGCTAACTTCGTAGGCTATATAAACTCTCGCTACCTTACTAAAAGGACCGGTAAGTTTAAATATAGCACTTACGACCGTACTTTCGCCCTCGCCTCTATACTTAAGGAGCATATATACGCTAACTGCTATATATCTAAGCAGTAGCTCCGTAGTAAAGAGCGCACGCTTAAGCCTTTAACCTGTAAGGTTTATAAGGCCTCTTTTCTTTCTCGTAACGCACTTTTATCTTATCTCCGTCTCGGGTATAAGAAGACCCCTTTTACTCCTACTATTCCCGTAAGGAATATCGTCGACTCTATTCCTACTAAGCCTAATTCCCCCGCCGTATTAGAGCCTATTCTTCCCGTACTTATTATTAAGGAGCCTGTTTTTCACGTAGCGCCTACTATAGCACCCTAACTAAATTAAGTCCTAGAAGCTAAAGCCGAGGAGCCTTAGTAAGATTAGGATTCCCCGCCGCACTTATATTCCTATATAAGGATTAAGGTCTCTACCTAACCTAGTAGGCAGGAAGTCTAAGTTTGCCCCGACTCTAGCTATAGTAAGCCTATAATTAATCGCGACCTTCTTTAGACTTTTAACTATACCGTCTAAAAGAAGCCTCCCGTTACTATTAACGGAGTTAACGGTCGTTCTTTTTGCGAGGACTAGGCTACGTTCTCCTTCTACGCGCGCGGCACTATAGCTAGCCCGGCCGCCTAAGCAGCTATAGCTAAATTCACTTACTCCGCCTAGGTCTCTAAAGTAGAGGCCGGCGCACTCCTCGGCAATGCCTTCCTTAAGCTATACCGAGGATCCCTTAATTATAATAAGGAAGTTATTTGCATTAGAGTGCTCGACGGGTTTGAAATCCTATTCGATATTTATAAATAGCCCCGTAAAGTTATTCGCCGTATCTAGGCCGTCCGAAAGACTATTATGCCGCCCGGCACTACCTTTATAGTCCCTATATCTTAGAAAGAACTTCCTAAAGACCGCGCCTATACTTTCTTCGCCTCTTACGCTAATGCTATTTATAGTATCGTCGATGCTAAATCTCTTCCTGCTATTCTTATTACTAATAGCATAAGCGTTAACCTCGTTATTAAGCGTTAGTAAAAGCTTAGCTAGATATAGGAGTGTTAGGAGTCTAGCTATTTTGCCGCCCCGTCTTAGAAATCAGCTATAAAGGCTCTAACGCTAGCCACTGCAATTTCGCCCGCTTTAGGAGCCGCAGCTATAACGCCCTCCGTAGGAACCGCTATTACTACTTCTGCTTCTATTAGTCTATCGGTTAACGTTGCAAGCACTTTCCCGCTTACTTAAGAGGCCCTTAAGTGCCTCTAGCCTCCCGCCTTACCTTAGCTAGTAGAAGCTCTAGGCTCTTCTCCGACTCCTTCGCTATCCGACTCTATTTACGCTTATATTACAGCTTCTTCTATAAGACCTAGCAAGTGGTCTAAGGTTCGCGAGAACCTTATAGTAGTAGCCTCTAACGTAACGGTAGCTGCCGTAGCTATTAAGATAGACGCCGCGGATAGAATCGAGGATCCCCTCTCTAGCCGCATCCCGTACTAAACGTATATATAGCACCTACTAGAGCTTAAAGAAAAATACACTAAAGAAGGAATTTATATTTTCGACTATAGTCCCTCTTTTATACGCTAAGTTAAAAGGCTTCTTAGAAAGTACCCCTAGCTCTAGCGAGATATAGGCACCGCCGTTGTAAATCCCAAAAAGGAATTAACAGTTCCCTTAATCGATAATTAGCATAAAAAATAAGTCGCTTAAAGGCCTTACCCGCAAGGGCTTCGCGATAGGAAGGTTATCGACGATATATTTAACCTACTTTATAAGTAGGGTCGCCTAGAGTAGGCCGACGAGCCTACGCCGTTCGTAGCGCCGGTCTTTATAGTTTAGCGTATAGCCCGAGGCGAGACTAAAGGCCGAGTTATCATTAACCTACGTGCCGTTAATAGTATTACTATTCCGGATTCCTACCCTCTACTATTATAAAGCTCTATTATTGCTAAACTCTTAGACGCCCGTTTTATTACTGCTATCGACGCTTCCGCCTTCTTCTATTAGTTTCGAGTTAAACTCGAGTATTAAGGCAGGTTTACTATTACGAGTCATCGAGGTCTAAAGCGCCTAATAGTTACACCTATCGGCTTTCGCAATAGCCTAGCGTACGTATAACGCTATATAGACTAAGTCTTCCGCCCGCACTAGGACTATAGCCGCGCGTTTATTAACGATATTATTATCTACTCCGCTACGGAAGAGGAATACTTCTAACATCTCGAGGCTATCTTTAAGCTCTTCGTATCGCTTAATTTATCTATAAGCCCTACTAAAAGCTAGATCGGTTACCCTTCTATAGAGTTGCTTAGATTTCGTATCGACGCGTTTAGGATAAGTACTATAAAGCATAGGCTTACCGCCTTTATACAGCTTTTATTCCCCGACAATCTCGCCGCTTTTAAACACTACATTAGCGCTATAAGGTATATTCGTAATATTATCCCGTACTACGGCGCTTCTATCGCCCCTCTATAGGATCGTAAGACTAGTCTTTTAGCCTAAGGTCGCTTAATCGGTTAGGTTAAGAACGGGAACCCTAATAAGCGGAAGTCCTATACGCGAGTTATATCGTTCTAGCCGACCTTAGCTAAGCTTTCCTCCTTCGCCTCTCCTTAGAAGGAAATTACTTCTAGCCGCATAATTTACTATATAGACCTATAGAAGAGGCTATTCTATTAGATTAACGCCTCCTTATAGCGAGGCTTCGCCGCCGTCTTTTTTTATCTCTAGGACGGCACTATTTAGCAGCTAGGCTAGCCTATTCCGGTTAAAGCTATTATGCCTATCTACTTCCTCTCCCGTACTCTAACGAGAGCCGAGTAGTCCTATAGTCCCTTAGAACTAAAGGTCGCCTATCTCATATAGGCTATAAAGAAGATACGCACTATAGTGCAGTCGTTAACCCTTCCGCTTATAGTCTTAACCGACTACTCCGCGATTAAGTAGATCGTCGCTAAGAGAACCCTCGAACTTCTAGCATAGACCGAGCTAACCGTCGTTTAGTTATAGCCTTAATTTACCTCTCTAAGTACGATATCGAGGTTTATTACCTCTTTAGCAAGAAGAACTTTATTTCTAACGCCTTTAGTCACCTACTAGCCGAAGAGTCCGATTAGCTGCTTAACTATCGCCGCCCCGACTTTACTATACTTAACGATATGCTTATAGCCTCCGAAGCTATTATAGCTCCTAAGAAACGTAAGGAATTCGCCGTTGCCTACGATAATAACCCTTACTATAAGCGAATATTTTAGATAATCGCGGATAGCGAGGACGCTATCGAGAGTCTTTTCTCGCCCCTAAAAGGAGCTATAGTTACTAACTCTATAGCAAGAACGAAGACGTAGCTTAAACGCCGCGGCATACCGTTCCTTATAGTCGATAAGCTTTTATACTATAAAGGCCCCGACGGCTTTACCTAGCTATATATCCCTAACGCCTTCGTTCTATTTATAATCTCGGCAGCTTATAACGATAAGAACTACTTTAGCGTCGTCCGTATAATTAAGGACTTAGAGATATACTTAATTCGCGGAGTTACCCGTTAGGTAAAAAAGCATATCGCGGCCTATAAAGCCTATTGCCTTAGCAAAATAGACCGTTAGACCCTTACCGGCAGCTATAAGCCTATCCGCCCCCCGCTACTTCTAATATAGAGTATCGCGATAGACTTTATAACTAATATACCGCCCTTACCTTTAGCAAGCTCCTTATAGTAGATCTTAGGCTTTAACATCTTTAACTAACTTCTTATAGTTACTTACCTAACTAGTAAGAGATTCTTACTAATCCTAGGCAACGCTAAATACAGCATAAAGGACTAGGCTTAAAGCCTAGCCCGTTAGTTGCTTCTTTCTAATTAAGGTATACTAAGAACTATTATTAGCGACCGGGATCGCAAATTTACATCCGACTTTTAGAAAGGCCTCTAAAGCGCATTCGGTACTAAAATTGCAATAACTACCGCCTATTACCTATAGGCTAACGGACTTACCGAACGGCGCAACTAGACCGTAAAGACCGCTCTACGAATGTCCTATATCGAGGATCCTAGCCTAGATTAGAAGATAATAATCCCCGCCCTTTAGTAGAATCTAAACATAGTATTTAACGCTAGTATAAAGATCTCCGCTTATAAGTCTATCTTCGGCTTTAATATGCGTAGACTGTTAGAAGCTATCGATAATATCCTAAGCACTACTACGGACGAACTGCCCTACTTACGAGAAGTTATCTATAGATAAGCGAGCCTAGCTATAGACCTAGCCGCTATAATCGCTAAGCAGCGGTATAACGCGAAACACCGGCCGGTTCTTCTTAAAGCTAGTAATAAGGTCTACCTAAAGTTGTATGTAGGCTATTATAAGCCTAGTCAGCCGCTAAAGAAATAGTCGCGGCAACGAAAAGGCCCTTTCGTTATTAAGCGTATAGTTAATAACCTCGCGGCGGAGCTCGACCTCCTTAGCTAAGTTAGAATCCACCCGGTCGTCTCTATTTAGCGCCTTAAGCTCGCGCACGAAGGGCATTACGTTAAACTTAAGCCTAGACCTATAGAAGCCGCTCGCGATATCGAATATACGCCTAACGAAGGAGATTAGCACTACGAAGTCGAGCGCCTAATAGACATATGTATTCGTCGCATCGGCCGGTCGAAGTCACCTATAACCGAATACCTTATGCGATAGAAAGGATAGGCCGCTATATATAACTAATAGGTCTAAGCCGACTAGGTCTCCGCTAAAGCTATTATAGAGTTCTAGGGTCGCCCTCTAGCACGCGCTATATAAAGCAAGAAGGCCGCTTAGCAGAAGGAACGATTAGAGGAAAAACGATTACTAGCATATATAAGTATAACTTATAAGAATAAAAGGAAGGATTTAGGCAATAGGAGTATTCCTCCTAATTGCCTAATTAGGATTGTATTATAACTGCTATAGGCAGTAGTGTTTTCTTTTTCGAGCCGGCATTTTAATGTATATAAAGCATCCTCTATGCTATATGCCGGGGCTAATATAATTAGCTATAGATAAGATAGCAGAGAGCTATTCCTAGCTCCCGGGGCTTACGCCTACCTAATAGAACCATCCTTCTTTACACACACATTCTTAGTGCCTAGTGCATTAGTCGGATAGCGCGAATCGCCGTAAGCCGTTCGGCTCGCTTTGCTATAAGACGAGCGGGACGATACGGGCAGTCTATAGCAAAATCCCTATCCGCGCTATAGCGTGTATAAAGCCCTTTATCTCTCCGCTTTTAAAGCTCTCCCTTCGATACTTACTTAGCTCGCTATATAAAAGAGGAGGGCGCGCTGCCTAAAGCGGTAGATAGTATCCTCGCCTTTCTACGAGCGGGCCGCCTAGTAGTTATTACGACGTCGCCTTCGTAGTCTATCGTAGTATCGGGCGCGGATCTAAGCGGCGGAAGCGTTATAGCGTTTTTAGTAGTAACTCCTCTATTCCCGTTGCTAACGCCGTTCGTGCTAGCGCGCTTTCGCAACTTCTAAAAGCAGGGCTTTGCTTATCGTTCTAGGCTACCTTCGTAAGGCGACTTATATACTCCCGGAAGTTAATAGGCATCTCGATTAGGATAAGCATCTCCCGTAGTTATAGAGTAATCGAATTCCGCAGCTTTATAAGCTTAGCGCTCTATATAAGCTTAGCGCTAGCTCCCTAAATGCTATTTCCGGCGGCGCGAGTAATAGTCTCTTTAAAGTCAGGAAGGAAGTCCTTAAATGTCTAGCCGTCTTTCTAAAAGAGGGTCCGTAACCTATCTTACGCTTTTTCCTACTCCTACACGTTGCCGAACGCGTAGATAAGGTGCTTAAAGAAGGCTTAAGGGTGGCAAGCGCTACTAGGCCCGCTACTCTCCTAAAACCCGGAAATCCGCCGTATCTAAAGCTCCGGCAGCGTATAGAGCAGCGAATACCAGGCGGTATTACAGCAATCGTTAAGGCCCTACTTCTTATTAACGGTAAACTTACTATAGAGGCGATATAAGAAGAAGTAAAAAGACTCTAGCTTACTATCCTATATAGGCTACGGTAGAGGCTTCCTTTTACTAAAGACAGCTTCTAAAGCCGTCCTTAGGTTAGCTATTTTAGCGTCCTTAGCTATAGGAGAGTTCGTCGACGTAGCCGTAAGCGCGAGTAGCGTATCCGTAGAGGTAGGCGCTATAGATCCTATTTTAACTCTAAGGACTTTTAGCAACCCTCTTTGTTTAGCCGGATTAACGGCTATTTTCTATAGTAGTACTACGTCTTAATACCTTCCGTTAAAGATATTATTTATATATTTATTTCCTACGTTAAGTCCCTTTACGGTACCTTAGCCTCTATTATTAGCGATTATAGCATTTAGTTTATTTCGGCTTTCTAATTGTAGCTTAATCGCCGCTTTAGTCACCGCCTTTACCTTAGCTCCGCCTACTACCCTTAGACCGACGGTTAAACCGAGATCGCGAACGCTTAGATAGAGGTTTACCTTCGTTACTATATTACCTACCTTTATAACGATTAGGTTAACCTCCTTCCCTTCGCTAAGTTTACTATTAATAATTAGGTCTTTAAATCTTCCGGCCTTTCTCTTTTCTTCGCTAACTATAGCTTTTATCCGAAGCTTAGCATTAAGCCTTTTAGTCCCCCCCCCGCCTAGTATAACCCTTTAGTAGCGAAAGGATTACCTCCGTAGCAATGCGCTTGCTTCCCGCCTTTAGCGTATCTCTAACTTCCTTTACGATATAATCGAGGATGCTTAAGCCACTTAGGCCTACTATACGGACGCCCGGCGGACTCCCGCCCTAGCGTATTAGCTAGGCGATATAGTATTCCTTAGCATTTACTAGATCTAGACCCTCCGCCTTATAAAGAAGCTCGACTAGAAACGGGAGGGCCTATATAAGGTCCTTAAGGTATATAAGACGGCGTACCTTATTCGCCTTCCTAAAGGCAGTCGCCTTTACCTTATATTCTATTACTCCCTCTTTATTAAGACTTAAGAGCCTCCTTTGCCCGGCTAGTCTAAGCTTAACGTCCGGCTAGCCGATAACGGCGTTTTCCTTTCCCCCGGCGATAACGACGGCGACGACGTATATCTTAAGTAAGAGTTTTCTTCTATCCTTACGTAACGCTAGTACGCCTCCGGGAAGATTAAATATCGCGTTTAATAGCGTTATAGCCCCTATACGTAAGAGGACTCCTCCTGCCTTTACGGCTACTAAGACGACCTTATAGCCTTTTTTGCCTTTAATACGACTAAACCTAAGCCGGCCTTTTATACGGCCTTCCTTACGTCTTTACCTTCGCTTAAGTAATAATAAATATAATTTATTAATATAATTTACGTTATAATAGCACGCGTTAGTTTCTTAGCCTTACCCTTTATTTTCTTCCCGTTTCTCTCTCGTTCTATATTAGGCCTACCTTTAGGACCGATTAATATAGATTTCCTATAAGGAAACGAGCTTAGGGGGGGGATATAATTATTATTAATCCACGAAGGGACCTAGCTATAGACTAGGTCTAAATGTCTATATATACGATATAGAGGTCACGTAGGATGATATATAACATAACCTTACACTATGATATTTCCTTCGTTTTTATTAGCCTATTGCCCCCTTAAGCGTTCTAATAAAACGCCGATTTAAGAGGGATATACTATTACGGTATTAGGTTATATTATAGGAATGTAGTTATATGACTAAGGGATGGAGTCGCAACTACATTGCCGACTATGCATAGAAAAGGGGCAATAGGGGTTATAACCACGCGGCGTATAACGCTACGTGCCCTATATAGTCAATAACCTCGTTATTGACTAAGGGCATCGTTATAACTAGAGCAGTAAGCCCTAGCGTAGGCCTTAACAATGCATTGTTAAGGCATAGTAGGCTCTATAGAGGGACCTCGGCAGACGGGTATAAAAGGGCCCCCTTATTCCCCCTTCTTAGCTAGATTAGATATAACTATAACTAATGCAACCCCCTTTGTTTAGATTAATCTAAGTAAATCACCTACTAACACTAATTAGTGATTAAACAGATTTAATCATAGAACAGTAAGGCAGAAGAGACAGATCTTAATCTTCGAAAGTGTAAAAGGGGCAGTAGTTATAAGAACGTAGCTCCTACGCATCTTTACCCTCGGGGTTCTATTGCGTACACCTAGAGAGGATTATCTATGCTAAGAATAAGACTATTTAAACCGAGCTCGACTAGCAAATAGACCCTTCTAAGCTTCCTTTTAATCCCGTCTCGCTTCCCTTAAGGAGGAAGAGTAACGTTAATAAGCAGTACGTCTATAACGTAGAACAATAATACGAACCCTTATAACTATTTAATCCCGTCTCGCTTCTATTAAGGAGGAAGAGTAACGTTATTTAGAATAGAGACTAATCGCTTCGATATCCCTCGTAAAGATCCTTACGAGACCCGTACGATAACCTTATTAACGAATTTAAAATAAGCATAATAGCAGGACCGTTATTAGCTATAAACACGCCGGGTCCCCCTAACCTTACCGATAAACTAGTTAAACCAATCGAACGATAGATAAAAGAAATCGGCATCCTTACCTCGTCTTATAAAGAGGTAGACATACGATACTAAGATACGGAAGAGATTACATTAGAAGACCTTAGCCCGGCTAAAGTCACGACGTTTATAGCCCGATTTATTATAACCTACGAAGCATCTATCTATTGCTAAAGTCAACGACACTTTAACTTATTTTAAGAGCGTTCCTTAAGATAGAATAAATATATATAGAATACAGTTAGCTACGAATATAAGAAAGTCCTTCAGGCTCTCTTACGTAAGCGTAGTCTTTTTATAGGGATAAAGAATATATCGTTTATTAGATCCTATATAGCGATACTTCGATCTAAGGATCTACTCCCTTAGAACGAGAAAGAGTTTATAATAGAAGAATTAAATATAGGCATAAGGGCCTTCCGTAAATAAGAAAAGAAGAACAACGATAAAGAATAAGTAGCCCGAGACCTCTTCTCTACTATAATAAGTTAGTTAACGGTCTACCCGACTTCGCACTAATTCTAACACAACGACCTAGCCTAAGCGGCGACTATAGATCCGACCCTAGGACTAGACTAAGAACCGAACATAGCAACGACGGATGCACCGATATTTAATCGTATAAATCGGATTTATACGCTACGACTACTATTTCTCCTAGAACTAACGTTATATATCCTAAGAGCGAAACCGAGGCTCGATCTATCTGCTTTAACAATCGCCTTAAAGGCTACGGTCGAATCATTTAATTATAACATTAAGGAGTATATAGCACTCCTACCCGCCGATGTTCTAAACCTCTCGTCCGATCCCGACGTTTAGACTAAGTTTATTAAGATATAGGATAAAGGGAAGAGCTATACCGGCGAACTATATACCTTATTTAACGAGACTATCCGTAAGTTTATAGGCGTTTGCTATAACCTTAAGATTAAGCTAAGGCTTTTTTATACCCTTCTCCCTTAGATCTTAAAGGGACGAGCCGACCGCTTCTATACGGAGAATATTACCTAAACGACTACCTTCCGAAGCGCATACAATAAAATTAAACGATATTTCGACACTAAGGCGACTTAGGCTTAATACTATACCGATTAGACTAATATAATATTTAACTAAGTTCGGGCTAGCAAACCTAAGAAAGGCCTACCGGAAGTACTTTAGTTGCTAATCGATAAGCTATTGCTTTATTAACGAGCTCTAGGACCTAATTTTATAGGCGAAACCCCGCTTATAGTAACCCTTACTAAGGCGTGCTAAGGGGTCCCGGAACTTAAAGGTGCCTTCTTTAAATAAGCCGACGAGGCTAAGGATCTCTATGCCGACCTCTAAGCTTCCCTTACGACGTACTTTATACAATAGGCGAGGAATGCCTTACGCTAATTTATCTAAGACCGAAATCGTAATAACGATAGGATAGATATAAATTATAAATATAATTTGAGGAACCCTAATAGTTAGTTTTATATAGACCGTAGGTATACTTATAATCGTAGTAAAGGCAGCGGAGGATTTCGCTTGTAAGGCTCTAGATAAAGCTATCGGCCCTACGGTAGAGGAGGCTACGGCTAAAGATATAGCAATAAGACCTAGACTAAGAAGTGCTTTATATATAGAAAGGAGGGATATTAGTCTATAAAACATTCTATAGAGGAACGATAGAAAGCTAAGGACTAATATCTCTCTCATTGTCTTTATACCGGCGTCTCCCCGGAAATTATAGCCTATTTAGCAGGCTATAAAGGCTATAAGGACGATAAGGAGGAAGAGTATAGCGAGGATAACGAGCCGGAATAGTAGTAAGCTAGTTAAATGCTTTGTTAAATAGCTTTAAACTACTTTATTATAGGAGATAACGTCTACGGTATAGAACCGATAGTCTCGGCCCACTAGTTCCTTATTAATGACTATTACTTAAAGCTCTATTTTTAAGGCATCCTAATTAATATAGGAGCAGCGAAGGTCTTAATGGCCGGATAAGAACAGTATAGAGCCCTTTAATAAGAAGACCCTTCCGTCTATTTAGACATATTAACCGTAGGCTAAAAAGCCATTAGATTCGGCGCCGGCACCGTTATAAGGTCTCTAGGATTAATTAATATTATTACTCCGATTAGAAGGATTATATTCTATATGCTAGAAACTTCGACCCCTTTCCTACTATATCTCGCGGATATAGATAGGCTAGGCGTATTCTTAAATAACACAACGAATACCCTTACCGGCCCTAAGGCAAACATCCTAGTGGTTAGGAAATAGGGATACCCTTAGTTCTTCCTTAGGAAGAGTAAACAATCGACCGTATTCCTTATAGAAACGGAAATTAAGACCCTACACCGTCGATTCGGACATCCTATTATAGCTAGGCTATATAACCTATTAAAGCAAGTAGGCTACGGCGATATATCTCTTAGTACTCTAGAGAAGATCTCGGAACTATATTACTATTGCTAAATGCATTCGCCTACCCTAAAACGGTTCAAGTTTAACCTTAAAGATAACTAAGACTTTAATTATAAGGTTATCGTTAATATAATGTATTTAGACGTTCCGAATTTAGCATAACGCCCGGTATTATATATTATTAACGCATCGACGGCTTTCTAAAGCGCTCGATTCCTCCCTTCTATATTAGCAAAGGATATATAGGAGACTCTTTAAGCCCTTTAGATTAATATATACCTTAGTCCCCTTAATATTATTAAATATAATGCCGGTATAAACTTCGCGGCTATAGAATTCCGAAACGAAGCCCGCATTATAGGGATTATATATATACAAATTCCTATTAAGGCATACTAGTCTATCGGTAATGTTAAGAGGTATTATACCCCCTTACGCCGAGCTTTTAATATCCTCTTCGTAGAGATAGGCAGCTTTACCTCCCCTAAGGCAGTTCTTTAGACGGCTGTTAAAGCTATTAACGATACTATTAGACCGAACGGACTAATACCTACGTTGCTTATATTCGGAGCATATCCTAGGATAACTATTAATTCGCCGCTATTACTAACGACCTTTAAACGAGCAGCCGTAGTGTAGAAAGCAATAAAGGCATTTAGGCAGCTTACGGCTAAAAGATAGGTTAAGGCTGTATTATATAGCCGGAACGGCCCGGATACGGCGAATACACTTGCCCTTCCTCTCTAAAGCGAAGTCCGCGTATAGAGAGAGAAGTTAAGATAGCAAAGACTATTTAAAATTATAGCTATTAACGGGCACGATATTACGATCGATATAGTTAATAGACCTTAGGTTTTTAGATCTATATTAGTATAACCGTATTATCGTGATTAAATACTTAATAATATCCCGGCCTTAGAGTCCGAGCAGCCGGACGAACCCACCCGACTAGACCCTCCGGCACCCCGTAAGCGAGGACGTCCGCCCGGATCGAAGAATAAGGCTAGGCATTTAATTATAGAAGGAATAGACATAGAAAATAACCTAGACGATAACGAGGACGATATAGACCTCGACGACTTAAGTAACGAAGAAGCGGACGAGGCCTTTATAATAAAAAAGGAAGAAGAGGCCTATAAACTAGCCGTTAAGCTCCGATCTAAAGGCGCTATTACGACCCCGGGAGCACTATTCGAAGCGTTAGATAGCATAGAGATCGACGACCTTATAGCATAAGGAGTCTTTAGTTTCGAACGTTATAACGAAGCTATTTACGGCGGCCACCGCATTTTTAGCTCCCGTATAGTTCGAGAGGTTAAGGGTAGAGACACTAAGCTATATAAGAAATTAAGGCTTATAGTCTAAGGTCACAATAATAAGGAGAAGGCTTCCCTACTAACGCAGTCCCTAACAATCTAACGCGGTAGCTAACGACTAATCTTAGCCCTTGCTCCGAGCCTTATACGCTATAGGATAACGTTATCCCTCTAAGACATCATCTAGGCATATCCCTAGGCGATTATAGAGCTCTTTCGAACGGTCTTAACACGTCTCCCCGCCGAATTATAAAGGAAGTATCCGCCCGATACAATTATCTAAGTTATTAGGCCCTTATATAGTATTATAGAATTAAGAGTCTACTAGTTTAATACGTATTAGAAGCATTACTTAAAGGCCTCGATATAGCGATATCGACTTTCGACTTTTGCCTTCTAATATCTAACACAGGACTAGAACACTTTAGCATCGTTAGGATGCAAACGGACGATACCCTTATACTTAAAACGACGAGTTTTTCGGCCGCTAAAGAAGAAAAGCTCCGAGAGGCATAATTTAGGGCGAAGCCGAAAACCACGATAACTTAGGGCTCCGTCACGGATTTTAATAAAGCGAAGGTAAGCTTATAATAGGATAAAATACTCCTGCTTTAATAGAAGGGATAAGCCGCCCGGATCGACTGAATCGATGTTAAGGCTCCGGATTATATATAATAGTACTTTAAATAACGTGCTCGTAGAGCCTATATAGCCTCGGTATGCTAACCGGAAGTAGTATTCGATATCTCGGTTGCGGCATAAGTATAGAACCCGGATAATAAAGACTATATAATCTTAAATAAGCGACTTAAGTAGCAAATAGACTATTAAAGCAAAGGTTTAATATATAAACTAATTAATCTTATAAAGGCGAAGCTAATAGTGTTTACGGATAGGTCGTTTGCTAATAATAAAGACCTATCGTTATAATTAGGCTTCGTTATTGCATTAGTTAATAAGACCGAAAGGTCTAATAGCTAGTTTAAGGTTATTAGAAATATTATCTACTAAAGTCTAACGAAGTGTAAGAGAGTTACCTAAAGCGTGCTAGCTTCTAAGATATATAGTATAGTAAACGGCGTTAATCTTAGGATCGCTTTAGCAACTACGCTAAAAATCATTACCGACCGGTTTAAGCTACCGGACATTTATTTAATTATCTATATAGATTCGTACTCGCTCTATAAATATCTCGTAAAGCTCGGGATAACTAAGGAGACGAGATTAATAATTAACATTATATCTCTTCGATAGTTATATAAGCAATAGGAGATTGTAGAGATCTATTAGATTAACGGTAATAATAACCCGGCCGATGCTATAACGAAGGCATTACCTAACCGAGCCCTCGAACGCTTCGTAGATAATAATAGCTTAACCATTCGGATAGAGGCATACGTTCTACGTCCCTAAGTTCCTCTTTAGGACTCTCTTTTTCATTTATACTTACGTATTGTATTTATTAGACCCCTTTAGTCTAATACGCGTTATCCTTACGATTTAGAAGGTTGCTTAGCAGTTAGAAAGAGCGACTGCTAGTATAGGAATATAGTTATATAACTAAGGGATAGAGTCGCAACTATATTGCCGACTATATATAGGAAAGGGGCAATAGGGGTTATAACCACGCGGCGCATAACGCTACGTGCCTTACACAGTTAATAACCTCGTTATTGACTAAGGGCATCGTTATAACTAGAGCAATAAGCCCTAGCGTAGGCCTTAACAATGTATTATTAATGCATAGTAGGCTCTATAGAGGGACCCCGGCAGACGGGTATAAAGGGGCCCCCTTATTCCCCCTTCCTAGCTAGATTAGATACAACTACAACTAATACAACCCCCTTTGTTTAGATTAATCTAAGTGAATCACCTACTAATACTAATAGAGGTCTTTAAGGATATCTTAGTCGATAGATAGTAAAGGCTCGGTAGGCAATAGCTCGGCGGTAAAGGCTTTAATTAAAGTCTAAAAGGTTTAGACTTTAGGCTATCGGTAGAATATTACTATTACGTCGACGTTAAGTATTTAAACGTTAAACGCTAAGTCGTTAAAGGATAAAGAACAAAAAGGCTAAAGTCTAATAGTCTTATAACTTAGTCGCGACGTAAGGCGGCGGTAGCTAGCGGTCTTTTAGATAAGATAAAGGCGGGGAGGTTAAATATAGCGGCGAGGATAAAAGGTAGTTAAGTAGTCGGAGTTATAGCCGGAGTTAGAGTCGGCGTCGTTAACCTAGCGGGAGGAGTCCGGATAGGCGGGTTTACCTACGTTAAGAGTATCCTTAAAAAACACAAAGAGGGAAAAGCTAAGGGATAAAGGAATAAACTTAAGAATATTACTAAAGCGGATAGAATAGACAAAGGCCGGAGGATAGGCTAAGGCTGTATAGGCGGGAATAGGGATTATAGCGGCGGGAATAAGGATTATAGCGGTAAAAGGTTCGCCTTTATTATTAGAATCCTCGACGGAGGGACTAAAGGGAAACCCCCTTAAGGCAAAGGTAGGTAAAGACGCGGTAAAAGGCTTACCCCTATCGTAGAAATCTTCGATAGAAGGGGCGGGGGGGAAAACGAATTATATTTATTAATTATATTCCCTCTTAAATAGGTATAAGGAAAGCTAAGATAAGGCGGGTAAAGTAGGCAAAGGTAGCCGAAAGGCCTAAGATAAGATAAGGCTAATAGTCCGAGAGGTAAAAGGCTAGATAAAACAGGGACTAAAAGGAAAAGGAGTTACTACACTAGCTAATAATAGGGTCGTGCTAGCGTAGCTATAGGAGGCTAAGCTTCGTAAGAAAGAAATAAATAGACTTAGTATAAGCGCTAATCTAATAGACCGAAAAGGCGCAATAGGTAATAGAGCCGGACTTATAGTAGCTACTATCGGCGAGAGAAAGCCGGCGCGGGAATTAGAGTTAGCGGATAGAAAAGGCAAGGCGGTACGCGGTCTAAGCGTATATAAAGGCGTATCCGGAATAGCTAGAGTCGACTAAAGCACTTATAACGATATCGGCGGATATAAGGGATAAAGGCATAAGCAAAGCACGCGGTTATATTCCCGCGGGGAGGCAAAGATCCTCCCTAATATCGAACGAAGCTATAAACTTAGATAGAGAGAGCTCTATCGCGTAATAAAGCGAGGGAGCTACGCATTTTCCGAAGATAGGGTAAAGGCGGGGAGGTCGTTTACTTCGCCCTCGATAAAGCCTTGCTTAATAGCGCGAACCTAATAGCGGGGGGGAGGGGGCTCGAGGAGGCGTAGGGCAGACGTACCGCCGCTACGGCTACGGCCGCGGCTAGAGCCGGAACCGGCGCTAGGACTAGCGCTAGGGTTAGCGCTAGGGTTAGCGCCGATACCCTTATTAAGGCAGGTCCGGGCGGTATAGGTAGCGGTAGCCGGCTAAGCGTAGTAAAGGCAAAGACGGTTCTTAAACCGCTATTGCTTCTTAGCTTTAGTAAGCCGGGCCTTGAATGCATTAAGCTGTATTAGGTTACTAGTAAGAGACGTAGGTAGGATAGGCGAGGAAAAGGCTAAGGCAAGCGGGGTTATAAAGCGGCTAGAGTTAAGAATAGGCCTTAATACGCTACTAATTGTCCTAAAACGTAGAATATATCTTAGCCTAGGCTATAAAGTCGTTATAGGCCGGGCATTCGACCTATAGAGCAGTAGCGTTAGTAAGCTTAATAAAGACCTTTAAGTATAGGTAGGCGACGCAAGCGGTGCTATTAAACAATAAGTCGGCTTAAAGTTAGGTAAACTTCGAATAGAAGTCTAGCTAAGAGATATTTTTTATCGATAAGGTATTAAAGTCGGCCTTTAACTAAGCATAGGTAAAGTTAGTACTAAAGACTAGGCTAAGGTTGTCGGTAAGAGCTTTAGTAGTAGTATACTGCTAATCGGCGAAAGACTTATTATCGAGGACGTCCTAAGGAATCCTAGCGATAATAAAGGCGGCCCGGCCGGTAAGCCGGCTAGGCGCGTAAAGAATATAGTCCTACTCTATATGGTATAAGGCGGTGTCTTAATAAAGCTTAATAGTAAGGCCGTTACGCTAGGTCTAAAAAGCTTCCTAACGTTGCTTTAAGGTGCTAGAGTCAACGGCGAACCTCTTAAGGTCGGCTATACGGGAATAGGTAAAGGTAAAGGCGGGGGTAAGGGTAAAGGCTTAGTCTTAAGCCGCGTTACGTTTAGTTAAGACGAAGAGAAAGGATATAGCGCGGTTAAGCTAGCGCTAAAGATCGGTAGCGTACTTTTAGGCGATAGCCGCGTGCTTTTAAGCGATAAGCACCCTTATATCTAACTTAACGTAGGCATTATTAAGGTAAGTAAAGGCCTTAATCTAAAGGGCGCGGAAGTTATAAGTAACGTTAGCCTAAATATAGGCGAATATGCCGAATATAGGCCGTTAGGCCTAAAGAAGGGCGGCGAGATAGAGGTAGTAGGAAACGTAGTCGGTTTTAGGCTTTAGATCGGTAAGAGCCGGTAGGGTAACGGCTAAGGTAGCGGAAAAAGGATCGGCCTTTATATAGTCGGTTATTATAGATTATAGGGCAATAGGATAAAGTAGGGGAAGGGTAAGGAGGGAAATCTATGCAATTCGCGTTAAGACGGCGTATCTATACCGGGAAAATTCTAATAATCGAGGAAACCTTAGTCGAAGGGGTCCGGCGAGTAGGCGGGCTTACGTCCTAAAGAGGGGAGATTAGAAAAGAAAAAGGTTAG
This sequence comes from Ophiocordyceps sinensis, assembly GCA_012934285.1. NCBI lineage: Eukaryota > Fungi > Ascomycota > Sordariomycetes > Hypocreales > Ophiocordycipitaceae > Ophiocordyceps > Ophiocordyceps sinensis. Next base: position 13,502,509 of record JAAVMX010000004.1, read on the forward strand.
ATAGCGAGATTATTAATTAAAGGCAATAGGATAAAATAGTAGATTGAACTAAAAGGGAACGAGATTAAGGAGGGTATATAATTATTATTAATCTACGAAGGGATATAGCTATAGACTAGGTCTAAATATCTATATATACGATATAGAGGTTATATAGGATAATATATAATATAACCTAATACCGTAATAACTTATTTATACCTAAATCTATCCTAAAGCTATCCTAGCGTCTAGAGCGTTCGCCTTAGAAAGGGGGGATAATTATAACGTAGCTATCTACATAACTATAGAGTTAGGAGGGTAGGGATATATATTTAATAGATAATATATTTTAGCTCGGGGACTATTCTAGCATTAGTCGCTAACTAGTCCTTAATAACCCCTCTTAGGGCCTAAGGATATATCCCTAAGGCCTACATATCTCTTTAAAGAAGGGTCAAGCTTTAGTCTTATTACTAAAGGGCAACCTTATTGTAATAAAGGATTATTTATATTATTAGCTATCGTTTTTACCTTCCTAAACGTACCTCTAGTCTATATTTCTTCTAGCGGCTTTATATAAAGAACGTCTATTATAAAGCTATAGACCTTATCCCGGGCTTATAACTATTATAGTTACTAAGCGTAATATATAAAGTCTTAATATATATATAGAGTATTACTATTTGGCCTAATATAAATCTCTATTTAGCCTAGTGATATGTTTTTTCGTACCTACGTATACCCTTAAAAACGCCTAACCCCGTACGCCTAGCCGCGCCTATATAAATACAGTGCGTATATATAGTAAGCCGGGGACCGATTCTTTAAGTACGAATACCCGGCTCTTTATTGCGTGTCTAGCTCCCTACTATATGCCCTCTACTGCGTGCCCTCTACTACGTGCCCTCTACTACGTGCCCTCTACTGCGTGCTCTACTGCGTGCTCTGCTGCGAACCCTACTGCGTGCCCTCTACTGCGTGCCCTCTGCTGTGTGTGCGGCTCCTTAATGTATGCTTCGTGGCCGGCTGCGTGGCCGGCTGCGTGCCCTGCCGCGTGCCCTGCCGCGTAATGCGATTTAACGATGCGATTTAACGATGCGATTTAACGATGCGATTTAACGATGCGATTTAACGATGCGATTTAACGATGCGATTTAAGGCATACGCACTATAATTAAGTAGGCGCGGCTAGTCGTAAGGGGTATAGGCGTTTTTCGGGTGTGCGTAAAGTATTACTAGGCTGAATAGAGATTTATACTAGGCCAAATAGTAATACTCTATATATATTGCTTTAACCTTCTAATCTCTAGACTAGGTTTTCCTTTATGCACTAAAGCTATTAGGCATTCCTACGTATAATACCCCTTAGTAACTAAATAAGAGCCTAAAGGGAAGCTTAGAGGCAGAGGATTATAGTAGTATAGAAAGTATCGAGGAAGATACAAAGATAATAGAGGGAAGAGGATATAGAATTGCTTAGTAATAGTCTGTCTAGGTATAGACTAAGATCCCTTTATATAGCTAATTGTATAAGAATAAAGGTATATATAACTTAACTAATTATCGGGATAGAAAGCGCTATTAATTCTATATAAGGTGTATATAGTCTAACCTCGTATAAAATCCTAGTTATTGCGTGATTAATTACGTAATTAATAGGAGGTAGTATAGGTAACCTTAGTTAACCGGGGCCTAACTATAGACTATACGCATATTAGTCCCTATATATACTATATACTTCGGCATTCGGTATCTTAAGCATCCGGGCAGCTTATACAGCCGCGTGACTTATTTTATATATAATAATGCACGGCGGTTCTAATACATATCTTTACATGCCGGTAGGATAAACCAATTAGGAGATATCTACTCCCTTATAAACTACATACTAGAGCGCGCTCGAGGGCGGGGGAAATAGTAGGTTAATAAAAATAACGACGATATATATATAAAGCTACTACCCTATACTTCGCGTAGTGTAGGAGTAGAGGTATTATATACACGTGATCTATAAGATCACGTGACTTATAGGAGGCTATATAACACACGCATACCTCCTTCCTAGCTAGGAACATACATCTATAGAATACACACACACTTTAGTTAACCCTATACAATAGACCCTATCTAACACTAATTAGTAGTTGACTTATAGTTAATTATAGAATAGCAAGGATAGAAGAGATAAGATCTATAATCCTTAAGATAGCTCGCACGGAGAACCCGTTCTACGACCTCTACGAGGATCTTATGCTAAGTTAGTTTATTAAAGTCACCGCCCTAAATAGGAGAACGTAACGTCGTAAACTCTAGCTCTCTTATTAGTCTCGGCCTAAGAACTAGAGAAAGAGACGAAGGAGCTATATTAAATAATCCATAAACGCAGACGCGTATATAGACAAAAATAAATAAAAACAGCAGACGATATACCCCGTAATTACGATATTACAATAACTACCTCAGACTATATAGACAATAGACTATTCGGGAGGTTAATAAGGAACGTATAAGTCCTAAAATACGTTCTTAACGCCGTTAATATTAAACTCTAGAATAATAATATCGATCCCGATAAGGACCTAAGCGAAGCAGCGGCGATAATATACGTTGCTAGGTTCTTATCCGACTATAAACCTAATTTAAATATATAAGGATATAATATCCTTAGCTATTTTTAGGAATACTTTTACGGATAGAAAGAAGCGATATAGTAAGCGGTTTATCCGGCCTATAAGCGATTAGTCCGCAATCTTCTTCGCCGAGGTAGCATCTATACTAGACCCCTTAACAGTGGTTTTAACCGACAATTCGTTAATACGCAATCTATTATAGACCCCCTAATATAGCCTAATAGAGAACTCGGAAGAATTTAATTCGATAGATACACTACGGTCCCTAAGGCTATAAAGGCTAACTATAGTAGAGCTAACTTACTACCCCCGTATAGTTAAACACACACCGGAAACACGCCGGTATAGCCCCTAACTCCGCTTAATAAAGCACTTAGTATCGCCGGACATACCCTTAATCGACCCCTACGACCGGTAGAAGTCGTCCTAGGGCCGGCTCCCCTAATGTTTCCACCGTTATAGAGGCAAATAACTATTAACCTTACGAGTCATCGGTTTAACTATAACTATAGTGGTTTAGTTAACTTATGCATAGCTGCTGCAATCCCTAACCCTAACCTTAAGGCATACCTTTAGGTTCCTCTAGCATACGTCCTAAACGAGCTAGTTAATATAGATCTTTAATAGAAATTTACGAAGCTTTAGAATAGCATAGAGAATTACACCGGCAAGCCCTATAACCTATTCGATAATAAAATCCGCTAGTTTATAGGTATCTATCACAGCATTAATGCCACACCCGGTTAGTTCTATAGGCTGCTCCTACGAATTCTCATAGGTCGCGCCTAAGCGTACTACCTTTAACACATTACATAGACTACTACGTTTAGGGCCGCGTACGATAGCATTAAGAAGCATTTTAATATAGAGGTAAATAAGGCCTAGTATTTCACCGACTAGACCTCTATCTCGTTTAATAAGCTGCGCACTTAGAATCCCACCTTATTAATGTAAGATATCCTAGAGCTACTCTTTAATAAGCTCTAGTTATATTAACGAGCTCTCGGCGGCACCTTTGTCGGTAAAGACTAGCTGCGAGCTACGGTTATTAAGGAATGCCGTAACGTTCCCGAGCTTATATAAGCCCTATTTCGACCCTCTAAGCACATTAAGACCCTATTCTTAGAGCTCCGTTTATCCCTTAAAATAAGCCTAACACTTGCTAATCCCGGTTAATTCCTAACTAAGGAGATAGACTATTCTAATTCGGAAGCGATATACCTAGACCGTAGGTATACTAATCACCGAGGCAGAGGAGGATACCGTGGCTATACACGAGGCTCTAGACGAAGAATTAATTATAGCGGCTACCGAAGTTATTCGAACCGAGGTTATAAAAGACGAGGAGGCTACTAGTCTAACAACCGCCCTTAGAGCAAGAAGTGCTTCGTCTGCAATAAGGAAGGTTGCTAGTCGACTAAGCATAGCGCCGAGGAGAGACAAAAGGCGAAGGACTAGTATCTAACCTAATATTACTTCTAAGGAACGCCTTCTACTAACCTAATAGCATACGTAATAGAATATAAAGGTTACGAGATTAACGATTCGATAGACGATTAGGAGGTTAAAGAGTACTACGATAACGCCGCTAATAGCGAATAATAGCAGGCAACCTAAATGCTCTATTAATAAGCATTTACCTATCTCTTTATAGGCGAAGATATGTTTAGCATAGAATAAGCAACGCCGGATTTATAGTTTCTTATTAACGATAGGTACTCTAGGAAGTAATTCTAAGGTATTCTAATTAACACCGGCGCTACTAAGGTCTTAATAGCTAGTTAAGAACAATATCTCGCCTTCTAGCAAGAGAATCCTAACATAAAGCTTAACGACTTAATAGCTAGCTAGGCCTTAATTAAATGCGGAAATAGCGATGCTATTAAATCTCTCGGCTCCTTCGTAGTGGAAATACCGTTAGGAAGAATTACCTTCTACGTGCTTGCGTCTCTAACCCCTTTCCTCTTTTTTCTCGCGGATATAGATCGTTTCAATATATATTACGATAATACAACGGACGTTATTATTAGTAAGAATAAAGGGATCTCGCTCTTAGTAGTCCGTAAATAGGGCTACCCTTAGTTCTTTCTTAGTAGGTAAGAATAAGCGATTTCCTTCCTAGCAGAAAGCGAACTCTAAACCCTTTATCGTTGTTTCGGCCACCCGGCAGTTATAAGACTATATTACTTACTACGGCAAGTAGGCTATAAGGTGTTAGTTAATAAGCTAGAGAGCACCGCGAAGTATTAATATTATTGTTAACTATACTATTAAGCTCTACGTCGATTTAAATTTATATTAAAGGACGATTAGGACTTTAACTACGAGATTATCGTCGATGTAATATACTTATATAAACGCCTAGTCCTTTACGTGGTTGATTCGGCAACGGCCTTTTAAAAAGCGCGTTTCTTACCCTTAATGTCTATAAAGGATATATAGGAAACACTTCGAGCTTTATAGATTAATACCTATCTTAGCCCGCTAGATACTATTAAACATAACGCTAGAACGAACTTTACGTTATTAGCATTCCGCAATAAAGCTAAGTTTATAGGCATTATATATAAGTAAGTTCCCGTAGAGGCATACTAGTCTATTAGGAAAGTCGAAAGATATTACGCTCCGCTCCGCTATACCTTCGATATTATATATGCCGAACTTAGCAACGTAACTTCCCCCGAAGCGATACTTTAGATAGCTATAAAAGCAGTTAATAATACGGCTAGCCCTTAAGGATTAGTGCTAATATTGCTTATATTTAGCGCCTATCCGCGTATAACGTTAGACTCTCCGCTATCGTTAATAACGACGAAAAGAGCTACTATAGTCTATAAGGCCATAAAGATATTGCGTTAACTTACTGCGGAACGGTAAGTTAAAGAAGCCTTATAGGCCCGAAATAGCCTAAAAACAACGGATATTCTCTCCCTTCCTTTGCAAAGTAAAGTTCGGGTATAGAGAGAGAAAAACGGCTAGCAAGGCCTATTTAAAATTGCTTCTATTAACGGCCACGACGTAATAATTAATATAATCAACGGACCTTAGGTCCTTCGTTTAACGTTAGTATAGCCGTATAACCGCAATAAAAAGACCGAAGACCTTCCGTCTCTACTTCTTAAAGAGGATTTACTAAGACCGATTTAGCAGTCTAATCCCCCTCGACTAAACCCTGCGGCACTACGTAGGCGTAGACGACCTCTAGGTTCTAAGAATAGGCTAAAGCAATTAATTATAGAGAATACGACTCTTAGATTCCTAGTTCGAAATAACCCTACATACGCCTTCCTTATTAAGAAAGAGGAGGACGCGTACGCATTAGCCCTTAAACTACGTGACGATAGCATTATTACTACTCCTAGCGCCCTGTTTAAGGAGGCAGACAATTAGGAAATCGATAACCTACTTATCCGTAGAGTCTTTAGTTTCGAGAAATACAATAAAGCAACACATAGAGGATATTGAATCTTTAACTTACGTATAGTTCGAGAAGTAAAGGGACGAGACATAAAGCCATACGAGAAGTTAAGACTCGTCGTTTAAGGCTATAACGACGGCGAGAAGTAGTGCTTATTAATAGCATTACTAACGATCTAGCGCGTTAGCTAAAGGCTAATACTTACAATCGCGCCTATATTAATGCGAGACTACGGCATAACTTTATCTCTTCGTGATATAACGTAAGCCTACCCGTAGGCTACGATAAAGCTCGTATAAACCATTCTAACGCACCTGCCTAAGGAGTTAGAAGGTAGATACCCGAAAGGGACTATTATTCGCGTTATCCGACCGCTATACAGAATCGCGGAATCTAGTGTTTACTAGTTCTATATATACTAAGGTTATTATATTAAACAACTTAATATATCGACTTCGACCTATAACTCGTGCCTACTAATAACTAACATAGGCCCTAAGACATTAGGCATCGTAGGCATATAGATAGACGATATACTTATCCTCGGTAAACCCGCTTTCTCGGCCGCGGAGGAAGCTAAATTGCAAGAAGCTAAGTTCCGCGCTAAACTAAAGACATTAATAACAGCTGGCTCTATTATAGACTTTAACGGCGCAAAAGTCATACTATAACCTAACGGAGATATACTACTATAGCAAAAAGGGCAGGCTAAACGCATTAACACAATTGATATAATAGCATCCGACAGCCCTTAGAGGTACTTAGAACAACGGGCCTAAGGCAGCTATATTGCATATATCTATTAGCTAGAAGCATCCTTTAATGTCTCTATTATAGCATAGGTTTACGAACCTAAAAAGAAAGACTATAAGATACTAAACAAGCGTCTCTAATAGCAAAAGGATAACTAAGATCGTAGACTAAAATACGTCCCGATAGACCTATTAATAGCGAAGCTAATAGTCTTTACGGACGGTTCTTTTGCTAATAATAGAGATCTATTATCGCAACTCGGTTTTATTATTGCTATAGTTAACGAGAAAAAGACCGAGACTAAATTCGACATTACCGGCAATATTATTTATTAGAGTTTAACGAAGTGTAAGCGCGTAACCCGTAGCGTGCTTGCATTAGAGATCTACGAAATAGTAAATAGTGTCGATCTCGGCTTCGTTATAACTACTACTATAAGAATAATTACGAAATACCTCTAGATTCTACCTCTCCCTTTAGTGATTTATATAGACTTATACTCGCTTTACGAGAACCTCGTGAAACTAAGGATAACTAAGGAGAAGAGGCTTATAATTGATATTATAGCTCTTCGCTAGTTATACGAATGATATGAAATCTCGGAAATCCGGTGGATTAATAGCGATAACAATCCTACTAACGCGATGACGAAAGACACCCCTAACCGGTCTCTATAAAGGTTTATTAACTCGAACAAATTGATAATTCGAATAGAGGCCTTTATTATAAGACCTTAATAGTTATGTTGATTTTGCACTTATACTACACCGGCTTTACTATATGCCGGCCCTTCTTTAGCACTGCTTCGCCCCGGCTACGTAATAGCCCGGGCCTAATTTAACATTAGACTTGATTCCGCACCGGCCTATTTAATATAGCTAGTGCTATTTCCTTTATGCGTTTTCATTTTATATAAGGGTTTGCGATTACAAAAGAAAAACTCCTAGTGTAGGAGTAGAGGTATTATATACACGTAATCTATAAGATCACGTGACTTATAGGAGGCTATATAACATACGCACACCTCCTTCCTAGCTAGGAACATACATCTATAGAATACACACACACTTTGGTTAACCCTATACAATAGACCCTATCTAATACGTAGAATAATAAAAAAAACCACTTAAACCTAGAATGTGACTTAAAATCTCTAAGAATTTCACTATAGCTATATAGTATTATAAAGTATATAATGATTTTTCAGTTATAATTTATTAAGCTATAGGTGCTTTTGAATTGAATTTTAAAAAAGGAATCTTTTTATAGGTACTTGTTAGTATTAGGGGTCTAGGGGTCTAGGGGCTTACACTCGGGCTCTAACTATACGCTCCGACGAGCCTATTATATATAACCTCCTTAGCTAAGGACGGTAGGTAGGTATTCCGTTGTATTATAACTGCGGTTAGTATAGGCTAGGGGCCCTGTTTAAAAGGCTCCGGTACCTATATATACCTCCGTTAGTCCTATAGTTAGGTAGCTGCATGCATCCTTATGTTTATAAGTCTACCCCTTTCTCTACTCTTCCGCTATAATATTTATATAGCTAATCTCCTATATTTAAGAGTTATAAGCCCGGCCGTATAAGCTAGGTCTCTTTCGCTTAAACGATACTAAATTAAAGCTATCGATATCGCATTTTTTAATAACGGCATTAGGCTCTAACCTTAGTGTTATCACGAAGAGCCAGCTTTAAAGAAGGATTAAGATAACACAAAGACATCCCTCGTTAGTACACGAGGTTAAAGAAGAGACTATACAGCGATTGCGAGCTTCGGAAATAGACTACTTCGCACGCTAATAGGCGGGCCGTACGGAAAAGGACTACTCGGCGGTCTTTAGCAGACTATACGGCAGACTCCGTAACCCTCGTTAGTACACGAGGTAAAAGAATAGACTAATAAGCGGGCCATACGGAAGATCAAACGGGAAGTCCGAACCTTAGGAAAGAGACCACTCGGCAGGCTCTTAGCAGACCAGACGGTAGAATCCGCAACCCTCGCCGGCATACGAGGTAAAATAAGAAGACTACTTTAGCGCAGCCGATGCTATAAGACCTTCGGAGGAGTACGAGGTAAAATAAGAAGACTACTTTAGCGCAGTCGATTCTACGAGATCGGGAAGGAAGAGGCTTATAGGAATAGTCCCGGATAAGATCCTCGAATATCGCCTCCTAATAACCCTCGTAGGAACACGAGGTAAAAGAATAGACTATAAGCGGGCTACGTAGAAGGACCACGCGGTAGGCTATTCGGCAGACTCCGCGAACTATAAGCAGTCGATACTATAGGATCCTCGCTAGTATATAAGGTAAAAGAACAGACTAAAATCGGGAAGGAAAAGTGCGGACTAAAGGCATTAACGGGAACGGTCCTAGATAAGATCCTCGAATATCGCCTCCTAATAAACCTTCGCTAAAAGCCGGATCCCCGGAAAAGGACTACTATTAGAATAACTAAAGAACGGGGATTTAAACGGCGCATTCGGATCTTCTTTTAGTTAAAGGACCGTAGAGATCTAGGGGGTAGGTAGCGGGCATTCTATCGAATGCACACCTTGCCCTACTAAAAATACTAAAACACCACGAGGAAAAGTCACGATAATTGCGATATCTCGACGAATTAGTAGCTAATTTGGAAATTAATAAGGCCGGCGCGAGCAGCCTTAGGACTATTACCCTATCATTTAGGAATCTCTTTTATTTTAATAGGCTTGCTTACTAGCAGCCTTAGGACGAACACTCTGCCATTAGGTATCTCTTTTATACGAGCCGTTCCGGATAATTCGGGCGGGCTATTTTATTTCATCATTTAATCATTGGGTTTTTTTCTTCTCTTCGTTTGCTATCGTCTCTATAAGGACTCTAGCAAAGGGGGTGTGTTAGTATTAGGGGTCTAGGGGTCTAAGGGCTAACACTAGGGCTCTAACTATAGGCTCCGACGAGCCTATTATACATAACCTCCTTAGCTTAGGACGGCAGGTAGGTATTCTATTGTATTATAACTACGGTTAGTGCGGGCTAGGGGCCTTGTTTAAGAGGCTCCGGTACCTATATATACCTCCGTTAGTCCTATAGTTAGGTAGCTGTAAGTAAATTAGGTATAATAGGATTTCAAATATTATAAGTAAGATGCTTTTTAAGTAGAGTATATAATGAAGTAATATATTTATATAACCCTTGTTATAAATAAGGGTAAATTATTAAAGAAAGTATGTAAAGGACCTATTTTAAGAAAAAAAGAGTACTAGTAATATTAATATTTAGTTAAATATAAAGAAGTATAATAGGTAGAAAACGAGTATTATCAATTAGTTTAATAGTAAACCTATATATAAACCCTTAAGTTTATTTTATAGCACTTTTATAGGAATTACAGATAGAATTCTACGGTAGAAGGGCTTCCCTTCTAAAATGAATTCTACGGTAGAAGGACTTCCCTTCTAAGGTGAATTCCACGATGAAATTCCATTCCCTTCTATAGACTTCTACGGTCTTCCTTAGTAACGCATCCGTCTGTAGAAGGTCTTCCCTAACTAACGCATCCGTCTATAAATTCTATTTACGGATCTCTTTCTATTCTTAGCTACTAAGGCTTTCCGGAAGGAAGCCCTAACCTATCTCCCGTCTTATATATAAGAAGGTAGTAGAATCCTTAGCTAAATAGGTATTAATAATTCTAACTATACTACTAGACCTATATTTGCATTTATATTCGAGATATTTACTAATACTAATTAATAATTATAAGGCTTAATTATAGATAGTAAGGTAGATAAGATAGTTTTATATCCTTCGAACGTATTATAGATCTTTATCGAACGGCTTTAGCCTAACAATCCTATTTTATATACTTAGAGAAGGATAACTATGCTAAGAATAAAAAGACTTTACCTTCTAAGTCTAGCTCGCCTCTAGGGGTTGCGTATAGCTCTTCTTTAAGTTATTTACCAACTAATTACTACTTTAGAAGAAGAAGAGTAGCACTAGCAAAAAGTGCGTTATTAACGCCGAACGATAAATCTTTCCTAGAAATCCCTACGAATAACCCGATAAACCGCGTAAAAAACAAGCACGTATTATAACTTTAATAATATATCAACCTACTAGTCCTTTATCCGATACTATAGAGGAGACTCTTAGGGAATAGATAGAAGGTATAATTATCTACCGATCCCTCTTTTAATATATTAACGTAAAACATTATTATTATTATTATTAAAGTACTCTAGCTGCCTTAACGGGCCTAGTGCCCCGGTATTTCACTAGTATAGGAAAAACTAGGAGGCTTAGGGGAAAGCCTATATAACGTTTATCTATCTCGGCGTCGGGCCGGATACGGCCTATATTCGCAGCGGTTTATTAAGTTTAGTTACTACCGCCGGTCTAGTGCCTAATAAAGGTTACCCCGTCTAAGTAAGCCCGGGGGCGTTAAGGTCGGGCGGATAGTCTAACTTAGTTAAGCTAGCGCGTATATAGCGCACGGGCGATAAGGTACGGGCTAAGGCCCCGCTTAGTAGGTTAAAACGTAGAAAAAATAAATGTTAGTAAGCGTATATTCGAATATATAAATATATAAACGCTAAAGGGGGTTTACGTTAGGAGCCTCGTCGTCTTACTCCCGGAGTTCCCCCCCGCCGGCATCGCGGCGGTCTATCTTCTTCGTAAGGGCCGTCGCGGCCTAGAACTACTATAGTAGGCGGTGCTTAAAGAACTACCGAATAAGCGGCTTAGCGGCGGCGGGGCGGTTTAACGCCGCCTTAAGGTCGCTCTCCCGTCGGATGCCTCTTAGTAAAGCCGCCCTCGCGTTAGCGAAGGCAAGGCACCGAAGGAAAAGGTAGAACGCGGTCTTACGCGCGGTCCCGTACCGATAAAGCGGCGAGTCGACGTTAGGAACGTTCTAATCGAATAAGAACCCCTATAGACCGATCTTCTTAGTCCAGATTTAAATAAGCGCGGAGCTCTTATGCTTATATAAGCCGTTATATACCTTTAGTGCTTTCTTTAGCTAGTTAAAGTAAGGGTTAATATCTACCGGCTGCTAGGCTTATCGTAGCCGCTTCGCCTCCGCTACTTAAAGCTCCTCCTTCTAACGCGCTTTTTAATCGCAGAGGACCGCCTCCTTAGGTATAGTGCCCTAAGGGCACTAGTCCTAAAGCTATGCGTCGTACGGCCGGCCGGGCGGTCGGGTCGGCCGTTAGGGTTAAGGCAGTACTCTCGCCGGCTTCTCATAAGTGCGTTAGATCCGGTCCGCTATATCTAACTCCTTAGTGCGTTCTTTATACCGCGCGAGGCGGTCGTTAAGGTAAAGGTCGAGCGGTAGGAACGCCGTCTATATCTCTAGGTTCTAGATCGGGGTCGCTTTAAACGCTTTAGCTACTACCTAAAGATAGCTTAACTAATATACTATAAGCGCTTTTACTATGCCGGTAGGTTTTCCTCCTTTAAGCGTAGGCTTATAGAACGTCGATACTCTATAAGCGAGCGGGCTCCGACCTACGCTAGCGTAGACCGTTCTTACGCTTTATAACCGTATGCACTATATAGACGCTATAAGCCCGATAAAGGCTAGCGCTTATATGCCTATTTTCGCCTTAAGCTTTTTAAACTTAGGCTTTCTATTATAGCTTTCGGTTAAACTAAACCTAAAGGAAATATATATCTTCGACCGGCCGGACTATATTCGTCTTAAGCTAAAGCTTTATTAGTATCGGCTTATAGGTCTTTATAAAGTATATAAGCTTGCTTTTCTCCGGCTTAAACTTAGCACTAACTTCCCCTATTTATTTATCGTACTTCTTCTAAGCGCTTTTAAGACGCCGTATAGTCGCGGCTATAGTCTTACCGTAGGATAAGAGGTTTATATCGTTAGTAAAACCGACGGTAGTAACTCCTATTTCCGGCTTAATGTCGTTATATAGTAGTACGATATAAAGGAGGAAGAGGATTAAAGAGAAGGGCGAGCCTTAAGGCACGCCCGTTGTTATAGTACTATATTACATAACATAGTACATAGTGACATACTACGTGATATATAGTCCTATATATAAACGAGCCCTTAGCCTCTATAGTTCTTCTCCTCTTTATAGAACAATAAGGTTATCTAGCTATTACCTAGTGCCGTAATAGTTTGTTCTATCTCCTATTGCGCCCCGTCGCGATCCCTAGCTTTATAAACACAGTCCTAGCAGCTCTATCACCTTATCCCCTTAGTCGTTACGACCCGAGCGTAACCCCTAAGAAATTATTCCCCTAAGCCCCTAAGCCCCTAAGAATTCTTTCCCTAGCCTATAGAAACCTACACAGCCTATAGAAATTTTTTTATAGTCCTTAATAAACACCTTAGATTAGACACTCCTCCTTCCTCCTTATAGCAGACACACCTATAGCCTCTAACGCTATAGGCGACGGTCTAAAGGCCTTTACTAAGGAGTTTATTAGTGAATTTCCTTAGATCGCCTAGGCGATTAAGAGGTTCGATAACGTAGTCCCGGTCGCTAATGCGTAAGAGACCTAGGAAAACCTTTAGAGCCCGAATACCCGATATATTCTTATATATATCGAGGAGAGTCTTCGCTCTCTTTGCGTAGCGGAGGCCTCTTAGGTTAACCGAAATGCTAGGTTAAAGGAACGCGTAACTACACGAGATTAGCTCTTAGCTACGAAGGATTAGCTCTTAGCTACGAGGGAGCAACTTCTCGAGGCTAAGGACCTTACGATCTTAACTATAAAGATATTGTAGTCTTAGACGATAACCCCGGTATAATCGTCCGGAAAACGAAAAACGGTAGACCTTCCGATCTTTACTAAAAAGGGGTCTACCTCCGACCGTTAACGTAAGTACGAGGCCTAGGAACTTAAGATATAGGGTGTCTTCCTCCGCGATAGTATATAGTTCGACTTAAATAGCGCCCGCCTCCTTTATATTAGCGATAGGCTTCGTAAACGGGCCTACGACTTTGTTAAAGATAGGATAGCTACTATTATAGCTAACCTATCTAAGAGAGAGAAGTAGGAATAGCCTACTACGACGACGCTTCTTATAGCTTTAGGCAGGCAGTATAAGGTTCTAGACTTAACGTAAGCCGCTAAGAATATCCTCGACAATTTCCCCTAAGGCGATAAGAACTATTAGATTTAGAAAGTAGACCTCGACGCCTATATGCGTAAGGCAAGGGAGATAAAGGAATAGTAAGTCGACCTCCTCCGGAAGTTTATATCGAAGGATATAAGTGATCTCGTTAAGAATATATAGACTAAGATCCTTAATACCGACTATGAGAAGTAGTTAGCGTAGATAGATATCTTTACGAAGAATCTCGCTAACTATGCTTATCGTTAGAGGCTCGAGAAGAAGGCCGCCCCCCGTTTGTAGTTCCCGCCGACGCCTATACCTGCCCCTACCCCGACCGCCCCGGCCTAACCCTTATACGGTGACCCTATAGACCTCGTCCGGCTTTCCGATATTAAACGATAATTTAGGATCGATAATAAACTTTATATAGCCTACGGAGAGCCTAGACACTAGAAGGAGGCTTACGACCTAGCTAAGATAGCGAATCCGCTTCTAATGCCCTTACGTCGGGGTAGTCCTTAGTTTTAGGGCCGGGGCGCCCCCTCCCCCGGCTTCGGCCGAGGATCTTAGGGCGCCCGCAGCGGCGGGTATAGCTAGGGCTAGCTCGTCCGTACGGCTAATTATAAATAAGGCCGTATCCTTAGGGAAGAGGATACGGATTTATAAGGCGAGCGGCCGACGTTAAGGCTACTGCTAAAAGATATACCCTTAGAATAAGTCGCTCCTAAAGGTTATATATAGGGGAGGATAAGAGGATTAGGTTATTGCTCTTAGATAGAACGGATCTTTGGATTAGTTCGTAAAATAGTAATAAAAAGTTAATCCTTCTTTATACTCGTCTCTCCTCTACGCGTAACCTTTAGTCCCTTTACTATATTAATACGTTATCCCTTATAGATTCTAGCTATACTACTATAGCGTTCGCCGATCTTTACGCTATCGTATAGAAATATAACGTTACTATAAAAAAGCTCCTTAAACCTCGACCGCTTCGACTAGCCGACGGTATACCCTTAATATAGATAACGGACTACTTTATAGCCTAAATAACTATTAGCAAGCATATAGAACTTATGCTCTTCTTCGTTACGAACCTATTACCTTCTACCCCGATTATCCTAGGCATCCCTTAGCTTTAGGAACACGAACTAACTATGCTTTAGAAATCTCTTTAGGTCCGCTTCGATTCCGATTATTATATAAGATACTGCCTGCCTTTAAGCATAATAGCCGAGGATAGGATAGCTCTTAGGACTCCTATTACTCCTACGCCCGGAGGGTATTAGTTACGTCGGAAAGTATATTTTTCTAACGTCGTAGAGATTTAGATAACCCCGACGTTTACTCCGAAATAAGGGGTCCCTATAACGATAGAAGACGTGCCGGAAATTACCTTTCGATAGGAAGAGACCGATATCCTAAAAGACTAGACTATCTTACCGGGAAGTTATATATCTATAGACTCGTCTACTAAGGAATATCTACCCGAGTAGGTATTATACCCCTTAAACCCCGGCTAACCGATTTAATATCCCTTATATAGGATATAGCTATTCGCTTAGAAAACCGCCCGCTTAATATCCCCGATTAGCCCTCCGGACTCCCCTAAGACTTAAGCCTTTAAGGCCACTCCGCCGTAGACTACTTTAGTAGCTCGCCTACTCCCTATTCGCCTTACCGCCGGCCGTCGCTACGTTCCCGCCCGATAGGGCCGGACGAGACGCCCCCGCCGGCGTATACGATAGGAAGATTAAATACCCTTAGATATAAACGATATCCGCTGCGTACGAGTAGTTAACTTTATTTAATTCTATAAATAGGATAGTATCTAAGCGATGCGAATTAGTATATCTAAATAAGCTAAGCTAGCTAAGGAGGGAGAAAATCTATAACTCCTTAACGAACTCCTAATAGGCCTAGTTAAAGTTCTAGAATTATCTAAAACCTCTTTCTAACGCGTTATTACCGGGGACTATAGAATAGAGGTAGCTTAAGCCGCTTTCCCTAAACGTTTTTATAATTTCCTTTAGACGAACCTCCGGGATATAGCTAATTCCGAATCTCTATTTTAGAGGGTCGATGAGGCCGACGTAGAAAAATTCCTCGGAGTAAAACCGGAAGTTATAGAGGCAGATATCCTAAAGAAACTCCTAAAAGATAGACCGTCTTATTTATCGTCTTATTTCTTCTTTAGGCGATTAGTAGTTATATTCTCTAATAAAACTATAACTATATTACTAAGTCGGAAGAGGAAGCCTTCGTCCCGCTTTATATTAGCATAATCCTTATATTTCTATTATAAGGCTTATATAAAAGCTTAAAGCTAAACGAAGATATAGTCGAAACGACTAGCTATTGCGTCTACGCAAAGGAATTCCTTCTTTACCTATAGTGAGAGAGTCGGGGGTTAGGGACCTATAGGTTCGATGCCGAGACAAGGATTAAAGCCGTAGTTAGCGAAGAACGGAGAAATACCGGTTATTTTATTTACTTAATTATTCGTTGTAAATTCCGCGAGCGGGAGTTAGTCGACCTAATCGTCTTAGATAAAACTAATATAGGCTTAAATATATTTATTTATCGTAGCGTTAATAATTTCGGTTTAACTATAAGTCTTTAAGTGCTATACCGAGCTTAGTTTTAACGTTATTTATAACCGAGTGCTAAGCAATCGCTAAAAGTTAGAGATAAACTAAGTGCCTTAGTCGGAGATAATAGTATTAAGTGCTTTATATAAATAATAGACTATATAGATAGAAGAGTTAATTAGTTCTTCTATAGAAAGGCCGATAAAAAGGATAAAATATCTTATCTTTAAGCCTATTAACTATCGTAAGTATATTCTTATAAGTCTTCCTATTTCGGGTATATATAAGGAGTATTATAATATAATTAATTAATATATCGGCCTATAGCCGGACCGGTAGAGCGAGGGGTTTTAGGAATCTAAGGGGAGATAAGCGGGGGGTCTTAGTCCGAAGATAGAAAGCATAGTCTTTAACGAACGTAGCGGCGAAGTAAGAAATTCTCAGCTATTAGTATATTCGGTTTAATAGATTAAGGGTTTTTACCTCTTAAGGCTTACGTTAGGGCATATAAGGCGTGCTGCGTGAGATCGTGCGATAATAATAATCTAGCTAGCAAGAAGCTCTATAGGCTAGTGCGAGGGTATATAAGACACCCTAGCACGAGAGGCTGACTAACTAAAGTAGGGCGAACTATAACACCTCCCCTTAGCCGAATAGCCTATATAAGGCTCTTAACACTACGGCAAACGTGCAATTGCAACGCGCTCTTAAAACTGCTTTTCTATAGCTCCTTTCTTCCGTAAGTTATCCTTCCTCTATTCGCAGGGCTTTTTGCCCTTCTAATTGCCCAATCAGGCTATTAATCCTTTTCCGAATCCCTTTCCTAATCGGGATCGTTATTAAACCTTAGGTTAAAGTCTAAGTTAGTGCCTAAACTTTTCGTGGTTTATACGCAAGAGCGGCTTCGTTAAGCCGTTAGCGATTATTTCCTCAGTCCGGACCTAATAAAGCTGAAAATAGCCTATTGCCGTTCGTTAGATAATCTATTTAAAGTAGCGATTAATATACCTTATGCGGCCCGCATTCGCTTTATTAAGAACAGCCAATCTCGCATTCTAACTATTAGTATATATAATCATCGGCGTAGGTTGCGGGTAGCCTATATCGTATAGCAGCTTCGCTTGCTATATGGCTGCTATACTAGCCGGCGTAAGGTTAATGAATTCTGCCTCCGTGGATAAGGTTATTACCAACGTTTGCCGCTTCGACCGCTAAAAGATCGGTCTATCGGCTAAAAAGACTATATACCCGGCTATAGAGCATCGGGTTCGAAGATCGTTAGCAAAAGAGGCGTCGGCATAGACGCGCAGCTTTAGATCGTTAGTCGAATAACGACCGCTAAGAACGATGCCTAAGGTTAAAGATCCCTTAAGATAACGCAATAAGTGCTTTAAGATAGCTATATGCGTTGCAGTCGGGTTGTAATTTGCCTCCGATAACTTATTCACCGTGTATAATAAGTCTAGCCTAGTCCCTATTGCTAGCGAATTTAGGCTGCCGGTCCTTTAGAGCTACTACTTAGAGGGCATTACTAACTATTGTTGTCTTTAGTCCGCTAGGATAACGGTCTTTAGCGGCTACGGCGTTATTGCCGTGTTCTCGATATTACTGCCGAACTCCTTAAGGACCTTTATCGCGAATCTTATCTAATATAGACGAATCGTTTAATTAACGCGATCCCGGTCTATTCCTAGTCCTAGGAACTCGGTCGGCTCCCTAAGACTCTTTATCTTATATAGGCCGCTTAATAAGCGAGCCTTCTCCGCAATAAGGTCTCGTATAGCTACTACGATTAATATATCGTCGACGTAGAGGATTAGAAGCATGCTATTATCGTAACGAAATAGGCATAATTCTGCCTTTAGCTAAACGAAGCCTAAAGCAACGAGATTAACAATAACTTTATTAAACTACTAACGAGGGGCGGCCTTATGCCCGTATAGAGCTCGCTATAGCTTATAGACGCGGCTAGTGCCGTTAGTTAGACCGTAGGGCTGCTTAATATAGATTTCCTCCCTTACTTCGGCGTAGGGGAAGGCGTTAACTACGTCGAACTTCTTACATTCGAGGTCATCCGAAGCCATAAGGGTAGCAAACACACAAACAGAAGCCTAGTGTGCTATAGCGGCGTAGACGTCTTTAATAGGCCTGTTTATAGAGTCCTAGTCTCCGCGAATATGCTAACGGGCCTTTGCAATACTATCGGCTCCCGCAATATGCTTCTTAAGAAAGACCTAACGGCCCGGAAGGACTTAATAGCCTCGTAGGCGGGAAATAAGAATCTAAGTCCCTTTATCGTTAAGCTTACGGTATTCCTTCCTTATAGCAGGCAACTAGCGACTCTTATAGTTAGGGTAGTCTATAGCCTGCTTCTAGTTCTTTAGAGTCGTATTAAGCTGCACAAAAGCTAGAGCCGCTCCTATACTAAGAACCTAGGGAGGATTAGTCTTACAATAGGTGTTATTTTCGCGAAACACTACGAGTTATAAACCGGATGACTCCCTACGACTGCTGCTATAGCTGCCGCAAGCACGGCCACTACGGCCACAGCCTCGTCCTAGGCGCTCGTTGTAGTCACGGGCCTAATATAGTCGCGAGGTTCGGCGAGGATGAAATAGCGATGCCTTATCCTTAGAAGCCGGATTCGAGTCCTTTATATCTTCGTGCTTTATAGTCTCCTCGTTAAAATAAACATAACGCTGCTATTGCCCTATAGTAAGCGTCGGATCGGGTGTTAGGATATGACTTAGGTCTTTAAGCACCCCCTATAGGGTGGATAGGTCGAGTTCTTCTTTATACGGCGAAGCGACTTTATCGTCGTGCCTTGCATTGCGTTTTCCATCTACGGCTTTAATCTTCCCTATATCGAATAGGTAGGTGACTTTATCGTTATCCTCCTATAGGGTAGCTTTAAATTCGACTTCGTTAATAGCAGAGCGCTATTGCTCCTTACTATCCTAGAAACGGATATCTTAGGCGCGTATAACGATCTTCTTCTCGGGAAGCTAGACCTTATATATATGCCCGTTAAGTCCCTCTATACCAACTAGGCGACCTTTCTAAGCTCGTAGGGCTATCTTTACACTTTTAACCTTCTGCTAGTACGGGATAGTGACGAACGCAGTATAGCCCTAAGCCCTTATATGCTTAATGCTATATAAGTATAGCGTGCGGATCTCGTCGAATAAAACCTTAATTAGGGCTCTACCGTCCTTATAGGCGCTCGTCGGAAGCATATTATTAACGTAAGCGCTTATCTCTATAAAGTACGGCTATAAAAAGGCCGGAAGGTTCGTACCGGCGTAAATATAGCGTGCGAGGTCTATTAAAGTGCGGCTAGCACGTTTAGTAAGTCTATTCTACTCCGGAGTATAAGGGACACTAAAGCGAAGGATAAACCCGTCCTTATCGGCCTATTTAAATATTGCATCCGACTAAAACTCTAAGGCGTTATTAAAGCATATAGACTAGACCTTCTTATTCGTAGAGCAGGCTTATACCTGCCTTATCTAACTATAAAGCAAATTATATGCCTCTCCTCGGTTAGCCGCAAAAAGAACCTAATAGAACCTTATGTATATATCGATCCCGTGCAGCGAGTACTGCTTGCCGCCGAAACCGGTAGGTAAGTAGTAAATAAAGTCCTAAAAGACGTATGCTAGGAACTGCAATAGCTTGACTAAAGACGTCCGGCTAACTATAAGGTCGGCTTTTGCAAAATAATAGGCCTTATAAAAGAAGTCGTTAAAACTTTCTACATTAACGTTAATGCCTGACTTTCGGCACGCATTAAGGACTCTAGCCTTGCCCGTATGTCTAAGTCTACGGTGCATAAGCCTATAGTCGACCTTCTTAACCTTTATTAAGGTCTTCGGCAACGCCGTAAAGGCGAGGTCGGGATGCTTATCTCGAATCGTAGGGTCACCCGTAGCCTAAGCATTACGAATAATGCTAACGCTAAGTTCCTAGGTGATCTTATAGACTGCCTCCCCTAAAGCTTAAAAAGCTAGTCGGCTATTAAATCCGTCTAGCACAACGCCCTTATCCTAAAGGACTTTAGAGCTTATTAAATTCGCGGGTGCATTAGGGCAGTAGCAAACGTTAGTTAGGTTAAGAGTTAAGTCTCTAATCGTTATACGTATAGTGCCTAAGCCTAGGACTCGAAGGTTGCTACCGTTTAATACTTATATTAGACGATAGGCCGGAGTAAGAGTAAAGGTCGTAAACTACTTTAAGTCGTTAAAGCAGGTGTCTAAGGCTCCGGTGTTGTATACGACTATATCCCGCAAGGCCTTACAACCTATAGCGAGGATAGCGTCCTTAAACAACGCAAGACTTATAGCGAATAGGGTTACATCGCGTTTGCCTGCCGCTACGATGTCTTTATTGCCCTTTTTAAAAGGATTAATGCCTTATTAATGCTATTCTTCCCGTTTCCATTCCGGGGCTTTATCGGGGTAGAGAGTCTAGCAGTTGCTTAGCTTATAACCTCTACTAGCAGCGATAATACAACTATATTCGAGTTTCACTTACTCGGATAAGTTATCTTTAGTTAGGGATCTAGTATTATCGGAGCTACCTCTGCCTCTACTACGGCCTCTACCGCGGCCTCTGCCTCGTCCTCCTCTACGGCTATTGTCTATTATAGATAGGGTTAAGGATATTAACGACTTATCTTAAATAGCTAACGCCTAAGAGCCGGGGACCTTTTAAGATCCCTTCTCTACCTAGCATTAATATTGCAAAAACTTATCGATAGCGGCTTTAGTAGGAAAATCATCCTTCTTACAGTCGTATTGCTAGGCGTAAAACTAGTAAGGGTAACCCGTCCGAAGGCTATAAATAGCCGTGTAAACGTAAATATTCTCGTCTAGTGTCTTATAGACGGCCCTTAGTTAACGCTAGCACTACTCTAGTCGTCGAGAGTATGCATCTAAAGTGGCAAAGTTATAGGCTTTAAGTCTAAAAAACTCGACTATCGTCTCTACGATAGAAGACTTAGGCAGCTGTAAGGCTATACGTTGTATAAGGAGGTATATCTATTGACTTATCGAATCAATAGTCTAACCTCCCTTAGTGACTATCTCCTTTAGATCATCGGATAGAGTAATTATAAGGATTCTCGTAGCCTTTAGGTCGTTCGTTTGCTAGTCCTTTTATTCTTCGGTAATGCCAATCGTGCCTACCGGACGTTCGGGTCTAGGGACGAGCCCTTAGATATATTCGTAAACATCTAACATTTTTAACGTTAGATTTACGTTAATTAGCTAGGCGGCATAGTTTTCTAGTCCCTTTAGACGTTTAATCGTGCCCGTTAGGGCTCTATTATCGTTAGCTATCTCGAACGTCCCGTTAGGCAACTGTCCCGTGGGCAAGAGAGGCGTTGTTATAGAAAGGGAATTTTATACGTAGAAAAACTCTTTAAATAGGCGTTTAAGCGAAAAAACAGCTATAAAGGCGAGAAAAGTCGGAAAAAGATCGTAATAATTAAAAAGAACCACTTATAAAGCACAGGGATGCGTTTTAGCGGCGCTTATAGCCTCTTAAGGCTTACGTTAGGGCATGTAAGGCGTGCTGCGTGAGATCGTGCGATAATAATAATCTAGCTAGGAAGAAGCCCTATAGGCTAGTGCGAGGGTGCAGAAGACACCCTAGCACGAGAGGCTGACTAACTAAAGTAAGGCGAACTATAACATTACCCTCCTTAGGTATCCTACTAGGCTACTACTATAGGATCGATAAACGACTTTAAGGCAGAGATCTAAGGTATTAGGGATAAAGAGCCGGTTGCGGAAAAAGATACGTCTGTTAATTAACTAATATTCGGATATATCGTAACGTAAGAGCTTCCGGATATACTTTAGCTAGCGTCGAGCGTATAGGTCCCGTAGTATCGCTACTATATCCTAGGTAAGATTATCTTATTAGTATACCTTACGGATAAGCTTATCGAGTGATTTACTAGCTGCGTTTAGTCTAAGGGCGGCGATTACGTTAAGGTCCTCCTTTAAGGCACGGGAATTAGTTAAGAGTTCCTCTAGGATAGTCGGGTCGACTTTCTCTTTAAGGATAATAACCTAATTTCGATAGAAGAGTCTATCGTCGTCTACGGTAGCTAGTCCATCGCCGGGGAGCTTACTAAAAGCGTTAAGGAGGATTGCCTTATTGCCTAAGCGGTATATAATTACGAAGTTAAACTAGGAAAGGAACTCGGCCTAGCGTACTTATCGTTAGTTAAGTTGCTTTATAGATATAAACGTCTAAAGATTCTTATAGTCTATAATAACGTCGAACGCTTGAGTAGTTCCTTAGAGTTTTAAGCGCTATTCCTTAAGCGCTTTAATAATTGCTAATAGCTCTTTATTATAGATCTTATAGTTATACTTAAGGGTAGTATGCTTTAACGAAAAAAACGCAATAAGGTAAAGATATCCGTCGTCTCCGGTCTATAAAAGGACTCCTCCTAAGGCTAAATTTAAGGCGTTAGTTTTAATAACTATTTTCTTCGAGTAGTTAAAATAGGCTAAGACCGGGGCGGTAGTAAAAGCAAGTTTAAGGGCCTTAAACGCGGTAGCTTATTTAGGTCCTTAAGACTAACGGGAATCTTTTCGAAGTAGCATAGTTATCGGGGAGATAATACTAAAGTATCCCTTAATAAAGCAGCGGTAGAAGTTTATAAACCTAAGACACTACTAGAGTTCTTTTACTAAAGTCGGGGTGTTTTAAGCCGTAATTATATATACCTTCTTAAGGTCTATGCTTATGCTAGATATCGAAATAATTAGTCTAAGGTACTTAGTCTTTATTATATAAAACTCTAACTTTACGATGTCGATTTAAAGCCGTATATTGCCTAGGCGTTAGATAACTATTCGCACGTAGTTCTAATATCCTGCCCTAGTATTTAAAAAGACTAATACGTTATCGAGATATAGTATATAGAAGTTATCGAGGGTAATATAAAGCACGTAATTAATATAGTTCTAGAAGGTCGATAGTACGTTATAAAGGCCGAAAGGGGTAACTAGCATCTCGAATAGTCTAAAGCGTGTGATAAACGCTATAAGCTATTTATAACCCTCGGCGATTCGAATACGGTTAAATATAGTAATTACGTCTAGTGATATATATAATGCACCCTTTAGCTAGGCGCTTAGGGTGCTAACATTAGCAATAGATAAGATAGTAGGGAGCTATTCCTAGCTCCTAAGGCTCGCTACCTACCTTAATAAACCATCCTTCTTTACCTACCTTTCTACGCTACTTAGTGCATTATCTAGCTTTATATATATCACAGTGTTAGGTTATATTATATATCATCCTACGTGACCTCTATATCGTATATATCGACATTTAGACCTAGGTCTATAGTTGTGTCCCTTCGTGGATTAATAACAATTTTATTCCCCCCTTAAGCTCGTTCTCTTATAGTTTAATCTACTATTTTATCCTATTGCCTTTAATTAATAATCTCGCTATCTTACCCCTTTCTTTTCTAATCTCCCTTCTTCGCGACGTAAGTCCGCCCCCTCGCCGGACCCTTTCGACCGAGTTTTCCTCGATTATTAGAATTTTCCTAGTGTAGATACGCCGTCTCGACGCGAATTGCATAAGATTCCCTTCTCCCCCCCCTTACCCCTTTCCCGTTGTCTTCCTCATTGCCCTATCTAATCTACGATATCCGACCTTATTATAGAGACCGATCCCTCGTCCGCCGCTACCCCGGCCGTTATTCCGCCGGCTCCCGCCGACCTAGAGCCTTAGAACGACTACCTTTCCCGCTATCCCCGTCTCGCCGCTCTACTTCAGGCCTAACGGCCTATATTCGACTTATTCGCCTATATCTAGGCTTACGCTACCCTAAATTTCCGCGCCTTATAGGCCGAGTCCCTTACTTACCTTAACAATGCTTACGCTAAGTTAGATATAGGAGTGCTTATCTCTTAAGAGCACGCCGCCTACCTCTAGCGGTAGCTTAACCGTGCTATATCCTTTCTCCTCGTCCTTACCGAGCGTAACGTAGCCCGGGACTAGGCCCTAGCCCTTGCCCTTACCCTTACCCGTTCCTATATCGCCGACCTTAAAAGGTTCGCCGGCGACTCCGGCACTTAGAAGTAACGTTAGGAGGCTTTCCGGACCTAGCGCAACGGCCTTACTATTAAGCTCCGTTAGGACGCCGTCTTATACCCTACGGAATAAGACCGTATTCTCTACGCGGCTAGCCGGCTTATTAGCTAGGCCGCCTCTATTATCGCTAGCGTTCCTTAGGACGTCCTCGATAATAAGTCTTTCGCTAATTAGTAGTATACTATTATTAAAGCCCTTACCGACGACCTTAGCTTAGTCTTTAGTGCTAATTTTACCCGCGCTTAGTTAAAGGCCGACTTTAACGCTTTATCGATAAAGAATATCTCTTAGCCGGACTTCTATTCGAAGTTTACCTAGCTTTAAGCCGACTTATTGTTTAACGGCACCGCTTACGTCGCCTACCTTTATTTAAAGGTCTCTATCGAACTTACTAACGACGGTGCTCTATAAGTCGAATGCCCGGCCTATAACGACTTTACGGCCTAGGCTAAGATATATTCTACGCTTTAGGACAACTATTAGCGTATTAAGGCCCGTTCTTTACTCTAGCCGCCTTGTAACCCCGCTTACACCGGCCTTACCTCGCCTACCCCGCCTATATCTCTTGCCGGTAACCCGATATAGCTTAATACATTCCGGGCCCGGCTTACTAACGCTAAGAAGCAACGGCGGTTTAAGAACCGTCTTTGCCTCTACTACGCTTAGCCGGCTACCGCTACCTATACCGCCCGGACCTACCCTTATAAGGGTATCGGTGCTAATCCCGGCGCTAACCCTAGCGCTAGTCCCGGCGCCGGTTCCGGCTCTAGCCGCGGCCGTGGCCGTAGTAGCGGTACGTCTACCCCGCGCTTACTTAAACCCCCTCCCCCCCGCTACTAGGTTCGCGCTATTAAGTAGGGCTTTATCGAGGGCGAAGTAGACGACCTCCCCGCCTTTTCCCCGTCTTCGGGAAATATATAGCTCCCTCGCCTTATCGCGCGATAGAGCTCTTAGTATTTACGTTTATAGCTTTATTCGATACTAAGGAGGATCTTTGCCTCCCCGTAGGAATATAACCGCGTGCTTTACTTATGCCTTTATCCCTTATATCCGCCGATATTATTATAAGTGCTTTAGTTAACTCCGGCTGTTTTAGATACGCCTTTATATACGCTTAGACCGCGTACCGCCTTACCCTTCCTATCCGCTAGCTCTAATTCCTACGCCGGCTTTCTCTCGCCGATAGTAGCGACTATAAGTCCGGCTCTATTACCTATTACGCTTTTTCGGTCTCCTAGATTAACGCCTATACTAAGTCTATCTGCTTCTTTCTTACGAAGCTTAGCTATAAGGTTATTCTTAGCCTCCCTTAGCTACGCTAGTATAACCTTATTATTAGCTAGTATAGTAACTCCCTTTCCTTTTAGTCCCTCTTTTATCTAGCCTCCTGCCTCTTAGACTACTACTAGCCTTATCTTATCTTAAGCCTTTCGGCTACTTTTGCCCGCCTTACCCGCCTTATCCCAGCTCCCCCCGCCCTTATTTTAGAGGGAATATAATTAATAAATATAATTCGTTTTCCCCCCGCTCCCTCCGTTAAAGACTTTAATAACGAGGGCGAACCCCCTACCGCTACGATCCCTATTCCCGCCTATATAGCCCTAGCCCGTCCTCCGGCCTTTGTCTATTCCGTCCGCTTTAGCGACGTTCTTAAGTTTATTCCCCTATCCTATAGCCCCTCTCTCTCGGCGTTTTTTAAGGATGCCCCCGACGTAGGTAAACCCGCCTATCCGGACTCTTCCCGCTAGGTTAACGACGCCGACTCTAACTCCGGCTACGACTCCGACTCTCCGGCTACCCTCTACCCTCGCCGCTACGTTCGACCTCCCCGCCTCTATCCCGTCTATAAGACCGCTAGCTACCGCTACCTTATATCGCGATTAAGTCGTAAGACTATTAGACCTTATCCCTTTTGCTTCTCGTCCCCCGACGACTTAGCGTTTAACGTCCGGATGCTTAACGTCGACGTAATAGTAATATTCTACCGGTAACCTAAAGTCTAGACTTCTTAGACCTTAATTAAGGCCCTTACCGCTAAGCTATTGCCTACTAAGCCTTTACGACTTATTAACTAAGAAATCTTTAAAGACCTTTATTAAGCCGTTTTAATTAGATATATAGACGCTAAGGATACGAAAGCCTGCCTTAACCCCCGCCTTTACGACTTCGTCGACGACTACCTTAATAAGATCTACCTTAATAAGATCTCCCTTAACGATATCGCTAAATTCTTTAAAAAGTAAGAGAAAGTCCTTTATACACTCGACGAGCTTTAGGCTAAGGTCTTTAAGGAGCTTAACTCTATAATCTATATATAGCTTAAGAGCGAGGCCGATAAGCTCGCCCTTTACTATACCGTTAATACTTAAATTAACCTTAAGGAGGGAATATAACCTCCTTATACCCGCCCCCGCCCCTTTAGCGAAGCCTAGAACTAGATCGTCCGCGCGTACGTTAACGAGCAGCTCGGGAAGGGCTTTATCCGCCGCTCTACCTCCCCCGCTATTGCCCCCGTTATGCTTGCCTATAAGCCGGGCGAAAGCGTCCGTTTTTACGTTAACTATCGCGGCCTAAATAAGGCTATAATTAAGAACTATTTCCCTTTACCCTTTATCTATAATACCTTCGCTTATATCCGGAAGGCGAAGTTTTTTACTAAGATTAACGTTATCGCGGTGTTTAATCGCCTTCGCATTGCCGAAGGATATAGGTAAAAGACCGCGTTCGCTATACGGTATAGGCTTTTCGAGTATTATATTACCCCCTTTAGCCTTACCGCCGCTTTATCTTACTTCTAGAGTTTTATTAATATAGCCCTTTACGGTATCCTTAATAAGTTCTACTTTGCCTATTTAAACGACGTCTTAATCTTCTTAGAGACGTAGGAGGAGCACTAGACCTACGTTAATGCGGTTCTTAAGCGCTTTAACGCCGCCGGCCTCTAGCTTAACGTAGATAAGTATAACTTCTGCGTTACTAAGACTAAGTACCTTAGCCTAATTATCTTAGATAAAGGCATTCTTATAAATCTTAAAAAGGTTCGTGCGGTCTTAGACTAGCCTGCCCTTTCCTTTATTAAGGACCTCCGGCGCTTCTTAGGATTCGTTGATTTTTATTAGCGTTTTATTCGCGGCTTTTCTAAGCTTACGAACCCTTTAAACGCCCTTACTAAGAACTCTGCCCCCTAAATCTAATTACCCGCCTGCGCCTACGCCTTTAAAGCCCTTAAGCACGCCTTTACTACCGCCTTAGTCTTTATATACTTTAACCCTTATCGTAAGACTATAGTTTAAATAAATGCTTTTAATTAAGCCGCCGGGGGTATACTAATATAGCTCCTCGACGATAGTCGTTACTATCCGGTTGCCTTCTTCTCGTTAAAACACTCCGCTTAAGAGTGTAATTACGAGATCTACGATAAAGAACTCCTCGCGATTATAAAATCTCTCGAGGAGTAGCGCCTTAAGCTTAAGGGCCTACTTAAGTTTAAGATAGCCTCGGATTATAAGAATCTTTAGTATTTTATAACTATAAAGCTCTTTAACTAGCGATAGGCCCGCTAGGCCGAATTCCTTAGTTATTTTAATTTTAAGATTGTCTTTTAGCCCGGCTTTTAAGCTATTCTCCCCGACGCCTTCAGCCGCTTGCCCGGCTCCCGCCCTCTCTCCTTTACCGACCGAGCCGACGAGAGGATTAACCATCGATATTAGGTTATCCTCCTTAAGTCTAAGGTTAATGCCTCCCTCTACCCTAATACTACTACCGCCCTTAATACCGTTAAGGAGTCCGATTCGTTTATAAATATAATTTATAAATATAATTCCGATTGCCTTGACCTTTACGCCTTTAATAACTCCGAGCCGATCGATAACCTTATCGACCGGGCCTACTCCTCCTCCCCGCTTATCCCCGCTATTCGCGTAGCCCTTTAGTCCCCTTAGCCCTACTAGCCTTACCCCCTCCGAGCCCCCCTCCGCTCGATCCCTAAGACCGCTCTTTTTAAGGTCTAGGGCCGGTTCTATTTCTAAGGCCGGCTCTTTATTCCCCTAAACGACGCCTTAATTATTTAGATCTTCGTCCGCACTTATACCTCCCCCTTTATTAGCTACCTTAGATATAC
This sequence comes from Ophiocordyceps sinensis, assembly GCA_012934285.1. Lineage (NCBI taxonomy): Eukaryota > Fungi > Ascomycota > Sordariomycetes > Hypocreales > Ophiocordycipitaceae > Ophiocordyceps > Ophiocordyceps sinensis. The sequence continues at coordinate 13,531,200 of JAAVMX010000004.1, forward strand.
GAAGACCGCTAGCCTCTACCGCTAGTCCTATATCTAGCCCGGTATATATAAGTCTATTTCTAGCTTTATATGGAATTATTATACGTGCCTACGCGCTAAATCCCTTCGTTCCTCCCCTTAAGGCCTGCTTTAGCCTTTAAGTATTCCCTTCGCCCTATAGACCGATCTATCCGTCGACTTTATTACCGACCTCCCTATCTACCGCCGTAACGGCGTTAAGTTTTCTTATATCCTCGTTATCGTCGATCGCTTTACGAAGATACGCTACTATATCCTAATACCTTTAATAACTATTAAAGACGTTATTAACGCGTTCGTTTCCCGCGTTTAGTCCCTTTATAGCACCCCGGCCTTTATTATTAGCGACTATAGTACTTAGTTTATTTCGGCTTTCTAGTAGTAGCTTAGTCGTCGCCTTAGTTACCGCTTTTACCTTAGCTCTACTTACTACCTTTAGACCGACGGTTAGACTAAGATCGCGAATGCTTAGATAGAGGTTTACCTTCGTTATTATACTACCTACCTTTAGGACGATTAGGTCGACCTCCTTCCTTTCGCTAAGTTTACGGCTAATAATTAGGTCTTTAAATCTACCGGCCTTTCCCCTTTCTTTACTAACTATAGCTTTTACCTAAAGCTTAGCACTAAGCCCTTTAGTCCCCCCCGCTTAGTATAACCCTTTAGTAGCGGAAGGAATACCTCCGCGGTAACGCGCTTACTTCCCGCCTTTAGCGTATCTTTAACTTCCTCCGCGATATAATTAAGGATGCTAAGGCTACTTAGGCTCGCTACGCGGACGCCTAGCGCACTCCCGCCTTAGCGTACTAGCCCGGCGATATAGTATTCCTTAGCGCCCGCTAGATCTAAACCCTCCGTCCTATAAAGAAGCTCGACTATAAGCGGGAGGGCTTATATAAGGTCCTTAAGGTATATAAGACGGCGTGTCTTCTTCGCCTCCCTAAGGGCAGCCGCCTTTACCCTATTTTTTATTACTCCCTCCTTACTAAGACCTAAGAGCCCCCTTTGCCCGGCTAGTCGGAGCTTAACGTCCGGCCCGCCGATAACGGCGTTCTCTTTTCCCCCGGCGACGACGACGGCGATAACGCGTACCTTAAGTAGGAGTTTTCTTCTATCCTTACGTAACGCTAGTACGCCTCCGGGAAGATTAAGTATCGCGTTTAATAGCGTTATAGCCCCCCTACGTAAGAGGACTCCTCCTGCCTTAACGGCTGCTAGGACGACCTTAAGGCTTTTTACGCCCTTAACCCGACTGCTTAAACCGGCCTTTTATACGGCCTTCCTTACGTCTTTACCTTCGCCTTAGTGATAATAAATATAATTTATTAATATAATTTACGTTACGATAGCATACGTTAGTTTCTTAGTTTTACCCTTTGTTTCCCTTTATTCCTCTCTCGTTCTATATTAGGCTCGCTTTTAGGACCGATTAACATAGATTTCCTTCGGTTTTATTAGCCTATTGCCCCTTTTAAGCGTTCGAGTTAAACGCTGATTTAAGGGGGATATACTATTACAGTGTTAGGTTATATTATATATTATCCTACGTAACCTCTATATCGTATATATAGACATTTAGACCTAGGTCTATAGCTATGTCCCTTCGTGGATTAATAACAATTATATACCCCCCCTAAGCTCGTTCTCTTATAATATAAAACTTAGCGTTATAAAAAGAATATAGTGTTTCGCGGATTAAAGGCTAGGGATATCGATTCTTAACTATAACCTAATTTAAACCTTAGTAGTTATAATAGATACAGATACTACCGCCCGGTTTATAGGCGAGGATTAGTAGTACCGCGGCTAGAGAAAAAGACTCTTAAATAAAGCCTGTATTAAGTATATTATTAATCTACTTCTTAATATAGCGGAGTTCTATAGGTAATATAGGCCGATTTCTATAGTATAGAGCTTATTTGCTAGGTATAAGTTCGATCTTATAATCCTAAGGGCGGTATAAGGGAAGCTCGTTCGTATTCTTTAAAAGGAAATAAGGAAGCTTATCCTAAAACTCTTTTAGGAGTTTCTTTAGGATATCTGCCTTTATAACTTCCGGCTTTACTTAGAGGAATTTTTCTATATCGGCCTCGTCGACCCTTTAGAATAGAGATTCGGAATTAGCTATAACCCGGATATTCGTCTAAAGGAAATTACAAAAACGTTTATAAAAGGCGGCTTAAGCTACCTTTATTATATAGTCCCTAGCAATAACTTATTAAAAAGAGGTTTTAGATAGTTCTAAGACCTTAACTAGGCCTACTAGAAGTTTATTAAAGAGTTATAGATTTTCTCCTTCTTCGACTAGCTTAGCTTATTTAGATATATTCATTCGTATCGCTTAAATACTATCCTATTTATAGAATTAAACGAAGTTAACTACGTATATATAGCGGATATTGTTTATATCTTAAGGCATTTAATCTTTCTATCGTATACGCTAGCGGGGGCGTTTCGTCCGGCCCTATCGGGTGGGAACGTAGCGACGGCCGGCGGTAAGACGAATAAAGAGTAAGCGAGCTACTAAAGTAGTCTACGGCGGAGTAGCTTTAAAGGCTTAAGTCTTAGGGGAGTTCGGAGGGCTAATCGGGGATATTAAGTAAGCGGTTTCTTAGGCATATAGCTATATCCTATATAAAGGATATTAAATCGGTTAGCTAAGGCTTAAGGGGTACAATGCCTACTTAGGTAGATATTCCTTAGTAGACGAGTCTATAGGTATATAATTTCCCGGTAAGATAGTCTAGTCCTTTAGGATATTAATCTCTTCCTTCCGAAAAGGAATTTCCGGCATATCTTCTATCGCTATAAAGACCTTTTATTTTAAGGTAAACGTTAGGGTAGTTTAAATCTCTACGACGTTAGGAAAATATACCTTTCGACGTAATTAGTGCCTTTCGGGCGCGGGGTTAATAGGAGTCCTAAGAGCTATCCTATCCTCGGCTATTATACTTAAAGGCAGGTAGTATCTTATATAGTAATCGGAATTAAAGCGGACTTAAAGAGATTTCTAAAGTATAGTTAGTTCGTATTCCTAAAGCTAGGGGATGCTTAAGATAATCGGGGTAAAAGGTAATAGATTTATAATAAAGAAGAGTATAAGTTCTATATACTCGCTAATAGTTATTTAGGCTATAAAATAGTCTATTATCTATATTAAGGGCACGCCGTCGGCTAATTAAAGCGGTCGAGGTTTAAGGAGCTTCTTTATAGTAACGTTATATTTCTATACAATAGCGTAAAGATCGGCGAACGCTACGGCAGTATAGCTAGAATCTATAAAGGGTAATGTATTAATATAGTAAAGGGACTAAAGGTTACGTATAGAGGAGAGATAAGTATAGAGAAGGATTAACTTTTTATTACTATTCGATAAGCTAATCTAAAGATCTATTCTATCTAAAAGCAACGACTTAATCTTTTTATCCTCCCCTATATATAACCCCTAAGAGCGACTTACTTTAGGGGTATATCTTTTAATAGTAGCCTTAACGCCGGCCGCTTGCCTTATAAATCTATATCTTTTTCCCTAAGGATACGGCCTTATTCGTAGTCGGCCGTATAAACGAGCTAGCCCCGCCTATACCCGCCGCCGTAGGCGCCCGAAGATCCTCGGCCGAAGCCGGGGGAGGGGGCGCCCCGGCCCTAAAACTAAGGACTACCTTAACGTAAGGGCATTAAAAGCGGATTAGCTATCTTAGCCGGGTCGTAAGCCTTCTTCTAGTGTCTAAGCTCTCCGTAAGCTATATAGAGTTTATTATCGATCCTAAATTATCGTTTAGTATCGGAAAGCCGGTCGAGGTCTATAGGATTACCGTATAAGGGTTAGGCTAAGGCGGTTGGGGTAAGGGCATATATAGACGTCGGCGGGAACTATAAACGGGGGGCGGCCTTCTTCTCGAGCTTCTAACGATAAGTATAGTTAGCGATATTCTTTATAAAGATATCTATCTACGCTAACTACTTTTCGTAGTCGGTGTTAGGGATCTTAGTCTATATATTCTTAACGAGATCGCTTATATCTTTTAAGATAAACTTCCGGAGGAGGTCGACTTACTATTCCTTTATCTTTTTTGCCTTACGTATATAGGCGTTAAGGTCTGCCTTCTAGATCTAATAGTTCTTATCGCTTTAGGGGAAATTATCGAGAATATTCTTAGCGGCTTACGTTAAGTCTAAAACCTTATACTATCTGCCTAAAGCTATAAGGAGCGTTATTATAGTAGGCTATTCCTACTTCTCCTTCTCGGATAGGTTAGCTATAATAGTAGCTATCCTATCTTTAACGAAGTCGTAGGCCCGTTTACTAAGCCTATCGCTAATATAAAGGAGGCGGGCGCTATTTAAGTTAAACTATATGCTATCGTAGAGGAAGATACCCTATATCTTAAGTTCTTAGGCCTTATACTTACGTTAACGGTCGGAGGTAGACCCCTTTTTAGTAAAGATCGGAGGGTCTACTATCTTTCGTTTTCCTAACGACTATATTAGGGTTATCGTCTAAGACTATAATATCTTTATAGTTAAAACTATTAGGTCTTTAGCCTCGAGAAGTTACTCCCTCGTAGCTAAGAGCTAATCCTTTATAGCTAAGAGCTTATCTCGTGTAGTTAGACGTTCCTTTAACCTAGCATTTCGGTTAACTTAAGAGGCCTCCGCTACGCGAAGGGATCGAAGGCCCTCCTCGATATATATAAGAATATATCGGGTATCTAGGCTCTAAAGGTTTTCCTAGGTCTCCTACGCGTTAGCGACTAAGACTACGTTATTAAAACTTTTAATCGCTTAGGCGATCTAAGGAAATTCACTAATAAACTCCTTAGCAAATGCCTTTAAACCATCGCTCGTAGCGTTAAAGGCTATAGGTATATCCGCTATAAAGAGGAAGGAGGAGTATCTAGTCTAAGGTATTATCGGGGACTATAAAAAAAATTCAATAGGCTATAAAAGTTTCTATAGGCTAGGGAAAAAATTCTTAAGGGCTTAAGGGCCTAGGGAAATAATTTCTTAGGGGTTACGCTCGGGTCGCGACGACTAAGGTAATAAGGTAATAGAGCTGCTAGGACTATATTTGCAAAGCTAGGGATCGCGACGGGGCGCAATAGGAGATAGAACAAACTATTACGGCATTAGGTAATAGCTAGATAACCTTATTATTCTATAAAGAGGAGAAGAACTATAGAGGCTAAGGGCTCGTTTATATATAGGACTATATATTACGTAGTATGTCACTATATACTATGTTATGTAATATAGTACTGTGATAGCTATAGTATTATATAGGCCTCCCGGGCGGCTTAAAGGCTCCCCTCGCCTCTTACTACTAAAGGCGGGAAGAACCGGCCTACGAAGGTCTTTGCCTTTTCTACGTAGGTATAGGCCGGCCCCGTCGGGTCGCTTAGTCTCTCTAAGTCGTGGATATATATCGCCTACGGTAGACTACCGCTTTAGAGCCGCGCTTAACTCTCGATCTTTTAGAGGAGGGCTTAATTAGCGGCTATATCGTAGGTAAGCTCCCGCTAGGAGTCTCGTTATATAGTAACGACGGCCCGCCGGAGGGCTATCTTCGCCTTATCTAACGTCTCCTAGGTCGTTTAATTGCCGGACGCTAAGAACGCCCGGAAGGCGCGTTTAGCCTCTCTATCGCACCGGTCTACCTTTATAGTCTATTAGTCGGGGCGGCCGCCGTTAGTACGGCCTTAGGCCTTAGGTATATAGTATTCTGCGATCTCGGTTAGCTAAGTAACCACTTAGTCCGCGTACGCCTCGACCTTTCCTAAGGTCGTAGGCGTAGTTAGCGCGGCCTTTAGCCGGAACCTCTCGACGGCTGCCGCTTAAGCCTTATCCGGGTCGAGTTTTCTCTAAAGACGGTTAAGCCCTATCGTTCGGGCCGCTAGCCGGTAGGTTAGCGGCCTAGTATCTACCTTTAGCTACTGCGAGATATAATCCGACCCGACGAGGCCCGCGTTCTTATAGTACGTTACGCCTAGACCTTAAGACGTTTAGGCGAGGTCTATCGTGCCGTTCCTTTAGCCCTCGGAGGCGATGCGTATAACCTAGCCCTTAAGGGTTATAAGCCTAAGGCGCTATCGTATCGTTAACGCGAGGAGGTCCTCGCTATTCCTAAAGATATGCTTATAGGTATCTTAGAGTAGGTAGTAGCTATTAAAGTCTCCGACGAAGACGCACTAAGTGCGTAATAATTTCGCCGTAAGGTTAAAGAGCGGAGTAGTCGGGAGGGGAGAGTAAACCGGTAAAAAGTAAACTAAAAAACTATAGTATTAAAATTAGTAAACGTAACGCTATATTAGTCTACCCTTTAATCGCTCGTCTATATATCGATACCGTGCCTCTTATAGACGTATAGCGCGCTTTAGGTCGCCTTAAAGATAAGCCTATAGTTATACCGCCTTAAGCACGCTAAGGCTTTAATCATACTATTAATTAGTATCTCCTAAAGTGCTAGAATATCGTACGCCTTAAGGGCGGCGAGCGCGAGATATATATTCGTGTTTATCCTTACGGTATTTTAGTAAAGGATATCTAATATTACGGGGGGTCGGAAAATAAGAGCCTAAAGGGAAGCTTAGAGGCAGAGGATTACGGTAGTGCAAAGAGTGTTAAGATTAATGCAGAAATAAGAGAGAAAAGTGTTGTTGAATTGCTTAGTAAAGGTCTATCTAAGGGCGGACTAAGGTCCCTTTATATAGCTAATTCCACACGAACAAAGGTATATATAACTTAACTAATTGTAGTTATAGAAAGCGCTATTATTTGTCTGTATAATGCAAGTAGTCGAATCCTATTCAATAGCTTGGTTGTTATATAATTAAATGCGCGAGTAATACGAGGTGATATAGTTAATATAAGAGTCTTCGACTATTAGTGAGATTAGGTCTACGACCTAATCCGCATTCTTATATACGAGCGGGGAAGAGATACGTACGGGCGGGGAAAGGGGCTCGTGCGAATAAGGGTAAAGGGCTCGTGCGGATAGGGGTAAGGGGCACGTGCGGATAAAGGGGTACGTGCGTAAAGCTATATATCCGTATATATAGGTGCGCCTATACTTAGTTCTTTATAGATGATTTCTACACCTATATAGAGGGCACCTATGTAATTACTCTGCCTACCCTATTATAGTATTATCTATCTCTCTTTTTTACGGACTTATTAATATAATAACGTCCCGCTTTTATAATAGCGGCATGTATTAACTAGAACAATAGGCCGCTACGATAAACGCGGTATGCGTAGTAATACTAGCTGCTATTATAGACTTACTAGACAACGATATAGAGGACGTCTTTAAGCAATAGGCCGAAGGGTTCTAGCAGCTATAGCTGCGATAAGAGTCGCTTAATAAGCGGGCCTTCGCAAAAGCCCGCCTTCGATAGGAAATAATAGAAGCCCGTTTAGGCAAGTCGACGGCGGATGCCGTACCTTCTACACCGGAAGAAGAGCGCCTTCTAGTGCTACTATAGAAAATAGCCGTTAATCCGGTTAAACAAAGGGGGTTGCTAGAAGTCCTTAGAGTTAAAATAAGATCTATAGCGCCTACCTCTATAGATACGCTACTCGCGCCTACGGCTACGTTGATAAACTCTCCTACGGCTAGGGACGCTAGTATAGCTAACCCGAGGACGGCCTTTAAAGCCGCCTTCGGCAAAATGAAGCCTCTACCGTAGCCTATATAGGATAGTAAGCTAGAGTCTTTTTACTTCTTCCTATATCGCCTCCGTAGTAAGTTTACCGTTAACGAGAAGTAAGGCCTTAACGGTTGCTATAATACCGCTTAGTATTCGCTGCTCTATACGCTGCCTAAGCCTTAGATACGGCAGATTACTAGGTTCTAGGAGAGTAGGGGGCCTAGTAGCGCCTACGACCCCCGTGCCTTCTTTAACTACTTTATCTACGCGTTCGGCAATATATAGGAGTAGGAGAAAGCGTAAGATAGGCTATAGATCCTCTTTTAGAAAGACGGCTAGACGTTTAAGGACTTCCTTCCCGACTTTAAAGAGACTATTACTTATGCCGCTGGAAATAGCGTTTAAGGAGATAGCGCTAAGCTTATATAGCTGCGAAATTCGATTACTCTATAACTACGGGAGATACTTATCCTAATCGAGATGCCTACTAACTTCCGGGAGTACGTAGGTCGCTTTACGAAGGTAGCTTAGAACTATAAGCAAAGCCCTAGCTTTTAGAAGTTATAAAAGCGCGCTAGCATAAACGGCGTTAGCAATAAGAACGGAGGAATTACTACTAAGAACGCTATAACGCTCCCGCCGCCTAGATCCACGCCTAATACTACGGTAGACTATAAAGGCGACGTTATAATGTCTACTACGCGACCCGCTCGTAGAAAAGCGAGGATACTATCCGCCGCCTTAGGCAGCGCGCCCTCCTCTTCTATATAGCGAGCTAAGTAAGTATCGAAGGCGGAGCTCTATAAGCGGAGAGAGGAGGGGCTTTACGTACGCTATAGCGCGGATAGATATTTCACTACGGACTGCCTATATCGTCCCGCTCGCCCTACGGCGAAGCAAGCCGAACGGCCTATAGCGATTCGCGCTACCCGACCTTCTCTTAAGTCTAATATTAAGGAGGATAATAATATCCCCGCCGCTACTAGTACGAAGGGAAACGTATAGCTCTATAGCATAGACGGGCCCTAAAGCCTAATTTGCTAGCACTAGAGAAAAAAGAGTTAATTAACCGTATTAAGACTTCTCTTACCTTAATACCTATTATTATTAACTATATAAACCTCGTCTTTACTTTCGTAGACGAGGGTTGCTAGTGCTACGCTACTATCGGCGAGGCATTCGCACGAGAACTACGTTTGCTAGTTAAGATATAAGACCTCGGTATATATAAAGAGCCTCGAGCGTAATAGAAGAGGCGAAGATTAAAGGTATTATATAGATAGCTATAGAGATTAACGGGCATAAGAAATTGCTTATAGTATATATTATCCTTTAGCTAGAATTTAACCTAATCCTTAGAAAGCCTTAGCTTCTTTATATAGAGTCCTACTCTATACCGCACTAAGGAAGACTTTAGTATAGGAATTCGTAGCGTTAGCTACGGCATATTAATAAGAACGAGCCTAAAGACACCGAGTATACTATAGAGCTTCGAGAAGCTAAAGAGGTTATAGCTTTAGTATTTATCGGTATACTTAACCGAATCTACAAACGATACGGCTTAAAGGCCGCTATAGCTGCTATTTACGCAATTAGCCTCGCGGATATCGAAAAAGCCTTACGACTAAAGAAGCCGAAGACGGAAGCCGAATTACGTTAAATAATCCCTACGTAGTTCTATAACCTACTACCGCTCTTTTGGAAAAGCGAGGCCGATAAATTAAACCTATATAAGCCTAGCATTAACTACGCGATACTACTTCGTAAGGATTCCCGTAGATAAGACATAGTTCCGCCCTTCTAGCCGCTATACGCGATATCTTAAGACGAGTTGCTTATATTAAAGAAAACACTACGCAGCCTTTTAGACAAAGGGTTTATTTAAGCTAGCTCTTCTAAGACCGCCGCTCTAGTGCTATTCGCGCGGAAACCCGGAAGAGGACTACGTTTCTACGTAGACTACCGAGCACTTAACGCAATAATACGACCGGACCGCTACCCGCTTATGCTTATTAAAGAGATACTCCGTAATATCGCTAAAGCGAAGTAGTTTACTAAGTTAAATATCTATTAAGCGTTCTATAATATACGAATTACGGAAGGTAATAAATAAAAGACCGCGTTTTATACTCGCTATAGGCTTTTAGAATAGATAGTAATACCGTTTAGGCTTATAAGGGCTCCTAGCACTTTCTAACGGTATATTAATAGCATTCTTCGCGAATTTCTAAATAAGTTCGCTTCCGCCTATATTAATAATATTCTTATCTATATAAGCGGTAGCCTAAAGGATTATATAGATAAAGTATAGAAGGTGCTAGACCGGCTCTTTAAGCATAGGCTATACTTTAACCCTAATAAATGCGAATTTAGCGTCCGCCGGGTTAAATACCTTAGATTTATTATTATCGCGGCCGTTAGTATATAGGCGGACCCCGTAAAGATTTAGGCTATTTAAGACTAAATAGCCTTAACTTCGTAGAAAGGTGTGCGGAGTTTCTTAGGATTTATAAACTACTACCGGATTTTTATTTATTAATTTTCTCGCATCGTCGGTCTGCTTATAGCCCTTACCGGCAAAAAGGTAGCCTTCTATTAAGGCGCCGTATAGGTAAAGGCGTTCTAGACGTTAAAGGACCTATTTTTATAAGCCCTAGTACTACTATAGTAGGACTTTAATTATCCCGTAATACTAAAGGCGGACTATAGTAAATTCGCACTTAAAGGCACGCTTTCGTAAGAGGTAGACGGCTAACGCCGCCCTATAGCTTTTTACTCCCGTAAGCTTACCTCCGCCGAACGGAACTACGCTATCTACGATAAGGAAATACTCGCTATAATTAGCTATTTAAAGCAATAGCAAGCGGAACTCTATAGCTATAAGAACTTTAAGATCCTTATAGACTATCGCAACCTTAAGTATTATTTAACTCGACGTTATTTCTTTAAGCGATAGGCCCGTTAGGCGGAATACCTTTCGCGGTTCTATTTCCGGATTAAATACTAACTTAGAAAAGAGGCTATAGTGCCGGACGCTCTATCCTAGAGAGATTAAGATCGGCCTTCTAACGAAGATTATAATGCCCGAGAGCTTTAAATACTCCCGGAGGAAGCGCTACGCATATATCTTAGAGTAACGCTTATTAATGCAGACGGCGTAGTCTTAGTTAATAGTAAGCGCGATAAGGACGAGGAAGATAGCGAGGAGGATAATAAAAAAGACATAGAGCCCGATACTTAGGAAGCGGACTTCGTAGCGGCTACGACCCGGGACGACCTTAACGCGTAGGACGCGGACCTAACTACTAATATAGGCCTTAACCGACGGATTCTTTAGGACGAGGAGCTTTAGCGTATATAAGACCGCTTAGCAGCTTAGGACGTTACCTACGGGAGCGTGCGCTATGCCGTAGAGGTAAAAGCACGACGATTCGACCTTAAGCTTAACCTTAAGGTATAGGTAGCCGACTGCTACGTAGACCTACATAAGCACCTACGGTTCCGCGGATAGCTCTAGGTTCTTAGTTCCTCTATAACTATAGAGGCCGTAGTAAGAGACGCTCCCCTAGAGCTAGAAGAAGGGAACGCGCTCTAAAGACGGCTTATTTAAATAGTAGATAACGCTAGCGTCGTCGGCTACCTTAGCCGCGAAGGAATAGTTGCCGCTATATCCCGCGACTTTTATTAGCCGCTCCTCTAGCTATACGTTAGACGATTCCTCTGCAACTATAATATCTATAGGCGTATAAAGATTTAGCATACGCTTAAGAAAGGGCTGCTTAAATCGCTTCCCGTACCGGACCGGTTCTATACGTATATTTAAATAGACTTTATTATAGACCTCCCCCTTATAGAGAGCGGCAACCGTAATCTTTAGGTAATTTAGGACCGTCTAAGTAAGGAAGTTATATTAGAACCTATGCCCTCTATAGAAGCGGAGATCTACGCGGAGCGCTTTCTCGTATACTACGTACGATACTATTAATAGCTAACGTTAAATATAAGCGATTAAAGCTTAAATTAGATAAGCCGCTTCTAATAGCACTTATGTCGGCTGCTATAGATTATATAGCTGCTAAGTATAGCATATTATCCGTAAACAGATAAAGGGCCGGAACGGCTTAACTAAGAAGTTTAAGCTTACCTTTAAGGCGTTATCGACCGTAACTAAAGGGACTAAGATAAGTAGCTCCCTATAGCGTAAATAGCGCTTAACGGGAGAAATCACTCTTTAATAAGTATATCCCCTTTCTTCGCATTATATAGGTATAAACTAGTATCCCTATTTCCTATCGCCGTAGATATAGTAGCGGAAAAGCCGTCTAGCAATAGCCCGGAGGGGCGCGTAGCCTCCTTTATATAGCGACTTAAGTAGGTCTCGGACTTCTATTAGTCGTTAATAGCCTTAATAGCGTAAGACTAAAAGCGGTATACTAATAAACGGCGGGAACCTATAGAGCGATTTATAGTAGGTAATAAAGTCTAGGTAGACTTACGGAACTACGTATCCTTAAGGCCGAAGAAGAAGCTTAATTAATTATACGCAAAATTTACGGTTAAGAGAGTGCTAAGCCCGTAAGCCGTTAAGCTAAAGGTACTACTTAACGGGATTTACCTTAATTTTAACGTAGACCTCCTTCGTCGCGTAGTAGTAGATCTAATGCCTAGCTAAGTAATAGCGGACCTATAGCCTCCTGTAATCTTAGTAAAAGGAGAAAAAGAGTTCCTAGTAGAGGAAATTCTTACCGTACGATAGAAGAAGGTCGGCCGCGGCAGTAAGCGCGAGGTCTTTATAAGGTAGTAAGGGTATTAAGACCCGACGTAGCACCTAGCAGCGGACTTCGTAAATACGGAAGCGCTCGATCGCTTCGAAAAGCGCTTTAGGGCTATTAGAGAAAACGACGGACCGCCTAACGCTATATTTCCGGCAAAGACACGACGGAAGGTAGTACGGTTTACGCTCCCTAAAGCAAGCCACGTAGCCTAAGGCGCGGCCGGGCCTTACGTAATACGTCGTTAATTTTCGCTTAGGTAAGGTAAGGGTCTTATATAAGGGTCTTCGACTATTAGTAAGATTAGGTCTACGACCTAATCCGTATTCTTATATACGAGCGGGGAAAAGGCACGTACGGGCGGGGAAAGGGGCTTATGCGAATAAGAGTAAAGGGCTCGTACGGATAAGGGTAAAGGGCACGTGCGGATAAAAGGGTACGTACGTAGAGCTATATATCCGTATATATAGGTGCGCTTATACTTAGTTCTTTATAGATAATTTCTACACCTATATAAAGAGCACCTATGTAATTACTCTGCCTACCCTATTATAGATAACGCCGGTTGACTAAGTTATAAGTTATAACTTACATGCCTCTATCTCTACTTACACTACATACTTCGGGCTTCGGTATCTTAGCTATCTTAGGAGCTAATACGACTGGATGACTAGCGTTATATATAATAATGCAGGGCGGTTCTAATGCATATCTTTACGCATTGGTAGAATAAACCAATCGGGAGATATCTGCTCCCTTATAGCCTCTCTTAAAGGGTACTTATTTTATAAAGAAGTGCGCTTTATATATATCCGTTTATAACTAACTAGGATTTATAAAAACTCTATAAAACCCTATTTCTAGGAAAAACTTTTATATAGAGAAAAATAACTCTACTATCTTTTATAGAGAAAAGATTAAAACTCTTGTAGGAATAAGGGATATCCGTTCTTTAGGCACGATTGCAATCTACGTGATTAAATAGATTACGTGCGGGCAACGCCTATACAAATGCGTTATTAACTATACAATGCATCGTATGTATTAGGGACCCCGGTGATAGCGTTACTAACTCAGCCGCCCTTGCAATAATTAAGTCATTAACTCAATCGCCCTTATAGGCATAGCCTCCGACGTCGCAATAAGGGCTCGTAAAGGGCCGGCTTCGGGCCCTATTAATGTACGCGTTTATAGCCTATATAAAGGGGCTATTCGTCGCCCCTTAGTTAATAGACATATAGACTAATCCAGCCAGTTTGTAACCCCCTTTGTTTGTTTAACTAACTAATACTAATTAGTGATTAAACGATTAATCATAGATTAGTAAGGTAGAAGAGGTAGAGCTTAATCGTTGAAAGTGTACTAAATCTTTATTCCTCGCGGATTCTATTGCCTACACCTAGAGACGGTCCTTTATGCTAAGAATAAGGAACCTACGCGAGTTAGAGCCGACGAAGCTATTACGATATAGCTAGCTCTCGGTGGCCGCCGATAAGTCCCTTCCTAGCTCTTATTTAATCCCGTCTCCCTTTAAGAAGAAGAAGAGTTACCTTAAGCAATAGTGCGTCCGCAACGCAAGATAACCTTCGTAACGACCCTCGCGATCCCCTTTAACAATAATAGTGTGTTTTATTTAATTACACTATATCGGACCCTACTAATAACCCTAACGCTCCCGGTCCCGCACCGGAAGCAACTAAGCCTAACGATAACCCCCTTCCCGGTTGGCGAGCAGGCATCGACATCTTCGGTTCGTACTAAATTAGAGCTAACATTGCATTCTAGGAGACAGACGTTACCTATAATAATATAAATAAGAAAGCAGTTACGACTTACGTAGCCCGGTTCGTTATTATTAATGCTAGCTTAACTATTTATAGATATAGGCTATTCTTAGACTTCTAAGAACACTTTAACGGATAGATAGAGGCTATATAGAACCGGGTAGATAAATATTTTAAGAGGACCCTTAAATCCTTCTTACGAGCCCGTAGGATCTAGACCGGCGCTAAAAGCCTTAGCTATATAGCATCGTTTTTAATGCTTTAGCGCTAATAGATTCCCCCGATTTAGCTAAGAGACGAACTATTACTAGAATAGTCGAAATTCTATAACGAAGGAACCCGAGAATTCGTAAGGAATACATCCGTTATAGCCCCGGCTGCTATAACCAACCCTCCTTCCCTAATTGTCCTAAGCACGGTCCTAATAGAACCTCTTAATGCCCTAGCTCCTATAGCAACCTTTGCGACGGCACCGTCCACGCCCGCGGCCGTCCCCCCTACGCCTCTAACCGCCCCGGCAGTTATATTCGCGCTAGAACCCTCCTTTGCCCTAATAGCCTTAATTCGTGCCACCTCCGTCGATCCCGGCCTATACCCGCGAGATTAAATGCCCGGTATATTCCCGAACCCCTAAGCCCCTCCGTTCCGAGATATATTAGAAACGCTAATAATACTTTACCCGACTTCGTACTAATTCTCTAAGACCCCTCCGATTAATATAACGGTAAAGGCAGCCTATACGATAGTCCCCCCTTACGACGTTCTAAACGAGGAGATAGACGTAGACCTCCTATAAAAGTTTATTAAGCTATAGGATAAGAGTAAGAATTATATAGGTAAGCCCTAAAACATTCTTAATAATAAAGTCCGTATCTTTACGGACGTTTATTTTATAGTTAAGGCCCGGCCCGGCTACTTCTATGCCCTCTTTCCCTAGATCCTTACCGGCCGAGCCTAAGACTACTACATCTAGCATATAGAGTAGGATAGCGCGTTTAGGCAGGCCTACGACCTACTAAAGGCTTATTTCGACACTAAAGTAAACTATTAGCACTATTAGGTGGATTAAAGCACTATAACTTTTAAAAAGCTACGAGTTAAGCATTTAAATAAGACCTAATAGGAAGTCCTATAGACCCTTTTTAATAAGCTATAACGATATTAACGCGCCTTAGGATTTAAGTTCGCTAGAGACCTCCCCCTTCGCACTATATTGCTTAACGCGTGCCGAAACATCCTAGAATTTAGCTATACGCTATATAACCCCCCTAAGACCGTGGAAAAGCTATTCTCCGCGTTGCGTTCCTTCTTAGAGACCTATCTATTAATATAGGCCGAGAACGGCACGTCCGGCACGTTTATATAACATCGTAACGAGGTAACAAATATAAATAATAAATATAATTCATTAGGCGTGTTCTATACCGACCGAAGATATACTAACAACCGCGGCAACGGCCGTAGGTTTAGCGGGAGCAGCGGACGAGGCTACCGTAGCCCTTATAGCGGCGGTAGTAGCTTTAGCAACCGCTAAAAGTCGAGGAAATGCTTCATTTATTAGAAGGAAGGCTGCTAGTCGATAAAGCATACCTTAGAAGAACGAGCTAAGTCTAAGGCTTAATACTACGCGCAATGCCTTCTAACCGGTAACCTTAGCATAGGATTCGAGGCCTATCTTACCGAATATAAAGGTAACGAGACTCCCTAAGCCGCTATCGAATAGCGTAACGATAAGGCTAGTAACGATGAAGAACTAACTAAGTAGTAAGCCTCGTAAATCCTATATCAGCAGTCCTTTAACTATTTAATTACGGGCGAAGACGCAAAAGGGATAGACTAGTTAAGCGTCCCGGCTACGCAATTCGTCTTCGACCGTTACTCGAAGGACCGCTTTTACGGCATCCTCGTAGACACCGGAGCAGCTATAGTCTCTACGGTAGTTTGGCGGGGCATTTCTCCCCCCTATTTAATAAGGGGGAAAAAGAGGGTTATATAACGTACTAGTATAACCCAGGCGTACAAAAGGGAAGGGAAAGGAGGAAGCATTCGATTACATATATAAGATTGATATAATACAACTAAATTGACTTAATTTGCCCTCTTAAAGATTTAACGATTTCTCCTCGAGGACTTCTACTTATAAATTATTAAAGAAAAAACGATTATTACCGTACGACTTCTACGACACGCGCGTCTAGTCAGTATTAGTATGATTAAATAATCCTAAAAACACGAAGAGACTAATCGAAATAAGTGCCCGAAAAACATAATTTAAGAGATTACTCCCGGTTAGGATATCCTTACTTATATGGAAATCGACTAGCCGAGGCTATAATATAACTACCCTACGAATTTCTAATATTCTTCCTAACCCTTAGTATAGCGACTGCTGCGCTTGCTTTAGGGTGTGTGCCCTTTCCTCTGTTAAAACTTAGAGCCTAATGCGGGGGACTCTATCTATTTTCCGCGAGAAATCGTAGAAGGAGTCCCCGAACAGCACGGCTTAGTAACGGCACCTTATAGAAGCAGTAGCAAAGGATCTAAATAAAAAAACTAAAGCAATAGGAAGAAGAACGACGAGAATAGACCTAATAAAGCCTCTAGAAGCAGCGAAGGGAGTATCCCTTATATTAGGAAAAGAGGGAGACAGCTAGAAAGAACAGTGACGGCGGGGGAGCCTAGGCTACCTATTCCTAGGAGCGCATTCCTGCTAAAGGTCGTCGACTTAGAGCCCGTCGGGTCCGACCTAGAAAGCGAAGCAGGATAACTCCTTTAATAAATCCGGACTACGACTCTACTTAATCCTCTTAGATTCGCCCTATTAGAATTACCCTACGTATAAATAGAAACCTTATACCTTATTATAACTTCCTAATTCTTTATGTATTAGCAATAGCAACCTAAAAGATAACCGAAGACTCTACTATAACTCTTTCGATAGCTATACTTTATATAATTATACTATGTAAAGGAGAGCTTCTAACTATTATAAGAAGACTAAAATGCCTAGATTAAATAAAGAAGAATATATACACATACGTATACATACACACGGATAAGAAAGAAGAAAGAAAACAACGACCGGATTTAAAAAGCATTACTTTATAAGAAAAATCAGAAAAACATATACGATATACGATAAACGATAAAAACAATAATAACATTAATATATCCGAGATATCTAATACGACTTCTGCCTAGTAGGGGCTTCCCGCTATAGGAGAGATATCGTCGACCTCTAGAGACCACCCTGCCTTAAGGGGTAAGGCTACTATATAGTAGCCTATGCTCGGGATTAACGAGCTATCTATAGTTATAGGTAAGACAATTGCCTAGCAGAATAACGGTCTCCTTAGAATATTACGGTAGGGGAAGCTTCCTCTTATTATTAAGTTTAACGGTAAGAATGTAATAAAATTCATCGAGAAATTTAAGAGGGAGATGCGTTTTAATAAGGTTTACGAGGACGAGAAGATCGATTAGCTTAAGGGCTACGTCTTTGCTAAATAAGCTCCGACCGTAAAGATCCTTACCGACGGTCTTCTATAGGACGAGGCAAAAAAACGACTTCTTAAATACTACTACGCATACGATATTAAGCAACTTAAGACCGCTAACGATTAACTTAACTATTGTAATATAAAGAGACCTTCGTCCGTCTCTAAAGTTACGGAATAGCTTAGCCTCTACTTATACCTTTAGCGTAAGGCCTAACCTAATAGATAGACCTAGGCTACTACGCAATCGTATTTCATCTACCGCGCTATACCTAGGGATTTAATTATTAGTATCCTTAAACTTAATAAGATAACTTCGGATGCTCTCTTAAGGTTGCCCTACAAAGATATTATTAACCTAATTAATAGCTACTTAGCCCTACGATAAGACGTTAAAGGACGAGATATAGCTTTAAAGGTATATAATTAAAAGCTTAGGCAGACTAAGGAAGAGCAAGCGACTTCCCTTAAGGATAAGGAGGTAGGCATAATAGAGCTTCCTACCGATAGGCCTAATGCTAAACCGCCTAAGGAAAAAGCTACTACCTCTACGGAAGATATTACTAAGAAAGAAAATATTTACTAACCGATATAAGACTTAACTAAGGCCTTTTAGGATATAATTATTAACTTAAACCGCTAGAATAAAGCTCTTATAAACCCTATAGAGAGGGAATCACGCCGCGTTAGTTCTAGTAGTCGAAGAAGAGGTGGTTACTACTCTAGCATAACGAATACCCTTAGATTACACTAGCTAACGAACGATAAGTTCTACGTAAACTTCGTTAAGACCTAGAGGTGCTTTTACTACGGAGAACCTAGATACTACCCGGACTAATATCCTACGCTCTAAGCTAATTATATAGCCGGCGTTATTACCTATAATTCTTCCTTAGGAGTTCTCGCCTTTAGAAGACCGAAAGACATAAGCCCGATTCCTCCTATATTAGCTAGTAAGTATACGAGGCCTAGATCTTACATTCGGAGGCTTATCGTTAATTAGGCTAACGTATAGCTTAAATGCTTTATAACTCCGCTAATTGCCTAAGTTAAAGCGTTATCTACGCCTTCTTGCTAGGATTAGATAGTAAATAAGAAAGAAATCGCTACGATAGATGCCTTTTAGAAATACTCTTATCCTTAGGAGTAGAAACCTCGCGACCTTATTAGGACCGACGTCGCGACTAAAACCTCTATAATTCGATTCTAACTGCCTTAAAAAGAAGGAGGAACGGATAATTAAATGCTCTATTCGGCTATATAAGTTAATGCCTAAGAGGCAAAAAGACAACAAGTCGATAGAGATAACGCAGACTTTTAGGAGGATACGACTATAAAGACTATTCCCGTTAAAACTCTAATCTATTATAAATATAGGGCGGAACTTAGAAAGAAGTTCGATATAATAACAGACGAGATCGTCTATAATATTATAGAGAATTGCTATTTATATAGTAGAGAATTGCTATTTGTATAGTAAATTAGGATTGTCTCTACAATTTCAGCGCGCACCCCGCGCGCCTATGTCCCGCTACTAAATTTCCGTAGAGGTATATAGCAATTAAAAGGGCCGCGCAAATCGTATATAGCCTTAATTTAGTTATTTAGTTAATTTAATAGCTATAGCAGCGCGCGCGCCCTACTGCGTGCCCTACTACGTGCCCTACTACGTGCCTTAATGCGTGCCCTACTACGTGCCCTACTGCGTGCCCTAATGCGTGCCCTACTGCGTGCCCTACTGCGTGCCCTAATGCGTGCCCTCTACTGCGTGCCCTCTACTGCGTGCCCTCTACTATATGTGCGGCTCCTTAATGTATGCTTTATGCCCGGCTGCGTGCCCTACTACGTGCCCTACTGCGTGCCTTCTGCTGTGTGTGCGGCTCCTTAATGTATGCTTTATGCCTAGCTCCCGGCTGCGTGCTATTTACTACGTGCCCTCTACTGTATGTGCCCTCTGCTGTGTGTGCGGCTCCTTAATGTATGCTTCGTGCCTTTTGCTACGTGCCCTCTACTACGTGCCCTTTGCTGCGTGCCCTCTACTATATATGCGGCTCCTTAATGTATGCTTCGTGCCCTCTACTACGTGCCCTCTACTGCGTGCTCTACTGCGTGCCTTTACTATATGCCCTCTGCTATGTATGCGGCTTCTTAATGTATGCTTTATGCCTAGCGGCTCCTTAATGTATGCTTTATGCCCGGCTCCCTGCTGCGTGCTCTACTACGTGCCCTCTACTGCGTGCCCTCTACTGCGTATTATTGTTCTTCGCACGATTTGCGCGGCTCTCTTAGTTGCTATATACCTACACTAGATTTTAGTAGCGGGACATAGGCGCGTAGGGTGCGTGCCGAAAAATTAGGTTTACTATATAAATAGCAATTTGTTACTATATAAATAGCAATACTTATATTATATTAAAGAAGATACTAATCTCCCTATAGACCTTAGTTAAGTTTCTGCCCTTAGTTAGTTTTAAATTAAGCGTAAAATGCATCGATAAAGCCTAAGGCATTAAGACCACGCAATTCTAATACCCTAAAGAGCTAGCTACTTCTCCCCCTATTTTAGGGGCAATCGCTATAGAAATCCTAACCGACGATAAGGAGGAGGAAGGATTAGACCTTCTAGGTCACCTATAAGAAAAGGTATCTATAACGGTAGTATACCTTAAAGAGCCTATTAGAGAATAATAGATCGAGCCGGAAGCTATTATATGCCTACTTTACGATAAAGAGATGCCGGACCGGAAGATATATTAGTATGCTAACTACGAGGGGTCGATAAAAGTCAACGTGCGTATAGTCGACTAAAGCGATAGCTAGCTATAGCGGAGACTTATCGGTGAATTCCCTATCGAAGACGACTCTAAGACTAAAGGAAAAGAGAAGGAACTACCTTAAAGCAGATAGGACGAGTATATAACGCGGCAGAGAGCTATAATAGATAAGTTTAATAGTCGGCTTACGTATTTCTATATAAGGACTATCGACCCGACTATATTTATAAACACGCCTTCTATTACGCACCTAATTCCTATAGTTAAACCTCGAGACGACTACGATAGAATAACTATATTTAGACTACTATCTTTATCTTATTACTAACCGTAACTATTTAATCTTATATACTAAGAACCTCTTATAGTATTAAAAGCCTCTTTTCTCGATTAAATAGACTTATTGTTCGCCTAGCGCCTGCTAAATAGAAGTATTAACCTTAACTTAATGGGAACTACGATAGAAGCGAACGAAGAAGAAGGGACTAGCGCCTACGCATCCCCGTAAGACAGCGCCTACGCATCTCCGTAAGACGATAATAGACTTTATAGCTAATACGCACAACGTCTTTAGACGCTATATACGACGACTCTAGTTTAAGAGGAAGATTTAGAGACTATTACCCTTATATCCGACGCGATAAGCGTATATACTTTAGACACCGTTAATATAGTTATAGTATATACGTAGAGAAGATACTTATGCGACTTAATAGACTAGGTCTCTTAGAGCCTATAAGACCGCGTCGACCTAGACGACTTAATCTTCGAGACTATTAAAGAGGCTAGGCTCGAGCTTACGGCAGGCCCTCGGCCTAACATAGACGCGCTTACGATATAGACTAATACGAGTTTATAGGACTATCCTCGGCCGCCTTTATCGCCTTCCTTCCCCGCGCTATCCTCGGCGATTTCTATAGGACCGCTATCGGAGACGTTTAACGTATTAGACCTTCTCCTTAGCTACGAGGAGACGTTTAGTCCGGAAGACAACGATCTAGATTACGCCTACGACGATAACTATATAATAAATAACGTCTATTTGCTAATAGACGACTTACCGGAGCCTAACGAGACTACGTTAGCGCCGTAGACCTTCGCAACTAACGCGACTAATATAATAACTCCTTACCGTCTGCTAAGGCAGATGTAAGACTTACTATATGTTTAAATTAGGCTAGGAGGTAGAAAATCAAGGCCCCTTAGTGCACTTTTAGACACTAGGTCTAAAGGTAATCTCATTAGTAAGTACTACGCATAATCCTACGGCTTAAAGATTAGCACGACGAAGGGGACGACTAAGTTATACTCTAGCGCGGCTATTGAAATAGTTAAGGAGGGCGAGATAGAGTTGTATATAGGCTTAGCGTAGATGCTAATCACATTCTTTATCGCGCTAAACTATATTCTCGTTCCTCTTATTTTAGGCATACCGTTTATCTAGACGGCCTAGGCGATATTTAATTATACTCTAAAGAACGGAGATATATATATTAGGTATTAGATAGGAATAGTTAGAATTATCGCTCCTACGGCCGGCGCTATTAGATAGGAGGTTTCTTCCGTAGCTAATAAAAGGGTTATCCGGATAAATATTATTATAACTAACGGACGATATAATAAGTTCCGACCGGCCGCTTTTACTAATAACGATAAGGATTCCGACGCAGAAGGTGCTCCTAAAGATAAAGATATTAATAACGATAAGGATTCTAACGCAGAAGGTATTCCCGGATATAAGGAAGCGAAAATCTTTTCTCTTATTTCTTATGCTTTTAATTATATATCTATATAGACCTATTAACGGTCAACGGTTTCCTATCTAATTTAATCTTCGCCGACTATCCTTACCTCGCTAGGAGGCGAGATTCTTAGTTATAGAGGAGGGATACGGCGATAGACACCTATACCTACGTTATAAGCTCTAATTAGGCAGCAACTTATTACTAATAAGGAAGATTAAGCTATTCTCTCGATTAGATCGGAAACCGCTAGGGAAATCCTAAAAGTAATGATAAACGAGACGACTATAGAGCTAAGAAAGACTATAAGAAAGACATAAAGGAAATTCCGGAAAATGCAGAAGATTTAGGTATAGACTAGAAGAAAGAAGCCTATAAAGACATACGATATATAGGTTAATACGATGTTTAAAAGAAAAAGCGATAAAATTAACCCCTTAGACAATATTCCGTCTAATAGGATAGTTCCGACGGGTAATACTAATTAGAGAAAGATTAAGTAGGAAGAAGCTAAAAACAAAATTAAGAACGCTAGATACTATAATTAAATAACGGGAAAGTTTTCTAATATAGAAAAAGGGACGAGGCTTACGCTAGAACGACTTAAAGACATTTATAAGCAATTTAACGACCTCCTAACAAAATAAGAAGTTGCTATCTTCGATTAAATTATATTTAATAGGGAAGCCGCACTATTATAGAACTTTACGGAGAGAGGCAAGGTAGACCCGCTAGTCGCTCCTCCTTAGATTATTAAGACAATAGAATATAACGCATAGTAAGCATCGATAATCCCGATCCTAAGGGCAATAGAAAAGAAGGTTATCGACATCCTACGGGTTAGACTAAAAAGCGGTGTCCTTAAAGAGAGCTATAGAGCATATAGGAACCCCTTCTTCCTTATTGCAAAGAAAGACGGAGGCCTACGGCTAATTAATTCGATTACCCGAGCAAATACGGTCACAATTAGGGACGCTAATACTCCTCTAAGTACGGATGAATTTAGCGACTACTTCTCGATGTGTAAGATCCTATCGCTGCTAGACCTATTCTCTAGTTATAATTAAGTGCCCTTTAACATTAGAAGCCGAGATATAACCACCTTTGCTACCCCTTTAGGCACTCTACGCATATGCACGCTGCTATAGGGAGCTACTAATTCAGTAGGATAATTCACCCGAATGATATAGAGAATCCTTAGAGACTTATTCCCTAATATTAGTAAGAACTTCGTAGACGACATAGGAGTTAAGGAGCTAGAGACTACCTAGATAGAGGAGAAATTATCCTTATATACGACGCTAGCCTTATTAGTTAGGGAGCTGTTTTAATATAAATTATCGATAGAAAACGAAGACTAGTCCGGTACGAGAGCGGTATATAGAATAACGCCGAAGCAAAATACGATGCTACGAAAAGAGAGTATAGAGCTATTCTTTGCGCTCTACGACGGCTTAAAATGCACATTTACGGCGTATATTTCATCCTTAAGACTAATGCAAAGGTCCTAGTTAATTCATTAAAAGGCGCTATTAAAGATATGCCCGAAGCGTTAGTTACCCGCTAGATTAGTTATATTTTCCTCTTCGACTTTACGGTCCGACATATAGTCGGGAAAAAGAATAGCGTTGCTAATAGGCTCTTACGAAAGCTAGAAGGACCCTCTAATATCGTTCATAAGATATTAAAAGGTAACGTTAAAGACTTCGTCGATCTATATCTTACTATAGTTTATCTAGAGGGACCTCGACATCCCCTTAAACTATAAGCAGTTATAGAGTTCCTTTAAACAATAAAGAGACTAATTAATTATAATAAATAAGCTTATAGGAGACTACGTATAAGAAGCCTAAACTACTATATTAAAGGCGGAAAACTCTAGCGACTACTAAGATAGATAGACCGAGGACCTATATTAGTAGTCTCTAACTAAGCTAAGCAACGACGAATTATAACGAAATATTACGTATAGATAGGTCATAAGGGACGATAAGTCACCTACGACTATATTCGCAGTAGATATTAGTAGACTTCTCTCTAGAACGACGTTTGTGCGGCTATATCGATATATAAGGATTACTAGAGCTTTACACCTACGAGACTAAAGGAATTATCTATGCCTATAGCTCCTAGCCACCTAATAAGTAAGATTTACTTTAATAGCTAGTATATGCCCTTAGACTATAGATACGCTTATTTAATAGAAGCCTAAGATCACCTTACTAAATAGGTCGAAGTAATGCTAGTTAAGGAAATCACGGCTAGAGCTATAACGAAGTTTGCTCTATCCTTAATTTATAGGTATAGCGTAATGCTCTACGCTATAATTAATAGAGGACCGGAGATAAAAAAGGATTTTAAGTTTATTCTTAAAGACCTTAGCTTAAAAGTTATATAGACCTCTGCCTATAACCTGAAAGCTAACGCAGTCGTCGAATATAGCTACTAGAGATTAACATTAGCCTTTACGAAGATAGCTAACGAAAGAGGAAAATAGCTAAAATACCTACACTAAGCTATTCTTATAGACCGCACCGCTATCCGAAATTTATATAGTATGTCGGCTTTCTATTTAATCTACGGTTAGGATCTTATTTTACCTCTTAAAGTAGAACACCCGACCTAGCGACTTATCGACTAGGATAAGATTACTACGGAGGAGTCTTTATTTAAAGCACGCTTGCGAGTGCTTAAAAGAAAGGGGAAAGACGTAGCTAAAGCATAAGAAAGAGTCGAAAAATATAGGAAACGACCTATTTGATGTTAGAAGATTAAATAACTTAGGGAGGCAAGCTAAACACTAGATAAGGTAGTTAGGCCTATTCCGACTAGTCTTCCGTGCGAAGGTAGCCGGGAGCTATAGGATTAAAACACTCGACGGTATAATACTTAATAAGACGATACCTAGCGAGCACTTAAAGAAATTCTTAAAGGACGAAATAGGATAGTAGTCTTCGTCTACAGACGGATAGCTACTATAGGATAAATTAGACTTAGAGAGGAAAAGATAAGACGAATAGACGGACGATATAAACGACCTACTTCTTTTACCTAGTAGAAAAGCATTAGATTAAATAATATTAAGACCCCGAAATAAAGAAATATAAGATTAGGACTAAGGACACGAGGATAATTATATAAGAACGTAGAAAAAGGGACCTAACTAAAGGATCGAAGTACGACTTCCCTAGCTTACGAAAGATAAGAGGGATCTATACGCAAGAGCTCTAAAGCATTTGATTATAAAGGAGTAGAGAGACTATAGTAACTAAGATCGGACGAGGACGTCCTTTCTTAGTTATAGAAGAGGTTCCTACGGAAGCAATATAGAAGGCGAAAAACCCGAAAAACGAAAAACAACGAACTAACCGAAATACGATAAGAGGGAGCATCGACGAGACCTTAGCTAAGGTTTAAGGAGCCTATTCCCTTTAGACGTTTAGAGGGAGTCGCGGGCGTCCCTTTACCCTAACCGTTAGCCTCCTCTAAGTTTATAGCCGGCCCGAATAGGTCTAGATCGTTAAATAGAAGACGAAGAGCGTTATAGTCGCTTAAGTACTCCGGGTAGTATATTAGCCCGCTGTCTTTAGGAAGGTTATACTCTTCTCTTCCCGTAAGACGGGAAGAGTTACTATCCCCGATTCTACCTTACTATCCGGGCAAAAGCCGCTAGCTATAAGTAAGAGCCTTCGACGTACTCTATACATAGTTTAAGCAAAAACCACTTAATACGCCCTCTAAAGAGATATATTCGTAAAAGGGAAACATTACATATTCGTTCGCAAAGGTAATCGTCGATCGATACGTTAATAGATACCTATTATATATACGAGGGTTCTTAGTCCTAAATAACGATATAAGGAAAGCTCGTATATACTCGGGCCTCTTTCCTAAAAGCTAGGAAAAGAAAAATCCGCGTGGATAGGCTACCTCGGCCGGAATATAGACGATACGACGACGCTTAATAAGATTCTCGTATAAGACCCGATCCTAAGGACTAAGGAAGGTATTAAGGAGGTACTCTAAAGGCTTCCTACCCTTCGCATCCGATTTAACGAAGTCCGGCGGCGCTCGACTTAGGATCTTAAGGCGAATAACGACCTCGATATAAATCGGGAAGCCCTAGTGTCTAAGGTTATAACCGCCGCGGATAAACGTTCCTAAGCAACTATAAATCTATTATAACTACGAATTAGCAGACGACTAAGACTTAAAGGATTAAATAATTCGTTACTATAAAATACTTAAGGCGTCGCGGAAAGATTATTATATAATAGTTCTACGATAAAAGAACGCTTATTAAGAAATTATCGGGTTAAAGAGAGGTAAGGGCAAGCTTAAGGATATCTAAAGAGTATTGCTATTTGCACGATACGAAATTGCTATTTGCACGACAAATGTATCTAAGCCCCGTTTTTTCTGCGCGACCCCGCGCGCCTAGGTCCCGCCACTAAAATTAGGTAGAGGTATATGGCAATTGAGAGGGCCGCGCAAATCGTGTGTATAGCCTTAATTCAGTCGATTTAACAGCTATAGCAGCGCGCGTGCCCTTTGCTGCGTGCCCTCTGCTGTGTGTACGGCTCCTTAATGTATGCTTCGTGCCCTACTGCGTGCCCTGCTGCCTGCCCTGCTGCGTGCCTTGCTGCGTGCCCTGCTGCGTGCCTTGCTGCGTGCCCTCTGCTGTGTGTGCGGCTCCTTAATGTATGCTGCGTGCCCTGCTGCGTGCCCTGCTGCGTGCCCGGCAGCGTGCCCTACTGCCTGCCCTGCTGCGTGCCCTTTGCTGCGTGCCCTCTGCTGTGTGTACGGCTCCTTGATGTATGCTTCGTGCCCGGCTGCGTGCCCTGCTGCGTGCCCTTTGCTGCGTGCCCTCTGCTGTGTGTACGGCTCCTTAATGTATGCTTCGTGCCCGGCTGCGTGCCCTACTGCCTGCCCTGCTCCCTGCCCTACTGCCTGCCCTCTGCTGCGTGTGCGGCTCCTTAATGTATGCTTTATGCCCGGCTGCGTGCCCTGCTGCGTGCCTTCTGCTGCGTGCCCTCTGCTGTGTGTGCGGCTCCTTATTAATATATGCTTCGTGCCTAGCTCCCGGCTGCGTGCCCTTAGGGTAGATTGCGTTCTTCGCACGATTTACGCGGCTCTCTTAATTGCTATATACCTACACCTAATTTTACTAGCGGGACCTAGGCGCGCGGGGTCGCGTAGAAAAAGTAGAGAATTTAGGTATTTATCGTACAAATAGCAATTTCGTGTTGTGTAAATAGCAATACTCTATCTAAAAGGCCTTCGGCCTTTAAAGAAGATACGTCGATAGGTAAAGTCGCGAAAATAAGGATGCTTTAAAGAAGAAGGGAAGAAGAAATAAAAGAGGGAAAAATGCGATCGGATAAGCCTAAGGGCAGAGAAAAATAAAGATCGGATAAAGACTAATTCCGGATAAACTAAGGAAGAGAAAGGGATTTAAAGGATTATAGACGATAGAACGATTAGCTACTAAGCCTATATAGTAAAGCTTTTAGCCTAATACCTTAGAAGATAACGCGCGCTTTAGAAGGCACTCCTTACGAGAAAAACCCTATTCTGCCTACGTGCACCCGCTTTCTTCCTTTTGCAATATAGACTATTTAATCGACGGATAGCAATAGACTAGCACGTAGTAGCACTAGGCAAAGCCAATAAGCTTTCGAATATAGCGACTACCTTCTATAGAAGGCTAACTAGAGACATCGGAATGCCTCTTAAAGGCACCTACGGGAAAGTCTATATTAAGGGAGGCGTAGGGAAGTATTATAGCCCCGACGAAGAAACGATAGTCGACTAGACAAGAGTTAAAGCCTATAACGGGAGTTAACTAATATAGTTCTTATATAGATAAAATTAGCCGGCACGACCGCGATAAGCTAGGAGCGACTATAAAATAACCCGAGAGGAAGTAGAGAAAACTTACTAGCTTATATCCCCGATGAATAGGTTTTATAGGAGCAAAAGCCGTTAGTATTAATATACGAATAAGGTATATAATTTCCTCGTACGAGTAAGCCGAAAAGAATAGGCCGAAGACGGTAGTTTAACTACGATACTACGAGTTATTACTAAAGGGGTAGAAGGTACGGTAGCTATAATAGACCAACCTATAACAATCTATATAGACGCGAACTAGGTCCTAAGAAAGGCCTTGCTAGACCGCAACCTAGGCCTTTACTATAGACTTTACGAAGGAGAGGAAATACTAATGTTTAGCTAGCTATCCTTCACGCTACGAACATTGTATTTAAAAGACGTTATATCGTCGGCACGGCATGCTTTACTAACGCCGAAGGCTACGATAGTATACATTAGATCGGGTTTTTATAAGATAGGCGAAAGAGCTAACTTATTATCTTTAACGCCTTGCGAAGTAGACGACGACCTCGACTATATAGGTTCTTACAAGTATAGCGGTAGCTACTATATAGGACGGGATACCTATATTTATTCGCCTTTACTAGCATCCCGACGATAGAGCAAAAACTCGGTTAAGAATGCGGATATCTTGCCCTTACGATAATTTAATACTAAGTAAAAGGCCTTATCGGGATCCCGTTTAAGTTCCTGCTAAAGGTATACCTAGGCGTTAAGATTATATAGGACAACTAATTCTTAAAGGGGCAACCCTACTAGGTCCCCGAATTCCCTTATAAGGACTAGGGATTCTTCCTAAAAGACGAACCCGACACTTATAAAGCAAGCTTAGCATAGACAATAATAACCCTATACGCTATAGTAGGAAATAAATTAGGGATTAAAGACCTAAGCCTGCTTAGATTTAGACCCCTCTACCGACTAAAGACCTAGATAAGAGGATTTAAATACGCACATTAAGATTAAATCTTAAGAGTATTGCTATTTAAATAGTAACAAATTGCTATTTGTATAGTAACAAATTGCTATTTGTATAGTAACAAATTGCTATTTGTATAGTAAATCGGGATTGTCTCTACAATTTCGGCGCGCACCCCGCGCGCCTATGTCCCGCCATTAAATTTCCGTAGAGGTATATAGCAATTAAGAGGGCCGCGTAAATCGTCCCTAGCCTTAATTTAACGCAACGGTTAATTCAACAGCTATAGCAGCGCGCGCGTAAAGAGCTTAAATAACGTATGTTCGCGAGATGTATGCACAATCGGCCCGTTAATTAGTCCGCGGACTACGTGGCCTACGTAGCCTGCGTAGCTAGAATAACCTCTTTAATAGACGGCGACGGCGCCTGCCTAGCTCTTCCGCCCCTAGCTCGTCTCCCTCGAGATCCCCGTGCCCGTGTATTTACGCGCGCACGCGATCTTCCTTATAACGCCGCCTATCCTTATAATCCTTATAATCCTTATAATGCTTATATTTCGTCTACCTTATTCTATATACGTGTGCGCCGTATACTTACGTTAAGTCGGCGGGCACTAGCCTAACTTAATCGCGGTAGCTGCCTCTATATCCCTCGTTCTCGACCTCGACCTCGTCGTAGCTATAAGGCTGCCTATTAATCGTAGCCTTCCTCTTCTTAGTGTTATAGGGTTAAGGGCATAGTTAGACTAGTATTCTTCGCAATACGAGGCCGGCCTTTAAGCGTTTGCACTACGTCGGGGTCACGAATACGGAGCAGTAGCTCCTCGAGGTCCTAAAGGTCGTTATTAGCATCTTCTATACAGATAGACAAAGGGGGAAAGGGGGGGTTATACTAAAGGCTTCTTAAGCTACTACCGGGGAAGAATGTTAAGCCTAACAAGCAGAAGCGGAGGGTTGGCTTTAAGGCGCTCGAGAATAACGTAGGCATAAGGAAGCCCCTACTATTGTATAAAACGCCCGGTATAACGCGGCAGTAGGATTAGCTCCCGTAGCTCTTTCCCTAGCTTTAAGGGCATCGCGGCTATAGTAAGCCGGTGCTATACGGCAAGTATATTAATAGCCTAATATATAATTTAGAAAGTCAGCTTACTAAGCTAATCCTCCCCGCTATAGAGGAGCCGCTGCCGTGCCTGCTATCGGGCGGCCTCTTGCTAGTAGTAGCGCTCTTTATTCTCGATTATTTAGAGCAAGGCGGTATAGAGGTAAACGAGGTCTCTTATACCTATAAGAAGGTACGATTTAACGTCTTTATAGGCGGTCTCTATAAGGCTATTAACCCTTTAGCCGAAGTTGCGATACCTGCTAAGAAAGCAGGCAGCCTATTGCTCCCGCTAAGGCATATATTCCTTCGAAATATACCTAATAATACGGGCCTAGAGCTCTCTATAGGTCTTATCGAAAGTCTTTTAATTAGCCTTAAATTCGTCTTCCGTAGGAGCGTAGATAACAAGTTTCTAAGCTGCGAACATACTCTTACGGGTATATTTATCTTCATCGGCTAGGGCTAGGGCCGGGGGCGCGTTTGCTGCCTCTTCTGCCTCTTATTATATTCTAGCTCGTCCGGCAGTATCGTCTTCGGCAGTATCGTCTTCGGCAGCCTCGTTAGCGTCGTTAGCGTCGTTAGCCTCGTTAGCCTCGTCGTCGTCTTCGTCGTCTTCGCAGCCGGGCTCCTTCTACCGTAACTTAATTCTAGCGTAGACCTTAGCGTTAATATGCTATACGCAAAGCTGTTGTTGCGAGCGAGGGAAAACGTTCTTAAGGGCGTTTTTAAGGGCCTTTTCCTTATCTATGATAATTATAGTCGGCTCTACGGCCTCGACCTATTGTCGTAGCTCGTCTAGCCGCTCTAATAGCTACTAGAAGCCCTCTTCCTTTTCCGAGTTAATAAGCCTAAATACGAAGTTAGCAACGGACTTTTAATCGGTAATTCTAATAGCCTAAAAGAGAAACATCTTAAAGCGGTTAGTATTATATATATTGTTAAGGCTAAGGACCTTAAGGAACCGCTTCTATATATTCTCGCACTAAGGGTAGGTCTAGAAGATAGCCTTAACCTTCTAATAATCGCCGTTATCGTCGTCGTCGTCGTCGTCGTCGTCGTCGCCGTCGTCGTCGTCGTCGTCGTTGTCGTCGTCGTCGTCGTCTCTACTATTAGCCTCGGCGTTAGCGAACTTAACTATATATTTAAGGCCGGCATCTCGGAGATAGGCGAGAAAGGCTTAGGTAGCTGTCTTCCCGCCGAGTGCTGTATCGCGGATCTTCTAACGATCGTTGTAGATATCCTTTTGCCGAAAGAAGGACTCTTCGGTCGTTAACTCCCTAAGAATTAATGCGATCTCGCGAGCAAGGACGGCTCGAAGCTTAGACAGCCGGCTCTTAAGCTCTTATTACGTAAGGGTTTGTTAACGATATATATTATACGCCGAAGGATTAATTAACTGCCTATAATTATGCTAACTATTATTAATACGGTAGGTCTACTTCTAATTCGAACGCTAAGTTGCTAATACTATAATCGTAACGGGGTAGTTAAGCTTTATAAAGGAGGTTTTCCGGAGCCTAGCGCTCTTTAAGGCTCGTCGAGGCCTACGATCGCACATAAAGATAACGTAGGTTAAAACCAGCTAGCCGTTAATCTTACGCTTATTAGAGCTATTTCTTTTTATAATTGCGGCGCCGTTCTCCCGGTAGAACGTCTAAAGGAAGTTATAAAGCTTATCACACGTATTAAAGGTCGGTAATAGCGGTACGTGTGGGATTAACGGGCCGTCGTATGCATTAGGTTCGTAGGCATCCGGAAGGAGGGCCTCTTCGTCGTCTTAAACGGGCTACTATTCGTCGTCTTCGACGGGCTATTCGTTAGGAATTTAGTCTATTGCGATAGCTTTACTTTAACAAACACGCGGTGTAGAATCGACGATAGAAAATTTACCTAAGGACGATTTACGCGGCCCCTCTTAATTGCTATATACCTCTACGGAAACTTAGTAGCGGGATATAGGCGCGCGGGGTGCGCGCCGAAATTATAAAGACAATCCCGATTTACTATACAAATAGCAATTCTCTACTATACAAATAGCAATACTCAATCTTAATATCACTAAGAGGACTATGCCCTATCGAGGGAATCCCTATAGCAAGGATCTTTGACTATTCTAGGCTTATCTATAGCGGACCCGACCTAATTAATATCTAGTTCGTGACTAAGTTTTAGCATTAAGGACGAGCAGTAGACTAGCGCCTATAGATTCCTTAGGAGATCTAAAGCCTCTACAATAGACGCTAGATGCAGAGAGAATGACTTAAGGAACTCGCTATAAACGTTATCTCCCTTTAAGCTTCGATATTAAGGGACTTATCCCTATTGTCCGAGCTAAGCGGGATACTAAGCGGTATAGGAAGCGCCTTTCGAGCCTAATTCGCTAGCCTACCTCGTGCTTTTCTACCTACGCTAGTCATCGATTTACCCCCACGGATATAGGTCATCGCCCTAACCTCGCGACCGACTATTACACCTAGCCTACGAGTAGAGACACCTATCCCTCCTAAGCAAGGACAAGCGAAGCTAAGCACGCCTTAAAAGCGCAGATAGGGAATATAGAGCGACTCTAACCGAATAACCTCTTTTAAGAAAGGAATCGCTAAGGTCCCTATTATAGGTGTCGACGGGTTAGGCATATATAAGAACTATATCGAAGATAAGCAGGGATATAATAGCTTAGGCCGACTAGGAACGGCTGGTCTAGCGATGACCCT
The DNA here is from genome assembly GCA_012934285.1 of Ophiocordyceps sinensis. Classification (NCBI taxonomy): domain Eukaryota; kingdom Fungi; phylum Ascomycota; class Sordariomycetes; order Hypocreales; family Ophiocordycipitaceae; genus Ophiocordyceps; species Ophiocordyceps sinensis. Next base: position 13,564,065 of record JAAVMX010000004.1, read on the forward strand.
CGGTCTCCGGGAGTCACTAGGCAAAGCAATTAGACCGTACGAAAGAGTCTAGACGATAAAGGAGGGAGCGAATTAGTTTATTTCCTTAATGCCCCTAGGGATTATAGGAGTCGAAGCATAGACTAAGATATATAATAAGGTCGAGCGAGACTTAGCTAGACCGAGCACTTATGATAGGAAAGATACCCGAAACGCGAGAGCGTAGAGGAGGAGGTAAGGCTTAAAAGCCCCGATATTAGTCGCGCCTTTATTAGAGATAGAAAGGCGCTAAGGAGGATTTTAGCGGGGCATTTCTCCCCCCTATTTAACAAAGGGGAAAAAGAGGGTTATATAACGTACTAGCATAACCTAGGCGTATAAAAGGGAAGGGAAAGGAGGAAGCATTCGATCACATATATAAGATTAATATAATACAACTGAATTAACTTAATTTGCCCTCTTAAAGATTTAACGATTTCTCCTTAAGGACTTCTACCTATAAATTATTAAAGAAGAAACGATTATTGCCGTACGACTTCTACGACACTCGCGTCCAGTCGGTATTAGCATAATCAAATAATCCTAAAAATACAAAGAGATTAATCGAAATAGGTGCCCGAAAAACATAATTTAAGAGATTACTCCCGGGTAGGATATCCTAACTTATACGGAAATCGACTAGCCGAGGCTATAACACAACTACCCTACGAATTTCTAATATTCTTCCTAACCCTTAGTATAGCGAATGCTGCGCTTGCTTTAGGGTGTGTGCCCTTTCCTCCGTTAAAGTAGGCTAAGACTAGTATCTCGCCCTACAACGGGAAGACCCTTCTATCTTGCTCGACGAGTCTACCGCCGGCTAGGCATATATTAAATTCGGCAGCGGCGAAGACGTGCGCTCCCTCGGCTCCGTTGCCCTTAAGACCTTAATTAGCCGTATTACGTTCTATATGCTAGGAACGACGACCCCCTTCCTCCTCTGCCTATCTAATATAGATCGCTTAGGCGTATACTTTAATAATACTACGGATACAATCATCGGTCTAGGTGTTAGCGTCCCCTTTATTCGTAAATAAAGGCATCTATAGTTCTTCTTTAGTAAGGAAGAGAACGCAATCGCCTTCTTAACTAAAGCCGAAATGCGTACGCTCTACCGCCGATTTAGCTACCCGGCCGTTAATAGACTTTACCACCTATTGAAATAAGCAGGGCATAACGACATCTTAGTAAAAACACTCGAGGATATCTTAAAATTCTGCTATTACTGATAGCTCTACGCACCGGCGCCCCGGAGGTTTAGGTTTATATTAAAGAATAACTAAGAATTTAACTTCGAGGTCGTCGTCGATGTAATATACCTAAAGGTCGGCAATAGCACCCGCCTAGTGCTATACGCGGTCGATATAGCGATATCTTTCTAAAGAGCGCGATTCCTCCCGTCTATATCGGCTAAGGATATATAGGAAACACTTTACGCACTATAGATCGATATATACCTTAGCCCCCCTAACTTTATCCGGTATAACGCGGGCACTAACTTCGCCTTAAATAAGTTTCGCACCGAAGCTCGTATTATAGGTATTATATATACCTCGATCCCCGTTAAGGCATATTAGTCTATAGGTAAGGTTGAAAGGTATTACGGCCCGCTCCGTCGTGCGTTTAAAATAATATACGCTAAGATTAGTAAGACAACGGCCCTTAAATCCGTCCTATAAATAGCTATTAAAGTCGTAAATAATATAGTAGGACTAAACGGCCTCGTCCTTACGCTCCTCGTCTTTAAAGCGTACCTATAGATAACTTAAGACCCCCCTCCTTCGGCAACTACGGTATAGAGAGCCGCGATTATCTAGAAGGCTATAAAAGCCTTACGGCAGCTCTCCGCCGCGCTATAAGTTAAGGATAGCCTATAAGCTCGAAACGGCCCTTTAACCCTTAATACTCTATTACTACCGCTATAGAGTAAAGTCCGCGTCTAGAGAGAGAAGCGAGGATAGTAGGGTCTATATAAGATTGCCTTTATTAACGGCTACAACGTTACTATCGAGACCGTTAACGGCCCTATAGTCTTCCGTTCTACCTTAGTGTAGCCGTAATACTATAGTAAGGACGATACCCCGGATCCTCCTATCCTTAATGACATAGACACCCTCTTTAAGGTCGATTCCTCTGCTCCGGACGAAATTCCCGAGCTAGACCCGTCCCCCTCTCCGGTATAGGCACTACCGGCTCCTCTATAGCCCCGTAAACGCAGACGTCCCCCGGGCTTAAGGAATAAGCTAAAGACCGTAACCTTCTATAATTAATTCTTAGTTAAGAAGGAAGAAGATACACTACGGCTTTTCGACTAAGCTACGCAATAACGGCGTTATTACTACACCCGGCGCCCCTTTTAAAGAATCCGACTAACGAGAGATTAACGATCTCGTAGCCCGTAGAGTCTTTAGCTTCGAATAGTACGACGAATACATTTATAGGCAATACCGTCTATTTTAATCCCGAATAGTCCGGGAGGTAAAAGGCCGTAACGTTAAACTATACGAAAAGTCCCGTCTAGTAATCTAAGGCTATAGCGATATAGAGAAAAGCTCGCTTCTAACCTATTCCCCTACTATCTAATGTGTTAGCTAGCGCTTAATCCTAGCCCTTGCCCCCGCCTTGCTTCGCCGAGGCATAAGCTTATCTCTACGCGATATTATATAAGCCTATCCCTAAGCTTAAATAGAGCTTAATCGTATAGTATTAGCGGCTCTTCTAATAGAGCTCTAGGGCAAGTACCTAAAGGGCATAATTATAAGAGTTATTAGACCGTTATACGGCCTTACAGAGGCCGGTATATATTAGTAGAAAACCTACTATAAGCACTACGTTAAGAGCCTTAATATAGCTCCCTCTACCTATAACTCGTGCCTTTTAATCACGAATTAGGGACCCGACGACTTTAGTCTCGTCGGTATATAAACCGATAACACCCTAATGCTTAGTTTAGACACTTTTTTAGCCTAGGAAGAAAAAGAGCTTAAGATAGCTTAATTTCGCGCTAAGCCGAAGGCTTAAATAACCCTAGGGAATGCGATAGACTTTAATAAAGCAAAACTAACGCTCTACGACGATATTCTGCTCCTATAGTAGAAGGGATAGGCCTTAAGGATCGAGGTAGTCGACTTACGGGCTTATAATAAAGCCTAGCAGTACCTTAAGCAACGCGCTTATACTATATACGTCGCCTCTATCTATTAGCCTAAGGCCTTATTCGACATCTCTATAGCAGCCTAGGTCTAAGCCCCCGAAGAGAAGGATTATAACATCCTTAACAAGCGCCTCTAGTAGTAGATCGACTATTAATAACGTAGACTTATATACCGACTATTTAATCTCGAGATAGCTAAACTCGTAGTGTTTACGGATGGCTCGTTCGTAAACAACCGAGACCTTTCGTCTTAGTTAGGCTTCGTTATTACGCTCGTTAATAAGACCGAGCGTACGGATACGTACTTCCGGATTAATAGCAATATTATCTATTAGAGCTCGACGAAGTATAAGCGAGTAACCCGTAGCGTTCTTATAAGCGAGATCTACGGTATAGTTAACGGTATAGACCTTAGCATCTCTCTTATTACGACCTTCCGTATAGTTATAAAACGGCTTTAGCTCCTACTAATCCCTCTTATTATATATACTAACTTATACTCCCTCTATAAATGCCTTATTAAGCTCGGCACTACGAAGGAGAAACGTCTAATAATCGATATTATAGCGTTACGTTAGTCGTATAAGCGACGGGAGATTAAAGAGATTAGATAGATCTATAGGAAAGATAACCCCGCCGACGCTATAACGAAGGCATTACTAAAGAGTCTTACTATTTGTATAGCACGAAATCTCTATTTATATAGTAAGGATATCTAAATCTCTACTTTTCTATACGTACCCCGCGCGCCTATATCCCGCTACTAAAATCTAGTGCTAGTATATAGCAATTAAGAGAGCCGCGCAAATCGTACGAAGAACGCGAAGAATACTACCGACACGCAGCAGAAGGCACGCAGTAGGGCACGACGCATACATTAAGGAGCCGCACGCAGCAGAAGGCACGCAGCCGCACACACAGCAGAGGGCACGCAGTAGGGCACGCAGCAGGGCACGCAGTAGGGCACGCAGTAGGGCACGAAGCATACATTAAGAAGCCGCACGCAGCAGGGCACGCAGTAGGGCACGAAGCATACATTAAGGAGCCGCACACACAGCAGAGGGCACGCAGCAGGGCACGCAGCAGGGCACGAAGCATACATTAAGGAGCCGCACACACAGCAGAGGGCACGCAGCAGAGGGCAAGCAGCAGGGCACGCAGCAGGGCACGCAGTAGGGCACGCAGCAAGGCACGCAGAAGAGGGCACGCAGTAAGGCATGAAGCATACATTAAGGAGCCGCACGCAGCAGAATGCACGCAGCCGTACACATAGCAGAGGGCACGTAGTAGGGCACGCAGTAGGGCGCGAGCCTTTAGCTATTAAATTAACTAAATTAAGGCTATATACGATTTGCGCGGCCCTCTTAATTACTATATACCTATACGGAAAATTTAGTAGCGGGATATAGGCGCGCGGGGTACGTATAGAAAGAGTAGGGGTATACCTATCTTACTATGCAAATAGAGATTTAATGCTATGCAAATAGTAAGACTCTTACTAAATAAGGCCCTTAAACGCCTTATTAATATAAACAGCCTCTCGATTAGGATAGAAGCCTTCGTCCTTCGCCTATAGTTACTAACTCCCCTACGGTATTCCCTTTATTCTATCCCCTTTTTTATTTGTATTTATTAAATGTATTTATTAGGCCTTCTACTTAATATATCGTTCTTCTTGTTTTTCCCTTTATTTAGATTATAGACTTACTGTTTAGCAACTATAAAGAAAAGTTAGTAGTATAGGAATAAGGGATTTCCGTTCTTTAGGCACGATTGCAATCTACGTGATTAAATAGATTACGTGTAGGCAACGCCTATATAGATGCGTTATTAACTATACGATGCATCGTATACATCGGGGACCCCGGTAATAGCGTTACTAACTCGGCCGCCCTTACGATAATTAAGTTATTAACTCAATCGCCCTTATAGGCATAGCCTCCGACGTCGCAATAAGGGCTCGCAAACGGCCGGCTTTAGGCCCTGTCAATATACGCGTTTATAGCCTATATAAAGGGGCTATTCGTCGCCCCTTAGTTAATAGACATATAGACTAATCCAGCCAGTTTACAACCCCCTTTGTTTGTTTAACCAACCAATAACTCCACTATATTTTATTAGTCCGTTTAGTAAACCTATATATAGGGAAAAAACTAAAGGGTATATAGAGGAAAGCTAGAAAAAAGCATAAGAAAGAGCAGCTAAAAACCTATGTTTATCTTTATATATAGGATCCTTTTTAAGACCTAGGAGGTCTCGAAATTTATTAAATAGTATACGCCTTGATTCTTTTGTAAATATATTAACGATATTATTAGTAGATTGTATATAGAATACTTCTATTTCGCCTAGTAAAACACTATTACGGGTGAAATTATAGGCAAGGCCGATGTATTTCCGGAGTTTATATACTTCCGGGTTATTTGCTATTTTTAGCGCTAATTAACTATCGGAAAATATTAGAGGGACTTTGTTAGATATAGGTATAGATAACTCTTTTACGATGCTATTTAGATAGCTATATAGATATAAGGCCTCTTTATTAGCCTCTCTAAGGCCTATAAACTCTACTTCGCAAGTAGATAGTAATATCGATTTTTGCTTTTAATATAACCAGCTTATTAAATTATTACGTATAAAGAAACAATATCTAGACACCGATCGTCGGTCTATAAGGTCACTAGCCTAGTTAGAGTCTGTATAAGCTATAAAACAGAACTCTAGTATAGGTATATTGCAGCTATAATATAAGCATAGGTCGGGGAATTTATTTAAGTATTTCTATATAACGTTAAGGGCTTTAAAGTGCGAGGAGTTAGGTTAAAAAGAGAATCTTACGTAGGATATTACTGCGAAAAGGATATCGGGCCTTATAAATAGGGCTAAGAATAGCAGGGAGCTTATTTGCATTTAGTATAAGAGTATATCCTTTTTAGAGGCGTTTTTTATTCCTAACTTATTCAATTTAACGCCTTTAGTAGAAGGTGTATTAGAGGTTCCTATATTTTGTTTATTAAATTCCTTTATTTCGTTTTTTATATAGTTTGCCTAGGATATATATAGTTCCTTTGTTTCTCTATGTATCTTTATAGATAATCCTAAGAAGTCTTTTACTTCCCCTAGAGATTCAATCGGTAGGGTTTTATTTATTTAGTCTATAACTTAGGTTATTGCACGCATAGTAGGTCTAAAGAATAAGAGATCGTCTATATAGACGGCTATAGCTATTCTAAGTGTGCTATTTATAAACACACCTTCGTCTATTAGAAGGCAGTAAAAACTAAGCTCGTTAAGGACGCTTTTTAATAGGTTATACTAGAGTAAAGGACTTTGTTTTAAGCTGTATAGTGCTTTTCTTTGTTTTACTACGAGCTTCTTCGTCTTGTTTTTATTTAAGTAATTAAAGTAAGCTATGCCTTTATATTTTGTATTTTTATACTAGGAAAACCATACGTATAGTATTATATCTAGTAAAGCTTCGGGTATCTATATATACGTTTCTATATCTATATCCGTATATAGAAAGGCATTTTTTATATTAAACTATAGTACCTTTTAGTTATTAGCGACAGCCTATAGCAGTAGGAGCCTTATAGACTTAGGTCTTACTATAGTAGAGAAGGTTTTAATATAGTCTAGGCCGTATATTTGCTTATAGCCTAAAGCTATAAGTCGAGCCTTAAATTTCTTTATCTGGTTTTTATTATCATTTTTAACTCTATAGACCTATCGGCTTCCGAGGGCTTCCCGGTCTTCGGGTAGCTCGGTTATTTCCTAAGTATTGTTATCTATAAGCTGCTGTATTTCTGCTACTATGCCTTTATCCTAGTGTAGAGCTTTAGCGTTTTTCATAGCTTGCTTATAGGTTTTTAGTTCTATAGGATTACAACCTTATAAAGCAGATAGAAGGGTTATATTATCGTTATTTATTAGCAGATGTATTAGGTATTCTTTGTAGTTGTTAGTAGGTGTTTCACTTGGATTAATCCAAACAAAGGGGGTTGCATTAGTTGTGGTTGTATCTAATCTAGCTAGAGAAGGGGGAATAAGGGGGCCCCTTTATACCCGTCTGCCGGGGTCCCTTTACAGAGCCTGCTATGCCTTAACAATGCATTGTTAAGGCCTACGCTAGGGCTTACTGCTTTATTTATAACGATGCCCTTAGTTAATAACAAGGTTATTAACTATATAGGTTACGTAGCGTTATGCGCCGCGTGGTTATAACCCCTATTGCCCCTTTCCTATGTATAGTCGGCAATATAGTTGCGACTCTATCCCTTAGTTATATAACTATATTCCTATACTAGCAGTCTTTCTTTCTAACTGCTAAGCAACCTTTATAATCGCAAGAATAACGCGTATTAGACTAAAGGGGTCTAATAAATACAATATATAAGTATAAATAAAAAAGAGTCTTAAAAAGGGAACTTAGGGGCGTAGAACGTATGCCTCTATCCGAATAGTTAAGCTATTATTGTCTATAAAGCGTTCGAGGGCTCGGTTCGGTAATGCCTTCGTTATAGCATCGGCCGGGTTATTATTGCCGTTAATCTAACGGATCTCTGCAATCTCTCGTTGCTTATATAACTATCGAAGAGATATAATATTAATTATTAATCTCTTCTCCTTAGTTATCTTAAGCTTTACGAGATATTCGTAGAGCGAATACGAATCTATATAGATAATTAATTAGATGTTCGGTAGCTTAAGCCGGTCGGTAATAATCTTTAACGTAGTTGCTAAGGCGATCCTAAGGTTAACGCCGTTGACTATACCATATATCTTAGAAGCTAGCACGCTTTAGGTAACTCTCTTACACTTCGTCGAACTCTAGTAGATAATGTTTCTAATAACCTTAAACTAGTTATTAGACCTTTCGGTCTTATTGATTAGTGCAATAATAAAGCCTAGTTGCGATAATAGGTCTTTATTATTAGCAAACGACCTATCCGTAAATACTATTAGCTTCGCCTTTTTAAGATTAATTAGTTTATATATTAAACCTCTGCTCTAGTAGTCTATTTACTACTTAAGTCGCTTGTTTAAGATTATGCAATCCTTATTATCCGGGTTCTATACTTATACCGCAACTAAGATATCGAATGCTGCTTCGGGTTAGCATACCGAGGCTATATAGGCTCTACGAGCACGTTATTCTAGGTACTATTATGTATAGTCTAAAGCCTTAATATCGATTCGGTCGATCCGGGCAGCTTGTCCTTTCTATTAGAGTAAGAGTATCTTATCCTATTATAAGCTTACCTTCGCGCCGTGAAAATCCGTGACGGAGCCCTAAGTCATTATGGTTTTCGGCTTCGCCCTAAATTATGCCTCTCGGAGCTTTTCTTCTTTAGCGGCTGAAAAACTCGTCGTTTTAAGTATAAAGGTATTATCCGTTTACATCCTAACGATGCTAAAGTATTCTAGTCCCGTATTAGATATTAGAAGGCAAGAGTCGAATATCGATATCTCTATATCGAGGCCCTCGATATAGTGCTTTTAATACGTATTAAACTAGTAGACTCCTAATTCTACGATGCTATATAAGGGCCTAATGACTCGGATAATTGTGTCGGGCGGACACTTCCCTTATAATTCGGCGGGGAGACGTGTTAAGACCGTTCGAAAGAGCTCTATAGTCGCCTAAGGATATCCCTAAGTAATGTCTCGAAGGGATAACGTTATCCTATAGCGCATAAGGCTAAGAGTAAGGGCTAAGATTAGTCGTTAGCTAACGCGTTAGATTATTAGGGACTACGTTAGTAAGGAAGCCTTCTCCCTATTATTATAACTTTAGACTATAAGCCTTAATTTCTTATATAGCTTAGTATCTCTGCCTTTAACCTCTCGAACTATACGGGAGCTAAAGATGCGGTAGCCGCTATAAATAGCTTCGTTATACCGTTCGAAACTAAATACTCCTTATGCTATAAGGTTATCGATCTTCCGTGCTGTCTAACGCTTCGAATAGTGCTCCCGGGGTCGTAATAGCGCCTTTAGATCGGAGCTTAATAGCTAGCTCGTAGGTCTCTTCCTCCTTTTTTATCGTAAAGGCCTCGTCCGCTTCTTCGTCGCTTAAATCGTCGAGATCTATATCGTCCTTGTTATCGTCTACGTTATCCTCTACGTTTAGTCCTTCTATAATTAAATGCCTAGCCTTATTCTTCGATCCGGGCGGGCGTCCTCGCTTATAGGGTACTAGAGGGTCCGGTCGGGCGGGTTCGTCCGGCTGCTCGGATTCTAATGCCGGAAGGTCGTTAAGCATTTAATCACGATAATACGGTTATACTAGCGTAGATCTAAAGACCTAAGGTCTATTAACCGTATCGATCGTAATATTATGCCCGTTAATAGCTGCAATCTTAAATAGTCCTTACTATCCTAACTTTTCCCTTTATACGTAGACTTCGCTTTAGAGAGGAAGGGCAAGTATATTCGCTATGTCTAGACTATTGCGGCTATATAACGCTACTTAGACCTATCGTTTAGCCGTTAGCTGCCTAAGTGCCTTTATTGCTTTCTATACTATAGCGGCTTGTTTAAAGGTCGTTAGCAATAGCGGCGAATTAAGAGTTATCCTAGGATATGCTCTAAATATAAGTAACGTAGGTATAAGTCCGTTCGGTCTAGCAGTATCGTTAATAGCTTTAACAGCCGTCTAAAGAACTGCCTTAAGGGAGGTAAAGCGGCCTATTTCTATAAAGAGGATATTAAAAGCTCGGCGCAAAGGGGCATAATACCTCTCAACCTTACCGATAGACTAATATGCTTTAATAGGAACTTATATATATGTAATCCCTATAATGCGGGCTTCGTTTCGGAATTCCACCGCCGTAAAGTTCGTGCCGGCATTATGTTTAATAATGTTAGGGGGACTAAGGTATATGTCAATCTAAAGGGCTCTTCGCTTTAGAGAGGAAGGGCAAGTGTGTTCGCCGTGTCTAGACCATTGCGGCTATGCAACGCTGCTTAGACCTATCGTTTAGCCGTAAGCTGCCTAAGTGTCTTTATTGCTTTCTATACTATAGCGGCTCGTTTAAAGGTCGTTAGCGATAGCGGCGAATTAAGAGTTATCCTAGGATATGCTCCGAATATAAGCAACGTAGGTACTAGTCCGTTCGGTCTAGTAGTATCGTTAATAGCTTTAACAGCCGTCTAAAGAACTACCTTAGGGGAGGTAAAGCTGCCTATTTCTATAAAAAGGATATTAAAAGCTCGGCGCAAAGGGGCATAATACCTCTCAACCTTGCCGATAGACTAATATGCTTTAATAAGAACTTATATACATATATTCCCTACAATGCGGGCTTCGTTTCGGAATTCTACCGCCGTAAAGTTCGTGCCGGCATTATATTAAATAATATTAGGGGGACTAAGGTATATATAAATCTAAAGGGCTGGAAGAGTCTCCTATATATCCTTAGCTAATATAGAAGGAAGGAATCGAGCGCTTTAGAAGGCCGTCGATGCGTTAATAATATATAATACCGGGCGTTATGCTAAATTCGGGACGTTTAAGTATATTACATTAAGGATAACCTTATAATTAAAGTCTTAGTTATCTTTAAGGTTAAACTTAAACCGTTTCGGGATAGGCGAATGCATCTAGCAATAGTAATATAGTTCCGAGATATTCTCTAGAGTGCTAAGAGACATATCGCCGTAGCCGGCTTGCTTTAATAGGTTATATAGCCTAGCTATAGCTAGATGTTAAAATCGACGGTGTATAGTCTTAATTTCTATTTCTATTAGGAATGCGGTCGATTGTTTACTCTTCCTAAGGAAGAACTAAAGGTGTCCCTATTTCCTAACCACCGGGATGTTTGTCTTAAGGCCGGTAAGGGTATTCGTCGTGTTATTAAAGAATACGCTTAGCCTATCTATATCCGCAAGATATAGTAAGAAAGGGGTCAGAGTTTCTAGCATATAGAATATAATCCTTCTAATCGGAGTAATAATATTAATTAATCCTAATGACCTTATTATATTGCCGGCGCTAAATCTAATTGCTTCTTATTCTACGGTCGATATGTCTAAATCGACGGAAGGGTCTTTTTATTAGAGGGCTATATACTATTCTCGTCCGGCCGTTAAGACCTTCGCCGCTCCTATATCAATTAGGATGCCTTAGAAATAGAGCTTCGAATAGCGGTTATCGATAAAGAACTAGTCGGCTAAAACTATCGGTTCTATGCCGTAGACGTCGTCTCTTATAATAAGGTAGTTAAAAGCTATTTAGTAAAGCATTTAACTAGCTTGCTACTACTCCGGCTCGTTATCCTCGCTATACTCTTCCTCCTTATCGTCCTTATAACCTTTATAGCCTGCTAAATAGGCTTTAATGTCCGGGGAGACGCTGGTGTAAAGACAATGCGAGAGATATTAGTCCTTAGCTTTCCGTCGTTCCTCTATAGAATATTTCGTAGACTAACATCCCTCCTTTCTATACACGAAGCACTTCTTAGTCTAGGTCTTATTGCCGTATCCTTAGCTATAGCCTCCTCTACCGCGAGGTCGATAGCCTTATCCGGAGCCTCGCGGGCGAAATCCTCCGTTGCCTCTACTACGATTATTAGTATACCTACGGTCTATGTAAAACTAACCATTAGGGTTCTTCGAATTATATTTATAATTTATATCTATCCTATCGTTATTATAATATCGGTCTTAGATAAATTAGCGCGAGGCATTTCTCGCTTATCGTATAAGGTACGTCGTAAGGGAAGCTCGGAGGTCGGCATAAAGCTCCTTAGCCTCCTTAGCCTATTTAAAGAAGACACCTTCGAGTTCTAGGATACCTTAGCACGCATTAGTAAGATTTACTATAAGCGGGGTTTCGAGTATAAACTTAGGTCCTAGAGCTCGTTAATATTATAATAACTTATCGATTAATAACTAAAGCACTTTTAGAAGGCCTTTCTTAGGGTTGCTAGCCCGAACTTAGTTAAACGTCGTATTAGTCTAATCGGTGTAATACTAAGCCTAAGTCGCCTTAGTGTCGAAATATCGTTTAATCTTATCGTATACGCCTCGGAAGGTAGTCGTTTAGGTAATATTCTCCGTATAGAAGCGATCGGCTCGTCCCTTTAACATCTAGGGGAGAAGGGTATAAAAGAGCCTTAGCTTAATCTTAAGGTTGTAATATACGCTTATAAACTTACGAATAGTCTCGTTAAATAGGGCATATAGCTCGCCGGTATAGCTCTTCTCCTTATCTTATATTTTAACGAACTTAGTCTAAACGTCGGGATTAGACGAGAGGTTCGGAATATCGGCTAGTAGGAGTGCTATATACTCCTTAATGTTATAATTAAATGCTTCGACTATAGCCTTTAAGGCGATTGTTAAAGCAGATAGATCGAGCCTTAGTTTCGCTCCTAAGATATATAACGTTAGTTCTAGGACGAATAGTAGTCGTAGCGTATAAATCCGATTTATACGATTAAATAGTAGAAATGCCGGTGCATCCGTCGTAGCCGTATTCGGGTCTTAGTCTAGTTCCGGGGTTAGATCCGTAGTCGCCGCTTAGGCCGGGCCGCTAAGTTAGAATTAGTATAAGGTCGGGTAGACCGTTAACTAATTCGTTATAGTCGAGAAGGGATCTTTATCTGCCTAATCCTAGGCTATTCGTTCCTTTTCGTTTTTCTTCTTTTCTTACTTACTAAAGGCCCTTATGCCTATATCGAATACCTCCGTTATAAACTCCTTCTCGTTCTAAGGGAGTAGATAGTTAGATTAAAGCATCGTTATATATAATCTAATAAACGGCGCGTTCTTTAGTCCTATCGAAACGCCGCGTCTTCGCAATAGTATCTTAAGGACCTTCTTATAGTTCTAATCCACCGTATTCTATATAGATTTATTCTATCCTTAGAAATATTCCTAGAATAGGTTAAAGAGCCGTTAACCTTAGTAGTAGATAAATGCTTCGCCTATTATAATAAACTAAGCCACGAATGTTATAACTTCCGCTTTACTAAGGTCTTCTATTGTGATTTATTCTATATCTTAGTATCGTATATCTACCTCTATGTAAGCGGTAAGAGGGATTCCGATCTCCTTTATCTATTATATAATTAGTTCCGGGCTATTAAAGGGAGCCGGTGCGTTTATATTCGGTAGTAATCCTACTATTATTGTTTGTTTTTCGAGTTTATTTAAGGGTTAGTTAGTGTCGTAAGGGTTTTCACGAGAAATATCGAAGCGATTAGTCTCTATTCTAAAGTACGTAACTCTTCCTCCTTAAAGGAAGCAAGCACGGGATTAAATAGTTGTAGGGGTTCGCGATATTATTTTACGTTATAGACGCACTGCCTATTAACGTTTACTCTTCCTATAATAAGCGAGAACGGGATTAATAGAGAGCTTAGAAGGTCTTATTTACCGTAGAGCTAATATAAACAATCCTTATTCTTAGCATAGATAAACTTCTCTTAGGTATGCGCAATAGAACCTCGAGGGTAAAAATGCGCGGAAATAGCGTCCGTAAGGAATAAAGATTCTACTACACTTTCGAAGATTAAGATCTATCTCTTCTGCCTTACTATTCTATGATTAAATCTATTCAATCACTAATCAGTGTTAGTAGGTGATTTACTTAGATTAATCTAAACAAAGGGGGTTGTATTAGTTATAGTTGTATCTAATCTAGCTAGAGAAGGGGGAATAAAGGGGCCCCTTTCTACCCGTCTACCGGGGTCCCTCTATAGAGCCTGCTGTGCTTTAACAATGCATTATTAAGGCCCACGCTAGGGCTTACTGCTCTAGTTATAACGATGCCCTTAGTTAATAACGAGGTCATTAACTATATAAGTCACGTAGCGTTATGCGCCGCGTGGTTATAACCCCTATTGCCCCTTTCCTATGCATAGTCGGCAATATAGTTACGACTCTATCCCTTAGTCATATAACTATATTCCTATAGTAGTCGTTATAGAATTCAGCCGGCTTCTTAGATATTTAACCTAAATTCTTTAATCCTTATTATTATTGTCCTATATTACATAGTTAGGATTATCATCCTCGGATATGTTATCTAGTATTCCATTCGGATTATTCTAGGATTTATTATATAGGGTATTGTTAGGTTTTATATCTAGTATAAAGGATCTCGTACGTAGATAATCCTCCGGATTTCTATTTATAGAGGGTATAGTATTAAAGTTAAAGGTTTTATTATCTTTTAAGAGGTTATTTTCTAATATAGTAATATCTTTTAATATCACGACCTTCTTTCTACTATAGTCGTATATTTTATAGGCTATGTCTTCGTAGCTAATTACGATTCCTTTATAGGCTCGTACGTCTAGTTTATTACTAGGTGTTTTATTCTTATAGTATATAATGCTTCTGAACACACGGATTTTTTTATATCTTCTCTAGTAAGGGCCCTGTTTTCTTTCTTTTCTAAAGGGCATATATACCCTAGAGCTGTATAAGGAGATCGATTGTATATATATATAGCTGCTAAAATAGCTTTACCCTAAAGATATTTAAGCAGTTTAGCCGTATAGAGCATAGATCTAACTTTATTAAGTATTATTCTCTTTATACGCTCTATTCTGCCGTTCGAGTAAGGGGTAAACGGTAGGCTTAAGTTGTATTTTATACCGTTTTTAAGGGCATATGGTTTAACATTATAGATGAATTCTTTTATATTGTCTAAGAAGACTTCTTTTATCTTTGTTTTATCTATATTATTCTTAAGTCCTGCTTTTAATTCTAGAAACTTAGGCAGGCTTTTAGCTTAATCTTTTATTAGGTATATTCTTAGGTACCTAGAATAGGTATTAAGAAAAGATATAAAGTATCTGAATTTATCATAGGTAGGGACTTTAATAGGGCCTTAGATATCAACGTTTATTTTATTCCCAATCCGTAAAGCAGCCCTATCGACCTTTAAGGTCACCCTTAAAATTGCCGAGAGAAGCGGCTTTAAAGGTGCTATTATTTGTTTTCTATTAGAGGAGGACTTTGTTTTTATAGGGGTATAGAGAAGGATATTTTCAGAGGGAAATAGGGTATATAAAAAGAAGGTATAAAGAAGGACTAGCATTTTATATAGTAACGAGGGTATAGAGGAGAGAATCGAGGGTATAGAAGAGAGTATCGAGGGTATTTTAACGGAGGAAAAGGCACACACCCTAAAGCAAGCGCAGTGGTCGCTATACTAAGGGTTAGGAAGAATAGCAGAAATTCGTAGGGTAGTCGTGTTATAGCCTTAGCTAGTCGATTTCCGGGTAAGTTAGGATATAATACTCGGGGAGTAATCTCTTAAATTATGTTTTTCGGGCTCCTATTTCGATTAGTCTCTTCGTATTTTATGGTTATTTAATTATGCTAATACCGACTGGATGCGAGTGTTATAGAAGCTATACGGCAATGATCGTCTTTCTTTAATAATTTATAGGTAGAAGTCCTCGAGGAGAAATCGTTAAATCTTAAAGAGGGCAAATTAAGTTAATTTAATCGTGTTATATTAATCTTATGTGTATGATTAAATGCTTCCTCCTTTCCCTTCCCTTTTGTACGCCTGGGTTGTGCTAGTACGTTATATTACCCTCTGTTTCCCCCTTATTAAATAGGAGGGGGTAAGAAATGCCCCGCTAAAGTATAGACGAGAGTATCGAGGATATAAAGGATATAAAGAGTAAGGAGGGGTAGGAAGGAACTTATAATGCTAGAAGCCGACTTAGAGATAATAAGGACCTTATTAGACTTAGGAGAAGATACCGAGGGGGCTTTTCTCTTCCGGAGTCGAGAAGTCTAGGAACGGGCAGCCGGGCGAGGAGCAAAGGAGGGGGAACTCTCTCGAGAGTTTAGGATAGGCGTAGGCCTCCTATAGCTCCTATTAGTATACTCCTTAGGCTCCCTTTTAGTTAAGGAGGAGGAAGGCAACGTCTTAGTAGTAAATCCGGCGGCCTTAGCCTTATCCCTATTCTTTAGTTTTTAAAAACAATTCTTTTCTATATGCCTACGCTTCTTATAGTAAGAGTAAATAGGAATTTTATTATTATTCGCTATAAAGAGGTGATTATTACTCTCTAAAGCCTTAGTTCTCTTAAACTCGTCGATAAAGGACGAGGAGAGGGACTTAAGGGTATATACCGTAGCATCGGTATAGAGTATCTAGGTTATATTTATAATATAACTCGAGAAGGAGCTATTTAGACTCTTAAGGATCTATATTATTACTACGATCTTTAGGATTCGGATCTCTTTAGTATTTAGCTTATTATAGAGCTCTTTTACCTTATTTAGGTAAGTTTCGATAGATAGTTTACCTTTAATCTTTATGTTAAAGAGCTCTTTAATAAAGAGGAAGTTTGAGGTAAAGTTCACCGGGTTGTATAAAGTCTTAAGAGCATCTTAAGCCGCCTTTGCAAACGTATAATGCTTTATCTAAGAGAGAGGACTATCGTCGACTATTAAGCGTATAAGTGCTAGATAGTCTTAAGATTTCGCGTAGGAAGCGTTAAGGATTACGGGAGTAAGCCTCTTACGTATAAAGACGGATTCTATGCGTAGAGACTAAGTAGAAAAGTTAACGCTCCCCTTAAGCTTAGTAAACGAGTAGTCCTTAAATGAACTTATTTTTAGGGTCGGGAGGTATCGGAGGAAGTTCGGAAGAAATTCGGGGATAATAAGCTACGGCAAAGGTAGCGAAAGAATTTTAAAAGAGTTCTTTTAGTAGGTTTTTTAGCGAAAGACAATAGTTAGAAGAAGGGATATACTAAGGTCGAATTAGGGCTAATAAGGAGAATAGGGGATAAAACACTAAGAGAGTAGTAATATATATAAACTAAGGGTAGCCTAAGAAGGCAAGAGGCCTAAAAAGGCAAAGAGGAGGTCGTAGTAGACGGGCGGTTGTTTTTAGTATAGCGGCGAATAATCTAAAGGATCTAAAGAAGGTTTTAGATAAGAAGCAACTTAAAGCTTAGGCAGATATAGGGATTATAACCAATAAGAGCCTAAAGGGAAGCTTAGAGCTAGAGGATTACGGCAGTGCAAAGAGTGTTAAAATTAATGCAGAAATAAGAGAGAAAAGTGTTATTAAATTGCTTAGTAAAGGTCTATCTAAGGGCGGACTAAGGTCCCTTTATATAGCCAATTTCATTCGAACAAAGGTATATATAACTTAACTAATTATAGTTATAGAAAGCGCTATTATCTATCTATATAATGCAAGTAGTCTAATCCTATTTAGTAGCTTAGTTATTATATAATTAAATACGCGAGTAATACGAGGTAATATAGATAACGCCGGTTGACTAAGTTATAAGTTATAACTTATATACCTCTATCCCTACTTATACCACATACTTCGGGCTTCGGTATCTTAGCTATCTCGGAAGCTAATGCGACCGGGTGACTAGCGTTATATACAATAATGCAAGGCGGTTCTAATGCATATCTTTACGCATTAGTGGGATGAACTAATCGGGAGGTATCTGCTCCCTTATACGGAAAGAAATGTCGTTGTTAAAAGCGGCCGTAGCTTTAGTCGTAGCGGTGCTAGCCCTAGCCGACGTTAAGGCCGGCCGCGATTATAAATACCTACGAATAGTCGACTAGCCCCGCGCCCGGCTAGCTATAATATCCTAAGGCCGGCCGGGGGGGAGGGCGGGTAGTAGGGGTAGGTGTCCTATCGCCGCCGTTTCGACGGCGACGTCTACGACGCGGTAAGAAGAGGGGGGGGGCTATATATAAGGTAACGCTAGCTTAAGGCGTATCGACGGCATCGCCGTAGCGGCGAAGCGCCTCGGCCTTTAAGAGTATGCCTCTTATACCCTATCCTAAAGCTTCGCCGCCTTAGGGCAATGCCTATCCTACGCCCTATATCTCCCTCTATAGAGGGTATACCGGTATAGGATCTACCCTATAGTAGCCGCGTATATAGCTTCGTCGTATAGCCTTAACGCATACCGCTTATATATCGCCTTTACTATATAGTATTTCGCGACGTGCTTATACTAAAAGCATTAGTAGTACTACTTCGGCCGGATTATATCGTCGAAGAGCTCTATATTAAACATCTCTGCCTATATTACTATACCGAAGTCGTAAAGCCTATTCGCCGCCTCTACGCTATCTACTATAATAATTAAGTTCGCTTTTATACCCGCCTTTATATAAGCCTTCTTAAGGTAAAGATAGATAACCTCGATATCGTTTGCCTTAGCTAGCTCCGCCGCTAAGGCGGCGTCGTCCTTTCTCTAAAGGACTATTATTAGGACGCCCTTTACTATTACCGTAAAGCCGCCTTAAAATAGCATTATCTCTTTCCCGTAAGCCTTCTTTAGCTACTTCCTATCCGCCTTATACTTCTTTAAATTCTGCTTAAATTTAAGCGTAATATCGCCGCTATAGAAAATCTACGCCGCCTTTATAGCAGGCTCCTTTAAGGCTCGGTTAACGTCGTTAACGATCGCCTAAAAGGTTTTACGTTAGAGATCGGGGGGCGATCCCCTTATATCGGACCGTAAGCTGGTTTTCGTAGTAGGCGAGAGTCGGCTTCTCGCTATTAGCCCCGATATTATAGATACTACCGGCGCCTTTAAGCGTAAGCTAGCGTCGCGTCGGGGGCGTAACGGTAGCAGCCGCGACTACGGCCGCGGCTACGTCGGCTTAAGACCTTAACGCTTACTTCGATAAGAGCGCCGCCTCGATAGCCTCCTTTACTAATTCTTTAACCGATTTCTTAAGCTAGCCTATAGTCGTATAGACCGCGGTATCCGCTTAGATCCTCTCCTCCTATTCTTTTAGGTAACCCTAAAGAACGGACTTAAAGGCCCTTTATACGCCTTAGAGGGCCTTTTTAAGCACTAGACCCGCGAATTTTAAGTAAGCGATACTATCCCTTCCTATTAGTTTCTCCTTGCCCGCGTCGGGCTTAAGGGGTGCTTCGTCGGGGGTCGGCGGGCTATATACGCTAGCCTTTAACCCCCTTCTTACGACGTTAACGTCTATCGGCTCGTAGCCCGCGTCCGTCCCCCGATGCGCTATCGCGCCTAAGGGCAACCGGGTGTAAAGAGTCCGATTCTCGAGTCTAAATCGACTTTTTAGTCCGGTGTCGACCTCGGCGGCTATACGAGGAGATCGGAAATCCAGTAGATTAATATTAATAATAACCCTACTAACGCGATAACGAAGGACGTACTTAACCGGTCTTTATAAAGGTTTATTAACGTAAAACGACGATAATAATATCGTAATTACAATATACGTCGTTACGTTTATTACCCTCTACGAAGCGTCGATCGATTTCTAAAGCACTAAGATCCTATTATACTTTTAAGACTACTTCTAAGGATAGATAGCGAATATATAGCGTCTAGCATACGTAGACTATAAATAAGCGCTAAAACCTCTTATAAAGAAAAGATAAATATATACCGGCCGTAGTAATGTATCTTATCTAACGATCTTCCTAATATTATAATCACTCGAAAAGCCATTAGAATAGCTTAAAGAAGATATAATAGCATAGAAATTTAACGATAGCGTAGAGGAATATATAAAGAAAGTAGAAATCAAAAATACGATATATCCTTCTACGCCTATTACCGCTAGAATAGCTCTCTTCTAACTATTAAAAGCAGTTCTAATAGAGAAAGAAATATCTATAACAACTATTTTAGATATACTATAAACGTCTTACATACTTCTAACGGTTCTGTAATTCGGTTTTAGTTTAAATCTAATAGAAGGACTTATTCTATTTAAGCAATAACCGATAATTCTATATAAATAATACCTATTTAATCCAAATGTTCCGGGTATAACTATATATCCGACATTACACCGATTTAATCGTCTAAATCTATTTATAAATCCTGCGCTTTTAGATAACTAAGCTTCTACGTCTATTTTAAAATAGCTAAATAATTCTAATCCCGTTCCGTAAGAGGCATATATAAAACTCTATCTAGACAGTATTCTAAATGCTATCGCTAATATAGATATTTAATAGCGCTTTATTACGCTTTAGACAAAAGATAAGAACTATATAAGGGAGCCGTATAACTTACTTAACGATAAACTTTAGGTTTTTATAAACTTATACTATAACCTATAAGTTAAACCGAGTAAATTATATGCTTTATTCCCTAAGATCCTCGTAGGACGTGCGTAAACTTATTATATTTAATATATAACTAGATAGCGATATTCCGAAAGGCATACGATATAATTAAGAGATATTTTAATATAGAAGTTAATTACGTTTATTATTATATAGATTAGACAATAAAGACCTTTAATAAACTGCGAAGAGAACATTCGGCAAAATTATTGCATAAAGTCCTTTAAGCTTTATTCGATAAATTATAACTTTGCTAATAGGCACTTAGCAAAGATTTTATAGGCGATCTTCCCTTACGAACCACACTTATTAATGCCTATAGAGGCGTTTTAGAACTAGAGTACGCTCTATTTAAACCGTCGACTAATATAAAAGCACTCTTTATAAACCTACGACCCTTATTATAGATATACCTTTCTCGCGGTTTATCTAAGTAATTTATCTAGGAATATTAAGCCAATAACTAAGACCCTAAGGAGGATAACTACGACCTGTATAACTATATATTCTATACGGATCGAAGATATAATAATAACCGCGGAAGATATAGATACTAGGGACGAGGAGGACGAAACTATAGCCGATTATTTAATCGTAGAGGATCCCGCGGAGGATTCCGTAGAGGATACTCCCTATTAGCTACTAGCTTATAAACGGGATCCTAAGCCCGAAGCAGCTATAAAGGCAACTATAGCAATCGTCCTTAGACTAAGAAGTGTTTTATATATAGAAAATAAGGATGTTAGTTAACTAAGCATATACCTAAGAAACGGCAGAAATCGAAGGACTAATATATCGCGTATTGCTACTTTACGAATATCCTAAAAATAGGTTTTATAGCCTACGTGACCTAGTATAAAGGTTATAAGATAGATAATATAGTAGAGGATAAGGATAATAAATCTTGCCTAAGAGACGACGATAACTTTATAGATAATAGTAAGTAAGTTAGATAATTTATTAATAAGCTTTTATATATCTACTTACTAAAGAAGACCTATATAGTAAACAAAAGGCTGTTACTACATCTAACTAGTTTATTATTAATAGAAGATACTCTAAAACACGCTTCTAGGGTATTATAGTTAATATAGGTATAGCAAAAGTATTAACAGCCGGATTCGACTAATATATAGTCCTATAGAAAGAAGATCCTTAAATTACTATTAATAATATAACGGTAGGATAAGCTTCTTTTAAGTTTAGTAGTAGAGATATTATTAACTTACTTAGTTCTATTGCCCTTAAACCACCGATTAAAAGAATAACTTTCTACGTTCTAAAAACACTTACTCCTTTCCTACTTTCTTTAGCCGATACAGACCGTCTAGGTATATACTTTAATAATACAATAGACACAATCATTAGCCGAGGTATATTCCTTATAGTACGAAAACAGTAACATCTATAGTTCTTTCTTTCTAAGGATAAGGAATCTATTACCTTCCTTACGGAGAGTAAAATCCGCACACTCTATCGTCGCTTTAGACATCCGGTAGTTATAAGACTATATTATCTATTACGTTAAGTAGGATATAATAATATCTTAATCGGTAGACTTAAAACTATTTCTAAATTTTACTAATAATGCTAGATACACTCCTAGGCTTTAAGACGATTTAAAGCTATACTATAAGATATTCGAGAATTTAACTATAAGATTATTATCAACGTTATATACCTTAGAAACCTATAACGACTAGTGCTATATATAGTAGATTTAGCTCTCGAGAAGAGAGATATACAGAAGTCAAAGACTAAAAAGTAGGTCGAAGACTTAGACAGTCTGTATAGAGCTGTTTGAATCTTATGCAGGCAGGAAATATAGTGTAGAAGTAATTGATTGATCTCTAACTTCTCTCTTCCTTACTAAGGGGGACTGCCCCCTTTTATAGGCAGTCCTGTCCCTCCTAAATCAGTAGCCCCCTTTGGCTTTCCACCTAAATGTCTGAGTTTAAGATACAGCCCCCTTTTTCCTTTTTCCTGCCCAGCCTTTTTCCCAGCCTTTTTTCCACGCCTTTTTCCTAAGCCCTATTTTCCTAAGCCTCTTTTCCACGCCTCTTTTCCACGCCCCCTTTTCTAAGCCCTTTTTCTAAGCCCCTTTTCTAAGCCCTTTTTCCAAGCCCCTTTTTAAAGCCACTTTTCCAAGCCTAATTTCTAAGCCCCTTTTCTAAGCCCCTTTTCTAAGCCCCTTTTCTAAGCCCCTTTTCTAAGCCCCTTTTCTAAGCCCCTTTTCTAAGCCCCTTTTCTAAGCCCCTTTTCTAAGCCCCTTTTCTATCTAGCTTCGGGTGCCCTATAGGCCGCACAGCGATACACGGGCCGCTAGTAGTCCCCTAGGTAGTCCTTTAGTTCGAGAGCCCGCCTAAGCTACCTAAGTCTTACAAATCCTAGCATAGCTTCGCAATATACCCTCTTAGCTATAGCCTGCCCCCTTTAAAAGGGGTATAGCTATCTATAGGTCTAGGACTTTAGTTGTATAGTTAGCTAAGGAGGGCACTTATAGCCCTAATTACCGCTTAAGGCCTTAGAATAGGTAGTTACCACCTAAGAGCTCTATAGATAATAGACTAACTCCTTAAGTTCTAGAAACTAGATTAAACTTCTTGCCCGCTAAGTTAGGGGTCTTGCCCTAAGGTTATTCCCCTAGGCGGCTTTTAGGACCTACTAGATAGAGGGAGAGTCTATAACGCAGCTACCCGCGCAACTATAGAGCCGGGAGACAGGGATATATACACGATAGATAATGCATTTTAGCTCGGGGACTATTCGGCTATTAGTCGCCAACTAGTCCCCGACAACCCCTCTCGAGGCCTAAGGGTATATCCCTAAGGCCCCGACATATCTTATGTTAATATTACCGTCTTCCCTATTTGCTTTCCACCGGGAAATCCCCGGTTCTTCCCTAGATTCTACTATAGAATTCCACGGGCTTCTACGGGCATTACCCTATACTTCCACGGGCGTATTTACCTACTTTTCTTCGGTTATATTTCACCGTAATTTCATAGTAGTTTTACGGTTATTTATACGGTCTTTACCCGTAAAATCTCTTCCCTTCTACGGTCTTCTACCGTAGAATTCTAATTCCCTTCTACGGTCTTCTACCGTAGAATTCTAATTCTCTTCTATAGCTTCTACCGTAGAATTCACTATAGAATTCACTAGTCTTCTATTAGGCTGCTTATTTATTTACTAACTATATAACTTATTTATCGTACGGCACGATCTATTGCTTTTCTTACCGATCCTTCCGTCCGATTATTTACGTTACCTATTTTCCTTAGGTCTACGCGGCTAATTTCGTCTAAGGATTTTTCCTATATATAGAGACTAATTAGCCTCCCTACTAGATAAGATAAGAGCTATTATTCTTAGTGTTTTACATCCTTTTGCAGCTTCTAATCCCTTTATATAGGCTATTTAAGCCTTAAAGCCTCTCTTCCCTTTTTGATTGCTATTACCTAAATATCGAGGACCCGACTGCCTAGCGTTCGATATCTTAGAAGAAGGGCAAGCTTTAGTCTTACTACGAGAGGGCAACCGTATTACAATAAAGGATTATTCGTACTTTTAACTATCGTTCCTACCTTCTTAAACGTACCTTTAGTCTATCTTCTTATAATTTCTAAAGCTTCTCTTTTTTAGTTACCTAAGAGCGATAGCGCTACGTAGTAGACGCGTTTCCGGACGTATAGGCCGCGTAGGCCGAATAAGTTATAATAGCTATTAAGTCGCTAGCCTATCGCCGTTACCTTACGTAACGGAACTAATATTAGAAGATAAATATACTAACTTATATAAAGGCTATAACGAGCGTCTTAAGACGCTATTACTAATTTTTTCGCTACCTAAGGGGGCCCGATCTATCCCCTCGCGAAGTTAAACGTAAGCCGGCCCTTTACGACCTACCCCTCCGCGTATAGATGTCCTTATAGCCCTTTAAGCAAGAGCCGTAGAGCTAGAGGAGGAGAAGAGATTAAGAGATAGGATTATAGAGCTTCGAGAGGAATTTTCGCAGTAGGGTAACTTATTTAATAAGGACTTATATAAACGTCGCCGATAGTTAACCGAATCGAGGGAGAGTCGTAGTAAGGAAATTAAAATAAAAAACATTCCTTAGTTATTATAACCGACTAACCCTTAAAAACGTCTCGATTAGATTAACGATCTTAAGGATGCCTTTATCGCTACTTTACGTCGTTTTAAGCGTAATAAAAACAAAATCTTTTATGCCTATAACTATATATACGTAGACTATAAAGCGAGATAAAGGCGATACCTCGACGGAAAGCTCCTTATAGAGAGGGAATTGCTTTACACTAACTAAGATAATTTTCGTAACTAGACCTTAATTTTAATTAAAGATACTGCTAATCGCGAGACTTTCTTAATTACGTAACTATAAGAAGCACGCTAACGAGAGGGTTAATCCCCCCTCGATTTTAGTCTTTACTTAGATTCCCTTAAGCAATACCTAGAACGTCCGCTAGAAAAAACTTATATACTTTCCTTTTTTGCGAAGTTACGTCCTAATCTTTAGGACTAAATCTCCCTTTATTTAGCGTCTATTTAGGATACTACTTATAAGGAGATAGTCTAACTTACTTAACGCTTTTAGGATACTCTAGGAAATAAAAAGCGCCCCGTAAAGCTAACTAACGATTAGTCGACCTCTACTTAAGGGGTAAGAGGCTCCTATTTAATAGGCTATTACCGACGTAAAGGCCGAAATAGATCTACTAATAACTATTAAGATTCCAACGCCGCTAGATCGACCTCGAATAGCTATAGAAACGGTCGTAGTAACGGCCGTATAAACGGCCGAGGAAATAGTCGTAATAATCGTAACGGTAGGAATAAATACGGCAGGAATAGCCGTAGCAATAACCGAGGAGGAAATTCATATAGAAACGGCGAAAGCTAATCCGGCATAGTTATTTATTAGTATTATAAGAAACTAGGCTATATATAAGCCGATTACTAAGCGATAGCGAAAGCTAACCGAGCCGTAGCCGATTTAAAAACGATGAAGAAAGAGGGAAATGCCTAGAAGTCGAAGTAAATGCCTCTCCTTCGACTAAGCTATAGGTAGAGGTAGTTAAAAGACTACGTACTACTAGAAAGCTATTAAGGCGAAAAAGAACACCTTATAAAATCATCGTTAATCTCGATTACGGTAGTAAAGTAGACCTAGTAGATGTAAATTTTGCTCGAAAATAAAGGCTACGATAGCTTCCTTTATTACCCCTTAGATTAAAGGTAGTTAGGAATACGCTAGTAAGACGATATAGAGTCTAGGAAGTTTCTATCTAACTCCGGGACAATCGCTATAGGGAAAAGACAGTTGCTCGCCCTTATATTAGCGTCGATAACGGATTAAAACCCGACGACGCACTAGTTTTACTTAGCATACCCGTACTTTCTTAGGAATATATTTATCTCATTCCTTTTAAGCGTGCTTAGTAGTTTAAATACTAACTTTCTAAGGTGTTATTACGCTAACCGTAGAAATTTTTGCATAAGTATCGGAATAAGGCATAGGTCTATATAGTTACACCGGACCTAAATTTTATGCTATTTCCCGATAAAGATAATAACTCGGCGAACCCTAAGCGAATAGGGGAGGAAATACCGGCGACTCTTTTAGACTTTAAAGACGTGTTTTCTAAGCATAAGGCCGATTTATTGCTAAGGAAGAAAGGCACCGATTATACGATTAACCTATTGCCCGACTCTAAGCCGCCTTTTAGACCTATCTACCCTCTTTCTTAATCCGAACTTTAGGTTCTAAAGGAGTGGTTAGATTAGTCCCTTAATCGTGGCATTATTCGGAAATCTAAGAGTTCGGCCGGAGCTCTTATCCTTTTTATGCCTAAGAAAGACGGCACTTTACGCCTTTATATAGACTACCGGGGGGTTAATAGCATTACCGATAAGAATCACTACCTACTCCCCTATATTTCGGAGATTATAGACCGTTATTAAAGGGCTAAGTACTTTTCGAAGATTAACCTAAAAAACGCATACTAACGCATCCGGATTAAAGGAGGGGATAAATAAAAGATAGCCTTTCGTACTCGCTATAGTTACTACGAGTATTTAGTATTGCCGTTTAGATTAACTAACGCCTTTACTATATTTTAGTTATATACTAACTAAGCTCTTAAAGGCCTTATAGATACTATTTGCGTCGTCTACCTTAATAATATTTTAATCCTTTCTAAGACCTATAAAAAGCATATAGAATACTTGCGATAAGTCCTTAAACGACTAAGGAACACTAAGCTATTCACTTATTTATCGAAGTACACTTTCTATAAGCAGTCTTTAGAGTTTTTAGGATTTATCTTATCTATTAACGGAGTTATAATAGACCTAGCCCGCGTTAAGGCTATTATAAATTAGGAAGAACCTTATTCTTTCTATAGTATTTAAGTTTTTCTCGGTTTTACAAATTATTACCGACGATTTATTTTAAGATACTCTAGTATTATTGCCCTTCTTACTACGTTATTAAAGGGGAGCGTTAAGGGAAGAAAACCCGGACGAGTATAGCTAAACACTAGCTAATTAATAGCGTTTTACGCCGTAAAGAACGCCTTTATAATAGCCCTACTTCTCCGATACTTCGACCCTTAAAGACCGATTCGCATTAAGACTAATGCCTTAATTTTCGCAATAGCTAGTATTCTTTCGCAGCCTTATAATAAAAGCTATTATTATTAGATTGCTTTCTAGTTATAGAAGTTTACTAGCCTTAAGCTTAACTACGGGACCCTTAATTAAGAGATATTTACTATTATTAAGTTATTAAAACACTAGCGATACTACGTCGAAAGGGCGGCAAACACCGTTAAAGTTTTATTAGATTACTAAAACCTTTAAGGCTTTATAAAGTAAGTATCCTTTAATAGAAGATAAGCACGTTAGTGTATATACCTAGCTCCTTTCGACTTTACGATTAAACACTAAGCTAGTAAATTAAATCCTGCCGATGCTTTATTAAGGAAGCTAGAATTTATAAGCGAAGCCCTACCGTCTATAGAGCTACTTCTAGAACTATAATAGAAGTTAGCAATTATTCGGTAGGTGTATATAGCTATAGATTTATTATAAAGCGACTTAAAGACGAGTTCTTAGGTCTCTACTATCTTTAAGCTTAACGAGATATCTTTACGTAACGAAAATACATAAGCTCTCTAAAATTCAATCGCTTAGCATTCGGGAACGATTCCCGCTAAGTTAGCCACTTAGGTTAAAGATATCGTTAATTATAAACAATAGTGTTAAAGACAATTAGCTGGGTTAGCAGCTTATTATAAAGGGGTCTATAAGAGCAATATCTCCGAGCCCCTTTTTAAGCTCCTTAAGAGGACTTAAGCGGAAGATTCGTAGACTATATAGCGAGTATAGGCCGAAAGTACCCTAGAAGAAGGGGTAAGTCCTTAGTTATTAAGCCTAGACGGACTTATTTTGCATTTAGGAAGGATTATAGTGCCCGTAGAGGTTGCCTTAAGGTAAGAGCTTATTTAGCTCTATTACGACGATCCCTTTATAGGATACTTTGGAATAGCCTATACGAAAGACCTCCTATCCCGGAAATTCTTTTAGGAAGGAATAGCTCGTAATATAAATAGCTACGTACGTTTATATTATATCTATTAAAGCGCCGTTCTAAAGCGGTATCGCTTATACAGCGCCCTTAAGTCACTGCCTATTCCTATAAGACCTTAGGAAGAAGTCTCTATAGACTTTACTACCGGTTTTCTATAGTTATAGTTCGATAGTAGAGAAGTTAACGTAATATTAGTAATCGTTAACCGATATACTAAGTATAGCGTATTTCTCACGGTCTCTAAGATAATAATAGCGCTTAGGTTAGCTAAGGCTTTTTATTATAAGATTAAGCTTATCTATAAAGTACCGAAAGGCATTATTTCCGATAGAAGATCTCTATTTACTAATAAGTTCTAGTTAGACCTCTATTATATATTATAGGTAAAACGTAGGTTATCGATAGACTTTTACCTATAAACCGACGGTTAGACCGAATAGGTAAATTAGACACTATAATACTACCTTCGGTATTATATAAATGCCGAATAAAATAACTAGCCTAAACTACTACGAAAGGCTTAGTTCGCTTACAATAATATAAAGAATGCAACTATAGGCTTTTCGCTTAATAAAGCATTATTTAGATACTAACTAGACTACTATATCTACTTTACGGACGATGCTATTAGTAAGGGAGTGCCTGAAGCGAGAGCTCGCATTAGTAAATTAGCAGACTTAAGGAAAAAGCTAGAGACTTATTAGCGATAAGCTATCGAGTCGCAAAAGAAATTCTATAACCTCTATTATAAGCCACTTACCCTTAAGGTTAAGGACCTAGTAGGACTCTCTACGAAGAACTTACGCCTTAAGGACTAAAGAAGGAAGTTATTACTTAAATATATTAGACCTTTTAGGGTCCTTAAAGCTATCGGCAAGCAGGCGTACCGCCTAGCCCTACTAAAGAAATACTACCGGCTTTATAATATATTTTACATTAGTCTTCTTAAGCCGTAGGTAGAAAGGGCTACTAACTAACACCCCGGCGACTTACTACCGATGCTTAACCTTAACGATGCCGAAGGAGAATAGTCGGTCTAGCAAATTAAGGACTATAAGAAGAAGAAGGGCGTTACCTACTACTTAGTAAAATAGGAAGGTTAGCTAGCCGAATACACTAAGTAGGTTACTTAAGACGATATAGCGAATGCTTAAGAACTTATTAACGAATACCTAAAGATACGACTAAAGAAACGGCGGAAATTACGCATTACGAAATAACTTCTTTTTAGCTTACCCTAACTTTTCTACTTTTACTCCGCCGCTACTTTATCGTTATTCCTTAATATCTATACGGTAGAAGTCTCTTACTTCTATTTCGCTAGTAAACTCCGTAATAATAGGGAGACGTTTTAACTACTCCCCCCTTCCTTAGCGACCGCTCTCTTTAATCATTTTATATAAATTATCGTATATATATTTTCGTCCTATCCGCTATAGGGTAAAACCTACGTACTTAATCACTAGACGAAGCTTTTAGTCCTTATTCTCGCGCATAGCTTTTCGTCGCTCTATCGATGCTTGCCGGTATTTAAGACGACGTTTCGTATATAAACGTTTAGCACTTAATACCCCCTATTCCTCTCTATAGGCCGTTATTACGGCTATAAACGACGTATAAACTTAGTAAAAGATTAACTTTATCTTCTTTTTCTCTATCTCGTCTTAAGTAGTCTATAACTTAGCTATCTTTATCTAAATAGCGCATAGATCCGCTATATCCCCAGACATTATTACCGGCACCTATAATTTTATTAGCAACTATATCCCGACTTAATAAGGAACGAAGAGCTTACCGATTCGTAAAGGTTACCGCGCGAGTTATATTAAATATATCTGCTTAATCGTGCATCCTCCTATATATAATATAGTTCGACTATTTTAATATCGTCCTCGTTATCGCTAAACCCTTATATACTGCTATTAAAGCACCTAATGCAATATAGCTCGGTGACTTAGCACCCTTTCGCCTAGCGACTTTTTATATATACGGCCTTCTTGCCCTTTCTCTTAGGCGATATCCCTTTCTAAATATTCCTCTTATCGCCGGTGTCTCCTTTAGTATTCGCCTTTATGTCTTTATCTCTATCGTCTTTACTAAACGACGAAAATATTTCGGATTTAATAACCGCTAGCGTTATACGCTTTATATTCGCGTAATCTTCTTAAGACTTTACTATAATAGGGTTTTTTATGCTTATATAAGGTCCCTTAAATAATTAACGAAATAGTTAGTCTTCGGTTTCTTCCTTTAATAAGGATATCGACTTCTCTAAGGCATTACGTATGTTTTTCTCTATAAGGAGTCGTTCTAATATAGTTGTTTTCTCTCCGCGCGTCTTCTTTAGCTTTATCTCTTCCTATACTATCGCTATAGCGTCTTTAATCGATACTCTATTCGCCGATAACTCTAGGACTTAAGCAATAACTAAAGGGCCCATCGGCTAAATATCGTCTATCTATTTTCCTCGCTTTTAGGGCGTCTATACCGTTGCGCTTGCCGTTCGCTTAGGACCTATAGCGTTAAACTAATTCGGAATATACTCGTCTAATTCGGAATATACTCGTTAGATTTAGAATATACTCGTCTAATTCCGAATATACTTCTCTATAAGATCTCGATATAGTTATATAATAAGAGAAGAGAGGAAAAAAATCTTTATATATAAAGAGCAGCACTCTATTATAGTTCGCTAACTATACGTAAGCGACTAGCCTCCTATTACGTAGTAACTATTACAACGCGTAACTAATACGATAATTATTATAATATATATAATAATAACTATCGTCGTTGATTTTTATACTACGTTTAATTTTATTTTAGTCCTATCTACTATTACGACTTTATTCGTACCTAAAGCTATCCTAGCGTCTAAGGCGTCCGCCTTAAAATAGGGGGATAATTATAACGCAGCTACCCGCGTAACTATAGAGCCGGGAGATAGGGATATATGCACGATAGATAATGCATTTTAGCTTAGGGACTATTTAGCTATTAGTCGCTAACTAGTCCCCGACAACCCCTCTCGAGGCCTAAGGGTATATCCCTAAGGCCCCGATATATCTTAGAAGAGGGGCAAGCTTTAGTCTTACTACGAGAGGGCAACCGCATTGCAATAAAGGATTATTCGTACTTTTACCTATCGTTCCTACCTTCCTAAACGTACCTCTGGTCTGTCTTCTTATAGAGTCGCCCTACTGCTATTCGGCTGCCTCGCTTTTAGCTAACCTACTAGCTAGTATTGCTTCTCGAAGGTCCTCTTAGCGGGCCTTTAGTCGGATTCTTTCTCTAAGATCTTCTAGCCTAACCTACTATAAGAATACAGCTAGTCTTTGCTTAGGAAGGGCTTTTATAAGTCTATTAGCCTTTATCTCTGCTATTAGAATCCACCGGAGCGAGATACGTCCCTACTAGACCTCCTATCGTAGCTAGTAGTAATAAATATTAACGTGCCTAAGCCTAGTTAATAGCTTATTGTATTCTTCCGTAAATAGCCTAATAGTCTAAGTTTTAGTATATTTTAGGACTAAAGGGGTCGGAATCTAAAGTTATAAAGACGTAAGCAACCGGCTAAGGAAAATAGCCTCTTTTACTGCCTCTAAAAGAGCAAGTATTTCTGCTTCTATGCTTAACGTCGTAACTATCGCCTATTTAGACGCTTTCTAGGCTATATAGCCTTTAAATAGAGATATAATATATCCCTAAGAGCTTTTCCGGTCGACTAAGTTATTAGCAAAGGAGGCATCGCTAGAATAGAGGAATATCTTAGCCCCTTTTTACTTATGCCCCTCTATAATAGAACGGTTAAAAGACAGAAGACAGTCTAACCGGACTAAGTCTCTAATAGTTAAAGACTAATAGAGGGCGTTATTTATCCTTAAAAGCTGTAGGGGCGGAATAGTAAGCAGAGGAGCACTCGGGGTTACTTATACTAGACCGGCTGGCTAAGTCTAAGCAAGCAGGGGTAGTCGAGGCTAGAGCACTAAGGGCACTACTAGAAGAGGTGTAGGTCACTTAGTAGGCAGTTGAACTGAAACTGTGATAAAAGCTAAAGAAGAAAGGAAGGAAGGAGAGCCCGAGGAAGGGCGGACTAAAGTTCCTTTATATAGCTCTTCCCGTCCGTCCGGACGGTCCCGGTACATCCCTTTTCTTCTAGCACCTTCTGCCACGTATCTCTTACACTGCCCCGAACTAATGCGGGTCCCTAGGGCTGCGTAGGGGCTGTGTAGGTCGGCTAACCTCGAAAAGGCTGCCTCCCACGTCGTTCTAGAGCCCTTATAGACTAAACTAGGTCATGTGGGTCCATTTATGCACTAAGTGCATAACATTATGTGGGTAGGTCACACGACATAAGTCGTGTGACCTCCTTATGCGAAGGATCGGACGAATAATCGGTCCTAGAAGCCGAGAGGGCTATATTAGGCCTATAGCTCCCGGTAGTCTAAGTGTCGGTCCCTTATGCGGGGCATCGAGCCAATCATCGGGTCTTATTAGGCAGGGGTGCTTAATAAGATCGTCGGCGTGCCCGTAGCTGTATGGTACGTCCCGTACCTAAGGAAGCTAAGTCCCGAAGGACTTAGGTTCGAAAAAGGGGTGTATCCTAGGCTGAAAAGGGGTGTGACCGGATAATAGGTAAGTCCGGGGCGAACATCTTTATACTAAGTCATAAAGTACCAAGTACTAAAGTACCCCGGTACCCTCGTACTAAGTACCTTCGTGCGCCGGGCGGGGTTATAGTTAGTGGCTAAGTTACTATTTTAAGCGTGTGTAACTATATTATAGGGCGCGTTACTCTATTATAGGGCGCGTTACTCTATTACAGCGGTTTAATTTAGTAATATAGAATAAACACTCTTATTCACAACAAAATCTCAATAATGCAGGAAGTCACGATCCTTCTAACATAAATTTCCTACTTATCGCGATAATACGCCTAAAACCGTGTTAACGAATTTGGCCCTTTTGCCGCCTAAAGCCCTGTTAGTCGCCTTAACATCCTGTTGGCCGCTGTTCGTAGCCCTATTGGCCGTGTTAGCCGTGTTGGCCGTGTTAGCCGTGTTGCGCGGGTACGTAGATTACCCCGCACCCTAAGTCGCGCTATTACCTTTATATAGTAAAAAAAGGTTCGAGGTTTTCAATAATTAGTAAGCCCGTTTGGCCAAGCGGCGTAAATCGTAGTTCGTATCCTCGTATTCGTAGCTCTATGTACGATTCCGCCTAATGTAATTTTTTTCCCTCGTAGCCTGTGCCTGTCCCCCGTAGCCTGTGCTTGTCCCTCGTAGCCTGTGCCTGTCCCTCGTAACCTGTGCCTGTCCCTCGTAGCCTGTGCCTGTGCCTGTGCGTGCGCCGTAGCTTGTCCCCTCGTACCCTATAACTTGTGCCGTAGCTTATCCCCTCGTACCTAGGTAGCGCCCCACCCGGCCCCGGCCCCCGCCCCGCAGCCGGTATCGAGTACCTAGCACTAGGTACTCTTTATTTATTGCTAAAACGATTTTTATTTTATAACCGTTTTTCCTTTATAAAACGATGTTTTATTAAAACTATTTTTTCGGCTATTCTTATAGTGACTAGAACACTGTGTTAAACCTACCACGTTGGTAACATCACGGACGAGTTTAACATAGTTTTGCCGCTTAACATAGTGACTCAGCCACTAACTAGAACCCCGCCCGGCGCGCGATGGTATTTCCGTACTTAAGTCCCTTAGTACTTAAGTCGTCCCGTACTTTAGAAAAAAGAAAGTAAACTAAGAACCTAGATTAGTGGTTCTATAACACATTACCCTTCCTAAGGGGGGTTAAACCTTTAAACCCTTAAACTCCTCTTCCCTTAAACCTAAGGGTTAGATTTATTATAGGCTTTAATCTTCTTAAGAGCGTTCTTAAGATGCTTAATAGGTTCCCACGTGTTATCGGAAGAAGGATAATTCTTCTACTTTATATAATAGAAATGCTGGCCGTTTTCTATCTTCTTAGATAAAATCTCTTCGACTTTATATTCGTCTTCTTCGACTAGTTTATCGATATCTTTCGCTAGGCGGCTATTCTTAGGCGCTAATTCGAGTAGCGAAACGTGAAAAACGGGGTATATAAGCATAGCCGTTAGTAGGTCTAGCTTATAGGTTAAGTCGGAGAATTTTTCCTATATAAGAAAAGGTCCTGTCTTCTTATAGTCTAACGAATTGTTAGGCCTATTAGAAGTAATATTCTTCTTAATAAGGTAGACTTTATCGCCCTTATTAAAAGTAGGTTCTTTTTCGGTCTTCTTATTATAATAATAAGTCATTCGCTCCTTTATAAAGTCGAGCTCGTCTTTAATAGCGGAATGTAAGCTTCTTAGCTGCTCGGAGCTTAAGATAGCTTTTTCGGCTATAACTTCCGGTAGGGAAGACCTATAGGCTTCGGGTGTAAATCCGTCATTCGAAAAGGCTAGCGTTTGCTATATAGGTTCCGATACCGAAGTATTATAAGCTAACTAGGCTATTAGTAGCCTAACTAACCAATCATCTTACTAGTAGTTAATATAGCTTCGAAGGTATTGCTTTAAGGTCTAGTTTAGCCGTTCCGTAATTCCGTCGGTAATAGGGTAATAAGCAGTGGATAATTTATGCTTAGTTCCTAAAGCTCGCATAAGGCTCTGCCAAAAGTGTGATATAAACTTTCGGTCCCTATCCGTAATTAGGGTTTTTAGTAGACCTCTATCGGCTAGAATATATCTTATAAAGACGTAAGATAATTCCTTAGCCGATATAGCTTCTTTAATCAGAATAAAATAACCGTATTTCGTAAGGCGGTCTACTATAACTAATATAGAGTCGTATTCTATATTCGTTATAGGTTCGATAGATTTCGGTAACTTCGTAATAAACTCTATAGCAATAGATTCCTAAGGTAATTCGGGGGTCTCTATATGCTATAGGTTTCCGTAAGGCTTATGCCGTGCAGCCTTAGCTTTATTGCAAGTATCGCATGCCTTAATAATCTTCTAAATTTTGCGGCGAAGATTATAAGTGTTATAGTAATTCCGAATTCGATTATAAGTCCGGGATATCCCTTAGTGGCTATATATCGGGCTTTCGTAGAAATCCTTTATAATCGTTGCCTCGCTACTAAGCGTAAGGAATAACTTTCCCTTATAGTAGGCGAGGTTATTTTCCTAGGTTATATGCTTCTTAAACCTGCTGAAATCGGTATCCTTATAAGTGCTTTTAAGTAATTCTAAAATAGAATTATCTCCTTCGATCTTAAATACGGCATCGAGTGATTGCTGCTCGTAATTGCCTTCCGTATTAAGATATAAAAGCCTTTCGTTATAAGGTTCGATCTTCGTATTATAGTCGGGACGTCGACTAATAGCGTCGGCACGGGAATTTTCGGTTCCCTTCTTATATGGAATTTCGTAGTTAAAATCTGCTAAGAACTCTGCCTAACGGATTTGCCGTGCGTTAAGCTGCTGCGTACTAGCGAAATAGGTGATATTCCTATAGTCTATATAGACCTTCGTCTTATAGGAATTCCCTAGAATATAATGCCGAAATTCTTTAAAGGCGTTTATAATCGCTAAAACTTCTTTATCGTAGATCGGATAATATATCTCGGCCCTACTTAGCTTTTTAGAGTAAAATGCTATAGGATGCAATATATTATCATCGTCCCTTTGGCTTAACTGCGCACCTAATGCGAAATTAGAAGCGTCGGTCTCTAATTCGCACGGTTTTTCCGCATCGTAGCTATATAGTACTAAGGCGGAAGTTAATAGGCTCTTAAGCTTAATAAAAGCGTTATTAGCTTCGTCCGTCTAGGTATAGGGTTTCGTCTTAGCTAGCTTTATTACTGCTAGTATAGGGATTAACTCTTTAGAGAAATCTACTATAAAGCGTCGGTAGTAATTAGCGTAGCCTATAAAGCTTTATATTTCCTTAATCGTAGAAGGAATAGGCTAACCGCTAATTGCCTCTAACTTATACAGGTCTATCCGTATAGTGTTTAGGGTAATTATATAGCCTAAGAATTCGACTTCCTACGTATAGAATATGCATTTTTCTAGCTTAATATAAAGGCTAGCTGCTTTAAGAGCTTAAGCACCTTTATAACATCGAGTTTATGCGTTTCTAAATTGTCTAAATAGACGATTATATCGTCTAAATAAGCTAAGACGAATATATCTAGGTGTTCGTGCAGGGCGTTATTAATACGTTTCTAAAAAGTCGCTAGGGCATTTGTAAGCCCTAGAGGGAGGATTAAAAATTCGTATAAGCCGTATCGAGTTCTAAAAGCGGTCTTATGTTTGTCTCCTTCCCTAATTCGTATCTAGCTATAAGCCACTTTAAGGTCGATTTTCGTATAATATCTTTTCTTAGATAATC
Organism: Ophiocordyceps sinensis; assembly: GCA_012934285.1. Classification (NCBI taxonomy): domain Eukaryota; kingdom Fungi; phylum Ascomycota; class Sordariomycetes; order Hypocreales; family Ophiocordycipitaceae; genus Ophiocordyceps; species Ophiocordyceps sinensis. The sequence continues at coordinate 13,600,303 of JAAVMX010000004.1, forward strand.
GATCCCTTAATTCGACAAAAAGGGGTAAAGGGGTCTAGTCTTTAATAGTATCGTTGTTAAGCTAGCGGTAGTCGATGCATAGCTTAGTCTTAACCTTATCTTTGCTGTTTTTCGGAGCAAATAGTACCGGGGCCTAATATTCTAATTTCGACTCCCTTATATAACCTTTTTAAAGGTTTTCGTCGATATAATCCTAAAGCAATTTTAAATGTAATTCATCGAGGTTATATATCTTACGGAAGCGAGGCTTCGCTCCGTCTTTAAGGTTGATTTCGTAATCCTATTGCGTTTAAGGCGTTAGTTTATCCTCTAGTAGGTCGTTAAATATCACACCGAATTTAACGAGGATATCGTATAGTATAGTCTTAAATCTATCCGCTTTAAGGTCCGTCTCTATTTCTTTAATAGAGGCGCTATTCGAAGCGTCTTTTAATAATAGGTTTAGCGGTTCCGGGACCGTATTAAATCGGTCCGAAGTTCCTCTTCGAATAAGGTAGCAACTTCCTTAATTCCTAGGCTTCGCCTTTCTAGGCTAGTATTAAGTTCCGAGGTTTTTAGTCCGGTTAAGTCCTTTAATTCGTAATAGAGTGGAATATCTAAGGTATCGTCTTTAAACCTTAGAAGGCCTTTATTCTAGTCGATAGAAGGGTTATATTATTGTAAGAAGGGTAGTCTTGTATAATATCGTATCGTATAGATAGGATATCGAAAGGGTCTTTAAACGATAAGTTTCCGATAGAATATTCAAAAGGATTAGTTTCGTAGATAATATTCCCGTTGTTATACGTAAAGGGTTTCCCTTCGGCTATAAATAGCGTATAAGGCGTGGTTTTCTGCCGGTAACGAAGGCGTAGACGATTTATGGTTTCCGGGGCAATATAGTTGCTTATAGATCCGCTATCTACTAAAGCGGAAAGTCTATGCCCTTAGTAGTTAATCGTAAGGGTTATCTTCTTACTAATAGTTTTATTAGTAATAAGAAGATCTTAATTACTAGTAAGTAGCCCTTTTACTTTAAGTAATAGAGGTTTTTTATATCCTCGGTAGTAAGGGTGCTATTACCTTATATCCCCTCCCCTAAAATAGTCTTAGGGGGATTAGGTTCTCTCTTAAACCTAGTAGACTCTCTTTCGAGCCTACTAGACTATCTTTTAAGTCTATATAGATTAAGCTCTCTTTTAAGCTCCGGGGGTTGTCTTTTAAACCCTAGGGGTTCTCTTTTAAACCTAGCAGAACCCGGCTCTTCTCTAATAGACTTACTGTTAAGTCTATTAGTAGTTCCCCGGGGAATAGGTTATATTATAACCCTATAATTAGTAGTCTCGAAAGGGAGACCTTGTAGTTGCTAGACCCGTTCGAGTAGGTCTCGGTTAACTTAAGAAGCAAGTCCGAGGGTCCTAGAGGCGAGGCAGTAGACGCCTTCTAGCCTCTAGAGGGCCTCCTAGCGAGTCCGGACCTCGAAAGAGGGTTCCGGGTGTAGCTCCGGCACATGACCTCCTAGACGGTCTAGTCTAGTAAGGAGGTTAAGCTTCTCGCGTTCTTTTTCTTACATAAGGTCTGCTAGGGATGCAATTTCCCTGCAAAATTCCTTGTGGGTTTCGTGCTCGTTATCTAGAAGCATTGCCTTTAGCCGATTTGCTTTACGCTTATAGCTTCGAAGTAAAGCTAAAGTTTCTTCGGCTATATCGGTAAGGCACTCCGGGGGCCTATCTTCGGTGCTAGGGTAACCTTAGGCTTCTCGTTCGATAACTCCTTCAAAATAGTTCGTAACAGCTAGGTATTCCCTATAGCTGCTATATTCCGGGTTAAGGCTATCGAGAAGGTCCTTAACGTCTTCGAATTCGCGGTAGGCCGGAGGGGACTCCGAGCTATCGTACGGGGCAGCCGTAGCTATACTGCCCTCCGAGAATGCTTTAGTATTAGCGGGGCTATAAGCATCGGGTATATAGCCTCTAGTAAGATCTTCTAACTCCGGGGCCTAGCTATAGTTGTGCTAGTACTAGGTTTCTCGAGGGAATTCCTCGGAGTCGTATTAGGTTATTAGGGGTATGTCGTCGTCGTCGTCCGGGTCCGGCCCGGGCTCCGGCCCGGGCTCCGGACCGTCTAAGTCCGGAGCGGACTCTATAGAGGAATCCGGGGAGTCCGGGGAGTCCGGGGGTGCTAGACCGACCCCTGCGTCATTTATAGAGTTATCTATAATCTCTCCGTCCTCTAAGTCGATCACTAGATCCTCTATTACGCTGTCCGGAGCGTCCGGACTGTCCGGACCGGCCGGGTCCTCCGGACCGGCCGGATCGTCGTCCTCCTCTTCTTCGATAGAGGGCCTAACTAGGCTATCTAGAATAAGTGCTAATTTGTCCTTAGGATCCCTAATAGTCGTAAAACGTTTTTCGTAGTAGGGATAGGCAGAAAAGCCTATAGGATCGTTGTTAAAAAGCGTAGGATCGAGAGCTTCTCTTAAAGGCGGTAGAGAGAGCCTAAGAGGTCCCTGCTCTAAGGTATTAAGGCTTCTAGAAGCCGCCGGCTTTCCTTTAACTAGATTTTTCTTCCGGTAGCAATCTTTAGCAATATGCTCTATCTTCTTTTATATAGCTCTTCCCGTCCGTCCGGACGGTCCCGGTACGTCCCTTTCCTTCTAGCACCTTCTGCCACGTATCCCTTATACTGCCCCGAACTAATGCGGGTCCCCGGGGCTACGTAGGGGCTGTGTAGGTCGGCTGACCTTAAAAAGGCTGCCTCCTACGTCGTTCTAGAGCCCTTATAGACTAAACTAAGTTATATAGGTCCATTTATACACCACCTGCATAAAGTTATATAGGTAGGTTACACAATATGTTAATATTACTATTATACCAACTAGGCCAAACAAAAGTGAGATATATCCCGACCGTAGACGTAATACAATAGCTTATAAATGAAATGTCGATATACCCCCCTACGTATATAGTGGCCTGCCCGACCGTGCTAAATAAGTCGTAGTGTTAATCGCCGCCGCCGAATATGCCGTACCGTGCCGTGCCGAATGCCGTGCCGAATGCCGTAAGGTGCCTTAGCGTAAGTGCGCCGCCGAAGTCACAATGTATAACTGTTAAGTATAATATCTCGATCGAAGGCGTAAGGTAGCGCGCAGCCGCTAAAAGTACGACCGGGCCCGAAAGTAGCGAAAGTAGCGTTTATAGCGAAAGTAGCGTTTATAGCGTTTATAGCGTTTATAGCGAATGTAGCGAAAAAACAAGGAATTAACGCAAGGTTCGAAAGAATGTTAATAGCAGTAGAAGTTGCAGCTAGGTCCTAGCAAAATAGACTTCGCTCCCGGGCTTATAACTATTAACATTACTATTATACTAACTAGGCTAAACAAAAGTAAGATGCATCCCGACCGTAGACGTAATACAATGGCTTATAAATGAAATATCGATACGATATAAGTCGTATAACCTCCTTATGCAAAGGATCGGACGAATAATTAGTCCTAGAAGCCGAGAGGGCTATATTAGGCCTATAGCTCCCGGTGGTCTAGGTGTCGGTCCCTTATGCGGGGCATCGAGCCAATCATCGGGTCTTATTAGGCAGGGGTGCTTAATAAGATCGTCGGCGTGCCCGTAGCTGCGTAGTACGTCCCGTACCTAAGGAAGCTAAGTCCCGAAGGACTTAGGTTCGAAAAAGGGGTATGTCCTAGGCTAAAAAGGGGTATAACCGGATAATAGGTAAGTCCGGGGCGAATATCTTTATGCTAAGTCATAAAGTACTAAGTACCAAAGTACAAAGTACTCCGGTACCCTCGTTCTAAGTATTTCCGTACTTAAGTCTCTTAGTACTTAAGTCGTCCCGTACTTTAGAAAAAAGAAAGTAAACTAGGAACCTAGATTAGTAGTTCTATAACACCCTCTAAGCGTAGTATATAGCTTCTAATTAAGTATAGGTAGATAATAGCTTGGTCTACTGCCTCCTAGTGCTTCGTAGAGGGATTCTAGTTATACCGAGCTAGCCGGGAGACCGTAAAGGCTATATCGATCCTAGTAGAAATTGCTGCAAATAGTAGTAAGCCGACCTTCTAAAGGTAAGCATGTTTTTCTTATTCTATTGCGTAAAAGGTCGAAAGAGATAGCAGAAGCTCTTCTTCTAGCATTAGAGTAGCCGGAGCTCTTTATTCTAGCTAGTCTAGTAGAAACTTATAAGCTACTTTATCGATATAGGCATCCTATATTAACTAGATCGTCCGTTGGCTTCTATTTCGTAGAATTCGAATGCCTAGAAACCACTTTAGCTCTTTTAGAAGTGTTATCTTATATTTCTCTTATAAATCTTGCTTTGCCTCCTCGGCGGTCTGTTAGTCTTCCTTTCGCTAGGCTTAGATAATATCGTCTATATAGAAGAAGACGATTATAGCTCCTTTTATTATAACACAAGGCTCTTAAGGAACCTTTTAGAAGCTTAGGGACTCGAGAGACGCTGTAAGGTGCTATAGCTAGAGGAGGGGAGACCTGCGTAGACCGTATAGAGCTTCTCGGAGCCGTATAACTCTACCTTCTTTCTAAAATCTAAAGGGCAGTTTATAAAGGCGTTTACCGTATCTATTTAATCTAATTAGAGGTCGTGCTCGGCTGCTATAGCTATAAGAGCCCTAAAAGACACCCCGGCTAAGGTTATAGCTCTTATTAGAAGGTCCCCTTTTTCTTATTGGTTTCTATAGACTACTAGACGAGCTTTGCACTTCTAAAGGTACCTATGCTTGTCTGTTTTATAAATAAAGACCTATTTACAGCCTAAGACCTAGTAGCTCCTTACTATAGCCTATAAGACTTCCTAAAAGGAACCTATCTCTATGTGTAAGGCTAGGTGATCTTTCTAGGCCTAAGTAAACTGCTCTTTATATAGTTGGTTTTATAGTTGTGACTAAGTCTAAGGCGGTTCTAGGAGAGCTCTTTTATAGACCTTCTTCTTTTCTTAGGGTTTAAACAGCCTCCCGTCTATAAAAGCTCTATAGACCCTATCTTAGATAGGGGTAAGTCTAAAGTTAGAAAACCGGTCTTTTAGGCAGAGGTTAACCCCTAATAAGTATACTGCATTTAGTCCTTCTAGTTCTACCCCTATTAAAGCTACTGTTTCTTTGATTTATTAAAGCAGGGATAGAAAAGCTGCCGGAAATTCTTTCGAGGTTGTATTTCCCCCTACCCCCTTAGGAGTAGAAACTAGAAGATATACTAGAAAGGCTTCTTTTAAGTCCTCTCACGGGTAGGACGGGGAAAAGTAGGCTTTCTCGAGCTCGATTGCTTTCTTAAGGTCTTTGTCGTCTGTTTAGGCTTCCTCTAGGTCTTCTTCCGGGTCTTCTTCCTGTATTTCGTCCTTATTTCCCTTAACTTCTTTAATATCGGTTTCTTCGTCCGTTTCTTCGTCAAGGGCCTCCTCGTTGGCTCGAGTCTCCGAGGGGATATCGATCCTCTAAATAAGCTGTCGAGTGCTTTCTAAGAGGTAAACTTATTCTCTTTTCCCGTCGAAGTAGCTATATTCGTCGAATACTACGTCCCGGGTTAAAACAACCTTCTTTAGGCTTAGTACCTAGATCCGGAAGATATTAGTAGACCTATAACCGACTAAAAACCCTATATACGCTTAAGGGTCCAGTTTCTTCTTCTTCTTCCTTTTTAGCTAGGCGTTAGGCGTTATAGCATAGGCCTTGCACCTATAGGCTTAAAGGTAGGCTAGAGAGGCCTTTTTTCTAGTAAAGTTGTCTAGGAGAGACTCCTAGTCTTCTAAGCCGTCCTTAGGGTCCCTTAGGGTCCGGTTCCAAAGGTAGCAAGCTAACTCGACTATTTCTCTCTAAAGGTCGTAAGGTAGACTTACTGCTAGTCTTATAGTTCGAGCTTTTTCCATTGTAATACCCTTTAATCTCTCGGCTCCTCCGTTTTAGGCCTAGGTGTTTAATCCCAATAGAAGGGGTTAAATACCCCTTTTTCTAAACTAGGCTAAGATATTCTTTGTAAATAATTCTCTATCCGACCTAATCTTCTTAACTTTAAGGCCGTGATAGGTCTTTATCTAGTTTATAAAGTCCCTTAAAGCGGACTAGTTATGCTTACTATAATAGGTCCGTAAAAAGTAGGGAAAACCCATTCCTAAGAAAGCGTTAGTAATAAACATAACCCTTATAAAGTTTTCTTAATCTCTAGCTATATCTATCTAATCTAGTGTAAATAAGAGGGCACTAGGCAAAGGGGGTACTATAAAAGAAGAAGGATAATAAATTAAAGGTAGCCCGGCATGCCCTACGAGATATAGGGGCTGCCGGAGGCCGGACTAACTGCTAGTCCGTAGGCACCTAGCTAGGTGCCCGCCTTTAGCGCATTATAATACGGGCCTTAAAAGGGAACCTCTACTAACCTTAGCAGGAATAAATAAACAACTAACCACCTAACTAAATATTAGGAAATAAGCTAAGTTAAGACCTCTAATTGTAAGGTTAATTAATCCTCTAAATTGTTCCTTTACTAATAAGTCATAGTGCGCAATTATTAACTATTTAACGTCTAGATCGAATTCCTAAATCGCCGAAAGGGGCATATAACAGCGATCGTTCTTCGGGCAGCGGAGCAGCAGCCTTAAACGGGTGCTCTCTAATCGTGCTGCAAGCGTCTAAGGCGGCGCTAATCGGTGCGCTAAGGAGCGTAAGGCCGACGGGTTAAAGATGCTGCTCGCATAGGTTAAGAGCATCGTTACGGTTTGCCGAAGGCGTCGGCAGCTTAAAGGTATCGCTGCGGCGAGAAGTTGCCGGCAGGAAGAAGTTACTGCGGCGATAACTTGCCGGTAGGACGAAGATCTCGAATAAGGCGAATAATATCCCGCCCCGGCTTAGAGATAACGGCCGGAGGCGACGGGTTGCTAGTAGGAAGAAAATATCGCTATAGCGAGACGTTGACGGCAGGAAGAAAAAGCTGCTGCGGCGACTTATCCGGAGGAGCAGCCGCGGGAATAGTCGTGCAGCCGGCGCTAATAGCAGGCAAGGCGACCGCGGGAACAGCCGTGCCAACGGCGTTAACAGCAGTAGTAGGCAATACGGGGGAAGATGCTATAAGGCGGCGGACAACGGCCGCGAGAACAATCGCATAGACGGCTTTAATAACGGCTAAAGCAGGCGTAAGAGCAGTCGCGAGAGGAGTACTTAATTCGGCCGGAGACGACGGCTTGCCGAAGTCATCGTTAATAAAAAGCGAGGAGGCCTTTAGAATAGCAGGCAAGGCGGCCTCGGGAATAGACGCAATAACAGCGGCAAGCGCCTTCTGCTAGCCGGGATAGGTCCGGCGAAGGTGCTTAAAGAGAGCGTTCCGGGAAGCGAAAGGTGCTATACACTTCCGGCACGCAGAGGGCTTCGGGGCCGGGGGAGCCTTAGTAGACGGCGAAGACACTATAGGGCGCGCTATAGATAAACCGTCGTTATAAGAGACGGCGAGGATATAGATATCGCAATAGGACGTATAGCAGGCGGTTCTATAGACGGCGAAAACACTATAGGGCTCGTTATATATAGTAAAACGAGGCGTATAGTAGGCGGCGGAACTATCGTCCTAACGGACGGCGAAGGCATCGTTATAGCCGGCGGCGAAGCTCGCGTTGCAGGTAGCGCGGACATCGTCTCGATAGGACAAATTATAGAATCCGGCTTTAGGGCCGGGGGAGCCTTAGCAGACGGCGAAGACACTATAGGGCGCGCTAAAGACATCGTAATAGGGCGTGTAGTAAGCGGTTCTATAGACGGCGAAGATACTATAAGGCGCGCTATAGATGTCGCAACGAGGCGTATAGTAGGCGGCGGAATAGAATACGCTATAGATATCGCAATAGGGCGTATAGTAGGCGGCGGGACTATAGTTATAAGAGGCGGCGAGGATGTTGCCGTAATAGGGTAAGTCGTAGGCGGCGAGGATATCGTCCTAATAGTATAAATCATAGATTCCTAAGGGGCCTTAAGAAAAAGGGCCGCTTTGCCGGTAGGTTAGGAAGCAGACGTACGGCCGGCGTTAATAGTAAAAGCATTAGGGGGCGAAGGCATTATCTCAACGGGGCGTATAATAAGCGGCGGACGGGGCGCTCTATAAATACCGCAACGGGGCGTGCAGTAGGCGGCGGGACTATAGTTACAAAAGCTGCAAGCGGCGGAATAGGGCGCGCTATAGATATCGCAATAGGGCGGGCAGCAGGCGGCGGAGCTATCGTTGCGAGAGGCGGCAAAATTAATACGGCCGGAGGCGACGGGTTATCGGTAGGCTAAAGGTGCTACTACGAAGGCTTAGCAATAGTAAGCGGTAAGGGCTTAGCAATAGCAGGCGCCGAAGGCTTAGTAATAATAGGCGGCGAAGCTTTAGCAATAGTAAGCAAAATAGCAGCCGGCGAAGCTGCTATTATACGGCTTATGAATTAGGCTCCTTCGCCCTCTTACTCCCCGTATTCTTCGCCTTAGTAGGCAAGGCGGCGATCGTTCTAGTCGTAGCGTTTACGACGGTCTTAGTCTTAGGTCTTTTAACGGTCCTAAGTCTCTTATTAGCGACGTTCCCGATAGGAAAGGAGAAAGGCGTTATCGTTATCCTAAGGTAACGGCATATATACTAATTTGTTAACGCCGTTAATGCAGACTTAAAAGGTATCTTTATTTAGTTACGTAGGCATCTCGGGGAGACGGAATGGCTTAAGAGATAAGGTCTTAGCTCGAGAAGAGAAAGGAGTCGTAAGTACGCGCCGAAGTAGCAGCCGAAGTAGCAGTAGGGCAGGTGGCATATAGAAAACATCGGATTAGTATATATAGAAATTTACAACTACCTAAAATGGGTGCGTAATAGTTTGGGAATATATAGAAAAAAGGGAGGTATCGTAATAGCGAAAAGGCGCTAAGACGGAGGAAGAGGTAGTATTAGCTTTACTATCGGCGGCTAAACGCAGGTCGGGCCGAAAATAGCAGGGTGGTTGTCCGAGGGTAGACTAAAGGTTCTTTAGGAGCTATAGGCGCTCTTATACAACGTAATTAAAGGCGTCGCTATAAGCGGCTTAGCGCTTTAGGTAAAAGCTCGTAGATTCTCTAATAGTTGCCGAAGAAGAGGCGAAGTATTACTACTATTTAATATAAATAAGAGGGCATTAGGCAAAGGGGGTACTATAAAAGAAGACGGATAATAAATTAAAGGTAGCCCGGCATGCCCTACGAGATATAAGGGCTGCCGGAGCCCCGGACTAACTGCTAGTCCGTAGGCACCTAGCTAAGTGCCCGCCTTTAGCGCATTAAAATCTATCTAGATCTCTTCGTATAGCTTTAAAGGTCGAGAGGGGGTTCTTTTAGACACTTGTCTTTAAGCCTTCCCTTAACCGTAAAAGTCGCACTCGACTGTTTTCGGCCCTTAAATTCGGACTCTTTATTAGATTCCGAGCTTATAAAGGGCTAAAGGTCCTAGGTGGCCGAGTCTAATATACTAGAGCTTCCCGTCTCCCTTAGCAGCCGGTAGAGAGTCTTTAGAACTAGCCCTCTTTGCCGCCGGAAAGACAGCCTAGCCTAGGGTTAAAGCCGGGTTATTAGGTCGGTATTCTAAAATAAACTAGCCTTATTTCTATTCGATAAGTCCGATAACCTCGTCGTTCTTAATTAGCTTTATAGGGCCTCGGACTATATCCTAGTGTATTCCTTCTTCCCGGAGTAGCTAGAAGGAGACTAGACTAGTAGAAAAGCCTAGATAGTAAGCAACCATCTTTAGTCGAAGCACCCGGTGACCGGAAGGTATCTTTATAAGATAGTTTACCCTCTCGTAACCCTCTATCCGTATTAGAGAGTCCCTAGCTATTAAGACCTCTTTTCGGGCCTTTTTAAAGGAGCGGAAGCGAGAGAGGTCGTTATAGACGTATAAAAAGACTCTTAGGTCTAGAATAGACGATTTCTAAAGTAGATATTCCGAAGGTTTAAAGGGGGCTTCTAAAGTTTTAAATATAAAAGCTAGATTTCCTATTCCTACTATCTTTCCTCGAGTTCTTCTCTAGACTCGGTCTACCTTTATTAACTACTATATAACCTACTCTCGCCCTTATAATTGCTATTATAGAGATGCTTAAACCTTAGCCTTAATCTCGTCGATCCTTTTCTATTTTCTCGAAGGGAATTCTAAACCGTTTTTAGGTTTTCGGGGAGGGGATCTCGGTTATTAAGCTATATATATTTAAACACTATCTAATATCTTGCTAAAGGGTGTTTAATCTTCTTATAAGCCGGGCAAGAGACTTTTAGTCGTTTTGCCTTAAGGGTATCTATATCCTTATAGCTATTTCCCTGTTTTTTAGTCTAGTAGATACTCCCTTATCTAACTATTAACTATTATTTCTAGGTCTAGACCTATAGCATCTCTTCTATTATTTCCTAGATCTTAGGATATTAACTAAATAGTCTATTTAGCCGTAAACGGGGCCTATATAACGTTCGGGTTAACCCCTTAGACTATAAGGGCTGCTTGCCGCTATACCTAGGCTACTGCTTCGTCGATTTCCCGGCTAGCTTCCCGGAATATAGACGAGTATCTATCACTTAGGGGTTAGATTCGAATAGCAATATCCCTTAGCTATTGCCTAAAGATAGCATCGGAAAGGAAGTACTAGTTAGCTTCTTCTACGGTTTCTTCCTACTTATCTAGCTAGGCTAATATCTCTCTTATCGAGGTGCTAGTTAGAAAAGCTTATAAGTAAGCTATATATCTCTTCCGGATCCGGTTAGTTATATAGCCTAAAGACGGGGCTATTAAGGTCTTAAGCTTCTTTATCTACTGCCGAAGGGTCTTATTATCCCGTTAGGCTAAGAGCTTAGTAGCTAAGATAGACTCTAAATCTTTATCCGGGCAGCTATAATAAGCTTGGTTTTATATAAATATTTCTTTTAGAGACTCTTATAGTTATAGATCGATGCCGTATAGGCTTTTTGCTTTAGGACACTTAACTAAGCGAAGCTTATAGCTTCCTTTATAAAGTTAGTATATCTCGGTCGAATAGGGGGCTTTAGAGGCTGCTATCCGTCTAAGAAAATAAGGTTATAGATAGTTTAATCTACTAGAGCCTTCGTCTCTTTTATCTATTTATCCTAGTCCTCCGGGCCCGTAAGCATTATACGCCGGGTCTTCCCCGTAGGTATATCGTATAGTAATATATCGAGTGTTCGTAGGTCTAAGATACGTCTACTAAGAAGTAGGGAGACTATGTCAATAGAGACGTTCGGTTGTTTAATAGAGACGTTCGGTTGTTTATCTTAAAGCAATTTATAGGGTGCTATATAACCGTAGTAATAACTAATATACGGTATAGTATTGCGTAGTGTCCGGAAGTTATAGGAACTCTATTCCTCCCGGGCTTATAACTCTCGAGAAGAGAGATATACGCTATATATATAGAAGTTAAAGACTAAAAACAGGGTCGAAGACTTAGATAGTCTATATAGAGCTATTTAAATATTATGCAGGCAGGAAATATAGTATAGAAGTAATTGATTAATCTCTAACTTCTCTCTTCCTTACTAAGGGGGACTGCCCCCTTTTATAGGCAGTTCTATCCCTCCTAAATTAGTAGCCCCCTTTGGCTTTCCACCTAAATGTCTGAGTTTAAGAAATAGCCCCCTTTTTCCTTTTCCCTGCCCAGGCTTTTTCCCAGCCTTTTTTCTACGCCTTTTTCCTAAGCCCTGTTTTCCTAAGCCTCTTTTCCACGCCCCTTTTCCACGCCCCCTTTTCCAAGCCCTTTTTCTAAGCCCCTTTTCTAAGCCTCTTTTCCAAGCCCCTTTTCTAAGCCCTTTTTCCAAGTAGTTTCGGGTGCCCTATAGGCCGTATAGCAATACACGGGCCGCTAGTAGTCCCCCGGGTAGTCCTTTAGGTCGAGAGCCCGCCTAAGCTACCTAAGTCTTATAAATCCTAGCCTAGCTTCGCAATATTAGCAACTTTATTCTAAGGGGTAGGATTCCTACTATTAATATCTACTAAAGATACGTAGGAAACTATATATACGTTATAGATCGATATATATCTTAGTCTATTAGATATTATTAAGCACGACGTAAGAACGAATTTTGCTTCTACTAAATTTCGGAACGAAGCGAAAGTTATAGGAATTACGTATAAGTAAGTTCTAATTAAAGCCTATAAAACGCTCTACGATCTCCTCGCACAGCCGCCGAGGTCGACACCGGATTATAAAATCAATTTAGACTCGAGAATCGGATTCCTTAGACCCGGTTGCCCTAAGCGTGATAGCGTATCGGGGGACGAACGCGGGCTACGAACCGATAGACGTTAACGTCGTAAAAAGGGGGTTAAAGGCTAGCGTATATAGCCTACCGACCCCTAACGAAGCGCCCCTTAAGCCCGACGCGGGCAAGGAGAAACTAATAGGAAGGGATAGTGCCGCTTACCTAAAATTCGTAGGTCTAGTGCCTAAGAAGGCCCTCTAAGGCGTCTAAAGGGCCTTTAAGTCCGTTCTCTAAGACTACCTAAAGGAATAGGAGGAGAGGATCCGAGCGGACGCCGCGGTCTATACGACCGTAGGCTAGCTTAAGAAATCGGTTAAAGAATCGGTAAAAGAGGCTATTAAGGCGGCGCTCCTATCGAAGCAAGCGTCGAAGTCTTAGGCCGACGTAGCCGCGGCCGCGGTCGCGGCTGCTACCGTCGCGCCCTTAACGCAACGCTAGCCCGCGCCTAAAGGCGCTAGCGGTATCTATAATATCGGGGCTAATAGTAAGAAGCCGACTCTCGCCCGCTACGAAAACTAGCTTACGGTCTAGCACGAGGGGATCGCCTTAGATCTCTAACGTAGAATCTTTTAGGCGATCGTTAACGACGTTAATCGCGCCTTAAGGGAGCCCGCTATAAAAGCGGCGTAGGTCTTCCGTAGCGGCGATATTGCGCTTATATTTAAGCAGAATATAAAGAAGTATAAGGCGGATAGGGAGTAGCTAGAGAAGGCTTTCCGGAAGGAGACGATGCTATCCTAAGGCGGCTTTACGGTAATAGTAAAGGGCGTCCCGATAATAGTCCTTTAGAGAGGGGACGACGCCGCCCTAGCAGCCGAACTAGCTAAGGCAAACGACGTTAAGGTTATCTACCTCTACCTAAGAGGGCTTATATAAGGGCAAGCATAAAGGCGACCTAAATTATTATAGTAGACGGCGTAGAGGCGGCGAATAGGCTTTACGACTTTGGCACGGTAATATAGGCGGAGATCTTTAATATAGAGCCCTTCGACGATACGATCCGGCTAAGGTAGTAATACCAGTACTTTTAGTATAGATATATCGCGAAATACTATATAGCAAAGGCGACGTACGGGCGGTATACGTTAGGACTATACGATAAAGCTATATATACGGCTACTATAGGGCAGATCCCGTACCGGTATACCCTCTATAGGGGGGGATATATAGCGTAGGATAGGCACTACCCTAAGGCGGAGAAGCTTTAGGATAGGGTATAGGAGGTATACTCCTAAAGGCCGAGGCGTTTCGCCGCCGCGGCGACGCCGACGATGCGCTTTAAGCCGGCGCTGCCTTATATACAGCCCCCCCCTCTTCCTACCGCGCCGTAGACGTCGCTATTAAAACGGCGACGATAAGACACCCCCCCCCGCTACCCGCCCTCCCCCCCGGCCGGCCTTAGGACATTATAAGGGCTAGCCGGGCGCGAGGCTAGTCGACTATTCGCGGGTATCTACGGTCGCGGCCGGCCTTAACGTCGGCTAGGGCTAGCACCGCTACGACTAAGGCCGCGCCCGCTCCTAACGACGACCCCTTTTCTAACCCCCCTTAATATTAGACATCTTTTACTAAAATACCGTAAGGATAGGCGAATATATCTTTGTTTATTTAAACAACTAACATCTACTATATATACCTTACGCTCGCCGCCCTTAAGGCGTACGATATTATAGCACTTTAAGAGATACCGATTAATAGCAAGATAAAAGCCCTAGCGTGCCTAAGGCGGTACGACTATAGGCTTATCTTTAGGGCGACTTAAAGCGCGTTATACGTCTAAAAGAGGCACGGCATCGATATATAGACGAGCGACTAAAAGGCAGACTAGTATAGCGTTATATTTACTAATTTTAATACTATAGTTTTTTTAGTTTACTCCCCGCTAGTTAACTCTCTTTTTTTAACTACTCTACTCCTTAACCTTACGGCGAAATTGTTACGCACCCGGTACGTCCTCGTTAAGGACTTTAATAGCTATCACCCGCTTTAAGACGCCTATAAGCGTACCTTTAGGAATAGCAAGGACCTCTTAAAGCTAACGGCGCGATAGCGCCTTAGGCTTATAACCCTTAAGGGCTAGGTTATACGCATCGCCTTTAAGGGCTAGAGGAACGGTATAATAGACCTCGCTTAAGCGTCTTAAGGTCTAAGCGTAACGTACTATAGAAACGTAGGCCTCGTCGGATCGGACTATATATCGCAGCGGCTAGAGGTAGATATAGGGCCGCTAACCTACCGGCCGGCAGCTTAAACTATAGGGCTTAACCGCCTTTAGAGAAAGCTCGACCTAGATAGGGCTTAAGCGGCGGCTATCGAGAAGTTCCGGCTAAAGGCCGCGCTAACTACGCCTACGACCTTTAGGGAGGTCGAGACGTACGTAGACTAAGTAGTCACCTAGCTAACCGAGATTACGAAAGACTATATACCCGAGGCCTAAGGCCGTACCGACGGCGGCCGCCCTAACTAGTAGACTATAAAGGTAGACCGGTGCGATAGGGAGGCTAAACGCGCCCTTTAGGCGTTCTTAGCGTCCGGCAACTAGACGACCCGAGAGACGTTAGATAAGGCGAAGATAGCCCTTTATCGGGCCGTCGTTGCTATATAATAAGACTCCTAGCGGGAGCTTACCTACGATTTAGCCGCTAATTAGGCCCTCCTTTAGAAGATCGAGAGGTAAGCGCGGCTCTAAAGCGGTAGTCTACTATAGGCGATATATATCCCCGACTTAAAGAGACCGGGCGACCTAACGGGGCCGGCCCGCACTTATATAGAAAAGGCAAAGACCTTCGTAGCCCGGTTCTTCCCGCCCTTAGTAGCGAGAGGCGAGGGGGGCCCTTAAGCCGCCCGGGCGGCCTATATAATACTATAGCGTTTTATAATTAGCGACGTTAGGTCGGCGGTTAGGAAGATAGCGTCGTAAAAGACCGCGGGGGAGGATAGCCTCCCGATAGGGCTTATGAAGGCCTATAAGTAGCTATTGCTTAAGGCGCTTACGGTATTGCTTAACGCTAGTTGCGACGTTAGATACTTTCTAAGATAGTTCTAATATACGGCTATTATTATCCTACCGAAGCCCGGGAAGATAGCGGCCTAGCTTTAATAAGCCTAAGGGTAAAGACTAATCTCTCTCTTTAGCACGGTAGGGAAGATCCTTAAGGCCGTAGTAGCGAGGAGGATTATAAACGCGGCGGAGGCATATAACCTCCTGCCCGAAGGGTAGATAAGGAATAAGACTAAAAGGTCTACTAAAACGGCGATACGACTTATAATAGAGCTCGTAAAGATAGCGTAGGCCTAAAGAAGGGTAGCGTCGTTTCTTTAACTCGCTCTTAAAGGAGCTTTCGATAAGGTATACTATATATATCTTATCGAGACTATCTGCCTAAGGGGTTTCTTAGGTTAGGTTATCGCGTAGGTCGGGAGCTTCCTTAAAGGGAGGACGGCCTAGCTCTACTTCGATAGCACGCTAGCGGAGACTTAGGAAGTGCCTACGGGCGTGCCTTAAGGCTTACCCCTCTCTTTAATCCTCTTCCTCCTTTATATCGCGCTACTATACGACGACCTTAAGCCGGAGATAGGAGTTACTACCGTCGGTTTTACCGACGATATAAACCTTTTAGCCTACGGTAAGACTATAGCCGCGACTATACGACGTCTTAAGAGCGCTTAAAAGAAGTACGATAAATAGGCTAAGGAGGTCGGCGCTAAGTTTAAGCTAAAGAAAAGCGAGCTTATCTACTTTACGAAGACCTATAAGCCGATACCGACGAAGCTTTAGCTTAAGACGAATATAGTCCGGCCGGTCGAAGATAGGCGGTTCCTTAAGGTTTAGTTTAACTAAAAGCTACTATAAAAAGCCTAAGTTAAAAAGCTTAAGACGATAATAAGCATATAGGCGCTAGCCTTTACTAGGCTTATAGCGTCTATATAAGGCATACGATTGCGAAACGCGAGGACGGTCTACGCTAGCGTAGTTTAAAGCGCGCTCGCTTATATAGCGTCGACGTTCTATAAGCCTACGCTTAAAGGAGGGAAACCTACCGGCTTAGTAAAAGCGCTTATAGTATATTAGTCGAGCTGCCTTTAGGTAATAGCTAGGGCGTTTAAAGCGACCCCGATATAGAACTTAGAGATATAGACGGCGGTGTTACCGCTCGACCTTTACCTTAACGACCGCTTCGTGCGGTATAAGGAGCGCACTAAGGAGTTAGGCATAGCGGACCGGATCCGACGCGCTTACGAGAAGCCGGCGAGAGTACTGCCCTAACCCCGTCGGCCGACCCGACCGCCCGGCCGGCCGTATAACGCATAGCTTTAGGATTAATGCCCTTAGGGCACTATAACTAAGGAGGCGGTCTTCCGCGATTAAAAGGCGCGTTAGAAAGAGGATCTCTAAGTAGCGGAGGTAAAGCGACTATAACGAGCCCGGCAGCCGGTAGATATTAACCCCTACTTTAACCGGCCGAAGAAGGCGCTAAAGGTATATAACGGTTTATATAAGCACGAGAGCTCCGCGCTTATTTAGATCCGGACTAAGAAGATCGGTCTATAAGGGTTTTTATTCAACCGGAACGTTCCTAACGTTGACTCGCCGCTCTATCGGTGCGGGACTACGCGTAAAACCGCGTTCTACCTCTTCCTCTAGTGCCTTACCCTCGCGTTAATTAGGCACTAGACCGGCGGCAGTAACTAAACTTAATTAACCGCCGCGAACATAGGCCGCATCCGGCCCGACGCTAAGATAGATAGACATTGTATAGGTTTTCCCTTAGGCCTCCTAGTTTTTCCTATGCTAGCTAAATGTAGGGGCACTAAGCCCGTTAGGGCAGCTAGAGTACTTTAATAATAATAATAATTAAAGCCTCTTAGTCTATCGGAAAGATTAAGAAATATTATAGACTACTTAAACGTGTATTTAGTATTCTTTAGGAGGAAATCGGAAACGTTATATTAGCTAAAGCTATTCTTTAAATAGTAGTTAACACAATTAATAATATAGCTAGCCCCGATAGTTTAGTTCCTATATTATTAGTTTTTAGTGCTTACCCTCGGATTATATAGGAATTACCCCCTTCTATAACAACGATGCAAAGAGCTATAGCTATACAAAAGGCTATAAAATTGCTCCGCTAGATCTCTACTAAAGGACGAATTAAGGATGCTATTTAAAGCCGAAACGGACTATTAATAAAGGAGATTCTTAATCTTCTACTATAAAGTAAGGTCTATGTCTAAAGAGAAAGGAACGGTTAGCGAAGTCTATTTAACGTAGCAATAATTAAAGGCTATAATATAACGATTAACATAATTAATAGACTATAAGTATTTAGGTTAATATATACATAACTATACTTCCGAGACGAAACATTAGAACTACTATTAGAAGGACTCCTAGCTCTAATTAAGGAAACACCGGAATATAATTCTTAACATAGGAATATAGTTATATAACTAAGGGATAGAGTCGCAACTATATTGCCGACTATGCATAGGAAAGGGGCAATAGGGGTTATAACCACGCGGTGTATAACGCTATATGCCTTATATAGTTAATAGCCTCGTTATTAACTAAGGCTATCGTTATAACTAGATTAGTAAGCCCTAGCGTAGGCCTTAACAATGCATTATTAAGGCATAGCTAGCTCTATAGAGTGACCCCGGCAGACGGGTATAAAAGGGGCCCCTTTATTCCCCCTTTCTAGCTAGATTAGATACAACTATAACTAATACAACCCCTTTTATTTAGATTAATCTAAGTGAATCCCTACTAACACTAATTAGTAATTAAATAGATTTAATTATAGAATAGTATAGTTAGAAGAGGCAGGTCTTAATCTCCGAAAGTATAGTAGAATCTTTATTCCT
The DNA here is from genome assembly GCA_012934285.1 of Ophiocordyceps sinensis. NCBI lineage: Eukaryota > Fungi > Ascomycota > Sordariomycetes > Hypocreales > Ophiocordycipitaceae > Ophiocordyceps > Ophiocordyceps sinensis. The sequence goes on from JAAVMX010000004.1 coordinate 13,618,418, forward strand.
TATAGACGCTGTTTTTATACATCTTTACCCTCGAGGTTCTATTGCGTATACCTAGAGGAGGTTATCTATGCTAAGAATAAGGACTATTTGTATCGAGCACTACTAGCGAATAGACCTTCTAAGCTCTTTATTAATCCCGTTCTTACCTCTAGGGGAAGAGTAAACGTTAATAGGCAGTACATCTATAACGCAAAATAACATCGCGAATCTCTATAACTATTTAATCCCGTCTCGCCTCTATTTAAGGAAGAGTTACGTCCTTTAGAATAGAGACTAATCGCTTCGATATTTCTCGTAAAGACCCTTACGATACTAACCTAAACGAATTCGAACTAGGCATAATAGCATGATTATTATTAACTATAAACGCACCGGCTCCCTTTAATAACCTAGTTAAACTAATCGAATAATAGATAAAAGAAATCGGCATCCCTACTTCCGCTTATAAGGAGGTAGATATATAATATTAGGATATAGAAGAAATTATATTAGAAGATCCTAGTAAAGCGGAGGTTATAATATTTATAGCCCGGTTTATTATAATAGGCCTAGCATCTATCTCCTACTAAGGTTAACGGCTCTTTAATCTATTTTAGGAGTATTTCTAGGGATAGAATAAGTCTATATAGAATATAGTGGATTAAGACTATAAGAAGGTCCTTAAGATGCTTTTGCGTAGACGCGGCGTTTCAATAGGGCTAAAAAAACGCGCCGTTTACTAGATCCTATATAACTATGCTTCGATCGGAAGATCTACTCCCTTAGAACGAGAGAGAGTTTATAAAAGAAGAATTTAAGATAGGCATAAGGGCTTTCCGTAAATAAGAAAAGATAAGGAATACCTAGGACTAAATAGCCTAAGATTAGGTAGCTTAAGATCCCTTCTCGGCTAAAACGAATTAGTTAACGGTCTATTTAACTTCGTATTAATTGTAATATAACGACCTAGCTTAAGCGACGACTATAGACCTAACCCTAGAACTAGAACGAGAACCGAATATAGCTACGACGGATATACTAGCATTTAATCCTATACGTCGGATTTATACGCTACGATTACTATTTATTCCGGAACTAACGTTATATATTCTAAGAGCGAAACCGAGACTCGATCTATCTACTTTAACAATTGCCTTAAAGGCTACGGTCTAGGCATTTCATTATAACATTAAGGAGTATATAGCACTACTACCCGCCGATGTTTTAAACCTCTCGTCTAATCCCGACGTTTAAACTAAGTTTATTAAGATATAGGATAGGGATAAGAGCTATACCGGCGAACTATATACTCTCTTTAACGATACTATCCGTAAGTTTATAGGCGTATGCTATAACCTTGAGATTAAGCTAGGAATCTTTTATACCCTCCTCTATTAGATCTTAAAGGGATACGCCGACCGCTTCTATGCGGAGAATATTACTTAGACGACTACCTTCCGAGGCGTATATAATAAGATAAAACGATATTTCGATACTAAAGCGACTTAGGCTTAGTACTATACCGATTCGACTAACACGACGTTTAACTAAGTTCGGGCTAGTAACCCTAAGAAAGGCCTACTAGAAGTGCTTTAGTTGCTAATCGATAAGCTATTGCTTTATTAATAAGCTTTATGACCTAAGTTTGTAGGCGAAACCCCGCTAATAGTAACCCTTACTAAGGCGTATTAAGGTGTCCCGGAACTTAAAGGTGCCTTCTGTAAATAGGCTAATAAGGCCGAGGAACTCTATACCGACCTCCGAGCTTCCTTTACTATATACCTCGCACGATAGACGAGGAATACCTCGCGATAGTTTATTTAAGACCGATATTATAATAACAATAGGATAGATATAAATTATAAATATAATTTAAGGAACCCTAATAGTTAGTTGTATATAGACCGTAGGTATACTAATAATCGTAGTAGAGGCAATAGAGGATTCCGCCTACGAGGCTTTGTATAAGGTTATCGACCCTATAGTAGAGGAGGCTATAGCTAAGGATACGGCAATAAGACCTAGACTAAGAAGTGCTTTATTTATAGAAAGGAGGGATATTAGTCTACGAAATATTTAATAAAAGAACGGCGGAAAGCTAAGGACTAATATCTCTCGTATTGTCTTTATACCGGCGTTTCCCTAGATATTATAGCCTATTTAGCAGGCTATAAAGGCTATAAGGACGATAAGGAGGAAGAGTATAGCGAGGATAAAGAGCCGGAACAGTAGTAAGCTAGCTAAATGCTTTATTAAATGGCATTTAACTACCTTATTATAAAAGACGACGTCTACGGCATAGAACCGATAGTCTCGGCCGACTAGTTCCTTATCGACGACCGTTACTTAAAGCTCTATTTCTAAGGCATCCTAATTAATATAAGAGCGGCGAAGGTCTCTACGGCCGGATAAGAATAGTATATAGCCCTTTAATAAGAAGGTCCTTCCGTTAATTTAGACATATCGACCGTAGGATAAGAGGCAATTAGATTCGGCGGCAGCACCGTTATAAGCTCCTTAGGATTAATTAATCTTATTACTCTAATTAGAAGGATTATATTCCATATGTTAAAAACCCCGACCCCTTTCCTACTATGTCTCGTAGATATAGATAGGCTAGGAGTATTCTTTAATAACACGACGAATATCCTTACCGGCCTTAAGGCAAATATTCCGGTAATTAGGAAATAGGGTAACCCTTAGTTCTTCATCGGGAAAAGTAAACAATTGACTGTATTCCTTATAGAATCGGAAATTAGGACCTTATACCGTCGATTCGGACATCTAGCCGTAGTAAGACTATACAACCTATTAAAGCAAGCCGGCTACGGCGATATGTCTATTAGCACTCTAGAGAATATCTCGGAACTATATTACTATTGCTAGATATATTCGCCTACCCCGAAACGGTTTAAATTTAACCTTAAGGATTACTAAGACTTTAATTATAAGGTTATCGTTACTATAATATACTTAGATATTCCGAATTCGGTATAACGCCCGGTATTGCGTATTATTAACGCATTAACGGCCTTCTAAAACGCTCGATTCCTTCCTTCTATATTAGCTAAAGATATATAAGAGACCCTTTAGTATAAGAAAGGGATGCACTAGGCAAAGGGTGTATATAAAAGAAGAAGGATAATGAATTTAAGGTGGCCCGGCCTGCCCTACGGGAAGTAGGGCTGCCGGAGCCCGGACTAATGCTAGCCCGTAAGCACCTCTAATAGGTGCCTGCCTATTGCGTATTATAATAGGGGCCCGAAAAGGAAAGCCCTACCATCCTTAGCAGTAAGAAAAACTAACGTATAATAATAGCGTTATTAATCCTTTAATTCGCGTTAATTTGCATCTATGCCTATAAGTCATATGTTTTAATCTTAACTACGCTTCCTAGATAGATTCCTTCGGAGGGCCGCGTTAAAGAGCATTCGCGGTAGAGCGCGTAACGCGCTTAGTAGAGAAAGCATCGATAGCTTCCTATAAGACCGAGCTAGCGGGCACCTACTAGTCGTAGGCTATACCTTAGCCTTTCTACCGTACTAAATACTCCGTTACTAAAGTCTTTAAGCGGCCTACGAAACGCTGCCGTATCTTTATAATTCGTTTAACCTTATAATGCTAGTTACCCTCCTATAGGGCATCGGCAATATCTTAGGCTACTTCGACTACTCCCGGCTTATCTTCTTTAAAGTAGCTATCGTAGGCTAATCATAGGTGCTTAACTAAGATTATAGGATAAACCTTAATTTACGGCGGGAGCTTAAGTTCCGCGGTAAGGTTATTTACTATACGAATAACTTAAAAGGGACCTTTACGCTACTAAGACTACTTTTTCTAGGGCTTAATCGGCTCGTAATATCTATAGTATAGCTTTAAATATACCTTATGACCGGCTAAGAAAACGACCTAACGATATTTGCTATCGTAACGGCGTTTAATACGTATTGCTGCGAGGTCTATCGCTAGACTAGCCTATCGTCGCACTGTCTTACGGAGGTACGGGATATTATCGGCACGGTAAGGTTACTACCCTTAAGCGGAGACCGGAGGCTATAGCTAAAAAGATAGTTATAGGCAAATATCCGGGTTCCTATATTAAATACTAAGTTTAGGTTCTATTAAAGGCTAAGAAGCAATAGCTTTTGATTAAGATTTAGATCCTCGATGTATGCTATACGAATAGTAATCTCGACCGTTTAGTTGCGTCGTTTTGCGAGGCCGTCTGCTTAAAGGTAATAGGCGGTGGTTATTACGATCTTTATTCTAAATGCTTTTTAAAGGGATCGCTAAATCTCGCCGTTAAAACGAAGATTACGATCGCTAATAATTATAGACGGTATATCTTAATCCGCTAGGAGGAAGAGCCTCGAAAAGGATGCGCTTTAATCTATAGCGGTATATTTAGCGTTTCCGGGAATTAAAGGCAACGTTTGCTAAATAAATACGTTATAGTAAGCAACTAATTAAAACTATTAAAGCTAGCGATAGCCTAAGGCGAGAAGGCGGAGGGCGTAATAGGCATATCCGTAATAAAGTCTATCCTAACTAAACGCATAGGTTAGACCGCAGCCTAGATAAGCTTATAAGCTCCTACTAGCTGCTAACGATTAGTCTAGCCTAGGCAATAAGCCTTATAACCTATAATATGCTTCTTAACCTTAGCGGTTAGGTTTCGAATTAAGTAACACTTTAGATACTATAGTATCCGCGTAGTCTTAAAATAATTCTTCGTATTATAGGCTATTGCTAATATAGGTAGGACTATAGCGGAGGGGACGTAGAGGCAAAGATAGCTATTACGTCCCTTATGAAAAGGAACGCCGCGCTTTTTAAGACGTAGAAGGGCTGCCTTACGTTCCTCCTAAGTTAGGGCGGTATTAGCAGCTAGTGCAAAAGCAACGGGAGAGACGCTAGCTATATAAAGGTCGGGGGCTATAGCTATAGAAGCGTCGTCTAAGAGGATGCCGATAATCTTCGCGAAATGCGAATCCGTAGCGTAGCTAGCGATAAATTAGGCCTTTATCTTAAGGTCTATAACTCCTTCGGAAATAAGTAAGATATCGTCTAACGTAGCGTAGTCGGGACGCTATCGCTCGGCAATTATATCGGTCTTAGGGGCTACGAGTCGGCTAAGGGCATCCGGAATTAGATTATCTTTTCCGGGTAGGTAGTAGATTTTAAGAGGAAACTAAGATAAGTAGATAGATATAACGATTAAGCGCCTGTTTATATAATCTATACTTAATGTATCGAGAGTCCTTTTTTCATAGATTTACTTTATCGCTAAGTAGTCGGTAAGGACTACTATAGGTAGCGTAAAGGACTAAATAATTATCCGTATCTTCTTAATAGCTTAAACGAGGTAGGCTACTTTTAGTTCTAAGAAACCGTAACTACACTTAGCCTAGGTAAGAGTACGGGATAAAAAGCAGATCGGCATTATTATTTTTACCGGAATAGGTTGGCCCGGCTTTTAAGCCGTATCGTCTAAGATATAGTAGAAAACGACTCTTAATCCCCGTTTAAAGGAGGCATCGGTTTAGTAGAATAGCTTCTTCCGAGGGTTTAAATAATAGAGCATACGACCGGAGGCAATCTCGGCTTAAAGAGCTAAAAAGGCTAACCGTTCCGTCTTTGTTAGTATATACGAAAAGGAGCGGGCGAAAGCTTTCCTTCGGTTAGGATTCTTAGGCATAACCTTACTAACTTCTCGACTAGTAGCAAGGAGGGCAGTCTTCCGTGCTTAAAGAGGCTCTACTAGCTGACTATAGTATAGGATCTTTACCTATAGGTAGCCTACTACGCCGACGTAGTATTCTAGGCTCTATAAGGAGTTAAGGAAGTCTAGCTTTACAAAGGCGGTAATACGATCCTTAGAGGTGCTAAGGCCGAAGGCATTAATACGGTAACCTAAAAGATATACCGAAGGATATCCTATCTAACTTTTAGTAGGCGATATCGTAAGGTTAAGCTTTATAAAAAGCTAAAAGATCGTACGGAGATACTTAAGATGCGCTGCTTTAGACTTAGAATAAATAACGATATCGTTTATAAAAGCGCGAGAGAAGTCCCGATGCGGACGTAGAATACGGTCTATAAATCGTTACGCGTAGGCGGGACTATTACTAAAGCCGATAGGCGCTATAGTAAGGTTTTTAAGGCTACGGTAACTAATAACTATAAACCTATTCTAATGCATGCGCTAAACGCCGAATTAATAAAAGAAAGATACCGTATCGACGACCGTAATATAGGTTGCGCTAAGGAGTTCTATAATAATATCCTCTTAGAGAGGAAGTAGGTAGGCATTAGGGACTATAACCCTATTAATGCCACGTATATTAATTACTACTCGTCCTTTAGTAACTCTACGGGAGGTACGCTAAACTATAAAGACTAAGGCGGTAAAGGGCGGCGGCTAAGTAGTCTACTATAAGAAGACAGACTAAAGGTACGTTTAGGAAGGTAGGAACGATAGTTAAAAGTACGAATAATCCTTTATTGTAATACCGTTGCCCTCTTATAGCAAGACTAAAGCTTGCCCCTCTTCTAAGATATATCGGGGCCTTAGGGATATACCCTTAGGCCTCGAGGAAATTATAAGAAGACAGACTAGAGGTACGTTTAGGAAGGTAGGAACGATAGTTAAAAGTACGAATAATCCTTTATTGCAATGCGGTTGCCCTCTCGTAGTAAGACTAAAGCTTGCCCTTCTTTTAAGATATATTAATGCCTTAAGGATATACCCTTAAGCCTCGAGAGGGGTTATTAGGGACTAGTTAGCGACTAATACCCGAATAGTCCCCGAGCTAAAATGCATTATCTATTATATATATATCCCTGCCTCCCGACTCTATAGTTACGCGGGTAGCTGCGTTATAATTATCCCCCCCTTTTAGGGCGGACGCCTTAGACGCTAGTATAGCTTTAGGTATAAATAAAGTCGTAATAGTAAATAGGATTAAACGTAGTGCTTTAATAAAAGACGATAGTTATTATTATATATATTATAATAATTACTATATTAGGTGCGTATAGTAACGGTTGCTATATAATAGGTGGCTAATCGCCTACGTATAGTTAGCAAACTAGAATAAAGTGCCGCTCTTCGTGTATATATAAAGTTTTTTCTTCTCTTCTCTTATTATGCGTATATACCTATATACCGAATAGTTATAGACGAGAATATTTTAACGAAATTCGACGCTATAGGTTCGAAAGAAAGAACGAGCGTAGCGGTAGAGATACCTCGAAAACGCGGAAAGCAAGTAGATAATATCCTGCCGGTAAATCCATTAGTTATAGCTTAAGTTCTTAAGTTATCGGCTATTAGAGTATCGATTGCGGACGCCGTCGCGATAGTAAAGGAAGGGATAACGCTAAAGAAGAAGCGTGTAGAGAGGACTCCTACCGGAGAGAAAACAATACTATTATAACGACTCCTCGTAGATAAGAATATCACGAGTATATTAAAGCAATCGATATTATCGTTAGAGGGAGAAGTCGACGATCTACTATTTCGTTAGTTATTTAAGGGACTATTTATAAGCATAAAGAAACCTATTATAGTAGAGTCTTAGGAAGGTTAAGCGATTGCTAAGCGTATAACGCCGATGCTTATAGAGTCCGAAACATTCTCGTCGTTTAGTAAGGACGATAGAGAGGAGGAAATAGAGGCGAATGCCTAAGGAGATACCGCCGATATAAAGAACGTCTAAAAAGGGATATCACTAAAGAAAAGAGCTAAGAAGGCCGTAACTATAGAAAGTCGCCGCGCGAAAGGGTGCCGAGTGACCGAGTTATACTATATTAAATGCTTAAGTAGCAGTATATAAGGGTTCGGCGATTATAAGGATAATAGTAGAATAGTCGAACTCTCTTATATCTAGAAAAACGCGCGATTAAGCAAGTGTATTTAGTGTAACTCACGTAGTAATCTTTGCGAATCGGTAAGTTCCTCGTTCCCTCTTAAGTCGGGATGTAATCGCTAATAAAATTATAAATACCCGCGATAATATCTAGGGATATAGCCGATTTATACGGGATTCGGACGAAAATTGCCGAGTTATAGAACACTTGCGATAAAGCCAAAAAGAAGAAGATTAATTTAATCTTCTATTAAGTTTATACGTCCTTTTTAGCCGCTATAATAGCTTATAGGGAGGAATAAGAAGTATTAGGTATAAAACGTTTATTTACTAAACACCGACTTAAATACCGGCACGCGTTATAAGAGCGACGTAAGGCTATAAGCTAGAATAAGGACTAAAAGCTCCGTCTAATAATCGGGGACGTAGGTTTTACCCTATAGCGTATAGCTAAAGAATATACGTACGACGACTTATACGACGTAATTAAGGAGAGTAGCCGACGAGGGCGGGGCGAATAAGGAAAACGTCTCTTAATTATTGCCGAGTTTACTAGCGAGATAAAAGCAAGAGACTTCCGCCGTATAGATATCGAGGAATAAAGGCGAAGTAGCGGGAGAAATATAGAAAAGGAATAGAAAAGTTAGGGTAAGCTAAAAAGAAGTTATTTCGTAATGCGTAATTTCCGCTATTTCTTTAGTCGTATATCTAGGTATTCGTTAATAAGTTTTTAAGAATTCGCTATATCGTCCTAAGCAACCTACTTATTATATTCGGCTAGCTAACGTTCCTCCTTTACTAAGTAGTAGGTAACGCCCTTCTTTTTCTTATAGTCTTTAATTTACTAAACCGACTATTCTCCTTCGGCATCGTTAAGGTTAAGCATCGGTAGTAATTCGCTAGGGTATTAGTTAGTAGCCCTTTCTGCCTACGGTTTAAGAAGACTAATATAAAATATATTATAAAGCCGGTTATATTTCTCTAGTAGGGCTAGGCGGTACGCCTGCTTGCTAATAGCTTAAAGGGCCCTAAAAGGTCTAATGTATTTAGGTAATAACTTCCTTCTTTAGTCCTTAAGGCGTAAGTTCTTTATAGAGAGTCCTACTAGGTCCTTAACCTTAAGGGTAAGTGGCTTATAATAGAGGTTATAGAATTTCTTTTGCGACTCGATAGCTTATCGCTAATAAGTCTCTAGCTTTTTCCTTAAGTCTGCTAATTTGCTAATGCGAGCTCTCGCTTCGGGCACTCCCCTACTAGTAGCATCGTCTATAAGGTAGATGTAGTAGTCTAGTTAGTACCTAAATAATGCCTTATTAAGCGAAAAGCCTATAATTATATTCTTCGTATTATTATAAGCGAACTAAGCCTCTTTGTTAACATTACCGTCTTCCTTATTCGCTTTCTACCGGGAAATCCCCGGTTCTTCCTTAGATTCTACTATAGAATTCTATAGGCTTCTATAGTTATTACCCCGCACTTCTACGGGCGTATTTACCTACTTTTCTTCGGTTATATTTCACTATGACTTTACGGTGATTTTACGGTTATTAACACGGTTTTTACTTATGAAATCTCTTCCCTTCTACGGTCTTCTACTATAGAATTCTAATTCCCTTCTACGGTCTTTTACCGTAGAATTCTAATTCTCTTCTACGGCTTCTACCGTGGAATTTACCGTAGAATTCACTAGTCTTCTACTAGACTGCTTATTTATTTACTAACTATATAACTTATTTATCGTACGGCACGATCTATTGCTTTTCTTACCGGTCCTTCCGTCCGATTATTTACGTTACCTGTTTTTCCTTAGGTCTACGCGGCTGATTTCGTCTAAGGATTTTTCCTATATATAGAGACTAGTTAGCCTCCCTACTAGATAAGATAAGAGCTATTATTCTTAGTGATTTACATCCTTTTGCAGCTTTTAATCCCTTTATGTAGGCTGTTTTAGCCTTAGAGCCTCTCTTCTACTTAATTGCTATTATACTAATATCGAGGACCCGACTGCCTAGCGTTCGATAGTTATAAGCCCGGACGAACTTCTCTACGTATAGAGAGTTCTAACGGCTTATATTTTCAGCCTGCTAACGCTACGACTTACGGTAGTAAAGCCTTTGCTTTTACATCTAGCGAATCGACTCGCGTAGGACTAGTATGTCTTTAAGGCGCGTTATTAATCTAGCGAATCGACTTACGGAGGACTAGTTAAGACGTTTACCTTATTCTATTAGTGTTTTCCCGCACTTAGTTTAGTTTTTACGGTTTGTTTAAATATATTATATATCTAACTACCCTTTTCCGGTGATTTTACTATACTTTTACCTACGTTACTAAATCTATTATAGCCGATATTACTTTAAAGACTATCTTAAATAGACTAGCGGACTAAGACCGATAGATCTTAACGATCTAGAAATACGCACTCGCCTAAGGGATTTAGGAGAAAATCGATCCTTCTATTACGCTTAAACTTTAGAAACCCTTATTGCCTCTTCCTATAGAACTAATAGCTAGAATAGTTAACGCGACCGTTGCCGATATTGCTAGTTTATCTATAGAAGAACTTAAGAGGATTAAGTTTCTCTTTTCTTAGTATCGCACGTTGCTCTAAGCCTATAAGGACTAATGGAAATCTCTTACGTTAATCTAGTAGTTTATCGTTTAGAATATTAGGAACTACTACTTAACGATTTCCGACGAATATAAGGTTTCTAAGGAATTGGCTTTACTATAGCGGCGTATAAAGCCGACTTCGTAGACGTAATAGAAAACGATTCTTACGTAGTTCTACACTATTTTAAAAGCACTAGACCGGACGGATATTACGATATAGATTTTTATCTAGCAGAAGGTCCTTACCGATGCCCGGCTAATTAAGTTACCGGAATCGGAAGGTCTCTAGGCTATATAGCTTTTTCTTACGGCTATTTAGCTAATTTCTAACCCTTTTGCGGAATACTAGACAAATAAGATAGAAGACGATACCCGCCTAAATAAGCTAGGTTAAGAATAGTCTTTCCCCGACGGATTTAAGATATCTAAACTTTTCGAGCGCTCGTAAGCCTTAAAGGCTACGACTAAAGCGCTAAAGACTAACGCTTTTGCGAAATTCTAAGGCTAAGGAATAAAGCCCCTAGCCGCGGAATCTACTAATAAATCGGCAACTACTTTAGCAGCTACGTCCTTAGATAAGGACAAAGGCATAAAAAAGGATAGTCCGCTATATATTTATAAAGAACGATACTACTTCCGATAGTGTTATTACTTTAACCCTTCCGTTAGACTTCTATTATAGAAACCCGATAAGGACGTCTAAAAGACTATAGACGACTACCTTAAGGTTCCGGCGAATAAGGCTAAAGTTAACGCGGTACTTCTTTATAATAAGGAGTAGCGGAAGAATAATTAGACCGAGATAAAGACGGTTGAAACTACGGCTACCGCTAACGTTCTTACGACCTTTTTACTACTAGTTGTTCTATAGACTACCGTAGAATACCCGTTAAGGGATTCTTTTATTATAGATTTAGGGTCTAATAGATATATTTATAATAATAAAGAGCGTTTCTATAACTTCTAGCCTTCTTTTAAGTACGCACTCGTAGGTAGTAAAAGCACTCTAATTCTCGGGATAGGTATAGTATTTATACGTATTTCGACGGGCACTTTTTAGCTTAGTTAAGTAGCATATATCCCGTCCTTTTATACGTCCCTTTATTTACTTCGTCTTTTTTATAAGGCGAATCTTTCGTAGAACCTATAGACTAGATAGATCTCTTCTTTAACACGTACTATTTATATAACGGAGCTTATTTACAACTAGTATATTATCGAGTATAACCCGTTAACGCCTTCTATTACGCTTTTAACTATTCTAACTATTGCTTCCGTTCCTTCTATAGATTCTACCGTAGAAACCCCGGTTATAGTACCTTTTTTAGTTACTACGCTAGAGTCTATACTAATAAGTATAGAGGAACTTTCTCTTTAGCACTAACGACTTAGACATCCGAATAATAAAGCGCTTTCTATTATAGTATTAGGTTATATTACATATTATCCTACGTGACCTCTATATCGTATATATAGACCCTTAGACTTAGTCTATAGCTGCGCTCCTTTATAGATTAATAATAGTTATATACCCCCCTTAAGCTCGTTTTATAATAGTTTAATCTACTATTCTTCTGCCCTCCCGCCGAGCCGTTACGATTCCTTAATTCCTTAGTCCCCCTAGCTTCGCCTATACGCCTGCCTTCGTTCTTTATCTTATTACGTCTCTTTCCGCCTCTTTTCTACTCTCCTATAGATTTTTCTAGCCCTTTTTCCCGCCGCTATCCTTTTTTCCCGCTACTACGATAGCTACTCCCGTTTCTACCCCCTCCCTCTCCCCTTCGCCCGGCCTTCCGGCCGGCGTTCCCCTCTAGGACGTCCTTTAGCCTAACGCCTTCTCCGCCTTCCCTTACTTAGCCTCTATTCTCCGGGGTTCTTCCGTCGCCTCGTCCGTCTTCGCCGACCTATAGACGAATTTCCTCCGGTATACCGATTAGACCCGGTCTTTCGTCCTTCTTAAGTCTAGTTTCCTTAAGGCCGCTACCTCCGCTACTACCGCCCGTAAGGAGGCCCTCGGCTACCGGCAGCACGTAGAGGGACTCTAGGACTAGCTTAATTAGTATAACGCCGCTATCGCCTACCTTACCGCCCTTTAAGCTGCCTTTACCCCTCCTACCGTAAGTCCCTATGCCCGCTTCGCCGACCTTAAACGCTTCTCCGGCAATATCGGCACTTAGAAGTAGCGCTAGGACGCCTTCTACGTCTAACGCGACGGTATATCCCTTAAGATTGCCTCCGACCCCTATATATTCCCTACCGATAGGGACTAAGTCGTTTACGCGACCGGCCGACTTTCCGGCCGGGCCGCTTCTATCGCCGCTAGCATCCCCCGCTATATCCGCGACGATACCCCCTTTAAGTAGTAGCGCTTTTAGTCCTTTAACTCCCTTACCTACGAGCTCGCCTCTATCTTTAGTGCCTTAAACTACCGCGCTTAGTCTAAGGCGGAATTTAATACCCTAGCTATAAAGGGCACCTCTTAGCCGGATTTTTTCTTACGGTTTACCTAGCTATAGGCCGACCTCGATTATAACGAGAGCGCCTACGTCGGATACCTTTATTAAAAGGTTACTAACGAGCTCGCCGATGCCGCCGCTCTCTAAGTCCCTAGCCCTAACACCGACGACTTCTACGGCTAGGCTAAGCTCTACGCCGCTCTTTAAGAGAACTATAAGCGTATTCGAGCCTATAAGAGGCTCGTCTAGCCCCGGACTATTCCCCCCCCTGCCCCTACTAAGTCCGCCGGCCCTACCGCCTCTACGCCTACTAGCGACCTAATAGACCTCGACGCGTTCCGGGCTAGTCTTACGGACGCTAAGAAGCAACGACGGTATAAGAACCGTCTTTATCTCTACTACGCCGCCTTAGTGACCCCGACCTATACGGCCCGGACCTATCCTAAGAAGGGTGCTAGCCGGGGTCGCGGCTGAGGCGGCGGTACTCCCGCCCCGCGCCTCCTCGCGCCCCCTCCCTAGCTTAACGTTTAGGCGATCGAGCAAGGCTTTATCAAACGCGAGGTTACTAACTCCCTTACCCTTGCCTCCGGCGCTTCGCCCCCCCCGGGAAACGCCTAGCTCCCTCGCCTTATCGCGCGACGGAGCTTTCGGTTTTTAATTTTATAGCTTTATTTAATATAGGGGAGGACCTTTATCTCCCGGCGGGAATACAGCCTTATGCTTTACTACTGCCTTTCTCCCTTATGCCTACTAACGTCGCCGTAAGTGCTTTAGTCGACTTTAGTTATTCCGGATTCGCCTTTATATATATTTAAACCGCGTATTGCCTTGCCCTCCCCGTCCGCTAGCTTTAGTTCCCTCGCCGGCTCTCTCTCGCCGATAGCGGCGACTATAAGTCTAGCGCCGTTACCTATTGCGCTTACTTAGTCGCTTAAGTCGGCGCTTACGCTAAGTCTATCTACTTCTTCCTTACGAAGCTTAGCTATAAGGTTATTCTCGGCCTCCCTTAGCTACGCCGCTACGACCCTATTATTAGCTAGCGCGATAACTCCCTCTCCTTCTAGTCCTTATTCTACCTTATCTCTTGCCTCTCGGACCCTTAGCCTTATCTTATCCCTAGCCTCCCGGCCGCTCCCGCTATTCTTATTCCCGCCCTTAAGGGAATATAATTTATAAATATAATTCGTTCCCCCCCCGCCCTTTTTATCGCTAACTCTAACGACGAGGGCGAGCCCTTTGCCTTATCCTCGCCTCTTGCCTTTCGGGCTTCTGCCTATATCGTCTGCTTTTCTAACACCCTTAAGTTTATTCCTTTATCGCTTTATTTTTCCCTCGGCCTCCCGACGTCCCTTAAAGATACTCCTAACGTAGGTAAACCTACTTACCCGGACTCCTCCCGTTAGACCGACCTCGACTTAAGCTACGACTCCGACCCCTTAAATACCTTCTACCCCCGCCGTTACGTCCGCCCCCCCCGCCCTCGGCCTATACGTTAGGCTACCGGCTCCCGCTACCTAGCTCCCCGACCTAGGCATTAAGCGTTAGGACCCCGCCCTTTTATAATCCCTTTAGGCGACCTTACGTTCTTTATCCGGATGCTTAACGTTACCGCTATAGCGGTGTTTTAACGCTAGCCCTCCGTTACGACTTCTTAGACTACGATTAAAGCCTTAGCCGCTAAACCCTTACCTACTAAGCCTCTGCCTCCTATCGACTAAGAGATCCCTAAGGAACTCTATTAGGCCGTTCTATTTAGGTCTATTAATCCTAATGCCGCTAAAGCCTAACTTAACCCCCGCCTTTACGACTTTATCGATAACTACCTTAATAAAATCTTCCTTAATAAGGTTTCACCCGATAATATCGCTAAGTTTTTTTTAAAATACGATAAAGTCCTTTATACTCTCGATAAGCTTTAGGCTAAGGTCCTAAAGGAGCTTTACTATATAATCTATATATAGCTCTAGAGTAAGGCCGATAAGCCCGCCCCCTACCGCGCCGTCGATACCTGGATTAACCTTAAGGAGGGAATATAACCCCCTTACACCCGCCCCCGCCCCTTTAGTAAAGCCGAGAACCGTATTATCCGCGCCTACTTTAACGAGCAGCTTAAGAAAGGCTTTATTCGCCGTTCGACCTCCGCTACCGCCGCCCCTATTATGCTCGCTTATAAGCCCGGCGGCGGCATCTGTTTCTACGTTAATTACCGTAGCCTAAATAAAGCCACGATTAAAAACCGCTTCCTTTTACCCTTAGTCTATAACACCCTCGCCTAAATTAGGAAGGCGAAGTTCTTTACTAAGATTAACGTTATTATAGCGTTTAATCGCCTTTATATCGCCGAGGGCTATAAGTAGAAGACGGCTTTCGCTATACGGTATAGGCTTTTTAAGTATTACGTTACACCCTTTAGTCTCTCTAATACGCCGTCCTACTTCTAGAGCTTTATTAATACGGCCTTATACGATATCCTCGATGATTTTTATTCCGCTTACTTAGATAATATTTTAATCTTCTCTACTATACGGGAGGAGCACTAGGCCTACGTCCGGGAGGTCCTTAAGCGCCTTAACACCGCTAGCCTCTAGCTCGACGTCGATAAGTGCGATTTCTATATTACTAAGACTAAGTACCTTAGCCTAATTATCTCGGATAAAGGCATACGTATAGATCCTAAAAAGGTCCGCGCCGTCCTCGACTAGCTAGCCCCCTCCTTTATAAAAGACCTCCGGCGTTTCTTAGGGTTCGCTAATTTTTATCGGCGTTTTATCCGCGGCTTTTCTAAGCTCGCGAACCCCTTAAACGCCCTTACTAAGAACTCTGCCCCCTAGATCTAGTCCCCCGCCTACGCCTACGCCTTTAGAGCCTTTAAGCACGCCTTTACCGCCGCCTTAGTCCTCGCATACTTTAACCCCTCTCGAAAGACTATAGTTTAGACCGATGCTTCTAACTAAGCCGCTAGGGGCGTGCTAATATAGCTCTCTAATAACGGCCGCTACTACCCTATTGCGTTCTTCTTATCGAAACACTCCGCCTAGGAATATAACTATAAGATCTACGATAAGGAACTCCTCGCGATCGTAAAGTCCCTTAAGGAATAGCGCCTTAAGCTTAAGGGCCTACCTAAGTTTAAGATCGCTTCGGATTATAAGAACCTTTAGTATTTTATAACTTTAAAGCTCTTTAACTAACGGTAGGCCCGCTAGGCTAAGTTCTTAAGTCGCTTTAACTTTAAGATCGTCTTTTAGCCTAGCTCTTAAGCTACCCTCCCTAACGCCTTTAGCCGACTCCTTAGTTCCCGCCTTACCTCCTTAACCAACCGCGCTAACGAGAGGATCGACTATTATTACTAGGTTATCCTTCTACGGTCTAAGGTCGACGCCTCCCTACTCCCTAACGGGTTTAAGGAGTCTGACTCGTCTATAAATATAATTAATAAATATAATTCTAACGACTCCGACTGCTTTACCCTCTATGCCCTTAACGACTTTAAGCCGATCGACGACTTTATCGACCGGGCTTATTTCTCCTCTCCGCTTATCGCCGATATTCGCGTGGCTCTCCGGTCTCTTTAGCTCTATTAGCCTAGTTCTCTTCGCGCACCTCTCCGCTTAATCCTAAAGTCCGCCCTCTTAGAGGCCTAAGGCCGGTTCTACTTTTAGGGCCGGTTGTTTATTCCCCCTAACGACGCCTTTATCCTCTAGATCTTAATCTACACCTATACTTCCCCGCTAGCTAGCTACCTTAAGCGCACTAAGACCGCGAGCCTCTACCGCCGGACCTACGTTTAGCCTAGTATATACGAGTCTATTTCTAGCTTCGTTCGCAACTACTATATCTGCCTCCGCGCTAAGTCCCCCCGTTCCGCCCCTTAAGGCCTTCTTTAACCCTTAAGCATCCCTTTCGCCCCTTAGACCGATATCTCTATTAATTTCGTTACGGACCTTCCCGTCTACCGCCGTTATAGCGTTAAGTTCTTAAGCATCTTAGTTATCGTTAACCGTCTTACGAAGATACGCTACTACGTCCCGACGCCCTCGATAACGGTCGAGGACGTTATTAACGCGTTTATTTCTCGCGTTTAGTCTCTCTATAGCACCCCCGCCTCGATAGTTAGTAATAAGGGCACTTAATTCGTCTCCGCCTTCTAGCAGTAGCTTAGCCGCCGCCTCGGCTACCGCCTATACCCTAGTTCCGCCTACTACCCTTAGACTAATAGCTAGACTAAGATCGCGAACGCTTAGATAGAAGTCTACCTCCGCTGCTATACTACCTTCCTTTAGGACGATTAGGTAGATCTCCTTCCCTTCGCTAAGTTTACCGCTAATAACTAGGTTTCTAAGTCTACCGGCCTTTCCCCTTTCTTCGCTAACTACGGCTTCGACCCGAAGCTTAGCACCGAGCCCTTAGGACTACCCCCCCTTAGCATAACCCTTTAGTAGCGTAAGGAGTACCTCCGTAGCGACGCGCTCGCCTTACGCCTCTAACGCGTATCCGACTTCCTTCGTAACGCGATTAAGGACGCTTAGGCCACTTAGGCCTAGCACGCCGATGCCCGCCGGGCGCCCGCCCCGACGTACTAGCCTAGCGATATAGTCTTTCTTAGCACCTATTAGATCTATACCCTTCGCCTAATAAAGAAGCTCAACTATAAACGGGAGGGCCTATATAAGGTCCTTAAGGCGTATAAGACGGCTTGCCTCCTCCGCCTCCCTAAGGGTAGCCGTCTTTACCCTATTTTCTACTACTTACTCCTTACCTAGACCTAAGAGCCCCTCCTGCCCGGCTAAGCCGACCTAAATATCCGGCCTACTAACGGGGGCATCCTGCTTTCCTTAGACGGCGATAATAATAACGACGCGTACCTTAAGTAGGAATTCTCCTCTATCCTCGCGCAACGTTAGTACGCATTAAGGAAGATTAAATATCGCATTTAGTAGCGTTATAGCCCCCCTACGTAAGAGGATTCCTTATGCCTTAACGGATGTTAGGACGACCTTAAGTCCTTTTACGCCGCGAACCCGGCTAAGCCTCGCCCCGCCTTTTATACTACCTTCCTCGCCTCGTCCCCCCTACCTAAATAATAATAGATATAATTAATAAATATAATTTATCTTCGCGCGCATAGGCTTCCCGACCTTAAGCTTTGTTTTCTTTCCTTCCTTTATGTTATAGGGGCCTACCTTTTAGGTCGATTAACATAGGATTCCCTTAGCTCTCGCTCTTCTGCTATTGCCCCTTTTTAGGCGTTTAAGTCGAACGCCGATTTAAGGGGGATATACTATCACGGTGTTAGGTTATATCACATATCATCCCACGTGACCTCTATATCGTATATATAGACCCTTAGACTTAGTCTATAGCTGCGCTCCTTCGCAGATTAACAATAGTTATATACCCCCCCTAAGCTCGTTCTATAACACTTTCTAAAGCTCTCGGAATACTATAGTCGTTGACCTTCGATAAGATAATCTCCTATAAGTCCTATAAACTTACGTAGGCTAAACGAATTATTAACCGTAAACGGCCGCTTTCTAAAGCGACGTTTCCCTTTTCTAAGGTATTTTACGATATCTTTTCTACGCATAAGAGTTACAATAATAAGAACGTTGTATTTCTTATTAAGGATAACTATACGAAGCTTATTTTCCTATATACGCTGCTAGACGCCTCTATAGACGAGCTAATCTTATGCTTTAAGAGCCTAGGTCGGTATATTTCCCGATAGTTCTTACTTTCTATCGGTATAATCTATCGAGACAACGATCGAGCCCTTCGATACGATTTTTAGCATTTTATTAACTAGCAGGGCATTTATAATAAGCCTACTGCTCCTTATACACCCGCTTAGAATAGCGCTAGCGAACGAGCTAGGGGGGTAGTATCTACGAAAGCTCGATCTATAAGGATTAAAGCAAATTTGCCCGAGCATTTATAGACAGAAACGTAGAAAACTATAGTATATTTACACAATCGGATTCTAGCCCGATAGGCAGCTTCCTCTACGTTGTTTCTATCGAAGTGGATTTCCCCGATAGAGATCCTTTACGACTAATTAAAGGATTACGACCGGAATATACCGGCTTTTCTCCTTCCTTAACTATCACGATTCGATTATCTTCGAGCTTTTAGCTATAAAGCCTACCTACTAACTACTAAGGCCTTAACTACTATATAGAAACGTAATCTTAAGCAAGAACCTTATATAGAGGTTAGTTACTTAGTCGGGTATAATTCTACTAATATTTTTCGTATATAGATCCTATAAAGACAGGAGGTTTATCGAGTTCGTAATATAACGTTTAATAAGACTTAGTTTTTCACTACGTCTAAGGCATTTAAACCGCTAATATAGGTATTATCACCGGCATTTCTACTATATATTGCATAGGAAGAAGATTAAGATAAGGTAGAATTCTAATTAACGCTAATAATGCTTCTTAATAAGCATTCTAATCTAGTAGACCTTCTAGCCGATAGTAATCCTTAGCTCCCGACTCTTAACTAAACCCTAAAACCGCCGGAGGATATTTTTAAGAATATACGGGATTTCTAACCCGATATTTCTACTCTTTCACTAACTACAACCGTAGAACTAGTAGACCGACTTAAGGTATAGTTGCCTTAAGCTACTTCTCGGTCTATAGATTACGATAATACTATTCCTATAGATAGTCTATAGACGATAAGATTTATAGGGGATTTACGCTTTACTCGCTTAACCCGTTTTTTAGGTCGATATCCCGCTTTCGCCTACGTTAGGCATTTACCGGCTAATAGCACCGCGTTTATAGCTACATTTACTACTTCTCTTAAACCTAGGAAGATACACAAACGGGATTTACCCGCGCTTCTAAGGTTTTAGTCTAATCTCGAAACTTATCCTTATAGACCTAAGTTTAAAGCCGCTAGAAAGGTTAAATAGGACTCCTTAAAACAATAGAAGACCTTCTTTCCTTCGCCTACCCTAAGAGCGAACGCATTAGTGTGTCTTCTTCTATTAATATAGGCATTCGATTACAAGTTTAATAAGCACGGCTACCTTAGGAAGTTTAAGTCTCGCCTTTATATATAAGGAGATCTTTAGCCGTTTAGCGGAAAAGAAATATACGCCGCGACGCTTATAGCGCGAAATTTCGCATTATAATTGCTATTACCGCTAAATTTAGCACTAAAACCGGCTTACTTAACGCGGTTAACGCCTTTACGAATGCCGATCTAGATAAAGAAGTATATATCTACTTCTTAAACGGATTTAAGGTGTTTAAGTTTATAATTCGGTTAATAAAGGCGTTATATAGACTTCGCCGTTCGCCGCTTCTTTAGCAACGGGAATTATCTAGGTCTCTTACCGAACTAGGCCTTTAGTAAAGTGCGGAGGATCTTTGCATTTTTATATCTACTACGAGTAGTATTATTACTTTCTTCTTTATAGATAATATTATTATCCTTTTCCGTAGGGAGTCCCGTAAGGCTACTAACGATTTTATCTATCGCTTTAAACAAAAGTATATAGTTACTAACCGCGGAGAGCTTACCTATTTTCTTAGGATAAGGATCATCCGGGACTATAAGTAGCGAAAGCTATAGTTATACTAGGACGTTTACTTAGATAAGATTGCTTCTAAATTTAGTTTAATCCTTACTTCTACTATTCTACGGCCTATTTTAACCCTATGCCTTTTCCTACTTCCCGAGAAGCTAGAAAAACACTAGGGATAGGCTACGGATAACTAAATCCACTACGTTTAGTCTTTAGTCGGTTCTTACAATTACGCGACTATTTCCACCCGTCTTAACGCCGTAAAATCGTCGAATTCTTTAGCGGAGCATATATAGAACCTATCTACGCTTTATATTAAGCTCGCAGAAAGCTTAATAACTTACTTATACGAATCGCGTTTCCTTACGATTAAATTTTCGGATATAGACGAGTAAGAACTCGTTATAGCTTCCGATGCCGCCTACGCTAACGACCTAGACACTCGTTATTCTTCTAAGGGCTATATTTTTAGCCTATTTAATAGTCTAATCGCGTAGAGTGCCCGGAAATAATCTATAGTTACTACTTCTTCTACCGAAGCCGAACTTCTTATAGTCTCTTCTATAGCGAAAGAGCTAATTTCTATTCTTTATTTATTTAACGATATTTCTTTACAGCTAGATATTTCTATTCCTACTATTTAGTATAATAACACCTAGATAATCCGCTTAGTTTCCGCCGAGATTCTAAAGATTTAGACCGCCTTAAAGCACTTTAAAATTCACAACTACTAGGCCCGTTAGGAATTCTTACGCAATACTTTTAATATTAAATACATCCCTTTTAACCAGATAGTTATAGACGGATTAACTAAATTGCTTCTATAATAACGTTTCTAAACGTTCTTTCGCTAGCTACGACTTACAGATATTTCTTCTAGGAGTTAAGAAGAAGTCGATGATAATTCTAACTAGCCGGAAGTTATTCCCTTCTAGCTAGGGGGGTATGTTAACATTACCGTCTTCCCTATTTGCTTTCTACCGGGAAATCCCTAGTTCTTCCCTAGATTCTACTATAGAATTATACGGGCTTCTACGGTTATTACCCCGTACTTCTATAAGCGCATTTACCTACTTTTCTTCGGTTATATTTTACTATAATTCTATAGTGATTTTACGGTTATTTACACGGTTTTTACTTATAAAATCTCTTCCCTTTTATAGTCTTTTACCGTAGAATTCTAATTCCCTTCTCCGGTCTTCTACCGTAGAATTCTAATTCTCTTCTACGGCTTCTACCGTAGAATTTACCGTAGAATTTATTAGTCTTCTACTAGACTGCTTATTTATTTACTAACTATATAACTTATTTATCGTACGGCACGATCTATTGCTTTTCTTACCGATCCTTCCGTCCGATTATTTACGTTACCTATTTTTCCTTAGGTCTACGCGGCTGATTTCGTCTAAGGATTTTTCCTATATATAGAGACTAGTTAGCCTCCCTACTAGATAAGATAAGAGCTATTATTCTAAGTGATTTACATCCTTTTGCAGCTTCTAATGTCTCTATATAGGCTGTTTTAGCCTTAGAGCCTCTCTTCTACTTAATTCCTATTATACTAATGTCGAGGACCCGACTGCCTAGCGTTCGATACTCTTATAGCAGTCTAGGCTAGTTATTCTATTCGGTATTTATATAATACCGAAGGTAGTATTATAGTATCTAATTCACCCGTTCGGTTTAACCGTCGGTTTATAGGTAAAAGGCTATCGATAATATTATACAATAGACTAATATAATTAGTGCACTACGGGGTTATTAAAAGGACAGGATGCTACTAGCCGTAATAAGGCCTAGGAAGGGAGTTAAGCCGGCTAATAGTTCTACTAGAGACAGACTAACTACCGGTTGCGAGGGCAAGTGTAGTATAAAGTAGGTTTTTAACTATTAAATAATATCGAAAATAATTACTTATCCCTTCTATTCTTAGGCCGGGGAAGATGCCCGTTATATCCCTATATTGCCATCCGGGTTTTTACTATAAAATCCCGGTGTATTACCGTAGCTTCCCTAGGGAATCTCCCTAATAATGCCTAATCGCGTATTACCGTATATACGCGATCCTCTCCCTATATATGCCTTAACGCGGTGATTTCCCCTTATTACACGCTTTACGTATTATAGTAAAATCCCTATAATACGCGTCGTAAGATAGCCGTAGAGTCGTAGCGTAATGCCGGGGTTCACCTATGCTAGATTTTACTATAATATTACCGTACTATAACCGTAAAATGCCTATAAAATAACTATAAAATATAGTAGGGTAATATTAGCGTAGTCTAGGGTTAACCCGCATTTATATAGGTATATACCTATTAAGGTCTTATACCGTAATAAATGCCTACCTTAAAGCGATATACTACGCCCTTATAGTACTTACGGATCGATAGGAAGCGATCTAGGCGACGGGAGATAAGGCGTAGAGTATAGATATAAGAACGAGGGACGTAGGAATAGTCGAGTAGAGATAAAGCGCGTAAGGAAAGGGCGAAGGCCGTATTAAACGACCGGCATAAAGTAGGTAGACCGTTATATTAAGACGGCGGGCGACGAAGGCGAGAAACCGTATCGGACGGCTAACGTAAAGTAGGCGGGGTGCTATAGTAGAAGGCGAGTATCGGGCGGCGAACGCCGAACGAATATAAAGCTTAAAGAGACTAGATAGGTAAGGCGAGACGCGGTAATAAACGAGGTAAAACGCGGAAAGATAAGTATAAAGCCGTATTATATAGCTAAAATAAAAAGGAAAACGCTAAAATAAACGAGCCGTATTAAATAGCTACGGAAAAACGAGTATAAAGCCGTATTATATAGCTAGAATAGAAAGGAAAAACGCCGAGAGGGCGAGATTAAGAGAATAAAGGATAAGCCCGGCTAAGCGGGGGCGGGGCCGGTAGCGCTAAAGGCCTCGTCGCTAAGGACCTCGTCGCCGGCGATAACGATAAAGGCTACGGCGAATGCTCTTAGGGATACCGTGCGTTATATCCCGGTGGTAGATAGACGTACGCGGGGGCGCGGATTATCCGACGAGTAATATACGGCTTAATCTTCTTAAGAAAGGGCTATAAGCACTACCGCGTTATAGATAAAGACACCGCGCGGGTTAGCGGCGGATAGCTCGCCGGCGTGCGCGATCTATAGGCCGCTACAGCAGCTAACGGGGAATAGTACCGGCGTTACGCGAATAATAACGCACGTATCGCCTACGAGCGGGGAGCTTACTAAGAACGATAGGTCTAAGGCGAATCCGTTACCGACTAGCCGTATCTAGCACGCGGCGGCGAATTCCGCCGCCGCTGCCTTATTAGCTAAAATTGCCGAAGCGGCGGACGTAAGGACGTAGGCGACGAAAGCGCTATCGTCGATTAGTATAGTTAGTATATTAAAGTAGACGAGCAAAGAGCTTAATAGCCCGGCTATAGCGGCGAATGCCGGTACGGTAAGGTTATCGCCGATTTAGCATTAGATATAGGTAAAAAGGCTTGCTAGAGTAATAGTAATAGCGGTATTCCCGTAAAGTAGTATAGAGGTGCTTAAGTAGATAATAGCGGCGGATATAATAGCATTATACGTCGGGATCTTATACTTAACGATCTAGAGGCGTAGAGGCATTAGCGGGGCGGACGTAGCGATAAAAGTAAAGCGGGCCGTATTATCGTAGCGACGACGACGGAGCGTACTATAGGAAACCGCGAAGATATTATCGGGTAATACGTTTCGTCGTTCGCGCAGCGAGTCGTTAGCGTCGGCCGGGGAGGAACGAGGGGCGCCGGCTAGTATACCGGGCGTGCGCTAGACGTGCCGTTTAAAAAGCGGGGCCGCGGGCGTCGCCGGAGTCCTAAAAGCGGCGAAGGCTGCCTCGGCCGCGGTTATATACGCGGTAATAGCCCCGGCGTGCTAAACGACGCGGAGGATAGCTTAGATTTCTATAGCTTCGGCCGGGGAAAGGGCTCTAGCTATAGCCGCGGTAAAGGCGTCGGCTAGCGTTAAGGTAAGCTAAGCTATACTAAGGGCGTTTCCTATAGGGTCGTCTATTACGTAAAAGATATTCCTTATAAATCCTTCGAGTATTATAGGCAAAGGGGGCCGGGCCGCGTTAGGAAGAAAGCGCCCTACCGGGTCGCGATAAAGGCGAGTAAGCGTAGGGCGTGCTATCGGCGTAGACTAATAGTCGTCTAAGGAAGATACGAGAGGGATAGCTAGGCGATAGGGACGCTCTAGGGTAAAGGTAAAGGCCTTAGGAAGGTTAGGGTTTAGGAAGTATCGGCCGTCGACTGCCTCGCCGGATAGGCAATTATATCCTTCCTTTATAACGGCGTCGATAAAACCCCGGTAAATAGTAAAGTTCGCGTTTTTCTACGCCGTAAAGGACGCAGCGGTACTCTTAAGCGATCGGAGAAGATAAAGCTCGCTGCCGTAGATTTATATAGCGCGCCTAAATCTAAGCAAGGTAAGGCGGGAAGGTTAGCAAGCGACCTAGTTACTAAAGAGGGCACGAAATACCGGGTCGTAGGATAGAACGTAACTATTAGGGATAGGAGGAACTACGAAGGACTATATAGGGCCGTAGGGAGAAGTAGCGAGCTAAAAGCGTCTAACGACGAGCGAAGAGAAGGAAGCTCGACGGGGCGTAGCGGTAGGGGAAAATAAAAAGAAATTTAAAATAAAAGCGCGGAATAAGCAAGATAGCTAACGGTTAACCGCCGAAGATCGGTAGTTAACGTAGTAACGCTTACGGCGAGCCGGTAAAGACGTCCGTAAGTAATACCCTATAAGTTACGAGGATTTCTCTCCGGGCTAAAAGGGCTTATATACGGCGAGGGCTAGCGCGCGCTGCTTCTTAGTCTAAGTAATCCTCGTAGTAAGTAACTCTTATTGCGTATAAAACTCGTCGATAATATCCTACTAAGCGAAGTCCTAGGCGGGAACCTAGGAATTATAACTGCTAGGCTATCCCTTCTAAGTAATAAAGAACTCTTCGCGTGCTACGTCGCGACTATATTTACGCTTACGCGTATTAAGGATACGGTCGACTTCTTAGTAATTAGTGTCTAGTTTAAGACCGGGGCGGGAGTTAAGTATATCCGCCGGCTTAAGCTAGGCTATAGATACTATAGGGTAAATATTTATAGAGTTATCTATATTAAGGCGGTACGCTTAGTAGCCGATCTACTCTATAACTAAGAAAGGGCCTATACGCCGCTCCTTAAGCTTAAAGACGCGCCCGTCGGCGATAGAGTAGCCTTTGCTAAGCTAAAGCTAGGCCTAGTCGCCGGGTTTAAACTCAAGCTTACGGTGCTTCGCGTTATATCGCCGCTTTATCGCGGCTTAAGCGTAGGCGAGAGATATATAGGCCTACTCTTAAAGAACCTATCGGTCGCTAGCGCCGGCTTATTCGCCGAGGAAACATAAGCTATCGTCTATACGTTAGCCGGTAATAAGTTTGCTTGTGGAAGTCTAGATAACGGCGGTGAAAGAGTTATTAAGCGAGAACTATAGAGGCAGGAGGGCCTCGACCTAGCCCTTATCGGGGAAGTCGGCGGTAAAGAATCGTAGGGCGATTTCGACCGTCTAGTTCTAGCGCTCGACCGGCCGTCGGTCTAAAAGTGCTATATAGTAGAGACTAAGAGCTTAGATCTAAAGGCTTTCTATAATATATATTAGAAGTCGGATATAAACTTAAGGTCGCGGTCTAAGATAATCTGCTTAAGAATCCCCTAATTATAGCGAATAAGCTTATAGTATAAGGTCTATACTTAGTCGTCTACGGTAAATTAGTCGTAGCTTAAAAGCAAAAGGCATATCTTAGAGAATTTATTAATAACTATAAGTAGAGTATTAAAGTATTCGCCTATAGGCGTCTTTTATAGAAGACCCTTAGAGGGGACGTTAGGCAACCCTATAACGAAATCTATAGCGACTATATAGAAAGGGACGCTTAGCGTGCGGATAGGGACTAGCTCGCCGGCGGGCTTAAGCAGGTTCGACTAATTCCTTTTATATATATCGCATTTTGCAACGAAATCGTCGATTCGACGAAAAAGCCGACTAATGACGAAGCTAGAGGAGAGTTCCTCCTATATATAGCGCCTGCTGGCGTAGAACTTCCGCTAGTATTCGTCTTCGATTATCGGTTCGACGCACGCCTTAGGGATATAGAGGCGTCGCCGTCCGTCGGTCTCTTTAAGGTAAAGGAGGCCGTTAAGGATAAAAAACGCGAGTCCCTCCTTAAAGTCGTCGGGGCGGAGCTAATCGATAATCTAAGACTATCGGGGATCGTCCGTATATCCCGCCTTAATTTCCTAGCGGAGCGCCGGAGTTATAATAGCCTTAGTAACTAAGTAAACCTTATTAATAAGCGCCTCGTCTTCCTATATCCGATCGAGCTCGCTAGGCCCGACGGGAGGGGTCTCCGTCGTTAGTAGCCGAGAAAGCGAGTCGGCTAAGACGTTCTTAGCGCCGGGAATATAATAAACCTTAAGCGGGAACTAGCTAAGGTACTAAGATACGAGGACGAGGCGGTTACTGCTCTTTATGCTAGTTATAAATAGTAATTGCTATTTAATAATCGCGTATATAGCGGCGTAGTCGGTAAGCACTATAACTTTCGGCTCTATCGTAGAGATAAGGTAAGACCGAAGCTTACGATAGGCGTAGATAAAGCATCTTACTTTAAGCTCCGTAGGCTAGTATTAAGGCTCGCCTCCCTAAAGCTAGCGGCTAAGGTAAAGAATAGGCCGAATGCTTATATAAGGGGGGCCTTACGTCGGGTTCTACGTTATGCCGGGAGCGATATAAAAAAGCACGACTCTAAAACCGTCGTAACTAGCGTTAAGCTAGATAAATAGCTAGCTCTTTAGGTTAAAGTAGTAGAGTTTAGCGTCGGCGGTAAAGGCGTCGGTAATATCGTAAAATGCCCGGAGCTCCTCTAGCGTTAGATTAAACTTAGCATTCGCGGTAAAACGGACTTAGGCTTGCTTAGAGGGCAGCTTCCCTTCGTCTTAAGCGGACTTAAGCTCGTCTATCTTACGTCGCTATAGCGGTTTAATATACTATAAGAAATAAGCGACTAAGTATCGCAATTAGTTAACTAGGCCGATCTATTTCTCGAGGGCTTATAGGGTATTAGAGAATGCGATAGAGCGTAATACGCGGACCCTCTCGTCCGTATTTATAAGGCCGATACCGTCGACTTAGAAACTAAGCAGCTATACGGAAGGGTACTTAAGGAAGGACTTCGGCGCGGATAAGGCGAGGTTATAGTCGGCGAATAGCTAAAAGATTACCGTAAGGTAGGTAAGGTGCTCTTCGGCGGAATTAGAGAAGATAATAATATCGTCGATATATACGGCTATATAATCTATATAGTCCTAGAGGATCTAGTCTATAAATCGCTAGACGTATGCGGGGGAGTTTTTATATCCTATTAGCGCTACCGTAGGGCGTTCTAGCCCTCGGTAGGAAACTATCGTAAAGCGTTCGCGATAGTAGAGATAGATAAGGAACTAATAGAAGAAGGATCGGGCGTTAACGGCGGAGATAAATTGTTTTCCTTAAAGCTTCTAGATTATATCGGCCTAAAGCGGCATAAGGTAACTATTAGGTATAGCGACGTTATTAAGCACGCGTAAGTCGACGACTATTTAGGGTTTTTCCTTACCGTTAACGGTCCGCTATACGACAAAGACTAGGGAGGCGAAGGGGGTCGCTTCCGTAGCCTATTCTATTCGGCCTTTTCGGTATAGCTTATCGTATGTCTCGTCGATATATTCCCTATCCCGTTGGTTTAGGGGGTATATATGAGACGCGATCTTTTTCTAGTGCTAATTATCAGCGAGCGGGATCTTTATATAGTAATCCGGGTAGACCTTAATAATGCCTTAGTTAGTCTAAAGTAAAGGGAATTTATCGGCTAACTACTTAATTTTCTTAGCAAACTTAGGGTCGGTAGCGTAGATTTTTACTCCGTCCTTCGACTTAATCTTTAGAAATAAGGTCTCGCGCTTAATGCCGAGCTTAAGATACTAATTAAGGCCGCTATCCTATAGGGGTAGTTTCCCGTCGGGGACATCTAGCGCTTCGGCTAACTCTAAGTCGTCCTAGTCTTCGGAGGATTCCGAAGCGGACTAGCTGTCTAAGGACGAATTAAGGATCGTAGCATACGTGCCGATATTTATAAACTAGATTTAGTTATAAAGGTTAACGACGGTTCTAATTCGTTGCCCTTTATAAATTCTTATCGTACGACTACTAGTATTTACCGTAACTAGGGATTAGCCTTTAGAAAATAGGCTATAGGCGAGCTTTATCTTTATCGGGAAAAACATGAGGTCCTTATTAGCGGGAAGGTCTTTAATATTAACCGGAAGACTTATAGTTATACCGGGCGGAACGTAGATATCCGCTATACTACGGATGATTCTACGGACTTAGGGTCCGTCCCGTTCTAAACGAGCGTCGATAGATAAGTTGCCGTAGGCTTTAATAATTACGTAGCTCGATAAGTTTATAACGTCTACCTAGTGCGGGATGCTCTAGGATTAGCCGAGCAATAACCCGGTCGGCTGCTTAAGGTTAATCTAAGCGTTAACTCGTATAGCGCCGACTATAAGGTCGCCGTTAATCTTACCGGGAATATATATATCGAAGTCGGCCTATCCCTCCGTAGTAGCGCTACCGATTTTAGTAAAAGGGCGTTTCTTAGTAAAGTCGACTAAGACGTTATCGAAGTTAGCGAGGAAGTCCGGATAAACGCAACTACGATTAGCGCTAGTATCGACGTATACTTTATGCTAGTCGGTAGGCCCGTCTTTACTATATGCTATAATATAGGCGTGTGTAAAGCGGGATAGCCTATCCGGGGAGCCGGCGGGTCTTAACGGCGTAGCTTACGTAATTAGTACGTCGCCGATCGGGGTAAGGATAACGCGAGGCCCTATAGGCAAGGGATCGTCTATAGTAAAGTTAATATAGTCGGGCTCGTCCTCTTTATCTACGTCTATAGGGTCTAGCTCGCCGCTCGGCGTTAGGTCGTCTTTATAGGCATAAAGAATCTAGTTAATAACGTGCTAGGGTAGGTAAGCTCCTCCGCCGTCGGTTGCTCCGGCTTCGATTTCCTAAGCGAGGTTAATAACGATAGGGTTATCTCTAGAACCGTTTATAGGTTTAATCGTAGGCGGGTCCTTAGGCTTAGACTAAGGTCGAAGCGCGGGCGTTATTGCTAAAGCGGGAGGGACTTATGCGGCTAGTATTAGCGTCTTCCTAAGGTTAGTAGCGTTAGGCTTATTTAAACGCTAACCGCTTGCTTTAGTGCTATACTTAGATCGCGGTACGGAATTAGATCGTAGCGATCCCTATATATTGCGTTAGCCGTAGTTCGGCCGCTAACCTCTAGCGGATTATTAAGGTTTTACGGCTAGCTTATTAGCTAGCCTACCCTAAGATCCGGCTATAAGCTTAGTCTAAAGCTAGGGAATCGTCCGTTCGCATTCTATAACCTAATTGTCGAGGTCGTCGGCTCTTATAGGCCGTCTAAAGGATTCTTAAAGCAAGGTGTTAAGCCGCTAATAGACTATTATAGTAAGGTGCTTATCGGTGTATAAGGCTGCTTTAGCCTTCCGCTTTAAGCGCGATATCTATTAGCGAAAGTTAATACCGCTAATAATATCCTTAATAGAAAAGTATTCCTTCTAAAGCGCTTATACTACGACTTTAGGCTAGGTAGCGAAGTAAGTCCTAAGCTTCTAGCACTATGCCCTATAGCCTAGGCCTAGGGTATAGAGCAATAACCGGTCTAACTCCGAGAGGTCTTTAGAGTACTATTCGATCGCGGTTTCTCTAAGGAGGCTAGGGACTAAGGCGGCTAGTTCGTCGGCGTACTTAGTCCCGCGGATAGCAACCCTCTCGAGGGCGTCGATAAATCTCTCGACGCTTCGGTACGTAATAGTCTTCTCGGTCTCTTAGAGGGTATCGAACGAGGCGTTAAATAGACTAGCCGGATTAAAAAATCCGACGTCTTTAGCTCGGATCTAAGGCGTAGGCTTATTTAGCATACGATCGCCGGCGCCGTTCGGTTATCCTATAGGGTAGGATGTCCCTATCTATAGACGGTCTAGCAGCCGGGCGAGTGTATCTTCGGTTATTATAACCGGCGCGGGCATCGTTCCGGTCTATAGAGCTAGCGCTTAGGCCGGGCTTAACGCTAAGGCGGGGCTAGGTTAGGACTCCGCGGATCCGTAGGAGCTACCGGCCGGCGGGTCGAGGTCTAGTTCTATCTTATATAGGCGACCGTTAGAGTAATACCGTAGCTCGTTAACGCGACGGAAGAGCGCGTCTCGGTATTATCTTCTAAAGGAGGAGTTAAAACTAGCGATTTCCCGTTAGATTAGCCGGGTATCTCTTCGCTAGCTATTTAAGAACTTAATAAGAAGTTCGCCGTATAACCTTCGTAGATACAATCCGTCGAAAGGGTATTAGGAGTAGTTAGCGTAAAAGCTTCGTACCGCTTAGGCTTCCTTAGTCTAAGCGTCTACTTTCTCCTAGAGATCTTAAAGAAGTCGTTTAGTAAAGAACTAATTGGCTTCTAGGAGTTAGCTATATGTAAGCAGGAGTTTTCTTCCTTAGAAGATATCCTCTAGCATATAGTACTCGATCGGCATAAGTCTATGCTTCCTCTTTTCTTAGCACTATAGGGCTTTAAACTCGCGGCGCTCCTAAAGTTAATTTAGAATTAAGGAAAGAGAATTACTACTATTTATTATATAATAGACTAATATAATTAGTGCACTACGGGGTTATCGAAAGGGTAGGATGCTACTAGCCGCAATAAGGCTTAGGAAGGGAGTTAAGCCGGCTAATAGTTCTACTAGAGATAGACTAACTACCGGTTGTAAGGGTATAATAGGGTAGGCAGAGTAATTATATAGGTGCCCTCTATATAGGTGTAGAAATCATCTATAAAGAACTAAGTACAAGCGTACCTATGCATACGGATATATAGCTCTACGTACGTACCCCTTTATCCACACGTGCCCTTTACCTTTATCCGCACGAGCCCTTTACCCCTATTCGTATAAGCCTCTTTCCCCCGCCCGTATATACCTCTTCCCCGCTCGTATATAAGAATGCGGATTAAGTCGTAGACTTAATCTTACTAATAGCCGAAGACCTTTATATAAGACCTTTACCCTACCCGAGCGAAATATAACGACGTATTACGTAGGGCCCGGCCGCGCCTTAGGCTGCGCGGCTTGCTTCGGGGAGCGTAAAACGCACCTTCTTCCGTTATATCTTTGCCGGCAACGTAGCGTCGGGCGGTCCGTCGTTTTCTCTAATAGCTCTAAAGCGCTCTTTAAGTCGATCGAGCGCTTCTATATCTACGAAGTCCGCTGCTAGGTGCTACGTCGGGTCTTAGTACCCTTACTACCTTACGAAGACCTTGCGCCTACTGCCGCGGCCGACTTTCTTTTATCGTACGGTAAGAATTTCCTTTATTAAGAACTCTTTTTCTCCTTTTACTAAGATTATAGGAGGCTACGGGTCCGCTATTACTTAGCTAGGCATTAGATCTACTACTACTTAACGAAGAAGGTCTACGTTAAAATTTAAGTAAATCCCGTTAGGCAGTCCCTTTAGCTTAACGGCTTATAGGCTTAGCACTCTCTTAACCGTAAATTTTACATATAGCTAGTCGAGCTTCTTCTTCGGCCTTAAGGATACGTAGTTCCGTAGGTCTACTTAGACTTTACTACCTACCGTAAATCGCTCTATAGGTTCTCGCCGTTTATTAGTATACCGCTCTTAGTCCTACGCTGCCGAGGCTATTAACGACTAATAGAAGTCTAAGACCTACTTAAGTCGCTATATAAAGGACGCTATACGCCCCTTTAGGCTATTGCCGGACGGCTTTTCCGCCGCTATATCTACGGCGATAGGAAATAAGGATACTAGTTCGTACCCGTATAGTACGAAGAAAGGGGATATACTAATTAAAGAGTGATTTCTCCCGTTAAGCGCTATTTGCGCTATAAGGAGCTATTTGTCCTAGTCCCCTTAGTTACGGTCGATAACGCCCCGGAGGTAAGCTTAAACTTCCTAGTTAAGCCGTTTCGGCCCTTTATCGGTTTATAGATAATATACTATGCTTAGCAGCTATATAATCTATAGCAGCCGATATAAGTGCTACTAAAAGCGGCTTATCTAATTTAAGCCCTTATCGCTTATAATTAACGTTAGCTATTAATAGTATCGTATATAGTATACTAGAAAGCGCTCCGCGTAGATCTCCGCTTCTATAAAGAGTATAGATTCTAATATAACTTCCTTACTTAGACGGTCTTTAATTACCTAAAGATTGCAGTTGCCGCTCTCTATAAAGGGGAGGTCTATAATAAAGTCTATTTAAATATACGTATAGAACCGGTCCGGCATAAGAAGCGATTTAAGTAGCCCTTTCTTAAGCGTACGCTAAATCTTTATACGCCTATAGATATTATAGTTGCGGAGGAATCGTCTAACGTATAGCTAGAGGAACGGCTAATAGAAGTCCCGGTATACGGCGGTAACTATTCCTTTACGGCTAAGGTAGCCGACGACGCTAGCGTTATATACTATTTAAATAAGCCGTTCTCGTAGCGCGTTCCCTTCTTCTAGCTCCGGGGGAGCGTCTCTTACTATAGCCTCTATAGTTATAGAGGAACTAGGAACCTAAAGCCGTCCGCGGAACCGTAGGTGCTTACGTAGGTCTACGTAGCAGTCGGCCACCTATACCTTAAGGTTAAGCTTAAGGTCGAATCGTCGTGCTCCTACCTCTACGGCGCGGCGCACGCTCCTATAGGTAACGTCTTAAGCTACTAAGCGGTCCTATATACGCTAAAGCTCCTCGTCTTAAAAAATCCGTCGGTTAAGACCTATATTAGTAGTTAGCTCCGCGCCCTACGCATTAAGGTCGTCCTAGGTCGTAGCCGCTATAAAGTCCGCTTCTTAAGCGTTAGGCTCTACGTCTTCTTCGATTACCCTTTACTCTCCGAACTAATTAACGAATTATTATCCTCTTCGCTATCGTCCTCGTCCTTATCGCCTTTACTATTAACTAAGACTACGCCGTCCGTACCGATAAGCGTTACTCTAAGATATATACGTAGCGCCTCCTCTAGGAGTATTTAAAGCTCTTAGGTATTATAATCTTCGCTAGAAGGCCGATCTTAATCTCTCCGGGATAGAGCGTCTAGCACTATAGCCTCTTTTCTAGGTCGGTACTTAATCCGGAAATAGAACCGCGAAAGGTATTCCGCCTAGCGGGCCTATCGCTTAGAGAGATAACGTCGAGTTATAAAATACTTAAGGTTGCGATAGTCTATAAGGATTTCGAAGTTCTTATAGCTGTAGAGCTCCGCTTACTATTGCTTTAAATAGCTAATTATAGCGAGCATTTCCTTATCGTAGATAGCGTAGTTCCGTTCGGCGGGGGTAAGCTTACGGGAGTAAAAAGCTATAAAGCGGCGTTAGCCGTCTACCTCTTACGAAAGCGTGCCTTTAAGCGCGAATCTACTATAGTCCGCCTTAAGTATTACAGGATAATTAAAGTCCTACTATAGCAGTACTAGGGCTTACGAAAATAGGTCTTTTAACGTTTAAAACGCCTTTGCCTATATAGCGCTTTAATAAAAGGCTACCCTTTTGCCGGTAAGGGCTACGAGCGGACTAACGATATAAGAAAATTAACGAATAAGAATCCGGTAGTAGTTCGTAAATCCTAAGAAACTCCGTATACCCTTTTGCGAAGTTAAGGCTATTTAGTCTTAAATAGCCTAGATCTTTACGGGGTCCGCCTATACACTAACGCCTACGATAATAATAAATCTAAGGTATTTAACCTAGCGGACGCCGAATTCGTATTTATTAAGGTCGAGGTATAGCCTATACTTAGAGAGCCGGTCTAGCACCTTCCGCACTTTATCTATATAATCCTTTAGGCTACCGCTTATATAGATAAGAATATTATTAATATAGGCGGAAGCGAACTCGTTTAGAAATTCGCGAAGAATGCTATTAATATACTATTAGAAGGTGCTAAAAGCCCTTATAAGCTTAAACGGTATTTCTATCTATTCGAAAAGCCTATAGCGAGTGCGGAACGCGGTCTTTTATATATTACTTTCCGTAATTCGCACCTTATAAAACGCCTAATAGATATCTAACTTAGTAAACTACTTCGCTTTAGCGATATTACGGAGTATCTCCCTAATTAGCGGAAGCGGGTAGCGGTCCGGTCGTATTATTACGTTAAGTGCTCGGTAGTCTACGTAGAAACGTAGTCCTCCTCTAGGTTTCCGCGTAAATAGCACTAAAGCGGCGGCCTTAGAAGAGCTAGCCTAAATAAACCCTTTATCTAAAAGGCCGCGTAGTGTTTTCTTTAATATAAGCAACTCGTATTAAGACATTGCGTATAGCGGCCCGAAGGGCGGAACTATGTCTTATCCGTAGGAATCTTTGCGAAGTAGTATCGCATAGTTAATGCCGGGCTTATATAGGTTTAATTTATCGGCCTCGCTTTTCCGAAAGAGCGGCAGTAGGTTATAGAACTACGTAAGGATTATTTAACGTAATTCGGCTTCCGTCTTTAGCTTCTTTAGTCGTAAGGCTTTCTTAATGTCCGCGAGGCTAACTACGTAAATAGCAGCTATAGTAGCTTCCGAGCCGTATCGTCTACGGATTCGGTTAATTATGCCGATAAATACTAAAGCTATAACTTCTTTAGCCTCTCGAAGCTCTATAGCATACTTAGTGTCCTTAGGCTTATTCTTATTAATATACCGTAGCTAACGCTACGAATTCCTATACTAAAGCCTCCCTTAGTGCGGTATAGAGTAAGACTCTATGTAAAGAAGCTAAGGCTTTCTAAAGATTAGGCTAAACTCTAGCTAAGGGATAACGTATGCTATAAGCAATTACTTATGCCCGTTAATCTCTATAGCTATCTATACGATACCTTTAATCTTCGCCTCCTTTATTACGCTTAAGGCTCCTTATATATACTAAGTTCTTATATCTTTAACTAGCAAACGTAGTTCTCGTACGAATGCCTTATCGATAGCGGCGTAGCACTAGCAACCCTCGTCTATAAGAGTAAAGACGAGGTTTATACGGTTAATAATAATATGTATTAAGGTAGGAGAAGTCTTAATACGGTTAGTTAACTCCTTTTTCTCTAGTGCTAGCGAATTAGGCTCTAGGGCCCGTCTATGCTCCGGAGCTATACGTTTCCCTCCGTACTAGTAGCGGCGGGGATATTATTATCCTCCTTAATATTAGACTTAAGAGAAGGTCGGGTAGTGCGAATTACTATAGGCCGTTCGGCTCGCTTCGTAGGGCGAGCGGGACGATATAGGCAGTCTATAGTAAAATATCTATCCGCGCTATAGCGTACGTAAAGCCCCTCCTCTCTCCGCTTCTAAAGCTCCGCCTTCGACACTTACTTAGCTCGCTATATAGAAGAGGAAAGCGCGCTGCCTAAGGCGGCGGATAGTATCCTCGCTCTTCTATAAGCAAGCCGCGTAGTAGATATTATAACGTTGCCCTCGTAGTCTACCGTAGTGTCGGGCGCGGATTTAAGCGGCGGGAGCGTTATAGCGTTCTTAGTTATAGCTCCTCTATTCCTATTACTAACGCCGTTCGTGCTAGCATGCTTTCGCAACTTCTAAAAGCTAGGGCTTTGCTTATAGTTCTAGGCTACCTTCGTAAGGCGACCTACGTACTCCCGGAAGTTAGTAGGCATCTCTATTAGGATAAGCATTTCCCGTGGTTATAGAGTAATTAAATTTTATAGCTATATAAGCTTAGCTTTATCTCCCTAAACGCTATTTCCGGCGGCATAAGTAATAGTCTCCTTAAAGTCGGGAAGGAAGTCCTTAAACGTCTAGCCGTCTTTCTAAAAGATGATCCGCAACCTATCTTACGCTTTCTCTTACTCTTATATATTACCGAACGCGTAGATAAGGTAGTTAAAGAAGGCATAGGGGTCGCAGGCGCTACTAGGCCCGCTACTCTCCTAAAACCTACAAATCCGCCGTATCTAAGGCTTAGGCAGCGTATAGAGTAGCGAATACTAAGCGGTATCGCGGCAACCGTTAAGGCCTTACTTCTCGTTAACGGTAAACTTACTGCGGAGGCGATATAGGAAGAAGTAAAAAGACTTTAGCTTACTATCCTATATAGGCTACGGTAGAGGCTTCCTTTTGCCGAAGGCGGCTTTAAGGGCCGTCTTTAGGTTAGCTATGCTAGCGTCCTTAGCCGCGGGAGAGTTCGTCGACGTAGCCGTAGGCGCGAGTAGCGTATCCGTAGAGGTAGCCGCTATAGATCCTATTTTAATACTAAGGACTTTTAGCAACCCCCTTCGTTTAACCGGATTAACGGCTATTTTCTATAGTAGCATTAGAAGGCGCTCCTCTTCCGCTATAGAAGGTATAGCATCCGCCGTCGCCTTGCCTAAACGGGCTTTTGTTATTTCCTATTAAAGGCGGGCTTTTGTAAAGGCCCGCTTATTTAGCGCTTTTTATCGCAGCTATAGCTGCTAGGACCCCTCGGCCCGTTGCTTAAAGACGTTCTCTATATCGTTGTCTAGTAAGTCTATAATAGCAGCTAGTATTACTACGCGTGCCGCTTTTATCGTAGCGGCCTATCGTTCTAATTAATACATACCGCTATTATAAAAGCGGGACGTTATCGTATTAAATAAGTCCGTAAAAAAGAGAGAAAGATAATACTATAATAGGGTAGGTAGAGTAATTATATAGGTGCCCTCTATATAGGTGTAGAAATCATCTATAAAGAACCAAGTATAGGCGCACCTATGCATACGGATATATAGCTCTGCGCACGTACCCCTTTGTCCGCACGTGCCTCTTACCCCTATCTGCACGAGCCCCTTACCCTTATTCGCACGAGCCCCTTTCCCCCGCCCGCACGTGCCTCTTCCCTACTTATATATAAAAATGCGGATTAGGTCGTAGACCTAATCTCACTAATAGTCGAAGACCCTTATAGAGGGTAAGTATAGTATAAAGCAGGTTTTTAACTATTAAATAATATAGAAAATAATGACTTATCCCTTCTATTCCTAGGCCGGGGAAGATGCCCGTTATATACCTTTATTGCTATCCGGGTTTTTACTATAAATTCCCGGTGTATTACCGTAGCTTCCCTAGGGAATCTCCCTAATAATACCTAATCGCGTATTACTATATATGCGCGATCCTCTCCCTATATATGCCTTAACGCGGTGATTTCCCCCTATTATGCGCTTTACGTATTATAGTAAAATCCCTATAATGCGCGTCGCGAGATAGCCGTAGAGTCGTAGCGTAATGCCGGGGTTTACCTATGCTAGATTTCACTATAATATTACTATGCTATAACCGTGAAATGCCCGTGAAATGCCTATAAAATATAGTAGGGCAATATTAGCGTAGTCCGGGGTTAACCCGCATCTGTATAGGTACGTACCTATTAAGGTCCTATACCGTAATAGACAACCTACGGTTTATCCGTAATATATCATAGAGGTCTAACTAAAACTTACTAATAAATAGAGATCCTCTATTAGAAATAATACCTTTCTATACTCTATAGATAAGCTTAATCTTATAATAAAAAGCTTTAGCTAAATTAGGCGCTATTATTATCTTAGAGACCGCGAGAAATACGCTATACTTAGTATATTAGTTAACGATTATTAGTAATACGTTAACTTCTCTACTATCGAACTATAACTCCGGAAAACCGGTAGTAAAGTCTATAGAGACTTCTTCCTAAGGTCTTATAGGAATAGGCAGCCACTTAAGGGCGCCGTATAGGCAATGCCGCTTTAGAACGGCGCTTTAATAGATATAATACAAACGCACGTAGCTATTTATATTACGAGCTATTCCTTCCTAAAAGAACTTCCGGGATAGGAGGTCTTTCGTACGGGCTATCCTAAAGTATCCTATAAGGGGATCGTCGTAGTAGAGCTAAATAAGCTCTTGCCTTAAGGCAACCTCTATAGGCACAACGATTCTTCCCGAATGTAGAATGAGTCCGTTTAGGCTTAATAACTAAGGACTGACCCTTTCTTTTAGGGTACTTTCGGCCTATACTCGCTTTATAGTCTACGGATCTAATGTATGTAAAGCATCCTCTATGCTATATGCCGGGGCTAATATAATTAGCCATAGATAAGATAGCAGGGAGCTATTCCTAGCTCCTAAGGCTTACGCCTACCTAATAGAATTATTCTTCTTTATACATACATTCTTAGTGCCTAGTGTATTAAATTAGTAGCAATTCGCACCTTCTGCCTTTAAGCTACTATTAGGAACGCCCTTCCTATCTCTAGAGCTTTGCTCTACTACGATACGTTCGCTAAGAGCTTTTTAAAGCTCTCGCTATTTATTAGAAGCCGCCTTAAGGCTCCCGACACCTATAGTATAACTAGCTTATATAACCCTAGCTAGCACGCTTATATAACCACTAAGCTAAGCCTTACGATCCGACGAGGCTCGCCTTTCTAAGCATTATTAGAACTAAAGTTTACTGCCTAGTTCTCTATTTTAAGTCCTTAAGCAATTAGCCGTAAGGAAAAAGTTTCTCTCTATATTTTCGATTTCCTACGCGTACCCGTTCCTACGATAAAATTAAAACACCCTATACCTCTTACTATAGACTTTTCTCTTCTCCTATAACTCTTCTTTCGTAATCCCTTCTCTCCTCTATCTATCGACCTCTTCGCCTTCTTCCCTTATTTTATTTAAGCTATTATTACTATAGCTAGGGACGAAGAAGCCCGTTAAGCTATAGCGTCTATATCTCGTTTAGACGACGACCTCTATCCTCGCTTGCCGACCTAGCAATATGCTCCGCCGGAAAGTGTCTATAGCGCCGCCCCCTTTAAGGAATCTAAGAGTGATTATAAAGATCTTCCTCCTATCCGTCGTCGCCCTCGCTTATCTATAGAAACCGAGGTGCTACGTAAGCAGTCCGCTTTACTAGCTATAGAGGATAAGGACTATAATAACCTATTAAAATAGGCCGTTCGCTACTTTAGGTTAATTAAGACACTGCCTATAGAAAGGGTTATTAAGACCTTTACTAATATAGGCCTAATATATATAAAATAAGCCCGTATTCTCTTAGGCTCTTTAGCCTTTAAGTCGGAGACTATCCTTAAGATTATAGATCTTCTACCCGTAAAGGAGAAGCATCTATAGCACGCCGATACTTAGCGAAAGGGAATTCGCGCGTATCTTCGTTTTATAGGCGATCTTTTAGATAAAGAGACTCCTCTCTACGCTACGATAAATCTAGTGTATCGATTAGTTTAAGCCGTACTTTTTAACCTATAAATAATCGACGGAGACCCTTCTAACGGTTAATAATCGGAGGAATAGCCTCCTCCTCGTCCGTAAGGAATTCTTCGCTTATTTAAGCAATACTCTATTAGATAGCAGCATCGCCTTAAGGAGTAACCTTAGGTTCTATATTATTCTCTTTAGTCTAAGTAATCTAAGTACTCGTAGGCCTTTTACTCTCGTAGATAGAAGGATTCGGATAATAATAATAATAATTTATCTAGATCCGATAATAGCTTTATCCGCCGTCCCTTAAAGTCCTATCCGAATCCGCGTAAGCACCGTAAGGCGAGCTATACCTCCTCCTCGGCCTATAACCACGAGGCCGTTACTAAACGCCTTAAATAGGATAATATTAATACTTTTAACCTAGATAAGCATAATCCGAAGAACTTAGGCATTATCGCTCTTAGCGATAGAAAGAATATCTATACGGACGTCTACCTCTTCGCGGAGCGTCTAAGGATCTATTAGGACGAGGATCCTTTTGCCCTTTGCCTATACTACCTCTCCCTCTTAGCAGGAGGAGCTCTTATATAGTATATAAGTAAGCTTATAGCGGAATAACGCGATATTCTTAGTTCCTCCCCTCTTAAAACCTTCTATAAGCTCTTAATTAAGCGTTTTAAGCGTCTTAACGCTAATACCTTAAAGGAACTTTATAGAGAAAGGTATACGATATCTATATAGTCCTCTAGCTTTATTACTCTCGCGCTATAGATCTAGAGAAAGGTTTCGCTCGCCCGCTTACTTAAGATAGGCAAGGATGCTTAAATCATTAAGGCTATCTATCCTCTTATTGCTGTTTAAATCTCCTCGCTTTTTCCTATTCCTATAAAAAAGACCCCGATCGATAAATAGATTCGTATTATTAAGGAACGGAAGCCCTTTATTATAGCCTCTCTAAAGCTATATATCTCTAAAGACCGAGACCGTTCTCGCCGCGGTAGCTTTTCTCGTTAGGATAATAACTATTGCTAGGATAACCGTCGCCGTAATAATAGCTACCGTTAGGGTAACCGTAATCGCAGCCGTTATAATAATTATCGCAATAACTATCGTTAAGGTAACTAAGGCAATAACTGCTGTAAGACTAACCGCTAGGATCGAGACTAAGGCTATAATCGCAACCGTAGCCCCGAAGGTTAAAGCTCCGGCAATAACCGTGATTAGTTAAGCTTACGCCCGCAACGTCGCAATAAGCGTTACCCTCGCCGGGACGACAGGCGAGATAACCGAACGGAATACCGCCGAGGTAAATATAAAGGTAACGATAATAAGAAGAAAGTACGTATTAAGTTAAAGTATTAAAGCGATAAAAAGACTACTTTTAGCGGCGATAAAGCTAGTAATAAGCTATACTTAAACGACGACTCTTAGGACAACGTATCCTCTTACCCCTCCTCGGAAGCTAACTTCGTAGGCTATATAAACTCTCGCTACCTTACTAAAAGGGCCGGCAAGTTTAAATATAGTACTTACGACCGTACCTTCGCCCTCGCCTCTATGCTTAAGGAGTATATATACGCTAACTGCTATATATTTAAGCAATAGCTCTATAGTAAAGAACGTGCGCTTAAGCCTTTAACCTATAAGGCTTATAAGGCCTTTTTTCTTTCTCGTAACGCTTTTTTCTCTTATCTCTATCTCGGGTGTAAGAAGACCCCTTTTACTCCTACTATTCCTATAAGGAATATCGTCGACTTTATTCCTACCGAGCTTAATTCCCCCGCCGCCTTAAAGCCTATTCTTCCCGCACCTATTATTAAAGAGCCTATTTTTTACGTAGCGCCTACTATAGTACCCCGACTAAATTAGATCCTAAAAGCTAAAGCCGAAGAGCCCTAGTAGGATTAGGATTCCCCGCCGTATTTATACTCTTATATAAGAATTAAGGTCTCTGCCTAACCCGGTAGGCAGGAAGTCTAAGTTTGCCTGAATTCTAGCTATAGGAAGCCTATAATTAATCGCGACCTTCTTTAGACTCTTAACTATACCGTCGAGAAAAAACCTCTAGTTACTATTAACGGAGTTAACGGTCGTTCTTTTTGCGAGGACTAGGCTACGTTCTCCTTCTACGCGCGCGGTACTATAGCTAGTCCGGCCGCTTAAGCAGCTATAGCTAGGTTTACTTACTCCGCCTAGGTCTCTAAAGTAGAAGCCGGCGTACTCCTTAGCAATGCCTTCCTTAAGCTATACCGAAGATCCCTTAATTATAATAAAGAGGTTATTTGTATTAGAGTGCTCGACGGGTTTAAAATCCTATTCGATATCTATAAATAGTCTTACGAAGTTATTCGCTGTGTTAAGGCCGTCCGAAAGACTATTATACCGCCCGGCACTACCCTTATAGTCCTTATATCTTAGAAAGAACTTCCTAAAGACCGCGCCTATACTTTCTTCGCCTCTTACGCTAATGCTATTTATAGTATCGTCGATGCTAAATCTCTTCCTACTATCTATATTACTAATAGCACGAACGCTAACCTACTTATTAAGCGCAAGCAGAAGCTTAGCTAGATATAGGAGTATTAAGAGTCTAGCTATTTTACCGCCCCGTCTTAGAAATTAGCTATAAAGACTTTAATACTAGCTACGGCAATCTCGCCTACTCTTAGAGCTGCTGCTATACTATCCTTCTCTATAAGAACCGCTATTGCTATTACTACTTCTTTTATTAATATATCGGTTAACGTTATAAGCACCTTCCCGCTTACTTAGGAGGTCCTTAAGTGCCTATAGCATCCCGCCCCGCCTTAATCCGTAGAAGCTTTAGTTCTAGGCTCTTCTCTAACGCCTTCGCTATCCGACTCTATCTACGCCTACGTTATAGCTTCTTCTATAAGACCCGGCAAGTAGTCTAAGGTTCGCTAGAACCTTATAGTAGCTGCCTTTAACGTAACGGCAGCTGCCGTAGCTATTAAGATAGACGCCGCGGATAGAATCGAGGATCCCCTCTCTAGCCGTATTCTATACTAAACGCACGTTTAGCACCTACTAAAGCTTTAAGAGAAATATATTAAAAAAGGTATTTATATTTTCGACTATAGTCCTTCTTTCGTATAGCGGATTAAAAGGCTTTTTAGAAAATACTCCTAGCTTTAGCGAGATATAGGCACCGCCGTCGTAAAACCCGGAAAGGAATTAATAGTTCCCTTAATTAATAATTAGCACGAAAAGCGAGTCGCTTAAAGGCCTTACCTATAAAGACTTCGCGATAGGAAGGTTATCGACGATATATTTAACCTACTTTATAAGTAGGCTCGCTTAGAGTAGGCCGACGAGCTTACGCCGTTCGTAGCGCTTATCTTTATGGTTTAGCGTATAGCCTAAGGCGAGACTAAAGGCCGAGTCGTTATTAACCTACGTGCTGTGAATAGTATTACTATTCCGGATTCCTACCCTCTACCTCTATAAAGCTCTATTATTGCTAAGCTCTTAAGCGCCTATTTTATTACTACTATCGACGCTTCCGCCTTCTTCTATTAGTTTTA
Source organism: Ophiocordyceps sinensis (assembly GCA_012934285.1). NCBI lineage: Eukaryota > Fungi > Ascomycota > Sordariomycetes > Hypocreales > Ophiocordycipitaceae > Ophiocordyceps > Ophiocordyceps sinensis. Next base: position 13,661,762 of record JAAVMX010000004.1, read on the forward strand.
AGTTAAACTTAAGCATTAAGACAGGTTTACTATTATAAGTCATCGAGGTCTAAAGCGCTTAATAGTTGCACCTATCGGCTTTCGGAATAGCCTAGCGTATATATAACGCTATATAGACCGAGTTCTCCGTCCGCACTAAGGCTATAGCCGCGCGTTTATTAATAATATTATTATTTACTCCGCTACGGAAGAGGAATACTTTTAATATCTTAAGGCTATCTTTAAGCTATTCGCATCGCTTAACTTATCTATAAGCCTTACTAAAAGCTAGATCGGCTACCCTTCTATAGAGTTACTCGGATTTTATATCGACGCGTTTAGGATAAGTACTATAAAGCATAGGCTCGCCGCCTTCGTAAAGCTCTTATTCCCTAATAACCTTACCGCTCTTAAACACTATATCGGCGCTATAGGGTATATTCGTAACTTTATTCCGTACTACGGCGCCTCTATCGCCCCTCTATAGGACCGTAAGACTAGTCTTTTAGCCTAAGGTCGCTTAATCGGTAAGGTTAAAAACAGGAACCTTAATAAGCGGAAGTCCTATACGTAAGTTATATCGTTTTAGCCTACCTTAGCTAAGCTTTCCTCCTTCGCCTCTCTTTAAAAGGAAATTACTTCTAGCCGTATAATATACTATATAGACCTATAGAAGAGGCTATTCTATTAGATTAACGCCTCTTTATAGCGAGGCTTCGCCGCCGTCTTTTTTACCTCTACGACGGCACTATTTAGCAGCTAGGCTAGCCTATTCCGGTTAAAGCTATTATGCCTATCTACTTCCTTACCCGTATCTTAACGAGAGCTAAGCAGTCCTATAGTCCCTTAGAGCTAAAGATCGCCTATCTTATATAGGCTACGAAGAAGATACGCACTACGGTATAGTCGTTAACCCTCCCGCTTATAGTCCTTACCGACTACTCCGCGACTAAGCAGATAGTCGCTAAGCAAACCCTTAATACCTTTAGTATAGACTAAGCCAACCGCCGTCTAGTTATAGCCTTAATTTACCTCTCGGAGTATAATATCGAGGTTTATTACCTCCTTAGTAAGAAGAACTTTATTCCTAACGCCTTTAGTCACCTACTAGCCGAGGAGTCCGATTAGCTGCTTAACCGTCGCCGCCCCGACTTTACTATGCTTAACGATATACTTATAGCCTCTAAAGCTATTATAGCTCCTAAGAAACGCGAGGAATTCGCCGTCGCCTACGATAATAACCCTTACTATAAGCGAATACTTTAGATAATCGTAGATAGCGAGGACGCTATCGAGAGTCTTTCCTCGCCCTTAAGATAAGCTATAGTTACTAACTCTATAGCAAGAACGAAGGTATAGCTTAAACGCCGCGGTATACCGTTTTTTATAGTCGATAAGCTTTTATACTATAAAGGTCCCGACGGCTTTACCCGGCTATATATCCCTAACGCCTTCGTCCTATCTATAATCTCGGTAGCTTATAACGATAAGAACTACTTTAGCGTCGTCTATATAATTAAGGACTTAGAGATATACTTAATTCGCGGAGTTACCCGTTAGGTAAAGAAGTATATCGCGGCCTATAAAGCCTATTGCCTTAGCTAAATAGACCGTTAGACCTTTCCCGGCAGCTATAAGCCTATTCGCCCCCCGCTACTTCTAATATAGAGTATCGCGATAGACTTTATAACCGATATACCGCCCTTACCTTTAGCAAGCTCCCTATAGTAGATCTTAGGCTTTAATATCTTTAACTAACTTCTTACGGTTACTTACCTAACTAGTAAGAGATGCCTACTAATCCTAGGCAACGCTAAATACGGTATAAAGGACTAGGCTTAAAGCCTAGCCCGTTAGTTGCTTCTTTCTAATTAAGGCATACTAAGAACTATTATTAGCGACCGGGATCGCAAATTTACATCCGACTTCTAAAAAGGCCTTTAGAGCGCATTCGGCACTAAAATTGCAATAACTACCGCTTACTACCTATAGGCTAACGGGCTTGCCGAACGGCGCAACTAGACCGTAGAGACCGCTCTACGGATATCCAATATCAAGGATCCTAGCCTAGATTAGAAGATAATAATCCCCGCCCTTTAGTAGAATCTAAATACGGCATTTAATATTAGTACGAAGATCTCCGCCTATAAGTCTATCTTCGGCTTTAATATACGTAGACCGTTAGAAGCTATCGATAATATCTTAGGGACTATTGTAGACAAACTGCCCTACTTACGAGAAGTTATCCGTAGATAAACAAGCCTAGCTATAGACCTAGCGGCTATAAAGGCTAAGTAGCGGTATAACGCAAAGCACCGGCCGGTTTTTCTTAAAGCCGGCGATAAGGTCTACCTAAAGCTTTATACGGGCTATTATAAGCCTAGCTAGCCGCTTAAGAAGTAGTCGCGGTAGCGAGAGGGTCCTTTCGTAATTAAGCGTATAGTTAATAACCTCGCGGTAGAGCTCGACCTCTTAAGCTAAGTTAGAGTCTACCCTATTGTCTCTATTTAGCACCTTAAGCTCGCGTATAAAGAGCATTACGTTAAATCCGAGCCTATGCCTATCGAAGCCGCTCGCGATATCTAGTAAGCGCCTAACAAAGGAGATTAGTACTACGAAGTTAAGCGCCTAATAGATATCTATATTTATCGCATCGGTCGCTCGAAGTCACTCGTAACCGAATACCTCGCACGGTAGAAAGGATAGGCCGCTATATATAACTAATAGGTCCGAGCCGACTAGATCTCCGCTAAAGCTATTACGGAGTTCTAAGGTCGCCCTCTAGCACGCGCTATACGAAGCAAGCCTAAGGCCGCTTAGCAAAAGGAACGATTAGAGGATAAACGATTACTAGTAGATATAAGCATAACTTATAAGAATAAAAGGGAGGATTTAGGCAATAGGAGTATTCCTCCTAATTGCCTAATTAGGATTGTATTATAACTGCTATATACAGTAGTGTTTTCTTTTTTAAGCCGGCATTCTAATATATATAAAGCATCCTCTATACTATATACTAGGGCTAATATAATTAGCTATAGATAAGATAGTAGGGAGCTATTCCTAGCTCCTAGGGCTTACGCCTACCTAATAGAATTATCCTTCTTTATATATACATTCTTAGTGCCTAGTGTATTAGGATCTTCCGCTTAAGTCCTCTTAAGAAGCTTAAAAAGGGGCTCGGAGATATCGCTCTTATAGACCCCTTTACAACAGGCTGCTAACCTAGCTATTTATATTTAACATCGTTGTTTACAACTAACGACGCCTTTAGCCTAGGTGGCTAACTTAGCGGGACTTATTCCTAAATCCTAAGCGATCGAATCTTAGAGAGCTTATGTATTTTCGTTACGTAAAGACATCTCGTTAAGCTTAGAGATAGTAGAGACCTAAGAACTTATCTCGAGGTCGCTTTATAAAGAATCTATAGCTATATATACCTACTAAATGATTGCTAACTTCTATTATAGTTCCGGGAGTAGCTCTATAGACGGTAGGGCTTCGCCTATAAATTCTAGCTTCTTTAATAAAGCATCGGTAGGATTTAATTTACCGGCTTAGTATTTAATCGTAAAATCGAAAGGAGCTAGGTATATATACTAACGTGCTTATCTTATATTAAAGGATACTTGCTTTATAAAGCCTTAAAGGTTTTAGTAATCTAATAAAACTTTAACGGTATTCGCCGCCCCTTCGATATATTATCGCTAGTATTTAAATAACTTAACAATAGCAAATATCTCTTATTATTATTATTAAAGTACTCTAGCTGCCCTAACGGGCCTAGTGCCCTTGCATTTAGCTAGCATAGGAAAAACTAAGCGGCCTAAGGGAAAACCTATATAACGTCTATCTATCTTAGCGTTAGGCCGGATGCGGCCTATATTCGCGGCGGTTAATTAAGTTTAGTTACTGCCGCCGGTCTAGTGCCTAATAAAGGTTACCCCGCCCGGGTAGGCCTAGGGGCGTCGGGGTCGGGCGGAGAGTCTAACTTAGTAAAGCCGGCGCGTAGACGGCACTAGGCGATAGGGTGCAGGCTAAGGCCCCGCCTAGCGGGTTAAAACGTAGAAAAATAAATCTTAGTAAGCGTATAATCGAATACATAAATATATATAAACGCTAAAAGGGGCTTGCGTTAGGAGCCTCGTCGTCTTACTCCCGGAGCTCCCCCCCGCCGGCGTTACGGCGGTCTATCTTCTCCGTAAGGGCCGTCGCGGCCTGGAACTACTATACTAGGCGGTGCTTAAGGAACCACCGGATAAGCGGCTTAGCGGCGGCGGGGCGGTTAAGCGCCGCCCTAAAGTCGCTCTCCCGTCGGATGCCTTTTAGTAAGGCCGTCCTCGCGCTAGCGAAGGCAAGGCACTAGAGGAAGAGGTAGAACGCGGTTTTACATACGGTCCCGCATCGATAGAGCGGTAAGTCGACGTCGGGAACGTTTCGGTCGGATAGGAACCCCTATAGACCGATCTTTCCGGTCTAGATCTAAATAAGCGCGGAGCTCTCGTGCTTATATAAACCGTTATATACCTTTAGCGCCTTCTTTAGCCGGTTAAAGCAAGGGTTAATATCTGCCGGCTACCGGGCTTTTTATAGTTGCTTCGCCTCCGCTATTCGGGGATCTTCCTTCTAACGCGCCTCTTAATCGCAGAGGACCGCCTCCTCTGTTATAGTGCCTTAAGGGCATTAGTCCTAAAGCCACGCGTCGTACGGCCGGCCGGGCGGTCGGGTCGGCCGACGGGGTTAGAGTAGCACTCTCGCCGGCTTCTCGCAAGCGCGTTAGATCCGGTCCGCTATGCCCGACTCCTTAGTGCGCTCTTCGTACCGCGCGAGGCGGTCGTTAAGGTAAAGGTCGAGCGGCGGGACCGCCGTCTATATCTCTAGGTTCCGGATTAAGGTCGCCCTAAACGCCTTAGCTACTACCTATAGGCAGCTCGACTAATGCACTATAAGCGCCTTTACTAAGCCGGTAGGTTTCCCTCCTTTAGGCGTAGGCATATAAAACGTCGACGCTCTATAAGCGAGCGTGCTTTAAACTACGCTAGCGTAAACCGTCCTCGCGCTTTATAATCGTATGCCTTATATAGACGCCGCGAGCCTAGTAAGGGCTAGCGCTTATATATCTATTTTCGTCTTAAGTATTATAGTATTAGGTTATATTATATATTATCCTACGTAACCTCTATATCGTATATATAGACATTTAGACTTAGTCTATAGCTATATCCCTTCGTAGATTAATAATAATTATATACCCCCCCTTAAGCTCGTTCTCTTAAAGTTTAATCTACTATTTCATCCTATTGCCCTTTATTAATAATCTCGCTATCTTACCCCTTTCTTTTCTAATCTCCCTTCTTCGCGACGTAAGTCCGCCTCCTCGCTAGACCCTTACGACTAAGTTTTCCTCGATTATTAGAATTTTCCCGGGGTAAATACGCCGTCTCGACGCAAATTGCATAGACTTCCCTCCTTACCCTTCCCCTACCCCTACCCTATCCTATTGCCCTATAATCTACGATAACCGACTATATAAAGGCCGATCCCCCGTCCGCTACCCTAGCTATTACCCCGCCGGCTCCTACCGAGCCGGAGCCTTAGACTAAGTACGTCTCCTACTACCCCTATCTCGCCGCCCTTCTTTAGGCCTAACGTCCTATATTCGGCATATTCGCCTATATTTAGGCTAACGCTACTTACGACTTCCGCGCCCTTTAGATCGAGGCCTTTATTTACCTTAATAATGCTTACGTTAAGTTAGATATAGGAGTGCTTATCGCTTAAAAGCACGCAGCCGTTGCCTAAGAGCACGCTGCCGATCTTTAGCGCTAGCTTAACCGCGCTACGTCCTCTCTCCTCGTCTTAGCCGAACGCGACGCGGCTTAAGACTAAGGCCCGGCCCTAGCCCCCGCCCTTACCCTTACCCGTTCCCGTATAGCCGACCTTAAGAGGTTCGCCGGCGACTCTAGCACTTAGAAGCAACGTTAGGAGGCTTTCTAGACCTAGCGCAACGGCCTTGCTATTAAGCTCCGTTAAGACGCCGCCTTATACCCTACGAAGTAGGATCGTATTCTCTACGCGGCTAGCCGGCTTACCGGCCGGGCTGCCTTTATTATCGCTAGCGTTCCTTAAGACGTCCTTAATAATAAGTCTTTCGCCAATTAGCAGTATACTATTATTAAAGCTCTTACCGACGACCTTAGCATAGTCTTTAGTGCTAATTTTACCTACGCTTAGTTAAAGGCTAACTTTAACGCCCTATCGATAAAGAATATCTCTTAGCTAGACTTCTATTCGAAGTTTACCTAGCTTTAAGCCGACTTATCGTTTAATAGCACCGCTTACGTCGCCTACCTTTATTTAAAGGTCTTTATCGAACTTACTAACGCCGCCGCTCTATAAGTCGAATGCCCGGCCTATAACGACTTTACGGCCTAGGCTAAGATATATTCTACGCTTTAGGACAACTAGCAGCGTGTTAAGGCCCGTTCTTAACTCTAGCCGCTTTATAACCCCGCTCGCACCGGCCCTACCTCGCCTACCCTACTTACGTCTCCTGCCGGTACTAATATAGCTCGATATATTCCGGGCTCGGCTTACTAACGCTAAGAAGCAACGGCGGTTTAAGAACCGTCTTTACCTCTACTACGCTTAGCCGGCTACCGCTACCTACACCGCCCGGACCTACCTTAATAAGGGTATTAGTGCTAATCCTAGCGCTAGCCCTAGCGCTAGTCCCGGCGCCGGTTCTAGCTCTAGCCGCGGCCGTAGCTATAGTAGCGGTACGTCTGCCCTGCGTTTAATTAAACCCCCTCCCCCCCGCTACTAGGTTCGCGCTATTAAGCAAGGCTTTATCGAGGGCGAAGTAAACGACCTCCCTGCCTCTTCCCCGTCCGTAGGAAATACGTAGCTCCCTCGCCTTATCGCGAGATAGAGCTCTTAGTGTCTAAGTTTATAGCTTCGTTCGACACCGGGGAGGATCTTTGCCTCCCTATAGGAATACAACCGCGTGCTCTACTTATGCCTTTATCCCTTATGTCCGCCGATATTATTATAAGTGCTTTAGTCGACTCTAGCTATTCCGGATACGCCTTTATATACGCTTAGACCGCGTACCGCCTTACCTTTCTTATCCGCTAGCTTTAATTCTTACGCCGGCTTTCTCTCGCCGATAGTAGCGACTATAAGTCCGGCTCTATTACCTATTGCGCCTTTTTAGTCTCTTAGATTAGCGCTTATACTAAGTCTATCTGCTTCTTTCTTATAAAGCTTAGCTATAAGGTTAATCTTAGCCTCCTTTAGCTACGCCGGCACGACCTTATTATTAGCTAGCGCGGTAACTCCCTTTCCTTTTAGTCCCTCTTTTATCTAGCCTCCTGCCTCTCGGACTACTAGCCTTATCTTATCTTAGGCCTCTCGGCCACCTTTGCCTGCTTTACCCGCCCTATCCCGGCTCCCCTTACCCCTATTTTAGAGGGAATATAATTAATAAATATAATTCGTTTTCCCCTCGCCCCCTTTATTAAAGACTTTAACGATAAGGGCGAACCCCCTACCGCTACGATGCCTATTCCTACCGCTACGATCCCTATTCCCGTCTATATAGCCCCGGCCTGTCCTCCGGCCTTTGTCCGTTCGGTCCGCTTTAGCGACGTTCTTAAGTTTATTCCCTTATCCCTTAGCCCCTTACTCTTAGCGTTTTTCGAGGATGCCTTTAACGTAGGTAAACCCGCCTATCCGGACTCCTCCCGCTAGGTTAACGACGCCGACTCTAACTCTAGCTACGACTTTAACTCCCCGGCTACCCTTTACCCTCGCCGCTACGTTCGACCTCCCCGTCTTTATCCCGTCTATAAGACCGCTAGCTACCGCCGCCTTATATCGCGATTAAGTTATAAGACTATTAGACCTTATCCCTTCTGCTTTTCGTCCCCTAACGATTTAGCGTTTAATATCCGGATGCTTAACGTCGATGCGATAGTAATATTCTACTAATAGCATAAAGTCTAAACTTCTTAAACCTCGATTAAAGCCTTTACCACCGAGCTATTACCTACCGAGCCTCCGCTACCTATCGACTATAATATCCCTAAGGACCTTTATTAAGCCGTTTTAATTAAATATATAGACGCTAAAGACGCGAAAGCCTGCCTTAACCCCCGCCTTTACGAGCTCGTCGACGATTACCTCGATAAGATTTACCTTAATAAGATCTCCTTCGATAATATCGCTAAGTTCTTTAAGGAGTAAGAGAAAGTCTTTTATACGCTCGACGAGCTTTAGGCTAAGGTCCTTAAAGAGCTTTACTATATAATCTATATATAGCTTGAAAGCGAGGCCGATAAGCTCGCCCTTTACTATATCGTTAATACTTAAATTAACCTTAAAGAGGGAATATAACCTCTTTATACCTACCCCCGCCTTTTTAGCGAAGCTAAGAACCGGATCGTCCGCGCGTACGTTAACGAGCAGCTTAGGAAAGGCTTTATCCGCCGCTCTACCTCCCCTACTACTAACCCCGTTATGCTTGCCCGTAAGCTAGGCGGGGGCGTTCGTTTTTGCGTTAACTATCGCGGCTTAAATAAGGCTATAATTAAGAACTGTTTCCCTTTGCCCTTTATCTATAATACCCTCGCCTCTATCCGGAAGGCGAAGTTTTTTACTAAAATCGACGTTATCGCGGTGTTTAATCGCCTTTGTATTGCCGAGGGATATAAGTAAAAGACCGCGTTCGCTATATAGTATAGGCTTTTCGAGTATTATATTACCCCCTTTAGCCTTACTGCTACCCTATCCTATTTCTAGAGTTTTATAAATACGGCCTTTTACGGCATCTTTAATGAGTTTTGCTCTACCTATTTAAACGATGTTTTAATCTTCTTAAAGACGCGGGAGGAGCACTAGGCCTACGTTAATACGGTTCTTAAGCGCCTCGATGCCGCCGGCCTTTAGCTTAACGTAGATAAGTATAACTTCTGCGTTACTAAGACTAAGTACCTTAGCCTATTCGCATAGACCTTAAAAAGGTTCGTGCGGTCCTAGACTAGCCTGCCCCTTCCTTTATTAAAGATCTCCGGCGCTTCTTAGGATTCGCTAATTTCTATCGGCGTTTTATTCGCGGCTTTTCTAAGCTTGCGAACCCTTTAAACGCCCTTACTAAGAACTCTACCCCTTAGATTTAGTCTCCCGCCTGCGCCTACGCCTTCGAAGCCCTTAAGCACGCCTTTACTACCGCTTTAATCCTCGTATACTTCGACCTTTATCGTAAGACTATAGTCTAGATAAATACTTTTAATTAAGCCGCTAAAGGTATACTAATATAGCTCTTTAACGATAGTCGTTACTATCTAATTGTTTTCTTTTCGTTAAAATACTTTACTTAAGAGTATAACTATAAGATCTACGATAAGGAACTCTTCGCGATTATAAAATCTCTTAAAGAGTAACGCCTTAAGCTTTAAGGCCTGCCTAAGTTTAAGATAGCCTTAGATTATAAAAATCTTTAGTATTTTATAACTATAAAGCTCTTTAACTAGCGGTAGGCCCGCTAGGCCGAACTCCTTAGTTATTTCAATTTTAAGATTGTCTTCTAGCCTAGCTCTTAAGCTATTCTCCCCGACGCCTTTAGCCGCTTGCCTAGCTCTTGCCCTCTCTCCCTTACCGACCGAGCCGACGAGAGGATTAACTATCGATATTAGGTTATCCTCCCTAAGTCTAAGGTTAATGCCTCCCTTTACCCTAATACTACTACCGCCCCCGATACCGTTAAAGAGTCCGATTCGTTTATAAATATAATTTATAAATATAATTCCGACTGCCTCGACTTCTACGCCCTCGACGACTTTAAGCCGATCGATAACCTTATCGACCGGGCTTATTCCTCCTCCCCGCTTATCTCTGCTATTCGCGTAGCTCTTTAGTCCCCTTAGCCCCGCTAGCTTTACCCCCTCCGAGCCCCCCTCCGCTCGATCCCTAAGACCGCTCTCTCTAAAGTCTAAGGCCGGTTCTATTTCTAAGGCCGGCTTTTCGTTCCCCCTAACGACGCTTTAATTCTTTAGATCCTTATCCGCGCTTATACCTCCCCCCTTGCCGGCTACCTTAGACGTACGAAGACCGCTAGCCTCTACCGCCGGTCTTATATCTAGCCCGGTATATATAAGTCTATTTCTAGCTTCGTACGGAATTATTATACGTGCCTACGCGTTAAGTCCCCTCGTTCCTCCCCCTAAGGCCTGCTTTAGCCCTTAAGTATTCCCTTCGCTTTATAGACTAATATATCCGTTAACTTTATTACCGACCTCTTTATCTACCGCCGTAACGGCGTTAAGTTTTCTAATATCCTTATTATCGTCGACCGCCTTACGAAGATACGCTACTACGTCTTAATACCCTCGATAACCGTTAAGGACGTTATTAACGCGTTTATTTCCTACGTTTAATCCCTCTATAGCACCCCGGCCTTTATTATTAGCGACTATAGCACCTAGTTTATTTCGGCTTTCTAATAGTAGCTTAATCGTCGCCTTAGTTACCGCCTCTACCTTAGCTCCGCCTACTACCCTTAGACTAACGGTTAGACCGAGATCGCGAACGTTTAGATAGAGGTTTACCTTCGTTATTATACTACCTACCTTTAGGACGATTAGGTCGACCTCTTTCCTTTCGCTAAGTTTACTACTAATAATTCTCGACGTCGAGATAGATAGACGTTGTATAGGTTTTCCCTTAAGCCGCTTAGTTTTTTATATGCTAGCTAAATGCAGGGGCACTAGGCCCGTTAGGGCAGCTAGAGTACTTTAATAATAATAATAATAATACTAATAATTAAGTCTTTAAATCTACCGGCCTCTCCCTCTTCTTCGCTAACTATAGCTTCTACCTAAAGCTTAGCATTAAGCCCTTTAGTCCCCCCCCCGCCCGGTATAACCCTTTAGCAGCGGAAGGAATACCTCTGCGGTAACGCGCTCGCTTCCCGCCTTTAGCGTATCTCTAACTTCCTCCGCGATACGATTAAGGTTGCCTAGGCTACTTAAGCTCGCTACGCAGACGCCCGGCGGACTCCCGCCCTAGCGTATTAGCCCGGAGATATAGTATTCCTTAGCACCCGCTAGATCTAGACTCTCCGTCCTATAAAAAAGCTCGACTATAAGCGGGAGGGCTTATATAAGGTCCTTAAGGTATATAAGATAGCGTATCTTCTTCGCCTTCCTAAAGGCAGCCGCTTTTACCTTATTTTTTATTACTCCCTCCTTACTAAGACTTAAGAGCCCCTTTTGCCCGGCTAGTTAGAGCTTAACGTTCGACCCGCCGATAATAGCGTTCTCCTTGCCCCCGGCGATAACGACGGCGATAATACGTACCTTAAGTAAGAGTTTTCTTCTATCCTTACGTAACGCTAGTACGCCTCCTAGAAGATTAAGTATCGCGTTTAATAGCGTTATAGCCCCCTTACGTAGGAGGACTCCTCCTACCTTAACGGCTGCTAGGACGACCTTAAGGCTTTTTATACCCTTAACCCGACTAAGTCTAAACCGGCCTTTTATACGGCCTTCCTTACGTCTTTGCCTTCGCCTAAGTAATAATAAATATAATTTATTAATATAATTTACGTTACGATAGTATACGTTAGTTTCTTAGTTTTACCCTTTATTTCTCTTTATTCCTCTCTCGTTCTGTATTAGGCCCGCTTTAAGGACCGATTAACATAGATTTCCTTCGTTTTTATTAGCCTATTACCCCTTTTAAGCGTTTAAGTCGAACGCCGATTTAAAGGGGGTATACTATTACAGTGTTAGGTTATATTATATATTATCCAACGTAACCTCTATATCGTATATATAGACATTTAGACTTAGTCTATAGCTATATCCCTTCGTAGATTAATAATAATTATATACCCCCCCTTAAGCTCGTTCTCTTATATTAAGCTTCCTAACTTAGGCTTTCTATCGCAGCTTTCGGTTAAACTAAACCCCGAAGAACCGCCTATCTTTAACCGGCCGGACTATATTCGTCTTAAGCTAAAGCTTCGTCGGTATCGGCTTATAGGTCTTCGTAAAGTAGATAAGCTCGCTTTTCTCCGGCTTAAACTTAGCGCCGACCTCCTTTACCTACTTATCGCACTTCTTTTAAGCGCTCCTTAGTCGCTATATAATTACGGCTACGGTCTTACCGTAGGCTAGGAGGTTTGTATCGTCGGTAAAGCCGACGGTAGTAACTCCTATCTCCGGCTTAAGGTCGTCGTATAGTAGCGCGATATAAAGGAGGAAGAGGATCGGGGAGAAAGGCGAGCCTTAAGATATACCCGTAGGCACTTCCTAGGTCTCCGCCGACGCGCTATCGAAGTAAAGCTAGGCCGTCTTCCCCTAGAGAAAGCTCCCGACCTACGCGATAACCTAGCCTAAGAAACCCCTTAGGCAGAGGGTCTCGACGAGATATATATAGTCTACCCTATCGAAAGCTCCTTTAAGGTCGAGTTAGAGAAATAACGCTACCCTTCCCTAGGCCTACGTCGTCTTTACGAGCTTTATTATAAGTCGTATCGCTATCTTAGTAGACCTCTCGGTCTTATTCCCTATCTACCCTATAGGCAGGAGGTTATACGCCTCCGCCGCGTCTATAATCCTCCTCGCGACTACGGCCTTAAGGATCTTCCCTACTATACTAAGGAGAGAGATTAGTCTTTACCCTTAGGCTTATTAGAGCTAGGCCGCTATCTTCCCGGGCTTCGGTAGGACGATAATAGCTGTATATTAGAACCGTCTTAGAAAGTGCCCGACGTCGCAACTAGCGTTAAGCAATACCGTAAGCGCCTTAAGCAACGGCTCCTTATAGGCCTTAATAAGCCCTATCGGGAGGCTATTCTCCCCCGCGGCCTTCTATAACGCTATCTTCCTAACCGCTAACCTAACGTCGCCGACTATAAAACGCTATAGTATTATATAGGCCTCCCGGGCGGCTTAAGGGCCCCCCTCGCCTCTCGCTACTAAGGATAGGAAGAACTAGGCTACGAGGGTCTCCGCCTTTTCTATATAAGTGCGGACCGGCCTTATCGGGTCGCTTAGTCTCTTTAAGTTAGGGATATATATCGCCTATAGTAGGCTGCCGCTTTAGAGCCGCGCCTACCTCTTAATCTTCTAAAGGAGGGCCTAATTAGCGGCTAAATCGTAGGTAAGCTCCCGCTAGGAGTCTCGTTATATAGCAACGATAGCACGCCGGAGGGCTATCTTCGCCTTATCTAACGTCTCCTAGGTCGTTTAGTTGCCGGACGCTAAGAACGCCCGGAAGGCGCGTTTAGCCTCCCTATTATACCGGTCCACCTTTATAGTCTATTAGTTAAGGCGGCCGCAGTCGGTACGGCCTTAGGCCTTAGGTATATAGTCCTTCGCGATCTCGGTTAAGTAAGTAACTACTTAGTCCGCGTACGCCTCGACCTCCTTAAGGGTTATAGTTAAGGCGTAATTAGCGCAGCCTTTAGCCGGAACTTCTTTATAGCCGCCGCTTAGGCCTTATCTAGGTCGAGTTTTCTCTAAAAGCGGTTAAGTCCTATCGTCCGGGCCGCCGGCCGGTAGGTTAGCGGCCCTATATCTACCTCTAGCCGTTACGATATATAATCCGATCCGACGAGGCCTACGTTTCTACGGTATATTACGCTTAGACCTTAAAACGCTTAAGCGAGGTCTATTATACCGTTCCTCTAGCCCTTAGAGGCGATACGTATAACCTAGTTCTTAGGGGTTATAAGCCTAAAGCGCTATCGCGCCGTTAGCTTTAGGAGGTCCTCGCTATTCCTAAAGATATACCTATAAGCGTCCTAAAGCGGGTAATAGCTATTAAAGTCCTTAATAAGAACGTACCGGGTGCGTAACGATTTCGTCGCGTAGTTAAGGAGTAGAGTAGTTAGGAGGGGGGAGTTAACTAGCGGGGAGTAAACTAAAAAAGCTATAGTATTAAAATTAGTAAATATAACGCTAGATTAGTCTACCCTTTAGTCGCTCGTCTATATATCGATGCCGTGCTCTTTATAGACGTATAGCGTGCTTTAGGTCGCCCTAAAGATAAGCCTATAGTCGCACCGCTTTAGGCACGCTAGGGCTGTTATCCTACTATTAATCGGTGTCTCTTAAAGTGCTGTAATATCGTACGCCTTAAGGGCAGCGGGCGCGAGGTTTATATTCGCGCCTATCCTTATAGTATTCTAGTAAAGGATATCTAACATTAAGGGGGGTCGGAAAAAGGGTCGTCGTTAGGAGCGGGCGCGGCCTCGGTTGTAGCGGTACGAGCCCTAGCCGACGTTAAGGCCGGCCGCGACCGTAGATGCCTGCGAATAGTCGACTAGCCTCGCGCCCGGCTAGCCCTTATAATGTCCTAAGGCCGGCCGGGGGGGAGGGCGGGTAGCGGGGGGGGGGGGGGGGGGGGTGTCTTATCGTCGCCGTCGAAACCGCCATTTCGACGGCGACGTCTACAGCGCGGTAGGAAGAGGGGGGGACTATATATAAGGTAGCGCCGGCTTAAAGCGCATCGTCGGCGGCAAATATCTCTTAATTAAGGGTACTATAGTTAAGCTTAAGGCTAGTAAACTTCCGTAACTAAAAAGCAATTAGATAATAGTAGCCTTCGTTATCGGGCTATAAAAGAATGCTAGCTATTGCGATAATTAAGGCATTAGTCTTAATGTAAATCGGCCTTTAAGGGTCGAAGTATCGGAGAAGTAAGGCTATCGCAAAGGCGTTCTTTACGGCGTAAAACACTATTAATTCGCTAGTATTTAGCTATACTCGTCCGGGCTTTCTTCCCTTAACGCTCCCTTTTAATAACGTAGTAAGAGAGGCAATAATGCTAGAGTATCTTAAAATAAATCGTCGGTAATAATTTATAAAACCGAGAAAAACTTAAATATTATAAAAAGATCGAGGTTCTTCTTAATTTATAATAGCCTTAATACAGGCTAGGTCTATTACGACTCCTTTAATAGATAAGATAAATCTTAAAAACTCTAAAGACTGCTTATAGAAAGTGCACTTCGATAAATTAGCGAATAGCTCGGTGTTCCTTAGTGGTTTAAGGACTTATCGCAAGTGTTCTATATACTCCTCGTAGGTCTTAGAAAATATTAAAATATTATTAAGGTAAACGATGCAAATAGTGTCTATAAGGCTATTAAGAGCTTAGTTAATATATAACTAAAATATAGTAAAGGCGTTAGTTAATCTAAACGGTAATACTAAATACTTATAGTAACTATAGCGAGTATGAAAGGCTGTCTTTTATTTATCTCCTCCCTTAATCCGGATGCGTTAGTATGCGTTTTTTAGATTAATCTTCGAAAAGTACTTAGCCCTTTAATAATAGTCTATTATCTCCGAAATAAGGAGGAGTAGGTAGCGATTTTTATCGGTAATGCTATTAACCCCCCGGTAGTCTATATAAAGGCGTAAAGTGCCGTCTTTATTAGGTATAAAAAGAATAAGAGCCTCGGCCGAACTCTTAGACTTCCGAATAATACTACGCTTAAGGGACTAATCTAGCCACTCCTTAAGAACCTAAAGTTCGGATTAAGAAAGAGGGTAGATAGGTCTAAAAGGCGGCTTAGAGTCGGGCAATAGGTTAATCGCATAATCGGTGCCCTTCTTCTATAGAAATAAATCGGCCTTATGTTTAGAAAACACGTCTTTAAAGTCTAAAAGAGTCGCCGGTATTTTCTCCCCTATTCGCTTAAGGTTCGCCGAGTTATTATCTTTATCGGGAAATAGTATAAAATTTAGGTCCGGTATAACTATATAGACCTATGCCTTATTCCGGCACTTATATAAAAACTTCTACGGCTAGCGTAATAATACCTTAGAAAGTTAGTATTTAAACTATTAAACGCGCTTAAAAAGAATAAGATAAATATATTCCTAAGAAAGTATAGGCATACTAAGCAAAACTAATACGTCGTCGGGTTTTAATCCGTTATCGACGCCGATATAAGGGCGAGTGATTATCTTTTCCCTATAGCGATTATCTTTTCCCTATAGCGATTATCTTAGAGTTAGATAGAAACTTCCTAGACTCTCTATCGTCTTATATATATATCCCTAACTACCTTTAATCTAAGGGTTAATAAAGGAAGCTATTGTAGCCCTTATTTTTAAGTAAAGTTTATATCTATTAGGTCTACTTTACTACCGTAATCGAGATTAACGATAATCTTATAAGGTATTTGCTTTAATAGCTTTCTAATAGCACGTAGTCTTTTAACTACCTCTACCTATAGCTTAGTCGAAGGAGAGGCATTTACTTTAACTTTTAGGCGTTTTCCTCCTTTTTTATCGTCTTTAAATCGGCTATAGTCCGGTTAGCTTTCGCTAGCGCTTAGCAATCGGCTTATATATAGCCTAGTTTCTTATAATACTAATAAATAACTATGCCGGATTAGCTTTCGCCGTTTATATAAGAATTTCCTCCCCGGTTATTGCTATAGCTATTCCTACCGTATCTATTCCTACCGTTGCGACTATTGCGACTATTTCCTCGGCCGTTCCTACGGCCGTTGCTGCGATTATTTCTATAGCTATTTAAGGTCGATCTAGCGGCGCTAGAATCTTAATAGTTATTAGTAGATCTATTTCGGCCTTTACGCCGGCGATAGCCTATCGAACGGGAGCCTCTTACCCCTTAAGTAAAGGTCGACTAGTCGTTAGTTAGCTTTACGGGGCGTTTTTTATTTCCTTAAGCATCCTAAAAGCGTTAAGCGAGTTAGACTATCTCCTTATAAGTATTATCTTAAATAGACGCTAAATAAATAGAGATTTAGTCCTAAAGATCGGGACGTAACTTCGTAAAAAAGGAAAGTATATAAGTTTTTTCTAACGGACGTTTTAGGTATTACTTAAGGGAATCTAGGTAAAGACTAAAATCGAGGGGGGACTAACCCTCTCGTTAGCGTGCTTCTTATAGTTATATAGCTAAAAAAGTCTTACGATTAGTAGTATCTTTAATTAAAATTAAGGTCTAATTACGAAAATTATCTTAATTAGTAAAAAGTAGTTCCCTTTCTATTATAAGGGTCTTTTAACCCCTATTATATAATCTAGTGCACGTGACTAAATAACCTATATTTAGGTAGCTCCGTAGCCTTAGAGGCTGCGCCCGTACTTCTCTTCCTTTCTCCTCTCGTAGTATTATTCTACCTCTTTTAGGGACCTCCTCTATGCCTACTCGGAATAACCCCGTTATATAATAATACTACCCTTCTAACTTACCTCTAGCCTCTTCCGCTTCTAGAAGTACTATAACGAAGTTTCTCCGACGTTTAATTTAAGGATAATTAAACCGCCCGCGCCCGCGAGCCGGTATATCTACTTAATCTTAGAATCTCCCTTAGTCGTAGAACTAAGAAGAACGCGACCGTTGATTCGCATAGGCAATTAAGGGATTGCTCTAATAGCAGCGCGAACCCGCGCGAAAAGCTATTCTTCCGTACCTTACGAAATTTAACGGTTTTACTAACGACCTCGAACTATAGATTCTTTATGCAGAAGCGAAGCTCCGCACCGACGGCGCCGCTATTAGTAACCTCCGCGCCTAATTTAATTATCTCTACGCGAGCCTATTACCGAAAATTTAACGGCAGCTACTGCCCTTTGCCCGCGTTGCTATAAACGCCCCCGCCGATATAATCGCGAAGCTCTAACTCTCCTACGGAGAACCTAATATAGCTAAAACTACGGCTCTCGAGCTTAGTTCGCTCTATTAAAAGCGGACTAAATCTATACCGGCCTACCTTATACGGTTTAAAGAAGTGCTATTCCGAGCCGACGCGAATACTTAGCCTAATGTAATAAAGACTAACTGTCTTATAGCTAGCTTAAATATAGACTAGCGCGCACGCCTAAGCGAGAAGACCGGTCTCCTAGACGCGTATAACGCCCTTATATAGTACCTTCGCGAGCTAAGTGGCAATAAATTTCTTTTACTAGTTCCTATTTCCGCCCCTATAAGTAAAGGCGGCCCCTTAGGCGATACGATAGATGTCTGCGTCTTAGCTATAAGCGCGATTAAAAGAAGGAAGTAGCGAAAAGAGGGCCGCTATATAGGATACAGCAGTAAGACTCACTAGTCTAAGGCATGCCTAAAGCGGGTGAATATCCGGCGTATAGCGGTAGGGCGTACGTAGGAGAGCGAAAGCGACGATAACTCCGGCTTAAGCGATAAATAGTTAGGAATGCTTCCGCCGGCAGCCGGCGGCGACATCGGGAGGCTATATAAGGGAAGCTATGCCTATGCCCTAAGGGCCGTAGAGAACGGACGGAGCCCGTATAGCCTCGTGCGGGAAGAATAACAGGTGATAGCGGCTATAGTAGCGCTTAGAGACGAGGTCGTCGCTATAGGGCGAGTCCCTAAGAGCACCTAGACGTGCGAAGCGCACGAGCCGGAAAGGAAAAACCGGCCCTACTTAAAGTAGTCCTTTAGTTATTCTTAGCAAGCAGCTTGCCCTCGTTCTTATAAGCTAATAACGGCCTAGCTAATATTCGTTGCGTTAAGGGAGCTACGAATCGCGTTGTTTTCCGCACTTTCTAGTACGTAGGCCGTACGCGACGTTTGCTCTCTACGTTAAGGTACGGCATCGGGTATTATACGTTAGGGGCCTTAGCGGGGTAGGTCTAATATAAGGGTCTTTTAACCCCTATTATATAATCTAGTGCACGTGACTAGATGACCTATATTTAGGTAGCTCTATAGCCTTAGAGGCTGCGCCTATACTTCTCTTTCTTTCTCCTCTCGTAGTATTATTCTACCTCTTTTAAGGACCTCCTCTATGCCTACTCGGAATAACCCCGTTATATCTATAAGGAGCTTTTCGTCGAGGTATCGCTTTTATCTCGCCTTTTAATCTACGTATATATAGTTAAATATATATAAGATTTTAGTCTTATTGCGCTTAAAACGACGTAAAGCAGCGATAAAAGCATCCTTAAGATCGCTAATCTAATCGAGACGTTTTTAAAGGTTAGTTAGTTATAATAACTAAGGAATGTTTTTTATTTTAATTTTCTTACTATAACTCTCCCTCGATTCGGTTAACTATCGGCGACGTTTATATAAGTCTTTACTAAATAAGTCACCCTACTACGAAAATTCTTCTCGAAGTTCCGTAATCCTATCTCTTAATCTCTCCTCCTCCTTAAGCTCTACGGCTTTTGCTTAAAGGGCTATAAGAATATCTATACGCGGAGGGGTAGGTCGTAAAAGCCCGGCTTATGTTTAACTTTACGAAAGGATAGATTAAGCCCCTTTAGGCAGCGAAAAAATTCATAATAGCGTCTTAAGACGCTTATTATAGCCCTTATATAAGTTAGTGTATTTATATTTTAATATTAGTTCCGTTACGCGAGGTAATAGCGATAGGCTAGCGACTCGATAGCCGCTATAACTTATTCGGCCTACGCGGCTTATACGTCCGGAAACGCGCCTACCGCGTAGCGCTATCGCTCTTAGGTAATTAAAAAAGAGAAGCTTTAGAAATTTTAAAAAGATAGACTAAAGGTACGTTTAGAAAGGTAGGAACGATAGTTAAAAGTACGAATAATCCTTTATTATAATACGGTTGCCCTCTCGTAGTAAGACTAAAGCTTGTCCTCTTCTAAGATATATTAGGGCCTTAGGGATATACTCTTATGCCTCGAGAGGGGTTATCGGGGACTAGTTAGCGACTAATGCTTAAATAGTCCCCGAGCTAAAATGCATTATCTATTATATATGTATCCCTGCCTCCCGACTTTAAACTTGCACGGGTAGCTACGTTATATCTACTCTATGCGTTTTTGCTAGGAAAGCTTATCGAAGGTCTTATTAATAACCGCTCGATCTAAGAGGCCTTACGGATATAGTCGCTATAAGATTTTCTAATTTTGCTAACCTTAAATAAGCGGGACTAATAGTTCCTAGCTAGGTTCTACTATTGCTATGCCTATATCCTTCTAAAGAGATAGGTAGCGTGCTAATAGCTTTATTACCTTAGAGACGAATATAAGGTCCTTAGCGTAAATATAAATGCCTTCCTTAGTAACGCGTTCCGGCAATAACCTAGGCTTCTACACTTACGGTTGAAAGGGAACCGCATTAGGCTTAGGGAAAGGAGCAGAAGTAGGGAAATTAGACTATAGGGCGGAAGCGGCTTAAGCGGTTGTAAGGACGATAACTAAGGCCTAGCTATTAGCTATAGATGAGAATATAGCTATAGGCGAAACGTTAAACATACTGCCGACAGAGGGAGCAATCGACGTATTAATAGGTAGTCCTAGAGGGAGCACGGTTGCTATAGCCGCAGAGGCTACTATTAGAGTTTAGAGGGCTAATTGCTAAAAAAGAGCGATAAAGAAACCGGAATTATAATATTCTACAATCTAGCCTAGGCGCTGCCTACGAGAGATAATAAGGTCCTAGTCTAAGGTATTAATAACGGTAACGCTAGGGAAGGTCTTATCGTCTACAATAGCATAGGCAGCGAAGTTAGAGGCCGAGTAAAAGGCAAAAGCTCTTCCTTTAAGGGGTTCCTTCTAAGAAGCGGGGACGATTATTATTTAACTAGTAGGAACTATAATAGTCTTTTAAACGGCTTAGACTCTTCGTACTACGTCGCGACCTAGGCGATATAGGTTAAAAGGAACCTTAAAAGGTCCGTAAGGGTTCCGAAGCGAATAACGTGTTTTCTAAAGCCTACGTTTCCTTAGTAGGGCTTAAGGAAAGCATTCCTAAGGAGGGCACCGGCTTCTACCTTAGTGACCTAAGTAAAGCAGATAAATTCGATAAGACCTACTTCTATTCTATCCGCGCGGAAACCTCGAATAAAAAAGGAAAAGGTTGCCTACTTATCTATAACGATATTGCCTACGATACCCTTAATAATAATAGGAGGCTGCTTCTCGAAGAAGTAAAGGAGCTTCTATAGTAGGTCCGGGTCGATTAAGAGTCGGCTATATCCCGTATTAAGGCAAATCTTAACTTCTTACCCGTCCGGGGAGCCTAAAATCTTAATTCTTATAAAGGAGAAAGGAATAAGCATACCGTCTTAGTCTAAAGCGACTTAAAGAAGGACTAGCTTAAGGATAGACGTAGAGTCGAGAAGCGAAGTGTTTAGCGAAGGTTATAGAGTAAGAGGTATTAAGGTTATAAAGTATATTATATCGGTAGATATATCCTTAATTAGAGAAGGTAGAGTAGCGATAACGCCGATAGATATAACAGGCACGGTTATAGGAGTAACGGTCACCTACTTAACTGCCTGCTTCCTTACCTAGGTATAGCTATTATCCGCTAGATGCCGGAAGAGGAGGTTATGCGAAGGAAAAGCCGACTTATATTTACGGCACTTTATAGGCATTAGAGTAATAGCTTCGCGGACGAGCTATTACTTAGCGACGTAGTACTTAACGCGGATATACTCCTTTAATATAAGGGCTAGCGGAAAATATCTATTATAGATGCCGTATTTAAAACCCCTTTTAGTTAAGAGATTAAACGTAGTTATATAATTTATAGAGTATTACTATTTGCTAAAGTATAAATCTCTATTTGCCTAAGTGATATTTCGGGTACCCCCCTAAAATGCCTAACCCCCCCCCCCCCGCCTAGCCGCGCCTACTTAATTACAATGCGTATGCCTAGCAGGCTATAGGCTAATTCTTCGCATCGCATCGTTAAATCGCCTCGTTAAATCGCATCGTCACGTATCTCGCCGTATTGCATCGCTCTAGCCAACGAGGCTCTAAGGCACGCAGTAGGGCACGCAGTAGAGGGCACGCAGTAGGGCACGACGCATACATTAAGGAGCCGCGCATACAGCAGAGAGCACGTAGCACACGCAGTAGAAGGCACGCAGTAGGGCACGCAGTAAGGCACGCAGCCGGGCACAAAGCATACATTAAGGAGCCGTATATATAGCAGAGGGCACGCAGTAGAAGGCACGCAGTAGGGCACGCAGTTAGGCACGCAGTAAGGCACGTAGTAGAGGGCACGAAGTAGGGCACGAAGTAGGGCACGAAGTAGGGCACGAAGCATATATTAAAGAGCCGTAGATACTATGCTTCGTTTAGAGTTAGAAGCTTTATTACTAGCTTTACTATTACTTAGGGGGGGTGCCTCGCTTATTTAGTATTTCTCCTTAAAGCGTACCTTTTTCTTGCCTTTATCCTCTCCGTATATATCGCCTTAAGAAATAGGACGACGATCGCTTTAATCGCGACGGCGGTTATTTAGCTAATCTCAGCGATCGCGATTTTAGGTATTATAACGTCGGTTACGATCTTAATCGTTATTATAGCGACGGTTGCCTTAGTCTTAATCTTAGTTACGGTTACGACGGTCGTAAAAGCGCTTATTGCGGCGGTTTAAGCCTTAATACCTACCGGTGCTATAGTCGTCTACGATAAATTAAAGGAAGGCATCTATAATTAAAGGGCGACGCTACTTAATTTCGCGGATCTATTTATTAATAGTAGTGCGTTTAGTAAAGAGAGAGAAAATAGTCGAGATCTTAAATATAATAAGTAGGTAGAAAGCCTAAATAACCTAAAAGTCTTTAGTAATTCCTAGCTATCGGGCTAAAGGGACCTTTCTTTAAATCTACTAAGCGAGGGAAATTTCCCTTACGTTCTATATCGAGATTATATACTCTATGCTATATAGCTCTTTAGAGATCTTTGCGTTTAGTCGGCTAAATCTACGCGTAATCTTTTTTATAAACGTATTAAGTAAAGAGGAATTAAGCCGGTAACGTTGCTTATCTATTAGCTCGCTTATATCTTTAGTTAAGCGAACTCCCGGCTAGAAACGATATATAGAAGGAGTAAAAGGCGTAGGGATCTTTATCCTAATAGAGCTTAAAGCGCTCCTAAAAAAATACAAACGTCTGTATAGATATTCTTCCCGTCCGCCTAAGTAATTAGACTAATATTCTTAAGGTCCTTTTTATAAGGGTTAAAGCCTTAACGTCATCTCTCTTAAGACGTTTCCTTATAGCTTTATTAGTAGCCGATATATCTAATATTATAACCGAAGCTTATATAGTATAAGCGTTATAAGTGCTTTTACGACGAATCCGACGGTTTTAATAAAAACTAGCGCCGTTAATACTATTATTAACGCTAGAGTAAGAGGGATAGCCTATTATAGAACGAGCTTAGGGGGGGGTATATAACTATTATTAATCCACGAAGGAGCGCAGCTATAGACTAAGTCTAAGGGTCTATATATACGATGTGGAGGTCACGTGGGATGATATATAATATAACCTAACACCGTGATAGTATATCCCCCTTAAATCGGCGTTCGACTTAAACGCCGAAAAAGGGGCAATAGTAGAAGAGCGAGAGCTAAGGGAATCCTATGTTAATCGACCTAAAAGGTAGGCCCCTATAACACAAAGGAGGGAAAGAAAATAAAGCTCGAGGTTAGAAAGCCTATACGCGCTAAGATAAATTGTATTTATCAATTATATCTATTATTATCTAGGCAAGGGGGGACGAGGCGAGGAAGGTAGTATAGAACGTAGGGCGAGGCTTAGCCGGGTTTACGGCGTAGAAGGACTTAAGGTCGTCTTAACATCCGTCGAGGCATAAGGAATCCTCCTACGTAAGGGGGCTATAACGCTACTAGATACGATATTTAATCTTCCTAAACGCGTACTAACGTTACGCGAGGATAGAGGAGAATTCCTACTCGAGGTGCGCGTCGTTATCGTTATCGCCGTCCGGGGAAAGCAGGATGCCCCCGTTAGTAGGCTAGATATTTAGGTCGGCTTAGCCGGGCAAGGGGGGCTCCTAGGTCTAGGTAAGGAGTAAGTAGTAGAAAATAGGGTAGAGACGGCTACCCTTAGGGAGGCGGAGGAGGTAAGCCGTCTTATACGCCTTAAGGACCTCGTATAAGCCCTCCCGCTTATAGTTAAGCTTCTTTATTAGGCGGAGGGTATAGATCTAACGGGTGCTAAGAAAGACTATATCGCTAGGCTAATACGTTAGGGCGGGCGCCCGGCGGGCATCGGCGTGCCGGGCCTAAGTAGCTTAAGCGTCCTCGATCGCGTTACGAAGGAAGTCGAATACGCGTTAGAGGCGTAAGGTAAGCACGTCGCTATAAAGGTACTCCTTATGCTACTAAAGTATTATACTAAGGGGGGGTAGTCCTAAGGGCTTAGTGCTAAGCTTTAGGTCGAAGCTATAGTTAGCGAAGAAAGGGGAAAGGCCGGTAGACTTAGAAACTTAGTTATTAGCGGTAAACTTAGCGAAGGGAAGGAGATCTACCTAATCGTCCTAAAGGAAGGTAGTATAGCAGCGGAGGTAGACCTTTATCTAGGCGTTCGCGATCTTAGTCTAGCTATTAGTCTAAGGGTAGTAGGCGGAACTAAGGTATAGGCGGTAGCCGAGGCGGCGGCTAAGCTACTACTAGAAGGCGGAGACGAACTAAGTGCCTTTATTACTAACGATTAAGGTAAGGGTGCTATAGAGAGACTAAACGCGAGAAACAAACGCGTTAACGACGTCCTCGACCGTTATCGATAGCGTTAAGACGTAGTAGCGTATTTTTGTAAGACAGTTAACGATAACTAAGATGCTTAAGAACTTAACGCTATAACGGCGGCAGACGGGAAGGTCCGTAACGAAATTAATAGAGATATCGGTCTAAGGGGCGAAAGGGATGCTTAAGGGTTAAAGAAGGCCTTAAGGGGCGGAACGGGGGGACTTAGCGCAGAGGCAGACGTAGTAGTTATAAATAAAGCTAGAAATAGACTCGTATATACTAGGCTAAACGTAGGTTCGGCGGTAGAGGCTCGCGGTCTTAGTACGCTTAAGGTAGCTAGCTAGCGGGGAAGTATAAGTGCGGATTAAGATCTAAAGGATAAAGGCGTCGTTAGGGGGAACGAATAACTAGCCCTAAAAGTAGAACTAGCCCTAGGCCTTTAAGAGGGCGGACTTCGGGATTAAGCGGAGAGGTACGCGAAGAGAACTAGGCTAACGGAGCTAAGGAGACCGGAGAGCCGCGCGAATATCGGCGATAAGCGGAGAGGAGAAATAAACCCGGTCGATAAGGTCGTCGATCGGCTTAAAGTCGTTAAAGGCATAAAGGGTAAAGCAATTAGAGTCGTTAGAATTATATTTATTAATTATATTTATAGATAAATCGGACTCCTTAAACCCGTTAGGGAGTAAAGAGGCGTCGACTTTAGACTATAGAAGGATAACCTAGTAACGATAGTCGATCCTCTCGTTAGCGCGGTTAGTTAAAGAGGTAAGGCGGGAACTAAGGAGTCGGCTAAAGGCGTTAGGGAGGGTAGCTTAAGAGCTAGGCTAGAAGACGATCTTAAAGTTAAAGCGACTTAGGAACTCGGCCTAGCGGGCCTACCGTTAGTTAAAGAGCTTTATAGTTATAAAATACTAAAGGTTTTTATAATCCGAAGCGATCTTAAACTTAGGTAGGCCTTCGAGCTTAAGGCGCTATCCCTTAAGGGACTTTACGATCGCGAGGAGTTCCTTATCGTAGATCTTATAGTTATATTCTTAGGCGGAGTGTTTCGACGAGAAGAACGCGATAAGGTAGTAGCGGCCGTCGTTAAAGAGCTATATTAGCACGCTCCTAGCGGCTTAGTTAGAAGCATCGGTCTAAACTATAGTCTTTTAAGAGGGGTTAAAGTATGCGAGGACTAAGGCGGCGGTAAAGGCGTGCTTAAGGGCTCTAAAGGCGTAAGCGCAAGCGGGGGACTAGATCTAGGGGGTAGAGTTCTTAGTAAGGGCGTTTAAGGGATTCGCAAGCTTAGAGAAGCCGCGGATAAAACGCCGATAAAAATTAGCGAACCCTAAGAAACGCCGGAGGTCTTTTATAAAGGAGGGGGCTAGCTAGTCGAGGACGGCGCGGACCTTTTTAAGATCTATACGTATGCCTTTATCCGAGATAATTAAGCTAAGGTACTTAGTCTTAGTAATATAGAAATCGCACTTATCGACGTCGAGCTAAAGGCTAGCGGCGTTAAAGCGCTTAAGAGCCTCCCGGACGTAGACCTAGTGCTCCTCCCGTATAGTAGAGAAGATTAAAATATTATTTAAGTAGGCGGAATAAAAATTATCGAGGATATTATATAAGGCCGTATTAATAAAGCTCTAGAAGTAGGACGACGCGTTAGAGAGACTAAAGGGTATAATATAATACTCGAAAAGCCTATACCGCGTAGCGAAAGCCGTCTTCTACTTATAGCCCTCGGCGATATAAAGGCGATTAAATACTATAATAACGTTAATCTTAGTAAAGAACTTCGCTTTCCTAATTCGGGCGAGGGTATTATAGACTAAGGGCAAGGGGAAGCGGTTCTTAATTATAGCCTTATTTAGGCTATAGTAATCGACGTAGAAACGGACGCCGCCGCCGGGCTTATAAGCGAGTATAATAGGGGCGGCGGTAGCGGAGGTCGAACGGCGAATAAAGCCTTTCTTAAGCTGCTCGTTAACGTAGGTACGGATAATACGGTTCTCGGCTTTACTAAAGGGACGGGGGCGGGTGTAAAAGGGTTATATTCCCTCCTTAAGGTTAATCTAAGTGTCGACGGCGCGGTAAGGCGTAAGCTTATCGGCCTTACTCTAGAGCTATATATAGATTATATAGTAAAGCTCCTTTAGGACCTTAGCCTAAAGCTTATCGAGAGTATAAAGGACCTTATCGTATTTTAAAAAGAACTTAGCGATATTATTAAGCGAAACCTTATTAAAGGAGATCTTATTAAGGTAGTTATCGACGAAGTCGTAAAGGCGGGGGTTAAGTTAGGCTTTAGCGGCATCGGGATTAATAGACTTAGATAAAACGGCCTAATAGAGTTCCTTAGGGATCTTTTAGTCGATAGGAGGCGGAGGTTTAATAGGTAAGGGTTTAGCGGCTAAGGCTTAAATCGTAGTCTAAGAAATCGTAATAGAGGGCTAGCGGTAGAATACTATTATAGCGGCTACGTTAAGCATTTAGATAGAGAACATAAGGTCGCTTAAAGGGATTATAAAAGGGTAGGGTCCTATCGCTCGATGCTTAGGTTAAGGAGCCGGGTAGTAAGAGCCGGTAGCCTAACGTATAGGCCGAGGGCAAGGGGGGCGGACGTAACGGCGGGGGTAAAAGGTATCTAAGGGGTCGGAATCGTAGCTTAAGTTAAAGTCGGTCTAACGGGAGGAGTCTAAGTAAGTAGGTTTACTTACGTTAAGAGCATCTTTAAGGGACGTTAGGAGGCTAAGGGAAAAACGAGGCGATAAAGGAATAAACTTAAGGGTATTAGAAAAGCGGACGGCACGGGCAAAAGCCCGGAGGGCAAAAGGCGAGGATAAGGCAAAGGGCTCGCCCTCGTCGTTAGAGTTAGCGATAGAGGGGATAGGGGGGGAACGAATTATATTTGTAAATTATATTCCCTTAAAGGCAGGAATAAGAATAGCGGGAGCGGCCGGGAGGCTAGGGATAAGATAAGGCTAAGGGTCCGAAAGGCAAGAGGCGAGGTAGAATAAAGACTAAAAGGAGAGGGAGTTATTACGATAGCTAATAATAAGGTCGTAGCGGTATAGCTAAAGGAGGCCGAGAATAACCTTATAGCTAAGCTTCGTAAAGAAGAAGTAGATAGACTTAGTATAAGCGCCGACTTAAGCGATTAAGTAAGCGCAATAGGTAATAGCGCCGGACTTATAGTCGCCGCTATCGGCGAGAGAGAGCCGGCGAAGGAACTAAAGCTAGCGGACGGGGAGGGTAAGGCGATACGCGGTCTAAGTATATATAAAGGCGAATCCGGAATAACTAAAGTTAACTAAAGTATTTATAGCGACGTTAGTAAGCATAAGCGAGAAAGGCAATAGTAAAGCATAAGGCTATATTCCCGCCGGGAGATAAAGGTCCTCCTTTATATTAAATAAAGCTATAAAATTAAAAACCGAAAGCTCTATCGCGCGATAAGGCGAAGGAGCTAGGCGTTTCCTAAGGGGGGGGAAGCGCCGGAGGCAGGGGTAAGAGAGTTAGTAACCTCGCCTTCGACGAAGCCTTACTTAATCGCCCGGACGTTAAGCCGGGGAGGGGGCGCGAGGAGGCGTAGGGCGGGAGTACCGCCGCCTCGGCCGCGACCCCGGCTAGCACCCTTCTTAGGATAGGTCCGGGCCGTATAGGTTAAGGTTACTAAGGCGGCGTAGTAGAGATAAAGACGGTTTTTATACCGTCGTTGCTTCTCGGCGTCCGTAAGACTAGCCCGGAATACGTCGAGGTCTATTAGGTTACTAGCGGGCGTAAAAGCAGCGGGGCTAGCGGACTTAGTAAAGGCGGGGGGGGGAATAGTCTAGGGCTAGACGAGCCTCGTATAGGCTTAAACACGCTTATAGTTCTCCTAAAGGGCGGCGTAGAGCTTAGCCTAGCCGTAGAAGTCGTCGGTATTAGGGCTAGGGACTTAAAGAGCGGCGGCATCGGCGAGCTCGTTAATAACCTTTTAATAGAGGTGTCCGACGTAGGCGCTCTCGTTATAATCGAGGTCGGCCTATAGCTAGGTAAACCGCGAGAAGAAATCCGGCTAAGAGGTGCCTTTTATAGCTAAGGTATTAAATTCCGCCTTAGACTAAGCGCGGTGGTTTACGGTACTAAAGATAGAGGCGAGCTTATAGGTAAAGGAGTCGAGGGCCTAAAAGCACTACTACTTAAAGGGGGTATCGTCGCGGATATAGCGGGGGACGCTAGCGGCGATAGAAGCGGCCCGGCCGGAAAGTCGGCCGGTCGCGTAGACGACTTAGTCCCTATCGGTAGGGAATATATAAGGGTTAAAGGCGATCTTAAGGGATATACCGTCGCGCTAAACGCGGAAGGCGTCCTAGCGCTACTTCTAAGGGCTAATATCGCTATAAAAGCGCTTAAGGTCGGCGAAGCGGGCATAGGGACTTACGGTAGGAGGGGTAAGAGTAGCCTAAAGGGCGGTAAGGTAAGCGAGGGCGGCGTTAGACTAATTAAGCTAGTCCTAAAGTCCTTCCGCGTGCTACCGGTAGCCGAGGGCCTCCTTACGGGCGGCGGTAGCGGAGGTAGCGGCCTTAAGGAAACTAGACTTAAGAAGGACGAGAGACCGGGTCTAATTAGTATGCCGAGGAAATTCGTCTAAAGGTCGGCGAAGATAAACAAGGCGACGGAGGAACCCTAGAGAATAGAGGCTAAGTAAGGGAAGGCGGAGAGGGCGTTAGGCTAAGGGACGTCCTAAAGGGGAACGCCTACCGGAAGGCCGGGCGAAGGGGAGAGGGAAGGGGTAGAAACGGGAGTAGCTATCGTAGCGGCGGGAAAAAGGGGTAGCGGCGGGAAAAAGGGCTAGAAAAATCTATAGGAGAGCAGAAAAGAGGCGGAAAGGGGCGTAATAAGACAAAGAATAAAGGCAAGCGTATAAGCGAAGCTAAGGGGACTAAGGAATCGTAAAGGCTCGGCGGAAGGGCAGAAGAATAGTAGATTAAACTATTATAGAATAAGCTTAAGGGGGGGTATATTACTATTATTAATCTACGAAGGAGCGCAGCTATAGACTAAGTCTAAAGGTCTATATATACGATATAAAGGTCACGTAGGATAATATTTAATATAACCTAACACCGTAATATAGCTATTGTCTAAGTCGTTTAGGTCTAGACGCTAAGGAATATGCTTTTAAGTCCTTTATATAGATCTAGTAGCGGCTTAATAGGTAGGAGGGCGCTTTATAGAGTATATAATCGCGGGGCGAAAAAAGCGAGTCTAAGGAACGGTTATAGTCTCGCCGCTAGAATAAACGGCTAAAAGATTATAGTCTATAGAGACTAGAGAAAGGGATTAACGAGGAGGCTTAAGACGATAAGTTTCGATTAAGAGAGTCTCTTCCTTAAGAAAGTTATCCGGTTTATTTAAGACATCGCGGGGAATTATTCGCTATTTATCGTATATCTTTAAATAGGCCTCTTAAGTAGCTTTAGAATTATAAAGCGGACGAAAAGCGGTATTACTAATCGCTAAACGATAGACTAAGCGGGAAGCGTTCTTAAGATATAAAAGATCGCCGTCGGTAAAGATACATAAGACTGCTTTAGTCGGGCTGCCTATAATTAACTTATAGAATCTTAAGCTTTAGCCTACGACCTTAAAGTATAGATTATTTCCGAGAATAGCGTTAATTATTACGTTCGTAAGGTCTTCTTAATTAAAAGAGTGCCGGTTTAGTTAGCGTCGCTTATTCTATAGGTAAGGAGGAAAAGAGTCTACCTCTCTACCGGGAAGATAAGATAACAGCTTAAGATATAGATTTTCTAAAGAGGATTCCCTTTCGCGGTCCGTACGATTGCGGTCGCGATTATCTAAGTCCCAAGCTATAATAAAAGGATTAGCGAGAGATAAGACAAAAAGGTAAAGAAGGTAAAGGAGGAGTATAGCAAAAAGTAAGGGTAAGGATAAGGCACGGTTAGTATACGTAGATATATTCTCTACTACCTAACTTGACTATAGAGAAATTCTACTAAATATAAAAGAGAGAAAAGGAAGATATAGCTTATCGGCCTCCTAGCGGTGCTAAGAGGAAAAGAACGAGAGTATCGTAAACTGCTAAGACCGCTAAGATAAGGTTAATAGTAATTAGACCTACTATCTCCGGATAGACGTAGGTCTTACTAAAAATAGCGGGGCGGCCGTCTGTAACTAGACGAAGGTTTTATAAGTAGCTAAAACGCTTTAAAGTAACGTAGGAATACGTTACTAATGCGACTCATAAGGCGCTTAATAAAGGGCTTATTAAAGGCCTTAAAAACTTACGAAGGCAAGGTATTACTACTAAATCTAGTGTAAGAAAGGGATGTACTAAGCAAAGGGTGTATATAAAAGAAGAAGGATAGTGGATTTAAGGTGGCCCGGCCTGCCCTATAGGAAGTAGGGCTGCCGGAGCCCGGACTAATGCTAGCCCGTAAGCACCTCTAATAGGTACCCGCCTATTACGTATTACCCTTCGAGCCTTTTAGATTAATATATACCTTAGTCCCTTATTATTAGATATAATATAGGAACGAACTTTACGGCTATAGAATTCCGGAACGAAGCCCGTATTATAGGAATTATATATATATAGGTTTATATTAAGGCATATTAGTCAATCGGCAAAGTTAAGAGGTATTTCGCCCCCTTACGTCGAGCTTTTAATATCCTCTTTATAGAGATAGGCAGCTTTATCTTTCTTAAGGCAGTTCTTTAGACGGCTATTAAAGCTATTAATAATACTACTAGACCTAACGGACTATTACCTACGTTGCTCGTATTTAGAGCATATCCTAGGATAACTCTTAATTCACCGCTATTACTTACGACCTTTAAACGAGCCGCTATAGTATAGAAAGCGATAAAGGCACTAAGGCAGCTTACGGCTAAACGATAGGTCTAAGCAGCGTTATATAGCCGAAACGGTCTAGATATAGCGAATATATTTGCCCTTCCTCTCTAAAGCGAAGTCTACGTAAAGAGGGAAAAGTAAGGATAGTAAAGACCGTTTAAAATTAAAGCTATTAACGGGTATAATATTACGATCGATACGGTTAATAAACCTTAGGTCTTTAGATCTATATTAGTACAACCGTATTATCGTAATTAAGTCTTTAACAATCTCCCGGCATTAGATTTAAAGCAGCCGGATAAACCCGCCCGACCGGAACCCCTAGCACCCTATAAGCGAGGACGTCCGCTTAGATCGAAGAATAAAGCTAGGCATTTAATTATAAAAGGACTAGACATAGAAGATAACCTAGACGATAACGAGGACGATATAGACCTCGACGAATTAAGCGACGAAGAGGCGGGCGAGGCCTTTACGATAAAAGAGGGAGAAGAGGCTTATAAGCTAGCCGTTAAGCTCCGCTTTAAAAGCGCTATTATAACCCCGGGAGCACTATTCGAAGCGTTAGATAGTACGGAGATCGACGATCTTATAGCACGAGGAGTATTTAGTTTCGGATATTATAACGAAGCTATTTATAGCGCCTACCGTATCTTTAGTTCCCGTATAGTTCGAGAGGTTAAAGGTAAAGATACTAAACCCTATGAGAAATTAAGGCTTATAGTCTAAGGTTATAATAATAGGGAAAAGGCTTCCCTACTAATATAGTCCCTAATAATCTAACGCGTTAGCTAACGATTAATCTTAGCCCTTACTCCTAGTCTCCTACGCTATAGGATAACGTTATCCCTTCGAGATATTACCTAGGTATATCCCTAGGCGACTATAGAGCTCTTTCTTACGGTCTTAATACGTCTCCCCGCCGAATTATAAAGGAAGTATCCGCCTAATATAATCATCCGAGTTATTAAGCCCTTATATAGAATTGCAGAATCTAAAGTCTATTAGTTTAATACGTATTAAAAGCACTATATTATAGGCCTCGATATAGTAATATCGACCTTTAACTCTTGCCTTCTAATATCTAATATAGGACTAGAATATTTTAGCATCGTTAGGATATAAACGGACGATACCCTTATGCTTAGAACAATAAGTTTTTCGGCCGCTAAAGAAGAAAAGCTCGGAGAGGCGCAATTTAGGGCGAAGCCGAAAACCACGATAACTTAAGGCTCCGTTACGGATTTCAATAACGCGAAGGTAAGCTTACAATAGGATAAAACACTCTTACTCTAATAAAAGGAATAAGCCGCTTAGATCGACCGAATCTATATTAAGGCTCCGGATTATATATTATAGTACCTAAAATAACGTGCTCGTAGGGCATATATAGCCTCGGTATGCTAACTAGAAGCAGTATTCGATATCTCGATCGCGGCATAGGTATAGAACCCGGATAATAAGGATTATATAATCTTAAATAAGCGACTTAAATAGCAAATAGACTACTAAAGCAAAGGTTTAATATATAAACTAATTAATCTTATAACGGCGAAGGTAATAGTATTTACGGATAGGTCGTATGCTAATAATAAAGACCTATCGTCGCAATTAGGCTTCGTTATTGCATTAGTTAATAGGACCGAAAGGTCTAATAACTAGTTTAAGGATATTAGAAATATTATCTACTAGAGCTCGACGAAGTATAAGAGAGTTACCTAAAGCGTGCTAGCTTTTAAGATATACGGCATAATTAACGGCATTAACCTTAAGATTGCTTTAGCAACTACGCTAAAAATTATTACCGACCGGCTTAAGCTATCGAATATTTAATAAATTATCTATATAGATTCGTACTCGCTCTATAATATCTCGTAAAGCTCGGGATAACTAAGTAAAAGAGATTAATAATTAATATTATATCTCTTTAATAGTTATATAAGTAGCGTAAGATTTTAGAGATAAGTTAGATTAACGGCGATAATAACCCGGCCGATGCTATAATAAAGGCATTACTTAATCGAGCCTTTAAACGCTTCGTAGATACTAATAGCTTAACTATTCGGATAGAGGCATATATTCTACGCCCTTAAGTTCCCCTTAAGGACTTTCTTTCGTTTATACTTATATATTATATTTATTAGACCCCTTTAGTCTAATACGCGTTATCCTTACGATTAGGAAGGTTGCTTAAGCAGTTAGAAAGAAAGACTGCTAGTATAGGAATATAGTTATATAACTAAGGGATAGAGTCGCAACTATATTGCCGACTATATATAGGAAAGGGGCAATAGGGGTTATAACCATGCGGCGTATAACGCCACGTGCCCTATATAGTCAATAGCCTCGTTATTAACTAAGGGCATCGTTATGACTAGATTAGTAAGCCCTAGCGTAGGCCTTAATAATGCATTGTTAAGGCATAGTAGGCTCTATAAAGTGACCCCGGCAGACGGGTATAAAAGGGGCCCCCTAATTCCCCCTTTCTAGCTAGATTAGATATAACTATAACTAATACAACCCCCTTTATTTAGATTAATCCGAGTGAATCCCTACTAATACTTAAGACAATAAACTAATAGAAGAATATAAAACTATGCGAGAACCTCCTTATTCTCGAAAACGTAGTCGCCTACGTAGTGCGAAAAATAAACCGAAGAATTAATTTCCTTAGCAATTCCTAGCTAAGAAAGAAGTTAATATATACGAACTTATGCTTAAACTCCGTGCTAATAGCGTGGTTATAACACCTAGTGACCTATTCGGAGAATCTAATACGAAAGAAATTAATAACCTTATTATCTATAGTATATTTAGTTTTAAATAATATACTAAGGAAAAATATAGAGGATATTAAATCTTCCGTTCTCAAATAGGTAGGGAAATCAAAGGACGTTATATAAAACCATACGAAAAGTCAAGACTAATGATCTAAGGCTATAGTAATATTAAGAAGATATCTATACTTATATAATCGCTAACTATCTAGCGAATTAATTAACGTTTAATTATAGCTATCGCAGCCGGAATGCTTAAAGAATACGGAACAATATTATCTCTATAGGATATTACCTAAGCATATCCTTAGGCTAATGTAAGTTATTCCTAATAATCCTAATAGCTCTGCCTGCTAAACTAATAAAGAAGTATCTGGAAGGTATAATTATTCGAGTAATTAGGCCTTTATACAGTATTGCGGAATCCGGACTATATTAGTTTAATATATACTATAGTCACTATATTAAAGAGCTTAATATAGCTTATTTAATATATTATATATGCTTGCTTATTTCCAACTATAGCCCTCCTATACCTTTTAGAATCGTAGGGACATAGACAGACGATACGTTAATGCTAGGGACTTAGAGTTTTTCGGACTACGAAGGGAAAAAGCTCTAAAAGGCATAATTTTAAGCTAGACTAAAAACACCAATAACTACTAGATAATTTATAGACTTTAACGGCGCGAAATTAACCCTATAATACAATAGAAGTTTGCTACTATAATAGAAGGGTTAAGCAGCTAAGATTAACACTATAAAAACCTAGGCTACTAACCGCGCTTAAAGGTATATAGAGCAACGTGCTTATAGTATATATAATATATCTATCTATTAACCGGAAGCATCGTTTAATATCTCTATTACTGCCTAAGTTTAAAACCTAGATAATAAAGACTATATAATCCTAAATAAGCGACTATAGTAGCAATTAAATAATTAATAACGTAGACTAATATATCTCCTAATTCACCTTATATCGGCTAAGCTCTTAGTCTTTACCGATAGATCGTTTATAAATAATTAAGACTTATCTTTATAGCTTAGATTCGTTATTGCTTTAGTTTACGAGACCGATCGAACGGATAAGCAATTTTCGATTAAAGGCAATATTATTTACTAAAACTCTACGAAATGCAAACGAGTCACCCGAAGTATACTTATATCGGAGATATACGGTAAAGTAAACGGCTTCGATATTAGGATATCTTTTACTATAACTCTTAAGATAATTATAGATCGGCTTAGTCTTCCTCCGGTTTTATTAATTATCTATACTAATTCGTACTCTTTATATAAATGCCTTATTAAACTAGGTATTATAAAGGAGAAAAGATTAATAATCGACATTATAGGTTTACGATAGTTATATAAACGCCGTAAGATTACAAAAGTCTAATAGATTAACGGAGCCGATAACCTAGCTAATGTAATAACGAAAGCATTACTAAACTAAGCCTTAAAACGTTTCGTTAATATAAACAAATTAACTATTAGAATAGAAGGGTTTATTATTCGCCTATAACCCTTTTAATATATTCTTTCTTTTAAACGGTTATATAGTTATAACACTATATAATATTATAATAAACTATTCTAATATAATAAACAGTCGATTTTATTATGCATTTTTATTTTCTTTTTAGATAAGAGTAATATTTAGGGAGGGATAATAATAGAGTTTCTTATAAACGGCATTAAGAAAAAGTTACTAATATAGGAATTATAGATAGAATTCTATAGTAGAAGGGCTTTCCTTCTAAAATAAATTCTACGGTAGAAGGACTTCCCTCTTAAGGTGAATTCTACGATAGGATTCTATTCCCTTCTATAGACTTCTATAGTCTTCCTAACTAACGCATCCGTCTATAAAAGGTCTTCCCTAACTAACGCATCCGTCTATAAATTCTATTTACGGATCCCTTTCTATTCTTAGCTACCGAGGGTTTCCGGAAGGAAGCCCCGACCCTTCTCCCGTCTTATCTATAAGAAGGTAGTATAATCCTTAGCTAGATAGGTATTAACAATTCTAACTATACTACTAGACCTACATTTGCATTTACATTCGAGACACCTACTAACAATTTTAGTTATTTATTATAGAAGGTTTTAAAAAAGAGGTTAGGTTTTACCTCGATTTAAAAAAAAACCTTTTTATTTAATATAGAGCTAAAATCTTTATAAAGAAATAAAAACCTAATTATATCTTACTAAATATAGTATTAGGTATAGCATACGAGTTTTATTTAAGCTTTTACTAATAATCCTCTAAAAAGAAAAATTAATTTAGTGAAGAGATAAGTACCTATCGGTCACGCTGACTTTCAACTCGTCGTTTTTAAAGTTGGGCCACTGTACCTAGTAGTCAGTCCCTAGGTAGCGAATACAAATGCTTCTGCGCCGATGCCGTGCTGTCCACAATCATTTTGCCTCCCTCCTATCACCCACCTCATAGGTCCTTCTTGAAGGCGTGCTCTGGCTTGTGTGTCGTCTCGTAGTCAATGTGAACATAAGCCCGCTCAACGTCCGGCAGGCACTCGAGCTTGACCTGCAGCTCCTCGGCCACGTCGTGCGCCTCGGTCAGCGAGGTCGACGGATCCATGACAATGTCGACCTCAGCGATGAGTCGGGGGCCCGAGTGGTACACGCGCACCGTGTCGATGCCCCTGATGGCAGGCGAGTGCGTCAGGCACACGTATGTCAGCAGCTGCTGCATGTCAACCGACGCCACGACGCCCACGAGTAGCAGAAACTCGCCAAACGCCGTGTGCAGCCAGACGCCCGAGATGAGCAGCGACAGCAGAATGGCCCCCGTGGCGTCGATCCACCACTCCAGCTTGGCCCCGCCCACCGACGTGAGGATGCCGAACCCGTTGACAAACAGGTCGTTGCGGTGGTCCTGCCACAGGATGTTGACCTGGCTGTACCGGTCCTTGATGGACCAGCAGTACAGGAACAGGGCCAGCTTGGTAGAAAAGGCTGCGCAGACGGAGATGACCGAGGCAAGGTGCAGATGCTTGTCCGGCCGCGCCTGCACCAGCTCCTGGGCCGCAAAGGCAACAATGATGACGGAGACGGTCGTCATGAGGAAGCAGAAGATGATGTTACCCACAGTCTCGAGACGGGCCTTACCGGCAGGGAACCGGCACGGGTCGGCGCGCTTGATGGCGCGGCTGGACAGGATGAGCGTCAGGGTGCTGAGAGGGTCGAAGATGGCGTCGGCCATGGTGGTGAAGAGCGACAGGGAGCCCGACGAGGTGGCGGCGTAGAGCTGGAGGCCGGCGAGGACGACGTTGGCGGCAAAGGAGCCGTAGACGGCGATGCGGTACTTGAGCTGGTCGTCGCCCTGCTCCTGACGGGCCTCGGCGCGGTGCTCCTCGACCGACTTGAGCATGCGCTCGATGACGGCGTTTTGATTTTCGTAGAAGCCGCGAAGCTTGCGGACATTGCGCCGCGGCACGGGAGAGGCCCACGGGCCCACGGGGCCGCCGGCCGTCAGAGGCGCGCAGCCGCGGCGCTTGCGGGAAG
The DNA here is from genome assembly GCA_012934285.1 of Ophiocordyceps sinensis. Lineage (NCBI taxonomy): Eukaryota > Fungi > Ascomycota > Sordariomycetes > Hypocreales > Ophiocordycipitaceae > Ophiocordyceps > Ophiocordyceps sinensis. The sequence goes on from JAAVMX010000004.1 coordinate 13,699,397, forward strand.
AGTTTGCCTTGAGCTGCTCCAGGTCCGAGTCGGTCTTGTAGCGAGCAATGAGGCCGTAGGGATCGCTCTCGGCGCTGAGGCGCGCCATTCGCCCGCCACCCATCTGGCTCTCGACGTCGGAAGAGTGCGAGGGGTGTCGCTCAAAGGCGTCGTGGGCGACAGGCTCGACAGCGGTGCTGGCCGCATCGTCATGGGCCAGCTTGCGCGAGCTGCTGCTGCTCGGTGACAACATGTGCGTCTGCTCCTGAATCAGGGACTCGGGAGGCGGCCGACGACAAGTCGACTGCCGATCATTGGGGGGGGAGACTTGTTACCGGGAGAGGGCTTTTGTTAGGAAGACGGTCGGTCTGATGGGCGGCTCGGGGGGGTGACAACCAGTGGCGTCGCTCACAACTTGTCTCCGGGGTCGCTTACTGCACCACCCTAAGGCTTCGAAATGGTCGGAATCGGGCACAACAGAGAGTCTCGTGGCTTCCGGCTTGGAAGCTTCGTTAAGACTATGTTCTATATATGTTGATTGACTAGCTAAGGTTGTAGGCGTGAGGATCCCCATTGGGTGGGCGCATTAGTCAGCGCCCCGCTGCAGGGTTTTCCCTAAAGCCCTAAGCGCCTATAACCTTAGCTAGTCAATTAACACAAAAAGAATATAGTCTGAACAAAGCTTTTAAGCCGGAAGCTGTAAGACTCTCTATTATGCCCGATCCGACCTTTAAAAGGCCTTAAAAATACATATGTTTAAAGAGAACCTTAGCCTCTTTATAAATCGGACTAAACCACGCACCTAGCGTTTCGCGTTATATAACTATACTTCTTAGTTGTTTAAACCTATTATATTACCCTAAGCCTACTTTCTACCCTATTTTCTTCTTCTATCTTCCGACCGACGTTATACGATATACGATATAGCCGGACTTATAGGGTCGTTTCCGCCGAATTCGCCTTCCGAGGACGAACTAAGCGCGGATAAACGAGGCTCTTATTAGGCCTTAATAGTAAGCTCCGCCGCCGGCCCTAAGCCCGGCAGGACTAGCTTAGTTTCTAGCCTCGGAAAATAGGTCGATTAAAAGATAGCCCGGTAGACTAAAGTCTTTAACGCTTATATTAACGAGCTACGTAACGAGCTATATAGCGAGATACGTTAATAATCTCGCTAATAAGCTAGCTAGATAGAGCGTTTAGATAGCGCTTAGGTAGTAAGATTAAGCGCTTTATCTTATAGTTCGCCGAAGTACTACCTCCTACTACTAGCCCTTTAGCTCTAGGACTTATTCCCGTTCCGCCTTTTATACCTCCTATTATACTCGTCGCTACCTACTCCTCCCGTAGACCCGGATTAAAGTGCCGCCGTAATACCTACTATCGAACTTTAAAGTAATTAGCCATTTGCTTATTCTAATTAGTAAAGGCAGTAGGACTAGCGTTAGCAGCTAGCTTAGCCGTAGTATAAGCAACCTGCTTAGTAGTAGTAGCTTCTTTCTACTATAAAGCCTTTTCTATACTACGACGATAGAGCTATCGACTAGTACGTATTCCTAGAGCGAGGTTATAATATACGTCTAAACTTTAATTATCTTATATACGTTCCGTATAATGCTACTTACGATCGAGCTATTAAGGCTCTTATAAAAAGCATCTAGCCCTTAGCGAAAGCTACTAGGAAATTAGACGATATAGTAACTAATAATAGAAATAATATTATTATAAAGCCTAAATAGAAGTTATATTAAGCGGACTATACTATCCTCTAAAAGCTTTAATAGATATAATCTACGTTTCTTATTAGGTAGATACTATATAACCTTTAGCCGACTTAGATAGCTAACGAATTGTCTAAGGACTTCGGCCCTATTGCTTACCAGGTTAACGTTAGGCACTTAGACTAGATATTGCTTCTTAAGGGCATTTTTACGGTCTTAAAGGACTACGGTATTTTAGACGCGCCGCTAGCTATTTACGCCTAGCTAGCGCTAGTTAAGGACGAGGCCTTCGTTAACTTCGCCTAGCGCATCCGTAACGCGTTCCTTAACCTACTAGATATTAAGAAACGTAGCCCTAGCGTTTATACTATTACTATCTAGTATATTTAGAATAACCTCCCTCGCATTTAGTTATAGATTAGTTCCGATACTATAACGCTATATAGTATAGCCCTTATCTAGTGTCTTATGCTACTAGCTAGCTAGCAGACGTATTAGCCTATAGAAGATATATACGGTAAGCCTCCTACCTAAATCTATACGTAGGAAGGCTAGCCGTACTAAACCTAAAGGATTAACGAGGCTATTAGCAATAAGCCGGCAACGATAGAAGTTATTAAGCCTAACCTTAGCTTACAATCGGCCTTATTATATTCGGGTCTATTAGGCATTATTATCGCCGACCTACGTACGATTAATACTATAGTCTACCCTACTACTACCGCCGATAATAATAAAGCTGCCGCTGCTTCTACCTTTACGGCCACGTTAAAGACGAATATATACTTTAATTGCGGTAAAGCTAGCCACTAGGCCTAGGACTATAGACTGTTTTCCTCGCCTACACCCGCTACTACACAGTCCTTGTTATCGTCTGTTTTAGAGGCATTCGGGCAGATCCTTTTAAGATTGCCGCTATTCGCGACCGCCCGATGCCTATAACCACTACGGAAATCCGCGCTTTTATCTACGCAGCCGGATATCCGACCTATCTATCTTATTAATCGAATAGTCTCTCGGTGGTAAGAACGTCTTTATTACCTTAACTACGGAAGCTAAAGCTGCTTAAGAACGGATCCGTAATATTATTATAATAATACTAGTCCTCGTTAAGTTTAGCTAAATGCCCCTAATAATTATTAAAAGCGATGCCTTTAGAAAGTGCGGAAGCGTAGCCCTTCTATAGCACTATATATCTTACTAATAGTAAGGAACGCCCCTACCTTTACCCTATCGCCTATTTTTCTAAGAAGCTTATAAAGACGTAATAGCGTTATTCTACGTAAGAACGCGAGCTATTAGGAATTATAATAGCAATATAATATTAGAAGCACTAGGTAGAAGGCGCTAATATTACCGTAGTTACGGATTATAAGTCCCTTAAGACTCTTCGCACTAAGACAGACTAGCCTATATAAGTTATTTATTTCCTCGATATTATCGAGCACTATAATATTAAGATCGTATACCGTAGCGGTAAGGCGAATGTCATAGTACTATATTATATAACATAGTACATAGTAATATACCACGTAATATATAGTCCTATATATTAACGAGCCTTTAGCCTCTATAGTTCTTCTCCTCTTTATAGAACAATAAGGTTATCTAGCTATTACCTAGTGCCGTAATAGTTTATTCTATCCCCTATTGCGCCCCGTCGCGATCCCTAGCTTTATAAATATAGTCCTAGCAGCTCTATTACCTCGTCCCCTTAGTCATTGCGACCCGAGCGTAACCCTTAAGAAATCATTTCCCTAAGCCCTTAAGCCCTTAAAAACTTTTCCTTAGCCTATAGAAATTATAGCCTATAGAATTTTTTTATAGTCCTTAATAATACCTTAGACTAGACCCTCCTCCTTCCTTATAGCGGATATACCTATAGCCTCTAACGCTACGGGCGACGGTCTAGAGGCCCTTGCTAAAGAGATTATTAATAAATTCTCTTAGATCGCCTAGGCGATTAAGAGGTTTAATAACGTAGTCCCGGTCGCTAACGCGTAGGAGACCTAGGAAAACCTTTAGAGCTTAGATACCTAATACCTCCTTATATATATTAAGGAGAGTCTTTAATCCCTTCGTATAGCGGAGGCCTCTTAGGTTAACTAAAATGCTAGGTTAAAGGAACGTTTAACTACACGAGATTAGCTTTTAGCTATAAAAGATTAGCTCTTAGCTTTAAAGGAGCAACTTCTTAAGGCTAAAGATCTAACGATCTTAACTATAAAAATATTGCAGTTTTAGACGATAGTCCTAATATAGTCGTTAGGAAAACGAAAGACGGTAGACCCTCCGATCTTTATTAGAAAGGGGTCTGCCTCCGACCGTTAGCGTAAGTACGAGGCCTAGGAACTTAAGATATAGGGTATCTTCCTCCGCGATAGCATATAGTTCGACTTTAACGGCGCCCGCCTCCTTTATATTAGCGATAGGCTTAGTAAACGGGCCTACGACTTCGTTAAAGATAGAATAGCTACCGTTATAGCTAACCTATCCGCGAGGGAAAAGTAGGAATAGCCTACTATAACGACGCTCCTTATAGCTTTAGGCAGGCAGTATAAGGTTTTAGATTTAACGTAAGCCGCTAAGAAGTATTCTTGATAATTTCCCCTAAGGCGATAAGAACTATTAGATCTAAAAGACAGACCTTAACGCTTATATATATAAGGCAAAGAAGATAAAGGAATAATAGGTCGACCTCCTCCGGAAGTTTATCTCGAAGGATATAAGCGATCTTATTAAAAGCATAAAGACTAAGATCGCTAATACCGACTACGAGAAATAATTAAGGTAGATAGATACTTTACAAAGAATCTAGCTAACTATGCTTATCGTTAGAAGCTCGAGAAGAAGGCCGACCCTTATTCGTAGTTCCCGCCGACGCTTATACCTGCCCTTACCCTAACCGCCTTTACCTAACTCCTATACGGTAACCCTATAGACCTCGACCGACTTTCCGATACTAAACGATAATTTAAGATCGATAATAAACTCTATATAGCTTATAGAGAGCCTAAACACTAAAAGGAGGCTTACGACCCGGCTAAGACGGCTAATCCGCTTTTAATGCCCCCCCGCCGCAGTAGTCCCTAGGTTTTAGGGCTAAGGCGCCCCCTCCCCCGGCTTCGGCCGAAGATCTTAAGGCGCTTACGGCGGTAGGTATAGCCGGGGCTAGTTCGTTCGTGCGGCCGACTATAAATAAGGCCGTATCCTTAGGGAAAAGGATACGGATTTATAAAGCGAGCAGCCGGCGCTAAGGCTACTGCTAAAAGATATACCCCTAGAGTAAGTCGCTCTTAGGGGTTATATATAAGGGAGGATAAGAGGATTAGGTTATTGCTCTTAGATAGAACGGATCTTCGGATTAGTTTATTAAATAGTAATAAAAAGTTAATCCTACTTTATACTCGTCTCTCCTTTACGCGTAACCCTTAGTCCTTTTACTATATTAATACGTTATCCCTCGTAGATTCTAGCTATACTACCGCGGCGTTCGCTAACCTTTACGCTATTATACGGAAATATAACGTTACTATAAAGAAGCTCCTTAAACCTTAACCGTTCTAATTAGCCGATAGCGTACCTTCTATATAGATAACGGACTATTTATAGCCCGAATAGCTATTAGCAAATATATATAACTTATGCTCTTCTTTATTATAAACCTATCTCCCTTTACCCCGATTATCCTAGGCATCCCCTAGCTTTAGGAATATAAACTAACTATACTTTAAAAATCTCTCTAAGTCCGCTTCGACTCCTATTACTATTTAAGATACTACCTGCCTTTAAGCATAATAGTCGAGGATAGGATAGCCCTTAGGACTCCTATTACTTCCGCGTTTAAAGGGCATTAGTTATATCGAAAGGTATATTTTTCTAACGTTATAGAGATTAAAAACACCCCGACGATAACCTTAAAATAAGAGGTCTTTATAATAATAGAAGACGTGCCGGAAACCCCTTTTCGGTAGGAAGAGATCGATATCCTAAAGGACTAGACTATCCTACTAGGATATTATATACCTATAGACTCGTCTATTAAAGAATATCTACTTAAGCCGGCACCGTACCTTTTAAACCCCGCCTAACCGATTCGATATCCTCTATATAGAATATTGCTATTCGCTTAGGATACCGCCCGCTTAATATTCCCGATTAGCTTTCTAAACTCCTTTAAAACCCGAGCCTTTAAGACTATTCCGTCGTAGACTACTTGAGTAGCTCGCCTACTCTTTATTCGTCTTACCGCTAAGGATCCCTATTAGGTAGGCGCATTAGTCAGCGCCCCGCTGCAGGGTTTTCCTAAAGCCCTACGCGCCTATAACTCTAAATAATCAATCAACCACATATAGAACATAGTCTCACGAAGCTTCCCAGCCGGAAGCCTAGAGACTTTCTATTATACACCTAATCCGACTATTAAAAGGCCTTAAAAATACGTATTTTTAAAGAGCGAACCTTAGCCTCTTTAAGAATTAGACGAACCACGCACCCTAGCGTTTCGCGTTACACCACGTATTTTCTTACGTTATATAGACCTATTGTATTACCCTAAGCTTACGTTCTACCCTATTTTTCTTTCGCCCGACGTTGTATAGTATGTCGGGATTCCCGCCGAATTCGCCGTCCGAGGACGAACTAAGCGTAGACCGAAGCTCTCGCTAAGGCTCTATAGCAAGCTCTACCGCCGGCCTAGAGCCGGGCAGGACTAGTTCTATTGCTAGCCTCGGGAAATAGGTAGACTAGAAAATAGCCCGCTAAAATAAAGTTTTTAACACTTATCTTAGCAACCTGCGTAAAGAGCTTCGCGGTGAAATACGTTAGCAGTCTCGATAGTAAGCAAATGCGTTCGTAGTCTCGATAGTAAGCTAACTAGCTCGAGCAGCTAGAAGATAACTAAATCACCTAGATAAAGCGTTTCGAGGAGCGCTAAGCTACCTAAATAGAGCGTATAGAGGAGCGCCTAGCGGGTCTCTTTCGAGCATAAGTATAATAGGGTAGGTAGAGTAATCACATAGGTGCCCTCTATATAGGTGTAGAAATCATCTATAAAGAACTAAGTGTAAGCGCACCTATATATACGGATATATAGCACTACGCACGTACCCCTTTGTCCGCACGTGCCCCTTACCCCTATCCGTACGAGCCCCTTACCCCTATTTGCACGAGCCTCTTTCCCCGCCCGCACGTGCCTCTTCCCCGCTCGTATATAAGAATGCGGATTAGGTCGTAGACCTAATCTCACTAATAGTCGAAGACCCTTATATAAGACCTTTACCCTACCCGAGCGAAAAATAACGATGTATTACGTAGGGCCTAGCCGCGCCTTAGGCTACGCGGCTTGCTTTAAGGAGCGTAAAACGCACCTTCTTCCGTCGTGTCTTTGCCGGCAACGTAGCGTTAGGCGGTCCGTCGTTTTCTCTAATAGCTCTAAAGCGCTCCTTAAAGCGATCGAGCGCTTTTATATCTACGAAGTCCGCTACTAAGTGCTACGTCGGGTCTTAGTACCCTTACTACCTTACGAGGACCTTACGCTTACTACCGTAGCCGACTTTCTTCTACTATACGGTAAGAATTTCCTTTATTAGGAACTCTTTTTCTCCCTTTACTAAGATTACGGGAGGCTATAGGTCCGCTATTACTTAGCCGGGCATTAGATCTACTACTACGCGACGAAGAAGGTCTACGTTAAAATTAAGGTAAATCCTATTAGGAAGTCCCTTTAGCTCGACGGCTTATAGGCTTAGCACTCTCTTAACCGTAAGTTTCGCCTATAACTAGTCGAGCTTCTTTTTCGGCCTTAAGGATGCATAGTTCCGTAGGTCTACCTAGACTTTATTACCTACCGTAAATCGCTCTACGGGTTCCCGCCGTTTATTAGCATACCGCTCTTAGTCTTAGGCTGCCGAGGCTATTAACGACTAATAGAAGTCCGAGACCTACTTAAGTCGCTATATAAAGGAGGCTATACGCCCCTCCGGGCTATTACCGGACGGCATTTCCGCCGCTATATCTACGGCGATAGGAAATAGAGATACCGGTTTATACCTATATAGTGCGAAGAAAGGGGATATACTAATCGAAGAGTGATTTCTCTTATTAAGCGCTATTTGCGCTACGGGGAGCTACTTATCTTAGTCCCTTTAGTTACGGTCGATAACGCCTTAGAGGTAAGCTTAAACTTCCTAGTTAAGCCGTTCCGGCCCCCTATCGGTTTACGGATAATATGCCGTGCTTAGCAGCTATATAATCTATAGCAGCCGACATAGGTGCTACTAAAAGCGGCTTATCTAATTTAAGCCCCTATCGCTCGTAATTAACGTTAGCTACTAATAGTATTGTATATAGTATATTAGAAAGCACTCTACGTAAATCTCCGCTTCTATAAAAGGCATAGGTTCTAATATAACTTCCTTACTTAGACGGTCTTTAATTACCTAAAGATTGCGGTTGCCGCTCTCTATAAAGGGGAGGTCTATAATAAAGTCTATTTAGATATACGTATAGAACCGGTCCGGTATAAGAAGCGATTTAAGTAGCCCTTTCTTAAGCGCACGCTAAATCTTTATACGCCCGTAGATATTATAGTTATAGAGGAATCGTCTAACGTATAGCTAGAGGAGCGGCTAATAGAAGTCCCGGGATATAGCGGCAATTATTCCTTCGTGGCTAAAGTAGCCGACGACGCTAGCGTCGTATACTATTTAAATAAGCCGTCCTCGGAGCGCGTTCCCTTCTTTTAACTCTAGGGGAGCGTCTCTTACTACGGCTTTTATAGTTATAGAGGAACTAAGAACCTAAAGCCGTCCGTAGAACCGTAGGTGCCTATATAGGTCTACGTAGCAGTCGGCTACCTATACCTTAAGGTTAAGCTTAATATTAAATCGTCGTGCTCTTGCCTCTACGGCGCGGCGCACGCTCCCGTAGGTAACGTCTTAAGCTGCTAAGCGGTCTTACGTGCGCTAAAGCTCCTCGTCCTAAAAAATCCGTCGGTTAAGACCTATATTAGTAGTTAGCTTTACGCTTTACGCGTCGAGGTCGTCCTAGGTTATAGCCGCTACGAAGTCCGCTTCCTAAGCGTTAGGCTCCGCGTCTTCTTCGATTACCCCCTTACTCTCCGAACTAATTAACGAATTATTATCCTCCTCGCTATCGTCTTTATCCTTATTGCCCTTACTATTAACTAAGACTACGCCGTCCGCACCGATAAGCGTTACTTTAAGATATATACGTAGCGCCTCCTCTAGGAGTATTTAAAGCTCTTAGGCATTATAATCTTCGCTAAAAGGCCGATCTTAATCTCTTTAGGATAGAGCGTCTAGTACTATAGCCTCTTTTCCGGGTCGGTACTTAATCCGGAAATAAAACCGCGAAAGGTATTCCGCCTAGCGGGCCTATCGCTTAAAGAGATAACGTCGAGTTATAAAATACTTAAGGTTACGATAGTCTATAAGGATTTAGAAGTTCTTATAGCTATAGAGCTCCGCTTACTATTGCTTTAAATAGCTAATTATAGCGAGCATTTCCTTATCGTAGATAGCGTAGTTCCGTTCGGCGGGGGTATGCTTGCGGGAGTAAAAAGCTATAGGGCGGCGTTAGCCGTCTACCTCTTACGAAAGCATGCCTTTAAGCGCGAATCTACTATAGTCCGCCTTAAGTATTACGGGATAATTAAAGTCCTACTATAGTAGTACTAGGGCTTGCGAAAATAGGTCCTTTAACGTCTAGAACGCCTCTGCCTATATAGCGCCCTAATATAAGGCTACCCTTTTGCCGGTAAGGGCTACGAGCGGACTAACGATACGAGAAAATTAACGAATAAAAATCCGGTAGTAATTCGTAAATCCTAAGAAACTCCGTATACCCTTTTGCGAAGTTAGGGCTATCTAGTCTTAAATAGCCTAAATCTTTACAGGGTCCGCCTATATACTAACGCCCGCGATAATAATAAATCCGAGGTATTTAACCCGGCGGACGCCGAATTCGCATTTATTAAGGTTAAGGTATAGCCTATGCTCCGAGAGCCGGTCTAGCACCTTCCGTACTTTATCTATATAATCCTCTAGGCTGCCGCTTATATAGATAAGAATATTATTAATATAGGCGGAAGCGAACTCGTCTAGAAATTCGCGAAGAATGCTATTAATATACCGTTAGAAGGTGCCGGGAGCCCCTATAAGCCTAAACGGTATTACTATCTATTCGAAAAGACTATAGCGAGTACGGAACGCGGTCTTCTACTTATTACCTTCCGCGATTTGCACCTTATAGAATGCCTAATAGATATCTAACTTAGTAAACTACTTCGCTTTAGCAATATTACGGAGTATCTCCTTAATAAGCGGAAGCGGGTAGCGGTCCGGTTGTATTATTGCGTTAAGTGCTCGGTAGTCTACGTAGAAACGTAGTCCTCCTCCGGGTTTCCGCGCAAATAGCACTAGAGCGGCGGCCTTAGAAGAGCTAGCCTAAATAAACCCTTTATTTAGAAGGCCGCGTAGTATTTTCTTTAGCATACGCAACTCGTCTTAAGACATCGCGTATAGCGGCCCGAAGGGCGGAACTATGTCTTATCCGGGGGAATCCTTACGAAGCGGTATCGCGTGGTTAATGCCGGGCTTATATAGGTTTAATTTATCGGCCTCGCTTTTCCGAAAGAGCGGCAGTAGGTTATAGAACTACGTAAGGATTATGTAACGCAATTCGGCTTCCGTCTTCGGCTTCTTTAGTCGTAAGGCTATTTCGATATACGCGAGGCTAATTGCATAAATAGCAGCCGTAGCGGCTTCCGAGCCGTATCGTCTACGGATTAGGTTAATTATGCTAATAAACACTAAAGCTATAAATTCTTTAGCCTCTTAAAGCTCTATAGCATACTTAGTGTCCTTAGGCTCGCTTTTATTAATATACCGTAGCTAACGCTACGAATTTCTATACTAAAGCCTCCCTTAGTACGGTATAAAGTAAGACTCTATATAAAGAAGCTAAGGCTTTCTAAGGATTAGGTTAAATTCTAGCTAAGGGATAACGTATGCTACGAGCAATTGCTTATGCCCGTTAATCTCTATAGCTATCTATACGATACCTTTAATCTTCGCTTCCTCTATTGCGCTTAAGGCTCCTCGTACGTACTAAGTTCCTATATCTTTAACTAGCAAACGTAGTTCTCGTGCGAATGCCTCGTCGATAGCGGCGTAGCATTAGTAACCTTCGTCTATAAGAGTAGAGACAAGGTTTATACGGTTAATAACAATAGGTATTAAGGTAGGAGAAGTCTTAATACAGTTAGTTAACTCTTTTTTCTTTAGTACTAGCGAATTAAGCTCTAGGGCCTATTTATGCTCTAGAGCTATACGTTTCCCTCCGTACTAGTAGCGGCGGGGATATTATTATCCTCCTTAACATTAGACTTAAGAGAAGGTCGGGTAGCGCGAATCGCTATAGGCTATTCGGCTTGCTTTATAAGGCGAGCGGGACGATACGGGCAGTCCGTAGTAAAATATCTATCCGCGCTATAGCGTACGTAAAGCCCTTCCTTTCTCCGCTTCTAAAGCTCCGCCTTCGATACCTACTTAGCTCGCTATACAAAAGAGGAAGGCGCGCTGCCTAAGGCGGCGGATAGTATCCTCGCTTTTCTACGAGCGGGCCGCGTAGTAGATATTATAACGTCGCCCTCGTAGTCTACCGTAGTATCGGGCGCGGATCTAGGCGGCGGGAGCGTTATAGCGTTCTTAGTAGTAGCTCCTCCGTTCCTATTGCTAACGCCGTTTATGCTAGCGTGCTTTCGTAACTTCTAAAAGCTAGGGCTTTGCTTATAGTTCTAAGCTACCTTCGTAAGGCGACCTACGTACTCCCGGAAATTAGTAGGCATCTCGATTAGGATAAGTATTTCCCGTAGTTGCGGAGTAATCGAATTTCGCAGCTATATAAGCTTAGCGCTATCCCCTTAAACGCTATTTCCGGCGGCATAAGTGATAGTCTCCTTAAAGTCGGGAAGGAAGTCCTTAAACGTCTGGCCGTCTTTCTAAAAGAGGATCTATAACCTATCTTACGCTTTCTCTTACTCCTATACGTTGCCGAACGCGTGGATAAGGTGGTTAAAGAAGGCACGGGGGTCGTAGGCGCTACCGGGCCTATTACTCTCCTAAAACCTAGAAATCCGCCGTATCTAAGGCTTAGGCAGCGTATAGAGTAGCGAATACTAGGCGGTATCGCGGCAACCGTTAAGTCCTTACTTCTCATTAACGGTAAACTTACTACGGAGGCGATATAGGAAGAAGTAAAAAGACTCTAGCTTACTATCCTATATAGGCTACGGTAGAGGCTTCCTTTTGCCGAAGACGGCTTTAAGGGGCGTCCTTAGGTTATCTATGCTAGCGTCCTTAGCTACGGGAGAGTTCGTCGACGCAGCCGTAGGCACGAGTAGCGTATCCGTAGAGGTAGGCGCCGTAGATCCTATTTTAACACTAAGGACTTTTAGCAACCCCTTTCGTTTAACCGGATCAACGGCTATTTTCTATAGTAGCACTAGAAGGCGCTCCTCTTCCGCTATAGAAGGTGCGGCATCCGCCGTCGCCTTGCCTAAACGGGCTTCTGTTATTTCCTATCGAAGGCGGGCTTCCGCGAAGGCCCGCTTATTTAGCGCCTCTTATCGCAGCTATAGCTGCTAGGACCCCTCGGCCCGTTGCTCGAAGACGTCCTCTATATCGTTATCTAGTAAGTCTATAATAGCAGCTAGTGTTATTACGCGTGCCGCTTTTATCGTAGCGGCCTATCGTTCTAATTAATACGTGCCGCTATTATAAAAGCGGGACGTTATCGTATTAAATAAGTCCGTGAAAAAGAGAGATAGATAATACTATAATAGGGTAGGCAGAGTGATTATATAGGTGCCCTCTATATAGGTGTAGAAATCATCTATAAAGAACTAAGTGTAGGCGCACCTATATATGCGGATATATAGCTCTACGCACGTACCCCTTTGTCCGCACGTGCCCCCTTACCCCTATCCGCACGAGCCCCTTACCCCTATTCGCACGAGCCCCTTTCCCCGCCCGTACGTGCCTCTTCCCCACTCGTATATAAGAATGCGGATTAGGTCGTAGACCTAATCTCACTAATAGTCGAAGACCCTTATACTACGGCTTAAAAAGACTAATATAAAACATATTATAAAGCCGGTCGTATTTCTCTAGTAAGGCTAGGCGATACGCCTATTTGCTAATATCTTAAAGGACCTTAAAAGGTCTAATTTATTTAAGTAATAACTTTCTTCTTTAGTTATAAATGCGTAAGTTCTTTATAAAGAGTCCTACTAGGTCCTTAACCTTTAAGGTAAGTAGCTTATAATAGAGGTTATAGAATTTCTTCTACGACTTAATAGCTTATCGCTAATAAGTCTCTAGCCTTTTTCTTAAGTCTATTAATCTACTAATACGAGCTCTCGCTCTAGGCACTCCCTTACTAATAGCATCGTCCGTAAGGTAGATATAGTAGTCTAATTAATACCCGAATAATGCCTTATTAAGCGAAAAGCCTATATTTATATTCTTTGTATTATTATAAGCGAACTAAGCCTCTTATAGTAGACTAGGCTTATTACTTTATCCGGTATTTGTATAATACTAAAGGTAGTATTATAATAAGTATTGCTATTTACACGATAAGAAATCTCTATTTATATAATAAACACCTAAATTCTTTACTTTTTCTACGCGACCCCGCGCGCTTAAGTCCCGCCACTAAAATTAGGTAGATGTATATAGCAATAATAAGGGCCGCGCAAATCGTCCCTAGCCTAATTTTCCATCCTTAATTCTATATCGCGTATTCGTATATAAAGTAAAGCCTTTACGATAGACTAAATTCCTCCCGCTTAATAGCCTATTAAAGAGCCTCTTAGAGATAAAGAGGCCTTCGATCCGAATGCCTAGGAGCCTAACGCCTACGACGTATAGGTAATTCTACCCCTACTACTATCGCCGACCTTTAATATATACGATAAGCTTTATAACTTCCTTTAGACACTATACCGCGAGAACGGCGCCGCTATCGTAAAGATAAATAGCGCTAATAAGCGTACGGTCGACGGACAGCTAGTCTTTACTAACGTTACCTTTATATACGATCGTAGGCCTCAACGAGCCTCGAAAAGCGCTAGGCTCCGTAAAGCCTCCTCCGTAAAGCTTAACTATCCTATTATAATTATAGATTTAGCAACTAAGCGTTTAAACTAAAAGTAGACTTTCCGCGTTAGTTATAATAGCTAGCATAATTATAGGCAGTTTATTAATCCCTCGGCGTATAATATATATCGTCGACGAACCCTTATATAATAAGAGCTTAAGAGTAGGCTTTCTAAGCTTCGAGCCGTTCCCGCTCGCGAGATCGCATTAATTCTTAAGGAATCAACCGCCGAAGAGACCTTCTTTAGGCAACGCGATATCTATAACGACCGATAGAAGATCCGCGCCGTAGGCCTTAGTAGGAAGACCGCTACCTAAGCCTTTATCGCCTACCTCTAAGACGCCGGGCTTAAATATATCGTTAAGCTGACTAACGCCGATAATAAGGCTAACGGTAATAGTAACGGCGATAGCGATAGCGGTCGGAAGGTTAAGGCTATCTTTTAGACCTACCCTTAGTGCGAGAAGATATAGAAGCGGTTCCTTAAGGTTATCGGCCTTAATAATATATATAATACTAACCGTTTTAAGGTATTTCTCTTCTAGGCTATTAGAATCACCGATTAGCATTCTATTGCTAACTTCGCCTTTAGCTTTATAAATATAGAAAAGGAGGAGGGCTTCTAGTAGCTAGCAGAGCGGCTTAACGAGCTACGACTAAAAGTCGAGGCTATAGAGCCGACTATTATTATTATAGATAAGGAAAAGGCATTGAAAAACGCCCTCTCGAACGTTTTCCCCTCCTCGCAGCAATAGCTTTACATATAGTATATAAACGCTAATATCTACGCGAGGATAACGACGCGGTAGAGGGAGCCTAGCTACGACGACGACGATAACGACGACGATAACGACGATAACGACGACGGGGCTAACGAGGCTAACGAAGACAATGCTGCCGGACGAACTTATATATAATAATAGGTAAAAGAGGCAGAAGAGGCAGGGAACGCGCCCCCGCCCCCGGCCGATAAATATACCTGTAAGAGCATGTTCGTAGCTTAGAAGACTGTAATCTATGCGGCTACGGAAGAGGCCTTTAAGGCTAAATTAGAAGACGTTCGATAAGACCTATAGAGAGCTTTAAGCCCGTATTATTAGGTATATCTCGAAGGAATATATGCCTTAGCGGGAGCAATAGGCTGCTTGCTTTATTAGTAGGTATCGCAACTTCGGCTAGAGAGTTAATAGCCCCGTAGAGACCGCCTATAAGACGTTAAATCGTACCTTCTTATAGGTATAGGAGACCTCTTTTACCTTTATACCGTCTTGCTTTAAATAATCGAGAAATAAGAGCGCTACTACTAGCAAGAGGCCGCCGATAGTAGGCACGGCAGCGGCTCCTCTATAGCGGTTAGGATTAGCTTAGCAACCTAACTTTCTAGATTATATATTAGGCTATTAATATGCTTGCTATATAGCACCGGCTTGCCTTAGCCGCAATGCCTTTAGAGGTAGGGAAAGAACTACGGGAGCTAATACCGCTGCCGCGTTATACCGGCCGATTTACATAATAATAGGGGCTTCCTTATGCCTACGTTATTCTATAGCGCCTTAAAGCCAACCCTCTACTTCTACTTATTAGGCTTAATATTCTCCCCCGGTAGTAGCTTAAAAAGCCTTTAGTACGACCCCCCTACTCCCCTTATCTATATAAACGATGCTAATAACGATTTTTAGGACCTTAAGGAGCTACTCTTCTATATTCCTAACCCTAACGTAGTGCAAACGCTTAAAGGCCGGCCTCGCACTGCGAAAAACACTAGTCTAACTATGCCCTTAACCTTATAACACTAAGAGCAAGAGGAAGGCCTCGATTAATAAGCACTAGCAGCTTTATAAGCAGCCTTATAGCTATATAGACGAGGGATATAAAGGCGGCTACCGCGATTAAGTAAGGCTAATGCCCGCCGACTTAACGCAAGCGTACGACGCATACGCATATAAAATAAGGTAGACGATATATAGTTATAAGCCTTATAAGCGTTATAAGGAAGATCGCGTGCACGGGTAAATACATAGGCAAAGGGATCTCGAGGGAGATAGGCTAGGAGTAGAAGAGCTACGACGGCGACGGCGCCGACGCAGCCGTCGCAGCCGTCTATTAAAGAGGTTATTCTAGCTACGTAGGCTACGCAGTCCGGGCCGGACTAATTGACTAGCCGATTGTGCGTATATCTCGCGAATATACGTTATTTAAGCGGTTTAAAGCTCTTTTCCTTACGCGCGTGCTGCTATAACTATTAAATTAAACTAAGGCTAGGTGTTAGTAGGTGATTTACTTGGATTAATCTAAATAAAGGGGGTTGCATTAGTTATGGTTGTATCTAATCTAGCTAGAGAAAGGGGAATAAGGGGGCCCCTTTATACCCGTCTGCCGGAGTCCCTGTACAGAGCCTGCTGTGCCTTAATAATGCATTGTTAAGGCCTACGCTAGGGCTTACTACTCTAGTTATAACAATGCCCTTAGTTAATAACGAGGTCATTGACTATGTTTACGTAGCGTTATGCGCCGTGTGGTTATAACCCCTATTGCCCCTTTCCTATGTATAGTCGGCAATATAGTTGCGACTCTATCCCTAAGTTATATAACTATATTCCTATACTAGTAGTCCTTCTTTCTAACTGCTAAGCAACCTTCCTAATCGCAAGGATAACGCGTATTAGACTAAAGGAGTCTAATAAATACAATATATAAGTATAAATAAAAGAGAGTCTTAAATAGGGAACTTAGGGGCGTAAAACGTATGCCTCTATCCGAATAGTTAAGCTATTATTGTCTACGAAGCGTTTAAGGGCTCGGTTTAGTAATGCCTTCGTTATAGCATCGGCCGGGTTATTATCGCCGTTAATCTAACGGATCTCTATAATCTCTCGTTACTTATATAACTATCGAAGAGATATAATGTTAATTATTAATCTCTTCTCCTTAGTTATCCTAAGCTTTACGAGACATTCGTAAAGCGAATACGAATCTATGTAGATAATTAATTAGATGTTCGGTAGCTTAAGCCGGTCGGTGATAATCTTTAACGTGGTTGCTAGGGCGATCCTAAGGTTAACACCGTTAACTATACCGTATATCTTAGAAGCTAGCACGCTTTAGGTAACTCTCTTACACTTCGTCGAACTCTAGTAGATAATATTTCTAATAACCTTAAACTAGTTATTAGACCTTTCGGTCTTATTAACTAATATAATAATAAAGCCTAGTTGAGATAATAGGTCTTTATTATTAGCAAACGACCTATCCGTAAATACTATTAGCTTCGCCTTTATAAGATTAATTGGTTTATGTATTAAACCTCTACTTTAGTAGTCTATTTGCTACTTAAGTCGCTTATTTAAGATTATACAATCCTTATTATCCGGGTTTTATACTTATGCCGTAACTAAGATATCGAATACTGCTTCCGGTTAGCACACCGAGGCTATATAGGCTCTACGAGCACGTTGTTTTAGGTACTATTATGCATAATCCGGAGCCTTAACATCGATTCGGTCGATCCGGGCAGCTTATCCTTTCTATTAGAGTAGGAGTATCTTATCCTATTGTAAGCTTACCTTCGCGCCGTTGAAATCCGTAACGGATATCTAAGTTATCGTGGTTTTCGGCTTCGCCTTAAATTATGCCTCTCGGAGCTTTTCTTCTTTAGCGGCCGAAAAACTCGTCGTTCTAAGCATAAGGGTATCGTCCGTTTATATCCTACTAATGCTAAAGTGTTCTAGTCCTATGTTAGATATTAGAAAGCAAGAGTCGAAGGTCGATGTCGCTATATCAAGGCCCTTAATATAGTGCTTTTAATACGTATTAAACTAATAGACTCCCGATTCTGCGATGCTATATAAGGGCCTAATAACTCGGATGATTGTGTCGGGCGGATACTTCCCTTATAATTCGGCGGGGAGACGTATTAAGACCGTTCGAAAAAGCTCTATAGTCGCCTAAGGATATGCCTAAGTAATGTCTCGAAGGGACAACGTTATCCTATAGCGCATAAGGCTAAGAGCAAAGGCTAAGATTAGTCGTTAGCTAACGCGTTAGATTATTAGGGACTACGTTAGTAGGGAAGCCTTCTCCTTATTATTATAACCTTAGACTATAAGCCTTAATTTCTTATATAGCTTAGTGTCTCTGCCTTTAACCTCTCGAACTATACGGGAGCTATAAGAGAACGAGCTTAGGGGGGGGTATATAATTATTATTAATCCACGAAGGGACATAGCTATAGACTAGATCTAAATGTCTATATATACGATGTAGAGGTTATATAGGATAATATATAATATAACCTAACACCGTAATAGTATATCCCCCTTAAATCGGCGTTCGACTTAAACGCTTAAAAGGGTTAATAGGCTAATAAAAACGAAGGAAATCTATGTTAACTAGCCTTAAAAGCAGGCCTAACGTAGAACGAGAGAGGAATAGAAAGAAATAAGGGGCAAAACTAAGAAACTAAAGCGTGCCGTCGTAACTTAAATTATATTAATAAGTTATACTTATTATCACTCGGGCGAAGGGGAAGATATAAGGAAGGCCGTGTAAAAGGCCGGCTTAGGCTTAGTCGGGTTAAGGGCGTAAAAAGCCTTAAGGTCGTCCTAGCAGCCGTTAAGGCAGGAGGAGTCCTCCTACGTAAGGGGGCTATAACGCTATTAAACGCGATACTTAATCTTCCCGGAGGCGTACTAGCGTTACGCAAGGATAGAAGAAAACTCCTACTTAAGGTACGCGTTATCGCCGTTATCGTCGCCGGGGGAAAGGAGAACGCCGTTCTCGGCGGGCCGGACGTTAAGCTCCGACTAGCCGGGCAAAAGGGGCTCTTAGGTCTTAGTAAAAAGGGAGTAATAAAAAACGGGGTAAAGGCGGCTGCCCTTAGGGAGGCGAAGAAGATACGCCGTCTTATATACCTTAAGGACCTTATATAGGCCCTCCCGCTTATAGTAGAGCTTTTTTATAAGGCGGAGGGTCTAGATCTAGCGGGTGCTAAGGAATACTATATCGCCGGGCTAGTACGCGAGGGCGGGAGTCCGCCGGGCGTCCGCGTAGCGAGCTTAAGTAGCCTAGGCATCCTCGATCGTATCGCGGAGGAAGTTAGAGATACGCTAAAGACGGGAAGCGAGCGCGTTACCGCGGAGGTATTCCTTCCGCTACTAAAGGGTTATACCGGGCGGGGGGGGACTAAAGGGCTCGGTGCTAAGCTTCGGGTAGAAGCTATAGTTAGCAAAGAAAAGGGAGGGGCCGGTAGATTTAAAGACCTAATTATTAGCAGTAAACTTAGCGAAGGGAAAGAGGTCGACCTAATCGTCCTAAAGGTAGGTAGTATAATAACGAAGGTAATCCTCTATCTAAGCGTTCGCAATCTCGGTCTAACCGTCGGTCTAAGGGTAGTAAGCGGAGCTAAGGTAAAGGCGGTAACTAAAGCGACGACTAAGCTATTGCTAAAAAGCCGAAATAAACTAAGTGCTATAGTCGTTAATAATAGAGGCCGGGGTGCTATAAAGGGACTAAACGTAGGAAACAAACGCGTTAATAACGTCTTTAACGGTTATTAAGGGTATCGGAACGTAGTAGCGTATTTTCGTAAGGCGGTCGACGATAATAAGGATATTAGAAAACTTAACGCCGTTACGGCGGTAGATAGGGATGTCGGTAATAAAATCGACGGATATATCGGTCTATAAGGCGAAGGGAATACTTAAGGGCTAAAGCAGGCCTTAAGGGGAGGAACGAGGGGATTTAGCGCGTAGGCATATATAATAGTTCCGCATAAAGCTAGAAATAGACTTATATATGCCGGGCTAGATATAAGACCGGCGGTAGAGGCTAGCGGTCTTCGTACGTCTAAGGTAGCCGGTAAGGGGGGAGGTATAAGCGTAGATAAGGATCTAAAGAACTAAGGCGTCGTTAGGGGGAACGAAGAGCCGGCCTTAGAAATAAAACCGGCCCTAGACCTTAGAGAGAGCGGTCTTAGGGATCGAGCGGAGGGGGGCTCGAAGGGGGTAAGGCTAGCGGGGCTAAGGGGACTAAAGAGCTACGCGAATAGCGGAGATAAGCGGGGAGGAGGAATAAGCCCGGTCGATAAGGTTATCGATCGGCTCGGAGTCGTTAAGGGCGTAGAAGTTAAGGCAGTCGGAATTATATTTATAAATTATATTTATAAACGAATTAGACTCCTTAACGGTATCGGGGGCGGTAGTAGTATTAGGGTAGAGGGAGGCATTAACCTTAGACTTAGGGAGGATAACCTAATATCGATAGTTAATCCTCTCGTCGGCTCGGTCGGTAAGGGAGAGAAGGCGGGAGCTTAGCAAGCGGCTAAAGGCGTTAAGGACAATAGCTTAAGAGCCGGGCTAAAAGACAATCTTAAAATTAAAACGACTAAGGAATTCGGCCTAGCGGGCCTATCGCTAGTTAAAGAGCTTCGTAGTTATAAAATACTAAAGATTCTTATAGTTTAAGGCTATCTTAAACTTAGGCAGGCCCTTAAGCTTAAGGCGCTACTCCTCGAGAGATTTTATAATCGCAAGGAGTTCCTTATCGTAGATCTTATAATTATACTCTTAAGCGGAGTGCTTTAACGAGAAGAAGGCAACCGGATAGTAACGACTATTGTCGAGGAGCTATATTAGCATACCCCTAGCGGCTTAGTCGGAAGCATTTATCTAGACTACGGTCTTACGATAGGGGTCGAAGTATACGAGGACTAAGGCGGTAGTAAAGGCGTACTTAAGGGCTTCGAAGGCGTAAGCACAGGCGGGAGACTAGATCTAAGGGGCAGAGTTCTTAGTAAGGGCGTTTAAAGGGTTTGTAAGCTTAGAAAAGCCGTGAATAAAACGCTAATAAAAATTAGCGAATCCTAAGAAGCGCTAGAGGTCTTTAATAAAGGAGGGGGTAGGCTAGTCGAAGACCGTACGAACCTTATTAAGGTCTATGCGAATGCCCTTATCCGAGATAATTAGGCTAAGGTACTTAATCTTAGTAAAGTAGAAGTTATACTTATCTACGTTAAGCTAGAGGCCGGCGGCATTAAGGCGCTTAAGAACCGCGTTAACGTAGGCCTAGTGCTCCTCCTACGTCTCTAAGAAGATTAAGACGTCGTTTAAATAGGTAAAGCAAAACTCGTTAAGGATGCCGTAAAGGGCTATATTAATAAAACTCTAGAAGTAGGATAGGGCGGCGGTAAGGCTAAAGGGGGTAATATAATACTCGAAAAGCCCGTACTATATAGCGAACGCGGTCTTTTACTTATATCCTTCGGCAATACGAAGGCGATTAAACGCCGCGATAACGTTAATCTTAGTAAAAAACTTCGCTTTCCGGATATAGGCGAGAGTATCGTAGATAAAGGGTAAAGGGAAACGGTTCTTAATCGTAGCCTTATTTAAGCCGCGATAGTTAACGTAAAAACGGACGCCCCCGCCCGGCTTATAAGCGAGTATAATAGGGGCAGTAGCGGGGGAGGTAGAGCGGCGGATAAAGCCCTTCTTAAGCTACTTATTAATATACGCGCGGACGATCCCGTTCTCGGCTTCGCTAAAAGGGCGAAGGCGGGTATAAGGAGGTTATATCCCCTCTTTAAGGTTAATTTAAGTATTAACGGTACTATAAGGGGCGAGCTTATCGGCCTCGCTCTTAAGCTATATATAGATTATATAGTAGAGCTCTTTAAGGACTTTAGCCTAAAGCTCGTCGAGCGTATAAAGGACCTTCTCTTACTTCTTAAAGAACTTAGCGATATCGTTAGGGGAGATCTTATTAAGGTAGATCTTATTAAGGTAGTCGTTAATAAAGTCGTAAAGGCGGGGGTTAAGGTACGCTTTCGCGTCCTTAGTATCTATATATTTAGTTAAAACGGCCTAATAAAGGTCCTTAGGGATATCCTAATCGATAGGTAGCGGGGGCTCGGTAGGCAAAGGCTTAGCGGTAAGGGCCTTAATTAAGGTCTAAGAGGTCTAAACTCCGGGCTACCGGTAGAATATTACTATCGCGTCGACGTTAAGCATCCGGACGTTAAACGCTAAGTCGTTAAGGGACGAGAAGCAGAAGGGCTAGGGTCTAATAGTCTTATAACTTAGCCGTAATATAGGGCGGCGGTAGCTAGCGGTCTTATAGACGGGATAAAGGCGGGGAAGTCGAACGTAGCAGCGAGGGTAGAGGGTAGCCGGGGAGTCGGAGTTATAGCCGGAGTTAGAGTCGGCGTCGTTAACCTAGCGGGAGGAGTCCGGATAGGCGGGTTTACCTACGTTAAAAGCATCCTCGAAAAACGCAGAAAGGGAGGGGCTAAGGGATAGGGGAATAAACTTAAGAACGTCGCTAAAGCGGACGGAATAGATAAAGGCCGGAGGACGGGCTAAGGCCGTACGGGTGGAAATAGGGATTGTAGTAGTAGGAATAAAGATCGCAGCGGCGGGGTTTTCGTCCCTATCGTTAGAGTCTTCGACGGAGGAGGCGGTAGGGGGCTCGCCCCCGTCGTTAAAGTCTTCGACGGAAGGAGCGGGGGGGAAACGAATTGTATTTATTAATTATATTCCCTCTAAAATAAAGGCGGGGGGAGCTAAGATAGGGCGGGCAGGGCGGGCAAAGGTAGCCGAAAGGCCCGGGATAAGATAAGGCTAGTAGTCCGAGAGGCAAGAGGCTAGATAAAAGGGGGACTAAAAGGAAAGGGAGTTACCGCGCTAGCTAATAATAAGGTCGTGCCGGCATAGCTAAGGGAGGCTAAGAATAACCTTATAGCTAAGCTTCGTAAGAAAGAAGCAGATAGACGTAGTATAAGCGCTAATCCGGGAAACCGAAAAAGCGCAATAAGTAACGGAGCCGGACTTATAGTCGCTACTATCGGCGAGAGAAAGCCGGCGTAGGAATTAGAGCTAGCGGATAGGAAGGGTAAGGCGGTATATAGTCTAAGCGTGTATAAAGGCGTTTCTAGAATAGCTAGAGTCGACTAAAGCACTTATAATAATATCGGCGGACATAAGGGATAAAGGCATAAGTAGAGTACGCGGTTATATTCCCGCGGGGAGGCAAAGATCCTCCTTAGTGTTAAACGAAGCTATAAACTTAGACACTAAGAGCTCTATCGCGCGATAAGGCGAGGGAGCTATGTATTTCCCGAGGACGGGGAAGAGGCGGGGAGGTCGTCTACTTCGCCCTCGATAAAGCCTTGCTTAATAGCGCGAACCTAGTAGCGGGGGGGAGGGGGTTTAAGCAGTCGCGGGGCAGACGTACCGCTACTACGGCTACGGCCGCGGCTAAAGCCGGAACCGACGCTAGGACTAGCGCTAGGGTTAGCGCCGGGATTAGCACCGATACCCTTATTAGGGCAGGTCCGGGTGGTATAGGTAGCGGTAGCTAGCTAAGCGTAGTAGAGGCAAAGACGGTGCTTAAACCGCCGTTGCTTTTTAGCGTTAGTAAGCCGGGCCCGGAATACATTAAGCTGCATTAGGTTACTAGCAGGAGGCGCGGGCGGGGCGGGCGAGGTAGGGCTAGTGCGAGCGGGGTAGCGAGGCGGCTAGAGCTAAGAACGGGCCTTAATACGCTGCTAGTTATCCTAAAGCGTGGAATATATCTTAGCCTAGGCCGTAAAGTTATTATAGGCCGGGCATTCGACCTATAGAGCGGCGGCGTTAGTAAGTTCGATAGAGACCTTTAAATAAAGGTAGGCGACGCAAGCGGTGCTATTAAACGATAAGTCGGCTTAAAGCTAAGTAAACTTCGAATAGAAGTCCGGCTAAGAGATATTCTTTATCGATAAAGCGTTAAAGTCGGCCTCCGACTAAGCGCGGGTAAAATTAGCACTAAAGACTAGGCTAAGGTCGTCGGTAAGGGCTTTAATAGTAGTATACTACTAATTAGCGAAAGACTTATTGTCGAGGACGTCCTAAGGAACGCTAGCGATAATAGAGGCGGCCCGGCTAGTAAGCCGGCTAGCCGCGTAGAGAATACGGTCTTATTCCGTAGGGTATAAGGCGGCGTCCTAACGGAGCTTAATAGTAAGGCCGTCGCGCTAGGTCCGGAAAGCCTCCTAACGTTACTGCTAAGTGCCGGAGTCGCTAGCGAACCTCTTAGGGTCGGCGATATAGGAACGGGAAGGGGTAGAGGCAGGGGCTAGGGCTTAGTCCTAGGCTACGTTACGCTCGGTAAGGACGAGGAGAGAGGACGTAGCACGGTTGAGCTACCGCTAGAGGTCGGCGGCGTGCTCTTAAGAGACGAGCACTCCTATATCTAACTTAGCGTAAGTATTGTTAAGGTAAGGAAGGGACTCGGCCTATAGGGCGCGGAAATTAGGGGTAGCGTAAGCCTAGATATAGGCGAATAAGTCGAATATAGGCCGTTAGGCCTAAAGTAGCGCGGCGAGACGGGGATAGCCGGAAAGGTAGTCGTTTTAAGGCTCTAGGTCGGCGGGAGCCGGCGGAGTAACGGCCGGGGTAGCGGCGGACGAGGGATCGGTCTCTATAATAAGGTTAGATATCGTAGATTAGATAAGGCAACGAAGAAGACAACGGGGAAGGGGTAAGGGGGGGGGGAAAGAGGGGATCTAGTGTAATTCGCGTCGAGACAGCGTATCTACACTAGGAAAATTCTAATAATCGAGGAAAACTTAGTCGAAAGGGGTCCGGCGAGGAGGCGGACTTACGTCGCGAAGAAGGGAGATTAAAAAAGAAAGGGGTAAGATAGCGAGATTATTAATTAAGGGCAATAGGATAAAATAGTAGATTAAACTATAAGAGAACGAGCTTAGGGGGGGGGATATAATTGTTATTAATCTACGAAGGGATATAGCTATAGACTAGATATAAATGTCTATATATACGATATAGAGGTTACGTAGGATGATATATAATATAACCTAATACCGTGATAGGGGCTAAAGATACGGTAGCCGCTGTAAATAGCTTCGTTATACCGTTCGAAACTAAATACTCCTTATGCTATAAGGTTATCGATCTCCGTGCTGTCTAACGCTTCGAATAGTGCTCCCGGGGTCGTAATAGCGCCTTTAGATCGGAGCTTAACGGCTAGCTTATAGGCCTCTTCCTCCTTTTTTATCGTAAAGGCCTCGTCCGCTTCTTCGTCGCTTAAATCGTCGAGATTTATATCGTCCTCGTTATCGTCTAGGTTATTATCTACGTTTAGTCCTTCTATAATTAAATGCCTAGCTTTATTCTTCGATCCGGGCGGGCGTCCTCGCTTATAGGGTGCCGGAGGGTCCGGTCGAGCAGGTTCGTCTAGCTGCTCGGACTCTAGGGCCGGGATGTCATTAAGCATTTAATCACAATAATACGGTTATACTAATATAGATCTAAAAACCTAAGGTCTATTAACCGTATCGATCGTAATATCGTGCCCGTTAATAGCTGCGATTTTAAACGGTCTTTGCTATCCTAACTTTTCCCTCTATACGTAGACTTCGCTTTAGAGAGGGAGGGCAAGTGTGTTCGCCGTGTCCGGGCCGTTCCGGCTATATAATGCAGCCTATACCTATCTTTTAGCCGTAAGCTGCCTAAGTGCCTTTATTGCTTTCTATACTACGGCTGCTCGTTTAAAGGTCGTTAGTAATAGCGGCGAATTAAGAGTTATCCTAAGATATACCCTAAACATAAGCAACGTAGGTACTAGTCCGTTCGGTCTAGCAGTATCGTTAATAGCTTTAACAGCCGTCTAAAGAACTGCCTTAAGGGAGGTAAAGCTGCCTATTTCTACGAAGAAGATATTAAAAGCTCGGCGCAAAGGGGCATAATACCTCTTAACCTTACCGATAGACTAGTATACTTTAACAGGAACTTATATATATATAATCTCTATAATGCGGGCTTCGTTTCGGAATTCTACCGCCGCGAAGTTTATGCCGGCATTATATTTAATAATGTTAAGGGGACTAAGGTATATATTAATCTAAAGGGCTCGAAGAGTCTCCTATATATCCTTAGCTAATATAGAAGGAAGGAATTAAGCGCCTTAAAAGGCCGTTAATGCGTTAACAATATATAATACTAGGCGTTATACTAAACTTAGGACGTCTAAGTATATTACATTGACGATAACCTTATAATTAAAGTCTTAGTTATCTTTAAGGTTAAACTTAAACCGTTTTAGGGCAGGCGAATGCATCTAGCAATAGTAATATAGTTCTAAGATATTCGCTAGAGTGCTAAGAGACATATCGCTATAGCCTGCTTGCTTTAATAGGTTGTATAGCCTAGCTATAGTAGGATGTCCGAATCGACGGTATAGGGTCTTAATTTCCGTTTCTATAAGGAATACGGTCGATTGTTTACTCTTCCTAAGGAAGAACTAAAGGTATCCCTATTTCCTAACCACCGGGATATTTGCCTTAGGACTAGTAAGGGTGTTTATCGTATTATTAAAGAACACGCCTAGCCTATCTATATCCGCGAGATATAGTAGGAAAGGGGTCGAAGTTTCTAGCATATAGAATATAATCCTTCTAATCGGAGTAATAAGATTAATTAATCCTAGAGACCTAATAACGGTGCCGGCGCTAAATCTAATTAATTCTTAGCCTACGGTTAATGTGTCTAAATAGACGGAAGGGTCTTCTTACTGTAGGGCTATATACTATTCTTGTCCGGCCGTTAAGACCTTCGCTACTCCTGTATTAATTAGGATGCGTTGAAAATAGAGCTTGGAGTAGCGGTCGTTAATAAGAAACTAGTCGGCCGAGACTATTAGTTCTATGCCGTAGACGTTATCTCCTATAATAAGGTAGTTATAAGCTATTTAATAAAGCATTTAACTAGCTTGCTACTATTCCGGCTCGTTATCCTCGCTATACTCTTCCTCCTTATCGTCCTTATGGCCTTCGTAGCCTGCTAAATAGGCTATAATGTCCGGGGAGACGCCGGTGTAAAGACAATGCGAGAGATATTAGTCCTTAGCTTTCCGCCGTTCCTTTATAGGATGTTTCGTAGACTAATATCCCTCCTTTCTATACACGAAGCACTTCTTAGTCTAGGTCTTATTGCCGTATCCTTAGCTATAGCCTCCTCTACCGTAGGGTCGATAGCTTTATCTAGAGCCTTACGGGCGAAATCCTCCGTTGCTTTTACTGCGATTATTAGTATACCTACGGTCTATGTAAAACTAACTATTAGGGTTCTTCGAATTGTATTTATAATTTATATCTATCCTATCGTTATTATAATATCGGTCTTAGATAAATTAGCGTAAGGCATTTCTCGCTTATCGTACGAGGTACGTCGTAAGGGAAGCTCGGAGGTCGCCATAGAGCTCTTTAGCCTCCTTAGCCTATTTAAAGAAGGCACCTTCGAGTTCCGGGATACCTTAGCACGCCTTAGTAAGATTTACTATAAGCGGGGTTTCGCCTATAAACTTAGGTCTTAAAGCCCGTTAATAAAGCAATAGCTTATCGATTAGCAATTAAAGCACTTCCGGTAGGCCTTTCTTAGGGTTGCTAGCCCGAACTTAGTTAAACGTTATGTTAGTCTAATCGGTGTAGTACTAAGCCTAAGTCGCTTTAGTATCTAAATATCGTTTAATCTTATCGTATACGCTTTAGAAGGTAGTCGTCTAGGTGATATTCTCTATATAAAAGCGATCGGCTCGTCCCTTTAAGATCTAAGGGAGAAGGGTGTAAAAGAGCCTTAGATAAATCTTAAGGTTATAACATACGCCTATAAACTTACGGATAGTCTCGTCGAATAAGGCATATAGCTCGCTGGTATAGCTCTTCTCTTTATCCTATATCTTAATAAACTTAGTCTAAACGTCGGGATTAGACGAGAGGTTTAGAACATCGGCTAGTAGGAGTGCTATATACTCCTTAATGTTATAATTAAATGCTTCGACCGTAGCCTTTAGGGCGATTGTTAAAGCAGATAGATCGAGCCTCGGTTTCGCTCTTAGGATATATGACGTTAGTTCTAAGACGAATAATAGTCGTAGCGCATAAATCCGATTTATACGATTAAATAGTAGAAATGCCGGTGCATCCGTCGTAGCCGTATTCGGGTCTTAGTCTAGTTCTAGGGTCGGATCCGTAGTCGCCGCTCGGGCTAGGCCGCTAAGTTAGAATCGGTATAAGGTCGGGTAGACCGTTAACTAGTTCGTTATAGTCGAGAAAGGATCTTTATCTGCCTAGTCCTAGGCTATTCGTTCCTTTTCGTTTTTCTTCTTTTCTTACTTACTAAGGGCCCTTATGCCTATATCGAATACCTCCGTTATAAACTCCTTCTCGTTCTAGGGGAGTAGATTATTAGATTAAAGCATCGTTATATATAATCTAACAAACGGCGCGTTCTTTAGTCCTAACGAAACGCTATGTCTTCGCAATAGCATCTTAAGGACCTTCTTATAGTTTTAGTCTACTATATTCTATATAGATTTATTCTATCCCTAGAAATGTTCTTAGAATAGGTTAAAAAGCCGTTAACCTTAGTAATAGATAGATGCTTCGCCTATTATAATAAACCGGGCCACGAATGTTATAACTTCCGCTTTACTAAGATCTTCTATCGTAATCTCTTCTATATCCTAATATCGTATATCTACCTTTATGCGAGCGGTAAGAGGGATGCCGATCTCCTTTATCTATTATACAATTAGTTCCGGGCTATTAAAGGGAGCCGGTGCGTTTATATTCGATAGTAATCCTACTATGATTGTTTATTTGTTTTTTTTGTTTTTTTTTCGGACTCGTTTAAGGGTTAGTTAGTATCGTAAGGGTCTTTACGAGAAATATCGAAGCGATTAGTCTCTATTCTAAAGGACGTAACTCTTCCTCCTTAAGGGAAGTAAGCACGGGATTAAATAGTTATAGGGGTTCGCGATGTTATTCTACGTTATAGACGTACTGCCTATTAACGTTTACTCTTCCTATAATAGGCGAGAACGGGATTAATAAAGAGCTTAGAAAGTCTTATTTACCGTAGAGCTAATATAAACAATCCTTATTCTTAGCATAGATAAACTTCTCTTAGGTATGCGTAATAGAACCTCGAGGGTAAAGATACGCGGAAATAGCGTCCGTAAGGAATAAAGATTCTACTACACTTTCGAAGATTAAGATCTATCTCTTCTGCCTTACTATTCTATAATTAAATCTGTTTAATTACTAATTAGTGTTAGTAGGTGATTCACTTAGATTAATCTAAACAAAGGGGGTTGTATTAGTTATAGTTGTATCTAATCTAGCTAGAGAAAGGGGAATAAAAGGGCCCTTTTATACCCGTCTACCGGGGTCCCTCTATAAAGCCTGCTATGCCTTAACAATGCATTGTTAAGGCCTACGCTAGGGCTTACTGCTCTAGTTATAACGATGCCCTTAGTTAATAACGAGGTTATTAACTATATAGGTTATATAGCGTTATACGCCGCGTAGTTATAACCCCTATTGCCCCTTTCCTATGTATAGTCGGTAATATAGTTGCGACTCTATCCCTAAGTTATATAACTATATTCCTACACTAGGGACGATTTACGCAGCCCTTTTAATAGCTATATACCTCTACCTACTTTAAGTAGTAGGACCTAAGCGCGCGGGGTCGCGGCGAAAAAGCAGGGCTTAGAAGTATTTATCGTATAAATAGAGATTTCTTATCGTATAAATAGCAATACTTATTATAATATCTAATAAGTCTTACTATTTGCATAGCACGAAATCTCTATTTATATAATAAGATAGGTATACCCCTACTCTTTCTATACGTACCCCGCGCGCCTATATCCCGCTACTAAATTTTCCGTATAGGTATATAGCAATTAAGAGGGCCGCGTAAATCGTATATAGCCTTAATTTAGTTAATTCGCTGCGTGCCCTACTGCGTGCCCTTTACTACGTGCCTTCTACTATATATACGGCTCCTTAATGTATGCTTCGTGCCCGGCTCCCGGCTGCGCGCCCTCTACTACGTGCCTTGCTGCGTGCCCTTTACTATGTGTGCGGCTCCTTAATATATGCTTCGTGCCCGGCTGCGTGCCCTACTGCGTGCCCTACTGCGTGCCCTACTGCGTGCCCTGCTGCGTGCCCTACTGCGTGCCCTCTGCTGTATATGCGGCTCCTTAATGTATGCTTCGAGCCCTACTGCGTGCCCTGCTGCGTGCCCTACTGCGTGCCCTCTACTATATATGCGGCTCCTTAATGTGTGCTTCGTGCCCGGCTGCGTGCCCTCTTCTGCGTGCCCTCTACTGTGTGTGCGGCTCCTTAATGTATGCTTCGTGCCCGGCTGCGTGCCCTACTGCGTGCCTTACTGCGTGCCCTGCTGCGTGCCCTACTGCGTGCCCTTTGCTACGTGCGCGGCTCCTTAATGTATGCTTTATGCCCGGCTGCGTGCCCTACTGCGTGCCCTACTGCGTGTTAGTAGTGTTCTTCGCGTTCTTCGCACGATTTATACGGCTCTCTTAATTGCTATACACCTACACTAGATTTTAGTAGCGGGACATAGGCGCGCGGGGTAGGCGTAGAAAAGGTAGAGATTTAAATATATTGCTATATAAATAGAGATTTAATACTATGTAAATAGCAAGACTCTATCTAATTACTCGTTCGGTTTAACTATTAGTTTATAAGTAAAAGGCTATCGATAACCTATGTTTTATCCGTAATATATAATAGAGGTCTAACTAAAACTTATTAGTAAATAGATATCCTCTATTAAAAATAATACCTTTTAGTACTCTATAAATAAGCTTAATCTTATAATAAAAAGCCTTAGCTAAATTAAGTGCTATTACTATCTTAGAGACCGCGAGAAACACGCTATGCTTAGTATATAAGTTAACGATTACTAGTATTACGTTAACTTCTCTACTATTAAACTATAACTCTAGAAAACTAGTAGTAAAGTCTATAAAGAGTTCTTTCTAAGGTCTTATAGGAATAGGCAGCGATTTTAAGGTGCTATATAAGCAATGTCGCTTTAAAACAGCGCTTTAATAGCTATAATATATTGTATATAGCTATTTATATTACGAGCTATTCCTTCCTAAAAGAATTTATAGGATGCGAGGTCTTTCGTATAGGCTATTCTAAAGTAGCCTATAAGGGGATCGTTATAGTAGAGCTATAAGAGCTTTTATCTTAAGGCGAACTTAGCGGGCACTACGATTCTTCCTAAATATAGGATAAGTCCGTCTAGGCTTAACGACTAAGGACTTACCCCTTTCTCTAAGGTACTTTCGGCCTATACTCGCTATATAGTATATAGGTCTTCCGCTTAAGTCCTTTTAAGGAGCTTAAAAAGGGGCTCGGAGATATTACTCTTTTAGACCCTTTTATAACGAGCTACTAACCTAACTATTTATCTTTAATATCGTTATTTATAACTAACGACGCCTTTAGCCTAAGTAGCTAACTTAGCGGGACTTATCCCTAAATCCTAAGCGATTGAATCTTAAAGAGCTTATATATTTTCCTTATATAAAGATATCTCGTAAAGCTTAAAGATAGCAGAAAGCTAAGAACTCGTCTTAAGATAACTTTATAAAGAATCTATAGCTATATATACCTACCGAATAACTGCTAACTTCTATTATAGTTTTAGAAGTAGCTCTATAGATAGTAAGGGTTCGCCTATAAATTCTAGCTTCCTTAATAAAGCGTCGGTAGAATTTAATTTACCGGCTCGATATTTAATCGTAAAATCGAAAGGAGCTAGATATATACTAACGTGCTTATCTTCTATTTAGGGATACTTACTTTATATAACCTTATAGGTTTTAGTAATCGGATAAAACTTTAACGGTATTCGCCGCCCCTTAGATATAGTATCGCTAATGCTAA
The DNA here is from genome assembly GCA_012934285.1 of Ophiocordyceps sinensis. Lineage (NCBI taxonomy): Eukaryota > Fungi > Ascomycota > Sordariomycetes > Hypocreales > Ophiocordycipitaceae > Ophiocordyceps > Ophiocordyceps sinensis. The sequence continues at coordinate 13,731,041 of JAAVMX010000004.1, forward strand.
AATAATTTAATAATAGTAAATATCTCTTAATTAAAGGTAGTATAGTTAAGCTTTAGGCTAGTAAACTTCCTTAACTAAAAAGCAATTAAATAAGAGTAGCCTTCGTTATCGGGCTATAAAAGAAAACTAGCTATTACAAAAATTAAGGCATTAGTCTTAATGCGAATTACTCTTTAAGGGTCGAAGTATTAAAGATATAGAGCTATCGTAAAGGCGTCTTTTACGGCTTAAAAAGCTATTAGTTCGCTATTATTTAGCTATACTCTTCCTAGTTTTCTTCCCTTAACGCTCCCCTTTAATAACGTAGTAAGAGGGGCAATAATTCTAAAGTATCCTAAAATAAATCGTCGGTAATAATTTATAAAACCGAGAAAAACTTAAATATTATAGAAAGATCGAGGTTCTTCCTAATTTATAATAGCCTTAATACGGGCTAGGTCTATTATAACTCCGTTAATAGATAAGATAAATCCTAAAAACTCTAAAGACTGCTTATAGAAAATGCACTTCGATAAATTAGCGAATAGCACGGTATTCCTTAATTATTTAAGGACTTATCGCAAGTGTTCTATATACTCCTCGTAGGTCTTAGAAAATATTAAAATATTATTAAGGTAAACGATGCAAATAGTGTCTATAAAGCTATTAAGAGCTTAGTTAATATATAACTAAAATATAGTAAAGGCGTTAGTTAATCTAAACGGTAATACTAAATACTTATAGTAACTATAGCGAGTATAAAAGGCTGTCTTTTATTTATCTCCTCCCTTAATCCGGATGCGTTAGTATGCGTTTTTTAGATTAATCTTCGAAAAGTACTTAGCCCTTTAATAATAGTCTATTATCTCCGAAATAAGGAGGAGTAGGTAGCGATTTTTATCGGTAATGCTATTAACCCCCCGGTAGTCTATATAAAGGCGTAAAGTGCCGTCTTTGTTAGGTATAAAAAGAATAAGAGCCTCGGCCGAACTCTTAGACTTCCGAATAATACTACGCTTAAGGGACTAATCTAGCCACTCCTTAAGAACCTAAAGTTCGGATTAAGAAAGAGGGTAGATAGGTCTAAAAGGCGGCTTAGAGTCGGGCAATAGGTTAATTATATAATTAGTGCCTTTCTTCCTTAGCAATAAATCGGCCTCGTGCTTAGAAAATACGTCTTTAAAGTCTAAAAGAGTCGCTAGGATTTCCTCCTATATTCGCTTAGGGTTCGCTAAGTCGTCGTCTTTATCCGAAAATAGCATAAAATTTAAGTCCGGTATAACTATATAGACCCGTGCCTTATTCTAGCACTTATATAAAAACTTCTATAGCGAGCGTATTATTATTATTATTTAAGTACTCTAGCTGCCCTAATAGGCCTAGTGCCCTTATATTTAGCTAGCATAGGAAAAACTAAGCGGCCTAAGGGAAAACCTATATAACGTCTATCTATCTTAACGTCGGGCCGGATGCGGCCTATATTCGCTACGGTTAATTAAGTTTAGTTACTACCGCCGGTCTAGTGCCTAATAAAGGTTACCCCGCCCGGGTAGGCCCGGGGGCGTCGGGGTCGGGCGGATAGTCTAACTTAGTAAAGCCGGCGCGTAGACGGCACGCGGGTGATAGGGTACGGGCCGGGGCCCCGCCTAGCGGGTTAGAACGTAGAAAAATAAATCTTAGTAAGCGTATAATCGAATATATAAATATATATAAATATATATAAACGTTAAAGGTGGCTAGCGTTAAGAGCCTCGTCGTCTTACTCTTAGAGCTCCCCCCCGCCGGCGTTACGGCGGTTTATCTTCTCTATAAAGGCCGTCGCGGCCTAGAACTACTATAGTAGGCGGTGCTTAAGGAACTACCGGATAAGCGGCTTAGCGGCGGCGGGGCGGTTAAGCGCCGCCCTAAGGTCGCTCTCTAGTCGGATGCCTCTTAGTAAGGTCGCCCTTGCGTTAGCGAGGGTAAGGCACTAAAGGAAGAGGTAGAACGCGGTTTTACGCGCGGTCCTATACCGATAGAGCGGTAAGTTAACGTCGGGAACGTTCCGGTCGAATAAAAACCTTTATAAACCGATGTTCCCGGTCTAGATCTAAATAAGCATAGAGCTCTCGTGCTTATATAACCTATTATATACCTTAAGCGCTTTCTTTAGCTAGTTAAACTAAAGGTTAATATCTACCGACTGCCGGGCTCTTTATAGTCGCTTTGCCTCCGCTACTTAAAGATCCTCCTTCTACCGCGCTTTTTAATCGTAGAGGACTGCCTCCTCCGTTATAGTGCCTTAAGGGCACTAGTCCTAAAGCTACGCGTCGTACGGCCGGCCGGGCGGTCGGGTCGGCCGATAGGGTTAAGGCAGCACTCTCGCCGGCTTCTCGTAGGCGCGTCGGATCCGGTCCGCTATACCTAACTCCTCGGTGCGCTCTTTATACCGCGCGAGGCGGTCGTTAAAGTAAAGGTCGAGTAGCGGGACCGCCGTCTATATCTCTAAGTTCTAGATCGGGGTCGCCTTAAACGCCTTAGCTACTACCCGAAGGTAGCTCGACTAATACACTATAAGCGCCTTTACTAAGCCGGTAGTTTCCCCCCTCTAAGCGTAGGCTTATAGAACGTCGACGCTTTATAAGCGAGCGCGTTTTAAACTACGCTAGCGTAAACCGTCCTTATACTTTATAATCGTATGCCTTATATAAACGCCGCGAGCCCGGTAAAGGCCAGCGCCTATATGCCTATTTTCGTCTTAAGCTTCTTAACTTAGGCTTTCTATCGTAGCTTCCGGTTAAACTAAACCCTAAGGAACCGCCTGTTTTTAACCGGCCGGACTATATTCGTCTTAAGCCGAAGCTTCGTCGGTATTAGCTTATAAGTCCTTATAAAGTAGATAAGCTTGCTCTTCTCCGGCTCGAACTTAGCGCCGACCTCCTTTACTTACTTATCGCACTTTTTCTAAGCGCTCCTTAAACGCTATATAGTCGTAGCTACGGTTTTACTATAGGCTAAGAGGTTTATATCGTCGGCGAAGCCGATAGTAATAACCCTTATCTTTAGCTTAAGGTTGTCGTATAGTAGCGCGATATAAAGGAGGAAGAGGATTAAGGAGAGGGGCAAGCCTTAAGGCACGCCCGTAGGTACTTCCGAAGTCTCCGCCGGCGCGCTATTAAAGTAAAGCCGGGCCGTCCTCCCCTTAAGGAAGCTCCCGACCTACGCGATAACCTAACCTAGGAAACCCTTTAGACGGAGGGTCTTAACGAAATATATATAGTCTACCCTATCGAAAGCTCCCTTAAGGTCGAGCTAGAGAAATAACGCTTCCCTTCCCCGGGCCTACGTCGTCTTTATAAGCTCTATTATAAGTCGTATCGCCGTCTTAGTAGACCTTTCGGTCCTATTCCCTATCTACCCTTTAGGCAGGAGGTTATATGCCTCCGGCACGTCTACGATCCTCCTCGCGACTACGGCCTTAAGGATCTTCCCGACCGTGCTAAAGAGAGAGATTAGTCTCTACCCTTAGGCTTATTAGAGCTAGGCCGCTGTCTTCCCGGGCTTCGGTAGGACGATAATAGCCGTATATCGGAACCGTCGTAGAAAATGCCCGACGTCGCAACTAGCGTTAAGCAATACCGTAAGCACCTTAAGCAATAGTTCCTTATAGGCCTTAATAAGCCTTATCGGGAGGCCGTCTTCCCCTACGGCCTTTTATAACGCTATCTTCCTAACCGCCGACCTAATATCGCCGACTATAAAACACTACGGTATTATATAGGCCTCCCGGGCGGCTTAAGGGCTCCCCTCGCCTCTCGCTACCGGGGGTAGGAAGAACCGGGCCGTAAGGGTCTCTGCCTTTTCCGCGTAAGTGCAGGCCGGCCCCGCTAGGTCGCTCGATCTCTCTAGGTCGGGGATTCATATCGCTTATAGTAGGCTGCCGCTTTAAAGCCGCGCCTACCTCTCGATCTTCTAAAAGAGGGCCTAATTAGCGGCTAAATCGTAGGTAAGCTCCCGCTAGGAGTCTCGTTATACGGCAATAACGGTACGCCGGAGGGCTATCTTCGCCTTATCTAACGTCTCCTAGGTCGTCTAGTTGCCGGACGCTAAGAACGCCCGGAGGGCGCGTTTAGCCTCCCTATTACACCGATCTACCTTTATAGTCTATTAGTTAGGGCGGCTACCGTCGGCACGGCCCTAGGCCTTAGGTATATAGTCTTTCGCAATCTCGGTTAATTAGGTAACTACTTAGTCCGCGTACGCCTCGACCTCCCTAAGGGTCGTAGGCGTAGTTAGCGCGGCCTTTAGCCGGAACTTTACGATAGCCGCCGCTTAGGCCCTATCCGGGTTAAGTTTTCTCTAGAGGCGGTTAAGTCCTATCGTCCGGGCCGCCGGCCGGTAGGTTAGCGGCCTTATATCTACCTTTAGCCGTTGCGATATATAATCCGATCCGACGAGGCCTACGTTTCTATAGTACGTTACGCCTAGACCTTAAGACGCTTAGGCGAAGTCTATCGTACTATTCCTCCGGCCCTTAGAGGCGACGCGTATAACCTAGCCCTTAAGGGTTACGAGCCTAAGGCGCTATCGCGCCGTTAGCTCTAGGAGGTCTTTACTATTCCTAGAGGTACGCTTATAGGCGTCCTAAAGCGGGTGATAGCTATTAAAGTCCCCGACGAGGACGCATTAGGTGCGTAACGATTTCACCGCGAGGTTAAGGAGCGGAGTAGTCGGGAGGGGGGAGTTAACTAGCAAAAAGTAAACTAAAAAAACTATAGTATTAAAATTAGTAAACGTAACGCTATACTAGTCTGCCCTTTAGTCGCTCGTCTATATATCGATGCCGTGCCTCTTATAGACGTATAGCGCGCTTTAAGTCGCCCTAAAGATAAGCCTATAGTCGCACCGGCTTAGGCACGCTAGGGCTTTTATCCTACTATTAATTAGTATTTCTTAAAGTACTATAATATCGTACGCCTTAAGGGCGGCGAGCGCGAGGTATATATTCGCGCTTATCCTTACGGTGTTTTAGTAAAGGATATCTAACATTAGGGGGGGTCGGAAAATTAGGTATAGGCGTAGCCTCGGCCGTAGCGGTACGAGCCCTAGCCGACGCTAAGGCCGGCCGCGACTATAGATACCCGCGAATAGTCGACTAGCCTCGCGCCCGACTAGCCCTCGTAATGTCCTAAGGCCGGCCGGGGGGAAGGGCGGGTAGCGGGGGGGGGGGGGGGGGGGGGGGGTATCCTATCGTCGCCGTTTCGATAGCGACGTCTATAGCGCGGTAGGAAGAGGAAAGGGCTATATATAGGGCGGCACCGGCTCGAAGCGTAACGTCGGCGTCGCTACGGCGGCGAAACGCCTCGGCCTTTAAGAGTATGCCTCCTAAGCCCTATCCTAAAGCTTCTCCGCCTTAAGGTAGTGCCTATCCTACGCCGCGTATCTCCCCCTATAGAGGGTATACCGGTACGGGATCTGCCTTATAGTAGCCGTATATATAGCTTTATCGTATAGTCTTAACGCGTACCGCCTATACGTTGCCTTTACCGTATAGTACTTCGCGACGTATTTATACTAAAAGCACTAGTAGTATTACCTCGGCCGGATCGTATCGTCGAAGGGCTTTATATCGAAAATCTCCGCTTATATTACCGTGCTAAAGTCGTAAAGCCTATTCGCCGCCTTTACGCCGTCTACCGTAATAATTAAGGTCGCCTTTATGCCCGCCCTTATATAGGCCCTCTTAAGGTAGAGGTAGATAACCTCGACGTCGTTTGCTTTAGCTAGTTCGGCTACTAGGGCGGCGTCGTCCCTTCTTTAAAGGACTATTATTAGGACGCCCTTTACTATTACCGTAAAGCCGCTATAAAATAGCATCGTCTCCTTCCTAAAAGCCTTCTTTAGCTACTCCCTATCCGCTTTATACTTCTTTATATTCTGCTTAAATATAAGCGCGATATCGCCGCTATAGAAGACCCGCGCCGCTTTTATAGCGGGCTCCTTAAAGGCGCGATTAACGTCGTAAACGATCGCTTAAAGGGTTCTACGTTAGAGATCTAAGGCGATCCCCTTATATCGGACCGTAAGCTAGTTTTCGTAGCGGGCGAGAGTCGGCTTCTCACTATTAGCCCCGATGTTATAGCTACCGCTAGCGCCTCCGGGCGTAGGCTAGCGTTACGTTAGGGGCGCGACGGTGGCAGCCGCGACCGCGGCCGCGGCTACGTTAGCCTAAGACTTCGACGCTTGCTTCGATAGGAGCGCCGCTTCGATAGCCTCCTTTACCGATTCCTTAACCGATTTCTTAAGCTAGCCTACGGTCGTATAGACCGCGGTGTCCGCTCGGATCTTCTCCTCCTATTCCTTTAGGTAGCCCTAGAGAACGGACTTAAAGGCCCCTTAGACGCCTTAGAGGGCCTCCTTAAGCACTAGACCCGCGAATTTTAGGTAAGCGGCACTATCCCTTCCTATTAGTTTCTCTTTGCCCGCGTCGGGCTTAAGGGGCGCTTCGTTAGTAGTCGGTAGGCTATATACGCTAGCCTTTAACCCCCTTCTCGCGATATTAACGTCTATCGGCTCGCAGCCCGCGTCTGTCCCCTAATGCGCTATCGCGCTTAACGGCAACTAGGTCTAAGGAATCCGATTCTTAAGTCTAAATTGATTTTATAATCTAGTGTCGACCTTAGCGGCTATGCGAGGAGATCGTAGAGCGTTTTTTGCTTTAATAACCTATAGCTAGCGTAATAATACCTTAGAAAGTTAGTATTTAAACTATTAAGCGCGTTTAAAAGGAACGAGATAAATATATTCCTAAGAAAGTACGGGTATACTAAGCAAAACTAATGCGTCGTTAGGTTTTAATCCGTTATCGACGCCGATATAAAGGCGAGTGACTATCTTTTCCCTATAGCAATTGCCTTAGAGTTAGATAGAAACTTCCTAAACTCCGTATTGTCTTATATATATATCCCCGACTACCTTTAATCTAAGGGTCGATTAAGGAAGCTATTATAGCCTTTATTTTCGAGCAAAACTTATATCTACTAAGTCTACTTTACTACTATAATAGAGATTAACGATAATTTTATAAAGTATTCGCCTTAATAGCTTTCTAATAGCATATAGTCTCTTAACTACCTCTACCTATAGCTAAGTCGAAAGAGAGGCATTTACTTCGACTTTTAAGCGTTTCCCTCCTTCCTTATCGACTTTAAATCGGCGGCTACGGTTCGGTTAGCTTTCGCTAGCGTTTAGCAATCGGCTTATATACAGCCTAATTTCTTATAATACTAATAAATAACTATGCCGGATTAGCTTTCGCCGTTTTAATAAGAATTTTCTCCCCGGTTATTGCTATAGCTATTCTTACCGTATTTATTCCTACTATTGCGACTATTATAACTATTTCCTTAGCTATTCCTACGGCCGTTGCTATAAACGTTTCTACGGCTATTTAAGGTCGATCTAACGGCGTCGGAATCTTAATAGTTATGAGTAGATCTATTTCGGCCTTTACGCCGGCTATAGCCTATCGAACGGGAGCCTCTTACCCCCCGAAAAGAGGTCGACTAATCGTTAGTTAGCTTTATAAAGCGCTTCTTATTTCCTAAAGCATCTTAAAAGCATTAAGCGAGTTAGACTATCTCTTTATAAGTATTATCCTAAATAGACGCTAAATAAAAGGAGATTTAGTCCTAAAGATCGGGACGCAATTTCATAAAAAGGGAAAGTATATAAGTTTTTTCTAGCGGACGTTCTAGGTATTACTTAAGGGAATCTAAGTAAAGACTAAAATCGAGGGGGGATTAACCCTCTCGTTAGCGTGCTTCCTATAGCTATATAGTTAAAAGAGTCTCGCGATTAATAATATCTTTAATTAAAATTAAGGTCTAGTTACGAAAATTATCTTAGTTAATACGAAGTAATTCCCTCTTTATAAAAAGCTTTTCGTTAAGGTATTACCTCTATCTCGCCTTATAATCTACGTATATATAGTTAAGGGTATATAAGATTTTAGTCTTATTGCGCTTAAAACGATATAAAGTAGCGATAAAAGCATCCTTAAGATCGCTAATCTAATCGAGACGTTTTTTAGGGTTAGTCGGTTATTATAATTAAAGAATGTTTTTTATTCTAATTTCCCTATTATAACTCTCCCTTAATTTAGTTAACTATCGGCGACGTTTATATCAATCTTTATTAAATAAGTTACCCTACTGCGAAAATTCCTCTTAAAGTTCCGTAATCCTATCTCTTAATCTCTTCTCCTCCTTAAGCTCTACGGCTCTTGCTTAAAGGGCTACGAGGATATCTATACGCGGAGGGGTAGGTCGTAAAGGCCCGGCTTACGTTTAACTTCGTAAGGGGATAGATTAAGCCCCTTTAAGCAGCGAAAAATTTAGTAATAGCGTCTTAAGACGCTTATTAAAGCCTTTATATAAGTTAATATATTTATCTTTTAATATTAGTTCTATTACGTAAGGTAACGGCGATAGGCTAGCGACTTAATAGCCGCTACGACTTATTCGGCCTACGCGGCCTATATATCCTAAAACGCGCTTACCGCGTAGCGCTATCGCTTATAGGTAACTAAAAAAGAGAAGCTTTAGAAATTATAAGAAGATAGACTAAAGGTACGTTTAGGAAGGTAGGAACGATAGTTTAAAGTACGAATAATCCTTTATTATAATACGGTTGCCCTCTTATAGTAAGACTAAAGCTTACCCCTCTTCTAAGATATATTAAGGCCTTAGTGATATACTATTAGGCCTTAAGAGGGGCTATTAGGGACTAGTTAGCGACTAATGCCCGAATAGTCCTTTAGCTAAAATGCATTATCTATTATATATATATCCCTGCCTCCCGACTCTATAGTTGCGCGGGTAGCTGCGTTATAATAATACTAAAGTATCCCTTAATAAAACGGTAGTAGAAGGTTATAAACCGTAGAAATTATTAGAGTTCTTTTACTAAGGTTAAAGCGTTATAAGCCGTAATTATATATACCTTTCTAAGGTCTATGCTTATGCTAAATATCGAAATAATTAGTCTAAAGTACTAAGTCTTTATTATATAGAACTTTAACTTCTTAATATCGATCTAAAGCCTTACGTTACTTAAGCGTTAGATAACTATCCGTACGTAGTTTTCGTATTCTGCCTTGGTCTTTAAAAAGACTAAGATATCGTTAAGATATACTATATTAAAATCGTCGAAGGCATTATAAAATACGTAATTAATATAGTTCTAAAATGTCGACGTTATATTATAAAGGCCGAAAGGGGTAATTTACATTTCGAAAAGTCTAAAGCGTATAATAAACGCCGTAAGCTATTTATAACATTTAGCAATTCGGATATAGTTTAATATAGTAATTGTTAGTAGGGATTATACGTGAGATATCTTATCGCAATAGGCAGTCGTTGTTGTCTTTAAGTATCTGCTTTAGCTAGGAAGGGGGGGAAAGGGGCCCCCTTTATAGAGCCTATAAAGAGCCTGACCCGGGCCTGCCGGGCTCCTAATAGAGCCCTTTTAGGAGCACGTGACCCAGCCGCTAACGCTGTCATCCGAGTTATAACAAGGCTACTGCCGGGGTTATAACGGGGCTAATAACGCTGCGGTCGTTAGGGTTATTAAGGGTTATAACTTATAACCCTTTTCCTCGTAGTGTTTATCCTATATTCCTATATTCCTATACTAGCAGTTTTCTCTTTAAAGCTTCTTCTTTTAAAGCTTGCAAACGTAACTAATTAATCACGCGTATTAGGCTAAAAGGGGCCTAATGAATATAAAGAATAAATACAAAAGAGAATGTAAGATTAGCGGAGGTCTAGGCTCGCGAGGCTGCTGTTGTTGCCGTGCTGTTATTGCTGCCGTTACGCGGAGCTATAGGCGCTCTGCTAAATCTCGGAAGAATAAAGACTATAGTCGTCGGCCGGGGCGTCTACGCCTGCGGGATGACTGATTAAGAGGAAGCCCGTACGGGGTTTCTATAGTAGCATCCTGCGTTCGGGTCTCGAAGGAGGTTATGCCTAAGTGGCTTTTGCTTAGCTTATAAGCCGGCCTTAGATGCCCTATTGTATTACGGGCTAGGGGGAAGCTTATGTATGCTTCTAGTATCGGCATCCTTCGGCGAGGTAGCGGAAAAGTGCGCTTCGGGAGTCGAACTAGGATTTATAGAGCCTACATTTAGCCTGCTTTAGTATATGCTAGGCTTAGGGCACGAGGGTCTTTTCGCAGTAACGGTATAGCTGCTAGGGGCTTAAGGGAAGCGTCTGTTTTTTCGGTGGCTTCGTGGGTTCGATAGAGCTGCTTCGAGAGCTGCTTTAAGGCTTAATAGGAGCAGTAACGGCTTTCTGCTAGGGTTTTACGGGGGGAAGCGTCTGTTTAGGCGGTGGCTTCGTGGGCTCGCATTAGAGGCTGCTGTAAGAGCTGCTGCTGCGAGAATTAATAGGGGAGCCGAATTAGGGGGTCGCTAAGGGGCAGTCCGAAGAACTGCTAGGGGAGCTTAGTGGGTTGGCATCGGGGCCGTGCCTATAGGAGCTAGAGACGGGATCGAGGTCTAAAGGCGGGGGCGAGGGCAAGGGCGAGGGCGAGGGCGAGGCTAAAGGCGACGTCTTCGAGGCTGCTTAATAAGGCGGCAAGCCGAGTTAGGCTCGCATCCTATTCCTTACTACGTAGGCCCTTATTCTAACGTCGAAGTCTATCTCGAGGAATTCTTATTATAGCTAGGGTAGTAGGTCTTTAGAAGCCTATAATAACACGAATTGCGGCACGATAGGTCCGTCTCTTCGTCCTATATATACCCTATTCCTCCTATCGATATTTCGTAAGGCCCTCTTAATATCCCGATAGATCTTATCCTAGGTAGTCTCTTTCTAAGATCCGAACTCCTAATAAAATTAGCTAAGCAGAGTGTACCCTTATATGTATTTACAGCAATCTATACTTAATATAAACCGGACGACGTATGTTATTAAAGCTAATTGACTTTATTCGTTAGGATTAGCCTCTTCGTTAAGATCCGGGAGATTAAAGTCGATTTATTAATATAGTGACTCGTAGATCGAGATGCTATTTAACTAGTCGGTAGACCCTTCCGGCTAGGGAGCTCTTATTACGACGGGATTGTCTATATTCGGGCGCTCGTGGTGGTTATCGTAGATAACTAAGGTCGCGAGGGTCTTCGCGATAATTAGCAAGTAGCGGTCGTCGCTTTAGGTCGGTTGCAGTCTAGGAAAATAACGTCGTAAAGGGGTTCCGTAATGCTTGCCCTTTAGGGCAACGGGTGTCGATTGTAGACTTACTATAGTCTGCGAAAGCAGCAATCTTTAATAGATTCGTGCTTACCGGGAGCGGGCAGCGGGCTCGTCGCGTTAGGGACGCACTATCGATTAGGCTACTATAGTCTGCGAAAAGCAGCGGCATTAATTAATCAGTTTAAAGGTATCTTAACCGGTGGTCTAGCGAGATGCCTTATTCTTAGCATAGATAAACTTCTCTAGGTGTACGCAATAGAACCCGCAAAGGGGTAAAGATGCGTAAAAACAGCGTCCGTAAGGAATAAAGATTCTACTACACTTTCGAAGATTAAGATCTATCTCTTCTGCCTTACTATTCTATAATTAAATCTATTTAATCACTAATTAGTGTTAGTAGGGATCACACGTGAGATATCTTATCGCAATAGGCAGTCGTTGTTGTCTTAAAGTATCTGCTCTAGCTAGGAAGGGGGGGAAAGGGGCCCCCTTTATAGAGCCTATAAAGAGCTTAACCCGGGCCTGCCGGGCTTCTAACAGAGCCCTATTGAGAGCACGTGACCCAGCCGCTGACGCTGTCATCCGAGTTATAACAAGGCTGCTGCCGGGGTTATAACGGGGCTAATAACGCTGCGATCGTTAGGGTTATTAGGGGTTATAACTTATGACCCTTTTCCTCGTGGTGTTTATCCTATATTCCTATATTCCCCTAGTAATTATATCTAGCTTTATATAGAACTTAGCGTTATAAAGGGGGTCTAATATCTCTCGGATTAAAGGTATATAATATCGATTTTAAACTATAACCTTATTTAAACCTTAACATTTATAATAGATATAAATACTACCGCTTGATTTATAGGCGAGGATTAGCGGCGCTACGGCTAGAGAAAAAGACTCTTAAATAAAGCCTTTATTAAGCATTTTATTAATCTACTTTTTAATATAGCGGAGTTCCGCGGGTAATATAAGCCGGTTTTTATAGAATAGAGCTTATTTACCGGGTATAAGTTTAATCTTATAATCTTAAGGGCGGTATAAAGGGAGCTCGTTTATATCCTTTAGAAGGAAATAAGGGAGCTTATCCTAGAACTCTTTTAAGAGTTTCTTTAGGATATCTACCTCTATAACTTTAGGCTTTACTTAAAGGAACTTTTCTACGTTAGCGTTATTAACTCCCCGGAATAAGGATTCGGAATTAGCTATATCCCGGAGGATTATTTAAAGGAAGTTATAAAAGCGTTTAAAGAAGGCGTTTTAAGCTACCTTTATTACATAGTCCTTAGCAATAATGCGTTAAAAAGAGGTTTTAGATAGTTCTAAGACCTTAACTAGGCCTATTAGGAGTTTATTAAGAAGTCGTAGATTTTCTCCCTCTTAGATTAGCTTCGCTAATTTAGATATACTAATTTGTATCGGTTAAATACTATCTTATTTATAGAATTAAATAAAGTTAATTATATTTATATAGCGGATATCGTTTATATCTTAAGGTGTTTAATCTTCCTATTATATCATAGTACTATATTATATAACATAGTACATAGTGATATCCCACGTGATATATAGTCCTATATATAAACGAGCCCTTAGCCTCTATAGTTCTTCTCCTCTTTATAGAACAATAAGGTTATCTAGCTATTACCTAATACTATGATAGTTTATTCTATCTCCTATTGCGCCCCGTCGCGATCCCTAGCTTTATAAACACAGTCCTAGTAGCTCTATTACCTTATCCCCTTAGTCGTCGCGACCTAAGCGCAACCCTTAAGAAATCATTCCCCTAAGCCCCTAAGCCCCTAAGAATTTTTCCTAGCCTATAAAAACCTTTATAGCCTATAGAAACTTTTTTATAGTCTCCGATAATACCCTAGACTAGATACTCCTCCTTCCTCCTTATAGCGGACATACCTATAGCCTCTAACACTATAGGCGACGGTCTAAAGGCCTTTACTAAAGAGTTTATTAATGAATTTCCTTAGATCGCCTAGGTGATTAAGAGGTTTAATAACGTAGTCCCGGTCGCTAACGCGTAGGAGACCTAGGAAAACCTTTAGAGCTTAGATACCCGATACATTCTTATATATGTCGAGGAGAGTCTTTAGTCCCTTTGCGTAGCGGAGGCCTCTTAGGTTAACCGAAATGCTAGGTTTAAGGAACGTCTAACTATACGAGATTAGCTCTTAGCTACGAAGGATTAGCTCTTAGCCACGAGGGAGCAACTTCTCGAGGCTAAGGACCTTATGATCTTAACTATAAAGATATAATAGTCCTAGACGATAACCCTAATATAGTCGTTAGGAAAACGAAAGACGGTAGACCCTCCGATCTTTACTAAAAAGGGGTCTGCCTCCGACCGTTAACGTAAGTACGAGGCCTAGGAACTTAAGATATAGGGTATCTTTCTCCGCGATAGCATATAGTTCGACTTAGACAGCGCCCGCCTCCTTTATATTAGTCTTAAATACAGGAAATCAGCTGTATAAATATTATAGCAGAAGAGTAAAGAAAGGAGGTCTAAACTCGTAGACATAAAGATGCATGTAGCTACCTAACTATAGGACTAACGGAGGTATATATAGGTACCGGAGCCTCTTAAACAAGGCCCCTAGCCCGTACTCACCGCAGTTATAATACAACGGAATACCTACCTACCGTCCTTAGCTAAGGGGGTTATATAACAGGCTCGTTAGGGACGTAATAGCCTATTACATCCCTTTAGTCTAGGCTCGGGTTAATGCCCCGTATAGCCCCTAACGTCGCATAACGTTAATATACCCCCTTGCTATAGTCCTTATAGAGACTATAGCAATATAAAGAAAAAACAATAATTAAATAAAATAGCACGTTCGAATTAGTTAGAACGGCCTATATCCGTTATACCACCCCTAATGTTAGATAAGGGGCTAATATCGCATAAACTATAAAAACACACTCTAGAGGGCCCTATCCGCACCGTCCTAGTCCTTCCTATCTAAGTTCTCGGGGCGGTCCCTTATGCCGAGCTGCTTTACGAAGTCTTCGTGCTTTTATAAAGGGAGGGCCTTAGTTATACCGTCCGCCGGGTTCTCGGTGGATTTAATCTATCTAACCTAGAGCCGTTCCTCTTACACTTCCTAACGAAGCTAATGTCGATAGATATCGATATGCTTTAAATTCGTTTTAAGTCGAGCACTTAGCTCGGTCAATAGCCTGATCTTCTAGAGGTTATTACACTATAGCTCCGTAGTGCCCTTAACCTAGATCCTAAGCTCCTTAATAAGTCGAGCAAATTGCATCTGCTTTTTTCGCGGTGCCTAATAAAGCTAGGAGTTCCGCTTTAGTAGACGAGGTCGTGATAGTAGCCTGCTTAGTCGCTTTCTAATCCACGGGCCCGCTGAGAAATAAGAATATATACCCCTATAATAACTTCCTCGACGTAGGGTCGTCCGCGAAGGAGGAGTCTAACGCATAGAGAAACCTCCTTATCTCGTTAGTTACTTTAAAACAGATGCAACGGTCCCGCGTAGTGTATAAGTACGCTAGGCACCTCTTTGCCTCTCGAAGGTGTCGTAGACCCGGGTTATAGCTAAACTAGACTAGCCGTGCCGCCGGAAACGCCGCGTCCGCCTTAGTGTGAATCGCCGGATGTAGGATCGTGCCTACTAAAGAAAGAAAGTGATAGACCTCTTCGTTGCTCGCCTTTCCCTCGTAGGGAATTAGCTTATCCGTCGTTAGGGGGATCTTAAGCGCGCTAAAGCCTGAATCGTCGTCTATATAAAACTTCTTCGCTATCTTAGAGATATAAGATGCTTAAGAAAGCTATAACTTCCTATTAGGTCTATCCCGGATTATTTTAATCCCTAAGAACTAGCGTAGTTCCCTTATAAAGTTAACGGTGTATTTCGCTATAAGGGCCTTATAGAGTTTAAGCTAGTTATCCTTCCGCTCCTTCGGATATATTATCGCGATGTTATCTCCGAAGAAGAAGATAATTACTCCCTTATAGACTATTATATAGGCGTCCTTAATTAGGGTTTCCGCGCCTAAGGACTTAAAGAAGCCGGTGAGGCCCTTATACTAGAGTTTCGGGGCGATTCTTAGGCCGTATAGCCCTCGTAGAAGCCGTATGCATAAGCCTAGTTCTACGTATCCGGGTGGAAGCTAATAGTAGACCGTAAATCTTAGTATTGTGTTTAGAAAAGCCGTCTTAACGTTATACTACGCGGACTCTATGTCCTTAAGACATAGTAGGGCTATTAGCAGCCTAAAGGTCCTCGCTCGAAGGGTCGCCGTATACGTATCCTCGTTATCTTCCGGTTGTCGATCTCCTTAAACAACTAGACAGGCCTTAAATCGAACTATATATCCTTATAGATCGCATTTGTAGGCGTAGACCTATCTTATCGGAATTAGGGGTTCTCCCTTCTTCTTAGTCTTAGATTTTAGGGTCTTAACCTAGGTTAGAAGTCTCTCTTAATCCTTAATTTCGTAGGTTATTCCTCTAAGCCACTAGGTCTTTTAAGGGGAGGCTATCGCTATCTTATAGGAGGTAGGCATAGGAGGTATATCCTCGATGTATAGTCTATAGGTTAAAGCCCTCGCAATAATATTATTGATAAATAGGGTCCTTAGAGTTCTCTTTCTCTTTCCTTTAACGATGTTGCTAGGGTTTATACCCTAAGACGTGTCCCGCTCCTTACGTAACGGCTTCGACGAAGCCGGCACGTCTTCCTCTATGTCTAAAAGCTCCTCTATGCGAGGTTAGCCATTAAGGTCGGGTCTATTAGCCGTTATCCCGGCTGTCGATTTAGACGTTTTACCCCCTAGAGGAGGAGGCATCCCCGAGACCTCTAATAAAGGCGTCCCGAGGCTAATTAGCTCCTCCGTAGGTCCTAGTGTTACGGTTCTTAGTGTCGTAGGATCCCTACCCTTAAGATCGGGTGGTATCGCGGCATTAAAGGAGACTACCTTACTAGTCTATAGAGGCGAGACGTATAGACCCTCTATCGTCGGGGGTATTACCCCTTTATTCTACCTCCTATAATTAAATGCTAGCATAAATTCAGCCGCCGTAAATCGCAGCCGGGTAGTCTTATCGGTTCGAGGGTACTCGTAGGCCCCCTCTTTATCGCCATTATTATCTTTAGGCATATTAATTACGTTTATCTATCGGAGGATATTATAAGTATAGGTGTGTAGCGCTTACGCACCTTCTTCCCTCCTCGGATTATATATAACATTCTTATTAAATTAAACATTCGAAGAGGTTAAAAGCTTCGTCTGTCCTAGGGAAGGGACCTAAATAACGAACTAGTTAGTAGACTTATACCTAACTAGATATCTAATGTATGCCCTCTACGCGGTCTAAGAGAGGGACTTATAAGATTTAATATATTCGAGGGCATCCGTTGTCATTAGGTATGCTATATATCTATACACGCGTAAATGCGTAATTGTCGGTCGGATCTCCTTAATATAGCTGTATAAAGGGTTATAGTCCCTTATATACTACTACTATCTCTTATAGGGACTCCTTCCTATCTTATCGACCCCTATAAAAGGCGTTAGGTTTAGTAGGTAGACGGACGTTCGGTAGGTCTTAGTCTAGAGGGTGTTAGGGATCTACGAGTTAAGACTTATTAGTCTAGCCCTTTCCTTAACAATATCCCTTAATCGCTCCGTATGACTATTCTAAGTCGGTGTTAAAAGGGCTAACACAAAGAGCTATAGGCTAAGTCTATCCGTATACTGCTTAATCTCCTTAGTGATTAGGGCCTTCTCTCTGTTAGTGACTAGGATAATTATTTAAATCCCGTAGCGCGTAGCGAGCTTTGCAATTAGCTTCTTAAAGACGTCCCGGACCTCGGTTTTCTGCTTAATAGCGTAGAAGAACCTTATGCTAGTTGTTATATAGGTGAATAAGGCGTAGTATTTAAATCCCGCGGCACTTACTTCTAGGCTAGCATAGAGGTTAAAGCTGAATTAAACCCCTACTCCTTACGGCCTTAACGTCGGTAGGTCCCGGGAGACTTACCGTTTCGCCTTTCCCGTAGCATATACCTCGCATTTGCAGGTTGCCGGTCTATAAAGCTTCGTGCCCACGGATTTATCAACTAGTAGCCCTATAGCATCCGGTCCTAAATGCCCTAGGCGCTTGTGCTAAAGGTCCGCGAGATCCTTATTCGAAGGTGGTTTAGGCCGTCGACTCGTTGTAAAAACAGTCCCCGGGGTATCCGGCAAGCTCGCAATAACGTATTAGTCCTCGAATTCCTTAAGCTAAGTGAGCTGCTCGACCGTCGGCTTATAGAATAGCGTATTATCGTGCTAGTTCTAATAAACCTAAGCCTTTATCCCTTATCGAACGGAAAAGACGCTTGTCGGCATCTTAGGGATATAGTAGCTGTTTTTAAGTAGGAGCTTCTTGCCCCCTAAGAGTACGATAACTACGGATCCTACCTCCTAGACTATAAGCGCGGTTTTACTAACGCGGACCTCTTCTTACGACCCTTAGGTAAACGTCTTCTTATTAAACCACCTAATGTTATTAAACATATATACACTCGCCCTTAAATCGTAGATAACCTTATCTCTAAGAGGTTTATCCTTAATATAGGTAAGGTTAACTTATAATATCGTGTTAATGCGAGAAACTATATTCGCCTACTTATTGCCGTTACCGCTATTTAGAACCGTGATCGTGTCTGCCTTACTTACTCCCGAGGGTTTCTATGCTATAGCCTTCTTCTTACCCTCCGGGTTATCCTAAAGCCACTTATTGATATTAGTCCTTAATATGTCTCGAAGGTCCTATCCTTTAGGGGCATCCTTCTTAAACATTGTTCGGAACGAGAAGCAGCTTTCCTACTAATTAGCCCTCGTGTTCCGGTATATATCGCATAGGCACCTCGTTCCCCCTTTCGACGCCGGAGCGGTCTAATTAACCTAAGGTTTAGATTTCTTCCGAAGAGTCACCTTACGTTTAAATTCCGCGATAAGGTTCCTTAGGGGGTTCGGAGTTAATCTAATAACGCCTTTAAGTCGTTTATAGAAGGCATTATTTAATCTCTCGTTCGAGGCCTAACTAAGGTCGAATTCCTCTATAGCCCGAAGAAAATCCTATCGAATCTTAATGTTATTTAAAGTCGTGACTTTTAGGTCCTTAGAGTTAACAATCACTTAATTAAGTTAATCTGCCTACGCCTTCTAGTCTCGATTCCCCCTTTTGCCGATAATCTAATAATACCGGTTATCCACGAGGGTCTTTTCCTCTTCCTTTAAGGGCAGGACCTTTTGTTTAAGTTCCTAGATCCTACTTCGAGGCGAGGTTTATACGAGGGTCTCTCCCTTAAGAGCCTTACTAATTAACTTACTAATTATTTCTTCGATGCGAATTATAGCCTTTTCCCGGGTCTTAAATAGGCCAACGGCTAAGTTATAGCTATCTTGCTTAAAACGGAATTCCATCGTCGCATTATTAAGCCGATTGTTATAGTTAGTAGTCCTATTATTAAACTTAACGTCCGTAAGGGCCCCTCTCTAGGGTCGTTCCCTAAGGTTAGCTTTAAATTCTTCCTAGCTAATCTTAATAGGCTCCTCGAGCTCTTCGGATCCTACTAGGTCGATATATTCCTAGATGTAGTAGATCTTCGCCTAGCCCTTAATAGCCCGAATCTAGGGGGTCTAATTAAGGCTTTCCTTAAGCGTTACGATACTTACCTCTCCGGATATAGATATCGCTATAATCGTTCTTTTTACCTCGTCGTCACGAGGGATAACTGTGTGTTGTTTTATCGTTTTAGTCCTTCTTTAAAGCTAGCTCTTCGTGATAACACTAAGGTTAGAGCCTAATGCGGTGTGAAAAATGCGATGTCGATAGCTTTAGTTTAGCGTTGTTTAAGCGAAAGAGACCTAGCTTATACGGCCGGGCTTATAACTCTTAAATGCAGGAAATCAGCTGCATAAATATCATAGCAGAAGAGTAAAGAAAGGAGGTCTAAACTCGTAGACATAAAGATACATGCAGCTATATAACTATAGGACTAACAGAGGTATATATAGGTACCGGAGCCTCTTAAACAAGGCCCTTAGCCCGCACTAACCGTAGTTATAATACAACGGAATACCTACCTACCGTCCCTAGCTAAGGGGGTTATATAATAAGCTCGCTAGGGACGTAATAGCCTATTGTATCCCTATAGTCTAGGCTCGGGTCAATGCCCCGTATAGCCCCTAACGTCGCATAACGTTAATAATTAGCGATAGGCTTAGTAAACGGGCCTACGACTTCGTTAAAGATAGGATAGCTACTATTATAGCTAACCTATCCGAGAGGGAGAAGTAGGAATAGCCTACTACGATAATGCTCCTCGCAGCTTTAGGCAGGCAGTATAAGGTTTTAGACTTAACGCAAGCCGCTAAGAATATCCTCGATAATTTCTCTTAAGGCGATAAGAATTATTAGATCTAGAAAGCAGACCTCGACGCCTATATACGTAAGGTAAGGAAGATAAAGGAATAGTAAGTCGACCTCCTCCGGAAGTTTATCTTAAAGGATATAAGCGATCTCGTTAAGAATATATAGACTAAGATCCCCGACACCGACTACGAGAAGTAGTTAGCGTAGATAGATATCTTTACGAAGAATCTCACTAACTATACTTATCGTTAGAAGCTCGAGAAGAAAGCCGCCCCCCGTTCGTAGTTCCCGCCGACGCCTATACCTACCCTTACCCCGACCGCTTTAGCCTAACCCTTATATAGTAACCTTATAGACCTCGACTAGCTTTCCGATATTAAACGATAATTTAGGATTAATAATAAACTCTATATAGCTTACGGAGAGCCTAGACACTAGAAGGAGGCTTACGACCCGGCTAAGATAGCTAATCCGCTTTTAATGCCCTTACGTTAGGGTAGTCCCTAGTTTTAGGGCTAGGACGCCCCCTCCCCCGGCTTTTGCCGAGGATCTTAAGGCGCCTACGGCGGCGGGTATAGCTAGGGCTAGCTCGTTCGTGCGGCCGACTACGAATAAAGCCGTATCCTTAGGGAAGAGGATACGGATTTATAAGGCGAGCGGCCGACGTTAAGGCTACTGCTAAAAGATATACCCCTAAAGTAAGTCGCTCTTAGGGGTTATATATAAGGGAGGATAAAAGGATTAGGTCGTTGCTTTTAGATAGAACGAATCTTTAGATTAGTTCGTCGAATAGTAATAAAGAGTTAATCCTTCTCTATACTCGTCTCTACTCTACGCGTAACCTTTAATCCCCTTACTACGTTAATACGTTATCCCTTATAGATTTTAGCTATACTACCGTAGCGTTTGCCGATCTTTACGCTATCGTACGGAAATATAATATTACTATAAAAAGCTCTTTAAACCTCGACCGCTTTAATTAGCCGACGGTATACCCTTAATATAGATAACGGACTATTTTATAGCCCGAATAACTATTAGCGAGTATATAGAACTTATGCTCTTCTTCGTTACGAATCTATTACCTTTTACCCCGATTATCCTAAGTATCCCTTAGCTTTAGGAATATAAACTAACTATATTTTAGAAATCTCTTTAAGTCCGCTTCGATTCCGATTACTATATAAGATACTACCTACCTTTAAGCATAATAGCCGAGGATAGGATAGCTCTTAGAACTCTTATTACTCTTACGCCTAAAGGGCATTAGTTACGTCGAAAGGTATATTTCTCTAACGTCGTAAAGATTTAGACTACCCTAGCGTTTACCTTAAAATGAAGGGTCCTTATAACGATAGAAGACGTGCCGGAAATTCCCTTTCGGTAGGAAGAGACTAATATCCTAAAAGATTAGACTATCCTACCGGGAAGTTATATACCTATAGACTTATCTACTAAGGAATATTTACCTAAGTAGGCATCGCACCCTTTAAACCTCGGCTAACCGATTTAATATCCTCTATATAGGATAGAGCTATTTGCTTAAGAAACCGCTTGCTTAATATCCCCGATTAGCCCTCCGAACTCCCTTAAGACTTAAGCCTTTAAGGCTACTCCGCCGTAGACTACTTTAGTAGCTCGCTTACTCCCTATTTATCTTACCGCCGGCCGTCGCTATATTCCCGCCCGATAGGGCTAAACGAGACGCCCCCGCCGGCGTATTTAATAGGAAGATTAAATGCCCTTAGACATAAACGATATCTACTAGCGTAGTTAACTTTATTTAATTCTATAAATAGGATAGTATTTAGGCGATACGAATTAGTATATCCGAATTAGCTAAGCTAGTCGAGGAGGGAGAAAATCTACGACTCCTTAACGAACTCTTAGTAAGCTTAGTTAAAGTCCTAGAACTATCTAAAACCTCTTTCTAACGCGTTATTGCTAAGGACTATATAATAGAGGTAGCTTAAGCCGCTTTCCTTAAACGTTTTTATAATTTCCTTAAGACGAACCTCTAAGATATAGCTAATTCCGAATCTCTATTTCGGAAGGTCGACGAGGCCGATATAGAAAAATTCCTCTAAGTAAAGCCGGAAGTTATAAAGGCAGATATCCTAAAGAAACTCCTAAAAGAATTCTAGGATAAGCTTCCTTATTTCCTTCTAAAGAATATAAACGAGCTTCCCTTATACCGCCCCTAGGATTATAAGATCGAACTTACACCGGGTAAATAAGCTCTATACTATAGAAATCGGCCTATATTACCTATAGAACTCCGCTATATTAAGAAGTAGATTAACGATATGCTTAATAAAGGCTTTATTTAGAAGTCTTTTTCTCTAGCCGTAGTACTACTAATCCTCGCTTATAAACCGGGCGGTAGTATCTATATCTATTATAACTACCGAAGTTTAAATTAGGTTATAGTTAAGAATCGATATCTATTGCCTTTAATCCGCGAAACACTAGATTCTCTCTACAACGCTAAGTTCTATATAAAGCTAGACGTAATTACTGCGTTTAACCGTATTTAAATCACCGAAGGTTATAAATGGCTTATTGTTAGTAGGGCTCTACTACGGTAAGCAGCCGGAAGTAAACCTATCGCACGTGTGATAGTATGCGGTTGGGTTCTTATTGTCTTGTCTAGCTAGGAAGGATATATCGCGTTTGCCTACCGCAATAATGTCTATATTGCCCTTCTTAAAAGGATTAATGCCTTATTAACGCTATTCTTCCCGTTTCTATTCCGGGGCTTTATTAGGGTAGAGAGTCTAGCAGTTGCTTAGCTTATAACCTCTACTAGTAGCGACAACACAACTACATTCGAGTTTTACTTACTCGGATGAGTTGTCTTTAGTTCGGGATCTAGTATTATCGGAGCTACCTCTACCTCTACGGCCTCTGCCGCGGCCTCTGCCTCGTCCTCCTCTACGGCTGTTGTCTATTGTGGATAGGGTTAAGGATATTGACTTATCTTAAACAGCCAACGCCTAGGAGCTAGGGACCTTTTGAGATCCCTTCTCTACCTAGCATTAATATTGCAAAAACTTATCGATAGCCGCTTTAGTAGGAAAATCATCCTTCTTATAGTCGTATTGCTAGGCGTAAAACCAATAAGGGTAACCCGTCTAAAGGCTATAGATAGCCGTATAAACGTATATATTCTCGTCTAGTGTCTTATAGACGGCCCTTAGTTAACGCTAGCACTACTCTAGTCGTCGAGAGTATATATCTAAAGTAGCAAAGTTATAGGCTTTAAGTCTAAAAAACTTAAGCATCGTCTCTGCGATAGAAGACGTAGGCAGCTATTAGGCTATACGTTGTATAAGGAGGTATGTCTATTGACTTATCGAATTAATGGTCTAACCTCCCCTAGTGACTATCTCCTTTAGATCATCGGATAGAGTGATTATAAGGATTCTCGTGGCCTTTAGGTCGTTCTTTTGCTAGTCCTTTTGTTCTTTAGTAATGCCAATCGTGCCTACCGGTCGTTCTAGCCTAAGGACATACCCTTAGACATATTTATAAACATCTAATATCTTAAGCGTGAGATTTATGTTAATTAGCTAGGCGGTATAATTTTCTAGTCCCTTTAGACGTTTAATCGTGCCCGTAAGGGTACTATCGTCGTTCGCTATCTCGAACGTCCCGTTAGGCAACTGTCCTACGGGCAAAAGAGGCGTTGTTGTAGGAAGGGAATTTAGTATTGTATGTAGAAAAACTCTTTAAATAGGCGTTTAGGCGAAAAAACAGCTATAAAGGCGAGAAAAGTCGGAAAAAGATCGTAATAATTAAAAAGAACTACTCACAAAGCGTAGGGATACGTTTTAGCGGCGCTTATAACCTCTTAAGGCTTAAGTTAGGGCATGCAAGGCGTGCTGCGTAAGATCGTGCGATAATGATAATCTAGCTAGGAAGAAGCCCTATAGGCTGCTGTGCGAGGGTGCAGAAGGCACCCTAGCACGAGAGGCTGACTAACTAAAAGTAGGGCGAACTACAACAACGGTGGCCTGTTCGGGTACCGAGCTACATCTGACCGGCCTTTGTAGGCGCCGGTCCGATGCGACACACCCCCTAGCGTTAAGTGATTAATTTAACGCTATGAGAAGAAGCTATCGCGAGCGCCCTATAAGGTGTAGAAGCGTCCGTCCCTAGTGTTAATAAATGCCTTTAGTCCTCCGTCCCTACCTGTATTCGCCCCCGTATATCCCTTAGGTTTAGCAGCGCTCTAAACTTCTTAAATTTAGCCCGCGGTAGCGCCTTCGTTAGACCGTCGGCCGGCATCTCGGCCGTAGAGATATATTTAGAGTATTGCTATTCGCACGACACTAAATGTCTAATCGCACGACAACCCCGTTTTTCCCTAGCCTTAATCCCGCTATGCCCCGCCATACGATTTGGCCTATGTAGCCTAGCGCCGCCGGGAGTCACTCGAAGTCCCTACGTTAAGCCTTTATACGTGCATCGTCGTAATGGTCGCATCGTCGCATCGTCGCATCGTCGTATTATCGCATTATCGCATCGTCGCGTATATTTAACCGTAAAGCGACCCCGTCTATATTCCTGCTTAAGCTATATATTCTAGATGTTAACGTAACGTAGCTTTATAGAGATACGGCCTTCCTCGACTACGAGGCGGATAGATTAGAGGTTATTATAGTATATCTATAAGGGCCTAAGGTCGTATAAGATATCGCGAAGTAGCCTAGCGAGCGCGTATCCCTCCTTAGCGGTGCGCTCTAGCCCGAGGAGCTCTACCTTAGTGGTAGAGGTTATAACTATATCTTATAAGCTTGCCTTCTATACGACTAGGCCGCTATAGAGTATTATAATATAGCCTTACGACGATCGGCGTGTCTTAGGGTCGTCGGCGAATAAGGCGTTAGTCGCGATTATAAGGGCTTTGCCTTAAGCGAGTCCGTCGAATATAATCGCGAGGAATCTCGTCGCGTAGAGGTAGCGGATACACTAATTAGCCGCCTTAAGGTGTTCGGCTAAAGGGTTCGTTAGGAACCGTAAGAGCTGCGAAGCTGCGAGGGCTACGTCTAGCCTCGCCGTAACCGCTATATATACAATAGAGCCTACGCGTTCTTAAAAGTCCTTAATCTCGCGCAAAGAGGCTTATTCTATATTCTTAACAAGCTGCTAGGTCGGCATAGGGATTGCCGGCGCTTTCCCTATATTATTAAGGCCGAATTTGCGTGCGATTTTCTCGATATAGGCGTCTTAGCATAGGTAGATTCGGCGTAGCTATTAGTCCTTAATAACGCGGATCTTAAGATACTATCTAAAGGCTTCCTCGCGGACCTCGTATTTACCGTAAAGGAAGGCGATAAGGTCGTCTATAGAGTAGTCCTTTAGGCTTAAGATAAGGATATTATTAACGTATACTAGCACGAGGACCTTCCCGTCTGTAAAGACATAAGGCTCCTCCCCGGTGCGGATTAGGCCTTATTCTTTAAGCGCTTAGTAGATCTCGTTATACTAAAGGAGAGGGGATTCGCGAAGTCCGTAGAGGGCTTTATCGAGCTAAGCGACTATCGCGGGATTCTTATCCGGCTTAAGGAATCCGAGCTCTACGTAGCCCTTTAGGAGCTCTACGTACACCGGCCTCTTCTTATTAATGTTAGTATTAAGGAACGCGTTAGCGATATTAAGTTATTAGACGTTAAAGTCACGCTTCGCTGCTATAGAGATTACGGTCCTAAAGGTCTTAATAGCGAGGGTTACCGCATAGGTCTTTTCGTCGCCTTAGTCGCCCTAAAGGTCTCCGCGTATATAAATGCGAGCTTTATAATATATAAGGTACCTATCCTTATTAAACGTATAGAGGAATACCTATTTAAGCGGAATTAAGGTTCTTTTAGCACGTTCTCGCGAAAGGAGGCGCTATATACCTCTACAGAGGAGGTCTTAAAGCTCCTTACGATATCCCTCTTTAAACTCCTTACCGTACGGGTAGTAGTTAAGGTCTTAGTAGCGCTTAGGCAAGCGGAATAAGTCGTTACGATAATACTTATAATTTCCTATAAGACTACGGCGGCGAATACTAAATAAAAAGTTATAAAGTCCCCCTATAGATAAAGGGCCTCCGGAAGTAGGGTAGTAAAGATATTATCTCTCTTTATCCCTTTATTCGCTTAAGAGCTCTATCTTATAGCTTCTATACCGTAGAGCTCCTTTTATATCCGGCGAGGTCGTCGTAACCTTATATCTAATTGTATGCCCGATAGGCCCGCTTTAGGGCCCTCGGCGTTATTTATTTATATCGATACTAGTAGAGCTATAATACCGTAACCGGGATCCGTTCGGTTAACGGGTTACTATATGCTCTATAGGCCTATCTCCTACGTAAGTATAGGCGGCTGCTAGGTCGTAAGCTAAGTCTCCTAATAAGTAGGGGTAATAGCTCTAGGTGTCGAGGAGGTTCGCTTAAGCTAGGGCTTCGGCTATACGCCTAGCTCTTAAAGCGCTAGGACGAAGGGTATGTCTATATCCTCGTCGCGGGGGGGTAATCTTAGTGCGGGCAACGGGCTTAACCCCGTCGGGTTAAGCGTTCGTTCCGGCGTAAGAAGTCCTTTAAGGGCAGGCGAGGCATCCTTTAGAGTCGGAGCCGCTTCTAGAGCAGCTAGCGACGGCGATAGCGATGCCTTACCCTTTACCCCTAAGTTCGAATCGTTAGGCTTAATTCCTAAGATATAATCGTTAAATTCCTATAAAAAAGCCTTAAGTATAGCATTCTAATCGTATTAGATCGGCAATTCGATCGACTTAGCGAGAGGGGCGTATTCTTAAACAGGCATTTATAAATCCTCGGTCTAAGGATTAAAGTAGTAGAGCTTATTAAAAATTATATCCCGGGTAATAATAACCCGGGTAAGTTAAGGAACCTAGATTTTATAGTACTATATTATATAACATAGTATATAGTAATATACTACGTAATATATAGTCCTATATATAAACGAGCCCTTAGCTTATATAGTTCTTCTCCTCTTTATAGAATAATAAGGTTATCTAGCTATTACTTAGTGTTATAATAGTTTATTCTATCTCCTATTGCGCCCCGTCACGATCCCTAGCTTTGCAAATACAGTCCTAGTAGCTTTATTACCTTATCCCCTTAGTCGTCGCGACCTGAGCGTAACCCCTAAGAAATCATTCCCTTAAGCCCCTAAGCCCTTAAGAATTTTTCCCTAGCCTATAGAAACCTATATAGCCTATAGAAAACTTTTTATTATCCTTAATAAATACCTTAGACTAGATACTCCTCCTTCCTCCTTATAGCGGATATACCTATAGCCTTTAACGCTACGAGCGACGGTCTAAAGGCCTTTGCTAAAGAGTTTATTAGTGAATTTCCTTAGATCGCTTAAGCGATTAAGAGGTTCGATAACGTAGTCCCGGTCGCTAATGCGTAGGAGACCTAGAAAAACCTTTAAAGCCCGGATACCCGATATATTCTTATATATATCGAGGAGAGTCTTCGCTCCCTTCGCGTAGCGGAGGCCTTTTAGGTTAACCGAAATACTAGGTTAAAGGAATATATAACTATATAAGATTAGCTCTTAGCTACGAAGGATTAGCTCCTAGCTATAAAGGAGCAACTTCTCGAGGCTAAGGACCTTATAATCTTAACTATAAAGATATTATAGTCTTAGACGATAACCCCGGTATAGTCGTTAGGAAAACGAAAGACGGTAGACCCTTTAATCTTTACTAGAAAAAAGTCTACCTCCGACCGTTAACTTAAGTATAAGGCCTAGGAACTTAAGATATAGGGTATCTTCCTCCGCGATAGCATATAGTTCGACTTAGATAGCGCCCGCCTCCTTTATATTAGCGATAGGCTTAGTAAACGGGCCTACGACTTCGTTAAAGATAGGATAGCTACTATTATAGCTAACCTATCCGAGAGGGAGAAGTAGGAATAGCCTACTATAACGACGCTCCTCGTAGCTTTAGGTATGTAGTATAAGGTTTTAGACTTAACGTAAGCCGCTAAGAATATCCTCGACAATTTCCCTTAAGGCGATAAGAATTATTAAATCTAGAAGGTAGACCTCGACGCCTATATGCGTAAGGTAAGGAAGATAAAGGAATAGTAAGTTAACCTCTTCCAGAAGTTTATATTAAAGGATATAAGCGATCTCGTTAAGAATATATAGACTAAGATCCCCGATACCGACTACGAGAAGTAGTTAGCGTAGATAGATATGTTTATAAAGAATCTCGCTAACTATGCTTATCGTTAGAAGCTCGAGAAGAAGGCCGCCCTTTATTCGTAGTTCCCGCCGACGCTTATACCTGCCTTTGCCCTAACCGCCCTAGCCTAACCCTTATATAATAACCCTATAGACCTCGACCGGCTTTCCGATACTAAATAATAATTTAGGATCGATAATAAACTCTATATAGCTTACGGAGAGCTTAGATACTAGAAGGAGGCTTACGACCCGGCTAAGATAGCGAATCCGCTTTTAATACCCTTACGTTAGGGTAGTCCTTAGTTTTAAGGCCGGGGCGCCCCCTCCCCCGGCTTCGGCCGAGGATCTCAAGGCGCTTGCGGCGGCGGGTATAGCTAGGGCTAGCTCGTCTATACGGCCGACTACGAATCAGGCCGTATCCTTAGGGAAGAGGATACGGATTTATAAGGCGAGCGGCCGGCGTTAAGGCTATTGCTAAAATATATACCCCTAGAGTAAGTCGCTCCTAAGGGTTATATATAGGGGAGGATAAGAGGATTAGGTCGTTACTTTTAGATAGAACGGATCTTTAGATTAATTCGTCGAATAGTAATAAAAAGTTAATCCTTCTCTATACTTATCTCTCCTCTACGCGTAACCCTTAGTCCCTTTACTATATTAATACGTTATCCCGCGTAGATTCTAGCTATACTACCGTAGCGTTCGCCGATATTTACGCTATCGTACGGAAATATAACGTTACTATAAAGAAGCTCCTTAAACCTCAACCGCTTCGACTAGCCGATAGTATACCTTTAATATGGATAACGGACTATTTTATAGCCTAAATAACTATTAGTAAGTATATAGAACTTATACTCTTCTTTGTTATAAATCTATTACTATTTAGCTTAATTATCTTAGGCATCCCTTAGCTTTAGGAATATAAACTAACTATACTTTAGAAATCTCTTTAAGTCTGCTTCGATTCCGATTACTATATAAGATACTGCCTGCCTCTAAGCATAATAGCCGAAGATAGGATAGCTCTTAGGACTCTTATTACTCCTGCGCCCGGAAGGCATTAGTTATATCGAAAGGTATATTTTTCTAACGTTATAGAGATTTAGACTACCCTAACGTTTACCCTAAAATAAAAGGTCTTTATAACAATAGAAGATATGCCGGAAATTCCCTTTCGGTAGGAAGAGACTAATATCCTAAAAGACTAGACTATCCTACCGGGAAGTTATATACCTATAGACTTATCTACTAAGGAATATTTACCTAAGTAGGCATCGCACCCTTTAAACCTTATCTAACCGATTCGATATCCTTTATATAGGATATAGCTATTCGCCTAAGAAACCGCTTGCTTAATATCCCCGATTAGCCCTCCGAACTCCCTTAAGACTTAAGCCTTTAAGGCTACTCCGCCGTAGACTACTTTAGTAGCTCGCCTACTCTTTATTCGTCTTACCGCCGGCCGTCGCTACGTTCCCGCCTAATAGGGCTAAATAAGACGTCCCCGCCGGCGTATATAATAGGAAGATTAAATGCCTTTAGATATAAACGATATCCGCTACGTACGAGTAGTTAACTTCGTTTAATTCTATAAATAGGATAGTATTTAAGCGATACGAATTAGTATATCCGAATTAGCTAAGCTAGTCGAGGAGGGAGAAAATCTACGACTCCTTAACGAACTGTTAATAGGCTTAGTTAAGGTCGTAAAACTATCTAAAACCTCTTTCTAACGCGTTATTACCGGGGACTATATAATAGAGGTAGCTTAAGCCGCCTTCTTTAAACGTTTTTATAATTTCCTTTAGACGAACCTCTAGGATATAGCTAATTCTAAATCTTTATTTTAGAGGGTCGACGAGGCCGATATAGAAAAATTCCTCTAGATAACGCCGGAAGTTATAAAGGTAGATATCCTAAAGAAACTCCTAAAAGAGTTCTAGGATAAACTTCCTTATTTCCTTCTAAAGAATGCAAACGAGCTTCCCTTATACCGCCCCTAAGATTATAAGATCGAACTTACACTAGGCAAATAAGCTCTATACTATAGAAATCGGCCTATATTACCTATAAAACTCCGCTGTATTAAGAAGTAGATTAACGATATACTTAATAAAGGCTTTATTTAAGAGTCTTCTTCTCTAGCCGTAGCACTACTAATCCTCGCTTATAAACTAAGCGGTAGTATCCGCATCTATTATAACTACTAAGGTTTAAATTAGGTTATAGTTAAGAATCGATATCCCTTGCCTTTAATCCGCGAAACACTAGATTCTCTCTACGACGCTAAGTTTTATACGCAGCTAGACGTAATTACTGCGTTTAACCGTATTCGAATCGCTAAGGTTTATAAGTGGCTTATAGTATTTATTATACGCTTCGGACTATTTAAGATGCTAGTTACCCCCTTCGGCCTTTATAACGCATCGTCGACCTTTTAGAACTATATTAATTATATGCTTTATAATGCCCTCGATAACTTCTATATAGTATATCTTAATAACGTACTAGTCTTTTTAAAGACTAGGGCAGAATATAAGAACTACGTACGGATAGTTATCTAACGCCTAAGCAACGTAGGGCTTTAAATCGATATCGGGAAGTTAGAGTTTTACATAACGAAGACTAAGTATCTTAGACTAATTATTTCGACATCTAGCATAAGCATAGACCCCGAGAAGGTGCGTATAATCACGGCTTAAAACACCCCGACTTTAGTAAAAGAACTCTAGTAGTTCCTTAGGTTTATAAACTTTTACCGCCGTTTTTTTAAAGGATACTCTAGTGTTATCTCCCCGATAACTACGCTACTTAGGAAAGATTCCCGTTAGTCTTAAGGACTTAAATAAGCTGCCGCGTTTAAGGTCCTTAAACTTGCTTTGACTACTGCCCCGGTCCTAGCCTATTTTAACTACTCGAAGAAAATAGTTATTAAAACTAACGCCTTAAATTAGGCCTTAGGAGGAGTCATTTTATAGACTAGAGACGACGGATATCTTTACCCTATTGCGTTTTTTTCGTTAAAGTATATTGCCCCTAAGTATAACTATAAGATCTATAATAAAGAGCTATTAGCAATTATTAAAGCGCTTAAGGAATAGCGCTTAGAACTCTAAGGGACTACTAAGGCGTTCGACGTTATTATAGACTATACGAATCTTTAGACGTTTATATCTATAAAGCAACTTAACTAACGATAAGTGCGCTAGGTCGAGTTCCTTTCCTAGTTTAACTTCGTGATTATATACCGCTTAGGCAATAAGGCAATCCTCCCCGATACTCTTAGTAGGCTCCCTAGCGATAGACTAGCTACCGTAGACGACGATAGACTCCTCTATCTAAATTAGGTAGTTATCCTTACTTAAAGAGTAAGTCGACCTTACTATCTTAGAGGAACTCCTAACCGATTCCTATGCCTTAAAGGAGGACTTTAACGTAGTCGCCGCCCTTAGACTAAATATAGCTAGTAAATTACGTAATAAGCTTATCCGCGAAGTATACTAATAAGATAATCTTACCCGGGATATAGTAGCGACGCTCCGGGACCTATACGCCCGACGCTAGCTAAAGTATATCCGGAAGCTCTTACGTTACGATATATCTAAATATTAGTTAATTAACGGACGTATCTTTTTCCGCGACCGGCTCTTCGTCCTTAATACCTTAGATCTCCGCCTTTAAGTCGTTTATCGATCTTATAGCAGTAGCCTAGTAGGATACCTAAGGAAGGTAAAAACCCTTAATCTATTAAACCGAATATACTAATAGCTAAGAATTTCTTACTTCGCCGCTACGTTTGTTAAAGACTATACTCTCTATCTTAAGACTAAGACCCCCCGCTTATCTCCCTTTAGATTCCTAAAACCCCTCGCTCTATTAGTCCGGCTATAGGCCGATATATTAATTAATTGTATTATAATACTCCCTAAGTATACCCGAAACGGGAAGACTTACGAGAATATA
This sequence comes from Ophiocordyceps sinensis, assembly GCA_012934285.1. Lineage (NCBI taxonomy): Eukaryota > Fungi > Ascomycota > Sordariomycetes > Hypocreales > Ophiocordycipitaceae > Ophiocordyceps > Ophiocordyceps sinensis. The sequence goes on from JAAVMX010000004.1 coordinate 13,762,831, forward strand.
CTTACGATAGTTAATAGGCTTACGAAGATAAGATATTTTATCCCTATTACCGGCCTATCTATAGAAGAACTAATTAACTCCTTTATCTACGTAGTCTATCGTTTATATAGAGTACCTAATACTATTATGTTTAACTAAGGCACTTAGGTTATCTCTAATATTTAGCGATAGCTTAGCACTCGTTTACGAATAACGTTAAAACTAAGCTTAGTATAGCACTTAAAGACTAATAGTTTAACTAAAATTGTTAACGCCGCGATAAATAAATACCTTTAAGCTTTTATTAGTTTTACCTAAGATAATTAGGTCGACTAGCTCCCGCTCGCGGAATTCGCAACAAATAATTAAGTTAATAAAATAACCGGTATTTCTCTATTTTTCGCTAATTATAGATTTAATCCTCGTTTTAGCATCGAACCTATAGGTCCTTAACCCTTAACTCTCTCGTTATAGGCGAAGAAGGAATACCTCCGCGCGGACGCAATAGCTAATCGTTTCGACTATATCCTCGTTTAGCTTCGAGCTCTTACATAAGCCTTATAATAGAAATATAAGGATAATGGTAATATAAAGCGGGACGAAGACTCCTTCTTCCGACCTAGTAATATAGTTATAGTGTTATTAGAGAATATAACTACTAATCGCCTAAAGAAGAAATAGGACGATAAATAGGACGGTCCTTATCTTATTCTTAAGGTCTACCGCGGCGCTATAGTAGTCGACCTCCTAAAGCATATCCGGGTTAATAAGTCTTTCTATACGTCTAAGGTACGGCTTTAGATAACGGAAATAATACCGGGCTAGGTATAGATTAATCGAGAGGAACGACGTAACGTCGTAAGCCGTATCGCGGAACGCGATAACGACGGCAATATCGAAGAAATATAGGAATTTAAGAAGATCCTTAACGTATATAATAACGAAGCCCCGACTTTAACTTATCTAATTAAATAGAAATATTAGTAAGAACTAACCTAATAGCCTAAAAATAATCTAAGAGGTTGCCCTAAAGCTATCTAACGCTTCTAAGATACAACCTAGATAAGCCGGGCCCCTTAGATTAAGCCCGCCTATAAAAGATTCTTTTACTATACACTAATTTCTAGCGAAAATGATATTTCTTAGCGATTTAGGGACTAAATCGTCTCTAAAGGGGGGGTACTATTATAGTACTATATTACATAGTATAGTATATAGTAATATGCTACGTAATATATAGTCCTATATATAAACGAGCCCTTAGCCTCTATAGTTCTTCTCCTCTTTATAGAACAATAAGGTTATCAAGCTATCACCTAGTGCCGTAATACTAGACGCGGAATAGGTTACTAGCTTAGTAGCCGACGAGGTAACCTATATACGCCTAGGGGAATACCTTAAAGGCTCTCTTATAGAGGTAAGCCTTTATGTCCTTATATAGGGGGTAAGCGCGGCAGCCGTAGGCATATATGCCGTTCTACTTAAGGCGGAGGTCTACGTCCCTATACGCCGTAGCGCCGATCCTGCCGTACTAGCGGAGGTGCTAGTTAAACTACCTATCGATAGTCTCCTTAGGAGTTCTCTATTAGTTACGGTATCTCGGCAGGATGTTGTGTGTGCGAACGAGCGCTTAGTATGTCTCCGGCTAGAGGTTGCGTGGCAGCTTCCCTATAACGGAGCGGAGGCGTTGTTAGATCACGCCTCCCGGTCTCTCCGCGCCGCCTATAGGCTCTTATGTATAACGGCGGGAGCTCGAGCTCGATGCCCTCCCGCTTAGCCTAATCTTAAAAGTGCGAATTTCTCTACTCTAGGAGGTTGACTAAAGCTCTCTTATTATCTATCTTAATCTTATAAATTACCGCGCTTATATAGCGGCGGACTAAGGCCTTAAAGTTACGGATTAGGTCGTCCGATTCCGTTTTCCGCGTTATACTTTATAAGAACATTATCCCGCTATATTCGTTAGAGAGTAGTAGGATATATCGGTGGCCGTTATAGCCGAGTTTAAAGTTAAAGATGTCGAGGAAGATGCGGAAAAAGGGCTGCCGCAAGCGGTTAGCGGGCTCTCTACGAGAAATCTGCTCGTGCGCTTTTCCTTAAGCGTAGCTTAGGCACTTAACCGTTATAGGCCCCTTAATTTACACACCGCGTGCCCGAAAGACTAGTTGCTCGAGCACTCGAGGGCTTAAGTGCCCGGCCCTTAGATGCTAAAGCTTTACGGTGTCTACCCTTAGTAGGCGTAGGTACTTAGATACGGCGATACGGCGCCTAAGGTATCATAGGACGGCGTCTTATACTGCTAAGAATAGGCACATAGGAGCTTAGGGAAAGGTAAAGCAATAGTAAGAGGACTTTAATTTAGCTATTAAAAGCCTATACTTACTCTCGATGTGTATAACTACGTTATTATTCTCTATATGGCTAACTCGGATCGTGTTATCGCAGCTATAGATCTAAAAGCCGCCTACCTTAAGCTTTTCCCCGCTAATAATATTAGTATAAAAGCCGGGGACGTAGGCGGTATCCTTAAGGACGAGATCTCGCGTATTAGGGCTATCCGGTCCGTAGAGTAGGTTCTTTATCGTACGGGTCCTACGATATAGTACCGTAAGGGCGGTATCGCCTATAAGCATAATATCGGTCTCTATAGCGGCGATAACGTTACCCCTAAGAAGCTCGAGCTTATTAATAATATAGGTGCTCGCGTAGTAGTCGAATAAAGTCGATTTAATTAGCGGGTGCTCGTAGCGCTAATTGCTAAAGACGGAGGAGATAAAGCTATCGGGCGAACCGAAGGTGCTAAAGCTAGCCTAGGTCGGAGCGGAGCTCGCCTTACTACCTACGAACCTTAAGTCTATTACTATATATGCCTAGGCACCCTATATAGCAGGCGTTGTCTCGGTCGAGGCAGGAGGGGTCTTTCCCTTTATACTCTTAATAGCCTCTACTATCTATTTCTAGCGAGGCAGGGACTTCGCTTCCTCACACTTCTTAATACGGTTAGCACTTACGAGAAGCTAAGGCCTATAAGAGACCCCGTTAACGGCAATATAGAACGCTGCGTAGTCCGCGGGCTTCTAGCTATAGCGCGCTTTAACGATACCGTAAGGGCAGTCGTAGGATTAGCGGGCTCCCGGGGTCGCCGGCGGAGCTTATATCGTAGTAAACGCCCCGGACGGCGCGGACTTACTAAAGGTATAGGCTCGATCCTAACTAACGTAATAGAATAGCTCGCTAAGGATTTAGAGGGTTATAGTAACGTTCTTCCTTAGCTATTCCGCGCGAAGCGCACTAGGCTATTGCCGGGCCTACTTAGAGTCTAGTATTATAACAGCGTTAAGGAAGTCGGTTATACCCTAAGACCCCTTAATGTCTAGGATATCTAATTCGACGGCTTTAAGATATACGAGCTCTTATTAAAGGTACTAATCGCTTGTGTTAGTCCGCTTCGTTATCTATAAGGCCTTGCGATAGTCCGAGCGAGTATAGTCTACTCGGTACTTATCCGTAACCCCGAGCATCTTACGTAGCTTTACGATAGTCTTACGGATGTCCTAAGTCTTTAGAAAGAACCTCACTAAGGCTAGGTCTACCGTTATATACACCTATGTCGTAAGCTCTATATACGCTTTAAGCTTTATAATATACTTAATATACCTCTATTTATAGTCCTCGCGTTAGGCCGTAAGGCTCTTAAGCTAGGCTTCGTCGAGCGTGCGGATTAGCTTATACGGTAGGAGCGGTAGCCGGCCGAGCCGGACTTCTTCTACGTAGTTAGCGGCTCCGAGCTTATTAAGCTTCGCGAGCTCTCCTTCGAACGATGCCTCTACGGGCTCTTTAAGGGAGACCGTAGTATCCTTAAAGTTAATAAACTCTTAGATGCGTGCGGTCTTAGCATTAATAAGAGCCCAAAGGGAAGCTTAGAGGCAGAGGATCACGGCAGTGCAAAGAGTGTTAAGATTAATGCAGAAATGAGAGAGAAAGGTGTTGTTGAATTGCTTAGTGAAGGTCTGTCTAAGGGCGGACCAAGGTCCCTTTATATAGCCAGTTCCACACGAACAAAGGTACATGTGACTTGACTAATTGTGGTTATGGAAAGCGCCATTATTTGTCTGCATGGTGCAAGTAGTCTGATCCCATTTGGTAGCTTGGTTGTTGCATAATTCAATGCGCGAGTAATACGAGGTGATGTGGATGACGCCGGTTGACCGAGTCATAAGTCATGACTTGCATGCCTCTGTCTCCACTCACACCACATACTTCGGGCTTCGGTATCTCAGCCATCTCGGGAGCTAATGCGACCGGGTGACTTGTGTTATATGCAACAATGCAAGGCGGTTCTAATGCATATCTTTATGCATTAGTGGGATAAACCAATCAGGAGATATCTGCTCCCTTATAGCATTAATCTCATACGTAAAGTACTAAGTAGCCTAATAGACTAACTTAGTAAGGATAATCTTAGTGTTGTCCGTGGCTTTAGTTACGCTAAAGGAAGATATAATAATAATAGTTAACTTTAAGAGTGTTTAAGAGAAAAGGGGCTAAAAAGGGGCAATAATGCTAAGGTGCTTAGGGATAAAGAGCTCTTTTAAGACCGTATATTACGGCGTACTTATAGGTGCGAGAGAACTACGCTAAGAGCGGCGGTATAAGAGGAGCGGTGCAATCCGCATCCTCGCGTATGTCTTAACGTATTCTAAGGTATAACGATAGCTATATTTCTATAGTATATCGTAGGCTTATTAGGTCGCCTACGGGGCGTTAGGCCGCCTTATAGGTAGATACGCGTGTTATTGCAATAGTAGGCATTAGTAGCAATTTACGCGGGTCGTATACCGGGCTTATAACTATCGCATCTACCTAAAAGGGGCCGTAGCCGTAGGCGCGGTCGGGTGGTTAATTAGGCACGCATATAATTAAGGTCGGAAAAAGTCTATTGTTTTAGTCTAGTGTGGGCACGGGGCTAGCTGTCTTGCGCGCTTGCTTAAATAAGCGGCAAAGTAGACACGGTAGCCTGCTCGGGTACCGAGCTATATCTAACCGGCCTTTGTAAGCGCCGCTCCGATGCAATATTATCACTAGGTGTTTTGTTCTTATAGTATATAATACTTCTAAAGACACGAATTTTATCTATGTCTTTTATAGTAAGGGCTCTATCTTCTTTCTTTTTAAGAAGGCATATATACCCTAGGGCAGTATAGGGAGATTGGTTGTATATATATATAGCTGCTAGGACAGCTTCTCCCTAGAGGTATTTAGGTAGCTTAGCTATATAGAGCATAGATCTAACTTTATTAAGTATTATTCTATTTATACGTTCTATTCTACCGTTTAAGTAGGGGGTATATAGTAGACTTAAGTTATATTGTATTCCGTTTTTAAGAGCATATGGTTTAATGTTATAGATAAATTCTTTTGCATTGTCTAAAAAGACCTCTTTTATCTTTGTCTTATCTTTATTATTCTTAAACTCTATTTTAAATTCTAGGAACTTAGGTAGGCTTTCGGCTTTATCTTTTATAAGGTATATTCTAAGGTACCTAGAGTAGGTATCTAGAAATAATATAACGTATCTAAATTTATCGTATATAGGCACTTTTATAAGACCCTAGATATCAACGTTTATTTTATCTAGAAAAAGATATCGTCTTTTTAAAAGGGTTTTCTTATTTTTATCTATATGTTTAGCTTATATATAAGCTTCGCATTGCTTTATAGCTATAATATCTTTTTAGTCTACGGATATATCTAGGTACAGTCTACGAAGATATCGGTATAGGGATTTATAGCTAAGATAGCCTAGCCGTTTATACTAGAGAACGAGGTCTATTTTCTTTTTTATCTTAAGGGTTTTTATTGTATTAGGTAGTATAGTATCTTAGAGTATAGCGTTGTCTATTGTTTCTTTCGGGCTATATTATATATTATATATTTTGTTTTTAATTAGAAAACGAGTTTTCTTTATATCTAACGGGATATAGTAAAGTCCGTTTTTAATAAAACCGGTTATTAGTTTATTAAGATTTCTATTAAGGAGGGATATAGAGTCTAGGCCTTTTAAAGCGTATATGTTTATTATAGCTCATTTGCTAATTTTATTAATGCCGATTTTAGGTATATAAAGGCAGTTTTTTAAGGTATACTATTATTTGCTATTTAGGAACTTAAAGATAAGATCCCTAGCCCCTCGTACGATAATAGAGGAAGCTTTTCCCTAGGTTATAGTAGTATATATTTCTTTATAGTTAGAGAGGAGAGATTTATTCGAAACTATATGCCTCGTAGCTCTAATATCGAAGATAAAGTTATATAAATTCCTAATCCGCATTAAAGTCCTATCTACTTTTAACACTACCCTTAAAATTGCCGAAAGAAGAGGCTTTAGAGGTCCTATTATTTGTTTTCTATTAAAGGAGGACTTTCTTTTTATAAGGGTATATAAAGGATATTATTTAAGGGAAATAGGGTATAGAAATAGGGTACTACTAAGGGTATTATATATAGTATAGAGGATATAAAGGATATATAGAGTATTATAAAGGACAGAAGGGTATTTACGATACTAAAAGCAGAGTCTAAGACGACGAGGACTTTATTAGAGGTCTTAGAGGATTCCGGAGTAGTCTTACGCTTCCGGAGGCGGGAGGTCCGGGGACGGCCGGCCGGACGTAGGGCCGGAGACGGAGAGCTCTCCTAAGAGTAGAGAACTAGGGTCGGCCTCCGGTAGTTACGGTAAGTGTTCTCCTTAAGGTCCCGGCGAGAAGAGAAGGAGGCAGAGACCGTTTTTAGGGTAAATCCCGTAGCCCAAGCCTTATCTTTATTCTTAGGTTTCTAAAAACAATTCTTCTCGATATACCCTCGCTTTTTACAGTAAGAGCAAATAGGGACCTTACTGCCGCCGGCTATAAATAGCTACTCGTTATTCTTAAGAGCTTTCGTTCTCTTAAACTTATCTATAAAAGATAAAGAGAGTAATTTAAAGGTATATATCGTAGCATTAGTACAAAGGGTCTACGTAATAATCGTAATATAACTCGAGAAAGAGCTATTAAGGCTCTTTAAGATCTAGGTTATTACTACGATCTCTGGGATATAGATCTCTCTAGTATTTAGCTCGTCGAAGAGCTCTTTTACCTTATTTAGGTAAGTCTCGATAGATATCTCTCCCTTAATCTTCGTATTAAAGAGTTCCTTTATAAGGAGGAAGTTAGAGGTAAAGTTTATAGGGTTATATAGGGTTTTAAGTGCCTCCTATACCGCCTTTATAGACGTATAGTATTTTATCTAAGATAAAGGGCCGTTATTAACTATAAGCCTTATTAAGGCTAAATAGTCCTAAGACTTTGCATAAGTAGCATCGAGTGTAGCTAGACTAAGCTTTTTATGTATAAATATAGATTCTATACGTAGAGACTAAGCCGAAAAGTTAGTGCTCCCCTTAAGCTTTATAAATAAGTAGTCCTTAAAAGGACTTATTTTTACCGTATATCGGATCGGAAGGTACCGGAGGAAACTCGGAAGAAGCTCGGCGTCTATAGGCTAAGGTAGGGGTAATAAAGGAATTATATCTAATTTTTCCGAGGGTTTTTAGGTATAGAACAATAGCTAAGAAAGGGTGCGTTATAGGAGCGAAAACGAGGCTAACGAGAAATAGCAGGGGGCAAAACACTAAGAAAGTAGTGATATATATAGACTAAGGGTGGCCTAAGAAGGCAAGTGGCCTAAAAAGATAAAGAGGAGGTTATAGCGGAGAGACAGTCGTTTTTTAGTGCAATAGCGAGTAATCTAGGGGATCTAAGGGAGGCTTTAGGTAAGAAGCAACTTAAAGCTTAAGTAGAGATAAGGATTATAACTAATAAGAGCCTAAAGGGAAGCTTAAAGGCAGAGGATTAAGGTAATATAGAAAGTATCGAGGAAGATGTAAAGAAAAAGAGAGAGAAGAGGATATAGAATTGCTAAGTAGTAGTCTATCTAAGTACGGACTAAGATCCCTTTATATAGCTAATTGCATAGGAATAAAGGTATATATAATATAGAAAGCGCTATTAATTCTATACCAGGTGTATATAGTCTAACCTCGTATAGTATCCTAGTTATTGCGTGATTAATTACGCGAGTAATAGGACGTAGTGTAGGTGACCTTAGTTAACCGGGGCCCGACTATAGACTATACGCACATTAGTCCCTACATACACCACATACTTCGGCGTTCGGTATCTCGAGCATCCGGGCAGCTAATGCAGCCGGGTGACTTATGTTGTATGCAATAATACACGGCGGTTCTAATGCATATCTTTACATGCCGGTAGAATAAACCAATCGGGAGATATCTACTCCTTTATAGTTTATTCTATAGGTTAAAACGGCCGTATAAGCGTAACGTAGAAAGACCGCTAGAAGTTTATTTACGTAGTTTTCGTAAGACTAGACGGTCTATCCGTAGGCGGCCTTAGACCGTATTTTAGAGGAGTCCTTAAGTGCCGATAGTTAGTTTCGTATTATAAGGGAGCAGATATCTCCTGGTTGGTTTATTCCACCAATGCATAAAGATATGCATTAGAACCGCCTTGCATTATTGCATATAACGCAAGTCACCCGGTCGCATTAGCCCCCGAGATAGCTAAGATACCGAAGCCCGAAGTATATAGTGTAAGTAGAGACAGAGGCATGTAAGTCATAACTTATGACTTAGTCAACCGGCGTTATCCACATCACCTCGTATTACTCGCGCGTTTAATTATGCAATAACTAAGCTACTAAATAGGGTTAGACTACTTACATTATATAGATAAATAATAGCGCTTTCTATAACCACACTTATTTAAGTCATACATACCTTTATTCGTGTGGAATTAGCTATATCAAGGGACCTTAGTCCGCCCTTAGATAGACCTTTACTAAGCAATTCAATAATACCTTTCTCTCTTATTTCGGCATTAATCTTAATACTCTTTGCACTACCGTAATCCTCTGCCTCTAAGCTTCCCTTTAGGCTCTTATTAGTTATAGGTTATAATCCCTATCTCTGCCTAAGCTTTAAGTTGCTTCTTATCTAAAGCCCTCTTTAGATACTTTAGATTACTCACCGCTGTATTAAAAACAAGCGCCCGTCTACTACGACCTTCTTTTTGCCTTTTTAGGCCTCTTGCCTTCTTAAGCCACCCTTAGTTTATATATATCACTACTTTCTTAGTGTTTTATCCCCCGTTCTCCTCGTTAGCCCTAATATAACCTTAGTATATACCTTCTTCTAACCACTATACTTCGCTGAAAACCCTACTAAGAAATCTCGTTTAAAATTCCCTCGCTACCTCTACCGTAGCCCGTCGATTCGAAATTTGTTCTAAAATCTCTCTAATACCTCCCGACCCCGAAAATAAGTTCGTTTAAGGACTACTTATTCACTAAGCTTAAGGGGAGCGTTAACTTTTCTGCCTAGTCTCTACGGATAGAATCCGTCTTTATACGTAAGAAGCTTGCTCCCGTAATCCTCGACGCTTCCTACGCGAAGTCCTAAGACTATCTAGCACTTATACGCCTAATAGTCGACGATAGTCCTCTCTCTTAGATAAAGCATTATACGTCTATAAAGGCGGCTTAAGATACGCTTAAGACCTTATATAACCCGGTAAACTTTACCTTAAACTTCCTCTTTATTAAAGAGCTCTTTAATACGAAGATTAAATATAAACTATCTATCGAAACTTACCTAAATAAGGTAAAAGAGCTTTAAAATAAGGTAAATACTAGAGAGATCCGTATCCCTAAGATTATAGTAATAATATAGATCCTTAAGAGTTTAAATATCTCCTTCTCGAGTTATATTATAAATATAACCTAAACACTCCGTACCGATGCTACGGTATATACCCTTAAGTCCCTCTCTTTATTCTTTATCGACGAGTTTAAGAGAACTAAGGCTTTAGAGAGTAATAAGTACCTCTTTATAGTAAATAATAATAAAATTCCTATTTACTCCTACTATAAGAAGCGTAGGTATATAGAAAAGAATTATTTTTGAAAACTAAAGAATAGGGATAAGGCTAAGGCCGCTGGATTTACTACTAAGACGTTACCTTCCTCCTCCTCGACTAAAAGGGAGCCTAAGGAGTATACTAATAGGAGCTTTAGGAGGCCTACGCCTATCCTAAACTCTCGAGAGAGTTCCCCCTCCTTTGCTCCTCGCCCGGCTGCCCGTCCCTAGACTTCTCGACTCCGGAAGAGAAAGGCCCCCTCGGTATCTTCTCCTAAGTCTAGTAAGGTCCTTATTGTCTCTAAGTCGGCTTCTAGCATTATAAGTTGTTTCCTACCCTTCTTTATACTCCTTATATCCTTTATACCTTCGATACTCTCGTCTATACCTTCGATACTCTTCTCTATACTCTCGTTACTATATAAAATGCTAGTCCTTTTTTATACCTTCTCTTCCTATACCCTATTTCCCTTTAAAAATATACTTCTCTATACCCCTATGAAAATAAAGTCCTCCTCTAATAGAAAATAAATAATAAGACCTCTAAAGCCGCTTCTCTCGGCAATTTTAAAGGTAACCTTACAGGTCGCTAGGGCTACTTTACGGATTGGGAATTTTTATAACTTTATATTCGATACTAAGGCTACTAGGCATATAGTTTCGAATAGAACTCTCCTCTCTAATTATAAAGAAATATATACTACTATAACCTAGGGGAAAGCTTCCTCTATTATTGTGCGAGGTGCTAGAGACATTATCTTTAAATTCCTAAATAGTAATTAACAATATACCTTAAGAAATTGCCTTTATATACCTAAAATCGGCATTAACATAATTAGCCAATCAGCTATAACAAATACATGCGCCTTAACAGGCCCGGACTCTATATCCCTCCTCGATAAAAATCTAAATAAATTAATAACCGGTTTTATTAAGAACGGACTATACTATATCCCTTTAGACATAAAGAAAACACGCTTTCTAATTAAAAACAAAATATACAATATATAATATAGTCCGAAAGAGACAATAAACAACGCTATACTCTAAGACACTATACTAACTAATATAATAAAACCACCTAAGATAAAAACACCTAAGGTAAAAAGAAGATAGACCTCGTTCTCTAGCATAAACGGCTAGGCTATCTAAGCTATAAATCCCTATACCGATACCTCCGTAGACTATACCTAGATATATCCGTAGACTAAAGAGATATTATAGCTATAAAACAATGCGAAGCTTGTATATAGGCTATATATACCGATAAAAAGAAGAAAACTCCTTTAAAACGACGATATCTCTTTTATAATAAAATAAACGTTGATATCTAGGGCCTTATTAAAGCCCCTACCTACGATAAATTTAGATACTTTATATCTTTTCTTAATACCTATTCTAGGTACCTAAGAATATACCTAATAGAAATAAAGCGAAAAGCCTGCCTAAGTTTCTAGAATTTAAAGTAGAACTTAAGAATAATATAGATAAAACAAAGATAAAAGAAGTCTTCTTAAACAATGCAAAAGAATTTATCTATAATATTAAACTAGAGTATTGCTATTTGCATAGTAATAAATTGCTATTTAGATAGTAAACCACGATTATCTCTACTTTTTCGGCGCGCGCACCCCGCGCGCCTATATCCCGCCACTAAAATTAAGTGTAGGTATATAGCAATTAAGAAAGCCGCACAAATCGTGCGAAGAACACGAAGAACACTAGGCCCCCCCGATACGCAGTAGGGCACGCAGTAGAGGGCACGTAGTAGAGGGCACGCAGCCGGGCATAAAGCATACATTAAGGAGCCGCACATATAGTAGAGGGCACGAGCCGTATATATAGCAGAGGGCACGAGCCGTATATATAGTAGAGGGCACGTAGTAGAGGGCACGTAGTAGAGGGCACGTAGTAGAGCCGGGCACGAAGCATACATTAAGGAGCCGTATATATAGCAGAGGGCACGAGCCGTATATATAGTAGAGGGCACGAGCCGTATATATAGTAGAGGGCATATAGTAGAGGGCACGTAGTAAAGCCGGGCACAAAGCATACATTAAGGAGCCGCACATATAGTAGAGGGCATAAGCCGCACATATAGTAGAGGGCACGCAGTAGAGGGCACGCAGTAGAGCTAGGCACGAAGCATACATTAGGGAGCCGCACACATAGTAGAAGGCACGAGCCACATATATAGTAGAGGGCACGTAGTAGAGGGCACGCAGTAGAGCTAGGCACGAAGCATATATTAAGGAGCCCTATATATAGTAGAGGGCACGCAGTAGAGGGCACGCAGCTAAGGACGCGGTAGAGCACGTAGTAGAGGGCACGTAGTAGAGGGCACGCAGTAGAGGGGGCGCAGTAGGGCACGTAGCAGGGCACGCAGTAGGGCACGCAGTAGGGCACGCAGTAGGGCACGTAGTAGGGCACGTAGTAGGGCACGTAGTAGGGCACGAAGCCGGGAGCCGGGCACGAAGCATACATTAAGGAGCCGCGCACGTAGTAGAAGGCACGCAGTAGAGGGCACGTAGTAGAGCCGGGCATAAAGCATATAGTAGGGCATGTAGTAGAGGGCACGCAGTAGAGGGCATATAGTAGGGCATATAGTAGAGGGCATATAGTAGGGCGCGCGCGCTGCTATAGCTATTAAATTAACTAACTAAATTAAGGCTATATACGATTTACGCGGCCCTTTTAATTGCTATATACCTATACGGAAAATTTAGTGGCGGGATATAGGCGCACGGGGTGCGCGCCGAAAAAGTAGGTTTACTATCCAAATAGCAATTTGTTACTATGCAAATAGCAATACTCTTAAACTATATGCCCTTAAAAACGGTATTAAATATAACTCGAGCCTACCGTTTACCCCCTACTCGAACGGTAGAATAAAGCGTATAAACAGAATAATACTTAATAAAGTTAGATCTATGCTTTATACGGCTAAACTGCCTAAATACCTTTAGGGTAAAGCTATTTTAGCAGCTATATATATATACAATCAATCTCCTTATACTGCTCTAAGGTATATATGCTCTTTAGAAAAGAAAGAAAATAAGGCCCTTACTAGAGAAGATATAGAAAAAGTCCGTGTGTTTAGAAGCATTATATACTATAAGAATAAAACACCTAGTAATAAACTAGACGTACGAGCTTATAAAGGAATCGTAATTAGCTACGAAGACACAGCCTATAAAATATACGACTATAGCAGAAAAAAGGTCGTGATATTAAAAGATATTACTATATTAGAAAATGACTTCTTAAAAGATAATAAAACCTTTAACTTTCATACTATACCCTCTATAAGTAAAATTCCGGAGGATTATCTACGTACGAGATCCTCTATACTAGATATAAAACCTAACAATACCGTGAATAAATCCTAGAATAATCCGAATGAAATACTAGATAATATATCCGAGGATAATAATCCTAACTATATAATATAAAACAATAATAATAAGGATTAAAGAATTTAGGTTAAAATACCTAAGAAGCCGGCTAAATTCTATAACGACTACTAAGAATACCTAATACATCTGCTAATAAATAACGAGAATATAACCCTTCTATCTGCTTTAGAAGGTTGTAATCCTATAGAACTAAAACCCTATAAGCAAGCTATAAAAAGCGCCGAAGCTCTACACTAGGATAAAGGTATAGTAGCAGAAATACAGCAGCTTATAGACAAGAATACTTAGGAAATAACCGAGCTACACGAAGACCGGGAAGCCCTTAGAAGCCGATAGGTCTATAGAGTTAAGAAGGATAATAAAAACTAGATAAAGAAATTTAAGGCTCGACTTATAGCCTTAGGCTATAAGCAAATATACGGTCTAGACTATATTAAAACCTTCTCTACTATAGTAAGACCTAAGTCTATAAGGCTCCTACTACTATAGGCTATCCCTAATAACCAAAAAGTACTATAGTTTAATATAAAAAATGCCTTCCTATATGCGGATATAGATATAGAAATTTATATATAGATACCCGAAGCTTTTCTAGATATAATACTATACGTATGGTTTTTCTAGCATAAAAATACAAAATATAAAGGCATAACTTACTTTAATTACTTAAATAAAAATAAGACGAAGAAGCTTATAGGAAAACTAAGAAAAGCACTATTCGGCTTAAAATAAAGTCCTTTATTCTAGTATAACGTATTAAAAAGCGTCCTTAACGAGCTTGGTTTTTACTGCATTTTAATAGACGAAGGGGTGTTTATAAACAGCACACTTAGAATAGCTATAGCTGTCTATATAGACGATCTCTTATTCTTTAGACCTACTATACGTGCAATAACCTAAGTTATAGACTAAATAAATAAAACCCTACCGATTGAATCTCTAGGGGAAGTAAAAGACTTCTTAGGATTATCTATACAGATATATAGAGAAATAAAGGAACTATATATATCCGAAGCAAACTATATAAAGAATAAAATAAAGGAATTTAATAAATAAAATATAGGAACCTTTAATACATCTACTACTAAAGGCGTTAAATTAAATAAGTTAGGAATAAAAAACGCCTTTAAAAATGACATACTCTTATACTAAATGCAAATAGGCTCCCTACTATTCTTAGCCCTATTTACAAGGCCCGATATCCTTTTCGCAATAATATCCTACGTAAGATTCTCTTCTTAACTAGACTCCTCGCATCTTAAAGCCCTTAACGTTATATAGAAATACTTAAATAAATTCCCCGACCTATGCTTATATTATAACTGCAATATACCTATACTAGACTTCTGTTTTATAGCTTATAGGGACTCTAACTAGGCTAGTGACCTTATAGACCGACGATCGGTCTCTAGATATTGCTTCTTTATACGTAATAATTTAATAAGCTAGTTATGTTAAAAGCAAAAATCGATATCGCTATCTACTTATAAAGCAGAGTTTATAGGCCTTAGAGAGGCTAATAAGGAGGCCTTATATCTATACAGCTATCTAAATATTATCGTAAAAGAGTTGTCTATACCTATATCTAATAAAGTCCCTCTAATATTTTCCGATAGTCAATTAGCGCTAAGAATAGTAAATAACCCGGAAGTATATAAACTCCGGAAACACATCGGCCTTGCCTATAATTTCACCTATAATAGTGTTTTACTAGGCGAAATAGAAGTATTCTATATAAAATCTGCTAATAATATCGCTAATATATTTATAAAAGAATTAAGGCGTATACTATTTAATAAATTTTAATACCTCTTAGGTCTTAAAAAAGATTATATATATAAAGATAAATAGAGGTTTTTAGCTGCTCTTTCTTATGCTTTCTTCTAGCTTTCCTCTATATACCCTTTAGTTTTTCCCTATATATAGGTTTACTAAGCGGACTAATAAAATATAGTAGAGTTTTAATTTTTTCCTTTATAAAAAATAGTAGAGTTATTTTTTCTCTATATAAAAGTTTTGTTTTTTTCCTAGAAATAGGGTTTTAGAGAGTTTTTACAAATCCTAGTTAGTTATAAACGGACATATATAAAGCGCACTTCTTTATAAAATAAGTACCCTTTAAGAGAGGCTATAAGGGAGTAGATATCTCCTAATTAGTTTATCCTACTAATGCATAAAGATATGCATTAGAACCGCCTTGCATTATTATATATCACGTAAGTCACCCGGTCGTATTAGCCCACGAGATGGCTGAGATACCGAAGCCCGAAGTATATAGTATAAGTGGAGACAGAGGCATATAAGTTATAACTTATAACTCGGTCAACCGGCGTTATCTATATCACCTCGTATTACTCGCCCATTTAATTATGCAATGATTAAGCTACTAACTAGGATGGGACCACTTGCATTATGCAGACAAATAATAGCGCTTTCTATGACTATAATTATCTAAGTCATATGTACCTTTGTTCGTGTGGAATTAGCTATATAAAGGGACCTTAGTCCGCCCTTAGACAGACCTTTAGCAAGCAATTCAATAACACCTTTCTCTCTTATTTCTGTAGTAATCTTAACACTCTTTGCACTGCCGTAATCCTCTGCCTCTAAGCTTCCCTTTAGGCTCTTATTCGTATTAAGCTAGGGAATAATTCGCTCGCACTCTATAACCTATTCGTCGATCTTATCGTCTCTAATAGGGCGACGGAAAGATTCCTTAAGTAGCGTATTTAATCGTTAGTATATAATTAGGGTTAGATTATTCTCTAAGTAGCCCGCTGCCTTAGCTTTTCGCTTTATTTTCGATATCTATCTACGAAAGTCTATTCCGTCGATAATATCTTACGCCGTAAACCTCTTATATTATAGCGAACGAGAGGCGATTTCTAAGCGTATAAAGAAGCGCTTAAAGAGTTTATCGCACTAAGTGTAAAAGCCTAGGCTTAGCTAGTAAAGAGAGGCTTATTCCTCGTCTAAAAGATTACCTTAGTACTACTTAATAGCGGTTTCTCGAAGGAGTAATAGGATTTTTAAGGCGAAGGCGACGGCGTGTCTTATACTTTATATAGCTATTCGTTTTAAAGCATCGATAAAGCGATCTACGCTTCTATAAATTATAGTTTTCTCTATCCCTTTTAGGATATTAAACGAGATATCCTATAGAGATATTAGGTTAAAACGGCCGATATCCTTAGCCCGAAGTCTTACTTAAGAACGTAAGGAAGATCCGCGATACTTATCCTCGGATTAAGGAGGATTAAAAAGTAAACGTAAAGAAATCCTTTTAATAAAGCGTATTAATAGCTCTTCGGATATTACTACTTATATAACTGCCGGAGCTAGTTAAAGGGTAAGGGAAGTTTACGTAGCAGCGGGAAAGAATATAGCCGAAGGAGGAGGTAGTATAATAGCCTGCTTAAGGAGGGCGGTCGTCGACGTAGGCCGGAAAATCGGTGACTAGCCGGCTATAGGGTCGTCTTAAAATAAGGGACTAAGAAGGGGATTATTCTTAAATAACGGGCCGGGAAAGGGTTTATCCTCGATATCCCTTTTAAAACTAAGAGCCGGACGTTTTCCTTCCGCTATATTAAATCGCAATTAGTATTAGATTAAGTCTAATTAACGGTTAAAGTCAATATTTAATTAGTATAGCTAATAGGATTCTATATACTAAAGAGCGTTAACTCTTAAAAAGAGTTAATTACGCTCGTCTTAAAAAGTAAAGGAAGAAAATATTTAAAGTACGGCTCGAAGGTCGCTTAGATAATTAATCGAATAGGCCGGGATTTTTATAGGTCTAGCGTATTTCCTATATATCGCGGGTTTAAAGGATCCGTCGAAGGGGTAGGGCTTACCTTAAGACGTATAGAAGTTATAGGCAATAGCTTCTTTAAATCGGGCGTGTGATTTAGCCCTAAGCTCTTTAAGGATAGCTATAAGGAAGAGGTCGCGCATAGTCGGTTATTCTACGTAAGCTTATAAGAGCTTTCTTCTTAAGAAGGTATTTAAGGATATCCGCGGAAGAAATCGATCGTGCTACCGTAGCGACCCGCTTAGCAGCGGACGGGAAGCTAAGGTAAAGACTTACTATAATTAATCGTAGGCAACTGTTAACATCACCGTCTTCCCTATTTGCTTTCTACCGGGAAATCCCCGGTTCTTCCCTAGATTCCGCTATGGAATTCCACGGGCTTCTACGGGCATTACCCCGCACTTCTACGGGCGTATTTACCTACTTTTCTTCGGTTATATTTCACCGTGAATTTACGGTGATTTTACGGTTATTTACACGGTCTTTACCCGTGAAATCTCTTCCCTTCTACGGTCTTCTACCGTGGAATTCCAATTCCCTTCTACGGTCTTCTACCGTAGAATTCTAATTCTCTTCTACGGCTTCTACCGTAGAATTCCTTTATATAGCCACGGCTTCTACCGTGGAATTCACCGTAGAATTTACTAGTCTTCTACTAGGCTGCTTATTTATTTGCTAACTATATAACTTATTTGTCGTACGGTACGATCTATTGCTTTTCTCACCGATCCTTCCGTCCGATTATTTACGTCACCTGTTTTTCCTTAGGTCTACGCGGCTGATTTCGTCCGAGGATTTTTCCTATATATAGAGACTAATTAGCCTCCCTACTAGATAAGACAAAAGCTATTATTCTTAGTGATTTACATCCTTTTGCAGCTTCTAATCCTTCCTTATAGGCTATTTAAGCCTTAGAGCCTTTCTTCCCTTTTTGATTGCTATTACCTAAATGTCGAGAACCCGACTGCCTAGCGTTCGATAGTTATAAGCCCGGACGAACTTCTCTACGTATAGAGAGTTCTAACGGCTTGTATTTTTAGCCTACTAACGCTACGACTTACGGTGGTAAAGCCTTTGCCTTTATATCTAGCGAATCGACTCCTAGAGGACTAGTATGATTATCTTTTTAAGGAGCGTTATTAATCTAGCGAATCGACTCTTAGAGGACTAGTTAGTACGTTTACCCTATTCTATTACTGTTTTCCCGCACCTAGTTTAGTTTTTGCGGTTTATTTATATATATTATGCATCTAACCACCCTTTTCCGGTGATTTTACTATACTTTTACCTACGTTACCGTATCTATTATAGCCGACATTACTTCGAAGACCGTCTTAAATAGACTAGCGGACTAGGACCGATAGATCTTAATAATCTAGAAATACGCACTCGCCTAAGGGATTTAGGAGAAAATCGATCCTTCTATTACGCTTAAACTTTAGAAACCCTTATTGCCTCTTCCCGTAGAACTAATAGCTAGAATAGTTAACGCGACTATTGCTAATATTGCTAGTTTATCTATAGAAGAACTTAAGAGGTTTAAGTTTCTTTTTTCCCGGTATCGCACGTTGCTCTAAGCCTATGAAGACTAATAGAAATCTCTTACGTTAATCTAGCAGTTTATCGTTTAGAATATCGGGAACTACTACTTAACAATTGCCGACGAACATAAGGTTTCTAAGGAATTAGCTTTACTATAGCGGCGTATAAAGCCGACTTTATAGACGTAATAGAAGACTATTCTTACGTAGTTCTATACTATTTTAAAGGCACTAGACCGGACGGATATTACGATATAGATTTCCAACTAGTAGAAGGTCCTTACCGATGCCCGGCGAATTAAGTTGCTAGAATCGGAAGGTCTCCGGGCTATATAACTTTTTCTTAAGGCTATTTAGCCTATTTCTAGCCCTTTTACGGAATACTAGATAAATAAGATAGAGGACGACGCCCGCCTAAATAAGCTAGGATAGGAATAGTCTTTCCCCGACGGATTTAAGATATCCGAACTTTTCGGGCGCTCGTAGGCCTTAAAGGCTGCGACTAAAGCGCTAAAGACTAACGCTTTTGCGAAGTTCTAAGGCTAGGGAATAAAGTCCTTAGCCGCGGAATCTACTAATAAATCGGCAACTACTTTAGCAGCTGCGTCCTTAGATAAGGATAAGGATAAAGGCAAGAAGAAGGATAGTCCGCTGTGTATTTGCGGAGAACGATACTATTTCCGATAGTATTATTACTTTAACCCTTCCGTTCGACTTTTATTATAGAAACCCGATAAGGACGTCTAAAAGACTATAGACGACTACCTTAAGGTTCCGGCCAATAAGGCTAAAGTTAACGCGGCACTTCTTCGCGACGAGGAGTAGCGGAAGAACAATCCGACTAAGATAAAGACGGTGTAAGCTACGGCTGCCGCTAATATTCTCACGACCTTTTTACTACTAGTTGTTCTATAGACTACTATAGAATACCTATTAAGGGATTCTTTTATTATAGATTTAGGGTCTAATAGACATATTTGCAATAATAGGGAGCGTTTCTATAACTTCTAGCCTTCTTCCGAGTACGCACTCGTAGGTAGTAGAAGCACTCCTATTCTTAGGATAGGCACGGTATTTATACGCATTTTAACGGGCACTTTTTAGCTTAGTTAAATAGTATATATCCCGTCCTTTTACACGTCCTTTTATTTACTTCGTCTTCTTTATAAAGCGAATCTTTCGTAGAACCTATAGACTAGATAGATCTCTTCTTTAATACGCAC
The DNA here is from genome assembly GCA_012934285.1 of Ophiocordyceps sinensis. Taxonomy (NCBI): domain Eukaryota; kingdom Fungi; phylum Ascomycota; class Sordariomycetes; order Hypocreales; family Ophiocordycipitaceae; genus Ophiocordyceps; species Ophiocordyceps sinensis. The sequence continues at coordinate 13,782,777 of JAAVMX010000004.1, forward strand.
TATTTGTATAACGGAGCTAATTTACAACTAGTATATTACCGAATATAACCCGTTAATACCTTCTATTGCGCTTCTAACTATTGCTTCCGTTCCTTCTATAGATTCTACCGTAGAAACCCCGGTTGTAGCACCTTTTTTAGCTACTATACCGGAGCTTACACTAATAAGTGTAGAGGAACTTTCTCTTTAGCACTAACGACTTAGATATCTAAACAATAAGGCGCTTTCTAAAGCTCTCGGAATACTATAGTCGGTGACCTTCGATAAGATAATCTCCTATAAGTCCTATAAACTTACGTAGGCTAAACGAATTGTTAACCGCGAGCCGCCGCTTTCTAAAGCGACGTTTCCCTTTTCTAAGGTGTTTTGCGATGTCTTTTCTATATATAAGAGTTACAACAATAAGAACGTTATATTTCTTATTAAGGATAACTATACGAAGCTTGTTTTTCTATATGCGCTTCTAGACGCCTCTATAGACAAATTGATTTTATGCTTTAAGAGCCTAGGTCGGTATATTTCCCGATAGTTCTTACTTTCTATCGGTATAATCTATCGAGATAACGACCGAGCCCTTCGATACGATTTTTAGGACTTTATTAACTAGTAGGGCATCTATAATAAGCCTACTACTCCTTATACACCCGCTTAAAACGGCGCTGCCGAACGGGCTAAAGGGGTAGTATCTACGAAAGCTCGATCTATAAGGATTAAAGTAAATTTGCCCGAGCATTTATAGATAGAAACGTAGAAAACTACAGTATATTTACACAATCGGATTCTAGCCCGATAGGCAGCTTCCTCTACGTTATTTCCATCGAAGTAGATTTCCCCGATAGAGATCCTTTACGACTAGTTAAGGGATTACGACCGGAATATACCGGCATTTCTCCTTCCCTAACTATCGCGATTCGATTATCTTCGAGCTTTTAGCTATAAGGCCTACCTACTAACCACTAAGGCCCTAACTAACACGCAGAAACGTAATCTTAAGTAGGAACCTTATGCGGAGGTTAGTTACTTAGTCGGGTATAATTCTACTAACATTTTTTGTATATAGATCCTATAGAGACGGGAGGTTTATCGAGTTCGTAATATAACGTTTAATAAGACTTAGTTTTTCACCGCGTCTAAGGCATCCGAACCGCTAATATAGGTGTTATTACCGGCATTTCTACTATACATTGTATAAGAAGAAGAGTAAGATAAGGCAGAATTCTAGTTAACGCTAATAATGCTTCCTAATAAGCATTCTAATCTAGTAGACCTTCTAGCCGATAGCAATCCTTAGCTCCCGACTCCTAACTAAACCCTAGAACCGCCGGAAGACATTTTTAAGAATATACGGGATTTCTAACCCGATATTTCTATACTTTCACTTACTGCAACTATAGAACCGGTAGACCGTCTTAAGGTATAGTTGCCTTAAGCTACTTCTCGGTCTATAGATTACGATAACACTATTCCTATAGATAGTCTACGGACAACGAGGTTTATAGGGGATTTACGCCCTGCTCGTTTAAACCGTTTTTCGGGTCGATATCCCGCTTTCGCCTACGTTAGGCATCTACCGGCTAATAGCACCGCTTTTACGGCTATATTCGCTACTTCTCTTAAACCTAGGAAGATATACAAACGGGATTTACCCGCGCTTCTAAAGTTTTAGTCTAATCTCGAAACGCATCCGTATAGACCCGAGTTTAAAGCCGCTAGAGCAGTTAAATAGGACTCCTTAAAATAGCGGAAGACCTTCTTTCCTTCGCCTACCTTAAGAGCGAACGCGCTAGTGCGTCCTCTTCTATTAATATAGGCATTCGACAATAAGTTTAATAAGCACGGCTACCTTAGGAAGTTTAAATCTCGCCTTTATATACGAGGAGATCTTTAGCCGTTTAGCGGAAAGGAAACTTACGCCGCGACGCTTATAGCCCGAAATTTTCGCATTATAATTGCTATTGCCGCTAAATTTAGCACTAAAACCCGCTTACTTAACGCGGTTAACGCCTTTGCGAATGCCGATCTAGATAAAGAAGTATATATCTACTTCCTAGACGGATTTAAGGTGTTTAGTTTTATAATTCGGTTAATAAAGGCTTTATATAAGCTTCGCCGTTCGCCGCTTCTTTAGCAATAGGAACTATCTAGGTCTCTTACCGAACTTAGCCTTTAGTAAAGTGCGGAGGATCTTTGCATTTTTATATCTACTACGAGTAGTATTATTACTTTCTTCTTTATAGATAATATTATTATCCTTTTTCGTAGGGAGCACCGTAGGGCTACTAACGATTTTGTCTATCGTTTTAAGTAGAAGTATATAGTTATTAACCGCGGAGAGCTTACCTATTTCCTTAGGATAAGAATTATCCGAGACCGTAAGCAGCGAAAGCTATAGTTATACTAGGACGTTTACTTAGATAAGATTGCTTCTAAGTTTAGTTTAATCCTTACTTCTACGGTTCTACGGCCTATTTCGACCCTTTGCCCGTTTTTACTTCCCGAGAAGCTAGAGAAATATTAGGGATAGGCTATAGATAACTAAATCTATTACTTTTAGTCTTTAGTCGGTTCCTGCAATTACGCGACTATTTCTACCCGTCTCGACGCCGTAAAATCGTCGAATTCTTTAGCGGAGCATATATAGAACCCGTCTGCGCTCTATATTAAGCTCGTAGAAAGCTTAGTAACTTACTTATACGAATCGCGTTTCCTTGCGATTAAGTTTTCGGATATAGACGAGTAAGAACTCGTTATAGCTTCCGATGCCGCTTACGCCGACGACTTAGATACTCGTTATTCTTCTAAGGGCTATTTCATTAGCCTATTTAACGGTCTAATCGCATAGAGTGCCCGGAAACAATCTACGGTTACTACTTCTTCTACCGAGGCCGAACTTCTTATAGTCTCTTCTACCGCGAAAGAGCTAATTTCCATTCTTCGTTTATTCAACGATATTTCCCTATAGCTAGATATTCCTATTCCTACTATTTAGTATGATAATACCTAGACAATCCGCTTAGTTTCCGCCGAGATTCTAAAGATTTAGACCGCCTTAAAGCACGTTGAAATTTACAACTGCTAGGCCCGTTAGGAATTCTTACGTAACACTTTTAACATTAAATATATCCCTTCTAACTAGATAGTTACGGATAGATTAACTAAGTTACTTCTACGCTAACGTTTCTAAACGTTCCTTTATTAGCTTCGACTTACGGATATTTCTTCTAAGATCTAAGAAAAAGTCGATAATAATTCTAACTAGCCGGAAGTTATTCCCTTCTAGCTAGGGGGGTATGTTAATATCACCGTCTTCCCTATTTACTTTCCACCGGGAAATCCCCGGTTCTTCCCTAGATTCCGCTATAGAATTCCATAGGCTTCTATAGGCATTACCCCGCACTTCTATAGGCGCATTTACCTACTTTTCTTTAGTTACATTTTACCGTAATTTCACGGTAATTTTACGGTTATTTACACGGTCTTTACCCGTAAAATCTCTTCGCTTCTATAGTCTTCTACCGTAGAATTCTAATTCCCTTCTACGGTCTTCTACTATAGAATTCTAATTCTCTTCTACGGCTTCTACCGTAGAATTTACCGTAGAATTTACTAGTCTTCTACTAGGCTGCTTATTTATTTACTAACTATATAACTTATTTATCGTACGGCACGATCTATTGCTTTTCTTACCGATCCTTCCGTCCGATTATTTACGTCACCTGTTTTTCCTTAGGTCTATGCGGCTGATTTCGTCCGAGGATTTTTCCTATATATAGAGACTAGTTAGCCTCCCTACTAGACAAGACAAGAGCTATTATTCTTAGTGATTTGCATCCTTTTGCAGCTTCTAATCCTTCCTTACAGGCTGTTTAAGCCTTAGAGCCTCTCTTCCCTTTTTGATTGCTATCACCTAAATGTCGAGAACCCGACTGCCCAGCGTTCGATAGCAACTATAGAAGCGAATTTACCGACGATAGATCGCTAGAAAGACCTTTTACTCGTCGTAGTTTAGTATAACTCTAAAAGGGGTCCGTAAAGCGTAGCCTCTAATAATATAGTTAAAGGTAAAAACAAGAGGAGTCTAGCTATACTAGAATTACTACTATTTAATATATATATCCCTATGCAATAGAAATAGGATCTCTATAAGGGCAAACATAGACTAAATACCGGTCGTTTATAAGAATAAGCATAAGGTAAAACTAAATAATATAGGTAAATACCTAATTATAAAAAGCTTATCCCCCTTTCTTAGTCTAAGGGAACCTATCGTCTAAATACTATAGTCCTTCTACGGTAGAATTCTAATGTCTTTTATAGTAGACTTCTAACATCTTCTATAGTAGAATTCTAATGTCTTCTACGGTAGACTTCTAATATCTTCTACGGTAGACTTCTAATATCTTCTATAGTAGAATTCTAATATCTTCTATAGTAGAATTCTAATGTCTTCTATAGTGGAATAAATAAGTGGTATCGCTAGTTGTATATAGCGTGCTTATAGAGGTGTTCTGCCTAGAATAGAGGTCTAGGCAGATCCTATAATAGCAGCTATAATTAAAGGACGACGCTGCTTAATTTCGCGGATCTACTTATTAATAGTAGTGCGTTTAGTAGGGAGAGAGAGAAGAGTTAAGATCCTAACTGCAATAAGTAGGTAGAAAGCCTAAATAACCTAAGGTCTTAAGTAATTCTTAGCTACCGGGCTAAGGATACTTTTCTTTAGATCTACTAAGCTAGGGAAATTTCCCTTACGTTCTATATCGAGATAGTATCCTTTTCTATAAAGCTCTTTTAAAATCTCTGCGTTTAGTCGGCTAAATCTACGCGTAATCTTTTTTATAAACGTACTAAGTAAGGAGTGACTAAGCCGGTAACGTTGCTCGTCCGTTAGCTCGCTTATATATTAGTTAAGCGAACTCCCGGCTAGAAACGATATATAGAAGGAGTAGAGAGCGTAGGGATCTTTATCCTAATAGAGCTTTAGGCGCTCGCAAAAAGAATAAACGTCTGTATAGATATTCTTCCCGTCCGCCTAAGTAATTAGACTAAGATTCTTAAGGTCCTTTTTATTAGGGTTAAAAGCCCTAACGTTATCTCTCTTAAGACGTTTCCCTATAGCTTTATTAGCAGCCGATATATCCGATATTATAACTAAGGCTTATATAGTATAAGAGTTATAAATACCCTCGCGAAAAATCCGACGGTTCTAATAAAAACTAGCGCCGTTATTACTACTATCGACGCTAGAGTCGGAAGAATAGGTATCGTCTAAGTCTTCTAGGTCCGGACGCTAAGGAATATACTTCTAGGTCCTCTATGCGGGACTAGCAGTAGCTTATTAAGCAGGAGGGCGCTCCGTAGAGTGCACAATCGCCGGGCGAAAGGAGCGAGCCTAAGGCATAACTTTAGTCTCGCTACCGGAATATATGGCTAGTATATCGTTGTCTACGGATACTAAGGAAGGAGACCGACGAAGAGATATAAGGCGTTAAGTCTCGATTAAGAGAGTCTCTTCCTTAGGAAAGTTATCCGGCTTATTTAAGATATCGCGAAGGATTATTCGCTATTTATCGTATATCTTTAGATAGGCCTCTCGGGCAGCCTTAGGATTATAAAGCGGACGAAAAGCGGTATTACTAATTGCTAGACGATAGACTAAGCGGGAAGCGTCCTTAAGATATAAGAGGTCGCCGTCGGTAAAGGTACGAAGGACTACTTTAGTCGGGTTGCCTATAACTAACTTATAGAATCGCAAGCTTTAGCCTACGACCTTAAAGTATAGGTTATTTCCGAAAATAGCGTCGACTATTGCGTTCGTAAGGTCTTCCTAATTAAAAGAGTGCTAATTTAGTCGGCGTCGCTAAGTCTATAGGCGAGGAGGAAAAGAGTCTGCCTCTCTACCGGGAAGATAAGATAGGAGCTTTAGATATAGATTTTCTAAAGAGGGTTCTATCCTCTCGCGGTCCGCACGCTTGCGGTCGCGATTATCCGAATCTCGAGCTATAATAAAAGGATTAGCGAGAGAAAAAACGGAAAGGTAAAGAGGGTAGAGGAAGAGAATAGCGAAAAGTAAAGGTAAGGGTAAGGCACGGTTAGTATGCGTGGAAAAGTTCTCTACTACCTAAGTTTACTACGGGAAAATTCTACTAAACATAGAAGAGAGAAAAGGAAGATATAGCTTATCGGCCTCCTAGCGGTGCTTACGAGGAAAAAGACGAGAGTATCGTAAACCGCTAAGATAAGATTAATAGTAATTAGGCCTACTGTCTACGGATAGACGTAGGTCTTACTGAAAATAGCGGGGTGACTATCCGTAACTAGACGAATGTTTTATAGGGAGCTAAAACGCTTTAGAGCAACGCGGAATGCGCTACTAGTGCGACTCGTAAGGCGCTTAATTAAGGGCTTATTAAGGGCCTTAAAAACTTACGAAGGCAAGGTGTTGCTACTAATTCTAGTGTAAGAAAGGGATGCACTAGGCAAAGGGTGTATATAAAAGAAGAAGGATAATGATTTTAAGGTAGCCCGGCCTGCCCTACGGGAAGTAGGGCTGCCGGAGCCCGGACTTATGCTAGCCCGTAGGCACCTCTAATAGGCGCCCGCCTATTGCGCATTAGAAATCTTATATTCGTCGGCAATTATTAAATAGTAGTTCTTAATATTCTAAATCATTAACTACTAGATTAACGTAAGAGATTTCTATTGGTCTTTATATACTTAAAGCAATATACGATACCGGGAAAAGAGAAACTTAAACCTCTTAAGTCTTCTATAGATAACCTAGTAATATCTATAACTACTCCGTTAATTATTATAGGTATTAGTTCTACGGGAAGAGGCAGTAAGGATTTATAAAGTTTAAGCGTAATAGAACGATCGATTTTCTCTTAAATCCCTTAGGCAAGTGCGTATTTCTAGATTGTAAAAATCTATCGGTCTTAGTCCGCTAGTCCGTTTAGGATAGTCTTCGAAGGAATATCGGCTATAATACATACGGTAACGTAGGTAAAAGTATAGTAAAATCTACGGAAAGGGGTAATTAAATATATAATATATATAAATAAGCCGTAAGAATTAAACTAAGTATAAGCAAGCACTAATAGAATAAGGTAAACGTATTAACTAATCCTCCGCGAGTCGATTCGCTAGATTAAAGCACTATTCTTAAAAAGATATATTAGTCCTCCGTAAGTTAATTCGCTAGATATAGAAAAGGCTTTACTACCGTAAGTCGTAGTATAATAGGCTAAAAATATAAGCCGTTAGAACTCTCTATACGTAGAGAAGGTCGGCCGGGCTTATAATTATCGAACGCTTATTAGTTAGGTTCTCGATATTTACGTAATAGTAATTAGAAAGAAAAGAGGCTCTAAAGCTAAAATAGCCTATAAGGAAGGATTAAAAGCTATAAGGTATAAATCACTAAGAATAATAGTTTTTATTTTTTTAATAAGGGGGCTAATTAGTCTCTATATATAGGGAAAACCCTCGGACGAAATTAGCCGCGTAGATCTAAGGAAAAAGGGTAACGGAAAGAGTTAGACGAAAAACATCGGTCGGAAATAAATAGATCGTATCCGTGCGATAAATAGTTATATAGTCAGCAATAAAGGGATTAATAACACAACGGTCTATTAGAAAGACTAATAAATTCTATAGTAGAAGCCGTAGAAGAGAATTAGAATTCTACGGTAGAAGACTATAGAAGGGAAGTAGAATTCCACGGTAGAAGACCGTAGAAGGGAAGAGATTTTATAGGTAAAGACTATGTAAATAACCGTAAAATCACCGTAAAATCACCGTGAAATATAATTATAGAAAAAGTAGGGTAAATGCCCGTAGAGGTACGGGGTAGAACCGGGGATTTCCCGGTTGAAAGCAATAGGGATAACGGTAATATTAATAGTAAGTTACTACGCTAGCTAATAATAGGGTTATACTAGCGTAGCTAAGGGAGGCTAAGAATAACCTTATAGCTAAGCTTTGTGAGAAAGAAGTAGATGGACTTATAAGCGCTAATCCGGGAGACGGAAAAAGCGCAATAAGTAATAGAGCTAGACTTATAGTCACTACTATCGGGAAAAAAGAGCCGGCGAAGGAATTAGAGCTAGCGGATAGGAAAGGCAAGGCGGTATATAGTTTAAATATACATAAAGACGAACCCGTATTAGCTAGAGTTAATTAAAGCACTTATAACAATATCGGCGGATATAAGGAATAAAAGCATAAGTAGGGCACGCGGTTGTATTTCCGTAGGGAGGTAAAGATCCTCCCCGGTATTAAATAAAGCTATAAACTTAGATATAAAGAGCTTTATCGCGCGATAAGGCGAAGGAGCTACGCATTTCCTAAGGACGGGGAAAAGGCGGGGAGGTCGTCTACTTTACCCTTAATAAAGCCTTGCTTAATAGCGCGAACCTAGTAAGAGGGAGGAGGGGGTTTAAGGAGGCGCGGGGTAGACGTACCGCTACTACGGCTACGGCTGCGGCTAGAGCCGGGACTAGCGCCGGGACTAGCGCTAGGGTTAGCGCCGATGCCCCTATTAAGGCAGGTCTAGGCAGTATAGGTAGCGGTAGCCGGCTAGGCGTAGTAGAGGTAAACACGGTTCTTAAACCGCCGGTGCTTCTCGGTATTAGTAAGCCGGGCTTAGAATGCATTAAGCTATATAGGGTTACTAGTAGGAGATATAGGTAGGGCGGACGAGGTAAGGCCGGGACGGGCGGGGCGAGGCGGCTAGAGTTAAGAATAGGCCTTAATACGCTGCTAGTTATCCTAAAGCGTAGAATATATCTTAGCCTATGCCGTAAAGTCGTTATAGGCCGGGCACTTAACCTATAGAGCGGCGGTATTAGTAAGGTCGATAGAGACCTTCGAATAAAGGTAGACGATATAAGCGGTGCTATTAAACGATAGGTTAGCTTTAAGTTAGGTAAACTTCGAAAAGAAGTCTAGCTAAGAGATATTCTTTATTAATAAGGCGTTAAAGTCGGCCTCCGAGTATATATAGGTAAAATTAGCACTAAAGACTAAGCTAAGATCGTCGGTAAGCGCTTTAATAATAGTATACTACTAATTAGCGAAAGACTTATTATTAAAGACTTCCTAAAGAACGCTAGCGATAATAGAGGCGACCCGGCCGGTAAGCCGGCTAGCCGCGTAAAGAATATAGTCCTACTCTATAGGGTATAAGGCGGCGTCCTAACGGAGCTTAATAACAAGGCTATTGCGCTAGGTTAGGAAAGCTTCCTAACGTTGCTTCTAGGTGCTAGAGTCGCCGCCGAACCTCTCGGGGTCGGTTATACGGGAATAGGTAAAGGCAAGGGCGAGATTAAGGGCAAAGGCTTAGGCCTAGGCCACTTTACGTTCGGGAAGAGCGAGGATAGAGGACGTAGCGCGGTTAAGCTACCGCTAAAGATCGCTAGCTAAATCGTCCTATACGGCGGCGTGCTTTTACGCGGCGAGCACTCCTATATTTAACTTAACGTAAGTATTGTTAAGGTAAGCAAGGGCCTTAACCTATAGGGCGCGAAAATCGGGAGTAGCGTTAGCCTTAATATAAGCGAACGCGTTAAATATAGGCCGTTAGGCCTAGAGTAAGGTAGCGAGATAGAGATAATAGGAAATATAGTCGGTCTAAGGTGCTAGGTCGGCGGGAGTCGGCGGGGTAACGGCCGGGCTAGCGGACGGAGAATCGGTCTCTATAACGTAGTCGGTTATCGTTAATTAAATAGAGCAATAGGATAAAGGCAATAGGAGAGGGAAAAAGAGGGGGGGGGGAATCTATATAATTTGCGTCGAGACGGCGTATTTATACTAGGAAAATTCTAATAATCGAGGAAAACTCGGTCGAAGGGGTCCGGCGAGGAGGCGGGCTTATATCGCAAAGAGGGGAGATTGAAAAAGAAAGGGGTAAGATAGCGAGATTATTAATTAAAGGCAATAGGATAAAATAATAGATTAAACTATAAGGAAACGAGCTTAAGTAGGGTATAGGATTATTATTAATCCACGAAGGAGTATAGCTATAGACTAAGTCTAAAGGTCTATATATATAATATAAAGGTTATATAGGATAATATATAATATAACCTAACACTGTTATACTTAGTGTTTCTGCCTTTACCCTCTTAAACTATACGGGAACTTAAGATATAGTAGCCGCTGTAAAATAGCTTTATTATAACGTTTGAAACTAAATACTCCTCGTACTATAAGATCGTCGATCTCTATACTATCTAATGCTTTAAATAGCGCTCTAAGGGTCGTAATAGCGCCTTTAAAACAGAGCTTAACGGCTAGCTTATAGGCCTCTTCTTCCTTTTTTATCGTAAAGGCCTTATCCGCTTCTTTATCGCTTAAGTCGTCGAGATCTATATCGTCCCTATTACCTTCTAGGTCGTCTTCTACGTCTAGTTTCCCCGTGATTAAATGCCTAGCCTTATTCTTTAATCCGGGCGGACGTCCTCGCTTATAGAGTGCTAGGGAGTCCGGTTAGATAGGTTCGTCCGGCTGCTCGGAATCTAATGCTAGGAGATTGTAAAGGATTTAATTACGATAATATAGTTATACTAACGTAGATCGAAGGACCTAAGGTCCGTTAACCGTATCGATAGTAATATTATGCCCTTTAATAGCTATAATTTTAAATAGTCTTTACTATCCTAACTTTTCCCTCTATACGCGGACTTCGCTTTAGAGAGGGAGGGCAAGCGTGTTCGCCGTGTCTAGCCCGTTTCGGCTATTTAATGCTATCTTAACCTATCGTTTAGCCGAAAGCTGCCTAAGTGCTTTTATCGCTTTCTATACTATAGCGGCTCGTTTAAAGGTCGTAGGCGATAGCGGCGAATTAAGGGTTATCCTAGGATATGCTCCGAATACTAGCAACGTAGGTATTAGTTCGTTAGGTCTAGTAGTATCGTTAATAGCTTTAACGGCTATTTAAAGGAATGCCTTAAGGGAGGTAAAGCTGCCTATTTCTATATTTCTATAAAGAGAATATTAAAAGCTCGTCGTAAGGGGGCATAATACCTCTCGACTTTACCGATTAATTAATAAGCTTTAACGGGAACCTATATATACGTAATTCCTATAATACGAGCTTCGTTCTGAAACTCTAAGGAAGCGAAGTTCGTTCCTATATTATATCTAACGATATTAAGGGGACTAAGATATATATCGATCTAAAGGGCTTAAAGGGTCTCCTATATATCTTTAGCTAATATAGAAGGAAGGAATCGAGCGCTTTAAAAGGCCGTTACTACGTTAATAACGTATAAGACTAAGCGTTATGCCGAATCCGGAATATCTAAGTATATTACGTTAACGATAACCTTATAATTAAAGTCTTAATTATCCTTAAGGTTAAACTTAAACCGTTTTAGGGCAAGCGAATGTATCTGGCAATAGTAGCATAGTTCCGAGATATCCTTAAGGGTGCTAATAGACATATCGCCGTAGCCGGCTTGCTTTAATAAGTAGTATAGCCTTACTATAGCGGGATGTCTAAATCGACGATATAGGGTCTTTATTTCCGTTTCTATAAGGAATGCGGTTGATTGTTTACTCTTCCTAAGGAAGAACTAAGGGTATCCCTCTTTCTTAATCACCGGGACGTTTGCCTTAGGGCTAGTAAGGGTGTTCGTTGTATTATTAAAGAATACGCCTAGCCTATCTATATCCGCGAGATATAGTAGAAAAAGGGTCGAGGTTTCTAATATATAGAATATAATTCTTCTAATTAGAGTCACGAGATTAACGAATCCTAAGGACCTTATAACGGCGCTATTGCCGAATCTTATCGTAGCTTAGCCCGCGGTAGATATATCTAAATTAATAGAAGGATCTTCCTATTAGAGGGCTATATACTATTCTTATCCGGCTATAGAGACTTTCGCCGCTCTTATATTAATTAGGATGCCTTAGAAATAGAGCTTTAAGTAACGATCGTCGATAAAGAATTAGTAGGCCGAGACGGTCGGTTCTATACCGTCGACGTCGTCTCTTATAATAAGGTAGTTAAAAGCTATTTAGTAAAGCATTTAACTAGCTTGCTACTATTCCGGTTCTTTATCCTTACTATACTCTTCCTCCTCGTCGTCTTTAGAACCTTTATAGCCTGCTAAATAGGCAATAATATTAAGGGGGACGCCTATATAAAGGCAATGCGAGAGATATTAGTCTTTAACTTTCCGCCGCTCCTCTATTAAATCTTTCGTAGACTAATATCCCTCCTTTATATACACGAAGCACTTCTTAGTCTAAGTCTTATTGCCGTATCCTAAGCCGTAGCTTCCTCTACGATAGGGTCGATAGCTTTATCTAGAGCCTTATAAGCGGAATCCTCCGTTGCCTCTACTACGATTATTAGTATATCTACGGTTAGTATAAAACTAACTATTAGGGTTCCTTAAATTATATTAAGAACTTGTATTTATCCTATTATTATTACGATATCGGTCTTAGATAAACTAGCGCGAGGTATTTCTCGCCTATTGTACGAGGTACAATATAAGGGAAGCGCGGAGGTTAGTTATAAGGCGGCGGCGCGTAGCGTTAGCCGGCTTTATAAGGTGTACGTAAGGGGCAGTGATACAATTGATGTTACTAGTGGCTTTTGGCCATTGGCGCGATGGCACCCCTCGTCGTCGTTACAATTGTGACATTAATTAATAGCCTTCCTATTCGAGACCCCTTAAAGAAAGGGGCTCGGGGCAGCTAGCTATAAGGCAGGTGCATCGGCGTAGGCGTAGCTCACGTACCGCCCGTAGAGGCGGCGCACATAGTGCGACGGTTATCTACGCCTTAGGTTAACGTCTACTAGGTTATTCCTGCCTACGGTTGCCGAGGCCTATAGCGCGCCGGGTCACGTAGTCGAGGTCGGCGACACGTGCAGCCTAGGACATGCTGCTATTAAAGAGGGGATAAATGTAAGGCGGCGGCGCGTAGCGTTAGCCGGCTTTATAAGGTATATATAAAGGGCAGTAACACAATTAATATCACTAGTGGCTTTTAGCCATTAGCGCGATAGCACCCCTCGTTGTCGTTACATTAGTATAAAGGTCCTTAGCCTCGATAGCCTATTTAAAGAAAGTACACTCGAGTTCCGGGATACCTTAACACGCTTTAGTAAGGGTTACTATAAGCGGGGTTTCGCCTAAAAACTTAGGTCCTAGAGCTCGTTAATATAGTAGTAGCTTATCGATTAATAACTAAAGCACGTCTTAAAGGCCTTTCTTAAGGTTGCTAGCCTAGACTTAGTCGAACGTTATATTAGTCTAATCGGTATAATACTAAGCCTATATTGGCTTAGTGTCGAAATGTCGTTTAATCTTATCGTATGCGCCTCGGAAGGTAGTCGTTTAAGTAATATTCTTCGTAAAGAAACGGTCGGCGCGGCCCTTTAAGATCTAAGGGAGTAAGGTATAAAAGAGTCTTAGCTTAATCTTAAGGTTATAATATACTCTTATAAACTTATAGGTAGTCTCGTTAAACAGATTATATAGTTCGCCGGTATAGCTTTTATCTTTATCCTATATCTTAATAAACTTAGTCTAAACGTTAGGATCGGACGAGAGGTTCGGAATATTAGCGGGTAGGAGTGCTATATACTCTTTAATATTATAATCGAATGCCTTAAATAATATAGCTTTCGGGGCGATTATAAGGGCAGACGTATCAAATATCGGTTTAGCTCTTAGGATATATAACGTTAGTTCCGGAATAAATAGAAGTCGTAGCGCATAGAGCCGATTTATTAGATTAAATACCGGGGTATTTATTAAAGCCGTATTCGGTTCCGGTTCCGGTATTAGGTCTATAGTCGTCGCTTAAGCTAGGTCGCTATATCGGAATTATAAGGAAGTTAGTTAGACCGGTAATTAGTTCGTTATAGTAAAGAAAGGGTTTTAAGCTATTTTCTCTTAGCTATTCCTTTTCTTTTCTTATTTACGGAAAGCTCTTATGCCTACCTTAAACTCTTTCTTTATAAACTCTTTTTCGTTCGAAGGGAGTAGATCTTCTAATCGAAGCATCGCTATATATATAAGGGTCTTTGACTATTGTATGAGATTAGGCCTACGGCCTAATCCGTGTAGTTACGTGCGGGGCGGGCATATACCCGCACGCATACATATGTATACACTTAGTCCTTTATAGAAGATTTCTATACCTATACGGAGGGCACCTATGCGATTACTCTGCTTACCCTATTATAGTATCTTCTATTAATTTTTTTATAAACCTTACAAACGGCTAGCCGCTACGATAGTAGCGCTAACGGACCTATAGAAAAGGAAATAGTAGACGCTCCGTAGGACGATCTATAGGCGGAAGTCTAACGGCTCTACGATGCGTAGCAGTAAGAGCTATAAGAGAAGGCCTAGTAGCATTAGCTACGGTTAGAGGCCTAACGCGTGTAGGCAGCCGAGGAGGCCCGCATTTAGGGCATAATAGAGGGGGTTCGCTAGGGGCGTGCGACGGATGATTCCGCGCGTCCCTAAGCGGCCTAGAGTAAGGAGCAGCTGCTAGCGCTGCTAGGCCGGCTAGCTAGCGACCCGGTAAGACGGAGGGAATTGCTCGCGGTTCTTTAGGGCGCGTCTAGCTCGACGGGAGCTTCGACGTTCTTTCCCCCCTTCGTCTATACGGAACCGACGTCCGCACCCGAGAGGACGGACTTAGAGGCCGCCTTCGGCAAGCGGAAGCCCTTACCGTAGCCGGAATAGGACGGTAAGCCCGAATCCTTTTATTTTTTCCTATATCGCCTCCGGAGTAAATTTATAGTCGACGAGAAGTAAGGCCTTAATAGCTACCGCGATACCGCTTAGTATTCGCTACTCTATGCGCTGCCGGAGCCCTAAATGCGATAGGTCTTAGGGTTTTAAGAGAGTAGCGGCCTTAGTGCCGCCCGTAACCCTAAAGCCTTTTTCGACTCCCTTATACACGCATTCGGGAACGTATAGGAATAGGAGAAGGCGTAGGATAGGCTACCGACCCTCTTCTAAAAGGACGGCCAGCCGTTTAGGGAATTCCTCCCTAAGTTTAAGGAGACTATTACTTACGCCGTAGGCCGTACCGTTTAGGAGGATAGTGCTAAGCTTACGTAGTTACGAGGCTCTATCTCCCCGGCTTTACGCAAGCTGCTTATCCCTATCGAGATGCCCTCCGACTTCTATAAGTACGTTAGCCGCCTAATAAAAGTTACGTAAGGGCACGAGCAGACTCCGCGCTTTTAGAAGCTCCGGAAGCGCACCGACGGAGCAAGCACCCCTAGGGCTATAGCCCCCCTACCGCCCCTAAGGTCCGCTCCTAATACGACGGTAGACTAAGACGGCGACGTTATTATAACGACTACGCGTCTAGCGCGCGGTAAGAAGGAGAAGGCTAAGTCGCCTACGACCGCCGCACCGGCCTCGTCGGACAAGAGGGCTCGGTAGGCTACAACTACGGAGCTCTAGAAGCGGCGTAATAACGGGCTCTACTTACGTTACGGCGTGCTCGGCCACCTCGTAGCCGCCTGCCTGTATAAGCCGGCCTAAAGGCCGGTACGCGTATAGGCTACCCGCACGCCCGCTCTTAAGTTAAAGGATAACGAGGGGGTTCCCGCTCGGCCCCTAGCGGAGGGAAATATATAGCTCTAGAGCGCAGATAGGCCCTAAAGCCTAATACGCTAGCGCTAGCTAAGAAGGAGTTAACGGACCGTATTAAAGCTAAGCCTACTTTAATACTAATTATCGTTAATAAGACTAATCTTCTCTCCGCTCTTATAGACGAGGGATGCTAGTACTACGCCGCGATTAATAAGGCATTCGCTTAGGATTTACGTTTACTAATAGAACGAATACGACTAAGGTAGGTAAAAGGAGCCTCTAGCGTAATTAAAGGCGCGGAGATTAAGGGTATCGCTTAAGTAGCTATAGAGGTCGACGGTTACACATAGCTGCTTATCGCGTATATAATCCTTTAGTTAAAGTTCCCCTTAATTTTAAGTAAACCCTAGCTCCGTTATATAGAGTCTTTCTCTATGCCGTATAAGAGGAGGCTTTAGTACGGACCTTCGCAACGTTGGGTACGGCATAGGGCCGACGGGGACGAAGATAAGAGCGAGTGCCTTAAGGAGCTATAGGCCGCTTAAGAAGTAATAGCTTCCGTATTTATTAGTACTATTAAGCGAATCCGCAGACGGTAGGGCGCGGTAGCGGCGTCGGCAGCGGTATACGCCGTAAGCCTAGCGGATATTAAGAAAGCCCTACGGCCTACGAAGCCGAGGATAGAGCCCGAACTACGGAAGATAATCCCCGCGCGGTTCTACGACCTCCTTCCGCTCTTTACGAGGAGCGAAGCTAATAAGCTTAACCCGTATAAACCTAGCATTAACTACGCTATACCCCTCCGCTAAGACGCTAACGGTAACGATATAGTTCCGCCCTTTAGGCCGCTATATAGTATATCTTAGGACGAGCTTTTAGTCTTAAAAAAGACTTTACGCAACCTACTCGATAAGGGGTTTATCTAAGCTAGCTTATCGGAAGCAGCGGCCCCGGTCTTATTCATACGGAAGCCTAGTAGTAGGTTGCGATTCTACGTCGACTACCGCGCCCTTAACGCAATAACTCGTCCGGATCGGTACTTACTTCCGCTGATTAGAGAGATACTCTATAATATCGCGAAGGCGAAGTAGTTTACTAAACTAGATATCTATTAGGCGTTCTATAAGGTGCGAATCGCGGAGGGTAACGAGTAGAAGACCGCGTTCCATACTTATTACGGCCTCTTCGAGTAGATAGTAACGCTATTTAGGCTAACCGGCGCCCTAGCTACCTTCTAACGCTATATTAATAGCATCCTACGAGAGTTCCTCGATGAGTTCGCCTCCGCTTATATAGATAATATCCTTATCTACTTAAGCGGGAGCTACGAGGACTATATACCTAAGGTATAAAAGGTGCTTAACCGGCTCGCTACGTATAGTCTATATCTCGACCCGGATAAGTGCGAATTTAGCGTTATATAGGTAAAGTACCTTAGGTTTATTATTATCGCGGGCGTCGGCGTATAGGCGGACCCGGCGAAGATTTAAGCTATTCGCGACTAAGCGGCGCTAACTTCGCAAAAGGGCGTGCGGAGCTTCCTCGGGTTTATAAACTACTACCGGATATTTATTCGGTAGTTTTCTCGCATCGTTACCCCGCTAGTAGATCTTATAGGGAAAAGCACCCCGTTTAAGTAAGGTCCTATATAGGAAAAGGCGTTCTAGACGCTTAAGGACCTCTTCTCGTAGGCGCCGGTGCTGCTTTAGTAGGATTTCGACCGTTGCGCTACTATAGAAGCGGACTATAGCGGTTACGCGCTTAGGGGCACTCTTTCCTAGGAGGTTAGCCCTATAGCTATCTACTCTCGAAAGCTAAGCTCCGCTAAGCGTAACTACGCTATCTACGATAAGGAAATGCTCGCGATTATCGACTGCCTTAAGCAATAGCAAGCGGAACTCCGCAGCTATAAGAACTTTAAGATCCTTACGGATTTAACCATTGTGTAAGATTAGGCCTACGGCCTAATCCGTGCAGTCACGTGCGGGGCGGGCATATACCCGCACGCATATATACGCACACACTTAGTCCTTTATAGAAGATTTCCATACCTATACGGAGGGCATTTGTGCGATCACTCTGCTTACCCCGTTATAATATATAACCTAATAAACGACGTATTCTTTAGCCCTAACGAAAGACCGCGTCTACGCAAAAGGGATTTAAAGGCCTTCTTATATTCCGTAGAAACTAGGTTCTATATAGATTTATTATATCCTTAAAAATACTCTTAGAATAGGTTAAAGAGCCGTTAAACTTAGTAGTAAATAGATGCTTCGCCGGTTATAATAAACCGGGCTATAAATATCGTGACTTTAGCCTTACTAAGATCTTCCGACGTGATTTCTTCCGTATCTTAGTATTATATATCTACGTCCCTACGAGCGGAAGTAAGGATGCCGATTTCCTTTATCTATCGTTCGATTGGTTTTACCGGGTTATCGGTAGATATAGGGGGAGCCGGTGTATTTATAGTAGATTATAATCCTACTATTATATTTTATTCCGAATCTATTTAAAGGGGGGGTTCAGTTATTGTAAGGGTCTCGTAAGGGTCTTTATAAAGAATATCGAAGCGATTAGTCTTTATTCTAAGCAACGTTATTCTTCCTCCTTAATAGAAGCGAGACGGGATTAAATAGTCATAGGATTCGCGATGTTATTCTACGTTATAGACGCACTACCTATTAACGTTACTCTTCCTCCTTAATAGAAGCGAGACGGGATTAAAAGAAGGCTTAGAAGGGTCGATTTATTAGCAGAGCTTAATATAAATAGTTCTTATTCTTAGCATAGAGGATCTAGGTGTACGCAATAGAACCTTAAGGGTAAAGATACGTAGAAGTAGCGTTTGCAACTACTGCCTCTATTATACTTTCGAAGATTAAGATCTATCTCTTCTAGCCTTGCTATTCTAGAATTAAATCTATTTAATCACTTATTAGTGTGAGTAGGAATTCACTTAGATTAATCTAAATAAATGGGGTTGCATTAGTTATAGTTCTGTTTATTCTAGCTAGAAAGGGGGGAATAAGGGGCCCTTTTATACCCGTCTGCCGGGGTCCCTCTATAGAGCCTACTATGCCTTAAAAATGCATTATTAAGGCCTACGCTAGGGCTTACTGCTCTAGTTATAACAATGCCCTTAGTTAATAACGAGGTTATATACTATATAAAGCGCGTGGCGTTATACGCCCCGTGGTTATAACCCCTAATGCCCCTTTCCTATATAAAGTCTGTAATATAGCTGCGACTCTATTCCTTAGTTATATAACTATATTCCTATAGGCTAGCAACTAGTAGTACGAGAAGGGGAGGAGGTGCTAAGGGTGCTTAGGGTTTAGAAACCCTCGCAATAAGGCGTTTAATTTAAGCACTTATACCCTTCTTAAGTCGCTCTTACTAGTTCGATTATTAGTTTAACTACTATTATAGCTTACTATATAGCTCGTCGAGAGAGGCGTTTAAGGCTTTATTCTAATATATTATTCTCTATTTAGCCTACTTCTTTATACTAAAGACAAACGTCTTTTTATTAGGCTTAAGGCCTTATAAGACAACGCTCGCTATTAATGGCTAGTAGGAACCCTAAGGCTTACCGCTAAGCTTATCTTTAGAACCTAAAGAGTTTAGCAAGAACGCTCCTATAAAACCTACTATCTTATATAACGTTAGGCGGAAGAAGGTATATAGAGTCTATAGGGTTATATAAGCTTATATAACGCGATATAAGAGTACGTATAGTCGTTATATAATATAGCTTTTATTAGTAAGTCTTTAGGTCGACCTTATAAGGTAAACGGTATATATATATTAGGATGTATTTCTAGCTAGGTAAGGGGAAGCTATCGCGGTAACGTAGCTTCCTTATACGTGTAAGTAATCCTTAGGATTACGTGTATTACGTATGTGCGACTATATCGTCGCACGTAGTTATATAGCTAGCTATTTCTATACTCGTAGTTTATCTTTTATCGAAGCAAATTCGTAACCGTAACTAGACCTATACAAAGGAAAGAGCCTAGTTAAGCAGGCTATTGCATACGTGCGTAGGCGCGATCGCGCGGGCGTAGGCGTAGTTACGCATTGCTAAATTAATAGGGTTAAAGCTATATTATAATAGCTATATAACTATTAAATGCGTAGCCGGTTTACAACGTAATAACGCAACGCGAGAAAACACCTCTTTAACGTACTAGTTAGGCTAGTAACCTCTATTAATAATTAGGCGGTCTAGACCACCGCTTTATGCTAGTAACCGTGCTTTAGGGTAGCTTTACTAACTACCTTACCGAACGTTATAATAAGAAACTAAGGAACTTTAAGCAACTAGGGAACTATAGGCAAGAACTATAGGCAATTAGGGGAAATAAAATAAGAAGTAGTATAGACTATAATAGATAGTAATAGAAAGTAAATATATATGTGACTATACTAAACAAATTTGTTCGTCGGGGGCTATTCGTCGGGGGCTATTCGTCTAGGCCTGTTTATCTAAGGCTTATTCGTTAGGGGCGGTTATAAGCATTAGACTCGTTAGACCTAATGTCTAGGAACCCCTTTTAAGACGATTTCTAGTTAGTTATATTAATAATATGACTCTACTAAAAGCTTATTCTTTTTATTAAAGTTGCTATAGTATTATATTATTTATAGCGAATTATAGGAATATACGTACCCGAATAATAGCATACAATAAGATAACCTTGCCGATTAGTTTAAATATAAGCATCCGGAGGTTTAAGGTTCGAATCGTGCCGACGAATTCTTTTATTATAGTAAATTAAGCAATAGAATAGGTAAAGGAATAAGTGCGCGAATAAGTGCGTAATGAAATAAGTAAAAGTACGCAAATAATCGCGTAATTAAATAAGGAAAATCTCGCGTAGTTAAATAATAAAAAGAGCGCGCAATTAAATAATAAGCGCGCGCGCGAGGAATAGTAAAAGGGAAAAGACTGTATATATTACAGTTAGCCTTATATATGTGTGAAAGCGGGGAAGATAAAGATTACGGTCGCACGACGAAAGCCTCTATCCTAACGGTTAGCGCGTTAGTCTTAACGAATCGTTTAAGAGACTTATTCTTAGAGGACTTCGTTAATATATTAGCTAGGTTATTATTCCTATTAATCTATCGCACTTCTATAATCTCCCTTCGCTCGTATAATTAACGAAGCGATATAACATCGATTATTAGTCGCTTTTCGTTCGTTATAGTAAGCTTTATAAGACATTCGTAAAGCGAATACGAGTCTATATAAAGGATTCAAAGCACCGGAGGGAGCTATAGGCGTTCTATAATTATCTTAATTGTTATAGTAAAAGAAATGCCGATATTAACGCCTCTAACTATACCGTAGACTTCTAAGGCTAGAACGCTACGTATAACCTTTTTGCACTTATTCGAGCTTTAGTAAACGATATTGCCTTTAATCTTAAAGTGGCTATTAGACTAAGTCTCCGTTATAAGTGCAATAATAAAGCCTAGTTGCGAAGAGAGGTCTACGTTATCTATAAAAGACCTATCTATAAATACTAGTAGTTTCGCATTCGTAAGTGTGAGAAGACAGACTAGAGGTACGTTTAGGAAGGTAGGAACGATAGTTAAAAGTACGAATAATCCTTTATTGCAATACGGTTGCCCTCTCGTAGTAAGACTAAAGCTTGCCCCTCTTCTAAGATGTGTCGGGGCCTTAGGGATATACCCTTAGGCCTCGAGAGGGGTTGTCGGGGACTAGTTAGCGACTAATAGCCGAATGGTCCTTAAGCTAAAATACATTATATATCGTGTATATATCCCTATCTCCCGGCTCTATAGTTGCGCGGGTAGCTGCGTTATAATTATCCCCCTCTTTTAGGGCGGACGCCTTAGACGCTAGGATAGCTTTAGGTACAAACAAAGTCGTAATAGCAAATAGGACTAAAATAGGATTAAAATAGGATTAAACGTAGTATAAAAATCAACGACGATAGTTATTATTATATATATTATAATAATTATCGTGTTAGTTACGCGTTATAATAGTTGCTACGCAATAGGGGGCTAGTCGCCTACGTATAGTTAGCGAACTATAATAGAGTACTACTCTTTATATATAAAGATTTTTTTTCTTCTCTTCTCTTATTATATAACTATATCGAGATCTTATAGAGAAGTATATTTGGAATTAGACGAGTATATTCTAAATCTAACGAGGACATTCCGAATTAGATAAGTATATTCTAAATTAGTTTAACGCTATAGGTCCTAAGCGAACGGCAAGCGCAACGGTATAGACGCCCCGAAAGCGAGGAAAACAGATAGACGACATTTAGCCGATAGGCCCTTTAGTTATTGCTTTAGTCTTAGAGTTATCGGCGAATGGAGTATCGATTAAAGACGTCGTAGCGATAGTATAGGAAGAGATAAAGCTAAAGAAGACGCGCGGAGAGAAAACAACCCTATTAAAACGACTCCTTATAGAGAAAAATATACGAAATGCCTTAGAGAAGTTAATATCCTTATTAAAGGAAGAAACCGAAGATTAACTATATCGTTAATTATTTAAAGGACCCTTTATAAGTATAAAAAAACCTATTATAGTAGAGTCTTAAGAAGATTACGCGAATATAAAGCGTATAACATTAGCGGTTGTTAAATCCGAAATATTTTCGTCGTTTAGTAAAGACGATAAAGAAGAAGATATAGAGGTAAATACTAAAGGAGACACCGGCGATAAGAGGAATGTCTAGAAAGGGATATCGCCTAAGAAAAAGGGCAAGAAGGCCGTATATATAAAAAGTCGCCGGGCGAAAGGGTGCTAAGTCACCGAGCTATACTATATTAAGTGCCTTAATAGCAGTATATAAGGGTTTAGCGATAACGAGGACGATATTAGAATAGTCGAACTATATTATATATAGGAAGATATACGATTAAGTAAATGCATTTAATATAACTTACGCGGTAACCTTTACGAATCGGTAAGCTCTTCGTTCCTTATTAAGTCGGGATACGGTTGCTAATAAAATTATAGGTGCCGGCAATAATATCCGGAGATATAGCTAATCTATACGCTATTTAGATAAAGATAGCTAAGTTATAGACTACTCGGGATAAGATAGAGAAGAAGAAGATAAAGTCAATCTTCTACTAAGTTTATACATCGTTCGTAGCCGTAATAACGGCCTACCGAGAGGAATAAAAGGTATTAAGTGCTAAACGTTTATATATAAAACGTCGTCTCGAATACCGGTAGGTATCGATAGAGCGACGGAAAGCTATACGCGAGAATAAGGACTAAAAGCTTCGTTTAGTAATTAAAGACGTAGGTTTTACCCTATAGCGGGTAAGACGAGAATATATATACGATAATTTATATAAAATAATCGAGGAGAGCGGTCGCTAAGGAAAGGGGGAGTAGTTAAAACGTCTCCTTATTATTGCGGAGTTTACTAGCGAAATAGAAGTAAGAGACTTCTACTATATAGATATTAAGGAATAAAGGTAAAGTAGCGGCGGAGTAGCAATAGAAAAGTTAAGGTAAGCTAACAAGAAGTTATTTCGTAATGCGTAATTTCCGCCGTTTCTTTAGCCGTATCTTTAGGTATTCGTTAATAAGTTCCTAAGCATTCGCTATATCGTCCTAAGCAACCTACTCGTTATATTCGGCTAGCTAACTTTCCTATTTTACTAAGTAGTAGGTAACGCCCTTCTTCTTCTTATAGTCCTTAATTTACTAAACCGACTATTCTCCTTCGGCGTCGTTAAGGTTAGGCATCGGCAGTAATTCGCTAAGGTGTTAGTTAGTAGCCCGTTCTACCTACGGCTTAAGAAGACTAATATAAAATATATTATAAAGCCGGTCGTATTTCTTTAGTAGGGCTAGGCGATACGCCTGCTTGCTAATAGCTTAAAGGACCCTAAAAGGTCTAATATATTTAGGTAATAACTTCCTTCTTTAGTCCTTAAGGCGTAAGTTTTTCGTAGAGAGTCCTACTAAGTCCTTAACCTTAAGGGTAAATAGCTTATAATAGAGGTTATAGAATTTCTTTTACGACTTAATAGCTTATCGCTAATAAGTCTTTAGCTTTTTCCTTAAGTCTACTAATTTACTAATACGAGCTCTCGCTTTAAGCACTCCCCTACTAATAGCATCGTCCGTAAGGTAGATATAGTAGTCTAGTTAGTATCTAAATAATGCCTTATTAAGCGAAAAGCCCATAGTTATATTCTTCGTATTATTATAAGCGAACTAAGCCTCTCGTAGTAGTTTAGGCTAGTTATTCTATTCGGCATTTATATAATACCGAAGGTAGTATTATAGTGTCTAATTTACCTATTCGGTTTAACCGTCGGTTTATAGGTAAAAGGCTATCGATAACCTACGTTTTATCCGTAATATATAATAAAGGTCTAACTAAAACTTACTAATAAATAGAGATCCTCTATCGGAAATAATGCCTTTCGGTACTCTATAGATAAGCTTAATCTTATAATAAAAAGCCTTAGCTAACTTAAGCGCTATTATTATCTTAGAGACCGCGGGAACTACGCTATACTTAGTATGTCGATTAACGATTATTAGTATTACGTTAACTTTTCTACTATCGAACTATAACTCTAGAAAACCGGTAGTAAAGTCTATAGAGACTTCTTCCTAAGGTCTTATAGGAATAAGCAGCGACTTAAGGGCGCCGTATAGGCGATGCCGCTTTAGAACGGCGCCTTAATAGATATAATATAAACGCACGTAGCTATTTATATTATAAGCTATTTCTTCCTAAAAGAATTTCCGGGATAGGAGGTCTTTCGTACGGGCTATTCTAAAGTATCCTATAAGGGGATTATCGTAGTAGAGCTAAATAAGCTCTTGCCTTAAGGCAACCTCTACGGGCACTACGATTTTTCCCGAATGCAAAATAAGTCTATCTAAGCTTAATAACTAAGGACTTACCCTTTCTTCTAAGGTACTTTCGGCCTATACTCGCTATATAGTCTACGGATCTTCCGCTTAAGTCCTCTTAAGGAGCTTAAAAAGGAGCTCGGAGATATTACTCTTATAGACCCTTTTATAACAAGCTATTAACCTAGCTAATTGTCTTTAACACCGTTGTTTATAACTAACGATATCTTTAACCTAAGTGGCTAACTTAGCGGGACTCGTTCCTAAATGCTAAGCGATCGAATCTTAGAGAGCTCGTGTATTTTCGTTACGTACAGATATCTCGTTAAGCTTAGAGATAGTAAAGACCTAAGAACTCGTCTTTAGGTCGCTTTATAAAGAATCTATAGCTATATATACCTATTAGATAACTGCTAACTTCTATTATAGTTCTAAAAGTAGCTTTATAGACGTTAAGGCTTCGCCTATAAATTCTAGCTTCCTTAATAAAGCATCGGTAGGATTTAATTTGCCGGCTTAATATTTAATCGTAAAATCGAAAGGAGCTAGGTATATATACTAACGTGCTTATCTTTTATTAAGGGATACTTACTTTATAAAGCCTTAAAGGTTTTAGTAATCTAATAAAACTTTAACGGTATTCGCCGCCTTTTCGACGTAGTATCGCTAGTGTTTAAATAACTTAACGATAGTAAATATCTTCTAATTAAGGGTGCCGTAGTTAAGCTTAAGGCTAGTAAACTTCCGTAACTAAAAAGCAATCGGATAATAGTAGCCTTTATTATCGGGCTACGAAAGAATGCTAGCTATTGCGAAAATAAAGGCATTAGTCTTAATACGAATCGGTCTTTAAGGGTCGAAGTGTCGGAAAAGTAGGGCTATTATAAAGGCGTTCTTTACGGCGTAAAACGCTATTAATTCGCTAGTATTTAGCTATACTCGTCTAGGCTTTCTTCCCTTAACGCTCCCCTTTAATAATATAGTAAGAGGGGCAATAATGCTAGAGTATCCTAAAATAAATCGTCGGTAATAATTTACAAAACCGAGAAAAACTTAAACATTATAGAAAGAACGAGGTTCTTCCTAATTTATAATAGCCTTAACGCGGGCTAAGTCTATTGCAACTCCGTTAATAGATAAGATAAATCTTAAAAACTCTAAAGACTACTTATAGAAAGTGTACTTCGATAAATTAGCGAATAGCTTAGTATTCCTTAGTCGTTCGAGGACTTATCGTAAGTATTCTATATACTCTTCGTAGGTCTTAGAAAAGATTAAAATATTATTAAGGTAGACGACGCAAATAGTATCTATAAGGCCTTTAAGAGCTTAGTTAATATATAACTAAAATATAGTAAGGGCGTTAGTTAATCTAAACGGCAATACTAAATACTTATAGTAACCGTAGCGAGTACGAAAGGCTATCTTTTATTTATCCCCTCCCTTAATCCGGATGCGTTAGTATGCGTTTTTTAGGTTAATCTTCGAAAAGTACTTAGCCCTTTAACAACGGTCTATAATCTCCGAAATAAAGGGGAGTAGGTAGCGATTCTTATCGGTAATGCTATTAACCCCCCGGTAGTCTATATAAAGGCATAAAGTGCCGTCTTTCTTAGGTATAAAAAGAATAAGCGCTCCGGCCGAACTCTTGGATTTTCGAATAATGCCACGCTTAAGGGACTAATCTAACCACTTATTAAGAACCTAAAGTTTAGATTAAGAAAGAGGGTAGATAGGTCTAAAATATAGCTTAAAGTCGGGCAATAGGTTAATCGTATAATCGGTGCCTTTCTTCCTTAGCAATCAATCGGCCTTATGCTTAGAAAATATGGCTTTAAAGTCTAAAAGAGTCGCCGGTATTTCCTCCCCCGTTTGCTTAAGGTTTGCTAAGTTATTATCTTTATTAGGAAATAGCATAAAATTTAGGTCCGGTGTAATTGCATAGACCTATGCCTTATTCCGACACTTATATGAAAATTTCTACGGTTAGCGTAATAATACCTTAGAAAGTTAGTGTTTAAACTATTAAGCGCGCTTAAAAGGAATAAGATAAATATATTCCTAAGAAAGTGCGGGTATATTAAGCAAAACTAATACGTCGTCGGGTTTTAATCCGTTATCGATGCCGATATAAAGGCGAATAACTATCTTTTCCTTATAGCGACTGTCCTAGAGTTAGATAGAAGCTTCCTAGACTTAGTACCGTCTTACTAGCGTATTCCTAACTACCTTTAATCTAAGGGTTAATAAAGGAAGCTATCGTAGCCCTTATTTTCGAGTAAAATTTATATCTACTA
The DNA here is from genome assembly GCA_012934285.1 of Ophiocordyceps sinensis. Taxonomy (NCBI): domain Eukaryota; kingdom Fungi; phylum Ascomycota; class Sordariomycetes; order Hypocreales; family Ophiocordycipitaceae; genus Ophiocordyceps; species Ophiocordyceps sinensis. The sequence continues at coordinate 13,809,545 of JAAVMX010000004.1, forward strand.
GGTCTACTTTACTACCGTAATCGAGATTAACGATGATTTTATAAGGTATTCGCCTTAATAGCTTTCTAGTAGCACGTAGTCTCTTAACTACCTCTACCTATAGCTTAGTCGAAGGAGAGGCATTTACTTCGACTTTTAGGCGTTTCCCTCCTTCTTCGTCGTCTTTAAATCGGCTACGGCTCGGTTAGCTCTTACTATCGCTTAGCAATCGGCTTATATATAGCCTAGTTTCTTATAATACTAATAAATAACTATACCGGATTAGCTTTCGCCGTTTCTATACGTATTTCCTCCCCGGTTATTACTATAGCTATTCCTACTATATCTATTCCTACCGTTGCAACTATTGCGACTATTTCCTTAGCCGTTCTTACGGCCGTTGCTACGACCGTTTCTACGGCTATTTTAGGTCGATCTAGCGGCGTCGGAATCTTAATAGTTATTAATAGATCTATTTCGGCCTCTACGTTAGCGATAGCCTATTAAATAGGAGCCTCTTACCCTTTAAGTAGAGATCGACTAATCGTTAGTTAGCTTTATAAGGCGCTTCTTATTTCCTAGAGCATCCTAAAAGCGTTAAGCGAGTTAGACTATCTTATTACGAGTATTATCTTAAATAGACGCTAAATAAAGGGAGATTTAGTCCTAAAGATCGGGACGCAACTTCGCAAAAAAGGAAAGTATACGAGTTTTTTCTAGCGGACGTTCTAGGTATTAATTAAGGGAATCTAGGTAAAGACTAAAATCGAGGGGGGACTAACCCTCTTATTAGCGTGCTTCCTATAGTTATATAGCTAAAAGAGTCTCGCGATTAGTAGTATCTTTAATTAAAATTAAGGTCTAGTTACGAAAATTATCTTAGTTAATGTAAAGCAATTCCCTCTCTATAAAGAGCTTTTCGTCGAGGTATTGCCTTTATCTCGCCTTATAGTCTACGTATATATAGTTAAAGGTATATAAGATTTTATTCTTATTGCGCTTAAAACGACGTAAGGCAGCGATAAAAGCATTTTTAAGATCGCTAATCTAATTAAGACGTTTTCGAGGGTTAGTCGGTTATAATAACTAAGGAATGTTTTTTATTTTAATTTCCTTACTATAACTCTCCCTCGATTCGGTTGACTATCGGCGACGTTTGTATAAGTCCTTGCCGAATAAGTTACCCTACTACGAAAATTCCTCTCGAAGTTCCGTAATCCTATCTCTTAATCTTTTCTCCTCCTCTAGCTCTATAGCTCTTGCTTAAAGGGCTACGAGGATATTTATACGCGGAGGGGTAGGTCGTAAAGGCCCGGCTTACGTTTAACTTCGCGAGGGGATAGATTAAGCCCCTTTAAGCAGCGAAAGAATTAGTAATAGCGTCTTAAGACGCTCGTTATAGCCCTTATATAAGTTAGTGTATTTATCTTCTAATATTAGTTCTATTACGTAAGGTAATAGCGATAGGCTAGCGACTTAATAGCTACTACGACTTATTTAGCCTACGCGGCCTATACGTCCGGAAACGCGCTTACCGCGCGGTGCTATCGCTCTTAGGTAACTAAAAAAGAGAAGCTTTAGAAATTATAAGAAGATAGACTAAAGGTACGTTTAGGAAGGTAAGAACGATAGTTAAAAGTATAAATAATTCTTTATTACAATATAGTTGCCCTCTTATAGTAAGACTAAAGCTTGCCCCTCTTTTAAGATGTATTAAGGCCTTAGGGATATACCCTTAGGCCTCGAGAGGGGTTGTCGGGGACTAGTTAGCGACTAATGGCCGAATAGTCCCCAAGCTAAAATACATTATCTATCGTGCATATATCCCTATCTCCCGGCTCTATAGTTGCGCGGGTAGCTGCGTTATAGTAAGATTAACTAGTTCGTATATTAGGCCGCGTTTCTAATAGTCTATTTGCTATTATAGACGTTTATTAATAGTTATATAGCCTTTTTTATTCGGGCTTTAAACTTATGCTGCTATAAGAAGGTTAAAGGAAGCCTCTAGCTAGTAGATTAAAGCGACGTATGCTTCTTAGGCCTGTTATTCTATATACCGTTGCGCGAAGTTATAATCCTTAGCGACGATAGCTTTAATCTTCTCTAACTAACCCTTTTATTAAAGAAGGAGATTTTAATCTTAGAGTGTTAGTCTAGCCCTATTAAAGTTAAGCACTAAGCTAGTAGATATCTTAGTCTTCGGCTTTGCTTTAAACCTAGCCTTTTAAAGCTATTCTTCTTTAGCCGTTGCGAAGCTATATATGCCTAGCATTAATATATTATCCGTTTATAGGCTAACTACGCTAAACCTATTAGGGGTCCCGTTCGCGATTAAGAGGCATAGGTTATACGTCGAAGCTAATATATTAAAGCAGATAACGTAATGTTTATAATACGTTTGGAACTAATATAGTCCTAACTCCGCGATCCTATATATAGGTCGAATTATACGGATAATAGTCCCTTCCGGGTATCGTCCTTATATCTCGATAGGTAGTTTAGTTAGGATAGTCCTAAATAGCTTAGTTTCGGCTTATAGGTAGGCCTAAGTGATATCTCACAACGAAAGAGTTATGCCGTAATAATAAAGGAGTCCCGGAGCGAGAGCTAGGATTAGCAGCTAGCTCACACGTTAAATCATCGGTAATTGCGTTAATAGGGTCGTCTTTTCTTCGTTATTATATCCTTTAATAATAAGATAGGATTTCTCGTAGGACTTCTTATCCTTCCCTTTTACTTCTCGTACTATTCGCGACTTAAAGATATAGTAACCGCCGTAGATAGCTTTATTATAGCGTTCGAAGCTAAAAACACTACGGGCAATAATGTTATTCATCTCTTATGCGTCTAATTCCCTAAATAGTGCTCTAGAGGTCGTAATAACTCCGTTTTCCCGTAATTTAAGTACTAATTTATAGGCATCTTCTTCCTTCTTAACGATAAAGGCTTAAGGAAGGGGAAGAGGAAGGGGAATTAAAAGCTTGAGCTTATTCTTTGCGCCGGGAGGGCGGCTACGCCTATATAGCATTAGGGGCGTAGGAATCGGAGAGGGAAGTATAGTTCTTAGTGTATGGTTAAGAGTCGGATTAGGAGGAGTCGCCTTAGTCGGATTCGGAGGAGCGGCTTTAATCCCGGGAAGTAGGGGCTAAGGAGACGAATCGTCTCGAAGGTAGGGCTATACTAGGGTAGACCGAAAGATTTAAGGTCCGTTAACGGTATTAATAGTAATATTATAACCGTTAATCGTATTAATCTTAAATATTCCTTACTATCCTTACTTTTCCCTCTAGACTTAGACTTTACTCTATAAGGGGAGAGTAATAGTTTTAACTATTAACGGACCGTTCCTTATACAAAGGGCATCTTATACTATCGTTTTATAGAGAGCTATTAAAGCATTTTTATCGCCTTTTATATAGCTATAGACCTTTTTAAGGTTATAGCTAACGGGGGCGACTTAATATTTATACGTAAGTACGTACTAAAGACGAGAAGTATAGGGATAAGACCGTAGGGTCCGGCTATATTATTAACGGCTTTTACGGCTATCTAAAGGACTGCCTTAAGAGAAATAATAGAGTATTACTATTTGCCTAAGTATAAATCTCTATTTGCCTAAGTGATACTTCGGGTACCCCCTTAAAATGCCTAACCCCCCCCCCGCCTAGCCGCGCCCACTTAATTACAGTGCGTATGCCTAGCAGGCTGTAGGCTAATTATTCGTATCGTATCGTTAAATCGCATCGTTACGCATCTCGCCGCATCGCATCGCTTTAGCCAACGAGGCTCTAAGGCACGCAGTAGGGCACGTAGTAGGGCACGCAGTAGGGCACGCAGCCGGGCACGAAGCATACATTAAGGAGCCGCACACACAGCAGTAGGGCACGCAGTAGGGCACGCAGCAAGGCACGCAGCAAGGCACGCAGTAGGGCACGCAGTAAGGCACGCAGTAAGGCACGCAGTAGGGCACGCAGTAAGGCACGCAGCAAGGCACGCAGTAGGGAGCCGGGCACGAAGCATACATCGAGGAGCCGCGCACGTAGCAGAAGGCACGTAGCAAAGGGCACGCAGTAGAGCACGCAGTAGAGCACGCAGCAGGGGGCCGGGCACGAAGCATACATCGAGGAGCCGCGCACGCAGCAGAAGGCACGCAGTAAAGGGCACGCAGCCGGGAGCGAGCCGTAGACGGATATTTCGTATTTCGTACGTAAAGAATTATTAGTCTACGGCCTGCTATAAATGCGCACTGTATTTATATAGGCGCGGCTAAGCGCGGGGGGTTAGGCGTTTTCCGGGGTATACGTAAGCTATAAAAAAAAATGTCACTTAGGCAAATAGAGATTTATACTTAGGCAAATAGTAATACTTAAATAATATTCCCGATCTTTGCGTAGAGGATTTAAAACGCACGGCGTAAAGGAGCGTAATACCTCTCGACCTTCCTAATCGACGTATGTAATTCTATAGGGACCTGCTTATAGGTTATCCCTATAATCCTTGCCTCGTTACGGAACTCTATTAAGGCGAAATTAGTTCCTACGTCGTCTTTAATCGTATTAAGAGGTCTAAGGTAGCTATCGATCTAAAGGGCTTAAAGGACTTCCTAGGTATCCTTAGCTAATATTAAAGGAAGGAACCTAGCTCCCTAAAACGCTATTATAGAGTTAACGACGTATAGAATAGGTCGTTAAGGGCTCTTAAGATATATTACGTCTATTATAATCTCGTAATTAAACTCTAAGTTATCTTTTAACGTGAATTTAAAACGCCTAAGTGCCTATAAGTGCATCTAGCAGTAATAATAAAATTTAGAGATTAATTCGAGTTATATAGTCGTTCTATTATAGCCCGCCTGCTTAAGCAGGTAATAAAGCCTCGAAATAGCTAGGTGCCTAAAGCGGCGATATAGTATCCTAATCTCGGTTTCTATTAGGAATAATATCGTCTCTTCTTCCTTAGGCAAGAAGAACTATAGGTAACCTTATTTGCGGATTACTAGGATACGATTGCTTAGAGCTCGGGTTACTAGCGTATTCGTTGTATTATCGAAGTAGACCTTAAGTCGGTCTATATTAGTAAGAGAAAGTAGGAAAAGGGTATAGGTCTTAATCTAAAGGCTTACGTTAGGGCATGTTAGGCGTACTGCGTAAGATCGTGCGATAATTATAATCTAGCTAAAAGAAGCCCTATAGGCTTATGCGAGGGGTATAGAGAGCACCCTCGCACAAGAGGCTAACTAACTAAAGTAGGGCGAGCTATAACACCTCCCCTTAGCCGAATAGCCTATATAAGGCTCTTAACAACACGGCAAATGCGTACTCTAGGCGCTCTTAAAGCTTCCTTCTATAGCTCTTTTTATTCTATAATTTATCGTTCCTTTATTCGCAGGGCTTTTTGCCCTTCTAATTGCCTAATTAGGCCTCTTAATCTTTTCTCAATCTATATTCCAATCGGGAAGAAATCTTCGTCGTTAAATCTCGGATTAAAGTCTAAGCTAGTGCCTAAATTTCTCGTAATTCATACGTAAGAGCGGCTTTGTTACGCCGTTAGCGATTATTTCCTTAGTCTAGACCTACTAAAGCTAAAAATAGCCTATCGCCGTGCGTTATATAATCTACTTAAAGTAGCGATTAATATGCCTTATACGGCCCGCATTCGCCTTATTAAGAATAGCTAGTCTTATATTCTAACTATCGGTGTATATAATTATCGGCGTAGGCTACGGATAGCCTATATCGTATAGCAGCTTCGCTTGCTATATAGCTGCTATACCAGCCGACGTAAGGTAAATGAATTCTGCCTCGGTGGATAAGGTTATTACTAACGTTTATAGCTTCGACCGCTAAAAGATCGGTCCGTCGGCTAAAAAGACTATATACCCGGCTGTTAAATAGCGGGTTTAAAGATCGTTAGCAAAAGAGGCGTCGGTATAAACACGTAGCTTTAGATCGTTAGTCGAATAACGGCCGCTAAGGATAATACCTAAGGTTAAAGATCCCTTAAGATAACGCAATAAGTGCTTTAGGATAGCTAAATGCATTATAGTCGGGTTGTAATTTACCTCCGATAACCTATTTACTATAAAAGATAAATCTAGCCTAGTCCCTATTACTAGCTAGTTTAAGCTGCCGGTTCTTTAGAGCTACTGCTTAAAGGGCATTACCGACTATTATTGTTTCTAGTCCGCTAGGATAACGGTCTTTAGCGGCTACGGCGTTAGTGCCGTATTCGCGATGTTATTGCCGAACTCCTTATAGATCTTCGTCGCGAATCTTATCTAGTGTAGGCGAATCGTATAGTTAACGCGATCCCGGTCTATTTCTAGTCTTAGGAACTCGGTCGGCTCTTAATGCACTACGCAGCGTGGAAAGGTAGGTAAGGAAGGATGGTTTATAAGGGTAGGCAGCAAGCCCCGGGATCGTAGAAAGGTAGGTAAGGAAGGATGGTTTATTAAGATAGGTAGCGAGCCCCGGGAGCTAGGTATAGCTCTAGCTATCTAATCTATAGCTAATATAAGCAGCACCGGCCGACCGGCTAAAGGATATGTTATATATATTAGAATACTAGCGCAAAAAGAAAAGCTTTACTAACTATAGTAGTTATAATAATATATTATAATAAAAATCTTAATCGGGCTATTTACTTACGCTTAGTAGTGATTATTTATCGTTTAAATCGAATTCCTTAATCGCAGAAAGGGGGCATATAACGGCGATCTCTTTAGGCAGCGGAGAGGTAGCCTTAAGCGGCTGCTCTCTAATCGTGCTTAAAGCGTGCAGCGGAATAGTCTTACTGCGAGCGCCTTAGGCGGCGCTAGTCGGTGTGCACTAAGGATCGTAGGGCCGGCAGGTCGTACCGTACGAAACGACGATAGGTTAAAAGCATTATTGCGGCGGGAGGTTGCCGGCAGAAAGAAGAAGCTACTACGGCGACGACTTACTAAGGGCGTTAATAGTAGGCGAGGCGGGCGCACGAACAGTCTTACGAGCGGCTGCAATAAGGCGAAACACATCCCGCCCCGGCTTGGAGATAGCGGCCGGAGGCGACGAGTTGCCGGAGGGTTAAAGACGTCGAACGAGGCGAATGACAGCCTTATCGGCAGCTTAAAGATACTGCTGCGGCGGAGACTTACCAGCAGGAAGAAAATGCTGCTGCGGCGACTTATCCGGAGGAATAGCCGCGGGAATAGTCATCCAGCCGGCGTTAACAGCAGGCGAAGCGGCCGCGGGAACAGTCGTGCAGCCGGCGTTAATAGCAGGCGAAGCGGCCGCGGGAACAGCCGTGCCAACGGCGTTAACAGCAGAGAGTTCTTAAGAGACGTTCTCGGTGGGTAAGGCGGAAGAGGATGCAATGCGGCGAATAATAGCCGTAAGAATAGTCGTATAGACGGCTTTAATAACGGCTAAAGTAGGCGTAAGAGCAGTCGCGAGAGTAGTGCTTAATTTGGCCGGAGGCGACGTATTGCCGAAGTTATCGTTAACAGAAAGTCCTTAAGTAACGGTCTCGAGAGAAGAGGCAGGGTTGCCGGTAGGTTAAGGAATAGTCGGGCAACCGAAGTTATCGTTAATAGCAAGCGCGGGAATAGTCACAATAAAGGCGGTAGGCGTCTTCTACTAGCCGGGATAGGCTTTACGAAGGTGCTTAAAAAGAGCGTTCCGGGAAGTAAAGGGCGCCTTACACCTTCGGCACGAAGAGGGCTTAGCGGCCGGAGGTTCCTTAGGACTAGGGCGTATAGTAGGCGGCGAAGTAGAGCGCGCTATAGATATCGCAATAGGCCGTGTAGTAGGCGGCGAAGCAGGGCGCGCTATAGATATCTTAATAGGGCGTGTAGTAAGCGGTAAGCCTATCGTCGTAAGGCGTATAGTAAGCGGTAGAATAAGGTATAGCGGAGGCAGCGGAACTATCGTTAGTAGAGGCGAAGCTACCGTTATACAGCTAGCGGGTGGTAAGGATATCGTCTTAGTAGGGCGTAGCGGTAAAATAAGGTATGCCGTAGACAGAACTATCGTCTTAACGGGCGGCGAAGGCGGCGTCGCAATAGAATACGTAGTAGCTAGCGGCATCGTCGGAATAGGACGTGCGGTAGGCGGCGAAATAGAGCGCGCTATAAACATCGCAATAGGGCGTGTAGTAGATAATAAAGACATCGTTAATTAGGCTCCTCTCGCCTCTTCCTTACCGTATTCCTCGCCCTAACGGGTAGGGCGGCGATCGTCCCGTTTATAGCGTCGGTCGTTATAGTAGGTTCTACCGCGGCGAGAAGAAGGCTCTCGGTCCCTCGAGACTTAGGCGGTCTCTTAATGCTTTTGTCGGCGATCGTTCCGGTCGTGGCGTTTGCGGCGGGTATCTTAAGTTCTGCCGCGGCGAAAAGAAAACTCTCGGTCCCTCGAGAGGACCCCCTCTATTCGTTCTATGTGCCGACACTATCCTCCCTATGTAGTTAGAGGTTCTAATTAGCTCGGGAGAAATGGGACATCTTGCTCTACGTAAAATAGCAGGAGTAAGAGGTACCGAATACCCCGCTATACCCTACCTAACACCGATTTCGCAGACTATCTTTAACTATTTACTAGAATTGCAAAAGATTTACTAGAAAGTTAAAATTTAAGATATAGGCTCTTTAATATCTACTCTTTACGATTATTATCTTTTAGTACGATACATCGGTCATTAAGGTATTTTTATATAACTTAGAAACCTATTATAGTCTTTTAGTATGAATTTTAGCGGGGTAAGTCGCTATCGGTACTTAACTCGCTAGGGATTTAGTATAGTATACCTTGTATATAGGGTGGGCATATAGGACGAATAGAGGGGGTCCATCGAGAGATTACTACGGCAAGAAGACTCTCGATGCTACCGACGGTCTTAGGTCTTTTAACGGCGGCGTTCTTAGTAGCGACTATCTCGATAAAGATGCCGTTAGACCGTAGCCTTAATTAAAGGAGTATTTTTCTTAAATACTCGAATCTACTTTCAGATAGTAGTCTTCTTTTTTAGGAGAGGTAAAATAAAGGTAATCGCGGAAGGGAAAAAAAGAAAAGCTTAGTATAAATACGCTACTCCTTTTAAATAAATTTCCTATCGAGATCTAAGGGAAGGCAAGCTGTTTCTTTATATTAATCGGGAAGGGAAATCCCCTCTTACTATATCTCGAGGGTATATAGCTCCTAAAGGGCACGAATAAGCTAAAGGTCGTGCTTATAAAGGTCGAAAGAGATATCGGTATAGATAAAGCGAGGTCGCTCCTCGCGATAAGATAAACTTAGTTCCTTATAATAAAGCATCGTAGGGAGTAAAAAGGTCGGTATATATAGAAGAGTAGGGCGGTATATAGAAAATCGGTTGGTATGTGTAAAAATTTGCACCTATAGAAAGAAAGAGAAGAAAGGAGATCTCGCGAGGTGGCTGGCTTTTAGGCTTGCGAGAAGAGAAAGAGAGGTTATCGTAATATAGAAGGGCGCGTTAATAAGGCGCTAAGACGGAAGAAGAAGTAATTGGCTCTACTATTAGGGGCTTAACGCGGACTAAGCTAAAAACAGCGGGGTGGTTGTCCGAGAGTAGACAGAAGGTTCTTAGCGAGCTAGGGTGCTTTAAAGCAACGCAAATAAAGGCGTCGTTAGTGCGGCTTTAAGAGGCGCTTAGTACGGCTTTAAGAGGCGCTTAGTACGGCTTTAAGAGGCGCTTAGTCGAGGGCTTATAGGGGCCTCTAATGCTTGCCAAAGAAGAGGCAAGGTTGTTGCTACTTTTTTAATGCACTAAGCAGCGTAAAAAGGTAGGTAAGGAAGGATCGTTTATTAGGGTAGGTAGCGAGCCCCGGGAGCTAGGTATAGCTGCCGCTATCTAATCTATAGCTAATATAAGCAGCCCCGGCCGACCGGCTAAAGGATGCATTATATACATTAGCTCCCTAAGACTCTTTATCTTATATAAGCCGCTTAATAAGCGTACCTTATCCGCAATAAGGTCTCGTATAGCTACTGCAATAAATATATCGTCGACGTAGAGGATTAAAAGCGTGCTATCTTCGTAACGAAAAAGATATAACTCGGCTTCTAGCTGCACGAAGCCTAGAGCAATAAGATTAATAACAACCTTATTAAACCACTAATAAAGGGCGGCCTCGTGCCTATAAAAAGCTCGTTGCAGCTTGTAGACGCGGCTAGTGCCGTTAGTTAGACTGTATGGTTGCTTAATATAAATTTCCTCCCTTACTTCGGCGTGCGGGAAGGCGTTAACTACGTCGAATTTCTTATATTCGAGGCTATCCGTGGCTATAAGAGTGGCAAATACGCGAACAAAAGCCTAGTATATAACGGTAGTATAAACGTCTTTAATAGACCTATTTATATAGTCCCTATCTCCGCGTATATACTAACGGGCTTTAGCGATTTTATTAGCTCCTATAATATGCTTCTCGAGAAAGACCTAACGGCCCGGAAGGACTTAATAGCCTCGTAGGTAGGAAATAAGAATCTAGGTCCTTTTATCGTTAAGCTTGCGGTATTCCTTCCTTATACTAGGCAACTAGCGACTCTTATAGTTAGGGTAGTCTATAGCCTGTTTCTAGGTCTTTAGAGTCGTATTAGGCTATATAAAAGCTAGAGCCGCTCCTATACTAAGAATCTAGGGTGGATTAGTCTTATAGTAGGTATTATTTTCGCAAAATACTGCGAGCTATAAACTAGACGATTCCCCGGCTATGCTACGGCTACTACTACAGCTGCCGCAGCGCGGCTACTATAGCTAACGGCCTCGTTATAAGCGCTCGTTATAGTCGCGGGCCTAATCTAGTCGCGAGGTTCGGCGAGGATAAAATAGCGATGCCTTATTCTTAGAAGCCGGATTAGAGTTATTAGTTTCCTCGTATTCTATAGCTTCCTCGTTAAAATGAATATAACGCTGCTATTGCCCTATAGTAGGCGTCGGATCTAGTGTCGGGATATAACTCGGGTCCTTAAGCACCCCTTATAGGGTAGATAGGTCGCGTTCTTCTTTACGCGGCGAAGCGGCTTTATCTTGCCTTATAGTGCGTTTTCTATCTACGGATTTAATCTTCCCTATATCGAATAGGTAGGTGACTTTATCGTTATCCTCCTATAGTATAGCCTTAAATTTAACGTCGTTAATAGCAAGGCGCTAGCGCTCCTTACTATCCTAGAATTATACGTTACGGGCGTATATAACGATCTTCTTCTTAGGAAGCTAGACCTTATATATATGCCCGTTAAGTCCTTCTATGCTAATAAAGCGACCTTTCTAAGCTCGTAGGGCTATCTTTACACTTTTAACCCTCTGCTAGTATAGGATAGTAACGGACGTAGTATAGCCCTAAGCCCTTATATGCTTAATGCTATATAAGTATAGCGTATAGATCTCGTCGAATAAAACCTTAATTAGGGCTCTACCGTCCTTATAGGCGCTCGTCGGAAGCATATTATTAACGTAGGCGCTTAACTCTATAAAGTACGGCTATAAAAAAGCCGGAAGGTTTATATCGGCGTAAATGCAGTAGGTGAGGTCTATTAAAGTGCGGCTAGTACGTTCGGTAAGCCTATTTTATTTCGGAGTATAAGGGGCGCTAAAGCGAAGGATAAAACCGTCCTTATCGGCCTATTTAAGTATTACACCCAACTAGAACTCTAAAGCTTTATTAAAGCATATAGACTATACCGTCTTATTTATAGAGTAACTTTATACCTATACATTCTAAGCGTAAAGCAGGTCGTATACCTCCCCTCGGTCTATAGCGAATAGAACCTAATAGAACCTCGTAAAGATATCGATTCCGTATAGCGAGTATTGCTTTCCGCTGAAACCGGTAGGTAAAGGCTAAATAAAGTCCTAGAATACGTATGCTAGGAACTGCAATAGCTTAACTAAAGACGTCTAGCTAACTATTCGGTCGGCTTTTATAAAATAATAAGCCTTATAAAAGAAGTCGTAAAGGTTTTTAATGCACTAAGCAGCGTAGAAATGTAGGTAAGGAAGGATGGTTTATTAAGGTAGGTAGCGAGCCCGGGGGCTAGGTTAGCTCCCGCTATCTAATCTATAGCTAATATAAGTAGCCCCGGCCGACCGGCTAAAAGATGTATTATATATATTAGAATGCCGGCGCAAAAAGAAAAGCTTTACTAACTATCGTAGTTATAATTATATATTATAATAATAATCTTAATCGGGCTATTGCCTAGGTCCTTCGTTCCTTTCTTATAAGTTATACTTACGCTAGCTAGTGATTATTTATCGTTTAGATCGAATTCCTTAATCGCCGAAAGGGGGCATATAACAGCGATCTCTTTAGGCAGCGGAGAAGCCGCGAGCGGCTGCTTTTCAATATTACTATAAGCGTATAGCGGAATAGCCTTACTATAAGAGCCTAAGGCGGCGCTAGTCGGTGCGCTAGGGAGCGTAAGGCCGGCGGGTCGTACTATGCGAGATGACGATTGGTTAAAAGCATCGTTGCGGCGGGAGGTTGCCGGCGGGAAGAAGATGCTACTGCGGCGGAGGTTTGCCGGCAGGCTAAAGGTATCGCTGCGGCGATAGGTTGCCGGAAGGAAGAAGAAACTGCTGCGGCGACGACTTACCGGGAGATTAATAACGTTGCTGCGAGCCGGCAGGGAGAAGATGCTACTATAGCGGCGACGAAGACATCGTCTTAATAAGGCGTGCAGCCGACGGCGAGGATATCGTCTTAATAGGATAAATCATAGATTCCTAGGCCTCGAGAGAAAGGGCCGCTTTGCCGGCAGGTTAGGAAATAGTCATACAGCCGGCGTTAATAGCAGTAGTAGATAAAGCGGCATCGGGAATAGAGGGCGCGGTAGGAGAGGCTACGAGGCGGCGAACAATAGCCGCGAGAATAGTCGCATAGACGGCTTTAATAGCTATATAGAGTCCTTAAGTAGAGAAACCGTAGGCGACGCTCTCGAGAGAAGAGGCCATAGCGGGAAGGATGCTTTATTCGGCCGGAGGCGATAGCTTGCCGAAGTCATCGTTAATAATAGGCGTAAGAATAATCGCAATAACGGCGGCGGGCGTCTTCTACTAGCCGGGATAGGCTTAGCGAAGATGCTCGAAAAGAGCGTTCCGGGAAGTAAAGGGCGCCTTGCATTTTCGGCACGTAGAGGGCTTTAGGGCCGGGGGAGCTTTAGCTACGGTACACGCAGTAGGCGGCGGAATAAAGCGCGCTATAGACATTGCAGTAAGGCGTATAGTAGACGGCGAGGCTACTATTATACGGCTAGCGGGCGGCGTAATAGGCCGTATAGTAGGCGGCGAAATAAAGCGGTTATAGACCTCGCGATAGGGCGTGCAGTAGGCGGCAAAATAAGGTACGGTAGAGGCCGCGGGACTATCGTTAGCAGAGGCGAAGCTACCGTCATACAGCTAGCGGACGGCAAGGACATTATCGATTAGGCTCCTTTCGCCTCTTCCTCTCTATATTCCTCGCCCTAACAGGCAGGGCGGCGATCGTTCCGATCGTAGCGTTCGCGACGGGTATCTTAAGTTCTGCCACGGCGAAAAGAAAGCTCTCGGTCCCTTAAGACTTAGGCGGTCTCTCGATGTTTTTGTCGGCGGCGTTCTTAGCAAGGGTCGTTATCTCGATCGTAGCGTCGGTCGTTATCCCACGTATGTCTCCGCGGCGAAAAGAAGTGTCTTAGTCCCTCGAGGCTTAAGCGGTCTCTCTATGCTGCCGACGGTCTTAGGTCTCTTAACGGCGGCGTTCTTAATAAAGGTATCGTTAGACCGCGGCCTTAATTAAAGGGGCATTTTTCTCGAGTACTTTAATCTACTTTAAGATAGTAGGTTTTTTTTTCTAGAGAGGCAAAATAGAGGTAATCGCGGAAGGGATAAAGAAGAAAAGCTTAGTATAGATACGCTACTCCTTCCGGATAAATTTCCCGTTAAGGCTTTAGGCAAGGCAAGCTCTTTCCTTATACTAATTAGGAAGGGAAACCCCCTCTTACTATATCTTAAGGGTATATAGCTCCTAAAGGGCATAAACGAGCTAAGAGTCGTGCTTTTAAGGATGAAAAGAGATATCGGTATAGATAAAGCGAGGTCGCTCCTTACGATAAGACAAGCTTAGTTCCTTATAATAAAGCATCGTAGGGAGCAGGGGGGGGGGAGGGGGCATATAGGAAATCGGGTTAGTGTCTGTAAAAATTCACAACTACTTAAAATAGGTGCGAAGAAGTTTAAGCATATATAGAAAAGGAAGAAAACACATAGAAAAGGAAGAAAACTTATAGAAAAGAAAGAAAACACATAGAAAAATAGAAGAGAACTTAGTGGCTTTTAGACTTACTAAAAGAGGTTGTTATAATACCGAAGAAAGGGGCGCGTTAATAAGGCGCTAAGACGGAAGAGGAAGATAGCGGTTGGCTCTACTATCGGGGGCTTAACGTAGGCTAAGCCGAAAATAGCGGGGTGGTTGTCTAAGAGTAGACAGAAGGTTTATTGGCTTTTAGCGAGCGCAAGCGCTCTAGAGCAACGCAAATAAAGGCGTCGCTAGTGCGGCTTCGAGAGGCGCTTAGTCGAGGCTCCCGTAGGAGCTCTCTAGTAGTTGCCGAAGAAGAGGCAAGGTGTTACTACCATTTTAATGCACTAAGCAGCGTGGAAAGGTAGGTAAGGAAGGATGGTTTATTAAGGTGGGTGGCGAGCCCGGGGGCTAGGTATAGCTCCCGCTATCTAATCTATAGCTAATATAAGCAGCCCCGGCCGACCGGCTAAAAGATGCATTACATACATTAGTTTTCTATATTAACGTTAATGCCTAACTTTCGGCATACATTAAGTACTCTAGCCTTGCCTATATATTTTAAGTCTACGGTGTATAAGTCTAAAATCGACCTTCTTATTAACCTTTATTAAGGTCTTCGGCAACGCCGCAAAGGCGAGGTCGGGGTGTTTATCTCGAATCGTAAGGTTACCCGCAGCCTAAGCATTACGAATAGTGCTAACTCTAAGTTCTTAGGTAATCTTCTAAATTGCCTCCCCTATAGCTTAAAAAGCCAGTCGGCTATTCAATCCGTCTAGTATAATATCTTTATCCTAAAGGACTTTAGAGCTTATTAATTTCGCGGGTATATTAGGGCAATAGCGAACGTTAGTTAGGTAGAGTTAAGTCTTTAATCGTTATGCGTGTTATGCTTACTCCTAAGACTTAAAGGCTGCTACCGTTAATACTTATATTAGACGATAGGCTAGAGTTAGAGTAAAAGTCGTAAACTACTTTAAGTTATTAAAGTAGGTGTCTAAGGCTCCGGTATCGTATACGACTATATCCCGTAAGGCCTTACGACTTATAGCTAGGATAGCGTCTTTAAACGACGTAAGACTTATAGCGAAAATGGTTATATCGTGTTTGCCTACGGTAATAATATTTATATTGTCTTTCTTAAAAGCATTAATGCCTTATTAACGCTACTCTTCCTATTTCTATTCCGGGGCTTCGTCTAGGTAGAGAGTCTAGCAGTTGCTTAGCTTATAGCCTCTACTAGTAGCGACGATATAACTATATTCGAGTTTTACTTACTTAGTTAAGGCGTTATCACTAGTCCTAGATCTAGTATTATCGGAGCTACCTCTGCCTCTACGGCCTCTACCGCGGCCTCGGCCTTGTCCTCCTCTACGGCTATTGTTTATTATAGATAGGGTTAAGGATATTAACGACTTATCTTAAATAGCTAACGCTTAGGAGGCGGGGACCTTTTAAGATCCCTTCTCTACCTAGTATTAATATTATAAGAACTTATCGATAGCGGCTTTAGTAGGAAAATTATCCTTCTTATAGTCGTATTACTAAGCGTAAAACTAGTAAGGGTAACCTATCTAAAGACTATAGATAGCCGTATAAACGTATATATTCTCGTCTAGTGTCTTATAAACGGCCCTTAGTTAACGCTAGCACTACTCTAGTCGTCGAGAGTATGTATCTAAAGTGGTAAAGTTATAAGCTTTAAGTCTAAAGAACTTAAGCATAGTCTCCGCGATAGAAGACTTAGGCAGCTATAAGGCTGCTCGTTCTATAAGGAGGTACGTCTATTAACTCGTAGAATTAATCGTCTAACCTCCCTATATGACTATTTCCTTTAGGTTATCGGATAGTGTGATTATAAGGATCTTTATAGCTTTAAGGTCGTTCCTCTACTAGTCTTTCTATTCCTCGGTAGGGCTAACCGAGCCTACCGGATTCTCGGGTCTAAGGGCAAGCCCTTAGACATACTCGTATACTTCTAGCATCTTTAACGTAAGGTTAACGTCGATAAGCTAGGCAGTGTAATTTTTAAGTCCTTTAAGCTTTTTAATTATGCCCGTTAGGGCACTATTATCATTTGCTATCTTAAAATATCCCTATAGGCAAAATGTCCTAATGGCAAAGAGGCGTGGTGTCGTAGGATAGTGTGTGTGGAAAACTCTTTAAATAGGCGTTTGGGCGAAAAAAACGGCTATTAAGGCAAGAAAAGTCTTAAAATGATCGTAATAATCAAAAAGAACCATTTACGAAGCGCAGGAATACGTTTCGGCGGTGCTTATAACCTCTAGAGGCTTACGTTAGGGCATGCAAGGCGTGCTGCGTAAGATCGTGCGATAATAATAATCTAGCTAAAAGAAGCCCTCTAGGCTTATGCGAGGGGTATAGAGGGCACCCTCGCACGAGAGGCTGACTAACTAAAGTATGGCGAACTATAACACTTAAGAATATAAAAAGTTACTCGACTAATAGGGGTTTAAATAACGATCGAACTAAGGAAATATATAGGTGTGCTAGTGCTAAATCGGATGGAGGCTTAGCTCGCTATAGAGTTATTAAGCGTTATAGAAGGTTCCGTTCGCTTTAAAGCGGAGTATTATTCCTATCCTACGGTTAATACTCTAGCCGCACTAGTGTTAATTATAATCCTTTAATATTGCTAATAGGAATAACGATCCTTAATTAGGAATTAGTAGGTAGGAATTAATTAGTCTATGCTATAGATATCTTCGCCGGTCTAAAGGTATGTAAATGCGGCCCTATAGAGCATTTAAGTTATTATTTGCTTTAGGTCGGCGGCATTATTAGCGTCTTCTACGTCCTAGTATTCGTTACCTTCTGTCTTATTAGTCTTATAACCTTTAAACTTAATTACGTATGCCGTAAAGTTAGTTATTAGGATGCTATCGTTAAAACACTACGTAAGGTATTAGTCCTTAGACCGTTAACGTTCCTTAGGCGTGTGTTTAGTTTACTAATAGCCTTCCCTATAATAGACGAAACACTTCTTAGTCTAGGTTAAGCGGTTGTTAGAGCTATTCCCGTAGCTACTACCGCGTCCTCGTGGACGGAAGGGTGTTCTACGGTTATATCCTCGTATATAGCCTCTATGGCTTCTACGTTTATATCTACGTCTATAGCCTCGCAAGCTACGGAATCTACCTTATCTACGGTTGCTTAAGTATCTTCGGTCTAGGTATTATTAATGATTATAATTAAATGCTTCGTCTTATAGGAACTAGCTAGACGGGTTGCGTATAAGGTAGGATTCGATAGATATACGTAAGTCTATAAAGACGGTCTCGACCTACTAAGCGGGCTTAAAGAGAGCGTATTCTAGCTCCGGAATACCACGGCACGCGTTAATAAACGACGTGTAAAGTAGTATATTATCGTCGTAGTCTTTAGTAGAGGCTCTCTAATATAGCTTAAGCTTATTAAAGAGAGTCTATAGTACCTTATAAAGCGGCATTATAGGATTCTCTACGCGGAGTTTTTTAAAAATTATTATTATTTAGTCTATAAAGTAATAACTATAGTTAACGTCTATATTAAAATGCTGTCCAATAGTATTATAGGTTATAAGGAACGATATAGTTAACTTAAAGTGCTAGATGTAGAAGGTCTTAGCTCTATCCGTTAGGATCTAAGAGAATAGGTTATAGAATTAACCGGGTTAGACCTTAAGCTTATAGTAGGTCCTTATAAATAAGCGGACCTTATTGTCGAAGAGGTTATAGGGCTTTCCCGTATAATATTTATCCTTCCTCTAGAGCTTCGCGAATTTCTGCTAAAGTTCGGCGTCTATATTAACGTTAAGAACGTCGATTAGTAGGATCGTAGTATAAGCATTAAGGGACGGCAAAGGGGCGATATTTACAATAGTATTAGTATGGGGAATAGCAGCTTAGGCAATAGGGGAATTAGCAGTAAGCATATTAAGGGCAAGGGCAAGAATACTCGGCTGGTTAAACTAATATATCGCTAGGTATAGGGTCTATTATTATTATATTGCACCGGTGATAGTTATCTAACCGGGGGCTAGAGCCGGGCCTAGGTCTCGGCTTAGGGCTATAGTCGGTAGTATAAATGCAATAATCTTACTTTTATTAAATATCTAATTTATATACTCTTTAGCAGGCTATTATAGTGGTTCGGAAATAGTCTATAGTTTAAGAAACTGCTTGTTAAAGCCTTAATTATCTAAGCCGGTATAGATCCTACGTTTCTTTAGGAGCTTCCGTAAGGCACGTTTATAGCTCTAGTATACCTTATCTTTTATCTATTAAAGCTATCCTTAAAAGTGTTCTTAGAAGAAGGCAAGGGCTTTATAGCCTTAGTTATCTTTATCGTATATATACTCGTAGAAGAACCTTATAACGTAGGTAGTAGTAATGCGCTAAAGGCGGGCACCTGACTAAGTGCCTACAGACTAGCAGTTAGTCCGGGCTCCGGCAGCCCCTATATCTCGTAGGGCATGCCGGGCTACCTGCAATTATTATCCTTCTTCTTTTATAGCACCCCCTTTGCCTAGTGCCCTCTTTTTTGCACTAAATAGTAGCAACACCTTGCCTCTTCTTCGGCAACCACTAGAGAGGCCACGAGCCCTCGCCTAAAGCGCCTTTTTAAGCCGCTTATAGCGACACCTTTACTAGCGTTGCAATAGAGCGTTTAGCTCCCTAAGAACCTCCGTCTACCCTCGGACGAACTACCCTGCTATTTTCGGCCCGACCCGCGTTAAGCCACGGATAGTAGAGCTACTACTATTATCTCTTCCGTCCTTAGCGCCTTACTAACGCGCCCTTCGCATCTACGATAGCCTCTCTTCTAGTAAGCCTAGAAGCTATTAAGCGATTTTTTTCCCTTTTTCTATATGCAGCCGAACCACCTTGCACCTATTTTAGGTGGTTGTAAATTTCTACACACATTAACCTAATTTTCTATATGCCGCTTTGTGTGCCCCTTACTCCCCCTTCGGCCCTTACGCTTTTCCCTCTCTTCCTCGAGGTCTTCCTTCCTCGAGCTATCCGCCTTCTCGAGCTATTTCCCCTCGAGCTATTCCTTTCCCTAAGGCTTCCTTCCCTCGAGCCTACTACCTCCTCGAGCTATTTCCCCTCGAGTCTTCCGCCTGCTTGCATCTCACGATAGCCTAGGAACGCCGCTACGAGGCCGTTTAAGCCTCGAGGGACCGAGATACCTCCTTTCGCCGCGGTAGAGTCTATGCTAACGGCACCGATAAAGATACCTTCTGAATCTCTAACGGCACCGATAAAGACACCTTCCGAATCTGCATTAACGGCGTTAAGGAAGTGGTATAGATGCCGTTACCTTAGAACGACGATAATGCTATTCTCTCTTCTAGGCGGGAACGTCGCTAACAAGAGACTTAGGACCGTTAAAAGACCTAAGACTAAGACCGCCGTAAACGCCACGACCGGAACGATCGCCGCCTTGCCTACTAAGGCGAACAATACGGTAAGGAAGAGGCGAGAGAAGCCTAAATTAGCCGTATAACGATGGCTTCGCCAGCTGCATTTTTGCCTACTATTGCTAAGCCTTTATAGCCTCCTACTATTGCTAAGCCTTCGGCGCCTACTATTGCTAAGCCCTCGCCGCCTGCTATTGCTAAGTCCTCGCCGCTTATTAAGACGATATCTTTACCGCCTATTGCGACGATGTCTCCGACGCCTACTATTGCTAAAGCTTCGCCGCCTATTGTTGCTAAAGCTTCGCCGCCTATTGTTGCTAAAGCTTCGCCGCCTACTGCTTGCCCTATTACGGCAGCATCCTCGCCGCCTCTCGCAACGAAAGTATCTCCGCCGCTAGCTGCACGCCCTATTTTACCGCCGGCTGCGTGCCCTATTGCGGCAATGTCCTCGCCGCCCGCTAGCCGTATAACGGTAGCTTCGCCGGCTGTTATTTTGCCTACTATTGCTAAAGCTCCCCCGCTTGCTGTTGCTAAGCCTTCGCAGTAGTATCTTTAACCTGCTGGCAACCCGTCGCCTCTAGCCGTATTAAGCATCCCTCCCGCTACGGCCCTTTCTCTCGAGGCCCCTTAGGACTCCTTGACTTATCCTATTAGGACGATATCCTCGCAGCCTATTGCACGCCCTATTGCGATGTCTGTAGCGCGCTTAGTTGCGTCGCCTGCTGCACGCCCTATTATAGCAATGTCTCCGCCGCCTACTATACGCCCTGTTGCGATGTCTATAGAGCGCCCTATTTTAACGATGCCTTCGCCGGCTGCTAAGGCTCCCCCGGCCCCGAAGCCCTCTTCGTGCCGAAGGTGCAAGGCACCTTTCGCTTCCCGGAACGCTCTCTTTCGGAGCATAATCCATCCGAGGGTTATTGCTAAGAAAGTGTGTAAGGTTCTTAAGAAAGCGTGTGAGGCACTCGATCGACTGCATAAGCCCTTAATCGGTTACCTAGTAAGGCATCGATATCGACGCCGCGATTAAGCCTTAAACTAGAAAGGTAACTTATAATACGGCTATCGATACCGTTATTAATAGGTGTTTAAGGGAGGCATCGCTAAACGGCTACCTTTACCGCTATGTGTGTTTTACCCGCGAGCACTTACAAATAGGTCCTTAGATCCCTTCACAAAGGATTATATAACAACCGCTTTCTCCTACTTAAGAATATTATTAACTTTAACTTAAACACTAACAACTATTTAATTATAACTAATACTGCTAATACCACTAAGTCGAAGGTGACTTTAACTACGTTAGAGCATTAGGCTATATAGTTCTCGACCTTCCGCCGTATAGCGAAGGGCGTAGAGGTTTAAAAGTACGTTAATACTAGAGGCATCGCCGCTAAAGAGGTCCTTTAGCTAGTTCCGCCGACTAAAGTAACTAAGGAATAAGAGATTATAAGGCTAAACACCTTAACCCTTAGGAACCCTATTATAGGCCTTACTCTAGCTTAGTACTAGAGCTTTAAGATTAAGGGTTATAACTATAAGGAAGACTACGCTAAGTACCTCTAAGATAAGCAAGCCATCGCTAACCTTTTAACTTAGGTCTATAAGACCGTTAACTAGTCCTATATCGCCTACTTCCCGGAAAGCCTAGACCTTTAAGGCATCGTTAATTATCTACGTAATCTCCTTAAGGTTACTAACTCTATTCGAGTCGGCCTTGCCTATATTAACTATCGCAATACCTTAGAGACTAATTAGAGGATAAGCCCCGTGACTTAGTACCTTTAGTAGGAGCTTACGTATCTTAAGGCAGTTACTATAAAGATCTCTAATATTAACGGGGAATAGGCTATCGTCGACTTCCTTAAAGCGGTTATAGCAATAGACGAGCTATAGGGTCGTTAAATGCTAGGAAAGCTACGCAAGCAGCAGCTTGCTAGGATAGTTAATATAACACTTAAGGCTATAAGTCGCTAATTCAACTAGGCTTATTACGATCGTGCGATAATCCACGCGAAGCCTTTAGGACCTTTAAGGGCTTTTAACGCATAAGCATAAATGCTACCCGCACCCCCTAACACGCCGATAATAGCATCTCGTTAGGGCTTTAACTACGCCTACGGAATTAAAAAGGCTCGCTATCCTTAGAAGCCGATAGACTATACGGCTTTCTATAAGGCAGTTAATAGGGTCTCCTATAAGCCCGAGCTTAAGGAGAACCTAGCCCGCATTAAGAAGTGCGAAGAGGCTAAGAACTAGCCTTATTAGAAGTAAACCGTCGAAGCTATTAAAGGCATAAAGGGCTAGACCGTACCGCCCGGCGCGCCGAACTAGGGCAAGTCCGCTTAGGGATTATAGGCATATATAATTATCGACCTTAAGTTTTCCGCGGAGAACGACGATACCCCGAATGCGGCCTTTAGTGCGTATAGGCAAAGACTATACCCGCTCTATAACTTAATATTATTTAATAACTACGCTAACACGTATATTGTTAAGAAACTTAATCTTCTAAGGGGTAATATCGTCGCCGCCGTAGAGGATAATGTTATGCTAGTAGGTGATATAGCCCTTACGGTTGTGTATCGAGGAACCCGAACTATAAAGAACCTTCTTTATAGCCCGGACGGTCTAAACATACGGGATCTAGTGTTAAAAGACATAGCCTTCGTCCCCGGCTTTTATACGAATATTATTAGCGTAGAGAGACTTATAAAGGGAGGGTTATAGATTTACGGAGCCGACTATACGGTCTAGTGCGGCTTAGTTAAAGACAATAATATAGTGATAAACCTAGAGCTAAAGTATGGCCTAACGGTAGCTTAATTAAAGCCGGTTGATTCTTATTTTACGGTGCCTTTTTCTAACGAAGACGAAGGATGTACTTTTGCCGCGATATAAGAAGGGTTTTCGTAGTACCTTAAGGGCCGCGTGGTATTATCCCGAGTTCTACTTCGGCCTAGGGTTAATACTGCAGAACTATAGCACCTTCGATTAAGGCACGTAAGCCCTCGAGTACTAGAATAACTTATATACTAAGCTCGAGGGGTTCGAATTTATAGACTAATATCGGTTGAATGCGTAGGCTACGCATAAGAAAAAGCCTACTAAATAATCTCACGCCGCGAGCCCGCTAGACGTTTAACGCAGCCTTTTTTCTATATCTTCCTCGATATCTTCGAATTCGAGCGGGGCTATAACGGCTATTAATACATCCTTTTAATCACCGACGAATATAGCGGAATAATGTTCTTATAGAGCATTAGCCGAAAGACAGACACGCCGTTCTTAATTAGGAACTTCGAGGGTTTAGTCCGCCGCTATATAGGCGTAGCGATTTATAAGATTAAGATAGATAACGAGAGGTCTTTAGTAAATCTTCCGAACTAGGTGGCTTTAAAATTTTAAGACTAGGCAGTAAGGGAAGGCATCGAGATCGAGCTTCTACTAGCATATATAAAAGAGCCTATAGGGGGAGCCGAACGACCTAGGGGAATTACATAATAAAGACTCCGCTACGCTATAGGAAAGCTGCCTTAGAACATATAGCCTAAAGCATATTAGGCATTAGTAAGAATATATAATATCCTTCCTAAGGCCTGCAACTAGTAGAAATCGCCGAAGGAGACCTTCGATAGGTAGTTTAACCGGCATCTTCGCTAGTATAGTAAGTTAAGCGTTATAGCTAATAGCGAGAAGGACTTCCGCCTATTATAGAGCGGTCTTTACGCCTACGGCTGCTAAGCCTACCTTCTTTACATTAACTTAAAGGCTAACCTAAATAAAAAGGCTTTTAAAATACACCCGAGAGCGTATATTAGCTACCTTATAGGTTACTAAGCGAGCAACCTATTCCGCGTCTAGGTGTCTTAACTTAGTAAAGTAATTATTACCCGAGATATAACGTTTAACGAGAACTATTTTTTCGACCTAAATATAAAGGATCTATAGTTTCCTATCTAAGAATATAAGCCTACCGTAAGATTAATTAATCTTCCTATTAAACGCGATTAGAACGCTTTACTTAAGGATTTCCTATAGGACTTTAACAAATATATCTTAGGAATTAAACCTACTGTTTCTATATCGGTAGAAGAGTTCGATATCCTATAAAGGGACGACGCCGGTAAGGCTTTAGAAATAGATGCTTCTTTAATAATACTATTATTACTTAATAAACCGGCGAAGTTACTATTAGCGATACCTACTCCTCCCGAAGCATATCTTATACCGTTATAGACGCCTTACCTAACGGGGCAATAGGGTCTAGAGACACCGGTAAGCATATAGGATTACGAGGCCGTACTATTCCTCGTATATCCTACGCTTAAAGAGCTAAAGGAATTGCCGGATCCTTAGCCCTAGCAACACTTATTAACTCTAGACCGGAATACTGCTAAAGCTTTACAGCCGCCCGATAGCGAGGATAAGGAAGGCTAGCAAGGATCGCGAGTCTTACTAAGATAGGGCACCGCCTAAGACGACGTAAGTATACCCTTAATAGAATAAGGTAATATATCCGTAGGCATAAAGCCTAAAAGGATAGAAGCGCCCTCTAAAGCGTAATTAAGGACGCTTATAATAACGCCCTTAGAAGCGCTTATAGAGGCGCCTTTAGACGTACTATTAATATAATTAAGAATTCGCCGGACTTAAAGAACGCAATAAGAGCTTTATAGTACCGAAGCTATACGACGAAGCTCTCGAATAAGACGGCTAAGATAATAGAGTAATAGTGTTTTTAGTGTTTTTAGTGTTTTTAGCACTTTACTTCCCGAGGCTTACTATCTAAAGGGAGACCTTACGACTTTTCATTTAGTGTTTATAGCAGCTATTTAGCAAACATTACACCGCAACTATCGTAACGACCTCGTCCGCTTGCTAAGACGATACTAGGATCTTAATAGATACCCGCACGGGAAGGAGTTTAAAGAGGGATATAGAAAGGAGCTTTAAGACCTCTTTAGACGAGGCACTTAGCGAGTTCTAAGTAGAGAGCGCGCTAGAGGTATACCGATTCCCCTTAAATAGGTCTTTCTCTATAAATTCGATATAGATAGATACCTAATTCGGTATAAAGCCCGCATCTACGTACGCGGAGACCTCTAAGGGGATTAAGGCAAAGATATATACGCTGTAACCCTCGCTATTAAGACCTTTCGAACCGTTATCGTAGTAGTAGCGAAGCGAGATCTCGACGTTAGATAATTTAATATTGCTCACGCATTTCTTAATACTAGCTTAGATAAGGGAAGGGAGCCTATATACGTAGAGCTTCTAAAAGGGTATATTAAGCTTAGTTTCCTAGAGGAAGGTAAGAATTCCTCTATAATCGCCGAGCTTAATAAAGCTCTCTATAGCCTACGCGAATCACTTCTCCTCTAGTATAATAAGCTCTAATAGGCGTTAAAAGCTTAAGGGCTAGACCGTATTAACGAAGCACCTTATATATTTACAAACGGTAAGATACTCGTCCTTATATACGTTAACGATATCCTTATCTTATCTCTAAAGGGCTATTCCGTAGACGAGCTTATCGATATTCTATACGGTAAGTATAAGGTCTATAAGGAAGCTTTTAGTTAGTATCTAAGGATCTAAGTTATTTAAGACCGACCGAATCGGAAGATCTTTCTATACTAAGATACCTATATCGAGAAGATCGCACGTAAATTCGGCCTTAACGGCACTAGGAAAGCGCCGATAATCCCTCTACCGCCCTTACCGCTCTTTAAGAACCCCGGATAAGCGACCTTTCGAGAGATTAAGGACTTTTAAGAGAGGATCGGCTCTATTATATATACGGCAGTTACTATAAGACCGGATATAGCCCTTATAGCCTTATAGCTCTCGAGGTTCCTTACGAACCCTTCGCCGCAATAGAAGGAGCTAGCTAACGATTGCATCCGCTACCTCTATGCAACGAGGTTCCTTACGATCGAATACGACGGCCTCGAGGGGGAAGCTCTTATTATTGCAACTAACGCTTCTTTCGCAGACGACCTAAAGACCCGCCGCTCTTTATAAGGCTATATTATAATGCTCTACGGCGGCCTAGTCGTATAGAAAGCGAGCCTATAAGATACGGTAATAACCTCGACGATAGAGGTAGAGCTACTTAGCCTAGAACGGGCTATAAAAGAGGCGTTCGCCTTCTTAAGGCTTATAAAGGATATCTCTATCGAGCTTAGGCTATTAAGAATATACTGCGATAACCTCTAGACTATTAGACTAGTAGTAGAGGAAGGCCGTATCTTAATAAAGCTACGCTACGTAGATATATAAAGCATATAGTTAAAGTAGGAGTTTAAGAAAGGCCGCTTTATGGTTAAATATATACCTACTGCCGATATGCCCGCCGATAGTCTAACGAAGGCGCTACTATAAGTAAAATTCGAGCGATTTAAGGCGCTATTAAAGTTAAAGGATATATAAGGGCGAATACTAAAAGGAATAAAGGACTAGGGAAGGCTAGAACACTAAGGAAAAGGGCACGTTTGCACCTTAATAAGCGCTTACGATAGCTTCTTCTTTAGCGTTGATTTAATCTCTTAACGCTAGGGGGTGTATCGCATCGGAGCGTGCCCACAAGGAGGTATTAGATATAGCTCTATACTAGTGCAGGTCACGTGTCCGCTTGCGCACCTATTTAAGGTGCCTTCCAAGACAGCTAGCCTACGACCACACATCGCAACATTAGACCTTTTCTCTCATCAATTGGTGCCCCTTTTCGTGACCTTAAGTGCACCTATTGACCACCCCTCGCACCTACGGGTGAGGGCCCTCACAGGTGGATGCAACATAATTCACACAGTCTCGATATAACAAACTTTACTATGAGTCGCGGATTCCGGGCTCAACCTTGGCGTGTTTCGCGTCTCTTCTTCGCCGCTGCTGTCGGCCCAGGCGCGTTTGTCGGCACGACCATGCTTTACACCCCCATGGTACGACTCGACTCGAGACTGCCGCCCTCTCGGGCTCATCGGGCTCTGCAAGCCGATCTATTGCCTCGGATAGTGAGGCAGGTGTCAAGAGGCTGTCTGTCTGGTTCGTGGCTTTCCACTATGGTCCTAGGCCTCGCCTGGCCTTAGGCACGAATTCTGTCGTCTCCTTCGCGTGCTGACTTGTCGCATAGGCCTCACTGTCGGTCTTGTTCTCGGTGTCTTCTCGCGAACCGCCGTCTTCCTAGGCTGTCTGGTGGCTGTCGTCTTTCATGTGTGATATGCCTAGTCTCATCATCTATAACCATAAGCTGATTCCAAGCAAAGCTTGCCTCCCGCATCTGGAATCCGGGATTCCAGATGCCACAAGCAGTGGCTCCCGAGCACCCTCAGCGGCAAAGACTGTACTCCCTCGCCAAAGTGTGTGCTAAAAGCCCGTGGTTCACGGCTTCATTCGCAGTCAGTTCTACCCTCGGGGCGTTTGTGCGTCTATAGGCTGTCCGCCCGTTCGCAGTTACTTTACCCTCAGTGCGTTTGTGCATCTGTAGGTTCTCCGGCCGTTCGCTATTCCAAATTTCGTCACTCTTACACTATTTGCATTTAGCTATGGCATGACAAGAATGAGAAGCTACTAGGGTGGTTCTCCCTATCCCAATGGCCGGGTTTCCCTCGTGAGCCATGCCATGGTCAGCGCATCGTTTTCAAAAAAAACCTTCGTCTTGTCCAGAATTTCGGCATTGTACACATTGATCCATTCCTTTTCCTCAACCGTCAAGAGAGCCCTGTCGATGAGGTTCTGGCAGTAAGGCACCATGGTGACGTGCGTGAAGCCGAGAAATGGCTTGTCACCGAAGCAGTGCTCCGTCTCAACCTCCCTTACCAGCATGACGTTTTCGATGCGGATGCCGAACTGGCCATCTTCATAGTAACCGGGCTCGTTGGAGAGCACGTTGCCGTGGGCCAAGGGAACCTCGGCATACTGGACACGAGTGCCGATGCCGATTGGCCCTTCGTGGACATTCAGGTATGAGCCAACGCCGTGTCCAGTGCCATGTCGGTAGTCGAGGCCTGTTTTCTACTTGGAGTTAGCACACACGGGAAGTCTCAGGTTTGCTGCCGCCCCCGCACGCGAGAGCACACGGCGCCGAGGCACTCACCCACAGGTGCTGGCGAGCCAGGCAGTCAAGTGCAAACCCAGTAGTACCTCTTGGGAAAATGACCGTGTCAAGTGCTATAACGCCCTTGAGAACCAGCGTGTATGCCTTCTTTTCAGCGTCCGAAGGGTTGCCAAAGTGTAGGGTCCGCGTTGTGTCAGTCGTGCCATCCAGGAATTGTGCCCCCGAGTCACACAAGTAAACGCTTTGTGGATCAATCGTCGCGCAGCTCCCCCTCTCCGGACCATAGTGGATCACGGCGGCGCTACGAGTGAGTAGAAAATCAGTTTTGCTCCTCTTCAGAGAGCCACGCGAGAGGGACCGCCTGCACGTCGTATCGCAAGGAGTCGCAAGTGCATACGGCAGCAAAAGCAGGTTGCGTCCACTTACTTGGGGCCGGTGGACGAAATGGTGGGGAAGGACAGGCCGACAAAATGCTGCTTGGTAGACCGCAGCTCCTCCAGCTTGTCGGCGGCCTGCACCTCGTCCAGCGTGGCCCTCTCTACCAGGAGCTGATGCTCGAGCCAAGCAAAGAACTCGATCAAGGCTGCACCGTCGCGAGTGTGACATGCGCGCATGCCCCCCATTTCGGTCTCGTTCTTGATGGCCTTGGCATCGCCAACGGGGCTCCGAATCTCTTCGACACAGCCGTCACCCCCGAGTGCACGTTGCAGAGCCCACGAGCCCTTGTTGGAGATCAAGAAGGTCTGCTGCGTCGTGCATCCCGGAGCCGTATCCTTGTCGCTCACCTGGGCGTGATGGCTCCGGGCGTCGCTAAGAAAGGCATGATATGGCTTGACATGAATGTCGTTGTTGGCTAGGTGCGACTTACACGTTTCGCTCAGCTTGGATACGTCAGTGTAGAGGGTTGCGGCGCGTGGAGTTATCGTGGCGTAGGAAAAAAAGACGGGGTTGTAGGGGATATCGCTGCCGCGGAGATTGAACAACCACGCCACCTCATCGAGCATGGATATGAAAAACCCCATGCAGTTCTTCTTGGCGAGCTCCTGTCGCAGCTCAATAACCTTGCCGTGGACAGACTTGCCGGCAACGTCATCGGGTACAACGGTGACGGCCTGGCACGGGCGCCGTGGCCGACCCTCGCCCCAGACAATGTCAATCAAGTTATCGTCTAGGGGAAGGAGTTCGGAACCACCAGCTTTGCGGACCTGTTCGGCGAGCTTCTTGGCGGAAGGCCCCGAGAGGAGCGTGGGGTCGACGGCAACGACCTTTCCGCCGGTCGCCTGTTCAGCCGCCCACTCCTGCCACGTCGGGACATCCTGGAGGCCTTGCTTGAGCAGGGTCCAATTGCTATCAAGCTGCCTGGCAGCCTGGCTAAAGTAACGACCATCTGTGGCGAGCGCGGCCGCGTCGGATGTGACGACGGCGCACCCAGCCGAGCCGGTGAAGCTTGAGATGAATTCCCGCCGTGCGTCACAATCGGCAATGTACTCGGAGCTGTGGCTGTCTTCGGATGGTACGACTGACACCAGACTGGTCAGCCAGACCCGAACTGGTAGGAGGCCGGAGATGGGAGTCAACGAATAGAGCCCGCTCGCCCACTCACCGTATACGTGGACGTTGCGCGCCTCCATCAAGCCCCTCAGGTGGGCTAGGCGGGATGAGGTGTCGACTCGGGCCATCACCGTAGTTCCAGTGACGAAGAGCCGGGCTGCGGCAGACTGGTGGTTGTAGCTTTAGAGCCGACGTCCTACGGGTTTCAAGGCAGGTGCGGAAGGCCATAGTGTCACAAGCCTTGTTGCATGAGGGCTTTATTTCCCGTACGCGTTGGCGTTGGTGTATCAAATAGGGGCACACACCAAGGGGTGGGCTCGTTGGGTGACCAACGGAACCCGGACTCGCCGAGAAATAGGGGTACCGTAGTAATTCAACAAATCGAGCCGGAATTTTCGTCTGGGGAAGTGGGGCCCCCGCATGTTTCAGCACCACTAAGTTTGTATGCGCAAGGTACTAAGCTCACCCGCCCCTGCCACGATAATTTCGAAATCGCGAGGCGGTGGGTAGAACCTAGGACTTTCCGTATATAAATTTAGTGGCGCTAAAACGTGTAGGGGCCCTACTTCCCTAGACGAAAATTCCGGCTCGATTTATTGAATTACTACGGTAAGTAGCTTTACGGTTATTTAAAACAACTAACCACTGTTTTTATATAGGAAGCTATTAGCGCTAGTAGGTTTAGGTACTTATATAGACCCCCGGCTGCGTCCCCCTTTAGATTAAAGGAGTAGAGCATTTTAACTAAGACTTTATATATTACGCCTAGTAACTGTAATAGTTATAAGCCCGGGATAAAGTCTATAGCTTCGCAAAAACGCTTCTTTTTAAGAGATTAAATCCTTATCTTTATTAAAAGCCGCCGACTGCTTTAGATTAAAGTCTTGCCTTTATTCTTAACCTATTTATTTAGAGTATTGCTATTTACATAGTAATAGATTGCTATTTAGATAGTAAACCACGATTATCTCCACTTTTTCGGCGCGCACCCCGCGCGCCTATGTCCCGCTACTAAAATTAAGTATAGGTATATAGCAATTAAGAGAGCCGCGCAAATCGTGCGAAGAACGCGAAGAACACTAGGCCCCCCCGACACGCAGTAGGGCACGTAGCAGAAGGCACGCAGTAGGGCACGCAGCAGAGGGCACGTAGCCGGGCACGAAGCATATATTAAAGAGCCGCGCACGCAGTAGAGGGCACGCAGTAGAGCACGCAGTAGAGCACGCGGCAGAGCACGCAGTAGAGGGCACGCAGTAAGGCACGAAGCATATATTTAGGAGCCGCACGCAGTAGAAGGCACGCAGCCGCATATACAGCAGAGGGCACGCAGTAGGGCACGTAGCAAAGGGCACGCAGTAGAGGGCACGCAGTAGAGGGCACGCAGTAGAGGGCACGCAGTAGAGCACGTAGCCTAGAGCCGGGCACGAAGCATACATTAAGGAGCCGCACACATAGCAAAGCGCACGCAGTAAGGCACGCAGTAGGGCACGCAGTAGGGCACGCAGTAGGGCACGCAGTAGAGGGCACGCTATAGGGCTACTATAGCTGTTAAATTGCTATTATGAAATTGACTATTTAATTAAGGCTAGGCACGATTTACGCCGCCCTCTTTATTGCTATATACCTATACCCGATTTTAGTGGCGGGAGATAGGCGCGCGGGGTGCGCGCCGAAAAAGTAGGTTTACTATCTAAATAGCAATTTGTTACTATGCAAATAGCAATACTCTATGAAATTAACTGTTTAATTAAGGCTAGGCACGATTTGCGCCGCCCTCTTTATTGCTATATACCTATACCCGATTTTAGTGGCGGGAGATAGACGCGCGGGGTACGCGCCGAAAAAGTGGGTTTACTATCTAAATAGCAATTTATTACTATGCAAATAGCAATACTCTTTATTTAAAGCTATTACTACGGTTTCGACCCTTTAATAATATTGCCTTTTTTAAAGCTATTTAGCTTTAACTTTTAACTATAGATATAAATTCGTCTTCTAAGATTACGCTTATAACGCCGACCTATATCCTTAGGAAGCCTAAGGACTAGACGCGTTAGTATATATAGGTTAAGACCGTAGCCGAATTATATTAGATTTAGCCGTATATTAACCCCTTTTCTAATATCGTTCTAAGGAGGCCGGATTTGCCGGTCTTTAACGATAAAGAGGGACCGACTACGGCGCTAAAGGAGTCTAGCGTAACTTCTTAAATCACTACGCAACTTACGGAGTTACGCCCTTAACTATAGAAAACCCCGGTTCGTTAGCCGGAGGAAGAAGAAGCTAAGGAGGAAGGACCTACGATCCTATCGGCCGTAGCCCTTAAGGCTACGAAAAGTACGAGCCTAGGCATTTCCGTTAGCAACTTCGAGAGGATTATTATCCTAAAGTACGAAAGAGACCTTAAGGTCTATAATAAGCAGTAGGCTCTTTTATAGTCTATAAGCCTATTTATTTTAGTAAGCATCTCGTAGGAATATAACTATTATATTATAGGCGTTATTACGGCTTATTCGAAGCTGTATAAGCTTTTTATCCGTATTTACCTAGGCAAGTAGGTAGAGAAGAGGTATACGGAAAAGACTCTTTAAAAGCTACTTACAATAGACCTTAAAAAGGTTAACCTTAGTGCTTAGGTCGGCAACGTTATTAACGCCTTTAACCTTTGCAAAGACCTTAAGTCCCCTTAAGGCGACGATAGGGAGGCTATCTAGCAATTCCTAGATTATATATTAACGTAGTATCCTACGTAGTCTAACCTATAGATAGAGACCTATACGGCAGTCGAGGAATACGGCGGTAAGGTCCTAACCTTCGATAGGGTAGCTTCTAGCTTCCTTAAGCGAGTTGCCGCGAGGTTAACGCAATAAGATAACTCTACTTTCCCTATAAATTTCTAAGGCAGAGATAAGGAAGGAAAGGAAATAGGAAGCTTAAGCGGTAATAAAGATTCTTTAGGTAGTTAAGGGAAGCGAGGATCGCGACCTAACTACGGAAAATGTAAGTAGTGCGAAAGACCTTATATTAATCCCGCGAAACATAGAGCCGAACCTTATTAAAAGAGCTGTTTTTATACTCTTAACCGGAAGCCGAGCTTTTAGAATAGGCCCTTTAAGAAAGAGCTTATCAGCAAGGTCGTAGCTAAGGTAGAAAAAGAACTAGGTCTTAAGGCTAAGATTAATGCGTAGAAGCAGGAGAATCCTAACGCCGCGGGATCTAGGTCTACTCCGGGAGGCGGTGTTTTCGCTACTTTAATCTATAATGACTTTAAAGACGGCGTTTTTGCTATAATAGACGAGGAATTAGCTTTTCTAGCTAGCAACACGGCGACTAACATCTACGACCGCACCCTTTAGGATATCGGGGCCTTATAACACATTTTTAACGACCCTTCTTAGTTTATCGACATAGACTATATATAGGGCTCGAGGCTTCTTTCCGGGACTTAGACAGTAGGCGCGGAAGCGATTAGAATAGCCTAAGTCGTTATAGACATAGGTTTCGTCTTAACGCTTAAAAAAGCCCGCTTTATTCTGGGTTTTTACACAAATGTGGTCTCTATAGATAAGTTTACGGCGAAAGGCTACCTTTAGAATAACATTACGGGTTAGCTCTTTAACCCTACTAGCCGCTGCGTGTTTACGACGTTTCGGTTGTACGAATAGTCCTAGGTGCCGCTTAAGGCGCTTAACGGAGCGTTTCTAGTAGTTTATAAGTCAAAGGGCCTTATTAAGGCTCCTCGACGCTATCCGGAGACCGCCGAGGTCTATAAGGTTATAGACGAATCGACCGTTAACCTATTAAAGGTCCGGACGATCCCGCTTATATAGGTAAATGCCTATAAATTTAATCCCTAAGGCTTCGTTATTAAGTATAAAGCTCGCCTCGTCGTTAGAGGTAATTAGCAACTATATAATAACCTTATAATTAAAGCTTACACTCTAGCTTCCCGGACGTTCCGCCTCCTTATAGCCATCCTATGCTACTTTAACCTTAACGTAAAGAAATACGACTTTATCCGCGCCTTTTGCAATATAACCCTTAACGAAGTTATGTATTGCCGTCTCCCTAAAGGCTTTAAGCAGCCGGGAAAGCTATAGCTGCTTTTAAGGGCCTTATATAGTCTACGATAGTCCCCCCTCATATAGTATACAGAACTCGCGACTTTTCTAAAGAGATAGGGATTTATTATCATTATAAAAGACCCTTATGTAATGCATAATAGGAATATTATCGTATTTTTCTACGTTAATGACTTCGTGGCTATATTCCGGGACGGATAGGAAGCCTTATATTAGTCGTTCTATAATGCCCTCGTCGGTAGATCCAACGTTAAGGTCCTTAGGGACCTTAAATAGTTTATCGGGATTAAGGTAATTCGGGATCGGGATAATAGGAAGCTTTAGCTAAGCTAGGGGTCCTATATGAAAAAGATAGCATAGCGATTCGGCTATATCTTAACATCTCGAAACCTTAAGCAGCCCCTCGGCCCGGAACCCCTTAAGCTATTTAAAGGGATCGCCCTAAGCAACGACGTTTCTCTCTTCGAGGCCCTATTAGTTCGCTTCTTTACGCAACGGTTATCATAAGGGTTAATAGAGCATACGCCGCTAGTAAATTCTCCTAATTCCTAACGAACCTAAGCTAGGAACATATCAAACAGGCAAAAGAGGCTATTGAATTCCTACACAAGGACATTGACCGTGTTATTAAGTTCGACGGGAATAGTTCCGCCCTTTGCGAGGCTATATCGGACGCTTCATTCGCGGATGATACGTATGACCGGAAGAGCACCTAAGGATACGCTATTAAGCTATTCGGTAGCCCCATTGTCTAGAAGTCCGGGAAACAGAAGATGGTAATAACCTTATCTATAGAGGCTAAGTTGCTAGCTCTATCTTAGGCTTTAAAAGAGCTTATGGCTTTTTATCGACTCTATGATAAGATATCGTTGCAGCTAGAATCGACGGACTAAGTCATCTAGTGCGATAATCAGCAGACTATTCGCCTTTTGACGAAAGAGATCGTTACCCTCGTCACGAAGCTCCGGCACGTTAATATCTATCATCATTGGCTTCGTGAGCAGGTTTAGACCGGGAACCTTAACGTTGTCTAGGTTTTAACTGCACAAATGGCCGCTAATGGCCTTATAAAGCCCCTATAGGGCTAGAAATTTGCCGAGTTCTAACGATAAATTAGCCTCGTTAAGTTGCCCCTTCCCTAGGGCTTTACTTTCATTCTTAGGTAATTAGGATTATTTAATCCTTCTTTTATAGTCTTAATACCACATACGCACAGGGCTATTCTAATATAACGAATAGTCCTCCTTTTTCCTTTGTTTGCTTATTTTCTATTCTTAGTTAAGTCTTAACACTAACAATGCGCTGTTTGCCCTCTTTTCTAGTTATTTTTAGGCCTTACTTTACTACAAGCCCTAAAGGGGTGTGTTATAAGCCTTATTGCATAAGGGCTTTATTTCCCATACGCGTTAGCGTTAGTGTATTAAATAGGGGCACACACTAAGGGGTAGGCTCGTTAGGTAACTAACGGAACCCGGACTCGCTAAGAAATAGGGGTATGTAGCTTTACGGTTATTTAGAACAACCAACCACTGTTTTTATATAGGAAGCTATTAGCGCTAGTAGGTTTAGGTACCTATATAGACCCCCGGCTACGTCCCCCTCTAGATTAAAGGAGCAGAGCATTTTACATACACTAAGACTTTATGCATTACGCTTAGTAACTGTGATATATAGCTACAAAGGCAGAGCCTAAAAGAAAGTAAAGTCCTTAAGGTCACGAGGGCCCTCTATTACTATGTAAGTCGGAGGTTCTTTGACTTTCGTACTGTTTTCCTTTACCCCGCTAAAAGAGCATTAGGTAATCTGCTTACGAAGTATAGGGTGCCCGGTATTATAGTTCGCCCCACTTTTAATTAGTTAGCCTCTTGTGCTAGGGTGTCTTTTATACCCTCGCATAAGCCTATAGGGTGTTACGGTATTAGGTTATATTATATATTATCCTACGTGACCTTTATATCGTATATATAGATATTTAGACCTAGTCTATAGCTATATCCCTTCGTAGATTAATAATAATTATATACCCCCCCTTAAGCTTGTTCTCTTATAGTTTAATCTACTATTTTATCCTATTGCCCTTAATTAATAATCTCGCTATCTTACCCCTTTCTTTTCTAATCTCCCTTCTTCGCTACGCGAGTCCGCCTCCTCGCCGGACCCCTTCGACTAAGTTTTCCTCGATTATTAGAATTTTCCTAGTATAGATACGCCGTCTCGACGCGAATTGCATAAGATTTCCTTCTTCCTTCTTTACCCCTTCCCCGTTATCTTCTTCGTTGCCCTATTTAATCTACGATATCCGACCTCGTTATAGAGACCGATCCCTCGTCCGCCGCTACCCCGGCTATTACTCTACCGACTCCCGCCGACCTAGAGCCTTAAAACGACTACCTTTCCCGCTATCCCTATCTCGCTACTCTACTTTAGGCCTATCGGCCTATATTCGACTTATTCGCCTATATTCGACTTATTCGCCTATATCTAAGCTTACGCTACCCTTAATTTCCGCGCCCTATAGGCCGAGTCCTTTACTTACCTTAACGATACTTACGTTAAGTTAGATATAAGAGTACTTATCTCCTAAAAGCACGCCGCCGACCTCTAGCGGTAGCTTAACTATACTACGTCCTTTCTCCTCGTCTTTACCGAGCGTAATATAGCCTAGGACTAAGCCCTAGCCCTTGCCCTTGCCCTTACCTATTCCTATATCGCCGACCTTAAGAGGTTCGCCGGCGACTCTAGCACTTAAAAGCAACGTTAGGAGGCTTTCCGGACCTAGCGTAAAGGCCTTACTATTAAGCTCCGTTAGGACGCCGCCTTATACCTTACGGAATAAGACCGTATTCTTTACGCGGTTAGCCGGCTTATTAGCTAAGCCGCCTCTATTATCGCTAGCGTTCCTTAAGACGTCCTCGATAATAAGTCTTTCGCTAATTAGTAGTATACTATTATTAAAGCCTTTACCGACGACTTTAGCTTAGTCTTTAGTGCTAATTTTACCTACGCTTAGTCGGAGGCCGACTTTAACGCCCTATCGATAAAGAATATCTCTTAGCCGGACTTTTATTCGAAGTTTACTTAGCTTTAAGCCGACTTATCGTTTAATAGTACCGCTTATATCGCCTACCTTTATTTAAAGGTCTTTATCGAACTTACTAACGCCGCCGCTCTATAGGTCGAATGCCTAGCCTATAACGACTTTACGGCCTAGGCTAAGATATACTCTACGCTTTAGGATAGCTAGCAGTGTGTTAAGGCCCGTTCTTAACTCTAGCCGCCTTATAACCCCGCTCGCATTAGCCCTACCTCGCCCGCCTTACCCGCGTCTCCTACCGGTAACCTAATATAGCTCGATATATTCCGGGCCCGGCTTACTAACGCTAAGAAGCAACGGCGGTTTAAGAACCGTCTTTGCCTCTACTACGCTTAGCTAGCTACCGCTACCTATACCGCCTAGACCTACCTTAATAAGGGTATTAGTGCTAATCCTAGCGCTAACCTTAGCGCTAGTCCCGGCGCCGGTTCTAGCTTTAGCCGCGGCCGTAGCCGTAGTAGCGGTACGTCTGCCCTATGCCTCCTTAAACCCCCTCCCCCCTACTATTAGGTTCGCGCTATTAAGTAAGGCTTTATCGAGGGCGAAGTAGACGACCTCCTTACCTCTTCCCCGTCTTTAGGAAATGCGTAGCTCCCTCGCCTTATCGCGCGATAGAGCTCTCTATATCTAAGTTTATAGCTTCGTTTAATACTAAGGAGGATCTTTGCCTCCCCGCGGGAATATAACCGCGTGCTTTGCTTATGCCTTTATCCCTTATATCCGCCGATATCGTTATAAGTGCTTTAGTCGACTTTAGCTATTCCGGATACGCCTTTATATACGCTTAGACCGCGTACCGCCTTACCCTTTTTATCCGCTAACTCTAATTCCTACGCTAGCTTTCTCTCGCCGATAGTAGCGACTATAAGTCCGGCTCTATTACCTATTACGCCTTTTCGGTCTCTTAGATTAACGCCTATACTAAGTCTATCTGCTTCTTTCGTATAAAGCTTAGCTATAAGGTTATTCTTAGCCTCCCTTAGCTACGCCGGCACGACCTTATTATTAGCTAGCGCGGTAACTCCCTTTCCTTTTAGTCCCCTTTTTATCTAGCCTCTTACCTCTCGGACTATTAGCCTTATCTTATCCTAGGCCTCTCGGCTACCTTTGCCCGCCCTACCCGCCTTATCCCGGCTTCCTTTATCCTTATTTTAGAGGGAATATAATTAATAAATATAATTTATTTCCCCCCCGCCCCTTCTATCGGAGGTTTTAACGATAGGAGCGAGCCCCCTACCGCGCCTTTACCTACCTTTGCCTTAAGAGGGTTTCCTATTAGTCCCTCCGTCGAGGATTCTAACGATAAAGGCGAGCCCCTTACCGCTACGATCTTTATTCTAGCCGCTGCGATCCTTATTCCCGCCCGTCCGGCCTTAGCCTATCCTCCGGCCTTTATCTATTCTATCTGCTTTAGCGACGTTCTTAAGTTTATTCCCCTATCCCTTAGCCCCTCCCTCTCTACGTTTTTCGAGGATGCTCTTAACGTAGGTAAACCCGCTTATCCGGACTCCTCCCGTTAGGTTAACGATATTAACTCCGACTCCGGCTATAACTCCGACTCCCCGGCTACCTTCTACCCTCGCCGCTTTATTTAACCTCTTTACCTCTATCCTATCTATAAAACCGCTAGCTACCGCCGCTTTATATTACGGCCGAGTCGTAAGACTATTAGACTTTAGCCTTTTTACTTCTCGTCCTTTAACGACTTAGCGTTTAACGTCCGGATGCTCGACGTTAACGCGATAGTAATATTCTACCGGTAGCCTAAAGTCTAAACCTCTTAGACCTTAATTAAAGCCTTTACCGCCGAGCTATTACCTACTAAGCCTTTACTACCTATTGACTAAGATATCCTTAAAGACCTTTACTAAGCCGTTTTAATTAGATATATAAACGCTAAGGACGCGAAAGCCTACCTTAACCTTTGCCTTTATAAGTTTATCGACGATTACCTTAATAAGATCTACCTTAATAAGATCTCTCCCGACGATATCGCTAAATTCTTTAAGAAGTAAGAGAAAGTCCTTTATACGCTCGACGAGCTTTCGGCTAAGGTCTTAAAGGAGCTTTACTATATAATCTATATATAGCTTAAAAGCGAGGCTAATAAGCTCGCCCCTTACTATACCGTTAATACTTAAATTAACCTTAAGGAAGGGATATAACCTCCTTATACTTACCCCTGCCTTTTTAGTAAAGCCGAGAACTAGATCGTCTACGCATACGTTAACGAGTAGCTTAGGAAGGGCTTTATCCGCCGCTTTACTTCCCCCGCTATTGCCTTTAT
The DNA here is from genome assembly GCA_012934285.1 of Ophiocordyceps sinensis. Taxonomy (NCBI): domain Eukaryota; kingdom Fungi; phylum Ascomycota; class Sordariomycetes; order Hypocreales; family Ophiocordycipitaceae; genus Ophiocordyceps; species Ophiocordyceps sinensis. Next base: position 13,848,285 of record JAAVMX010000004.1, read on the forward strand.
TATACTTACCTATAAGCCGGGCGGAGGCGTCTGTTTTTGCGTTAACTATCGCGGCTTAAATAAGGCTACGATTAAGAACCGTTTTCCCTTACCCTTTATCTATAATACCCTCGCCTATATCCGGAAGGCGAAGTTTTTTACTAAGATCGACGTTATCGCGGCGTTTAACCGCCTTCGCATTGCCGAAGGATATAAGTAAAAGACCGCGTTCGCTATCTAGTATAGGCTTTTTAAGTATTATATTACCCCCTTTAGCCTTACCGCCGCCTTATCCTACTTCTAGAGTTTTATTTATATAGCCTTTTATAGCATCCTTAATAAGTTTTACTCTACCTATCTAAACGATATCTTAATCTTCTTAAAGACGTAGGAGGAATACTAAGCCTATATTAACGTAGTTCTTAAGCGCCTTAACGCTACCGGCCTCTAGCTTAACGTAGATAAGTATAATTGCTACGTTACTAAGACTAAGTACTTCGGCCTAATTATCTTAGATAAAGGCATTCGTATAGACTTTAAAAAGGTTCGTACGGTCTTAGACTAGCTTGCCCTTTCCTTTATTAAAGACCTCTAGCGCTCCTTAGGATTCGCTAATTTTTATCGGCGTTTTATTCTCGGCTTTTCTAAGCTTACGACCCCTTTAAACGTCTTTACTAAGAACTCTACCCTTTAGGTCTAGTCTCCCGCCTACGCCTACGCCTTTAAAGCCCTTAAGCACGCCTTTACTACCGCCTTAGTCTTTATATACTTCGACCCCTATCGTAAGACTATAGTTTAGATAGATACTTCCGATTAAGCCGCTAAGGGTATGCTAATATAGCTCTTTAACGATAGTCGTTACTATTTAATTGCCTTCTTCTCGTCGAAGCACTTTGCTTAAGAGTATAATTACGAGATCTACGATAAAGAACTCCTCGCGATCGTAAAATCTCTTAAGGAGTAGCGCCTTAAGCTTAAGGGCCTGCCTAAGTTTAAGATAGCCTTAGATTATAAGAATCTTTAGTATTTTATAACTACGAAGCTCTTTAACTAGCGATAGGGCCGCTAGGCCGAATTCCTTAGTCGTTTTAATTTTAAGATTATCTTTTAGCCCGGCTTTTAAGCTATTCTCCCTAACGCCTTTAGCCGCCTGCCCGGCTCTCGCTTACTCTCCCTTACTAACTAAGCCGACTAGAGGATTAACTACCGATATTAGGTTATCCTCCCTAAGTCTAAGGTTAATGCCTCCCTCTATCCTAATACTACTACTACCCCCGATACTATTAAGGAGTCTAACCTATTTATAAATATAATTTATAAATATAATTCCGATTGCCTTAACCTATACGCCCTCGACGACTTTAAGCCGATTAATAACCTTATCGACCGGGCCTATTCCTCCTCCCCGCTTATCTCCGCTATTTGCGTAGCTTTTTAATCCCCTTAGCCCTATTAGCCTTACCCCCTCTAAGCCCCCCTCCGCTCGATCCCTAAGACCGCCCTCTCTAAGGTCTAAGGTCGGTTCTATTTCTAAGGCCGGCTCTTTATTCCCCCTAACGACGCTTTAATTCTTTAGATCCTCGTCCGCGCTTATACCTCCCCCTTTACCGGCTACCTTAGACGTACGAAGACCGCTAGCCTCTACCGCCGGTCCTATATCTAGCCCGGTATATATAAGTCTATTTCTAACTTTATATGGAATTATTATATATGCTTATACGCTAAATCCCCTCGTTCCTCTCCCTAAGGCCTACTCTAGCCCTTAAGTATTCCCTTCGCCCTATAGACCGATATATCCGTCGACTTTATTACCGACCTCCTTATCTACCGCCGTAATAGCGTTAAGTTTTCTAATATCCTCGTTATCGTCGACCGCCTTACGAAGATACGCTACTACGTCTTAATACCCTTAATAACTATTAAAGCCGTTATTAACGCGTTTATTTCCTATATTTAGTCCCTTTACGGCACCTTAGCCTTTATTATTAGCGACCGTAGCACTTAGTTTATCTTAGCTTTCTAATAGTAGCTTAGTTATCGCCTTAGTTACCGCCTTTACCTTAGCTCCGCCTACTACCTTTAGACCGACGGTTAGACTAAGATCGCGAACGCTTAGATAGAGGTTTACCTTCGTTATTATACTACCTACCTTTAGGACGATTAAGTCGACCTCTTTCCCCTAGCCGAGTTTATTGCTAATAATTAGGCCTTTAAATCTACCGGCCTCTCCCCTTTCTTTACTAACTATAGCTTCTACCTAAAGCTTAGCACTAAGCCCTTTAGTCCCCCCCCGCCCGGTATAACCCTTTAGCAGCGGAAGGAATACCTTTACGGTAACGCGCTTGCTTCCCGCCTTTAGCGTATCTCTAACTTCCTCTACGATACGATCTAGGATGCTTAAGCCACTTATGCTTACTACGTAGACGCCCGGCGGACTCCCGCCCTACCGTATTAGCCCGGCGATATAGTATTCTTTAGTACTTGCTAGATTTAGACCCTCCGCCTTATAAAGAAGCTCGACTATAAACGGGAGGGCCTATATAAGGTCCTTAAGGTATATAAGACGGCGTATCTTCTTCGCCTCCCTAAGGGCAGCCGCCTTTACCTTATTTTTTATTACTCCTTCCTTACTAAGATCTAAGAGCCTCTATTGCCCGGCTAATCGGAGCTTAACGTCCTGCCCGCCGATAACGGCGTTCTCTTTTCCCCTAGCGACGACGACGGCGATAACGTATACCTTAAGTAAGAGTTTTCTTTTATCCTCGCGTAACGCTAGTACGCCTCCGGGAAGATTAAGTATCGCGTTTAATAGCGTTATAGCCCCCTTACGTAGGAGGACTCCTCCTGCCTTAACGGCTGCTAGGACGACCTTAAGGCCTTTTACGCCTTTAACCCGACTAAGCCTAAGCCGGCCTTTTATATAGCCTTCCTTACGTCTTTACCTTCGCCTAAGTAATAATAAGTATAATTTATTAATACAATTTACGTTACGACGGCACGCGTTAGTTTCTTAGTTTACCCTTTGTTTTTTTACCCTTTGTTTCTCCTTATTCTTCTCTCGTTCTATGCTAGGCCTGCTTTTAGGACCGATTAATATAGATTTCCTTCGTTTTTATTAGCTTATTGCCCCCTTTAGGCGTTTAAGTCGAACGCCGATTTAAGGGGGATATACTATTATAGTGTTAGGTTATATAATATATTATCCTATATAACCTCTACATCGTATATATAGACATTTAGACCTAGTCTATAGCTGTGTCCCTTCGTGGATTAACAATAATTATATACCCCCCTATAAGCTCGTTCTCTTATATAGGGCTTCTTCCTAGCTAGATTATTATTATCGCACGATCTTACGCAGCACGCCTTATATGCCCTAACGTAAGCCTTAAGATGTTATAAGCGCCGCCGAAACGCATTCCTGCGCTTTGTAAGTAGTTATGTTTAATTATTACGATCTTCTTACGACTTTTCTCGCCTTTATAGCCGTTTTTCCGCTTAAACGCCTATTTAAAGAGTTTTTCTACGTATAAAATCTTACGATAACGCCTCTTTTACCTATAGGATAATTGCCTAACGGGACGTTTAAGATAGCTAACAATAATAGTGCCCTAACGGGCACTATTAAACGTATAAAGGGACTAGAAAACTATACTACTTAGCTAATTAACGTAAATCTTACGTTAAAGATATTAGATATTTACGAATATATCTAAAGGCTTATCCCTAGACCTAAACGACCGGTAGGCACGATTAGCACTACCGAAGAATAAAAGGACTAGCAAAAGAACGACTTAAAGGCTATAAGAATCCTTATAATTACTCTATCCGATAATCTAAAGGAGATAGTTATAAGGGGAGGTTAGATAATTGATTTTACGAGTTAATAGATATACCTCTTTATACAACGAGTAGCCTTATAGCTGCCTAAGTCTTCTATCGTAGAGACGATACTTAAGTTTTTTAGACTTAAAGCTTATAACTTTACTACTTTAGATATATACTCTCGACGACTAAAGTAATGCTAGCGTTAACTAAAGGCCGTTTATAAGATACTAAACGAGAATATATACGTTTATACGGCTATCTATAGCCTTTAGACGGGTTACCCTTACTAGTTTTACGCTTAGCAATACGACTATAAGAAGGATAATTTTCTTACTAAAGCCGTTATCGATAAGTTTTTATAATATTAATGCTAGGTAGAGAAGGGATTTTAAAAGGTCCTTAGCTATTATAGTACTATATTATATAACATAGTACATAGTGATATTCCACGTGACATATAGTCCTATATATAAACGAGCCCTTAGCCTCTATAGTTCTTCTCCTCTTTATAGAATAATAAGGTTATCTAGCTATTACCTAGTGCTATAATAGTTTGTTCTATCTCCTATTGCGCCCCGTCGCGATCCCTAGCTTTATAAATATAGTCTTAGTAGCTCTATCACCTTATCCCTTTAGTCGTCGCGACCCGAGCGCAACCCCTAAGAAATTATTCCCCTAAGCCCTTAAGCCCTTAAGAATTTTTTCTTAGCCTATAGAAACCTATATAGCCTATAGAATTTTTTTATAGTCCTTAATAAATACCTTAGATTAGATACTCCTCCTTCCTCCTTATAGCAGACACACCTATAGCCTCTAACGCTACGGGCGACGGTCTAAAGGCCCTTGCTAAGGAGTTTATTAGTAAATTTCCTTAGATCGCCTAGGCGATTAAAAGGTTCGATAACGTAGTCCCGGTCGCTAATGCGTAGGAGACCTAGGAAAACCTTTAGAGCCTAGATACCTAATACATTCTTATATATGTTAAGGAGAGTCTTTGCCCCCTTCGCGTAGCGGAGGCCTCTTAGGTTAACCGAAATGCTAGGTTAAAGGAACGCGTGACTATACGAGATTAGCTTTTAGCTATAAAGGATTAGCTTTTAGCCACGAGGGAGCAACTTCTGGAGGCTAAAGACTTTATAATCTTAACTATTAAGATATTATAGTCCTAGACGATAACCTTAATATAGTCGTCCGGAAAACGAAAGACGGTAGACTCTCCGATCTTTGCTAGAAAGGGGTCTACCTCTAACCGTTAACGTAAGTATAAGGCCTAGGAACTTAAGATATAGGGTGTCTTCCTCCGCGATAGCATATAGTTCGACTTAGACGGCGCCCGCCTCCTTTATATTAGCGATAGGCTTAGTAAATAGGCTTACGACTTTATTAAAGATAGGATAGCTATTATTATAGCTAACCTATCCGAGAGGGAGAAGTAGGAATAGCCTACTATAACGACGCTCCTCGTAGCTTTAGGCAGGCAGTATAAAGTTCAAGACTTAACGTAAGCCGCTAAAAACATCCTTAATGATTTCCCTTAAGGCGATAAGAACTATTAGATCTAAAAGGTAGACCTCGACGCCTATATAGGTAAGGTAAGGAAGATAAAGGAATAGTAAGTCGACCTCCTCCGGAAGTTTATATCGAAGGATATAAGCGATCTTATTAAGAATATATAGACTAAGATCCTTAACACCGACTATAAGAAGCAGTTAGCGTAGATAGATATCTTTATAAAGAACCTTACTAACTATACTTATCGTTAGAAGCTCGAGAAGAAGGCCGCCCCCCGTTCGTAGTTCCCGCCGACGCTTATACCTACCCTTACCCTAACCGCCTTAGCCTAACTCTTATACGGTAACCCTATAGACTTCGACCGGCTTTCCGATACTAAACGATAATTTAGGATCGATAATAAACTCTATATAGCTTACGGAGAGCCTAGACACTAGAAGGAGGCTTATGACCCGGCTAAGATAGCGAATCCGCTTCTAATGCCCTTACGTCGGGGTAGTCCTTAGTTTTAGGGCTAAGGCGCCCCCTCCCCCGGCTTCGGCCGAGGATCTTAAGGCGCTTACGGCGGCGGGTATAGCTAGGGCTAGCTCGTCCGTACGGCCGACTACGAATAAGGCCGTATCCTTAGGGAAGAAGATACGGATCTATAAAGCGAGCGGCCGGCGTCGAGGCTACTGCTAAAAAATACACCCCTAGAGTAAGTCGCTCCTAAGGGTTATATATAGGGGAGGATAAGAGGATTAAGTCGTTGCTTTTAGATAGAACGGATCTTCGGATTAGTTCGTCGAATAGTAATAAAAAGTTAATCCTTCTCTATACTCGTCTCTCCTTTACGTATAACCCTTAGTCCCCCTACTACGTTAATACGTTATCTCTCGTAGATTCTAGCTATACTACCGCAGCGTTCGCCGATCTTTACGCTATCGTACGGAAATATAACGTTACTATAAAGAAGCTTCTTAAACCTCGACCGCTTCGATTAGCCGACGGTATACCCTTAATATAGATAATAGACTACTTTATAGCTTGAATAACTATTAGCAAGCATATAGAACTTATGCTCTTCTTTATTACGAATCTATTACCCTTTACCCCTATTATCCTAGGCATCCCCTAGCTTTAGGAATACGAACTAACTATACGTTAGAAATCTCTTTAAGTCCGCTTTAATTCCGATTACTTTATAAGACACTGCCTGCCTTTAAGCATAATAGCCGAGGATAGGATAGCTCTTAGGACTCCTATTACTCCCGCGCCTAAAGGGCATTAGTTACGTCGAAAAGTATATTTTTCTAACGTCGTAGAGATTTAGACTACCCTAACGTTTACTCTAAAATAAGGGGTCCTTATAACGATAGAAGACGTACCGGAAATTCCCTTTCGGTAGGAAGAGACTAATATCCTAGAAGACTAGACTATCCTCCCGAGAAGTTATATACCTATAGAATCGTCTACTAAGGAATATCTACCTAAGTAGGCACCGTACCCCTTAAACCCTAGCTAACCGATTTAATATCCCTTATATAGGATATAGCTATTCGCTTAGGAAACCGCCCGCTTAATATCCCCGATTAGCCCTCCGGACTCCCTTAAGACTTAAGCCTTTAAGGCTATTCCGCCGTAGACTACTTTAGTAGCTCGCTTACTCCTTATTCGTCTTACCGCCGGCCGTCGCTACGTTCCCGCCCGATAGGGCCGGATAAAACGCCCCCGCCGGCGTATATAATAGGAAGATTAAATGCCTTTAGATATAAACGATATCCGCTATATACGAGTAGTTAACTTCGTTTAATTCTATAATAGGATAGTATTTAGGCAATGCGAATAAGTATATCTAAATTAGCTAAGCTAGTCGAGGAGGGAGAAAATCTACGACTCTTTAACAAACTCTTAGTAGGCCTAGTTAAGGTCCCGGAACTATCTAAAACCTCTTTCTAACGTATTATTACCGGGGACTATATAATAGAGGTAGCTTAGGCCGCCTTCCTTAAACGTTTTTATAATTTCCTTTAGATAAACCTCCGGGATATAGCTAATTCCGAATCTCTATTTCGGAGGGTCGACGAAGCCGACGTAGAAAAATTCCTCTAAGTAAAACCGGAAGTTATAAAGGCAGATATCCTAAAGAAACTCCTAAAAGAGTTCTAAGATAAGCTTCCTTATTTCCTTTTAAAGAATACGAATAAGCTCCCCTTATACCGCCCCTAAGATTATAAGATCGAACTTACATTTAGTAAATAAGCTCCGTACTATAGAAATCGGCCTATATTACCTATAGAAATCCGCTGTATTAAGAAGTAGATTAACGATATGCTTAATAAAGGTTTTATTTAAGAGTCTTCTTCTCTAGCCGCGGTACTATTAATCCTCGCTTATAAACTAGGCGGTAGTGTCCGCATCTATTATAACTATTAAGGTTTAAATTAGGTTATAGTTAAGAATCGATATCCCTTGCCTTTAATCCGCGAAACACTAGATTCTCTCTACGACGCTAAGTTTTACACGAAATTAGACGTAATTGCTATATTTAACCGTATTCGAATCGCCGAGGGTTATAAATAGCTTATAGCATTTATTATACGCTTCGGACTATTCGAGATGCTAGTTACCCCCTTCGGCCTTTATTACGCACCTATTACGGCACTAGGTGATGTAATGTGGTACTATGATAGCACCGTCGACCTTCTAGAACTATATTAATTACGTGCTTTATAATGCCTTTAATGACTTTTATATAGTATATCTTAATAACGTACGAGTCTTTTTAAAGACTAAGGCGGAATATAAAAACTATATGCGAATAGTTATCTAACGCTTAGGCAACGTAGGGCTTTAAATCGACATCGGGAAGTTAGAGTTTTATATAACGAAGACTAAGTATCTTAGACTAATTATTTCGATATCCGGCATAAGCATAGACCCCGAGAAGGTGCGTATAATAACGACTTAGAATACCCCGACTTCGGTAAAAGAACTTTAGTAGTTTCTTAGGTTTATAAACTTCTACCGCCGTTTTATTAAAGGATACTCTAGTATTATCTCCCCGATAACTACGCTACTTCGAAAGGATTTCCGTTAGTCTTAGGGACCTAAATAAGCTGCCGCGTTTAAGGCCCTTAAACTTGCTTTTACTACTGCCCTAGTCTTAGCCTATTTTAACTACTTAGAGAAAACAATTGTTAAAACTAACGCATTAAATTAGGCCTTAGGAAGAGTCCTTATAGACTAAAGACGACGGATATCTTTACCCTATTGCGTTTTTTTCGTTAAAGCATACTGCTCTTAAGTATAACTACGAGATCTATAATAAAAAGCTATTAGCAATTATTAAGGCGCTTAAGGAATAGCGCCTAAAACTCTAAGGCACTACCGAGGCGTTCGACGTTATTATAGACTATAAGAATCTTTAGACGTTTATATCTATAAAGCAACTTAACTAACGATAAGTCACTAGGCCGAGTTCCTTTCCTAGTTTAACTTCGTAATTATATACCGCTTAGGCAATAAGGCAATTCTCCCCGACGCTTTTAGCAAGCTCCCCGGCGATAGACTAGCTACCGTAGACGACGATAGACTCCTCTATCAAAATTAGGTAGTTATCCCTAAATAGAAAGTCGACCTAACTATCTTAAAAGAACTCTTAACCGATTCTCGTGCCTTAAAGGAAGACCTTAACGCAATCGCCGCCCTTAGACTAAACGCAGCTAGTAAATTACTCGATAAGCTTATCCGCGAGGTATACTAATAAGATAATCTTACTTAAGATATAGTAGCGATACTCTGGGATCTATATGCCTAACGCTAGCTAAAGTATATCTAAAAGCTCTTACGTTATAATATATCTAAATGTTAGTTAATTTATAAACGTATTTTTTTCCGCGATTAGCTCTTCGTCCTTAATACCTTAGATCTCCGCCTTAAAGTCGTTTATTAATCTTATAGCAATAGCCTAGTAGGATACCTAAGGAGGGTAAAAACCCTTAATCTATTAAACCGAATATACTAATAGCCGAGGATTTCTTATTTTACCGCTATGTTTGTTAAAGACTATACTCTCTATCTTTAGACTAAGACCCCCCGCTTATCTCCCTTTAGATTCCTAAAACCCCTCGCTCTACCGGTCCGACTATAGGCCGATATATTAATTAATTATATTACGATACTCCCTAAGTATACCTAAAACGGGAAGACTTATAAGAATATACTTACGATAGTTAACAAGCTTACGAAGATAAGATATTTCATCCCTATTACCGGCCTTTCTATAAAAGAACTAATTAACTCCTTTATCTACGTAGTCTATCGCTTATATAAAGCACTTAATACTATTATCTCTAACTAAGGTATTTAACTTATCTTTAAATTTTAGCGATAACTTAGCATTCGTTTATAAATAACGTTAAAACTAAGCTTAGCATAGCACTTAAAGACTAACGGTTAAACCGAAATCGTTAACGCTATAATAAATAAATATATTTAAGTATCTATTAGCTTTACCTAAAATAATTAGGTCGACTAGCTCCCGCTCGCGGAATTCGTAATAAATAATTAAGTAAACGAAATAACCGGTATTTCTCCTTTCTTCGCTAACTACGGCTTTAATCCTCGTCTCGGCATCGAACCTATAGGCCCCCGACCTCCGACGCTCTTATTATAGGTAAAGAAGGAATTCCTTCGCGCGGACGTAATAGCTAGTCGTTTCGACCGTATCCTCGTTTAGCTTTAAGCTCTCGCATAAGCCTTATAATAGAAATATAAGGATAATGCTAATATAAAGCGGGACGAAGGCTTTCTCTTCCGACCTAGTGATATAATTATAGTTTTATTAGAGAATATAACTACTAATCGCCTAAAGAAGAAATAGGACGATAAATAGGACGGCCCCTATCCTATTCTTAAGGTCTACCGCGGCGCTATAGTTATCGACCTCCTAAAGCATATCCGAGTTAAGAAGTCTTACTATACGTCTAAGGTACGGCTTTAGATAACGGAAATAATACCGGGCTAGGCATAGATTAATCGAGAGGAATAACGCAACGTCGTAGGCCGTATTATAAAACGCGATAACGATGGTAATATCGAAGAAATATAGGAATTTAAGAAGATCCTTAACGTATATAATAACGAAGCCCTAACCCTAACTTATCTAATTAAATAGAAATATTACTAAGAACCGACCTAGCAACCTAAAGATAACCTAAGAGGTTGCCTTAAAGCTATCTAACGCTTCTATAGATATAACCTAGATAAGCCGGGCCCCTTAGATTAAGCCCGCCTATAAAAGATTCTTCTATTATATACTAATCTCTAGCGAAAATGATATTTCTTAGCGATTTAAGGACTAAATCGTCTTTAGAGGGGGAGTACTATTATAGTACTATATCACATAACATAGTATATAGTAATATACTACGTAATATATAGTCCTAAATATAAAGGAGCCTTTAGCCTCTATAGTTCTTCTCCTCTTTATAGAACAATAAGGTTATCTAGCTATTACCTAGTGCCGTGATATTACCTCTTAAGCGTTAGCTATCTAAGATAAGTCGTTAATATCTTTAACTCTATCTATAATATATAACTCCCGTAGAGGAGGACGAGGTAGAGGCCGCGGTAGAGGCCGTAAAGGTAAAGGTAGCTCCGATAATACTAGATCCCGAACTAATAATAACTTATCTAAGTAAGTGAAACTCGAATATAGTTATATCGTCGCTGCTAGTAGAGGCTATAAGCTAAGCAACTGCTAGACTCTTTACCCCGATAAAGCCTTAGAATCGAAATAGGAAGAATAGCGTTAATAAGGCATTAATCCTTTTAAGAAGGGTAATATAGATATTATAGCGGTAAGTAAACGCGATATAACCTTTTTCGCTATAAGCCTTACGTCGTTTAAGGACGCTATCCTAGCTACGGGTTATAAGGCCTTATAGGATATAATCGTATACGATACCGGAGCTTTAGATACCTGCTTTAACGACTTAAAGTAGTTTATAACTTTTACTCTTACTCTAGCCTATCGTCTAATATATATAAGGGAGCAGATATCTCCCGATTGGTTTATCCTACCGGCACATAAGGATATGCATTAGGACCGCCGTGCATTATTGCATACAACATAAGTCACCCGGCTGCATTAGCTGCCCGGATGCTCGAGATACCGAATGCCGAAGTATGTGGTGTGTGTGGGGACTAATGTGCGCATAGTCCACAGTCGGGCCCCGGTCAACTAGGGTTACCCACACCACCTCCTATTACTCGCACAATTAATCACGCAACAACCAAGATACCATACGAGGTCAGACCACATGCACCTAGCACAGAATTAATAGCGCTTTCCATCCCGACAATTAGTTAAGTCATATGTACCTTTATCCCTATGCAATTGGCTATATAAAGGGATCTTGGTCCGCACCTAGACAGACTATCACTAAGCAATTCTATATCCTCTTCTCTCTCTTATCTTTGCATCTTCCTCGACACTTTCTGCATTGCCGTAATCCTCTGCCTCTAAGCTTCCCTTTAGGCTCTTATTATATAAGTATTAAATAGTAGCAACCTTTAAGTCCTAGGCGTAGGTATAATACGTATAACAATTAGAGACTTAACTCTTAACCTAACTAACGTTCGCTATTGCCCTAATGCACCCGCGAATTTAATAAGCTCTAAAGTCCTTTAGGATAAGGGTATTATGCGAGACGGATTTAATAGCCGACTGGCTTTTTAAGCTATAGGGGAGGCAGTTTGTAAGATTACCTAGGAACTTAGCGTTAGCACTATTTGTAATGCTTAGGCTATAGGTAACCCTACGATTCGAGATAAGCACCTTAACCTCGCCTTTACAGCGTTGCCGAAGATCTTAATAAAGGTCAATAGGAAGGTCGATTATAGGCTTATACACTATAAACTTAGACATACGGGTAAGGCTAGAGTACTTAATGCGTGCCGAAAGTCGGGCATTAACGTTAATATAGATAACCTTAACGACTTCTTTTATAAGGCCTATTATTTTGCAAAGGCCGACCTAATAGTTAGCCGGATATCTTTAGTTAAGCTATTGCAGTTCCTAGCATACGTTTTTTAGGACTTTATTTAGCACTTACCTACCGGTTTCGGCGGAAAGCAATACTCGCTATATAAGATCGACATTTACATAAGGTTCTATTAGGTTCTTTTCGCGGTAAACCGAGGAGAGGCGTATAACTTACTTTATAGTTAGATAAGGCAGGTATAAGCCTGCTCTACGAATAAGAAGGTTTAGTCTATATGCTTTAATAACGCTTTAGAGTTTTAGTCGGATGTAATATTTAAATAGGCCGATAAAGACGGGTTTATCCTTTGCTTTAGTGCCCCCTATACTCTAGAGTAGAATAGGCTTACTAAACGTACTAGCCGTACTCTAATAGACCTCGCACGCTATATTTACGCCGATACGAACCTTCCGGCCTTTTTATAGCCGTACTTTATAGAGATAAGCGCCTACGTTAATAATATACTTCCGACGAGCGCTTATAAAGACGGTAAAGCCTTAATTAAGGTTTTATTCGACGAGATCCGCACGCTATACTTATATAGCATTAAGCATATAAGGGCTTAGGGCTATACTACGTTCGTTACTATCCCGCACTAGTAGAGGGTTAAAAGTGTAAAGATAGCCCTACGAGCTTAGAAAGGTCGCTTAGTTAGTATAGAAGGACTTAACGGGCATATATATAAGGTCTAGCTTCCCGAGAAGAAGATCGTTATACGCGCTTAAGATGTCCGATTCTAGGATAGTAAGGAGCACTAGCGCCTTACTATTAACGACGTTAAATTTTAGGCTACCCTATAGGAGGATAACGATAAAGTCACCTACCCATTCGATATAGGGAAGATTAAAGCCGTAGATAGAAAACGCAATGCGAGGCACGACGAAGCCGCTTCGCCGCGTAAAGAAGAACTCGACCTATCTACCCTATAAAGGGTGCTTAAGGACCTAAGTTATATCCCGACTCCCGATCTAACGCCTATAGTAAGGCAATAGTAGCGTTATATTCATTTTAATAAAGAAACTATAGAGCACGACGATATAGAGGACTTAAATCCGGCTTCTAAGGATAAGGCATCGCTATTTTATCCTCGCCGAACCTTACGACTATATTAGGCCCGTAACTATAATAAGCGTTTAAGGCGAGGCCGTAGCTATAGTAGCCGTGCTTGCGGCAGCCGTAGTAGCAGCCGAGGCATAGCTAGGGAGTTATCCAGTTTATAACTTATAGTACTTCGCAAAAATAACACTTATTATAAGACTAATCCTCCTTAGATTCTTAGTATAGGAGCGGCTCTAGCTTTTGTATAGCCTAATACGACTCTAAAGACCTAAAAGCAGGCTATAGACCACCCTAACTATAAGAGTCGCTAGTTGCCTACTATAAGGAAGGAATACCGTAAGCTTAACGACAAAGGGACCTAGATTCTTATTTCCCGCCTACGAGGCTATTAAGTCCTTCCGGGCCGTTAGGTCTTTCTTAAGAAGCATATTGCGGGAGCCGATAGCATTATAAAGGCCCGTTAGTATATTCGCGGAGACCGGGACTCTATAAATAGGCCTATTAAAGACGTCTTCGCCGCTATAGCACACTAGGCTTCTATTCGCGTATTTACTACTCTCGTAGCTACGGATAACCTCGAATATAAGAAGTTCGACGTAGTTAACGCCTTCCCGCACGCTAAAGTAAGGGAGGAAATTTATATTAAGCAGCCCTACGGTCTAACTAACGGCACTAGCCGCGTCTATAACCTATAGCGAGCTCTATATAGGCACGAGGCCGCCCCTCGTTAGTAGTTTAATAAAGTTGTTATTAACCTTATTGCTTTAGGCTTCGTTTAGCTAAAGGCAGACTTATGCTTATTTCGTTATAAAGATAGCACGCTTTTAATCTTTTACGTCGACGATATATTAATCGCAGCAGCTATACGAGACCTTATTGCGGATAAGGCTCGCCTATTAAGCGGCCTATATAAGATAAAGAGTCTTAGGGAGCCGACCGAGTACTTAGGACTAGAAATAGACCGGGATCGCGTTTACTAAACGATTCGCCTATATTAGACAAGATTCGCGATAAAGATCCTTAAGAAGTTCGGCAGTAATATCGCGAATACGGCAATAACGCCGTAGCCGCTAAAGACCGTTATCCTAGCGGACTAAAGACAATAATAGTTAGTAATGCCCTTTAAGCAGTAGCTTTAAAGAACCGGCAGCCTGAATTAGCTAGCAATAAGGACTAGGCTAGACTTATCTTATATAGTAAATAAGTTATCGGAGGTAAATTATAACCCTACGGCAACGCACTTAGCTATCTTAAAGCACTTATTGCGTTATCTTAAGGGATCTTTAACCTTAGGCATTATTTTTAGCGGTCGTTATTCGCCTAACGATCTAAAGCTGCGCGTTTACGCCGACGCCTCTTTTGCTAACGATCTTCGAACCCGCTGCTTAACAGCCGGATATATAGTCTTTTTAGCCGACGGACCGATCTTTTAGCGGTCGAAGCGATAAACGTTAGTAATAACCTTATCTACCGAGGCAGAATTTATTAACCTTACGCCGGCTAGTATAGCAGCTATATAGCAAGCGAAGCTTTTGCACGATGTAGGCTATCTATAGCCTACGCCGATAATTATATATACAGACAATTAGAACGTAAGACTAGCCGTTCTTAATAAGGCGAATGCGGGCCGTACGAGGCATATTAATCGCTACTTTAAATAGATTATCTAACGCACGGCAATAGGCTATTTTTAGCTTTATTAGGTCTAGACCGAGGAAATAATCGCTAACGGCTTAACGAAGCCGCTCTTACGTATAAACCACGAGAAGTTTAGACATTAGCTTAGACTTTAACCCGAGATTTAACAACGAGGATTTCTCCTAATTAGGAAAGGATTAAGGGCCTAATTAGGCAATTAGAAGGGCAAAAGCCCTGCGAATAGAGGAACGATGACTTATAGAAGAAAGGAGCTATAGAAAGCAGTTAAGAGCGCGTTAAATTACGCGTTTGCCGTATTGTTAAGAGCCTTATATAGGCTATTCGGCTGAGGGGAGGTATTATAGTTCGCCCCACTTTTAGTTAGTTAGCCTCTTGTGCTAGGGTGTCTTCTACACCCTCGCATAAGCCTATAGGGCTTCTTCCTAGCTAGATTATTATTATCATACGATCTTACGTAGCACGCCTTACATGCCCTAACGTAAGCCTTAAGACCCGGGTCGCCTATCAATTCGCTATACATAGCGCCCGGGTCCGCTATGCTCGCCTATCAATCCGCTATATACGTCCCCGCCTAGCGCCCGAGTCGCCTATTAATTAACTATGAATATAGTTATTTAGGCCCTAATCCACTACGCGGAGCGGCGCCTAACAAAAAAAATATTAGACGCGGCGAGAGACTTACTCTACTTAATTTTAGTACGGGGCTCCTCTTGTACTGTCTTACACCCTTATCGGCGTACGAAGTAACTAGGTATTCGCACTTTATCGCCTTTATCGCACTTATCAATCGCCCTCGTCGCACTTATCAACTTATTAATCGCCCTCGTGCGATGCCTCCCTCGTCTATAAGACCCTCTATTAAGGCCATTAAGTCTAATAACCGAACGAATGCCTCGAAAGTGCCTAGCTATACCGGATAAATGCCTCTAGCCGTACCGAACGAATGCCTCGAAAGCGCCTTAGAAATCTAATATAGCGATATATAAGAATTGTTAGGCGGCGCGCCGCGTAACGAATTTTATATATCGCTATATTAGATTTCGACAGAATTTATAATTTTTCTTAGCAACTTTCCCTAATGTAGGCATTTACGCGGCCCTACACAGCCCCTACTAGCCCGATATATTATAAGCAGGGGTAGACATATAGCTATAAGAGGAGGAGTATATATCCTTGCATTTAGGCTAAAAATTACGATTAATCGGGGGACGAATACTCTTCTAGCCGGAACGTATGTCTTAAGTATCTTAAGTCAGACGCCGCTCCGTATCGTAGATTAAGGCTTTAGGTGCAATGCATAAAGTCTTATATGTCTTAGTGTATATATATTGCTCTATCTAATCCAATCTAGGGACCGATAGGGGAGTAGGCATTTATAGGTACTTAGGCCTCCCCGACCTAATAGCTTTATATACATTTTTAGTAGGTAGTCGTTTAAGGTTACTATAAAAGAGACTTCTATTAGTCTCTTACTATCGAACGCTAGGAAGTCGGGTCCTCGATATTAGTATAATAGCAATTAAGTAAAAGAGAGGCTCTAAGGCTAAAACAGCCTGCATAAAGGAATTAGAAGCTGCAAAAGGATGTAAATCACTAAGAATAAATAGCTCTTATCTTGTCTAGTAGGGAGGCTAACTAGTCTCTATATATAGGAAAATTCCTCGGATGAAATCAGCCGCGTAGACCTAAGGAAAAATAGGTAACGTAAATAATCGGACGGAAGGATCGGTAGGAAAAGCAATAGATCGTGCCGTACGATAAATAAGCCATACAGTTAGCAAATAAATAAGCAGTCTAATAGAAGACTAGTAAATTCCACGGTAAATTCTACGGTAGAAGCCGTAGAAGAGAATTCGAATTCTACGGTAGAAGACTATAGAAGGGAATTGGAATTCTACGGTAGAAGACCGTAGAAGGGAAGAGATTTTACGGGTAAAGACTATATAAATAACCGTAAAATCACTATAAAATTACGGTGAAATATAACCGAAGAAAAGTAGGTAAATGCGCCTGTAGAAGTGCGGGGTAAATGCCTATAGAAGCCCGTGGAATTCTATAGTAGAATCTAGGGAAGAACCGGGGATTTCCCGGTGGAAAGCAAATAGGGAAGACGGTGATATTAACACTTACCCTATCTAGACTACGTTTTCCTTCGTTATACTAACGCCGCCCCGTACGTACTAAAGCCGTTATATATTCCTATGTGTAATATACCTCTTTAGGTCTCGAGATTATACGAGGCCTATAAATAAGCGGGATAACGGGTGAATATAAGGGTTGTTAGTATTCTAACAAAAAGGGAAAACAAAAGGAAAGGGGGTGCTTAATCTTGCCTAACTAAGACGAAGAAAAACAAATTATAATAACAAGTAAAGCTATTATTAGAATAGCTATATAATAAGTAGTATTAAGACTACTAAATAAAGCAAAATAAAGGAACGATCGCAAAAAGAAAGGGGATCGTTAGAAAAGAGGCAACTTAATAAGTCTGATTTAACGCTAGAACTCGGCGAATTTCTATCCTTAAAGAGGCCTAGTAAGGCTATTAGCGGCTATTTAAGCTATCGGAATCTAGGTTACGTCGAGGTTCCCGGTTTTAACCTATTCTCGAAGCCAATAGTAATAGATATTAACGTGCCGGAGCTTTGTGATAAGGGTAACGATTTCCTTCGTTAAGAAGCGAATAGTCTGCTAGTTATCGCACTAGATGATTTAATCTATTCCTTCTAGCTGTAGCGATATCTCTTCGTTAAGCCGATAAAAGGCTATAAGCTCTTTTAAAGCCTGCGATAGAGCTAATAACTTAGCCTCTATAGACGAGGTTATTATAGTCTTCTATTTCCCGGACTTCTATATAATAGGGCTACCGAATAGCTTAATAGCGTATCCTTAGGTGCTCTTCCGGTTATACGTATTATCTAAGAATAAGGCGTCTAATATAGCCTCGCAAAGGGCGGAGCTATTCCCGTCGAACTTAATAATACGGTTACTATCCTTATATAGGAATTTAATAGCCTCTTTCGCCCGCTTAATGTATTCCTAGCTTAGGTTCGTTAGGAACTAGGAGAATTTCCTAGTAGCGTACGCTCTATTAACCCTTATGATAACGATAGCGTAAAGAAGCGAGCTAATTAGAGCTTAGAAAAGGGAAACGTCGTTGCTTAAAGCAGTTCTTTCAAACGGCTCAAGGGGTTCCGGACCTAAGGGCTGCTTGCGCTTAGTTAATAAAGACAGATAGTTAAACCGCTATGCGATTTTCTTAATATACGATTTTTGCGATAGCTAAAACCTTTTGTTTAAGCGGTCCCGGATAACCTTAATGCCGATAAACCACTTTAAGTCGCTAAGGACCTTAACGTTATACCCCTTAACGAGGGCATAGTAGAACGTTTAATAACTAGCTTTTCATCCGTTCCGGAAGAGGGCGATAAAGTCGTTAATATTAAAGAAGACGATAATATTGCCGTAATGCATTACGTAAGGGTTCCTATTACGAAGATAAAGCCCTAGGCCTAGAGGAAGGTAGCGAGCTCCTTATACTATAATAAGAGGGAACGCCGAAGACTATATAAAGCCCTTAGGAGTAGCTAAAGCTTCCCCTTCTGCTTAAAGCCGTCTAGTAGCCTATAATATACTGCCTCGTCTAGGATTGCGTTATAAAAGGCACGAATAAAATCGTATTGCTTCGCATTAAGATCCTAATAGCACGCAACGGCTATTAATAGTCGAAAGGTCTAGGCCGCTAGCGTATAAGCTAAAACTATAAGCTTATTCTACGGTTGTTAATCGCCTTAGATAATAAGGCGAGCCTTATACTCGATTATAAAGCCCTAGGCATTAAATTTATACACGTATACCTATATTAACGGAATCGTGCTATATTTTCCGAGGTCGACGGTGTTTTCGTCTACGATCCTATAGACCCCCTTCTCCTTAACGCCTATGATCTCGTTTCCTATTCCTATAATCTATTAAGGACTATTAGGTCCTAATATAGACTCTTTAAAGCTCGTAGGAACCGGCAGATTATAGTCTCGATATAGGCGCGCTTAGAAATCCAATATAGCGAAAACTATGCTATCTTCCGGGCTAGGTTCCGGGTTAAGGATATTAGCGAGGTCTATTTAATTAGGCGGTTTAAGCGTCTGTTCTAGGGTCAATAGTTAACTTACCCCTTAATCTTCCTGCGAGTCTTTCTTAGGCGCTAATTCGGGTGCGGGTACGGCAGGCTACTTAGGGTCTGGAATAGCCTCTTCTTCGTCTTTAGGTTCGCGAATTAGCTTATCTATAAAGTTAGGGAGGTCTTCTAATAGGTCGATCTAAGTAACCTACTGCTACTGTTGCTTTTCCACCCCTTTACGCTAGTCCCGGCTAAAGAAGACCTTCTCGTTAAAAAAAACGTATAAAGTATTAAAAAAGGCGTTTCTCTATAGACTAAGGTCCTAAAGAAGGTATTAAGTGCTAGAAATATAGCCCGTAAGGTAGCTAATATACCCTCTTAAATTAATCTTAGTAAAAGTCTTATTAAGTCTCTAACGGGTTATTCGAAACGCCTTATAGCCGAAACACCGGATATACTACTTCCGGGGTTTAACCCGGATGTATGCCTATTCGTCTCGGTTATCTTAGAGCCACTCGTTAAGGCGCTATAGCGGCGGCTTCTACCCGTTAGACTTCACGGGTATACGATTAAGCAGGTAGACCGCTGCCTCTATCGCTAATAGCTATATCGTGTATAGGAAGCCGGACTAGGCTAGCAGGGTTATTATTAATTAAACCACCGTGCCCCCGGACCTCTCGGCATAACTATTCTAATACGGGTGTAATAGCGATAATTCCTAGACCTTAATTCCGGCTTCGCGTATATCCTTAACGTAGTCCTCGGTTAGGAAGACCGTCTCGCCGTCTAACATTAGGATCGCGATCCTAATCCCGAATTTAGCGTTATAAGTCTCCTTAAGGCCTCAGAAGATGCCCTAAAGCTCGGTCTTTTCACCTACCTTAAAACAATGCCTTATTCCTATATTAAAATAGGTAAGTTTAGCTATATTCTTTATGCCGTAATACGCTATTCCTAGGTAAAATAGGTGGACAGAGACCGCGCCGTACGGCCTCTTTAGGTATAGGGGGTCCTAAGGTCCCCGCGAAATCTGCCTTTTATTCTTCGTCGTATAGTAGACCTCGTAGTCTAAAAGGTCGATTCCGTTAAGCTTAATAATATTATCGTCCTAACCGCTAAAAAGATGCCTTATCGCACCTTTTCCTAGGTGGCTTATTTGTGCGTGCTATAGGGCGTCTACGGTCCCGGTTAAGGTCTTTAGGAAGCGCGGAAGAGCCTTTAGGAGCCCTTTAGAATAATGTATTAGAAAAGCCCCGTCCGGGGCTGCTTAAAGCGGAATCAAAGACTATTCGTACAACCGGAACGTCATAAACACGCATTTTCCAGCCGGGTTAAAGAGTTCTCCTATAAGGTTATTCTAAAGGTAGCCTTTAGAGGTGAATTTATCTATAGAGACTATATTCGTGTGGGAATATAGCGTGCGTTCTTAAAAGTAAGGACGAAACCTATATCTACGACTACCCGGGCTATTCTAATAGCCTTAGCCCCGACGGTCTAGGTGCTTAAGAGGAGCCTCGAGCTCTTCGAATAGTTAAGGTCGAAACACTAAGCGGGAGTAAATTTACATCCGAATTCTAAAAAGGCCTCTATAGCTCGTTCGGCATAAAGATTACTATAACGACCGTATATGACCTATAAGCTAATAGGCTTACTTAACGTCGTAATTAGACTATAGAGACTGCCTTAACAATATTATACATTGAGGATCCTAGCCTTAATTAGAAAATAATAATTCCCGCCCTTTAGTAGAATCTAAACACGGCGTTTAATGCTAGTACTAAGATCTCCGCCTATAAGTCTATCTTTAGCTTTAATATACGTAGACTATTAGAAGCTATCGATAATATCTTAGGCACCGCTGCGGACGATTTACCTACCCTACTTACGGGAAGTTATCTATAAAGAGGCGAGCCTAGCTATAGACCTTACGGCTATAAAAGCCAAAGGGCAATATAATACGAAATATAGACTAGTCCTCCTTAAAGCTAGCAATAAGGTCTACCTAAAGCTTTATAAGGGCTATTATAAGCCTAGCTAGCCGCTAAATATAACGCAGCTACCCGCGCAACTATAGAGTTAGGAGGCAGGGATATATGCATAATAGATAATACATTTAAGCTCGGGGACTATTCGGGCATTAGTCGCTAACTAGTCCCCGACAACCCCTCTTAAGGCCTAGGGGTATATCCCTAAGGCCCCGACACATCTTAGAAGAGGGGCAAGCTTTAGTCTTACTACGAGAGGGCAACCGCATTGCAATAAAGGATTATTCGTACTTTTAACTATCGTTCCTACCTTTCTAAACGTACCTCTAGTCTGCCTTCTTATACTAAAGAAATAGTCGCGGTAGCGAGAAGGCCCCTTCGTAATTAAGCGTATAGTTAACGACCTCGCGGTAGAGCTCGACCTTCCGAGCTAAGTTAGAATTTACCCTATTATCTCTATCTAGCACCTTAAGCTTACGCATAAATGTTATTACGTCGAACCTAAGCTTAGGCTAGCAGAAGCCGCCCGCGACATCGAGCACGCGCTTAACGAAGGGGACTAATACTACGAAGTTAAGCGTTTAATAGATATCTGCGTCCGCCGCATCGGCCGTTTAAAGTCACCCGTGACTAAATACCTTATGCGTTAGAAGGAATAGGCTACTATATACGATTAGTAGGTTCGAGCCGACTAGGTCTCTACGGAAGCTATCGCGGAATTCTAAGGCCGCCCTCTAGCACGCGCTATACGTAGTAAGACTAAGGCCATTTAGTAAAAGGAACGATTAAAAGAAAGATTACTAGCAAGCATAAGCATAACTTATAAGATTAGAAGAAAGGATTTAAGCAATATAAGCATTTCTTTTAATTGCCTAATTAGGATTGTATTATAACTGCTATAGGCAGTAGTATTTCCTTTTTCTAGCCGGCATTCTAATACATATAAAGCATCCTCTGCGCTATGTGCCGGGCCTAATATAATCAGCTATAGGGGCTTACGCCTACCTTAATAAACCATCCTTCTTTATATATACATTTACCTTACTAAGTGCATTAGAGTAGGCTAGTCTAAGACCGTATAGACTTTTCTAAGGTCTATATAAATACCTTTATCCGAGATAATAAGGCCGAGGTACTTAGTCTTAGTAATATAGAAATTATGTTTATCTACGTTAAGCTAGAGGCCGGCGGCGTTAAGGCGCTTAAAAACCGCGTCGATATAGGTCTAGTATTACTCCTATATCTTAAAGAAGATTAAGATATCGTTTAAGTAGGTAGAGTAAAACTTATTAAAGATACCGTAAAAGGCCGTATTAATAAAACTCTAAAAGTAGGATAGGGCGGCGGTAAGGCTAAAAGAAGTTATATAATACATAAAGAGCCTATACCTTCTAGCGAAAGCGGTCTTTTACTTATAGCCTTCGGCGATATAAAGGCGGTTAAACGCTATAATAACCTTAATTTTAGTAAAAAACTTCGCCTTTTAGATCTAAGCGAGGGTATCGTAGATAAAGGGTAGGGGAAAACGGTTCTTAATCGTAGCTTTATTAAGGCCGGGATATTCGATATAAAAACGAACGCCCCCGTCGGGCTTATAAGTAAGTATAATAGGGGCGGCGGCGGGGGAGGTAGAGCGGTGGATAAAGCCCTTCCCAAGCTACTAGTTAATATACGTATAGACGATTTAGTTCTTAGCTTTACTTAAAGGACGGGGGCGGGTATAAGGGGGTGTTAGGCTAATAGCCCTTATAGAGGCCTCTAAGGCACTAGGTGGTAGGGCGGTCAATTAGGGCAGAAAAAAGCCTACTAGATACGTGTTTTTCGTAGGGCGCGGCAGAGCTATTAGGCATCCACGATCACTTCCTTTTTAAGGCCCTCTTTAAGCCTTGTTTTCCATAGAACGTCGCACTCTATCGTGGGATCTGTTTTAAGTAGCAAGACTAGGGTGTATAGAGCGTTATTCGCCGCTACGCCTTTCTTAAGACCCTTAGAATCACGGACCTTACGCATTCTTCGCGACACCTAGCCGACACACTAGACCTTTCTAGAACAGCCTTTTCTAAGGCAAGATCTCCTCTTTAAGAGGCAACAATCTCGTCGATATCACTATCGAGATTAGAGAAGTCTATATTTTCCTTATTATTAGAAGTTCTTAATCCTACTTGCCTTCTACCTAAATCGTTAGTTTATACATTCTTCGAGATAGCTTAAGCTAGAGGCGAGTTTATGCTTCCTACGGCGCCCGAGATTAGGAATTTTAACGGCAATAGAGCCGCTAGCCGATAGCTATCCTAGCTTAAGTAAACGTTTCGAGCACTTAATAGTAATACACTAGATGCCTCTCTCGTAGTCTAGGCTATTGATATAGGACTTCTTAGGGATACCGTAGTGTTTATAGATAGTTCGGACAGGCTTAGAGAGATCGTAGTGCTTGCTAAGGGAGACTATGCCTTACTAAAAGACCTTAAGGAACTAGAGACCGCGTTAATAGACTAGTTTAAGGCAACGCTTATCGATGAAATTAATGCGAACTTTTAGCAGCCGATTTAGCGAAAACTAGATAAACTATTAGTTATATACTATAAGCGAGCCTAAAAGCTTATAAGGTAGCACGGAGGCAGAGACCGGCTAGGACCTAAAGAGAGGGCTCTTACCCTTCTTAAGCGCTATTATCTCTCGCACTTTATTAAGAGTTTTATTAACGGGTTAGCTAGTGCCGAACTTAAGCAAGGATTAATCGAGCAGAATGCTCTTACTGCCGACAGTCTATCTAGTGCGATAATAATTATCTAAAAGACCTAAGGCATTCTTACGGTAAAGGCGAACGATACTCGATAAATAGCCCGCGATGCCTTAGTTACTGCTATAGCTAACTACATTCGCCGCTAGACTAGATAGAGTGCTTAGAAAGTCCTTATAGATAAATATAGCTTTAATCCGTACTAGTTAGCACTTACGCCGGAGAACATAAGTAAGCGAGGGCAGACCCTATCCTATATAGGATCTCTATATATAGCTATAACGATACCGGATCCTATGTTTTTGCTATCCGCCTTATACCCGTACGTTAGGCAGGGCATGTACTAGCAGATAGGGGGGAATACTAAACGAATGGTTAAGCAGCCTTAATCCTACTTAGAAGGTGCTCCCTATACCGCCTATTCGTTAGTAGCCTACCTACTAGCAGCCTATTTAAGGTTAAATATAGGAAGAAAGATCGGAGAGAACTATAGGACCGTATGATAACTAGCGAGGAGCATTGCGTAGCTATAGTAGAGGAGGATTGCCGCCCTTTAGAAGCCGAGCGGCACTATTAAAGCTAAAGGACTCCTAGAACTAGTATATAAATAGATCCTCTCCTATTCCGGATTAGCCAATCTGCTTTACATACGGGCAATATAGCCACTACCCGTTAATATACGCTACCCTATTTGCAAAAAGACTTCGGGATTAGGAAAGAGATATCCTTCGCGAGAAGTGTTTCGCAAAGAGAGTAACGCAGTAGGAGGCAAATAGACAATTGCCTAAGGGATTAGGAGGGACTAGACCTCCGCCCTAAGCTACGGTCTAAGCAAACTATAGATATATTAAAGAGGAGCTAGAGACCTATATTGCCGAGGCCGTACTTAGTGCGAGGGTGGTTTACTTTATAGAATCGTAGGACCTTTTAGATAGCGATAACGAATATAGCTATAGTATCCTTACTAGCCTTATAGAGAAAACCTACATTAATAAGGAACTATCCGTTAAAGCCCGCGCTATAGGATTAGAGCCCGATGCCGATGCTATTTAGGATTCCCTAGCCTAGGACTAGGACCCGGAGGGAGCAGAAGCGTTATTAATGATTAAGCGCTTTTAAAGAGTTATAACCGAGGAGGATATTAAGGACCGGGATGCATCGGCCCTAATTTAAGGCGCCTTAGCGATTATAATACTAGCGGGGGGGGCGAACCTACCTTATGCTATAAAGAAGAGGCAGGTAGGAGGCGACGTAGTCCCCGTTGTTATCTACCTAGCGACGGATTCTAAAGAAGCGCTAAGGAGGCATAAGGTGCCCTAGGGAGAGGTAGACCTCCTAGCAACCACTACTGCTATTGCTGCGAAGGTAAAAAAGGGAGCTAAGCCGAGAAGCCTTACGGAGATCTAGGCAAGAGAAGGGCTTAGATCCTTCGATTAGATTAACCTAGCTCGTAAGGTTATAGTGCCTCTTAGCCTAGCCGACTTTTAGCAAGTAAGCCTGGAGGGTGCTAAGCAGTTTCGTTATTTATCTTTACGCACGTAGGTGCGATAGGCTAAACCTAGGAAAAGAGCTATGCCGGCAATAGCCGCGGCGGTATATAAGTGTCTATCGCTATTCTATAACACCTAATTGTTAGCAAAAGCGGCAGCAACCCTAAAGACATTTAGAGTAGCTATTATAGTTATCTTCGCTAGTACTTAGTAGGAAGCTATATATATCGCTATGCTATCGCAGACCGTTTAGGCAGACTAGGGCTTAGAAGCTAACATTATATCGTAGAAGTTTGCCGTAGAATATAACTAGCTACGCTAGCAACTTATAAGAAGACAGACTAGAGGTACGTTTAGGAAGGTAGGAACGATGGTTAAAAGTACGAATAATCTTTTATTATAGTGGGTTGCCCTCTCGTAGTAAGACTAAAGCTTGCCCCTCTTCTAAGATATATTAGGGCCTTAGGGACATACCCTTAGGCCTTAAGAGGGGTTGTCGGGGACTAGTTAGCGACTAATAGCCGAATAGTCCCTAAGCTAAAAAGTATTATCTATCGTGCATATATCCCTATCTCCCGGCTCTATAGTTACGCGGGTAGCTGCGTTATAATTATCCCCCCCTTCTAAGGCGGACGCCTTAGACGCTAGGATAGCTTTAGGTATAAATAAAGTCGTAATAGCAAATATAACTAAAATAGGATTAAACGTAGTATAAAAATCAACGACGATAGTTATTATTATATATATTATAATAATTATCGTATTAATTATACGTTATAATAGTTACTACGCAATAAAGGGCTAATCGCCTACGTATAGTTAGCGAACTATAATAGAGTACTGCTCTTTATATATAAAGATTTTTTTCTTCTCTTCTCTTATTGTATAATTATATCGAGATCTTATAGAGAAGCACATTCGGAATTAGACGAGTATATTCTAAATCTAACGAGCATATTCCGAATTAGACGAGTATATTCCGAATTAGTTTAACGCTATAGGTCTTAAGCGAACGGCAAGCGCAATAGTATAGACGCCCCGAAAGCGAGGAAAGCAGACGGATAATATTTAGCCGATAGGCCCTTTAGTTATTGCTTAAGTCTTAGAGTTATCGGCTAATAGAGTATCGATTATGGACGCTATAGCGATAGCATAGGAAGAGATAAAGCTAAAGAAGACGCGCGGAGAGAAAACCACCCTATTAGAACGACTCCTCGTAGAGAAAAACATACGAGATGCCTTAGAGAAGTCGATATCCTTATTAAAGGAAGAAACCGAAGATTAACTATATCGTTAATTATTTAAAGGACCTTTTATAAGCATAAAAAAACCTATTATAGTAGAGTCTTAAGAAGATTATATAAATGTAAAGCGTATAACGCTAGCGGTTGTTAAATCCGAAATATTTTCGTCGTCTAGTAAAGACGATAGAGATAAAGATATAAAGGCGAATACTAAAGGAGATACCGGCGATAAGAGGAATATCTAGAAAGGGATATCGCCTAAGAAAAAGGGTAAGAAGGCTATATATATAAAAAGTCGTAGGGCGAAAAGGTGCTATATCACCGAGCTATACTATATTAAGTGCCTTAATAGCAGTATATAAGGGTTTAGCGATAATAAGGACGATACTAAAATAGTCGAACTATATTATATATAGGAGGATATACGATTAAGCAGATATATTTAATATAGCTCGCGTAATAACTTCTACGAATTAGTAAGCTCCTTATTCCTTATTAAGTCGGGATATAGTTGCTAATAAAGTATAGGTACCGGCAATAATATCTAAAGATATAGCTAATCTATACGCTATTTAGACGAAGATAGCTAAGTTATAGACTACTTAGGATAAGATAGAGAAGAAGAAGATAAAGTCAATCTTCTACTAAGTTTATACGTCGTTCGTAGCCGTAATAACGGCCTACCGAGAGGAATAAGGGGTATTAAGTGCTAAACGTTTATATACGAAACGTCGTCTTAAATACCGGCAGGCATCGATAGAGCGACGGAAAGCTATACGTGAGAATAAGGACTAAAAGCTTTATCTAGTGATTAGTAACGTAGGATTTACCCTATAGCGGGTAGGACGAGAATATATATACGATAATTTATACGAAATAATCGAGGAGAGCGGTCGTTAAAGAAGGGGGGAGTAGTTAAAACGTCTCCCTATTATTACGGAGTTTACTAGCGAAATAAAAGTAGGAGACTTCTGCCGTATAGATATATAGGAATAATAATAAAGTAGCGGCGGAGTAGTAAGAGAAAAGTTAAGGTAAGCTAAAAAGAAGTTATTTCGTAATGCGTAATTTCCGCCGTTTCTTTAGCCGTATCTTTAAGTATTCGTTAATAAGCTCTTAAGCATTCGCTATATCGTCTTAAGCAACCTACTTATTATATTCGGCTAGCTAACCTTCCTATTTTACTAAATAATAAGTAACGCCTTTCTTTATCTTATAGTCCTTAATTTGCTAGACCGACTATTCTCCTTCGGTATCGTTAAGGTTAAGCATCGGCAGTAATTCGCTAAGGTATTAGTTAATAGCTCGTTCTACCTACGGCTTAAGAAGACTAATATAAAATACATTATAAAGCCGGTTGTATTTCTCTAGTAGGGCTAGGCGGTACGCCTACTTACTAATAGCTTAAAGGACTTTAAAAGGTCTAATATATTTAGGTAATAACTTCCTTCTTTAGTCCTTAAGGCGTAAGTTCTTTATAGAGAGTCCTACTAAGTCCTTAACCTTAAGGGTAAGTGGCTTATAATAGAGGTTATAGAATTTCTTTTACGACTCGATAGCTTATCGCTAATAAGTCTCTAGCTTTTTCCTTAAGTCTGCTAATTTACTAATGCGAGCTCTCGCTTTAAGTACTCCCCTACTAATAGCATCGTCCGTAAGGTAGATATAGTAGTCTAGTTAGTATCTAAATAATGCCTTATTAAGCAAAAAGCCTATAGTTGCATTCTTCGCATTATTATAAGCGAACTAAGCCTCTCGTAGTAGTTTAGGCTAGTTATTCTATTCGGCATTTATATAATACCGAAGGTAGTATTATAGTGTCTAATTTACCCGTTCGGTCTAACCGTCGGTTTATAGGTAAAAGGCTATCGATAACCTACGTTTTATCTATAATATATAATAGAGGTCTAACTAAAACTTATTAATAAATAAAGATCCTCTATCGGAAATAATGCCTTTCGGTACTCTATAGATAAGCTTAATGTTATAATAAAAAGCCTTAGCTAACTTAGGCGCTATTATTATCTTAAAAAACCGCGAGAAATACGCTATACTTAGTGTATTAGTTAACGATTATTAGTATTGCGTTAACTTCTCTACTATCGAACTATAACTCCGGAAAACCGGTAGTAAAGTCTATAGAGACTTCTTCCTAAGGTCTTATAGGAATAGGCAGCGACTTAAGGGCGCTATATAGGCGATGCCGCTTTAGGACGGCGCTTTAAGAGATATAATATAACCGTATATAGCTATTTATATTATAAGCTATTCCTTCCTAAAAGAATTTCCGGGATAAGAGGTCTTTCGTATAGGCTATTCTAAAGTATCCTATAAGGGGATCGTCGTAGTAAAGCTAAATAAGCTCTTGCCTTAAGGCAACCTCTATAGGCACTACGATTTTTCCCGAATGTAAAATAAGTCCGTCTAGGCTTAATAACTAAAGACTTACCCTTTCTTTTAAGGTACTTTCGGCCTATACTCGCTATATAGTCTACGGATCTTCCGCTTAAGTCCTCTTAATAAGCTTAAAAGGGGGCTTAGAGATATTGCTCTTATAGACCCTTTTACAACGAGCTACGAACTTAGCTAATTGTCTTTAACACCGTTATTTATAACTAACGATATCTTTAACCTAGGTAGCTAACTTAGCGAGACTTATTCCTAAATGCTAAGCGATTGAATCTTAAAGAGCTTATGCATTTTCGTTATATAAAGACATCTCGTTAAGCTTAGAGATAGTAGAGACCTAAGAACTCGTCTTAAGGTCGCTCTTTATAGAATCTATAGCTATATATACCTATTAAATAACTGCTAACTTCTATTATAGTTCCGGGAGTAGCTCTATAGACGGTAGGGCTTCGCCTATAAATTCTAGCTTCCTTAATAAAGCATCGGTAGGATTTAATTTACCGGCTTAGTATTTAATCGTAAAATCGAAAGGAGCTAGGTATATATACTAACGTGCTTATCTTTTATTAAAGGATACTTACTTTATAAAGCCTTAAAGGTTTTAGTAATCTAATAAAACTTTAATAGTGTTTACCGCCCTTTCGACGTAGTGTCGCTAGTGTTTAAATAACTTAACGATAGTAAATATCTCCTAATTAAAGGTGCTATAGTTAAGCTTAAGGCTTATAAACTTCCGTAACTAAAAAGCAATCGGATAATAGTAGCCTTTATCATCCGGCTACGAAAGAATGCTAGCTATTACGAAAATTAAGGCATTAGTCTTAATGCGAATCGGTCTTTAAGGGTCGAAGTATCGGAGAAGTAAGGCTATTATAAAGGCGTTCTTTACGGCGTAAAACGCTATTAATTCGCTAGTGTTTAGCTATACTCGTCCGGGCTTTCTTCCCTTAAGGCTCCCCTTTAATAATATAGTAAGAGGGGCAATAATGCTAGAGTATCCTAAAATAAATCGTCGGTAATAATTTATAAAACCGAGAAAAACTTAAATATTATAGAAAAAATAAGGGTTTTCCTAATTTATAATAGCCTTAACGTAGGCTAAGTCTATTGCAACTCCGTTAATAGATAAGATAAATCCTAAAAACTCTAAAGACTACTTATAGAAAGTGCACTTCGATAAATTAGCGAATAGCTCGGTATTCTTTAGTCGTTTAAGGACTTATCGTAAGTGTTCTATATGCTCTTCGTAGGTCTTAGAAAAGATTAAAATATTATTAAGGTAGACGACGCAAATAGTATCTACGATGCCTTTAAAAGCTTAGTTAATATATAACTAAAATATAGTAAAGGCGTTAGTTAATCTAAACGGCAATACTAAATACTTATAGTAACCGTAGCGAGTACGAAAGGCTATCTTCTATTTATCCCCTCCCTTAATCCGGATACGTTAGTATACGTTTTTTAGGTTAATCTTCGAAAAGTACTTAGCCCTTTAATAACGGTCTATAATCTCCGAAATAAGGGGGAGTAGGTAGCGATTCTTATCGGTAATACTATTAACCCCCCGGTAGTCTATATAAAGGCGTAAAGTGCTGTCTTTCTTAGGCATAAAAAGGATAAAAGCCTTAGCCGAACTCTTAGATTTCCGAATAATGCTATGCTTAAGGGACTAATCTAACTACTCCTTTAGAACCTAAAGTTCGGATTAAGAAAGAGGGTAGATAGGTCTAAAAGGCGGCTTAGAGTCGGGCAATAGGTTAATCGTATAATCGGTGCCTTTCTTCCTTAGCAATAAATCGGCCTCGTGCTTAGAAAATACGTCTTTAAAGTCTAATAGAGTCGCCGGTGTTCCCTCCCCCGTTCGCTTAGGGTTCGC
Organism: Ophiocordyceps sinensis; assembly: GCA_012934285.1. Lineage (NCBI taxonomy): Eukaryota > Fungi > Ascomycota > Sordariomycetes > Hypocreales > Ophiocordycipitaceae > Ophiocordyceps > Ophiocordyceps sinensis. Next base: position 13,879,214 of record JAAVMX010000004.1, read on the forward strand.
CGAGTTATTATCTTTATCGGGAAATAGTATAAAATTTAAGTCTAGTATAACTATATAGACCTATGCCTTATTCCGATACTTATGTAAAAATTTCTGCGGTTAGCGTAATAATACCTTAGAAAGTTAGTGTTTAAACTATTAAGCGCGCTTAAAAGGAACGAGATAAATATATTCCTAAGAAAGTACGGGCATACTAAGCAAAACTAGTGCGTCGTCGGGTTTTAATCTATTATCGACGCCGATATAAGGGCGAATGACTATCTTTTCCCTATAGCGATTGTCTTAAAGTTAGATAGAAACTTTCTAGACTCCGTATCGTCTTATAAGCGTATTGCCGACTACCTTAAATCTAAGGGTTAATAAAGGAAGCTATCGTAGTCCTTATTTTCGAGCAAAAGTTATATCTACTAGGTCTACTTTACTACCGCAATCGAGATTAACGATAATTTTATAAGGTATTCGCCCTAATAGCTTTCTAATAGTATATAGTCTCTTAACTACCTCTACCTATAGCTTAGTCGAAGCAGAGGCATTTACTTTAACTTTTAGGCGTTTCCCTCCTTTTTCGTCGTCTCTCAATCGGCTACGGCTCGGTTAGCTTTCGCTATCGCCTAGTAATCGGCTTATATATAGCCTAGTTTCTTATAATACTAATAAATAACTATGCCGGATTAGCTTTCGCCGTTTTTATACGAATTTCCTCCCCGGTTATTGCTACGGCTATTCCTACCGTATTTATTCCTACTATTCCTACTATTACGACTATTTCCTCGGCCGTTCCTACGGCCGTTGCTACGACTGTTTCTACGGCTATTCGAGGTCGATCTAGCGGCGTCGGAATCTTAATAGTTATTAGTAGATCTATTTCGGCCTTTACGTCGGCGATAGCCTATCGAACGGGAGCCTCTTACCCCTTAAGTAAAGGTCGACTAATCGTTAGTTAGCTTTATAAAGCGCTTTTTATTTCCTAAAGTATCCTAGAAGCGTTAAGCGAGTTAGACTATCTCCTAACGAGTATTATCCTAAATAGACGCTAAATAAAAGGAGATTTAGTCCTAAAGATCGGGACGCAACTTCGTAAAAAAGGAAAGTATATAAGTTTTTTCTAGCAGACGTTTTAGGTATTACTTAAGGGAATCTAAATAAAGACTAAAATCGAGGGGGGATTAACCCTCTTATTAGCGTACTTCCTATAGTTACGTAGCTAAGAGAGTCTCGCGATTAATAGTATCTTTAATTAAAATTAAGGTCTAGTTACGAAAATTATCTTAGTTAATATAAAGTAATTCCCTTTTTATAAAGAGCTTTTCGTCGAGGTATCGCTTCTATCTCGCGTTATAGTCTATATATATATAGTTAAAGGTATATAAGATTTTATTCTTATTGCGCTTAAAACGACGTAAGGTAGCGATAAAGGCATCTTCGAGATCGCTAATCTAATCGAGACGTTTTCGAGGGTTAATCGGTTATAATAACTAAGGAATGTTTTTTATTTTAATTTCCCTACTATAACTCTCCCTCGATTTAGTTAACTATCGGCGACGTTTATATAAGTCCTTACTAAATAAGTTACCCTACTACGAAAATTCCTTTTAAAGTTCCGTAATCCTATCTCTTAATCTTTTCTCTTCCTCTAGCTCTATAGCTCTTGCTTAAAGGGCTGCGAGGATATCTATACGCGGAGGGGTAGGTCGTAAAGGGCCGGCTTACGTTTAACTTCGCGAGGGGATAGATCGGGCCCCTTTAAGTAGCGAAAAAATTAGTAATAGCGTCTTAAGACGCTCGTTATAGCCCTTATGTCAGTTAGTGTATTTATCTTCTAATATTAGTTCCGTTACGTAAGGTAACGGCGATAGGCTAGCGACTTAATAGCTAGCACGACTTATTCGGCCTACGTAGCCTATACGTCCGGAAACGCGCCTACCGCACGGTGCTATCGCTCTTAAGTAACTAAAAAAGAGAAGCTTTAGAAATTATAAGAAGATAGACTAAAGGTACGTTTAGGAAGGTAGGAACAATAGTTAAAAGTACGAATAATCCTTTATTATAGTGCGGTTGCCCTCTCGTAGTAAGACTAAAGCTTGCCCCTTTTCTAAGATATATCGGGGCCTTAGGGATATACCCTTAGGCCTCGAGAGGGGTTATTAAGTACTAGTTAGCGACTAATAGCCGAATAGTCCCTAAGCTAAAATGCATTATCTATCGTATATATATCCCTATCTCCCGGCTCTATAGTTACGCGGGTAGCTGCGTTATATAACTATCTAAAATCGGGTTTCGAGGACTATTAATAACGAACGCTAATAGATTAAGGACCCCTATTATAGAGTTCGTAAAGTGCACTATCGTTTGCAAAGGGATTAGGCGGGAGATCCTAGCTATTATTCGACCGGACCTTTATAAAGGAACGCTAAAGGACGATATCCTAATCTTGCTTAGACTCCCGTAGCTCTATAAGATTAGTGCAGTATTCGATATCTAAGCAAGCACCCTTAAGATTAGACTTCCCTCTATTAGGGAACAACGTTAGAAGATATAAGGTGTAATTATAACTATAAGTAGCCGTTAGAAGTTATTGCTGTCCCTAGTAGCGCCCCCTCTTTTAAAGAGGTTCGTAGGAAAGAAGGATACACGCGAGGCTATTGCCGTATTAGAAGATAATTCCTTATCGGAAGAAGACTCCTCCTCTACTAGATACACTATATCTTCGGAAAACTAGATCTCCTGCTTCGACCTAAGTATATCGTTAAAGTGCGATTAATAGTGTTATTATTTAACTATACCCTATACCTCCCTTTCTCCTAGTTCTTTATAGAGCCTTTACTATAGCTTTTAGGGCATATACTACGCTTAACGAAGCCGAAGGACTAAGCAGCTTTTAAGAGAATATACCGCCTAGGAATATACTATATAGGCCTATTATACGTTACGGATAAGTGCACTATAGAGGAGGATTTAATCCCGACGGCCCCGATAGACTTTGCGAGAGATAGGCCACCCCTTAGAGACCGCGTAGATATAGTCAACTAGCCCGGACTATAGAGCGAGGGACCTTCTATATACCCTTTCCTAACGCAAAGAAGGGTCTAAAGGAAGCCAATTAATAAGACAACCCCGTTAGAGGTTATTATAGCCTAGTTTACTACGATAGGGATTCGGCTAGGCCTATTAGTGCTAAAAGACCTTAAGGAAGAAGTATAGCGAGTGTTCTTTACCTATTAGGAGCTTAATATGACTACGGTGCATAACCTACCCCTAATAGACCTTTATACGCATAGACCCTACGTTAAGGGAGGCGTAAAGCCGTAGAATAGATTCCCGAGGAGACGTTAGACCGAGCCGCAAAAGTATTAGCTAAATAAGATCGTAAACGACTGCGTTAATGCAGGCATATATAAATACACAGCTATAGCAAATAGCACGCTATTATCGTAGTCGGCCGAGCCGGTATTAATAGTTAAGGATAAGAATAACCCGTAGGTAGAACTACGATTAACGATTAAACGATTAACTATAGCTATATCGAGGAGGACCTACCGGGAACGAAGATCCTACTATTAGCCGAGATCTATAACAACCTCTCGGATCCTAGGATAGGAACCTACTGCTAATTTAACCTTAAACATAGATACTAGGCTATTCCCGTAGACCTAGAACTTCGACACGTCTTAGCCTTCGCGATACTAGGTTTTACGCAGTTGCAGCCGATAAGGATGCCCTTAAGGTCCTAAACGGCGCCTTTCTCTTTCACTAAGTTTATAAAGATTGTAATAGGACCTATCCCTACACCCTTTGCTAAGCCCTTACTTATAGCCCCTCCTACTATTAGCAATATAGCCCTTATTAATAGCCCTTATTAATATATACATCGATAACGTATTCGGCAAATATAAGACTTTTAAGGAGCAGTAGGCTTTCGTACGGGACTATCTCTTACCGCGATTCCTATAGGCACTACTTAAGTTAAGTTTTAAGAAGGTAAGGCTCGGTATAGAAGAGATCACAGCGATCGGCTAGACCTACCGCATCGGGGGCGAAGTCCTTATTAAGCTAGAGAGAGCAGTAAAGCTAAAGGAGTAGCTAACACTAATAGACTAGACGGGTGTTAGGTCCTTCGTTAGTATAGTAAGACCTTATCGACGATAGATCCCTAATTATGCTGAGATTGCCCGGCCGTTAAATAGACTAATAGGAAACGTGCCCTAGCGTTAGGGTAATAGTAAAGCTCTCTCTTTTGCTATTCTTAGGGCGAAATGCTAAGTAGTCGTAGCGATATATAGCTACCTATTTAACGTGCTAGTATAGCTTTATATAGATGCGAGTAAATTCGGGGCCGGATGTACGCTGCTATAGCACCGCGATGATTAGGACTTCCCTATCCTATATAACTTTTTTCTATTTAAAAAGATATAAAGGAACTATAGCACCTACAAAAGGGAGCTTTATGCCCTCGTAGAGTTTTATAGGAGGCACCGCTACTTCTTTTACGGCAGAAGCCTATTAATAGTCTATACCGACTATATACCGCTTACCTAGTTTCTTTCGGGATAAAGCCATAAGGGAATCTATGCCCGCTAGGTAACTAAGTTAAGGGTGCTTAACATTCGCATCTATTATATTAAGGGGACCCGCAATAGAGCCGTAGATAGGCTATTAAGGACTATCTTTCCTTCCTAGGAGTATAATAGCGACGGCCTAGAGTTATAGGGTTATATTAATGCCGCCGGCTTATAGATCTAGAAGGATGGTAAGGGAGGCTTTAAGGAGCTTATTAGAGAGCTTAGACGTTAACTACAACTACAGCCGCCCTAGGGATGTAAAGGAGCCCTATGCCCTTACTTCTCCGTAGACTAGTAGACGATACTCCGGAAATAGTAGCGATAGGATAGGGAATAAGCTCTAGGGGAGGTAAAGGCGTTATTAACTAGAGGAGAGGATCCTACCTTATAGGAGCGTTTCTAAATACACCTAGTGTAACGCAGCTACCCGCGCAACTATAGAGCCGGGAGATAGGAATATATATACGATAGATAATGCATTTTAGCTGAGGGACTATTCGGCTATTAGTCGCTAACTAGTCCCCGATAACCCCTCTCGAGGCCTAAGGGTATATCCCTAAGGCCCCGATATATCTTAGAAGAGGGGCAAGCTTTAATCTTACTACGAGAGGGCAACCGCATTATAATAAAGGATTATTTATACTTTTAACTATCGTTCCTACCTTCCTAAACGTACCTTTAGTCTATCTTCTTATAATTTCTAAAGCTTCTCTTTTTTAGTTACCTAAGAGCGATAGCGCCGCGCGGTAGGCGTGTTTCCGGACGTATAGGCCGCGTAGGCTAAATAAGTTATAGTAGCTATCGAGTCGCTAGCCTATCGCCGTTACCTCGCGTAACGGAACTAATATTAGAAGATAAATATACTAACTTATATAAGGGCTATAACGAGCGTCTTAAGACGCTATTATTAATTTTTTCGCTACCCGAAGGGGCTTAATATATCCCCTCGCGAAGTTAAACGTAAGCCGGCCCTTTACGACCTACCCTTCCGCGTATAGATATCCTTATAGCCCTTTAAGTAAGAGCCGTAGAGCTAAAGGAGGAGAAAAGATTAAGAGATAGGATTACGGAACTTCGAGAGGAATTTTCGCAGTAGGGTAACTTATTCGGTAGGGACTTATATAAACGTCGCCGATAGTTAACTAAATCGAGGGAGAGTTATAGTAAGGAAATTAAAATAAAAAACGTTCTTTAGTTATTATAACTAACTAACCTTTAAAAACGTCTCGATTAGATTAGCGATCTTAAGGATACCTTTATCGCTGCTTTACTTTATTTTAAGCGCAATAAGAATAAAATCTTATATACCTTTAACTATATATACGTAGACTATAAGGCGAGATAGAGGCGATACCTCGACGAAAAGCTCCTTATAGAGAGGGAATTACTTTATACTAACTAAGATAATTTTCGTAACTAGACTTTAATTTTAATTAAAGATACTATTAATCGCGAGACTCTTTTAGCTATATAACTATAAGAAGTACGCTAACGAGAGGGTTAATCCCCCCTCGATTTTAGTCTTTACTTAGATTCCCTTAAGTAATACCTAAAACGTCCGCTAGAAAAAACTCGTATACTTTCCTTTTTTATAAAGTTACGTCCCGATCTATAGGACTAAATCTCCCTTTATTTAGCGTCTATTTAAGATAATACTCTTAAAGAGATAGTCTAACTCGCTTAACGCTTTTAAGATGCTTTAGGAAATAAGAAGCGCCTTATAAAGCAAACTAACGATTAGTCGACCTTAACTTAAAGGGCAAGAGGCTCTCGTTCGATAGGTAATCGCCGACGTAAAGGCTAAAATAGATCTATTAATAACTATTAAGATTCCGACGCCGCTAGATCGACCTCGAATAGCCGTAGAAACGGTCGTAGGAACGGCTATAGGAACGGCCGAGGAAATAGTCGCAATAATCGCAACGGTAGGAATAAATACGGTAAGAATAGCCGTAGTAATAACTAAGGAGGAAATTCGTATAGAAACAGCGAAAGCTAATCCGGCATAGTTATTTATTAGTATTATAAGAAACTAGGCTATATATAAGCCGATTGCTAGGCGATAGCGAAAGCTAACCGAACTATAGCCGATTTAAAGACGATAGAAAAGGAAGGAAACGCCTAAAAGTTAAAGTAAATGCCTTTGCTTCGACTAAGCTATAGGTAGAGGTAGTTAAAAGACTACGTGCTATTAGAAAGCTATTAAAGCGAATACCTTATAAAATTATCGTTAATCTCGATTACGGTAGTAAAGTAGACTTAGTAGATATAAATTTTATTCTAAAATAAAGGCTATAATAGCTTCCTTTATTAACCCTTAGATTAAAGGTAGTCGGGAATACGCTTATAAGACGATATAGAGTCTAGGAAGTTTCTATCTAACTCTAAGACAATCGCTATAGGGAAAAGATAGTTATTCGCCCTTATATCGGCATCGATAACGGATTAAAACCCGACGACGTATTAGTTTTGCTTAATATACCTATCCTTTCTTAGGAATATATTTATCTCGTTCCTTTTAAGCGCGCTTAGTAGTTTAAACACTAACTTTCTAAGGTATTATTACGCTAACCGTAGAAATTTTTACATAAGTATTAGAATAAAGCATAGGTCTATATAGTTATATTAGACCTAAATTTTATGCTATTTCCTAATAAAGATAATAACTTAGCGAACCTTAAGCGAATAGGAGAGAAGATACCGGCGACTCTTTTAGACTTTAAAGACGTGTTTTCTAAGCATAAGGCGGATTTACTACTAAGGAAGAAAGGCACCGATTATGCGATTAACCTATTGCCCGACTTTAAGCTACCTTTTAGACCTATCTACCCTCTTTCTTAATCCGAACTTTAGGTTCTTAAGGAGTGGTTAGATTAGTCCCTTAAGCGTAGCATTATTCGGAAATCTAAGAGTTCGGCCGGAGCTTTTATTCTTTTTATGCCTAAGAAAGATAGCACTTTACGCCTTTATATAGACTACTAAAGGGTTAATAGCATTACCGATAAGAATTACTACCTACTCCCCCTTATTTTAGAGATTATAGACCGTTATTAAAGGGCTAAGTACTTTTCGAAGATTAACTTAAAAAACGTATACTAACGCATCCGGATTAAAGGAAAGAATAAATAGAAGATAGCTTTTCGTACTCGCTATAGTTACTATAAGTATTTAGTATTACCGTTTAGATTAACTAACGCCTTTACTATATTTTAGTTATATATTAACTAAGCTCTTAAAGGCCTTATAGATACTATTTACGTTATCTACCTTAATAATATTTTAATCTTTTCTAAGATTTACGAAGAGTATATAGAACACTTATAATAAGTCCTCGAACGACTAAGGAATACTAAGCTATTTACTAATTTATCGAAGTATACTTTCTATAAATAATTATTAAAGTTTTTAGGATTTATCTTATCTATTAACGGAGTTGTAATAGACCTAGCCTACGTTAAGGCTATTATAAATTAAAAAGAACCTTATTCTTACTATAATGTTTAAGTTTTTCTTAGTTTAATAAATTATTACCGACGATTTATTTTAGGATATTCTAGTATTATTGCCCCTCTTACTACGTTATTAAAGGAGAGCGTTAAAGGAAGAAAGCCCGGACGAGTATAGCTAAATACTAGCGAATTAATAGCGTTTTACGCCGTAAAGAACGCCTTTATAATAGCCCTACTTCTCTAATACTTCGACCCTTAAAGACTAATTTACATTAAGACTAATGCCTTAATTTTCGCAATAGCTAGCATTCTTTCGTAGCCCGATAACGAAGGCTACTATTATCCGATTGCTTTTTAGTTACGGAAGTTTACTAGCCTTAAGCTTAACTATAGTACCCTTTATTAAGAGATATTTACTATCGTTAAGTTATTTAAACACTAGCGATACTACGTCGAAGGGGCGGCGAATACCGTTAAAGTTTTATTAAATTACTAAAACCTTTAAGGCTTTATAAAGTAAGTATCCCTTAATAGAAGATAAATACGTTAGTATATATACCTAGCTCCTTTCGATTTTACGATTAAATACTAAGCCGGTAAATTAAATCCTACCGATGCTTTATTAAGGAAGCTAGAATTTATAGGCGAAGCCTTACCGTCTATAGAGCTACTCTTAGAACTATAATAGAAGTTAGCAATTATTCGGTAGGTATATATAGCTATAGATTCTATATAAAGCGACCTTAAGATAAGTTCTTAAGTCTTTACTATCTCTAAGCTTAACGAGATATCTTTACATAATAAAAATACATAAGCTCTTTAAGATTCGATCGCTTAGCATTCGGGAATAAGTCCCGCTAAGTTAGCTACCTAGGTTAAAGATATCGTTAGTTATAAACAACGGTATTAAAGATAATTAGCTAGGTTAATAGCTCGTTATAAAAGGGTCTATAAAAGCAATATCTCTAAGCCCCTTTTTAAGCTCCTTAAGAGGACTTAAGCGGAAGATCTAAAGACTATATAGCGAGTATAGGCCGAAAGTACCTTAAAAGAAAGGGTAAGTCCTTAGTTATTAAGCCTAAATAGACTTATTTTATATTCGGGAAGAATCGTAGTGCCTATAGAGGTTGCCTTAAGGCAAGAGCTTATTTAGCTTTACTACGACGATCCCTTTATAAGATACTTTAGAATAGCCTATACGAAAGACCTCCTATCCCGGAAATTCTTCTAGGAAGGAATAGCTCGTAATATAAATAGCTACGTGCGTTTATATAATATCTATTAAAGCGCTATTCTAAAGCGGTATCGCCTATATAGCGCCTTTAAGTCGCTGCCTATTCCTATAAGACCTTAGGAAAAAGTCTTTATAGACTTTACTACCGGTTTTCCGGAGTTATAGTTCGATAGTAGAGAAGTTAACGCAATACTAATAATCGTTAACTAATATACTAAGTATAGCGTATTTCTCGCGGTCTTTAAGACAATAATAGCGCCTAAGTTAGCTAAGGCTTTTTATTATAAGATTAAGCTTATCTATAAAGTACCGAAAGGCATTATTTCTAATAAAGGATCTCTATTTATTAATAAGTTTTAGTTAGACCTCTATTATATATTACCGATAAAACGTAGGTTATCGATAGCCTTTTACCTATAAACCGACGGTTAGACCGAACGGGTAAATTAGACACTATAATACTACCTTCGGTATTATATAAATACTAAATAGAATAACTAGCCTAGACTACTACGAGAGGCTTAGTTCGCTTACAATAATACGAAGAATGTAACTATAGGCTTTTCGCTTAATAAGGCATTATTTAGATACTAACTAGACTACTATATCTACCTTACGGACGATGCTATTAGTAAGGGAGTGCCTAAAGCGTGAGCTTATATTAGTAGATTAGCAGACTTAAGGAAAAAGCTAGAGACTTATTAGCGATAAGCTATTAAGTCGCAAAAGAAATTCTATAACCTCTATTATAAGCTACTTACCCTTAAGGTTAATGACCTAGTAGGACTCTCTACGAAGAACTTACGCTTTAAGGACTAAAGAAGGAAGCTATTACCTAAATACATTAGACCTTTTAGGGTCCTTTAAGCTATTAGCAAGCAGGCGTACCGCCTAGCCCTACTAGAGAAATACGACCGGCTTTATAATATATTTTATATTAGTCTTCTTAAGCCGTAGGTAGAACGGGCTACTAACTAATACCCTAGCGAATTACTGCCGATACTTAACCTCGACGATGCTAAAGGAGAATAGTCGGTCTAGCAAATTAAGGACTATAAGAAGAAGAAAGGCGTTACTTACTACTTAGTAAAATAAGAAGGTTAGCTAGCCGAATATAACGAGTAGGTTGCTTAAGACGATATAGCGAATGCCTAAGAACTTATTGACGAATACCTAAAGATATAGCTAAAGAAACGGCGGAAATTACGCATTACGAAATAACTTCTTTTTAGCTTACCTTAACTTTTCTATTGCTACTCCTCCTCTACTTTGCCTTTATTCCTTAATATCTATACGGTAGAAGTCTCTTACTTTTATCTCGCTCGTAAACTCTATAATAACTAAGAGACGCTTCGCCTACTCGCTTTTTTCTTAGCGATTACTCTCCTCTATTATTTTATATAAATTATCGTATATATATTCTCGTCCTACCCGCTATAGGGTAAAACCTACGTCCTTAATTACTAAACGAAGCTTCTAGTCCTTATTCTCGCGTATAGCTTTTCGTCGCTCTATCGATGCCTGCCGGTATTTAAGACGACGTTTTATATATAAACGTTTAGCACTTAATACCCTTTATTCCTCTCGGTAGGCCGTTATTACGGCTATAAACGATATATAAACTTAGTAGAAGATTAACTTTATCTTCTTCTTCTCCGGTTCGTCTTAAGTAATCTAAAGCTCGGCTATCTTCGTCTAAATGCCGTATAGATCCGCTATATCCCTAGATATTATTGCAGGCACTTATAATTTTATTAGCGATTATATCTCGACTTAAGGGGGAATAAAGAGCTTATAGATTTATAGAGGTTACCGCGTAAGTTATATTAAATACATCTACTTAATCGCGCATCCTCCTATATATAATATAATTCGACTATTTTAGTATCGTCCTCGTTATCGCTAAACCCTTATATACTACTATTAAGGCACTTAATATAGTATAGCTCGGTGACTTAGCACCCTTTCGCCCGGCGACTTTTTATATTCGCGGCCTTTTTGCCCTTTTTCTTAGGCGATATCCCTTTCTAGATATTCCTCTTATCGCCGGTATCTCCTTTAGTATTCGCCTTTATATCTTTATCTCTATCGTCTTTACTAGACGACGAAAATATTTCGGATTTAACAACCGCTAGCGTTATACGCTTTACATTTATATAATCTTCTTAAGACTCTACTATAATAGGTTTTTTTATGCTTATAAGTAGTCCTTTAAATAACTAACGAAATAGTTAATCTTCGGTTTCTTCCTTTAATAAGGATATCGATTTCTCTAAGCTATCTCGTATGTTTTTCTCTATAAGGAGTCGTTCTAATAGGGTTATTTTCTCTCCGCGTATCTTCTTTAGCTTTATCTCTTCCTATGCTATCGCTATAGCGTCCTTAATCAATACTCTATTCGCCGACAACTCTAGGACTTAAGCTATAACTAAGAGACTTATCGGCTAAATATCGTCTATCTGTTTTCCTCGCTTTTAGGACGTCTCTACCGTTACGCTTGCCGTTCGCTTAAGACCTATAGCGTTAAACTAATTCGGAATATGCTCGTTAGATTTAGGATATACTCGTCTAATTCCGAATATACTTCTCTATAAGATCTCGATATAGTTATATAATAAGAGAAGAGAAGAAAAAAATCTTTATAGATAAAGAGCAGCACTCTATTATAGTTCGCTAACTATACGTAGGCGACTAGCCCTTTATTACGTAGCAACTATTATAACGCGTAACTAACACGATAATTATTATAATATATATAATAATAACTATCGTCGTTGATTTTTACACTACGTTTAATCCTATTTTAGTCTTATTTGCTATTACGACTTTGTTTATACCTAAAGCTATCCTAGCGTTTAAGGCGTCCGCCTTAGAAGGGGGGGATAATTATAACGCAGCTACCCGCGCAACTATAAAGCCGGGAGATAAGGATATATACACGATAGATAATGCATTTTAGCTTAGGGACTATTCGGCTATTAGTCGCTAACTAGTCCCCGACAACCCCTCTCGAGGCCTAAGGGTATATCCCTAAGGCCCTAATATATCTTAGAAGAGGGGCAAGCTTTAGTCTTACTACGAGAGGGCAACCGCATTGCAATAAAGGATTATTCGTACTTTTAACTATCGTTCCTACCTTCCTAAACGTACCTTTAGTCTGTCTTCTTACACCTAGACTTCGGAGAGATCTTACGATATCTGCTATAAGGGACACTAGAGGACCCGCTAGACCGATACACACGACGACAAATCGCTAGCCGAGCGCAAAGCTTTAAGTAGACTAAAGGCCGGCTTTAGCACCGCGGTGCTAATAGTTCTTAGTAAAGATGCCTACTAGAAGAAGAGATCCCTTAAGTACTAAGGAAGGCATACGATAATAGCGGGCACTTCGGAGCAGACTATACTCGCCGTAGACTATACACACACGTATACTAGCCTAAGATAGCACGAGACATTATTAATTATATTGCGAGCTGCTTTCTATACGCTACCTTTAGGGCAAATAAGCCAAAGGCATAAGACTAGCCTGTTATAATCACGCAGCTACTAGAAGTCGTTAGCATAGACTATATTAGCCCATTTCCGCAGTTAGCTTTAGGGATAAGGCATATCCTAGTTGTTGTAGATTACTTCTTAAGATTCGCGTAGCTTTTAGAGTACTATATAACGCAGGCTATAGAGGCGTTACATAAAGTAGAGAGCTAGCTTAACTCCTTAATAATATCTCTCCTAGCCTTCTATATAGATCTAGGCTCGTCCTTCCGATTACGAGAATTTAGCGCAGTTATAATATAGTATAATATAGAGATAGTAGGAGCGCCTTTATAATCGCATAAGAGCGTAGGCCTAGTTAAAGTCATAAATAGGATCCTATAGGAAGTTATAGCGCGCATTAGAGCATTACAGCTAGAGTAGGACAAGACCCTCCCTACTATTATAAAATCACTTAACTATCGTTATATTCGGTTACTAGGATACTCTCCGAGTTAAATCCTCCTTAGACTAAAAGACGACGCTATGATAAAGGACTAAAACGACCCCTAAAACGAAAAACAAGCCGCACTTACATTAGGGCAGTGTTTATAGCCATTAGGAGGGGATTTAGCCGACTTAGTGATGTTACATTTAGCTAAAATAGCCTAACGACTACTAGCAGTAAGAGCTGCATTTTATTATAAAGCAGATTAGCAACGATAGCTCTACGAGGCACGAAGGCAACCGGGATTTAAAGCCGGAGACATAGTTCTTATAGCCTAAGAAGGAAAGCCTTAAAAGCTAACTCCGAGATAGCGCGGGCCCTTTATAATTTATTAGAGAAAAGGCCGGGCGATATACGCATTAGTGCATATAGATGGATCACCTATTCGGGGAGCCTAGGGGCTAGAGTTTCACGAAGATAGGCTATTAAAGATATATATACGGCCGGCGCGCCTAGAAGGACGTTTCCCGTAGGAATACCCCTTTAGACTATCATTAAGAGCGCAGAGAGGGAAGGCAAAGGCATAATAACGAGGATATTACAAGAGAGGGGGAAAATTAGTGCTGTTTTCTTTGTTTGTTTTATTCGCATGCCGGAGGCATGCTAGTTGCCGGGGAATATGTTAGGCTAATAGCCTCCGTGGAGGCCTCTAACGCACTAGGTGGCAGGGCGGTTAATTAGGGCAGAAAAAAGCCCACTAGATACGTGTTTTTCGTAGGGCGCGGCAGAGCTATTAGGCATCCACGATCACTTCCTTTTTAAGGCCCTCTTTAAGCCTTGTTTTCTATGGAACGTCGCACTACATCGTGGGATCCGTTTTTATTTTAGGGAGTATATACCCTCCTTAAGGTTAAACTAAGTATTAAAGGTATAGTAAAAGGCGAGCTTATCGGCCTCGTTTTAGAGCTATATATAAATTATATAGTAAAGCTCCTTTAGGACCTTAGCCTAAATCTTATCGAGCGTATAAGCGTACTATTAACGTAAATAACGGACTATTTTATAGTCTAAATATAACGGGGTAAGCAGAGTAATCGCATAGGTGCCCTCCGTATAGGTATAGATATCTTCTATAAAGGACTAAGTGTATACGCATATATACGTGCGGGTATATACTCTTATGCGCTGCTTTTACCCGCCCCGCACGTGACTATACGGATTAAGCCGTAGGCCTAATCTCATACAATAGTTAAAGACCCTTATATAAGGTCCCTACCTAGCCGCCTAAAAAAAATAACGTTATATAAGGTGCTAGGTTGCCCCTCCCTTCTTCCTCGCGCGCTTCTATCGCCGCCCTCCCTTCCTTCCTACCTTAAGCGCTACGGTCCGAATAGCCTTAAATAATATAGTGCGTGCCGCCCCTAACGATACGACTAGCGTAGCTCGTGCTAACCGCGGTTAGTCGTCTTCGCCTACGTTATCGCCGCTCTTCTCCGCTATAGCGGAGGCGTTTATAAACGATACGCTCGTTAATACGCCCTTACCCTCGCCGCTCGCGCCTATCGTTATAGCCGCGTCCTTAGTCGCTAAGGCGCCTATTAACGACGTGCCTATAAACACCTTATCGCCGCTTTCTTAAACGTTCCGCCTTATAAACGCGCTCGACCTTCCCGCTATTATTAACCCGGTCCCTACTACTATAGGTCCGTTAGTCGTTACGCTTATAAAGCACTACGACGACTATAAAGAAGAGGTAAAATGCCCGGCTTTAATACACTCTATTGCCTCGCCTCCCGCCTTTATTATTGCGTATAAGCTAATCCGTTTATAGTATAAGCGCACCGTAGCGCGCGGGGACGACCGTAATATACGTTATATTCGTTGCGCGGCTTAAGACCTATCTTACGCCTACTAGGCTAAGCGGCCCGGCGGGAGTTATTACTATTACGCCTGCGTAAGACGCGCTTACAAGCCTACGCTATTCGTCCTCCTATCGGCGGTCGCCTCTTAAAACGCGGCTTCCGCCGGTAAGGAGGCGGGAAAGGCGAAGCGGGTCTATACCGCCGCCGCTATTACATATTATAATATACGCGTATTAGAGTATGCCGGCTTATCGCTAAGTAAAAACCTACTCTCTTTCGTCCGCTTATTAGCCTTTAGAAATGCTAATAAGGAATAAGGATAATGCGATTACCGTTCTATCGTACGTCCTTAACGCGCCCCCTATCGCGGCCTACGCCTTTAGCGCTTTAGTATAGGCCCTCGCGTAGCTAGCGGGCCTAAAGAGCCGATTAAGCGCCCTAAAGGGCGTGGTAGACGATTACTTAGAGGAGGACGAGGATATTAAGTCTATAGAGACGCCGGTAAAAAAACGCGCTCGCCGGAATTAGATAGAGGGCGCTCGTCTGCGTAAATAAAGGCTCCCTCCGTCGTAGTATAAGCGCTCGCCTTAGGAATAAACGTAATCGTTATATCGAAGCGTACCGCCTTAGGTCTTACGGACTAATACACTTATAGCGTACTCTCCTTAGCTTATAGCGTATCGCTATTCTCGCTAGCCGGCCTAAAGCGTGCTTTAAAGCGGTTAAAGGCCGCTATATCCTAAAGCTCGAATAATAGCTGCTAAATCGGGTCGTAATATCCGCGCTATTAGACGAAGACTTCGCGTCTCCTACCGGGATTAACCTATCTCTAGCGAGCGGCGAGGACCTCGTTAATTATAAACTCCTCCTCCCCCTCGACTAAGATAGCTAAAGGCTATAGGTCCGTAGTTACTTAGCCGGGCATAAGGTCTATAGCGGCGCGGCGAAGAAGGTCTACGTTAAAATTACTATAAATACCGTTAGGCAGCCTATTTAGCTCTACTACCTACGGGCTAAGCACCCTTTTAACTATAAACTTCGCGTATAGCTAGTCGAGCTTCTTCTTTAGGCGTACGGAGGTATAGTTCTAAAGGTCGAGCTATACTATATCGCCTACCGTAAACCGGTCTATAGGGTCCTTACGCTTATTAGTATAACATTTTTAGTCCTACGCGGCCGAAGCTATAAAGGTTAGTAAAGGTCGGTAACCTCCCGAAGCTTCCGTAGGAACGAGGTCGCTCTGCCTTTTAGTAAGGCTCTTAAATACTTCTCCGTCTTTACGTCCGCGGCGATAGGGAATAGGGATAATAGCTTATACCTATATAATGCGAAGAAAGGAGATATACTAATCGAGCTATATACCCTTCCGTTAAGCGCTATCTAAGCTATAGGCAGCTATTTATCCTAGTCCCTTTAGTTACGGTCTATAATACCTCGTAGGTAAGCTTAAACTTCCTAGTAAAGCTATTCCGGCCCTCCGTTAGTCTAAGGGTAGTACGCTATACTAAGCAGCTAGGTAATCTAAAGCAGCTTGCATAAGTATTGCTAGAACCGGCTCGTTTAGTTTAAACTCTTATCGCTTATAATTAACGCTAGCTATTAGTAGTACTAGGCGTAGTAGATAAGAAAGCGCTTAGCATACGGCTCCGCCTTTATAGAAGGCATTAGCTTAAGCACGACTTCTTTACTTAGGCGGTCTTTAATAACCTAAAGGTTGCGGTTGCCGCTCTCTTATAAGGGAGCAGATATCTCCTGATTGGTCTATTTTACCAATGCATAAAGATATGCATTAAGACCGCCTTGCATTACTGCATATAACGCAAGTCATCCGGTCGCATTAGCACCCTAGATGGCTAAGTTACTAAAGCCCGAAGTATATAGTATAAGTAGAGACAAAGGCATATAAGTTATTACTTATAACTCGGTCAACCGGCGTTATCTACGCCACCTCGTATTACTCGCGTATTTAATCATATAATGAATAAGCTACTAAATAGGATTAAACTACTTGCATTATATAGATAAATAATAGCGCTTTCTATAACTATAATTAGTTAAGTTATATATATCTTTATTCGTATAGAATTAGCTTTATAAAGAGACCTTAGTCCGCCCTTAGATAGACCTTTACTAAGCAATTTAAGAATACTTTTCTCTCTTATTTCTGCATTAATCTTAATAATCTTTGCACTATCGTAATCCTCTGCCTTTACGCTTCTCTTTAGGCTCTTATTAGTTATAATCCCTATCTCTGCCTAAGCTTTAAGATGCTTCTTACCTAAAGCTTTCTTTAGATCCTTTAGATCACTCGCCGCTATACTAAAAAGAACCGTCCTTCTACTACAACCTCCTCTTTGCCTTTCTAAACCTTTTGCCTTCTTAAGCTACTCTTAGTTTGCATATATTACTACTTTCTTAGTGTTTTATCCCCCTTTCTCCTCGTTAGCCTTATTTCGCCCTTAGTATATACCTTTTTCAAACTAATATCTCCCGCCGAAAAACCTACTAAAAAGATCCTTCATAATTCTTTCGCTACCTTTGCCTAAAGCCTATCGATTCCGAATTTCTTCCGAATTTCCCCCGATACCTTCCGACCTAAAAAATAAGTTCGTTTAAAGACTATTTATTTACTAAGCTTAAAGGGAGCGTTAACTTTTCGGCTTAGTCTCTACGTATAGAATCCGGCTTTAAACGTAAGAAGCTTACTCCCGTAATCCTCGATGCTTCTTATACGAAATCCTAAGACTATCTAGCACTTATGCGTATAATAGTCGACGATAGTCCTTTTTCTTAAATAAAGCATTATACGTCTATAAAGGTAGCTTTAGATGCTTTTAAGACTTTATATAACTTAATAAACTTTACCTTAAACTTCCTCTTTATTAAGGAGCTCTTTAATACGAAGATTAAAGGTAAACTATCATAGTACTATATTACATAACATAGTATATAGTGATATGCTACGTGATATATAGTCCTATATATAAACGAGCCCTTAGCCTCTATAGTTCTTCTCCTCTTTATAGAATAATAAGGTTATCTAGCTATTACCTAGTGCTATAATAGTTTATTCTATCTCCTATTACGCCCTGTTGCAATCCTTAGCTTAACAAATATAGTCTTAGTGGCTCTATTACCTCGTCCCTTTAGTCGTCGCGACCCGAGCGTAACCCTTAAGAAATTATTTCCCTAAGCCCCTAAGCCTTTAAAAACTTTCCCTAGCCTATAGAAACTTTTATAGCCTATAGAAACTTTTTTATAGTCCCCGATAATATCCTAGACTAGACCCTCCTCCTTCCTAATAGTGTATATACCTATAGCCTCTAACGCTCTAGGCGACGGTCTAAAGGCCCTTACTAAGGAGTTTATTAGTAAATTCCCTTAAATCGCCTAAGCGATTAAAAGGTTTAATAACGTAGTCTTAGTCGCTAGCGCGTAGGAGACCTAGGAAAACCTTTAGAGCTTAGATACCCGATATCTCCTTATATATATCGAGGAGAGTCTTCGATCCCTTCGTATAGCGGAGGCCTCTTAGGTTAACTAAAATGCTAGGTTAAAGGAACGTCTAACTATACGGGATTAGCTCTTAGCCACAAAGGATTAGCTCCTAGCCATGAGGGAGCAACTTCTTAAGGCTAAGAATCTAACGATCTTAACTATAAAGATATTATAGTCTTAGACGATAGCCCTAATATAGTCGTTAGTAAAACGAAAGACGGTAGACCCTCGGATCTTTACTAAAAAGGGGTCTACCTCCGACCTTAACGTAAGTACGAGGCCTAGGAGCTTAATGGATATAGGGTATCTTCCTCCGCGATAGCATATAGTTTGACTTAGACGGCGCCCGCCTCCTTTATATTAGCGATAGGCTTAGTAAATAGGCCTACGACTTCGTTAAAGATAGAATAGCTACTATTATAGCTAACCTATCTAAGAGGGAGAAGTAGGAATAGCCTACTATAACGACGCTCCTTATAGCTTTAGGCAGGTAGTATAAGGTTCTCGATTTAACGTAAGCCGCTAAGAATATTCTCGATAGTTTCCCTTAAGGCGATAAGAACTATTAGATCTAAAAGGTAGACCTCAACGCCTATATACGTAAGGTAAGGAAGATAAAGGAATAATAGGTCGACCTCCTCCGGAAGTTTATCTTAAAGGATATAAGCGATTTTATTAAAAGCATATAGACTAAGATCCCCGATAATAACTATAAGAAGTAGTCGGCGTAGATAGATATCTTTGCAAAGAATCTAGCTAACTACGCTAATCGTTAGAAGCTCGAGAAAAAGGCCGCCCTTTATTCGTAGTTCCCGCCGACGCCTATACCTACCCCTGCCTTAACCGCCCTTACCTAACTCCTATACGGTAACCTTATAAACCTCGACCGACTTTCTAATACTAAACGATAATTTAGGATCGATAATAAACTCTATATAGCTTACGGAGAGCCTAGACACTAGAAGGAGGCTTACGACCTAGCTAAAACGGCTAATCCGCTTCTAATACCCCCCGCCGCGGTAGTCCTTAGTTTTAGGGCCGAGGCGCCCCCTCCCCCGGCTTCGGCCGAGGATCTTAAGGCACCCGCGGCGGTAGGTATAGCTAGGGCTAGTTCGTTCGTGCGGCCGACTATAAATAAGGCTGTATCCTTAGGGAAAAGGAAACGGATTTATAGGGCGAGCAGCCGGCGGTAAAGCTACTGCTAAAAGATATACCCTTAGAGTAAGTCGCTCTTAAAGGTTATATATAAGGGAGGATAAGAGGATTAGGTTATTACTTTTAGATAGAATAGATCTTCGGATTAATTTGTCGAATAGTAATAAAAAGTCAATCTTTCTTTATATTAGTCTCTCCTTTATATATAACCTTGAGTCCCTTTACTACGTTAATACGCTATCACTCGTAGATTCTAGCTATACTACCGCGGCGTTCGCCGACCTTTACGCTATTATACGGAAATATAACGTTACTATAAAAAAGCTTCTTAAACCTCGACCGCTTTAATTAGCCGACGGCGTGCCTTTTATATAGATAACGGACTATTTTATAGCCTAAATAACGATTGGCAAATATATAGAACTTATACTCTTCTTTATTATAAACTTATCTCCCTTTACCCCGATTATCCTAGGCATCCCCTAGCTTTAGGAATATAAACTAACTATGCTTTAGAAATCTATCTAAGTCCGCTTTAACTCCTATTACTATATAAGATATTGCCTGCCTTTAAGCATAATAGTCGAGGATAGGATAGCCCTTAAGACTCCTGTTACTTCCGCGCTTAAAGGGCATTAGTTACGTCGAAAGGTGTATTTTTCTAACGTTATAGAGATTTTAAATACCTTAATAATTACCCTAAAATAAAGGGTCCTTATAACGATAGAAGATATGCCGGAAACCCTTTTTCGGTAGGAGGAAATCGATATCCTAAAGGACTAGATTATCCTACCGGGATATTATATACCTATAGACTCGTTTACTAAGGAATATCTACCTAAATAAGCACTATAACCCTTAAACCTTAGCTAACTAATTCGATATCCTTTATATAGAATATTGCTATTCGCTTAGGATACCGCCTACTTAATATCCCCGATTAGCTCTTTAAACTCCTCTAAGACCTAAGCCTTTAAGACTACTCTACCGTAGACTACTTTAATAGCTCGCCTACTCTTTATTCGTCTTACCGCCGGCCGTCGCTACGCTCCCGCCCGATAGGGCTAAACGAGACGCCCCCGCTAGCGTATACGATAAAAATATTAAATATACTTAAATATAAACGATATCCGCTACATACGCGTAGTTAACTTTATTTAATTCTATAAATAGGATAGTATCTAAGCGATACGAATTAGTATATCTAAACTAGCTAAGCTAATTAAGGAGGAAGAAAATCTACGACTCCTTAACGAACTCTTAATAGGCCTAGTTAAGGTCTTAAAACTATCCGAAACCTCTTTTAAACGCGTTATTGCTAAAGACTATATAATATAGGTAGCTTAAGCCGCCTTCCCTAAAAGTTTCTATAACTTCCTTTAAGCGAACCTTTAGGATATAGCTAATTCCGAATCCTTATTCCGGAGGGTTAATAGCTAATATAGAAAAGTTCCTCTAAGTAAAGCCGGAAGTCACGGAGGTAGACATCCTAAAGAAACTCCTAAAAGGGTTTTAGGACGAGTATTACGGTGTTAGGTTATATTATATATTATCCTACGTAACCTCTATATCGTATATATAGATATTTAGATCTAGTCTATAGCTATATCCCTTCGTGGAATAACAACAATTATATACCCCCCTTAAGCTCGTTCTCTTATAGTTTAATCTACTATTTTTATCTTGTTGCCCTTAATTAATAATCTCGCTATCTTACCCCTTTCCTTTCTAATCTCCCCTCTTCGCGACGCGAGTCCGCCTCCTCGCCGGACCCTTTCGACTAAGTTTTCCTCGATTATTGGAATTTTCCCGGTGTAAATACGCCGTCTCGACGCGAATTGCATAGATTTCCCTCCTTACCCTTCCCCTACCCCTTGCCCTATAATCTACGATAACCGACTATATAGAGGCCGATCCTCCGTCCGCTACCCTAGCCGTTACCCCGCCGGCTCCTTATCTTATATATGTATACCTATATATAGTTAAGCACTTAGCCTTTCTTCGTAAGTGTTTTATAGTCGACTTTAGTCTACGACCTTATTTCCTTATGGCTTTAAAGATATAATCGCTCCGCCTCCTCGAAGTAAAGGCCGAGTAGATAGTATTTAAGCTATCTATAATATATTAGCATAGCGGGAAGGTCTCGCCGATGCACCTACCTTTTTAGGATTAAGCGGTCGAGGTAAGCCTTATCCTTAAATCGTAGCGTATTAGTGTCTCTTAAGGTTAGTGCGGCTCGAGTGCCTACTATAAAAGCCGAGTGCTAGTAGGCGTGTTTTTAATCGTGCTACGGAGGGGATTATTCTTAAGCTTTTAGCTCGTATAGGCTTATTTTTAGTACTACGGAGGGGTTCGCTCCTTATTTATATAGACTTAATAATAATACTACGGAGGGGTTTACTCCTTATATATATAGACTTAATAAAGATGCTATAGAAGGGTTTACTCCTTATATATATAGACTTATGTTTATATACGGTAAAGGAAGTATTCCCGCTTAGAACGCTGCTCGCGAGGGTTTATAATTTTCGCTTTATAGTTTTATCGACTAGTTAGCGAGATATAATTAGATTATAGCTATAAATAGGGCCGCCGGGGGAGTGTTTAGAGGAGTAGGTAAAGGCTTAAATCTAGCTTCCGTATACTACTTCGTGCTCTCTTAGTCGTTCTTAAGCGCCGTTGCGTAGTCTATATCGTTTTCTTAGCTCGCCGCGTATACTAGGTTTATATCTTCGTAAACGAGAATATCGTTAAAGACTTAATTATTAAGTACCTATAGCGCGTTAATTCGGTTATTATTAGGAAGGCTAATATTCCTTAAGGCTAGGGCTAGCTCCTTAAGGTCGCTCTCCTTAACGCTATCGGTAAGACTCTCGAAGGTTCTATCGAAAATCTCCCGCTCGTTAAACGCAACGTCTTATATAGTAATAACTTTTCCTTTAGTAGGCACCTATACGCGGTAGATGTTAGATAATGTGTATCCTACTAGAAAGCCTACTTAAGCTCGTAGGTCGAGCTTCTTAAGGCGTTGTCTCTTTTCTTAAGCTATAGTAGTTATCGCGAATACTTTATACCCGTAGGCACGAAGATATTATTACGTAGGCTTCCTGCCGGTTAGTCTTTCGTAAGGGCTTTCCTACTTATAACTATACTTTAGTATACGGTTATAGAGATATATTGCTAACTTATATATCTCTCGCTAAAGTTGCGTTAGAAGTTAACCTTATATTGCCCGCGATTTATCCTTAATTATACCCCCCGAGCGCTTAGCGCTACTATTTTAGTCCTATATGTATAGGGCCGAGGGCTCGATTTTAAGGAGTCTCGCCTTAAGGAAAGCTTCTACTGCTGGCTTTTAACTCGTCATCTCGTTATTATATTCGATAGTCTTAGTATAGAACTAGTATTAATACGTAAGGTAGTTAAAGCCGGACTTAAGGTGTAAGAAGATAGACTAAAGGTACGTTTAAGAAGGTAAGAACGATGGTTAAAAGTACGAATAATCCTTTATTATAGTGCGGTTGCCCTCTTATAGTAAGACTAAAGCTTGCCCCTCTTTTAAGATATATCGGGGCCTTAGTGATATACCCTTAGGCCTCGAGAGGGGTTATCGGGGACTAGTTAGCGACTAATAGCCGAATAGTCCTTAAGCTAAAATGCATTATCTATCGTGCATATATCCCTATCTCCCGGCTTTATAGTTGCGCGGGTAGCTGCGTTATAATTATCCCCCCCTTTTAAGGCGGACGCCTTAAACGCTAGGATAGCTTTAGGTACGAATAAAGTCGTAATAGCAAATAGGACTAAAATAGGATTAAACGTAGTATAAAAATCAACGACGATAGTTATTATTATATATATTATAATAATTATCGTGTTAGTTACGCGTTATAATAGTTACTACGCAATAGGGGGCTAGTCGCCTACGTATAGTTAGCGAACTATAATAGAGTGCTGCTCTTTATATATAAAGATTTTTTTTCTTCTCTTCTCTTATTGTGTAACTATATCGAGATCTTATAGAGAAGCATATTCCGAATTAGACGAGTATATTCCGAATTAGTTTAACGCTATGCCTCTTAAGCGAACGGCAAGCGGAACGGTATAGATACCTCGAAAGAGAGGCAAGCAGACGGATAACATTTAGCCGATAGGCCCTTTAGTTATTGCTTAAGTCCTAGAGCTATCCGCAAATAGAGTATCGATTAAGGACGCCGTCGCGATAGCATAGGAAGAGATAAAGCTAAAGAAGACGCGCGGAGAGAAAACCACCCTATTAGACTAGAGGTACGTTTAAGAAGGTAGGAACGATAGTTAAAAGTATGAATAATCCTTTATTATAGTGCGGTTGCCCTCTCGTAGTAAGACTAAAGCTTGCCCCTCTTCTAAGATATGTCGGGGCCTTAGGGATATACCCTTAGGCCTCGAGAGGGGTTGTCGGGGACTAGTTGGCGACTAATAGCCGAATAGTCCCTAAGCTAAAATGCATTATCTATCGTGTATATATCCCTATCTCCCGGCTCTATAGTTGCGCGGGTAGCTACGTTATAATTAGGCCGCGATAATAGTTTCTACGAGGCGGTCCTATAGGTAGAAATTCTATACGAAGCCGCTCGCCCTATCTATTAAGAGCATTAGTGAATTATAACCTTTATTATTAGGCACGAAGTTATAAAAGTCAATTGTAATTCTCTCGCCTACGACGCCTTTATCTTAAAGAGCTCGTCGTATTATCCGCTTTGCTTTAGCGGTGCTATAGTTATCGCACTAAGTCGTTATAATGCCCTTAATCTTAATACCTTTAGAGTAGTTAATAAGGTGTTCGAGCGCTTGTAGTCCCGGATATCCTATCCGGAGATGCTAAAGTTCTACCGTTGCCTTTTATAGCTTCCTCTTAGTATAGCTATCGAACTTATTTCGGCGGGTATAGAAGGCCCGCCTTATTATATCGTAGGGGATATGTTTTAGAACGAACTATCGGTAGTATTATTCGACGAGTCCGACTATAGTATTATTAGCTGCTCGAAGCGTTAACGGTCTATAGGGTCGTTCGTCCTACTATATGCCCTATTGTTTTAATAACCTATAGGAGATTAGGTTATACGTAAAGTTCTTATAGAATGCGATATTAAGCAGCCGTAGCACTTAAGGCTTAAAGGAAGGGGTTTAGAGGCGGACGTTAACGTCGCTATATCCGAGGATAGGCACTTTTTCTACGCCTGCTTAGAGGAAGTCTCCCTCTTTAGCTATCCTAAAGTTCTTAAACCGTAAGATCTCGTTAAAGATATAGAGTGTCGTTCTATAGTCTAGAATTGCCGAGTGGTAGAGGGGATAAACGTTAATACTAAAAGAGGCCTTAACGAGGGAGATAAGGAAAGAAGCCGAAGGGCATCTTCCCTTTTCCTATATTAGTTAATCCTTATCGTCTTTAAACGTTACCTTCTTCCCTTTTAGTCGTTAGACTTCTTTCGCGATCTTAGGGTCTTCTATGCTCTTCGTAATAGCTTCTTGTCTATTCCCGGGCTACTACTTAGGGGCCTTATAGGACTTAATCTCCTAATAGTTCTCGAGAGTATAGCCCTTAAGTATATATAGTCTATACTTAGGAGTACCTCGCTTATCTAAAGTAGTAGCCCGTAATCTCTTTTTGTTATTTTTATTGTTTTTATTGTTTTTAGTCTTTTTATTTTCTAACTAGCCGTCCTATTTATCGTCCTTTTAATCGTCCTATCCGGCGAAAGAAGGGCTAAAGGCGCCTCTCTTCGTAAAGGACGGTTAAGCAGGTAGTTTATCTATAAAGACGGTAAACTCGTTAGTTATTATATAGATATTAAAATCTACGTTATTCTTAAGGTGCGAAAGGTTAAAGGAATTAACCTAGTGATAATAGTAGGGATTAATAAAGGATAGGAAATCAGACACCTAAATACTCTTATAGGTAGCTTTAGAGAGTTTTTCTTAAATCCCTTTATATATAACCTTCTTCTAGCTCTCGAGCTAACGGTGCTAGTTCTTCGGCTAACTCGTAAAAGGCTTAACTACCGCTTTATAGCGAACCTAAACAGCACGGAGGATATCTTCCGGCTTGCCCTTTGCCTCTTTCTTAAGCGTAGCGTACTACTCCTTAAGGTCCTTATCGGGCTTGCAATAAGTCTAGAAAAGGTAGTCGGAAATTATTATAGCAATCTAAGTGCGTAGCTCTTTAATATCCTTTCTCTAGCTCTCCTATTTCTTCTCCTTATAGAGGAATACCTACTATTTCTAAGATCCTTTAGGCGGTTGGCCTTATTAGATTATTTCTTTATCTACGGTGCGAACGCGAGATCCCCTTAGGGCGTTATCCTCGATAGGAATCGTCGGAGTAGGAAGGAGTTTTTCGGTCCCGAAGACCTAGTCCTAGAGGTTGCTATCGAGGGCCTACGCCTTAAACTTATTGTCCTAAAGGGACTAGTTAGTATTATCGTTAAGAATAACCTCGTTTTTCTTAGTAAGGGTAGATATAGTGATTATCGGCCTAAAGTAAGCCTTTTTCGGTTTCTAGTTTACGGTTCCGGTAGATTAAAGTATAAGACTCTTAATTATTAGATCTTTAATCTACGGCTTGGACTAAATAGGCACGATGATAGGTCTTAATAGGTCTAATAGGTTGTATAGCAAAAGAGGTTGTATTAATATAATGATTAAGATGTATATATAGCCCCTATTTTCTTAAAGGGCTTGTTTTATAGGAAATTTTCCACGAAGCTACGTAACGGTTATACTAACCTAATGTAGTGGCCTTTATTATATGATCTAACAGCAGGCTGCTATGCTACTATACGGCGTCGGCGAGGCTATAGTATAGCGCGAGGCTAAGGAGCCCGACGCGACTAAGTAACGCGTGCGTTACTTAGATTTCCTATAGTAGCTGCCTTAGGCGCGTGGTTGTATAACGGATATAGGTAGAATATAGGGCGCTATTGCGTCTTACACGAAAGCTTATAATTAGTAGATACTCGCGATAATCGGAGCAATAATAACTAGGTAAGGAGTGGTTAGGCATTACGACGGGTAATAAAGGTGCGATAGTTAATAGTAACCGTCGAGTAAATAGTCAATAAGTAAGACTATAAGAGGCGCAAAAGGGGAATACGGCAATAGACGGGTATATACGGCTTACGTCGCATATATATAGAGCCTATAAAAAGGTTGTCTATAGCCGTAGCTAATTAAAAACGTAGGCTAGCACTAATAGAAATAATCCCGGTTATATTAGCACGCGTATAGAAATAGGCTATACAGGCAAATAGAATGTTTACGGGTATATCCCTTCCCGCTATTCTACTACTATTACCTAAGTATAGCGCTAATCCCCTTACCTAGGAAATAAAAACACTTAAAAATACCTAAAAGCGGGCACCGGGGCGTTAAGGGCAGAGTGTTACAATAGGCTGTAAGGCTAACGGGGCCGCGGGAATTTATTAGTAACCGTCGAGCAGATCCACCGTTGCTTGCGTATATAGTAGAAGTTATAACGGTTATAACGACGATTAGGTAAAGCATATAGGTCGTTATCGCGGCTAGCACTTAGTTATAGAGGCGAAGGCGGAGGTAGGGGAGTAGCTGCTATAAAAGCTATTAGTAGGTAACGATATTAAGAGGCGACGATATAAGCCGTAATAAGGGATAAGGAGGCGAGCGAGCTATAACGAGGGCGCGTTTTTTTATTATTATAATACGCGCTGCTTATTATAATACGCGTTGCTTATTATAAAGAGCATTACTATTTGCCCTATAGTAAATCCCTATTCGGCCCGGAGGGCCTATACGCGACCTATAATTTCTACATACACTACGCGCCCTTACACCCTACCACCTAATTTAGCTATACTAGCCTAGCAGCCTTAAGGGCTATATAAACATTCGTAGCCGCACTTATAGAGGCGCTCGCCGCCTAGCGCGCTAAAGAGCTTAATTCGTTTAAATAACGTATGTTTAAGGCGATCGCAAGAGATACGCACAACCGGCCCGTTAATTCCTCCGCCTGCCCTAAACTATTAATCTACCCCTAACTATATAGACCGCGTGGGCTGCGTAGCGGGAATAACTTCCTCTATAGCCGACGACGCCGGCGCCGCTCTTCCGCCCCTGCCTCGTCTACCCCTCGATCCTCTGCCTTATGTATTTACGCGCGTACGCGATCTCGCTTACGACGGCTAGGTTGCTGCCTAACTGCCTTAATCCCCTTCCCCTTATGTATTTATCTCGTCTATCTCGGCCTACGTACGGGTATAGCGTATGCTTGCGTTAAGGCGTCGGCTGCTAGCCTAATTAGCCTATAGTAGCGCTCTACCGCGCCTTCGTATGCCTCTGCCTCTCTATAACTATAAAGCCGGCTTGCCTTTAACTCGTTATTATATTGCCTATAGGAATAAGGGCACGAGTAGACTAGTGTTCTTAGGAGCGCGAGGCCGGCTACGTAGATTTTACACGACGTTAGGATCGCGGATTTAGAGGAGTAGCTCTTTAAGGTCCTAGAAGTAAAGATTACTTAAGATTAATACTAATTTCTATAGAAAATAAGGGGGGCTCTTACTAGCGGCTTCTTAAGCTACCACCGAGGATAGATATTAAGCTTCGTTAGCGAGGTATTAGCTTCGAGGCGTTAAAGGATCGTATAGGCATAAGGGAGCCTCTACTATTATGTAAATCGCCCTTTATAAGTCGGCAGCGTCTATACCTCCCGCGGCTCTTCCCCTAGCTCGAATAGCATCGCGGCGAGGGTAAGATAATACTGCTTAGCAAGGAGGTTAATAGCTTAATAAGTGATTTATACGTCGAGCTCGCCGAGCTAGTCCTAGCCGAGATATACTAGCCGCTGCCGCTACTTCTACCAGGCAGCTTCTTACTTATAATAGCGCTCTTTATTAGCGATTATTTATAGTAAGGCGTTATAAACGTAGAAGAGATCGCCGGTGCCTATACGTAAATATAACTTTATATCCTTATAGGCAGTCTCGACCGGGCTATTAACTCTCTACCCGAAGTTGCGATAGCGGCTAATAAAACAATAGGCCTACTGCTTACGCTAGGGCATATATTTATTCGAGATATATCGTAAGATATGCCCTTATTCTACGTAGGTGCGATTAAAAGCCTGCTAGGCCGACTAAAAAGTTGCCTTACTAATCGCGTAGACAATAGTCTTCTAAGCGGCAAATATACTCTCGCGGCTTTATTCCTCCGGCGGGCTTAACGGGCTTAAGTTGCCGTTCTCGGTTAAGTTGCCGTTCTAGGCCTCTTTAGCCTCTTTAGCCTCTTCTTATATACGGGCTCGTTCGGTAGTATTGTAGGCAGCGATGGCAGAATCGTTAGCCTCTTTAGCCTCTTATATACGAGCTCGTTCGGTAGTATCGTCGGTAGGACTATAGGCATCGATAGTAGTAGCATCTTAGGCAAAGTCGGTCTCGTTAGCGGGATTAGCCTTATTATCGTTATTGCCCCCTAGCTCCTTCTAGCGGGACTTAATCCTCGCGTTAATATTAGCATTAACGTAATATACGTAAAGCTATTGCTATAAGGTAGGGAAAACGCGTGCGAGGGGGGAAAACGCGTGCGAGGGCATTTTTAAGTGCCTGTTCCTTATCTATAATAATTATAGTAGGCATTAGGGCCTTAACTTACTGCCGAAGGTCGTTAAGCTGCTTAGAGAGCTACTAAAAGCCTTCTTTCTTTTTAGTGTTAATAAGGCTAAAGGTAAAGTTAGCGATAGACTTTTGATTAATAACCCCGGTGGCCTAAAAGAGATATATCTTAAAGCGGTTCGTTTTATATATATTTTAAAGTCCTAAGACTTCTAGGAACCGCTTCTATTTCTGCTTACACTAAGGGTATATCTAGAAGATAGCTTTAACCTTCGGATTATCGTAATCGTCGTTATTAAACTTTACTATATACTTAAGCCCGCCGCGTCGTAGGTGGTTAATAAACGTCTAAGTAGCCGTCTTGCCACTAAGGGCTACGGCGTAAATCTTCTAGCGGTCTTTATATATATCTCGCTACCGGAAGAAGCTCTTATTATCGGTAGAGTCTCTAATAATCGAAGCTATCTCGCGAGCTAAGAGGGCATAATACTTAAAGAGACTCTTCTTAAGCTCTTACTACGCGAAGGTATAGCGGCGATAGATATTATAAGCCGATAGATTAAGTAACTGCCCGTAGTTATAACGGCCTTTAGTGCGGAAAGTCTACTTCTAGTTAGAGCTTTCCTTTATTAAAGCTATTACCTTAAACGGATAGTCGGTCTTTTAGGTAGAGGCCTTACGCAATCTAGAGCTCTATAAGGTCTAACGGCGCCTACGATTATAGATTAGGATATAGGTCGTAGTCTAGGCTACCCTATTGACTATACGCTTTCCTTAGCTATTCCGCTTAATAGGTCCGGCGCCGTTATTGCGATAGAACGTCTAAATAGAGGTAAAGAGCTTGTCGAAAGAGTTAAAGGCGTCCGAGGGCGGCAGCGGAGGAATTAGCTCGTCCTTATCGTCGGGCTCCTCGTTAGGTTTATCGTCGGGCTATCCGTTAGGCTAGGGATTAAGTAAGGCTTAAAGATCTATTATAATAAAGGCGTAAGGCGTCGAGTCGACGGCGACGGCGTTAAGTTAAGGAAAAATTCGTCTTAGTTTATATAGCCCTTAAGGCTGCTAGGCTAATGTAGCTAAATTAGGTAGTAGGGTATAAGGGCGCGTAGTGTGTATAGAAATTATAGGTCGCGTATAGGCCCTTTAGGCCGAATAGAGATTTACTATAGGGCAAATAGTAATACTTATTAGGAAATACAGTCGAACCCCGGGAGGAGACCTAGCTAATAGCCGTATAGGATCTTATTAGTTAATACTGCTGCTTAGACTCTACTAGACAGATAGCTAATAGCCGTATAGGATTTTATAGCCGGTTTAACTCTAAGGGAAATATAGCTAATAAGCGCACTGAATTTTTAGACTTTAGCCAATTAGAGCGTGTTATTTAGGGCTAGCTAGTCGCCGCACTTTGTTTTATTAAAGGACCCTTATAATAAAAAAGCTTACTATATATATAAGTATTAGTATTTGTATAGCACGATATTGCTATTTATATAGTAAGATACCTAAATCCCTACTCTTTTTATACGTACCCCGCGCGCCTATATCCCGCTACTAAAATTAGGTAGAGGTATATAGTAATTAAGAGGGCTACGCAAATCGTATATAGCCTTAATTTAGTTTATTTAATAGCTATAAGCACGCGTATTACTACGTGCCCTACTGCGTGCTTTACTACGTGCCTTCTACTACGTGCCCTCTACTATATATACGGCTCCTTAATGTATGCTTCGTGCCTTACTACGTGCCCTACTGCGTGCCCTCTACTACGTGCCCTCTACTATGTGTACGGCTCCTTAATATATGCTTCGTGCCTTACTACGTGCCCTACTGCGTGCCCTCTACTACGTGCCCTCTACTGTGTGTACGGCTCCTTAATATATGCTTTATGCCCGGCTCCCGGCTGCGTGCCCTACTGCGCGCCCTCTACTACGTGCTCTACTGCGTGCCTTACTGCGTGCCCTCTACTGCGTGCCCTCTGCTATATATACGGCTTCTAATATATGCTTTATGCCCGGCTCCCGGCTGCGTGCCCTACTACGCGCCCTCTACTGCGTGCTCTACTACATGCCTTACTGCGTGCCCTCTACTGCGTGCCCTCTGCTATATGTATGGCTTCTAATGTATGCTTTATGCCCGGCTCCCGGCTGCGTGCCCTACTGCGCGCCCTCTACTACGCGCCCTCTACTACGTGCTTTACTACGTGCCTTACTGCGTGCCTTCTACTACGTGCCCTCTACTATGTGTGCGGCTTCTAATGTATGCTTTGTGCCCGGCTCCCGGCTGCGTGCCCTACTACGCGCCCTCTACTACGTGCTCTACTACGTGCCTTACTGCGTGCCCTCTACTACGTGCCCTCTACTATATGTGCGGCTTCTAATGTATGCTTCGTGCCTAGCTCCCGGCTGCGTGCCTTACTACGCGCCCTCTACTGCGTGCTCTACTACGTGCCTTACTACGTGCCTTCTACTACGTGCCCTCTACTATATATACGGCTCCTTAATGTATGCTTTATGCCCGGCTCCCGGCTGCGTGCCCTACTACGTGCCGTGTCGGGGTAGCTTAACTAGATTAAGGCCTAGTGTTCTTCGCGTTATTCGCACGATTTACGCGGCTTTCTTAATTACTATATACCGGCATTAGATTTTAGTAGCGGGATATAGGCGCGTAGGGTACGTGCGGAAAAGTAGAGATTTAGATATTCTTACTATATAAATAGCAATTTCGTGCTATATAAATAGCAATACTTATATATATTAAGTAAGTAAAGCGGCTTACCGTAACTTACATACATTTAGTATTCTTTATAGCGTAAAGCAAGCTTTACTTAATTATAGTTACTAAGCGTAATGTATAAAGTCTTAGTATATATATATTGCTTTAATCTTTTAATTTATAAACCGATAGGGTCGCGGGTATTTATAGGTACCGCGGCCTCTTTAGCCGAATAGCCTTATATATAAATTTAATAGGTTGCTTATAGGAATATAGTATTATAAGATATTATTATATATATATAATCTACTAGATTACGTGCGTACGTAACTTACGGGAGGCTATATAATAATACGGTCGCCTCTCTCCTAGCTAAGATTATTATATAGAATATATATATATATTAGTTAACCTTAGTAGACCCTATCTAATACTAATTAGTAGTTAACTTATAGTTAATTATAGAATAGTAAGGAGAAAAGAGATAAGATCTATTATCCTAAAGATAGCTCGTATAGAGAACCCGTTTTACGACCTCTTTAAGGATCTTATACTAAGCTAGTTAATTAAAGTTATTGCCTTAAATAGAAGAACGTAATATCGTAAACTCTAGCTCTATTAATAGTCTCGGCCTAGAAACTAGAGAAAGAGACGACGGAGCTATATTAAATAAACTATAAACGTAATACGTATATAAATAAGAATACCTTATAACCCCCGATATTACTATAACTTCTTTAAACTAGGTAGACGATAGCCTATTCGGAAGATTAATAAGGAACGTATAGGTAAAGATCCTATT
Source organism: Ophiocordyceps sinensis (assembly GCA_012934285.1). Classification (NCBI taxonomy): domain Eukaryota; kingdom Fungi; phylum Ascomycota; class Sordariomycetes; order Hypocreales; family Ophiocordycipitaceae; genus Ophiocordyceps; species Ophiocordyceps sinensis. The sequence continues at coordinate 13,912,027 of JAAVMX010000004.1, forward strand.
AGGTAGGCGTATTAATTAGCGCCCCGCTATAGGGTTTTCCTAAAGCCCTACGCGCTTATAACCTTAGGTAGTTAATTAATATATATAGAACATAGTCTTAACGCAGCTTCTAAGCCGGAAGCTATAAGACTTTTTATTATACCTAATTCTAACTATTTAAAAGCCGTAAAAATACACATTCTTAAAGAGATAACCTTAGCTCTTTAAGAAGAATCGGATCGCACGCTATATACGTACTTTTCGCGTTATATAACCTATTATATTATAAAAACCTACTTTCTACCCTATTTTTTTCTCTTTCTTCTTCCGCCCGACGTTCGACGTTATATAAGATAGCCGAACTTATAGGGTTGTTCCCGCCGAATTCGCCTTCCGAAGACGGACTAGGCGCGGATAATCGAGGCTCTTAATAGCCCTCGATAGGAAGCGCTACCAGCCCTAAGCCCGGTAGGACTAGCTTAGTTATTAGTCTCGGAAGATAGGTCGAATAGAAAATAGCCCGGTAGAATAAAGTCTTCGACGCTCGTATTTATAAGTATCGAACGCTAGGCAGTCGGGTCCTTAATATTAGTATAATAGTAATTAAGAAGAAGAGAGGCTCTAAGGCTAAAACAGCCTGCTTAAAAGGATTAAAAGCTATAAGGTGTAAATCACTAAGAATAATAGCTCTTATCCTCCTAATCTAGGGGGCTAACTAGTCTCTATATATAGGGGAAATCCCTCGGACGAAATCAGCCGTATAGACCTAAGAAAAAGGGGTAACGGAAAGAGTCGGACGGAACTATCGGTCGGAAATTAATAAATCGTGTCCGTGCGATAAATAGTCATATAGTTAGTAATAAAGGAATTAATAACGCAATAGTCTATTAAAAGGACTAATAAATTCTACGGTAGAAGCCGTAGAAGGGAATTAGAATTCTATAGTAGAAGACCGTAGAAGTATAAAGAGATTTTATAGGTAAAGACCGTAGGAATAACTATAAAACCCCTATAAATTCACGGTGAAATATAACCGTAGAAGAAAAGCGGGGCGGATGCCTATAGAAGTACGGGGTAGATGCCTGTAAAAGCCTATAGAATTCTATAGTAGAAACACGTAATACTTCTATATAAATTCTATAGTATGAAAACTAAGGAGAACCCGGGGATTTCCTAGTAGAAAGCAATAGGGAAGACGGTAATATTAATAAAGAGCTATATAACGAGCTACGTAGCGAGTTATAGTAATAATCTCGCTAGCTAGAGCGTATAAAAGAGTGCTTAGGTAGTAAGATTATCTATTATAGTATTAGGTTATATTATATATTATCCTATGTAACCTCTATATCGTATATATAGATATTTAGACCTAGTCTATAGCTATATCCCTTCGTAGATTAACAATAATTATATACCCCCTTTTAAGCTTATTCTCTTATAGTTTAATCTACTATTTTATCCTATTGCCCTTAATTAATAATCTCGCTATCTTACCCCTTTCTTTTCTAATCTCCCCTCTTTACGACGTAAGTCCGCCTCCTCGCCGGACCCTTCGACCGAGTTTTCCTCGATTGTTAGAATTTTCCCGGTATAGATACGCCGTCTTAACGCGAATTGCATAAGATCCCCTCCTCCCCCCCTTACCCCTTCCCCGTCGTTATCTTCTTCGTTGCCCTATCTAATCTACGATGTCCGACCTTATTATAGAGACCGATCCTTTGTCCGCCGCTACCTTAGCAGTTACTCCGCCGGCTCCCGCCGACCCGGAGCCTTAGAACGACTACCTTTCCCGCTATCCCTATCTCGCCGCGCTACTTCGGGCCTAACGGCCTATATTCGACTTATTCGCCTATATATAAGCTTACGCTACCCTTAATTTCCGCGCCCTATAGGCCGAGTCCCTTGCTTGCCTTAATAATACTTACGCTAAGTTAGATATAAGAGTGCTCGTCTCCTAAGAGCACGTCGCTAACCTCTAGCGGTAGCTTAACCGTACTACGTCCTCTCTCTTCGTTCTTACTAAGCGTAACGTAGCCTAGGACTAGGCCCTAGCCTTTACCCTTACCTTTACCTATTCCCGTATCGCCGACCTTAAGAGGTTCGCCGGCGACTCCGGCACTTAGAAGCAACGTTAGGAGGCTTTCTAAACCTAGCGCGACGGCCTTACTATTAAGCTCTATTAGGACGCCGCCTTATACCCTACGGAATAGGACTATATTCTCTACGCGGCTAGCCGGCTTATTAGCCGGGCCGCCTTTATTATCGCTAGCGTTCCTTAAGACGTCCTCGATAATAAGTCTTTCGCAAATTAGTAGTATACTACTATTAAAGCCCTTACCGACGACCTTAGCCTAGTCTTTAGTACTAATTTTACCCGCGCTTAGTCGGAGGCCGACTTTAACGCTTTATCGATAAAGAATATCTCTTAGCCGGACTTCTATTCGAAGTTTACCTAGCTTAAAGCCGACTTATCGTTTAACGGCACCGCTTACGTCGCCTACCTTTATTTAAAGGTCTTTATCGAACTTACTAACGCCGCCGCTCTATAGGTCGAATGCCCGGCCTATAATAACTTTACGGCTTAAGCTAAGATATATTCCACGCTTTAAGATAACTAGCAGCGTGTTAAGGCCCGTTCTTAGCTCTAGCCGCCTTATAACCCCGCTTATACTAGCCCTACCTCGCCCGCCCCGCCCGCGCCTCCTACTAGTAACCTAATACAGCTTAATACATTCCGGGCCCGGCTTACTAACGCTAAAAAGCAACGGCGGTTTAAGAACCGTCTTTGCTTTTACTACGCTTAGCTAGCTACCGCTACCTATACCGCCTAGACCTACCCTAATAAGGGTATCGGTGCTAATCCTAGCGCTAACCCTAGCGCTAGTCCCGGCGCTAGTTCCGGCTCTAGCCGCGGCCGTAGCCGTAGTAGCGGTACGTTTGCCCCGCGCTTACTTAAACCCCCTCCCCCCTGCTATTAGGTTCGCGCTATTAAGTAAGGCTTTATCGAGGGCGAAGTAGACGACCTCCCTGCCTCTTCCCCGTCTTTAGGAAATACGTAGCTCTTTCGCCTTATTACGCGATAGAGCTCTTAGTATCTAAGTTTATAGCTTTGTTTAACACCGGGGAGGATCTTTGCCTCCCTATAGGAATATAACCGCGTGCTTTACTTATGCCTTTATCCCTTATATCCGCCGATGTTATTATAAGTGCTTTAGTCGACTCCGGCTATTCCGGATACGCTTTTATATACGCTTAGACCGCGTACTGCTTTACCCTTCCTATCCGCTAGCTTTAATTCCTACGCCGGCTTTCTCTCGCCGATAGTAGCGACTATAAGTCCGGCTCTATTACTTATTGCGCTTTTTCGGTCTCCCGGATTAGCGCCTATACTAAGTCTATCTGCTTCTGTCTTACAAAGCTTAGCCACGAGGTTATTCTTAGCCTCCCTTAGCTACGCTAGCACGACCCTATTATTAGCTAGCGCGGTAACTCCCTTTCCTTTTAGTCCCCCTTTTGTCTAGGCTCCTGCCTCTTAGACTACTAGCCTTATCTTATCCTAGGCCTCTCGGCTACCTTTACCCGCCCTACCCGCCTTATCCCGGCTCCCCCCGCCCTTATTTTAGAGGGAATATAAATAATAAATATAATTCGTTTTCCCCCCGCTCCCTCTATCGAAGACTCTAACGATAAGGGCGAACCCCTTACCGCCCCCTCTATCGAAGACTCTAACGACGAGGGCGAACCCCCTATAGCTGCGATCCCTATTCCTACCGCTACGATCCTTATTACCGCCTATATAGCCTTAGCCCGTCCTCCGGCCTTTATCCGTTCCGTCCGCTTTAGCGACGTTCTCGAGTTTATTCCCCCGTCCTTAGGGCTTAATCTATAACGCCTTAACTTAGTCGAGGCGGACATATATATATAATAGATAGGTATTAGAACCCCGATTAGCATATATTTTTAGTGTAAATAAAAGAATTATAGCTCCTCCTTCTATATTATATATTAACCCTTACTCTTAATATACCGAGCTAGTAAAGGTCGTATATAGTCGCGTAAATGCCTGTATTAGGGAAAGACGCTAAGTAAAACGCATTTTTCTACCGCTAGCCGCCTCGACTTAGCGAATAAGCGAATGCAGTACGTGCACTTTACATACGTCTAGCGCTACTACAGCTGCCGACGGCGCTGCTGCTACCGCTACTACTACTACTACCGCTGCTACTACTACTGCCGCTGCTACTACTACTACCGCTGCTACTACTACTACCGCTACTACTACTCTTTTCCTCTACTGCTACTACTACCGCTACTACTACTACTACCGCTACTACTACTACTACCGCTACTATGCTCTTTTCCTCGTAGGTATAATAACCTTAAAAAATAAACGCAGGGCGCGAAAGCGGTAAGGAAATTCGCTAATAAGGGGATACGACGGTATAAGAGGACCCGGCCCGTAAAAAATATATAGGCTATATCTCTTCGTGCGTCCGCCTTAACTTAGTCGAGGCGTTGTAGATTAAGCCCTTAGCCTTTCTCTCTTAGCGTTTTTCGAGAATGCTTTTAACGTAGGTAAACCCGCCTATCCGGACTCCTCCCGCTAGGTTAACGACGCCGACTCTAACTCCGGCTACGACTCTAACTCCTTAGCTACCCTCTACCCTCGCCGCTACGTTCGACCTCCCCGCCCTCGTCCCGTCTATAAAACTGCTAGCTACCGCCGCCTTATATTACGGCCGAGTCGTAAGACTATTAGACCTTAGCCCTTCCGCTTCTCGTCTTTCGACGATTCGGCGTTTAACGTCCGGATGCTTAACGTTAATGCGATAGTAATATTCTACCGGTAGCTTAAAGTCTAGACCTCTTAGACCTTAATTAAGGCCTTTACCGCTAAGCCTTTGCTTACTAAGCCCTTACTACTTATTAACTAAGATATCCTTAAGGACCTCTACTAGGCCGTTTTAACTAAATATATAAATGCCGAGGACGCAAAAGCCTACCTTAACCACCGCCTTTACGACTTTATTAACGACTACCTTAATAAGATCTACCTTAATAAGATCTCCCCCGACGATATCGCTAAATTCTTTAAGAAGTAAGAGAAGGTCCTTTATACGCTCGACGAGCTTTAGGCTAAGGTCCTTAAGGAGCTCTACTATATAATTTATATATAGCTTAAGAGCGAGGCCGATAAGCTCGCCCTTTACCGTGCCGTTAATACGTAAATTAACCTTAAAGAAGGGATATAACCTCCTTATACCCGCCCTCGCCCTTTTAGCGAAGCCGAGAACCGGATCGTCCGCGCGTACGTTAAGAAGCAGCTTAGGAAGGGCTTTATCCGCCGCTTTACCTCCCCCGCTACTACCTTTATTATGCTCGCCCGTAAGCTAGGCGGGGGCGTCTGTTTTTGCGTTAACTATCGCGGCCTAAATAAGGCTATAATTAAGAACCGTTTCCCCTTACCCTTTATCTATAATACTCTCGCCTATATCCGGAAGGCGAAGTTTTTTACTAAGATCGATATTATTGCGGCGTTTAATCGCCTTCGTATTGCCGAAGGATATAAGTAAAAGACCGTATTCGCTATACGGTACGGGCTTTTCGAGTATTATATTACCCCCTTTAGCCTTACCGCCGCCTTATCCTACTTCTAGAGTTTTATTAACACGGCCCTTTACGGCATCCTTAACGAGTTCTACTCTACCTATCTAAACGACGTTTTAATCTTCTCCGCGGGAGAAGCACTAGGCCTACGTTAACGCGGTTCTTAAGCGCCTTAATGCCGACGGCCTCTAGCTTAACGTAGATAAGTATAACTTCTGCGTTACTAAGACTAAGTACTTCGGCCTAATTATCTTAGATAAGGGCATTCGTATAGACCTTAATAAGGTTCGTGCGGTCTTAGACTAGCCTACCCCCTCCTTTATTAAAGACCTCCGGCGCTTCTTAGGATTCGCTAATTTTTATCGGCGTTTTATTCGTGGCTTTTCTAAGCTTGCGAACCCTTTAAACGCCCTTACTAAGAACTCTGCCCTTTAGATCTAGTCTCCCGCTTGCGCTTACGCCTTCGAAGCCCTTAAGCACGCCTTTACTACCGCCTTAGTCCTCGCATACTTTAACCCCTATCGTAAGACCGTAGTTTAGATAAATACTTCCGACTAAGCCGCTAAAGGTATGCTAATATAGCTCCTTAATGATAGTCGTTACTATCCGATTGCCTTCTTCTCGTTAAAGCACTCCGCTTAAGAGTATAATTATAAGATCTACGATAAGGAACTCCTCGCGATTATAAAATCTCTCGAAGAGTAGCGCCTTAAGCTTAAGGGCCTGCCTAAGTTAAAGATAGCCTTAGACTATAAGAATCTTTAGTATTTTATAACTATAAAGCTCTTTAACTAGCGATAGGCCCGCTAGGCCGAATTCCTTAGTCGTTTTAATTTTAAGATCGTCTTTTAGCCCGGCTCTTAAGCTATTCTCCCCGACGCCTTTAGCCGCTTGCCTAGCTTCCGCCTACTCTCCCTTACCGACCGAGCGGACGAGAGGATTAACTACTAATATTAGGTTATCCTCCCTAAGTCTAAGGTTAATGCCTCCCTTTACCCTAATACTACTACCGCCCCCGACACCGTTAAGGAGTCCGATTCGTTTATAAATACAATTTCTAAATATAATTCCGACTGCCTCGACCTCTACGCCTTCGACGACTCCGAGCCGATCGATGACCTTATCGACCGGGCTTATTCCTCCTCCCCGCTTATCTCCGCTATTCGCGTGGCTTTTTAGTCCCCTTAGCCCCGCTAGCCTTACCCCCTTCGAGCCCCCCTCCGCTCGATCCCTAAGACCGCTCTCTCTAAGGTCTAGGGCCGGTTCTATTTCTAAGGCCGGCTCTTCGTTCCCCTTAACGACGCCTTAATTCTTAAGATCCTCGTCCGCGCTTATACCTCCCCCCTTGCCGGCTACCCTAGACGTACGAAGACCGCTAGCCTTTACCGCCGGTCCTATATTTAGCCTAGCATATATAAGTCTATTTCTAGCTTCGTGTAGAACTATTATACGTGCCTACGTGCTAAATCCCCTCGTTCCTCCCCTTAAGGCCTACTCTAGCCCTTAAGTATTCCCTTCGCCCTATAGACCGATATATCCATCGATTTTATTACCGACCTCTTTATCTACCGCCGCAACGGCGTTAAGTTTTCTAATATCCTTAGTATCGTCGACCGCTTTACGAAGATACGCTATTACGTCCCGATACCCTCGATAACCGTTAAAGACGTTATTAACGCGTTTATTTCCTACGTTTAGTCCCTCTATAGCACCCCGGCCTCTATTATTAGCGACCGTAGCACTTAGTTTATTTCGGCTTTCTAATAGTAGCTTAGTCGTCGCCTTAGTTACCGCCTTTACCCTAGCTCCGCCTACTACCCTTAGACCGACGGTTAGACCGAGATCGCGAACGCTTAGATAGAGGTTTACCTTCGTTATTATACTACCTACCTTTAGGATAATTAGGTCGACCTCCTTCCCCTCGCTTAGTTTACTACTAATAATTAGGTCTTTAAATCTACCGGCCTTTCCCTTTTCTTTGCTAACTATAGCTTCTACCTAAAGCTTAGCACTAAGCCCTTTAGTCCCCCCCCCGCCCGGTATAACCCCCTAGCAGTAGAAGGAATACCTCCGTAGTAACGCGCTCGCTTCCTATCTCTAGCGTATCTCTAACTTCCTCCGCGATGCGATCGAGGATGCCTAAGCTACTTAGGCTCGCTACGCGGACGTCCGGCGGACTCCCGCCCTAGCGTATTAGCCTAGCGATATAGTATTCCTTAGCACCCGCTAGATCTAGACCCTCCGTCCTATAAAGAAGCTCGACTATAAGCGGGAGGGCTTATATAAGGTCCTTAAGGTATATAAGACGGCGTATCTTCTTCGCCTCCCTAAGGGCAGCTGCCTCTACCCCGTTTTTTATTACTCCCTCCTTACTAAGACCTAAGAGCCCCCTTTGCCCGGCTAGTCGGAGCTTAACGTCCTGCCCGCCGATAACGGCGTTCTCCTTTCCCCCGGCGATAACGACGGCGATAACGCGCACCTCGAGTAGGAGTTTTCTTCTATCCTCGCGTAACGCTAATACGCCTCCGGGAAGATTAAGTATCGCGTTTAATAGCGTTATAGCCCCCGTACGTAGGAGGACTCCTCCTGCCTTAACGGCTGCTAGGACGACCTTAAGGCTTTTTACGCCCTTAACCCGACTAAGCTTAAACCGCTTTTATACGGCCTTCCTTATATCTTCCCCTTCGCCTAAGTAATAATAAGTATAATTTATTAATACAATTTACGTTACGACGGCACGCGTTAGTTTCTTAGTTTTACCCTTTATTTCTTTCTATTCCTCTCTCGTTCTATATTAGGCCCGCTTTTAGGACTAATTAACGTAGATTTCCTTTGATTTTATTAGCCTATTAACCCTTTTAGGCGTTTAAGTTAAACGCCGATTTAAAGGGGATATACTATTACAGTGTTAGGTTATATTACATATTATCCCACGTGACTTCTATATCGTATATATAGATATTTAGATCTAGTCTATAGCTGTTTCCCTTCGTGGATTAATAACAATTATATACCCCCCCTAAGCTCGTTCTCTTATAATAAGCTTCCTTATTTCCTTCCGAAGAATGCGAACGAGCTCCCCTTATACCGCCCCTAGGATTATAAGATCGAACTTATACTTAGTAAATAAGCTCTATTCTATAGGAATTAGCCTATATTACCTATAGAACTCCGCTATATTAAGAAGTAGAATAATAATATACTTAATAAAGGCTTTATTTAGGAGTCTTCTTCTCTAGTCGCGGCACTACTAATCCTCGCTTATAAGCCGGGCGGTAGTGTCTATATCTATTATAACTACCGAGGTTTAAATTAGGTTATAGTTAAGAATTAATATCCCCTATCTTTAATCCGCGAAACGCTAGATTCCCTCTACGACGCTAAGTTTTATATAAAGCTAGACGTAATTACTGTATTTAACTATATCCGAATCGCTAAGGGTTATAAGTAGCTTACGGCGTTTATTATACGTTTCGGACTTTTCGAGATGCTAGTTACCCCTTTCGGCCTTTATAACGCACCGTCGACCTTTTAGAACTATATTAATTACGTGCTTTATAATGCCCTTAATGATTTCTATATAGTATATCTCGACGACGTCCTAGTCTTTTTAAAGACTAAGGCAGAATATAAAGACTACGTGCGAATAGTTATCTAACGCTTAAGCAACGTAGGGCTTTAGATCGATATCGGGAAGTTAGAGTTTTATATAATAAAGACTAAATACCTTAGACTAATTCTTTCGATATTTAGAATAAGTATAGACCTTAAGAAGGTATATATAATTACGGCTTAAAACGCCCTAACCTTAGTAAAAGAACTTTAGTAGTTTCTTAGGTTTATAAACTTCTACCGCTATTTTATTAATAGATACTTTAGTATTATCTCCCCGATAATTACGCTACTTCGAAAAGATTCCCATTAGTCTTAGGGACCTAAATAAGCTACTACGTTTAAAGCCCTTAAGCTTGCTTTTACTATTGCCTTAGTCTTAGCCTACTTTAACTATTTAAAAAAGTAGTTATCGAAACTAACGCTTCGAATTAGGCCTTAGGAGGAGTCCTTTTATAGATCGGAGACGACGGATATCTTTACCCTATTGCGTTTTTCTTCTTAAAGTATACTACCCTTAAGTATAACTACGAGATTAATAATAAAGAGTTATTAGCGATTATTAAAGCGCTTAAGGAATAGCGCTTAAAACTCTAAAGAACTATTAAGGCATTTAACGTTATTATAGACTATAAGAATCTTTAGACGTTTATATCTATAAAGCAACTTAACTAACGATAAGTGCGCTAAGCCGAGTTTCTTTCTTAGTTTAACTTTATAATTATATACCGCTTAAGCAATAAGGCAATCCTCCTCGACGCTTTTAGCAGGCTCCTTAGCGATAGATTAGCTACCGTCGACGACGACCGACTCTTCTATCGTAATTAGGTAATTATCCCTAAAGAGAAAGTCGACCCGACTATCTTAAAAGAACTCTTAGCCGATTCCTATGCCTTAAAGGAGGACCTTAACGCAATCGCCGCCCTTAGACTAAACGCAGCTAGTAAATTACTTAATAAGATTATCCGCGAGGTATATTAATAAGATAATCTCGCTTTAGATATAGTAGCGATACTCTTAGACTTATACGCTCGACGATAGCTAAAGTATATTCGAAAGCTTTTGCATTACGATATATCTAAATATTAGTTAATTAACGGATATATCTTTTTCCGCGACCGGTTCTTTATCCCTAATACTTTAAATCTCCGCCTTAAAGTCGTTTATTAATCCTACGGCAGTAGCTTAATAGGATACCTAAGGAGGGTAAAAACCCTAAATCTATTAAACCGAATATACTAATAGCCGAGAATTTCTTACTTTACCGCTACGTTTATTAAAGACTATGCTTTTTGTCTTAAGACTAAGACCCCCCGCTTATTTCCCCCCGGATTCCTAAAACTCCTCGCTCTAATAGTCCGTCTATAGGCCGATATATTAATTAATTATATTATAATACTCCTTAAGTATACTAGAATAGGAAGACTTATAAGAATGTACTTACAATAATTAATAGGCTTACGAAGATAAGATATTTTATCCCTATTACCGGCCTTTCTAGGAAAGAACTAATTAACTCTTTTATCTACGTAATCTATCGTTTATGTAAGCACCCGATACTATTATCTCTAACTAAGGCACTTAGTTTATCTCTAATTTTTAGCGATAGCTTAGTACTAGGTTATAAATAACGTTAAAACTAAGCTTAGTATAGCACTTAGAGACTAACGGTTTAACTAAAATCGTTAACGCCGCGATAAATAAATACCTTTAAGCTTTTATTAGTTTTACCTAAGATAATTAAGTCGACTAGCTCCCGCTCGCGGAATTCGCAACAAATAATTAAGTTAATAAAATAACCGGCATTTCTCTATTTTTCGCTAATTATAGCTTTAATCCTCGTTTCAGCATCGAACCTATAGGTCCTTAACCCTTAACTCTCTCGTTATAGGCGAAGAAGGAATGCCTCCGCGCGGACGTAATAGCTAATCGTTTCGACTATATCCTCGTTTAGCTTCGAGCTCTCGCATAAGCCTTATAATAGAAATATAAGGATAATGGTAATATAAAGCGGGACGAAGACTCCTTCTTCCGACCTAGTAATATAGTTATAGTTTTATTAGAGAATATAACTATTAATCGCCTAAAGAAGAAATAGGATAATAAATAGGATAGTCTTTATCTTATTCTTAAGGTCTACCGTAGCGCTATAGTTATCGACCTCCTTAAGTATATCCCGGTTAATAAGTCTTTCTATACGTCTAAGATACGGCTTTAGATAATAGAAATAATATAGGGTTAGGCATAGATTAATCGAGAGGAACGACGTAATATCGTAGGCCGTATCGCGGAACGCAATAACGACGGCAATATCGAAGATATATAGGAATTTAAAAATATCCTTAACGCATATAATAACAAAGCCCTAACTCTAATTTATCTAATTAAATAGAAATATCACTAGGAACTAACCTAGCAGCCCGAAGATAACCTAAGAGGTTGTCCTAAAGCTATCTAACGCTTCTATAGATATAACCTAGATAAGCCCGGCCCCTTAGATTAAGCCCGCCTATAAAAGATTCTTTCACTACATACTAATTTCTAGCAAAAATAACATTCCTAGCGAACGATTTCTGCGATTTCTTAGCGATTTAAGGACTAAATCGTCTCTAGAGGGGGAGTACTATTATAGTACTATATTACATAACACAGTATATATTAATATACTACGTAATATATAGTTCTATATTTAAACGAGCCCTTAGCCTATATAGTTCTTCTCCTCTTTTTAGAACAATAAGGTTTTTTAGCTATCACCTAGTGCCGTAATAAAATCCGTGTGTTCGGAAGCATTATATAATATAAGAATAAGACACCTAGTAATAAACTAGACGTACGAGATTATAAAGGAATTATAATAAGCTATAAAGATATAGCGTATAAAATATAAGACTATAGCAGAAAAAATGTCGTTATATTAAAAGATATAACTATATTAGAAAATAAGTTCTTAAAAGATAATAAAACGTTTTAACTTTAATACTATACCCTCTATAAATACAATTCCGGAGGATTATCTTATACGAGATCCTCTATACTAGATATAAAACCTAATAATACCCTATATAATAAACCCTAGAATAATCCCAATAAAATACTAGATAACATATCCGAGGATAATAATCCTTAATCTATAGAGTAGGATAATAATAATAAGGATTAAAGAATTTAGGTTAAAATACCTAAGAAGCCGGCTAAATTCTATAACGACTACTAGGAATACCGAAGACACTTATTAATAAATAACGATAATATAACCCTTCTATCTGCTTTAGAAGGTTATAATCCTATAGAACTAGAAACCTATAAGTAAGCTATAAAAAGCGCCGAAGCTCTACGCTAGTATAAGGGCATAGTAGCAGAAATATAGTAGCTTATAGATAACAATACTTAGAAAATAACCGAGCTACCTAAAGACCGGGAAGCCCTCGGAAGCCGGTAGGTCTATAGAGTTAAAAAGGATAATAAAGACTAAATAAAGAAGTTTAAAGCTCGACTTATGGCTTTAGGCTATAAGAAAATATACGGCTTAGACTGTATTAAAACCTTCTATACTATAGTAAGACCTAAGTCTATAAGGCTCCTACTACTATAAGCTATCGCTAATAACTAAAGCATACTATAGTTTGATATAAATAATGCCTTTCTTTATGTGGATATAGATATAGAAACGTATATATAGATACCCGAAGCTTTTCTAGATATAATACTATACGTATGGTTTTCCTAGCATAAAAATACAAAATATAAAGGCATAACTTACTTTAATTACTTAAATAAAAAGAAGACGAAGAAGCTCGTAGCGAAATTAAGAAAAGCACTATACGGCTTAAAATAAAGTCCTTTACTTTAGTATAACCTATTAAAAAGCGTACTTAACGAGCTTGGTTTTTACTGCCGTCTAATAGACGAAGGAGTGTTTATAAATAGCATACTGCGAACAGCTATAGCCGTCTATATAGATAATCTCTTCTTCTATAGACCTATAGAGCGTGTAATAACCTAAGTAATAGATGAAATAAATAAAACCCTACCGATCGAATCGCTAGGGGAAGTTAAAGACTTCTTAGGATTATCTATATAAATAAACAGAGACAGAAAGGAATTATATATATCCTAAGCAACCTTTATAAAAAATACAATAAAGGAATTTAAAAAACAAAATATAGGAACCTCTAATACACCTGCTACTAAGAGCGTTAAATTAAATAAATCAGGAATAAAGAACGCCTCTAAAAAAGACATACTCTTATACTAAATATAAATAGCCTCTTCGCTATTTTTGGCCCTATTTATAAGGCCTAATATCCTCTTCGCAGTAATATTCTACGTAAGATTTTCTTCTTAACCCGACTCTTCGCATTTTAAAGCCCTCGAAGTTATATAGAAATACCTGAATAAATTCCCTAACCTATGCTTATACTATAACTGCAATATACTAATACTAGATTCTCATTTTATAGCCTATATAGACTCCGATTGGGCTAGTAACCTTATAGACCGACGATCGGTCTCTAGATACTATTTCTTTATATATAATAATCTTATAAGCTAGTTATATTAAAAACAAAAATCTTTATCGCTATCTACTTGCGAAGTAGAGTTTATAGGCCTTAGAGAGGCTAATAAGGAGGCCCTATACCTATATAGCCACCTAAATAGCATAGCAAAAGAGTTATCTATATCTATATCTAATAAAGTCCCGCTAATATTCTCCGATAGTTAATTAGCACTAAAAATCGCGAATAACCCGGAATCTTATAAACTCCGGAAGTATATCGGCCTCGCCTATAAATTTACTCGCAATAGTATTCTACTAGGCGAAATAGAAGTATTTTATATAAAGTCCGCCGATAATATTGCTGATATATTTACAAAGGAATTAAGGCGTATACTATTTAATACATTTCGAGGCCTCCTAGGTCTTAAATAGGATCCTATATATAAAGATAAATAGAGGTTTTTAGCTGCCTTTTTCTTATGCTTTCTTCTAGCTTTCCTTTATAATAACCTTTAGTTTTCTCCTATATATAGGTTTACTAAACGGACTAATAAATACATAGTAGAGTGTTTTTAATCTTTCTCTATATAATATAGTAGAGTTATATTTCTCTATATAAAAAGATTTTTTCCTAGAAATAGGGGGTTTTCGGAGAGTTTTATAAATATTAATCAGTTATAAACGGACATATATAAAGCGCACTTCTTATACGATAAGTACCCTTTAAGAGGGGCTATAAGGGAGCAGATATCTCCCGATTGGTTTATCCTACCGGCATAAAAAGATATACATTAGAACCGCCGTGTATTACCGGATATAATATAAGTCACCCGGCTGCATTAGCTGCCCGGATGCTCGAGATACCGAATGCCAAAGTATATAGTGTATGTAGGGACTAATGTGCGTATAGTCTTATAGTCGGGCCTTAGTCAACTAGGGTTACCTACACTACCTCCTATTACTCGCATAATTAATCACGCAATAAATAGGATACTATACGAGGTTAGACTATATACACCTAGCATAGAATTAATAGCGCTTTCTATCCCGACAATTAGTTAAGTTATATATACATTTGTTCCTATGCAATTGGCTATATAAAGGGATCTTAGTCCGCACCTAGACAGACTATCACTAAGCAATTCTATATCCTCTTCTCTCTCTTATCTTTACATCTTCCTCGATACTTTCTATACTGCCGTAATCCTCTAGCTCTAAGCTTCCCTTTAGGCTCCTATTATTTCCGAACTAATAGACGAATTATTATCCTCCTTATTATCGTCCTCGTCCTTATCGCCCTTACTATTAACTAAGACTATGCCGTCCGTATTAATAAGCGTTGCTTTAAGATACGTGCGTAGCGCGTCTTCTAGGAGCATTAAAAGCTCTAGGGTATTATAATCTTCGTTAGAAGGTCGGTCTTAATCTCTCTAGGATAGAGCGTCCGGCACTATAGCCTCTTTTCTAAGTCGGTACTTAATACGGAAATAGAACCGCGAAAGGTATTCTGCCTAGCGGGCCTATCGCTTAGAGAGATAACGTTAAGTTATAAAATAATCGAGGTTGCAATAGTCTATAAGGATCTTAAAGTTCTTATAGCTATAGAGCTCCGCTTACTACTGCTTTAAATAGCTAATTATAGCGAGCATTTCTTTATCGTAGATAGCGTAATTCTATTCGGCGGAGGTAAGCTTACGGGAGTAAAAAGCTATAGGGCGGCGTAAGCCGTCTACCTCTTGCGAAAGCGTGCCTTTAAGCGTAAATCTACTATAGTCCGCCTTAAGTATTATAGGATAATTAAAATCCTACTATAGTAGCACTAGGGCTTCGGAAAATAGGTCCTTTAACGTCTAGAACGCCTCTGCCTATACGGCGCCTTAATAGAAGGTCACCCTTTTACCGATAAGGGCTACGAGTGGACCGACGATACGAGAAAATTAATAAATAAAAATCTAATAGTAGTTCGTAAATCCTAAAAAACGCCGTATACCCTTTTGCGAAGTTAGGGCTATCTATTCCCGAATGGCCTAAGTCTTTACGGGGGCCGCCTATATACTAACGCCTACAATAATAATAAATCTAAGGTATTTACCCTAGCGGACGCCGAATTCGCATTTATTAAGGTCGAGGTATAGCCTATGCTCGGAGAGCCGGTCTAGAACCTTCCGCACTTTATCTATATAATCCTTTAGGCTATCGCTCGAGTAGATAAGAATATTATTAATATAAGCGGAAGCGAACTCGTTTAGAAATTCGCGAAGAATGCTATTAATATACCGTTAGAATGTGCCGGGAGCCTTTATAAGCCTAAACGGTATTACTATCTATTTAAAGAGCCTATAGCGAGTACGGAACGCGGTCTTCTATTCGTCGCCTTCCGTAATTCGCACTTTATAAAACGCTTAATAGATATCTAACTTAATAAACTACTTCGCTTTAGCGATATTATAGAGTATCTTCTTAATAAGCGGAAGCGGGTAGCGGTCCGGTCGTATTATTGCGTTAAGTGCTCGGTAGTCTATATAGAATCGTAGTCTTCCTCCGGGTTTCCACGCGAATAGCACTAGAGCGGCGGCCTTAGAAGAGCTAGCCTAAATAAACCCTTTATCTAAAAGGCCGCGTAGTGTTTTCTTTAATATAAGCAACTCGTCTCGAGATATAGCACATAGCGGCCCGAAGGGCGGAACTATATCTTATCCGCGGGAATCCTTGCGAAGTAGTATCGCGTAGTTAATGCCGGGCTTATATAAGTTTAATTTATCGGCCTCGCTTTTCCGAAAGAGCGGCAGTAGGTTATAGAACTACGTAAGGATTATTTAGCGTAATTCGGCTTCCGTCTTCGGCTTCTTTAGTCGTAAGGCCTTTTCTATATCCGCGAGGCTAACTACGTAAATAGCAGCCGTAGCGGCTTTTAAGCCGTATTATCTACGGATTCGGTTAATTATGCCGATAAATACTAAAGCTATAACCTCCTTAGCCTTACGAAGCTCGGTAGCATACTTAGTGTCGTCCGGCTCGTTTTTATTAATATACTATAGCTAACGCTGCGATTCCTATACTAAAGCCTTCCTTAGTATAGCATAGAGTAAGACTCTATATAAAGAAGCTAAGGCTTTCTAAGAATTAGGTTAAATTTTACCTAAGGGATAACGTATGCTATAAGCAATTGCTTATACCCGTTAATTTCCGTAGCTATCTATATAATACCTTTAATATTCACTTCTTTTATTACGCTTAAGGCTCCTCGTATATACCGAAGTCCTATATCTTTAACTAGCAAACGTAGTTCTTATACAAATGCCTTATCGATAGCGGCATAGCATTAGTAACCCTTATCTACGAGAGTAAAGAGGGGGTTTATAAAGTTAATAACAATAGGTATTAAGGTAGGAAAAGTCTTAATACGGTTAGTTAACTCTTTTTTCTCTAGTGCTAGCGAATTAAGCTCTAGAGCCCGTCTATGCTTTAAAGCTATGCGTTTCCCTCCGCATTAGTAGCGGCGGGGACTATATTATCCTCCTTTATATTAGACTTAAGAGAAGGTCGGGTAGCGCAAATTACTATAGGCCGTTCGGCTTGCTTCGCTATAAGGCGAGCGGGACGATATAGGCAGTCCGTAGCGAATTGCCTATCCGCGCTATAGCGTACGTAAAGCCCTCCCTCTCTCCGCTTTTAAAGCTCCGCCTTCGACCCTTACTTAGCTCGCTATATAGAAGAGGAGGGCGCGCTGCCTAAAGCGGTAGATAATATCCTCGCTTTTCTATAAGCGGGCCGTATAGTAGATATTATAACGTCGCCCTTATAGTCTACCGTAGTAGCGGGCGTAGATCTAGGCGGCGGGAGCGTTATAGCGTTTTTAGTAGTAACTCCTCCGTTCCCGTTGCTAACGCCGTTTATGCTAGCGCGCTTTCGCAACTTCTAGAAGCTAAGGCTTTGCTTATAGTTCTAAGCTACCTTCGTAAGGCGACCTACGTACTCCCGGAAGTTAGTAGGCATCTCGATTAGGATAAGCATCTCCTATAATTGCGGAATAATCGAATTCCGCAGCTATATAAGCTGAGCGCTATCTTATTAAATGCTATTTCCGGCGGCGTAAGTAATAGTCTCTTTGAAGTCGGGAAGGAAGTCTCTAAACGTTTGGCCGTCTTTCTAAGAGAGGGTCCGCAACCTGTCTTACGCTTTCTCTTGCTCCTATACGTTGCCGAACGCGTAGATAAGGTAGTTAAAGAAGGCATAGGGGCCGTAGGCGCTACTAGGCCCGCTACTCTCTTAAAACCTAGAAATCCCCTATATCTAAGGGTCGGGAAGCGTATATAGTAGCGAATACTAAGCGGTATCGCGTTAACCATTAAGGCCTTACTTCTCGTTAACGGTAAACTTAGTATAGAGGCGATATAGGAAGAAGTAAAAAGACTCTAGCTTGCTATCCTATATAGGCTACGTTAGAGGCTTCCTTTTGCCGAGGTCAGCTTTAAGGGCCGTCCTTAGGTTAGCTATTTTAGCGTCCTTAGCTACGGGAGAGTTCGTCGACGTAGCCGTAAGCGCGAATAGCGTATCCGTAGAGGTAAGCGCCGTAGATCCTATTTTAACTCTAAGGACTTCTAGCAACCCCCTTCGTTTAGCCGGATTAACGGCTATTTTATATAGTAGCACTAGAAGGCGCTCCTCTTCCGCTATAGAAGGTATAGCATCCGCCGTCGCTTTGCCTAAACGGGCTTCTATTATTTCCTATCGAAGGCGGGCTTTTGCGAAGGCCCGCTTATTTAGCCACTCTTATCGCAGCTATAGCTGCTAAGACCCTTCGGCCTATTGCTCGAAGACGTCCTCTATATCGTTGTTTAGTATGTCTATAATAGCAGCTAGTATTACTACGCGTGCCGCTTTTATTATAGCGGCCTATCGTTCTAGCCGATAAATACCGCTATTATAAAAGCGGGACGTTATCGTATTAATAAGTCTATGAAAAAGAGAGATAGATAATACTATAATAGGGTAGGCAGAGTAATTATATAGGTGCCCTCTATATAGGTATAGAAATCATCTATAAAGAACTTAGTATAAGCGCACCTATACATGCGGATATATAGCCTTACGCACGTACCCTTTTATCCGTACGTGCCCTTTACCCCTATCCGCACGAGCCCCTTACCCCTATTCGCATAGGCCCCTTTCCCCACCCGTACGTGCCTCTTCCCCGCTTGTATATAAGAATGCGGATTAGGTCGTAGACCTAATCTTACTATTAGTCGAAGACCCTTATATCGACCTTTTATTACGTTTCCTCTTCCCTTACCGATAAGCTCGCCCTATACCCTACTTAAGTCTCCTCTATAATAAAGGGAATTAGAGGAATTATAGGGCCTAGCGTCCGTGATAATACGTTTATTTCGGTATAGTATCTATATAACGACGGCTAGACCGTCTTAATTACTATCTCTTATAGTATCGTCCCTAGCGGTATATTCCCCGGCTCTTTAACCCTTAGCCGCTCTCTTTTTTATGCCTTAGGTCTCTTATGCGAGGATAACGGCGCAATTTGTTTGCGCCGCCTCTTAAACCAGCCTTTACTACGGCCTTAGAAGTCGTAGGTCTATTATATAACGGCGGAAGAAGATAACGAGGATAATATCGCCCTTACCGCTAGCGACGCTGCTTAGGCGGTGAAAAACGACTAGCAAGCATCCTTCGCGTCGTTAATAGAGCCTATATTTACTATACGTTTCTATAAGACTACCCTAGACAAGGCTAAGATCTATATAGACTAATATCTCGCCTAGTTCCCCGAATGCTTTAATCCTGCTCTTCGTTATAGTAAAGGATTAGCTCGAATAGTCTACCGGATTAATATAAGCGACGCTACGCTTATTCGGCAAAGCCTACGATAGTATAGTCCCTTATAAGCGTAAGCTATTAAAGACTTCGTCGAGAAATATAAGGGCTCTATCATCCGGAAGTCTATTAGCCTATAGGCTTCGCCCCTATTTTTAACACTAAAAAAGGCACCTATAGGCCTTTAGCATAATGCCTATAGCTAAGTCATTTAGCGCATTTATGCCGACTATCGCGTCCTTAATAACTATATAAAGAAGCACGTATATCCTCTCCCGAATACGATAGACGAGATCTAGTGTATTGCTAGCTACTACTATTATGCTTTTTTTAACCTAAAAGACGGTTTCTAGTATATACGTATTACTTAAGAGGACTACGAGAAGACCGCTTTTATAACCCCCTTTAGGCTCTACGAATAGGATACTATGCCGATAGGCTTAACTAACGCCCCCGCTATATTCTAAGCTTTTATAAAGGAAGTGCTAAAGCCGCTCTAGGCCTTTACAGCCGGTATTTTAGACGATATAGCCCTTTAGGCCGATATACGTAAGCAACTATACGAACGGCTTCTATAGTTCTTTGCCCGCGCCTTTATATACGGGCTCCTTATTAACGCCTTAAAGACTTACCTCTTCGTAGAAAAGGTGTCTTTTTAGGCTTCTTAGTCTCTATAAGAAACTAGACTAAAGGTACGTTTAGGAAGGTAGGAACGATAGTTAAGAGCACGAATAATCCTTTATTGCAATAAAGTTGCCCTCTTATAGTAAGACTAAAGCTTATCTATCTTCTAAGATATATTAGGGCCTTAGGGATATACCCTTAGGCCTTAAGAGGGGTTATTAGGGACTAGTAATCGATTAATGCCCGAATAGTCCTTAAGCTAAAATGCATTATCTATAGGAATAAGGGATAAGGGATACGTATAAGGCAGTTGCAGCCACGTGATCCTACGTAATCACGTGCGTGCAACGAGGCCACGTTACCTATAAAGGGGCCCCCTTTCCCCTCTTCCTTCCTAGCTAGACAAGACAATAAGAACCTAAACCGCATACTATTATACGTGCGATAGGTTCGCTTCCGGCTGCTTACCGTAGAGAGCCCTACTAACATTATCTATGATATATATATTCCTACCTCCCGACTCTATAGTTGCGCGGGTAGCTGCGTTATAACTATCCTACCTTTCGAAGGCGGACGCTTTAAACACTAGAATAGCTTTAGGTATAAATAAAGTCGTAGTAAGAAGTAAATAGGACTAAACATAGTGCTTTAATAAAAGACGATAGTTATTCTTATATTATTATAATAATTATCGTATTAGTTACGTATTATAACGGTTGCTACGCAATAGGTCGCTAGTCGCTTACGTATAGTTAGTAAACTAGAATAAAGTGCCGCTCTTTATATACAAAGTTTTTTCCTCTCTTCTTTTCCTTATATATTTCGCTTATAGTATTATAAGATCTTTAAAAACGAAATAAACTTAACTCTAAAGCAGAAATATCGAACGCAATAAGAGCCTAAAGGGAAGCTTAGAGGCAGAGGATTACGGCAAATGTAGAAAGTGTGGAGGAAGATGCAAAGATAAGAGAGAGAAGAGGATATAGAATTGCTTAGTGATAGTCTGTCTAGGTGCGGACTAAGATCCCTTTATATAGCCAATTGCATAGGAATAAAGGTATATATGACTTAACTGAATGTCGGGATAGAAAGCGCTATTAATTCTATGCTAGGTGTATATAGTCTGACCTCGTATAGTATCCTAGTTGTTGCGTGATTAAATGCGCGAGTAATAGGAGGTGGTGTAGGTGACCCTAGTTGACCGGGGCCCGACTGTAGACTATACGCACATTAGTCCCCACATATACTACCTACTTCGGCATTCGGTATCTCGGGCATCCGGGCAGCTAATGCAGCCGGGTGACTTGTGTTATATACAACAATGCACGGCGGTTCTAATGCATATCTTTATATGCCGGTAGGATTAACCAATCGGGAGATATCTGCTCCCTTATAGCCCCTCTTAAAGGGTACTTATTGTATAAGAAGTGCGCTTTATATATGTCCGTTTATAACTAACTAAGATTTGTAAAACTCTCTGAAAAAAAAATCTATTTATAGGAAAAAACTGTTTATATATAGAGAAATAAAACTCTACTATATTATATAGAGAAAAAATTAAAAACTCTACTATATTTTATTAGTCCGTTTAGTAAACCTATATATAGGGAAAAACTAAAGGGTATATAGAGGAAAGCTAGAAGAAAGCATAAGAAAGAGCAGCTAAAAACCTCTATTTATCTTTATATATAGGATCCTTTTTAAGACCTAAGAGGTCTCGAAATTTATTAAATAGTATACGCCCTAATTCTTTTATAAATATATTAGCGATATTATTAGCAGATTTTATATAGAATACTTCTATTTCGCTTAGTAAACCACTATTGCGGGTGAAATTATAGGCAAGGCCGATATGTTTCCGGAGTTTATGTGCTTCCGGGTTATTTGCTATTTTTAGCGCTAATTGACTATCGGAAAATATTAGAGGGACTTTATTAGATATAGGTATAGATAACTCATTTACGATGCTATTTAGATAGCTGTATAGATATAAGGCCTCTTTATTAGCCTCTCTAAGACCTATAAACTCTGCTTCGTAAGTAGATAGTAATATTGATTTTTGCTTTTAATATAACCAGCTTATAAGATTATTGCGTATAAAGAAATAGTATCTAGAGACCGATCGTCGGTCTATAAGATCACTAGCCCAATCGGAGTCTGTATAGGCTGTGAAATAAAAATCTAGTAATAGTATATTGCAGTTATAGTATAAGCATAGGTTAGGGAATTTGTTTAGGTATTTCTATATAACATCGAGGGCTTTAAAATGCGAGGAGTCGGGTTAAGAAGAAAATCTTACGTAGGATATTACTGCGAAGAGGATATCAGGCCTTATAAATAAGGCTAAAAATAGTAAGGAGCCTATTTGCATTTAGTATAAGAGTATGTCCTTTTTAGAGGCGTTCTTTATTCTTAATTTATTTAATTTAACGCCCTTAGTAGTAGGTGTATTCGAGGTTCCTATATTTTCTTTTTTAAATTCCTTCATTTTACTTTTTATATAGGTTGCTTAGGATATATATAATTCCTTTATGTCTCCGTTTATTTGTATAGATCATCCTAAGAAGTCTTTAACTTCCCTTAGCGATTCGATCGGTAGGGTTTTATTTATTTAATCTATTACTTAGGTTATTACACGCTCTATAGGTCTATAGAAGAGGAGATTATCTATATAAACAGCTATAGCTATTCGTAGTGTTCTATTTATAAACACTCCTTCGTCTATTAGAAGGCAGTAAAAACCAAGCTCGTTAAGTACGCTTTTTAATAGGTTATACTAGAGTAAAGGACTTTATTTTAAGCCGTATAGTGCTTTTCTTAATTTCGCTACAAGCTTCTTCGTCTTATGTTTATTTAAGTAATTAAAGTAAGTTATGCCTTTACATTTTGTATTTTTATACTAGATAAACCATACGTGTAGTATTATATGTAGAAAAGCTTCGGGTATCTATATATACGTTTCTATATCTATATCCGTATAAAGAAAGGCATTATTTATATTAAACTATAGTACTTTTCGGTTATTAGCGATAGCCTATAGTAGTAGGAGCCTTATAGACTTAGGTCTTACTATAGTAGAGAAGGTTTTAATATAGTCTAAGCCGTATATTTGCTTATAGCCTAAAGCCATAAGTCGATGTTAAAACTTCTTTATTTAGTTTTTATTATCATTTTTAACTCTATAGACCTATCGGCTTCCGAGGGCTTCCCGGTCTTCGGGTAGCTCGGTTATTTCCTAAGTATTATTATCTATAAGCTGCTGGATTTCTGCTACCATGCCTTTATCCTAGTGTAGAGCTTCGGCGCTTTTTATAGCTTGCTTATAGGCTTTTAGTTCTATAGGATTACAACCTTCTAAAGCAGATAGAAGGGTTATATTATCGTTATTTATTAGTAGATGTATTAGGTATTCTTAATAGTCGTTATAGAATTCAGCCGGCTTCTTAGGTATTTTAACCTAAATTCTTCAATCCTTATTATTATTGTCCTATATTATATAGTTAGGAATATAATCCTCGGATATATTATCGGGTATTTTATAGGGATTATTCTAAGTTTATGTATTTTCAGGATTTATATCTAGTATAGAAGTTCTTGTGTGTAGATAATTATCTAGTATTTTATTTATCGAAGGTATAGTATTAAAATTAAAGGTTTTATTGTCTTTTAAGAAGTTGTTTTCTAGTATAGTTATTTCTTTTAAGATAATAACCTTCTTTCTGCTATAGTCGTATATTTTATATACTATATCTTTATAGCCTATTATAATTCCTTTATAGGCTTATACGTCTAGCTTATCACTAGGTGTTTTGTTTTTATAGTATATAATACTTCTTAAGACACGGATCTTATCTATGTCTTCTATAGTAAGGGCTCTATCTTCTTTCTTTTCAAGAGGGCATATATACTCTAGGGCAGTATAGGGAGATCGGTTGTATATATATATAGCTGCTAAGACAGCTTCTCCCTAGAGGTATTTAGGTAGCTTAGCTATATAGAGCATAGACCTAACTTTATTAAGTATTATTCTATTTATACGTTCTATTCTACCGTTTAAGTAGGGGGTATATAGTAGACTTAAGTTATATTTTATTCCGTTTTTAAGAGCATATAGTTTAATGTTATAGATAAATTCTTTTGCAATGTCTAAGAAGACCTCTTTTATCTTTGTCTTATCTTTATTATTCTCAAGCTCTATTTTAAATTCTAGGAACTTAGGTAGGCTTTCGGCTTTATCTTTTATAAGGTATGTTCTTAGGTACCTAGAGTAGGTATCTAGAAATAATATAAAGTATCTAAATTTATCGTATATAGGGACTTTTATAGGACCCTAGATATTAACGTTTATTTTATCTAGAAAGAGATATCGTCGTTTTAAAGGGGTTTTCTTCTTTTTATCTATATGTTTAGCTTATATATAAGCTTCGCATTGCTTTACAGCTATAATATCTTTTTAGTCTACGGATATATCTAGGTATAGTCTACGAAGATATCGGTATAGGGATTTATAGCTAAGATAGCCTAGCCGTTTATGCTAGAGAACGAGGTCTATTTTCCTTTTTATTTTAGGGGTTTTTATTATATTAGTTAGTATAGTATCTTAGAGTATAGCGTTATCTATTATTTCTTTCGGGCTATATTGTATATTATATGTCTTATTTTTAATTAGAAAACGTGTTTTCTTTATATCTAACGGGATATAGTAAAGTCCGTTTTTAATAAAACCGGTTATTAGTTTATTAAGATTTCTATTAAGGAGGGATATAGAGTCTAGGCCTATAAGAGCGTATGTGTTTATTATAGCTAATTGGCTAATTATATTAATGCCGATTTTAGGTATATAAAGGCAGTTTTTTAAGGTATACTATTGTTTACTATTAAGGAACTTAAAGATAAGATCCCTAGCCCCTCGTACGATAATAGAGGAAGCTTTTCCCTAGGTTATAGTAGTATATATTTCTTTATAGTTAGAGAGGAGAGATTTATTCGAAACTATATGCCTAGTAGCTCTAGTATCGAAGACAAAGTTATAGAAATTCCTAATCCGTATTGCAGTCCTATCTACTTTTAATACTACCCTCGAAATTGCCGAAAGAAGAGGCTTTAAAGGTCCTATTATTTATTTTCTATTAGAGGAGGACTTTATTTTCATAGGGGTATATAGAAGGATGTTATTTAAGGGAAATAGGGTATAGAAATAGGGTACTACTAGGGGTATTATATATAGTATAAAGGATATAAAGGATATATAGAGTGTTATAAAGGATAGGAGGGTACTTACGATACTAAAAGCAGAGTCCGAGAGGACGAGGACCTTGTTAAAGGTCTTAGAGGATTCCGGAGTGGCCTTGCGCTTCCGGAGGCGGGAGGTCCGGGGACGGCCGGCCGGACGCGGGGCCGGAGACGGAGAGCTCTCCCGAGAGTAGAGAACTAAGGTCAGCCTCCGGTAGTTACGGTTAGTGTTCTCCTTAGGGTCCCGGCGAGAAGAGGAGGTAAAGACCGTTTTTAGGGTAAATCCCATAGCCCGAGCCTTATCTTTATTCTCGGGTTTCTAAAAACAATTCCTCTCGATATACCCTCGCTTTTTATAGTAAGAGCAAATAAGGACCTTACTGCCGCCGGCTATAAATAGCTGCTCGTTATTCTCGAGAGCTTTCGTCTTCTTAAACTTATCTATAAGAGACGAGGAGAGTGATTTAAGGGTATATACCGTAGCATTAGTACGAAGGGTCTACGTGATATTTGTGATATAACTTGAGAAAGAGCTATTAAGGCTCTTTAAGATCTAGGGTATTACTACGATCTCTAGGATATAGATCTCTCTAGTGTTTAGCTCGTCGAAGAGCTGTTTCACCTTATTTAGGTAAGTCTCGATAGATATCTCTCCCTTAATCTTCGTGTTAAAGAGTTCCTTTATAAGGAGGAAGTTAAAGGTAAAGTTGATAAAGTTATATAGGGTTTTAAGTGCCTCTTATACCGCCTTTATAGACGTATAGTGCTTTATCTAAGATAAAGGGCCGTTATTAACTATAAGCCTTATTAAGGCCAAATAGTCCTAGGACTTCGCATAAGCAGCATCGAGTATAGCTAGACCGAGCTTTTTACGTATAAATATAGACTCTATACGTAGAGACTAAGCCGAAAAGTTAGTGCTCCCCTTAAGCTTTATGAAAAAGTAGTCCTTAAAAGAACTTATTTTTACCGTATGTCGGATCGGAAAGTACCGGAGGAAACTCGGAAGAAGCTCGGCGTCTACGGGCTAAGGTAAGGGTCATAAAGGAACTTTTTCTAATTTTTTCAAGGGTTTTTTAAGTATAGAATAGTAGCTAAGAAAGGGTGCGTCGTAGGAGCGAAAACGAGGCTAACAAGAAATAGGGGGGGGGGCAAAACACTAAGAAAGTGGTGATATATGTAAACTAAGGTATGGCCTAAGAAGGCAAGTGGCTTAAAAAGGCAAAGAAGAGGTTATAGCGGAGAGACGGTCGTTTTTAGTGTAATAGCGAGTAATCTAGGGGATCTAAAGGAGGCTCTAAGTAAGAAGCAACTAAAAGCTTAAGCAGAGATAAGGATTATAACTAATAAGAGCCTAAAGGGAAGCTTAGAGGCAGAGGATTACGGCAAATGCAGAAAGTATCGAGGAAGATGCAAAGATAAGAGAGAGAAGAGGATATAGAATTGCTTAGTAATAGTCTATCTAGGTGCGGACTATGATCCCTTTATATAGCCAATTGCATAGGAATAAAGGTATATATAACTTAACTAATTGTCGGGATAGAAAGCGCTATTAATTCTATGCTAGGTGTATATAGTCTAACCTCGTATAGTATCCTAGTTATTGCGTAATTAAATGCGCGAGTAATAGGAGGTAGTGTAGGTGACCTTAGTTAACCGGGGCCCGACTGTGGACTATGCGCACATTAGTCCCCATACACACTACATACTTCGGCATTCGGTATCTCGAGCATCCGGGCAGCTAATGCAGCCGGGTGACTTCTATTGTATGCAATAATACACGGCGGTTCGAATGCAGATCTTTATATGCCGGTAGGATAAACCAATCGGGAGATATCTGCTCCCTTATAAACGCTAGGCAGTCGGGTCCTTAACATTTAGGTGATAGCAATTAAAAAAGAAGAGAGGCTCTAAGGCTTAAAACAGCCTATAAGGAAGAATTAGACGCTGTAAATAATGCAAATCACTAAGAATAATAGCTCTTGTCTTTTTTAATAAGGAGGGCTAACTAGTCTCTATATATAGGGAAATCCCTCGGACGAAAACAGCCGCGTAGACCTAAGGAAAAGGGGTAAAGGAAAGAGTCAGACGGAAAACACCGGTTAGAAATCAATAGATCGTGTCTATACGATAAATATTTATATAGTCAGCTATAGTTAGCGAATAAAGGAATTAACAGTGCAATAGTCTATTAGAAGGATATATAAATTCTATAGTAGAAGACCGTAGAAGGGAATTAGAATTCTACGGTAGAAGACTATAGAAGGGAATTAGAATTCTATAGTAGAACCGGGGATTTCCCAGCGGAAAGCAATAAGGGAAGACAGTAATGTTAATATACCCCCCTAGCTAGAAGGAAAAACAACTTCCGGCGAGTTAGAATTATTATCGACTTCCTCGTAGATCCTAAATAAAATATCCGTAAGTCGAAGCTAATAAAGAAACGTTTACAAACGTTATCGTAGAAGTACCTTAGTTAATCTATCCGCAACCATCTAGTTAGAAGGGATATATTTAATATTAAAAGTATTGCGTAAGAATTCCTATCGGGCCTAGCAGTTGTGAATTTTAATATGCTTTAAGGCGGTCTAAATCTTTAGAATCTCGGCGGAAACTAGGCAAATAGTCTATATATTATCGCACTAAATAGTAGGAATAAGAATATCTAGTTATAGAGAATTATTATTATTATTATTAAAGTACTCTAGCTGCCCTAACGGGCCTAGTGCCCCTATATTTAGCTAGCATAGGAAAAACTAGGCGGCCTAAGGGAAAACCTATATAACGTCTATCTATCTTAACGTCGGGCCGGATGCGGCCTGTGTTTGCTACGGTTAATTAAGTTTAGTTACTGCCGCTAGTCTAATGCCTAATAAAGGTTACCCCGCTTGGGTAGGCCCGGGGGCGTTAGGGTCGGGCGGATAGTCTAACTTAGTAAAGCCGGCGCGTAGACGGCACGCGGGCGATAGGGTACGGGCCGGGGCCCCGCCTAGCGGGTTAGAACGTAGAAAAATAAATCTAAGTAAGCGTATAATCGAATACATAAATATATATAAATATATATAAACGTTAAAGGGGGCTAGCGTTCGGAGCCTCGTCGTCCTACTCCTAGAGCTCCCCCCCGCCGGCGTTACGGCGGTCTATCTTCTCCGTAAGGGCCGTCGCGGCCTAGAACTGCTATAGTAAGCGGTGCTTAAGGAACTACCGGATAAGCGGCTTAATAGCGGCGGGGCGGTTAAGCGCCGCCTTAAGGTCGCTCTCCCGTCGGATGCCTCTTAGTAAGGTCGCCCTTGCGTTAGCGAAGGTAAGGCACTAGAGGAAGAGGTAGAACGCGGTTTTACGCGCGGTCCTATACTGATAAAGCGGTAAGTCGACGTTAGGAACGTTCCGGTCGAATAAGAACCCTTATAGACCGATCTTCCCGGTCTAGATTTAAATAAGCGTAGAGCTCTCGTGCTTATATAACCTATTATATACCTTTAGCGCTTTCTTCGGCTTATTAAAGTAAGGGTTAATATCTACCGGCTGCCGGGCTCTTTATAGTCGCTTCGCCTCCGCTACTTAGAGATCCTCCTTCTACCGCGCTTCCTAATCGCGGAGGACCGCCTCCTCCGTTATAGTGCCCTAGGGGCATTAGTCCTAAAGCCACGCGTTGTGCGGCCGGTCGGGCGGTCGGGTCGGCCGACGGGGTTAGGGCAGTACTCTCGCCGGCTTTTTATAAGCGCGTTAGATCCGGTCTACTATACCCGACTCCTTAGTGCGCTCCTCGTACCGCGCGAGGCGGTCGTTAAGGTAAAGGTCGAGTAGCGGGACCGCCGTCTATATCTCTAGGTTTTAGATCGGGGTCGCCTTAAACGCCCTAGCTATTACCTAAAGGCAGCTCGACTAGAATACTATAAGCGCCTTTACTAAGCCGGTAGGTTTCCCCCCTCTAAGCGTAAGCTTATAGAACGTCGACGCCCTATAGGCGAGCGCGCTTTAAACTACGCTAGCGTAGACCGTCCTCGCACTTTATAATCATATGCCTTATATAGACGCCGCGAGCCCGGTAAAGGCTAGCGCTTATATGCCTATTTTCGTCTTAAGCTTTTTAACTTAGGCTTTCTATCGTAGCTTTTAGTTAAAGTAAACCCTAAAGAACCGCCTGTCTTCGACCGGCCGGACTATATTCGTCTTAAGCTAAAGCTTCGTCGGTATCGGCTTATAAGTCCTCGTATAGTAGATAAGCTCGCTCTTCTTTAGCTTAAACTTAGCGCTAACCTCCTTTACCTACTTATCGTACTTCTTTTAGGCGCTCTTTAGACGCTATATAGTCGCGGCTACGGTCTTACCGTAGGCTAGGAGGTTCGTATCGTCGGAAAAGCCGACGGTAGTAACCCCTATCTCCGGCTTAAGGTCGTTATATAGTAGCGCGATATAAAGGAGGAAAAGCATTAAAGAGAAGGGCGAGCCTTAGGGCACGCCCGTAGGCACTTCCTAGGTCTCCGCCGGCGTACCGTCGAAGTAGAGCTAGGCCGTCCTCCCCTTAAGGAAGCTCTTAACCTACGCGATAACCTAACCTAAGAAACCCCTTAGACGAAGGGTCTTAATAATATATATATAGTCTACCCTATCGAAAGCTCCCTTAAGGTCGAGCTAGAGAAATAACGCTACCCCTCCTTAGGCCTATATTGTCTTTACGAGCTCTATTATAAGTCGTATCGCTATCTTAGTAGACCTCTCGGTCCTATTTCTTATCTACCCTTCGGGCAGGAGGTTATACGCCTCCGCCGCGTCTACGATCCTCCTCGCGACTACGGCCTTAAGGATTTTCCCGACTATGCTAAAGAGAGAGATTAGTCTCTACCCCCGGGCTTATTAAAGCTAGGCCGCTATCTTCCCGGGCTTCGGTAGGACGATAATAGCTATATATCGGAACCGTCGTAGAAAATGCCCGACGTCGTAACTAGCGTTAAGCAATACCGTAAGCACCTTAAGCAATAGTTCTTTATAGGCCTTAATAAGCCCTATCGGGAGGCCGTCCTCCCCTACGGCCTTCTATAACGCTATCTTCTTAACCGCCGACCTAACGTCGCCGACTATAAAACGCTACGGTATTATATAGGCCTCCCGGGCGGCTTAAGGGCTCCCCTCGCCTCTCGCTACCGGGGGTAGGAAGAACCGGGCCGTAAGGGTCTCTGCCTTTTCCGCGTAAGTGCGGGCCGGCCCTGCCGGGTCGCTCGGTCTCTCTAGGTTAGGGATATATATCGCCTATAGTAGGCTGCTACTTTAGAGCCGCGCCTATCTCTCGATCTTCTAAAGGAGGGCCTAATTAGCGGCTAAATCGTAGGTAAGCTCCCGCTAGGAGTCTCGTTATACGGCAACGACGGCACGCCGGAGGGCTATCTTCGCCTCGTCTAACGTCTCCCGGGTCGTCTAGTTGCCGGACGCTAAGAACGCCTAGAGGGCGCGTTTAGCCTCCCTACTATACCGGTCTACCTTTATAGTCCACTAGTCGGGGCGGCTACCGTCGGCACGGCCCCGGGCCTCGGGTAGATAGTCCTTCGCAATCTCGGTCAACTAGGTGACTACCTAGTCCGCGTACGCCTTAACCTCCCCGGGGGTCGTGGGCGTAGTTAGCGCGGCCCTTAGCCGGAACTTTACGATAGCCGCCGCTTAGGCCCTATCCGGGTCGAGTTTTCTCTAGAGGCGGTTAAGTCCTATCGTCCGGGCCGCCGGCTAGTAGGTTCTAGTTATAGAGAAATATCGTGAAATAAACGAAGAATAGAAATTAGCTCTTTTACTATAGAAGAGACTATAAGAAGATCGGCCTTAGTAGAAGATATAGTAACCGTAGATTATTTCCGGGTATTCTACGCGATTAGACTATTAAAAAGACTAATAAAGTAGCCTTCTTAAGAGTAACGAATATCTAGATTATCGGCGTAGGCGGTATCTAAAGCTATAATAAGTTCTTAATCATCCGTATTAAAGTACTCGATCGTAAGAAGACGCGATTCGTATAAGTATATTACTAAGCTCTCTATAAGCTTAATGTTAAGCGTAGATAGGTTCTATATATGCTTTACTAAAGAATTCGACGACTTTACGGCGTTAAGTCGGGTAGAAATAGTCGCGTAATTATAAGATCCGACTAAAGACTAAAAGTAGTGGATTTAATTATCCGTGGCCTAACCCTAGTGTTTTTCTAGCTTTTCTATAAGTAGGAATAGGCAAAGAGTCGAAATAGGCCGTAGGACCGTAGAAGTAGGGATTTAACTAAACTTAGAAGCAATCTTATCTAAGTAAACGTCTTAGTATAACTATAGCTTTCGATGCTTACGGTCCCGGATAATTCTTATCCTAAGGAAATAGGTTAGCTTTCCGCGGTCGGTAATTATATACTTCTATCTAAAGCGATAGATAAAATCGTTAGTAGCCCTACGGTGCTCCCTATAGAAAAGGATAATAATATTATCTATAAAGAAGAAAGTAATAATGCTACTTATAGTAGATATAAAAATGCAAAAGTCCTCCGCACTCTACTAAAGGCCTAGTTCGGTAAAAGACCCGGATAATTCCTATTGCTAAAGAAGCGGCGAACGGCGAAGCCTATATAAAGCCTTTATTAACCGAATTATAAAGCTAAATATCTTTAATCCGTCTAAGAAGTAGATATATACTTCTTTATCTAGATCGGCACTCGTAAAGGCGTTAACCGTATTAAGTAAGCGGGTTTTAGTGCTAAACTTAGCGGTAATAGCAATTATAATGCGAGAATTTTGCATAGTAAGCGTAGCGGCGTAGGTTTCTTTTCCGCTAAACGGCTAAAGATCTCCTCGTATATAAAGGCGAGACTTAAACTTAATAAGGTAGCCGTGCTTATTAAACTTATAATTAAATGCCTAAGTTAATAAAAGAGGACGCATAAGCGCGTTCGCTCTTAGGGTAGGCGAAGGAAAGAAGGTCTTCCGCTAGTAAAGGGAGTCCTATTTAACCTTTCTAGCGGCTTTAAACTTAGGTCTATAAGGATACGTCTCGAGATTAGACTAAAACCTTAGAAGCGCGGGTAAGTCCCGTTTATATATCTTCTTAGGTTTAAGAGAAGTAGCGAATATAGCCGTGAAAGCGGTGCTATTAGCCGGTAAATGCCTAATATAGGCAAATGCGGGATATCGACCTAAAAAACGGTTTAAATAAGTAAGGCGTAAATCCCTTATAAACCTCGTCGTCCGCGGACTATCTATAGGAATAGTATTATTATAATCTATAGATCGAGAAGTAGCTTAAGGCAACTATCCCTTAAGACGGTCTATAGGTTCTACGGTTGTAGTTAAAGAAAGGGTAGAGATATCGGGTTAGAAATCCTATGCATTCTTAAAAACGTCCTCCGGTAGTTCTAGGGTTTAGTTAGGAGTCGGGAGCTAAGGTTTTCCGTCGGTTAAAGCGTCTGCTAGACTAATATACTTATTAAGAAGGACTATTAACGTCGACTAGAATTCGGCCTTCTCTTATTCTTCTTCCTATAAAATATATAGTAGAAATGCCGGTGATAATACCTATATTAGCGGCTTAAATGCCTTAAACGCGGTGAAAAACTAAGTCTTATTAAACGTTATATCACGAACTTAACGAACCTCCTGTCTCTATAGGAACTATATACGAAAAATATTAGTAGAATTATACCTAACTAAGTAACTAACCTCTATATAAGGTTCCTGCTTAAGGTTACGTTTCTACGTGCTGGTTAAGGCCTTAGTGATTAGTAGGTAGGCTTTATAGCTAAAAACTTAGAGATAACCGAATTGCGATAGTTAGGAAAGGAGAAAAGCCGGTATATTCCGGTTATAATCCTTGAACTAATCGTAAAGAATCTCTATCGGGGAAATCCACTTCGATAGGAAAGACGTAGAGGAAGCTGCCTAACGGGCTGGAATCCGATTATATAAATATACTATAGTTTTCTACGTTTCTGTCTATAAATGCTCGGGCAAATTTGCTTTAATCCTTATAGATCGGGCCTTTATAGATACTACCCCCCTAGCTCGTTCGGCAGCGCCGTTTTAAGCGGGTGTATAGGGAGTAGTAGGCTTATTATAAATGCCCTACTAGTTTATAAAGTCCTAAAAATCCCGTCGAAGGGCTCGGTCGTTATCCCGATAGATTTTCCCGATAGAAAGTAAGAACTATCGTGTAATATACCGACCTAAGCTCTTAAAGCATAAAATTAGCTTATGTATAGAAGCGTCTAGAAGCGCATATAGGAAAACAAGCTTTATATAGTTATCCTTAATAAGAAATGCAACGTTCGTAATGTTATAACTCTTATATATAGAAAAGATATCGCAAAATACCTAAGAAAAGGGAAACATCGCCTTAGAAAGCGGCGATTCGTAGTTAATAATTCGTTTAGCCTACGTAAGTTTATAAGGCTTATAGCAGATTATCTTATCGAAGGTCACCGACTAAGGTATTCCGAGTGCTTTCGAAAGAGCTTTATTATTCGGATGTCTAAGTCGTTAGTGCTAAAGAGAAAGTTCCTATATACTTATTAGTATAGAATCCGGTGTAATAGCCGAAAAAGGTGCTACTACCGGGGTTTCTACGGTAGAATCTATAGAAAGAACGGAAGCAATAGTTAAGAGCGTAGAAGAAGGTATTAACGGGTTATACTCGATAATATATTAGTTATAAATTAATTCCGTTATATAAATAATACGAGTTAAAGAAAAGATCGCGCTAGTCTGTAGATTCTATAAAAGATTCGCCTTCTATAGAAGACAAAGGGAATAAAGGGACGTATAAAAGGACGGGATATATGCTACTTAACTAAGCTAAAAAGTGCTAGTCGAAATGTGTATAAACACCGTTCCTATCCTAAGAATTAGAGTGCTTCTACTGCCTACGAGTATATACTCGGAAGAAGGCTAGAAGTTATAGAAACGCTCCCTATTCTTGCAAATATGCCTATCTAACCCTAAATCTATAATAAAAGAATCCCTTAACGGGTATTCTATAGTAGTCTATTAAGTAATAGGCGGTGAAAAAGTCGTAATAACGTTAGCGGCAGCCGTAGCTTAAACCGTCTTAGTCTTACGTTTATCGTTCTTCTTCTACTGCTCGGCCTTAAGTAGTGCTACGTCGACTTTAGCCTTATTGGCCGGAACCTTAAGGAAATTATCCATAGTCTTTTAAATATCTTTATCGGGTTTTTAAGATATAAGTCGTAAAGAAGGGTTAAAGTAGTTATACTCGGCGTAGAAATATTTCTCCCTATAAGTATACTATAGCTAGAATTTCGGCTAAGTCTTATCTTTCTTAAAGGATAAAGCCGCGGAAGCCGTCGTAGATTTTACCGTTAATTTCGTAGCTAGGGTTTAAGTTCCCTAGCCTTAGAACTTAGCGAATGCGTTAGTCTTTAGCGCCTTTATTATAGCCTTTAAGGCCTACGAGCGCTCGAAAAGTTCAGATATCTTAAATCCGTTAGGGAAAGACTTCTCTTAACCTAGCGTGTTTAGTCAAGCATCGTCCTCTATCTTATTTATCTAGTATTCTATAAAGGGACTAGAAATTAGCTAAATAGCCTTAAGAAAAAGCTATATAGCCTAGAGACCTTCCGATTCCGGCAATTTAATTCGCCGGGCGTCGGTTAAGACCTTCTATTAGTCAGAAATCTATATCTTAATATCCGTCCGGTCTAATGCTTTTAAAATAGTATAGAACTATATAAGAATAGTCTTATATTACGTCTATAAAGTCGGATTTATACGCGGCTATAATAAAGCTAATTCCTAAAAAACCTTATATATATATCGGCAATTATAGAATAATAGTTCCCGATATTTTAAATAAGAAACTATTAGATTAACGTAAGAGATTTCTATGAGTCCTTATAGGCTTAAAGCAATATATAATATTCGGAAAAGAGAAACTTAAACTTTTTAAGTTATTTTATAGATAAACTAGCAATATTAGTAACGGCTATATTAACTATTCTTAGTGTTAGTTCTACGGTAAGAGGTAATAAGGGTTTCTAGAGTTTAGGCGTAATCGAAGGATCGATTTTCTCTTAAATCCCTTAGGCGAGTGCGTATTTCTAGATTATTAAGATCTATTAGTCCTAGTCCGCTACTCCTTTAAGGATAATCTTCGACGTTAGATCGGCTAAAATAGATATAGTAACGTAGGTAAAAATATAGTAAAATCTACGGAAAATGTCGTTAAATATATAATATATATAAATAAGCTATAAGAATTAAACTAAGTATAAGCAAGCACTAATAAAATAAGGTAAACGTATTAACTAATCCTCCGCGAGTCGATTCGCTAGATTAAAGCACCGTTCTTAAAAAATATATTAGTCCTCCGTAAGTTAATTCGCTAAATATAGAAAAGGCTTTACTATAGTAAGTCGTAGTATAGTAGGCTAAAAATATAAGTATTGCTATTCGCATAATTCTAAATGTCTAATCGCACGATATCCCTATTTTTTATCCTGCTATAGCCCGCTATACAATTTAGCCTATGTAGCCTAGCGCCGCCGGGAGTTACTCGAAGTCACTAAGGATTTTTATCGGCATCGCATATCGCATACGTATACGTAGCTTTAACGTTCCTACGCCCGCGATGCGATATACGTGCGACGATTGCGACGATACGACGATACGACGATTGCGACGATACGACGATGCGACGATTACGACAATACACGTATAAAGGCTTAACGTAGGGACTTTGAGTAACTCCCGGCGGCGCTAGGCTATATGGGCCAAATCGTATAGCAGGGCATAGCGGGATTAAGGATAGGGATAAACGGGGTTATCGTGTGATTAGACATTAAGTGTCGTGCGAATAGCAATACTTAAAAATATAAGCCGTTAAAACTCTCTATGCGTATAGAAGTTCGGCCGGGCTTATAACTATCGAACGCTAGGCAGTCGGGTCCTCGATATAAGTATAATAGTAATTAAGAAAAAGAGAGACTCTAAGGCTTAAATAGCCTATAAGGAAGGATTAAAAGCTAAAAGGTATAAATCACTAAGAATAATAGGTCTTATATTTTCTAATAAAGGGGCTAACTAGTCTCTATATATAGGGAAATCCCTCGGACGAAAAAAGACTTATAGACCTAAGGAAAAGGGGTAACGGAAAGAGTCGGACTAAAAACATCGGTCGGAAATTAATAGATTATATCTATACGATAAATAGTTATATAGTTAGCAATTAAGGAATTAATAACGCAATAGTCTATTAAAAGGACTTATAAATTCCACGGTAGAAGCCGTAGAAAGGAATTAGAATTCTACGGTAGAAGACTAGAGAAGGAAAGAGATTTTCATAGGTAAAGACTATGTAAATAACTATGAAATCACTGTAAAATCACCGTAAAATATAACCGTAGAAGAAAAGCGGGGCGGATGCCTATAGAAGTGCGGGGTAGATGCCTATAAAAGTCTGTGAAATTCTATAGTAGAAACTAGGGAAGAACCGGGTATTTCCTAGTTGTAAGGAAACGAGCTTAAGGGGGGTATATAATTATTATTAATCCACGGAGGAACATAGCTATAGGCTAAGTCTAAAGGTCTATATATACGATATAGAGGTTACGTAGGATAATATATAATATAACCTAATACTATGATAGTATATCCCCCTTAAATCGGCGTTCGACTTAAACGCTTAAAAGGGGCAATAGGCTAACGAAAACAAAGGAAATCTTTATTAATCGGTCCTAAAAGCGGGCCTAATATAGAACGAGAGAGGAATAAGAAGAAATAAAGGGTAAGGCTAAGAAACTAACGCATACCGTCGTAACGTAAATTATATTAATAAATTATATTTATTATCACTTAGGCGAAGGTAAAGACGTAAGAAAGGCGGTATAAAAGGCCGGCATAGGTTTAGTCGGGTTAAGGGCGTAAAAGACCTTAAGGTCGTCCTAGTAGCCGTTAAGGCAGGAGGAGTCCTCCTACGTAAGGGGGCTATAACGCTATTAAATGCGATACTTGATCTTCCCGGAGGCGTACTAGCGTTAAGTAAGGATAGAAGAAAACTCTTACTTAAGGCATGCGTTATCGCCGTTATCGTCGCTAAGGGAAAGGAGAACGCCGTTATTAGCGGGCCGGACGTTAAGCTTTAACTAGCCGGGTAAAGGAGGCTCTTAAGTCTTAGTAAGGAGGGAGTAATAGAAAATAGGGTAAAGGCGGCTACCCTCGGGAAAGAGAAAAAGACACGCTATCTTATATTCCTTAAGGACTATATATAGGCCCTCCCGTTTATTATTAAGCTTCTTTATAAAGCGGAGAGTCTAGATCTAGCGAATGCTAAGGATTACTATATCGCCTAGTATAAGGGAGTAGATATCTCCTAATTAGTGCGTCCTACTAATGCATAGAGATATGCGTTACGACCGCCTTGCATTATTGCATATAACGCTAGTCACCCGGTGGCATTAGCTTCCGAGATGGCTGAGATACCGAAGCCCGAAGTATGTGGTATAAGTAGAGATAAAGGCATGTAAGTTATAACTTATAACTTAGTCAACCGGCGTTATCTATATTACCTCGTATTATTCGCGCATTTAATTATATAACAACTAAGCTACTAAATAGGATTAAACTACTTGCATTATATAGATAAATAATAGCGCTTTCTATAACCATAATTAGTTAAGTTATATATACCTTTATTTGTATAGAATTAGCTATATAAAGGGACCTTAGTCCGCCCTAAGATAGACCTTCACTAAGCAATTTAACAATACTTTTCTCTCTTATTTCTATATTAATCTTAATACTATTTATACTGCCGTAATCCTCTGCCTTTAAGCTTCTCTTTAGGCTCTTATTAGTTATAATCCCTATCTCTGCCTAAGCTTTAAGTTGCTTCTCACCTAAAGCCTTCTCTAGATCCTTTAGATCACTCGCCGCTATACTAAAAACAACCGTCCGTCTACTACAACCTTCTCTTTGCCTTTCTAGGCCTCTTGTCTTCCTAAGCCACCCTTAGTTTATATATATTACTACTTTCTTATTGTTTTATCCCCCTTTCTTCTCGTTAGCCCCGATTCGCCCTTAATATATACCTTCTTCTAACTACTGTCTTTCGCTAGAAAACCTACTAATAAATTTCTTTTAAAATTCTTTCGCTACCTCTACCTTAGCCCGTCGATTCTAAGCTTCTTCTAAATTTCCTCTAATACCTCCTAACCCCGAAAATAAGTTCGTTTAAGGACTACTCGTTTACTAAGCTTAAAAGGAGCGTTAACTTTTCTGCCTAATCTCTACGTATAGATTCCGTCTTTATACGTAAGAAGCTTACTCGCGTAATTGTTATAGAACCACTAATTTAGGTTCCTAGTTTACTTTCTTTTTTCTAAAGTACGGGACGACTTAAGTACTAAGGGACTTAAGTACGGAAATACTTAGTACGAGGGTACCGGGGTACTTGGTACTTCGGTACTTGGTACTTTATGACTTAGCATAAAGATGTTCGCCCCGGACTTACCTCTTATCCGGTCACACCCCTTTTCGGCCTAGGACACACCCCTTTTTCGAACCTAAGTCCCTTAGGACTTAGCTTCCTTAGGTACGGGACGTACCACGCAGCTACGGTCACGCCGACAATCTTATTAAGCACCCCTGCCTAATAAGACCCGATGATTGGCTCGATGCCCCGTATAATAGACCGACACCTAGACCACCGGGAGCTATAGGCCTAATATAGCCCTCCCGGCTTTTGGGACCGATTATTCGTCCGATCCTCCGCATAAGGAGGTCACACGACTTATGTCGTATGACCCACCCACATGACATTATGCACGTGGTGCATAAATGGACCTATATGACCTAGATTAGTCTATAAGGGCTCTAAAACGACGCGGGAGGCAGCCTTTTCGAGGTCAGCCGACCTACATAGCCCCTGCGCAGCCCCGGGGACCCGTATTAGCTCGGGGCAGTGCAAGGGATACGTGGCAGAAGGTGCTAGAAGGAAAGGGACGTACCGGGACCGTCTAAACGGACGGGAAGAGCTATATAAAGGAACTTTAGTCCGCCCTTCCTTAGGCTCTCCTTCCTTCCTTTCTTCTTTAGCTTTTATCATAGTTTTAGTTTAACTGCCTACTAAGTGACCTATACCTCTTCTAGTAGTGCCCTTAGTGCTCTAGCCTCGACTACCCCTACTTGCTTAGACTTAGCTAGCCGGTCTAGTATAAGTAACCCTAAGTGCTCCTCTGCTTACTATTCCGCCCCTATAGCTTTTAAGGATAAATAACGCCCTCTATTAGTCTTTAACTATTAGAGACTTAGTCCGGTTAGACTATCTTCTGTCTTCTAACCGTTCTATCACACGATAAAAGCTCTTACCTTTTGCTTAGCCGCGGAGTGTGTTTTTTAAAGACCGTTGCTTAATCTTTGTTTAATCTTTGCTTAGTCCTTGTTTTACCCCTTGATCTTTTCCTAATCTTTCTAATCTATTAGATCTTGGATCTTGTTTTAATCTTTGTGGATTCGAAGAACCCTTTTTAGAAAAAACACTAAAAACAACTACTTCTTTAAGAATGTCTTCTTCTACTTCTTTAACCTCTCGCCCGGCAGCTCGCCCGGCAGCTCGTCCGGCTGTAGCTACGGCTGCTGCTTCTACTACGCCTACGGGCCCGGCTCCGGCTTACACCGCCGTCGCCCCGGGACCGCCGCCGCCTCCGGGCCCGGCCGGGTACGCCCCGGTCCCGGCCCCGGTTCCGGACTTCCGCTACCCCCGGCAGTTCGGGGAAATTATTAAAACCCCGAAGCCGGCTGTTTACACCGGAGAAGCCGGCAAGCTATAGGAATTTCTTACCTAGCTAAAGGCCTTCTTTCTTTCCTTTCCGGATTCCTTCTCTATTAACAAAGCGAAGGTCTTCTTTATAGCTAGCTGCTTAAGGGGATTAGCTTTAACCTAGTTTAAACCTATTCTTAGGGATAGGGTGACCGAGGCAGAGGGGGACCGGGATAAACTCACGGACGATATCTTCAATAGTTATTAAGCTTTTAAAACCAACCTCTAGCAGACCTTTAGCGTAGGTAACGAGAAGAGAGCCGCAAAGCATAAGCTACGGTATTTACGATAAAAAACCTCTATTTCTAATTATGCTGCCTTATTTAGGCAGATAATATCGAAATTAGAATAGGACGATAACGCTATAATAGCGGTTTTCTATAAAGGGCTAAAGGACGATGTAAAGGACGATGTAAAGGACGAGATCTCTAAACAAGACCGTCCCGACACCCTCGTCGAGTTTATAGCCTAAGCAATTAGAATCGACGACCGGCTGTTCGAACGCCGGCAATAGAAGAAGGACCCCCGCCTAGGGTATAAGGTTTTTTCGAAGAAAAAGGGGAAACAGACGAATTACGGCGATCCTATAGACCTAGATGCTATTTTAAACCCGGGAACAACTAGCTATTTGGCAGCAGCCGGAAGCTCGAAAAACAACAGCATTTATAAAAGCCTTACCTACTTCTTTTGTAAGAAGGCAGGGCATATTGCTAAAGATTGCTACCGGAAGAAAAATCTAGCTAAAGGAAAGCCGGCGGCTTCTAGAAGCCTTAATACCTTAGAGCAGGGACCTCTTAGGCTCTCTCTACCGCCTTTAAGAGAAGCTCTCGATCCTACGCTTTTTAATAAAGATCCTATAGGCCTTTCTGCATATCCCTACTACGAAAAACGTTTTACGACTATTAGGGATTCTAAGGACAACATGGCACCTATCCTAGACAGCCTAGTTAGGCCCTCTATCGAAGAAGAGGAGGACCTATTTAGATAGTCGGACCCGGACGAGGATCCGGCCGGACCGGAGGACCCGGCCGGCCCGGACAGTCCGGACGCTCCGGACAGCGTAATAGAGGATCTAGTGATCGACTTAAAGGACGGAGAGATTATAGATAACTCTATAGATAACGCGGGGGTCGGACCAGCACCCCCGGACTCCCCGGACTCCCCGGATTCCTCTATAGAGTCCGCTCCGGACCTAGAGGGTCCGGAGCCCGGGCCGGAGCCCGGGCCGGAGCCGGACGACGACGACGACATACCCCTAACAACGCAATACGACTCCGAGGAATTCCCTTAAGAAACCTAGTACCGGTACAACTATAGCTAGGCCCCGGAGTTAGAAGATCTCACCGGAGGCTATATACCCGATGCTTATAGCCCCGCTAATACCGAAGAATTCTTAGAGGGCAGCGTAGCTACGGCTGCCCCGTGCGACGGCTCGGAGTCCCCTCCTCCCTACCGCGAACTTAAAGACGTTAAGGACCTTCTCGATGGCCTTAACCCGGAATATAGCAGCTATAGGGAATACCTAGCTGTTACGAACTATTTAGAAGGAGTTATCGAACGAGAAGCCTAGGGATACCCTAGCGCCGAAGATAGGCCCCCGGAGTGCCTTACCGACATAGCCGAAGAGACTTTAGCTTTACTTCGAAGCTATAAGCGCAAAGCAAATCGGCTAGAGGCAATGCTTCTAGATAACGAGCACGAAACCCACGAGGAATTCGGCAGGGAAATTGCATCCCTAGCAGACCTCGTGGAAGAGAAAGAACGCGAGAAGCTTAACCTCCTTACTAGACTAGACCGTCTAGGAGGTTATATGCCGGAACTACACCTAGAACCCTCTTTTAAGGTCCGGACTCTCTAGGAGGCCCTCCGGAGGCTAGAAGGCGTCCACTGCCTCGCCTCCCGGACCCTCGGACTCGCTTCTTAAGTTAACCGAGACCTACTCGAACGGGTCCGGCAACTGCAAGGTCTCCCTTTCGAGACTACGAATTATAGGGTTATAATACAACCTATACCCCGGGGAACTACTAATAGACCTAGCAGTAAGTCTATTAGAGAAGAGCCGGGTTCTACTAGGTTTAAAAGAGAACCCCCGGAGCTTAAAAGAGAGCTTAATCTATATAGACTTAAAAGACAGTCTAGTAGACTTAAAAGAGAGTCTACTAGGTTTAAGAGAGAACCTAATCCCCCTAAGACTGTTTTAGGGGAGGGGATGTAAGGTAATAGCACCCTTACTACCGAGGATTTAAAAAACCTCTATTACTAGAAGTAAAAGGGCTACTTACTAGTAATTAAGATCTTCTTATTACTAATAAAACTATTAGTAAGAAGAAAACCCTTACGATTAACTACCAAGGGCATAGACTTTCCGCTTTAGTAGATAGCGGATCTATAAGCAACTATATTGCCCCGGAAACGATAAATCGTCTACGCCTTCGTTACCGGTAGAAAACTACGCCTTATACGCTATTTACAGCCGAAGGGAAACCCTTTATATATAACAATAGGAATATTATCTACGAAACTAATCCTTTCGAATATTCTACCGGAAACTTATCGTTTAAAGACCCTTTTAATATCCTATCTATACGATACGATATTATACTAGGACTACCCTTCTTGCAGTAATATAACCCTTCTATCGACTGGAATAAAGGCCTTCTAAGGTTTAAAGACGATACCTTGGATATTCCACTCTATAACGAATTAAAGGACTTAACCGGACTAAAAACCTCGGAACTTAATACTAGCCTAGAAAGGCGTAGCCCGGGAATTAAGGAAGTTGCTACCTTATTCGAAGAGGAACTTCCGGACCGATTTAATACGGTCCCGGAACCGCTAAACCTATTATTAGAAGACGCTTCGAATAGCGCCTTTATTAAAGAAACAGAGACGGACCTTAAAGCGGATAGATTTAAGACTATACCGCACGATATCCTCGTTAAATTCGGTGTGATATTTAACGACCTACTAGAGGATAAACTACCGCCTCGAACGCAATAGGATTACGAAATCAACCTTAAAGACGGAGCGAAGCCTCGCTTCCGTAAGATATATAACCTCGATAAATTGCATTTAAAATTGCTTCGGGATTATATCGACGAAAACCTTCGAAAAGGTTATATAAGGGAGTCGAAATCAGAATATCGGGCCCCGGTACTATTTGCTCCGAAAAACAGCAAAGATAAGGTTAAGACTAGGCTATGCATCGACTACCGCTAGCTTAACAACGATACTATTAAAGACCGGACCCCTTTACCCCTTATTATCGAATTAAGGGATCGATTATCTAAGAAAAGATATTATACGAAAATCGACCTTAAAGTGGCTTATAGCCAGATACGAATTAGGGAAGGAGACGAACATAAGACCGCTTTTAGAACTCGATACGGCTTATACGAATTTTTAATCCTCCCTCTAGGGCTTACGAATGCCCTAGCGACTTTTTAGAAGCGTATTAATAACGCCCTGCACGAACACCTCGATATATTCGTCTCAGCTTATTTAGACGATATAATCGTCTATTCAGACGATTTGGAAACGCATGAACTCGACGTTATAAAAGTGCTTAAGGCTCTCGAAGCAGCCAGCCTTTATATTAAGCCAGAAAAATGCATATTCTACACGTAGGAAGTCGAATTCTTAGGCCATATAATTACCCTAAACACTATACGCATAGACCCGTATAAGTTAGAGGCAATTAGCGGTTGGCCTATTCCTTCTACGATTAAGGAAATACAGAGCTTTATAGGCTACGCGAATTACTACCGACGCTTTATAGTGGATTTCTCCAAAGAGTTAATCCCTATACTAGCAGTAATAAAGCTAGCTAGGACGAAACCCTATACCTAGACGGACGGAGCTAATAACGTTTTTATTAAGCTTAAGAGCCTATTAACTTCCGCCCCGGTACTATACAGCTACGATGCGGAAAAGCCGTGCGAATTAGAAACCGACGCTTCTAATTTCGCATTAGGTGCGTAGTTAAGCCAAAGGGACGACGATAATATATTGCATCCTATAGCTTTTTACTCTAAAAAGCTAAGTAGGGCAGAGATATATTATCCGATCTACGATAAAGAATTTTTAGCGATTATAAACGCCTTTAAAGAATTTCGGCATT
Source organism: Ophiocordyceps sinensis (assembly GCA_012934285.1). NCBI lineage: Eukaryota > Fungi > Ascomycota > Sordariomycetes > Hypocreales > Ophiocordycipitaceae > Ophiocordyceps > Ophiocordyceps sinensis. The sequence goes on from JAAVMX010000004.1 coordinate 13,956,324, forward strand.
ACATTCTAGGGAATTCCTATAAGACGAAGGTCTATACAGACCATAGGAATATCACCTATTTCGCTAGTACGCAGCAGCTTAACGCACGGCAAATCCGTTAGGCAGAGTTCTTAGTAGATTTTAACTACGAAATTCTGCATAAGAAGGGAACCGAACATTCCCGTGCCGACGCTATTAATCGACGTCCCGACTATAATACGAAGATCGAACCTTATAACGAACGGCTTTTATATCTTAATACGGAAGGCAACTACGAGCAGCAATCACTCGATGCCGTATTTAAGATCGAAGGAGATAATTCTATTTTAGAATTACTTAAAAGCACTTATAAGGATATCGATTTTAGCAGGTTTAAGAAGCATATAACCTGGGAAAACGACCTCGCCTACTATAAGGGAAAGTTATTCCTTACGCCTAGTAGCAAGGCAACGATTATAAAGGATTTTCACGAAAGCCCGATACACGGCCACTAAGGGATATCCCGGACTTATAATCGAATTCGGAATTACTACAACACGTATAATCTTCGCCGCAAAATTCAGAAGATTATTAAGGCATGCGATACTTGCAATAAAGCTAAGGCTGTACGGCATAAGCCTTACGGAAACCTACAGCCTATAGAGACCCCCGAATTACCTTAGGAATCTATTGCTATAGACTTTATTACGGAGTTACCGAAATCTATCGAACCTATAACGAATATAGAATACGACTCTATATTAGTTATAGTAGACCGCCTTACGAAATACAGTTATTTTATTCCGATTAAAGAAGCTATATCGGCTAAGGAATTATCTTACGTCTTTATAAGATATATTCTAGCCGATAGAGGTCTACTAAAAACCCTAATTACGGATAGGGACCGAAAGTTTATATCACACTTTTAGTAGAGCCTTATGCGAGCTCTAGGAACTAAGCATAAATTATCCACTGCTTATCACCCTATTACCGACGGAATTACGGAACGGCTAAACCAGACCTTAAAGCAATACCTTCGAAGCTATATTAACTACCAGTAAGACGACTGGCTAGTTAAGCTACTAATAGCCTAGTTAGCTTATAATACTTCGGTATCGGAACCTATATAGCAAACGCCAGCCTTTGCGAATTACGGATTTACGCCCGAAGCCTATAGGTCTTCCCTACCGGAAGTTATAGCCGAAAAAGCTATCTTAAGCTCCGAGCAGCTAAGAAGCTTACATTCCGCTATTAAAGACGAGCTCGACTTTATAAAGGAGCGAATGACTTATTATTATAATAAAAAGACTAAAAAGGAACCTACTTTTAATAAGGGCGACAAAGTCTACCTTATTAAGAAGAATATTACTTCTAATAGGCCTAACAATTCGTTAGACTATAAGAAGATAGGACCTTTTCTTATATAGGAAAAATTCTCCGACTTAACCTATAAGCTAGACCTACTAACGGCTATGCTTATACATCCCGTTTTTCACGTTTCGCTACTCGAATTAGCGCCTAAGAATAGCCGCCTAGCGAAAGATATCGACATACTAGTTAAAGAAGACGAATACGAAGTCGAAGAGATTTTATCTAAGAAGATAGAAAACGGCTAGCATTTCTATCTTATAAAGTAGAAGAATTATCCTTCTTCCGATAATACGTAGGAACTTATTAAGCATCTTAAGAACACTCTAAAGAAGATTAAAGCCTATAACAAATCTAACCCTTAGGTTAAGGGAAGAGGAGTTTAAGGGTTTAAAGGTTTAACCCCCCTTAGGAAGGGTAATGTGTTATAGAACTACTAATTTAGGTTCCTAGTTTACTTTCTTTTTTCTAAAGTACGGGACGACTTAAGTACTAAGGGACTTAAGTACGGTAGTACGAGGGTACCGGGGTACTTGGTACTTCGGTACTTGGTACTTTATGACTTAGCATAAAGATGTTCGCCCCGGACTTACCTATTATCCGGTCACACCCCTTTTCGGCCTAGGACACACCCCTTTTTCGAACCTAAGTCCCTTAGGACTTAGCTTCCTTAGGTACGGGACGTACCACGCAGCTACGGTTACGCCGACAATCTTATTAAGCACCCCTGCCTAATAAGACCCGATGATTAGCTCGATGCCCCGTATAATAGACCGACACCTAGACCAGTAGGAGCTATAGGCCTAATATAGCCCTCCCGGCTTTCGGGACCGATTATTCGTCCGATCCTCCGCATAAGGAGGTCACACGACTTATGTCGTGTGACCCACCCACATAACATTATGCACGTGGTGCATAAATGGACCCATATGACCTAGATTAGTCTATAAGGGCTTTAGAACGACGCGGGAGGCAGCCTTTTCGAGGTCAGCCGACCTATACAGCCCCTACGCAGCCCCGGGGACCCGCATTAGCTCGGGGCAGTGCAAGGGATACGTGGCAGAAGGTGCTAGAAGGAAAGAGACGTACCGGGACCGTCTAGATGGACGGGAAGAGCTATATAAAGGAACTTTAGTCCGCCCTTCCTCGGGCTCTCCTTCCTTCCTTTCTTCTTTAGCTTTTATCACAGTTTTAGTTTAACTGCCTACTAAGTGACCCACACCTCTTCTAGTAATGCCCTTAGTGCTCTAGCCTCCTCTACCCCTACTTGCTTAGACTTAGCCAGCCGGTCTAGTATAAGTAACCCCGAGTGCTCCTCTACTTACTATTCCGCCCCTACAGCTTTCAAGGATAAATAACGCCCTCTATTAGTCTTTAACTATTAGAGACTTAGTCCGGTTAGACTATCTTCTGTCTTCTAACCGTTCTATTATAGTAATCCTCGACGCTTCCTACGCAAAATCTTAAGACTATCTAGCACTTATACGCCTAATAGTCGACGATAGTCCTCTTTCTTAAATAAAGCATTATACGTCTATAAATGCGGCTTATAATACTCTTAAGACCTTATATAACCCGGTGAACTTTACCTTAAACTTCCTCTTTATAAAGGAGCTCTTTAATACGAAGATTAAATATAAACTATCTATCGAAACTTACCTAAATAAGGTAAAAGAGCTCTATAATAAGCTAAATATTAGAGAGATCCGAATCCTAGAGATCGTAGTAATAATATAGATCCTTAAAAGTCTAAATAGCTCCTTCTCGAGTTATATTATAAATATAACTTAGATACTCTATCCTAATGCTACGGTATATACCCTTAAGTCCCTCTCCTCGTCTCTTATCGACGAGTTTAAGAGAACTAAGGCTTTAGAGACTAATAAGCACCTCTTTATAGCGAATAATAATAAAGTTCCTATTTGCTCCTACTATAAAAAGCGTAGGTATATAGAAAAGAATTGTTTTTTAAAACTAAAGAATAGGGATAAGGCTAAGGCCGGGGGATTTACTACTAAGACGTTGCCCTCCTCCTCTTCGACTAAAAGGGAGCCTAAGGAGTATACCGATAGGAGCTATAGGAGGCCTACGCCTATCCTAAACACTCGAGAGAGTTCCCCCTCCCTTGCTTCTCGCCTAGCTGCCCGTCCTCGGAATTCTCGACTCCGGAAGAGAAAGGCCCCCTCGGTATCTTCCCCTAAGTCTAGCAAGGTCCATATTATCTCTAAGTCGGCTTCTAGCATTAACCTCTAAAACCGCTTCTCTCGGCAATTTTAAGGGTGACCTTAAAGGTCGATAGGGCTGCTTTGCGGATTGGGAAATTTTATAACTTTGTATTCGATACTAGGGCTACTAGGCATATAGTTTCGAGTAAAACTCTCCTCTTTAATTATAGAGAAATATACACTACCGTGACCTAGGGAATAGCTTCCTCTATTATTATGCGAGGTGCTAGAGACCTTATCTTTAAATTCCTAAATAGTAATTAATAATACACCTTAATAAATTGCCTTTATAAACCTAAAATCGGCATTAATATAATTAGCCAATTAGCTATAATAAACACATACGCCCTAATAGGCCCGGACTCTATATCCCTGCTCGATAAAAATCTGAATAAATTAATAACCGGTTTTATTAAAAACGGACTATACTATATCCCTCTAGATATAAAGAAAACACGATTTCTAATTTAGAACAAAATATACAATATATAATATAGCCCGAGAGAGATAATAGATAACGCTATACTCTAAGATACTATACTAACTAATACAATAAAAACACCTAAAATAAAAACACCTAAGATAAAAAAGAAGATAGACCCCGTTCTCTAGCATAAACGGCTAGGCTATCTTAGCTATAAATCCCTATACCGATACCTCCGTAGACTATACCTAGATATATCCGTAGACTAAAACGAAATTATAGTTATAAAACAATGCGAAGCTTACATATAGGCTAAATACATCGATAAAAAGAAGAAAACTCCCTTTAAACGACGATATCTCTTTCTTAATAAAATAAACGTTAATATCTAGGGCCTTATTGAATTCCCTACCTACGATAAACTCAGATACTTTATATCTTTTCTTAATACCTATTCTAAGTACCTAAGAATATACCTTATAAAAGATAAAGCTAAAAGCCTGCCTAAGTTTCTAGAATTTAATGTAGAACTTAAGAATAATAAAGATAAAACAAAGATAAAAGAAGTCTTCTTAGATAATGCAAAAGACTTTATCTATAATATTAAACCATATGCCCTTAAAACCAGTATAAAATATAGCTCGAGCCTACTATTTACCCCCTACTCGAACGGTAGAATAGAGCGTATAAATAGAACAATACTTAATAAAGTTAGATCTATGCTCTATACGGCTAAACTGCTAAATATTTTTAGGGTAAAGCTATTTTAGCAGCTATATATATATAAAATCGACCTCCCTATACTACTCTAGGGTATATATGCCCTTTAGAAAAGAAAGAAAATAGAGCCCTTACTATATAAGATATAGAAAATATTCGTGTGTTCGGAAGCATTATATACTATGAGAATAAAATAGCTACTAATAAACTAGACGTACAAGCTTATAAAGGAATTATAATTAGCTACGAAGATCTAGGGTATAAAATATACGACTATAGTAGAAAAAAGGTCGTGATATTGAAAGATATTACTATATTAGAAAATAACTTCTTAAAAGATAATAAAACCTTTAACTTTAATACTATACCCTCTATAAATAAAGTTCCGGAGGATTATCTACGTACGAGATCCTCTATACTAGATATAAAACCTAACAATACCCTGTATAATAAATCCTAGAATACTCCGAATGAAATACTAGATAATATATCCGAGGATAATAATCCTAACTGTATAATATAGGACAATAATAATAAGGATTAAAGAATTTAGGTTAAAATACCTAAGAAGCCGGCTGAATTCTATAACGACTACTAAGAATACCTAATACATCTACTAATAAATAACGATAATATAACCCTTCTATCTGCTTTAGAAGGTTGTAATCCTATTCCTATAGAACTAAAAACCTATAAGCAAGCTATAAAAAGCGCCGAAGCTCTACACTAGGATAAAGGCATAGTAGTAGAAATACAGCAGCTTATAGATAACAATACCTAGGAAATAACCGAGCTACCTAAAGGCCGGGAAGCCCTCGGAAGCCGATGGGTCTATAGAGTTAAAAAGGATAATAAAAACCAGATAAAGAAATTCAAGGCTCGACTTATAGCTTTAGGCTATAAGCAAATATACGGCCTAGACTATATTAAAACCTTCTCTACTAAAGTAAGACCTAAGTCTATAAGGCTCTTACTACTATAGGCTATCGCTAATAACTAAAAAGTACTATAGTTTAATATAAGAAATGCCTTTCTATATGCGGATATAGACATAGAAACGTATATATAGATACCCGAAGCTTTTCTAGATATAATACTATACGTATGGATTTCCTAGCATAAAAATATAAAATATAAAGATGACTTACTTTAATTACTTAAATAAAAACAAGACGAAGAAGCTCGTAGTAAAACTAAGAAAAGCACTATACGGCTTAAAACAAAGTCCTTTACTCTAGTATAACCTATTAAAAAGCGTCCTTAACGAGCTTGGCTTTTACTGCCTTCTAATAGACGAAGGGGTGTTTATAAATAGCACACTTAGAATAGCTATAGCCGTCTATATAGACGATGTCTTATTCTTTAGACCTACTATGCGTGCAATAACCTAAGTCATAGACTAAATAAATAAAACCCTACCGATTGAATCTCTAGGGGAAGTTAAAGACTTCTTAGGATTATCTATATAGATACATAGAGAAATAAAGGAACTATATATATCCTAAGCAAATTATACAAAAAACAAAATAAAGGAATTTAATAAACAAAATATAGGAACCTCTAATACACCTGCTACTAAAGGCGTTCAATTAAACAAGTTAGGAATAAAAAACGCCTCTAAAAATATACTCTTATACTAAATGCAAATAGGCTCCCTGCTATTCTTAGCCCTATTTATAAGGCCCGATATCCTTTTCGCAGTAATATCCTTCGTAAGATTCTCTTCTTAACCTAACTCCTCGCACTTTAAAGCCCTTAACGTTATATAGAAATACTTAAATAAATTCCCCGACCTATGCTTATATTATAACTGCAATATACCTATACTAGACTTCTGTTTTATAGCTTATATAGACTCTAACTAGGCTAGTGACCTGATAGGCCGACGGTCGGTCTCTAGATATTGTTTCTTTATACGTAATAATCCAATAAGCTGGTTATATTAAAAGCAAAAATCAATATTACTATCTACTTGCGAAGTAGAGTTTATAGGCCTTAGAGAGGCTAATAAGGAGGCCTTATATCTATATAACTATCTAAATAGCATCGCAAAAGAGTTGTCTATACCTATATCTAATAAAGTCCCTTTAATATTTTCTAATAGTTAATTAGCGCTAAAAATAGCAAATAACCCGGAAACATATAAACTCCGGAAATACATCGGTCTTGCCTATAATTTTACCCGCAATAGTGTTTTACTAGGTGAAATAGAAGTATTCTATATAAAATCTGCTAATAATATCGCTAATATATTTATAGAAGAGTTAGGGCGTATACTATTTAATAAATTTCGAGACCTCTTAGGTTTTAAAAAGGATCCTATATATAAAGATAAATAGAGGTTTTTAGCTGCTTTTTTTTATGCTTTCTTCTAGCTTTCCTCTATATACCCTTTAGTTTTTCCCTAGATATAGGTTTACTAAACGGACTAATAAAATATAGTAGAGTTTTTTATTTTTTCTCTATAAAATAGTAGAGTTATTTTTCTCTATATAAAAATCTTTTCTTGGAAAAAGGTTATTAGAGAGTTTTTATAAATCCTAGTTAGTTCTAAAACAGATATATATAAAGCGCACTTCTTTATAAAATAAGTACCCTTTAAGAGAGGCTATAAGGGAGCAGATATCTCCTAATCAGTTTATCCTACTAATGCATAAAGATATGCATTAGAACCGCCTTATATTATTGCATATAACGTAAGTCATTTAGTTGTAATAGCTCCTTAGATAGCTAAGATACCGAAGCCCGAAGTATATAGTGTAAGTAAAGATAGAGGTATATAAGTTATAACTTATAACTCGGTTAACCGGCGTTATCTACGTTACCTCGTATTACTAGCGTATTTAATTATGCAATAACTAAGCTACTAACTAGGATTAGACCACTTGCATTATGCAGACAACCAATAGCGCTTTCTATAACTATAATTAGTTAAGTTATATATACCTTTATTCGTATGGAATTAGCTATATAAAGGGACCTTAGTCCGCCCTTAGATAGACCTTCACTAAGCAATTTAATAACACTTTTCTCTCTTATTTCTGCATTAATCTTAACACTCTTTGCACTGCCGTAATACTCTGCCTCTAAGCTTCCCTTTAGGCTCTTATTCTTAGCTAATACTCTAGGGCGGGAGTCCGCCGGGCGTCTACGTAGCGAGCCTAAGTGGCTTAAGCATTCTCGATCGCATCGCGAAGGAAGTTAGAGATACGCTAAAGGCGGGAAGCGAGCGCGTTACCGCGGAGGTATTCCTTCCGCTGCTAGGGGGTTATATAGGGCGGGGGGGGGACTAAAGGGCTTAGTGCTAAGCTTTAGGTACAAGCTATAGTTAGCGAAGAAAGGGGAGAGGCCGATAGATTTAAAGGCCTAATTATTAGTAGTAAACTTAGCGAAGGGAAGGAGGTCGACCTAATCGTCCTAAAGGTAGGTAGTATAATAACGAAGGTAAACCTCTATCTAAGCGTTCGCGATCTTAGTCTAACCGTCGGTTGAAAGGTAGTAGGCAGAGAGAGCTAAGGTAAAGGCGGTAACTAAGGCGACGATTAAGCTACTATAAAAAAGCCGAGATAAACTAAGTGCTATAGTCGCTAATAATAAAGGCCGGGGTGCTATAGAAGGACTAAACGTAGGAGATAAATGCGTTAATAACGTCTTCGACGGTTATTAAAGGTATTAAGATATAGTAGCGTATCTTCGTAAGGCGGTTAACGCTAACGAGGATATTAGAAAACTTAACGCCGTTCTAGCGGTAGATAAGGAGGTCGGTAATAAAGTCGATAGATATATCAGTCTATAAGGCGAAGGGAATATATAAAAGCTAAAGCAGGCCTTAGGGGGAGGAACGAGGGGACTAAGCGCGTAAGCATATATAATAATTCCGCACGAAGCTAGAAATAGACTCGTATATACCGGCCTAGATATAGGACCGGCGGTAGAGGCTAGCGGTCTACGTACGTCTAGGATAGCCGGTAAGGGGGGAGGTATAAGCGCGGACGAGGATCTAAAGGATTAATGCGTCGTTAAAGGGAATAAAAAGCCGGCCCTAAAAATAGAACCACCCCTAGATCTTAGAGAGAGCGGTCTTAGGGATCGAGCGGAGGGGGGCTTAGAGGGGGTAAGGCTAGCGGGGCTAAGGGGACTAAAGAGCTACGCGAATAGCGGAAATAAGCGGGGAGGAGGAATAAGCCCGGTCAATAAGGTTATCGATCGGCTCGGAGTAATTAAAAGCGTAGAGCTTAAGGCAATCGGAATTATATTTATAAATTATATCTATAAACGAATCGGACTCCTTAATAGTATTAGGGACGGTAGTAGTATCGGTGTAAAGGGAGGCATTAACCTTAGACTTAGGGAGGATAACCTAATATCGGTAGTTAATCCTTTCGTCGGCTCGGTCGGTAAATAAGAGTAGGCGGGAGCTAGGCGGGCGGCTAAAGGCGTTAAGGAGAATAGCTTAAAAGCTAAGCTAAAAGTTAATCTTAAAATTAAAACGACTAAGGAATTCGGCCTAGCGGGCCTACCGCTAGTTAAAGAGCTTTATAGTTATAAAATACTAAAGAGTCTTATAATCCGAGGCTATCTTAAACTTAGGTAGGCCTTTAAGCTTAAGGCGCTACTCTTCGAGAGATTTTACGATCGCGAGGAGTTTTTTATCGTAGATCTTATAGTTATCCTCTTAAGCGGAGTATTTTAACGAGAAGAAAGCAATTAAATAATAATAACTATTGTCGAGGAGCTATATTAATATACCTTTAGCGGCTTAGTCGGAAGCATCTATCTAAACTATAGTCTTACGATAAGGGTCGAAGTATATAAAGACTAAGGCGGTAGTAAAGGCGTGCTTAAAGGCTTTAAAGGCGTAGGCGTAGGCGGGGGACTAAATCTAAGGGGTAGAGTTCTTAGTAAAGGCGTTTAAAGAGTTCGTAAGCTTAGAGAGAACCGTAAATAAAACGCCGATAAAAATTAGCGAATTCTAAGGAGCGCTAGAGGTCTTTAATAGAAGAAAGGGTAGGCTAGTCTAAGACTATATAAACCTTTTTAAGGTCTATGCGAATGCCTTTATGTAAGATAATTAGGCCGAGGTACTTAGTCTTAGTAACGTAGAAATCACACTTATCTCTATTAAGCTAAAGGCCGGCGGCGTCAAAGCGCTTAAGAACTATATTAACGTAGGCTTAGTATTCCTCCTATATCTTTAAGAAGATTAAGACGCTATTTAAATAAGTAAAGCAAAATTTATTTAAGATACCGTAAAGGGCTATATTAATAAAACTCTAAAAGTAAGATAAAGCGGCGGTAAGGCTAAAGGGGGTAATATAATACTCGAAAAGCCTATACTATATAGTAAACGCGGTCTTCTATTTATATCCTTTAGCAATACGAAGGCGGTTAAACACTACGATAACGTCGATCTTAGTGAAAAACTTCGCCTTCCGGATATAGGTAAAGGTATCGTAGATAAAGGGTAAGGGAAAACGGTTTTTAATTATAGCCTTATTTAGGCCGAGATAGTTAACGTAAAAACGGACGCCCCCGTTAGGCTTATAGGTGAATATAATAAAGCCGGTAGTAAGGGAGGTAAAGCGGTAGATAAAGCCTTTCCTAAGCTGCTTATTAACGTACGCGCGGACGATCCGGTTTTCGGCTTCGCTAAAAGGGTAAAGGCGGGTATAAGGAGGGTATATTCCTTTCTTAAGGTTAATTTAAGTATTAACGGTACGGTAAAGGGCGAGCTTATCGGCCTCGCTCTTAAGCTATATATAGATTATATAGTAAAGCTCCTTTAGAACCTTAGCCTAAAGCTCGTCGAGTATTAAAAGACTTTCTCCTACTTTTAGAAGAACTTAACGATATCGTTAGGAGAGATCTTATTAAGGTAGATCTTATTAAGGTAGTCGTCGATAAAGTCGTAAAGGCAGGGGTTAAGGTAGGCTTTTACGTCTTTAGCGTCTATATATTTAATTAAAACGGCTTAATAAAGGTCTTTAAGGATATCTTAGTTTATAAGTAGCGGAGGCTTAATAGGCAATAGCTCGGCGGTAAGGTCTTTAATTAAGGTCTAAGAGGTCTAGACTTTAGGCTATTAGTAGAATATTACTATTGTATTAACGTCGAGCATCGGGACGTTAAATACTAAATCGTCGGGGGATAATAAGCAAAAGGGATAAGGTCTAATAGTCTTATGATTTTATCGTAATATAGTATAGCGGTAGCTAGCGGTCTTATAGACGGGACGGGGGCGGGGAGGTCGAATATAGCGGCGAGGGTAAAAGGTAGCCGGGTAGTCGGAGTTATAGCCGGAGTTAGAGTTAGTATCGTTAACCTAGCGGGAGGAGTTTAGATAGGCGGGTTTACCTAAGTTAAGAGTATCTTTAAAAAACGTAGAAAAGGAGGGGCTAAAGGATAAAGGAATAAACTTAAGAACGTTACTAAAGCAGACGGAATAAACAAAGGCCGAAAGGCAGGCTTAAGCTATATAGGCGGGAATAAGGATCGTAGCGGCGGGAATAAGGATCGTAGCGGTAAGGGGTCCGCCCTTATCGTTAGAATCCTCGACGGAAGGACTAAAGGGAAACCCCCTTAAGGCAAAGGCAGGCAAAGGCGCGGTAAAGGGCTCGCCCCTATCGTTAGAATCTTTAATAAAAGGAGCGGGGGGAAACGAATTATATCTATTAATTATATTCCCTCTAAAATAGGGATAAAGGAAGCCGGGATAAGGCGGGTAAGGTGGGCAAAGGTAGCTAAAAGGCCCGGGATAAGATAAGGCTAATAGTCCGAGAGGTAGGAGGCTAGATAAAAAGGGGACTAAAAGGAAATAGAGTTACTACGCTAGCTAATAATAAGGTCGTACTAGCGTAGCTAAAGGAGGCTAAGAATAACCTTATAGCTAAGCTTCGTAAGAAAGAAGCAGATAGACTTAGTATAGGCGCTAATCTAAGAGACCGAAAAGGCGTAATAGGTAATAGAGCCGGACTTATAGTCGCTACTATCGGCGAGAGAAAGCCGGTATAGGAATCAGAGTTAGCGGATATAAAGGGTAAAGCGGTACGCGGTCTAAGCGTATATAAAGGCGTATCTAAAGCAGCCGGAGTAGACTAAAGCATTGATAACGATATCGGCGGATATAAAGGATAAAGGCATAGGTAAAGCACGCGGTTATATTCCCGCGGGGAGGTAAAGATCCTCCCCGGTATCGAACGAAGCTATAAACTTAGATACTAAGAGCTCTATCGCGCGATAAGGCGAAGGAGCTACGTATTTCCTAAAGATAGGGAAGAGGCGGGGAGGTTGTCTACTTCGCCCTCGATAAAGCCTTGCTTAATAGCGCGAACCTAATAGTAGAGGGGAGGGGGTTTAAGGAAGCGTAGGGCAAACGTACCGCTATTACGGCCACGGCCGCGGCTAAAGCCGGAACCGGCGCTAGGACTAGCGCTAGGGTTAGCGCTAAGGTTAGCGCCGATACGCTTATTAAGGTAGGTCCGGGCGGTATAAGTAGTGGTAGCCGGCTAGGCGTGTAGAGGTAAAGACGGTTTTTAAACCGCTATTGCTTCTTAGCGTTACTAAGCCGGGCCCGGAATATATTAAGCTGCAATAGGTTACCGGTAGGAGATATAGGTAGGGCGGGCGAGGTAGGGCTAAAGCGAGCGGGGTTATAAGGCGGCTAGAGTTAAGAATAGGCCTTAATACGCTACTAATTGTTTTAAAGCGTAGAGTATATCTTAGCCTAGGCCGTAAAGTCGTTATAGGCCGGGCATTCGACCTATAGAGCGGCGGCGTTAGCAAATTCGATAGAGACCTTTAAGTAAAGGTAGGCGATATAAGCGGTGCTATTAAACGATAAATCGGCTTAAAGTTAAGTAAACTTCGAATAAAAGTCCGGCTAAAAGATATTCTTTATCAATAGGGTATTAAAGTCGGCCTCTAACTAAGCATAAGTAAAATTAGCACTAAAGACTAGGCTAAGGTCGTCGGTAAGAGCTTTAATAGTAGTATACTATTAATCGGCGAAAGACTTATTATCGAGGACGCTAGCGATAATAGAGGCGGCCCGGCCGGTGAGCCGGCTAGCTGCGTAAAGAATACAGTCTTACTATATAGGGTATAAGGCGGCGTCTTAATAAAGCTTAATAGCAAGGCCGTTGCGCTAGGTTTAGAAAGCCTCCTAACGTTGCTTCTAAGTGCTAGAGTCGCCGGCAAACCTCTTAAGGTCGGCTATACGGGAATAGGTAAATGCAAGGGCGGGGACGGGGGTAAGAGCCTAGTCTTAGACCGCGTTACGTTCGGTTAAGACGAGGAGAAAGGACGTAGCGCGGTTAAGCTAGCGCTAAAGATCGGTAGCGTACTTTTAGGCGACGGCTACGTGCTTTTAGGCGATAAGCACTCCTATATCTAACTTAACGTAAGCATTATTAAAGCAAGCAAAGGCCTTAATCTAAAGTACGCGGAAGTCGTAAGTAGCGTTAGCCTAAATGTAGGCGAATGTGCTAAATATAGGCCGTTAGGCCTAAAGAATAGCGTTAAGACGGGGATAGTAGGAAACGTAGTCGGTCTAGGGCTTTAGGGCGGCGGCAGCCGGCGGGGTAACGGCTAGGGTAGCGAACGGGGGATCGGCCTCTATATAGTCGGTTATTATAGATTATAGGGCAATAGGATAAGGTAAAGAAAAGGTAAGGAGTGAAATCTATATAATTCGCGTCGAGACGGCGTATTTATACTAGGAAATCTCTAATAATTAAGGAAAACTTAGTCGAAAGGGTCCGGCGAGGAGGCGGGCTTACGTCGTAAAGAGGGGAGATTAGAAAAGAAAGGGGTAAGATAGCGAGATTATTAATTAAGGGCAATAGAATAAAATAGTAGATTAAACTATAAGGAAACGAGCTTAAGGGGGGGTATATAATTATTATTAATCCACGAAGGAATATAGCTATAGGCTAAGTCTAAAGGTCTATATATACGATATAGAGGTTACGTAGGATAAAATATAATATAACCTAATACTATAACACCGGTAGAAAGTAATAGGGAAGACGGTAAAATTAATAAACAGCCTATAAGGAAGGATTAAAAGCTATAAGGTGTAAATCACTAAGAATAATAGCTCTTGTTTTTTCTAATAAAGGGGCTAACTAGTCTCTATATATAAGGGAATCTCTCGGACGAAAACAGCCGCGTAGACCTAAGAAAAAGGGGTAACGGAAAGATTCGGACGGAAAACATCGGTCGGAAATTAATAGATCGTGTCTATGCGATTAATAGTTATATAGTTAGCAAAATAAAGGAATTAATAACGCAATAGTCTATTAGAAGGACTAGTAAATTCCCCGGTAGAAGCCGTAAACGGGAATTAGAATTCTACGGTAGAAGGGAATAAGAATTCTACGGTAGAAGACCGTAGAAGGGAAGTAGAATTCTACGGTAGAAGACCGTAGAAGGGAAGAGATTTTATAGGTAAAGACTATATAAATAACCGTATATTCACCGTGAAATTACGGTCAATTATAACCGTAGAAGAAAAGCGGGGCGGGTGCTTATAGAAGTGCGTGGTAAATGCCTATAGAAGCCTATAGAATTCTATAGGGGAAGAACCGGGGATTTCATAGTAGAAAGCAATAGGGAAGACGGTAATATTAATATTATACTAGCGACTCGTCTGCGTTATATACCTCTAAAATCGGCATAAAGGTCCTTATAGGTATAGCCCCTTCTTCTTACTATACGGTATTATAAGGGAGCAGATATCTCCCGATTGGTTTATCCTACCGGCATATAAAGATATGCATTAGAACCGACGTATATTATTATATATAATATAAGTCACCCGGCTGCATTAGCTGCCCGGATGCTCGAGATACCGAATGCCGAAGTATATAGTGTGTGTAGGGACTAATGTGCGCATAGTCTATAGTCGGGCCCCGGTTAACTAAGGTTACTTACACTACCTCCTATTACTCGCGTAATTAATCACGCAACAACTAGGATACTATACGAGGTTAGACTATATGCACCTAGCATAGAATTAATAGCGCTTTCCATCCCGACAATTAGTTAAGTTATATATACCTTTATTCCTATGCAATTAGCTATATAAAGGGATCTTAGTCCGCACTTAGACAGACTACCACTAAGCAATTCTATATCCCCTTCCCTCTCTTATCTTTGTATCTTCCTCGACACTTTCTGCATTGCCGTAATCCTCTGCCCCTAAGCTTCCCTTTAGGCTCTTATTAGTATATAGCCGCTTAAATAATACTATAAGGCTACGTATACCGCTTATATACGCGACCCTATAGTTAAGGAAGATATTGCTTAGGCATACGAGTTTATATAGTAATACAAGGCCCTTATTATAAGACGATGTATCGTAAGCCTTAAGGCAGCTTATGCCCGCACCCGCTCCTACCTATAAAAGCGGAAGGGGCTAATTTATATATACGTACCTAGAGATTAGGTATTATACGTACGTTAACGTATTAAGAAGTAAGAGCCGTATTATAATAGCCCTTAGGCAATTATAGTAGCTTACCCCGGCAACGCCTACTCTTTAGCGTCCCTTAGTAGCTATACTTTGCCTAGCCGTTATAACGGTATAAATCCCTTCCCTGCCTATAGTCGCGATAGGCACCCTATGCGTAGCTTATAATACGCTAGCCGTATAATGCTTTAGCGTAACCGTACGCGCTTTTAATCGGCTATAGCTTTATAATTTAGCAGCCGCAGCCGGTAAGTTAAGCCTAATATATAGGTAAGCTAACCTCGAGCTCTTACGCAACTTCGCGTGTCTTATAATAGCGAGTAGACCGGCCGTATAGGAAGATAGTTTATTAGAAAGGCATACCGCTTGCGTAGTATAGGAGTTTTCCGCTCGTATAGTATAGGAGTTTTTATTATTTTTATTGCTATTCTATATTACTTATAATAATACGTTTATTCCTAATTAGGTTATATTTATTGCCTTATAAGCAGCGGACTGCTTATTTAAGGAAAGGGATATTAAGGATCCTATAAGTATAGACTATTAGTTAGCACCCTACGCGTAGAGTTTTCCCTAAAAACCCTCTACGCGTATAACTCTAGACAATTAATTAACACATAGAATAAAACCTTAACGAAGCTTCCTTACAACCACGCAACGCAAAGCCACGAAGTCTTTATGCAGCTATTCCGAGGACTAAAAGCCTTAAGTCTATACGATTGGGAGCGAACCCCTCCGTAGCTATTAGATCGTAGATCTACGGCTCGGACTAAATAGGCGTTATAATAGGTCTAGATAGGTTGCATAGCAAAGATGTTTGTATTTATATAATATGTGATTATACGTGTTATGCGTGCTTCCCCTCTTTTTATAAGGGGGCCGCTTTTAAGGGATATTTCCCTTACGTTACGTAGCGGTTATGCTGACCTAATCTTTATGACCTCTATTATATAATCTAACACACCCCCCTAGCTTCGAACCCGCATTTAAGGGAGGGAAGCTAGCGTAAAAAGGTCGCTAAATAGCTTAAATCCGATGAGTTTTTAATCCTTATTCTATTGTCAAGCTATCGGGGCCGGATATCTTTTAATCCCTACCCGTTTAATCCTACGCCGAAGCGCTTTAATATGTACGCCTTTATAAGCTCTTATACTTCCTCTATTTCTTACGCTACTATATATAGTAGATGCCCTTACTGCGTAGAAGCTTCGTTCTTCCGATCTTCCCTCTTAGCTCTACCGCCGTTAAGGGTATTTATAGTCGTTTATAAGTCGTTTAGCAGCTAATGCTTATAGATCTCCCCGGCCGTAGTAATACGCAAGAGGAACTAGGTTCGCTAATGTATTATGCCGAATTTGCTGCCGGTATAGTCGCTATTGCGAGACACGCTGTATATGCCTTCGCTACGTATAAGCTCCTTTCTTTATTAACGCTTAATCGAGTCTTTAAACGCCTTTAGCCTAGTTAATGCTCGTAGATATTCAACGAGGCCCCTTATCCGTTGTCTCCCTAACGTTTTTACGCAAGGTGCCCCTTCTCCTTAATACGCATTAGGAATTAGGTTCCTTACGGTTATTTTTTCTTACCTACGCTTATACGTAGTGTTTCCTCTATTGTATGTATATTATGCCTTTATACGTGTATAGTGCCGATATTAAGACTATTACCCCGAAGAATACGGCTTTATCGGCTGTTTTATATCTCCTAACCTTCCTATACTATATATATATCGGTTTATATTATTTTGTCGGTCGTTTTAGGGAGTTCTCGATCGGCGAGGCGTTAGGAGATATCGTAGAGGCTAATTTGTTTAATAAAGGTCCTAAAGGAGGGCCCTTAAAATGCCTTAGTAAGGCCGTCGGCTATTATCTTCGCAGTAGGCGTATATTTAACGTAGAGGGTCTTATTAAGGACTTCTTAACGAAGCTAGTAGTTATAAATATCTATATAGCGAAGCTTCGTCTATAGAGTAGCGACTTCGGCAGTAATTAGTCGGATAGTCTATATATTATTATATTAAATGCAAATACGGGAGTTATTAAGGGGGACGTTAAGCTCTTTAATAAGCCTGCTTACGTAGATTGACTTCTTTACTACCTGTGATAACGCTAGGAGCTTAGCCTTAGTTATTAAGGTTATAACTATATCTTATTTATTAGCTCTCTAGCCGATTAAGCCTTCGAATAGCTTTATAGCGAATGCCTAAGAGCTTTTCCGGTCGGTATTATCGGCGAAAAAGGCGTTACTTACTACTTTAAAGTCGTCCCTACTCCGTAGACGAAGCGTAAGTCCCCGTATGTAGTATAGATAGTAGAGAACTTAATCGACCGTATCTTTATATTTCGGTCTAGGGTATTAAATTTGCATAGTCTTAACGTAGCAAACGCGATTTCGGGGCGGGTGATAACCGCCGCGTATAGCACGGAACCTATATTCACCTAGTAGGCTCGTATCTTATAGTATTTAGCGATTCCTTCGTAGGGAAGAAGCTCGTTTACCCCTATCGGTGTATTCGAAGGGGCGGCCTTTATTTATAAGTCGGTAGATCTTATTAATATATACGGCTTAGAAGAGCTAAATATACCGTTAATTGCGATCCCGTAGAATCTTAATGCCGAGGAACTATTATAGGGTATCGCCGCCTATTAGCTTATATTTCCTCTAGAGCTAATTTTAAAAAGATTTAGCCCTATCTTAATCTCTCTTATAATATATAAACATAATATCATCTCTATAGAAGAAGACGATAATGCCGTTAAACGTTAAATAGCACGGTTTATATAGCACCGTTTAGAAACCTATCTCCCGAAGCGTTAACGTAAGTTCGCGGTGCTATAGTAGAAGGGATTTTCGTAGTCCGTATAGGGCTTTATTAAGCCGGAGGATAATAGAGTGTTTTCTATACCTTAGCGGTATCTTTATATATATAATCTCGTCGAGCCTTGTGTTAACGAACGCGTTAACCGTATTATACTATATTAGTTTAAGGTCGAACCTTATAGCAATTGTTATAAGCGTTCGAAAGCTTCTTCCCACGAGTATAGCCGCGTAGGTTTTTTACCTATTTCGGAGCTATTAATCCCCTCGCACTATTAGTCTTGCCTTATACTTCGAGGGTCTTCCGTGCTTATTAGTTTTATAGATATACACCTATATATAGTTAAGGACTTAGCCTTTCTTTGTGAGTGTCTTAGAGTTAACCTCGGTCTAAGACTTTATCTCCTTATAACTCTAAAGATGCGATCGCTCCGCCTCTTTAAATTAAAGGCCGAGTAGGTAATATTTAAGCTGCCTATAGTGCGTTAAGATAGCTAGAAGGTCTCGACAATATACCTGCCTTTTTAGGATTAAGCGGTTAAGGTAGGCCTTATCTTTATACCGTAGTGTTTTAGTATCTTTCGAGATCGGTGCGGCTTAAGTGCCTACTATAAATACAAAGTGCTAATAGGCGAGTTTTTCTTTCTATAGAGCGGTTAACTCCTTATTTATAGGCTATAGAGCGGTTAACTCCTAATTACATAGACTTTATGCTATAGAGGGGTTTCCTCCTTAGTTATATAGGCTTATGTTTATCTATAGAGGGGTTTACTCCTTATTATATAAACGTGCCGAGGAGAGGTTTACTCCTTATTTATATAGTATTGCCGAGGAGGGGTTTACTCCTTATTTATACGGCTTTAGTGCTATAGAGGGGTTTATTCCTCGTGTATATAGACTTGCCGAGGAAGGGTTTACTCTTTATTTATACGGCTTAAGTACTACGGAGGGGTTTATTCCTCGTGTATATAGACTTACCGAAGAGGGGTTTACTCTTTATTTATACGGCATAGGTGCTACGGAGGGGTTTATTCCTCGTGAGTATAGACTTATATTTGCCTAAAAGGCTGCTTAAGATAAATCGAGATGCTTGCTTTATAGCTTTATAGTTTAGTTCGCGAGATATAATTAGATTATAGCTATAAATAAGGCCGCTAAAGGAGTGCTTAAAGGAGGAGGGAGACGCTTAAATCGAGCTTCCGTATACTACTTTATGTTTTCCCGGTTGTTTTTAAGCACTATTGCGTAGTCTATATCGTTATTTGCCTCGCGTTCGGGGTTTATATCTTAGTAGATAAGGATATCGTTAAACACTTAATTATTAAGCACTTATAGCGTATTAATTTAATTATTGTCTAAAAGTGTAATATTCCTTAGGGCTAAGGCTAGCTCCTTAAGGTCGCACTCCTTAACGCTTTCGGCAAGGTTCTCGAATATTCTATCGAAAATCTCTTACTCGTCGAAAATAATATTTCGAGTAGTAATAACCTTCCCTTCTATAGGAACCTAGACTCGATAGATATTAGAAGATATATATCCTATTAGAAAGCCTATTTAGGCTTATAGGTCGAGCTTCCTAAGGCGTTGTTTCTTCTCTTAGGCCGTAGTAGTTAATGCAAAAGCTTTATACCCGTAGGCACGTAGATGCTATTACGCTAGCTTTCTCTTAGTTAGCTTCTCGTAGGGGGATTCCTACTTATAGCTATATTTTAGCGTGCGATTATAGAGATATATAGCGGACTTATAAATCTCTCGCTAAAGCTAAGATAGGAACTTTCCTCGTATCGCTTTAGACTTGTTCTTAATTATACCCCTTAAGCGTTCGGCGCCGCTATTTTAGTCTTACGTATATAGGGCTAAGGG
Source organism: Ophiocordyceps sinensis (assembly GCA_012934285.1). Taxonomy (NCBI): domain Eukaryota; kingdom Fungi; phylum Ascomycota; class Sordariomycetes; order Hypocreales; family Ophiocordycipitaceae; genus Ophiocordyceps; species Ophiocordyceps sinensis. The sequence continues at coordinate 13,976,170 of JAAVMX010000004.1, forward strand.
CTCGATTTTAAAGAGTCTTGCCTTAAGGAATGCTTCTACTATTAGCTTTTAAGTAGTGATTTCGTTATTATACTTAACGATGTTAGTATAAAACTAGTACTAGTGCTTTAAGTAGTCGAGACTAGACTTAAGGGCCGTAATAATAGTTTCTACGAGACGGTCTTAAAGGTAGTAATCCTATATAAAACCGCTCGCCCTATCGGTTAAAAGCATTAGCGAGTTATAGCTTTTATTGTTTAACACAAAGTTATAGAATTCTATCGTGATTCTTTCTCCTACGATGCTATTATTTTAAAGGGCTTATCGTATCATCCGTTTTGCCTTCGCAGTGCTATAGTTATTGCACTATACTATTAAGATGCCTTTAATCTTAATACCTTCGGAATAGTTAACGAGGTATTCTAAGGCTCGTGGTCTTAGATAACTTATTTAGAGATGCTAAAGTTCGGTAATAGCCTTTTACGGCGTCTATTTAGTATAGCTATTGAATTTATTTCCGCGGGTGTAAAATGCCCGCTTTATTATATAGTAGGGGATATATTTAAGAACGAACTAGCCGTAGTGCTGTTTAACGAGGCCGACGATAGTATAGTCGGCCGAACGGAGCGCTAATAGCCTATAAGGTGGTTCGTCCTACTAAAGTCCTTATTGCTTTAATAACCTATAAGAGATTAGATTATATATAAAGTTCTTATAGAAAGCAACGTTAAGCAAGCGCAATACTTATAGTTTAAACGATAGGGTCTATAAGCGGATGTTAACTTCGCCGTAGCCGAGGATAGGTACTTTTTCGGCGCTTGCCTAAAGGAAATCTCCTTTATTTACTATTCTAAAGTTCTTAAACCGGGAAATCTTATTAAAGATATAGAGAGTTATGCTATAATCTAGGATTAAAGAGTAATAAAGAGGGTAAACGTCGACGTTAAAAGACGCATTGACTAAAGGGGCGAGGAATAAAGCCGAAGGGCATCTTCCTTTCTCCTATATAAGTCAATCCGTCTTATTATTATTCTTAGTTCCCTTCTTGCCTCGTTGTCTTTAGACTTATCTTACGACCTTAGGTTTCTTTATATTCTTAGCAATAGTATCCTTTCTTTTCTTAGGCTATTAGTCGGGTGCCCTATTAGGGTTAACCTCTTAGTAATTCTCTAAAGTATAGCCTCTTATAGAGTAGAGCCTATATTTAGTAATGCCTTTCTTATCTATGTCTATAGGTAGCGATCTCTTTTTATTATTCGTCTAGCTATTGCTTCCTTTCTTATTATCTTATCTTATATCTTGCCTTATATAAAAAGGGCCGAAGGAGCCTTTCTTAGTATAAGATAATTAAGCAGGTAGCTAGTCTATTAATATAGTAAATTCGTTAGTTATAGAGTAGATATCGAAATCCTTATGCTTCTCTAAGTGTAAGAGGCTAAAGGAATTAACCTAGGTAGGATAATAAGGATAAATAAAAGCGAGAAAGTTAGCAACCTAAATACTCTTATAGGTGGCTTTAGGAAGTTCTTCCTAAATCCCTTTATATATAATCTTCTTCTAGCTCTTAAGCTAAAGGTGCTAGTTCTTTAGCTAACTTAGGGAAGGCTTAACCACCGTTTTATAGCGAACCTAAAGAGCCCGAAGGATATCTTCCTTCTTGCCCTTTGCCTGCTTCTTAAGCGTAGCGTACTATTCTATAAGGTCTTTATCGGGCTTATAATAAGTCTAGAAAAGGTAATCGGAGATTATCGAGGCAATCTAAGTGTAGAGCTCTTTAATATCCTTCCTCTAGCTCTCTTATTTCTTCTCCTTATATATAAATATCTGCTATTATTAAGAACCTTTAGGGAGTTAGCGGCCCTATTAGATTATTTCTTCGTCTATAGTGCGAGCGTAAGATCCCCTTAGAGAGTCGCTTTCGGCAAGAATAGCCGGAGCGGAAAGGAGCTTTTCGGTGCTAAAGACCTAGTCCTATAGGTTGCTATCGAGGACCTACGCCTTAAACTTATTGTCCTAAAGGGATTAGTTAGCATTTTTGATAAGAATAACGAAGTTATTCTTTTAGGGAGATATAGTGATTGTCTGCCTAAAGGGAGCCTATTTTTAGTATTTTATATCGTATTTTCAATAGAATAAAGGCTAAGACTCTTAATTATTAGATCGTAGATCTACGGCTCGGACTAAATAGGCGTTACAATAGGTCTAGATAGGTTATATAGCAAAGATGTTTATATTAATATAATATATAATTATATATATTATATATGCTTCCCTTTTTTTTAAGGGGGCCGCTTTTAAAGGATATATCCCTTACGTTACGTAGCGGTTATACTAACCTTATCTTTATAACCTTTATTATATAATCTTATAGTAGCATTAAGTCCGTATAAATAAAGAGCGAACCCCTCCGTGGCATTAAGTCTATATAAAAACCGTAGTATTAGTCTATAAGATTAAGAGCAAACCCCTCCGCGGCATTAAAAGTCTATGCGATTACGAGTTAACCCCTCTATAGCATTAAATAGACTAAACACTTACGGCGGCGGGAGGAAGACTCTCTTATTGTAGTATATATATAGCGGCGGCGGGAGGAAGACTCCCTCGTCCGCGTACTTAATTAAGTTATAAGCAAATGGCTTATAAGCTAATAGCTCGCGGCGGTAGAAGAGAAGAAGACTCTTTCGTCGTCGTAATATATACATCGCGGCGGTAAGAGGAAGAGATAAAGACTCTTTCGTCGTCGTAATATATATATCGCGGCGAGAGGAAGAAAGGAAGAGTCCTTCGTCGCGGTAGGCAAAAGATATATCCTCGCGGCGGCGGAAGAAAGAAGAAGACTCTTTCGTCGTCGCAGCAATAATATATTCGTAGCGGCGAGAGGAAGGAAAAGTCCCTCGTCGCGGTATATAATAAAGATATTCGTATCGGCGAGAGAAAGGAAGAGTCACTTATCGCGTTAAGCGGTAAAGTCCTTTATCACAGCGAGCGGTAAAGTCTCTTATTATAGTAGTAGTAGCAGTCGCAGCGGCGGAGGAGAAGAAGACTCTTTCGTCGTCGCGGTAAATATACTTATAGTATATATATCGCGGCGGCGAGAGGAAGATAAAGTCTCTCGTCGCAGCAGTCGCGGCGGCGGAAGAGAAAAAGACTCTTTCGTCGTCGTAGCAAGAACATAGGTAATAGGGGTTATAACCACGCAACAATATATCGTTATAGTTTATCTAACTATAATAAAGCTAATATAAATATAATTTAAGGAACCGAGATAGTTAGTTTTATACGGACTATAGGTATACTAATAATTATAGTAAAGGTAATAGCGGATTCCGCCTAAAAGGCTCTAGATAAAGCTATCGACCCTATAGCTAAGGAGGCTATAGATAAGGATACGGTAATAAGACCTAGACTACGAAGTGCTTTATATATAAAAAAGAGGGATATTAGTCTAAAACATATCCTATAGAGGGAAGGAAAAGCTTAAGACTAATATCTCTTGTATTATCTTTATACTAGTATCCCCCCTTATATTATAGCTTATTTACTAGGCTATAAAGGTTAAGAGGATAAGAAAGAAAAAAGAAGAATACGGCGGAGATAAAACGCTAGAATAGTTCTCGAGAAGAGAGATATACGCTATATATATAGAAGTTAATAACTAAAAAGAGGGTCGTAGACTAAGACAGTCTGTGTAGAGCTGTTTAAATCTTATATAGGCCGGAAATATAGTATAGAAGTAATTAATTAATCTCTAACCTCTCCCTGCCTTACTAGGGGGGACTGCCCCCTTTTCTAGGCAGTTGTATCCCTCCTAAATTAGTAGCCCCTTTTGGCTTTCTACCCGAATGTCTGAGTTTAAGACATAGCCCCCTTTTTCCCGTTTTTCCTGCCCAGCCTTTTTCCACGCCTTTTCTCCACGTCCCTTTTCCAAGCCCCCTTTTCCCACGCCTCTTTTCCAAGCCCCTTTTCCAAGCCCCTTTTTCCAAGCCCCTTTTTCCAAGCCCCTTATCCTAAGCCCCTTTTCTAAGCCCCTTTTCCTAAGCCCCTTTAAGTGCCCTATAGGCCGTATAGCGATGCACGGGCCGGTAGTAGTCCCCCGGGTAGTCCTTTAAGTCGAGAGCCCGCTTAGGCTACCTAAGTCTTATAAGTCCTAGCCTAGCTTCGCAACACACCCCCTTAGCTATAGCCTGTCCCCTTTAAAATAGGTATAGCTATATATAAGTCTAGGACTTTAGTTATATAGTTAGCTAGGGAGGGTACTTATAGCCCTACTTACCGCCTAAGGCCTTAGAGCAGGTAGTTACCCCCTAAGAGCTCTTTATATAATAGACTAACTCCTTAAGTTCTAGAAACTAGATTAAATCCTTGCCCGCTATGTTAGGGGTCCTGCCTTAAGGTCATTCCCCTAGGCGGCTTTTAGGACCTACTAAACAGAGGGAGAGTCGCCCTACTACTATTCGGCTAGCTCGCACCTAGCTAACCTACTAGCTAGTATTGTTTCTTAAGGTCCTCGTAGCGGGCCTCTAGTCGGATTCCTTCTTAAAGATAGAGCTTTATAAAAACAGACTAACTCTAAGAGAGAGGAAGTTGCTTTACTTCTTTAGCTCTCGCACCTAGCTAGCCTAAAAGCTAGTATAGTAGGGTAGGCAGAGTAATTATATAGGTGCCCTCTATATAGGGATAGAAATTATCTATAAAGAACTAAGTGTAAGCGTACTTATATATATAGATATATAGCTTTACGCACGTACCCTTTTATCCGCACGTGCCTTTTACCTTTATCTATACGAGCCCTTTACCTTTATTTACATAAGCCTTTTTCCCCGCCCGTACGTGCCTCTTCCCCGCTTGTATATAAGAATACGGATTAGGTCGTAGACTTAATCTTACTAATAGTTAAAGACCCTTATATAAGACCTTTACTTTACTTAAGTGAACTTTTAACGATATATTACGTAGGGCCCGGCCGTGCTTTAAGCTACGCGACTCGCTTTAAGGAGCGTAAACCCTACCTTTATCTATTATGCTTCTGCCGGTAATATAGGGTCGGGTGGCCTATCGTTTTCTCCGATAGCTTTAAAGCGCGCTTTAAAGCGATCGAGCGCTTTTATATCTACGAAGTCCGCTGCTAGGTACTATATCGGGTTTTAGTACCTTTCCTACCTTAAGAAGACCTTACGCTTACTACGACGGCCGACTTTCTTCTATCGTGCCGTAAGAATTTCCTCTACTAAAAACTCTTCCCCTCCTTCTATTAAAATTACGGAAGGCTATAAGTCCGCTATTACTTAGCTAGGCATCGGATTTACTATAACGCGTTAAAGAAGGTCTATATTAAAATTAAAGTAAACCCTATTAGGTAGTCCTTTTAGCTCGACGGCTTATAGGCTTAGCACTCTTTTAACCGTAAATTTCGCGTATAGCTAATCGAGCTTCTTCTTCGGCCTTAAGGATGCGTAATTCCGTAAGTCTACCTAGACTTTATTACCTACTATAAATCGTTCTAGAGGTTCCTATTGCTTATTAGTATACCGCTTTTTGTCTTACGCTATTAAGACTATTAACGACTAATAAAAGTCTAAGACCTATTTAAGTCGTTATAAATAAGAGGCTACGCGCCCTTTTAGGCTATTACTAAACGGCTTCTCCGCTGCTATATCTATAGCGATAGGAAATAGCGATACTAGTTTATACCTATATAGAGCGAAGAAAAGGGATATACTAATTAAAGAATAACTTCTCTTATTAAGCGCTATTTACGCTATAAGGAGCTATTTATCTTAGTCCCTTTAGTTATAGTCTATTACGCCCTAGAGGTAAGCTTAAACTTGTTAATTAAGCCGTTCCGGCCTTCCGTCGGTTTACGGATAATATACTATACTTAGCAGCTATATAATCTATAGCAGCCGATATAAGTGCTATTAAAAACGAGTATTACTATTTGTACTATAAGGAATCTCTATTTGTACTGTAAGACCCTGCAAGACGCTAAAATCCCTACTTTTTCTGCGCCTACCCCGCGCGCCTACATCCCGCCACTAAAATCTAGTGTAGGTATATGGCAATTAAGAGAGCCGCGCAAATTGTGCGAAGAACGCTACGGGCACGAAGCATACATTAAGGAGCCGCACACACAGCAGAGGGCACGTAGCAAAGGGCACGCAGCCGGGCACGCAGCCGGGCATGCAGCCGGGCACGCAGCCGGGCACGCAGCCGGGCACGCAGCCGGGCACGCAGCATACATCAACAAGGAGCCGCGCACGCAGCAGAGGGCACGCAGCAGGGCACGCAGCCGGGCACGCAGCATACATCAACAAGGAGCCGCACACACAGCAGAGGGCATGCAGCAAAGGGCACGCAGCCGGGCACGCAGCTAGGCACGCAGTATACATTAACAAAGAGCCGCGCACGCAGCAGAGGGCACGCAGCAGGGCACGCAGCCGGGCACGCAGCATATATCAATAAGGAGCCGCGCACGCAGCAGAGGGCACGCAGCAAAAGGCACGCAGCAAAAGGCACGCAGCAAGGCACGCAGCAGGGCACGCAGTAAGGCACGCAGCAAGGCACGCAGTAGGGCACGCAGTAGAGGGCACGCAGCCGGGCATAAAGCATACATTAAGGAGCCGCACACACAGCAAAGGGCACGCAGCAGAGGGCACGCAGTAGGGCACGCAGCAGGGCACGCAGCAGGGCACGCAGTAGGGCACGCAGTAGGGCACGCAGTAGAGGGCACGCAGTAGGGCTACTATAGCTGTTAAATTGCTGTTATTAAATTGACTATTTAATTAAGGCTAGGCACGATTTACGCCGCCCTCTTTATTGCTATATACGTATACCCGATTTTAGTAGCGGGATATAAGCGCGCGGGGTACGCGTAGAAAAAGCGGGGACGATAGGGTCCTATAGTATAAATAGAGATTCCTTATAGTATAAATAGTAATACTCTTAAAAACGGCTTATCTAATTTAAGCCTTTATCGCTTATAATCGACGTTAGCTACTAATAGTATTATATATAGTATACTAGAAAGGGCTTTACGTAGATCTCCGCTTCTATAGAGGGCATAGGTTTTAATATAACTTTCTTACTTAGACGGTCTTTAATTAACTAAAGATTACGGTTACCGCTCTCTATAAGGGGGAGGTCTATAATAAAGTCTATTTAAATATACGTATAGAATTAGTCTAGCATAGGAAGCGATTTAAGCAGCCCTTTCTTAAGCGTATGCTAAACCTTTTTACGCCTATAGATATTATAGTTATTATTAGTAGGTGATTCACTTAGATTAATCTAAACAAAGGGGGTTGCATTAGTTATAGTTGTATCTTATCTAGCTAGAGAAGGGGGAATAAGGGGGCCCCTTTATACCCGTCTGCCGGGGTCCCTCTATAGAGCCTGCTATGCCTTAATAATGCATTGTTAAGGCCTACGCTAGGGCTTACTGCTCTAGTTATAACGATGCCCTTAGTTAATAATAAGGTTATTAACTATATAGGGCACGTGGCGTTATACGCTGCTTAGTTATAACCCCTATTGCCCCTTTCCTATGTATAGTCGGCAATATAGTTGCGACTCTATCCCTTAGTTATATAACTATATTCCTATACTAGCAGTCTTTCTTTCTAACTGCTAAGCAACCTTCCTAATCGCAAGGATAACGCGTATTAGACTAAAGGGGTCTAATAAATACAATATATAAGTATAAATAAAAAAGAGAGTCCTAAAAAGGAAACTTAAGAGCGTAGAACGTATACCTCCATCCGAATGGTTAAGCTATTATTGTCTACGGAGCGTTTAAGGGCTCGGTTCGGTAATGCCTTCGTTATAGCATCGGCCGGGGTATTATCGCCGTTAATCTAACGGATCTCTATAATCTCTCGTTGCTTATATAACTATCGAAGAGATATAATATTAATTATTAATCTCTTCTCCTTAGTTATCCCGAGTTTCATAAGGCATTCGTAGAGCGAATACGAATCTATATAGATAATCAATTAGATATTCGGTAGCTTAAGCGGGTCGGTGATAATCTTTAACGTAATTGCTAAAGCGATCCCGAGGTTAACGCCGTTAACTATACCGTATATCTTAGAAGCTAGCACGCTTTAGGTAACTCTCTTATACTTCGTCGAACTCTAGTAGATAATATTTCTAATAACCTTAAACTAGTTATTAGACCTTTCGGTCTAATAAACTAGTGTAATAATAAAGCCTAGTTGTAATAATAGGTCTTTATTATTAGCAAACGACCTATCCGTAAATACTATTAGCTTCGCCTTTATAAGATTAATTAGTTTATATATTAAACCTCTACTCTAGTAGTCTATTTACTACTTAAGTCGCTTATTTAATATTATATAATCCTTATCATCCGGGTTCTACACTTATGCCGTAATAGAGATATCGAATGCGGCTTCCGGTTGGCATACTAAGGCTATATAGGCTCTATAAGCACGTTGTTCTAGGTACTATTATATATAATCCGGAGCCTTAACATCGATTCGGTCGATCCGGGCAGCTTATCCTTTCTATTAGAGCAGGAGTATCTTATCCTATTGTAAGCTTACCTTCGCGTTGTTAAAATCCGTGACGGAGCCCTAAGTTATCGTGGTCTTCGGCTTCGCCCTAAATTATGCCTCTCGGAGCTTTTCTTCTTTAGCGGCCGAAAAACTTATCGTTCTAAGCACAAGGGTATTATCCGTTTGTATCCTAACGATACTAAAATATTCTAGTCCTATATTAGATATTAAGAGGCAAGAATTAAAGGTCGATATCGCTATATTAAGGCCCTTAATATAGTGCTTTTAATACGTATTAAACTAGTAGACTCCCGATTCTATAATGCTATATAGGGGCTTAATAACTCGGATAATCGTATCGGGCGGATACTTCCTTTGTAATTTAGCGGGGAGACGTATTAAGACCGTTCGAAAGAGCTCTATAGTCGCCTAGGTATATGCCTAGATAATGTCTCGAAGGGACAACGTTATCCTATAGCGCATAAGGCTAAGAGCAAGGGCTAAGATTAGTCGTTAGCTAACGCGTTAGATTATCGGGGACTACGTTAGTAAAGAAGCCTTCTCCTTATTATTATAACCTTAGACTATAAGCCTTAATTTCTTATATAGCTTAGTGTCTTTGCCTTTAACCTCTCGAACTATACGGGAGCTAAAGATACGGTAGCCGCCGTAAATAGCTTCGTTATACCGTTCGAAACTAAATACTCCTTATGCTATAAGGTTATCAATCTCCGTGCTATCTAACGCTTCGAATAGTGCTCTTAGGGTCGTAATAGCGCCTTTAGATCGGAGCTTAACGGCTAGCTCGTAGGCCTCTTCCTCCTTTTTTATCGTAAAGGCCTCGTCCGCTTCTTCGTCGCTTAAATCGTCGAGATCTATATCGTCCTTATTATCGTCTAGGTTATCCTCTACGTCTAGTCTTTCTATAATTAAATGCCTAGCCTTATTCTTTAATCCGGGCGGGCGTCCTCGCTTATAGGGTGCTAGAGGGTCCGGTCGGGCGGGTTCGTCCGGCTGCTCGGATTCTAATGCTAGAAGGTCGTTAAGCATTTAATCACGATAATACAGTTATACTAGCGTAGATCTAAAGACCTAAGGTCTATTAACCGTATCGATCGTAATATTACGCCTATTAATAGCTATAATCTTAAACGGTCTTTACTATCCTAACTTTTCCCTTTATACGTAGACTTCGCTTTAGAGAGGAAGGGCAAGTATATTCGCCGTATTTAGACCGTTGCGGCTATATAACGCTGCTTAGACCTATCGTTTAGCCGTAAGCTGCCTAAGTGCCTTTATCGCTTTCTATACTATAGCGGCTCGTTTAAAGGTTGTTAGCGATAGCGGCGAATTAAGAGTTATCCTAGGATATGCTCTAAATATAAGCAACGTAGGTATTAGTCCGTTCGGTCTAGCAGTATTATTAACGGCTTTAACAGCCGTCTAAAGAACTGCCTTAAGGGAGGTAAAGCTGCCTATTTCTACGAAGAGGATATTAAAAGCTCGGCGCAAAAGGGCATAATAACTCTTAACCTTACTAATAGACTAATATGCTTTAATAAGAACTTATATATACGTAATCCCTATAATACGGGCTTCGTTTCGGAATTCTACCGCTACGAAGTTCGTGCCGGCATTATATTTAATAATATTAAGGGGACTAAGGTATATATTAATCTAAAGGGCTCGAAGAGTCTCCTATATATCCTTAGCTAATATAGAAGGAAGGAATCGAGCGCTTTAAAAGGCCGTCGATGCGTTAATAATATATAATACCGGGCGTTATGCTAAATTCGGGACGTCTAAGTATATTATATTAACGATAACCTTATAATTAAAGTCTTAGTTATCTTTAAGGTTAAACTTAAACCGTTTAAGGGTAGGCGAATATATCTAGCAATAGGGACATAGTTCCGAGATATTCTCTAGAGTGCTAAGGGATATATCGCCGTAGCCTGCTTGCTTTAATAGGTTATATAGCCTAGCTATAGCAGGATGTCCGAATCAACGGTATAGGGTCTTAATTTCCGTTTCTATAAGGAATACAGTGGATTGTTTACTCTTCCCGAGGAAGAACTAAGGGTGTCCCTATTTCCTAACTACCGGGATATTTGCCTTAAGACCGGTAAGGGTGTTCGTCGTATTATTAAAGAATACGCCTAGCCTATTTATATCCGCGAGATATAGTAGGAAAGGGGTCGAAGTTTCTAGCATATAGAATATAATCCTTCTAATCGGAGCAATAAGATTAATTAATCCTAAAGACTTAATAACGGTGCTAGCGCCGAATCTAATTGATTTTTAAACTACGGTTAATATGTCTAAATAGACGAAAGGTTCTTCTTACTATAGGGCTATATACTGTTCTTATCCGGCCGTTAAGACCTTCGCTACTCCCGTATTAATTAGGATGCCTTAAAAATAGAGCTTTAAGTAGCGGTCGTCGATAAGAAACTAGTCGGCCGAGACTATTAGTTCTATGCCGTAGACGTTATCTCCTATAATAAGGTGGTTAAAAGCTATTTAATAAAGCATTTAACTAGCTTGCTACTATTCCGGCTTATTATCCTCGCTATACTCTTCCTTCTTATCGTGTTTATAGCCTTTATAGCCTGCTAAATAGGCCGTAATGTCTAGGGAGACGCCGGTATAGAGACAATGCGAGAGATATTAGTCCTTAGCTTTCCGCCGTTCCTCTTTAGAATATTTCGTAGACTAATATCCCTCCTTTCCACACATAAAGCACTTCTTAGTCTAGGTCTTATTGCCGTATCCTTAACCGTATCCTCTTCTACCGCGAGGTCGATAGCCTTATCTAAAGCCTCGTAAGCGAAATCCTCCGTTGCCTCTACTGCAATTATTAGTATACCTATGGTTTATATAAAACTAACTATTAGGATTCCTTAAATTATATTTATAATTTATATCTATCCTATCGTTATTACGGTATCGGTCTTAGATAAATTAGCGCGAGGTATTTCTCGCTTATCGTGTGAGGTATATCGTAAGGGAAGCTCGGAGGTCGGCATAGAGCTCCTTAGGCTCCTTAGCCTATTGAAAGAAGGCACCTTCGAGTTCTAGGACACCTTAGCACGCCTTAGTAAGATTTACTATAAGCGGGGTTTCGCCTATAAACTTAGGTCCTAAAGCCCGTTAATAAAGCAATAGTTTATCGATTAGCAATTAGAGCACTTCCGGTAGGCCTTTCTTAGGGTTGCTAGCCCGAACTTAGTTAAACGTCGTATTAGTCTAATCGGTATAGTACTAAGCCTAAGTCGCTTTAGTATCGAAATATCGTTTAATTTTATCGTATACGCCTCTAAAGGTAGTCGTCTAGGTAATATTCTCCGTATAGAAACGATCGGCTCGTCCCTTTAATATCTAAGGGAGGAGGGTATAAAAGAGCCTTAGCTTAATCTTAAGGTTATAACACACGCCTATAAACTTACGGATAGTCTCGTTAAATAGGGTATATAGCTCGCCGGTATAGCTCTTCTCTTTATCCTATATCTTAATAAACTTAGTCTAAACGTCGGGATTAGACGAGAGGTTTAAAACATCGGCTAGTAGGAGTGCTATATACTCCTTAATGTTATAATTAAATGCTTCGACCGTAGCCTTTAGGGCGATTGTTAAAGCAGATAGATTAAGCCTCGGTTTCGCTCTTAGGATATATAACGTTAGTTCCGGGAGAAATAGTAGTTATAGCGCATAAATCCGATTTATACGATTAAATAGTAGAAATGCCGGTGCATCCGTCGTAGCCGTATTCGGGTCTTAGTCTAGTTCCGGGGTCGGATCTATAGTCGCCGCTCGGGCCGGGCCGCTATATTAGAATTAGTGCGAAGTCGGAAAGAACGTTAACTAGTTCGTTATAGATTAGAAAGGATCCGGATTTATTTATTCTTAGGCTGCTTAGTCTTATATATTTCTTATCTTTTCTTATTTACGGAAAGCCCTTATGCCTATATCGAATTCCTCCGTTATAAACTCCTTCTTATTCTAAGGGAGTAGATTATTAGATCGAAGCATTATTATATATAATCTAATAAATAGCGCGTTCTTTAGTCCTATCGAATGGCCGCGTCTTCGCAATAGCATCTTAAGGACCTTCTTATAGTTCTAATCTACCGTATTCTATATGGATTTATTATATCCTTAGAAATATTCCTAGAATAGGTTAAACAGCCGTTAACCTTAGTAATAGATAGATACTTCGCCTATTATAATAAACCGGGCTACGAATGTTATACCTTCCGCTTTGCTAGGATATTCTATTATAATCTCTTCTATATCTTAGTATCGTATATCTACCTCTATGCAAGCGGTAAGAGGGATGCCGATCTCCTTTATCTATTATACAATTAGTTCTAGGCTATTAAGGGGAGCCGGTGCGTTTGTATTCGATAGTAATCCTACTATTATTATTTGTTTTTCGAGTTCGTTTAAGGGTTAGTTAGTATCGTAAGGGTCTTTATAAGAAATATCGAAGCGATTAGTCTCTATTCTAAAAGACGTAACTCTTCCTCCTTAAGGGAAGTAAGCACGGGATTAAATAGTTATAGGGGTTCGCGATATTATTCTACGTTATAGACGTACTACCTATTAACGTTTACTCTTCCTATAATAGGCGAGAACGGGATTAATAGAGAGCTTAGAAGGTCTTATTTGCCGTAGAGCTAACATAAACAATCCTTATTCTTAGTATAGATAAACTTCTCTTAGGTATACGCAATAGAACCTCGAGGGTAAAGGTACGCGGAAACAGCGTCCGTAAGGAATAAAGATTCTACTATACTTTCGAAGATTAAGATCTATCTCTTCTGCCTTACTATTCTATGATTAAATCTATTTAATCACTAATTAGTATTAGTAGGTAATTCACTTAGATTAATCGAAACAAAGGGGGTGTATTAGTTATAGTTATATCTTATCTAGCTAGAGAAGGGGGAATAAGGGGGCCCCTTTATACCCGTCTGCCGGGGTCCCTTTATAGAGCCTGCTGTGCCTTAATGATGCATTATTAAGGCCTACGCTAGGGCTTACTGCTCTAGTTATAACGATGCCCTTAGTTAATATCGAGGTTATTGACTATGTAGGGCACGTGGCCTTATACACCGCGTGGTTATAACCCCTATTGCCCCTTTCCTATGCATAGTCGGCAATATAGTTGCGACTCTATCCCTTAGTTATATAACCACATTCCTATAGTTATAGAGGAATCGTCTAACGTATAGCTAAAGGAGCGGCTAATAGAAGTCGCGGGATACGGCGGTAACTATTCCTTCGCGGCTAAGGTAGCCGACGACGCTAGCGTTATATACTATTTAAATAAGCCGTCCTTAGAGCGCGTTCCCTTCTTCTAGCTCTAAGGGAGCGTCTATTACTACGGCCTCTATAGTTATAGAGGAACTAAGAACCTAAAGCCGTCCGCGGAACCGTAGGTGCCTACGTAAGTCTATATAGCAGTCGGCTACCTATACCTTAAGGTTAAGTTTAAGGTCGAATCGTTATGCTCTTGCCTCTACGGCGCGGCGTATACTACTATAGGTAACGTCTTAAGCTGCTAAGCGGTCTTATATACGCTAGAGCTCTTCGTCTTAAAAAATCCGTCGGTTAAAGCCTATATTAGAGGTTAGCTCCGCGTCCTATGCGTTAAGGTCGTCTTAAGTCGTAGCCGCTATAAAGTCTGCTTTCTAAGTGTTAGGCTTTACGTCTTTCTCGATTAGCCCTTTAATTTCCGAACTAATAGACGAATTATTATCCTCCTCGCTATTATTCTCGTCCTTATCGTCCTTACTATTAACTAAGACTACGCCGTCTATACCGATAAGTATTACTTTAAGATATATACGTAGCGCGTCCTTTAGGAGTATTTAAAGCTCTCGGGTATTATAATTAATATCAGAAGGTCGGTTTTAGTCTCTTTAGGATAAGGCGTCCGGCACTATAGCCTCTTTTTTAGGTTAGTACTTAATCTGGAAGCGGAAACGCGAAAGGTATTCCGCCTAGCGGGCCTACCGCTCGGAGAGATATCGTTAAGTTATAAAATAGTTAAGGTTACGATAGTCTATAAGGATCTCGAAGTTCTTATAGCTACGGAGCTCCGCTTACTATTGCTTTAAATAGCTAATTATAGCGAGTATTTCTTTATCTTAGATAGCGTAATTCCGCTCGGCGGAGGTAAGCTTATAGGAGTGAAAAGCTATAAGGCGACGTTAGCCGTCTACGTTTTGCAAAAGCGTGCCTTTAAGCGCGACCCTACTATAGTCCGCCTTAAGCGTTATAGGATAATTAAAATTCTATTAAAGTAGCATTAAGGCTTACGAAAATAGGTCCTTTAACGTCTAGAACGCCTTTGCTTATATAGCGCTTAAATAGAAGGCTACCTTTTTGCCGGTAAGGGCTATAAGCGGACCGACGATACGATACAATTAACGAATAAAAATCCAATAGCAATTCGTAAACCCTAAAAAACTCCGTTTACCTTTTTGCGAAGTTAAAGCTATTTAGTCCTAAATAGCCTAAATCTTTATAGGGTCCGCCTATATACTAACGCCTACGATAATAATAAATCTAAGGTATTTAACCTAGCGGACGCTAAATTCGCATTTATTAAGGTCGAGGTATAGCCTATGCTTAAAGAGCTTGTCTAATACCTTCCTTACTTTATCTATATAATCCTTTAGGCTACCGCTTAAGTAGATAAGAATATTATTAATATAGGCGGAAGCGAACTTATCTAAAGATTTATAAAGAATGCTATTAATATACCGTTAGAAGGTACTAAAAGCCCTTATAAGCCCGAACGGTATTACTATCTATTCGAAGAGCCTGTAATAAGTAGAGAACGCGGTCTTCTATTTATCGCCTTTTATAATTCGCACCTTATAGAATGCTTAATAGATATCTAACTTAGTAAACTACTTCGTCTTAGCGATATTATAGAGTATCTCCCCGATAAGCGGAAGTAGGTAGCGGTCCGGTTATATTATTGCGTTAAATGCTCGGTAATCTATATAGAATTATAGTCTACCTCCGGGTTTCCGCGCGAATAGTATTAAAGCGGCGGCCTTAGAAAAGCTAGCCTAAATAAACCCTTTATCTAAAAGGCCGCGTAGTATTTTCTTTAATATAAGCAACTCGTCTTAAGATATCGCGTATAGCGGCCTAAATAGCGGAACTAGATCTTATCCGCGGGAATCCTTGCGAAGCGGTATCGCGTAGTTAATGCTAGGCTTATATAGGTTTAATTTATCGGCCTCGCTCTTCCAAAAGAGCGGCAGTAGGTTATAGAACTACGTAAGGATTATTTAACGTAATTCGGCTTCCGTCTGTAGCTTCTTTAGTCGTAAGGCCTTTTCGATATCCGTAAGGCTAACTATATAAATAGTAGCTATAGCGGCTTTTAAGACGTATCGTCTACGGATTCGGTTAATAATGCCGATAAATACTAAAGCTATAACCTCCTTAGCTTCCTAAAGCTCGGTAGTATACTTAGTGTCTTCTAGCTCGTTTTTATTAATATCCTATAGCTAGCGCTACGAATTCCTATACTAAAGCTTTCCTTAGTGCGGTATAAAGTAGGACTCCGTATAAAGAAGCTAAGGCTTTCTAAGGATTAGATTAAATTCTAGCTAAGGAATAACGTACGCTACGAGCAATTGCTTATGCCCGTCGATCTCTATAGCTATCTATATAATACCTTTGATCTTCGCTTCTTCTATTGCGCTTAAGGCTCTTTATATATACCGAGGTCCTATATCTTTTACTAGCAAACGTAGTTCTTATATAAATGCCTTATCGATAGCGGCGTAGCACTAGCAACCTTCGTCTATAAGAGTAAAGACGAGGTTTATACAGTTAATAATAATAGGTATTAAGGTAAGAGAAGTCTTAATACGGTTAGTTAAATCTTTTTTTTTCTAGTGCTAGCGAATTAAGCTCTAGGGCCCGTCTATGCTTAAGAGCTATACGTTTCCCTTAGTATTAGTAGCGGTAGGGACTATATTATCTTCCTTAATATTAGACTTAAGAGAAGGTTAGAAAGCGCGAATTGCTATAGGCCGTTCGGCTCGCTTTACTATAGGGCGAGCGGGATAATATAGCTAGTCCGTAGCGAAATGCCTATCCGCGCTATAGCGTACGTAAAGCCCTTCCTCTCTCCGCTTTTAAAGCTCCGCCTTCGATACTTACTTAGCTCGCTATATAGAAGACGAAAGCGCGCTACCTAAAGCGGTAGATAGTATCCTCGCCTTTCTACGCGCGGGCCGCGTGGTAGATATTAAGACGTTGCCTTTATAGTTTACTATAGTATTAGGCGCGGATCTAAGCGGCAGGAGCGTTATAGCTTTCCTAATAGTAACTCCTCCGTTCCTATTACTAACGCCGTTTATACTAGCGCGCTTTCGCAACTTCTAGAAGCGGGGGCTTTGCTTATAGTTCTAAGCTACCTTCGTAAAGCGACTTACGTACTCCCGGAAGTTAGTAGGCATCTTAATTAAGATACGTATCTCTTATAGTTACGGAGTAATTAAATTCCGTAGCTGTATAAGCTTAGCGCTATCTCCCTAAATGCTATTTTCGGCGGCGTAAGTAATAGTCTCTTTATAGTCGGAAGGAAGTCTTTAAACGTCTAGCCGTCTTTCTAAAAGATAGTCTATAACCTATCTTACGCTTTTTCCTACTCCTATACGTTGCCGAACGCGTAGCTAAAGTGCTTAAAGAAGGCTTAAGGGTCGTAGGCGCTTCTAGGCCCGCTACTTCCTTAGAACCCGGAAATGCGCTATATCTAAGGCTCCGGCAGCGTATAAAGTAGCGAATACTAAGCGGTATCGCGGCAACTATTAAGGCCTTACTTCTCGTTAACGGTAAACTTACTATAGAGGCGATAGAGGAAAAAGTAAAAAGACTTTAGCTTACTATCCTATATAGGCTACGGTAGAGGCTTTATTTTGCCGAAGGCAGCCTTTAAGGCCGTCCTTAGGTTAGCTATTTTAGCGTCTTTAGCTATAGGAAAGTTCGTCGACGTAGCCGTAGGCGCGAGTAGCGTATCCGTAGAGGTAAGCGCCGAAGATCCTATCTTAACTCTTAGGACTTTTAGTAACCCCCTTCGTTTAGCCGGATTAACGGCTATTTTCTATAGTAGCACTAAAAGGCGCTCCTCTTCCGCTATAGAAAGTACGGCATCCGCCGTCGCCTTGCTTAAGCGGGCTTCTATTATTTCCTATCGAAGGCGGGATTTTATAAAGGCTCGCTTATTTAGTAACTCTTATCGCAGCTATAGCTGCTAGGACCCCTTAGCCTATTGCTTAAAGACGTCCTTTATATCGTTGTTTAATAAGTCTATAATAGCAGCTAGTATTACTACGCGTGCCGCTTTTATCGTAGCGGCCTATCGTTTTAGTTAATACGTGCTATAATAGGGTAGGCTGAGTAATTATATAGGTGCCCTCTATATAAGTATAGAGATTATTTATAAAGAACTAAGTATAGGCGTACCTATGCATACGGATATATAGCTTTACGTATATACCCCTTTATCCGTATATGCTTCTTACCTTTATCTATATAAGCCTTTTACCCTTATTTATATAAGCCCCTTTCCCCGCCCGTACGTGCCTTTTCCCCGCTCGTATATAAGAATACGGATTAAATTATAGACTTAATCTTACTAATAGTCGAAGACCCTTATATAAGAACTTTACCTTACCTAAGCGAAAATTAACGATGTATTACGTAGGGCCCGGCCGCGCCTTAGGCTACGCGGCTCGCTTTAAGGAGCGTAAACCGTACCTTCTTCTATCGTATCTTTACCGGCAATATAGCGTCGGGCGGCCTATCGTTTTCTCCGATAGCCTTAAAGCGCTCTTCGAAGCGATCGAGCGCTTCTATATCTACGAAGTCCGCTACTAAGTGCTACGTTAGGTCCTAGTACCTTTACTACCTTACAAAGACCTCGCGTTTACTACCGCGGCCGACTTTCTTCTATTATATAGTAAGAATTTCCTTTATTAAAAACTCTTCTTCTCCCTTTACTAAGATTATAGGAGGCTATAAGTCCGCTATTACTTAGCTAAGTATTAGATCTATTACTACGTAACGAAAAAGATCTATATTAAATTAAGGTAAGTCCCCTTAGGCAATTAAATTTTACGTATAACTAATCGAGCTTCTTCTTCGGCCTTAAGGATGCGTAGTTCCGTAGGCATACCTAGACTTTATTACCTACTGTAAATCGCTCTACGGGTTCCCGTCGTTTATTAGTATACCGCTCTTAGTCCTACGCTACTAAGGCTATTAACGACTAATAGAAGTCTAAGACCTACTTAAGTCACTAAGTAAAGGGGGCTATACGCCCCTCCGGGCTATTTCTAGACGGCTTTTTTACTACTATATCTACGGCGATAGGAAAAAGAGATACTAATTCGTACCTATATAGTGCGAAGAAAGGGGATATACTAATCGAAGAGTGATTTCTCCCGTTAAGCGCTATTTATGCTACGGGGAGCTACTTATCCTAGTCCCTTTAGTTCGGTCGATAACGCCCTAAAGGTAAGCTTAAACTTCCTTATTAAGCTATTCCGGCCCTTTATCGGTTTACGGATAATATACTATGCTTAGTAGCTATGTAATCTATAGCAGCCGATATAAGTGCTGCTAGAAGCGGCTTATCTAATTTAAGCCTTTATCGCTTATAATTAAAGTTAGCTATTAATAGTATTATATAGCATACGAGAAACCGCTTTACGTAGATCTCCGCTTCTATAAAGGGTATAGGTTTTAATATAACTTCCTTACTTAAACAGTCCTTAATTACCTAAAGATTGCGGTTGCCGCTCTTTATAAGGGGGAGGTCTATAATAAAGTCTATCTAAATATACGTATAGAACTAGTCTAGCATAAGAAGCGATTTAAGCAGCCCTTTCTTAAGCGTATGCTAAATCTTTATACGCCCGTAGATATTATAGTTATAGAGGAATCGTCTAACGTATAGCTAGAGGAGCGGCTAATAGAAGTCGCGGGATATAGCGGTAACTATTCCTTCGCGACTAAGGTAGCCGACGACGCTAGCGTTATATACTATTTAAATCAGCCGTCCTTAAAGCGCGTTCCCTTCTTTTAGCTCTAGGGGAGCGTCTCTTACTACGGCCTCTATAGTTATAGAAGAATTAAAAACCTAAAGCCGTCTGCGGAACTATAGGTGCTTACGTAGGTCTACGTAGCAGTCGGCTCCCTATACCTTAAGGTTAAGCTTAGGGTCGAATCGTTATGCCCCTACCTCTATAGCGCGGCGTACGCTACCGTAGGTAACGTCTTAAGCTATTAAGCGGTCCTATATACGCTAAAGCTCCTTATCCTAAAAATTCTATCGGTTAAGGCCTATATTAAGGGTTAGGTCTACGTCCTACGCGTTAAGGTCGTCCTAAGTCGTAGCCGCTGCGAAGTCCGCTTCCTAAGTATTAGGCTCTACGTCTTCTTCGATTAGCCCTTTAATGTCTAAAATTATAGACGAATTATTATCCTCCTCGCTATCGTCCTTATCCTTATCGCCTTTACTATTAACTAAGACTACGCCGTCCGCACCGATAAGCGTTGCTTTAAGATATATATATAGCGCGTCCTTAGGGAGTATTTAAAGCTCTCGGGCATTATAATCTTTGTTAGAAGGTCGGTCTTAATCTCTCCGGGATAGAGCGTCCGGCACTATAGCCTCTTTTCTAAGTCGGTACTTAATCCGGAAACGGAACCGCGAAAGGTATTCTACCTAACGGGCCTATCGCTTAAAGAGATAACGTCGAGTTATAAAATACTTATAGTTACGATAGTCTATAAGGATCTCGAAGTTCTTATAGCTATAGAGCTCCGCTTACTATTACTTTAAATAGCTAATTATAGCGAGTATTTCCTTATCGTAGATAGCGTAGTTCTATTCGGCGGAGGTAAGCTTAGAGGAGTAAAAGGCTATAGGGCGGCGTTAGCCGTCTATATTTTGCGAAAGTATGCCTTTAAGCGCGAATCTACTATAGTCCGCCTTACGTATTACGGGATAATTAAAGTCCTACTATAGTAGTATTAATGGCTTACGAAAACAGGTCCTTTAACGTCTAAAACGCCTTTGCCTATATAGCGCTTTAATAGAAGGCCACCCCTTTGCCGGTAAGGGCTACGAGCGGACCGACGATATAAGAAAATTAACGAATAAAAGTCCGGTAGTAGTTCGTAAATCCTAAGAAACTCTATATCCCCTTTTACGAGGTTAGGGCTATTTAATCCCGAATAGCCTAAATCTTTATAGGGTCCGCTTATATACTAACGCCTACGATAATAAAAATTCTAAGGTATTTAACCTAGCGGATGCCGAATTTGCATTTATTAAGGTCGAGCTATAGCGTATACTTATAGAGCCGGTCTAGCACCTTCCGCACTTTATCTATATAATCTTTTAGGCTATAGCTTATATAAATAAGAATATTATTAATATAAGCGGAAGCGAACTCGTTTAGAGACTTACGAAGAATGCTATTAATATACCGTTAGAAGGTGCCGGGAGCCCTTATAAGCCTAAAAGGTATTACTATCTATTCGAAGAGCCTATAGCGAGTGCGGAATATAGTCTTTTACTTATCGCCTTCCGTAATTCGCACTTTATAGAACGCTTAATAAATATCCAACTTAGTAAACTACTTCGCCTTAGCGATATTATAGAGTATCTCTTTAATAAGCGGAAGCAGGTAGCGGTCCGGTCGTATTATTGTGTTAAGTGCTCGGTAATTTACGTAGAATCGTAGTCCTCCTCCGGGTTTCTACGCGAATAGCACTAGAGCGGCGGCTTTAGAAGAGCTAGCCTAAATAAACCCTTTATCTAAAAGGCCGCGTAGTATTTTCTTTAATATAAGCAACTCGTCTTAAGACATCGCGTATAGCGGCCTAAAGGGCGGAACTATATTTTATCTACGGGAATCCTTATAAAGTAGTATCGCATAGTTAATGCTAAGCTTATATAAATTTAATTTATCGGCCTCGCTTTTTCGAAAGAGCGGTAGTAGGTTATAAAACTACGTAAGGATTATTTAACGTAATTCGGCTTCCGTCTTCGGCTTCTTTAGTCGTAAGGCCTTTTCGATATCTACGAGGCTAACTACGTAAATAGCAGCTATAGCGGCTTTTCAGCCGTATCGTCTACGGATTTAGTTAATTATGCCGGTAAATACTAAAGCTATTACCTCCTTAGCCTTCCGAAGCTCGGTAGTATACTTAGTGTCCTCCGGCTTACTCTTATTAATATACCGTAGCTAACGCTACGAATTCCTATACTAAAGCCTTCCTTAGTGCGGTATAGAATGAGATTTTATATAAAGAAGCTAAGGCTTTCTAAAGATTAGGTTAAACTCTAGCTAAGGGATAACGTACGCTATAAGCAATTGCTTATGCCCGTTAATTTCCGTAGCTATTTATACGATACCTTTAATCTTCGCTTCTTTTATTACGCTTAAGGCTCCTCGTATATACCGAGGTCTTATATCTTTAACTAGTAAACTTAGTTCTTATACGAATGTCTTATCGATAGCGGCGTAGCATTAGTAACCTTTATCTATAAGAGTAAAGATAAGGTTTATACGGTTAATAATAAAAATTATTAAGGTAAGAGAAGTCTTAATATAGTTAGTTAAATCTTTTTTCTCTAGTGCTAGCGAATTAGGTTTTAAGGCCCGTCTATGCTCCGGAGCTATGCGTTTCCTTCCGTACTAATAGCGGCGGGGACTATATTATCCTCCTTAATATTAGACTTAAGAGAAGGTCGGGTAGAGCGAATCGCTATAGGCCGTTTAGCTCGCTTCGCTATAGGGCGAGCGGGACGATATAGGCAGTCCGTAGCGAAATGCCTATCCGCGCTATAGCGTATATAAAGCCCTTCCTCTCTCCGCTTCTAAAGCTCCGCCTTCGATACTTACTTAGCTCGCTATATAGAAGAGGAGGGCGCGCTGCCTAAGGCGGTAGATAGTATCCTCGCTTTTCTACGAGCGGGCCGCGTAGTAGATATTATAACGTCGCCCTCGTAGTCTACCGTAGTATTAGGTATAGATTTAAGCGGCGGGAGCGTTATAGCGTTCTTAGTAGTAACTCCTCCGTTCTTATTGCTAACGCCGTTTATGCTAGCGCGCTTTTATAACTTTTAGAAGCTAGGGCTTTACTTATAGTTTTAGGCTACCTTCGTAAGGTAACCTACGTACTCCCGGAAGTTAGTAGGCATCTCGATTAAGATAAGCATCTCCTATAGTTATAGAGTAATCGAATTCCGTAGCTATATAAGCTTAGCGCTATCTCCCTAAATGCTATTTCCGGTGGCGTAAGTAATAGTCTTTTTAAAGTAGGGAAGGAAGTCCTTAAAGGTCTAGCCGTTTTTCTAAAAGAGGGTCTATAACCTACCTTACGCTTTCTCCTACTCCTATACGTTGCCGAACGCATAGATAAGTTAGTTAAAGAAGGCACGGGGATCGTAGGCGCTATTAGGCCCGCTACTCTCCTAAAACCTTAAAATCCGCCGTATCTAAGGCTTAAGCAGCGTATAGAGTAGCGAATACTAAGCGGTATCGCGGCAACCGTTAAGGCCTTACTTCTCGTTAACGGTAAACTTACTGCGGAGGCGATATAGGAAGAAGTAAAAAGACTTTAGCTTACTATCCTATATAGGCTACGGTAGAGGCTTCCTTTTGCCGAAGGCAGCTTTAAGGGCCGTCCTTAGGTTAGCTATACTAGCGTCCTTAGCCGTAGGAGAGTTCGTCGACGTAGCCGTAGGCGCGAGTAGCGTATCCGTAGAGGTAGGCGCCGTAGATCCTATATTAACTCTAATAACTTCTAGCAACCCCCTTCGTTTAACCGGATTAACGGCTATTTTCTATAGTAGCACTAGGGGGCGCTCCTCTTCCGCTATAGAAGGTGCGGCGTCCGCCGTCGCCTTGCCTAAACGGGCTTCTATTATTTCCTATCGAAGGCGGGCTTCTACTAAGGCCCGCTTATTTAGCGACTCTTATCGCAGCTATAGTTGTTAGGACCCCTCGGCCTATTGCTTAAAGACGTCCTCTATATCGTTGTTTAGTAAGTCTATAATAGCAGCTAGTATTACTACGCGTGCTGCTTTTATCGTAGCGGCCTATCGTTCTAGTTAATACGTACCGCTATTATAAAAGCGGGACGTTATCGTATTAATAAGTCCGTAAAAAAGAGAGATAGATAATACTATAATAGGGTAGGCAGAGTAATTACATAGGTGCCCTCTATATAGGTATAGAAATCATCTATAAAGAACTAAGTATAGGCGCACCTATGTATACGGATATATAGCTCTACGTATATACCCCTTTGTCCGCACGTGCACCTTACCCTTATCCGCACGAGCCCCTTACCCTTATTCGCACAAGCCCCTTTCCCCGCCCGCACGTGCCTCTTCCCTACTCGTATGTAAGAATGCGGATTAGGTCGTAGACTTAATCTCACAAATAGTCGAAGACCCTTATAGAGGCTATAAAGCTGCTTTCGAAGCTTCTAAGGCTATAAAGCTGCTTTCCGAAGCCTTCGAGGCTCTAAAGCTACTTTCCTAGCCTTTAAGGCTTTAAAGCTACTTTCCTAGCCTTTAAGGCTATAAAGCTGCTTTCCTAGCTTTCGAGGCTATAAAGCTGCTTTCGAAGCCTTTAAGGCTATAAAGCTGCTTTCCGAAGCCTTTAAGGCTATAAAGCTGCTTTTCGAAGCCTTCGAGGATATAAAGCTGCTTTCCGAAGCCTTCGAGGCTCTAAAGCTGCTTTCTAAAGTCTTCGAGGCTATAAAGCTGCTTTCCGAAGCCTCCGAGGCTATAAAGCTGCTTTTAAAGCCTTCGAGGCTATAAAGCTATTAATTCTCTAAAGCTAGACTAGCTTTTCTTATTCTATTCTATAGAAGGTTAATAAAGACGGTAGAAGCTCTTCTTCTAATAAAGAAATAGCTAGGGTTCTTTGTTTTAGTTAGTCTTAGTAGAAGCTTATAAGCTACTATATTATTTATAGGCGTCCTAGCTTAGCTAGGTTGTCTGCTAGCCTCTTCCTAGTAGCATTTATCGTTTTGTAGAGGTCTTAGAATTCGGATGTCATCCACCCCCTTAGGGGTAGAAGCTAGAAGATATATCTGAAAAGCTTCTTATAAGGGAGCAGATATCTCCCGATTGGTTTATCCTACCGGCATATGAAGATATGCATTGGAACCGTAGTGCATTTTTGCATATAACATAAGTCACCCGGCTGCATAAGCTGCCCGGATGCTCGAGATACCGAATGCCGAAGTGTGTGGTATATATAGGGACTAATATACGTATAGTCTATAGTCGGGCCCCGGTTAACTAAGGTTAACCATACTACCTCCTATTACTCGCGCAATTTATTACGCAATAACTAAGACACTATACGAGGTTAGACTATATACACCTAGCATAGAATTAATAGCGCTTTCTATCCCGACAATTAGTTAAGTTATATATACCTTTATTCCTATGCAATTAGCTATATAAAGGGATCTTAGTCCGCACTTAGATAGACTATTACTAAGCAATTCTATATCTTCTTCTCTCTCTTATCTTTGTATCTTCCTCGATACTTTCTGTATTGCCGGAATCCTCTACCTTTAAGCTTCCCTTTAGGCTTTTATTAGTTATAATCCCTGCCTCTGCTTAAGCTTTAAGTTGCTTCTTACCTAAAGCCTCCCTTAGATCCCTTAGATTACTCGCTATTATACTAAAAACAACCGTCTCTCCGCTATAACCTCCTTTTTGCCTTTATAGGCTACTTGCCTTCTTAAGCTACCCTTAGTTTGCATATATTAATACTTTCTTAGTGTTTTGACCCCTTTATTTCTTATTAGCCTCGTTTTCGCTCTTACTACGCACCCTTTCCTAGCTATTATTCTATACTTAAAAAACCCTCGAAATAATTAGAAAGATTTTCTTCCTTACCTTTACCTTAGCCCGTAGACGCCAAGCTTCTTCCGAGCTTCCTCCGGTACCTTCCGATCCGATATACGGCAAAAATAAGTTCTTTTAAGGACTACTTATTTATAAAGCTTAAAGGGAGCACTAACCTCTTTCGGCTTAGTCCCTACGTATAGAATCTATCTTTATACGTAAAAAGCTTAGTCTAGCTATACTTTATGCTGCTTATACGAAGTTTTAGGACTATTAAGCCTTAATAAGGCTTATAGTTAATAACGGCCCTTTATCTTAGATAAAATACTATACGTTTGCGAAGGCGGTAAAGGAGGCACTTAAAACCCTATATAACCTTATAAACTTTACCTCTAACTTCCTCCTTATAAAGGAACTCTTTAATATAAAGATTAAAGGAGAAATATCTATCGAGACTTACTTAAATAAGGTAAAAGAGCTCTTCGATGAGCTAAACACTAGAGAAATCCGTATCCTAGAGATCGTAGTAATAACCTAGATCTTAGAGAGCCTTTATAGCTCTTTCTCGAGTTATATAACGAATATTACGTAGACTCTTCGTACTAATGCTACGGTATATACCCTTAAATTACTCTCTTTATCTCTTATAGATAAGTTTAAGAAGATAAAAGCGCTTAAGAATAACGAGTAACTATTTATAGCCGGCGGTAGTAAGGTCCCTATTTGCTCTTACTATAAAAAGCGAGGGTATATCGAGAAGAATTATTTTTAGAAACCCGAAAATAAAGATAAAGCTCGGGCTATAGGATTTACCTTAAAACAGTCTCCTCTTTCTATTCTCGCCGGGACCCTAAGAAGAGCACTAACCGCAACCACCGGAGGCCGACCTTAGTTCTATACTCTTAGGAGAGCTCTCTGTCTCTAGCCCTACGTCCGGCCGGCCGTCCTTAGACCTCCCGCCTCCGGAAGCGCAAGGCTACTCCGGAATCCTCCGGGACCTCTAATAAAGTCCTCGTCGTCTTAGACTCTGCTTTTAGTATCGTAAGTACTCTCCTATCCTTTATAATACTATATATATCCTTTATATCCCCTATACTATATAAAATACCCTTAATAATACCTTATTTCTATACCCTATTTCCCCGAATAATATTCTTCTATATACCCTTATGAAAATAAAGTCCTCCTCTAATAGAAAATAAATGATAGGACCTTTAAAGCCTCTTCTTTCAGCAATTTCGAGGGTAGTGTTAAAAGTAGATAGGACTATAATACGGATCGGGAATTTCTATAACTTTATCTTCGATACTAGAGCTACTAAGCATATAGTTTTAAATAAATCTCTCCTCTCTAACTATAAAGAAATATATACTACTAGAACCTAAGGAAAAGCTTCCTTTATTATCGTATAAAGGGCTAGGGATCTTATCTTTAAGTTCCTAAATAGCAAATAATAGTATACCCTAAATAACTGCCTTTATATACCTAAATTCGGCATTAATATAATTAGCTAATTAGCTATAACAAACACATACGCTCTTATAGGCCTAGACTCTATATCCCTCCTTAATAGAAATCTTAATAAACTAATAACCGGTTTTATTAAAAACGGACTATACTATATCCCTCTAGATATAAAGAAAACACGATTTCTAATTAAGAATGAAATATATAATATATAATATAACCCGAAAAGAACAATAGACAACGCTATACTCTAAGATACTATACTAACTAATGTAATAAAACACCCTAAGATAAAAAAGAAAATAGACCTCGTTCTTTAGTATAAACGGCTAGGCTATCTTAGCTATAAATCCCTGTACCGATATCTTCGTAGACTATACCTAAATATATCCGTAGACTAAAAAGATATTGTTGTAGTTCGCCCGACTTTAGTTAGTCAGCCTCTCGTGCTAGGGTGTCTTCTACACCCTCGCACTAGCCTATAGAGCTTCTTCCTAGCTAGATGATTATTATCGCACGATCTCACGCAGCACGCCTTACATGCCCTAACGTAAGCCTTAAGAGGTTATAAGCGCCGCTAAAACGTATCCCTGCGCTTTGTGAGTGGTTCTTTTTGATTATTACGATCTTTTTCCGACTTTTCTCGCCTTTATAGCTGTTTTTTCGCCTAAACGCCTATTTAAAGAGTTTTTCTACGCATAAAATCCTACAATAACGCCTCTTTTGCCCGCGGGACAGTTGCCTAACGGGACTTTCGAGATAGCTAACGATGATAGAGCCCTAACGGGTACGATTAAACGTCTAAAGGGACTAGAAAACTATACCGCCTGGCTAATTGACGTGAATCTTACACTAAAAATATTATATGTTTACGAATACGTCTAAGGGGTCGTCCTTAGACCCGAACGGACGGTAGGCACGATTGGCATTACCGAAGAACAAAGGGACTAGCAAAATAACGACCTAAAGTCTACGAGAATCCTTATAATTACCCTATCCGATAATCTAAAGGAGATAGTTATATAGGGAGGTTAGACTATTAATTCAACGAGTTAATAGACATACCTCCTTATACAACGTATAGCCTTATAGCTGCCTAAGTCTTCTATCGTAGAGACGATAGTCGAGTTTTTTAGACTAAAAGCCTATAACTTTGCTACTTTAACTATATACTCTCGACGACTAGAGTAGTGCTAGCGTTAACTAAAGGCCGTCTATAAGACACTAGACGATAATATATACGTTTACACGGCTATTTATAGCCTTTAGACGGGATACCCTTACTAGTTTTACGCCTAGCAATACGACTATAAGAAAGATGATTTTCCTACTAAAGCCGCTATTAATAAGTTTTTGCAATATTAATACTAGGTAGAGAAGGGATCTTAAAAGGTCCCCGGCTCCTAAGCGTTAGCTATCTAAGATAAGTTAACATTCTTAACCCTATCTATAATAGATAACTCTCGTAGAGGAGGACGAGGTAGAGGCCGCGGTAGAGGCCGTAGTAGAGGCAGAGGTAGCTCCGATAATACTAGATCCCGAACTAATAATAACTCCTCCGAGCAAGTAAAACTCGAATGTGGTTATATCGTCGCTGCTAGCAGAGGTCATAAGCTAAGCAACTACTAGACTCTCTACCCCGACAAAGCCCCGGAATAGAAACGGGAAGAATAGCGTTAATAGGGCATTAATCCTTTTAAGAAAGGCAATACAGACATTATTGCGGTAGGCAAACGCGATATAACCCTTTTCGCAAGAAGTCTTACGTCGTTTAAAGACGCTATCCTAGCCACGGGCTGTAAGTCCTTACGGGATATAGTCGTCTACGATATAGGAGCCTTAGATACCTACTTTAACGACTTAAAGTGGTTTACGACCTTTACTCCTACTCCGGCCTATCGTCTAATGCAAGCATTAAACAGTGGCAACCTTTAAGTCCTAGGCGTAGGTATAACACGCATAACGATTAGAGACTTAACTCTTAACCTAACTAACGTTCGCTACTGCCTTAATGCACCCGCGAATTTAATAAGCTCTAAAGTCCTTTAGGATAAAGGCGTCGTACTAGACGGATTTAACAGCCGACTGGCTTTTTAAGCCATAGGGGAGGCAGTATGTAAGATTAGCTAGGAGCTTAGGCTTAGCACTATTCGTAATGCTTAAGTTGCGGGAGACCCTGCAATTCGATAAAAACATCCCGACCTTGCCCTCGCAGCCCTACCGAAGACTTTAACTAAGCCTATTAATAAGAAGGTCGACTTTAGTCTTATGCACCGTAGGCTCGGGCACGTAGGCAAAGCTAGAGTGCTTAATGCTTACCGTAAGTCCGGTATTAACGTTAATACTAATAGTCTCGATGACTTCTTTTGCAAGGCCTATTACTTTAGGAAGGCCGACCTAATAGTTAGCCGTACTTTTTTAGTCAATCCTTAATAGTTCCTTACGTATATGTTCTAGGACTTTATTTAACACTCTCCTACCGGCTTTAGAGGGAAACGTTACTTATTATACGGAATCGATATATATACGAGGTTCTATTAGGTTCTATTCGCTATAGACTAAGGGGAGGCCTATAACCTACTTTACGGTTAGAAGATATAGGTATAGAGCTACGCTATAAATAAGACGGTCTAGTCTATATATGTTATAGTACCACATTACATAACATAGTACATAGTGACATACTACGTAACATATAGTCCTATATATAAACAAGCCCTTAGCCTCTATAGTTCTTCTCCTCTTTATAGAATAATAAGGTTATCTAGCTATTACCTAGTGCTATAATAGTTTATTCTATCTCCTATTACGCCCCGTCGCGATCCCTAGCTTTATAAATATAGTCCTAGCAGCTCTATTACCTTATCCCCTTAGTCGTCGCGACCTAAGCGCAACCCTTAAGAAATTATTCTCCTAAGCCCCTAAGCCCCTAAGAATTTTTCCCTAGCCTATAGAAACCTATATAGCTTATAGAAATTTTTTTATAGTCCCTCACAAATACCTTAGATTAAATACTCCTCCTTCCTCCTTATAGTAGATATACCTATAGCCTCTAACGCTACGGGCGACGGTCTAAAGGCCTTTACTAAGGAGTTTATTAGTGAATTTCCTTAGATCGCTTAGGCGATTAAGAGGTTCGATGACGTAGTCCCGGTCGCTAATACGTAGGAGACCTAGGAAAACCTTTAGAGCTTAGATACCCGATATATTCTTATATATATCGAGGAGAGTCTTCGCTCCCTTCGCGTAGCGGAGGCCTCTTAGGTTAACCGAAATACTAGGTTAAAGGAACGCGTAACTATACGAGATTAGCTTTTAGCTACGAAAGATTAGCTCTTAGCCACGAGGGAGTAACTTCTCGAGGCTAAAGACATTATAATCTTAACTATAAAGATATTATAGTCTTAGACGATAACCCTAGTATAGTCGTCCGGAAAACGAAAGACGGTAGACCCTCCGATTTTTACTAAGAAGGGGTCTACCTCCGACTGTTAACGTAAGTACGAGGCCGAAGAACTTAAAATATAGGGTATCTTCCTCCGCGATAGCATATAGTTCGACTTAGATAGCGCCCGCCTTTTTTATATTAGCGATAGGCTTAGTAAACGGGCCTACGACTTTGTTAAAGATAGGATAGCTACTATTATAGCTAACCTATCCGAGAGGGAGAAGTAGGAATAGCCTACTACGATAACGCTCCTCGCAGCTTTAGGTAGATAATATAAGGTTTTAGACTTAACGTAAGCCGCTAAAAACATCCTCGATAATTTCCCTTAAGGCGATAAGAACTATTAGATCTAAAAGGTAGACCTTAACGCTTATATACGTAAGGTAAGGAAGATAAAGGAATAGTAAGTTAACCTCCTCTAGAAGTTTATATCGAAGGATATAAGCGATCTCGTTAAGAATATATAGACTAAGATCCCCGACACCGACTAAAAGAAATAGTTAGCGTAGATAGATATCTTTATAAAGAATCTCGCTAACTATACTTATTATCGTTAAAAGCTTAAGAAGAAGGCCGCCCTTTGTTTATAGTTCCCGCCGACGCTTATACCTGCCTTTGCCCTAACCGCCCCGGCCTAACCCTTATATAGTAACTATAAAGACCTCGACCGGCTTTCCGATACTAAACGATAATTTAGGATCGATAATAAACTCTATATAGCTTACGGAGAGCCTAAATACTAGAAGGAGGCTTACGACCCGGCTAAGATAGCGAATCCGCTTCTAATACCCTTACGTTAAGGTAGTCCCTAGTTTTACGGCTAGGGCGCCCCCTCCCCCGGCTTCGGCCGAGGATCTTAAGGCGCCCGCGGCGGCGGGTATAGCCGGGGCTAGCTCGTCCGTACGGCCGACTATAAATAAGGCCGTGTCCTTAGGGAAGAAGATACGGATTTATAAGGCGAGCGGCCGGCGTCGAGGCTACTACTAAAAGATATACCCCTAGAGTAAGTCGCTCCTAAGGGTTATATATAGGGGAGGATAAGAGGATTAGGTCGTTGCTTTTAGATAGAATAGATCCTTAGATTAGTTCGTCGAATAGTAATAAAAAGTTAATCCTTCTCTATACTTATCTCTCCTCTACGCGCAACCTTTAGTCCTTTTACTATATTAATACGTTATCCCTTATAGATTCTAGCTATACTACTATAGTATTCGCCGATCTTTATACTATTATACGGAAATTTAACGTTACTATAAGGAAGCTCTATAAGCCTTAACCGCTTTAACTAGCCGATAGTATACCCTTAATATAGATAATAGACTACTTTATAGCCTGAATAACTATTAGCAAGTATATAGAACTTATGCTTTTCTTCGTTATAAATCTATTACCCTTTACCCCGATTCTCCTAAGTATCCCCTAGCTTTAGGAATATAAACTAACTATGCTTTAGAAATCTCTTTTAGTCCGCTTTAATTCCGATTACTATATAAGATACTACCTACCTTTAAGTATAATAGCCGAGGATAGGATAGCTCTTAGGACTCTTATTACTCCCGCGCCCGGAGGGCATTAGTTACGTTAAAAAGTATATTTTTCTAACGTCGTAGAGATTTAGACTACCCTAACGTTTACCTTAAAATAAAGGGTCCTTATAACGATAGAAGACGTGCCGGAAATTCCCTTTCGGTAGGAAGAGACTAATCTCTTAGAAGACTAGACTATCCTACTAGGAAGTTATATACCTATAGACTTATCTACTAAGGAATATCTACCTAAGTAGATATCGTACCCTTTAAACCCCGGCTAACCGATTCGATATCCCTTATATAAGATATAGCTATTCGCCTAGGAAACCGCCCGCTTAATATCCCCGATTAGCCCTCCGGACTCCCCTAAGACTTAAGCCTTTAAGGCCACTCCGCCGTAGACTACTTTAATAGCTCGCCTACTCCTTATTCGTCTTACCGCCGGCCGTCGCTACGTTCCCGCCCGATAGGGCTAAACGAGACGCCCCCGCCGGCGTATATAATAAGAAGATTAAATACCCTTAGATATAAACGACATCCGCTACGTATAAGTAATTAACTTCGTTTAATTCTATAAATAGGATAGTATCTAAGCGATGCGAATTAGTATATCTAAATAAGCTAAGCTAGTCGAAGAGGGAGAAAATCTACGACTCCTTAACGAACTCTTAGTAGGCTTAGTTAAGGTCCCGGAACTATCTAAAACCTCTTTCTAACGCATTATTATTAAGGACTATAAAATAAAGGTAGCTTAGGCCGCCTTCCTTAAACGTTTTTATAATTTCCTTTAGATAAACCTCTAAGATATAGCTAATTCCGAATCTCTATTTCGGAGGGTCGACGAAGCCGATTTAGAAAAATTCCTCTAAGTAAAACCGGAAGTTATAGAGGTAGATATCCTAAAGAAACTCCTAAAAGAGTTTTAGGATAAGCTTCTTTATTTCCTTCTAAAGAATACGAACGAGCTCCCCTTATACCGCCCTTAGGATTATAAGATCGAACTTACACTTAGTAAGTAAGCTCTATACTATAGAAATCGGCTTATATTACCTATAGAACTCCGCTATATTAAGAAGTAGATTAACGATATGCTTAATAAAGGCTTTATTTAAGAGTCTTCTTCTCTAGCCGCGGTACTATTAATCCTCGCTTATAAACTAAGCGGTAGTATCTATATCTATTATAACTACCGAGGTTTAAATTAAGTTATAGTTAAGAATCGATATCCCTTACCTTTAATCCGCGAAATACTAGATTCTCTCTACGACGCTAAGTTTTATATAAAGCTAGACGTAATTGCTATATTAAACTATATTTAAATCGCCGAGGGTTATATATAGCTTATAGTATTTATTATACGCTTCGGACTATTCGAGATGCTAGTTACCCCCTTCGGCCTTTATAACGCACCGTCGACCTTTTAGAACTATATTAATTATATGCTTTATAATACCCTTAATGACTTTTATATAGTATATCTTAATAACGTACTAGTCTTTTTAAAGACTAAGGCGGAATATAAAAACTACGTGCGAATAGTTATCTAACGCTTAGGCAACGTAAGGCTTGAAATCGATATCGGGAAGTTAGAGTTTTATATAACGAAGACTAAGTACCTTAGACTAATTATTTTAATATCTAGCATAAGTATAAACCTTAAGAAGGTACGTATAATTACGGCTTAGAATACCTTAACTTTGGTAAAAGAACTCTAGTAGTTTCGTAGGTTTATAAACTTCTACCGCCGTTTTATTAAAGGATACTTTAGTATTATCTCCTTAATAACTACGCTACTTCGAAAGGATTCCCGTTAGTCTTAAGGACCTAAATAAGCTACCGTATTTAAGGCCCTTAAACTTACTTTTACTATTGCCTTAGTCTTAGCCTATTTTAACTACTCGAAGAAAATAGTTATTAAAACTAACGCCTCGAATTAGGCCTTAGGAGGAGTCCTTTTATAGACTAAAGACGACGGATATCTTTACCCTATTGCGTTTTTTTCGTTAAAGTATACTGCCTTTAAGTGCAACTACGAGATCTATAATAAAGAGCTATTAGCAATTGTTAAAGCGCTTAAGGAATAGCGCTTAAAACTCTAAGGGACTACTAAGGCGTTCGACGTTATTATAGACTATAAGAATCTTTAGACGTTTATATCTATAAAGCAACTTAACTAACGATTAGTACGCTAGGCCGAGTTCCTTTCCTAGTTTAACTTCGTAATTATATACCGCTTAGTTAATAAGGCAATTCTCCTTAACGCTTTTAGTAGGCTCCTTAGCGATAGACTAGCTATTATAGACGACGATAGACTCTTCTATCGAAATTAGGTAGTTATCCTTAAAGAGAAAGTCGACCTAACTATCTTAAAAGAACTTTTAACCGATTCCTATACCTTAAAGGAAGACCTTAACGTAGTCGCCGCCTTTAGACTAAACGCAGCTAGTAAATCACTTAATAAGCTTATCCGCAAGGTATATTAATAAGATAATCTTACCTAAGATATAGTGGCGATACTCTAGGATCTATACGCCTAACGCTAGCTAAAGCATATCCGAAAGCTCTTGCGTTACGATATATCCGAATGTTAGTTAATTAACGGACGTATCTTTTTCCGCGACGGGCTCTTTATCCCCGATACCCTAGATCTCCGCCTTAAAGTCGTTTATCGATCCTATAGCAATAGCCTAATAGGATACCTAAGGAGGGTAAAAACCCTTAATCTATTAAACCGAATATACTAGTAGCTAAGGATTTCTTACTTCGCCGCTACGTTTATTAAAGACTATGCTTTTTGTCTTTAGACTAAGACCCTCCGCTTATCTCCCTTTAGATTTCTAAAACCCTTCGCTCTACCGGTCCGACTATAGGCCGATATATTAATTAATTATATTACAATACTCCTAAAGTATACCTAAAATAGGAAGACTTATAAAAATATACTTACGATAGTTAATAGGCTTACGAAGATAAGATATTTTATCCTTATTACCGGCCTTTCTATAGAAGAACTAATTAACTCCTTTATCTATATAGTCTATCGCTTATATAGAGCACCCGATACTATTATCTCCGACCGAGGCACTTAGTTTATCTTTAATTTTTAGCGATAGCTTAGCACTTATTTAAGAATAACGTTAAAAATAAGCTTAGTATAGCACTTAAAGACTAACGGTTAAACTAAAATCGTTAACGCTGCGATAAAGAAATATATTTAAGCCTATATTAGCTTTACCTAAGATAACTAGGTCGACTAGCTCCCGCTCGCGGAATTCGCAATAAATAATTAAATAAACGAAATAACCGGTATTTCTCTATTCTTCGATAACTACGGCTTTAATCCTTATCTCGGCATCGAACCTATAGGCCCCCGACCCCTAACGCTTTTATTATAGGTAAAGAAGGAATTCCTTCGCGCGGACGCAATAGCTAGTCGTTTCGACTATATCTTTATTTAGCTTTAAGCTCTTATATAAGCCTTACAATAGAAATATAAGAATAATGTTAATATACAGCGGGACGAAGGCTTTCTCTTCCGACCTAGTAATATAGTTATAGTTTTATTAAAGAATATAACTACTAATCGCCTAAAGAAAAAATAGGACGATAAATAGGACGGTCCTTATCCTATTCTTAAGGTCTACCGCGGCGCTATAGTTATCGACCTCCTAAAGTATATCTAAGTTAATAAGTCTTTCTATACGTCTAAGGTGCGGCTTTAGACAACGGAAATAATACCGGGCTAGGCATAGATTAATCGAGAGGAACGACGTAACGTCGTAGGCCGTATCGCGGAACGCGATAACGACGGCAATATCGAAGAAATATAGGAATTTAAGAAGATCCTTAACGTATATAATAACGAAGCCCCGACCCTAACTTATCTTATTAAAAGAAATATTACTAAGAACCGACCTAGTAGCCCGAAGATAACCTAAGAGGTTGCCCTAAAGCTATCTAACGCTTTTATAGATGCAACCTAGATAAGCCGGGCCCCCTAGATTAAGCCCGCCTATAAAAGATTCCTCTATTATATACTAATCTCTAGCGAAAATAACATTTCTTAGCGATTTAGGGACTAAATCGTCTTTAGATAGGGAGTACTATTATAGTACTATATTATATAATATAGTATATAGTAATATACTACGTAATATATAGTCCTATATATAAACGAGCCTTTAGCCTCTATAGTTCTTCTCCTCTTTATAGAATAACAAGGTTATCTAGCTATCACCTAGTGCTATAACAATATGCTTTAAAAACGCCTTAGAGTTCTAGTCGGATGCAATATTTAAATAGGCCGATAAGAACGGATTTATCCTTCGCTTTAGTGCCCCCTATACTCTAGAGTAGAATAGACTTACTAAACGTGCTAGCCGCACTTTAATAGACCTCGCACGCTGCATTTGCGCCGATTCGAACCTTCCGGCCTTTTTATAGCCGTACTTTATAGAGATAAGCGCCTACGTTAATAATATGCTTCCGACGAGCGCCTACGAGGACGGTAGAGCCCTAATTAAGGTTTTATTCGACGAGATCCGCACGCTATACTTATATAGCATTAAGTATGTAAGGGCATAGGGCTATACTGCGTTCGTTACTATCCCGCACTAGTAGAGGGTTAAAAGTGCAAAAATAGCCCTACGAGCTTAGAAAGGTCGCCTAGTTGGCATAGAGGGACTTAATAGGCATATATATAAGGTCTAGCTTTCCGAGAAGAAGATCGTTATACGCGCTTAAGATATCCGCTTTTAGGATGGTAAGGAGCACTAGCGCCCTGCTGTTAACGACGTTAAATTTAAGGCTACCCTATAGGGGGATAACGATAAAGTTACCTACCTACTCGATATAAGGAAGATTAAAGCCGTAGATAGAAAACGCAATACGAGGCACGACGACGAAGCCGCTTCGCCGCGTAAAGAAGAACTCGACCTATCTACCCTATAGGGGGTGCTTAAGGACCCGAGTCATATCCTAACACCCGAGCCGACGCCTGCCGTAGAATAAGGGCGTTATGTTTATTTTAACGAGGACGTTATAGAACACGAGGAGACTAACTTAAATCCGGCTTCTAAGGATAAGGCATCGCTATTTCATCCTCGCCGGACCTCGCGACTATATTAGGCCCGTGACTATAACGAGCGCCCGGGATAAGGCCGTGGCCGTAGTGGCCGTGCTCGCGGCAGCGGTAGCAGCAGCCGTAGCACAACTAGGGAGTCATCCGGTTTATAACTTATAGTGTTTCGCGAAAATAATACCTATTTTAAGACTAATCCTCCCTAGATTCTTAGTGTAAGAGCGGCTCTAGCTTTTATATAGCCTAATACGACTCTAAAGAACTAGAAGCAGGCTATAGACCACCCTAATTATAAGAGTCGCTAGTTGCCGGCTATAAGGAAGGAATACCGTAAGCTTAACGATAAAGGGACCTAGATTCTTATTTCCCGCCTACGAGGCTATTAAGTCCTTCCGGGCCGTTAGGTCTTTCTTAAGAAGTATATTGCGGGAGCCGATAGCATCGCTAAGGCCCGTTAGTGTATTCGCGGAGACCGGGAATCTATAAATAGGCCTATTAAAGACGTCTACGCCGCTATAGCACACTAGGCTTCTGTTCGTGTGTTTGCCACCCTCGTGGCTTCGGATAACCTTAAATATAAGAAGTTCGACGTAGTTAACGCCTTCCCGCACGCCGAAGTAAGGGAGGAAATCTATATTAAGCAGCCCTATAGACTAACTAATAGCACTAGCCGCGTCTATAAGCTACAACGAGCTCTATACAGGCACGAGGCCGCCCCTTATTAGTAGTTTAATAAAGTTGTTATTAACCTCGTTGCTTTAGGCTTCGTTTAGCTAGAGGTAGAATTATGCTTATTTCGTCACGATAATAGCACGCTTCTAATCCTCTACGTCGACGATATATTAATCGCAGTAGCTATACGAGACCTTATTGCGGATAAGGCTCGCCTATTAAGCGGCCTATATAAGATAAAGAGTCTTAGGGAGCCGACCGAGTTCCTAGGACTAGAAATAGACCGGGATCGCGTTAACCGAACGATTCGCCTACATTAGATAAGATTCGCGATAAAGATCCTTAAGGAGTTCGGCAGTAATATCGCGAATACGGCAATAGCGCCGTAGCCGCTAAAGACCGTTCTCCTAGCGGACTAAAGACAACAATTGTTAGTAATGCCCTTTAAATAATAGCTCCGAAGGACCGGCAGCTTAAATTAGCTAGCAATAGGGACTAGGCTAGACTTATTATATACGGTAAATAAGTTATCGGAGGCAAATCACAACCCGACTGTAACGCATATAGCTATCCTAAAGCATTTATTGCGTTATCTTAAGGGATCTTTAACCTTAGGCATTGTCCTTAGCGGCCGTTATTCGACTAACGATCTAAAGCTACGCGTCTATGCCGACGCCTCTTTTACTAACGATCTTCGAACCCGATGCTCTATAGCCGGGTATATAGTCTTTTTAGCCGATAGACCGATCTTTTAGCGGTCGAAGCGGCAAACGTTAGTAATAACCTCGTCCACCGAGGCAGAATTCATTAACCTCACGCCGGCTAGTATAGCAGCTATATGGTAGGCGAAGCTTTTATATAATATAGGCTATCCGCAACCTACGCCGATGATTATATTCACCGATAGTTAGAATGCGAGACTAGCTATTCTCAATAAGGCGAATGCAGGCCGTACGAGGCATATTAATCGCTATTTTAAATAGATTATCTAACGCACGGCAATAGGCTATTTTTAGCTTTATTAGGTCCGGACCGAGGAAATAATCGCTAACGGCTTAACGAAGCCGCTCTTACGTATAAACCACGAGAAGTTTAAGCACTAACTTTGACTTTAACCCGAGATTTAACAACGATCCCGAATGGGAAAGGGATTCGGAAAAGGATTAATGGCCTAATTAGGCAATTGGAAGGGCAAAAAGCCATACGAATAGAGGAAGGATGACTTACGGGAGAAAGGAGCTATAGAAAAGCATTTTTAAGAGCGC
Source organism: Ophiocordyceps sinensis (assembly GCA_012934285.1). NCBI lineage: Eukaryota > Fungi > Ascomycota > Sordariomycetes > Hypocreales > Ophiocordycipitaceae > Ophiocordyceps > Ophiocordyceps sinensis. The sequence continues at coordinate 14,015,053 of JAAVMX010000004.1, forward strand.
GTTGCAATTGCACGTTTGCCGTAGTGTTAAGAGCCTTACGTAGGCTATTCGGCTAAGGGGAGGTATTATAGTTCGCCCTACTTTAGTTAGTCAGCCTCTCGTGCTAGGGTGTCTTCTACACCCTCGCACTAGCCTATAAGGCTTCTTCCTAGCTAGATAATTATCATCGCACGATCTCACACAGCACGCCTTATATGCCCTAACGTAAGCCTTAAGAGATATTATAGCTGTTAAGTAATGTAAAGCCTATATATAAGCTAAACATATAGATAAAAAGAAAAGAAATCCTTTAAAACGACGATATCTCTTTCTAGATAAAATAAACGTTAATATCTAAGGTCCTTTAAAAGTTCCTACATACGATAGATTTATATACTTTATATTATTTCTAAATACCTACTCTAGGTACGTAAGAATATACCTTATAAAAGATAAAGCCGAAAGCCTACCTAAGTTCCTAGGATTTAAAATAGAGTTTAAGAATAATAAAGATAAAACAATAAATAAAAGAGGTCTTCTTAGATAATGCAAAAGAATTCATCTATAATATTAAACTATATGCTTTTAAAAACGGAATAAAATATAATTTAAGTCTACTATATACCCCCTACTTTAACGGTAGAATAGAACGTATAAATAGAATAATACTAAATAAAGTTAGATCTATGCTCTATATAGCTAAGCTACCTAAATACCTCTAGGGAGAAGCTGTCCTAGCAGCTATATATATATACAACCGATCTCTCTATACTGCCCTAGGGTATATATGCCCTCTTGAAAAGAAAGAAGATAGAGCCCTTACTATAGAAGACATAGATAAGATCCGTGTCTTTAGAAGTATTATATACTATAAAAACAAGACACCTAGTGATAAGCTAGACGTACGAGCCTATAAAGGGATTATAATAGGCTATAAAGATATAGTATATAAAATATACGACTATAGCAGAAAGAAGGTTATTATCTTAAAAGATATAACTATACTAGAAAACAACTTCTGAAAAGACAATAAAACCTTTAATTTTAATACTATACCTTCTATAAATAAAATACTAGATAATTATAAATATATAAGATCTTGTATACTAGATATAAATCCTAAAAATAAACAATCCTAGAATAATCCTTATAACGATAATATATCCGAGGATAATATTCCTAACTACATAATATAGGACAATAATAATAAGGATTAAAGAATTTAGGTTGAAATACCTAAGAAGCCGGCTGAATTCTATAACGACTACTAAGAATACCTAATACATCTACTAATAAATAACGATAATATAACCCTTTTATCTGCTTTAGAAGGTTGTAATCCTATAGAACTAAAAACTTATAAGCAAGCTATAAAAAGCGCCGAAGCTCTACACTAGGATAAAGGTATAGGAGTAGGAATACAGCAGCTTATAGATAATAATACTTAGGAAATAACCGAGCTACCCGAAGACCGGGAAGCCCTCGGAAGCCGATAGGTCTATAGAGTTAAAAAAGATAATAAAAACTAAATAAAGAAGTTTAAAGCTCGACTTATAGCTTTAGGCTATAAGCAAATATATAGCTTAGACTATATTAAAACCTTCTCTACTATAGTAAGACCTAAGTCTATAAGGCTCCTACTACTATAGGCTATCGCTAATAACTTAAAAGTACTATAGTTTAATATAAAAAATGCCTTTCTTTATGCGGATATGGATATAGAAACGTATATATAGCGACCTAAAGCTTTTCTAGATATAATACTATACGCATGGTTTTCCTAATATAAAAGTATAAAGTATAAAGGCATAACTTACTTTAATTACTTAAATAAAAATAAGACGAAGAAGCTCGTAGCGAAATTAAGAAAAGCACTATACGGCTTAAAATAAAGTCCTTTACTCTAGCATAACGTATTAAAAAGCGTACTTAACGAGCTTGGTTTTTACTGCCTTTTAATAGACGAAGGAGTGTTTATAAATAGCATACTGCGAATAGCTATAGCCGTCTATATAGATGATCTCCTCTTCTATAGACCTATAGAGCGTGTAATAACCTAAGTAATAGATTAAATAAATAAAACCCTGCCGATCGAATTGCTAGGGGAAGTTAAAGCCTTCTTAGGCTTATCTATATAAATAAATAGAGACATAAAGGAATTATATATATCCTAAGCAACCTATATAAAAAATAAAATAAAGGAAATTAAAAAACAAAATATAGGAACCTCTAATACACCTGCTAGTAAGGGCGTTAAATTAAAGAAATTAGGAATAAAGAACGCCTTTAAAAAAGATATACTCTTATACTAAATACAAATAGGCTCCTTGCTATTTTTAGCCCTATTCACAAGGCCTAATATCCTCTTCGCAGTAATATCCTACGTAAGATTTTCTTCTTTACCCGACTCCTTGCATTTTAAAGCCCTCAACGTTATATAGAAATACCTAAATAAATTCCCTAACCTATGCTTATACTATAACTGCAATATACTAATACTAGACTTTGATTTCATAGCCTATACGGACTCCGATTAGGCTAATAACCTTATAGACCGACGATCGGTCTTTAGATACTATTTCTTTATACGCAATAATCTTATAAGCTAGTTATATTAAAAACAAAAATCAATATCGCTATCTACTTACGAAGCAGAGTTTATAGGCCTTAGAGAGGCTAATAAGGAGACTTTATACCTATATAGCTACCTAAATAGCGTAGTAAAAGAGTTATCTATATCTATTTCTAATAAAGTCCCGCTAATATTCTCCGATAGTCAATTAGTACTAAAAATAGCGAATAACCCGGAATCTTATAAACTCTAGAAGTATATCGGCCTCGCCTATAACGTTATCCGCAAAAGTGTTCTACTAGGAGAAATAGAAGTATTTTATATAAAGTCCGCCGATAATATTGCAAATATATTTACAAAAGAATTAAGACGTATACTATTTAATAAATTTCGAGGCCTCTTAGGTCTTAAACAGGATCCTATATATAAAGATAAATAGAGGGTTTTAGCTGCTCTTTCTTATGCTTTCTTCTAGCTTTCCTCTATATAACCTTTAGTTTTTCCCTATATATAGGTTTACTAAACGGACTAAATAAATATATAGTAGAGCTTTTTTATTCTTTCTTAATATAATATAGTAGAGTTATTTTCCTCTATATTAAAAAGTTCTTTCCTAGAAATAGGGCTTTTCTAGAGAGATTTATAAATCTTAGTCAGTTATAAACGGATATATATAAAGCGTACTTCTTATACAATAAGTACCCTTTAAGAGGGGCTATAAGGGAGCAGCTATCTCCCGATTGGTTTATCCTACCGGTATATAAAGATATGCATTAGAACCGCCGTGTATTATTGCATATAATATAAGTCACGCGGCTGTATTACCTGCCCGGATGCTTAAGATACCGAATGCCGAAGTGTGTAGTATATGTAGGGACTAATGTGCGTATAGTCTACAGTCGGGCCCTAGTTAACTAGGGTTACCTATACTACATCCTATTACTCGCGTAATCAATCACGCAATAACTAGGATACTATACGAGGTTAGACTATATGCACCTAGCATAGAATTAAGAGCGCTTTCTCTCCTAACAATTAGTTAAGTTATAAATACCTTTGTTTATATGCAATTAGCTATATAAAGGGATCTTAGTCCGCACCTAGATAGACTATCACTAAGCAACTCCACATCCTCTTCTCTCTCTTATCTTTGCATCTTCCTCGACACTTTCTGCATTGCCGTAATCCTCTGCATTTAAGGTTCCCTTTAGGCTCTTATTCTTCTTTTAAGTCCTCTAATTCGTAGGGCGAGGAGGGAGAGTAGACTTCCTTAAACTTTATCGCCTTTTCTCTTCGTCCTAGAAATAGAAGATATTAGTAGACCGGTAGCCGACTAAATACCTTTCCGATAAGAACTCTATATCGAGTTTAGGCCTTTTAGTTCTTCCCCTAAATATCTCGCTATTTCTTACCGAGATAGAAAAGCTGCTAGAAAGGTATAAGGGTTTTTAGACTGCTTTTCCACCCACCCCCTTAGGGGTAGAGGCTAAAAAGGCCTATGTTTCTTTCCTTTATCCTTAGACCTTCCTCTTTAGAACGTCCCTAGGTTTTTTCTTAGGGCTTCTCCTTAGGGCTGTCTTTCTAGGGTTGTTTTCCTATTGCTATCTTCCGGCTGTCTTCTTAGTGCTGTCTTCCTAGGGCTAGGAACCTTTTATTAGAAACGTCTATTAGCAATTTTTCTTTACCTTTTAGCTGCCTTTTAAAGAGTGTTATCGTCTCGTAAAGCTAATAGCTTTATAGCTAAGATCGACTCTTTTAAATCGTTATCTAAGCAGTTAGCTAAGTAAAGATCGTAGCTTTCTTTAGTCCTTTCTAGCATAGAGGAGTAAGAGCCGTATTGAAGACTGCTTAGAAACTGCGTCGGAGGCTTTATTGGTAAAATAAGTAAAAGGGGGTATCGGTCTTTCGTCTTATAGCAATTTGTAGGGTGCTATACAACCGTAGCATTAACTAGTATACATTATAGTATTGCGTAAGATCCGGAAGTTATAGGAACTCTATTCCTCCCGGGCTTATAACTCTCGAGAAGAGAGATATACGCTATGCATATAGAAGTCAATAACTAAAAAGGTGGTCGTAGACTTAGACAGTCTATATAGAGCTATTTAGATCTTATATCGGCAGGAAATATAGTATAGAGGTAAATGATTGATATCTAACCTCTCCCTGCCTTACTAAGGGGGACTGCCCCCTTGTATAGGCAGTCCTATCCCTTCTAAATTAGTAGCCCCTTTTGGCTTTCCACCCGAATGTCTAAGTTTAAGACATAGCCCCCTTTTTCCCGTTTTTCCTGCCTAGCCTTTTTCCACGCCTTTTTTCCACGTCCCTTTTCTAAGCCTCTTTTTCCTACGCCTCTTTTCTAAGCCCTTTTTCCTAAGCCCCTTCGGGTGCCCTATAGGCCGTATAGCGATGCACGGGCCGCTAGTATAGTAGCTCTTTAAAAGTTACGATTAGACATAAGTCAGAGTAATAGAAAGGTACTTCTGTCTTAACTTAATTTATTTATATTTACTTATAGGTATTTACTTTCGACAAAAGGAAATTATTATATTATACCTATATTATATATCGTAACTGTAGGATCTTTGCGTTTCTCTAAACTTAGTTTCACGTTTTATATTAAATATAATAGTTAAATACTTTTACTATTTAAGTGTTTTTAGGATTTATTTAAAATATTTCTTTTTTATCTAAAGAAAATATGTTTCTATTAAGAAAAGTTTTTGCTATATACTAAAACCGTTTTCCTTATTTATAGTATAAGGTTCGGGGTAGTAGATATTCTATATACTTAACTATGGATTAATATAAACAGTACCTTCCTTAATGCAAAAAATATATATATTCTTAATGTATTCCTATATTAATTATTAATTAATTTCAATCAGCAAAATAGATATCGTCTATTATCGTGATAATAAAGGCATTTATATTTAGTATTTATAAGACTATTATTTATATAATATATAATTGCTATATTTAGTTATAAAAGTTTTTAAACTTACTTTTACTTAGGAATAAGTACTAAAAGTAATACCCTTGATATTTAAATCTGCGTATAATTCTAGAGACATATATAAGAGTAGGTAATTTTTAAATATCTATATTATATATTTAAAACCCTAGAAATGAAAGTTTCGTAAATCTCTTGGTTTTAGTTAGCTCGAATTTAATAAAAGAAGTAAAGGCGAGAAAGTAAATACTAAAAGTTTTTAAAAATTCTCTTTTTTAAAATATAAAAGTACCTATAGCGTTATAAATTATAAGCAAAATGTATTTCTTTACTCTAGTATATTATATAGCTATAGTAAAAACTTTTTAAGTTTTAAGTAACCCTCTAAGTTTAAGTAGAGTTTTTACTGTTTTCGTAGAAGTATAAGGTAGGTATATAAACATCGGGCTAATCGTAACTTTTTTTACCCTAATATAGTCCCCTAGGTAGTCCTCCGAGTCGAAAGCCCGATTAGGCTACCTAAGTCTTATAAGTCCTAGCCTAGCTTCGCAATAATAGTAGTAAGTAAGTTAAATGCTTTATTAAATAGCTTTTAACTGCCTTATTATAGAAGACGACGTCTATAGTATAGAACTAACCCTCTTAGTAGATTAGTTTATAATCGACCACCGGTATTTAAAACTCTATTTCTAAGATATCCTAATTAATATAGGAGCTATAGGAATAGCTATCTACGTGTGACGATATAGTCGTATATACGTGATATACGTAATCCTAGGGATTACGTATACGTACGAGGGAGCTACGTTACCGCGATAGCTTCCCCTTACTTAGCTAGTAACTAACCTAATATAACTATACCGTTTACCCTATAAGGTCGAACTAGAGACCTACTAACACTAATTAGTAGTTAACTTAGTTAATTATAGACAGCCAGGTAGAAGAGATAAGATCCGTAACTATCGAAGGTAAAAAACACCCTACGTAGGAACACCTAGAGGTAGTTATCTTTATGCTTAGAACGAGCTCTCTTATCTATAACGTTACCGCCCTCGCCCGCGTTAATGTTATTTCGAGATCTCCTAAGATATCTATTAATGCCGTCTCGCTTTTAGGTAGAAGAAGAGTAACGTTAAACTATAGTACGTCCTTAACGCAGACAACTTCGTAAGAAATCCCTTACGCCGATACCTACGTAAAGACTATTACGTATAACATTGATATTATAACTTTATTAACCCCTCCCGCGTAGATACTACGAGGCGCGAAAAGCTATTAAAGATTACCTTTATCTTAGAAAACGACTACTAATATACCTATATAGGGATCTAAGATACACAATATTAACCCGACCTAAAGAACCTAAGTAGAGCAGAGGCTATAATATATACTATAAGATCCCTCTACGAGTGTATATACGATAAAGATAACTAAGGCTATAAAGCACTTGCCTTCTTTTAGGAATACTTTTAAGGATGGCTTCTATAGATATAGGATAAGGTGAACTAGAGCTATAAACGGGCCTTACGCAAACTCCTTAAGAGACGTAGGATCTACACCGGCGTAGAAAATTAAGGCTTTAATAGGTAGTTTCTTAAACTATAGAGTATTACCAAACTACTATAATAGCCTGCTAAAGAGTATATAAATCAGACATTTAATAAAGGCACGATCGTTGCATTTATACTATCGACTATAGACCCGAGCCTAGCCACGGGCCCGGCTCTAGCCCCCGGTTAGATAACTATTCCTAGTGCGATATAATAATAATAGACCCTATACCTAATAATATACTAGTTTAACTAGCCGACTATCCCTATGCCTGCCCCTATCCCCGTTGTCCCTATTGCCCCTAATGCTCCTATTCCCCCTACTAATACTATTATAACTATTGCCCCTTTTCCGTCCCTTAATGCTTATACTACGATCCCTCTAATCGATATTCTAAACGTTAATATAGATACCGACCTCTAGCAGAAGTTCGTAAAGCTATAAAGGAAGAATAAGTATTATATAGGATAGCCCTATAACCTCTTCGATAATAATGTCTATATATTTATAAGGACCTGCGATAAGCTAAAGGTCTAATTAGGTTAATTCTATAACCTATTCTCTTAGATCTTAACGGATAGAGCTAAGACCTTCTATATCCACTATGTTAAGTTAACTATATCGTTCCGTATAACCTATAATACTATTAAGCAATATTTTAATACGGACGTTAACTATAGTTATTACTTTAGAGATTAGATAATAATAATATTTAATAAGGTCCGCGTAGAGAATCCTACGATACCGCTTTATAAAGTACTATAGACTCTCTTTAATAAGCTTTAGCTATATTAGAGAGCCTTAGGCAAAGACTACGAAGGTAATATACCACTTCGTATATCGTTTATTAACCTATGCCGCGGTGTTCCGGAGCTAGAATACGCTCTATTTAAACCCGCCTAGAAAGTCGAAACCGTCTTTATAGACTTACTTACGTCTATTAAAACCTACCTCACACGTAACCCGTCTAGCTAGTTCCTATAAGATAAAGCATTTAATTATAACGATTAATAGTACTTAAACCGAAGATACTTAAGCAACCGTAGATAAGGTGGATTCCGTAGACGAAGCTACGGACGAGGCAGTAGACGTAGAGGCTATTTACGAGGCTTTAGATACAACCGTAGCACCCCCTTTAGCCTATAAAGACGCGGCAGCTATAGCAATAGTCCTAACCGCTTAACCTAGACTAAGAAATATTTCCTTTACTATAAGGAGGGCTGTTAGTTAACTAAATATATACCTAAGGAACGTTAACGGTTTAAGGACTAATACCTTATATAGTATTTTAACGATAGTATCCTAATAACTAACTTTACGGCATACGTAACCGAATTTAAAGGTTACGAGGCCGACGAGATAGAAGCTAACGAGTACTAGGACGTAGAAGACGCTAATAATGCCGGCGATCTAAAGCAAGCAGTAACTTAAATACTCTACGAGGCCGTATTTACACACCTTTAGACCGGCAAAGACGTCTATAGTATAGACTAATTAACCCCTACCGACTAATTCCTAATCGAGGATCGTTACTCCCGTTAATAGTTCTAGGGAATTATAATCGATATTAGTACGGCTAGAGTATTAACCGTAAGATAGGAATAGTACTTCGCTTTAAAGCGAATAGAACCTTCTATTACGCTTAATAACTCTATAGCCGGCTAAGCCTCTTTCCGATTTAGAACTAGCATACCTATATATTTACTTAGTTCGATCGCCTTTAAAACCCCTATTAGTCGAGTAACTTTCTACATTCTTAAGACCTATACCCCTTTCGTGCTTTTACTTACTAATATAGACCGACTTAGGATCTACTTCGATAATACAACGAACACGCTTATAACCCGGGATCTAAGCAACTGTATCTTAGTAATCCGTAAATAGGGCTACCTATAGTTCTTCTTGCCTAAGGAAGAAGAGACGATATTATTCCTAATAGAAACCGAGATTAGGATACTATATCGCCGCTTTAAGCACCTAGCTGTTTCGAGACTCTATCACCTACTTAAGCAAGCGGGCTATAATATAATAACTATATAGCTTAAATCAATCTCTAAATTTTATCATTACTGCTAGATACACTTATAGGCACCTAGACGTTTTAAATTCACGCTAAAGGATAACTAGGAATTTGATTACGATATTATAGTAGACGTAATATACCTTAAGAGCCCTTAAAGCCCTATTATATACGTCGTTAACTCCGTAATACCGTTTTAAGGAGCTAGGTTCCTTCCTTTAATATTAGCTAAGGATACTTAGGAAGTCCTTCGAGCCCTTTAGATCGATAGCTACCTTAGACCTGCTGACACGATTAAATATAACGTAAGAACTAACTTTGCCTTAACTAAGTTCCGCAATAAGGCAAGAATTATAGGAATAACCTATAAATAAGTCCCCGTAGAAGCATATACGTCTATTAGGAAGGTCGAGAGGTATTATACTCCTCTCCGCCGCTCGTTCGAAATCCTATACGTAGAGATAGGTAGGCACTATTATAAGTGCCGAAGTAGTTCTCTAAATAGCCGTAAAAGCCGTCAATAACACGGCCGGACCCTACGGCCTTATCCCTATACTTCTCGTCTTTAGTGCGTATTTACGTATAACTATTAACTCGCCCCTATTAGCTATAACCCTAAAAAGGTCTTTAGCTATATAAAAGGCGATAAAAATGCTTCGATAACTCTCTATACAACGATAGGTGTAAGATGCCCTTTATTTAAAAGACGGTCTATTAATAGTTAAGACTATTACTCTCCCCTTATAGAGTAAAGTATAAGTCTAAAGGGAGAAGAGAGGATAGTAGGGACTATTTAAGATTGCTGTAATTAACGGTTATAATATTACTATTAATACCGTAAACGGAGCTTAGATTTTTCAGTCTATACTAGTATAGCCCTACCTTAGAGACGATTCGTCTCCTTAGCCCTTACTTCCCGTAATTAAAGCGGTTATTCCTAATCTAAATAAAGAGGCTCCTCCTAACTAGACCCCAAACTATACACTAGGGACTATACTTCCGGCTCTAGTTTCTACGCCCCCGATGCTACGCAGACGTAGCCGTCCCCCTAGTGCAAAGAATAAGCTAAAGCTCCCTATTCCCTTTCCCCCTCTTTAAGCCTTTATTATTAAGAAGGAAGAAGATGCCTACGAATTAGCACTTAATTTACGGGAAAAGGGAGTTATTATAACCCTAAGAGCCCCGTTTAAAGAGTTAGATAGATAAGAGATTAATAACCTTATTGCCTACGGTGTTTTTAGCTTTAAACGCTACGATAAAGCTATCTACGGAGGTTACCGTATCTTTAAGTCGAGGATAGTACGTAAAGTACAAGGGAAAGATAAAAAGCCCTACGAGAAGTCCCGAATCGTTGTTTAAGGATATAATAACGAAGAGAAGACGACCTTATTAACGCAATTACCGAAGATTTAACGCGTTAGCTAGCGGCTAATCTTAGCCCTCGCTTTAGGACTCTTTCGTTATTACGGCATAATTTAACGGAGGAAAGGGCACACACCCTAAAGCAAGCGCAGCAGTCGCTTTACTAAGGGTTAGGAAGAATAGCAGAAATTCGTAGGGTAGTTGTGTTATAGCCTCGGTTAGTCGATTTCCGTGTAAGTTAGGATATCCTACTCGGGAAGTAATCTCTTAAATTATGTTTTTCGGGCTCCTATTTCGATTAGTCTCTTCGTATTTTAAGGATTATTTGATTATGCTAATACCGACTGGATGCGAGTGTCGCAAAAGCTATACGGCAATAATCGTCTTTCTTTAATAATCTATAGGTAGAAGTCCTCGAGGAGCTATCGTTAAATCTTTAAGAGGGCAAATCAAGTCAATTCAGTTGTGTTATATCAATCTTGTGTGTATGATTAAATGCTTCCTCCTTTCCCTTCCCTTCTATACGCCTGGGTTGTGCTAGTACGTTATATAACCCTCTTTTTCCCCCTTGTTAAATAGGGGGAGAAATGCCCCGCTAAAATAACTCTTTCGTTACGAGACATTACTTAGGCATACCTATAGGCCGAAACTAAGCTATTTAGGCCTATCTTAACTAAACTACCCGTTAAGATATAGGGACGATACCCGGAAGGGACTATTATCCGTATAATTCGACTCTTATATAGGATCGTAGAGTTAAGACTATATTAGTTCCGATCGTATTATAAGCATTACGTTATCCGACTTAATATATTAACGTTAATGTATTACTCGTGCCTTTTAATCGCGAACGGGACCCTTAATAGATTTAGCATAGTTAGCTTATAGACGGATAATACGTTAATATTAGGCATACGTAGCTTCTTAACGGCTAAGGAAGAGCAGCTTTAAAAGGCTAAGTTTAGAGTAAAGCCGAAGACTAAGATATCTGCCGGCTCGGTACTTAATTTTAATAAGGCAAGGCTAACACTCTAAGATTAAGATCTTCTTCTTTAGCAAAAGGGTCAATTAGAAAAGCTTAAAACTATTATCGCTTAGGATTAGAACTATACGTAACGGTATATAGAATAGCGAGCCCGAGGAGCATACGTCGAGTTAATCTACTAACCGGAAGCTTCTTTTAATATTTCTATAGCAGTATAAGTTTAAAACCCTAACGAAAAAGACTGCGTAAAGATTAACAAACGCCTATAATAGCAAATAGACTATAAGAAACGCGGCCTAACGTATAAACCAATTAATCTTGCGAATGCGAAGCTGCTAGTATTTCCGCATGGCTCTTTTGAAAATAACGCAGACCTCTCTTCGCAACTAGGCTTTATTATTACACTTATAATAGAGACCTAGTCTAATAGCTACTTCGCGATTAAAGGCAATATTATGCACTAAAGCTCGACTAAGAGCAAAAGGGTCATACGCAGCGTTCTAGTCTTAAAGGTCTACGGCATAGTTAAAGGCGTTAATATCGGCATTTGCCTCGCTACGACGATTAAGATAATTATAAAACGTCTATAGCTCCCTCTAGTGCCTCTATTTCTTTATATAGACTCGTATTTGCTCTACGAATATCTTATAAAGCTTACTATAACGAAAGAAAAGCGATTAATAATCGATGTTATATCGCTTTGTTAGTTATACGAGCGAAGGGAGATTACAAATGTGCGATAGATTAATAGGAATAATAACCTAGCTAATGCATTAACAAAGTCCTCCCTAAATAAATCTCTTAAACGCTTCGTTAAGACTAACGCGCTAACCGTTAGGATAGAGGCTTTCGTCGTACGGCTGTAATATTTATCTTCCTCGCTTTAATATATATATATAAGACTACCTATAATATATATAGACTGTTTCCTTTACTATTGTTTAATTGCCCGCTCTACTTCCTTATTTAATTGCACGCTCCTTACTTCCTTATTTAATTACGCGCTTCTTCGCGCACTAATTCCTTTACCTATTCTATTGCTTAATTAAATGCAATAAAAGAATTCGTCGGTACGGTTTAAACCCTAAACCTCTAGCTATTTATATTTAAACCAATCGGGAAGGTTATCCTATCGTATGCTATTATTCGGTTAAACACATTCTTATAATTAAAGCAATCCGGCTACGGCGATATATCTATTAGTACCCTCGAGAATATTTCTAAGCTATGCTATTGTTATTAGATATATTCGCCTGCCCGAAGCCTTTAAGTTTAACCTTAAGGATAACTAGGACTTTAATTATAGGGTTATTATTAACGTAATATACTTAGACATCCCGAACTCGTTATAACGCTTAGTTTTATACGTTATTGACGTGGCAACGACCTTTTAAGGAGATCGATTCCTTCCTTATATATTAGCTAGAGATATATAAGAGACCCTTCGAGCCCTTAAGATAGATATATATCTTAGTCCCTCTAATATCGTTAAATATAATATAGAAACAAATCTCGTTTTTATAGAGTTTTAGAATAAACCCCGTATTATAGGAATTACGTATATATAGGTTTATATTAAAGCCTTTTAGTTAATCGGTAAAGTCGAGACGTATTATACCTCCTTACGTTAAGCTTTTAATATCCTTTTTATAGAAATAGGTAGTTTTCCCTCCCTTAAAGCAGACCTTTAGATAGCCGTTAAAGCTATTAATAATACCGTAAGACTAAACGGACTAATGCATATACTACTTATATTCGGAGTATATCTAAGGATAACCCTTAACTCGCCCCTATTGCCTACGACCTTTAAGCGAGCCGCTATAGTATAGAAAGCGATAAAGGCACTTAGGCAGCTCTCGGCTAAACGGTAGGTGAAGGTAGTATTTAATAGCCGGAACGGGCTAGATATAGCAAACACTCTTACTCTTCTCCTATAGCGCGAGGTCGGCATATAGAGAGAGAAATTAGGCTAGTTAGGACCTTTTAAGATTACTGCTATTAAAGGTTACGATTTCACTATCGATACGGTTAATAGACCCTAGGTCTTTAGATCTATATTAGTATAACCGTATTATCGTAATTAAATCCTTAATATTCCTCCGGCATTAGATTCTAAGCAGCGAGACGAACCCGCCCGACCGGACCCTTTAGTCTCTTATAAGTAAGGACGCTTACCCGGGTTAAAAAATAAAGCAAGTTATATAATTATAGAAGAGCTAGACGTTAAGGATAACTAAAAGACATTAGATAATAAAGATAAGGATAATAACGTTAACTTAGATAACTTAAGCGACGAAGAAGCGGATAAGGCCTTTATAATAAAAAAGAAAGAAGAGGCTTATAAGCTAGCCGTTAAGCTCTGTTCTAAAGGCGCTACTATTACGACTCTAAGAGCACTATTTAAAGTATTAGACGGTACGGAGATCGACAACCTTATAAAATAAGGAGTATTTAGTTTTAAACGTTATAATAAAGCTATCTACGGCGGCTACTATATCTTTACTTCTCGTATAATTTAAGAGGTTAAGAGTAGAGATACTAAGCCCTACGATAAATCGAGACTTATAGTCTAGGGCTATAATAATTAGGGAAAGAGCTCTTTAATAACGTAATCTCTAACGATCTAACGCGTTAGCTAACGACTAATCTTAGCCCTTACTTCTAGTCTCCTTCGCTATAGTATAATATTATGCCTTAGAGATATCACCTAGGTATATCCCTAGACGACTATAGAGCTTTTTCGAACGGCCTTAACACGCCTCGCCGTCGAGCTATAAGAGAAGTACCCGCCTAATACAATTATCCGAGTTATTAAGCCCTTTTATAGAATTATAGAATCTAGAGTCTATTGGTTTAATATCTATTAGAAGCACTATATTATAGGCCTTAATATAGTTATATTAACCTTTACCTCCTGCCTTTTAATTAATAATATAAGACTAGAATACTTCGGTATCGTTCGGATATTAACGGATAATACCCTAATACCTAATACTTAGAATAACGAGTTCTTCGGCCGCTAAAGAAGTAAAGCTTTAAGAGATAGAATTTAAGGCGAAGCCGAAAATTACGATACCTAAGGGCTCCGCCACGGACTTTAATAGCGCGAAGGTAAGCTTATAATATAATAAAATACTCCTACTTTAATAGAAGGGATAAGCCGCCCGAATGAACTATATCAACGTTAAGGCCCTAGACTACGTATAATAGTATTTAGAATAACGCGCTCGTAGAGTATCTATAGCCTCGGTATATTAACTAGAAGCGGTAATTAATATCTCGGTTACGGTATAGGTATAAAACCCGGATAAAAAAGATAATACGATCTAAAATAAGCGACTTAAGTAGTAAATAGACTACTAAAGGAGAGATTTAATATATAAACTAATTAATCTTATAACGGTAAAGCTAATAGTCTTTACGGATAGTTTATTTAGGAATAATAAGGATCTATCGTTATAACCTAGGCTTTATTATCGTATTAGTCAACGAGACTAAAAGGTTTAATAATAAGGTTAAGTTTACCGGAAGCATTATTTACTAGAGTTCGACTAAGTATAAGAGAGTTACCCGAAGCGTGCTGGCTTTAGAGATCTATAGTATAGTTAACGGCGTTAACCTTAGGATCGCCTTAATAACTATGCTTAAGATAATTACTAACCGACTTTAGCTCCTAAATATCTAATTAATTATCTATATAGATTCGTATTCGCTTTATAAATGCCTTGTAAAGCTTAGGACAACTAAGAAAAAGAGATTAATAACTAATATTATATCTCTTCGATAGTTCTATAAATAGCGTGAGATTATAGAGATCTTTTAGATTAATAGTAATAATAACCCGGCTAATGCTATAAAGAAGGTATTATATAATCGAGCCCTTAAACATATTATTAATACTAATAGCTTAACTATTTGCATAAGAGCTTACGTCCTACGCCCCTAAGTGCGCTTTTAAGGCCCTTTTTTATTTATACTTATATATTATAATTATTAGACCCCTTAAGTCTAATACGCGTTATCCTTTCGATTAGAAAGGTTGCTTAGTGTAAGGGTCTTCGACTATTAGTGAGATTAGGTCTACGACCTAATCCGCATTCTTATATACGAGCGGGGAAGAGGCACGTGCGGGCGGGGAAAGGGGCTCGTGCGAATAGGGGTAAGGGGCTCGTGTAGATAGGGGTAAGGGGCACGTGCGGATAAGGGGGTACGTGCGTAGAGCTATATATCCGTATGCATAGGTGCGCCTATACTTAGTTCTTTATAGATGATTTCTATACCTATATAGAGGGCACCTATGTAATTACTCTGCCTACCCTATTATAGTATTATCTATCTCTCTTTTTACGGACTTATTAATACGATAACGTCCCGCTTTTATAATAGCGGTACGTATTAACTAGAACGATAGGCCGCTACGATAAAAGCAGCACGCGTAGTAATACTAGCTGCTATTATAGACTTACTAAACAACGATATAGAGGACGTCTTCGAGCAATAGGCCGAGGGGTCCTAATAACTATAGCTGCGATAAGAGTCGCTAAATAAGCGGGCCTTCGTAGAAGCCCGCCTTCGATAGGAAATAATAGAAGCCCGTTTAAGCAAGGCGACGGCGGACGCCGCACCTTCTATAGCGGAAGAGGAGCGCCCCTTAGTGCTGCTATAGAAAATAGCCGTTAATCCGGTTAAACGAAGGGGGTTACTAGAAGTCATTAGAGTTAATATAGGATCTACGGCGCCTACCTCTACGGATACGCTACTCGCGCCTACGGCTACGTTAACGAACTCTCCTACGGCTAAGGACGCTAGTATAGCTAACCTAAGGACGGCCCTTAAAGCTGCCTTCGGCAAAAGGAAGCCTCTACCGTAGCCTATATAGGATAGTAAGCTAAAGTCTTTTTACTTCTTCCTATATCGCCTCCGTAGTAAGTTTACCGTTAACGAGAAGTAAGGCCTTAACGGTTGCCGCGATACCGCTTAGTATTCGCTACTCTATACGCTGCTTAAGCCTTAAATACGGCGGATTTTAAGGTTTTAGGAGAGTAGCGGGCCTAATAGCGCCTATAACACCCGTGCCTTCTTTAACTAACTTATCTATGCGTTCGGCAACGTATAGGAGTAGGAGACAGCATAAGGTAGGTTATAGACCCTCTTTTAGAAAAACGGCTAGACTACCCCTATATAGAGGGCACCTATATAATTACTCTGCCTACTATTTTATAGTATTATCTATCTCTCTTTTTCACGGACTTATTAATACGATAACGTCCCGCTTTTATAATAGCGGCACGTATTAATTAGAACGATAGGCCGCTACGATAAAAGCGGCACGCGTAGTAATACTAGCTGCTATTATAGACTTACTAGATAACGATATAGAGGACGTCTTTAAGTAACGGGCCGAGGGGTCCTAGCAGCTATAGCTGCGATAAGAGGCGCTAAATAAGCGGGCCTTTGCAAAAGCCCGCCTTCGATAGGAAATAATAGAAGCCTGTTTAGGCAAAGCGACGGCGGATGCCGTACCTTCTATAGCGGAAGAAGAGCGCCTTTTAGTACTACTATAGAAAATAGCCGTTAATCCGGTTAAACGAAGGGGGTTGCTAGAAGTCCTTAGTGTTAAAATAGGATCTACGGCGCCTACCTCTACGGATACGCTACTTACGCCTACGGCTACGTCGACGAACTCTCCTACGGCTAGGGACGCTAGTATAGCTAACCTAAGGACGGCCCTTAAAGCCGCCTTCGGCAAAAGGAAGCCTCTACCGTAGCCTATATAGGATAGCAAGCTAGAGTCTTTTTACTTCTTCCTATATTGCCTTTATAGTAAGTTTACTATTAACGAGAAGTAGGGCCTTAACGGTTGCCGTAATACCGCTTAGTATTCGCTGCTCTATACGCTGCCTAAGCCTTAGATACGGCGGATTTCTAGGTTTTAGGAGAGTAGCGGGCCTAATAGCGCCTATAACCCCCGTGCCTTCTTTAACTACTATATATACGCGTTCGGCAATATGTAGGAGTAAGAGAAAGCGTAAGATAGGTTATAGATTATCTTTTAGAAAGACGGCCAGACGTTTAAAGACTTCCTTCCCGTCTTTAAGGAGACTATTACTTATACCGCCGGAAATAGCGTTTAAGGAGATAGCGCTAAGCTTATATAGCTGCGAAATTCGATTACTCTATAACTACGGGAAATGCTTATCTTAATCGAGATGCCTACTAACTTCCGGGAGTACGTAAGTCGCTTTACGAAGGTAGCCTAGAACTATAAGCAAAGCCTTAGCTTTTAGAAGTTACGAAAGCACGCTAGCACAAACGGCGTTAGCAATAGGAACGGAGGAGCTATTACTAAGAACGCTATAACGCTCCTATCGCTTAGATCCGCGCTTAATACTACGGTAGACTACGAGGGCGACGTTATAATATCTACTACGCGGCCCGCTTATAGAAAAGCGAGGATACTATCCGCCGCCTTAGGCAGCGCGCCTTCCTCTTTTATACAGCGAGCTAAGTAAGTGTCGAAGGCGGAGCTTTAAAAGTAGAGAGAGGAGGGGCTTTACATACGCTATAGCGCGGATAGATATTTTACTACGGACTGCTTATATCGTCCCGCTCGCCCTATAAAGCGAGCCGAACGGCCTATAGCGATTCGCGCTACCCGACCTTCTCTTAAGTCTAATATTAAGGAGGATAATAATATTCCCGCCGCTACTAATACGGAGGGAAACATATAGCTCTAGAGTATAGATAGGCCCTAAAGCCTAATTCGCTAGCACTAGAGAAAAAAGAGTTAACTAACCGTATTAAGACTTCTCTTATCTTAATACCTATTATTATTAACTATATAAACCTTATCTCTACCCTTATAGACGAAGGTTGCTAGTGCTACGCCGCTATCGATAAGGCATTTGCACGAGAACTACGTTTGCTAATTAAAGATATAAGAACTAAGTATATACGAGGAGCCTTAAGCGTAATAGAAGAGGCAAAGATTAAAGGTATCGTATAAATAGCTGCGGAGATTAATAGGTATAAGCAATTGCTTATAGCATACGTTATCTCTTAGCTAGAATTTAACCTAATCCTTAGAAAGCCTTAGCTTCTTTATGTAAAGTCTTACTCTATGCTATACTAAGGGAGGCTTTAGTATAGGAATTCGTAGCGTTAGCTACGGTATATTAATAAGAACGAGCCTAAGGATACCGAATATACTATAGAGCTTTAAGAGGCTAAATAAGTTATAGCTTTAGTATTTATCGGCATAATTAACCGAATCCGTAGACGATATAGCTCGGAAGCCGCTACGGCTATTATTTACGTAGTTAGCCTTATAGATATCGAAAAAGCCTTGCGACTAAAGAAGCCGAAGACGGAAGCCGAATTGCGTTAAATAATCCTTACGTAGTTCTATAACCTACTGCCGCTCTTTCGGAAAAGCGAGGCCGATAAATTAAACCTATATAAGCCCGGCATTAACCACGCGATACCGCTTCGTAAGGATTCCCCTAGATAAGACATAGTTCCGCCCTTCGGGCCGCTATACGCGATGTCTTAAGACGAGTTGCGTATGCTAAAGAAAATACTACGCGGCCTTCTAAATAAAGGGTTTATTTAGGCTAGCTCTTCTAAGGCCGCTGCTTTAGTGCTATTCGCGTGGAAACCCGGAGGAGGACTATGTTTCTACGTAGACTACCGAGCACTTAACGTAATAATACAACCGGACCGCTACCCGCTTCCGCTTATTAAGGAGATACTCCGCAATATTGCTAAAGCGAAGTAGTTTACTAAGTTAGATATCTATTAGGCATTCTATAAGGTGCGGATCGCAGAAGGTAATAAGTAGAAGACCGCGTTCCGCACTCGCTATAGTCTTTTTGAATAGATAATAATACCGTTTAGGCTTATAAGGGCTCCCGGCACCTTCTAACGGTATATTAATAGCATTCTTCGCGAATTTCTAGACGAGTTCGCTTCCGCCTATATTAATAATAAGTATTACTATTTGCATAGGTAAGAATCTCTATTTGCATAGGAAATACATTTTTTCTACGCCGACCCCGCCCTAACCCCGCGCACCCAGCCCGCGCCACCTAAATTAGGTATAGCACTATGGCAATTAAAAGGCTCGCGTAATATCTAGATTCGTATCTTAATTCGGCGTGCCTACGAATAGCTCTCTACTACGTGCCCTCTGCTGTGTGTGCGGCTTCTTAATGTATGCTTCGTGCCCGGCTCCCTGCTGCGTGCTTTGCTGCGTGCCCTCTGCTGTGTGTGCGGCTCCTTGATGTATGCGTCGTGCCCTGCTGCGTTCCCTGCTGCTGCTGTGTGTGCGGCTTCTTAATGTATGCTTCGTGCCTAGCTCCCTGCTGCGTGCTCTGCTGTGTGTGCGGCTTCTTGATGTATGCTTCGTGCCCGGCTCCCTGCTGCGTGCTCTGCTGTGTGTGCGGCTTCTTGATGTATGCTTCGTGCCCGGCTCCCTGCTGCGTGCTTTGCTGCGTGCCCTCTGCTGTGTGTGCGGCTCCTTGATATATGCGTCGTGCCCTGCTGCGTGCCCTGCTGCGTGCCCTCTGCTGCGTGCCCTGCTGCGTGCCCTGCTGCGTGCCCTCTGCTGTGTGTGCGGCTCCTTAATGTATGCTTCGTGCCCGGCTCCCTACTGCGTTTTACGCGGCTCTATTAAATGCCATAGCGCTATACCTAAATTAGGTGGCGTGGGCTGGGCGCGCGGGTTTGGCGTAGAAAAAAATGTATTTCCTGTGCAAATAGAGATTCTTACCTGTGCAAATAGTAATGCTCTTAATAATATTCTTATCTATATTAGCGGTAGCCTAGAGGATTATATAGATAAAGTGCGGAAGGTGCTAGACCGGCTCTCTAAGTATAGGCTATACCTCGACCCTAATAAATGCGAATTTAGCGTCCGCCGGGTTTAATACCTTAGGTTTATTATTATCGTAGGCGTTAGTATATAGGCAGACCCTATAAAGATTTAGGCTATTCGAGACTAAATAGCCCTAACTTTGTAGAAGGGTATACGGAGTTTCTTAGGATTTACGAACTACTACCGGATTTCTATTCGTTAATTTTCTTATATCGTTAGTCCGCTTATAGCCCTTACCGGCAAAGGGGTAGCCTTCTATTAAGGCACCGTATAGGTAAAGGCGTTTTAAACGTTAAAAGACTTATTTTCGTAAGCCCTAGTGCTACTATAGTAAGACTTTAATTATCCCGTAATACTTAAGGCGGACTATAGTAGATTTATACTTAGAGGCACGCTTTCGTAAAAGGTAGACGGCTAACGCCGCCTTATAGCTTTTTACTCCCGTAAGCTTACCTCCGCTAAACGGAACTACGCTATCTACGATAAGGAAATACTTACGATAATTAACTATTTAAAGCAATAGTAAGCGGAGCTCTATAGCTATAAGAACTTTAAGATCCTTATAGACTATCGCAACCTTAAGTATTTTATAACTCGACGATATCTCTTTAAGCGATAGGCCCGTTAGGCGGAATACCTTTCGCGGTTCCGTTTCCGGATTAAGTACTAACTTAGAAAAGAGGCTACGGTACCGGACGCTTTATCCTAAAGAGATTAAGATCGGCCTTCTAACGAAGATTATAATACCCGGGAGCTTTAAATACTCCTAGAGGAAGCGCTACGCATATATCTTAAAGCAATACTTATTAGTGCGGACGGCGTAGTCTTAGTTAATAGCAAAGGCGATAAAGACGAGGACGATAGCGAGGAGGATAATAAAAAAGACGTAGAGCTTAACACTTAGGATATAGACGATACGTAGGATATAGACTTTATAGCGGCTATAACCCGGGACGACCTTAACGCGTAGGACGCGGAGCTAACTACTAATATAGGCTTTAACCGACGGATTTTTTAGGACGAAGAGCTTTAGCGCATATAGGACCGCTTAGCAGCTTAAGACGTTACCTACGGGAGCATGCGTCGCGCTATAGAGGTAGGAGCACGACGATTCGACCTTAAGCTTAACCTTAAGGTATAGGTAGCCGACTACTATATAGACCTACGTAGGCACCTACGGTTCCGCGGACGGCTTTAGGTTCTTAGTTCCTCTATAACTATAAAGGCCGTAGTAAAAGACGCTCCCTTAGAGCTAGAAGAAGGGAACGCGCTCCGAAGACGGCTTATTTTAATAGTATATAACGCTAGCGTCGTCGGCTACTTTAGCCGCGAAGGAATAGTTACTGCTATATCCCGTGACTTCTATTAGCCGCTCCTCTAGCTATACGTTAGACGATTCCTCCGTAACTATAATATCTACGGGCGTATAAAGATTTAGCTTACGCTTAAGAAAGGGCAACTTAAATCGCTTCCTATGCCGGACCGGTTCTATACGTATATTTAAATAGACTTTATTATAGACCTCCCCCTTATAGAGAGCGGCAACCGTAATCTTTACGTAATTAAGGACCGTCTAAGTAAGGAAGTTATATTAGAACCTATGCCCTTTATAAAAGCGGAGATCTACGTAAAGCGCTTTCTTATATACTATATACGATACTATTAGTAGCTAACGTTAATTATAAGCGATAGGGGCTTAAATTAGATAAGCCGCTTCTAGTAGCACCTATATCGGCTGCTATAGATTATATAGCTGCTAAGCATAGTATATTATCCGTAAACCGATAGGGGGCTAGAACGGCTTAACTAGGAAGTTTAGGCTTACCTCTAGGGCGTTATCGACTATAACTAAAGGGACTAGGATAAGTAGCTCCCTATAGCGTAAATAGCGCTTAACGGAAGAAATCACTCTTTAATTAGTATATTACCTTTCTTCGCACTATGTAGGTACGAACCGGTATCTTTATTTCCTATCGCTATAGATATAGCAGCGGAAAAACCGTCTAGCAATAGCCTAGAGGGGCGCGTAGCCTCCTTTATTATAAGAAGACAGACCAGAGGTACGTTTAAGAAGGTAGGAACGATAGTCAAAAGTACGAATAATCCTTTATTGCAATACGGTTGCCCTCTCGTAGTAAGACTAAAGCTTGCCCCTCTTCTAAGATATGTTAGGGCCTTAGGGATATACCCTTAAGCCTCGAGAGGGGTTATCTAGGACTAGTTGGCGACTAATAGCCGAATAGTCCCCGAGCTAAAATGCATTATCTATCTTGTATATATCCCTATCTCCCGGCTCTATAGTTGCGCGGGTAGCTGCGTTATAATTATCCCCCCCTTCTAAGGCGGACGCCTCGGACGCTAGGATAGCTTTAGGTATAAACAAAGTCGTAATCGCAAACAGGAATAAAACAGGATTAAACGTAGCGTAAAAATCAACGATAATAGTTATTATTATATATATTATAATAATTATCGTATTAGTTACGCGTTATAATAGTTGCTGCGCAATAGGTGGCTAGTCGCCTATATATAGTTAGCGAACTATAATAGAGTGCTACTCTTTATATATAAAGTTTTTTCTTCTCTTCTCTTATTATACAACTATATTAAGATCTTATAGAGAAGCATATTCGGAATTAGACGAGTATATTCTAAATTAGACAAGCATACTCCGAATTAGTCTAACGCTATAGGTCCTAAGCGAACGGCAAGCGCAATAGTAGAGACGCCCCGAAAGCGAGGGAAATAGATAGACGACCTTTAGCCGATAGGTCCCTTAGTTATAGCTCGAGTCCTAGAGTTATCGGCGAATAGAGTATCGATTAAGGACGCTATAGCGATAGTATAAGAAGAGATAAAGCTAAAGAAGACGCGCGGAGAGAAAATAACTCTATTAGAACGACTCCTTATAGAGAAAAACATATAAGATGCCTCTAAGAAATCGATATCCTTATTAAAGGAAGAGACCGAAGATTAACTATTTCGTTAGTTATTTAAAGGACTATTTATAAGCATTAAGAAACCTATTATAGTAGAGTCCTAAGAAGATTACGCGAATGTAAAGCGTATAACGCTAGCGGTTATTAAATCCGAAACATTTTCGTCGTCTAGTAAAGACGACGGAGATAAGAACACCGAGGCGAATACTAAAGGAGACACTATCGATAAGAGGAATATCTAAAAAGGGATATCGCCTAAGAAAAAAGGCAAAAAGGCCGCGAATATAAAAAGTCGCCGGGCGAAAGGGTGCTAAGTCATCGAGCTATACTATATTAAGTGCCTTAATAGCAGTGTATAAGGGTTTAGCGATAACGAGGACAATACTAGAATAGTCGAACTATATTATATATAGGAGGATACACGATTAAGCAGATATATTTAATATAACTTACGCACTAACCTCTACGAACCTATAAGCTCTTCGTTCCCCCTTAAGTCGAGATACAATCGCTAATAAAATTATAAGTGCCCGCAATAATATCCGGGGATATAGCGGATCTATATAGCATCTAGACGAAGATAGCCGAGCTTTAGATTACTTAAGACGAACCGGAGAAGAAGAAGATAAAGTCAATCTTCTACTAAGTTTATACGTTGTTTATAGCCGCAATAACGGCCTACTAAGAGGAATAAGGGGTATTAAGTGCTAAACGTTTATATACGAAACGTTGTTTCGAATACCGGCAGGCATCGATAGAGCGACGGAAAGCTATACGCGAGAATAAGGACTAAAAGCTTCGTCTAGTGATTAAGGACGTAGGTTTTACCCTATAGCGGGTAAAACGAGAATATATATACGATAATTTATATAAAATAATCGAGGAGAGTAGTCGCTAAGGAAGAGGCGAGTAGGCGAAGCGTCTTTTAGTTATTGCGGAGTTTACGAGCGAGATAGAAGTAAGAGACTTCTGCCGTATAGATATTAAGGAATAAAGGCGAAGTAGCGGCGGAGTAGTAATAGAAAAGTTAAGGTAAGCTAAAAAGAAGTTATTTCGTAATGCGTAATTTCCGCCGTTTCTTTAGTTATCTCTAAGTATTCGTTAATAAGTTCCTAGGCATTCGCTATATCGTCCTAAGTAACTCACTCGTTATATTCGGCTAGCTAACCTTCCTATTTCACTAAGTAGTAGGTAACGCCCTTCTTCTTCTTATAGTCCTTAATTTACTAAACCGACTATTCTCCTTCGGCATCGTCGAGGTTAGGTATTAGCAGTAATTTACTAAGGTGTTAGTTAATAGCCCGTTCTTCCTACGGCTTAAGAAGACTAATATAAAACATATTATAAACCCGGTCGTATTTCCCTACTAGGGCTGGGCGGTACGCTTGCTTACTAATAGCTTAAAGGACCCTAAAAGGTCTAATGTATTTAAGTAATAGCTTCCTTCTTTAGTCCTTAAGGCGTAAGTTCTTTATAGAGAGTCCTACTAGGTCCCTAACCTTAAGGGTAAGTAGCTTATAATAGAGGTTATAGAATTTCTTTTGCGACTCGATAGCTTATCGCTAATAAGTCTCTAGCTTTTTCCTTAAGTCTGCTAATTTGCTAATGCGAGCTCTCGCTTTAGGCACTCCCTTACTAATAGCATCGTCCGTAAGGTAGATATAGTAGTCTAGTTAGTATCCGAATAATGCCTTATTAGGCGAAAAGCCTATAGTTGCATTCTTCGCATTATTAGAAGCGAACTAAGCCTCTCGTAGTAGTCTAGGCTAGTTATTCTATTTAGCATTTATATAATACCGAAGGTAGTATTATAGTGTCTAATTTACCCGTTTGGTCTAACCGTTAGTTTATAGGTAAAAGGCTATCGATAACCTACGTTTTATCCGTAATATATAATAAAGGTCTAACTAAAACTTACTAGTAAATAAAGATCCTTTATCGGAAATAATGCCTTTCGGTACTCTATAGATAAGCTTAATCTTATAATAAAAAGCCTTAGCTAACTTAAGCGCTATTATTATCTTAGAGACCGTGAGAAATACGCTATACTTAGTATATCGGTTAACGATTACTAGTATTGCGTTAACTTCTCTACTATCGAACTATAACTCTAGAAAACCGGTAGTAAAGTTTATCAAGACTTCTTCCTAAGGTCTTATAGGAATAGGCAGCGACTTAAGGGCGCCGTATAGGCGATACTACTTTAGAACGGCGCCTTAATAGATATAATATAAACGTACGTAGCTATTTATATTATAAGCTATTCCTTCCTAAAAGAATTTCCGGGATAGGAGGTCTTTCGTGCGGGCTATTCCGAAGTATCCTATAAGGGGATCGTTATAGTAGAGCTAAATAAGCTCTTGCCTTAAGGCAACCTCTACGGGCACTACGATTCTTCCCGAATGTAAAGTAAGTCCGTTTAGGCTTAATAACTAAGGACTTACCCCTTCTTTTAGGGTACTTTCGGCCTATACTCGCTATATAGTCTACGGATCTTCCGCTTAAGTCCTCTTAAGGAGCTTAAAAAGGGGCTTAAAGCCATTACTTTTATAGACCCTTTTATAACGAGCTGCTAACCTAGCTAATTGTCTTTAACACCGTTGTTTATAACTAACGATATCTTTAACCTAAGTGGCTAACTTAGCGGGACTCGTTCCCGGATGCTAAGCGATCGAATCTTAAAGAGCTCGTGTATTTTCGTTACGTAAAGATATCTCATTAAGCTTAAAGATAGTAGAGACCTAAGAACTCGTCTTTAAGTCGCTCTATAAAGAATCTATAGCTATATACACCTACCGAATAACTACTAACTTCTATTATAGTTCTAAGAGTAGCTCTATAGACGGTAGGGCTTCGCCTATAAATTCTAGCTTCCTTAATAAAGTATTAGTAGGATTTAATTTACCGGCTTAGTGTTTAATCGTAAAATTAAAAGGAGCTAGGTATATATACTAACGTGCTTATCTTCTATTAAGGGTATTTGCTTTATAAAGCCTTAAAGGTTTTAGTAATCTAATAAAACTTTAACGGTATTCGCCGCCCTTTCGACGTAGTATCGCTAGTGTTTAAATAACTTAACGATAGTAAATATCTCTTAATTAAGGGTGCCGTAGTTAAGCTTAAGGCTAATAAACTTCCGTAATTAGAAAGCAATCGGATAATAGTAGCTTTCGTTATCGGGCTACGAAAGAATGCTAGCTATTGCGAAAATTAAGGCATTAGTCTTAATGCGAATCGGTCTTTAAGGGTCGAAGTATTAGAGAAGTAGGGCTATTATAAAGGCGTTTTTTATAGTGTAAAACGCTATTAATTCGCTAGTATTTAGCTATACTCGTCTAGGTTTTCTTCCCTTAACGCTCCCCTTTAATAACGTAGTAAGAGGGGCAATAATACTAGAGTATCCTAAAATAAATCGTCGGTAATAATTTATAAAACCGAGAAAAACTTAAATATTATAGAAAGAATAAGGTTCTACCTAATTTATAATAGCCTTAACGCGGGCTAGGTCTATTATAACTCCGTTAATAGATAAGATAAATCCTAAAAACTCTAAAGACTGCTTATAGAAAGTGCACTTCGATAAATTAGCAAATAGCTCGGTATTCTTTAGTCGTTCGAGGACTTATCGTAAGTATTTTATATACTCCTCGTAGGTCTTAGAAAAGATTAAAATATCATTAAGGTAGACGACGTAAATAGTGTCTATAAGGCCTTTAAGAGCTTAGTTAATATATAACTAAAATATAGTAAGGGCGTTAGTTAATCTAAACGGCAATACTAAATACTTATAGTAACCGTAGCGAGTACGAAAGGCTATCTTCTATTTATCCCCTCCCTTAATCCGGATGCGTTAGTATGCGTTTTTTAAGTTAATCTTTAAAAAGTGCTTAGCCCTTTAACAACGGTCTATAATCTCCGAAATAAAGGGGAGTAGGTAGCGATTCTTATCGGTAATGCTATTAACCCCCCGGTAGTCTATATAAAGGCGTAAAGTGCCGTCTTTCTTAGGCATAAAAAGGATAGGAGCCTTAGCCGAACTCTTAGATTTCCGAATAATGCTACGCTTAAGGGACTAATTTAACTACTCCTTTAGAACCTAAAGTTCGGATTAAGAAAGAGGGTAAATAGGTCTAAAAGGCGGCTTAGAGTTAGGCAATAGGTTAATCGCATAATCGGTGCCCTTCTTCCTTAGTAGTAAATCGGCCTTATGCTTAGAAAATACGTCTTTAAAGTCTAAAAGAGTCGCCGGTATTTCCTCCCCCGTTTGCTTAAGGTTCGCCGAGTTATTATCTTTATTAAGAAATAGTATAAAATTTAGGTCTAGTATAACTATATAGACCTATGCCTTATTCCGATACTTATGCAAAGATTTCTACGGTTAGCGTAATAATACCTTAGAAAGTTAGTATTTAAACTACTAAGCACGCTTAAAAGGAACGAGATAAATATATTCCTAAGAAAGTATAGGCATATTAAGTAAAACTAATGCGTCGTCGGGTTCTAATCCGTTATCGACGCCGATATAAGGGCGAATAACTGTCTTTTCCCTATAGCGACTATCTTAGCGTTAGATAGAAACTTCCTAGACTCTGTATCGTCTTATAAGCGTATTCCCGACTACCTTTAATCTAAAGGTTAATAAAGGAAGCTATCGTAGCCCTTATTTTCGAGCAAAATCTATATCTACTAAGTCTACTTTACTACTATAATCGAGATTAACGATAATTTCATAAGGTATTCGCCCTAGTAGCTTTCTAATAGCACGTAGTCTCTTAACTACCTCTACCTATAGCTTAGTCGAAAGAGAGGTATTTACTTCGACTTCTAAGCGTTCCCCTCCTTCTTCGTTATCTCTAAATCGGCTACGGCTCGGTTAGCTTTCGCTATCGCCTAGCAATCGGCTTATATATAGCCTAGTTTCTTACAATACTAATAAATAACTATACCGGATTAGCTTTCGCCGTTTCTATAAGAATTTCCTCCTTAGTTATTACTACGGCTATTCCTACTATATCTATTCCTACCGTTACGACTATTGCGACTATTTCCTTAGCCGTTCCTACGGCCGTTGCTACGACCGTTTCTACGGCTATTTAAGGTCGATCTAGCGGCGTCGGAATCTTAATAGTTATTAGTAGATCTATTTCGGCCTCTACGTCGGCGATAGCCTATTAAACGGGAGCCTCTTGCCCTTTAAGTTATGGTCGACTAGCTATTAGTTAGCTTTACGGGGCGCTTCTTATTTCCTAAAGCATCTTAAAAGCGTTAAGCGAGTTAGACTATCTCCTTACGAATATTATCTTAAATAGACGCTAAATAAAAGGAGATTTAGTCCTAAAGATCGGGACGTAACTTCGTAAAAAAGGAAAGTATATAAGTTTTTTCTAGCAGACGTTTTAGGTATTGCTTAAGGGAATCTAAGTAAAGACTAAAATCGAGGGGGGACTAACCCTCTCGTTAGCGTGCTTCCTATAATTATATAGCTAAGAGAGTCTTACGATTAGCAGTATCTTTAATTAAAATTAAGGTCTAATTACGAAAATTATCCTAGTTAGTGCGAAGCAATTCCCTCTCTATAAGGAGCTTTTCGTTAAGGTATTACCTCTATCTTACCTTATAGTCTACGTATATATAGTTAAAAGCATATAAGATTTTATTCTTATTGCGCTTAAAACGACGTAAGGTAGCGATAAAGGCATCCTCGAGATCGCTAATCTAATCGAGACGTTTTTAAGGGTTAGTCGGTTATAATAACTAAGGAATGTTTTTTATTTTAATTTCCTTACTATAACTCTCCCTCGATTCGGTTAACTATTAGCGACGTTTATATAAGTCCTTACCGAATAAGTCACCTTACTGCGAAAATTCCTCTCGAAGTTCCGCAATCCTATCTCTTAATCTTTTCTCCTCCTTAAGCTCTACGGCTTTTGCTTAAAGAGCTACGAGGACATCTATACGCGGAGGGGTAGGTCGTAAAAGGCCGGCTTGCGTTTAACTTCGCGAGGGGATAGATCGGGCCCCCTTAGGCAGCGAAAAAATTAGTAATACCGTCCTAAGACGCTCGTTATAGCCCTTATGCTTTAGAAATTATAAGAAGATAGACTAGAGGTACGTTTAGGAAGGTAGGAACGATAGTTAAAAGTACGAATAATCCTTTATTGCAATACGGTTGCCCTCTCGTAGTAAGACTAAAGCTTGCCCCTCTTCTAAGATATATTAGGGCCTTAGGGATATACCCTTAGGCCTCGAGAGGGGTTATCGGGGACTAGTTAGCGACTAATGGCCGAATAGTCCCTAAGCTAAAATGCATTATCTATCGTGTATATATCCCTATCTCCCGGCTCTATAATTGCGCGGGTAGCTGCGTATATTTATATAGCGACTTAAGCAGGTCTCGGACTTCTGCTAGTCTTTAATAGCCTCGGCAGCGTAGGACTAAGAGCGGTATACTAATAAACGGCGAGAACCCGTAGAACGATTTACAGTAGGTAATAAAGTCTAAGTAGACCTACGGAACTACGTATCCTTAATGCCGAAAAAGAAGCTCGATTAGTTATACGTAAAATTTACGGTTAAGAGAGTGCTAAACCTATAAGCCGTCGAGCTAGAGGGACTACTAAACGGGATTTACCTTAATTTTAACGTAGACCTTCTTTATCGCGTAGTAGTAGATCTAATGCCCGGCTAAGTAATAGCGGACCTATAGCCTAGGAGAAGAAGAGTTCCTAGTAGAGGAAATTCTTACCGTACTATAGAAGAAAGTCGGCCGCGGTAATAGGCGCGAGGTGCTCGTAAGGTAGTAAGGGTACTAAGACCCGACGTAGCACTTAGCAGCGGACTTCGCAGATATAGAAGCGCTCGATCGCTTCGAAGAGCGCTTTAGGGCTATTAGAGAAAACGACGGACCGCCCGACGCTACGTTGCCGGAAAAGACACGACGGAAAGTGCGGTTTACGCTCCCCGAAGCGAGCCGCGTAGCCTAAAGCGCGGCCGGGCCCTACGTAACACGTCGTTATTTTTCGCTCGGGTAGGGTAAGGGTCTTATATAAGGGTCTTCGACTATTAGTGAGATTAGGTCTACGACTTAATCCGTATTCTTATATACGAGTAGGGAAGAGGCACGTGCGGGCGGGGAAAGGGGCTCGTGCGAATAGGGGTAAGGGGCTCGTGCAGATAAGGGTAAAAGGCACGTGCGGATAAGGGGGTACGTGCGTAGAGCTATATATCCGTATGTATAGGTGCGCTTACCCTTAGTTCTTTATAGATGATTTCCATACCTATATAGAGGGCACCTATGTGATTACTCTACCTACCTTATTACACTTAGTAGTTAGAAAGAAGGACTACTAATATAGTTATATAACTAAGGAATAAAGGTATAGCTATATTCTAGACTTTATATAGGAAAGGTATAATAGGGGTTATAACTACGCGGCTTACCTAATAGTATAGACTATATACTACGTGTTATATATAGTTAATAACCTCGGTATTAACTAAGGGAATCGTTATAACTAGAGTAGTAAACCCTATTATAGGCCTTAATAAGGCATTATTAAGGCATAGCAGGCTCTATGTAATAGCCCCGGCAGACGTGTATAAAAGGGGTCCCCTTATTACTCTTTTTAGCTAGAGAGACTAAATAGAACTAGAACTAATAAACCCCCCTTTGTTTTAATTAATCCTTAAATAAATCCCTACTAATAGCAGTGATATAAATATAATAGATAATATATTTTAGCTTAGGGACTATTTAGGTATTAGTCGCTAACTAGTCCCCGATAACCCTTCTCGAGATATATATTAGACGATGTTAAGTCTAGGAAGTCTCTATCTAACTTTAAGATAGTCGCGATAAGGAAAAGAAATCTACTCGCCCTTATATTAGCGTTAATAAAGAATTAGAACCTAACGATATACCGGTTTTGCTAAATATACCCGTACTTTTATAGGAATATATTTATCTTATTCCTTTTTAGCGCGCTTAGTAATATAAATACTAGCTTTCTAAGGTATTATTACGCTAGCCGTAGAAGTTTTTATATAAATACCGGAACGAGGTATAAGTCTATATAGTTATACTAGACCTAAACTTTATGCTATTTCTAAATAAAGATAATAACTCGGCTAAATTTACGTAAATAAGGGAGGAAATCCCGGCGACTCTTTTAGACTTTAAAGACGTATTTTCTAAGCATAAGGCCGAGTTATTGCTTAGAAAGAAAGGCATAGATTATATAATTAACCTATTGCCTAACTTTAAGCCGTCTTTTAGGCCTATTTACCCTCTTTCCTAATCCGAACTTTAGGTTCTTAAGGAGTAGCTAGACTAGTCTATTAAGCGTAGTATTATTTAGGAATCTAAGAGTTTAGCTAAGGCATTTATTCCTTTTATGCCTAAGAAAGACGGTACTTTACGCCTTTATATAGACTCCCGGGAGTTAATAGTATTACCGATTAGAATCGCTATTTACTCCCCCTTATTTTAGATATTATAGACCGTTATTAAAGGGCTAAGTACTTTTCGAAGATTAACCTAAAGAACGTATATTAACGTATCTAGATTAAAAAAGGAGATAAATAGAAGATAGCTTATTATACTCGCTATAGTTACTATATATTAGTAGGTCTTTAAGTCGGCCTTATAAGGTAAACGGTGTGGTTGTTCTAGGTTAGTTGCTAGCTAGGTTAAGGGAAGCTATCGCCGTAACGTAGCCTTCCCGGAAGACACGTAATCCCTAAGGTCACGTATATATACGATAATAACGACTATTAAAGAGTCCGATTCGTTTATAAATGTAATTTATAAATATAATTCCGACTGCCTTAATCTTTACGCCTTCGACGAGTCTAAGCCGATCGATAACCTTATCGACCGGGCTTATTCCTCCTCCCTGCTTATCTCCGCTATTCGCGTAGCTCTTTAGTGCCCTTAGCCCTACTAGCCTTACCCCCTCCGAGCCCCCCTCCGCTCGATCCCTAAGACCGCTCTTTTTAAGGTCTAGGGCCGGTTCTATTTCTAAGGCCGGCTCTTTGTTCCCCTAAACGACGCCTTAATTGTTTAGATCTTCGTCCGCACTTATACCTCCCCCTTTATTAGCTACCTTAGATATACGAAGACCGCTAGCCTCTACCGCTAGTCCTATATCTAGCCCGGTATATATAAGTCTATTTCTAGCTTTATGCGGAATTATTATACGTGCCTACGCGCTAAATCCCTTCGTTCCTCCCCTTAAGGCCTGCTTTAGCCTTTAAGTATTCCCTTCGCCCTATAGACCGATATATCCGTCGACTTTATTACTAACCTCCCTATCTCCCGCTATAACGGCGTCGAGCTTTCTAATATCCTCGTTATCGTCGACCGCCTTACGAAAATACGCTACTACGTCCCGATACCTTCGATAACCGTTAAAGACGTTATTAATGCGTTTATTTCTCGCGTTTAGTCCTTCTATAGTACATTAGCCTTTATTATTAGCGACTATAGCACTTAGTTTATCTCGGCTTTATAGTAATAGCTTAATCGTCGCCTTAGTTACCTTTTTTACCTTAGCTCCGCCTACTACCCTTAGACCGACGGTTAGACCGAGATCGCGAACGCTTAGATAAAGGTTTACCTTCGTTATTATACTACCTACCTTTAGGACGATTAGGTCGACCTCCTTCCCTTCGCCGAGTTTACTGCTAATAATTAGGTCTTTAAATCTACCGGCCTCTCCTTTTTCTGCCTCTCCTTTTTCTTCGCTAACTATAGCTTCTACCCGAAGCTTAGCACTAAGCCATTAAGTCCCCCCCCGCCCGGTATAACCCCCTAGTAGCGGAAGGAATACCTCCGCGGCGACGCGCTCGCTTCCCGCCTTTAGCGTATCTCTAACTTCCTTTACGATACGATTAAGGATGCCTAAGCTACTTAGGCTCGCTACGCAAACGCCCGGCGGACTCCCGCCTTAGCGTATTAGCCCGGCGATATAGTATTCCTTAGCACCCGCTAGATCTAGACCTTCCGCCTTATAAAAAAGCTCGACTATAAGCGGGAGGGCCTATATAAGGTCCTTAAGGTATATAAGATAGCGTATCTTCTTTACCTCCCTAAGGGCAGCCGCCTTTACCGTATTTTTTATTACTCCCTCTTTACTAAGACCTAAAAGCCCCCTTTGCCCGGCTAGTCGGAGCTTAACGTCCGGCCCGCTAATAATAGCGTTCTCCTTTCCTTTAACGACGACGACGGCGATAATATATACCTTAAGTAGGAGTTTTCTTTTATCCTCGCGTAACGCTAGAACGCCTCCGGGAAGATTAAGTATCGCGTTTTATAGCGTTATAGCCCCCTTAAGTAGGAGGACTCCTCTTACCTTAACGGCTGCTAGGACGACCTTAAGGCCTTTTACGCCTTTAACCCGACTAAACCTTAGCCGGCCTTTTATATAGCCTTCCTTACGTCTTTACCTTCGCCTAAGTAATAATAAATATAATTTATTAATATAATTTACGTTACGACGGTATGCGTTGGTTTCTTAGCCTTACCCTTTATTTCTCCCTATTTCTCTCTCGTTATATATTAGG
This sequence comes from Ophiocordyceps sinensis, assembly GCA_012934285.1. Lineage (NCBI taxonomy): Eukaryota > Fungi > Ascomycota > Sordariomycetes > Hypocreales > Ophiocordycipitaceae > Ophiocordyceps > Ophiocordyceps sinensis. Next base: position 14,048,852 of record JAAVMX010000004.1, read on the forward strand.
CCCGCTTTTAGGACCGATTAACACGGATTTCCTTCGTTTTTATTAGCCTACTACCCCTTTTAGGCGTTTAAGTCGAACGCCGGTTTAAGGGGGATATACTATTACGGTGTTAGGTTATATTATATATTATCCTACGTGACCTCTATATCGTATATATAGACATTTAGACCTAGTCTATAGCTGTGTCCCTTCGTAGATTAATAATAATTATATACCCCCCCTAAGCTCGTTTCCTTATAGTCCGCTCGTTAGCCTTTAGAGATGCTAATAAGGAATAAGGATACCGCGATTACCGTCTTATCGCACGCCTTAAACGCGCCCCCCGTCGCGGCCTACGCTTCTAGTGCCTACGTGTAGGCCCTCGCGTAGCTAGCAGGCTTAAAGAGCCGATTAAGCGCCTTAAAGGGCGCGGTAGACGATTACTTAAAGGAGGAAGAGGATATTAAGTCTATAAAGACGCTAGTAAAAAAGCGCGCTCGCCGGAACTAGATAGAGGGAGCTCGTCCGCGTAAATAGAGGCTCCCTCCGTTATAGTATAAGCGCTCGCCTTAAGAATAACTATAATCGTCGTATTAAAGTGCACCGCCTTAGGTCTTACGGACCGACGTACCCGTAGCGTACTCTCCTTAGCTAATAGCGTATCGCTATCCTCGCTCGCCGGCCTAAAACGTGCTTTAAAGCGGTTAAGGGCCGCTATATCCTTAAGGTTAAATAATAGCTGCTAAGTCGGGTCGTAATATCCGCGCTATTAGACAAGGACTTTACGTCTCCTACCGTAATTAACCTATCTCTAGCCAGCGGCGAAGACCTTATCGATTATAAACTCCTCCTCCCCCTTAACTAGGATAGCTAAAGGCTATAAGTCCGTAGTTACTTAGCTAGGCATAGGGTCTATAGCGGCGCGGCGAAGAAGGTCTACGTTAAAATTGCTATAAATACCGTTAGGCAGCCTATCTAGCTTTACTACCTACGGGCTAAGCACCTTTTTAACTATAAACTTCGCGTATAGCTAGTCGAGCTTCTTCTTTAGGCGTATAGAGGTATATTTCTAGAGGTCGAGCTATACCTTATCGCCTACCGTAAACCGGTCTATAAGGTCCTTACGCTTATTAATATAATATTCTTAATCTTACGCGGCCGAAGCTATAAAGGATTAGTAAAGGTCGGTAACCTCTTAAAGCTTCCGCATAAATTAGGTCGCTCTGCCTTCCGGTAAGGCTCTTAAATGCTTCTCTATCTTTACGTCCGCGGCGATAGAGAATAAGGATAATAGCTCGTACCTATATAAGGCAAAGAAAGGGGATATGCTAATCGAGCTATACGCCCTTCCGTTAAGCGCTATCTAGGCTATAGGTAGCTACTTATCCTAGTCCCCTTAATTACGGTCTATTACACCTAGTAGGTAAGCCTAAACTTCTTAGTTAAGCCGCTCTAGCCCTCCGTTAGTCTAAGAGTAGTACGCTATACTAAGCAGCTAGGTAATTTAAAGCAGCTTGCATAAGTGCTGCTAAAAGCGGCTCGTTTAGTTTAAACCCCTATCGCTTATAATTAACGCTAGCTACTAATAGTACCGGGCGTAGTATACGAGGAAGCGCTTAGCATACGCCTCTGCCTTTATAGAAGGCATTAGCTTAAGCATAACTTCTTTACTTAAGCGGTCTTTAATAACCTAAAGGTTACGGTTGCCGCTCTCCGTAAGGGGGAGGTCTATAATAAAGTCCATCTAAATATATACGTAGAAACGGTCTAAGATTAATAAAGACTTAAGCAGCCCTTTCTTTAACACGCGTTAGATCTTCGTACGGCTATAGACGTTATAGTTATAGAGGAAGCGGCGGATATACGATTATATAAGCGGTTAATAGAAGTCCTATAAAACCGCTGCGATTATGCCCTCCCGGCTAGGATAGCTAACGACGCCGGCGTTATATACTAGCTACGTAACGCGGCCGCGAAGTTCGTTCTATTCCTTAAGTTCCGGCGGCGAACCTTATACTACGGCCTCCGTTACGATAGGAGAGCTAAGGACTTAAAGCCGTCCTTAGAACCGAAGGTAGCCCTTAGGGTCGATATAGAAATCCGTACCTAAGACCTTTAGTCTAAGCTTAGGGTTAAGAGTATAGGCGCTTATCTCTATAGAGCGGCAAACGCTCTCGTACGTACTATCCTAAGCGGCTAGCCGGTCCTATAGGTGCTAGAGTTTGTTATCGTTAAAGGTACGGCGGCTAATCCCGCTTAAGGCGTCGAGCGTTACTATAGCGGTGCCCTCCCTGCCTAAAGGGTCGGGCGCTATATCCTCCTCGCCTAAGGCGTCGGGCGCGTCCTCCTTATCTAAGGCGTCGGGCGCTATATCCTCCTCGTCTAAGGTATCGGGCGCTATGCCCTCCTCGCCGTCCTCCGCACCTACGAGGGTAGCGCTAAGATATATATTTAGCGCGTCTTTCGGGATTATCTAAATATCCTAAGCCTTATAATCGTCGTTAAAGGGCCGGTCTTAGTCCCTCCGCGAGAGAGCATCCGGCACTATAGCCTTTTGCCGGGTCTATACTTAATCTAGAACTAGAACCGTAAGAGGTACTCGGCCTAGCGTGCCTACCGCTCCGATAGGTACTACCGTATTATAAAATACTTAAGATTCTTACAATCCGTAAGGATCTTAAAGTTCTTATAGCTATAGAGTTCCGCTTACTATTGCTTAAGGCAGTCGATAATCGCGAGTATTTCCTTATCGTAGATAGCGTAGTTACGTGCGGCGGAGCTTAACTTTTAAGAGTAAGAGGCTATAGGGCGGCGCTAGCCGTTAACCTCCTAAGAAAGAGTGCCTTTAAGCGCGTAACCGCTATAGTCTGCTTCTATAATAGCGCAATAGTCGAAATCCTACTAAAGTAGTACTAGCGCCTACGAGAAGAGGTCTTTAAGCATTTAGAACGCTTTTACTTATAGAAGACCTTACTTAAACGGGGTGCCTTTCCTTATAAGATCTACGAGCCGGGTAACGATATAAGAAAACTACCGAATAAATATCCGGTAGTAATTTATAAACCTTAGGAAGCTCCGCACGCCCTTTTACGAAGTTAGCGTCGCTTAATCGCGAATAGCTTAAATCTTCGCTAGGCCCGCTTATACGCCGACGCTAATAATAATAATAAACCGAAGGTACTTTACCTATATAACGCTAAATTCGCACTTATCCGGGTCGAGATATAGACTATACTTAGTAAGCCGGTTAAATACCTTCCGTACCTTAGCTATATAGTCCTTATAGCTCCCGCTCGAGTAGATAAGGATATTATCTATATACGCGTAGGCGAACTTATTAAGGAACTCTCGTAGGATGCTATTAATATAGCGTTAGAAGGTAGCCGGGGCGCCGGTTAGCTTAAATAGTATTACTATCTACTTAAAGAGGCTATAACGAGTGCGGAACGCGGTCTTCTACTTATTACCCTCTATAATTCGCACCTTATAGAACGCCTAATAGATATCTAGTTTAGTAAACCACTTTGCCTTCGCGATATTGCGGAGTATCTCCCTAATTAGCGGAAGTAGGTATTAATCCAGACGAGTTATAGCGTTAAAGGCACGGTAGTCGACGTAGAATCGCAACCTACTATTAGGCTTCCGCGCGAATAAGACTAAGGCCGCTACTTCCGACGAGCTAGCCTAAATAAACCCTTTATCGAGTAGGTCGCGTAAAGTCTTTTTTAAGACTAAAAGCTCGTCCTAAGATATACTATATAGTGGCTTAAAGGGCGGAACTATATCGTTGCCATTAGCATCTTAGCGGAAGAGCATCGCGTAGTTAATGCTAGGCTTATATAGGTTAAGCTTATTAGCCTCGCTCTTCGTAAAGAGCGGAAGGAGGTTATAGAACCACGCGGGGATTATCTTCCGTAGTTTAGGCTCTATCCTCGGCCTTTTAGGCCGTAGTGCTTTCTTAATATCCGCTAAGCTTACGGCGTATACCGCTGCCGACGCCTCTACCGCTCCCTACCGTCTACGGATTTGCTTAATAGTACTAATAAATATAGAAGCTATTACTTCTTAAGCGGCCCGTAGCTCCTTAAGGCACTCGCTCTTATCCTCGTCCCTATCGGCCCTATACCGTACCTAACGTTGCGAAGGTCTATACTAAAGCCTCCTCTTATATAGTATAAAGAAAGACTCTATATAACGGAGCTAAGGTTTACCTAAAATTAAAGGGAACTCTAACTTAAGGATTATATATACGATAAGCAGCTGCGTATAACCGTCGACCTCCGTAGCTACCTAAGCGATACCTTTAATCTCCGCGCCCTTTATTACGCTAAAGGCTCCTTTTACCTACCTCGGTCGTATTTATTCTACCGGCAAACGTAAATCCTAAGCGAATGCCTTATTAATCGCGGTATAGCACTTATATCCCTCGTCTATAAGAGCGGAGAGGAGATTAGTCTTATTAACGATAATTAGTATTAAAGTAGGCTTAGCTTTAATACGGTCTTTTAACTCTTTTTTAGCTAAAGCTAGCGTATTAGGCTCTAGGGCCCGTCTACGCTCCGGAGCTATATATTTCCCTCCGCTAAGGGTAAAGCGGGAATCCCCTCGTTATCCTTAAACTTAAGAGCGGGCGTATAGGCAGACAGTAAGGACAGGCTCGGCTTAACTATTTCTATAGTAGCCGGCTTATTCCCTATGGCCTTATTAACTCGCTAAGTCTAGTAGGGCGAGGCCTCTTGCGTGCGGATAGACGTAAAGGGCTTTCTATATATATCCTCTTCGGGGTAGCGGGCCTATTCGCCAGCCAATAATAGTATACGTTCGATTAACGCCGTGCCGTAAAGGGTTGCGATATTAAGCTTTATTTAGGTCTAAATGCGCGGGAGATTGTTCTATATATACTATACGGTAATGCTTCGCATACCCGCGCTCTTTTTCTCGACATCGGGGAGGTTAAGAAACGCCTCCCTAATACGCTAGGCGAAGTTAAGGAGTGCTTCGTCCTTAACGGGGGCTAACTACGCCAAGATAGCTAAAGGAGTATCGAGGGTACCGTAGTCCTAAAGAACGGTAAAGATGCCTTCGATAAAGAGCAACTAGCTTAGGTAACGAACGTTAACCTAAGAAGTAATATAGCCGAAATCCCTAGATAACTTATTAACTATACGAGCTAGCTATATGTTATACGGGATCTAGCTAACGATTAAGGTAGACTAAATCTACTGCAATTTCTATAGTATAGTGTAGTCCGCCTAATATAGCTTCTACTCCTGCTTTAGGATAACCTTATTCCTATTGTTATAAACCTCTTCGTCGATCTCGCGGGCTGCTTTAGCTCGCGGCTAGATATTCTTAACGAGAGCCTCCGTAGAGGCGTTAAAAGAAGCATTGTATAGAATATGCTAAGGGCAATCGAAATTAATCCGGAGGCGGTAGCCTCGTTCCTAAAGAGCAAACTAATTACTATTGCCTTCCTTAACGTACGGGAATGCAATAACTTATCTTAGTTATAGGTGTTTACTCTACCGCTATTACGGCTGCTATCCCGGTTGCTGCCTTAGCTAATCCTGCTAGTTAGAGCGTAAGAAACGCTCTACGCTAGTTATAGCAGTAGGCGGTCGAGCCGTAGCATCTGCCGGAGGGGTAGTAGTAGCAGTCGGCGGAGTTATAGTCTACGGCGAAGAGGGCAATAGGGTAGACTTAGCAACTAAGGGAACGGGAATAAGAGCCGATAGACTACTAGGTTAAGCAAGGGATAAACGAGGCGGCTGCTAAGCAGCGAGGATATCTAGAATACGCTTAATATCCTTACGCTAATCACGAAGGTCTTCGCGCTAAGCAAGGAGATTATTACGTTAAGGAAGAATCTCGGCGCGTATACTTTAGTTAAAATCGCTCTACTTCTATAGATGCTAGTTAGTCTATTTACCTAAGTTTACGATAGTTTTGCCTTTATCTAGCTCTAGGTCCTGCTCTTGCTCTCGGGAGCTAAGGCCCGCTACGGTAGCCTCGCGAGAACGAGTCTCGTAAAGCAATTAGCTCCTTGCCTTGTCGTTAGAACGGGGAGAGCCCGGGGGGAATGCTCCTACGATATTTAATATATTAATAGGTTCGGTTAAGGGTAGTATTCGTTATAGAGTTATTGCGTTACGTTCGCTATAGGTTAATAGGAATCCGATTTCTAAAGAGCTAAGGGTAACTCCTTAAAAATACGTATTTTTAAGGCTTTTAGTCCTTGGAATAGCTGTATAGAGACCTTATAGCTTCGCGTTGCGTGGTTGTAAGGAAGCTACGTTAAGGTTATATTCTGTGTGTTAATTAATTATCTAGAGGTTGTAGGCGCGTAGGGTTTTTAGGGAAAACCCTGTGCGGTGCGCTGACTAATGCGCCCATACTAATAGGATCCTTACGGCCTCGGCCGTAGCGGTATAAGCCCTAGCCGATGTTAAAGCCGGCCGCGACCGTAGATGCCCGCGAATAGTCGACTAGCCTCGCGCCCGACTAGCCCTCGTAATGTCCTAAGGCCGGCCGGGGGGAAGGGCGGGTAGCGGGGGGGGGGGGGGGGGGGGGGGGGGGGGGGGTGTCCTATCGTCGCCGTTTCGACGGCGACGTCTATAGCGCGGTAGGGAGAAGGGGGGGGCTATATATAAGGTAGCGCCGGCTTAAGGCGTATCGTCGGCGTCGCCGCGGCGGCGAAACGCCTCGGCCTTTAAGAGTATGCCTTTTATACCCTATCTTAAAGCTTCTCCGCCTTAAGGCAGTGCCTATCCTACGCCGTATATCTCCCCTTATAGAGGGTATACCGGTATAGGATCTGCCCTATAGTAGCCGTATATATAGCTTTGTTATATAGTCCTAACGCGTACCGCCTATACGTCGCCTTTACTATATAGTATTTCGCGACGTGCTTATACTAAAAGCACTAGTAGCACTACTTCGGCCGGATCGTATCGTCGAAGGGCTTTATATTAAAAGTCTCCGCTTATATTACTATACTAAAGTCGTAGAGCTTATTCGCCGCCTCTACGCCGTCTACCGTAATAATTAGGGTCGCTTTTATACCCGCCCTTATATAAGCCCTCTTAAGGTAAAGGGAAATAACCTTAACGTCGTTCGCTTTAGCTAGTTCGGCTGCTTACTAAGGCGGCGTTGTCTCTTCTCTAAAGGACTATTATTAAGACGCCCTTTACGATTACCGTAAAGCCGCCTTAGGATAGTATCGTCTCCTTCCCGAAAGCCTTCTCTAGCTACCCTTTATCCGTCTTATACTTCTTTAAATTCTGCTTAAATATAAGCCCGATATCGCCGCTATAAAGGACCCGCGCCGCTTTTACGGCGGGCTCCCTAAAGGCGTGATTAACGTCGTTAATAATCGCTTAAGGGGTTCTACGCTAAAGATCTAAGGCGATCCCCTTATATCGGACCGTAAGCTAGTTTTCGTAGCGGGCAAGAGTCGGCTTCTCGCTATTAGCCCCGATGTTATAGATGCCGCTAGCGCCTTCGGGCGCGGGCTAGCGTCGCGTCGGGGGCGCGACGGTAGCAGCCGCGACCGCGGCCGCGGCTACGTCGGCTTAAGACTTCGACGCTTATTTCGATAGGAGCGCCGCCTTAATAGCCTCCTTTACCGATTCTTTAACCGATTTCTTAAGCTAGCCTACGGTCGTATAGACCGCGGCGTCCGCTCGGATCCTCTCCTCCTATTCCTTTAGGTAACCCTAGAGAACGGACTTAAAGGCCCTTTAGACGCTTTAAAGGGCCTCCTTAGGCACTAGACCCGCGAATTTTAGGTAAGCGGCACTATCCCTTCCTATTAGTTTCTCCTTGCCCGCGTCGGGCTTAAGGGGCGCTTCGTCGGTAGTCGGTAGGCTATATACGCTAGCTTTTAACCCCTTTCTTACGACGTTAACGTCTATCGGCTCGCAGCCCGCGTCCGTCCCCTAATGCGCTATCGCGCTTAAGGGCAACCGGGTCTAAGAAATCCGATTCTTAAGTCTAAATTATTTTATAATCCGGTGTCGACCTTAGCGGCTATACGAGGAGATCGTAGAGCGTTTTTTTATATACCGCCTATATATCGCCTTTACTATATAGTATTTCACGACGTTCCTATACTAAAAGCACTAGTAGTACTACTTCGGCCGATCGTATCGTCAAAGGGCTTTATATCGAAGATCTTTGCCTATATTACCGTACTAAAGTTATAAAGCCTATTCGCCGCCTTTACGCCGTCTACTATAATAATTAAGGTCGCCTTTATGCCTACCGCTATATAGGCCTTCTTAAGGTAGAGGTAGATAACCTCGACGTCGTTTGCCTTAGCTAGCTCGGCCGCTAAAGCGGCGTTATCCTTTCTCTAAAGGACTATTATTAAAACGCCCTTTACTATTACCGTAAAGCCGCCTTAAGATAGCATTATCTCCTTCCCGAAAGCCTTCTCTAGCTACTCCCGATCCGCTTTATACTTATTTACATTTTGCTTAAATATAAGCGTAATATCGCCGCTATAGAGGATCCGCGTCGCGTTTATAGCGGGCTCTTTAAAGGCGTAGTTAACGTCGTTAACGGTCGCCTAAAGGGTTTTATATTAAAGATTAAGGGCAATCCTTTTATACCGGACTATAAGCCGGTTTTTATAGCGGGCGAGAGTCGGCTTCTCGCTATTAGCCCCGATATTATAGATATTACCGGCGCCTTTAAACGTAGGCTAGCATTGCGTTAGGGGCGCGACGGTAGTAGCCGCGACCGCGGCCGCGGCTACGTCGGCCTAAGACCTTAACGCTTGCTTCGATAAGAGCGCCGCCTCGATAGCCTCCTTTACCGACTCTTTAACCGATTTCTTAAGCTAGTTTACGGTCGTATAGACCGCGGTATCCGCTTAGATCCTTTCCTCTTATTCTTTTAGGTAACCTTAGAGAACGGACTTAAAGGCCCCTTAGACGCTTTAAAGGGCCTCCTAAGGCATTAGACCCGCGAATTTTAGGTAAGCGGCACTATCCTTTCCTATTAGTTTCTCTTTACCCGCGTTAGGCTTAAGGGGTACTTCGTCGGTAGCCGGCGGGCTATATACGCTAGCCTTTAACCCCCTTCTTACGACGTTAACGTCTATCGGCTTATAGCCTGCGTCTATCCCCTAATGCGCTATCGCGCTTAAGGGCAACCGGGTCTAAGGAGTCCGATTCTTAAGTCTAAATCTATTTTCTAGTCTAGTATCGACCTCGACGGCTATACGAGGAGATTATAAAGCGGTTTTTATTTTGCCTTTATAATTTCGGGCTTTACTTAAAGGAACTTTTCTACGTTAGCGTTATTAACCCTCCGGAATAATAATTCGGAATCGGCTATATCCTAGAGGTTTGCTTAAAAGAAGTTATAAAAGCGTTTAAGAAAAGCGTTTTAAGCTACCTCTATTATATAGTCCTTAGCAATAATACGTTAAAAAGAGGTCTCGGATAGTTCGAAGACCTTAACTAAGCTTACTAAAAGTTCGTTAAAAAGTCGTAGATTTTCTCCCTCCTTAATTAGCTTAGCTAGTTTAAATATACTAATTCGCATCGCTTAAATACTATCTTATTTATAGAATTAAATAAAGTTAACTATACGTACGTAGCGGATATCGTTTATATCTAAGGGCATTTAATCTTCTTATTATATATATTAGCGGGGGCGCTTCGTCCGGCCCTAACGGGTAGGAACCTAGCGGCGGCCGGCGGTAAGACGAATTAAGAGGGGGCGAGCTACTAAGATAGTCTACGGTAGAGTGGCTTTAAAGGCTCGGGTCTTAGGGGAGTTTAAAGGGCTAATTAAGGATATTAAGCGGGCGGTATCCTAGGCGAATAGCAATAATCTATATAAAGGATATCGAATCGGTTAGCCGGGGTTTAAAGGGTATAGTGCTAGCCCGGGTGGAAATTCTTTAGTAGACGAATCTATAGGTTTTAACTAAGGTATATAATATCCCGGTAAGATAGTCTAGTCCTTTAGAATATTAATCTCTTCCTACCGAAAGAGAGGTTTTAGTACGTCTTCTGCTATTATAGGGACCCCTTATTTTAAGGTAATCGTCGGAGTAGTCTAAATCTCTACGATATTAGAAAAATACACCTTCCGAAGTAACTAATGCCCTTTAGACGCGGAAGTAATAAGAGTCCTAAAGGCTACCCTATTATTAACTATAACGCTTAAAGGTAGGCAATATCCTATACAATAAGGGAAATTAAAGCGGACTTAAAGAGATTTCTAAAGCATAGTTAGTTTATATTCCTAAAGCTAAGGGATGCCTAATATAACCGGGGTAAAAGGTAATAGGTTCGTAACGAAATAGAGCATAAGTTTTATATATTTGCTAATATTTATCCGGGCTATAAAGTAGTCCGTTATCTACGTAAATAGTACGCTATCTATTAGTCGGAGCGGTCTAAGTTTAAGGAGCTTCTTTATAGTAATATTATATTTTCGTATAATAGCGTAAAGATCGGCGAGTGCCGCGGTAGTATAGCTAAAATCTTTAAAGGAGGACGTATTAACGTAGTAAAGAGGCTAAGGATTACGCGTAAAGAAGAGACAAGTATAGAGAAGGATTAACGTTTTATTACTATTTAAGGAACTAATCTAAAGATCCGTTTTATCTAAAAGCAACGACTTAATCCTTTTATCCTCCCCTATATACGACCTTTAAAAGCGACTTACTCTAAGGGTATATCTTTTAGCAATAGCCTCGACGTATACTACTCGCCCTATAAATCCGTAACCTCTTTACTAAAGATACGGCCCTATTTATAATCAGCTATATAAAGAAACTGACCCCGGCTAAACCTACCGCCGCAAGCGCCTTAAGATCCTCGGCCGAAGCCGGGGGAGGGGGCACCTCGGCCTAAAAAGGGACTACCGCGGCGGGGAGGCATTAAAAGCGGATTAGCCGTTTTAGCCGGGTCGTAAGCCTCCTTCTAGTATCTAGATTCTCTATAAGCTATATAGAGTTTATTATCGATCCTAAATTATCGTTTAGTATCGGAAAGTCGATCGAGGTCTATAGGGTTACTATATAGGAGTTAGCTAAAGGCGGTCGGGGTAAGGGCAGGTATAAGCGTCGGCGGGACCTACGAATAAGGAGCGGCCTTCTTCTCGAGCTTCTAACGATAAGCGTAGTTAGCTAGGTTTTTTATGAATAAATCTATCTACGCCGACTACTTCTCGTAGTTAGCGTTAGGGAGCTTAGTCTATATGCTTTTAACGAGGTCGCCTATATCCTTTAAGATAAACTTCCGGAGGAGGTCGACCTACTATTCCTTTATCTTCCTTACCTTACGCGTATAGGCGTTAAGGTCTGTCTTTTAGATCTAATAGTTCTTATCGCCTTAAGGAAAATTATCGAGAGTATTCTTAGCGGCTTATATTAAATCTAAAACCTTATACTGCTTACTTAAAGCTATAAAGAGCGTCGTCGTAATAGGCTATTCCTATTTCTCCCTCTCGGATAGGTTAGCTATAATAGTAGCTTTCCTATCCTTAATAAAGTCGTAGGCCTATTTACTAAGCCTATCGCTAATATAAAGGAGGTAAGCGCTATTTAAGTCGAACTATATACTATCGCGGAAGAAGATACCTTATATCTTAAGTTCCTAGGCCTTATACTTACGTTAACGGTCGGAGGTAGACCCCTTTTTAGTAAAGATCGGAGGGTCTACCGTCTTTCGTTTTCCTAGAGACTGGGTTTAAGCTATTGTCTAGGATTGCAATATCGTTATAGTAGAGATCGTTAGATCCTTAGCCTTAAGAAATTACTCTTTCGTAGCAAAGAGCTAATCTTGTGTAGTTAGACGTTCCTTTAACCTAGCATTTCGGTTAACCTAAGAGGCCTCTGCTATACGGAGGGATCGAAGACTCTTCTTAATATATATAAAAATGTATTGGGTATCTAAGCTCTAAAGGTTTTCCTAGGTCTCCTACGCGTTAGCGACCGGGACTACGTTATTAAACCTCTTAATCGCTTAAGCGATCTAAGGGAATCTACTAATAAACTCTTTAGCAAAGGCCTTTAGACCGTCGCCCGTAGCGTTAAAGACTATAGGTATATCTGCTATAAGAAAGGAGGAAGGTCTAGGGTATTATCGGGGACTATAGGAAGATTTCTATAGGCTATAAAGGTTTCTATAGGCTAGGGAAAAGTTTTTAAGGGCTTAAGGGCTTAGGGGAAATAATTTCTTAGGTATTACGCTTAGGTCGCGACGACTAAGGAAACGAGGTTATAGAGCTACTAGGACTATATTTATAAAGCTAGGGATCGCGACGGGCCGTAATAGAAGATAGAATAAACTATTTAAGCACTAGGTAATAGCGAGATAACCTTATTATTCTATAAAGAGGAGAAGAACTTAAGAGGCTAAAGGCTTGTTTATATATAGGACTATATATTACGTAGTATATTACTATATACTATATTATATAATATAGTTGTTGGTAGGGATCACACGTGAGATATCTCATTAGGTCTTCTGGTTGGTATTTAAGTGTGTTGTGTTCTGCCTAGCTAGAAAGGGGGGGAAAGGGGCCCCCTTTATAAGTCCTTTAAAGAGCCTGACCCGGGCCTGCCGGGCTCCTAACAGAGCCCTATTAGGAGCACGTGACCCAGCCGCTAACGCTATCATCCGGGTTATAATAAGGCTGCTGCCGGGGTTATAACGTGGCTAATAACGCTGCCGTCGGGACCGTCGGGGTTATTAAGGGTTATAACTTATAACCCTTTTCCTCGTGGTGTTTATCCTATATTCCTATATTCCTATACTAGCAGTTTTTCTTTAAAGCTTCTTCTTTAAAGCTTGCAATAACTAATTAAACAAAAGAACGCGCATTAGGCCGAATTCCCTAATGAATACAAAAGATAAATACAAATAAGATAATATGAGATTGGCGGAGGTCTAGGCTCGCGAGGCTGCTGTTGTTATTGCGCGGAGCTATAGGCGTTCTACTAAATCTCGGAATAAAAGGAGTATGGTCGTTAGCCGGGGCGTCTGCCGAATGACTGATGAAAAGGAAGTCTATATGCGCTTCGTGTAGTGATATCCTTCGTTAAGGTATCGGACGAGTGCGCTACGAGACTTCGTGTATTTTATAGTAATGGCTTTTCTACTAGGGGCTTATTGGTAAAGCGTCTGTATGGTCGGCGGCTTCGTAATATCGAGGGAGCTTCTTCGAGAGCTGCTTTAAGAGCTGCTTCGAGGCTTGCTTTGCTCGACGGGATGCAGTAACTGTATTGCTGCTAGGGGCTTATTAGTAAAGCGTCTATTCGTTCGGCGGCTTCGTTGGTTGATATCGAGGGAGCTGCTTCGAGAGCTGCGTTAAGAGCTGCTTCGAGGCTTGCTTTGCTCGACGGGATTTATAGTAACGGCTTTCTGCTAGGGGGGTTAAGGGAAGCGTCTATATAGTCGGCGGCTTCGTGGGTTTAAAGCGTCTATTAGGCGGCTTCGTTAGTGTTTAAGGGAGCTGCTTCGAGAGCTGCTTCGAGGCTTAATAAGGGCAGTGACGGCTTTCTGCTAGGGTTTTGCTAGGGGAAGCGTCTATTTAGGCGGCGGCTTCGTGATTTAAAGCGTCTGTGTGGGGCGGCTTCGTGGGTTCGCTTTAGAGGCAGCTGTAAGAGCTACTACTGCGAGAGTTAATAGGGGAGCCGAATAGGTCGCAAAAAGGCCGGCATTAGGGCCTCGAGTCGTTAATTAAATAGTGCGACGGGGTTGTCTGCCGCGTCGGCGGCTGCGGCGATAGTCGGGCTCGTTAGTCACGAGGGTCTTCGCGATAATTGTCGTGACGGTCTAAAAAGAATCTCTTAGTAGGTAAAAACCAGCGGTGTTTTTTTTTCTTCTCGTCCTTACGGTCCGAAGAGAACTCCTATAGGTAAAACCAGCGGTATTCTTCTTCTTCTCGCGTAAATGCGTTATAGACGCACTGCCTATTAACGTTACTCTTCCTCCTTAAGGGAAGCGAGACGGGATTAATAGGAAGCTTAAAGGGTCTATTTGCTAGTCGAGCTCGGTTTAAACAGTCTTATTCTTAGCATAGATAATCCTCTCTAGGTGTATGCAATAGAACCCGCAAAAGGGTAAAGATACGTAGGAGCCGCGTTCTTATAACTACTGCCCCTTTTACACTTTCGAAGATTAAGATCTATCTCTTCTGCCTTACTATTCTATAGTTAAATCTATTTAACTACTAATTAGTATTAGTAGGGATTATACGTGAGATATCTCATTAGGTCTTCTAGTTAGTATTTAAGTGTGTTGTGTTCTGCCTAGCTAGAAAGGGGGGGAAAGGGGCCCCCTTTATAGGTCCTTTAAAGAGCCTAACCCGGGCCTGCCGGGCTCCTAATAGAGCCCTGTTAGGAGCACGTGACCCAGCCGCTGACGCTATCATCCGGGTTATAATAAGGCTGCTGCCGGGGTTATTACGTGGCTAATAACGCTGCCGTCGGGACCGTCGGGGTTATTAAGGGTTATAACTTATAACCCTTTTCCTCGTGGTGTTTATCCTATATTCCTATATTCCTACAATAGTACTATAATATTTATGCTATATAAGGACCTCGTCTTAAATAATAAGAGAAGTCTACTATAAGAGCTTACCCCTCTATGAATTTCGCCGTATATTATATATCGAAGTCGAGTTAATCTATATCGGTATCTTAAAATAGGAGTAAGCTATACGGCTACCGGGAAGTAATAGTATAGCGATGCCGGATAAAGTAACGTAAAGAATAATCTTGCCTTAAGCCTAGTAATAGGCTATAAGTCTACGGTATAAAAAGGTCTTCCCGGTGCCGCTAATGTATGTAAAGCATCCTCTATGCTATATGCCGGGGCTAGTGTAATCAGCCATAGATAAGATAGTAGGGGGCTATTCCTAGCTCCCAGGGCTTACGCCTACCTAATAGAAGCATCCTTCTTTACACACACATTCTTAGTGCCTACTGTATTAAATTAGTAGCAATTCTGCACCTTCTGCCTTTAAAGCCACTATTAGGAACGCCCTTCCTATCTCTAGAGCTTCGCTCTACTACGATACGTTCGCTAAGAGCTTCTAAAGCTCTCGCCATTCGTTAGAAGCCGCCTAAAGGCTCCCGACACCTATAGTATAACTAGCTTATACAACCTTAGCTAGTACGCCTGTATAACCTCTAACATAAGCCTTACGATCCGACGAGGCTCGCCTTTCTAAGCATTATTAGAACTAAGGTCCGCTACCTAGTTCTCTATTCTTAAGTCTTTACGCAATTAGCCGTAAGGAAAAATTTTCTCTCTATGTTTTCGATTTCCTACGCGTACCCGTTCCTACGCTAAAATTAAAACACCCTATACCTCCTACTATAGACTTTTCTCCTCTCCTATAACTCTTCTTTCTTCGTAATCCCTCCTCTTCTCTATCTATCGACCTCTTCGCCTTCTTCCCTCGTTTTGTTTAAGCTATTATCACTATAGCTAAGGACGAAGAAGCCCGTTTAGCTACGGCATCCGTATCTCGTTTAGACGACGACGTCTACCCTCGCTTACCGACATAGGAGTACGCTCCGCCGGATAGTGTCTATAGCGCCGCCCCCTCTAAGGACTCTAAGAGTGATTATAAAGATCCTCCTCCCCTTACCCGCCGTCGTCCTCGCCTATCCTTAGAGACCGAGGTGCTACGCAAGCAGTCTACTCTACTAGCTATAGAGGATAGGGACTATAATAACCTATTAAAATAGGCCGTTCGCTACTCTAAGTTAATTAAAACACTGCCTATAGGAAGGGTTATTAAGACTTTTACTAATATAGACGTAATGTATATAAAGCAAGCCTATATTCTCTTAGGCTCTTTAGCCTCTAAGTTAGAGATTATCTTTAATATCTTAGATCTTCCGCCCGCAAAGGAAAAGCATCTATAGCACGCCGATACTTAGCGAAAGGGAATTCGCGCGTATCTTCGTTTTATAAGCGAGCTTCCCGACAAAGAGACTCCTCTCTACGCTACGATAACTCTAGTATATCGGCTAGTCCGAGCTATGCCTTTTAACCCGGAACTAATCGACGGAGACCCTTCTAACGGTTAATTAGATTAATAGCCTCCTCTTCGTCCGTAAGGAATACTTCGCTTATCTAAGCAGCGCTCTATTAGATAGCAGTATTACCCTAAGGAGCAACCCTAGGTTCTATATCACTCTCTTAGTCTAAGTCATCTACGTATTCGCAGGCCTTCTACTCTCGTCGATAGAAGGATTTAGATAATAATAATAATAATTCGTCTAGGTCCGATAATAGTTTTATCCGCCGCCCCCTAAAGTCCTATCCGAACCCGCGTAGGCACCGCGAGGCGAGTTATACCTCCTCCTCGGCCTATAACGACGAGGCTATTACCAAACGCCTTAAACGGGATAATATTAGTACTTTTAACCTAGATAAGTATAATCCGAAGAACCTAGGCATTATCGCTCTTAGCGATAGAAACAATATCTATATAGACGTCTATCTCTTTACGGAGCGTCTAAGGATCTATTAGGACGAGGATCTATTCGCCCTTTGCCTATATTACCTCTCCTTCTTAGTAGAAGGAGCGCTTATATAGTATATAAGTAAGCTTATAGCGGAATAACGCGATATCCTTTGTTCCTCCCCTCTTAGAACCTTCTATAAGTTCTTAACTAGGCTTTTTAAGCGTTTTAACGCCGACGTCTTAAAGGAACTTTATAGGGAAAGGTATACGATATCTATATAGTCCTTTAGCTCTATTACTCTCGCGTAGTAGATCTAGAGAAAGGTTTCGCTCGCCCGCTAACTTAAGATAGGCAAGGATGCCTAAATCATTAAGGCTATCTATCCTCTTATTGCCGTCTAGATCTCCTCGCTTCTCCCTATTCCTATGAAGAAGACCCCGATCGATAAATATTTTCGTATTATTAAGGAACGGAAACCCCTTATTATAGCCTCTCTTAAGCTATATATCTCCGGAGACTAAGACCGTTCTCGCCGCGGTAGCTTTTCCCGTCGGGATAATAACTACCGTTAGGATAACCGTCGCCGTAATAATAGTTACTATTAGGGTAACCGTAATCGCAGCCGTTATAATAATCGTCGCAATAACTATCGTTAAGGTGACCGAGGCATAACTACCGTTAGGGTAACCGTCGGGATCGGGACTAAGGTTATAATCGCAACCGTAGTCCTAAAGGACGAAGCTTAGGTAATAACCGTGATTAGTAAAGCTTACGCCCGCTACGCCGCGATAAGCGTTACCCTCGCCGGGACGACCGACGAGACAACCGAACGGAATACCGTTAAGGTAAATATAAAGGTAATAACAATAAGAAGAAAGTGCGTTTTAAGTCGAAATATTAAAGCGATAAGAAGACTGCTCCTAGCGGCGACGAAGCTAGTAACGAGCTATATTTAAACGACTCTTAGGACGATGCGTCCTCTTACGCCTCCTTAAAGGCTAATTTCGTAGGCTATATAAACTCCCGCTACCCTACCGAACGGGCCGGTAAGTTTAAATATAGCACCTACGACCGTACCTTCGCCCTTACCTCTATGCTTAAGGAGTATATACGTGCTAACTGCTATATATCTAAGCAGTAGCTCCGTAGTAAAGAGCGCGCGCCTAAGCCTTTAACCTATAAGGTTTATAAGACCTCTTTTCTTTCTCGCAATGCCCTCTTCTCTTACCTCCGTCTTAGGTATAAGAAATCCCCTCCTATTACCGTAGGGAACGTCTCTAAGCCTATCGTTATTAAGCCTAATGCCCCCGCCGCCCTAGAGCCTATTCTTCCCGCACTTATTATTAAGGAGCCTGTTTTTTACGCAGCGCTAACTACGGCACCCCGACTAGATTAGGTCCTAGAAGCTAAAGCCGAGGAGCCCTAGTAGGATTAGGATTCCCCGCCGTACTTATACTCCTATATAAGGATTAAGGTCTTTGCTTAACCCGGTAGATAGGAAGTCTAGGTTTACCCCGACTCTAGCTATAGCAAGCCTATAATGAATCGCGACCTTCTTTAGACTCTTAACTATACCGTCGAGAAGAAGCCTCCCGTCACTATTAACGGAGTTAACAGTCGCTCTTTTTGCGAGGACTAGGCTACGTTCTCCTTCTACACGCGCGGTACTATAGCTAGCCCGACCGCTTAAGCAGCTATAGCTAAATTCACCTACTCCGCCTAGGTCTCTAAAGTAGAGGCTAGCGCACTTCTCGGCAATGCCTTCCTTAAGCTATACCGAGGATCCCTTAATTATAATAAGGAAGTTATTCGTATTAGAGTGCTCGACGGGTTTAAAATCCTATTCGATATCTATAAATAGCCCCGTAAAGTTATTCGCCGCGTCTAGGCCGTCCGAAAGACTATTATACCGCCCGGCACTACCCTTATAGTCCCTATATCTTAGAAGGAACTTCCTAAAGACCGCGCCTATACGTTCTTCGCCTCTCACGCTAATACTATCCATAGCATCGTCGATGCTAAATCTCTTCCTACTATCCTTATTACTAATAGCACGAACGTTAACCTCGTTATTAAGCGTAAGCAGAAGCTTAGCTAGATATAGGAGTGTTAGGAGTCTAGCTATTTCGCCGCCCCGTCCTAGAAATTAGCTATAAAAGCTCTAACGCTAGCTACGGCAATTTCGCCTGCTCTCGGAGCCGCTGCTATGCTATCCTCCTCTATAGGAACCGCTATTGCTACTACTACTTCTTCTATTAATTTATCGGTTAACATTGCGAGCACTTTTCCGCTTACTTAGGAAGTCCTCGAGTGCCTATAGGCTCCCGCCCCGTCTTAGCCCGTAGAAGCTCTTATTCTAGGCACTTCTCTAACGCCTTCGCTATCCGACTCTATCTACGCCTACGTTATAGCTTCTTCGGCAAGACCCGCTAAATAGTCTAAGGTTCGCTAGAACCTCGTAGCAGCTGCTACTAACGTAACGGTAGCTGCCGTAGCTATCGAGATAGACGCCGCGGATAGAATCGAGGATCCCCTCTCTAGCCGCATTCTATACTAAACGTATGTTTAGCGCCTACTAGAGCTTTAAGAGAAATACATTAAAGAGGGTATTTATATTTTCGACTATAGCCCCTCTTTTATGCGCCGCGTTAAAAAGCTTTTTAGGAAATACTCCTAGCTCTAGCGAGATATAGGCACCGCCGTTATAGAACCCGGAAAGGAATTAATAGTTCCCTTTATTAACAATTAGCACGAAAAACGAGTCGCTTAAAGGCCTTACCTATAAGGGCTTCGCGATAGGAAGGTTATCGACGATATATTTAACCTACTTTACAAGCAAGGCCGCCTAGAGTAGGCCGATAAGCCTACGCCGTTTATAGCACCGGTCTTTATAGTTTAGCGCACCGCCCGAGGCGCGACTAAAGGCCGAGTCGTTATTAACCTACGTGCCGTTAATAGTATTACTATTCCGGACTCTTACTCTCTGCTATTGTAAAGCTCTATTATTGCTAAACTCTTAGGCGCCCGTTTTATTACTGCTATCGACGCTTCCGCCTTCTTCTATTAGTTTCGAGTTAAACTCAAGCATCGAGGCAGGTTTACTATTATAAGTCATCGAGGTCTAAAGCGCCTAATAGTTGCACTTATCGGCTTTCGCAATAGCCTAGCGTACGTATAACGCTATATAGATCGAGTTCTCCGTCCGTACTAAGGCTATAGCCACGCGTTTATTAATAATATTATTATTTACTCCGCTACGGAAGAGGAATACTTTTAATATTTCGAGGCTATCTTTAAGCTCTTCGCATCGCTTAACCTATCTATAAGCCCTGCTAAGAGCTAGATCGGCTACCCTTCCGTAGAGCTACTCGGATTTCGTATCGACGCGTTCGGGATAAGTACTATAAAGCATAGGCTCGCTGCCTTCGTAAAGCTCCTATTCCCCGATAACCTCGCCGCTCTTAAATACTATATTAGCGCTATAGGGTATATTCGCAATCTTATTCCGTACTACGGCGCTTCTATCGCCCCTCTATAGGATCGTAAGACTAGTCTTCTAGCCTAAGGTCGCTTAATCGGTAAGGTTAAGAACGGGAACCCTAATAAGCGGAAGTCCTATACATAAGTTATATCGTTCTAGCCGACCTTAGCCGAGCTTTCCTCCTTCGCCTCCCTTTAGAAGGAAATTACTTCTAGCCGTATGATTTACTATATAGACCCGTAGAAGAGGCTATTTTATTAGATCGACGCCTCCTTATAGCGAGGCTTTACAGCCGTCTTTTTCTATATCCGCGACGGCACCGTTTAGCAGCTAGGCTAGCCTATCCCGGTTGAAGCTATTATGCCTATCTGCTTCCTCTCCCGCACCCTAACAAAAGCCGAGCAGTCCTATAGTCCCTTAGAACTAGAGGTCGCTTGTCTTATATAGGCTGCGAAGAAGATACGCACTACGGTATAGTCGTTAACCCTTCCGCTCGTAGTCTTAACCGACTACTCCGCGACTAAGTAGATCGTTGCTAAAAAGACCCTCGATACTTTTAGCATAGACCGAGCTAACCGTCGCTTAGTTATAGCCTTAATTTATCTCTCTAAGTACGATATCGAGGTTTACTACCTCCTTAGCAAGAAGAACTTTATCCCCGACGCCTTTAGTCGCCTGCTAGCCGAGGAATCCGACTAGCTGCTTAATCGTCGTCGTCCCGACTTTACTATACTTAACGATATGCTTATAGCCTCCGAGGCTATTATAGCTCTTAAAAAACGCAAGGAATTCGCTATCGCTTACGATAATAACCCTTACTATAAGCGAATACTTTAAATAATCGCAGATAGCGAGGACGCTATTAAGAGTCTTTCCTCGCCCCTAGAAGGAGCTATAGTCGCTAACTCTATAGCATAGACGAAAGCATAGCTTAAGCGCCGCGGCATACCGTTTTTTATAGTCGATAAGCTTCTATACTATAAAGGCCCTAACGGCTTTACCCGGCTGTATATCCCTAACGCCTTCGTTCTATCTATAATCTCGGCAGCTTATAACAATAAGAACTACTTCGGCGTCATCCGTATAATTAAGGACCTAGAGATATACTTAATTCGCGGAGTTACCCGTTAGGTAAAAAAGCACATCGCGGCCTATAAAGCCTATTGTCTTAGCTAAATAGACCGTTAGACCCTTGCCGGCAGCTATAAGCCTATCTGCCCCCCGCTACTTCTAATATAGAGTATCGCGATAGACTTTATAACCGATATACCGCCTTTACCTTTAGTAAGTTCCCTATAGCAGATCCTAAGCTTTAATATCTTTAACTAACTTCTTACAGTCACTTGCCTAACTAGCAAGAGATACTTACTAATCTTAGGCAACGCGAAGTATAGCATAAAGAACTAGGCTTAAAGCCTAGCCCGTTAGTTACTTCTTTCCGATTAGGGCATACTAAGAACTATTATTAGCGACCGGGATCGTAAATTTACATCCGACTTTTAGAAAGGCCTTTAGAGCGTATTCGGCACTAAAATTGCAATAACTACCGCCTACTACCTATAGGCTAACGGACTTGCCGAACGGCGTAACTAAACCGTAGAGACCGCTCTACGAATATCCTATATCGAGGATCTTAGCCTAGATTAGAAGATAATAATCCCCGCCCTCTAGTAGAATCTAAACACGGTATTTAACGCTAGTACGAAGATCTCCGCCTATAAATCTATCTTCGGCTTTAATATACGTAGACTATTAGAAGCTGCCGATAATATCCTAGGCACTACTACGGACGAATTGCCCTACTTACGAGAAGTCACCCGTAGATAAGCGAGCCTAGCTATAGACCTAGCAGCTATAAAGGCCAAGCAGCGGTATAACGCGAAACACCGACCGGTTCTTTTTAAAGCTAGTAATAAGGTCTACCTAAAGCTATATACGGGCTATTATAAGCCTAGCCAGCCGCTAAAGAAATAGTCGCGGCAACGAGAAGGCCCTTTCGTTATTAAGCGTATAGTTAATAACCTCGCGGCGGAGCTCGACCTCCTTAGCTAAGTCCGAATCCACCCGGTCGTCTCTATTTAGCACCTTAAGCTCGCGTACGAAGGGTACTACGTTAAACTCGAGCCTAGACCTATAGAAGCCGCTCGCGATATCGAATACGCGCCTAACGAAGGAGATTAGCACTACGAAGTCAAGCGCCTAATAGACATCCGTGTTCGTCGCATCGGCCGGTCGAAGTCACCTATAACCGAATACCTCGTGCGATAGAAGGGATAGGCTGCTATGCATAACCAATAGGTCCGAGACGACTAGGTCTCCGCTAAAGCCATCGCGGAGTTCTAAGGTCGCCCTCTAGCACGCGCTATATAAAGCAAGGAGGCCGCTTAGTAGAAGGATCGATTAAAGGATAAAACGATTACTAGCATATATAAGCATAACTTATAAGAATAAAAGGAAGGATTTAGGCAATAGGAGTATTCCTCCTAATTGCCTAATTAGGATTGTATTATAACTGCTATAGGCAGTAGTATTTTCTTTTTCGAGCCGGCATTCTAATGTATATAAAGCATCCTCTATGCTATATGCCGGGGCTAATGTAATCAGCCATAGATAAGATAGCAGGGAGCTATTCCTAGCTCCCGGGGCTTACGCCTACCTAATAGAAGCATTCTTCTTTACACATACATTCTTAGTGCCTACTATATCAGCCGCTTAGCCCTTATAGGAAGAAGGAAGCAGAAGCCGGAGTATTATCGATAGTAGAGATATACTCGTCGAAAAAACAGCGCTGCCCGTTATTTAATATACGGTAGGCATTCTCGTAGGTTAACTATTACTAACTAAGTCGTAAGAATACTCGTAACGAAGCAGAGGATTAGACTCTAAGTCGTCCTACTAGTGCTAAAAAGGTAGAAGGCCGAAATCCTATAAAGACTTATCGGCTTTTAATAGAAGCTAGTTAATAAGAAATAAGTCGTGGTCGAGATATAGGGATTAGAGATCCTATAGAAAGGCGAGGACGCAGCGGCGTAACTAATGCAAGAGGTTATCGCATAGCTGCTTTACGAATGCACGCTATAAAGCAGCTAGGTTAAAGATATCCTTAGTCTATAAACATTTAATAAAGAGCCTACGTAATATAAACCCTATTTTCTAAACTAAGGCCTCTCTAAAGCAAGACGAGTAGCGGGTATTATCTTCTTAAAGGCCTTTAGCTAAATAGGCTATACGGACGGAAGGGTATACCTAGCCCTTAAAGGTACGTATATGCTTTAAAGACTAAAAGCTAGGCACGGTTATAAGAAGGAGCCGTAGGTAGTATTTCTCCCTAGCAGTAGGGGGAATTAAGGCTATACGGCTAAGAAAGCGTCCTCTTTATCGGGCCTACTACCTAAATAGGCTCTAGTCCTTCTTAAAAATAAAGGCAGCGGGGAAATCGGGATATAAGATCCTACGGCCGTATTCGTTTGCTTAGTTATAATCGAAGAAGGCTATAAGTTCGGTTTTATAGCCCTCGACGATATTCTAGACCTCTTCTATAGATGCGTCGTCTAGGAAATATATTGACTGCTCGCCCTCGAGATAGATAGGCAGACGGATAACTAGGGGGTATTCCTTATAGACCGGAAACTTAAAGAGCTATATAACCGCCTTAGCTAGAGAGATATAACGATCCTACCTATATATCTCTATCTTATTATTTAGTATTATATTTCCGACTTATAAAGTGGTTCTATCTAGCCCTTTATAAATATACTTATAGATATATTTAATAGCCTTAACCGTCGTGTAGATCTCGACGTTAATATACGTATTATACTATAAATATAGGTATAAGTGTAGGAATAGGGGATATCCGCATTATTAAGGTAGTTACGCACACGTGATCCGTAGGATCACGTGCA
Source organism: Ophiocordyceps sinensis (assembly GCA_012934285.1). NCBI lineage: Eukaryota > Fungi > Ascomycota > Sordariomycetes > Hypocreales > Ophiocordycipitaceae > Ophiocordyceps > Ophiocordyceps sinensis. The sequence goes on from JAAVMX010000004.1 coordinate 14,072,667, forward strand.
CGCAATAAGGCTATATCTCTACGAGGCCTTCCCCTCTTCCTTAGCTAGATTATAGATTTAATAATATAACAACTTAATAGATCCATCCGGCTAGTCACCGTTATTAGAGCCTTACTAACACTAATTAGTAAAGGCTTCGCCTTTACAGACAGCTAGGCAAGAAGAGGCAGATTTCGACCTTCGAAGGTATAGCCGAATCTTTATCCTATCGCGGCTCTATTTCTACGCATCTTTACCTCTTTACGGGTTCTATTGCGTATACCTAAGAGAAGTTTATCTATGCTAAGAGCAAGGCATCTCTACTAGTTTTACCTAGCGAGAGATTCCTTTTAGCTTCCTTTTGACCGTTATCGCTTTCGAACGATTAAAGAATAGCACTAATTGGAAGTGCGTTAGCAACGCATTCCTACGATAACCTCGACTCCTTTAATAGCTAGCTCGAGCAACTAATGCCGCCGCCGACGCGGTATACCTATCAACCGCCGAAGAGCTATTCTAAGCGCTCCCTTAAGAAAAGCTCTTCTAACGGCATACTAGACAACCACGAGCCCGACTCTCGCGTCGGACCACTCGTCCACAAAGCCCGCCGCCTGCTTCCACAAGCATCGCGAAGACCCTCGCGACCACACGACAATACAGTCCGCTTGCTGCCTTAAGCCACGAGAATATAGTCCGCTTGCTGCCTTAAGCCCGCCACGAGAATACAGTCCGCTTACTGCCATAAGCCCGCCGCGAACATAAAGCCGCTAGTTGCTTTAAGTCGACTAGGTCAATCACTAATCCCGCCTACTGCTTTAAGCCCGCCTGCTGCTTTAAGCCCGCCTACGAGCCGCAGCTCGCAGCCTTTAGCCACTCGTTGCATTACTAGCCCTTTCCTTCCTAACGCTCGTTACCTCGAATTCGCCCTGCTTTTTGCCTCGAATTCGCCTTTTACCTCGAATTCACTTACGCTCTTTACCTTGCTTTCTGCGCCCTGCTTTCTGCATCCTTAGCAACGCTCTTAGCAACGCCCTTTGCAACGCCTTTTGCAGCCTTAGCAGCCCACATTCGCTGCGTTACTTTTCGCCCTTAGCTTAGCAGCCTCGCCCTACGCCCTTAGCAGCCGCCCCGACGCTCCAACCGCCCCGACGCTCCTTACACTATACGGCCCAAACGGCCCTCTTTCCCTTTGTTCGTTGCGTATCTCTATTTAGTGGGAAAACCGGGTTCTTATTGCTCTTATTGTTATCTTAAAAGAACTGCTAGTGTAGGAATAGGGGATATCCGCATTGTTAAGGTAGTTGCGCATACGTAATCCGCAGGATCACGTACACGCAATAAGGCCATATCTCTACAAGGCCTTCCCCTCTTCCTTAGCTAGATTATAGATTTAATAACATAATAACTTAATAGATCCATCCGGCTAGTCACCGTTATTAGAGCCTTACTAACAATAAGCTATATAGTATAATATATCGGTTATTTAGCTAGACTTCCCGGCCGTTTACCCGGGGGACTATAAACTATCCCGTATCCCTACGCCTATAAATAAGGTACCTATCTTTTAGGACGATTATTTCCGCTATAAACGGCTTTAGAAATCGCTTTAAGCACTATAGGGGACTATTTCCTTAGGCCTATATATATAGTAATCGCGTGTTATCATCCCTATAGGGACTATAGGTTAATTAGGACGTAATAATCCTACGTAAGGTGCCTATAGGATCCTCTTTAAGGGTTAAAATCTCTGCCTAAATAACTCTTTCGATATTTGCTAATATTTTATAAAGTAGGACTATTAAGGATCCCCATTGGGTGGGCGCCTTAGTTAGCGCCCCGCTGTAGGGGTTTTCTAAAGCACTAAGCGCCTACAACCTTAGCTAGTTAATTAACACACATAGAACATAGTCTTAACGAAGCTTCTAAGCCGGGAGCCTAGAGACTCTCTATTATGCCTAATCCGACTATTAAAAGGCCTTAAAAATGCGTATTTTTAAAGAGCGAACCTTAGCCTCTTTAAGAATCGGACGAACCACGCACCCTAGCGTTTACGCTACGCAGACCTATCGTATTACCCTAAACTTACGTTCTACCCTATTTTTCTTTCGCCTAACGTTATATAGTATGTCGGCAGCGTTGCCGCCGAATTCGCCGTCTAAGGACGAACTAAGAGTAGACCGAAGCTCTCGCCGGGGCTTTATAGCAAGCTCTACTATCGGCCTTAAGCCGAATAGGACTAGTTTAGTAGCTAGCTTAGGAAGATAGGTAGACTAGAAGATAACCCGCTAAAACAAAGTCTTTAACACTTACCTTAACGACTTGCGTAAAGAACTTCGCGGTGAAATACGTTAGCAGTCTCGATAGTAAGCTAACTAGCTTAAACAGCTAGAAAATAACTAAATCACCTAGATAGAGCGTTTCGAGGAGCGTTAATCTACCTAGATAGAGCGTATAGAGGAGCGCCTAGCTAGTCTCTTTTAAGCATAAGCACCTCCTCTTCTAGCACTACTACCTACTGCTAGCTCCTTAGCTTTAGGACTTATTCCCGTTCCTCCCGCGCCCCTTATACCGGACTACTCGTCGCCTCTTACTCCTCCCGTAGATCTAGAGAGTATTGCTATAACGCCTACTACTAACCTTATAAGCGAGCAGCGATTTGCTCGTTCGAATTAGCAGTAGTAAAGGTAGGTGGCTTAGCCGTAGTATAGGCAACCCGCTTAGCAACCGGTTCTACTATAATAGCACTAGCTGCCGGTAAAGCCTTTCCTATACTACGACGATAGAGCCGTCGACTAATACGCATTCTTAGAATAAGGTCCCGACTTACGTTTAAACTTCGACTATCCTATATATATTCCGTATAATGCTACTTACGATCGAGCTACTAAGACTCTTATAAAAAGCATCTAGCCTTAAGCGAAAGCTGCTAGAGACGTTAACGATACGGTAACTAACAACCGAAATAAGATTACTATAAAGCTTAAATAAAAGTTGCACTAGGCGGACTATACCGTCCTCTAGAAGCTCTAATAGATATAATCCGCGTTTTTTATCGGATAGATACTATATAACCTTTAGCCTACTCGGATAGCTAACGAGTTGTTAAAGGACTTCGGCCCTATCGCGTATTAGGTTAACGTTAGGCACCTAGACTAGATGTTGCTCCTTAAGGGCATTTTTATAGTCTTAAGGGACTATAGTGTTTTAGACGCGCTATTAGCTATTTACGCTTAACTAGCGCTAGTTAAGGACGAGGCCTTTATTAACTTTGCTTAGCGTATTCATAACGCGTTCTTAAACCTTCCCGACATTAAGAAACGTAGCCCTAGTGTCCGCACTATTACCCTCTAGTATATTCGGAATAACCTCCTATGCATTTAGTTATAGATCGGTTCCGATATTACTATACTATATAGTATAGCCCTTATTTAGCGTCTTATACTATTAGCTAGTGAGTAAACGCGTTAGCCTATAAAAGACATCTACGGTAAGCTAGCTACTTCTATCCGTATATAAGAGGGCTAACTATACTAGATATAGAGGATAAATAAGGTCGTTAGCAATAAGCCGGGGATAATAAAAGTCGTTAAGGCTAATCTTAGCTTACTATCTGCCTCCTCTTATTTAGGCCCTTTAGGCATTGTTATAGCCGATCTACATACGACTAATACTCTCGTTTACGCCGCCGATAATAAAGCTATCGCCGCTTCGACTTTTACGGCCTTATCTAAGGCGAATACCTACTTTAACTATAGTAAGGCTAGATATTAGGCCTAAGACTACCGACTATTGTCTTCGCTAGCACCTACTATTGCGTTATCCTTATCGTCTAGCCCGCCTCGAGACGTTACGATAAAAGGGAAGATATATAAAGCTGCTAAGGCATTCGGTTCCCGCTAGCGCTCTAGAGGGAGTAGCCGCGGCCGCGGCAGTAATTACGGTAGAGGTAACCGAGGCAGGAGTATACGTAGGGGCACGTAAGGAAATTATCGCAACTACGCTAACCGCCTATATATATACTTCGACGACGAGGTTATAGATAATACCGACGAAGACTAAGATCCGACGTACTAACTTAAGGAAGACGACGCGGAAATAGAGGCTATCCTTATAGCTATATAAGAGGGGATAGACGCGGCGTATTTCTAATAGGGAGGCGACGCTATCTACTTCGTAACTATAGATAGCGGCATTAATACTAGCTAAAAGCCTCTCCGCGAGGGCTTTAGCGATCGTTATAGTATTTTCCTTTACCGACTAACGACTTCCTTATCCTCTACTCTTTCTTCTTTCTTTAACTACGGTTTTATATCTTATTATGTTTCTTCTTTACTTATATATAAGCTAGCCCTATACCCGTCCTAAGTCGCTATTACTATAAAGTAGATAGGAGGGATTCCCGGACTAAGCGTTTAAGACGATATCGTTATCGCTATATAATAGTAAGGCAACGACGACTAGACCGGTTCGGTTGCCCTCTCTTACGGTATCGTCCCTAACGGGACTTTCCCCGGTGACTTAACCCTTAGACGGTATGTCTTTTACGCCCTTAGAGTCGCTTATAAAGGCAATAGCGCTATACGACTGCGTAACCTTAAGGGCAAGCCTTTATTATAGCCGCGGCCGTCGAATGTTTTCTCTATAGCTGTTTTCGCTAATTCGACCGACGTTTAACCTACTCCTACGCGTGCTATTTGCTTTTACGCCGATACGCTGGAATAAGCGAAACTCTTTATAGACGTATACTTCGCTAAATTCCCGGAGCTCTTCGACGTATCGCTTCGACGTATAGAAAAATTAGCATAGATAGTCTATCGAATGAATATAGGCGATAGCACGCCTATACGGTAGGCTCCCCGACGCTATAGTCCCTCGTAGGCCTAAGCCATTAAGGACTTTATTAAGAAATATAAGGGGAGTATTATTCGAAAGTCCGTTAGCCTATAGTCGTCTCCTCTACTATTAACGCCGAAGAAGGCACCTATAGGCCTATAGTATAATACCCGTAGGCAAGTTATATAGCGTATTTACGCCGACTACCGTATACTTAACACCCTAACGAAGAAGTATGCGCATCCTCTCCCGAATACTATAGACGAGATATAACGAGCAGCCGGGCATTACTATTATGCCTTTATCGACCTATAAGATAGTTTTTAGCATATCCGCATCGCTTTAGAGGACTATAAAAAGACCGCCTTCGTTACGCCTTTCGGCCTATACGAATAGGAAGCTATACCTATAGGCCTTATAAACGCCCCGGCTACTTTCTAAGCTTTTATAGAGGAAGTTTTATAGCCGCTACGCGAGTTCGCCGCTAGTCTCCTTAACGATATATGCCTTTATGCTAATATAGTCGAGCAGCTTTATAAACGCCTGCTTGCCTTCTTCGCCCGCGCCGTTAAGTACGGCCTACTCTTAAACGCTAAGAAGACGAAGCTCTTCGTCGATATAGGTGTATTCTTAGGCTTTATCGTCTATTTTAAAGGCATTCGGGCAGATCCTCTTAAGATTGCCGCTATTCGCGACCGCCCGATGCCTACGACTACTACGGAAATCCGCGCTTTTATTTACGCGGCCGGATACCTACGTATGCTAATCCCGAACTTTTCGGACCTATCTATCCCGTTAATCGAATAGTCCCTCGGTGGCAAAAACGTCCCTATTACCTTAACTACGGAAGCTAAAGCTGCTTAAGAACGGATCCGTAATACTATTATAATAACACTAGTCTTCGTTAAGTTTAGCTAAATGCTTCCTATAATTATTAAGAGCGACGCGTCTAGGAAATATATACTCGCCGCTCTTCTATAGCCGTATATATACCTAACGGGTAGTAAAGAGCGTTCCTACCTTTACCTAATAGCTTACTTTTCTAAGAAGCTTACCGAGACGTAGTAGCGTTATTCTATATAAGAACGAGAGCTTTTAGGAATTATAATAGCCGTATAATATTAGAAGCATTAGGTTAAAGGCGCGGATATTACTATTATTACGGATTATAAGTCTTTTAAGACCTTGCGCACTAAGATAGACTAACCTATGCGAATTGTTCGGTTCCTCGACGTTATCGAACACTATAACATTAAGATCGTATATCGTAGCGGTAAAGCGAATATACTCGCCGATTATCTCTCTCGCCCGCTATACGATAAGGATACTGCTTATAACGCCGACGAGGGGAGGATAGCTGCGATTAACGATAACGACGAGCTTATAACGATCCTAGAAGACGATCCTACGTATAATAACGATATAGCGCTTAAACCTACGCCCGAAGCCGATAACGCCGCCCTTAACGCTATAGAGCTCGTTACTCGACTAGAATAGCTAGTAGGAATCGATTTATAAGCGATTTTTAAATTCCTTATATCTAGCGAGACCCTACCGTGCAATATTACGCCGCATTAAGCGAATACATACTTTTGCGAGTTAAAAGGCAGTCTATACCGCATTCGCTAGAATAAGCGTTCCCTTCCCCCTAGTAAGCCGCTAAACCCTATAGGGGCAATTGCACTACTGCTAGTACTAGAGTATAAAGCTCTCGTAGATATAGCTTAGCAGGCATATAAGGCCTCGGGGCATAGCACCGTAAGTTACGTTATACGATACCTATCTATACGATACTAGCATTTAGAACTCCCGCTCGTAGCTTACGAAGCTATTCGCCGTTGCTAGTCCTATTAACTTATAAAGCCGCCGGATCCTACGCTCCCTAACCTAATGCCTTTAGCACCCGTGCCGCCCTTAATAAGGTAGGCCATCGACTACATAGGCTGTAAAGGGCAATAGCTGCTTAACGCCGTAGAGTATACAACCGGTTAGCTTATCTCTGCTATTACGCAGTCTATAGACTTTAAGGGAATAATCCTAGTCCTATAGACTATTAGCACGCGATTCGGCCTACTACGCGAGATTGTTAGCGATAATATAGGTTGCTTTACTAAGCAATAGGCCTAAAGCTATTATAAGCGTTTTAGTATAACCGTTAAGCCCGTTACGCCCGCTAGACCCCGCGGGAACGGAAAGGTCGAATAAGCGAACGGAGTGCTTAAGGCTATTATCTACCGCCTACATCTCGATAATCCCTTTGCACCGTTAGCATAGCGTTTAATACGAGCCGTCTACTTATATAACCGTTAGGAAGGCCCGTATAGCTATAGCCTATTCTTCTTATTATACGGAACCTAGCCTCTAGAGCAGCACTACGAAGCCACGTACGTAGCCTATACCCGCGATCCTATAGTAGAGGAAGATATCGCGTAGGCCTAAGAACTCGTGTAATAATATCCTACTCCTATCGCACGAGGATATATCACTAGCCTTAAAGCCGCTCGCGCCTATATACGAGCTTACTTATAGGAACGTAAGGGACTAATTCGCGTATACGCGCCGGGAGATTAAGTCTTGCGAGTGCGTTAGCGCACCCGAAAGCACAAACCCTACTACGACGGTCCTTAGGCTATTACGGCCGCCTATCCGGGCAATGCTTACTCTCTCGCGTCCTTAGGAGGGTTCGGCCTTCCTAGTAGGTATAATAGAATAAATCTATTCCCCGCGTATAGTCGCGACGGACACCCGGTCCGCAGCTTGTACGCAAGCCGTACGATGTTAGAGAAGGATCGCGAGCGCCTAAGAGCCGCTGCTGCTATATGATAGAGGATTAGGGGTATTTTTGTTATTGTTTCGCATCGCATATGCCGATGCACTATTTCCTATTTAGGTTTTATTAATTGCTTTAGCAAGCAGGGGACTGCTTGTTTAAGCAAAGGGGTATTAAGGATCCCTATTAGGTGGGCGCTTTAGTTAGCGCCCCGCTGTAGGGTTTTACTAAAGCCCTAAGCGCCTACAACCTTAGCTAGTTAATTAACACACATAGAACATAGTCTTAACGAAGCTTCTAAGCCGGGAGCCTAGAGACTCTCTATTATGCCTAATCCGACTATTAAAAGGCCTTACTATTGCCGCCGTAAAGAAGAGAAGGATATGCCTAAAAGAGAAGCCCTATTTTTAATACTCGATAGTCTAAATAATATTAGCAAAAGTGCTAAATAGACTATTTCGTAACTCTACGTTTATAGCCTAGTACTTACTATTAAATATACGCCCGATAATATTAAGGCGGTCCGATATAGTCTAGCTAGCCTAAAGCTCCCTCTTAATCTCGACCTAGTTTAGATTTACCGTAACTATAATAAAAAAGGTTAAAGGTTAAAGGTTTAAGTGCCTATACAATCGCTATAAAATCCTAATAGCATTAAGCGATAAAATAGTCCCTTCCGATATATATCGTAGGTAGTATAACCTATTAGCCTATATCTATAGCGTCTTTATTCTTAATAGAAAGCTAGTCCTAAATGCCGTTATATAGGTCCGCTCGGAGGTTAGCTTAATAATTCGCTAGCTAGTTTAGCTTAATTTAGTCTTTAGCGGCCTAAAAGTCGATTAGAAATTATTAAAGAGTATTGCTAATTATATAATACTAAATATCTAATCACACGATAACCCTATTTTTTCATAGCTTAAACCCTACTATCGCCCGCTATGCGATTTAGCCTATATAGCCTAGCGCCGCGGGGAGTTACTTAAAGTCACTAAGAATTTTTTTTCGGCATTGTATACGTATATAAAGCTCTAACGTTCTTACGCCCGCGATGCGATATACGTATAACGGTTGCGATATTACGACGATTACGACGATTACGACGATTGCGATAATACGACGATTGCGATAATTACGACGATTACAACGATTGCAATAATTGCGACGATTGCGACGATTACGACAATTATATCGATATAACAATTGCGATAATATACGTATTAAGGCTTAACGTAGGGACTTTAAGTAACTCCCTACAGCGCTAGGCTATATAGGCTAAATCTTATAGCGGGCGATAGCATAGGGTTATCGTACAATTAGACATTTAGTATTATGCGATTAGTAATACTCTTATTAAAAAATGCGATTAAAAGTAAATAAGACTATAAACTACTTACGGCGAGGGTAAAGGATATACCGGCAATAAGCCCGCTACTTTAGACGACTATTAGTACGGCCTTACTTACGTAAGTCCTATAACTATAAACCTTAGTAAAAACTAAGATCTCTATAAGGTAAAAGCAACGGGTAGGCGAGTAGGAGATACGATATATAATAAGGATATACCGTATAGAATACCCGTTTATAACTATTTTAGTCCTACTTTACTAGCATAATATTGCGGAAACCGGTTTTAGCGTATTCGTCCGGAATAAGAACTATAACCTCGTTTACGGTAGGTAAATTCTTACGGCGCTTATTTACACCGCTTTCTAAGATTAAATATAGCTACGGGCTAAGCCTAACCCTAACCCTCTAAAAGTCTATTAGGCCTTTAGTAGTAACGCTATAGATTATTAGTATAGTCTTAATAAACGTAAAGGCAAATATATTATTATAACGGTAGAGATTCTTCCGGAAAGTAGATCCCTACGGAGAGATTAAAAAAATAAGGTTATAAAAGAAGTATAGGATATTCTTAAATAGTAGGAGGTCGACGTCCCCTTAGTTATAATAGCTCTTAAACTTAGGGTCTATAAGTATAGAAGACTAATGAATTAGCGTAGTATTATTATATAATAAGAGATAAGACTTATAGATAGCCGCTTAGCTACTTAATAAGTCGCGCTGTAAAACGTATATACTATATTCCGTTAAGCTAGAAAGGAGGGTAGTAGAACGGGTAGGAGTAAGAGCTAGAGTGCACCGGCAGGCTGCTATATATAGCGCTAGCGAGGCTATAGTATAGCGTAAGGCTAAGGAGCCTAACGCGATTAAGTAACGCGTGCGTTACCTAAGATTTTATATAATAGCTGCCTCCGACGCGTAGTTATATAACGGATATAGGTAGAATATAGAGCGCTATTATATCTTATATAAAAGCTTATTATAGGTAGATACTCGCGATAATAAGAGCAATAATAATTAAGCGAGGAGTAATTAGGCATTACGGCGGTAAATGCGATAGTAAAAGGTGCGATAGCTATATAAAAGGTAGTATAGTGACTTAAGGTAGTAAATACGGCAATAGATAGGTATATACGGCTTACGTCGTATATATATAGAGCCTATAAAAAAGGGGGTTTATAGCCGTAGCTAATTTAAATCGCAGGCTAGCACTAACGGGAACTATCACAGTTATATTAGCACTCGTATAGAAATAGGCCGTAAGACTAAATAGAATGTTTACGTATACATCCCTTCCCGCTACTTTACTATACGAATCTAAGTACCGCGCTAATCCCCTTAGCCGCTAAATAAAAATACCTAAAAATACCTAAAAGCGGGCTTAAGGGCGTTAAAAGCAGAGTGTTATAATAGGCTATAAGGCTAATAGGGCCGCGGGAATTTATTAATAACCGTCGAGTAGATCTACCGTTGCTTGCGTATATAGTAGATGCTTTATGCCCGGCTCCCGGCTGCGTGCCTTCTACTACATACACTCTACTATATGCCTTTTACTATATATACGGCTCCTTAATATATGCTTTGTGCTAGGCTCCCGGCTATATGCTCTACCACGTGCCCTACTATATACTCTCTACTGCGTGCCTTACTCTACTGCGTGCCTTCTGCTATGTGCTTTACTACGTGCGCGGCTCTTTAATATATGCTTTATGCCTAGCTCCCGGCTGCGTGCCCTACTACGTGCCCTACTGCGTGCCTTACTGCGTGCCTTACTGCGTGCCTTACTACGTGCCCTACTACGTGCCCTACTACGTGCCCTACTGCGTGCCTTACTATATGCCTATAACGCAGCTACCCGCGTAACTATAGAGTCGGGAGGCAGGGATATATGCACGATAGATAATGCATTTTAGCTCGGGGACTATTCGGGCATTAGTCGCCAACTAGTCCCCGACAACCCCTCTCGAGGCCTAAGGGTATATCCCTAAGGCCCCGACACATCTTAGAAGAGGGGCAAGCTTTAGTCTTACTATAAGAGGGCAACCGCATTGCAATAAAGGATTATTCGTACTTTTAACTATCGTTCCTACCTTCCTAAACGTACCTCTAGTCTGTCTTTTTAAAATGCCCTACTACGTGCCTTAGAACCTCGTTAGCTAGAGCGGTACGATACGGCGAGATACGACTTAACAAAGAGACTTAACGATACGTTTTAACGATACGATTTAATAGTATAGCGAGATGCGACTTAACGATGCGATTTAACGATGCGATTTAACTATACGATGCGAAGAATTAGCCTATAGCCTATTAGGTATACGCACTATAATAAAGTAAGCGCGCTTAGTCGTATAGGGTATAGGCGTTTTTCAGGTATATATAAAGTATTACTAGGCTAAATTAAGATTTATATTAGGCTAAATAGTAATACTTATAATAGAGATTTATACTATGCTAAATAGTAATACTAATAGCAAGAATCTATATATTAGGTATTAGATAGGAATAGTTAGGATTATTGCTCCTACGGCCGGCGCTATTAGATAGGAGGTTTCCTCCGTAGCTAATAAGAAGCTTGTCTAATTATATGTTATTATAGCCGACGGACGATAAGATAAGTTCCGGCCGGCTGCTTTCGTTTATAACGATAAGGATTTTAACGTAGAGGGTGCTCCTAAAGATAAGGATACGATTGTCTTTCCCTTATTTCTAATAGTGCTAATTATATATCTATATAAACCTATTAACGGTTAATAGTTTCCTATTTAATTTAATCTTTATAGACTATCCCTACCTTACTAAGAGGCGAGATTCTTAGTTATAGAGGAGGGATACGGCGATAGATGCCTATACCTACGTTATAAGCTTTAATTAGGAAGTAACTTATTACTTATAAGGAAGATTAAGCTATTCTCTCGATTAGATCGGAAACCGCTAAGCAAATCCTAAAAGTAATAGCAAATAAAATAACTATAAAGCTAAGAAAGACTATAAGAATGTTAATATTACCGTCTTCCCTATTGCTTTCTACCGGGAAATCCCCGGTTCTTCCTTAGATTCTACTATGAAATTCCACGGGCTCCTATAGGCATTTACCCTACACTTCCACAGGCATCCGCCCCGCTTTCTTTCCCCGGTTATATTTCACTATAATTTTACGGTGATTTTATAGCTATTTATACGGTCTTTACTTATAAAATCTCTTTCCTTCTATAGTCTTCTACTATAGAATTCTACTTCCCTTCTACGGTCTTCTACCGTAGGATTCTAATTCCCTTCCACAGCTTCTACCGTAGAATTTATAAGACCTTCTAATATACTATTGCGTTATTAATTCCTTTATTGCTAACTGTATAAACATTTATCGCACGGATACGATCTATTGATTTCCGACCGATGTTTTCCGTCTAACTCTTTCCGTTACCCCTTTTCCTTAGGTCTATACGGCTGTTTTCGTCTAAGGAATTTCCTTATATATAGAGACTAGTAAGCCCCCTAATTAAAAAAGATAAGAGCTATTATTCTTAGTGATTTATATCTTATAGCTTTTAATACTTCCTTATAGGCTGTTTTAGCCTAAGAGCCTCTTTTCTTTTTAAATTGCTATTATACTAATATCGAGGACCTAACTGCCTACCGTTCGATAAAGAAGGATATATAAGAAATTTAGAAAAATATAGAAGATCTAGGTATAGACTAGAAGAAAGAAGCCTATAAAGACCTATAATATACGAGTTATATAATATTTAAAAGAAAAAGCGATAAGATTAACCCCTTAAATAATATTAAGTATTACTATTTACACTAAGTGTTTTCTCTATTTGCACTAAGTTAACATTAAGTAGACCTAATTCTTCTACGCCTACCTACCGCGCTTACCTTGCTTAACCTAATTTATATACAATGATATAGCAACGGCGGGGCCCGAGTAAAGTAAAGAGTCTTATTACAAGGCTGCCCTTTGCTTAACCCACGAGGCTGCCTACGAGCCTGCCTATAAAGCTGCCTACGAAGCAGCCTGCCTACAAAGCTGCCTATAAAGCAGCCTGCCTACGAAGCTGCCTACGAAGCGGCCTGCCTACGAAGCTGCCCTTAAAGGAGCCTGCCTACGAGGCTTGCCGACGAAGTTGCCCTCGAGGGAAAGGGCTTTAGTTAGGCGTCGTAAGTAAGATCGCGTGCGCGTTTAAATACATAAGGCAGAGAATTAAGAGGGAGATAAGGTAAGGGCGTTAGGGGCGGTAGAGCTACGCCCGCATCGTCCGCTATATAGGAGGTTATTCCCGCTACGTAGCATAAGCCTACACAGCCTAAGGCCGCGAATTAAGATGTGTTATAAAGGCGAATTAAGCGTATTATACGTATAGTGTTTTTCGTATAAATTAAGCGTACTTCGTAGACACTCGCCTATTCTTAGACTGTTTACTTTACGTAGGCCCTACCGTTGATATATTATTGCATAGAAATTAGGTTAGGCAGAGTAGGCGCGGAGGGTACGCGTAAAATTGTTTTAGGTCTACTTAGTGCAAATAGTAATACTTATAATATTCCGTCTAATAGGATAGTTCCGACGGGTAATATTAATCAGAGAAATATTAACTAGGAAGAAGTTAAAAATAAAGTTAAGGACGCTAGATATTATAATTATATAATAGGAAAGTTTTCTAATATAAAAAAGGGAATAAGGCTTACGCTAAGGCGACTTAAAGATATTTATAAAGAATTTAATAACCTCTTAATAAAATAAGAGATTACTATCTTCGATTAAATTATATTTAATAAGGAAGCCGCGCTATTATAGGACTTTACGGAAAGAGGTAAAGTAGACCTATTAGTCGCTCCTCCTTAGATTATTAAGATAATAGAATATAACTTATAGTAAATATCGATAGCCCGATCCTAATAGCAATAGAAAAGAAGGTTATCGATACCCTATAGGTTAGACTAAAAGGCGTTGTCCTTAAAAAGAGCTATAGAGTATATAGGAACCCCTTCTTCCTTATTATAAAGAAAGACAAAGGCCTACGACTAATTAATTCGATTACCTAAGTAAATACGGTAATAATTAAGGATGCTAATCCTCCTTTAAGTATAGATACATTTAACGACTACTTCTCGATATATACGGTCCTATTGCTGCTAGACCTATTCTCTAGTTATAATTAAGTGCCTTTTAATATCAAAAGCCGAGATATAACTACCTTCACAACGCCTTTAGTCACTCTATATATATACACGCTATTATAGGGAGCTACTAATTTAGTAGGATAATTTACCTAAATTATACTAAGAATCCTTAGAGACTTATTTACTAATATTAGTAAGAGCTTTATAGACGATATAGGAGTTAAGGGACTAAAGACTACCTATAACGACGAGAAAGTCGCCCCTAGAGTTAGGAGGTATATAATACGTAATTAACGGGCACTTATCTAAGGTGCCTACGGACTAGGTTTTGTCGCGGCTCTAGTAGGCCTACTTCTCGTAGGGCATGCCGGGCTACCTTAAATTCATTAGCCTTCTTTTTATATATATACCTATTGCCTAGTGCATCCCTTTATTATACTAGATTTAGTAGTAATACCTTGCCTTTGTAAGTTTTAAAGCCCCCCCCCGTAAGCTCTTAAGCAAGCGCCGTTTAAGTCGTACTAGTAACGCTATTTCGCGTTGCTTTAGAGCGTTTTAGCTCCCTATAAAGCTCTCGTCTAGTTATAGACGACTACCCCGCCGTTTTTAGTAAGAGCTATGTCTATCCGTAGATAGTAAGCCTAATTATTATTAACCTTATCTTAGCACTCCGCTCGCTATTATAATACCCTCGTCTTTCCCTCTTAGTACTACTTAAAGGCCGATAAGCTATATCTCTCTTTTCTCTCTTCTATAGCTAGTATAATTTCTCCGTAGCGACTTTAGGTAGTAGAATTATTTTATATATATTAACTATACTATTGAATTCACCTATAAAGGCCCGCACCCGCGAGGGGTCGTTAATAAGTGCACTTAAGGTTACGAAAAGGGGCACTAATTAATAAGAGAAAAAGGTCTAATATTGCGATATATAGTCGTAGGCTAGCTATCTTATAAGGCAGCTTAAATAGGTGCGCAAGCGGACACATAACCTACACTAGTATAGAG
Organism: Ophiocordyceps sinensis; assembly: GCA_012934285.1. NCBI lineage: Eukaryota > Fungi > Ascomycota > Sordariomycetes > Hypocreales > Ophiocordycipitaceae > Ophiocordyceps > Ophiocordyceps sinensis. The sequence goes on from JAAVMX010000004.1 coordinate 14,087,728, forward strand.
CTATATCTAACACCTCCTTAAAGGCACGCTCCGATGCGATATACCCCCTAGCGTTAACAGATTAAATTAACGCAAAAGAAGAAGCTATCGTAAGCGCTTATTAAGGTGCAAACACGCCCTTTTCCTTAGTGTTCTAGTCTTCCCTAGTCTTCTATTCCTCTCTATATTCGCCCCCGTATGTCCTTAAACTTTAATAGCGCCCTGAATCGCTCGAATTTCGCCCGTAGCAACGCCTTCGTTAGGCTATTGGCGGGCATATCGGCAGTCGGCATATATTTAACGACGAAGCGGCCCTTCTTAAACTCCTGCTTTAACTATATACTTAATATATCGACGTAGCGCAGTTTTATTAAGATACGGCCTTCTTTAACCACTAGCCTAATAATCTAGAGGTTATCGCAGTATACTATTAATAGCTCGAGCTCGATAGAGATATCCCTTAAAAGCCTTAATAAGGCAAAAGCCTCCTTTATAGCCCGTTCTAGCTTAAGCAGCTCTGCCTCTATTATTAAGGTTATTACCGTATCCTATAGGCTCGCTTTCTAGACGATTAGGCCGCCGTAGAGCATTATAATATAGCCTGATAACGAGCGGCGGGTTTTCGGGTCGTCTGCGAAGAAGCGTTAGTTGCAATAATAAGAGCTTTACCTTCGAGGCTATCGTATGTAATCGTAAGGAACCTCGTTGCGTGAAGGTAGCGGATGCAATCGTTAGCTAGCTCCTTCTACTACAGCGAGGGGTTTATAAGGAACCTTAAGAGCTATAAAGCTATAAGGGCTATATCCGGCCTTATAGTAACTGCCGTATCTATAATCGAGCCGATCCTCTCTTAAAAGTCCTTAATCTCTCGAAAGGTCGCTTATTTTAGGTTCTTAAAGAGCGGTTAGGGCGGTAGCGAGATTATCGGTCCCTTCCTAAAGCCGTTAAAGCCGAATTTACGTACGATCGTCTCGATATAGGCATCTTAGCATAGAAAGATCTTCTTATATAGTCGGTAATCTCTTACGTTAATTTAGCAGTTTATTATTTAGAATATTAAGAACTACTACTTAATAATTGCCGATAAATACGAGGTTTCTACGGAATTAGCTTTATTATAGCGGCGTATAAAGCCGACTTCGTAAACGCAATAGAAGACTATTCTCGCGTAGTTCTATACTATTTTAAAGGCATTAGACTAGACGGATATTATAATATAGATTTCTAACTAACAAAAGGTCCTTACCGACGCACGGCGAATTAAGTTGCCGGAATCGGAAGGTCTCTAGGCTATATAGCTTTTTCTTAAGGCTATTTAGCCAATTTCTAGTCCCTTTACGGAATACTAGATAAATAAGATAGAGGACGATGCCCGACTAAATAAACTAGATTCGGAGAAGTCTTTCCCTAACGGATTTAAGATATCCGAACTTTTCGAGCGCTCGTAGGCCTTAAAGGCTGTGATAAAGGGGCTAAAGACTAACGCATTCGCTAAGTTCTAAGGCTAGGGAACTTAAACCCTAGCCACGGAATTAACGGCAAATTTTACGACGGCTTCCGCGGCTTTATCCTCTAAAAAGGATAAGACTAAGCCGAAATTCTAACCATAGTATGCTTATAGAGATAAACATTTCTACGCCGAATGCTACTACTTAAACCCTTCTTTACGACATCTATTAAAGAAACCTAATAAAGATATCTAAAAGACTATAGATAATTTCCTTAAGGTTCCGGCTAATAAGGCTAAAGTCGACGCAGCACTACTTAAGGCCGAGCAGTAGAAGAAGAACGATAAAAGTATGACTAAGACGGTATAAGCTACGGCTGCCGCTAACGTTATCACGACTTTTTCACCGCCTAATACTTAATAAACTACTATAGAATACCTGTTAAGGGATTCTTTTATTATAGATTTAGGGTTAGATAGGCATATTTGCAATAATAGGGAGCATTTCTATAACTTCTAGCCTTCTTCCGAGTATATACTCGTAGGCAGTAGAAGCACTCTAATTCTCGGGATAGGCACGGTATTTATACGTATTTCGACTAGCACTTTTTAGCTTAGTTAGGTAGTATATATCCTATCCTTTCACACGTCCCTTTATTCTCTTTGCCTTTTGCATAAGGCAAATCTTTTATAGAACCCGTAGACTAGCGTAATCTCTCCCTTAACTCGCACTATTTGCATAATAGAACTAATTTACAACTAGTATATCATCGAGTATAACCCGTTAACACCTTCTTCTACGCTTCTAACTATTGCTTCCGTTCCTTCTATAGATTCTACCGTAGAAACCCTAGTAGTAGCACCCTTTTTAGCTACTATACCGGATTCTATACTAATAAGTATAGAGGAACTTTCTCTTTAGCACTAACGACTTAGATATCCGAATAATAAAGCGCTTTCGAAAGCACTCGGAATACTATAGTCGGTGACCTTCGATAAGATAATCTCTTATAAGCCCTATAAACTTACGTAGGCTAAACGAATTATTAACCGCGAACATCCGCTTTCTAAGGCGATTTTTCCCTTTTTTAAGGTATTTTACGATGTCTTTTCTATATATAAGAGCTATAACAATAAGAACGTTATATTTCTTATTAAGGATGACTATACGAAGCTTATTTTCCTATATACGCTTCTAGACGCATCTATAGACGAGCTAATATTATGCTTTAAGAGCTTAGGTCGGTATATTACCTAATAGTTCTTACTTTCTATCGGTACGATCTATCGGGATAACGACCGAGCCCTTCGACGGGATTTTTAGGACTTTATTAACCAATAGGGCATTTATAATAAGCCTACTGCTCCCTATACACCCGCTTAAAACAGCGCTGCCGAACGAGCTAAAGGGGTAGTATCTATAAAAGCTCGATCTATAAGGATTAGAGCAAGTTTGCCCGAGCATTTATAGACAGAAACGTAGAGAACTATAGTATATTTATATAATCGGATTCTAGCCCGTTAAGCAGCTTCCTCCACGTCTTTCCTATTAAAGTAGATTTCCTTAATAGAGATTCTTTACGATTAGTTAAAGGATTATAACCGGAATATACCGGCGTTTCTCCTTCCCTAACTATCGTAATTCGGTTATCTCTAAGTTTTTAGCTATAAAGCCTACCTACTAACCACTAAGGCCTTAACTAGCACATAGAAACGTAACCTTAAGCAAGAACCCTATATAGAGGTTAGTTACTTAGTTAGGTATAATTCTACTAATAATTTTCGTATATAGATCCTATAGAGATAGGAGGTTTATTGAGTTCGTAATATAACGTTTAATAAGACTTAGTTTTTCACCGCGTCTAAAGCATTTAAACCCCTAATATAGGTGACATTACCGGCATTTCTATTATACATTTTATAGGAAGAAGAGTAAGATAAGGCCGAATTCTAGTCGACGTTAATAATACTTCCTCATAAGTATATTAGTCTAGCAGACGTTCTAATCGACGGAAACCCTTAGCTCCCGACTCCTAACTAAACCCTAAAACCACCGGAGGACGTTTTTAAGAATATATAGGATTTTTAACCCGATATCTCTACCCTTTCCCTAACTGCAACTATAAAACCTTTAGACCGTCTTAAGATATAGTTGCCTTAAGGTACTTCTCAATCTATAGATTACGATAATACTATTCTTTTAGATAGTCTACGGACGACGAGGTTTATAAGGGACTTACGCCCTACTCGTTTAAACTATGTTTTTAGGTAGATATCCCGTATTCGCCTATATTAGGCATTTACCGGCTAATAGCACCGCTTTTACGGCTATATTCGCTACTTCTCTTAACCCTAGGAAGATATATAAATAGGACTTACCCGCGCTTCTAAGGTTTTAGTCTAATCTCGAGACGTATCTATTTAGACCTAAGTTTAAAACCGCTATAAAGGTTAAATAGGACTGTCTTTACTAACGGAAGACCTTCTTTCCTTCGCCTACCCTAAGAGCGAACGCGCTTATACGTCCTTTTCTATTAACTTAGGCATTTAATTATAAGTTTAATAAGTACGGCTACCTTAGGAAGTTTAAGTCTCGCCTTTATATACGAGGAGATCTTTAGCCGTTTAGCGGAAAGGAAACCTACGCCGCTACGCTTACTACGCGAGATTTTCGTATTATAATCGCTATTGCTACTAAGTTTAGCACTAAAACCCGCTTACTTAACGTAGTTAACGCCTTTACGAATGCCGATCTAGATAAAGAAGTATATATCTACTTCTCAGACGGATTTAAGATATTTAGCTTTATAATTCGGTTAATAAAGGCTTTATATAGGGTTCGCTATTCGCTGCTTCTTTAGCAACGGGAATTATCTAGGTCTTTTACCGAACTAGGCCTTTAGTAGAGTACGGAAGACCCTTATATTTTTATATCTACTATAAGTAGTATTATTACTTTCTTCTTTATAGATAATATTATTATCCTCTTCCGTAAGGAGCACTATAGGGCTACTAACGATTTTATCTATCGCTTTAGACAAAGGTATATAGTTACCGACCGCGGAGAGCTAACCTATTTTCTTAAGATAAGAATCATCCGGGACCGTAAGCAGCGAAAGCTATAGTTATACTAAGACGTTTACTTAGACAAGATTGCTTCTAAGTTTAGTTTAATCCCTACTTTTACGGTTCTACGGCCTATTTTAACCCTTTGCCTATTCTTACTTTTAGAAAAGCTAGATAAATACTAGGGTTAGGCTACGGATAACTAAATCTACTATTTTTAATCTTTAGTCAGATCTTATACTTATGCGACTATTTTTACCTAACTTAACGCCGTAAAGTCGTCGAATTCTTTAGCGGAGTATATATAAAACCTATCTACGCTCTATATTAAGCTTATAGAGAGCTTAGTAATATACCTATACGAATCGCGTTTTCTCGCAATTAAGTACTTTAATATAGACGATTAAGAACTAATTATAGCTTTAGATACCGCTACGCCGATAATCTAAATACTCGTTATTCTTTAGAAGGCTACTTTATTAATCCTTTTCACGGTCTAATCGCATAAAGTGCCCGGAAACAATCAACGGTTACTATATCTTCTACTAAGGCCGAACTCCTTATAGTCTCTTCTATAGTAAAAGAGCTAATTTCTATTCTTCGTTTATTTAACAATATTTCTCTATAACTAGATATTCCTATTCCTACTATTTAGTGCGATAATACCTAGACTATTCGATTAGTTTCCGCCGGGATTCTAAAGATTTAAACCGCCTTAAAGCATATTAAGATTTACAACTACTAGGCCCGATAGAAATTCTTACGCAATACTTTTAATATTAAATATATCCCTTTTAATTAGATAGTTACGGATAGATTAACTAAGTTACTTCTACGATAACGTTTCTAAACGTTTCTTTACTAGCTTCGACTTACGGATATTTTATCTAGGATCTATAAGGAAGTCGATAATGATTTTAACTAGCCGGAAGGTGTTTTCCTTCTAGCTAAGGGGGTATATTAACATTACCGTCTTCCCTTATTGCTTTCTATTAGGAAATCCCCGGTCCTATTACAGAATTTATATAAAAGTGTCTATAGAATTTATATAGAAGTATTACGTGTTTCTACTATAGAATTCTACGGGGTTATACGGGTTATTACCCCGTACTTCTACGGTCTTCTACCGTAGAATTCTAATTCCCTTCTACGGTCTTCTACCGTAGAATTCTAATTCTCTTCTAACGGCTTCTACCGTAGAATTTACATATCCTTCTAATAGACTATTGCATTATTGAGTTCTTTATTTGCTAACTATAGCTAACTGTATAACTATTTATCGTACGGACACGATCTATTGATTTGTAACCGGTGTTTTCCGTCTAACTCCTCCCTTTACCCCTTTTTCTTAGGTCTACGCGGCTGTTTTCGTCCGAGGGATTTCCCTATATATAGAGACTAGTTAGCCCTCCTTATTAGAAAAGACAAGAGCTATCATTCTTAGTGATTTGCATTATTTACAGCTTTTAATCCTTCCTTACAGGCTGTTTTAAGCCTGATAGTCTCTCTTCTTTTTTAATTGCTATCACCTAAATGTCGAGGACCCGACTGCCTAGCGTTCGATAAAGATAGATACCTTATATAATATAAAGCACGCATTATTATACGTAGAGACCTTTAGGGCGATTAAGGCAAGGAGATATACGCTATAACCCTCGCTATTAAGACCTTTAGGAAAGTAGTATCCGTAGTAGCAAAGCATAATCTTAATATTCGGCAACTTAATATCGCTAACGCTTTTCTAAATACTAATATAAATAAGACGAAGCGGCCGGTCTATATAGAACTACTAAAAGGGTATATCGAGCTAGGTTTTCTTAAAAAAGGTAAGAATTCTTTAATAAGAGTCGAGCTTAATAAGGCTTTCTACGGATTGCGCGAATCGCCTCTTCTTTAGTATAACGAGATATACTAAGCGTTAGAGGAATAAGGGCTTATCCGCACCGGCGAGGAGCCTTACGTCTTTACAAACGGTAAGATCCTCGTGCTAGTATACGTTAATAATATCCTTATCTTAAGTCCTAAAGGGATTAGCGTAGACGACCTCGTTAAGTACCTTAACGGGAAATATAAGGTCCGCGAGGAGGCCTTTAGATAGTATCTCGGGATTAGAGTTATCCGCGACCGATAGCTTTAGAAGATCTTCCTCTACTAAGACGTATACATCGAGAAGATTATACGTAAGTTTAGCCTTAATAATAATAGTAAAGCGCCGGCGGTTTTAACCCCGCTTTTTCCACTCGTTAAGAATACCGAATAGGCCTCCTTTCGCGAGATTAAGGACTTTTAGGAAAGGGTCGGGTTAATTATATACACTACGATTACCGTAAGACCTAACGTAGCGCTTATAGCCTCGTAGCTCTCGAGGTTCCTAATAACCCTTCCCCTTAGCACTTTAAGGCGGCGAATTAGTATATCCGCTACCTATACGCAATAAGGTTCCTTGCAATTAAGTTCGATAGACTTATACTGCGATAACCTTTAGACTATTCGATTAGTAGTCGAAGAAGGCCGTATCTCTACGAAGCTCCGTTATATCGACATTTAGAATATATAGCTTAAATAAGAATATAGGAAAGGGCGCTTTACGGTAGAATATATCCTAACGGCCGAGATGCCTATAGACGGCTTAATAAAGGCGCTCCTAAGAGCTAAGTTTAAGAGGTTTAAAGTGTTGCTTAATTTAAAGGATATACGCGGGCGGATATAGGGAATAAAGGAAACATAGGAAGATTAGAGGAAAGGAATAGGGACAGTCGCAATACTAGGGAAGGGTGTATTTAAGGCTCTATAAGCGCTTGCGATAGCTTCTTCTCGCAGCGTTAAATTTATCACTTAACGCTAGGGGGTATATCGCATTAGAGCGGCGCCTATAGGACCGAGCTAGATATAGCTCGGTACTTATACGGTTATTATATCTACTTACGCACCTATTTAAAGTGCCTCGTAAGACAGCTAGCCTTCTATAGAACTAGACAAAAACAATATAGTTTTCCGTTACTTTACTACCTTAATTACGTATAATTAACGGTATCTTAATCGCGCCCTCGGGTGCGGGTCCTTATAGGTCGGTGCGATAGAAGACTTACGAAAACGTATTTACGATAGTCGATAGGCTTATTAAGATAAGATATTTTATTCTTATTTCCGGTCTCTTTATAAAGGAATTAGTTAATTCTTTTTATCGACGTAGTCTATCGTTTATATAGAGTACTTAATACTATTATCTCCGACTAAGGTATTTAGTTTATATCCGATTTTTAGTGATAATTTAGCACTTAGTTACGAATAACGTTAAAATTAAGCTTAGTATAGCACTTAAAGACCGACGGTTAGACCGAAATCGCAAACGCTACGACAAATAAATATCTTTAAGCCTTTATTAGTTTTACCTAAGATTACTAAGTCGACTAGCTCCCGCTCGCGGAATTCGCAACGAATAATTAAGTAAACTAAATAACCGGTATTTCTCCGTTCTTTACTAACTACGGCTTTAACCCCTATCTTAGCATTAAACCTATAGGTCTTTAACCCCCGACTCTCTCCTTATAGGCGAAAAGGGAATTTCTTTACGTAGACGTAATAGCTAGCCGCTTTAATCGCATCCTCGTCTAGCTTTAAGCTCTCGCATAAGCCTTATAAGAAAGATGTAAAGATACCGCTAATATAAAGCGGGATAAAGGTTCCCTCTTCTAGCCTAGTAACATAGTTATAGTTTTATTAGGGAATATAGCTTATAATCGCCTAAAGAAGAAATAAGACGATAAATAAGGTAGTCTTTATCTTATTCTTAAAGTCTACCGAAGCGCTATAGCTATTAACCTCCCTAAGTATATCCGGGTTAATAAGTCTTTCTATACGTCTAAGATACGGCTTTAAACACCGGAAATAATACTAAGCTAGGCATAGATTGACTAAAAGGAACGACGTAACGTCGTAGGCCGTATCGCGGAACGCGATAACGACGGCAATATCGAAGAAATATAGGAATTCGAAAAGATCCTTAACGTATATAATAACGAACTTAACTCTAACTTATCTAATTAAATAGAAATATCACTAAGAACCGACCTAGCAGCCCGAAGATAATCTAAGAGGTTGTCCTAAAGCTATCTAACGCTTCTATAGATGTAATCCGGATACGCCCGGCCTTTTAGATTAGGCCCGCTCCTAAAGATATTTCTAGCAAGCGATTTCGACGATTTCTTAGCGATTTAAGGACTAAATCGTCTCTAAAGGGGGAGTACTATTATAGTACTATATTATATAATATAGTACATCGTAATATGCCACGTGATATATAGTCTTATATATAAACAAGCTCTTAGCCTCTAGCGTTCTTCTCCTCTTTATAGAATAATAAGAAGGTTATCTAGCTATTACCTAGTGCCGTAATAGGAGACGTCCTTACCGGTCTAAGGAGGCGAGACGTATAGACCCTCTATCGTTAGAGGTGTTAGCCCCTTAGTCTGCCTCCCCTAACCTAAAACTAGCATAAATTCAGCCGCCGTATATCGTAGCCTAATAGTCTTATCGGTTTAAAGGTACTTATAAGCACCCTCTTTATCGCCCTTATTGTCTTTAGGCATATTAATTGCGTTTATATATCGGAGGAAGTTATAAGTATAGGTGTATAGAGCTTACGCACCCTCTTCTCTCCTTAGATTATATACAACGTCCTTATCGAATTAAACATTCGTAGAGGTTAAAAGCTTCGTCTATCCTAGGGAAGGGACTTAAACAACGAACTAGTTCGTAGACTTATATCCTACTAGGTATCTAATATATGCCCTCTACGCGGTCTACGAGAGGGACTTATAAGATTTAATATATTCTAAGGCATCCGTTATTATTAGGTATGCTATATATCTATATATACGCAAATGCGTAATCGTCGGTCGAATCTCCTTAATATAGCTATATAAGGGGTTATAATCCCTTATATACTACTACTATCTCTTATAGAGACTCCTCCTACTCTTATCGACCCCTTTAAAGGGCGTTAGATTTAATAAGTAGACAGCCGTTCGATAGGTCTCGGTCTTAAGGGTATTAGGGATCTACGAGTCGAGACTTATTAGTCTCGCTCTTTCCTTAATAATAGCCCTTAAACGTTCCGCATAACTATTCTAAGTCGGCGTTAAGGGGGCTAACACAAAGAGCTATAGGATAAGTCTATCTATATACTGCTTAATCTCCTTAGTGATTAAGGCCTTCTCTCCGTTAGTAACTAGGATGATTATTTAAATCCCGTAGCGCGTAGCGAGCTTTGCAATAAGCTTCTTAAAGACGTCCTAGACCTCGGTCTTCTGCTTAATAGCGTAAAAGAACCTTATATTAGTCGTTATAGAGGTAAATAAGGCGTAGTATTTAAATCCCGCGGCATTTACTTCCGGGCTAGCATAGAGGTTATAGCTAACTTAAACCCTAGCTCCTTACGGCCTTAACGTTAGTAGGTCCTAGGAGACTTGCCGTTTTGCCTTTCCTATCGCGTATAGTGTAAGAAAGGGATGCACTAGGCAAAGGGTGTATATAAAAGAAGAAGGATAATAAATTTAAGGTGGCCCGGCCTGCCCTACGGGAAGTAGGCTTGCCGGAGCCCGGACTAATGCTAGCCCGTAGGCACCTCTAGCAGGTGCCCGCCTATTGCGCCTTATAATAGGGGCCTAAAAAGGGAAGCCCTACTATCCTTAGCAGCACGAAAAACTAACGTATAATAATAGCGTAATTAATCCTTTAATTCGCTTTAATTTACATCTATGCCTATAAGTCATGCGTTTTAATCTTAACTACGCTTCTTAGATAGATTCCTTCGGAGGGCCGCGTTTAAGGGGAATTCGCGGTAGAGCGCGTAACGCGCTTAGTAGAGAAAGCATCGATAGCTTCCTATAAGACCGAGCCGGCGGGCACCTACTAATCGTAGGCTATACCCTAGCCTTTCTACCGCACTTAATACTTAGTTACTAAAGTCTTTAAGCGGCCTACGAAACGCTGCTATATCTTTATAATTCGTTTAACCTCGTAATATTAGTCGCCCTCCCGTAGGGCATCAGTAAGATCTTAGGCTACTTCGACTGCTTTAGGCTTATCTTCCTTAAAGCAGCCGTCGTAGGCTAATCGTAGGTGCTCGACTAAGATTATAGGATAAACCTTAATTTACGGCGGGAGCTTAAGTTCCGCGGCGAGGTCGTTTACTATTCGGATAACTCGAAAGGGACCTTTACGCTACTAAGACTACTTTTTAAGGGCATAATCGGCTCGTAATATCTATAGTATAGCTTTAAATACACTTTATCACCGGCTTAAAAGACGACTTAGCGATATTTGCTATTATATCGGCGTTTAGTATATATTACTACGAGGTCTATCGCTAGACTAGCCTATCGTCGCACTGTCTTACGGAGGTACGGGATATTATCGGCAGCGGTAAGGTTATTAGCCTTAAGCGGAGATCGGAGGCTATAGCTAAAAAGATAGTTATAGGCTAATATCCGGGTTCCTATATTAAATACCGAGATTAGGTTTTATTAAATGCTAGGAAGCAATAGCTTTTAATCGAGATTAAGATTCTTAATATAAGCTATACGAATAGCAATCTCGACCGTTTAATTGCGTCGTTCCGTAAGGCCGTCCGCCGAAAGGTAATAGGCGGTCGTTATTATAATCTTTATTCTTAATACCTTCTAGAGCGATCGCTAAATTTCGCCGTTAAAACAACGATCCCGATTTTTAATAATAGTAGACGGCATTCCTTAATCCGCTAGGAGGAAGAGCCTCGAAAAGGATACGCTTTAATCTATAGCGGTATACTTAGCGTTCCCGGGAATTAAAAGGCAATATTTGCTAAATAAATACATTATAGTAAGCAACTAATTAAAACTATCGAAACTAGCGATAGCCTAAGGAGAGGAGGCTAAGAGCGTAATAGGCATATCCGTAATAAAGTCTATCCTAACTAAACGCATAGGTTAAACTAAAGCCTAAATAGGCTTATAAGCTCCTACTAGCTGCTAACGATTAGTCTACCCTAAGCAATAAGCCTTATAACCTACGATATACTTCTTAACTTTAGCAGTTAGATTTCGAATCGAATAGCGCTCTAGATCCTATAATATCCGCGTAGTCTTAAAATAGTTTTTCGCATTATAGGCTACTACTAATATAGGCGGGACTATAGCGGAGGGGACGTATAGACGAAGATAGCTATTACTTCTTTTATAATAGAGCAATTAGTCTTATAGAAGAAAAAGAACGCCGCGCCTTTTAAGGCGTAGAAGGGCTGCCTTACGTTCCTCTTAGGTCGGGGCGGTATTAGCAGTAGGCGTAAGAGCGACGGGAGAGGCGCTAGTCGTGCCGAGGTCGGGGGCTATAATTATAGAAGGGTCGTCTAAAAGCATACCGATAATCTTTGCGAAATACGAATCCGCGGCGTAGCCGGCTATAAATTAGGCCTTTATCTTAGGTTCTATAACTACTTTAGAAACAAGCAGGATATTGTCTAACGTAGTATAGTTAAAGCGCTATCGTTCGGCAAATATTAGTCTTAAGGGCCGCGAGCCTACTAAAGGCATCCGGAACTAGATTATCCTTTCCGGGTAGGTAATAGATCTTAAGGAGAAATTAGGATAGGTAGATAAACGCGACGACTAAGCGCCTATTTGCACGATCTATACTTAAGGTATCGAGAGTTCTCTTTTCATAGATTTGCTTTATAGCTAAGTAGTCGGTAAGGACTACTAAAGGTAGTGTAAAGGATTAAATAACTTTTCGCATCTTCTTAATAGCCTAAACGAGGCAGGCTACTTCTAGTTCCGAGGGGCCGTAACTACGCTAAGCCTAGGTAAGAGTGCGGGATAAGAAGTAAATCGGCATTATTATTTCCACTAGAATAAGTTAGCCCGGCTTTTAAGCCGTATCGTCCAAGATGTAATAGAAAACGACTCTAAATCCTCTTTTAAGAAAGGCATCGGTCTAATAGAATAGCTTTTTCTAAGGGTTTATATAATAAAGCATACGACCGGAGGCGATCTCGGCTTAAAGGGCTATAAAGGCTAAACGTTCTGTCTTCGTTGGCATATACGAAGAGGAGCGGGCGAAAGCCTTCCTTCGGTTCGGATTCTTAGGCGTAACCTTACCGACTTATCGACTAGCAGCGAGGAGGGCAATTTTCTATGCCTAAAGAGGCTCTACTAGCTAACTATAGTATAGGATCTTTAACCGTAGGTAGCTAGCTACGCCGACGTAGTATTCTAAGCTCTATAAGGAGTTAGGGAAGTCGAGCTTCGCAAAAGCGGCAATACGATCCTTAGAGGTGCTAAGACCGAAGGCGTCGATATAGTAACCTAGTAGATATACTAAAGGATATCCTATCTAGCTCTTAGTAAGCGATATCGTAAGGTTAAGCTTTATAAAAAGCTAAAAGATTATATAGAGATGCTTAAGATACGCTACTTTAGACTTAGAATAGATAACGATATCGTTAATAAAAGCGTAAGAAAAGTCCCGATGTAAACGCAGAATATAGTCTATAAATCGTTAGGCGTAGGCGGGACTATTACGGAAGCCGATAAGCGCTACGGTAAGGTTTTTAAGGCTATAGTAACTAATAACTATAAACCTATTTTAATGCGTGCGCTAAATACCGAACTAATAGAAGAAAGATACCGTATCGACGACCGTAATATAGGTTACGCTAAGGAGTTCTACGATAATATCCTCTTAAAGAGGAAGCAGGTAGGCATTAGGGACTATAACCCTATTAATGCTATATATATTAATCACTACGCGTCTTTTAGTAACTCTACGGGAGGTACGCTAAACTATAAAGACTAAGGCGGTAAAGGGCGTCGGCTAAGTAGTCTACTCTATGCGTTTTTATTAATAAAGCTTATCGAAGGTCTTATTAATAACCGCTCGATCCTAAAGGCCTTACGAATATAGTCGCTACGAGATCTTCTAATTCTGCTAACCTTAAATAAGCGGGACTAATATTACCTAGCCGGGTTCTACTATAGCTATGCCTATATCCTTCTAAAGAGATAGGTAGCGTGCTAATAGCTTTATTACCTTAGAGACGAATATAGGGTCCTTAGCGTAAATGTAAATGCCTTCCTTAGTAACGCGTTCTAGCAATAACCTAGGCTTTAATACTTACGGTTAAAAGGGAACCGTATTCGGCTTAGGGAAAGGAGTAGAAGTAGGGAAAGCAGACTATAGGATAGAGGCAGCTTTAGCGGGCGTAGGGGCGATAACTAAGGCCTAGCCGTTGGCTTCGGAGGAGAATATAGCTATAAGCGAAACGTTAAAGATACTACCGACGGCAGGAGCGATCGACGTATTAATAGGTAGCCCTAAAGGAAGTATAGTTACTATAGCCGCGGAGGCTACTATTAGAGTTTTAAGGGCCGACTGCTAAGAAGGAGCGATAAAAAAGCCGGAATTATAATATTCTAAAATCTAGCCGAGGCGCTGTCTACGAGAGATAATAAGGTCTTAGTCCGAGCTATTAATAACGGTAACGCTAGGGAAAGTCTTATCGTCTACGATAGCATAGGCGGCGAAGTCGGAGGCCGAGTAGAAGGCAAAAGCTCTCCCTTTAAGGACTTCCTTTTAAAAAGCAGGGACGATTATTATTTAGCTAGTAGGAACTATAGTCTTTCGAACGGCTTAGACTCTTTATACTATATCGCGACCTAAGCGGTATAGGTTAAAAGGAACCTTAAAGTCCGTAAGGGTTCCGAAGCGAATAACGTCTTTTCTAAAGTCTATATTTCCTTAGTAAGGCTTAAGGAAAGCATTCCTAAGAAAGGCACCCGCTTTTACCTTAGTGACTTAAGCGGAATAGATAAACTCTATAAGACTAGCTTCTATCCTATCCGCGCGGAAACCTCGAATAAAGAAGGAAAAGGTTGCCTACTTATTTATAACGATATTGCTTACGATACCCTTAATAATAATAGGAGGTTGCTTCTTAAAGGAGTAAGGGAGCTTCTATAGTAGGTGTAATAGAACGGTTAGAAGACAGAAGACAGTCTAACCGGACTAAGGGCCTAATCCACAACGCCTCGACTGAGTCGAGGCGGACGCACGTAGAGACATGGCCTATATATTTTTTGCGGGCCGGGTCCTCTTATACCGTCGCATACACTTGTCGGCGAATTTCCTTACCGCTTTCGCGCCCCGCTAGGTTGAGGTTATCGCAACTACGAGGAAAAGATGCCTCGCTCGTCGCTGCTAGCAGCAGCGGCGCCGGCAGCAGTAGTAACGCCGGCAGCAGCAGCGACGCCGGCAGCAGTAGCGACGCCGGCAGTCGTAGCGACGCCGGCAGCAGCAGCGACGCCGGCAGTAGCAGCGACGCCGGCAGCAGCAGCGGCGCCGGCAGGAGCAGCGGCAGCGGCGCCGGTAGCGTATAGTGGCTAGGTCGCGAAGAAGACGTGTGTAAAGTGCACGTAATGCATTCGCTAGCCGCCCCGACTTATTCGAGGCGGCTAGCGGCAGAAAAATGCGTTTTGCTTAGCGTCTTTCCCTAATACGGGCATTTACGCGACTATACACGACCCTTGCTAGCTCGGTACATTAAGAGTAGGGGTAGATATGCAAATATAGAAGGAGGAGCTATAATTCTTTTATTTACACTAAAAATATATGCTTATCGGGGTTCTAATACCCTTCTATTATATATATATGTCCGCCTCGACTAAGTCGAGGCGTTATAGATTAGGCCTTAAGTCTCTAATAGTTAAAGACTAATAAAGGGCGTTATTTATCCTTAAAAGCTATAAGGGCGGAATAGTAAGTAGAGGAGCACTTAGGGTTACTTATACTAGACCGGCTGGCTAAGTCTAAGCAAGTAGGGGTAGTCGAGGCTAGAGCACTAAGGGCACTACTAGAAGAGGTGTAGGTCACTTAGTAGGCAGTTAAACTAAAACTATAATAAAAGCTAAAGAAGAAAGGAAGGAAGGAGAGCCCGAGGAAGGGCGGACTAAAGTTCCTTTATATAGCTCTTCCCGTCCGTCTAGACGGTTCCGGTACGTCCCTTTCCTTCTAGCACCTTCTGCCACGTATCCCTTGCACTGCCCCGAGCTAATGCGGGTCCTTAGGGCTGCGTAGGGGCTATATAGGTCGGCTGACCTCGAAAAGGCTGCCTCCCGCGTTGTTCTAAAGCCCTTATAGACTAATCTAGGTCATATAGGTCCATTTATGCACCACGTGCATAATGTTATGTGGGTGGGTCATACGACATAAGTCGTGTGACCTCTTTATGCGGAGGATCGGACGAATGATCGGTCCCGAAAGCCGAGAGGGCTATATTAGGCCTATAGCTCCCGGTAGTCTAGGTGTCGGCCTATTATACAGGGCATCGAGCCAATCATCGGGTCTTATTAGGCAGGGGTGCCTAATAAGATTGTCGGCGTGACCGTAGCTGCGTGGTACGTCCCGTACCTAAGGAAGCTAAGTCCTAAGGGACTTAGGTTCGAAAAAGGGGTGTGTCCTAGGCCGAAAAGGGGTATGACCGGATAATAGGTAAGTCCGGGGCGAACATCTTTATGCTGAGTCATAAAGTACTAAGTACTAAAGTACTAAGTACTCAAGTACTAAGTACCCCGGTACCCTCGTACGAAGTATTTCCGTACTTAAGTCCCTTAGTACTTAAGTCGTCCCGTACTTTAGAAAAAAGAAAGTAAACTAGGAACCTAGATTAGTGGTTCTATAACAGTAGGTCTAGGTCGATTAAGGGTCGGCTATATTTAGTATTAGGGTAGATCTTAACTTCTTAACTATCTAAGGAGCCTATAATTTTAATCCTTATAAAGGAGAAAGGAATAGGCATACTATCTTAGTCTTAGGCGACTTAAAGAGGGACTAGCTTAAGGATAGATAGGGAGTCGAGAAGCGAAGTATTTTCCGAAAGTTATAGAGTAAGAAGTGTTAAGGTTATAAGGTATACTATATTAGTAGAGATATCCTTAGTTAAAGGGGGCGGAATAGCGATTGCGCTAATAGGTGTAATAAGCATAGCTATAGGAGCAACGGTCGCTTATCTAGCTGCCTGTTTTCTTACCTAAGAGCAGCTATTATCTACTAAATGCCGGAAGAGGAGGTTACGTAAAGGGAAAGCCGTCTTATATCTACGGCACTTTTTAGGCTTTAGAGTAGTAGCTTCGCGGATAAGCTATTACTTAATAACGTAGCACTTAGCGCGGATATACTCTTTTAATATAAGGGCTAGCGGAAAATATCTATTATAAATGCCGTATTTAAAAACCCTTTTAGATAGGAGATTAAACATAGTTATATAACTAATAAAGTTAACCTCGGAAGGGCATAAGTCCTTAGATACTATGCTTTATTTAGAGTCGGAAGCTTTGTTACTAGCTTTACTACTACTTAAGGCGGGTGCCTCGCTTATTTAGTAATTCTCCTTAAAGCGTACCTTTTTCTTCCCTTTCTCTTTATCCTCTCCGTATATATCGCCTTAAGGAGCGGGGCGACGATCGCTTTAATCGCGACGACGGTTATTCGGCCGGTCTTAGCGATCGCGATTATTTCGGGTATCGTTACGTCGATTACGATCTCGATCGTCGTCATAGCGACGGTTGCCTTAGTCCCGATCTTAGTTATAGTTACGACGGTCGTCGGAGCCCTTATCGCAGCGGTCTAAGCCTTAATACCTACCGGTGCTATAGTCGTCTACGATAAATTAAAGGAGGGCAGCTATAATTAAAGGACGATGCTACTTAATTTCGTAGATCTATTTATTAATAATAGTATGTTTAGTAAAAAGAGAGAAAAAAGTCGAGATCTTAACTATAATAAGTAGGTAGAAAGCCTAAATAACCTAAGGGTCTTTAGTAATTCCTAGCTGCCGGGCTAAGGATACTTTTCTTTAGATCTACTAAGCTAGGGAAATTTCCCTTACGTTTTATATCGAGATAGTATACTCTATATTATAAAGCTCTTTTAAAATCTCTACGTATAGTCGGCTAAATCTATATATAATCTTTTTTATAAATATACTAAGTAAGGAATAACTAAGCCGGTAACGTTACTCGTCCGTTAGCTCGCTTATATATTAGTTAAGCAAACTCCCGGCTAGAAACAATATATAGAAAGAGTAAAGGGCGTAGGGATCTTTATCCTAATAGAGCTTAAGGCGCTTATAAAAAAGAAAAACGTCTATATAGATATTCTTCCCGTCCGCCTAAGTAATTAGACTAAGATTCTTAAAGTCCCTTTTATTAAGGTTAAAAGCCCTAACGTTATCTCTCTTAAGACGTTTCCTTATAGCTTTATTAGCAGCCGATATATCTAATATTATAACTAAGGCTCGTATAGTATAAGAGTTATAAATACCCTCGCGATAAATCCGACGGTTTTAATAATAATTAGCGCCGTTAATACTACTATCGACGCTAGAGTTAGAAGGATAGCTATCGTCTAAGTCGTCTAGGTCTAGACGCTAAGGAACGTGCTTTTAGGTCCTCTATATAGGCGTAGTAGTAGCTTATTAGGCAAAAGAGCGCTCCGTAGAGTATATAATTGCTAGGCGAAAAGAACGAGCCTAAGGCATAGCTATAGTCTCGCTACCGGAATAAACGGCTAATATATCGTAGTCTATAGACACTAAGGAAGGAGACCGACGAAGAGATATAAGGCGTTAAGTCTCGATTAAGAGAGTCTTTTCCTTAGGAAAGTTATCCGGCATATCTAAGACATCGCGAAGGATTATTCGCTATTTATCGTATATCTTTAGATAGGCCTTTCGGGCAGCCTTAGGATTATAAAGCGGACGAAAAGCGGTATTACTAATCGCTAGACGATAGACTAAGCGGGAAGCGTCCTTAAGATATAAGAGGTCGCCGTCGGTAAAGGTACGGAGGACTACTTTAGTCGGGTTGCCTATAACTAACTTATAGAATCGCAAGCTTTAGCCTACGACCTTAAAGTATAGGTTATTTCCGAGAATAGCGTCGACTATTGCGTTCGTAAGGTCTTCTTAATTAAAAGAGTGCCGATTTAGTCGGCGTCGCTTAGTCTACGGGCGAGGAGGAAAAGAGTCTGCCTCTCTATTAGGAAGATAAAATAAGGGCTTAAGATATAGATTTTCTAAAGAGGATTCCCTTTCGCGGTCCGCACGATCGCGGTCGCGATTATCTAAGTCTTAAGCATAATAAAAGTGTTTACGAGAGATAAGACGAAAAGGTAAAGAAGGTAGAGGAGGAGAATAGCGAAAAGTAAGGGTAAGGGTAAGGCACGGTTAGTATGCGTAGAAAAATTCTCTATCACCTAAGTTTACTACGGAAAAATAATTCTGCTAAATATAAAAGAGAAAAAAGGAAGATATAGCTTATCGGCCTCCTAGCGGTGCTAAGAGGAAAAAGGACGAGAGTATCGTAAACCGCTAAAGCCGCTAAGATAAGGTTGATAGTAATTAGGCCTACTGTCTACGGATTAACGTAGGTCTTACTAAAAGCGGCGGGGCGGCCGTCTGTAACTAGACGAAGGTTTAGTAGGGAGCTAAAACGCTTTAAAGCAACGCGGGAAAGCGTTACTAGTGCGACTCGTAAGGCGCTTAATTAAGGGCTTATTAAGGGCCTTAAAAACTTACGAAGGCAAGGTGTTACTACTAAATCTAGTGTAAGAAAGGGATGCACTAGGCAAAAGGTATATATAAAAGAAGAAGGATGATAAATTTAAGGTAGCCCGGCCTGCCCTACGGGAAGTAGGCTTGCCGGAGCCCGGACTAATGCTAGCCCGTAGGCACCTCTAGTAGGTGCCCGCCTATTGCGCATTAGCGTATACCTCGCATTTATAGGTTGCCGGTCCGTAAAGCTTCGTGCCTACGGATTTATCTACTAGCAGGCCTATAGCATCCGGCCTTAGGTGCCCTAGGCGCTTATGCTATAGGTTCGCAAGGTCCTTATTCGAAGGTGGCTTAAGCCGTCGACTCGTCGTAAAAACAGTCCTTAGGGTATCTGGCAGGCTCGCAATAACGTATTAGTCTTCGAATCCCTTAAGCTAAGTAAGCTCCTCGCCTAACGGTCTATAGAATAGCGTGTTGTCCTACTAGTTCTAATATACTTAAGCCTTAATCCCTTATCGAACGAAAAAGACGTTTATCGGCATCTTAGGGATATAGTAGCTATTTTCGAGCAGGAGCCTTTTGCCCCCTAAGAGTAGGATAACTACGGATCCTACCCCCTAGACTATAAGCGCGGTTTTACTAGCGCGGACCTCCTCTTGCGATCCCTAGGTAAACGTCTTCTCTTTAAACCACCTAATATTATTAAATATATATATACTCGCCCCCGAATCGTAGATAACTTTATCTCTAAGAGGTTTATCTTTAATATAGGTAAAGTTGATTTATAATATCGTATTAATGCGAGAAACTATATTCGCCTACTTAATGCCGTTGCCGCTATTTAGGACTATAATCGTTTCGTCTAACTTACTTAATCCGGCTGGCTTTTAAGCTATAGCCTTCTTCTTACCTTCCGGGTGCTTATAAAGCTACTTATTAATCCTAGTCCTTACTATATCCATTACGTCCTATCCCTTAGGGGCATCTTTTTTAAATATTACACGGAATAAGAAGCCGCTTTCCTACTAACTCTCCTTATTAATCCGGTAAGTATTATATAGGCATTACGACTACCCTAACTCCTTTCTTAATGCCGGAGTAGTTTAGTTAACCTAAGGTTTAGATTTCTTCTAAAGGGTTACCTTACGTTTAAATTCCGCGATAAGGTTTCTTAAGGGGTTTTAAGTTATCCTAATAATGCCCTTAAGTCGTTTATAGAAGGCATTATTCGATCTCTTGTTCGAGGCCTAGCTAAGGTCGAATTCCTCTACGGCACGAAGAAAATCCTACTGGATCTTAATATTATTTAAAGTCGTGACTTTTAGGTCCTTAGAATTAACAATCACTTAATTAAGCTAATCCGCCTAAGCCTTTTCGTCCTAATTCCTTCTTTTGCCGATAATTTAATAATACCGGTTATCTACGAGGGTCTTTTCCTCCTCCTTTAAGGGCAGGACCTTCTATTTAAGTTCCTAGATCCTGCTTTAAGGCGAGGTTTATACGAGGGTCTCTCCTACAAGAGCCTTACTAATTGACTTACTAATTAGCTCCTTAATGCGAATTATAGCCTTTTCCTAGGTCTTAAATAGGCTAACGGCTATATTATAGCTATCTTACTTAAAGCGGAACTCTATTATCGTATTATAAATCCGATTATTATAGTTAGTAGTCCTATTATTAAACTTAACGTCTATAAGGGCCCCTCTCTAAGGTCGTTCCCTAAGGTTGCTTTTAAATTCTTCCTAGCTCATCTTTGTAGGCTCTCTAAGCTCTTCGGATCCTACTAGGTCGATATATTCCTAGATATAGTAGATCTTTGCCTAACCCTTAATAGCCTAAATCTTAAGGGTTTAATTAAGGCTTTCCTTAAGCGTTACGATACTTACCTCTCTAAATGTGATATCGCTATAGTCGTTATTTTACCTCGCCGGCTTACGAGGGATAAATGTATATTGTTTTTCTTTCGTCTTAATCCCTCTTTAACTAGCTCTTTGTGATAATACCAAGGTTAGAGCCTAATGCCGTTGAAAAGTGCGATGTCGATAGCTTTAATTTAGCGTCGTTATTTAAGCAAAAGAGACCTAGCTTATGCGGCCGGGCTTATAACTCTTAAATATAAGAAATCAGCTGTATAAATATTATAGCAGAAGAGTAAAGAAAGGGGTCTAGACTTGTAAACATAAAGATGCATACAGCTACCTAACTATAGGACTAACAGAGGTATATATAGGTACCGGAGCCTCTTAAATAGGGCCTTTAGCCCGCACTAACCGCAGTTATAATACAACGGAATACCTACCTACCGCCCTTAGCTAAGGGGGTTATATAATAGGTTCGTTAGGGACGTAATAGCCTGTCGTATACCTATAGTCCGGGCTCGGGTTAATGCCCCGTATAGCCCCTAACGTCGTATAACGTTAATACTAACACTTTAGCACGACCGTAAAGCCGGTCACGCCCGCTCGGCCCTATAAGAACGGAAAAGTTAAGTAAGCAAATAGGGTACTAAAAGCTATTATTTATCGCCTATACCTTTATAATCCCTCCGTACCTTTAGCGTAGCGCCTTATACGAGCTATTTACCTATACAACTATTAGTATAGGAATTATAGATGGAATTCCACGGTAGAAGGACTTCCCTTCTAAGGTAAATTCCATAGATAGAATTCTAATAGAATTCTACGGTAGAAGGACTTCCCTTCTAAGGTGAATTCTATAGATGGAATTCTACTTCCTTCTATAGACTTCCACGGTCGTCCCGATAGACGCATCCGTCTGCGGAAGGTCTTCCCCGACTAACGCATCCGTCTTTGCATTCTATTTACAGATCCCTTTCTATTCTTAGCTACCGAAGCTTCCCAAAGGGTAGCTCCGACCCTTCTCTCGTCTTATCTATAAAGAAGGTAGTATAGCCCTAAGCTAGATAGGTATTAACAATTCCAATAAGACTACTAGACCTATATTTGCATTTGCATTTAAGACACCTACTAATACTAATTAGTGTTTGTAAGGCTTAATTATAGATAGTAAGGTAGATAAGATAGTTCTATATCCTTCGAACGTGTTATAGATCTTTATCGAACGGCTTCCGCCCGACGATCTTATTCTATGTACTTAGAGAAGGATAACTATGCTAAGAATAAGAAGACTTTACCTTCCGAGTCTAGCTCGCCCTTAGGGGTTACGTATAGCTCTTCTTTAAACTTTTTGCTAACCGATTACTGCTTTAGAAGAAGAAGAGTAGCACTAGCAGAAAGTACGGTAATAACGCCGAACGATAAATATTTTCGTAGAGAACCCTACGAATACACCGATAAACCGCGTGAAAAATAAGCACGCATTATAACTTTAATATACTAACCTACTAGTCCTTTATCCGACACTATAGAGGAGACTCTTAGGGAATAGATAAAAGGCATAACTATCTACCGATCCCTTTTTCTATACATTAACGTAAAACATTAGGATAGCAATATTAAACCCGACGAAAATAACGGTATCGCGATTATAATATCCGTCGCTAAGTTTATTGCCCTTTACGAAGCGTCGATCGATTTTTAAGGAAACGAGATCCTATTATACTTCTAAGACTACTTCTAAGGATAGACAGCGAATATATAGGGTCTAATACACATAGACTATAAACGAGCGCTAAAAGTTCTAATACGGAAAAGAGGAATATACACCGGCCGTAGTAATACATCCTATACAACGATCTTCCTAATGTTACAAGCACTCGAGAAACTATTAGAATAGCCTATAGAAGATATAATAATATAGAAATTTAACGATAGCACGGAGTACACTAAGAAAATAGGGATAAAAAATACGATATATCCTTCTACGTCTATTACCGCTAGAATAACCCCCTTCTAACTATTAGAAGCAGTTCTAATAGAAAAAGCAGCATCTATAGCAAACGTTCTAGAGATGCAATAGACTATAATAAACGTTCTAGAGATACTATAGACGTCTAACATACTTCTAACGGTTCCGTAGTTCGATTTAGGAGGGACTATTCTATATAGGCAATAGCCGATAGTTCTATATAAACAACAGCTATTTAACACTAATGTTCTAGGTATAACTATTTACCTAATATTACACCGATTTAATCGTCTAGATCTCTTTATAAATCAAACGGACTAAGGTTCTACGGCGATAACTAAATAGCTAAGCAATTCTAACCCTATTCTATTAGAGGCATATATAAGACTTCCTCTAGACAATATTCTAAATGCTATTGCTAATACAGATGTCTAATAACGCTTTATTAAGCTTTAGACGAAAGATAAGAACTATACTAGAGAACTATATAACTTACTTAACGATAAACTTAAGGTTTTTATAAACTTATGCTATAACCTACAAATTAAACTAAGTCAGTTCTATGCTTTATTCCCTAGGATCCTTGTAGGACGTGCGCAAACCTATTATATTCAATATATTAACTAGACAGCTATGTTAAGAAAGGCATACGATATAATTAAGAGACATTTTAATATAGAAGTTAATCACGTACATTATTACATAGACTAAACAACAACGACCTTCTATAAGTTGCGAGGAGAACACCCGGCTAAGCTATTATATAAAATCCTTTAAGCTTTATTCGATAAATTACAACTTTGCTAACGGGCACTCGGCAAAGACTTTACAGGCGATCTTCCCCTACGAACCACACTTATTAATGCATATAGAGGCGTTCCCGAACTAGAGTACGCTCTATTTAAACCCTTAACTAATGCTAAAGCACTTTTTGCCGACCTAAGATCCTCGTTACAAACACACCTATCTCGCGGTTTATCTAACTAATTTATCTAAGAACATTAGTCTAATAACTAAGACACTAAAGAGGATAACTACGACCTATATAACTAGACATTCTATACGGATCGGAGATATAATAACAACAACCGTAGAAGATATAGATACTAAGGACGAGGAGGACGAAACTATAGCCGATTATTTAATCGTAGAGGATTCCGTAGAGGATTCCGTAGAGGATACTCCCTATTAGCTGCTAGATTATAAGCAGGGTCTTAAGCCCGCAGCAGCTATAGAGGCAACTACGGCAATCGTCTATAGACTAAGAAGTATTCTATATGCGGAAAATAGGGATGCTAGTTAACTAAACATACACCCGAGGAACGACAGAAATCGAAGGACTAGTATATCGCATAATGCCACTTTACGAATATCCTAACAATAGGTTTTATAGCCTACGTAACACAATATAAAGGTCATAAGATAGATAATATAGCAGAAGAGTTTAATAATAAATCTTGCCTAAGAGACGATAATAACTTTGTAGGACAATAGTAAGCTAGTTAGATAATTTGCTAATAAGCCTTTATACATCGGCTTACTAGCGAAGACCTATATAGTAAATAAGAAGCTGTTACTATATCTAACTAGTTTATTATTAATGAAAGATACTCTAAGCCACGCTTCTAAGGCATTATAGTTAACATAGGTGTAGCAAAAGTGTTAACAGCCGGATTTAACTAGTATATTGCTCTATAGAAAGAAGACCCTTCTATCACTATCGATAAGTCAACGGTAGGATAAGCTTCTATTAAGTTTAGTAGTAGAGATGCTATTAACTTACTTAGTTCTATTGCCCTTAAAACACTAATTAGAAGGATTACTTTTTACGTTCTAGAGATACCTATACCTTTCCTGCTCTCTTTAGCCGATATAGACCGACTAGGTATATACTTTAATAATATAATAGATACAATTATTAGCCGAGGCGTAGTTCCCGTAATACGAAAATAGAGACATCTATAGTTCTTTCTTTCTAAAGATAAGGAATCTATTAACTTCCTTATAGAAGTTAAGATCCGAATACTCTATCGTCGTTTTAGACATCCCGTAGTTATAAGACTATATTATCTACTACGCTAAGTAGGATATAATAATATCTTAATCGGAAGACTTAAAACTATTTCTAAATTTTATCACTAATGCTAGATATACTCCTAGGCTTTAAGACGATTTAAATTTATACTATAAAATAATCGAGAATTTAACTATAAGATTATTATTAACGTTATATACCTCGGAAACCTATAACGACTAGTGCTATACGTAGTGGATTTAGCAACTTTATTCTAAGCAGTAAGATTCCTTCTATTAATATCTGTTAAAGATACGTAGGAAACACTTCGTGCGTTATAGATTAATATATATCTTAGTCTACTAGATGTTATTAAACACAACGTAGGAACGAATTTTGCTTCTAATAAATTCCGAAACGAAGCGAAAGTAATAGGGATTACGTGCAAACAAGTTCCGGTTAAAGCCTACTAGTCTATCGGAAAGATTAAAAGATATTACGGACTACTTAAACGAATATTTAGTATTCTTTAGGAGGAAATTAGGAACATTACATTAGCTAAAGCTATCCTTTAAATAGCAATTAAGGCAATTAATAATACAGCTAGTCCTAATGGTTTAGTTCCTATATTATTAGTTTTTAGTGCTTACCCCTAGATTATATAGGAATTACCCCCTTCTATAATAACGATGTGGAGAGCTATAGCTATGCAAAAGGCTATAAAATTGCTTCGCTAGATCTCTGCTAAAAGACGAATTAAAGATGCTATTTACAGCCGAAACGGACTATTAATAAAGGAGATTCTTAATCTTCTACTATAAAGTAAGGTCCGTATCTAGAGAGAAAAGAACGGCTAGCAAGGTCTATTTAAAATCGCAGTAATTAAAGGCTATAATATAATAATTAACACTATTAATAGACTATAAGTATTTAGATTAATATATATACAACTATACTTCTAAGACTAAAAATCGGTACTACTATTATAAGAGCTCCTAGCTGAAAATTAAGACACACCGGAATATAATTCTTAAGATAATAAACTAATAGAAGAATATAAAAATGTGTAAGAACCTCCTCGTATGCCCCGAAAACGTAGTCGCCTACCCGGTGCGAAAAATAAACCAAAGAATCAGCAGTTCCTAGCTAAGAAAGAGGTTAACGCATACGATCTTATACTTAAACTTCGTGCCGATAGCGTAATTATAACACCCGGTGACCTATTCGAAGAATCTAATACAAAAGAAATTAACGACTTAGTTATTCGTAGTGTGTTTAGTTTCGAATAATATAACGAAGAAAAATATAGAGGACATCGAATCTTCCGTTCTCGGATGGTTAAAGAGGTTAAAGGGCGTAATACTAAACCATACGAAAAGTCGAGACTAGTAATCTAAGGATATAGTAATGTTAAGAAGATATCTATACTTATATAGTCGCTAATAATCTAGCGAGTTAGTTAACGTTTAATTATAGCAATTACAGCCGGAATGCTTAAAGAATACGGAATAATATTGTCTTTACGAGATATTACCTAAGCATATCCTTAAGCTACTATAGAGTTATCCCGAATAATCTTAATAGCTCTACCCGCTAAATTAGTAAAGAAGTATCCGGAAGGCATAATTATCCGTATAATTAGACCTTTATATAGCATCGCGGAATCCGGACTATACTAGTTTAATATATACTATAGTTATTATATCTAAGAGCTTAATATAGCTTATTTAATATACGACGTATGCTTGCTTATTTCTAACTATAGCCCTCCTATACCTTTTAGAATCATCGGCATATAGATAGACGATGCGTTAATGCTCGGGACTTAGAATTTTTCGGACTACGAAGAAAAAGAGCTTTAGAAAGCATAATTTAGAGCGAAACCGAAAACTCTAATAACTGCTAGACAATCTATAGACTTTAACGGCGCGAAATTAACCCTATAATACGATAGAAGTTTGCTACTATAATAGAAGGGTTAAGCAGCTAAGATTAAAACCGTAAAACTAAAAGCTATTAACTACGCGCAAAGGTATATAAAGCAATAAGCTCGTAGTGCATACGTTGCATCTATCTATTAACCGGAAGCATCGTTTAATATCTCTATTACTGCTTAAGTCTAGAACCTAGAATAAAAAGACTGTATAATCCTAAATAAGAGACTATAGTAGCAATTAGACAATTAATAACGTAGACTAATATATCTTCTAATCAACCTCGCATCGGCTAAGCTCTTAGTCTTTACCGATGGATCGTTTGTAAATAATAAAGACTTATCTTTATAGCTTAGATTCGTTATTGCTTTAGTTTACAAGACCGACCGAATAGATAAGCAATTTTCGATTAAAGGCAATATTATCTACTAAAACTCTACGAAATGCAAACGAGTCACCCGAAGCGTCCTTATATCGGAAATCTACGGTATAGTAAACGGATTCGACATTAGGATATCTCTTACTATAACTCTTAAGATAATTACGGATCGCCTTAGTCTTCCTCCGGTTCTATTAATTATCTATACCGATTCGTACTCCTTATATAAATGCCTTATTAAACTAGGTACTATAAAGGAGAAAATATTAATAATCGATATTATAGCTTTACGATAGTTATACAAACGCCGTGAGATTATAGAGGTTCGATAGATTAATAGAGCCGATAACCTAGCTAATGCAATAACGAAAGCATTACTAAACCAGGCCCTTAAACGTTTCGTCGATATAAACAAATTAACTATTAGAATAGAAGGGTTTATTATTCGCCTATAACCCTTCTAACACATTCTTTCTTTTAAGGTTATATAGTTATAACACTATATAATATTATAACAAACTATTCTAATATAACGAATAGTTTTATTATGCATTTTTATTTCTTTTTAAAGAAGGGTAATGTTTAAGAGAGGGTCGTATAAACGGCATAAAGAAAAAGTTGCTAGTATAGGAATTATAGATGGAATTCTACGGTAGAAGGACTTCCCTTCTAAGGTGAATTCTATAGATAGAATTCCAATGGAATTCCACGGTAGAAGGACTTCCCTTCTAAGGTGAATTCTATAGATGGAATTCCACTTCCTTCTATAGACTTCTACGGTCGTCCCGATAGACGCATCCGTCCGCGGAAGGTCTTCCCCGACTAACGCATCCGTCTTTGCATTCTGTTTACGGATCCCTTTCTATTCTTAGCTACCGAAGCTTCCCGGAGGGTAGCTCCGACCCTTCTCTCGTCTTGTCTATAAAGAAGGTAGTATAGCCCTTAGCTAGATAGGTATTAACAATTCCAATAAGACTACTAGACCTATATTTACATTTGCATTTAAGACACCTACTAACAATTAGGAAGGCCTATATAAATATAGCCTGTTCTTCTTACTATATAGAACTTAGCCTTTAGAGCAGTATTACAAAGCTATATATATAGCATATACCCGCGATCCTATAGTAGAAGAGGATATCGCATAGGCCTAGGAACTTATGTAATAGCACCTAGCTCCTATTGCAAAAGGTTATATTATAAGCCTTAAAGCTACTCGCGTATGCATACGTGCGTACCTATAGGAACGTAAGGGATTAATCCGCGTATACGCGCCGGGAGATTAGGTCTTACGAGTGCGTTAGCGCACCCGAAAGCATAAACCCTACTATAATAGTCCTTAAGCTATTACGGCTGCTTATTTAAGCAATTCCTACTCCCTAGCGTCCTTAAGCGGTTATACCCTTCCTAGTAGGTATAATAGAATAAACCTATTTCCCGCTTATAGTCGAGATAGTTATCCTATACGCAGACTTTAGTATAGAAGTAGGACTATACTAGAAAGGGATCGCAAGCGCTTAAAGGCCGTAGCTGCTTTATAATAAAGGATTAAGGGTATTTTTGCTTACTATTACTATAAGAGAACGAGCTTAGGGGGGGGTATATAATTGTTATTAATCTACGAAGGGATATAGCTATAAACTAGGTCTAAATGTCTATATATATAATGTAGAGGTTACGTAGGATAATATATAATATAACCTAATACTATAATAGTATATCCCTCTTAAATCGGCGTTTGACTCGAACGCTTAAAAGGGGTAATAGGCTAATAAAAACAAAGGAAATCTATATTAATCGGTCCTAAAAGCGGGCCTAATATAGACCGAGAGAGGAATAAGGAGAAACAAAAGGTAAAACTAAGAAACTAACGCATGCCGTCGTAACGTAAATTATATTAATAAATTATATTTATTATTACTTAGGCGAAGGTAAAGACGTAAGGAAGGCCGTATAAAAGGCCGGTTTAAGCTTAGTCGGGTTAAAGGCGTAAAAAGCCTTAAGGTCGTCCTAGCAGCTGTTAAGGCAAGAGGAGTCCTCTTACGTAGAAGGGCTATAACGCTATTAAACGCGATACTTAATCTTCCCGGAGGCGTACTAGCGTTACGTAAGGATAGAAGAAAACTCCTACTTAAGGTACGCGTTATCGCC
Source organism: Ophiocordyceps sinensis (assembly GCA_012934285.1). Taxonomy (NCBI): domain Eukaryota; kingdom Fungi; phylum Ascomycota; class Sordariomycetes; order Hypocreales; family Ophiocordycipitaceae; genus Ophiocordyceps; species Ophiocordyceps sinensis. The sequence goes on from JAAVMX010000004.1 coordinate 14,117,110, forward strand.
GTCGTCGTCGCTAGGGGAAAGGAGAACGCTATTATCGGCGGGCCGGACGTTAAGCTCCGACTAGCCGGGCAAAGGGGGCTTTTAGGTCTTAGTAAAGAGGGAGTAATAAAAAACAGGGTAAAGGCGGCTGCCCTTAGGGAGGCGAAGAAGATACGCCGTCTTATATACCTTAAGGACTTTATATAGGCCCTCCCGCTTATAGTCGAGCTTCTTTATAAGACAGAGAGTCTAAATCTAGTAGGTGCTAAGGAATACTATATCGCTAGGCTAATACGCTAAGGCGGGAGTCCGCCGGGCGTCCGCGTAGCGAGCCTAAGTGGCTTAGGCATCCTTAATCGCATTACGGAGGAAGTTAAAGATACGCTAAAGGCGGGAAGTAAGCGCGTTACCGTAGAGGTATTCCTTCCGCTATTAGGGTTATACTAGGCGGGGGGGGATTAAAGGGCTTAGTGCTAAGCTTTAGGTAAAAGCTATAGTTAGCGAAGAAAGGGGAGAGACCGGTAGATTTAAAGACCTAATTATTAGTAGTAAACTTAGCGAAAGGAAGGAGGTCGACCTAATCGTCCTAAAGGTAGGTAGTATAATAACGAAGGTAAACCTTTATCTAAGCGTTCGCGATCTTAGTCTAACCGTCGGTCTAAGGGTAGTAGGCGGAGCTAAGGTAAAAGCAGTAACTAAGGCAACGACTAAGCTACTACTAGAAAGCTAAGATAAACTAAGTGCTATAGTCGCTAATAATAGAGGCTAGGGTACCGTAGAGGGACTAAACGTAGGAAACGAACGCGTTAATAACGTCTTTAACGGTTATTAAGGGTATTAAGACGTAGTAGCGTATCTTCGTAAGGCGGTCGACGATAATAAGGATATTAGAAAACTTAACGCCGTTGCGGCGGTAGATAAGGAGGTCGGTAATAAAGTCGACGGATATATCGGTCTATAGGGCGAAGGGAATACTTAAGGGCTAAAGCAGGTCTTAGGGGGAGTATCGAACGCTAGGCAGTCGGGTCCTCGACATTTAGGTAATAGCAATTAAAAAGGGAAGAGAGGCTCTAAGGCTTAAACAGCCTGTATAGAGGGATTAGAAGCTGCAAAAGGATATTAAACACTAAGAATGATAGCTCTTGTCTTATCTAGTAGGGAGGCTAACTAGTCTCTATATATAGGAAAAATTCTCGGACGAAATCAGCCGCGTAGACCTAAGGAAAAATAGGTAACGTAAATAATCGGACGGAAGGATCGGTAAGAAAAGCAATAGATCGTGCCGTACGATAAATAAGTTATATAGTTAGTAAATAAATAAGCAGTCTAGTAGAAGACTAGTAAATTATACGGTGAATTCTACGGTAGAAGCCGTAGAAGAGAATTAGAATTCTACGGTAAAAGACCGTAAAAGGGAATTAGAATTCTACGGTAGAAGACCGTAGAAGGGAAGAGATTTTATAGGTAAAGACCGTATAAATAACCGTAAAATCACTGTAAAATCACCGTAAAATATAACCGAAGAAAGGTAGGTAAATACGCCTATAGAAGTACGGGGTAATGCCTGTAGAAGCCCGTGGAATTCTATAGTAGAATCTAGGGAAGAACCGGGGATTTCCCGGTAGAAAGCAAATAGGGAAGACGGTAATGTTAATATACCCCCCTAGCTAGAAGGGAATAACTTCCGGCTAGTTAGAATTATTATCGACTTCTTCTTAGATTTTAGAAGAAATATCCGTAAGTCGAAGCTAGCGAAGGAACGTTTAGAAACGCTAGCGTAGAAGTAACTTAGTTAATCTATCCGCAACTATCTAGTTAGAAGGGATATATTTAATATTAAAAGTGTTGCGTAAGAATTCCTAACGGGCCTAGCAGTTATAAATTTTAACGTACTTTAAGGCGGTCTAAATCCTTAGAATCTCGGCGGAAACTAAGCGGATTATCTAGGTGTTATTACACTAAATGGTAGGAATAGGAACATCTAGCTATAGGAAAATATCGTTAAACAAACGAAGAATAGAAATCAGCTCTTTTGCGGTAGAAGAGACTATAAAAAGTTCGGCTTTAGTAGAAGAAGTAGTAATCGTAGATTGTTTCCGGGCACTCCACGCGATTAGACCGTTAAACAGGCTAATAAAATAGCCTTTAGAAGAATAACGAGTATCCGGGTCGTCGGCGTAGGCGGCATTAGAAGCTATAACGAGCTCTTACTTATCTATATCCGAAAACTTAATCGTAAGGGAACGCGATTCGTATAAGTAAGTTACTAAGCTTTCTGCGAGCTTAATATAGAGCATAGACGGGTTCTATATATACTCCGCTAATAAATTCGACGATTTTACGGCGTCGAGACGGGTGGAAATAGTCGCGTAATTGCAGGAACCGACTAAAGACTAAAAGTAATGGATTTAGTTATCCGTGGCCTATCTTTAGTGTTTCTCTAGCTTCTCGGGAAGTAGGAACGGGCAAATTTCGCTGCTTACGGTCTCGGATAATCCTTATTCTAAGGAAATAGGTAAGCTCTCCGCGGTTAGTAACTGCATACTTCTGCCTAAAGCGACGGATAAAATCGTTAGCAGCCCTACGGTGCTCCTTACGAAAAAGGATAATAATATCATCTATAAAGAAGAAAGTAATAATGCTACTTATAGTAGATATAAAAATGTAAGGATCCTCCGCACTTTGCTAAAGGCCTAGTTCGGTAAGAGACCTAGATAATTCCTATTGCTAAAGAAGCGGCGAACGGCGAAGTCTATATAAAGCCTTTATCAACCGAATTATAAAACTAAATACCTTAAATCCGTCCGGGAAGTAGATATATACTTCTTTATCTAAATCGGCATTTATAAAGGCGTTAACCGCGTTAAGTAAGCGGGTTTTAGTACTAAATTTAGCGGCAATAGCAATTATAATGCGAAAATTTCGCGCTATAAGCGTCGCAGCGTATGTTTCTTTTCCGCTAAACGGCTAAAGATCTCCTCGTATATAAAGGCGAGACTTAAACTTCCTAAGGTAGCCGTGCTTATTAAACTTATAATCGAATGCCTATATTAATAAAAGAGGACGCACTAGCGCGTTCGCTCTTAGGGTAGGCGAAGGAAAGAAGGTCTTCCGCTATTTTAAGGAGTCCTATTTAACTGCTCTAGCGGCTTTAAACTCGGGTCTATACGGATGCGTCTCGAGATTAGACTAAAACCTTAGAAGCGCGGGCAAATCCCGTTTATATATCTTCCTAGGTTTAAGAGAAGTAGCGAATGCAGCCGTAAAAGCGGTGCTATTAGCCGGTAGATGCCTAACGTAGGCGAAAGCGGGATATCGACCTAAAAAACGGTTTAAACGAGTAGGGCGTAAATCCCCTATAATTCTTATCGTCTATAAACTATTTATAAGAATAGTATTATCGTAATCTATAGACCGAGAAGTGGCTTAAGGCAACTATACCTTAAGTCGGTCTATTAGTTTTATAGTTATAGTAGGTAAAGGAGTAGAAATATCGGGTTAGAAATCCTGTGTATTCTTAAAAATATCCTCCGGCGGTTCTAGGGTTTAGTTAGGAGTCGGGAGCTAAGGATTGCTATCGGCTAGAAGGTCTACTAGAATAGAATGCTTATTAGGAAGCACTATTAGCGTTAACTAAAATTCTGCCTGATCTTGCTCTTCTTCCTATGTAATATATAGTAGAAATGCCGGTAATAACACTTATATTAGCGGCTCGGATGCCTTAAACGCGGTAAAAAACTAAGTCTTATTAAACGTTATATTACGAACTTAACGAACCTCCCGTCTCTATAGGATCTATATACGAAAAATATTAGTAGAATTATACCTAACTAAGTAACTAACCTCTATATAAGGTTCCTGCTTAAGATTACGTTTCTACGTGTTAGTTAAGGCCTTAGTGGTTAGTAGGTAGGCTTTATAGCTAAAAGCTCGAAGATAATCGAATTGTAATAGTTAAGGAAGGAGAAATGCCGGTATATTCCGGTCGTAATCCCTTAACTAATCGTAAAGGATCTCTATTAGGGAAATCCACTTCGAGGGAAATAACGTAGAGGAAGCTGCCTATCGGGCTAGAATCCGATTGTGTAAATATACTATAGTTTTCCACGTTTCTATCCATAAATGCTCGGGCAAATTTGCTCGAGATTACGTTTCTATGTGTTAGTTAGGGCCTTAGTAGTTAGTAGGTAGGCTTTATAGCTAAAAGCTCGAAGATAATCGAATCGTAATGGTTAGGGAAGGAGAAATGCCGGTATATTCCGGTCGTAATCCCTTAACTAATCGTAAAGGATCTCTATTAGGGAAATCTACTTCGAGGGAAATAACGTAGAGGAAGCTGCCTATCGGGCTAGAATCCGATTGTATAAATACACTATAGTTTTCTACGTTTCTATTTATAAATGCTTAGGCAAATTTGCTTTAATCCTTATAGATCGAGCTTTCGTAGATACTACCCCCCTAGCTCGTTCGGTAGCGCCGTTTTAAACGGGTGTATAGGGAGCAATAGGCTTATTATAAATGCCCTACTAGTTAATAAAATCCTAAAAATCGTATCGAAGGGCTCGGTCGTTATCTCGATAGATTATACCGATAGAAAGTAAGAACTATCGGGAAATATACCGACCTAGGCTCTTAAAGCATAAAATTAGCTCGTCTATAGAGGCGTTTAGAAGCGTATATAGGAAAACAAGCTTCGTATAGTTATCCTTAATAAGAAATGCAACGTTCTTATTATTGTAACTCTTATATATAGAAAAGATATCGCAAAACACCTTAAAAAAGGGAAACGTTGCTTTAGAAAGCGGCGGTTCGCGGTTGATAATTCGTTTAGCCTACGTAAGTTTGCAGGACTTATAGGAGATTATCTTATCGAAGGTCACCGACTAGAGTATTCCGAGAGCTTTAGAAAGCGCCTTATTGTTCGGATGTCTAAGTCGTTAGTGCTAAAGAGAAAGTTCCTCTATACTTATTTATATAGACTCTAGTATAGTAGCCGAAAAAGGTGCTATAACCGGGGTTTCTACGGTAGAATCTATAGAAGGAACGGAAGCAATAGTTAGAAGCGTAGTAGAAGGCTTTAACGGGTTATACTTAATTATATATTAGTTATAAATTAGCTCCGTTATGCAAATAGTGCGTATTAAAAAAGAGATTTGTCTAGTCTACGGGTTCTACGAAAGATTCGCCTTATAAAGAAGACGAAGTAAATAGAGGGACGTATAAAAAGACGGGATGTATGCTACCTAACTAAGCTAAAAAGTGCCCGTCGAAATGCGTATAAACACCGTGCTTATCCCGAGAATTAGAGTGCTTCTACTACCTACGAGTGCGTACTCGGAAGAAGGCTAGAAGTTATAGAAGCGTTCCCTATTATTGTAAATGTATCTATTAGACCCTAAATCTATAATAAAAGAATCCCTTAACGGGTATTCTATAGTAATCTATAGAATAACTAGTGGTAAAAAGGTCGTAAGAACATTAGCGGCAGCCGTAGCTTACACCGTCTTTATCTCGATCTTATTATTCTTCCGCTACTCCTTATCGCGAAGAAGTGCCGCGTCGACTTTAGCCTTATTGGCCGGAACCTTAAGGTAATCGTCTATAGTCTTTTAGACGTTTTTATCGGGTTTCTATAATAGAAGTCGAACGGAAGGGTTAAAGTAGTTGCACTTAGAGAAAAAGTAACGTTCTCTATAAGCATACTACGGTTTAGGTTTTAGCTTTATCTTATCCTTTTCTAAAGACGTCGCAGCCGGTGTTTTCGCAGGTTTTTTAGTAGATTCCGCGGCTAGGGATTGTGTTCCCTAGCCTTAGAACTTTGCAAAAGCGTTAGTCTTTAGCGCTTTAGTCGCAGCCTTTAAGGCCTACGAGCGCTCGAAAAGTTCGGATATCTTAAATCCGTCGGGGAAAGACTATTCCTAGCCTAGCTTATTTAGGCGGGCGTCGTCCTCTATCTTGTTTATCTAGTATTCCGCAAAAGGGCTAGAAATTGGCTAAATGGCCTTAAGAAAAAGCTATATAGCCCGGAGACCTTCTGATTCCGGCAACTTAATTCGCCGGGCATCGGTAAGGACCTTCTACTAGTTGGAAATCTATATCGTAATGTCCGTCTAGTCTAATGCCTTTAAAATAGTATAGAACTACGTAAGAATAGTCTTCTATTACGTCTATAAAGTCGGCTTTATACGCCGCTATAGTAAAGCCAATTCCTTAGAAACCTTATGTTCGTCGGCAATTATTAAGTAGTAGTTCCCGATGTTCTAAACGATAAACTACTAGATTAATATAAGAGATTTCTATTAGTCCTTATAGGCTTAAAGCAATATACGATACTAGGAAAAGAGAAACTTAAACCTCTTAAGTTCTTCTATAGATAAACTAGCAATATTAGCAATAGTCGCGTTAACTATTCTAGCTATTAGTTCTATAGGAAGAGGCAATAAGGGTTTCTAAAGTTTAAGCGTAATAGAAGGGTCGATTTTCTCCTAAATCCCTTAAGCGAGTGCGTATTTCTAGATCGTTAAGATCTATCGGTCTTAGTCCGCTAGTCTATTTAAAATAGTCTTCGAAGTAATATCGGCTATAATAGATATAGTAACGTAGGTAAAAGTATAGTAAAATCACCGGAAAAGGGGTAGTTAGATATATAATATATATAAACAAACCGTAAAAACTAAACTAGGTGCGAGAAAACACTAATAGAATAAGGTAAACGTACTAACTAGTCTTCTATAACTTAATTCGCTAGATTAATAACGCTCCTTAAAGACATACTAGTCCTCTATAAGTTAATTCGCTAGATATAAAGGCAAAGGCTTTACTACCGTAAGTCGTAGCGTTAGCAGGCTGAAAATATAAGCCGTTAGAACTCTCTATGCGTAGAGAAGTTCGTCCGGGCTTATAACTATCGAACGCTAGGCAGTCGGGTCCTCGACATTTAGGTAATAGCAATTAAAAAGGGAAGAGAGGCTCTAAAGCTTAAATAGCCTATACAAAGGGATTAAAAGCTGCAAAAGGATGTAAAACACTAAGAATAATAGTTCTTATCTTATCTAGTAGGGAGGCTGACTAGTCTTTATATATAGGAAAAATCCTCGGACGAAATCAGCCGCGTAGACCTAAGGAAAAATAGGTAACGTAAATAATCGGACGGAAGGATCGGTGAGAAAAGCAATAGATCGTGCCGTACGATAAATAAGTTATATAGTTAGTAAATAAATAAGCAGTCTAGTAGAAGACTAGTAAATTCTACGGTGAATTCTACGGTAGAAGCTGTAGAAGAGAATTAGAATTCTACAGTAGAAGACTATAGAAGGGAATTAGAATTCTATAGTAAAAGACCGTAGAAGGGAAGAGATCTTACGGGTAAAGACTGTATAAATAACTGTAAAATCACCGTAAAATCATAGTGAAATATAACCGAAGAAAAGTAGGTAAATGCGCCTATAGAAGTACGGGGTAATGCTTGTGGAAGCCCGTGGAATTCTATGGTAGAATCTAGGGAAGAACCGGGGATTTCCCGGTAGAAAGCAAATAGGGAAGACGGTAATATTAATAGGGAGGAACGAGGGGATTAAGCGCGTAAGCACGTATAATAATTCCGCATAAAGCTAGAAATAGACTTATATATACCGGGCTAAATATAGGACTAGCGGTAGAGGCTAGCGGTCTTCGTATATCTAAGGTAGCCGGCAAGGGGGGAGGTATAAGCGCGGACGAGGATCTAAAGAATTAAGGCGTCGTTAAGGGGAACGAAGAGCCTGCCCTAGAAATAGAACCGGCCTTAGACCTTAGAGAGAGCGGTCTTAGGGATCGAGCGGAGGGGGGCTTAGAGGGGGTAAGGCTAGCGGGGCTAAGGGGACTAAAGAGCTACGCGAATAGCGGAGATAAATAAAGAGGAGTAATAGGCCCGGTCGATAGGGTTATCGATCGGCTCGGAGTCGTCGAAAGCGTAGAGGTTAAGGCAGTCGGAATTATATTTATAAATTATATTTATAAACGAATCGGACTCTTTAACGGTATTAAGGGCGGTAGTAGTATTAGGGTAGAGGGAGGCATTAACCTTAGACTTAAGGAGGATAACCTAATATCGGTGGTAAATCCTCTCGTCGGCTCGGTCGGTAAGGGAGAGAGGGCGGGAGCCGGGCAAGCGGCTAAAAGCGTTAGGGAGAATAGCTTAAGAGCCGGGCTAAAAGACAATCTTAAAATTAAAACGACTAAGGAATTCGGCCTAGCGGGCCTATCGCTAGTTAAAGAGCTTTATAGTTATAAAATACTAAAGATTCTTATAATCTAAGGCTATCTTAAACTTCGGCAGGCCCTCGAGCTTAAGGCGCTACTCTTTAAGAGATTTTATAATCGCGAGGAGTTATTTATTATAGATCTCGTGATTACACTCTTAATTAGAGTGTTTTAACGAAAAGAAAGCAACCGGATAGTAACGACTATCGTCGAGGAGCTATATTAGCATACCCCCGGCGGCTTAGTCGGAAGCATCTATCTAAACTATAGTCTTACGATAGGGGTCGAAGTATACGAGGACTAAAGCGGTAGTAAAGGCGTGCTTAAGGGCTTTAAAGGCGTAAGCGCAGGCGGGGGACTAGATCTAAGGGGCAGAGTTCTTAGTAAAGGCGTTTAGAGGGTTCGTAAGCTTAGAAAAGCCGTAAATAAGACGCTAATAAAAATTAGCGAATCTTAAAAAGCGCTGGAGGTCTTTAATAAAGGAGGGGGCAAGCTAGTCTAAGACCGCACGAACCTTTTTAAGGTCTATGCGAATGCCTTTATCTAAGATAATTAGGCTAAGGTACTTAGTCTTAGGGCCTAATCTACAACGCATTGCGAAAAGTAAGCCGGATAGGATTTCTAGATATAAGAGTAGCGGTCCCCCGTTTAGTAGTAGATTTCCGTATAGAAGAGAGGAGACGTACTTTTCTTTGCATAAATGCATGTCTATCCCTATTCTTAATGTATTAAGCTAGTAGGGGCCGCGAACCCCCCTAGATGGCTTTATTAGGCAAGATCGCCCCTTTTTTACCGTAAAAGGGCTTATAATTCGCAATGCGCTATAGCGCATTGCGAATTATAAGCCTAGCCGTATTGCAGAGCAATAGGCTGCCTCCTAGCATTAATAACAATAAAAGAGGGCATTACATAGCGGCGAACTCGTTCTCGAGGCCGAAATCGACGATAATATAAGGCACGGTATTATAATCTTCGCCCTCGCGTAGGTGCTTATTGCAGGCGGCTTCCGTAACGATAACGCACCTATTATAACTATAGACGGCGTTATCCCGGTATTCTTACGAGCTTCTCTAAGCATATCGCAAACACACTGCTAATAGCTCCTTACGGCACGATAAGGATATAAGACAGTATAAGAGATCGTGCGCGCTAATTTTTAGTAGGCTATGTCTCTTCCTACGTCCGGCTTACTTTTCGCAATGCGTTGTAGATTAGGCCCTTAGTGACGTAGAAGTCATACTTATCTACGTTAAGCTAGAGGCCGGCGGCGTCGAGGCGCTTAAGAACTGTATTAACGTAGGCCTAGTGCTCCTCCCGCGTCTCCGAGAAGATTAAGACGTCGTTTAGATAGGTAGAGTAGAACTCGTTAAGGATGCTATAAAGGGCCGTATTAATAAAACTCTAGAAATAGGATAGGGCGGCGGTAAGGCTAAAGGGGGTAATATAATACTTAAAAAGCCTATACCGTATAGCGAACGCGGTCTTCTACTTATATCCTTCGGCAATACGAAGGCGATTAAACGCCGCGATAACGTCGATCTTAGTAAAAAACTTCGCCTTCCGGATATAGGCGAGGGTATTATAGATAAAGAGTAGGGGGAAATAGTTCTTAATCGTAGCCTTATTTAAGCCGCGATAGTTAACGCAAAAACGAACGCCTCCGCCCGGCTTATAGGCAAGTATAATAAAGGCAGTAGCGGGGGAGGTAAAGCGGCGGATCAAGCCCTTCCCGAGCTGCTAGTTAACGTACGCGCGGACGATCTAGTTCTCGGCTTTACTAAAGGGGCGGGGGTAGGTATAAGGAGGTTATATTCCCTCTTTAAGGTTAATTTAAGTATTAACGGTACGGTAAAGGGCGAGCTTATCGGCCTCGCTCTTAAGCTATATATAGATTATATAGTAAAGCTCCTTAAGAACCTTAGCCTAAAGCTCGTCGAGTGTATAAAGGACCTTCTCTTACTTCTTAAAGAATTTAGCGATATCGTTAAAGGAGATCTTATTAAGGCAGAACTTAGCGATATTATTAAGGGAGATCTTATTAAGGCAGATCTTATTAAGGTAGTCGTCGATAAAGTCGTAAGGGCGGGGGTTAAGGCAGGCTTTTGCGTCCTTAGCGTCTATATATATAATTAAAACGGCTTAATAAAGGTCCTTAAGAATATCTTAGTCGATAGGTAGCGGAAGCTCGGTAGGTAATAGCTCGGCGGTAAAGGCCTTAATTAAGGTTTAAGAAGTCTAGACTCCGGGCTGCTAATAGAATATTACTATCGCGTTAACGTCGAGCATCCGGACGTTAAACGCTAAGTCGTCGGGGGATAAGAAGCAGAAGGGATAGGGTCTAATAGTCTTACGACTTAGTCGCGATATAAGGCGGCGGTAGCTAGCGGTCTTATAGATAAGGCGGGGGCGGGGAGGTTAAACGTAGCGGCGAGGGTAGAGGGTAGCCGGGGAGTTAGAGTTATAGCCGGAGTTAGAATTAGCGTCGTTAACCTAGCGGGCGGAGTCTAGATAGGCGGGTTTACCCGCGTTAAGGGCATCCTCGAAAAACGCCGAAAGGGAGGAGCTAAGGGATAGGGGAATAAACTCGAGAACGTCGCTAAAGCGGACGGAACGGATAAAGGCCGGAGGACGGGCTAAGGCCGTACGGGTAGGAATAAGGATTATAGCGGCGGGAATAAGGATCGTAGTAGTAGGAATAGGGATCGCAGTAGTAAAGGGTTCGCCCTTATCGTTAAAGTCTTTAATAGAAAGGGCGGGGGGAAAACGAATTGTATTTATTAATTATATTCCCTTTAAAATAAAGGCAAAGGGAGCTAAGATAGGGCGGGCAAGACGGGCAAAGGTAGCCGAAAGGCCTAGGATAAGATAAGGCTAGTAGTCCGAGAGGTAAGAGGCTAGATAAAAGGGGGACTAAAAGGAAAGGGAGTTACCGCGCTAGCTAATAATAGGGTCGTGCTAGCGTAGCTAAAGGAGGCTAAGAATAACCTTATAGCTAAGCTTTATAAGAAAGAAGTAGATAGACTTAGTATAAGCGCTAATCCGGGAGACCGAAAAGGCGCAATAGGTAATAAAGCCGGACTTATAGTCGCTACTATCGGCGAGAGAAAGCCGGCGTAGGAATTAGAGCTAGCGGATAGGAAGAGTAAGGTAGTATACGGTCTAAGCGTATATAAAGGCGTATCCGGAATAGCCGGAGTTAACTAAAACACTTATAATAATATCGGCGGATATAAGGGATAAAGGCATAAGTAAAGCACGTAGTTATATTCCCGCGGGGAGGTAAAGATCCTCCCCGGTATCGAACGAAGCTATAAACTTAAACACTAAGAGCTTTATCACGCGATAAAGCGAGGGAGCTACGTATTTCCCGAAGATAGGGAAGAGGCGGGGAGGTCGTCTGCTTCGCCCTCGATAAAGCCTTGCTTAATAGCGCGAACCTAGTAGCGGGGGGGAGGGGGTTTAAACAAGCGCGGGGCAAACGTACCGCTACTACGGCTACGGCCGCGACTAAAGCCGGAACCGGCGCCGGGACTAGCGCTAGGGCTAGCGCCGGGATTAGCACTAATACCCTTATTAAGGTAGGTCCGGGTAGTATAGGTAGCGGTAGCCGGCTAAGCGTAGTAAAGGCAAAGACGGTCTTAAACCGCCGTTGCTTTTTAGCGTTAGTAAGCTAGGCCCGGAATATATCGAGCTATATTAGGTTACTAGTAGGAGATATAAGCAAGGCGGGTAAGGTAAGGCTAGTATAAGCGGGGTTATAAAGCGGCTATAGTTAAGAACGGGCCTTAATACGCTACTAGTTGTCTTAAAGCGTAGAATATATCTTAGCCTAGGCCGTAAAGTTATTATACGCCGGGCATTCGACCTATAGAGCGGCGGCGTTAGTAAGTTCGATAGAAACCTTTAAATAAAGGTAGGCGACGTAAGCGGTGCTATTAAACGATAAATCGGCTTAAAGCTAGGTAAACTTTAAATAAAAGTCCGGCTAAAAGATATTCTTTATTAATAAGGCGTTAAAGTCGGCCTTTAACTAAGCGTAGGTAAAATTAGCACTAAAGATTAGGCTAAGGTCGTCGGTAAAAGCTTTAATAATAGTATACTATTAATTAGCAAAAGACTTATTATCGAGGACGTCCTAAGGAACGCTAGCGATAATAAAGGCGGCCCGGCCGGTAAGCCGGCTAGCCGCGTAAAGAATACGATCCTACTCTATAGGGTATAAGGCGGCGTCCTAACGGAGCTTAATAGTAAGGCCGTTACGCTAGGTCCGGAAAGCCTCCTAACGTTGCTTTTAAGTGCTAGAGTCGCCGGCGAACCTCTTAGGGTCGGCTATATAAGAATAGGTAAGGGTAAAGGCGGGGGCAGGGGCTAGGGCCTAGTCTTAAGCCGCGTCGCGTTTAGCTAAGACGAGGAGAGAGGATATAGCGCGGTTAAGCTAGCGCTAAAGATCGGCAGTATGCTTTTAAGCAACGGCTGCGTGCTTTTAAGCGATAAGTACTCTTATATCTTACTTAACGTAAGCATTATTAAGGTAAGTAAGGGCCTCGATCTAAAGGACGCGGAAGTCGTAAGTAGCGTTAGCCTAAATATAGGCGAACGTGCCGAATATAGGCCGTTAGGCCTAAAGAAGGGCGGCGAGACGGGGGTAATAAGAGATATACTCGGTCTAAGGCTTTAGGTCGGTAGGAGCCGGCGGGGTAACGGCTAAGGTAGCGGACGGGGGATCGGCCTTTATATAGTTAGTTATCGTAGATTATAAGGCAATAGGATAGGGTAAAGGTAGGGGAAGGGTAAGGAGGGAAGTCTATGTAATTCGCGTTGAGATAGCGTATCTATACTAGGAAAATTCTAATAATCGAGGAAAACTTAGTCGAAAAAGGTCCGGCGAGGAGGTAGACTTACGTCGCGAAGAGGGGAGATTAGAAAAGAAAGGGGTAAGATAGCGAGATTATTAATTAAAGGCAATAGGATAAAATAGTAGATTAAACTATAAGAGAACGAGCTTAAGGGGGGGGTATATAATTATTATTAATCTATAAAGGGATATAGCTATAGACTAGGTCTAAATGTCTATATATACGATGTAGAGGTTACATAGGATAATATATAATATAACCTAACACTGTGATAATTACTATTTATTTCGCATCGTATATACTAATATAGGATTCCCTATTTAGGTTTTATTAATCGCTTTAGCAAATATAGGACTGCTTATTTAAGCAAAAGGGTAAGGCTTTTAGTCCTCGGAATAGCTATATAAAGACCTCGTGGCTTTACGTTGCGTGGTTGTAAGGAAGCTACGTTAAGGTTATATTCTATGTGTTACTTAATTATCTAAAGGTTGTAGGCGTGCAGGGTTTTTAGGAAAAACCCTGTGCGGTGCGCTAACTAATGCGCTTACAGCGGGATCCTTAGGTGCCCTTTGCTTAAATAAGCAGTCCGCTGCTTATAAGGCAATCAACGCAACCTAAATAGGAAATAACGCATTAAAAGAAGAGATACGAAACAATAATAAAAACAGATAATAAAGCAAGCAATAAAAACAGATTATAAAGCAAGCAATAAAAACAGATAATAAAGCAAGCAATAAAAACACACTAAGCAATAGAAACACACTATATTCCTAACGGCCTAGCTATAACGGCCGCTGTCGATTTCCTCGTATATAGCGGCGATAAGGGCCTGCGTTTAAGAGTTATCCTCCTTATCCGCATCGGCAATAGAGCCTTCGTAGTGCACCCGTGGCTGGGTGGCGTTGCTACGATACCCTCCTCTACGGTTGCCTAATGTAAAGCAGCCCTCCCCTTTCCTCGTATTAGCCCGATCTCGCTAGCGGTTGCCGAGGGTTCTCGCTATCTTATACAGCCTGCCCGTGTCTTTAGGGGGCGGCGGGGACGAGGCGTGCTTATAGCTCCTAGCCTAATAGCCTGCTTTACCGCACTTAAAACAAGTATTGCGCTAGGCTTCGGCTGCGGAGGTCTCGGATGGGGTGACGGTATCGTTAGCCGAGGGGTGGACCGTGATGCCGGGTAGTAACGAGAAGCGCGGCGCAGAGAGTAACGAGGGCGGCGCAGATAGGGACGAGGCCGATAGCTAAGCAGGGCTAGGCCTAATTATCTTAAGCTAGGTCGGCTTGCCGCTAGTAGCCTCGTTAATGCGCTAAGTCTAGTACGGCGAGGCCTCTTACATACGAATTAAAGCAGATAGCGTGCCGTAGATCTCTTCAACCGGCTAGCGGGACTATTTACCGGCTAGCGGGACTATTCACCGGCTAGTAATACCACGCGCTCGATTAGCGCGGTGCTATATAGCGTCTTAATATCTAGCTATGATTAGATACGCGGTAGGTTATTACGGACGTGCTAAATCGTGAGATTTCATACGGCGGGGCTCGTTTTCTTAATATCCGGGAGGTTAAAGAACGCGTCCCGGATACGCTAGGCGAAATTAACGATAGCTTCGTCCTTAACTAGTGCGAGCTGCGTAAAGAGGGCGAGCGGGGCGTTAAGAACGCCGTAGTCGTAAAGCATAGTAAAGATGCCCTTAAGTAGGAGTATCTAATCTAAGTAACGGACGTTAACCTAGCTAGTGATATAACTAAAGTCTCCGGACAGCTCGTTAACTATATAAGCCGGCTAAAGAGAGTATAGGATTTACGCGATTATAAAGGCAGACTATATTTACTATAATTTCTATAGCACGGCGTAGTCCGCCTAATAAAGCTTTTACTCCGGCTTAAGCACGACCTTATTCCGGTTATTTATAATTGCCTTATCGATTTCGTTAGCCGCTTTAGCTCGCGGCTATACGGACTTAACGAGAGCCCGTATAGCTTAATCGTACGAGGCGTCGTAGGGAACCTAGGCCGGACAATCGAAGTTAAGGCGTTAGCGATAGCCTCGCTCGTAGAAGGCGTATAGGTCGCCGGTCGCTTCCTCGCAGTAGGGGAAACGAATTATAGCAGTAGGAGGCTGCTAAGCCGGTTGCTACTACGGCTATTGTGCCGGCTAATAGGCTCGCTGCTGCTACTGCTAGGCCTGCTGGTTAGAGCGTTTAAAACGCTCCTCGCTGGTTAGGGCAGCTGGGCCCGAAGTCGGCTGCGATGCAGTCGGCGGCGACGAAGAAGTCGGCGGCGACGAGGTCGGCGGCGACGAGGGCAAGGGGACAGACTCGGCAGAAACAGGCACAAGGGCAGAATTGCCGGCTAGGGCAGAAGAAGAAGACTGGCCGGCTAGGGTAGAAGAAGCGGACTGGCCGGCTAAGAAGCCTATGCTAACTATAATAGTCATCATTTGCGTTATCTGCTTTAACATATCGGCTATTTGCTTCGCCGTGTTTGCTATTTGGCTAGAGAGCTAAAGAAGCTCTTAGCGAAGCTTATCCTACTTCGCGTCTTGCCTCTAAAAGTGGTATTCAGCCTAGTTACCGAGGCTAGCAACGGACCTACCTTTGCCGGGCTCCTAGGCGGTGCTAGGGCCCGCTAAGGAAGCCTCGTCGTCCGAGCTTAGAGAGCCCGGAGGGAAAGAGCCTACGAGGCCTAATATCTTACGTTAAGTAGTATTCGCGGTAGAGTCGTTGCGTTACGTTCGCTATAGGTTAGTAGGAATCCGATTTCTAAAGAGCTAAGGGTAACTCTTTAAAAATACGTATTTTTAAGGCTTTTAGTCCTCGGAATAGCTATATAGAGACCTCGTGGCTTCGCGTTGCGTGGTTGTAAGGAAGCTACGTTAAGGTTATATTCTATATATTGATTGATTATCTAGAGGTTGTAGGCGCGCAGGGTTTTTAGGGAAAACCCTATGCGGTGCGCTGACTAATACGCCCACAGCGGGATCCTCAAGGGTATTAAGGATCCTATTAGGTAGGCGCATTAGTTAGCGCCCCGCTGTAGGGTTTTCCTAAAGCCCTGCGCGCCTATAACTCTAAATAATCAATCAATACACACAGAATATAGTCTCAACGAAGCTTCTAAGCCAGGAGCCACGAGACTCTCTGTTGTGCCTGATCCGACCTTTGAAAGGCCTCAACCTCCCCTTCTCGCTTCTCGCCCGCGCATGGCACATAAATGCGGTGCAAACATGCACGAATCCATCTGGGTACGCTCACGTATCCACGCCGAGCCACCGAAGGCACGCCCGCGTGCAGTCAACTGACGGCGCGGCCGCCCTCACTCGACACCATCCCCCCACCGGTGGCATCATGGCTTGGGCCTATCGCGGGGCCACGGGCTCCTCGACCTCCCCTCGCGGCCTCGCCCTCGCCTGCTTGCCACGACTATCCACGGCAATAACAACGAGGGTCCCCTCGGCTCGGCACTTGTCGAGCCCTTCGACTAGCCGCGCGAGAAAGCTGGCCCTCGATCGGGTAACCATTCGCCATTTCTCTTCCCTTGACCCTCTCCTGCTCTCTGGCCTTCATCTTGGGCCTTTGTCATTGACCTTTTGTCTCGCCTTTGACTCTGACCTCGGCGTCTCAGGACGTCATCGTCTCCGTGCTCGAGTCGTCGGCTACAAGGCGCGAAGCAAAGGGCTACCTGCAAAAGTACGCCTCGGAGGAGCCGAGGTCGACTCCCGACGCCCCCCGGTTTGTGCAGGGCGCCCAGCAGGAGCGCCAACTTCCAGTCTCCGAGGAGCCCTTCAACGTAGCCATCGTCACCCTGCGGATGCCGCATCGCCTATCGCACGACACCATCCATGGCATCGCCAAGACCCTCACCCAGCTTCGCGCCCTGGGCCTGCTTGCCATTGTCGTCGTCGATTGCGGTGTAGATGCCTCCCGCCAGACGTTCAAGGACGAGGCATGGCGCTTATGCGAGGCTCTCGACTCTTCTATGGACCTGTCGGCAGCCAAGGTGGCCGAAAACTTGTTCGCCTGGCAACCACCAAGAGGCCCCGTCGTGTCAGCCTCCATCTTCTCCGACAGAATGCGCGTCGACGATCAGGGCCTACTTGAACGGGCACTACAGCACGACATGATAGTCATAGCCCCATGCCTCGCCCGCCGCGACAATATTTCGGCGCCCCAGCCAGCCGAGGCGCATGAGACGGTCCTGTCTCTGACAAAGTACCTTAACGGCATGCAGTTTCAAAGCCTCGGCGATGACTGCGCCGGCGACATTCGATCGAGAAGGATCGCCTCGGTGGAGAGGCTTATCGTCCTGGACCCCTTGGGAGGTACCCCCATGCCGAGCCGGCCCGATATCTGCCACCGCCTCATCAACCTTGAGCAGGAGTATGGCACGCTGATGGACCATCTTGTAACCCGCCAAGACTCCTCGGCAGGAAACACGGGCGAGGCCAGAGAGCATAGGACGACTCACGCGGCGAACCTCAGTCTCGCCAAGGATGTCCTCTCCCTCTTGCCGCCGTCATCGTCGGCCCTCGTCACCACACCGCTGGCTGCGGCGAACACGAGGCCACAATCGTCGCCTGCGCCCCCGGGCGTAGCCTTGAGCCATCCACCGTTTGGCTTTGCCGAAATGGTGACAACTAGGCGGCAGCGGAACCCGCTCCTACACAACCTCCTCACCGACAGGCCCGCATCTTCGCCTTCACTGCCGCTCCAGAGGACGGAAGAAGAGGGCGCTGGCTATCTGCAGGTGACAGACTCTAGCGCGGCGACTTTAGTCAAGCGTGGCATGCCCGTCACAATCTACCCCGATCCCAGAGTTCGTCCTTGGCGCCCACCAAAGCCCGGCTCGTCCCGCCTCCGGCTAACGGACACCTGCATCGACCTTCCCCGGCTGGTCCACCTGATTGAAGACTCCTTCAATCGCAAGCTCGATGTCCAGGCATACCTCGACCGCGTCAACGACACCCTTGCCGGCATCATCATCGCCGGCGAGTACGAGGGCGGGGCGATATTTACGTGGGAGCGGCCAGCCGGCATCGGCGAGCACGAGGCTTACGACAGCGGGCGGCTCGTCCCCTATCTCGACAAGTTTGCCGTCCTCAGGAGCCGGCAGGGAAGCGGGGGCGTAGCTGACATTGTCTTCAACGCCATGGTTCAGAACTGTTTCCCGCACGGTGTCTGCTGGAGGAGCCGCATGAACAACCCAGTAAACAAGTGGTATTTTGAGCGGTCAGTGGGAACCTGCAAGTTGGTGGACTTTGGCTGGACAATGTTTTGGACGACGCCCGGGCTGAATGGGAAACATGCCGTGCTTTGTGACTATGAGGCGGTCTGTCGCGGCGTGCAGCCGACTTGGGCCGACAACAAGCATATCTTGGAATAGGCCGCATTGGGACAGACTATCGGATATACTTGCCTACCCTGAATCCATAACTCGTACAGCTAGCCCATTCACGCGTACTTTCTCAACTGCGACTCGTGTGTTAGCTCGCAGTCCTCTGACCAATGTACTAGGGCAGGCTCAGACTCACATCCAACGTCAATGTCCTCGAACTGTTGACCTCCTGGTCCCGATACACGCCCACCAAGCTCTCCGAGTCCTGAAAAAGGCCTGTCTTGAGGCTGATGACGATGAACTGCATCCCCGGGCCCGCGTGCTCTCGGATGTACTTTTTAATCTTGTCCACGTTGGCATTGTCCAGGGCAGCATCCACCTCGTCGAGCACGAAAAATGGGCTCGGCTGGTAACTGTGGATTGCAAAGAGGAGGGCCAGCGCCGCCATCGTCTTCTCCCCTCCTGACAAGTGCTCCATGTCGCGGAATCGCTTCAGTGGCGGCATGGCGTGATACTTGATGCCCGACAGATACGGCATGTCGGTGTCCTCCTCAATGTCCAGGTAGGCCTGGCCGCCTAGCGGATATGCCTCTGAGCGGGTCAGGTCCTTGTACACGTGCGATATCTGCTCCTGGATATGGCCAAAGGCCTTGTTGAAGAGGTCGTATCGCTTCTGCTTGACGTCGCCGAAGGCCTCCTTGGCAGCCTGTGCTGCCGCCTTGGAATCTTCGTACTCCTGGTCTGTCTGCTTGAGTCTCGTCTCAACGCTCTCCAGACGCTCCATGGCACGCATGTTCGGGTTGAGCTTCTCCAGCTCCGAGCTGAGGGCGGCTATCTTTTGCGTCAGGTTGTCCTCGACGCTTGAGTCATCAGACTGCTCCATGTCAGCACCACACCACCCGTCCCGTGATACGCCAACAAGTTGCCCAACTTACCTCCTTGAGCTCGCCGTCGAGGTTGTCAAAGTCGATTTCAATGCCGTGGTCGTCAAGCGCAAGGTCCATCATTTCCTCATCGTCGCCGTCAATGTCCATGGCGTCGGGGTCTTGCCGTAGCAGGTCGTCTTCATTGGGGAGATTATCAAGCGTGCCTTCGAGTAGGGGAACCTGGATCTGCTCCAGCCGGCACCTTCGGAGTAGAGCCGACTTGCCAGCGCTGTTCCTATGCACTGTCGTCTCCAGCGCGTTGATGTCTCGTTGGCGTGCTTCGATATCCTTGCTCCGCCTCTGCACCTTGGCCCGGGCTTCGCTGACCCTTTGGTTTTTCTCCACCAACTCCATCTTGAGCTCTTCCAACGTTTGCCGTAGCGCCTCCAGCTCGTCGCGCTCTCGGAGCATCGTCGACTCAATGTCGGTCTTTTCTTTCGTGTACGACTTGTTGTCCTGCTTCAGCCGTCGCACTTGATCCTGCATGCGCCTGATCCTGGCTTCAGTGTCGCCGTGGCGCGCAACCTCCCATTTGAGGCGGCTCTCGAGCCTCTGCTTCTGAACCTCGAATTGACTACGCTTCTCGGACGCCTCCTGCTCGAATTTCCCCTGGGAGGCCTCGTACGCCCGAATGTCGCTGTACCCGAGCCGTTCGCAGAAGTCGGTGAACACCTCGTCTTCCACGCGGGCAATGGCGTTCTTGAACTCCTGCAGCGTCGCCCAGGTGCTCTCGAGTTGCGAGGCCTGGTCTTCGTACTTGGGCTGTAGTTCGCGCAGCTGCTTCTTGCAGCTGTCCAGCTCGCGTTTCTTGCTGGTCCAATTTTTGCTAAACGTTGCCAATTCGTCCTTGGTTGCCGCGAGCCGTCGCTCAAGGCCGGCCAAGTCAATCTGGAGTGACTCTTCTAGAGTGCCGCGCCTGTCTGCTTTCGGCAGACGATCAATCTCGTCCCTGAGCTTCGAGGCCATGCGTTGTAGGTTCTGTACATCAGCTTCCTCGAACTTGCGCTTCCCACCCTTTGGCTCCGGGCCACGTCCGCCAGTCATAAGCCCGGCCTTGTGGATAATGTATCCCTCCAGTGTCACTGCCTTGACGGCCGTCTTCTTCTCGTAGCAAATGTGCTTGGCGATGTCCAGAGTATCGCACACCACCGAGCTGCCGCAGGCATAAGACACGGCTCTCTCCACTGAAGGGTCGAAATTGACCGTGTCAATGGTCAGCCTCGCCCCAGAAAAGCCCTTGATGGCTGAGTTGACAGCGTTGACCTTGATGTTGTCGAGGGGGATAAACGTCATGGGCGGGAATCTTTGCTCCTTCAAGTACTGAACGCATTCGACCCCAACCTTTTCCGTGTCAACGACGACCGAGTCAAAGTCCCTGCCGAGAGCAACAATGACAGCTCCGTCATACTTTTTCTGCTTTGGCGTACATAGCTCGCCGATGCGGCCGCGCACACCGGGAAAGACTCGCTTCAGAGACGTCACCATGTCCTTCATGCGCGTTTCGCGGTCATTCTGGCGGCGGCCGTCGTCCGCGTCTCGGAGCTTTCGAGCGACATCCTCAAGCTTCTCCTCCAGCTCGGTTCGTTTTTGATTGGTCCGCACTCGTTCAGACTGCAGTTGATTGAACTGTTTCTTCTTGCTGGAAATGTCTTGGGATATTTCCTGCATGACGGCTTCGGCAAAGCTGCGCCGCTCTGCGGTGCTGGCCAGCTCGGCCTCAGCCTTTTGAACGGCGGCCTGGATGCTGTCGACCTTGCCCTTGAGATTGTTGACCGTGATTTCATCGGCTTTCCGCTGCCGCTCAAGGTTTTCGACCTTGGTTTGGTTGCTACCGGAGCGAGCCATGACTTGAGCACGGAGTATGTTGCACTCTTTGCGGTCTGCGTCGCTGATGTCCCGGCCCTGCTTCCTCATCTGCTCCTTGATGTCCGCCTCGAAGAACTCCAGTGCCCGGTCGACGCTTGCAATGTCCTTTTGGGCCTTGCCGACGACTTCGGCTTGCTCGTCTCGTTCCTTTGCGATTTTTTGACCCTGTGCCTCCAGCTTATCAACTTGCTGAGAGGTTTCGTGAATCTTCTCGTCGACAGGAACTAGGGCGTTTTCCCCGTCTTCAATGCTTCGCTCCTTCAGCTTGATCTCCTTGTCCGTTCCGGCGACTCTGCGTCCGGCGGCGACTTGCTCCGTGCGGGCTGCCTCCAGACGCGCTTCAAATGCCTCGACGTTGCGTCGCAGCTCCTTGAGGTCTTCTTGGTGATCCTGAATGGTAGCACTTGACTCATCCATGGCCTTTTGGAAGTGGTAGAGTTTCCAGAGGCAGTGTGTGATGATGGCTGCGTCCCTATCGTCGGTCTTCTTCTGAAAGCTGTCGGCCTCCTTCTTCTGCTCGCGGTACTGCTTGATCTCCGAGTTGATGCCCCGCCGCCTGTGGAGCTGGAAATTTTGGTTCTCGGCGGCTTGCTCGGCGTCAACCTGGAGCTTCTCGTACTCGACCTTATACTCGAGGCTCCCGGATATTTGCTCGATGAGGCGCGTCAAATCTTGCGGGGACTGGGACGCAATGGCCTCGACGTCGCCTTGAAAGACGAGGAAGTTGCGCGCTTTGATGAGTATGTTTTCTGCCTGTAGGGCCTCATTGTACTGCTGGGCCGAAACGACCCGGTCGTTGATGCGGTACTCGCTGGCGCCCTGACTGGTGATGGAGCGCTTCCACCTCTGCTCCTCGCCAGCATCGTCTTCGTAGACGGCCATGATCCAGGCAGTCTTGGGGTCGCTTCGGGAGGCCTTGGCATGTTTATCGGAGAGCCCGTTGGCGCCGCCGTTGGCTTCTGCAGACCCATCGTCATTGATCTTGGATGTCTTGAGGACGCGACCACGGTACACGAGATCCTTGAGGTGAGCCGAGCGCAAGTGGGAGGATTTGATGCCGAGGACGAAGGATATGGCATCCATGCTGCGGTGATGAGTCAGCTCTTGCTTAACTGAAAATGTGAGGGAGCGCAGGGGGGATCTAACGAGTTTGATTTTCCAGATCCATTTGGCCCAATGATGGAGGTAAAGTATGAGTCGCCAAACAACAGGGTGTGGTGGCCCTTGTAAGACTTGAAGTCTAGATGGCAGCGTAAGAGACTTGCGACTGGGATATTGTACGGGAGCGAGACGCACTGAAGAGTTCGAGCCGGATAAGTTTGCCCATGACTGCCGATTTCGAGACGCGTGAGTCGCGCCAAGAGACTTTTGTGACGGGCGACGGAAAGGAAAGGTCGGAGGCGCACGTCAATGGACGGCGAGGCGCTGTTTGGCAGCCTGCTGGCCCTGGTACGGAAGGCCATAGCTACATACAGTGGGGTAACAAAAGTTACGATTAGCCCGATGTTTGTATACCTACCCTATACTTCTACGAAAACAATAAAAACTCTACTAAAACTTAGAGCGTTACTTAAAACCTCTAAATTTTTTACTATAGCTATATAATATACTAAAGTAAATAATAACATTTTACTTATAATTTATAACGCTATATGTACTTTTAAAGTTTTAAAAATCTAATTTTTGAAAACTTTTAGTTATTACTTTCTCGCGTTTACTTATTGTATTAAAATGGAGCTAATGTAAAGTAAACAATTACCTCAAACTTTATTTTTAGGTTCTCGGATATATAATATAAATATATAGAAATGTCCTACTATTGATTATTTCTCTAGATTTATATATAGATTTAAATACAAAAGGCATTCCTTTTAGTATATATTACTAAGTAAAGGCAAGTTTAAAAACTTTTATACCTAAATACGGGAATTAGTTATTATATTTATAATAGTCGTAAACATACTATCCGTAATTGCCCTTATTATAATAATAATAGATAATATCTATTTTCCTAATTGGAATTAATAAAGAATTAAAATAGAAATCCATTAAGTATATATATTTTAGTTTAAGGAATGTACTCTTTATATTAATCTATAGTTAAAGCTACGGAACCTCTACTACTAAAAACGTTATACTATAAATAAAGGAATCGGTTTCGGTATATAGTAGAAACTTTAATAAAGAGTATTACTATTTGCATAATAATAGATTGCTATTTAGATTATAAACCTACTTTTTCGGCGCGCACCCCGCGCGCTTATATCCCGCCACTAAATTTTCCGTATAGGTATATAGCAATTAAGAGGGCCGCGTAAATCGTATATAGCCTTAATTTAGTTAGTTAATTTAATAGCTATAGCAGCGCGCGCGCCCTACTACGTGCCCTCTACTATATGCCCTACTATATGCCCTCTACTATATGCCCTCTACTATGTGCCCTACTATATGCTTTATGCCCGGCTCTACTGCGTGCCCTCTACTACGTGCCCTCTACTGCGTGCGCGGCTTCTTAATATATGCTTCGTGCCCGGCTCCCGGCTGCGTGCCCTACTGCGTGCCCTACTGCGTGCCCTACTGCGTGCCCTACTGCGTGCCCTACTACGTGCCCTACTACGTGCCCTACTGCGCGCCCTCTACTACGTGCCCTCTACTGCGTGCCTTCTGCTGCGTGCTCTACTGCGTGCTTAGCTACGTGCCCTCTACTGCGTGCCCTCTACTATATATACGGCTCCTTAATGTATGCTTTATGCCCGGCTCTACTACGTGCCCTCTACTACGTGTCCTCTACTATATATACGGCTCGCGCCCTCTGCTATATATACGGCTCTTTAATGTATGCTTTATGCCCGGCTCTACTACGTGCCCTCTACTACGTGCCTTTTGCTATATATACGGCTCGTGCCTTCTACTATATATACGGCTCCTTAATGTATGCTTTATGCCCGGCTCTACTGCGTGCCTTTTACTACGTGCCCTCTACTATATATACGGCTCGTGCCTTCTGCTATATGTGCGGCTCCTTAATATATGCTTCGTGCCCGGCTTTACTACGTGCCCTCTACTGCGTGCCTTCTACTACGTGCCCTCTGCTATGTGTGCGGCTCGTGCCTTCTACTATATGTGCGGCTCGTGCCCTTTACTATATATACGGCTCCTTAATGTATGCTTTATGCCCGGCTGCGTGCCCTCTACTACGTGCCCTCTACTGCGTGCCCTACTGCGTGTTAGGGGGGCCTAGTGTTCTTCGTATTCTTCGCACGATTTACGCGGCTCTCTTAATTACTATATACCTATACTTAATTTTAGTAGCGGGATATAGGCGCGTAGGGTATACGCCGAAAAAGTAGAGATAATCGTGGTTTACTATCTAAATAGCAATTTGTTACTATGCAAATAGCAATACTCTTAATAAATATTAAAACATTTTTATTATATATAAAAGAAATGTTTTAAAACAATCGTAAAAATACTTAAATAGTAAAAGTATTTAACTAGAGTATTACTATTTGCCTAAGTACAAATCTCTATTTGCCTAAGTGATATTTTTTATAGCCTACGTACTATAGTAATTTAATAAATTAAGCCGGAATTTTCGTCTAGGAAAGTAAGGGCCCTACGGGTTCTTTCGTCACCTAATTTATATACGAGAAGTACCGGGCCACACCCGGCCTAGCTAAATCTCATTTTAAAGCCGTTACCTTATATAAGCCCGGTACTTCTCGTATATAAATCAGGTGACGAAAGAACCCGTAGGGCCCTTACTTCCCTAGACGAAAATTCCGGCTTAATTTATTAAATTACTATAGTACACCCCGGAAAACGCCTAACCCCCCCCGCTTAGCCGCGCTTATACAAATACAGTGCGTATATATAGCAGGCTATAGACTAATTCTTTACGTACCCGTCTAATTAATCCGACGCTTATCACGATGCTTAATTCTTGCAAATAACATATCTTTAAGACGATCGCAACGAGCACTAGACATTGCGGCCCGTTAATTAATCCGCCTGCGACGACGACTGCAACGACTGCGACAACTGCGACGACTCTACCTCTTGCGACGACTCTACCTCTTGCGACGACTCTGCCGCCGCTATAGCGCCGCCTCTGCCTCTGCCTCTGCCTCGGCCTCGTCCTCGTCCTCGGCCTCGAGATACCCTTACGCGTGCTCTCTACGACGGCCGGCCCGATTAGCTTCCTGCTTTATCTATCTTAGCTTATGTATAGGTACGGCGTATACTTACATTAAGCCGACGGCTGCTAGCCTAACTCAACGACGCTAGGCCTCGGCCCTAGCCCTAGCCTCTACCTTAAGGCTATAAGGCTAGCTGTAAGAGTAGCTATAAGGGTGTATTTTAGCAATCCGCCTATAGGCTTAAAGGCATAAGAACACTAGTATTTTCGCGAGATAAGGCCGGCTATAAAGGTTCTATATAATATTAGGATCGCGGATCCGTAAGAGGGGTTCTTTAAGGTCTTAGTAACGATAAGCATTATTATAAGTAAAGTAGGCAGGCAGGAGGAAAGAAGTTAAGAGGTCTCTTATAAGAGGTTTAATAAGCTATTATTAAGGGTATATATCGAGCTTAATAAGTGTAACGTTAGACTAAAGGCGTTAAAAGATAATATAAGCATATAGTAGCCCGTATTGCTATATAAAGCGTTGCGAATACGGCTTAAGAGGGATAGACTCTTTCACCTATAAAAGCATCGCTGCTAAGGCTAGCTAGTGCTATTTAGCAAGAAGGTTAAAAGCAACGTAGGTAACCTAAACGTTAAGCTTGCCGAGCTACGTTTAGCCCTTATACTTTAGCCGAAGCGTATCCTTTTGCCTAGCAGCTTCTTTAAGATAAGTGCGTTCTTTATTAGCGAATATTTAAAGCAAGGCATTATAAAGGTAGAAGAGATCGCTAGTCCCTATTAGTAGATATGACTTTACATCCTTATATATAGTCTTAACGGGGCTATTAACCCTCTAGCTAAAGTTGCGGTAGCGGCTAATAAAGCAATAAGCCTACTATTTGCGCTAAGGCATATACTCCTTAGAGATATACCTTAGGATATAGCGTTAGTGTTCGAAGGTTGAATTAAATGCCTTCTAATTAGCAAGGAACTTTTCCTCTATTAATGCGTAGATAATAGTCTTCTAAGCATTAAACATACTATCGCGGTTATTCTAGGCTATTTATTATTCTTCCTCGTCTGCGTCCGCGCCGGCAGCTTCTTCTGCCTCTGCTTATATAGCATTTCGGCTAAAGAGGTTATTATCCGCATTAATAGTCTCGTTAGCCTTATCGTTAGCCTCGTCGTCGTTAGCCTCGTCGTTATCGTCTATAGAGCCCGGCTCCTTCTAGCGAGATATAATCCTAGCGCGGATCTTTGTATTAACGTGCTAGACGTAAAGTTATTATTTTAATATAGGAAAAACGCGTTTAAGGGCATTTTTAGTGCCTTTTCTTTATCTATAATAATAATGGTTGGCTTTAAGGCCTCGACTTACTGCCGTAACTCGTTAAGCCGCTCTAATAGCTACTAAAAGCCCTTTTCCTTTTCGTTATTAATTAAGCTAAAGGCGAAGTTAGCGACGGACTTTTAATCTATAACTTTAGTAGCCTAAAAGAGATATATCTTAAAGCGGTTCGTTTTATACGTATTATTAAGCCCTATAACCTTTAGGAACTACTTCTACATCCGCTTATACTATAGGTATGTCTAGAATATAGCCTTAACCTTCCGAATATTATAGTCGTTATCGTTATCGTTATCGTTATCGTAGTCGTTATCGTAGTCGTCGTCGTTATCGGCGTACTTAACAATATGCTTTAGGCCGCTACGCTAAAGGTAGTTAATAAAGGCTTAGGTAGCTGTCTTCCTACTAAGAGCTACGGCACGAATCTTTTAGCGATCGTTATATATATCTCGTTAACGGAAGAAGGCCTCGACGGTAGCGTCGTTATTAGCCCTGTCCCGAAGAATAGAGGCTATCTCACGAGCTAGAAGGGCACGATGCTTTAAGAGCTCCTTCTTAAGCTCGAACTATGCCGGGGTACGGCGGCGATAAATATTATAAGCTAATAGGTAGAGCGACTATTAGTAGTTATAAAAGCCTTTAATACGATAAGTCTAATACTACTAGTTAGAGCTTTTATTCGTCGATGCTATAATCGTTATAAGGCAGTCGAACTTTTAGGTAGAAGTATTGCGTAACCTAACGCTCTTTAAAGGCCGGGAACGCCTATAATTATATATTAAAGAGTAAGCCGTAGCCTAGGCTTTTCTATCGATAATACGCTTGCCTTAGCTAGTTCGCTTTACGATGCCTACGCTATTTTTACGATAGAAGGTTTAAAGGAACGTATAGAGGTCTTTAAAGGAGTCGTAGGTAATAGAAGGCGGGAGAGGCGGAATTAGGAGGCTAAGCTCGTCGTCGTCGGCCGGAGCCGGTACGTCGGGTTAAGGCGGCGTAGCCGGAGCCTCGTCGGGTTAAAGCGTAGCCGGAGCCTCGCTAGCTTAAGAGATCGATTAGCTATCTATTGCTTACGATATAACGGTGCGATACAGTACGGCGCGATATAACGATATAATACGACGATATAATGCGATACGATATAATATAACGATGCGATACGACGATACGATAGAAAAGATACGACTATGCGTGAAGAATTAGCCTATAGCTTGCTAGGTATACGCACTATATCTATGTAGGCGCGGCTAGGCGGGGGGGGGTTAGGCGTTTTAAGGGGGTACCCTAAGTGTTACTTAGGCAAATAGAGATTTATACTTAGGCAAATAGTAATACTCTTTAACTATTGCATTTAATATAAAACGTAAAACTAAATATAAAGAAAAGCAAAGATAGTATACTTACTATATATAATATAAGGTATAATATAATATTTCTTTTAAGTATTACTACTTGCCTTAGTATAAATCTCTATTTGCCTAAGTGACATTTTTTTTATAGCCTACGTAAACCCCGGAAAACGCCTAACCCCCCGCGCTTAGCCGCGCCTATACAAATACAGTGCGCATTTATAGCAGGCCGTAGACTAATAATTCTTTACGTACGAAATATCCGTCTACGGCTCGCTCCCGGCTGCGTGGCCTGCTGCGTGGCCTGCTGCGTGGCCTGCTGCGTGCCTTACTGCGTGCCCTCTACTATGTGTGCGGCTCCTTAATGTATGCTTCGTGCCCGGCTCCCGGCTGCGTGCCCTGCTGCGTGCTCTGCTGCGTGCCCTGCTGCGTGCCCTCAGCTGCGTGCCCTCTGCTGTGTGTGCGGCTCCTTGATGTATGCTTCGTGCCCGGCTCCCGGCTGCGCGCCCTCTGCTGCGTGCTCTACTGCGTGCCCTACTGCGTGCCCTCTGCTGCGTGCCCTCTACTATGTGTGCGGCTCCTTAATATATGCTTCGTGCCCGGCTCCCGGCTGCGCGCCCTCTGCTGCGTGCCTTGCTGCGTGCCCTGCTGCGTGCCTTCTACTGTGTGTGCGGCTCCTTAATGTATGCTTCGTGCCCGGCTGCGTGCCCTACTGCGTGCCCTACTGCGTGCCCTGCTGCGTGTCCTCTGCTGCGTGCCTTCTGCTGCGTGCCCTCTGCTGCGTGCCTTCTGCTGTGTGTGCGGCTCCTTAATGTATGCTTCGTGCCCGGCTGCGTGCCCGGCTGCGTGCCCTGCTGCGTGCCCTACTGCGTGCCCTGCTGCGTGCCTTCTGCTGTGTGTGCGGCTCCTTAATGTATGCTTCGTACCCGGCTGCGTGCCCTACTGCGTGCCCTGCTGCGTGCCCTACTGCGTGCCTTCTGCTGCGTGCCCTCTGCTGCGTGCCTTCTGCTGTGTGTACGGCTCCTTAATGTATGCTTCGTGCCCGGCTGCGTGCCCGGCTGCGTGCCCTACTGCGTGCCCTACTGCGTGCCCTACTGCGTGCCTTACTACGTGCCCTCTGCGATTTAACGATGCGATTTAACGATGCGATTTAACGATGCGATTTAACGATGCGATTTAACGATGCGATTTAACGATGCGATGCGAAGAATTAGCCTACAGCCTGCTAGGCATACGCACTATATCTATATAAGCGCGGCTGGGTAGGGGGGGTTAGGCATTTTAGGGGGGTACCTAAAGTATTACTTAGGCAAATAGAGATTTATACTTAGGCAAATAGTAATACTCTTTCTTTTTTCCCGAAAATAAATAATTGTAAGTAAATATAAATAAATTAAGTTAAGAGAGAAGTACCTTTCTATTACTCTTACTTATGTTTAATCGTAACTTTTAGAGAGCTACTATATGTTTTAAAACTCTGCCACGTTAAAAAAAGTAAACTAGGCCTATACTAATGTATATAAAGTCGTACGTATTAATTTAATACGATAAAACTATATATTAAAGCATATAGAACGTACGTACGAAGTATTTAAGTCGCGAACGCACTTTTTACTTTAGTAGAATTTTCTTCCTACTATATAACTCTTCCTACCTATACGAAGTCGTATTATTACTTACAAACGCACTTTCTACTCGATAGAGCTTTCTTCTCTTACTACGGAATCGTTTCCTTTAATACGAGGTCCTATAACTCCTTTCGATAAAGTATATTTTTAATGCTACCTACCGCCGCCCCCCCCTCCCCTAAGCCGACCCGTTACTGCCTTATCGATCGATAGGAGTATAGTAGAGTTAAGGACGTTTACGGTAATACTAGATTTTGCCTAAACTACTATTAACGCTTGCCTACGGCTAAGATAGTATAAACTATCGACCTTACGGCGCTATCGCCTCGTATAGCCTAAAACTATAGAGGAGCGATAACGATTCCGATAGAACGGACTCGCTCTACGCTAAACACCTACGCTAAGGCCTTTAAATTAGCCTTATACACTCGCACGTAGAGCATCGCGAGCATACGAGCCCGTCGAGCCCTATTATCGGTCGATGTTTAAGCCGTATTTTAAGTCGTAGAGGGATACGTAGATTAATTTACCGGTAGAATAAGTAGAATAACGTACACTAAGTATACGCTTCTTCTAAAGGCCGTATATAAGAGTAAAGGCAAGTACGCCCTTTCTTTAGACTATAAGTATAAATCTTATAAGAATATAGTACGAGAAATCGTGACCTAATAGCGGCTAATACTCGCTAATAAGGATTAGTCCGTAGTCTAAAGCGTATAGCCTACTAGGGCTACGATTAGGCCTTTATTCTTTAACTATACGGCGTATTAAATAACTTCGATTTCGAAGTTTTTTAAAGAGGCGAGTATCGTCGTAAGCAGAGAGATAGATAAGGTCTAGCTCTCTTTCTAAGTATTCCACGATATAGGCCGGCCTGCTTCTCTACGTCCCGTACGATCGAAGAAGAGGTCGCTTAAAGGTAAGTACGATACCTCGCTACCGCCTAATAAGCCTAAAGTCCCTCGTATTAAACGGGAGCAGGCAATTAAGTCCGAATCTCGACTAATTAAGTCCGAATCTTAACGTATTAGGTAGTATAATGCTCTTACGACTCCGATAAAAGACGAACGGCCGACCGACTTTAATATCGATCGTGATTTTCTATCTCCCCCGCCTCTCGATATATAGGGCGATAGTAGCTAGGACGAGGATACGTAGGGCGGCTTAGACGAGGATATATAAAGCGGTAATACCGAGATCGATAATATATAGGGCAGTAATAGCTAAAGCGAGGTTATAGAACTAATAAAGATTAAGCTTAAGATTCGATTAAGTACGTTAAGGAAATAGGTCTAGCTAAAAGCGGGGTATTATAGAACGATTGCGAGCATATAGTCTAATACTAAATTTCTATATTACTACCGTCGCTTATACTACTACCGTCGCTTATACTACTACCGTCGCTTATACTACCTTCTAAATCACTAACTTCCTCTCCTTCTTCCCTAGTATTAATAGCATTTACTACGTTATTAAATAAAGTCGTATAGTTAATATCGTGTTTTATAAGCTTCTTATAGACGCGTTTTATCCCTCTAGTTAGTAACTCTAGCAAAGAGGGACTAGGTTCTTGCCTAGATTCGATGTATTGCTATAGCCGCCTCCGTAAGTAGATATACGTTAAGAAACACGGCTAGTATAGCGGATTAGAGCCTGCATTAGACCGTTCGGAAAGGATATCTACGCAAATAGTCATTATATCCTCTAGTAGGTAGGCATTAAGGTCGTATTCGTTATCTTCGAAGATCTTATTAAGCGTATCGAGTCGATGTTAAGGGATAACTTCTGCAAAGTTCCGTAGAGTCGGGTCATTTAGCTAATAGTAGAGAGTCTACGGCTAGCTAGGCACAACGTAAGGTCTTATGCGTTGTTTGCGAATATAATGCGAATTCTAGAGATATACGAAGTCGGCAAACTCCGCACGGATAATTAGCATAAAGATAAAGAGCATTATAATACGATCGGTAAGGGAACTCTAAACAAAAAGGTTATTAGCCGTTAGGTAGGAGAAGTACTCCTATTTCGGTATAGTTAGCAATATATATATATACTAAAGAGTAAAGGTAGATACTTACCCGCTAGAATATTAAACGGCTATTAGAGAGACGTCCCTACTAGCTCTTAATCCTTTAGTTCTATATACTCTTGCTAAATACCTAATAGTCGTTCAACTATACGTCTTAGCGTATACCGTCTTATACGATAAGGCGCTCTTAGGAGAGGTAAAGATATACCGTAGCAATAAGGACTATCTCCTTTCTACGGTCCGTACGAATAGTGTTTAGCATCTTACCTCGCTCCTATAGAATATTAAGGTATTATACGAGCATACTACGTAATATACCCGAGGATACGCTAACGTAGAACTAAACTATTATCTAGGAATATACGTCGATACTACCGTAGATCTTAAAGCCCTAGGCCTTTAATTTATCGAGGCTATTAGTTAACTATACAAAGTCTAGACTAAGCGTAGTCTACCTAAGGCGATTGTTCCGCATTGTGTTCTAGCGTTAAGCAATATTAACTAGATAAAAGTCCCGGAATAAATCGTAGAAAGCCCGTCGACTAAGGATATACTAATATTAGCGGACGTACGCATAAAGATACGTGCGTCTAAGTCCTTATATTGCCGTACTTACTTCCTACTGCTCTATAAAAAAGCGTTTAAGTTCTTATTTGCGAAGTTTAAGCTTATCTACTAATTAGCGCCGTAGAAGATTAAGTTCGCGCCGGATGCGCTATAGTGACCGATACGTAAGGATATACCCCTTAGACTAAAGTTTAAGGAGCATAAAGTAGTCGTTTAGAATAAAATTAAAGAAGAGTTCTTTAATCCGTGCTTGAAGATTAGGTGTATCTTACGTAAATGCTTATATCGGTGAATCCTAGGCTTTAAGTGCACGCTATAGCGTTATGCAACTTGCTTTAACGTCGAACTCTACCTTAAGTAGCCGTAGAATTATCCTTTAAGGCGTCTCGCTTTTTTTCTAATCTTTAATCTAAGTGCGAAAGATTAAAAGGTCAATCTTAGGTCGAGGCATCGTAATATGCTATACGATAATGTAAAATCTAAGGTAGGGAAAAAACTTTACTACGGTTACGTATTAAGTAGTACTATCTATATAAATTGCACTATAGAAGACTATTTTCCCGGCCTAGTATTAAAAATCATTATCCCGGGGTATTTCCGCGTACGTCTACGTACGATGCGTAACTCTAGACTAAGCCGAAAACATTCCTAACTCTAGAGCTTATAAAGCATTTCTACTTCTTAGAAAGCTTAGTAAGAAACTTAGCGAGCTTCTTTAAAGTTAGGCGGTAGACTTTGCCGAAAAGTAACGTTATTTCGTCGTCGGAGTCGATATCGTCTAAATCGTCCTCTTCGGAGTCGTACTTACGCTTCTTAGAAGCGTCCTTATACTTACCTTTGCCTTTAGCTAAGGACTTCGCCTACGACTTGCCTAAAAAATAGTAGTTAGTATAAGAAGGATATAAAACGTATGGGGATAATAGGGGACTTACGACTAAAAGAGCAGCCGGCGCTAGAGCGGTTCTAGTTATAGTTCCTATAGCTAAGGGCAAGTTCCTCGTAGATATATCAGCCATCGAGCGCGCCTGTATTAAAGCGACATTTAGTACACGCGTTTATATCCTCTTATATAGCGCCCTATAGATGCTTTAATATCGTATCGTAGTTCTACGTAGTCGTAAGGTTAAGAACGTATAGCTCTTCGATAAGGTTCGCAAAGCGTTTTATACGAAGCTTAAGCATATATATATCTTAGTAAAACTTAGTAAGGAGTTTGATAAATAACGTTATAGAACGTACCTCGTCGATAAGGCCCTTTCGGTCGATAAAGTTAATTATCTTAGACGAATAGCCTTTTACGGCATTTATAAACGCCTAGGCCGTTAAAGCAGGATTATACGTTGGCTAAGGGCCTATATAGTCGAACGTATTAAGCTATATAATAGAGATATCGCCCGGAAGAAATAGCACGCGGTTTTTCGGGAACCTAAGAAAGGTGCTAGGCTTAATAGTAGGTTCGACGTTTTTAGTAGGACTATCTTAGGTAGCACTATACTCGTCGCGTTCGGTTACGGTCGATATCGTAGGCGTCTATACGGTCGATATTATAGGTGTCTATATAGTCGATATCGTAAGTGTCTATACGGTCGATATCGTAGGCGTCTATATTAACGTTAGCAACGTAAAGGTTTGTATAAGGGGAACGTAAAGAGAACGATTATATACCTGCTTATCTATATTATTATCGCTAGTAGCGTTAACCCCCGTATTATTCTTAAAGGCAACGTTCTTCGCCGCCTTGCCCTAAGGGGAAGGATAATTCATCGTACTTATCTAGCATTAGTAATTTATTAGCAATTATTCCTAGGGTTGCCTATCCTTAGCGTAGGGTAGGCATATGCGCGCCCGCGAGGCATATACGCGCCCGCGAGTGGAATATACGTGCCTATAAAAGTCGCGCGACGTAGCGTAAAGCTCTAAGGATAAGGATAGAGGCAGGTAAGGAGGGCGGCAGCGTCTATAGCGCGGCGAGGCGGCCGGGCTTTTCACCTTGCAAAAAGCGATGCAAAAAGCGATAGTTAAGGAAGAAAAGAAGCTCTCGTCACTATAGCAGCTTAAAGAGGAATTAGTAATTAGGCAGCTAGTATAGGCGTATAAGATACGCTATAACGATAATAGATTCCCGAAGTAGCTAGCGTATATTTAATAATTATATCTACGTAATGTAAAATAACCCTACGGGGGTATTTATATAAAGGTGTAGAGTTTTAAAACCTATGTAGCTATAGCCTTCCGTACCTAGGGGGTGTGAGATGCGACTCGCTTAGACTCTTAGCTAACTTGCTCGTTTGAAAGGGGACTGGCTTGCGGTAGCTAAATTACGAATCGCAACACGTAGCGCGCTTTTCTCTCTAGAGCTTACGGTAGGGCATGCAAGGGCGTGCTGCGTAAGACCGTCTAATAATAATCTAAAGAGAAGCCCTATAGGCTTATGCTAGGTGCAGAGGTGTTAGATCACATAATAGAGTTCACCGGATTAAGTATATAACCGTTACGAAATCCCGGGAAGAATTTTCCTATAAAACAAGCCACCTATAGGAACTAGGGGCTATACATATATATTATTATATTAATATAACGTCTTTACTATATAACCTATTAAGACCTATAATGCTAGATATTAAAGCGAGCCGTATACCTACGATCTAATAATTTAGAGTTTAATATACTAGGCAGTAAGAATGTGTGTGTAAAGAAGGATGATCCTATTAGGTAGGCGTAAGCCCCGGGAGCTAGGAATAGCTCCCTGCTTATCTTATCTATAGCTGATTACATTAGCCCCGGCATATAGCATAGAGAATGCTTTACATACATTAGAATGCCGGCTTAAAAAAAGAAAACACTGCTGTCTATAGCAGTTATAATACAATCCTAATTAGGCAATTAGGAGGAACACTCCTAATGCCTAAATCCTTCCTTTTATTCTTATAAGTTATGCTTATATCTATTAGTAATTATTCCTCTAATCGTTCCTTCTACTAAGCGGCCTTCTTGCTTCGTATAGCGCGTACTAGAGGGCGACCTTAGAACTCCGTAATGGCTTTAGCGGAGACCTAGTCGGCTCGGACCTATTAGTTATACATAGCGGCCTATCCTTTCTATCGCATAAGGTATTCGGTTATAGGTAACTTCGACCGGCCGATGCGACGAATACGGATATCTATTAAGCGCTCGATTTCGTAGTGCTAATCTCCTTCGTTAAGTGCTTTAATATCGCGAGTGGCTTCTATAGGCCTAGGCTCGAGCTCGACGTAATGCCTTTCGTGCGCGAGCTTAAGGTGCTAAATAAAAACGACCGGGTAGATCCTAATTTAGCTTAGAAGGTCGAGCTCCGCTACGAGGTTATTAACTATGCGTTTAATAACGAAAGGGCCTTTACGTTACCGCGACTATTTCCTTAACGGCTAGCTAAGCTTATAATAGCCCGTGTATAGCTTTAGGTAGACCTTATCGCTAGCTTTAAGGACGACCGGTCGATGCTTTGCGTTATAGTACTGCTTAGCTTTTATAGCAGCGAGGTCTATAGCGAGGCTTGCTTACTTATAGATAACTTCCCGTAGATAGGGTAAATAATTAGGGGTAGTGCCGGTAGTATTATCTACGGCTTCTAATAGTCCTCGTATATCGAAGCCGAAGATTAACTTATGCGCTAAGATTTTAGTGCCGGCGTTAAAGGTAGTATTAAGGTTCTACTATAGAGCTAGGATTAGCATCTTCTAGTCGATGCTAGGATCTTCGATATATAATATCCGTAGGGCGGTCTCTACGGTCTAATTGCGCCGTTCGGTAAGTCCGTTAGCCTATAGGTAGTAGGCGGTAGTTATTGCAATTTTAGTGCCGAATGCGCTTTAGAGACCTTTCTAGAAGTCGGAAGTAAACTTACGATCTTAGTCGCTAATAATAGTCCTTAGTATACCTTAGTTAAAGAGGAGTAGTTAACGGGCTAGGCTTTACGTTTAATCCTTCGTGCTATACTTAGCGTTGCTAGGGATTAATAAATATCTCTTACTAATAAGGTAGGTAACCGTAAGAAGTTAGTTAAAGAGGTCGAAGCCTAGGATTTACTATAAGGAGCTTGCTAATAGCGAAGGCGGTATGTCGGTTATAAAGTCTATCGCGATGCTTTATATTAGAAGTAGCGGGGGGCGAATAGGCTTATAGCTGCCGATAAGGGTCTAACGGTCTATTTAGCTAAGGCATTAGGCTTTATAGGCTGCGATATACTTCTTTACTTAATAAGTAACTCCGCGAATTAAGTATATCTCTAAGTCCTTAATTATATAGACGACGCCGAAGTAGTGTTTATCGTTATAAGCTACTAAGATTATAGATAGGACGAGGGCGTTAGGGATATATAGCCGGGTAAAGCCGTCGGGGCCTTCGTAGTATAGGAGCTTATCGACTATAAAGAACGGTATGCCGTAGCGCTTAAGTTGCGCTTTCGTTCGTGCCCTTAAGTTAGCGGATGCAGCTATAGCTTCTAAAGGCGCGGAAAGACTTTCGACAGCGTCTTTACTATCTACGATTATTTAAAGTATTCGCTTATAGTAAGGGTTATTATCGTAGGCGACGGCGAATTCCTCGCGTTTCTTAAGAGCTATAATAGCTTCGGAAGCTATAAGCATATCGTTAAGCATAGTAAAATTAGGACGACGACGGTTAAGCAGCTAATCGGACTTCTCGACTAATAGGCGACTAAAGGCGTTAGGGATAAAGTTCTTCTTGCTAAGGAGGTAGTAAACCTCGATATCGTACTCCGAGAGGTAAATTAAGGCTATAACTAGGCGACGGTTAGCTTAGTCTATGCTAGAAGTATTAAGGGTCTTTTTAGCGACGATCTGCTTAATCGCGGAGTAATCGGTTAAGACTACGAGCGGGAGGGTTAACGACTATACTATAGTCTATATCTTCTTCGCAGCCTATATAAGATAGGCGACCTCTAGCTCTAAGGGACTATAGGACTACTCGGCTCTCGTTAGGGTATAGGAGAGGAAGCAGATAGGCATAATAGCTTTAACCGGAATAGGCTAGCCTAGCTGCTAGATAGTGCTATCGCAAAGGTAGAAGAAGACGGCGGCGAAGCCTTATTATAAGGAGGCGTTAATCTAATAGAATAGTCTCTTCTATAGGTCTATATAGTAAATTATACGGCTAGAAGTAATTTCCTTCTAAAAAGAGGCGAAGGAGGAAAGCTTAGCTAAGGTCGGCTAGAACGATATAACTCGCGTATAGGACTTCCGCTTATTAAGGCTCCTATTCTTAACCTTACCGATTAAGCGACCTTAAGCTAAAAGACTAGTCTTACGGTCTTATAGAAGGGCGATAAAGGCGCTATAGTACGGGATAAGGTTGCGAATATACCCTATAGCGCTAATATAGTGTTTAAGAGCGGCGAGGTTATCGGGGAATAAGAGCTTTATAAAAGCAGTAAGCCTATGCTTTATAGTACTTATCTTAAACACGTCGATACGAAATCCGAGTAACTCTATAAAAGGGTAGCCGATCTAGCTTTTAGTAAGGCTTATAAATAAGTTAAGCAATATAAAGAGCTTAAAGATAGCCTTAAGATATTAAAAGTATTCTTCTTCTATAGCGGAGTAAATAATAATATTATTAATAAACGCGCGGCTATAGCCCTAGTGCGGACGGAGAACTCGGTCTATATAGCGTTATATATACGCTAGGCTATTGCGAAAGCCGATAGGTATAACTATTAGGCGCTTTAAACCTTAATGACTTATAATAGTAAACCTGCCTTAATGCTTAAGTTTAACTCGAAACTAATAGAAGAAGGCGGAAGCGTCGATAGTAGTAATAAAATAGGCGCTTAAGAGCTTAGCAATAATAAAGCTTTATAGAGGTAGAGGGTAGGAATCCGGAATAGTAATACTATTAACGGCACGTAGGTTAATAACGACTCGGCCTTTAGTCTCGCCTCGGGCTATACGCTAAACTACGAAGATAAGTACTACGAACGGCGTAGGCTCGTCGGCGTACTTTAGGCGACCTTGCTTATAAAGTAGGTTAAATATATCGTCGATAACCTTCCTATCGCGAAGCCCTTATAGGTAAGGCCTTTAAGCGATTCGTTTTTCGTGCTAATTGTCGATTAAGGGAACTATTAATTCCTTTCCGGGTTTTACGACGGCGGTGCCTATATCTCGCTAAAGCTAGGAGTATTTTTTCAAAAGCCTTTTAATCCGCTATATAAAAGAGGGACTATAGTCGAAAATATAAATACCTTCTTTAGTGTATTTCTCTTAAAGCTCTAGTAGGCGCTAAACGTACGTTTAGTATAGAATACAGCTAGAGAGGGGATCCTCGATTATATCCGCGGTGTCTATCTCGATAGCTACGGCAGCTGCCGTTACGTTAGAGGCAGCTGCTATAAGGTTCTAGCGAACCTTAGACCACTTGCTAGGTCTTATAGAAGAAGCTGTAACGTAGGTGTAGATAGAGTCGGATAGCGAAGGCGTTAGAGAAGTGCCTAAAACTAAAGCTTCTACGGGTTAAGGCGGGGCGGGAGGCTATAAGCACTTAAGGACCTCCTAAGTAAGCGGGAAGGTGCTTATAACGTTGACCGATAAATTAATAGAAGAAGTAGTAGTAGCAATAGCGGTTCTTACCGAGGAGGATAGTATAGTAGCGGCTCTAAAAGCAGGCGAGATTGCCGTAGCTAGTGTTAGAGCCTTTATAGCTGATTTCTAAGACGGGGCGGTAAAATAGCTAGACTCCTAACACTCCTATATCTAGCTAAGCTTCTGCTTACGCTTAATAACTAGGTTAGTGTTTATGCTATTAGTGATAAGAATAGTAGGAAGAGATTTAGCATCGATTATACTATAAATAGCGTTAGCGTAAGAGGCGAAGAAAGTATAGGCGCGGTTCTTACAAAGTTCTTTCTAAGATATAAGGACTATAAGGGTAATGCTAGGCGGTATAATAGTCTTTCGGACGGCTTTAATATAGCGAATAACTTCATAAGACTATTTATAGATATCGAATAGGATTTTAAACCCGTCGAGCACTCTAATACGAATAACCTCTTTATTATAATTAAGGGATCCTTAGTATAGCTTAAGGAAGGCATTGCCGAAGAGTACGCCGGCTTTTACTTTAGAGACTTAGGTAGAGTAAGTAAACTTAGCTATAGCTGCTTAAGCGGCCGGACTAGCTATAGTACCACACGCGTAGAAGGAGAACGTAGCCTAGTCCTCGCAAAAAGAACGACCGTTAACTCCGTTAATAGTAACGGGAGGCTTCTTCTCGACGGTATAGTTAAGAGTCTAAAGAAGGTCGCGATTAATTATAGGCTTCTTATAGCTAGAATCGGGGGAAACTTAGACTTTCTGCCTACCGGTTTAGGCAAAGACCTTAATCCTTATATAGGAGTATAAATACGGCAGGGAATCCTAATCCTACTAGGGCTCCTCGGCTTTAGCTTTTAGGATCTAATTTAGTTAAGGTACCGTAGTAAGCGCTGCGTAAAAAACAGGCTCCTTAATAATAGGTGCGGGAAGAATAGGCTTAGCAGGAATAGAGTCGACGATATTCCCTACGGGAATAGTAGGAGTAGAAGGGGTCTTCTTACACCCGAGATAGAGATAAGAGAAAATAGCGTTGTAAGAAAGAAAAGAGGCCTTATAAACCTTATAGGTTAAAGGCTTAAGCGCGCGTTTTTTACTACGGAGCTATTGCTTATATAAGGAAACGAGCTTAGGGGGGGTATATAATTGTTATTAATCAATAAAAGGATATAGCTATAGACTAGGTCTAAATGTCTATATACGATATAGAGGTTACTCTTAAATATAGAAAATCAGCTATATAAATATCATAGCAGAAGAGCAAAGAAAGGAGGTCTAAACTCGTAGACATAAAGATGCATGCAGCTACCTAACTATAGGACTAACGGAGGTATATATAGGTACCGGAGCCTCTTAAACAGGGCCTATAGCCCGCACTAACCGTAGTTATAATATAACGGAATACCCACCTACCGTCCTTAGCTAAGGAGGTTATATATAATAGGCTCGTCGGAGCCTATAGTTAGAGCCCGGGTGTTAGCCCCTAGACCCCTAACACTAATAGTTACGTAGGATAATATATAATATAACCTAATACTATAATAGTATATCCCCCTTAAATAAGCGTTCGACTTAAATACCTAAAAGGGGCAATAGGCTAATAGAAACGAAGGAAATCTATATTAATTAGTCCTAAAAGCGGGTGTAATATAGGACGAGAGAGGAATAAGGAGAAATAAAAGGCAAGGCTAAGAAACTAACGTATACCGTCGTAATGTAAATTATATTAATAAATTATATTTATTATCACTTAGGCGAAGGTAAAGACGTAAGGAAGGCTATATAAAAGGCCGGCTTAAGTTTAGTCGGGTTAAAGACGTAAAAGGCCTTAAGGTCGTCCTAGCAGCCGTTAAGGCAGGAGGAGTCTTCCTACCTACGTAAGGGGTCTATAACGCTATTAAACGCGATACTTAATCTTCCCGGAGGCGTTCTAGCGTTACGTAAGAATAGAAGAAAACTCTTACATACGTTATCGCCGTCGTCGTCGCCGGGGGAAAAGAAAACGCTATTATCGGCGGGCTAAACGTTTGTAACGACGACGAGGGGTGCTATCGCGCTAATAGCTAAAAGCCACTAGTGATATTAATTATGTCACTGCCCCTTACGTACACTTTATAAAGCCGGCTAACGCTGCGCGCCGCCGCCTTACATTTATCCCCTCTTTAATAGCAGCATGTCCTAGGCTGCACGTGTGCCCCGCACGTGACCCAGCGCGCCATAGGCCTCGGAGTCCCGCAGGCAGGGATAACCCAATGTACGTTAACCTAAGGCGTAGATGCCATCGTCGCACTACGTGCGCCGCCCGTACGCCTCTACGGACGGTATGTAAGCTGCGCCTACGCCGATGCACCTACCTTACAGCCAGCTGCCCCGAGCCCCTTTCTTTAAGGGGTCTCGAATAGGGAGGCTGTCAATTAATGTCACAATTGTAACGACGACGAGGGGTGCCATCGCGCTAATGGCTAAAAGCCACTAGTGACATTAATTATATCACTGCCCTTTACGTACACCTTATAAAGCCGGCCAACGCTGCGCGCCGCCGCCTTATAACGTTAAGCTCCGACTAGCCGGGCAAAAGAGGCTCTTAGGTCTTAGTAAAAAGGGAGTAATAGAAAATAAAGTAAAGGCGGCTGCCTTTAAGGAGGCGAAGAAGATATACCGTCTTATATACCTTAAGGACCTTATATAGGCCCTCCCGTTTATAGTCGAGCTTCTTTATAAGGCGGAGGGTCTAGATCTAGCGAGCGCTAAGGAAAACTATATCGCTAGGCTAATACGCTAGGGCAAGAGTCCGCCGGGCGTTTGCGTAGCGAGCTTAAGTAGCTTAAGCCTCTTTAATTATATTGCGGAGGAAGTTAAAGATACGCTAAAAGCGGGAAGCGAACGCGTTACTATAGAGGTATTCCTTCTACTACTAAAGGGTTATACCGGGCGGGGGGGACTAAAGGGCTTAATGCTAAGGTTTAGGTAGAAGCTATAGTTAGCGAAGAAAAAGGAAAGGCCGGTAGATTTAAAGACTTAATTATTAGTAGTAAACTTAGCGAAGGGAAGGAGGTCGACCTAATCGTCCTAAAGGTAGATAATATAATAACGAAGGTAAACTTCTATCTAAGCGTTTGCGATCTTAGTCTAACCGTCGGTCTAAGGGTAGTAGGCGGAGCTAAGGTAAAAGCGGTAATTAAAGCGACGATTAAGCTACTATTAGAAAGCCGAGATAAACTAAATGCTACGGTCGCTAATAATAGAGGCTAAGGTACTATAGAGGGACTAAACGCGGGAAATAAATGCGTTAATAACGTCTTTAACGGTTATTAAAGGTATTAAGACGTAGTAGCGTATCTTCGTAAGGCGGTCGACGATAATAAAGATATTAGAAAACTTAACGCTATTATAGCGGTAGATAGGGAGGTCGGTAATAAAGTCGATAGATATATCGGTCTATAGGGCTAAGGGAATACTTAAGGGCTAGAGTAGGCCTTAAGGGGGGGAACGAAGGAATTTAGCGTATAAGCACGTATAATAATTCTATATAAAGCTAGAAATACACTTATATATACCGGGCTAGATATAGGACCGGCGGTAGAGGCTAGCGGTCTTCGTACGTTTAGGGTAGCCGGTAAAAGGGGAGGTATAAGCGCGGACGAGGATCTAAAGAATTAGGGCGTCGTTAAAGGGAACGAAGAGCCGGCCTTAGAAATAGAACTAGCCTTAGACTTTAGAGAGAGCGGCCTTAGGGATCGAGCGGAGGGGGGCTTAGAGGGGGTAAGGCTAGCGGGGCTAAGGGGACTAAAGATCTACGTAAATAGCGGAGATAAACGGGGAAGAGGAATAGGCCCGGTCGATAAGGTTATCGATCGGCTTAAAGTCGTCGAGGGCGTAAAGATTAAAGCAGTCGGTATTATATTTATAAATTATATTTATAAACTAATTAGACTCTTTAACGGTATTAAAGGCGGTAGTAGTATTAGTATAAAAGGAGGTATTAACCTTAGACTTAAGGAAGATAACTTAATATCGGTAGTTAATCCTCTCGTCGGCTTAGTCGGTAAAGGAGAGTAGGCGGGAGCTAGGCAAGCGGCTAAAGGCGTTAGGGAGAATAGCTTAAGAGCTAGGCTAAAAGATAATCTTTAAATTAAAACGACTAAGAAATTTAGCCTAACGGGCCTATTGCTAATTAAAACGCTTTTTAGTTATAAAATACTAAAGATTCTTATAATCTAAGGCTATCTTAAACTTAGGTAGTCCTTTAAGCTTAAGGCGCTATTCCACGAGAGATTTTATAATCGCGAGGAGTTCCTTATCGTAGATCTTATAATTATAC
Organism: Ophiocordyceps sinensis; assembly: GCA_012934285.1. Taxonomy (NCBI): domain Eukaryota; kingdom Fungi; phylum Ascomycota; class Sordariomycetes; order Hypocreales; family Ophiocordycipitaceae; genus Ophiocordyceps; species Ophiocordyceps sinensis. Next base: position 14,160,260 of record JAAVMX010000004.1, read on the forward strand.
TCTTAAGCAAAGTATTTTAACGAGAAGAAAACAACCGGATAGTAACGACTATTGTCGAAGAGCTATATTAATATACCTTTAGCGGCTTAATCGGAAGCATTTATCTAAACTATAGTCTTACGATAAGAGTCGAAGTATACGAGGACTAAGGCGGTAGTAAAAGCGTGCTTAAAGGCTTTGAAGGCGTAAGCGCAAGCGGGGGATTAGATTTAAGTAGTAGAGTTCTTAATAAGGGCGTTGAAAGATTTTATAAGCTGAAAAAAGCCGTAAATAAAACGCCGATAAAAATTAGCGAATCTTAAGAAGCGCCGAAGGTCCTTAATAAAAGAAAGGGTAGGCTAGTCTAAGACCGCACGAACCTTTTTAAGGTCTATGCAAATGCCTTTATCTAAGATAATTAGGCTAAGGTACTTAGTCTTAGTAACGTAGAAATTACACTTATCTACGTTAAGCTAAAGGCTAGCGGCATTAAGGCGCTTAAGAACTATATTAACATAGGCTTAATATTCCTTTTACGTCTTTAAGAAGATTAAGACGTTATTTAAATAGGCAAAGTAAAACTCATTAAGGATGCCCTAAAAGGCCGTATTAATAAAACTCTAGAAGTAGGATAGAGCGGCGGTAACCGTATTAATAAAACTCTAGAAGTAGGATAGGGCGGCGGTAAGGCTAAAGGGGGTAATATAATACTCGAAAAGCCTATACTATATAGCGAACGCGGTCTTCTACTTATATCCTTCGGCAATACGAAGGCGGTTAAACGCCGCTATAATATCGATCTTAGTAAAAAACTTCGCCTTCCGGATATAGGCGAGGGTATTATAGATAAAAGGTAAGGGAAAACGGTTCTTAATTATAGCCTTATTTAGGCCGCGATAGTTAACGTAAAAATAGACGCCCCCGCCGCGCTTATAGGCAAGCATAACGGGGGCAATAGCGGGGGAGGTAAAGCGGCGGATAAAGCACTTCCCGAGCTATTTATTAATATATACGTAGAAGATCCGGTTTTCGGCTTTGCTTAAGGGGCGGGGGCGGGTATATAAAGGTTATATTCCTTCCTTAAGGTTAATCTAAGTATTAACGGTATAGTAAAGGGCGAGCTTATCGGCCTCGCTTTTAAGCTATATATAGATTATATAGTAAAGCTTTTTAAAGACCTTAGCCTAAAGCTCCTCGAGCATATAAAGGACCTTCTCTTACTTCTTAAAAAACTTAGCGATATCGTTAGGAGAGATCTTATTAAGATAGATCTTATTAAGGTAGTTGTCGACGAAGTCGTAAAGGCGGGGGTTAAGGCAGGCTTTTGCGTCCTTAGCGTCTATATATCTAATTAAAACGGCCTAATAGAGGTCTTTAAAGATATCTTAGTCGATAGGTAGCGGAGGCTCGGTAGGCAATAGCTTAGCGGTAAAGGCCTTAATTAAGGTCTAAGAGGTCTAGACTCTAGGCTATCGGTAGAATATTACTATCGCGTTAACGTTAAGCATCCGGTCGTTAAACGCTAAGTCGTTAAGGGATAGGAAATAGAAGGGCTAAGGTCTAATAGTCTTACGCTTCGGTCGCGACGTAAGGCGGCGGTAGCTAGCGGTCTTTTAGATAAGACGGGGGTAAGGAGGTTAAATATAGCGGCGAGGGTAGAAGGTAGCCGGGTAGTCGGAGTTATAGCTAAAATCGGAGTTAGCGTTATTAACCTAGCGGGAGGAGTTTAGATAGGCGGGTTGACCTACTTTAGGAGTATTCTTAAAAAACGTAGAGAGGGAGGGGCTAAGGGATAAGGGAATAAACTTAAGAACGTTACTAAAGCAGACAGAACGGATAAAGGCCGGAGGACGGGCTAAGGCCGTATAGGCGGGAATAGGGATCGCAGCGGCGGGAATAAGGATCGTAGCGGTAAAGGGTTCGCCTTTATCGTTAGAATCCTTAACGGAGGGACTAAAGGGAAACCCCCTTAGGGCAAAGGTAGGTAAAGACGCGGTAAAGGGCTCGCCCTTATTATCGAAATCTTCGATAGAAGGGGTAAGGGAAAAACGAATTATATTTATTAACTATATTCCTTCCGAAACCGGGATAACGGAAGCTAGGATAAAGCGGGTAAAGCGGGCAAAAGTAGCCGAAAGGCCTAAGATAAGATAAGGCTAGTAGTTTAAAAAGCAGGAGGCTAGATAAAAAAGGGACTAAAAGGAAAGGGAGTTACTACGCTAGCTAATAATAAGGTTATGCTCGCGTAGCTAAAGGAGGCTAAGAATAACCTTATAGCTAAGCTTCGTAAGAAAGAAGCAGATAGACTTAGTATAAGCGCTAATCCGGGAGACCGAAAAGGCGTAATAAGTAATAGAGCTAGACTTATAGTCGCTACTATCGGCGAGAGAAAGCCAGCGCGGGAATTAGAGTTAGCGGATAGAAATAGTAAGGCGGTGCGCGGTCTAAGCGTGTATAAAAGCGTATCTAAAATAGCCGGAGTCGACTAAAGCACTTATAACGATATCGGTAGATATAAGAGATAAAGGCATAAGTAGAGCACGCGGTTGTATTCCCGTAGGGAGGCAAAGATCTTCCCTAGTATCGAACGAAGCTATAAACTTAGATATAAAGAGCTCTATCGCGCGATAAGGCGAAGGAGCTACGTATTTCCTAAAGACGGGGAAGAGGTAAGGAGGTCGTCTATTTCGCCTTCGATAAAGCCTTGCTTAATAGCGCGAACCTAGTAGCGGGGGGGAGGGGGTTTAAGGAGGCGCGGGGTAGATATACCGCTACTACGGCTACGGCCGCGGCTAAAGCCGGAACCGGCGCCGGGACTAGCGCTAGGGTTAGCGCCGGGATTAGCACCGATACCTTTATTAGGGTAGGTCTAGGCGGTATAGGTAGCGGTAGCCGGCTAAGCGTAGTAAAGGGAAATACGGTTCTTAAACCGCCGTTGCTTCTAAGCGTTAGTAAGCCGGGCCCGGAATATATTAAGCTATATTAGGTTACCGGTAGGAGACGTAGGTAAGGCGGGCGAGGTAAGGCCGGTGCGAGCGGGGTTATAAGGCGGCTAGAGTTAAGAATAGGCCTTAATACGCTACTAGTTGTCCTAAAGCGTAGAGTTTATCTTAGACTAGGCCGTAAAGTCGTTATAGGCCGGGCATTCGACCTATAGAGCGACGGCGTTAGTAAGTTCGATAGAGACCTTTAAGTAAAGTTAGACGATATAAGCGGTGCCGTTAAATAATAAGTCGGCTTAAAGTTAGGTAAACTTCGAATAGAAGTCCGGCTAAGAAATATTCTTTATCGATAAGGCATTAAAGTTAGCCTCCGACGAAGCATAGGTAAAATTAGCACTAAAGACTAAGCCAAGGTTATCGGTAAAAGCTTTAATAGTAGTATACTACTAATTAGCGAAAGACTTATTATCGAGGACGTCTTAAGGAATGCTAGCGATAATAAAAGCGGCTTAGCCGGTAAGCCGGCTAACCGCGTAAAGAATACGATCCTGCTTTATAAGGTATAAGGCGGCGTCTTAACGGAGCTTAATAGTAAGGCCGTTGCGCTAGGTCCAGAAAGCTTCCTAACGTTACTTCTAAGTGCTAAAGTCGCCGGCGAACCTCTTAAGGTCGGCTATATAGGAATAGGTAAAGGTAAAGGCGGGGGTAAGGGTAAGGGCCTAGTCTTAAGCCGCGTTACGTTTAGTTAAGACGAGGAGAAAGGACGTAGCGTAGTTAAGCTAGCGCTAAAGATCGGTAGTATGCTCTTAAGCAACGGATACGTGCTCTTAAGCGATAAGCACTCTTATATTTAACTTAACGTAAGCATTATTAAGGTAAGTAAGGGCTTTAATCTAAGGGGCGCGGAAGTCGTAAGTAGCGTTAGCCTAAATATAGGCGAACGTGCCGAATATAGGCCGTTAGGCCTAAAGAAGAGCGGCGAGATAGGGGTAGTAGGAAACGTAGTCAGTCTAAGGCTCTAGGTCGGTAGGAGCTAGCGGGGTAATAGCTAGGGTAGCGGACGGGGGATCGGCCTTTATATAGTCGGTTATCGTAGATTATAGGGCAATAGGATAAGGTAAGGGTAAGGGAAGGGTAAGGAGGGAAATCTATATAATTCGCGTCGAGACGGCGTATTTATACTAGGAAAATTCTAATAATCGAGGAAAGCTTAGTTAAAAGGGTCTAGCGAGGAGGCGGACTCGCGTCGCGAAGAGGGGAGATTAGAAAAAAAAGGGGTAAGATAGCGAGATTATTAAATAAAGGCAATAGGATAAAATAGTAGATTAAACTATAAGGAAACAAGCTTAAAGAGGGTATATAATTATTATTAATCTACGAAAAGATATAGCTATAGACTAAGTCTAAATGTCTATATATACGATATAGAGGTTACGTAGGATAATATATTACATAACCTAATACTATAATAGCTTAGATATATAGTAGTTAGCGTATATATACTCCTTAAGTACGGAGGCGAGGGCGAAGGTATAGTCGTAAGTGCTATATTTAAACTTGCCGGCCCTTTTAGTAAGGTAGCGAGAGTTTATATAGCCTATAAAGTTAGCTTTTAAGGAGGCGTAAGAGGATACGTCGTCCTAAGAGTCGTCGTTTAAGTATAGCTCGTTACTTACTTTATCGCCGCTAAGAGTAGTCTTCTTATCGCTTTAATACTTCGACTTAAAACGTACTTTCTTCTTATTATTTTTACCCTTATATTTACCTAAGCGGTATTCCGTTCGGTTATCTCGCTGGTCGTCTTAGCGAAGGTAACGCTTATCGCGACGTAGCGGGCGTAAGCTTAACTAATTACGGTTATTACTAGAGCTTTAAGTTTTAGGGCTACGGTTGCGATTATAGCCTTAGTCTCGATCTTAGCGGTTAGTCTAACGGTAGTTATTGCCTTAGTCACCTTAACGATAGTTATCGCAACGATTATTACGACGGCTATAATTACGGTTACCCTAACGGTAGCTATTATTACGGCGACGGTTATCCTAGCGATAGTTATTATCCCGATAAGAAAAGCTACCGCGGCGAGAATAGTCTTAGTCTCCGGAGATATATAGCTTAAGGGAGGCTATAATAAAGGGCTTCCGTTCCTTAATAATGCGAATTTATTTATCGATCCGGGTCTTTCTTATAAGAATAGGAAAAAGCGAGGAGATCTAGACGGTAATAAGAGGATAGATAGCCTTAATAATCTAGGCATCCTTGCCTATCTTACGTTAGCGGGCGAGCGAAACCTTTCTCTAGATCTACTACGCGAGAGTAATAGAGCTAGAGGACTATATAGATATCGTATACCTTTCTCTATAAAGTTCCTTTAAGACATCGGCGTTAAGACGCTTTAAGCGCTTAGTTAAGAACTTATAGAAGGTTCTAAGAGGGGAAGAACTAAGGATATCGCGTTATTCCGCTATAAGCTTACTTATATACTATATAAGAGCTCCTTTAGCTAAAAAGGAGAGGTAATATAGGCAAAGGGCGAATAGATCCTTGTCTTAGTAGATCCTTAGACGCTCCGCAAAAAGGTAGACGTTTATATAGATATTCTTTCTATCGCTAAGAGCGATAATGCCTAGGTTTTTCGGATTATGCTTATCCGGGTTAAAAGTACTAAGATTGTCCTATTTAAGGCGTTTAGTAACGGCCTCGTCGTTATAGGCCGAGGAGGAGGTATAGCTCGCCTCGCGTTACCTATACGGATTCGAATAAGACTTTAGGGGACGGCGGATAAAGCTATTATCGGACCTAAATAAATTATAATTATTAATATTTAAATCCTTCTATCGATAAGAGTAAAACGCCTACGAGTACTTAGATAACTTAGACTAAAGAGAATAATATAGAACCTAGTGTTGCTCTTTAAGGCGATATTACTGCCTAATAGAGTGCTGCGTAAATAAGCGAAGGATTCCTTACGGACGAGGAAGAGGCTATTCCTCCGATTATTAACCGTTAGAAAGGTCTCCGTCGATTATTTACGGGTTAAAAGGCACGGCTCGAACTTATCGATATACTAGAGTTATCGTAGTGTAGAGAGGAGTCTCTTTATCTAAAAGATCGCCTATAAAACGAAGATACGCGTGAATTTCTTTTCGCTAAATATCGGCGTGCTATAGATGCTTCTCCTTTACGGGCGGAAGATCTATAATCTTAAGGATAGTTTCTAACTTAAAGGCTAAAGAGGCTAAGAGAATATAGGCTTACTTTATATATATTAGGTCTATATTAGTAAAGGTCTTAATAACCCCTTCCGTAGGCAGTGTCTTAATTAACCTATAGTAGCAAACGGCCTATTTTAATAGATTATTATAGTCTTTATCCTCTATAGCTAGTAAGGCAGACTGCTTACGTAGTACCTTGGTTTCTATAGATAAGCGAGGGCGACGACGGGTAGGAGAAACATCTTTATAATTACTCTTAGATTCCCTAGAGGGGGCGGCGCTATAGACACTTTCCGGCGGAGTATATTTCTAAGTCGGTAAGCGAGGATAGAGGTGGTTATTTAAATGAGATATAGACACTATAGCTTAACGGGCTTCTTCTTCCTTAGCTATAGTAATAATAGCTTAAATAAAACGAGGGGAGAAAGCGAAGAGGTTAATAGATAGAGAAGAGAAGGGATTGCAAAGGAAGAAGAGTTATAGGAGAAGAGAAAATTCTATAGTAAGAGGTATAAGGTATTTTAATTTTAGCGTAGGAATAGGTACGCGTAGGAAATTAAAATATAGAGAGAAAAGTTTTCCTTACTGCTAATTGCGTAAGGACTTAAAATAGAGAACTAAGTAATAGACCTTAGTTCTAATAATGCCTAGAAAAGCGAGCCTCGTCGGATTATAAGGCTTAGATTAGTAGTTATATAGGCGTGCTAGCTAAGGTTATATAAGCTAGTTATACTATAGGTATCGGGAGCCTTTAGGCGGCTTCTAACGAATAGCGAGAGCTTTAAGAAGCTCTTAGCGAACGTATTATAGTAGAGCGAAGCTCTAGAGATAGGAAGGGCGTTCCTAATAGTAGCTTAAAGGCAGAAGGTGCGAATTGCTACTAATTTAATACACTAGGCACTAAGAATGTATGTGTAAAGAAGGATAGTTCTATTAGGTAGGCGTAAGCCCTAGGAGCTAGGAATAGCTCCCTGCTTATCTTATCTATAGCTAATTACATTAGCCCCGGCATATAGCATATAGGATGCTTTACATACATTAGTTATATATGCTATTAGGTTAGTAGAAGGCGTTCCCTAAAAGTAATATTAGGTTAGATATTAGTTATTACGGCACTAGGTGATAGCTAGATAACCTTATTGTTCTATAAAGAGGAGAAGAACTATAGAGGCTAAGGGCTCGTTTATATATAGGACTATATATCACGTAGTATATCACTATATACTATATTATATAATATAGTACTATAATAGTACTCCCCCTCTAAAGACGATTTAGTCCCTAAATCGCTAAGAAATATTATTTTCGCTAGAAATCCGTATATAATAGAGGAATCTTTTATAGGCGGGCTTAATCTAAGGGGCCCGGCTTATCTAGGTTATATCTATAGAAGCGTTAAATAGCTTTAGGGCAACCTCTTAGGTTATCTTCGGGCTGCTAGGTCGGTTCTTAGTGATGTTTCTATTTAATTAGATAAGTTAAGGTCGGGGCTTCGTTATCGTATACGTTAAGGATCTTCTTAAATTCCTATATTTCTTCGATATTGCCGTCGTTATCGCGTTTTACGATACGCCTTACGACGTTACGTCGTTCCTCTCGATTAATCTATGCCTAGCCCGGTATTATTTCCGTTGTCTAGAGCCGTACCTTAGACGTATAGAAAGACTTATTGACTTAGATATGCTTTAGGGGGTCGATAACTATAGCGCCGCGGTAGACCTTAAGAATAGGATAAGGACCGTCCTATTTATCGTCCTATTTTTTCTTTAGGCGATTAGTAGTTATATTCTTTAATAAAACTATAACTATATTACTAGGTCGGAAGAGAAAGCCTTTATCCCGCTTTATATTAGCATTATGCTTATATTTCTATTATAAGGCTTATATAAGAGCTCGAAGCTAAATAAGGATACGGTCGAAACGACTAGCTATTGCGTCCGCGCGAAGGAATTCCTTCTTTACCTATAATAAGAGCGTCGGGGGTTAAGGGCCTATAGGTTCGATGCCGAGACGAGGATTAAAGCCGTAGTTAGCGAAGAACGGAGAAATACCGGTTATTTCGTTTACTTAATTATTCGTTGCGAATTCCGCAAGCGGGAGCTAGTCGACCTAGTTATCTTAGGTAAAGCTAATATAGGCTCGAATATATTTATTTATCGTAGCGTTAACGATTTCGGTTTAACCGTTAGTCTTTAGGTGCTATACCGAGCTTAGTTTTAACGTTATTTTTAAACGAGTGCTAAGCTATCGCTAAAAATTAGAGATAAACTAAGTGCCTTAGTCGGAGATAACAATATCGGGTGCTTTATATAAGCGATAGACTACGTAGATAAAAGAGTTAATTAGTTCTTTTATAGAAAGGCCGGTAATAGGGATAAAATATCTTATCTTTGTAAGCCTATTAACTATCGTAAGTATATTCTTATAAGTCTTCCCGTTTTAGGTATACTTAAGGAGTATCGTAATATAATTAATTAATATATCGGCCTATAGTCGGACCGGGAGACTAAAGGGTTTAAGAATCTAGGGGGAGATAAGCGGGGGGTCTTAGTCTAAAGATAGAGAGTATAGTCTTTAATAAACGTAGCGGCGAAGTAAGAAATCCTCGGCTATTAGTATATTCGGTTTAATAGATTAAGGGTTTTTACCCTCCTTAGGTATCCTACTAGGCTACTACTATAGGATCGATAAACGACTTTAAGGCAGAGATCTAAGGTATTAGGGACGAAGAGCCGGTCGCGGAAAAAGATACGTCCGTTAATTAACTAACATTCGGATATATCGTAACGTAAGAGCTTTCGGATATACTTTAGCTAGCGTCGGGTGTATAGATCCTAGAGTATCGCTACTATATCCTAGGTAGGATTATCTTATTAATATGCCTCGCGGATAAGCTTATCGAGTGATTTACTAGCTACGTTTAGTATTGCATCTACCTATAAGGGCCCGCACCCGTGGGCGCGAGGAGTGGTTAATAGGTGCACTTAAGGTCACGAAAAGGGGCACTAATTGATGAGAGAAAAAGGTCTAATATTGCGATATATAATCGCAGGCTAGCTGTCTTATAAGGCACCTTAAATAGGTGCGCAAGCGGACACGTGACCTGCACTAGTATAGAGCTATATCTAACACCTCCTTATAGGCACGCTCCGATGCGACACACCCCCTAGCGTTAAGAGATTAAATCAACGCTAAAGAAGAAGCCATCGTAACCGCTTATTAAGGTGCAAACGTGCCCTTTTCCTTAGTGTTCTAGTCTTCCCTAGTCCTTTATTCCTTCTAGTATTCGCCCTCGTATATCCTTTAACTTTAATAGCGCCCTAAATCGTTTGAATTTTGCTCGTAGCAGCGCCTTTATTAGACTATCGGCGGGTATATCGGCAGTAGGCATATATTCAACCACGAAGCGGCCCTTCTTAAACTCCTGCTTTAACTATATGCTTTATATGTCTACGTAGCGTAGCTTTATTAAGATGCGGTCTTCCTCTACCACTAGTCTAATAGTCTAGAGGTTATCGCAGTATATTCTCAACGGCCTAAGCTCGATAGAGATATCCCTAAGGAGCCTTAAGAAGGCGAACGCCTCCTTTATAGCCCGTTTTAGGCTAAGCAGCTCTGCCTCTATCGTAGAGGTTATTACCGTATCTTATAGGCTCGCTTTCTATACGACTAGGCCGCCGTGGAGTATTATAATGTAGCCTTATAAAGAGCGGCGGGTCTCTAGGTCGTCTGCGAAAGAAGCGTTAGTTGTAATAATAAGAGCTTCCCCCTCGAGGCAGTCGTATTCGATCGTAAGGAACCTCGTTGCATAGAGGTACCGGATGCAATCGTTAGCTAGCTCCTTCTACTGCGGCGAGGGGTTCGTGAGGAACCTCGAGAGCTATAAGGCTATAAGAGCTATATCCGGTCTTATAGTGACTGCCGCATATATAATAGAGCCGATCCTCTCTTAAAAGTCCTTAATCTCTCGAAAGGTCGCTTGTCTAGGGTTCTTAAAGAGCGGTAAGGGCGGTAGAGGGATTATCGGCGCTTTCCTAGTGCCGTTAAGGCCGAATTTGCGTGCAATCTTCTCGATATAGGCATCTTAGCATAGAAAGATCTTCCGATTCGGTCGGTCTTAAATAACTCGGATCCCTAGATACTAACTAAAAGCTTCCTCGCGGACCTCGTACTTGCCGTTTAGAAAGTCGACAAGCTCGTCCACGGAATAGCCCTTTAGAGACAAGATAAGGATATCGTCAACGTATATAAGGACGAGGATCTTGCCGTTTGTAAATACATAAGGTTCCTCGTTAATACGGTCTAGCCCTTAAGCTTCATCTAGGAAACCAAGCTTAACATACCCTTTTAGAAGCTCTATGTATATAGGCTCCCTTCCCTTATCTAAGCTAGTATTAAGAAATGCGTTAGCAATGTTAAGTTGTCTAACGTCGAGATCTCGCTTCGCTGCTACTGCGATAACGGTTCGAAAGGTCTTAATAGCGAGGGTTGCGGCGTAAGTGTCTTCGCCTTAATCCCCTTAGAGGTCTCCGCGCACGCAGATGCGGGCTTTATAACGAATTAGGTATCTATCTACATCGAATTTATAGAGAAAGACCTATTTAAGGGGAATCGGTGTGCCTTTAGCGCGCTCTCTGCTTAGAACTCGCTAGGTGCTTCGTCTAAGGAGGTCTCGAAGCTCCTTTCTATATCCCTCTTTAAACTCCTTCCCGTACGGGTGTCTATTAAGATCCTAGTATCGTCTTAGCAAGCGGACGAGGTCGTTACGATAGTTGCGGTAGAATGTTTGCTAAATAGCTACTATAAATACTAAATGAAAAGTCGTAAGGTCTCCCTTTAGATAGTAAGCCTCGGGAAGTAGAGTGCTAAAAACACTAAAAACACTAGAAACACTATCACTCTATTGTCTTAGCCGTCTTATTCGAGAGCTTCGTCGTATGGCTTTAGTGCTATAAAGCTCTTATTGCGTTCTTTAAGTCCGGCGAGTTCTCGGTTGTATTAATAGTGCGTCTAAAGGCGCCTCTATAGGCGTTTCTAAGGGCGCTATCGTAAGCGTCCCTAATTGCGCTTTAGAGGGCGCTCCTGTCCTTTTAGGCTCTATGCCTGCGGATACGTTACCTTATTCTATTAAAGGTATACTTACGTCGTCTTAGGCGGTGCCCCGTCCTGGTAAGACTCGCGATCCTTACTGGCCTTCCTTATCCTCGCTGTCGGGCGGCTGCGAAGCTTTAGTAGTATTCCGGTCTAGAGTTAATAAGTGTTGCTAGGGCTAGGGATCCGGCAATTCCTCTAGCTCTTTAGGCGTGGGATATACGAGGAATAGTACGGCCTCGTAATCCTATATGCTCACCGGTGCCTCTAGACCCTATTGCCCTATCGGGTTAAGCGTCTATAACGGTATAAGATATGCTTTAGGAGGAGTAAGTGTCGCTAATAGTAACTTCGCCGGTTTATTAAGTAATAATAGTGTTATTAGAGAAGCATCTATTTCTAAAGCCTTACCGGCGTCGTCCCCTTATAGGATATCGAACTCTTCTACTAATGTAGAAACAGTAGGTTTAATTCCTAAGATGTTTTCGTTAAAGTCCTATAGGAAATCCTTAAGCAGAGCGTTCTAGTCGCGTTTAATAGGAAGATTAATTAATCTTATAATAGGCTTATATTCTTAGATAGGAAACTATAGATCCTCTATATTTAGGTCGAAAAAACAGTTCTTATTAAACGTTATATCTCGGGTGATAATTACTTTGCTAAGTTAAAGGACCTAGACGCGGAATAGGTTGCTCGCTTAGTAACCTATAAGGTAGCTAATATACGCTCTTAGGTGTGTTTTAAAAGCCTTTTTATTTAGGTTAGCCTTTAAGTTAATGTAAAGAGGGTAGGCTCGGCAGCCGTAGGCGTAAAGACTGCTTTATAATAGGCGAAAGTCCTTCTCGCTATTAGCTATTACGCCTAACTTGCTATACTAGCGAAGATGCCGGTTAAACCACTTATTAAAGGTCTCTTTCGGCGATTTCCACTAGTTGCGGGCCTTAGGAAGGATATTATGTATTCTTACTAATGCCTAATATGCTTTAGGCTATAGGTTCTAAGGCAGCTTTTCTATAGCGTAGCGGAGTCGTTGTTATATAATTCCCCTAGGTCGTTCGGCTCCCCCTATAGGCTCTTTTATATATGCTAGTAGAAGCTCGATCTCGATGCCTTCCCTTACTGCTTAGTCTTGAAATTTTAAAGCCACCTAGTTCGGAAGATTCACTAGGGACCTCTCGTTATCTATCTTAATCTTGCAAATCGCTGCGCTTGTATAGCGGCGGACTAGACCCTCGAAGTTCCTAATTAGGAACGGCGTATCTGTCTTTCGGCTAATGCTCTATAAGAATATTATTCCGCTATATTCGTCGGTAATTAAAAGGATATATTAATAGCCGTTATAGCCTCGCTCGAATTTAAAGATATCGAGGAAGATGCGGAAAAAAGGCTGCGTTAAACGGCTAGCGGGCTCGCGGCGTAAGATCATTTAGTAGGCTTTTCCTTATGCGTAGCCTACGCATTTAACCGATGTTAGTCTATAAATTCGAACCCCTCGAGCTTAGTATATAAGTTATTCTAGTACTCGAGGGCTTACGTGCCTTAATCGAAGGTGCTATAGTTCTATAGTATTAACCCTAGGCCGAAGTAGAACTCGGGATAATGCCACGCGGCCCTTTAGGTACTGCGAAAACCCTTCTTATATCGCGGCAAAAGTGCATCCTTCGTCTTCGTTAGAAAAAGGCACCGTAAAATAAGAATCAACCGGCTTTAATTAAGCTACCGTTAGGCCATACTTTAGCTCTAGGTTTATCACTTTATTATTGTCTCTAACTAAGCCGCACTAGACCGTATAGTCGGCTCCGTAAATCTATAACCCTCCCTTTATAAGTCTCTCTACGCTAATAATATTCGTATAAAAGCCGGGGACGAAGGCTATGTCTTTTAACACTAGATCCCTTATGTTTAGACCGTCCGGGCTATAAAGAAGGTTCTTTATAGTTCGGGTTCCTCGATACACAACCGGAAGGGCTATATCACCTACTAGCATAACATTATCCTCTACGGCGGCGACGATATTACCCCCTAGAAGATTGAGTTTATTAATAATATACGTATTAGCGTAGTTATTAAATAATATTAAGTTATAGAGCGGGTATAGTCTTTGCCTATACGTACTAAAGGCCGCATTCGGGGTATCGTCGTTCTCCGCGGAAAACTTAAGGTCGATAATTATATATGCCTATAATCCCTAAGCGGACTTGCCCTAGTTCGGCGCGCCGGGCGGTGCGGTCTAGCCCTTTATGCCTTTAATAGCTTCGACGGTTTACTTCTAATAAGGCTAGTTCTTAGCCTCTTCGCACTTCTTAATGCGGGCTAGGTTCTCCTTAAGCTCGGGCTTATAGGAGACCCTATTAACTGCCTTATAGAAAGCGGTATAGTCTATCGGCTTCTAAGGATAGCGAGCCTTCTTAATTCCGTAGGCCTAGTTAAAGCCCTAACGAGATACTATCGTCGGCGTGTTAGGGGGTATAGCAGGCAATTGGGATTATACGTTAAAAGCCCCTAAAGGTCCTAAAGGCTTCGCGTAGATTGTCGCACGATCGTGATAAGCCTAGTTAAATTAGCGGCTTATAGCCTTAAGTGTTATATTAACTGTCCTAGCAAGCTGCTGCTTGCGTAGCTTTCCTAGCATTTAACGACCCTATAGCTCGTCTATTGCTATAACCGCTTTAAGGAAGTCGACGATAGCCTATTCCCCGTTAATGTTAGAGATCTTTATAGTAACTGCCTTAAGATACGTAAGCTCCTACTAGAGGTACTAAGCTATAGGGCTTATCCTCTAATTAGTCTTTAAGGCATTGCGATAGTTAATATAGGCAAGGCCGACTCGAATAGAGTTAGTAACTCCGAGGAGATTACGCAGATAATTAACGATGCCTTAAAGGTCCGGGCTTTCCGGGAAGTAGGCGATATAGGACTAATCAACGGTCTTATAGACCTAAGTCGAGAGGTTAGCGATGGCTTGCTTATCCTAGAGATATTTAGCGTAGTCTTCCTTATAGTTATAACCTTTAATCTTAAAGCTCTAGTACTAAGCTAGAGTAAGACCCGTAATAGGGTTCCTAGGGGTAAGTATGTTTAGCCTTATAATCTCTTATTCCTTAGTCACCTTAGTCGGCGGCACTAGCTAAAGGACCTCTTTAGCGGCGATGCCTCTAGTGTTAATATACTTCTAAACCTCTACGCCCTTCGCTATGCGGCGAAAGGTCGAGAACTATATAGCCTAATGCTCTAACGTAGTTAGAGTCACCTTCGACTTAGTGGTATTAGCAGTATTAGTTATAATTAAATAGTTGTTAGTGTTTAAGTTAAAGTTAATGTTGTTCCTAAGTAGGAGAAAGCGGTTATTGTCCGATCCTTTATAAAGGGATCTAAGGACCTATTTGTAAGTGCTTACGGGTAAAGTATACACGACGGCTAGGATAATAAGGGATATAGCCGTATAGTAATGCCTCCCTTAAACACCTATTAATAACGGTGTCGATAGCTATATTGTAAGTTACCTTTTCTAGTTTAAGGCTTAATCGCGGCGTTAATATAGATGCCTTACTAGGCAACCGATTAAGGGCTTATGCAGTCGATCGAGTGCCTTACACACTTTCTTAAGAACCTTACACGCTTTCTAATAGCTTTACACACTTTCTTAGCAATAACCCTCGGATAGATTATGCTCTAAGTATGCCCCGGCATAGGTCCTGCATATAACGTATTAGCCTTAAAGCTACCCTACTAGGTATATCCGTAGGGGCGATGCCGGGAGGGCTTAGGTCGTGATTCTAAGGCTTCGTAAAGCCGTTGAAATCTTTAAGGATAGGCTCCTTATAGGAAGATGCGTCGTTTGTCTAGATCGTCGTCTATAGTAGCAATTTGCGCTAGTTCGTATACCGGGCTTATAACTATTGCATCCACCTATAAGGGCCCGCACCCGTAGGCGCGAGGAGTAGTCAATAGGTGTACTTAAGGTCACGAAAAGGGGCACTAATTGATGAGAGAAAAAGGTCTAATGTTACGATGTGTGGTCGCAGGCTAGCTGTCTTACAAGGCACCTTAAATAGGTGCGCAAGCGGACACGTAACCTGCACTAGTATAGAGCTACATCTAACACCTCCTTATAGGCACGCTCCGATGCGACATTTAGTCTAAGGGCGGCGACTGCGTTAAGGTCTTCCTTTAAGGCATAGGAATCGGTTAGGAGTTCTTTTAGGATAGTCGGGTCGACTTTCTCTTTAGGGATAACTACCTAATTTCGATAAAGGAGTCTATCGTCGTCTACTATAGCTAGTCTATCGCCGGGGAGCTTATTAAGAGCGTTAGGGAGAATTGCCTTATTGCCTAAGCGGTATATAATTACGAAGTAAAACTAAGAAAGGAACTCGGCTTAGCGCACTTATCGTTAGTTAAGTTGCTTTATAGATATAAACGTCTTAAGATTTTTATAGTCTATAATAACGTCGAACGCCTTAGTAGTCCCTTAGAGTTTTAGGCGCTATTCCTTAAGCGCTTTAATAATTGCTAATAGCTCTTTATTATAGATCTTATAGTTATACTTAGGGGCAGTATGCTTTAACGAAAAAAACGCAATAGGGTAAAGATATCCGTTATCTCCGGTCTATAAAAGGACTCCTCCTAAGGCCTAATTCGAGGCGTTAGTTTTAATAACTATCTTCTTCGAGTAGTTAAAATAGGCTAAGACCGGGGCAGTAGTAAAAGTAAGTTTAAGGGCCTTAAACGCGGCAGCTTATTTAGGTCCTTAAGACTAACGGGAATCCTTTCGAAGTAGCATAGTTATCGGGGAGATAATACTAAAGTATCCCTTAATAAAACGGCGGTAGAAGTTTATAAACCTAAGAAACTGCTAAAGTTCTTTTACTAAAGTCGGGGTATTCTAAGCCGTAATTATACGCACCTTCTTAAGGTCTATACTTATGCTAGATGTCGAAATAATTAGTCTAAGATACTTAGTCTTCGTTATATAAAACTCTAACTTCCCGATGTCGATTTAAAGCCCTACGTTGCCTAAGCGTTAGATAACTATTCGCACGTAGTTCTTATATTCCGTCTTAGTCTTTAAAAAGACTAATACGTTATTAAGATATACTATATAGAAGTTATCGAGGGCATTATAAAGCATATAATTAATATAGTTCTAAAAGGTCGACGGTGCGTTATAAAGGCCGAAGGGGGTAACTAGCATCTTAAACAATCCGAAGCGTATAATAAATACTATAAGCCACTTATAACCCTCGGCGATTTAAATACGGTTAAATATAGCAATTACGTCTAGCTTTATATAAAACTTAGCGTCGTAGAGAGAATCTAGTGTTTCGCGGATTAAAGGTAAAGGGTATCGATTCTTAACTATAACTTAATTTAAACCTCGGTAGTTATAATAAATACGGATACTACCGCCTAGTTTATAAGCGAGGATTAATAGTGCCGCGGCTAGAGAAAAAGACTCCCGAATAAAGCGTTTATTAAGCATATCTTTAATCTACTTTTTAATATAGCGGAGTTCTACGGGTAATATAGGCCGATTTCTATAGTACGGAGCTTATTTACTAAGTATAAGTTAGATCTTATAATCCTAAGGGCGGTATAAAGGGAGCTCGTTTATATTCTTTAGAAGGAAATAAGGAAGTTTATCTTAGAACTCTTTTAGGAGTTTCTTTAGGATATCTGCCTCTATAACTTCCGGTTTTACTTAGAGGAATGTTTCTACGTTAGCCTCGTCGACCTTCTAAAATAGAGATTCGGAATTAGCTATATCCTAAAGGTTCGTCTAAAGGAAATTATAAAAACGTTTAGGGAAGGCGGCTTAAGCTACCTCTATTATATAGTACTTAGTAATAATAGATTAGAAAGAGGTTTTAGATAGTTCTAAGACCTTAACTAGGCCTACTAGGAGTTCGTTAAAGAGTCGTAGATTTTCTCCCTCCTCGACTAGCTTAGCTAATTTAGATATACTAATTCGCATCGCTTAGACACTATCCTATTTATAGAATTAAATAAAGTTAACTGCTTATATATAGCGGATATCGTTTATATCTAAGGGTATTTAATCTTCCTATCGTATACGCCGGCGGGGGCGTCTCGTCCGGCCCTATCGGGCGGGAACGTAGCGACGGCCGGCGGTAAGACGAATAAGGAGTAAGCGAGCTACTAAAGTAGTCTACGGCGGAGTGGCCTAGAAGGCTTAAGTCTTAAGGGAGTCCGGAGGGCCAATCGGGGATATTAAGCGGGCGGTTTCCTAGGCGAATAGCTATATCCTATATAGGGGATATCGAATCGGTTAGCTAAGGTTTAAGGGGTGCGATGCCTACTTAGGTAGAAATTCCTTAGTAGACGAGTCTATAGATATATAACTTCCCGGTAGGATAGTCTAGTCTTTTAGGATATTAGTCCCTTCCTACCGAAAGGGAATTTCCGGCACGTCTTCTATCGTTATAAGGACCCTTTATTTTAGGGTAAACGTTAGGGTAGTCTAAATCTCTACGACGTTAGAAAAATATACTTTTCGACGTAATTAATGCCCTTTAGGCGCGGGAGTAATAAGAGTCTAAGGAGCTATCCTATCCTCGGCTATTATGCTTAAAGGCAGGCAGTATCTTATATAGTAATCGGAATTTAAGCGGACCTAAAGAGATTTCTAAAGTATAGTTAGTTTATATTCCTAAAGCTAGGGGATGCCTAGGATAATCGGGGTAAAGGGTAATAGATTCGTAACGAAGAAGAGCATAAGTTCTATATGCTTGCTAATAGTTATTCGGGCTATAAAGTAGTCCGTTATCTATATTAAAGGTATACCGTCGGCTAGTCGAAGCGGTCGAGGTTTAAGGAGCTTCTTCGTAATAACGTTGTATTTCTATACGATAGCGTAAAGATCGGCGAACGCTACGGTAGCGGCGGCCGGCGGTAAGACGAATTAAAGGCTTAAGTCTTAAGGGAGTTTAAAGAGCTAATCGGGGATATTAAGCGGGCGGTGTCTTAAGCAAATAGCAATATTCTATCTAAGGGGTGCTAAATCGGTTAGCCGGGGTTTAAGGGGTATAGTACTAGCCCGGGTAGATATTCTTCGGTAGATAAGTCGGTAGGTTTTAAGTAAGGTATATAATATCCCGGTAGGATAATCTAGTCCTTTAGGATCTCGACCTTTTCCTATAGAAAAGGGGGTTCCGGCACGTCTTCTACTATTACGGGAATCCCTTATATTAAGGTAATCGTCGGGATAGTCTAAATCTCTACGACGTTTGAAAAATATACTCTTCGGCGTAATTAATGCCCTTTATACTTAGAAGTAATAAGGGTCCTAAGGGCTATTCTATCCTTAACTATAATGCTTAAAGGCAGGCAGTATCCTATATAGTAATAGAAGTTAAAGCGGACTTAGAGAGATTTCTAAAGTATAGTTAGTTTATATTCCTAAAGCTAAGGAACGTCTAAGATTATCGGGGTAAAAAGGGATAGGTTTAGAAAAAAAAGAGCATAAGTTTTATATATTTGCTAATAGTTATTCAGGCTATAAAATAGTCCGTTATCTACGTAAAAGGTACGCCGTCGGCTAGTTAAAGCGGTTTAGGTTTAAGGAGCTTCCTTATAGTAACGTTGTATTTTCGTATAATAGCGTAAAGATCGGCGAATACCGCGGTAGTATAGCTAAAATCTATTTAGGATAACGTATTAACGTAGTAGTAAGACTAAGGGTTATACGTAGAGGAGAGATAAGTATAGAGAAGGATTGACTTTTTATTACTATTCGACGAACTAATCTAAAGATCTATTCTATTTAAGAGCAATAACTTAATCCTCTTATCCTCCCTTATATATAACCCCTAAGAGCGACTTACTTTAGAAGTATATCTTTTAGTAGTAGCCTTAGCATCGGCTGCTCGCCTTATAAATCCGTATCCTTTTCCCTAAGGATACGGCCTTATTTATAGTCGGCTATACGGATAAACTAACCCTAGCTATACCTACCGCCGCGGGCGCCTTAAGATCCTCGGCCGAGGCTAGGGGAGAGGGCACCTCGGCCTTAAAACTAAGGACTACCGCGGCGGCGAGGTATTAGAAGCGGATTAGCCGTTTTAGCCGGGTCGTAAGCCTCCCTTTAATTTAGTATCTAGGTTCTCCGTAAGCTATATAAAGTTTATTATCGATCCTAAATTATCGTTTAGTATCGAAAAGTCAGTCGAGGTCTATAGGGTTACCGTATAGGAGTTAGGTAAGGGCGGTTAGGGTAAGGGTAGGTATAAGCGTCGGCGGGAACTATAAACGGGGGGCGGCCTTCTTTTCGAGCTTCTAACGATAAGCGTAGTTAGTTAGATTCTTTATAAAGATATATATCTACGCCGACTACTTCTCGTAGTCGGCGTTAAGGATCTTAGTCTATATACTTTTAATAAGATCGCCTATATCCTTTAAGATAAACTTCTAGAGGAGGTCGACCTACTATTCCTTTATCTTCCTTGCCTTACGTATATAAGCGTTAAGGTCTACCTTTTAGATCTAATAGTTCTTATCGCCTTAAAGAAAATTATCGAGAATATTCTAAGCGGCTTACGTTAAATCTAAAACCTTATACGGCTTGCCTAAAGCTATAAGGAGCGTCGTTATAGTAGGCTATTCCTATTTCTCCCTCTCGGATAGGTTAGCTATAATAGTAGCTATCCTATCCTTAACGAAGTCTTAAGCCCGTTTACTAAGCCTATCGCTAATATAAAGGAGGCAAGCGCTATCTAAGTCGAACTATATACTATCGCGGAGGAAGATACCTTATATTTTAAGTTCTTAGGCCTTATACTTACGTTAACGGTCGGAGGTAAACCCCTTTTTAATAAAGATCGAAGGGTCTACCGTTTTTCGTTTTCCTAACGATTAGGTTTAAGCTATCGTCTAAGATTACAATATCGTTATAGTTAGAAGTTCCTTTAACCTAGCATTTCGGTTAACCTAAGAGGCCTCCGCTATATAAAGGGATTAAAGACTCTCCTCGATATATATAAGGATATATCGGGAATTTAGGCTCTAAAGGTTTTCCTAGGTCTCCTACGGGTTAGCGACCGGGACTACGTTATTAAACCTCTTAATCGCTTAAGCGATCTAAGGGAATTTATTAATAAACTCCTTAGCAAAGGCCTTTAGACCGTCGCCCGTAGCGTTAAAGGCTATAGGTATATCCGCTATAAGAAAGGAGGAGGGTCTAGTCTAAGATATTATTAAGGACTATAAAAAGGTTTCTATAGGCTATAAAAGTTTCTATAGGCTAGGAAAAGGTTTTTAAAGGCTTAAGGGTTTAAGGGAAATAATATCTTAAGGGTTACGGTTAGGTCGCGATAACTAAAGGGACGAGGTAATAGAGCTGCTAGGACTATATTTGTAAAGCTAGGGATCGCGATAGGGCGTAATAGGAGATAGAATAAACTATTCCGGCATTAGATAATAGCTAGATAACCTTATTATTCTATAAAAAGAAGAAGAACTATAAAGGCTAAGGGCTTGTTTATATATAAGACTATATGTTATATAGCATATTACTATATACTATGTTATATAATATAGTACTATTGTAGGAATAAGGGATATCCGTTCTTTAGGCACGATTGCAATCTACGTGATTAAATAGATTACGTGCGGGCAACGCCTATACGGATAGGATGCGTTATTAACTATACGATACATCGTATGCATTAGAGACCCCGGTGATAGCGTTACTAACTCGGCCGCCCTAGCGATAATTAAGTTATTAACTTAATCGCCCTTATAGGCATAGCCCGGACGTCGTAACGAAGGGTCATAAAGGGCCGGCTTTAGGCCCTATTAATATACGCGTTTATAGCCTATATAAAGGGGCTATTCGTCGCCCCTTAGTTAATAGACAATATAGACTAATCTAGCGAGTTTATAACCCCCTTTGTTTATTTAACTAACTAACACTAATCAGTGATTAAACGATTAATTATAGATTAGTAAGGTAGAAGAGATAGAGCCCGATCGTCGAAAGTGCATTAGATCTTTATCCCTCGCGGATTCTATTGCCTATACCTAGAGACGGTCCTTTATGCTAAGAATAAGGAACCTACGCGAGTTAGAGCCGACGAAGCTATTACGATATAGCTAGCTTTCGGTAGCCGCCGATAAGTCCCTTCCTAGCTTTTATTTAATCCTATCTCGCTTTAAGAAGAAGAAGAGTTACGTTAAGCAATAGTGCGTCCGTAACGTAAGACAACCTTCGTAAAGACCCTCGCAATCCCCTTTAATAACAATAGTATATTTTATTTAATTATACTATATCGAACCCTATCGATAACCCTAACGCTCCCGGTCTTATACCGGAAGCAATAAAGCCTAACGCATCTTCGGTTCGTACGAAAATAAAGCTAATCTTACATTCTAAGAGACAGACGTTACCTACGATAATATAAATAAGAAAGCAATTACGACCTACGTAGCCTGGTTTATTATTATTAATGTCGGCTTAACTATTTATAGATACGAGCTATTCTTAGACTTCTAGGACTACTTTAACGGGTAGATAGAGGCTATATAGAAACGGGCAGATAGGTATTTTAAGAAGGCCCTTAAATCCTTCTTATAGGCCTGTAGAATCTAGACCGGCGCCTTAAACCTTAGCTATACGGCATTACTTTTAATGCTTTAGCGCTAATAGATTCCCCCGATTTAGCCTAAGGACGAACTACTACTAGAATAGTTAAAGTTCTACGACGAGCGAACCTAAGAGTTCGTAAGGAATACATCCGTTATAGCCCCAGCTGCTATAACGAACCCTCCTTCCCTAGTCGTTCTAGGCACGGCCTTAACGGCACCTCTTAATGCCCTAGCCCTAGCTCCTATAGCAACATTTGCGACGGTACCGTCTACGCCCGCGGCTATCCCCCCTACGCCTCTAACCGCCCCGGCAGTTATATTCGCGCTAGAACCCTCCTTTGCCCTAATAACCTTAATACGTGCTACCTCCGTCCATCCCGGCTTATACCTACGAGATTAAATAACCGGCACGTTCTTAAACCCTTAAGCCCCTCCGTTCCGGGATATATTAGAAACGCTAATAATACTTTACCTAACTTTATACTAGTTCTCTAAGACCCTTCTAATTAACATAACGGCAAAGGCAGCCTTTACGATAGTCCCCCCTTACGACGTTCCGAACGAGGAGATAGATATAGACCTCCTACAAAAGTTTATTAAGCTATAGGATAAAAGTAAGAATTATACGGGTAAGCCCTATAATATTCTTAATAATAAAGTCTATATCTTTACGGACGTTTATTATATAGTTAAGGCCCGGCCCGGCTATTTCTATGCCCTCTTTCCCTAAATCCTTACCGGCCGAGCCTAAGACTACTATATCTAGCATATAGAGTAAGATAGCACGTTTAGGTAGGCATACGACCTACTAAAGGCTTACTTCGATACCGAAGTAAACTATTAGCACTATTAGGTAGATTAAAGCACTATAACTTTCAAAAAGCTATAAGTTAAGCATCTAAATAAGACCTAATAGGAAGTCCTATAGACCCTTTTCAATAAGCTATAACGATGTTAACGCGACCTAGGATTTAAGTTCGCTAGAGACCTCCCCTTTTATACCTTATTGCTTAACGCGTGCCGAAACGTGCCGGAATTTAGCTATACGCTATATAACCCCCCTAAGACCGTAGAAAAGCTATTCTCCGCGCTACGTTCCTCCCTAAAGACCTATCTATTGATATAGGCCGAGAACGGCACGTCTAGTACGTTTGTGTAATATTATAACGAGGTAATAAATATAAATAATAAATATAATTTATTAAGCGTATTCTATACCGACCGAAGATACACTAATAACCGCGGCAACGGCCGTAGATTTAGCGGGAGCAGCGGATAAGGCTACCGTAGCCTTCGTAGCGGCGGTAGTAGCTTTAGCAACCGCTAATAGTCGAGGAAATGCTTCGTTTATTAGAAGGAAGGCTGCTAGTCGATAAAGCATACCCTAGAGGAACGAGCTAGGTCTAAGGCTTAATATAACGCGTAATGCCTTCTAACCGGCAACCCTAGCATAGGATTTAAGGCCTATCTCACCGAATATAAAGGTAACGAGACTCCTTAAGCCGCTATCGAATAGCGTAACGATAAGGCTAGTAACGACGAAGAACTAACTAAGTAGTAGGCCTCGTAAATCCTATATTAGTAGTCCTTTAA
The DNA here is from genome assembly GCA_012934285.1 of Ophiocordyceps sinensis. Classification (NCBI taxonomy): domain Eukaryota; kingdom Fungi; phylum Ascomycota; class Sordariomycetes; order Hypocreales; family Ophiocordycipitaceae; genus Ophiocordyceps; species Ophiocordyceps sinensis. The sequence goes on from JAAVMX010000004.1 coordinate 14,183,679, forward strand.
CTATTTAATTACGGGCGAAGACGCATAAGAGATAGACTATTTAAGCGTCCCGGCTACGCAATTCGTTTTCGACCGTTACTTAAAGGACTGATTTTACGGCATCCTTATAGACACCGGAGTAGCTATAGTCTCTATAGTAGGTTAAGACTAATATCTCGCCCTATAACGAGAAGACCCGTCTATCGTGCTCGATAAGTCTACCGTCGGCTAGGCATATATTAAATTCGGCAGCGGCGAGGACGTACGCTCCCTCGGCTCTATTGCCCTTAAGACCTTAATTAGCCGTATTATATTCTACGTGCTAGGAACGACGACCCCCTTCCTCCTCTGCCTAGCTAATATAGATAGTTTAAGCGTATACTTTAATAATACTACCGATACGATTATCGGTCTAGGTATTAGCGTCCCTATTATTCGCAAATAGGGTTATCTATAGTTCTTCTTTAGTAAGGAAGAAAACGCAGTAGCCTTCTTAACTAAAGCCGAGATGCGAACGTTCTACCGCCGATTTAGCCACCCGGCCGTTAATAGACTTTATTATTTATTAAAATAAGTAGGGCATAACGATATCCTAATAGAAATACTTAAGGATATCTTAAAATTCTACTATTACTGCTAGCTCTACGCGCCGGCACCCCGGAGGTTTAGGTTTATATTAAAGGATAACTAAGAATTTAATTTTAAGGTCGTCGTCGATATAATATACCTAAGGTTAGTAGTAGCACCCGCCTAGTGCTATACGCGGTCAATATAGCGATATCTTTCTAAAGAGCGTAATTCCTCCCGTCTATATCGGCTAAGGATATATAAGAGACACTTAAGGCACTATAGATCGATATATACCTCGGGCCCCCCTAACGTTATCCGGTATAACGTAGGCACTAACTTCGCCTTAACTAAGTTTCGTAATAAAGCTTGTATTATAGGTATTATATATACCTAGATCCCCGTTAAGGCATATTAGTCTATAGGTAAGGTTAAAAGGTATTAAAGCCCGCTCCGTCGTGCGTTTAAAATAATATACGCCGAGATCGGTAGGACAACGGCCCTTAAATTCGTCCTATAAATAGCTATTAAAGCCGTAAATAATATAGTACGACTAAACGGCCTCGTCCCTACGCTCCTCGTCTTTAAAGCGTACCTACGGATAACTTAGGACTCCCCTCCTTTAGCAACTACGGTATAGAGAGCCGCGACTATCTAAAAGGCTATAAAAGCCTTACGATAGCTTTCCGCGGTACGGTAAGTTAGAGACGCCCTATAAGCTCGAAACGGCCCCTTAACCCTTAATACTCTATTACTACCGCTATAGAGTAAAGTCCGCGTCTAAAGAGAGAAGCGAGGATAGTAAGGTCTATATAAGATTGCCTTTATTAACGGCTACGACGTTACTATTAAGACTATTAACGGCCCTATAGTCTTCCGTTCTACCCTTATACAGCCGTATTACTATAGCAATAACGATACCCCGGATCCCCTTATTCTCGATAATACGGACACCCTCTCTAAGGTCGACTCCTTTACTCCGGACGAAATTCCCGAGCGAGACCCTTCCCCCTCTCCGGTATAGGCACTACCGGCTCCTCCATAGCCCCGCAAACGCGGACGTCCCCTAGGCTTAAGGAATAAGCTAAAGACTATAACCTTCTATAATTAATTCTTAGTTAAGAAGGAAGAAGATACACTACGGCTTTCGACTAAGCTACGCAATAACGGCGTTATTACTACACCCGGCGCCTTTTTTAAAGAATCCGACTAACGAGAGATTAACGATCTCGTAGCCCGCGGAGTCTTAAGCTTCGAATAGTACGACGAATCTATTTATAGGCAATACCGTCTATTTCTTTCCCGAATAGTCCGGGAAGTAAAGGGCCGTAACGTTAAACTATACGAGAAGTCCCGACTAGTGATCTAAGGCTATAGCGATATAGAGAAAAGCTCGCTCCTAACCTATTCCCCTACTATTTAACGTATTAGCTAGCGCTTAATCCTAGCCCTTACCCCCGCCTTACTTCGCCGAGGCATAAGCTTATCTCTCCGCGATATCACACAGGCTTATCCCTAAGCTTAAATAAAGCTTAATCGTATAGTATTAGCGGCTCTTCCGATAGAGGTTTAGGGCAAGTACCTAGAGGGCATAATTATAAGAGTTATTAGACCGTTATATAGTCTTATAGAAGCCGGTGTATATTAGTAGAAGACCTACTATAAGCACTACGTTAAGAGCCTTAATATAGCGCCCTTTACCTATAACTCGTGCCTTCTAATTACGAATTAAGGTCCCGACGACTTTAGCCTCGTCGGAATATAGACCGATAATACCTTAATGCTCGGTTTAAACACCTTCTCGGCCTAATAAGAAAAAGAGCTTAAGATAGCTTAATTTCGCGCTAAGCCAAAGGCTTAGATAACCCTAGGAAATGCTATAGACTTTAATAAAGTAAAACTAACGCTTTAAGACGACGATCTACTCCTATAGCAGAAGGGATAAGCCTTAAGGATCGAGGTAGTCGACTTACGGGCTTATAATAGAGCCTAGCAGTACCTTAAGCAACGCGCTCGTGCTACGTACGTCGCCTCTATCTATTAGCCCGAGGCCTTATTCGATATCTCCGTAGCAGCCTAGGTCTAAGCCCCCGAAGAGAAGGATTATAATATCCTTAACAAGCGCCTCTAATAGCAGATTAACTATTAATAACGTAGACTTACGTACTAACTAATTAATCTCAAGACCGCTAAGCTCGTGGTATTTACGGATGGCTTATTCGTAAATAACTAAGACCTTTCGTCTTAGTTAGGCTTCGTTATTACGCTCGTTAATAAGACCGAGCGTACGGATACGTACTTCCGGGTTAATAGCAATATTATCTATTAGAGCTCGACGAAGTATAAGTAAGTAACCCGTAGCGTTTTTACGAGCGAGATCTACTGTATAGTTAACGGCGTAGACCTTAGCATCTCCCTTATTACGACCCTCCGTATAGTTACGGAACGGCTTTAGCTCTTACTAATCCCTCTTATTATATACACTAACTTATACCCCCTCTACGAATGCCTTATTAAGCTCGGCACTACGAAGGAGAAACGCTTAATAATCGATATTATAGCGTTGCGTTAGTCGTATAAGCGACGGGAGATTAAGGAGATTAGGTAGATCTATAGGGAAGATAACCCTACCGACGCTATAACGAAGGCATTGCTAAATAAGGCCCTTAAACGCCTTATTAATATAAACAGCCTCTCGATTAGGATAAAAGCCTTCGTCCTTCGCTTATAGTCACTAACGGTTTCCCTACGGTATTCCTTTTATTCTGCCCCCTTTTTATTTATATTTATAAAATGTATTTATTAGGCCTTCTACCTAATATATCGTTCTTTCTATCTCCCCTTATTTAGATCGTAGACTTACTATTTAGCAACTATAAAGAAAGGTTGCTAGTGTAGGAATAAGGGATATCCGTTCTTTAGGCATGATTGCAATCTATGTAATCAAATAGATTACGTACAGGCAACGCCTATACGGATAGGATACGTTATTAACCATACGATACATCGTATGCATTAGGGACCCCGGTAATAGCGTTACTAACTCGGCCGCCCTTACGATAATTAAGTTATTAACTTAATCGCCCTTATAGGCATAGCCCTAACGTCGCAACGAGGGGTCGTAAAGGGCCGGCTTCGGGCCCTATTAATATACGCGTTTATAGCCTATATAAAGGGGCTGTTCGTCGCCCCTTAGTTAATAGACAATATAGACTAATCCAGCTAGTTTACAACCCCCTTTGTTTATTTGACTAGCTAACAACTATAATAATAAATATAAATAAGCCGTAAGAATTTAACTAGGTATAAGCGAGCACTAATAGAATAAGGTAAACGTATGAACTTATCCTCTGCGAGTCGATTCGCTAGATTAAAGCGCTATTCTTTAAAAGGATATACTAGTCCTCCGTAAGTTAATTCGCTAGATATAGAAAAGGCTTTACTACCGTAAGTCGTAGTATAGTAGGCTAAAGATATAAGCCGTTAGAACTCTCTATGCGTAGAGAAGTTCGGCTAGGCTTATAACTATTAAACGCTAATTAGTCGGGTTCTTAATATTTACGTTATAATAATTAGAAAGAAGAAGAGCTCTAAGGCTAAAACAGCCTATAAGGAAGGATTAAAAGCTATAAGGTGTAAATTACTAAGAATAATAACTTTTTCTTTTTTAATAAAGGGGCTAACTAGTCTTTATATATAGGGAAATCCCTCGGACGAAATCAGCCGCGTAGACCTAAGGAAAAAGGGTAACGGAAAGAGTCAGACGGAAAACATCGGTCGGAAATTAGTAGGTCGTATCTATACGATAAATAGTTATACAATCAGTAGTAAAGGAATTAATAATACAACGGTCTATTAGAAGGACTAATTCCCTTCTACGGTAGAAGCCGTAGAAGGGAATTAGAATTCTACGGTAGAAGACCGTAGAAGTAAAGTAGAATTCCACGGTAGAAGACCGTAGAAGGGAAGAGACTTTATAGGTAAAGACCGTATAAATAACTGTGAAATCACCGTAAAATCATAGTGAAATCTAACTATAGAAAAAGTAGGGCAAATGCCTATAGAAGTGCGGGGTAGATGCCTATAGAAGCCCGTGGAATTCTATAGTAGAAAACTAAGGAAGAACCGGGGATTTCCCGGTGGAAAGCAATAGGGAAGAACTTAATATTAACATTAAGGAAGGAATATACCCTCTTTATACCTACCCCCGCCCTTTTAGCAAAGCCGAGAATTAGATCGTCCGCGCGTATATTAATAAGCAGCTTAGGAAAGGCTTTATCCGCCGTTTTACCTCTTTTACCGCCGCTTCCGTTATACTTACTTATAAGCCTAACCGGGGCGTTCGTTTTTATATCGACTATCGCGGCCTAAATAAGGCTATAATTAAGAACCGTTTTCCCTTACCCTTCGTCTATAATACCTTCGCTTAGGTCTAGAAGGCGAAGTTTTTTACTAAGATTAACGTTATTATAGCGTTTTACCGCCTTTAGATCGCCGAGGGCTATAAGTAGAAAACCGCTTTCGGTATATAGTATAGGCTCTTTAAGTATTATATTACTTCTTTTAGCCTTACCGTCGCCCTATCTTACTTCTAGAGTTTTATTAATATAGCCTTCTACGGTATCCTTAATACGTTTTACTCTACCTACCTAAACGACGTTTTATCATTCTTTAAGATATAGGAGGAATATTAAGCCTATATTAATACAGTCTTTAAGCGCCTTAACGCCGCCATCCTTTAGCTTAACGTAGATAAGTATAATTTCTACGTTACTAAGACTAAATACCTTAGCCTAAATATCTTAGATAAAGGTATTTATATAGACCTTAAAAAAGTCCGTATAGTCTTAGACTAGCCTACTCCCTCCTTTATTAACGCCCTTTAGCATTTCTTAAGATTCGCTTACCCTTATCGCCGTTTTATTCGCGGCTTTTCTAAGTTTATAAACCCTTTAAATGCTTTTACTAAAACCTCTACCCCTTAGATCTAGTCCCCTGCCTACGCCCACGCCTTCGAAGCCCTTAAGCACGCCTTTACTACCGCTTTAGCCCTCGTATACTTTAACCCTTATCGTAAGACTATAGTTTAGATAGATGCCTTTAACTCAGCCGCTAAGGGTATAATAATATAGCTCCTCGATGATAGTCGTTACTATCCGATTGCCTTCTTTTTATTAAAATACTCCGCTTAAGAGTATAACTATAAGATCTACGATAAGAAACTCCTCGCGATTATAAAATCTCTCGAGGAGCAGCGCCTTAAGCTTAAAGGCCTGCCTAAGTTTAAGATAGCCTTAGATTATAAAATTCTTTAGTATTTTATAATTACGAAGCTTTTTAACTAGCGGTAGGCCTATTAGGCCGAATTCCTTAATCGTTTTAATTTTGAGATTATCTTAAAGCCTAGCTCTTAAGCTATTCTCCCCTATGCCTTTAGCCGTTTTCCTAGCTCCCGCCCCCTCTCCCTTACTAACCGAGCCTACGAGAGGATCGACTACCGGTGTTAGGTTATCCTCCTTAAGTCTAAGGTTAATGCCTCCCTTTCCCTTTATCCTAATACCGCCGCCGCCCTTAACGCTGTTAAAAAGTCCGATCCGTTTATAAATATAATTTATAAATATAATTCCGACTGCCTTAACCTTTACGCCCTTAACGATTCTAAGCCGATCGATAATCTTATCGACCGGGCCTACTCCTCGTCCCCGCTTATTTCCGCTATTCGCGTAGCTCTCTAGTCCCTTTAGCCCCGCTAGCCCTACCCCCTCCGAGCCCCTTTTCGTTCGATCCCTAATTCCGTCCTCCCTAAGGTCTAGGGCCGGTTTTATTTCTAAGGCCGGCTCTTCGTTCCTCCCGATAACGCCTTAATCCTTTAAATCCTTATTAAGCAAAGCTTGCTTTACGCTACGAAGAACACAGAATGTGTGTAACTTACGGCAAGCCGCTTTGCTTACTTAATATATGTAGTAAGCTTTTTTATTGCAAGGGTCCCCTGCTATAAAAACGAACTACGGCTATTAGCTACCGCGAAATAACACGCTATAATTAGATAGAGTCTAAAGATTTAGTGCGCTAATTGGCTATAAAGAGGCTAGGGTTAAACCGGCCTAAAAGTACTCAGCGCCTATTAGCTACCTATCTAACGGGGCTCCTGCTAAAATCCTATACTGCTATTAGATAGGTCTCCTCCCGGGGATTAACCGCATTTCCCGATACGCCCCTAGCTATAGCAAAGCTTTGCTTACAGTTGTACCCTAGGGTATAAGCTATATTTTATACGTATACCTCCCCCCTCGCCGGCTACCTTAAACGCATAAAGACTGCTAGCCTCTACCGCCGGTCCTATATTTATTCCGGTATATAGAAGTCTATTTCTAGCTTTATATAGAATTACTATACGCACTTACGCGCTAAGTCCCTCCGTTCCTCCCCTTAAGGCCTCCTCTAGCCCTTAAGTATTCCTTTCGCCCTATATACCGATATCTCTATTGATTTTCTTACCGACCTCCTTATCTACCGTTATAATAGCGTTAAGTTCTATAATATCCTCGTTATTATTAACCGCCTTACGAAGATATACTACTACGTTCCGATACTTTCGATAACTATTAAAAACGTTATTAACGTATTTATTTCCTACGTTTAGTTCCTCTACGGCACCCTAGCCTCCCTCTACGGCACCCTAGCCTCTATTGTTAGCGACTATAGCACTTAGTTTATCTCGGCTTTCTAATAGTAGCTTAGTCGCTGCCTTAGCTACTGCCTTTACCTTAGCTTTATTTATTACCTTTAGACCGACGGTTAGACTAAGATCGTAAATGCTTAGATAGCGGTTTACCTTCGTTATTATACTACCTAACTTTAGGATAATTAGGTCGACCTTTTACCCTTTACTAAGTTTACTATTAATAATTAGGTCTTTAATCTACTAGTCTTTCCCCTTTTTTCGCTAACTACGGCTTTTACCTTAAGCTTAGTACTAAGCCTTCTAACCCCCCCCCGCTTAATATAACCCTTTAATAGCGGAAGGAATACCTCTATCGTAACGCGCTTACTTCCTATCTTTAGCGTATCTTTAATTTCCTTCGCGATACGATTAAGGACGCTTAAGCTACTTAAGCCCGCGATACGGACGCTTAGCGGACTCCTGCCTAAGCGTACCGGCCTAGCGATATAGTATTTCTTAGCACTCGCTAGATCTAGTATCGCATCTACCTAAAAGGGGCCGTAGCCGTAGGCGCGGTTAGGTGGTTAATTAAGCACGCATATAATTAAGGTCGGAAAAAGTCTATTGTTCTAGTCTAGTATAGGCATAGGGCTAGCTATCTTACGCGCCTGCTTAAATAGGCGGTAAAGTAGATATAGTAGCCTGCTTAAGTACCGGACTATATCTAATCGGCCTTAATAGGCGCCGCTCCGATGCAATACACCCCCTAGCGTTAAGTAATTAATTTAACGCTATAAGAAGAAGCTATCGCAAGCGCCCTAAAGGGTATAAAGGCATCCGTCCTTAGTGTTAATGCCCTTAGTCCTCCGTCCCTGCCTATATTCGCCCCTGTATATCCCTTAGGTTTAGCAGCGCTTTAAACTTCTTAAATTTAGCCCGCGGCAGCGCCTTCCTTAGACCGTCGGCCGGCATCTCGCCTATAGAGATATATTTAACCGTAAAGCGACCCCTTCTATATTCCTACTTAAGCTATATATTCTAGATATTAACGTAACGTAGCTTTATAGAGATATAGCCTTCCTCGACTATAAGGCGGACAGATTAAAGGTTATTATAGTATATCTTTAAGGGCCTAAGGTTATACGAGATATCGCGAAGTAGCCTAGCGAGCGCGTATCCCTCCTAGGCGGTGCGCTTTAGCCCGAGGAGCTCTACCTTAGTAGTAGAGGTTATAACTATATCCTATAAGCTTGCCTTCTATACGACTAGGCCGCCGTAGAGTATTATAATATAGCCTTACTACGATCGGCGCGTCTTAAGGTCGTCGGCGAATAAGGCGTTAGCTGCGATACTAAGAGCCTCGCCTAAAGTAAGTCCGTCGAATATAATCGCGAGGAACCTTATCGCGTAGAGGTATCGGATATACTAATTAGCCGCCTTAAGGTATTCGGCGGAAGAGTTCGTTAGGAATCGTAAGAGCTACGAAGCTATAAGGGCTACGTTTAGCCTCGCTATAACCACGGTATATATAATAGAGCCTACGCGTTCTTAAAAGTCCTTAATCTCGCGCAAAAAGGCTTATCCCGTATTCTTAATAAGCTGCTAGGTCGGCATAGGGATTGCTAGTGCCTTCCCGATGTTATTAAGGCTGAATTTGCGTGCGATCTTCTTAATATAGGCGTCTTAGCATAGGTAGATTCGGCGAAGCTATCGGTCCCGGATAACGCGGATCCTAAGATACTATCTAAAGGCTTTACGGACCTCGTATTTGCTATAAAGAAAGACGATAAGGTCGTCTATAGAGTAGTCCTTTAGGCTTAAGATAAGGATATTATCAACGTATATTAGCATAAGGACCTTTCCGTCTGTAAAGATATTAAGCTCCTCGCCGGTATAGATTAAGCCTTTTTCTTTAAGCGCTAAGTGGATCTCGTTATACTAAAGGAGAAGGGATTCGCGAAGTCCGTAGAGGGCTTTATAGAGCTCGGCGACTATTATAGGATTCTTATCTAGCTTAAGGAATCCGAGCTCTATATAGCCCTTCGGGAGCTTTATTAATGCGCAATAGGTAGGCACTTTAACGGAGGAAAGGGCACACACCCTAAAGCAAGCGCAGCAGTCGCTATACTAAGGGTTAGGAAGAATAGCAGGAATTCGTAGGGTAGTTGTGTTATAGCCTCGGCTAGTCGATTTCCGTGTAAGTTAGGATATCCTACTCGGGGAGTAATCCCTTAAATTATGTTTTTCAGGCTCCTATTTCAATCAGTCTCTTCGTATTTTCAGGATTATTTAATCATGCTAATACCGACTAGATGCGAGTATCGTAGACGCTGTCCGGCAATAATCGTCTTTCTTTAATAATTTATAGGTAGAAGTCCTCGAGGAGAAATCGTTAAATCTTTAAGAAGGGCAAATTAAGTTAATTTAGTTATCGTGTTAATCTTATGTGTGTAATTAAATGCTTCCTCCTTTCCCTTCCCTTTTGTACGCCCGGGTTGTGCTAGTACGTTATATAACCCTCCTTTTTCCCCTTGTTGAATAGGGGGGGGAAATGCCCCGCTAAAGCACCTATTAGAGGTGCCTACGGGCTAGCATTAGTCCGGACTCCGGCCAGCCTACTTCCCGTAGGGCAGGCCGGGCTACCTTAAAATTATTATCCTTCTTCTTTTATATACACCCTTTGCCTAGTGTATCCCTTTCTTACACTAGATTTAGTAGTAACACCTTGCCTTCGTAAGTTTTTTAAGGCCCTTAATAAGCGATTATTAAGCGCCTTATAAGTCGCACTAGTAGCGTATTCCGCATTGCTTTAAAGCGTTTTAGCTCCCTATAGAACCTTCGTCTAGTTATAGACAGTCACCCCGCTATTTTTAGTAAGACCTACGTCTATCCGCAGATAGTAGGCCTAATTACTATTAACTAATAGGCAGGCTTTTAAAAAAAAAACGCTCTACGATCTCCTCGTATAGCCGCTAAGGTCGATACTAGATTATAAAATCAATTTAGACTCGAGAATTAGATTCCTTAGACCCGGTTGCCCTTAGGCGCGATAGCGCATCGGGGGACGGACGCGGGCTGCGAGCCGATAGACGTTAATATCGCGAGAAGGGGGTTCAAGGCTAGCGTATATAGCCTACCGACTACTAACGAAGCGCCCCTTAAGCCCGACGCGGGCAAGGAGAAACTAATAGGAAGGGATAGTGCCGCTTACCTAAAATTCGCGGGTCTAGTGCCTAAGGAGGCCCTCTAAGGCGTCTAAAGGGCCTTTAAGTCCGTTCTCTAAGGCTACCTAAAGGAATAGGAGGAGAAGATCTAAGCGGACACCGCGGTTTATACAACCGTAGGCTAGCTTAAGAAATCGGTTAAGGAATCGGTAAAGGAGGCTATTAAAGCGGCGCTCCTATCGAAGCAAGCGTCGAAGTCTTAGGCCGACGTAGCCGTAGCTACGGTCGCGGCTACTACCGTCGCGCCCCCGACGCGACGCTAGCCTACGCCTAGAGGCGCTAACGGCAGCTATAATATCGGGGCTAATAGCGAGAAGCCGACTCTCGCCCGCTACGAAAACTAGCTTACGGTCCGATATAAGGGGATCGCCTTAGATCTTTAACGTAAAACCCCTTAAGCGATCGTTAACGACGTTAATCACGCCCTTAGGGAGCCCGCCGTAAAAGCGGCGCGGGTCCTCTATAGTAGCGATATCGCGCTTATATTTAAGCAGAATGCAAAAAAGTATAGGGCGGATAGGGAGTAGCTAGAGAAGGCTTTCGGGAAGGAGACAATACTATTCTATAGCGGCTTTACGGTAATAGTAAAAGGCGTCCCGATAATAGTCCTTTAGAGAGGGGATAACGCCGCCCTAGCAGCCGAACTAGCTAAAGCGAACGACGTCGAGGTTATCTACCTTTACCCTAAGAGGGCCTATATAAGGGCGGGTATAAAGGCGACCCTAATTATTATAATAGACGGCGTAGAGGCGGCGAATAAGCTCTAGTAATATAAGCGGAGATTTTCGATATAAAGCTCTTCGACGATACGATCCGGCCGAGGCAATACTACCGGTGCTTTTAGTACGGATACGTCGCGAAGTACTATACGGTAAAGGCGACGTACGGGCGGTACGCGTTAGGGCTATATAACGAAGCTATATATACGGCTACTATAGGGCAGATCCTATACCGGTGCACCCTCTATAGGGGGAAACACGCGGCGTAGGATAGGCATTGCCCTAAGGCGGAGAAGCTTTAGGATAGGGCTTAGGAGGCATACTCTTAAAGGCCGAGGCGTTTCGCCGCCGCGGCGACGCCGACGTTACGCTTCGAGCCCGTGCCGCCCTATATATAGCCCTTTCCTCTTCCTACCGCGCTATAGACGTCGCTATCGAAACGGCGACGATAGGATACCCCCCCCCCCCCCCCCGGCTACCCGCCTTTCCCCCCGGCCGGCCTTAGGACATTACGAGGGCTAGTCGGGCGCGAGGCTAGTCGACTATTCGCGGGTATCTATAGTTACGGCCGGCCTTAGCGTCGGCTAGGGCTTATACCGCTACGGCCGAGGCCGCGCTTATACCTAACGACGACCCTTTTTCCGACCCCCCTTAATATTAGATATCCTTTACTAAAATACCGTAAGGATAGGCGCGAATATATACCTCGCGCTCGCCGCCCTTAAGGCGTACGATATTATAGCACTTTAGGAGATACTAATTAATAGTAGGATAAAAGCCCCAGCGTGCCTAAAGCAGTACAACTATAGGCTCGTCTTTAAGGCGACCTAGATCGCGCTATACGTCTATAAGAGGCATAGCATCGATATATAGACGAGCGACTAAAGGGCAGACTAATATAGCGTTACGTTTACTAATTCTAATACTATAGTCTTTTTAGTTTACTTCCCGCCGGTTAACTCCCCCCTCCCGACTACTTTACTCTTTAACCTTACGGCGAAATCGTTACGCACTTAATACGTCCTTATTAAAGACTTTAATAGCTATTACCCGCTTTAGGACGCCTATAGGCGTACCTTTAGGAATAGTAAAGACCTCCTAAAGCTAACGGCACGGTAGCGCCTTAGGATCGTAACCCCTAAGGGCTAAGTTATACGCATCGTCTCTAAGGGCTAGAGGAACGGCACGATAGACCTCGCCTAAGCGTCTTAAGGTCTAGGCGTAACGTACTATAGAAACATAGGCCTCGTCGGATTAGATTATATATCGCAATAGCTAGAGGTAGATATAGGGCCGCTAACCTACCGGCCGGCGGCCCGGACGATAGGATTTAACCGCCTCTAGAGAAAACTCGACCCGGATAGGGCTTAAGCGGCGGCTATCGTAAGGTTCCGGCTAAAGGCCGCGCTAACTACGGCTATAACCCTTAGGGAGGTTAAGGCGTACGCGGACTAAGTAGTCACCTAGTTAACCGAGATTGCGAAGGACTATATACCCGAGGCCTAAGGCTATGCCGACGGTAGCCGCCCCGACTAATAGACTATAAAGGTAGACCGGTATAATAAGGAGGCTAAACGCGCCTTCCGGGCGTTCTTAGCGTCCGGCAACTAGACGACCCGGGAGACGTTAGACGAGGCGAAGATAGCCCTCCGGCGTGCCGTCGTTACCGTACAACGAGACTCCTAGCGGGAGCTTACCTACGATTTAGCCGCTAACTAGGCCCTCCTCTAAAAGATCGAGAGGTAGGCGCGGCTCTAAAGCAGTAGCCTACTATAGGCGATATATATCCCCGACTTAAAGAGACCGAGCGACCCGGTAGGGCCGGCCCGCACTTATATAGAAAAGGCAAAGACCCTTACGGCCTAGTTCTTCCTACCCTTAGTAGCGAGAGGCGAAGGGAGCCCCTAAGCCGCCCGGGAGGCCTATATAATACCGTAGCGTTTTATAGTCGGCGACGTTAGGTCGGCGGTTAGGAAGATAGCGTTATAGAAGGCCGTAGGGGAGGACGGCCTCTAGATAGGGCTTATTAAGGCCTATAAGGAACTATTGCTTAAGGTGCTTACGGTATTGCTTAACGCTAGTTACAACGTCGGGCATTTTTTAAGATAGTTCCGATATACGGCTATTATCGTCCTGCCGAAGCCTAGGAAGACAGCGGCCTAGCTTTAATAAGCCTAAGGGTAGAGACTAATCTCTCTCCTTAGTATAGTAGGGAAGATCCTCGAGGCTATAGTCGCGAGGAGGATCGTAGACGCAGCGGAGGCGTATAACCTCCTACCCGAAGGGTAGATAAGGAATAAGACCGAGAGGTCTACTAAGATAGCGATACGACTTATAATAGAGCTCGTAAAGACGACGTAGGCCTAAGGAGGGGTAGCGTTATTTCTCTAGCTTAACCTTAAGGGAGCTTTCGATAAGGTAGACTATATATATCTTATCGAGACCCTCTATCTAAAGGGTTTCTTAGGTTAGGTTATTACGTAAGTCGGGAGCTTCCTTAAGGGGAGGACGGCCTAGCTCTACTTCGATAGCGCGCCGGCGGAGACCTAAGAAATGCCTACGGGCGTGCTTTAAGGCTCGCCCCTCTCCCCGATCTTCTTCCTCCTTTATATCGCGCTATTATACGACGACCTTAAGCCGGAGATAGGGGTTACTACCGTCGGCTTCGCCGACGATATAAACCTCTTAGCCTATAGTAAGACCGTAGCCGCGACTATATAACGTCTAAGGAGCGCTTAGAAAAAGTGCGATAAATTAATAAAGGAGGTCGGCGCTAAGTTTAAGCCGGAGAAAAGCGAGCTTATCTACTTTACGAAGACCTATAAGCCGATACCGACGAAGCTTTAGCTTAAGACGAATATAGTCCGGCCGGTCGAAGATAGGCAGTTCCTTAAGGTTTAGTTTAACCGGAAGCTGCGATAGAAAGCCTAAGTTAGGAAGCTTAAGACGAAAATAGGCATATAAGCGCTAGCCCTTACCGGGCTCGCGGCGTCTATATTAAGCATACGATTGCGAAACGTAAGGACGGTCTACGCTAGCGTAGTTCGGAGCGCGCTCGCCTATAAAGCGTCGACGTTTTATAAGCCTACGATTAAAGGGGGGAAACCTACCGGCTTAATAAAAGCGCTTATAGTATATTAGTCGAGCTACCTATAGGTAATAGCTAAGGCGTTTAAGGCGACCTTAATCTAGAACCTAGAGATATAGACGGCGGTCTCGCCCCTCGATCTTTACCTTAACGACCGCCTCACGCGGTATAAAGAGCGTACTAAGGAGTTAGGCATAGCGGACCGGATCTAACGCGCTTATAAGAAGCCGGCGAGAGTACTACCTTAACCCTGTCGGCCGACCTAACCGCCCGGCCGGCTATACAACGCGTAGCTTTAGGACTAATGCCCTTAAGGCACTATAACGGAGGAGGCGGTCCTCCGCGATTAGGAAGCGTGGTAGAAGGAGGATCTTTAAGTAGCGGAGGCGAAGCGACTATAAAGAGCCCGGTAGCCGGTAGATATTAACCCTTACTTTAACCGGCTAAAGAAAGCGCTAAAGGTATATAACGGGTTATATAAGCACGAGAGCTCCGCGCTTATTTAGATCTAAACTAAGAAGATTAGTCTATAGGGGTTTTTATTCGATCGGAATATTCTTAACGTCGATTTACCGCTCTATCGGTACGAGACTATACGTAAAACCGCGTTCTACCTCTTCCTCTAGTGCCTTACCCTCGCTAACGCGAGGGCGACCCTAATAAAAGGCATTAGACGGGAGAGCGACCTTAGGGCGGCGCTTAACCGCCCCGCCGCTATTCAGCCGCTTATCCGGTGGTTCCTTAAGCACCGCCTACTATAGTAGTTTTAGGCCGCGACGGCCCTTATAGAGAAGATAGACCGCCGTAACGCCGGCGGGGGGGAGCTCTAGGAGTAAGACGACGAGGCTCCTAATGCTAGCCCTCTTTAACGTTTGTATATATTTATATGTATTTATATATTCGATTATACGCTTACTAAGATTTATTTTTCTACGTTCTAACCCGCTAAGCGGGGCCCCGGCCCGCACCCTATCGCCCGTATGCCGTCTACGCGCCGGCTTTACTAAGTTAGACTATCCGCCCGACCCTAACGCCCCTAGGCCTGCCCGGGTAGGGTAACCTTTATTAGGCACTAGACCGGCGGTAGTAACTAAACTTAATTAACCGTAGCGAATATAGGCCGCATCCGGCCCGACGCTAAGATAGATAGACGTTATATAGGTTTTATAAGAAGACAGACCAGAGGTACGTTTAGGAAGGTAGGAACGATAGTTAAAAGTACGAATAATCCTTTATTGCAATGCGGTTACCCTCTCGTAGTAAGACTAAAGCTTGCCCTTCTTCTAAGATATGTTAGGGCCTTAGGGATATACCCTTAGGCCTCGAGAGGGGTTGTTAGGGACTAGTTAGCGACTAATAGCCGAATAGTCCCCGAGCTAAAATGCATTATCTATCGTGTATGTATCCCTATCTCCCGGCTCTATAGTTACACGGGTAGCTGCGTTATAGGTTTTCCCTTAGGCCGCTTAGTTTTTCCTATGCTAGCTAAATACAGGGGCACTAGGCCCGTTAGGGCAGCTAGAGTACTTTAATAATAATAATAATAATACTATTAACTAACTTTATCTTAGCGGTCTTAGCGGTTTATAATACTCTCGTCCTTTTCCTCCTAGTACCGCTAGGAGGCCGATAAGCTATATCTTCCTTTTCTTTCTTCTATATTTAATAGAATTTCCTAAAGCAAGCTTAGGTAGTAGAGAATTTTTCTATGCATACTAACCTATGCCTTACCTATACCCTTACTTTTCGCTATCCTCCTCCTTTACCCTCTTTACCTTCTCGTCTTATCTCTAGCAAACCCTTTTATTATAGCTCGAGACTTAGATAATCGCGACCGCGATCGTACGGACCGCGAAAGAGAATCCTCTTTAGAAAATCTATATCCTAAGCTCCTATCTTATCTTCCTAGTAGAGAGGCAGACTCTTTTCCTCCTCGCCCGTAGACTAAGCGACGCCGACTAAATCGGCACTTTTTTAATTAGGAAGACCTTACGAACGCAATAGTCGACGCTATTCTCGGAAATAACTTATACTTTAAGGTCGTAGGCTAAAGCTTGCGATTCTATAAGTTAGTTATAGGTAACCCGACTAAAATCGTTCTCCATACCTTTACCGACGGCGACCTTTTATATCTTAAGGACGCTTCCCGCCTAGTCTATCGTCTAGCGATTAGCAATGCCGCTTTTCGTCTGCTTTATAATCCTAAGGCTACCCGGGAGGCCTATCTAAAGATATACGATAAATAGCGAATAATCCTTCGCGATATCTTAGATAAGCCGGACAACTTTCCTAAGGAAGAGACTCTCTTAATCGAGACTTAACGCCTTATATCTCCTTGTCGGTCTGTTTCCTTAGTCTCTATAGACTACGATATACTAGCCGTTTATTCCGGTAGCGAAACTATAGCTATGCCTTAGGCTCGCTCCTTTCGCCTAGCGATTATATACTCTACGGAGCGCCCTCCTACCTAATAAGCTGCTGCTCCTCCCGTATAGAGGACCTAGAAGCACGTTCCTTAGCGTCCGGACCCGGACGATTTAGACGATAGCTATCCTTCCGACTCTACCGTCGATAGTAGTATTAACGGCGCTAGTTTTTATTAAAACCGTCGGATTTATCGCGAGGGTACTTATAACTCTTATACTATATAAGCCTTAGTTATAACATCGGATATATCGGCTGCTAATAAAGCTATAGGGAAACGTCTAGAAAGAGATAACGTTAGGGCTTTTAACCTTAATAAAAGGGACCTTAAGAATCTTAGTCTAATTACCTAGGCAGACGGGAAGAATATCTATATAGACGTTTATCTTTTTTATAAGCACCTTAAGCTCTATTAGGATAAAGATCCCTACGCCTTCTGCTCCTTCTATATATCGTTTCTAGCCGGGAGTTCGCTTAACTAGTATATAAGCGAGCTAACGGACGAGCAATATTACCGGCTTAGTTACTCCTTACTTAGTACGTTTATAAAAAAGATTACGCGTAAATTTAGCCGACTAAACGTAGAGATTTTAAAAGAGCTTTATAGCATAGAGTATACTATCTTAATATAAAACGTAAGGGAAATTTCCCTAGCTTAGTAGATCTAAAGAAAAGTATCCTTAGCCCGGCAGCTAGGAATTACTAAAGACTCTTAGGTTATTTAGGCTTTCTACCTACTTATTGCAGTTAGGATCTTAACTCTTCTCTCTCCTAACTAAACGCACTACTATTAATAAGTAGATCCGCGAAATTAAGCAGCGTCGCCCTTTAATTATATAGCTACCCTCCTTTAATTTATAGTAGACGACCGTAGCACTAGTAGGTATCGAGGCTTAGACCGCCGCGATAAGCGCACTAACGGCCGCCGTTCCGACGACCGTCGTAACCGTAACTAAGATCGGGATTAAGGCAGCCGTCGCTATAACGACGACTAAGATCGTAACCGGCGTAACGATACCCGATATCGCGATCGCCGAGACCGGCCGAATAACCGCCGTCGCGACTAAAGCGATCGTCGCCCTGCTCCCTAAGGAGATATATACGGAGAGAATAAAGAGAAAAGTAAGAAAAAGGTACGCTTTAAGGAGAAATAATAAATAAGCGAGGCACCCGCCTTAAGTAGCAATAAAGCTAGTAATAAAGCTTCTAACTCTAAATAAAGCATAGTGTCTAAGGACTTATGCCCTTCCGAGGTTAACTTTATTAATTATATAACTACGTCTAATCTCCTATCTAAAGGGATTTTTAAATACGGCATCTATAGTAGATGTTTTCCGCTAGCCCTTATATTAGAAGAGCATATTCTCGCTAAGTGCTACGTTGCTAAGCAGTAGCTCGTCCGCGAAGCTATTACTCTAAAACCTATAAAGTGCCGTAGATATAAGACGGTCTTTCCTTCGCGTAACCTCCTCTTCCGGCATCTAGCGGGTGATAGCTGCACTTAGGTGAGAAATCAGGCAGCTAAGTAGGTGACCGTTGCTCCTATAGCCGTGCCTATTACACTTATCGGCGCAATCGCTGCTCCGCCCCCTTTAGTTAAGGATGTCTCTGCCGATATAGTATACCTTATAACCTCTACGCCTCTTACTTTATAGCCTTTAATAAATACTTCTCTTCTCGACTCCCCGTCTTTCCTTAAGCTAGTCCTTCTTTAGGTCGCCTAAGACTAAGACGGTATGCCTATTCCTTTCTCTTTTATAAGGATTAAAATTTAAAATTATAGGCTCCCCGGACGGGCAAGAAGTTAAGATCTGCCCTAACACTAGATATAGCCGACCTTTAATCGACCTGGACCTACTATAGAAGCTCCCTTACTCCTTCGAGAAGCAACCTCCTATTATTATTAAGGGTATCGTAGGCAATATCGTTATAGATAAGTAGGCAACGTTTTCTTTCCTTATTTAAGGTTTCCGCGTAGATAGAGTAGAAGCTAGTCTTATAGAGCTTATCTATTCCGCTTAGGTCACTAAGGTAGAAGCCGGTGCCCTTCTTAGGAATGCTTTCCTTAAGCCTTACTAAGGTAATATAGACTTCGGAAAAGACGTTATTCGCTTTAGAACCCTTACGGACTTTAAGGTTCCTTTTAACCTATACCGTCTAGGTCGCGACGTAGTATAAAGAGTCTAAGCCGTTCGAAAGACTATAGTTCGTGCCGGCTAAATAATAATCGTCCCCGCTTTATAGAAGGAAATCCCTAAAGGAAAAGCTTTTGCTTTCTATTCGGCCTCTAACTTCGCCGCCTATGCTATCGTAAACGATAAGACTTTCCCTAGCGTTACCGTTATTAATAGCTCGGACTAGGACCTTATTATCTCTCGCAAATAGCGCCTCGGCTAGATTTTATAATATTATAATTCCGGTTTCTTTATCGCTCCTTCTTAGCAGTCGGCCCTTAAGACTCTAATAGTAGCCTCCGCGGCTATAGCGACTATGCTCCCTTTAGGGCTACCTATTAATACGTCGATCGCTCCCGCCGTCGGCAGTATCTTTAACGTTTCGCCTATAGCTATATTCTCCTCCGAAGCTAACGGCTAGGCCTTAGTTATCGCTCTTACGCCTGCTAAAGCCGCCTCCGACTTATAGTCTGCTTTCCCTACTTCTACTCCTTTCCCTAAGCCGAATGCGGTTCCCTTTCAACCGTAAGTGTAGAAGCCTAGGTTATTACCGGAACGCGTTACTAAGAAAGGCATTTACATTTACGCTAAGGACCTTGCTTTCGTCTCTAAGGTAATAAAGCTATTAGCACGCTACCTATCTCTTTAGAAGGATATAGGCATAGCTATAGTAAAACCTAGCTAGGAATTATTAGTCCCGCTTGTTTAAGGTTGGCAAAATTAGAAGATCTTATAGCGACCGTATCCGTAAGGCCTTTAGGATCGAGCGATTATTAATAAAACCTTCGATAAGCTTTATAAATAAAAACGCATAGAATAGACTACTTAGCCGACGCCTTTTACCGCCTTAGTCTTTATGGTTTAGCGTACCTCCCGTAGAGTTACTAAAGGACGCGTAGTAATTCATATACGTGGCATTAATATCACGGTGTTAGGTTATATTATATATTATCCTACGTAACCTCTATATCGTATATATAGACATTTAGACCTAGTCTATAGCTATAGCCCTTCGTGGATTAACAACAATTATATACCCCCCCCCTAAGCTCGTTCTTTTATAGTTTAATCTACTATTTCATCCTATTGCCCTTAATTAATAATCTCGCTATCTTACCCCTTTCTTTTCTAATCTCCCCTCTTCGCGACGCGAGTCCGCCTCCTCGTCGGACCCTTTCGACCGAGTTTTTCTCGATTATTAGAATTTTCCCTATATAGATACGCCGTCTCGACGCGAATTGCATAAAATTCCCTTCTCCCCCCCTTACCCCTTCCCCGTTGTCTTCTTCGTTGCCCTGTCTGTTGCCCTATCTAATCCACGATGTCCGACCTCGTTATAGAGACCGATCCCTCGTCCGCCGCTACCCCGGCTGTTACTCCGCCGGCTCCCGCCGACCCGGAGCCTTAGAACGACTACCTTTCCCGCTATCCCCGTCTCGCTACTCTACTTTAGGCCTAACGGCCTATATTCGACTCATTCGCCTATATCTAGGCTTACGCTACTTATAATTTCCGCGCCCTATAGGCTAAGTCCCTTACTTACCTTAATAATGCTTACGTTAAGTTAGATATAGGAGTGCTTATCTCCTAAGAGCACGCCGCCGACCTCTAGCGGTAGCTTAACTATGCTACGTCCTCTCTCCTTATCCTTACCGAGCGTAACGTAGCCCGGGACTAGGCCCCGGCCCTTGCCCCCGCCCCTACCCGTTCCTATATCGCCGACCCTAAGAGGTTCGCTAGCGACTCTAGCACCTAAAAGCAACGTTAAAAGGCTTTCCGGACCTAGTATAACGGCCTTACTATTAAGCTCCGTTAGGACGCCGCTTAATACCCTACGGAATAGGACCGTATTCTCTACGCGGTTAGCCGGCTTATTAGCTAGGCCGCCTCTATTATCGCTAGCGTTCCTTAGGACGTCCTCGATAATAAGTCTTTTGCTAATTAGCAGTATACTACCTTAGCTTAGTCTTTAGTGCTAATTTTACCCGCGCTTAGTCGGAGGCCGACTTTAACGCCTTATCGATAAAGAATATCTCTTAGCCGGACTTTAATTCGAAGTTTACCTAGCTTTAAGACGACTTATCGTTTAACGGCACCGCTTATATCGCCTACCTTTATTCGAAGGTCTTAATCGAACTTACTAACGCCGCCGCTCTATAGGTCGAATGCCCGGCCTATAACGACTTTACGGCCTAGGCTAAGATATATTCTACGCTTTAGGATAACTAGTAGCGTATAAAGGCCCGTTCTTAACTCTAGCCGCCTCGTAACCCCGCTCGCACCGGCCTTACCTCGCCCGCCTTGCCCGCGTCTCTTACCGGTAACCTAATATAGCTCGATATATTCCGGGCCCGGCTTACTAACGCTAAGAAGCAACGGCGGTTTAAGAACCGTCTTTACCTCTACTACGCTTAGCCGGCTACCGCTACCTATACCGCCCGGACCTGCCTTAATAAGGGTATCGGTGCTAATCTTAGCGCTAACCCTAGCGCTAGTCCCGGCGCCGGTTCCGGCTCTAGCCGCGGCCGTAGCCGTAGTAGCGGTACGTCTGCCTTACGCCTGCTCAAGCCCCCTCCCCCCCGCTATTAGGTTCGCGCTATTAAGCAAGGCTTTATTAAAGGCGAAGTAGACGACCTCCCCGCCTCTTCCCTATCCTTAGGAAATACGTAGCTCCCTCGCCTTATCGCGCGATAGAGCTCTTAGTGTCTAAGTTTATAGCTTCGTTCGATACTAAGGAGGATCTTTGCCTCCTTACGGGAATATAACCGTATGCTTTGCTTATGCCTTTATCCTTTATATCCGCCGATATTATTATAAGTGCTTTAGTCGACTCCGGCTGTTTGAGATATGCCTTTATGCACGCTTAGACTGTATACCGCCTTACCCTTCCTATCCGCTAGCTCTAATTCCTACGCCGGCTTTCTCTCGCCGATAGTAGCGACTACGAGTCCGGCTTTATTACCTATTGCGCTTTTTCGGTCTCCCGGATTAGCGCTTATACTAAGTCTATCTACTTCTTTCTTATAAAGCTTAGCCACGAGGTTATTCTTAGCCTCCTTTAGCTACGTCGGCACGACCTTATTATTAGCTAGCGCGGTAACTCCTTTTCCTTTTAGTCCCCCTTTTATCTAGACTCCTGCCTTTCGGACTACCGGCCTTATCTTATCCTAGGCCTCTCGGCTACCTTTGCCCGCTTTACCCGCCCTGTCCTAGCTCCCCCTACTCTTATTTTAGACGGAGTATAATTAATAAATATAATTCGTTTTCCCTTTGCCCCCTCCGTCGAAGACTTTAACGACGAGGGCGAACCCTTTGCCGCTACGATCCTTATTCCCACCGCTGCGATCCTTATTCCCGCCGCTATAATCCTTATTCCCGCCTATACGGCCTTAGCCCGTCCTCCGGCCTTTATCCGTTCCGTCCGCTTTAGCGACGTTCTTAAGTTTATTCCTCCGTCCTTTAGCCTCTCTCTCTTAGCGTTTTTCGAGGATGCCCTTAACGTAGGTAAACCCGCTTATCCGGACTCCTCCCGCTAGGTTAACGACGCCGACTCTAACTCCGGCTATAACTCTAACTCCCCGGCTACCTTTTACCCTCGCCGCTACGTTCGACCTCCCCGCCTTTATCCCGTCTATAAGACTACTAGCTACCGCCGCCTTATATCGTAACTAAGTTATAAGACTATTAGACCTTATCCCTTCTGCTTCTCGTCCCTTAACGACTTAGCCTTTAACGTCTAAATGCTTAACGTTAATAGGATAGTAATATTCTACCGGCAACCTAAAGTCTAGACTTCTTAGACCTTAATTAAGGCCTTTACCGCCGAGCTATTGCCTACCGAGCCTTTACTACCTATTAATTAAGATATCCCTAAGGATTTTTACTAAGCCGTTTTAATTAGATATATAGACGCTAAGGACGCGAAAGCCTGCCTAAACCCCCGCCTTTACGACTTTATCGACGACTACCTTAATAGAATCTGCCTTAATAAGATCTCCCCCGATAATATCGCTAAGTTCTTTAAGAAGTAAGAGAAAGTCCCTTATATACTCGACGAGCTTTAGGCTAAAGTCTTTAAGGAGCTCTACTATATAATCTATATATAGCTTAAAACCGAGGCCGATAAGCTCGCCCTTTACCGTACCGTTAATACTTAAATTAACCTTAAGGGGGGAATATAACCTCCTTATACCCGCCCTTGCCCCTTTAGCGAAGCCGAGAACTAGATCGTCCGCGCGTACGTTAACAAGCAGCTTAAGAAAGGCTTTATCCGCCGCTTTACCTCTCTTACTATTGCCTTTATTATGCTTACTTATAAGCCGGGCGGGGGCGTCTGTTTTTACGTTAACTATCGCGGCTTAAATAAGGCTACGATTAAGAACCGTTTCCCTTTGCCTTTTATCTATAATACCCTCGCCTATATCTTATAGGCGAAATTTTTTACTAAGATCGACGTTATCGCAGCGTTTAATCGCTTTTATATTACCGAGGGATATAAGTAAAAGACTATATTCGCTATACGGTATAGGCTTTTCGAGTATTAGATTACCCCCTTTAGCCTTACCGCCGCCCTATCTTACTTTTAGAGTTTTATTAATACGGCCTTTTACGGCATCCTTAACGAGTTCTACTCTACCTATCTAAATAATATTATAATCTTCTCGGAGACGCGGGAAGAGCATTAGGCCTACGTTAATACGGTTCTTAAGCGCCTTAACGCCGCCGGCCTTTAGCTTAACGTAGATAAGTATTACTTTTGCGTTACTAAGACTAAGTACCTCGGCCTAATTATCTTAGATAAAGGCATTCGCATAGATCCTAAAAAGATTCGTACGGTCTTAGACTAGCCTACCCCCTCCTTTATTAAAGACCTTTAGCGCTTCTTAGGATTCGCTAATTTTTATCGGCGTTTTATTCCCGGCTTTTCTAAGCTTACGAACCCTTTAAACGCCTTTACTAAGAACTCTGCCCCTTAGGTTTAGTCTCCCGCCTGCGCTTACGCCTTTAAAGCCCTTAAGCACGCTTTTACTACCGCCTTAGTCTTTATATACTTCGACCCCTATCGTAAGACTATAGTTTAGATAAATGCTTTTAACTAAGCCGCTAAAGGTATACTAATATACCTTTTCGACGATAGTCGTTACTATCCGGTTGCCTTTTTTTCGTTAAAATACTCTACTTAAGAATATAATTACGAGATCTACGATAAGGAACTCCTCGCTATTATAAAATCTCTTAAAGAATAGCGCCTTAAGCTCGAGGGCCTACCTAAGTTTAAGATAGCCTTAGATTATAAGAATCTTTAGTATTTTATAACTATAAAGCTCTTTAACTAGCGATAGGCCCGCTAGGCCGAATTCCTTAGTCGTTTTAATTTTAGGATTGTCTTTTAGCCTAGCTCTTAAGCTATTCTCCCTAACGTCTTTAGCCGCTTGCCTAGCTCCCGCCCTCTCTCCTTTACCGACTAAGCCGACGAGAGGATTAACTATTAATATTAGGTTATCCTTCTTAAGTCTAAGGTTAATGCCTCCCTTTACCCTAATACTACTATTACCCCCGATACCGTTAAGGAGTCTAATTCGTTTATAAATATAATTTATAAATATAATTCCGACTGCCTCGACCTTAACGCCTTCGATAACTCTAAGTCGATCGATAACCTTATCGACCGGGCTTACTCCTCCTCCCCGCTTATCGCCGCTCTTCGCATAGCTCTTTAGTCCCTTTAGCCCCGCTAGCCTTACCCCCTTTAAGCCCCCTTCCGCTCGATCCTTAAGACCGCTCTCTCTAAGGTCTAAGGCCGGTTCTATTTCTAAGGCTAGCTCTTCGTTCCCTTTAACGACGCCTTAATTCTTTAGATCCTCGTCCGCGCTTATACCTCCCCCCTTACCGGCTACCCTAGACGTACGAAGACCGCTAGCCTCTACCGCCGGTCCTATATATAGCCTAGTATATATAAGTTAATTTCTAGCTTTATACGGAATTATTATATATACCTATACGCTAAATCCCCTCGTTCTTCCCCTTAAGGCCTACTTTAGCCCTTAAGTATTCCTTTCGCCTTATAGACCGATATATCCGTCGACTTTATTACCGACCTCCCTATCTACCGCTATAAAGTTTTCTAATATCCTTATTATCGTCGACCGCTTTACGAAGATACGCTACTACGTCTTAATACCCTTAATAACCGTTAAAGACGTTATTAACGCGTTTATTTCCTACGTTTAGTCCCTTTATAGCACCCCGGCCTTTATTATTAGCGATTATAGCACTTAGTTTATTTCGGCTTTCTAGCAATAGCTTAATTATCGCCTTAGTTACCGCCTTTACCTTAGCTCCGCTTACTACCCTTAGACCGACGGTTAGACTAAGATCGCAAACGCTTAGATAGAGGTTTACCTTCGTTATTATACTACCTACCTTTAGGACGATTAGGTCGACCTCTTTCCCTTCGCTAAGTTTACTGCTAATAATTAAGTCTTTAAATCTACCGGCCTCTCCCCTTTCTTCGCTAATTATAGCTTCTACTTAAAGCTTAGCACTAAGCCCTTTAGTCCCCCCCCGCTTAGTATAACCCTTTAATAGCGAAAGGAATACCTCTACGGTAACGCGTTTACTTCCCGCCTTTAGTATATATTTAACTTCCTCCGCGATATAATTAAGGATGCTTAGGCTACTTAGGCTTACTACGCGGACGCCTAGCGGACTCCCGCCCTAGCGTACTAGCCCGGCGATATAGTATTCCTTAGCACCCGCTAGATCTAGACCCTCTATCCTCTAAAAAAGCTCGACTATAAGCGGGAGGGCTTATATAAGGTCCTTAAAATATATAAGACGGCGTATCTTCTTCGCCTCCTTAAGAACAGCCGCCTTTACCCCGTTTATTATTACTCCCTCTTTACTAAGACCTAAAAGCGCCTTTTGCCTAGCTAATCGGAGCTTAACGTCCGGCCTGCCGATAACGGCGTTCCCCTTTCCCCCGGCGATAACGACGGCGATAATATATACCTTAAGTAGGACTTTTCTTCTATCCTTACGTAACGCTAGTACGCCTCCGGGAAGATTAAGTATCGCGTTTAATAGCGTTATAGCCCCCTTACGTAGGAGGACTCCTTCTACCTTAACGGCTGCTAGGACGACCTTAAGGCTTTTTACGCCCTTAACCCGACTAAGCCTAAACCGGCCTTTTATATAGCCTTCCTTACGTCTTTACCTTCGCCTAAGTGATAATAAATATAATTTATTAATATAATTTACGTTACGATAGTACGCGTTAGTTTCTTAGTTTTACCCTTTATTTCTCTTTATTCCTCTCTCGTTCTATATTAGGCCCTCTTTTAGGACCGATTGACATAGATTTCCTTCGTTTTTATTAGCCTATTGCCCCTTTTAGGCGTTCGAGTCGAACGCCGATTTAAGGGGGATATACTATTACTATTAGTAGGGATCACACGTGAGATATCTTATCGCAAAGGGCTATTGTTATTGTCTTAAAGTATCTGCTCTAGCTAGGAAGGGGGGGAAAGGGGCCCCCTTTATAGAGCCTATAAAGAGCTTAACCCGGGCCTGCCGGGCTCCTAATAGAGCCCTATTAGGAGCACGTGACCTAGCCGCTGACGCTGTCATCCGGGTTATAATAAGGCTACTGCCGGGGTTATAATAGGGCTAATAACGCTGCCGTCGGGACCGTCGGGGTCATTAGGGGTTATAACTTATAACCCTTTTCCTCGTAGTGTTTATCCTATATTCCTACATTCCTATACTAGCAGTTTTCTCTTTTAAAGCTTCTTCTTTTTGAAGCTTATAACCGCAACTAATTAATTACGCGTATTAGGCTAAAAGGGGCCTAATAAATATAAAGAATGAATACAAATGAGATAGTGAGATTAGCGGAGGTCTAGGCTCGCGAAGCTGCTTATTATCACGCGGAGCGATAGGCGCTCTGCTAAATCTCGGAAGAATAAAGAATGTGGTCGTTAGCCGGGGCGTCTGCGGGAACGAGGGCGCCTGCTAGCTAACTGATTAGGAGGAAGCCCGCATTAGGCTTCTAGTGTCGGCATCCTTCGGCGAGGTAGCGGAAAAGTGCGCTTCGGGAGTCCAACTAGGATTTATAAAGCCTACATTTAGCCTGCTTTAGTGTATGCTAGGCTTAGGGCAAGGGTGCTTTGCAGTAACGGCTTTTCTGCTAGGGGGTTAAGGGAAGCTTCTGTGTGTTCGGCGGCTTCGTAATTTAAAGCGTCTGTTAGGGCGGCTTTATGGATTCGAGGGAGCTGCCTCGAGGGCTGCTTCGAGGCTTAATAGGAGCAGTGACGGCTTTCTGCTAGGGTTTTACTAGGGGAAGCGTCTGTTTGTTCGGTGGCTTTATAGGTTCGATAGAGCTGCTTTAAAAGCTGCTTCGAGGCTTAATAGGAGCAGTGACGGCTTTCTGCTAGGGTTTTGCTAAAGGAAGCGTCTGTAGGGGCGGCTTTATGGATTCGCATTAGAGGCTGCTGTAAGAGCTGCTGCTGCGAGAATTGATAGGGGAGCCTAAGTCGATAGGGGAGTCGCTTAGGGAGCAGTCTAAAGAACTGCGAGAGCTTGGTGGGTCGGCATCTAGGCCGTGCCTATAGGAGCCGGAGGGAGGATCGGGATCGAGGTCTTGTCGGGAGTTAGGGTCGGGATCGGGGTCGTGCTGGCTTGAGGGCGAGGGCGAGGGCGAGGGCGAGGGCGAGGGCGAGGCTAAAGACGACTTTTTTAAGTCGTACGGCGGTAAGCCGAGTTAGGCTCGCATCCTATTCCTCTTTGCGTAGGCCCTTATTCTAACGTCGAAGTCTATCTCGAGGAATTCTTATTATAGCTAGGGTAGCAGGTCGTCGGAGGTCTACAACCGTAGGAATTAGGGAACGATTAGTTCGTCTCTTCGTCCTATATATACCCTATTCCTCCTAACGATATTTCGTAAGGCCCTCCTAACGTCCCGATAGATCTTATTCTAGGTAGCCTCTTTCTATAATCCGAACTCGTTACTAAAATAGTTAAATAGGGTCTTCCTTTATATATGCTTGCTACTATCCACACGCATTATAAACCGGGCGACGTATATAGTTAAAACCAATTGAGTTTGCTCGTCGGGATTAGCCTCTTTATAACACTCAATTGTTTCGAGATTAAAATCGACTTATTAATAACGTGACTCGTGGATTAAGATGCTATTCAACCAGTCGGTAGACCCTTTCGGCTGGGGAGCTCTTATTGCGACGGGATTGTCTGCCGTAGGCGCGTTGGCCCACCGCTGGGCACGGCGCCCGGAGCCCTGCGCGCCCCGCGGGCTGGCCTATCTACCACCTGAGGGTGCGCCGACGCTCCGGGCGACGGGCCCAAGCAGCTGGACCGTTGGCGGCTAGGCGTCCGCGCCACGACCAACCGCATACTGCTGGGCACAGCGCCCGGAGCCCTGCGCGCTCCGCAGGCTGACCTATCTACCACCTGAGTCGGGCTGCCTACCCTATACCCGAGGTATAGGGTAGGTAGGCTACCCTATACCCGCCTGGCACTAAGTCGGGCTGCCTACCCTACACCCGAGGTATAGGGTAGGTCGGCGGCGGCTGCGGCAATGTTCGGGCTCGTTAATGTTATTGTAGATGACTTAGTCGCGAGGGTCTTCGCGATAATTGGCAAATAGCGGTCGTCGCTTTAGGTCGGTTATAGTCTGCGAAAACAACGTCGTAAAGGGGTTCCGCGATGCTTGCCCTTTAGGGCAATAGGTAGCGATTATAGATATACTATAGTCTACGAAAGCAGCAATCTTTAATGGATTCGTGCTTGCCGGGAGCGGGCAGCGGGCTCGTCGCGTTAGGGGACGCACTATCGATTAGGGCTACTATAGTCTGTGAAAGCAGCGGCATTAATTAATTAGCTTAAAGGTATCTTAACCGGTGGTCTAGCGAGATGCCTTATTCTTAGCATAGATAAACTTCTCTAGGTGTACGCAATAGAACCCGAGGGTAAAGATGCATAGGAGCCGTATTCTTACAACTACTGCCCCTTTTATACTTTCGAAGATTAAGATCTGTCTCTTCTGCCTTACTATTCTATAGTTGAATCCGTTTAACTATTAATTAGTGTTAGTAGGGATTATACGTGAGATATCTTATCGCTAAGGGCTATTGTTATTGTCTTAAAGTATCTGCTTTAGCTAGGAAGGGGGGGAAAGGGGCCCCCTTTATAAAGCCTATAAAGAGCCTAACCCGGGCCTGCCGGGCTCCTAATAGAGCCCTGTTGGGAGCACGTAACCTAGCCGCTAACGCTATCATCCGGGTTATAATAAGGCTACTGCCGGGGTTATAACGGGGCTAATAACGCTGCCGTCGGGACCGTCGGGGTTATTAGGGGTTATAACTTATAACCCTTTTCCTCGTGGTGTTTATCCTATATTCCTATATTCCTACAATCACGGTGTTAGGTTATATTATATATTATCCTACGTAACCTCTATATCGTATATATAGACATTTAGACCTAGTCTATAGCTATATCCCTTCGTGGATTAACAACAATTATATACCCCCCCCTAAGCTCGTTCTCTTACAATTAATAGGGTTATAGTCTCTTATGCCTACCCGCTTTCTCTTTAAGAGGATATCGTCGTAGAACTCCTTAGCGTAACCTATATTACGGTCGTCGATACGGTATCTTTCTTCTATCAGTTTAGTATCGGCGTACGTATTAGAATAGGTTTATAGTTATTAGTTACCGTAGCCTTAAAAACCTTACCGTAGCGCCTATCGGCTTCCGTAATAGCCCCGCCTACGCCTAACGTTTTATAGACCGCGTTCTACGTCTATATCGGGACTTTTCTTACGCTTTTATTAACGATATCGTTATCTATTCTAAGTCTAAAGTAGCGTATCTTAAGCATCTCCGTACTATCTTTAGCTTTTTATAAAGCTTAACCTTACGATATCGCCTACTAAGAGCTAGATTGGATATCCTTCGGTATATCTATTAGGGTATTATATCGACGCTTTCGGCCTTAGCACCTCTAAGGATCGCATTGCCGCCTTTGCGACGCTCGACTTCCCCGACTCTTTATAAAGCCTAGAATACTACGTTAGTGCAGCTAGCTACCTACGGTTAAAGGTCCTATACTATAGTTAACTAGTAGAGCCTCTCTAAGCACGATAAACTGCCCTCCTTACTGCTAGTCGATAAGTCGGCAAGGTTACGCCTAAGAATCCGAACCGAAGGAAAGCTTTCGCCTACTCCTTTTCGTATATGCTAACGAAAACAGAACGTTTAGCCTTTATAGCACTCTAAGGATCTTCTAAAATTCCTATACTTCTTCGATATTGCCGTCGTTATCGCGTTCCGCGATACGGCTTACGACGTTACGTCGTTCCTCTTAATTAATCTATGCCTAGCCCGGTATTATTTCCGTTATCTAAAGCCGTACCTTAGACGTATAGAAAGACTTATTGACTTAGATATGCTTTAGGAGGTCGATAACTATAGCGCTACGGTAGACCTTAAGAATAGGATAAGGACCGTCCTATTTATCGTCCTATTTCTTCTTTAGGCGATTAGTAGTTATATTCTCTAATAAAACTATAACTATATCATTAGGTCGGAAGAGAAAGCCTTCGTCTTGCTTTATATTAGCATTATCCTTATATTTCTATTATAAGGCTTATGCGAGAGCTTAAAGCTAAACGAGGATACGGTCGAAACGACTAGCTATTGCGTCCGCGCGAAGGAATTCCTTCTTTGCCTATAATAAGAGCGTCGGGGGTCGGGGGCCTATAGGTTCGATGCCGAGACTAGGATTAAAGCCGTAGTTAGCGAAGAAAGGAGAAATACCGGTTGTTTTATTTACTTAATTATTCGTTGCGAATTCCGCGAGTAAAAGCTAGTCGACTTAGTTATTTTAGGTAAAGCTAATATATACTCGAATATATTTATTTATCATAGCGTTAACGATTTCGGTTTAACCGTTAGTCTCTAAGTGCTATACTAAGCTTAGTTTTAACGTTATTCGTAAATAAGTGCTAAGTTATTACTAAAAATCAAAGATAAACTAAGTGCCTTAGTCGGAGATAATAGTATCGGGTGCTTTATATAAGGGATAGACTACGTAGATATAGGAGTTAATTAGTTCTTCTATAGAAAGGTCGGTAATAGTAATAAAATTTCTTATCTTCGTAAGCTTATTAACTATCGTAAGTATATTCTTATAAGTCTTCCTATTTTAGGTATACTTAAGGAGTATTTCAATATAATTAATTAATATATCGGCCTATAGTCGGACCGGTAGAGCGAGGGGTTTTAAGAATCTAGGGGGAGATAAGCGTAGGGTCTTAGTCTAAAGATAGAGAGTATAGTCTTTAACGAACGTAGCGGCGAAGTAAGAAATTCTCGGCTATTAGTATATTCGGTTTCATAGATTAAGGGTTTTTACCCTCCTTAGGTATCCTACTAAGCTATTGCTATAGGATCGATAAACGACTTTAAGGTAGAGATCTAAGGTATTAAGGACGAAGAGCCGGTCGCGGAAAAAGATATATCCGTTAATTAACTAATATTCGGATATATCGCAACGTAAGAGCTTCCGGATATACTTTAGCTAGCGTCGGGCGTATAAGTCCTAAAGTATTACTACTATATCCTAAGTAAGATTATCTTATTAATATACCTCGTGGATAAGCTTATTAAGTCATTTACTAACTACGTTTAGTCTAAGGGCGGCGACTGCGTTAAAGTCCTCCTTTAAGGCATAGGAATCGGTTAAGAGTTCCTTTAGGATAGTCGGGTCGACTTTCTCTTTAGGGATAACTACCTAATTTCGATAAAGGAGTCTATCGTCGTCTACGGTAGCTAGTCTATCGCTAAGGAGCTTGCTAAAAGCGTTAGGGAGGATTGCCTTATTACCTAGGCGGTATATAATTATGAAGTTAAACTAGGAAAGGAACTTAGCCTAGCGCACTTATTATTAGTTAAGTTGCTTTATAGATATAAACGTCTAAAGATCCGTATAGTCTATAATAACGTTAAACGCTTTGGTAGTCCCTTAGAGTTTTAGGCGCTATTCCTTAAGCGCCTTAATAATTGCTAATAGCTCTTTATTATAGATCTCGTCGTTATGCTTAAGGGCAGTATGCTTTAACGAAAAAAACGTAACGGGGTAAAGATATCCGTCGTCTCCGGTCTATAAAAGGACTCTTCTAAAGGCCTAATTTAAGGCGTTAGTTTTAATAACTATTTTCTTCGAGTAGTTAAAATAGGCTAAGACCGGGGCAATAGTAAAAGCAAGTTTAAGGGCCTTAAACGCGGCAGCTTATTTAGGTCCTTAAGACTAACGGGAATCTCTCCGAAGTAGCGTAGTTATTAGGGAGATAATACTAAAGTATCCCTTAATAAAACAGCGGTAGAAGTTTATAAACCTAAGAAACTACTAAAGTTCTTTTACTAAAGTTAGGGTATTCTAAGCCGTAATTATACGCACCTTCTTAAGGTCTATGCTTATCCTAGATATCGAAATAATTAGTTTAAGATACTTAGTCTTCGTTATATAAAACTCTAACTTCCCGATATCGATTTAAAGCCTTACTTTGCTTAAGCGTTAGATAACTATTCGCACGTGGTTTTTATATTCCGCCTTAGTCTTTAAAAAGACTAGTACGTTATTAAGATATACTATATAGAAGTCATTAAGGGCATTATAAAGCACGTGATTAATATAATTCTAAAAGGTCGACGGTGCGTTATAAAGGCCGAAGGGGGTAACTAGTATCTTAAATAGTCCGAAGCGTATAATAAATGCTATAAGCCACTTATAACCCTCGGCAATTTAAATACGGTTAAACGCAGCAATTACGTTTAGCTTCGTATAAAACTTAGCATCGTAGAGAGAATCTAGTGTTTCGCGGATTAAAGGCAAAGGATATCGATTCTTAACTATAACCTAATTTAAACCGCGGTAGTTATAATAGATATAAATACTACCGCCCGGTTTATAAGCGAGGATTAGTAATGCCGCGGCTAAGGAAGAAGACTCCCGAATAAAGCCTTTATTAAGTATATCGTTAATCTACTTCTTAATATAGCGGAGTTCTACGGGTAATATAGGCCGATTTCTATAGTATAGAGCTTATTTGCCCGGTGTAAGTTCGATCTTATAATCCTAGGGGCGGTGTAGGGGAAACTCGTTCGCATTCTTTAGAAGGAAATAAGGAAGTTTATCTTAGAATTCTTTTAGGAGTTTCTTTAGGATATCTGCCTTTATAACTTCCGGCTTTACTTAGAGGAATTTTTCTATATCGGCCTCGTCGACCCTCCGAAATAAAGATTCGGAATTACCTATATCCCGGAGGTTCGTCTAAGCCGCGTTACGTTCGGTTAAGACGAGGAGAGAGGACGTAGCGCGGTTAAGCTAGCGCTAAAGATCGGCAGTATAAGAGAACGAGCTTAAGGGGGGTATATAATTATTATTAATCTACGAAGGGACATAGCTATAGACCTAGGTCTAAATGTCTATATATACGATGTAGAGGTCACGTAGGATATTATACAATATAACTTAACACTATAATAGTATATCCCCTTTAAATCGGCGTTCGACTCGAACGTCTAAAAGGGGCAATAGGCTAATAAAACCGAAGGAACTCTATATTAATCAGTCCTAAAAGCGGGCTTAATATAGAACGAAAGAGGAATAAAGAGAAATAAAGGGTAAAACTAAGAAACTAACGCATACCGTTATAACGTAAAATATATTAATAAATTATATTTATTATCACTTAGGCGAAGGTAAGGACGTAAGGAAGGCTATATAAAAGGCCGGTCTAGGCTTAGTCGGGTTAAGGGCGTAAAACGCCTTAAGGTCGTCTTAGCAGCCGTTAAAGTAGGAGGAGTCCTCCTACGTAAGGGGGCTATAACGCTATTAAACGCGATACTTAATCTTCCCGGAGGCGTATTAGCGTTACGTAAGGATAGAAGAAAACTCCTACTTAAGGTATGCGTTATCGCCGTCGTCGTCGCTTAAGGAAAGGAGAACGCCGTTATCGGCGGGCCGGACGTTAAGCTCCGACTCGCTAGGCAAAAGGGGCTTTTAGGTCTTAGTAAGGAGGGAGTAATAAAAAACGGGGTAAAGGCGGCTGCCTTTAGGGAGGTGAAAAAGATACGCTATCTTATATACCTTAAGGACTTTATATAGGCCCTCCCGCTTATAGTCGAGCTTTATTATAAGATAGAGAGTCTAGATCTAGCGGGTGCTAAGGAATACTAT
Source organism: Ophiocordyceps sinensis (assembly GCA_012934285.1). NCBI lineage: Eukaryota > Fungi > Ascomycota > Sordariomycetes > Hypocreales > Ophiocordycipitaceae > Ophiocordyceps > Ophiocordyceps sinensis. Next base: position 14,217,780 of record JAAVMX010000004.1, read on the forward strand.
ATCGCTAGGCTAATACGCTAAGGCGGGAGTCCGCCGGGCGTCCGCGTAGTAAGCCTAAGTGGCTTAAGCATCCTCGATCGTATCGCGGAGGAAGTTAGAGATACGCTAAAGGCGGGAAGCGAGCGTGTTACCGTAGAGGTATTCCTTCCGCTGCTAAAGGGTTATACTAGGCGGGGGGGGACTAAAGGGCTTAGTGCTAAGCTTTAGGTAGAAGCTATAGTTAGCAAGGAAAAGGGAGAGGCCGGTAGATTTAAAGACTTAATTATTAGCAATAAACTTAGCGAAAGGAAGGAGGTCGACCTAATTATCCTAAAGGTAGGTAGTATAATAATAAAGGTAAACCTCTATCTAAGCGTTCGCGATCTTAGTCTAACCGTCGGTCTAAGGGTAGTAGGCGAAGCTAAGGTAAAGGCGGTAACTAAGGCGACGACTAAGCTACTATTAGAAAGCCGAAATAAACTAAGTGCTATAGTCGCTAATAATAAAGGCCGGGGTGCTATAAAGGGACTAAACGCGGGAAACAAACGCGTTAATAACGTCTTTAACGGTTATTAAGGGTATTAAGACGTAGTAGCGTATCTTTATAAAGCGGTCGACGATAACAAGGATATTAGAAAACTTAACGCCGTTATAGCGGTAGATAAGGAGGTCGGTAATAAAGTCGACGGATATATCGGTCTATAAGGCGAAAGGAATACTTAAGGGCTAAAGCAGGCCCTAAGGGGAGGAACGAGGGGATTTAACGCGTAGGTATATATAATAATTCCGCACGAAGCTAGAAATAGACTTATGTATATCGGGCTAGATATAGGACCGGCGGTAGAGGCTAGCGGTCTTCGTACGTCTAGGGTGGCCGGCAAAGGGGGAGGTATAAGCGCGGACGAGGATCTAAAGAATTAGGGCGTCGTTAAGGGGAACGAAGAGCCGGCCTTAGAAATAGAACCGGCCTTAGACCTTAGAGAGAGCGGTCTTAGGAATCGAGCGGAGGGGGGCTTAGAGGGGGTAAGGCTAGCGGGGCTAAGGGGACTAAAGAGCTATGCGAATAGCGGAGATAAGTAGGGAGGAGGAATAAGCCCGGTCGATAAGGTTATCGATCGGCTTAAAGTCGTTAAGGGCGTAAAGGTCGAGGCAGTCGGAATTATATTTATAAATTATATTTATAAACGAATTAGACTCCTCGACGGTATTTAGGGCGGTAGTAATATTAAGGTAGAAGGAGGTATTAACCTTAGACTTAGGGAGGATAACCTAATATCGGTAGTTAATCCTCTCGTCGGCTTAGTCGGTAAGGGAGAGAGGGCGGGAGCCGGGCAAGCGGCTAAAGGCGTCTAGGAGAATAGGTTAAGAGCCGGGCTAAAAGACAATCTTAAAATTAAAACGACTAAAGAATTCGGCCTAGCGGGCCTATCGCTAGTTAAAGAGCTTTATAGTTATAAAATACTAAAGATTCTTATAGTCTAAGGCTATCTTAAACTTAGGTAGGCCCTCGAGCTTAAGGCGCTACTCCTTAAGAGATTTTATAATCGCGAGGAGTTCTTTATCGTAGATCTCGTAATTATACTCTTAAGCGGAGTATTTTAACGAGAAAAAGGCAACCGGATAGTAACGACTATCGTCGAAGAGCTATATTAGCATACCTTTAGCGGCTTAGTCGGAAGTATCTATCTAAACTATAGTCTTACGATAAAGGTCGAAGTATATAAAGACTAAAGCGGTAGTAAAGGCGTGCTTAAGGGCTTCGAAGGCGTAAGCGTAGGCGGAAGACTAGATCTAAGGGGTAGAGTTCTTAGTAAGGGCGTTTATAGGGTTTATAAGCTTAGAAAAGCCGCGAATAAAACGCCGGTAAAAATTAGCGAATCCTAAGAAGCGCCGGAGGTCTTTAATAAAAGAAAAGGTAGGCTAGTCTAAGACTATATAAACCTTTTTAGGATCTATCCGAATGCCTTTATCTAAGATAATTAGGCCGAGATACTTAGTCTCGGTAACGTAGAAGTTATACTTATCTACGTTAAGCTAAAGGCCGGCCGCGTCGAGGCGCTTAAGAACCGTATTAACGTAGGCCTAGTGCTCCTCCCGCGTCTCCGAGAAGATTAAGACGTCGTTTAAATAGATAGGTAAAGCAAAATTCGTTAAGGATGCCGTAAAGGGCCGTATTAATAAAACTCTTTAAGTAGGATAAAGCGGCGGCCTTTAGGAAGATTAAGTATCGCGTTTAATAGCGTTATAGCCCCTTACGTAAGAAGACTCCTCTTGCCTTAACGGCTGCTAAGACGACCTTAAGGCCTTTTACGCCTTTAATACGACTAAACCTAAGCCGGCCTTTTATATAGCCTTTCTTACGTCTTTACCTTCGCCTAAGTAATAATAAATATAGTTTATTAATATAATTTACATTACGACGGTATGCGTTAGTTTCTTAGCCTTACCTTTAATTTCTCCTTATTCCTCTCTCGTTCTATATTAGGCCCGCTTTTAGGACTAATTAATATAGATTTCCTTTGTTTTCGTTAGCCTATTGCCCCTTTTAAGCGTTTAAGTCGAACGCCGATTTAAGGGGGATATACTATTACGGTATTAGGTTATATTATATATTATCCTATATAACCTATATATCGTATATATAGACATTTCGACCTAGTCTATAGCTATATCCCTTTGTAGATTAACAATAATTATATACCCCCCTTAAGCTCGTTTCCTTATAACTATACAACGCGAAGCTATAAGGTCTTTATATAGCTATTCCGAGGACTAAAAGCCTTACCTACACCCGCTAACCTAAATTACATGCGTATACCTAGTAGGCTATAGGCCTAACTAGTCCTGCTTAATAACTACTTCGTAAGAGTAATTATACACGCCGTAATTTAAGGCTATTGCGAGATAAACGCACTGCATATTCATTCGGCTTATTAATTTAACGTATATCCGGCTGCGTTCTTACTACGGTAGATAGCGGCTCCTTAATGTATGCTTTATGCCCGGCTGCGTGCCCTACTGCGTGCCTTCTGCTACGTGCCTTCTACTGCGTGCCCTCTACTGCGTGCCTTCTGCTGTATGCCCTACTGCGTGCCCTCTGCTATGTGTGCGGCTCCTTAGGGCCTAATCCACAACGCCTCGACTAAGTCGAGGCGGACGCACGTAGAGACATGGCCCATATATTTTTTGCGGGCCGGGTCCTCTTGTACCGTCGTATACCCTTATCGGCGAATTTCCTTACCGCTTTCGCGCCCCGCTAGGTTAAGGTTATCGCAACTACTAGGAAAAGATACCTCGCTCGTCGCTGCTAGTAGCAGCGGCGCCGGCAGTAGCAGTAGCAGCGGCGCCGGCAGTAGCAGCAGCAGCGGCGCCGGCAGTAGCAGCGACGCCGGCAGTAGTAGCGACGCCGGCAGCAGCAGCGGCAGCGGCGCCGGTAGCCTAGGTCGCGAAGAAGACGTGTGTGAAGTATACGTACTGCATTCGCTGGCCGCCTAGCCGCCCCGACTTATTCGAGGCGGCTAGCGGCAGAAAAATGCGTTTTGCTTAGCGTCTTTCCCTAATACGGGCATTTACGCGACTATACACGACCCTTACTAGCTCGGTATATTAAGAGTAATAGTAGATATGCAAATATAGAAGGAGGAGCTATAATTCTTTTATTTATACTAAAATATATGCTAATCGGGGTTCTAATACCCTCCTATTATATGTGTATGTCCGCCTTAACTAAGTCGAGGCGTTATAGATTAGGCCCTTAATGTATGCTTCGTGCCCGGCTGCGTGCCTTACTACGTGCCTTCTACTACGTGCCCTCTACTACGTGCCCTCTACTGCGTGCCCTACTACGTGCTCTACTGCGTGCCCTCTACTGCGTGCTCTACTGCGTGCCCTACTACGTGCCCTACTGCGTGCCTTCTACTGCGTGCCCGGCTGCGTGCCCTACTGCGTGCATTCTACTACGTGCCCTACTGCGTGCCCTCTGCTATATGTGCGGCTCCTTAATATATGCTTTATACCCGGCTGCGTGCCCTACTGCGTGCCCTCTACTATATGTGCGGCTCCTTAATATATGCTTTATGCCCGGCTCCCGGCTGCGTGCCTTTCTACGTGCCTTCCGCTGCGTGCCTTCTACTGCGTGCCCTCTACTATATGTACGGCTCCTTAATATATACTTAGTACCCGGCTACGTGCCTTACTGCGTGCCTTCTGCTATATATACGGCTCCTTAATATATGCTGCGTGCCCTCTACTACGTGCCTTCTACTATATGCACGGCTCCTTAATATATGCTTTATGCCCGGCTACGTGCCCTACTACGTGCCCTACTACGTGCCTTTTACTATATGCCCTCTACTACGTGCGCGGCTCCTTAATGTATGCTTCGTGCTCTACGTGCCCTCTACTGCGTGCGCGGCTCCTTAATGTATGCTTTATGCTCTGCTTGCCTAGCTGTATGCCTTACTACGTATTAGCGCGGGGAGGCGCGGGGAGATATAAGGAGATGCGGGGCTATATAGTACTTCGGTACCTCCGGGACGAATAGAGATTTACTACGGGACAAATAGTAAGACTCTTTATAAAAGATCTTACTATATATCGAAAACTTCTTTCTTATTTATAGTATAAGGTCTAAAGTAGTAGAGGTTCTATATATTTAACTACGGATTAATATAAAGAGTACCTCCTTTAATGCTAAAAGAATATATACTTTATAAGAGTAAAGGTTATTATATATACGTAATCTATAAGATTACGTACGCACGTAATAATAGAAGGCTATATAATACACAAATACCTCCTTCTTAGCTAAGGATATATATATAGAATACACACCTATTAGTTAACCCTAGTAGACCTTATCTAATACTAATTAGTAGTTAACTTATAGTTAATTATAGAATAGTAAGGATAGAAGAGATAAGATCTATTATCCTTAAGATAGCTCGTATAGAGAACCCGTTTTACGACCTCTACGAGGATTAATTTAATTAGAGTATTACTATTTGTACTATAAGAAATCTCTATTTATACTATAAGACCCTATAAGACGCTAAAACCCCTACTTTTTCTACGCCTACCCCGCGCGCCTATGTCCCGCCACTAAAATCTAGTGTAGGTATATGGCAATTAAGAGAGCCGCGCAAATCGTGCGAAGAACACCAGTCTGCGAAGGTCACGCAGTAAGGCACGCAGCAAGGCACGCAGTAGGGCACGCAGTAGGGCACGCAGTAAAGGGCACGCAGCAGGGAGCCGGGCACGAAGCATACATTAAGGAGCCGCACACATAGCAGAGGGCGCGCAGTAAGGCACGCAGTAGAGGGCGCGCAGCCGGGAGCCGGTCATAAAGCATACATTAAGGAGCCGCACACATAGTAAAGGGCACGTAGTAGAGCACGCAGTAGAGCACGCAGTAGAGCACGCAGCAGAGCACGCAGTAGGGCACGCAGCAGGGCACGCAGTAGGGCAAGCAGTAGGGCACGCAGTAAAGGGCACGCAGTAGGGAGCCGGGCACGAAGCATATATTAAGGAGCCGCACACACAGTAAAGGGCACGCAGTAGGGCACGCAGTAGGGCACGTAGTAGGGCAAGCAGTAGGGCACGTAGCAAAGGGCACGCAGTAGGGCACGCAGCAAAGGGCACGTAGGAAGGCACGCAGTAGAGCACGTAGCAGAAGGCACGCAGTAGAGGGCATGCAGCAAAGGGCACGCAGTAGGGCACGCAGTAGGGCACGCAGTAGGGCAAGCAGTAGAGGGCACGCAGTAGAGGGCACGCAGTAGGGCTGCTATAGCTATTAAATTGCTATTATTAAATTAACTATTTAATTAAGGCTAGGCACGATTTACGCCGCCCTCTTTATTGCTATATACCTATACCCGATTTTAGTAGCGGGACATAGGCGCGCGGGGTACGCGTAGAAAAAGCGGGGACGATAGGGTCTAATAGTATAAATAGAGATTCCTTATAGTACAAATAGTAATACTCTTTAATTAACCTACGTATAGCTGCTATAATCCCTAACCCCGACCTTAAGGCATACATTTAGATTCCCTTAGCGTACGTCTTAAACAAGCTAGTTAATATAGATCTTTAATAGAATTTTACGAAGCTTTAGGATAGCACGTAGAATTATACCGGCAAGCCTTATAACCTATTCGATAATAAAATCCGCTAGTTTATAGGCATCTATTATAGTATTAGTACTATACCCGGTTAGTTCTATAGGCTGCTTCTACGAATTCTTATAGGTCGCGCTTAAGCGTACTACCTTTAATACATTACGTAGACTACTACGTTTAAGGCCGTATACGATAGCATTAAAAAGCTTTTTAATATAGAAGTAAATAAGGCGTAGTATTTTACCGATTAGACCTCTATCTCGTTTAATAAGCTACGCACCTAAAATCCTACCTTATCTCTATAAGATATCCTAAAGCTACTCTTTAATAAGCTTTATATCGCACCGACCTATAAGGACCCGCACCCGAGGGCGCGATTAAGATACCGTTAATTATACGCAATTAAGGTAGTAAAGCGAGGGAAAACTATATTATCCTTATCTAGTTCTATAGAAGGCTAGCTGTCTTACGAGGCACCTTAAATAGGTGCGTAAGTAAACATAATAACCGTATAGGTACCGAGCTATATCTAGCTCGGTGTTATAGGCGCCGCCCCGATGCGATATACCACCTAGCGTTAAGTGATTAATTTAACGCTGCGAGAAGAAGCTCTTGCGAGCGCTTATAAAGCCGTAAATGCACCCTTCCCTAGTATTGCGACCGTCCCTATTCCTTTCCTTTAATCCTCCTGTGTTTCCTTTATTCCCTATATCCGCCCGCGTATATCCTTTAAATTAAGCAACGCTCTAAACCTCTTAAACTTAGCTCTTAGGAGTGCCTTTATTAAGCCGTCTATAGGCATCTCGGCCGTTAGGATATATTCTACTATAAAGCGCCCTTTCCTACATTCTTATTTAAGCTATATATTCTAAATGTCGATATAACGGAGCTTTATAGAGATACGGCCTTCTTCGACTATTAATCCAATGGTCTAAAGGTTATCGCAGTATACTTTTAATAGCCTAAGGTCCTTTAATTTAAGATATATTGCAGTAGCCTTAATAGCGCGATGCCTTCCTTCGTTATACGCTCGAGTCCTAAGAGCTCCGCCTCTATAGTCGAGGTTATTACTATATCTTATAGGCTTGCTTTCTAGACGACTAAGCCGCCGTAGAGCATTATAATATAGCCTTATAACGAGCGGCGCGTGTCGGGATCGTTTACGAAAGACGCGTCGGTCGCGATAATAAAAGCCTTACCTATAGTAAGTCCGTCGAACTTAATTGCAAAGAACCTTATTGCGTATAGGTAGCGGATGCACTAGTTTTAAATACTCGGGGGAAGGGTTCGTTAGGAACCTCGAGAGCTACGAGGCTACGAGCGCTACGTTAGGTCTTACGGTAATCGCGGTATATATAATTAACCCGACCCTTTCCTAAAAGTCCTTAATCTCGCAAAAGGAGGCCTATTCGGTGTTTTTAACGAGTGGAAAAGGGGGGATTAAAACCGCCGGCGCTTTGCTATTATTATTAAGGCTAAACTTATGTGTAATCTTCTCGATATATGCGTTTTAGCAAAGGAAGATCTTCCGAAGCTATCGGTCGCGGATAAGTCTAATTCTTAGATACTATCTAAAGGCCTCCTCGCGGACCTTATATTTCCTATTAAGGTACTTAATAAGGTCGTCTACGCTAATTCCTTTAGGACTTAGGATAAGGATATTATTAACGTATACTAGCATAAGGATCTTGCCGTTTGTAAAGACGTAAGGCTCCTTGCTAGTGTAGATAAGCCTTTATTCCTCTAACGCTTAGTGTATCTCGTTGTACTAAAGAAGAGGCAATTTACCTAATCCGTAGAGAGCTTTATCGAGCTCGGCTATTATTAAAGAGTTCTTATCTCTTTTAAGAAAACCTAGCTCGACGTACCCTTTTAGTAGTTCTACGTAAACCGGCCGCTTCGTCTTATTAATATTAGTATTTAGAAAAGCGTTAGCGATATTAAGTTGCCGAACATCGAGATTATACTTCGCCGCTATAGACACTACTATTCTAAAGGTCTTAATAGCGAGGGTTATAGCGTAGGTCTCCTCGCATTAATCGCCTTAGAGGTCTCTACGTATAATAATACGTGCCTTATATCGTATAAGGTATCTATCTTTATTAAACTTATAGAGGAAGACCTATTTAAGCGGGATTAGGGTTCCCTTAGCGCGCTCTTAGCTAAGGAGGCGCTACGTACCTCTTTAGAGGAGGTCGTATAGCTCCTTACGGTAGCCCTCTTTCAACTCCTTCCTATACGCGTAGTAGTCGAGATCTTAATAACGCTTAGGCAGATAGACGAGGTTATCTCGATAATGCTTATATGCCTTTTGTTAGACTACGGCTGCGAATACTAAATAAAATATCGTAAGATCTCCTTTTAGCTAGAGATCTTCCGGCAGTAGGGTACTAAAGATATTATCCCTCTACCTTATGCGTCTCGGTCGAGAGCTCTGCCTTATAGCTTCTATGCCGTAGAGCTCTTATTATATTCGACGAAGGCGACAGGTCCTCTCTTATATTAGGGCTTCTTCCGTAGGTAGTCCCGCGGAAACCTTACATTCTTCTGCTAAGGTCGTATTACGTTAATTAGGATCCTAGCAATCTTTAGCGTATATACCTTATTATAGGCCTACCTCTTCCTCTTAATCGGGAGGTTGCCTAGCTAAGGCTTCCCTCCTCGGCGAGGGAGGTATTTGCCTAAGCTAGGGCTACGGCAGTTGCTCTTGCTCTTTAGGCTATAGATGCACGAGAGGGGTGTCGGTCTCGTTATCCTATAATCCTACGGTCGGTTCGAGACTTTGCCCCGTCGGGTTAGGCGTTTATTCCGGTATAAAAAGTCCTTTAGGGGGAGGTAATAATATAGGTGTTAACGTCATACGACGTTAGGGGCTATACGGGGGATTGACCCGGGCCTAGACTATAGGGATGCAATAGGCTATTACGTCCCTAACGAGCCTATTATATAACCCCCTTAGCTAAGGACGGCAGGTAGGTATTCCGTTGTATTATAACTGCGGTTAGTGCGGGCTAGGGGCCTTGTTTAAGAGGCTCCGGTACCTATATATACCTCCGTTAGTCCTATAGTTAGGTAGCTGCATGCATCTTTATGTCTACGAGTTTAGACCTCCTTTCTTTACTCTTCTGCTATAATATTCATGCAGCTGATTTCCTACATTTAAGAGTTATAAGCCCGGCCGCATAAGCTGGGTCTCTTTCGCTTAAACAACGCCAAATTAAAGCTATCGACATCGCATTTTTTCACAACTGCATTAGGCTCTAACCTTAGTGTTGTCACGAAGAGCCAGCTTTAAAGAAGGAATAAAAAACAACACACAGTCATCCCTCGTAACGACGAGGTAAAACGAACGATTATAGCGATATCCATATCCGGAGAGGTAAGTATCGTAACGCTTAAGGAAAGCCTTAATTAGACCCCCTAGATTCGGGCTATTAAGGGTTAGGCGAAGATCTACTACATTTAGGAATATGTCGACCTAGTAGGATTCGAATTGCTCGAAGAGCCTATTAAGATTAGCTAGGAAGAGTTTAAACGCAACCTTAGGGAACGACCTTAGAGAGGGGACCTTACGGACGTTGAATTTAATAATAGGACTACTAACTATAACAATCGGCTTAATAATGCGACGATAGAGTTCCGTTTTAAGCAGGATGGCTATAACTCAGCCGTTAGCCTATTTAAGACCCGGGAAAAGGCTATGATTCGCATCGAAGAGCTAATTAGTAAGTTAATTAGTAAGGCTCTTAAGGGAGAGACCCTCGTATAGACCTTACCTCGAAGCAGGATCTAAGAACTCAAATAGAAGGTCCTGCCTTTAGAGGAGGAGGAAAAGACCCTTGTAGATAACCGGTATTATTAGATTATCGGAAAAAAGGGGAATCGAGACTAAAAGGCGTAGGCCGATCAACTTAATTAAGTGATTGTCGACTCTAGGGACCTAAAAGTCACGACTTTAAATAACATTAAGATCCGATAGGATTTTCTTCGGGCTATAGAGGAATTCGACCTTAGTTAGGCCTCGAACGAGAGATTAAATAATGCCTTCTATAAACGACTTAAGGGCGTCGTTAGGTTAACTCCGAACCCCCTAAGGAACCTTATCGCGGAATTTAAACGTAAGGTATCTCTTCGGAAGAAATCCAAACCTTAGATTAATTAGACCGCTCCGGCTTCGTCGAAGGGGCGAACGAGATGCCTATAAGACACACACCGGAACACGAGGGCTAATTAGTAGGAAAGCTGCTTCTCGTTCTAAGCAATATTTAAAAAGGATGCCCCTAAAGGATAGGACGTTCGAGACATATTAAGGGCCAATATTAACAAGTGGCTTTAGGATAACCCGGAAGGTAAAAAGAAGGCCATAGCATAGAAACCCTTAGGAGTAAGTAAGGTAGACAACACGATCACAGTCCCGAACAGCGGCAACGGCAATAAATAGGCGAATATAGTTTCTCGCATTAACACGATATTATAAGTTAACCTTACTTATATTAAGGATAAACCTCTTAGAGATAAGGTTATCTACGATTTAGGGGCGAGTGTATATATTTTTAATAACATTAGGTGGTTTAATAAGAAGACGTTTACCTAAGGGTTATAGGAAGCGGCCCGCGCTAGTAAAACCGCGCTTATAGTCTAGGGGGTGGGATCCGTAGTTATCCTACTCTTAGGGGGCAAGAAGCTCCTACTCGAAAACAGCTACTATATCCCTAAGATGCCGACAAGCGTCTTTTCCGTTCGACAAAGGATTAAGGGTTAGGTTTATTAGAACTAGCACGACAACACGCTATTCTATAAGCCGACGGGCGAGTAGCTCACTTAGCTTAAGGAATTCGAGGACTAATACGTTATTGCGAGCTTGCCGGATGCCCTAGGAACTGTTTTTACGACGAGTCGACGACCTAAGCCACCTTCGAATAAGGATCTCACGGACCTTTAGCACAGGCGCTTAGGGCACCTAGGGCCGGAGGCCATAGGGCTGCTAGTTGATAAATCCGTGGGCACGAAGCTTTATAGACCGGCAACCTGCAAATGCGAAGTGTATGCTACGGGAAAGGCGAAACGATAAATCTCCCGGGACCTACTAACGTTAAGGCCGCAAAGGGCAGGGGTTTAATTTAGCTTTAACCTCTATGCTAGCCCGGAAGTAAGTGCTGCGGGATTTAAATACTACGCCTTATTCACCTATATAACAACCAGCATAAGGTTCTTCTACGCTATTAAGCAGAAAACCGAGGTCCGGGACGTCTTTAAGAAGCTAATTGCGAAGCTCGCCACGCGCTACGGGATTTAAATAATCATCCTAGTCACTAACGGAGAGAAGGCCTTAATCACTAAGGAGATTAAGCAGTATATAGATGGACTTAGCCTATAGCTCTTTGTGTTAGCCCCTTTAACGCCGACTTAGAATAGATAGACGGAGCGATTAGGGGCTATTGTTAAGGAAAGAGCTAGACTAATAAGTCTCGACTCGTAGATCCCTAACACGCTCTAGACCGAGACCTATCGAACGGCTGTCTACTTGCTAAACCTAACGCCCTTTATAGGGGTCGATAAGACGGGAAGGAGTCCCTATAAGCGATAGTAGCAGTATATAAGGGAATATAACCCCTTATATAGCTATATTAAGGAGATCCGACCGATAATCACGCATTTACGCGTGTATAGATATATAGCATACCTAATAACAACGGATGCCCTCGAATACATTTAATCTTATTAGTCCTTCTCGCAGACCGCGTAGAGGGCATATATCGGATATCTAGTTAGGTATAAATCTACTAACTAGTTCGTTATTTAGGTCCTTTCCCTAGGATAGACGAAGCTCTTAACCTCTTTAAATATTTAGTTTAATAAGGATGTTATATACGATCTAAGGAGGGAAGAAGGTACGTAGGCTCTATACACCTATACTTATAATATCCTCCGATAGATAAACGCAATTAATATGCCCGAAGATAATAAAGGCGATAAAGAGGGGGCCTACGAGTACCCTCGGACCGATAAGACCACCCGGCTGCGATTTACGGCGGCTGAATTTATGCTAGCATTTAATTATAGGAGGTAGAATAAGGGGGTAATACCCCCGACGATAGAGGGTCTATACGTCTCGCCTCTATAGACTAGTAAGGTGGTCTCCTTTAATGCCGCGATACCACCCGATCTTAGGGGTAGGGATCTAGCGACACTAAGACCCGTAATACTAGAACCTACGGAGGAGCTAATTAGCTTTAGGACGCCTTTATCGGAAGTCTTAGGAATGCCTCCTCCTCTAGGGGGTAAAACGACCGATTCGATAGCCGGGATAACGGCTAGACTAAATAGACCCGACCTTAATGGCCGACCTCGCATAGAGGAGCTTTTAAACACGGAGGAAGACGTGCCTACTTCGTCGAAGTAGTTACGTAAGGAGCGGGACACATCTTAGGGTATAAACCCTAGCAATATTGTTAAGGGGAAGAGAAAGAGAACTTAAAGGACCTTATTTATTAATAATATTATTACGAGGGCTTTAACCTATAGACTATACATCGAGGATATGCCTCTTATGCCTACCTCCTATAAGATAGCGATAGCCTCCCCCTATAAGACCTAGTGGCTTAGAGGAATAATCTACGAAATTAAGGATTAAGAGAAACTTCTAACCTAGGTTAAGACCCTAAAATCTAAGGCTGCGAAGAATAGAGAACCCCTAATTCCGATGAGATAGGTCTACGCCTATAAATGCGATCTATAGGGATATATAGTTCGGTTTAAAGCCCGTCTAGTTGTTCGAGGAGATCGCTAACCGGAAGATAACGAGGATACGTATACGGCGACCCTTCGAGCGAGGACCTTTAGGCTGCTAATAGCCCTACTGTGTCTCGAGGATATAGAGTCCGCGTAGTATAACGTTAAGACGGCCTTTTTAAATACGATACTGCGATTTACAGTCTACTATTAGCTTCTACCCGGATACGTGGAACTAGGCTTATATATACGGCTTCTACGAGGGCTATACGGCGTAAGAATCGCCCTAAAACTCTAGTATAAGGATCTCACCGGCTTCTTTAAGTCTTTAGGCGCGGAAACCCTAATTAAGGACGCCTATATAATAATCTATAAGGGAGTAATTATCTTCTTCTTTATAGACGATATCGCGATAATATATCCGAAGGAACGGAAGGATGACTAGCTAGAACTCTATAAGGCCCTTATAGCGAAATACACCGTTAACTTTATAAGGGAACTACGTTAGTTCTTAGGGATTAAGATAATCCGGGATAGACCTAATAGGAAGTTATAGCTTTCTTAGGCATCCTATATCTTTAAGATAGTAAAGAAGTTTTATATTAACGACGATTCGGGCTTTAGCGCGCTTAAGATCCCCCTAACGACGGATAAGCTAATTCCCTACGAGGAAAAGGCGAGCAATAAAGAGGTCTATTACTTTCTTTCTTTAGTAGGCACGATCCTACATCCGGCGATTCACACTAGGGCGGACGCGGCGTTCCCGGCGGCACGGCTAGCCTAGTTTAGCTACAACCCGGGTCTATAATACCTTCGAGAGGCAAAGAGGTGCCTAGCGTACTTATACACTACGCGGGACCGTTGTATCTATTTTAAAGCAATTGACGAGACAAGGAGGTTTCTCTATGCGTTAGACTCCTCGTTCGCGGACGACCCTACGTCGAGGAAGTCATTATAGGGGTATATATTCTTATTTCTCGACGGGCCCGTAGATTAGAAAGCTACTAAGCAGGCTACGGTCACGACCTCGTCTACTAAAGCGGAGCTCCTAGCTTTATTAAGGACTACGAAAGAGCAGATGCAATTTGCTCGACTTATTAAGGAGCTTAGGATCTAGGTTAAAGGCACCGCGGAGCTATAGTATAATAACCTCTGAACAATTAGGCTATTGACCGAGCTAAGTGCCCGGCTTAAGACGAATTTAAAGTATGTCGACATCTATCGACATTGGCTTTATTAGGAGGTGTAGGAGGAACGGCTTTAGGTCAAATAGATTAAGTCTACCGAGAACCCGGCGGACGGTATAACTAAGGCCCTCCCTTTATAGAAGCACGAAGACTTCGTAAAGCAGCTCGGCATAAAGGACCGCCCCGAGGACCTAGATAGGAAGGACTAGGACGGCGCGGATAGGACCCTCTAGGATGTGTTTTCATAGTTTATGCGAATTTAGCCCCCTATCTAACATTAAGGGTAGTATAACGGATATAGGCCGTTCCGACTAATTCGAACGAGCTATTTTATTTAATTATTATATTGTTTTTTTTTACGTTGCTATAGTCTCTATAAGGACTATAGCAAGGGGGTGTATTAACGTTATACGACGTTAGGGGCTATATAGGGCATTGACCTAGGCCTAGACTATAGGGATGCAATAGGCTATTACGTCCCTAACGAGCCTGTTATATAACCCCCTTAGCTAAGGACGGTAGGTAGGTATTCCGTTGTATTATAACTGCGGTTAGTACGGGCTAGGGGCCTTGTTTAAGAGGCTCTAGTACCTATATATACCTCCGTTAGTCCTATAGTTAGGTAGCTGCATGTATCTTTATGTCTACGAGTTTAGACCTCCTTTCTTTACTCTTCTGCTGTAATGTTTATGCAGCTGATTTCCTATATTTAAGAATAGGTTATAGCTTCGCCGCCTTTGCTTAAGCTAACGAGGAGGCTTCTATACGAATTAGAGCCTCTCTTACGACCTTACCTACGCCCTCTACCCCTAAGTTTGAAACAGTAGGCTTAATACCTAAGATATATTCGTCGAACTCCTATAAAAAATCATTACGAATAGTATTCTAGTCGCGTTAAATCGGTATTTCGATCGACTTAACGATAGGGATATATTCTTATATTAGGACTTATAGGTCCTCTATATATTATAGGTCGAAGAAATAGTTCTCGTAAAACACTATATCTCGAGTAATAATAACCCTCTTTAGTTAGGGAACTTAAACGCGATATAGGTTACTAGCGTAGTAGCTAACGAGATAACTAGTATACGCTCTAGGGTGTGTTTTAAGAGTATTACTATTTGCCTAAGTATAAATCTCTATTTGCCTAAGTGATACTTCGGGTACCCCCCTAAAATGCCTAACCCCCCCCCGCCTAGCCGCGCCCACATAGATATAGTACGCATGCCTAGCAAGCTGTAGGCCAATTCTTCGCATCGTTAAATCGCATCGTTAAATCGCATCGTCAAATCGCATCGTTAAATCGCATCGTTAAATCGCATCGTTAAATCGCATACATTAAGGAGCCGCACACACAGCAGAGGGCACGCAGCAAAGCACGCAGCAAGGCACGCAGCAGGGCACGCAGCTAGGAGCTAGGCACGAAGCATACATTGAGGAGCCGCACACATAGCAGAGGGCACGCAGTAGAGGGCACGCAGCAGAGCACGCAGCAGGACACGCAGCAGAGCACGCAGCAGAGCACGCAGCAAGGCACGTAGCAGAAGGCACGCAGTAGAGCACGCAGCAGAGGGCGCGCAGCCGGGAGCCGGGCACGAAGCATACATTAAGGAGCCGCACACACAGCAGAGGGCACGCAGCAAGGCACGCAGCAGGGCACGCAGCCGGGAGCCGGGCACGACGCATACATCAAGGAGCCGCACACACAGGAGAGGGCACGCAGCAGGGCACGCAGCAAAGCACGCAGCAAGGCACGCAGCAGGGCACGCAGCAGAGGGCACGCAGTAGAGCACGCAGCAGGGCACGCAGCAGAGCACGCAGCAGAGAGCTAGGCACGAAGCATATATTAAGAAGCCGCACATATAGCAGAAGGCACGCAGTAGGGCACGCAGCCGGGAGCGAGCCGTAGACGGATATTTCGTACAAGAATTATTAGTCTACGGCCTGCCAGAAATGCGCACTGTATTTATATAGGCGAGGCTGGGCGCGGGGGGGTTAGGCGTTTTCCGGGGTGTACGTAGGCTATAAAAAAAATGTCACTTAGGCAAATAGAGATTTGTACTTAGGCAAATAGTAATACTCTGTTTTAAAGGCTCGTTTATATAAGTTAGCCTTTATATTAAAGTGTAAAGGGTAGGCGCGGTAGCTAAAGGCGTAAAGCCCGTCCTAATATAGGCGGAAGTTAGCTTCTCTATGCGCTATAACGCTAAACCGGCCGAACTAGCGAAGATATTAATTAAACTATCTATCGAGTGTCTCTTTAGGCGATTTCTACTAGTTGCGGTATCTTAGCAGGATGTTATACGTCCTAACTATAGCTTAGTAAGCCTCTAGCTAGAAGTTGCGAGGCAGCTTCCCTATTATAGAACGCAGTCGTTATTACGTAACGCCGCTTAGTCTTTCCGCGCCTCCCGTAGGCTCTTTCGTATATACGGGCGGAAGCTTAAGCTCGATGCCTTCCTATTCTGCCTATTCCTAGAACTTCGATATCTTCTATCCTAGGAGGTTAACTAAAGCTCTCTTATTGTCTATTTTTATCTTATAAATCACTACGCCTATATATCGGCGGACTAATGCTAATAGATATAAAGCATCCTCTATACTACATGCCGGGGCTAATATAATCAGCTATAGTTAAGATAGCAGGGAGCTATTCCTAGCTCCTAGGGCTTCCGCCTACCTAATAGAAGCATCCTTCTTTATACATAC
Organism: Ophiocordyceps sinensis; assembly: GCA_012934285.1. NCBI lineage: Eukaryota > Fungi > Ascomycota > Sordariomycetes > Hypocreales > Ophiocordycipitaceae > Ophiocordyceps > Ophiocordyceps sinensis. The sequence continues at coordinate 14,234,503 of JAAVMX010000004.1, forward strand.
ATTCTTAGTGCCTAGTGCATTAAATTAGTAGCAATTCCGCACCTTCTGCCTTTAAAGCTACTATTAGGAACGCCCTTCCTATCTCTAGAGCTTCGCTCGACTACGACACGTTCGCTAAGAGCTTCCTAAAGCTCTCGCCATTCGTTAGAAGCCGTCTAAAGGCTCCCGATACCTATAGTATCACTAGCTTATATAACCTCAGCTAGCACGCCTATATAACCTCTAATATAAGCCTTACGATCCGACGAGGCTCGCCTTTTTAGGCATTATTAGAACGAGGGTCTACTGCCTAGTTCTCTATTTTAAGTCCTTACGCAATTAGCCGTAAGGAAAACTTTTCTCTCTATATTTTTGATTTCCTACGCGTACCCGTTCCTACGCTAAAATCAAAACACCCTATACCTCCTACTATAGACTTTTCTCTTCTCTTATAACTCTTCCTTCGTAATCCCTCCTCTTCTCCTTTATCCCTCTTTTTATTTAAGCTATTATCACTATAGCTAGGGATAAAGAAGCCCGTTAAGCTACGGCGTCTGTATCTCGTTTAGACGACGACCTTTATCCTTACTTACCGACTTATACTTAGCCGTATGCTCCGCCGGAAAGTGTCTATAGCGCCGCCCCCTCTAGGGAATCTAAGAGTAATTATAAAGATCCTCCTCCTACCCGTCGTCGCGTTCGCTTATCCTTAGAAACCGAGGTGCTACGCAAGCAGTCTACCTTACTAACTATAGAGGATAAGGACTATAATAATCTATTAAAATAGGCCGTTCGCTACTCTAAGTTAATTAAGACACTGCTTATAGAAGGGGTTATTAAGACCTTAACTAATATAGACGTAATATATATAAAGTAAGCCTATATTTTCTTAGGCTCTTTAGCCTTTAAGTCGGAGACTATCTTTAATATCTTAGATCTTCCGCCCGTAAAGGAAAAGCATCTATAGCACGCCGACACTTAGCGAAAGGGAATTCGCGCGTATCTTCGTTTTATAGGCGATCTTTTAGATAAAGAGACTCCTCTCTACGCTACGATAACTTTAGTGTATCGGCTAATTCAAGCCGTGCCTCTTAACCCGTAAATAATTAATAGAGACCTTTCTAACGGTTAATAATCGGAGGAATAGCCTCCTCCTCGTCCGTAAGGAATACTTCGCTTATCTAAGCAATACCCTATTAGACAGCAGTATCGCCCTAAGGAGCAACCCTAGGTTCTATATTATTCTCTTTAGTCTAAGTTATCTAAGTATTTATAGGCCTTTTACTCTCGTCGATAGAAGGATTCGGATAATAATAACGATAATTTATCTAGATCCGATAATAGCTTTATCCGCCGTCCCTTAAAGTCCTATCCGAATCCGCGTAAGCACCGCGAGGCGAGCTATACCTCCTCCTCGGCCTATAACGACGAGGCCGTTACTAAAAGCCTTAAATAGGACAATCTTAGTACTTTTAACCCGGATAAGCATAATCCGAAAAACCTAGGCATTATCGCTCTTAGCGATAGAAATAATATCTATATAAACGTCTACATTTTTGCAGAGCGTCTAAGGATCTACTAAGACAAGGATCTATTCGCCCTTTGCCTATATTACCGCTCCTTCTTAGTAAGAGGAGCTCTTATATAGTATATAAGTAAGCTTATAGCGGAATAACGCGTTATCTTTAGTTCCTCCTCTCTTAGAACCTTCTATAAGTTCTTAACTAAGCGTTTTAAGCGTCCTAACGCCGATACCTTAAAGGAACTTTATAAGGAAAGGTATACGATATCTATCTAGTCCTCTAGCTCTATTACTCTCGCGTAGTAGATCTAGAGAAACGTTTCGCTCGCCCGCTAACTTAAGATAGGTAAGGATGCTTAAATCATTAAGGCTATCTATCCTCTTATTGCCGTCTAGATCTCCTCGCTGCTTCCTATTCCTACGAAAAAGACCCTAATCGATAAATAGATTCGTATTATTAAGGAACGAAAGCCCCTTATTATAGCCTTCTTTAAGCTATATATCTCTAGAGACCGGGACCGTTCTCGCCGCGGTAGTTTTTCCCGTCGGGATAATAACTATCGCTAGGATAACCGTCGCCGTAATAATAGCTACCGTTAGGGTAACTATAATCGTAGCCGTCTTAATAATTATCGCGATAACTATCGTTAAGGTAACCGAGGCAATAACTACCGATAGACTAACCGCTAGGATTAAGACCGAGGCTATAATCGTAACTATAGCCCTAAGGGTCGAAGCTCCGGCAATAGCCGTAACTAGTTAAGCTTACGCCCGCTATACCGCGATGAGCGTTACCCTCGCTAAGACGACCGACGAGATAACCGAACGGAATACCGCTAAGGTAAATATAAAGGTAACGATAATAAGAAGAAAGTGCGTTTTAAGTCGAAGTATTAAAGCGATAAATAGACTACTCCTAGCGGCGACGAAGCTAGTAACGAGCTATACTTAAACGACGCCGTAGCTATAACGCCCTCCGTAGGAACCACTATTGCTACTTCTACTTCTGCTAGTCTATCGGTTAACGTTATAAGCACCTTCCCGCTTACTTAAGAGGTCCTTAAGTGCCTTTAGCCTCCCGCCTTACCTTAGCTAGTAGAAGCTTTAGGCACTTCTCCGACTCCTTCGCTATCCGACCCTATTTACGCCTATATTATAGCTTCTTCTACAGGACCTAGTAAGTAGTCTAAGGTTCGCGAGAACCTTATAGCAGCTGCCTCTAATATAACGGTAGCTACCGCGGCTGCTATAGCTATTGAGATAGACACTATGGATAGAATCGAGGATCCCCTCTCTAGCTATATCCTATACTAGACGTATATATAGCGCCTACTAGAGCTTTAAGAAAAGTATACTAAAGAAGGAATTTATATTTTCGACTATAGTTCCTCTTTCGTACGCTAAGTTAAAAGGCTTTTTAGAAAGTACTCCTAGCTCTAGCGAGATATAGGCACCGCCGTCGTAAAACCCGGAAAGGAATTAATAGTTCCTTTAATCGATAATTAGCACGAAAAACGAGTCGCTTAAAGGCCTTACCTATAAGGGCTTCGCGATAGGTATAATAGGGTAGGCAGAGTAATCACATAGGTGCCCTCTATATAGGTATAGAAATCATCTATAAAGAACTAAGTGTAGGCGTACCTATGCATACGGATATATAGCTCTACGCACGTACCCCTTTGTCCGTACGTGCCCCTTACCCCTATCCGTACGAGCCCCTTACCCTTATTCGCATAAGCCCCTTTCCCTACCCGCACGTGCCTCTTCCCCGCTCGTATATAAGAATACGGATTAGGTCGTAGACTTAATCTTACTAATAGTCGAAGACCCTTATATAAGACCTTTACCCTACCCGAGTGAAAATTTAATAATATATTACGTAGGGCCCGGCCGCGCCTTGGGCTATACGGCTCGCTTTAGGGAGCGTGAACCGCACCTTCTTCTATTGTGTCTTTACCGGTAATATAGCGTCGGGCGGTCCGTCGTTTTTTCTAATAGTCCTAAAGCGCTTTTTAAAGCGATCGAGCGCTTCCGTATTTGCGAAGTCCGCTGCTAGGTGCTACGTCGGGTCTTAGTACCTTTACTACCTTATAAAGACCTCGCGCTTACTACCGCGGCCGACCTTCTTCTATCGTGCGGTAAGAATTTCCTTTATTAGGAACTCCTTTTCCCCTTTTATTAAGATTGCAGGAGGCTATAGGTCCGCTATTACTTAGCCGGGCATTAGATCTACTACTACGCGACGAAGAAGGTCTACGTTAAAGTTCGGGTAAATCCCGTTAGGCAGTCCCTCTAGCTTAACGGCTTACGGGCTTAGCACTCTCTTAACCGTAAATTTTATATATAACTAATCGAGCTTCTTCTTTAGCCTTAAGGATGCGTAGTTCCGTAGGTCTACCTAGACTTTATCTCCTACCGTAAATCGCTTTACAGGTTCCCGCCGTTTATTAGTATACCGCTTTTAGTCCTACGCTACTAAGGCTATTAACGACTAATAGAAGTCCGAGACCTACTTAAGTCGCTATATAAAGGAGGCTGCGCGCCCCTTTAAGCTATTGCTAGACGGCTTTTCCGCTGCTATATCTACGGCGATAGGAAATAGGGATACTAGTTCGTACCCGTATAGTGCGAAGAAAGGGGATATACTAATTAAAGAGTGATTTCTCCCGTTAAGCGCTATTTACGCTACGGGGAGCTACTTATCCTAGTCCTTTTAGTTACGGTCGATAACGCCCCGGAGGTAAGCTTAAACTTCTTAGTTAAGCCGTTCCGGCCTTTTATCGGTTTACAGATAATATACTATACTTAGCAGCTATAAAATCTATAGCAGCCGATATAAATGCTACTAAAAGCGGCTTATCTAATTTAAGCCTCTCTCGCTTATAATTAACGTTAGCTATTAATAGTATCGCACGTAGTATATAAGAAAGCGCTCCGCGTAGATCTCCGCTTTTATAAGGGGCATAGGTTCTAATATAACTTCCTTACTTAGACAGTCCTTAATTACCTAAAGATTACGGTTGCCGCTCTCTATAAGGGGGAGGTCTATAATAAAGTCTATTTAAATATACGTATAGAACCGGTCCGGCATAGGAAGCGATTTAAGTAGCCCTTTCTTAAGCGTACGCTAAATCTTTATACGCCTATAGATATTACAATTGCGGAGGAATCGTCTAACGTATAGCTAGATTAGCGGCTAATAGAAGTCGCGGGATATAGCGGCAACTATTCCTTCGCGACTAAGGTAGCCGACGACGCTAGCGTCGTATACTATTTAAATAAGCCGTCCTTAGAGCGCGTTCCCTTCTTCTAGCTTTAAGGGAGCGTCTTTTACTACGGCCTCTATAGTTATAGAGGAATTAAGAACCTAAAGCCGTCTGCGAAACCGTAGGTGCCTACGTAGGTCTACGTAGCAGTCGGCCACCTATACCTTAAGGTTAAGCTTAAGGTCGAATTATCGTGCTCCTACCTTTACGACGTAACGCACGCTCCTATAGGTAACGTCCTAAGCTGCTAAGCGGTCCTATATACGCTAAAGCTCCTCGTCCTAAAAGATTCGTTAGTTAAGGCCTATATTAGTAGTTAGCTCTACGTCCTACGCGTCGAGGTCGTCTTAGGTCGTAGCCGCTACGAAGTCTATATCTTAAGTATCGTCTATATCCTAAGTATCGGGCTCTACGTCTTCTTTATTATCCTCCTCGCTATTGTCTTTATCCTTATCGCCCTTACTATTAACTAAGACTACGCCGTCCGTATTAATAAGTATTGCTTTAAGATATATATATAGCGCCTCCTCTAGGAGTATTTAAAGCTCCCGGGCATTATAATCTTCGTTATAAGGCCGATCTTAATCTCTCCGGGATAGAGCGTCTAGCACTATAGCCTCTTTTCCGGGTCGGTACTTAATCCGGAAATAGAACCGCGAAAGGTATTCCGCCTAGCGGGCCTATCGCTTAAAAAGATAACGTTAAGTTATAAAATACTTAAGGTTATAATAGTCTATAAGGATCTTAAAGTTCTTCTAGCTATAGAGCTCCGCTTACTATTACTTTAAATAGCTAATTATAGCGAGCATTTTCTTATCGTAGATAGCGTAGTTCCGTTCGGCGGAGGTAAGCTTACGGGAGTAAAAAGCCATAGGGCGGCGTTAGCCGTCTACCTTTTGCGAAAGCGTGCCTCTAAGTGCGAATCTACTATAGTCCGCCTTAAGTATTACGGGATAATTAAAGTCCTACTATAGTAGCACTAAGGCTTACGAAAATAAGTCCTTTAACGTCTAAAACGCCTCTGCCTATATAGCGCCTTAATAGAAGGCTACCCTTTTGCCGGTAACGGCTATAAATAGACCGACGATATAAGAGAATTTACGAATAAAAGTCCGGTAGTAGTTCGTAAATCCTAAGAAACTCCGTACACCCTTCTGCGAAGTTAAGGCTATTTAGTCTTAAATAGCCTAAATCTTTATAAGGTCCGCTTATATACTAACGCCCGTAAAAATAATAAATCTAAGGTATTTAACCTAGCGGACGCCGAATTCGCATTGATCGGGATTAAGGTATAGCCTATGCTTAGAGAGCCGGTCTAGCACCTTCCGCACTTTATCTATATAATCCTTTAGGCTACCGCTAATATAGATAAGAATATTATTAATATAGGCGGAAGCGAACTTATTTAGAAATTCGCGAAGAATGCTATTAATATACCGTTAGAAAGTGCTAACCCTTATAAGCCTAAACGGTATTACTATCTATTCGAAAAGCCTATAGCGAGTGCGGAACGTAGTCTTCTACTTATTACCTTCTGTAATTCGCACCTTATAGAACGCCTAATAGATATCTAACTTAGTAAACTACTTTGCTTTAGCGATATTACGGAGTATCTCTTTAATAAGCGGAAGCGGGTAGCGGTCCGGTCGTATTATTGCGTTAAGTGCTCGGTAGTCTATATAGAAACGTAGTCCTCCTCTGTGTTTCCGCGCGAATAGCACTAGAGCGGCGGCCTAAGAAGAGCTAGCCTAAATAAACCATTTATCTAAAAGGCCGTATAGTGTTTTCTTTAATATAAGCAACTTATCTTAAGACATCGCGTATTACGGCCCGAAGGGCGGAACTATATCTTATCCGCGGGAATCCTTACGAAGTAGTATCGCGTAGTTAATGCCGGGCTTATATAGGTTTAATTTATCGGCCTCGCTTTTCCGAAAGAGCGGTAGTAGGTTATAGAACTACGTAGGGATTATTTAACGTAATTCGGCTTCTATCTTCGGCTTCTTTAGTCGTAAGGCTTTTTTAATACCCGCGAGGCTAACTACGTAAATAGCAGCCGTAGCGGCTTCCGAGCCGTATCGTCTGCGGATTCGGTTAATTATGCCGATAAACACTAAAGCTATAACTTCTTTAGCCTCTCGAAGCTCTATAGCACACTCGGTGTCCTTAAGCTCGTTTTTATTAATATGCCGTAGCTAACGCTGCGAATTCCTATACTAAAGCCTTCTTTAGTATAGCATAGAGTAAGACTCTATATAAAGAAGCTAAGGCTTTCTAAAGATTAGGTTAAATTCTAGCTAAAGGATAACGTATGCTATAAGCAATTGCTTATGCCTATTAATCTTTATAGCTATCTATACGATACCTTTAATCTTCGCCTCTTCTATTGCGCTTAAGGCTCCTTATACGTACTAAGGTCCTATATCTTTAACTAGCAAACGTAGTTCTCGTACGAATGCCTTATCGATAGCGGCGTAGCACTAGTAACCTTCGTCTATAAGAGTAGAGATAAGGTTTATACGGTTAATAACAATAGGTATTAAGGTAGGAGAAGTCTTAATACGGTTAGTTAACTCTTTTTTCTCTAGTGCTAGCGAATTAAGCTCTAGGGCCTATCTATACTCCGGAGCTATGCGTTTCCTTCCGTACCGGTAGCGGCGGGGATATTATTATCCTCCTTAATATTAGACTTAAGAGAAGGTCGGGTAGCGTAAATCGCTATAGGCCGTTCGGCTCGCTTCGCTATAAGGCGAGCGGGACGATATAGGCAGTCCGTAGCAAAATGTCTATCCGCGCTATAGCGTACGTAAAGCCCTTCTTCTCTCCGCTTCTAAAGCTCCGCCTTCGATACCTACTTAGCTCGCTATATAGAAGAGGAAGGCGCGCTGCTTAAGGCGGCGGATAGTATCCTCGCTTTTCTATAAGCGGGCCGCGTAGTAGATATTATAACGTCGCCCTCGTAGTCTACTATAGTATCGGGCGCGGATCTTAGCGGCGGGAGCGTTATAGCGTTTTTAGTAGTAACTCCTCCGTTCCTATTGCTAACGCCGTTTGTGTTAGCGCGCTTTCGCAACTTCTAAAAGCTAGGGCTTTACTTATAGTTCTAGGCTACCTTTGTAAGGCGACTTACGTACTCCCGGAAGTTAGTAGGCATCTCGATTAGGATAAGTATCTCCTATAGTTATAGAGTAATCGAATTTCGCAGCTATATAAGCTTAGCGCTATCTCCTTAAACGCTATTTCCGGCGGTATAAGTAATAGTCTCCTTAAAGTCGGGAAGGAAGTCCCTAAACGTCTAGCCGTCTTTCTAAAAGAGGATCTATAACCTATCTTACGCTTTCTCCTACTCCTATACGTTGCTAAACGCGTAGATAAGGTAGTTAAAGAAGGCATGGGGGTCGTAAGCGCTACTAGGCCCGCTACTCTCCTAGAACCTAGAAATCCGCCGTATCTAAGGCTAGGGCAGCGTATAAAGCAGCGAATACTAAGCGGTATCGCGGTAACCGTTAAGGCCTTACTTCTCGTTAACGGTAAACTTACTATAGAGGCGATATAGGAAGAAGTAAAAAGACTCTAGCTTACCGTCCTATATAGGCTCCGGTAGAGGCTTCCTTTTGCCGAAGGCGGCTTTAAGGGCCGTCCTTAGGTTAGCTAGGCTAGCGTCCTTAGCCGCGGGAGAGTTCGTCGACGTAGCCGTAGGCGCGAGTAGCGTATCCGTAGAGGTAAGCGCCGTAGATCCTATTTTAACTCTAAGGACTTTTAGCAACCCCCTTTGTTTAACCGGATTAACGGCTATTTTCTATAGCAGCACTAGAAGGCGCTCCTCTTCCGCTATAGAAGGTACGGCATCCGCCGTCGCTTTGCCTAAACGGGCTTCTATTATCTCCTATCGAAGGCGGGCTTCTACGAAGGCCCGCTTATTTAGCGACTCTTATCGTAGCTATAGTTGCTAGGACCCCTCGGCCTATTGCTTAAAGACGTCCTCTATATCGTTGTCTAGTAAGTCTATAATAGCAGCTAATATTACTGCGCGTGCCGCTTTTATTATAGCGGCCTATCGTTCTAGTCGATACGTACCGCTATTATAAAAGCAGGACGTTGTCGTATTAATAAGTCCGTGAAAAAAAGAGAGATAGATAATACTATAATAGGGTAGGCAGAGTAATTATATAAGTGCCCTCTATATAGGTGTAGAAATCATCTATAAAGAACTAAGTATAGGCGCACCTATGCATACGGATATATAGCTCTGCGCACGTACCCCTTTGTCCGCACGTGCCCCTTACCCCTATCCGCACGAGCCCCTTACCCCTATTCGCACAAGCCCCTTTCCCCGCCCGTATATGCCTCTTCCCCGCTCGTATATAAGAATGCGGATTAGGTCGTAGGCCTAATCTTACTAATAGTCGAAGACCCTTACAATAGGAAGGTTATCGACGATATATTTAACCTCCTTTATAAGCAGGGTCGCTTAAAGTAGGCCGACGAGCCTACGCCGTTCGTAGCACCTATCTTCGTAATCTAGCGTATAGCTTAAGGCGAGACTAAAGGACGAGTCGTTATTAACCTACGTGCCGTTAATAGTATTACTATTCCGGATTCCTACCCTCTGCTATTATAAAGCTCTTTTATTGCTAAACTCTTAGACCCCTGTTTTATTACTGCTATCGACGCTTCCGCCTTCTTCTATTAGTTTTAAGTTAAGCTTAAGCATTAAGGCAGGTTTACTATTATAAGTCATCGAGGTCTAAAGCGCCTAATAGTTGCACCTATCGGCTTTCGCAATAGCCTAGCGTACGCATAACGCTTTATAGACCGAGTTCTCCGTCCGCACTAGGGCTATAGCCGTACGTTTATTAATAACATTATTATTTACTCCGCTACGGAAGAGGAACACATTTAATATATCGAGGCTATCTTTAAGCTCTTTGTATCGCTTAACTTATCTATAAGCCCTACTAAAAGCTAGATCGGCTACCCTTCTATAGAGCTACTCGGATTTCGTATCGACGCGTTTAGGATAAGTACTACGAAGCATAGGCTTACCGCCTTTATAAAGCTCTTATTCCCCGATAATCTCGCCGCTCTTAAATACTATATCGGCGCTATAGGGTATATTCGTAACCTTATCCTATACTATAGCGCCTCTATTGCCCTTCTATAGGACCGTAAGACTAGTCTTTTAGCCTAGGGTCGCTTAATCGGTAAGGTTAAAAACGGGAACCTTAATAAGCGGAAGTCCTATACGCGAGTTATATCGTTCTAGCCTACCTTAGCCGACCTTTCCTCTTTTACCTCTCTTTAGAAGGAAATTACTTCTAGCCGTATAATTTACTATATAGACCCGTAGAAGAGGCTATTCTATTAGATTAACGCCTCCTTATAGCGAGGCTTCGCCGCCGTCTTTTTTTATCTCCGCGACGGCACTATTTAGCAGCTAGGCTAGCCTATTCCGGTTAAAGCCATTATGCCTATCTACTTCCTCTCCCGTACTTTAATAAGAGCCGAGCAGTCCTATAGTCCCTTAGAACTAGAGGTCGCCTATCTTATATAGGCTGCGAAGAAGATACGCACTATAGTATAGTCGTTAACCCTCCTGCTTATAGTCTTAACCGATTACTCCGCGATTAAGCAGATCGTCGCTAAGAAGACCCTCGATACTTTTAGTATAGACCGAGCTAACCGTCGCTTAGTTATAGCCTTAATTTACCTCTCTAAGTACGATATCGAGGTTTACTACCTCCTTAGCAAGAAGAACTTTATCCTTAACGCCTTTAGTCGCCTACTAGCCGAGGAGTCCGACTAGCTACTTAACCGTCGTCGTCCCGACTTTACTATGCTTAACGATATGCTTATAGCCTCTAAAGTTATTATAGCTCTTAAGAAACGTAAGGAATTCGCCGTCGCTTACGATAATAACCCTTACTATAAGCGAATACTTTAGATAATCGTAGATAGCGAGGACGCTATCGAGAGTCTTTCCTCGCCCTTAGAAGGAGCTATAGTCACTAGCTCTATAGTAAGAACGAAGGCATAGCTTAAACGCCTCGACATACCGTTCTTTATAGTCGATAAGCTCCTATACTATTAAGGCCCTAACGGCTTTACCCGGCTATATATTCCTAACGCCTTCGTCCTATCTATAATCTTAGTAGCTTATAACAATAAGAACCACTTCGGCGTCGTCCGTATAATTAAGGACTTAGAGATATACTTAATTCGCGGAGTCACCCGTTAGGTAAAGAAGTATATCGCGGCCTATAAAGCCTATTGCCTTAGCTAAATAGACCGTTAGACCCTTACCGGCAGCTATAAGCCTATTCGCCCCCCGCTACTTCTAATGCAGAGTATTACGATAGACTTTATAACCGATATACCGCCCTTACCTTTAGCAAGCTTCTTATAGTAGATCCTAAGCTTTAATATCTTTAACTAACTTCTTACGGTTATTTGCCTAACTAGCAAAAGATGCTTGCTAATCCTAGGCAACGCTAAATACGGCATAAAGGATAAGGCTTAAAGCCTAGCCCGTTAGTTACTTCTTTCTAATTAGGGTATGCTAAGAACTATTGTTAGCGATAGGGATCGCAAATTTACATCCGACTTTTAGAAAGGCCTTTAAAGCGTATTTAGCACTAAAATTATAATAACTACCGCCTACTATCTATAGGCTAATAGACTTACCGAACGGCGCAACTAGACCGTAGAGACCGCTTTACTAATGTTCTATATCGAGGATCCTAGCCTAGATTAGAAGATAATAATCCCTACCCTTTAGCAGAATCTAAATACGGTATTTAACGCTAGTATAAAGATCTCCGCCTATAAATCTATCTTCGGCTTTAATATACGTAGACCGTTAGAAGCTGCCGATAATATCCTAGGCACTACTACGGACAAACTGCCCTACTTACGAGAAGTTATCCGTAGATAAGCGAGCCTAGCTATAGACCTAGCTGCTATAAAGGCCAAGCAGCGGGATAACGCGAAACACCGGCCGGTTCTTCTTAAATCTAGTAATAAGGTCTACCTAAAGTTGCATATAGGCTATTATAAGCCTAGCCAGCCGCTAAAGAAATAGTCGTAGCAATAAGAAAGCCCCTTCGTTATTAAGCGTATAATTAATAACCTCGCGGCGGAGCTCGACCTCCTTAGCTAAGTTAGAATCCACCCGGTCGTCTCTATTTAGCACCTTAAGCTCGCGTACGAAGGGCATTACGTTAAACTTAAGCCTAGACCTATAGAAGCCGCTCGCGATATCGAACACGCGCCTAACGAAGGAGATTAGCACTACGAAGTCGAGCGCCTAATAGACATCCGTATTCGTCGCATCGGCCGGTCGAAGTCACCTATAACCGAATACCTCGTGCGATAGAAAGGATAGGCCGCTATATATAACTAATAGGTCCGAGCTAACTAGGTCTCCGCTAAAGCCATTACGGAGTTCTAAGGTCGCCCTCTAGCACGCGCTATATAAAGCAAGAAGGCCGCTTAGCAAAAGGAACGATTAGAGGAAAAACAATTACTAGTATATATAAGCATAACTTATAAGAATAAAAGGAAGGATTTAAGCAATAGGAGTATTCCTCCTAATTGCCTAATTAGGATTGTATTATAACTGCTATAGGCAGTAGTGTTTTCTTTTTTAATCTAGTATTCTAATATATATAAAGCATCCTCTATGCTATATACCGGGGCTAATATAATCAGCTATAGATAAGATAGTAGGGAGCTATTCCTAGCTCCCGGGGCTTACGCCTACCTAATAGAAGCATCCTTCTTTACATATATATTCTTAGTGCCTAGTGTATTAAATGCCTTAAAGTTACGTATAAAGGGGGGACTTTCTATCTTTAAACTTATGCTCTATAAGAATATTATCCCGCTATATTCGTCGGATAGCAGTAGGATATATCGGTAGCCGTTATAGCCTAGCTTAAAGTCGAAGAGGTTAAGGAAGATACGGTAGAAAGGTTGCCTTAAGCGATTCGCCGGCTCTCTACGAGAGATTTACTCGTGTGCTTTTCCTAGCGCGTAGCCCTCGTATTTAACCGTAGTTAGGCCGTATATCCGCACTCCTCTCGCCTAAAAGACTAATTGCTTAAGTACTCGAGGGCTTATATGCCCTAATCTTAAGTGCTAAATCTTTGCCGTATTAACCTTAAGCGGAACTAGGTTTCTTAATGCTACGATCCGCCGCCGGGGGTACTATAGAATCTTATCTTAGACCGCTAATAACGTATACTAAGGAGCATTAAGCAACGTAAATTAGGACGTAAGTAGCTTTAATTTAGCTACTAAAAGGCTATATATGCTCTTAAAGCTTATAAGTATCTTATTGCACTTAATGCTTCCGTACTTAAACGTATTATTATACCTATATAGCTAAAAGCCGAAATCCTTAAGCTTCTCCCCGCTAATTAGGTTAGTATAGATTCCGGGGACGAATGCAGCATTATAGAGGATTAGGTCCTCCGTTTTCTTACTATTAGGTCCGTTAACGATATTCTCGATAATCCGCGTGCCTTTATATAGCACCGCGAGCGCTATATCGCTAACTAGCACGATATCAGTCTCGGTTGCCTTAACGATGTTATACGAGAGAAGCTCGAGCTTATTAATAATATAGGTGCTTACGCAACTATCGATAAGGGTCGAGTTCTATAGCGGATAGATAGCCGCGTACGCGTTCGGCGATATGCTAAATGCATACTACTCTTTAACGGTCTATTAGATCACTATATAGGCTAAAGCCGGCGGGCCTAAACCCGTCGATTTCTTCGGCTAAGTCGATGTCTACGGCGGCGGCTGGCCCTTTAAAGCCTTAATCGCCTCGACCGTAGTCTTCTAGCGCGGTAAGTCCTTAGCTTCCTTATACTTCTTAACGCGGTTAAGGACCTCTATAATCCCGGGCCTATAAGAGACTCCGTTAATAGCCTTATAGAAAGCCATATAGTCTATAGGCTTTTAGAAATAGCGGTTCTTACTAATGCCGTAGGGACACTTGTGTTCCTATCGAGCCAGCGTATTGTTATTTCCTCCGAGTGTAGAGAACGCGCCTACTAGACCGAATGGCTTACTATGCATATTTCGATCGAGGCTTACGGAGTAAAAGAGTTTACTAACGCTCTAGAGGGTTATCGATACGACGTTGCCTTTTTGCTACTGCTTGCGTAGCTTACTAAGCTAATTGCGAGACTATAGTTCGTCTAGCGGTATAGTTGCCTTAAGGAAGTCTGCGATAGCCTAATCTCCCTCGATGTTAGCAGTTATCGTAGTAAAGGCTTTAAGGTATGCTAGTTCCTACTAGAGGTACTAATCGACTAGGTTAATCCTTTAGGGTGTCTATAGCGCCCTGCGATAGTTTAGTTATGCGATGCCGATATAGTAGGCGTTAGAGACTTTAAGAAGCTCTCTTAGCTTATTTACGATCCTACGGAGGTTTAGATCGTCTAGGAAATGCCTTACGTAGGACTAATTAACGGTTTAATAGACCTAGTTCGAAAGGTCTATTACGGCCTTTTTCTTAAAGACGTATTTAGCGTAGGCTATCTTACGGTTTTCTCGGTTAGACTTAAAGCATATAAGCTATCTTACGTTAAGCTCTATAATTAGAACTAGCGGGTCTAGCGATACTACCGCATTGTTAAGCATAGCTTCTACGTATACCTAGCCTACGAGGCTGTTAATCTTCGCGACCTAGCTAGTGTAAGAGACAACCGGAGGTTTAACCAGCTTAAGGGTCTTATTAGCCCCCTTATCGCCGGTGTTTATATACTTCTAAACCTCTATACCCTTAGCTATACGACGGAACGTCGTAAACTATATTGCCTAGTAGTCTGCCTTAGATAGGCTGACCTTAGTGTTAATTGCTAGAGACGTAAGAGTTATAGCTATTATTAAGTATTAAAGTTAAAGTTAAAGTTATAGAAGAAAGGGGTTATAAAACAAGAGTGCTTATTGCAGAATATATTAAAGATGCTTAAGGAGAGAGGCTTCTAAGTATATACAACTTACTCTTTATAGGCACTAGAGATAGTCACCCGTTAAGCGGTAAAGGAGACGTCGTACGTTACCTTTTCGCCCCTTATAGTAATCTTCTCCTTACTGCCTTATTTATTGCGACTATCTTAGAGGTTAAGGAGCATCGAGGTCTTATACGGTTATTATATCGATGCTATTAGGATCTCGATGTCGATGCCTCTTTAAACAGTCGATCGAGGGCTTATATAGCTGCCTTAGTTAAGGCAGCCTTCGGGGACCTTAGCTTCTTAAGGCGAACCTAGACGTTATACCTCGAGACCCCCTAACGGCTAACGCGGACATTTGTTATACCCGACGTTATGCTATTACTAGAGGCCTTAGAGAGCTGCGGTCCCTCGAAGCTGCCCGGCTAAGGCGGCTTTAGGCCTTATAGGAAGATACGATGACTCTTAAATGCGTTAACTTAATAGCAATTTGCGCGGGTTCGCATACCGGGCTTGTAACTATCGCACCGACCTATAAGGACCCGTACCCGAGGGCGCGATTAAGACACCGTCAATTGTGCGTAATTAAGGTAGTAAAGCGAGGGAAAACTGTGTTATTTTTATCTAGTTCTATAGAAGGCTAGCTGTCTTACGAGGCACCTTAAATAGGTGCGTAAGTGGATATAATAACCGTATAGGTACCGAGCTACATCTAGCTCGGTCTTACAGGCGCCGCTCCGATGCGATACTTTAGTTATATTAACGAGCTCTCGGCGGCACCTTCGTCGGTAAGGACTAGCTGCGAGCTACGGTTATTAAGGCATACCGTAATATCCCCGAGCTTATATAAGCCCTATTCCGACCCTTAGAATATATCGAGACCCTATTCTTAGAGCTCTATTTATCCCTTAAAATAAGCCTAATACTTACTAATCCCGGTTAATTCCTAACTAAGGATATAGACTATTCTAATTTAGAAGCTATATACCTAGACCGTAGGTATATTAACCACCGAGGTAAAGGAGGATACCGTAGCTATATACGAGGCTCCGGACGAGGAATTAATTATAGCGGCTACGGTAGTTATTCTAACCGAGGTTATAAAGGATAAGGAGGCTATTAGACTAACAACCGCTCTTAGAGTAAGAAGTGCTTCGTCTATAATAAGGAAGGTTGCTAGTCGATTAAGCATAGCGCTAAAGAGAGGCAGAAGGCGAAAGACTAATGTCATAGTACTATATTATATAACATAGTATATAGTAATATGTCACGTGACATATAGTCCTATATATAAACAAGCCCTTAGCCTCTATAGTTCTTCTCCTCTTTATAGAATAATAAGGTTATCTAGCTATCACCTAGTGCCGTAATAGTTTGTTCCATCTCCTATTACGCCCTATCGCGATCCCTAGCTTTACAAATATAGTCCTAGCAGCTCTATCACCTTATCCCCTTAGTCGTCGCGACCCGAGCGTAACCCCTAAGAAATCATTTCCCTAAGCCCCTAAGCCCCTAAGAATTTTTCCCTAGCCTATAGAAACCTATATAGCCTACAAAAGTGCCCGATAAACACCCCCTAGACTAGATACTCCTCCTTCCTCCTTATAGCGGACACACCTATAGCCTCTAACGCTACGGGCGACGGTCTAAAAGCCGTTACTAAGGAGTTTATTAGTGAATTTCCTTAGATCGCTTAGGCGATTAAGAGGTTCGATAACGTAGTCTTAGTCGCTAATACGTAGGAGACCTAGGAAAACCTATAGAGCCTGGATACCCGATATATTCTTATATATATCGAGGAGAGTCTTTTCTCCCTTCGTATAGTAGAGGCCTCTTAGGTTAACCGAAATGCTAGGTTAAAGGAACGTATAACTATATAAGATTAGCTCTTAGCTACGAAGGATTAGCTCCTAGCCACGAAGGAGCAACTTCTCGAGGCTAAGGACCTTATAATCTTAACTATAAAGACGTTATAGTCTTAGACAATAACCCCGGCATAGTCGTTAGGAAAACGAAAGACGGTAGATCTTCCGATCTTTACTAAAAAGGGGTCTGCCTCCGACCGTTAACGTAAGTACGAGGCCTAGGAACTTAAGATATAGGGTATCTTCCTCCGCGATAGCATATAGTTCGACTTAGACGGCGCCCGCCTCCTTTATATTAGCGATAGGGTTAGTAAATAGGCCTACGACTTCGTTAAACATATGATAGCTACTATTATAGCTAACCTATCCGAGAGGGAGAAGTAGGAATAGCCTACTACGACGACGCTCCTCGCAGCTTTAGGCAGGCAGTATAAGGTTTTAGACTTAACGCGAGCCGCTAAGAATATCCTCGATAATTTCCCTTAAGGCGATAAGAACTATTAGATCTAGAAGGCAGACCTCGACGCCTATATACGTAAGGCAAGGAAGATAAAGAAATAGTAAGTCGACCTCCTCCGGAAGTTTATATCGAAGGACATAAGCGATCTTATTAAGAACATATAGACTAAATCCCCGATACCGACTACGAGAAGTAGTTAGCATAGATAGATATCTTTATAAAGAACCTCGCTAACTATACTTATCGTTAGAAGCTTAAGAAAAAGGCCGCCCCCCGTTTATAGTTCCCGCCGACGCCTATACCTGCCCTTGCCTTAACCGCCCTAACCTAACCTCTATATAGTAACCCTATAGACCTCGACCGACTCTCTAATACTAAACGATAATTTAGGATCGATAATAAACTCTATATAGCTTACGGAGAGCCTAGACACTAGAAGGAGGCTTACGACCCGGCTAAGACAGCGAATCCGCTTCTAATGCCCTTACGTCGGGGTGGTCCTTAGTTTTAGGGCCGGGGCGCCCCCTCCCCCGGCTTCGGCCGAGGATCTCGGGGCACCCGCGGCGGCGGGTATAGCTAAGGCTAGCTCGTCCGTACGGCCGACTACGAATAAGGCCGTATCCTTAGGGAAGAAGATATATATCTATAAGGCGTGCGGCCGGCGTCGAGGCTACTACTAAAAGATATACCCCTAGAGTAAGTCGCTCCTAAGGGTTATATATAGGGGAGGATAAGAGGATTAGGTCGTTGCTTTTAGATAGAACGAATCTTCGGATTAGTTCGTCGAATAGTAATAAAAAGTTAATCCTTCTCTATACTCGTCTCTCCTCTACGCGCAACCCTTAGTCCCCTTACTACGTTAATACGTTATCCCTCGTAGACTTTAGCTATACTACGTTCCCGTTAGATAGGGCTAGACGAGACGCCCCCGCCGGTATATACGATAGGAAGATTAAATGCCTTTAGATATAACCGATATCTACTATATACGTATAGTTAACTTCGTTTAATTCTATAAATAAGATAGTATTTAAGCGATACGAATTAGTATATTTAAACTAGCTAAGCTAGTTAAAGAGGGAGAAAATCTACGACTCTTTAATTAACTCTTAATAGGCTTAGTTAAGGTCTTAGAACTATCTAAAACCTTTTGCTAACGCGTTATTGCTAAAGACTATATAATAGAGGTAGCTTAGACCGCTTTCCTTAAACGCTTTTATAACTTCCTTTAAGTAAACCTCCGGGATATAGCTAATTCCGAATGTTTATTCCGTAGGGTTAATAAGGCCGATATAGAAAAGTTCCTTAAAGTAAAGCCTAAAGTTATAGAGGCAGATATCCTAGAGAAACTCCCGAAAGAGTTTTAGGATAAGCTTCCTTATTTCCTTCCGAAGAATACGAACGAGCTCCCTTATACCGCCCCTAGGATTATAAGATCGAGCTTATACCCGGTAAATAAGCTCTATCTTATAGAAATTGGCCTATATTACCCGTAGAACTCCGCTATATTAAAAAGTAGATCGATAATATACTTAATAAACGCTTTATTTAAGAGTCTTCTTCTTTAGCTATAGTACTACTAATCCTTACCTATAAGCTAGGCGGTAGTATCCGTATGTATTATAACTACCGAGGTTTAAATTAGGTTATAGTTAAGAATCGATATCCTTTGCCTTTATAAGGAAACGAGCTTAAGGGGGGGTATATAATTGTTATTAATCCACGAAGGGATACAGGTATAGACTAGGTCTAAATGTCTATATATACGATATAGAGGTCACGTAGGATAATAAATAATATAACCTAACACTATGATAGTATATCCCCTTTAAATCGGCGTTCGACTTAAACACCTAAAAGGGGCAATAGGCTAATAAAAACGAAGGAAATCTATGTTAATCGGTCCTAAAAGCGGGCCAAACATAAAACGAGAGAGAAATAGGGAGAAATAAAGAGTAAGGCTAAGAAACTCACGTATGCTGTCGTAACGTAAATTGTATTAATAAATTATATTTATTATAACTTAGGCGAAGGTAAAGACGTAAGGAAGGCTGTATAAAAGACCGGCTTAGGTTTAGTCGGGTTAAAGGCGTAAAAGGCCTTAAGGTCTAGTATAGGGAAAGATAGGCATAAGGCAAAGGGTGCGTGTGTAAGAAGAAGGATAACAATTGTAGGTAGCCCGGCATGCCCTAGGAACTATAGGGCTGCCGGAGCCCGGACTATCTACTAATCCGTAGGCACCTAACAGGTGCCCTGCCTTTGCGTATTATAATGCCGGCCCGAAAACCGAGCCCCTACTGTCCTTAGTAGAATAAAATAAAGAACTAATTAAGAAGGAAAAAACAATTTAGAACAACGTAACGCGATCCTTCTAATCTATGCTCCTTTGCTCTATGCGTTACTATAGGATCCTTTCCTAACTAAACAATTAGATCGATGTCCCTTAATTAATCGCAGCTAGGGCAGCGCCGGCGGAACGCGTAATACGCTTTTACGCGAATTCTGCGATTGCTTCCTAGTAAAAAGCGCTAGCGGGGACCTACTAGTCGTAGGCGGCCCCCTAGCCCTTCTAGCGGACTTAATACTCGGTGACGGGGGTCTTTAATCGGCTAATACAGCGCTTACGAGATTTAAGTATACGCTTAAGCTCGTAGTGCTTATCGCCCTCGCCTAGGGCGTTATCGAGATCTTGCGTTGCTTTAACCGCGCCGGGTTTTTCTTCCTTAAAGCATCTATCGTACGCGGGCTTTAAATGCTCTACCGAAATAACTAGATAGATTCGAATGTAGGCGGGTAAGTTAAGCTCGGCTGCGAGGTCGTTAACTATTCTTTTAATAAGGAAGGGCCCTTCCCTCTAATAGGAGTATTTCTTCGCGGGCTAAGATAGTTCGTAATAACCCTAGTGCAATTTAAGGTATACCTTATCGCTAGCTTAAAAGAGGACCTAGCGATATTTGCCGTCGTAACGGCGTTTAGCTTTTATCGCTGCGAGGTCTATTGTAAAACCGGCCTATCGTCTTACCGCTTCCCGCAAATAAGGGAGGTTATCTATAACGGAGATATCGTCGGCCTTAAGAGGGGAGCGGAGATCGTGACCGAAGATATAGTTATACGCGGATATACGGGTGCTAGTATTAAAAGCCGAATTTAGGTTCTATTATAGGGCAGGCAAAAGCAATTTCTAATTAAGGTCTAGGTCCTTAATATAGGCTATCCTTAATGCGGTTTCGACCGTCTAATTGCAACGCTCTACTAGTCCGTCTGCTTAAGGATAATATGCTATCGTTATAGCGATTTTAGTCCTAAAGGACTTCTATAGCGAACGCTAGACCTTAGCATTAAAGCGCCTATCGCAATTATTAATAATAGTGGATAGTATTCCTTAGTCTATAAGCAAAAGAAGCCGAGAGAGGGATACGCCTTAGTTCGTCGTAGAATACTTAGCGTTTCCGGGGATTAAAAGACAACTTTTGCTAGCTAGGTAGGTTACCGTAAGCAGCTAGTTAAATATATCGAAGCTCGAGATAGCCTAAGGCGAAGAGGCGGAGGATATAACGGGTATATCCGTAATAAAGTCTATTCTAATAGAACGTATAGGTTAAACCGGGGCCTAGATAGGCTTATAGGAGCCTGCGAGTAGCTAGCGGTCTATCTGCCTTAGATAGTAAGCCTTATAAGCCGTAATATATTTCTTAACTTTAGAAGTTAGGTTCCGGATAGAGTAGCGCTTAAGGTCTTATAGTATGCGAGTAGTCTTAAAGTGATTTTTCGTATCGTAAGCGGCCGCTAGTATAGGCGATACTATAAAGGCGGGGATATAGAGGCGGAGGTAGCTATTACGACCTTTATAATAGAGCAGCTAGTCCTAAAGAAGGAAAGGAATACTACGTCTTTTAAGGCGTAGAAGGGCGGCCTTACGCTCTTCTTAGCTAGAGGCGGCACTTAGAACGGGTGTAGGAGGAAGAGGAGTGCCGTCGGGGTCGGGCGTAGAAGCCGTAGTAGCCGGCGCGGCTAGGTCGTCGGATGCGAAGCGGCTAAGATAACGTTAGAGGAGAATATAACGGATAGCGAGATATTAAAGCTACTGCCGATTGTAGGAACTTATTAAAGGTCGGCAGCCGAAGGAGAGGCTATAGAAGGGTTAAAGGCTACCGTAGCTAGAGAAGCAGTAGTTAGGGCTTAAAGGGCGGAAGTCTACGATAGGACTATAAGGAATCCTAAATTATAGTACTCTAAAATCTAGCTAATTCGCTGCTTACGTAAGATAACTACGTCCTTAGCGGAGTTATTAATTATAGCGACGCTAGGGAAAGAGGAATTATCTACGATAGCGTATACGGCTAGGTCGTAAAAGGAATAAAAAGCGTACGGCCGGCCTTTAGGGATTTCTTTCTAAAAGGCGGGCATAATAATAGTTTAACCGGTAGGAACTAAAGTCTTTCGGACGGCCCAAACGCGATGCACTATATCCCGGCTAAGGCGATAGATATTAAAAAGGATCTTAAAGTCTTAGAGAGTGCCGATACGGATTATATCCGATCTATAGTCGACGTTGCTAAAGTGCGGTTTAAGGAAAGCATTCTTAAGCAAGGCGCCTATAGCGACCTTAGTGACTTAGGCGGAGTAAGAAAACTCCGCGAGCCTTACGTCGGAACTATTAGTGTAACGGCCTTAGACTAGAAAGGAAAAGGTAGCCTAGTCTTTAACGTAGGCGTAACCGGTAATACCCTTAACGGCTATAGGAGGCAGCTTTTTAATAGTATACGGCAAATGCTATAGTAGGTCCCGATTAATTCTAGGCTTACTATATCCGGTGTTTAGATAAATCTTAAACGCCTTCTTAAACGGCTTGCCTATAATCTTAATCCTTATATAGGAAAATAAAACGGGCATACCCTCGCTATCTTAATAAAAGGGTCGGGGCATAGGCTTATAAATAGATAGGGAGTCGAGAAGAGACGTAGGGCCTACGGCCTCGGCTAGATAAACTAGCTCGGCTATTAAGGACGTAGGGCTAATAGGAGCGGTTACCTTATAAGAAGCCGAGGGAGGTATAATAACTAAAGGGGTAAAGCATTAGCTTAAGATAATGCCCTTACGTACCTAAGTATAGCCGTTAGTAGCTAGGTGCTAAAAGAGGAGGTTTTATAATAGAAAACTAATCTTATAACGGCGATATTTAGCGGATTTTAGGGCTATCGTCTCTTTAGTAAGCTATTACTTTAAAACGTAGTACTTAACGCGGATATACTCGTCTAAAATAGAGGCGAGGGGGAAGCATCGATCGTAGGTAGCGTACTTAAAAAGGCTTTTATCGGGCAAGGTATACGTTATTATATAACCGACGAAGTAGGCCTTAGAGAGGTCTAAGTTAGAACGAATAGAGCTTTAATCGTCCTTAAAGGCTTCGTCGCCTGCCTTACTATTACTAAGGGCGGGGGCTTCGCTAGCTTAGTACTTTAATTTAAAGCGTACTTACTTCTTTACTTTTTCCTCTCTATATATATCTCTTTATCTAGCGGGGCGGCGATTATCTTAATCCTAGCGACGGGGAGCTTAATCGTTACGACGATCGTTATTACGACGGTCGTTAGGGCGGCGATCGTACTCGCGGCGGTCGTAGTCGTAGGTAGAAGACCTAGTATAACGACGGTTGCTTTAGCCGCGGCTGCTATTAAAGCGGCGAGTGTCTCGCTTACGGTCTTTATTATAATCGTTATTATAGCGGCGGGAGTCGCGACGGTTATAGTCGCGGTCGCGGGGGTCGAAGCTATAGGAGTCGTTACGGCGAGAGTCTTAAGAGATATACCGGTTAAATAACGCGGTAATAAGAGGCTTCCTCTCTTCGATTTCCTAAATCTACTTCTTAATAAAAGTCTTTTTATTAAATAGCGGAAGGAGGGAAGTGATTTACGCGGTAATAAGTCTATAAAAGGTCTAAATAATTTAATAGTCTTTTTTAAGGTAAAGCTATCGTATAAGTAAAACCTTACGTTAGATCTACTATAGGAGGGATAACTCTTTTATATTCTATATAAAGATAGTATATTCTCCGCTATATAGCTTATAGGAGATTTCCGTATTAAGGCGGCTAAACCTCTTAATAAGCTTTTTTATAAAGGTTATAAAGAATGTAGATCGCAGACGGTATCGCTAAGCGACGGAAAGTTTACTTATATACTAACTAAGCGTCCTTTCGCTAAAGAACGATAGGTAGAAAGGATAGAGTATATGTATATAAAGGTCTTTATTATAGTAGAGTTAGAGACGCTTATAAAATAGATAGACGTCGGTATAGGTATTCTTCCCGTCGGCTTAAGCGATTAGCTTAAGGTAGCGCGGGTCCCTTTTGTCTAGGTTAAATACTCCTATATTATCTCTCTTAAGACGTTTTGCTATAGCTTCGTCGGGGGCTAACGCCTTTAAGGGACAAAAGAAAGCGGAGTTCTTACGGCGGAGACGAGCGTTTAGAGGCTAGCCTATGCTAGCGCTATACTTACTTAAATCGGAAGAGTCGCCGTCGTAGTAGCCGGAATCCGGCACGCGACGGGGAGGCTAGCGTCCGGCTAGCTAACGAGACGAAGAAGGGACTTAATCCTAAGAGCGGGAGGCTCTATATATAGGAGGATTAAGGCCGGAGAGGTTATCGTCCGGAAGCATAAAAGCAGGTTATAGACGAGACCGGGCGGGAATTAGGTAGCGGGTTATAATAAGAAGAGTCTTAGTTAAAGGTATACCCGCGGGTTTATTTAGAATATCCCGAAGATTTTGCCTTTATAAGGTATATATATTAAGGTAGGATTCCTTAGCCGTTATTTTATTAAGATAAACTTAGAATTTAGGGGAGTCTTTCGTAAAGCGATAGATAAGATTAACTACTTCCTAAATATAGAGAATATCTCTATTAGTAAAGGTTTATAAAACAAGCTCGGTAGGATTATTAAGAATTAAGCGGTTAAAACGTATACTTTATCCTACGACCCGCTTATAGAGGTTATTACTAAGAATTACGGCCGCTAAGTTACTAAGCTCGTCGGGTTAATTCTAATAGTATTAGTTAAAGCGACGACGTTAAGGCGGCGGGATATAAGCATCCTAAGACCGATTCTTATCGGAGAACTAATCGTCGTCGGGAGGAAGAGAGTTTTCGCGATCGCGAGAATTTGCCTTATTGGCCTAAGCGCGGTCCTCTACGTCCCGAGCTATACTTACTAAAAAACGAAGAGCTTATAGCGAGGGTAAAGAACGCGAGGTACGAAAATACGAGGAAGTAAAAAGAATCGTATATATAGAGAGTAAGGTAAAAGGCATACGAAAGAGTATAGGCAAGAAAAAATAATTTTACCTTATGAGAAAATAAGAAGAACTTCTTATAGCGATAGAAGAAAGATATAGATTAGCTACGATACTTCCTAAATAGCGTATAAGGCTATCGTAAAGCCGTTAAGGTGCTAAGACTAAAGGCGACGGCGATTAGCTAATAGTAGGCTCCGCTATCGAAGATCGGACGTAAAACGTATAGAAAATTACGGGGGGTTTATCCTAAGTAAGATAGGCGTATACTATAAGTTTAAGCTTACGCAACGTCCTTATATAACGCTCTAAAGGCGATGCTAATAAGAACCTTACGGATCTCTAGTCTTGCCGGAAAGAGGGCAAGGTATTACTACTATATAGTATAAGGAAAGATAGGCATAAGGCAAAGGGTGCGTATACAAGAAGAAGGATAATAATTGCAGGTAGCCCGGCATGCCCTACGAACTATAGGGCTGCCGGAGCCCGGACTATCTACTAATCCGTAGGCACCTAACAAGTGCCCTGCCTTTACGCATTAAGGTCGTCCTAGTAGCCGTTAAGGCAGGAGGAGTCCTCTTACGTAAGGGGGCTATAACGCTATTAAACGCGATACTTAATCTTCCCGGAGGCGTACTAGCGTTACGTAAGGATAGAAGAAAACTCCTACTTAAGGTATGCGTTATTACCGTCGTCGTCGCCGGGGGAAAGGAGAACGTCGTTATCGACGGGCCGGACGTTAAGCTCCGATTAGCTAGGCAAAGGAGGCTCTTAGGTCTTAGTAAAGAGGGAGTAAACTCTATACGATTTGCGCGGCCCTCTTAATTACTATATACCTATACGGAAAATTTAGTAGCGGGATATAGGCGCGTAGGGTACGTATAGAAAGAGTAGGGATTAAAGTATCTTACTATATAAATAGAATTTCGTGCTATATAAATAGCAGTACTCTTTATATATAGGACTATATATCATATAGCATATCACTATATACTATATTATATAATATAGTACTATAATATCTCCTTCGATGCCGCGATCCTACCTAATCTTAGGGGTAGGAATCTTATAACACCGGAGACGTTAACCCCCGAACCTATAGGAGAACTAGTTAGCCTTAGAACCCCTTTATTAAAGGTCTCGGAACTGCCTCTTTCTCTAGGGGGTAGAATACTAGAATCAATAGCCGAAGAGGCTAGACCGGACCTTAAAGGCCGACCTTATATAAAGGAACTTTTAGATATAGAGGAGGACGTACCGGCTTCGACGGAGCCGTTACGTAAGGAACGGGACACGTCTTAGGGTATAAACCCTAGCAATATTATTAAAGGGAAGAGAAAGAGGACTTATATTACCCTATTTATTAATAATATTATTGCGAGGGCTTCGACCTATAGACTATATATCGAGGATATGCCTCCTATGCCTATATTCTATAAAATAGCGATAGCCTTAGCCTATAAGACCTAAAGCTTAAGGGAATAGCCTAAAATTTTAAGGACTAAGAGAAACTTCTAACCTAGGTTAAGACCTTAAAGTCTAAGGATAAGAAAAAGGGAGAACCGTTAATTCTAATAAGATAGGTCTACGCCTATAAGTGCGATCTATAGGGATATATAGTTCGGTTTAAGGCCCGCTTAGTTATTCGAGGAGATCGCTAACCGGAAGATAACGAGGATACTTATACGGCGACCCTTCGAGCGAGGACCTTAAGGCTGCTAATAGCCCTACTTTATCTTAAGAATATAGAGTCCGCGTAGTATAATATTAAGACGGCTTTTATAAACATAATACTACGATTTATAGTATATTATTAGCTTTTACCCGATTCCGCGGAACTAAGCCTATGCATACGGCTTCTACGAGGGCTATACGGCCTAAGGATCGCTTAGAAACTCTAGTATAAGGACCTTACCGGCTTTTTTAAGTCCTTAGGTACGGAAACCGTAATTAAGGACGCCTATATAATAGTCTATAAGGGAGTTATTATCTTCTTCTTCGTTAACGATATCGCGATAATATATCCGAAGGAGCGGAAAGCTAATTAGCTAGAACTCTATAAGGCCTTAATAGCGAAATATACCGTTAACTATATAAGAGAACTACGTTAGTTCTTAGGGATTAAGATAATCCGGGATAGGCTTAATAAGAAGCTATAGCTATCTAAGGCATCTTATATCTCTAAGATAGCGAAGAAATTTCATATAGACGAAGATTCAGGCTTTAGAGCGCTTAAGATCCCCCTAACGACTAATTAGCTAATTCCCTACGAAGGGACGGCGAGCAACGAGGAGGTCTATTACTTTCTATCTTTAGTAGGCACGATTAATTTTCCGGCAATCTACACTAAGGCGGACGCGGCGTTCTCGGCGGCGAGGCTAGCCTAGTTTAGCTATAACCCGGGTCTACGATACCTTCGAGAGGCAAAGAGGTGCCTAGCGTACTTATACACTACGCGGGACTATTATATTTATTTTAAAGCAACTAAGAAGATAAGAAGGTTTCTCTATGCGTTAAATTCCTCGTTTACGGACGATCCGGCGTTAAGGAAGTTATTATAGGGGTATATATTTTTATTTCTCGGCGGGCCCGTAGATTAGAAAGCCACTAAAGAGGCTATTATTACGACCTCGTCTACCGAAGCGGAGCTCCTAGCTTTATTAAGAACCGCGAAATAGCAGATGCAATTTGCCCGACTTATTAAAGAGCTTAGGATTTAGGTTAAAGGCACCGCAGAGCTATAGTATAATCACCTCTAGACGATTAGGCTATTAACCGAGCTAAGTGCTCGGGTTAAGACGAATTTAAAGTATATCGATATCTATCGATATTAGCTTCGTTAGGAGGTGTAAGAGGACCGGCTTTAGGTTAAGTAGATTAAATCCACCGAGAACCTAGCAGACGGCATAACTAAGCCCTCCCTTTATAGAAGCACGAAGACTTCGTAAGGCAGCTCGGCATAAGGGACCGCCCCGAGGATCCGGATGAGAAGGACTAGAATAGTGCGAATAGGAACCTCTAGGGGTAGTATAACGGTTATAGGCAGTTCTAACTAATTCGAACGAGCTATTTTATTTAATCATTATATTTTCTTTGCGTTGCTATAGTCTCTATAAGGACTATAGCAAGGGGGTGTATTAACGTTATACGACGTTAGGAGCTATACGGGGCATTAACCCGAGCCCGGACTATAGGTATATAATAGGCTATTACGTCCCTAACGAGCCTATTATATAACCCCCTTAGCTAAAGACGGTAGGTAGGTAATATATTATATTATAACTGCGGTTAGTGCGGGCTAGAGGCCCTGTTTAAGAGGCTCCGGTACCTATATATACCTCCGTTAGTCCTATAGTTAGGTAGCTGCATGTATCTTTGTGTTTACGAGTCCAGACCCCTTTCTTTACTCTTCTGCTATGATATTTATGCAGCTGATTTCCTATAGTTAAGAGTTAGTAATAGTCTTAGGCCTATTGACTAGTAAAGCATCCGGCGTTATCGCTTATTATTTCTCTCGGCGGGCCGAAGCGTATGTTAATAGTCTATAGGACTAGAATAGTCCCCTTAAAGTCGGTAGACTACGTAATAGCGGAGACGAGCTAGCCGATTGCGTCCTCTACGGCGTTAGGCAGCTATTGTCCTTTATACCCTATATAGTCGATAGCCTACTTTATTAAAGGCGGCATAAGTGCTAAAGGCATTAGGTTTAATAGCGTAAGATCTAGCGGCTTTATAAGTTAATAGGACTTATACCTACGAATAGCTTTATATATAGTAAGCGGGAGCTTTAGGTGCTAGTACTATATAGCTAAGAATCGTATAACGTAGCTAACAGTGCTATGCCCGGAGGCCTTATATACCTACTTTATAGTATCTATAAAGGCTTTATACTCCGGTATAAGCAATAGTGCGATTGCTCTAGCGGGGCTTAGCGGCTTACCGGGAGGGAGAAGTTTATTTTGCCTAATGCGATATAGGGCGCCTCGTAGCTTATAGAAATGCTTGCGTGCCTAATATAGCGTGATATTAGGCGGTAGAGCCTTACTTAACGTAAGGAACTCGAAAATAGCTTAGAGATCGAGTCTTACTAGCTATTCTAGTCGGGTAATAAGCTCTATAGCACTAAGAGCGGCGTTATTGTCTTATACGGCTTTAGGCGTAGGGTTAAGCGCTGCATTATATATAGGTTTAAGGACGGCATAGTCTTTTAGGATCGTTATAAGTTCGTCGTTATCGTCGATCGCGGCTATCCTCCCCTCGTCTGTATTAAGAGTAGTTTTATCGTATAGTAGGCGAGAGAGATAATCGGCAAGTCTATTCGCTTTACCGCTACGATATACGATCTTAATATTATAGTATTCGATAACGTTAAGGAAACGAATAACTCGTACGGGCTAGTCTATCTTAGTGCGTAGTCTTAAGAGGCTTATAGTCTATAATAATAGTAATGTCCGCGCCTTTTACCTAATGCTTTTAGTATTATACGGCTATTATAATTCCTAAAAGCTCTCGTTCTTACGTAGAATAACGCTACTACGTTACGGTAAGCTTTTTAAAAAAGTAGGCTACTAAGTAAAGGTAGGAACGCCCCTTACTACCTATAAGGTATATATACGGCTATAAAAGGGCTACGCCTATATACTTTCTAAAGGCATCGCTTTTAATAATCACTAAGAGTATTTAGCTAAACTTAACGATGATTAGTATCGTTATAATAATATTACGGATCCGCTCTTACGCGGCTTTAGCCTTATCGGTTAGAGTAATAAGGATATTCTTCCTACTAAGCGATTATTCGATTAATAGGATAGATAGGTCGGAAAAGTTAGGGATTAATATACTTAGGTATCCGGCTGCGTAGATAAAAGCGCGGATTTCCGTAGTTATCGTAGGCATTAGGCGGTCGCGAATAGCTATAATCTTAAGAGGATCTGCCCGAATGCCTTTAAAATAGACGATAAAGCCTAAAAACATACCTATATCGACGAAGAGCTTCGACTTCTTAGCGTTTAATAGTAGGCCGTACTTAATAGCGCGGGCGAAGAAGGCGAGTAAGCGTTCGTAAAGCTGCTCGACTGTATCGGCCTAAAGGCATATATCGTTTAAGAGACTAGCGGCGAATTCGCGCAATAGCTATAGAACTTCCTCTATAAAAGCTTAAAACGTCGCTAGGGCGTTAGTAAGACCTATAGGCATAGGGGTAATCCTAGCGTAATGCCGGGTTTTACTTATGCTAGATTTCGCCGTAACGTTACTATGCTATAACCGTAAAATAGCCGTAAAATAACCGTGAAATATAGTAGGGCAATATTAGCGTAGCCCGGGGTTAACCCGCATCTATATCGGTACGTACCTCTTAGGGTCCTATACCGTAATAAAAAGTCTTATAGCTTCTAGCTAAAAGCTACGTTAAGACTATATTCTATATATATTAATTAACTAGCTAAGGCTATAGGCGCTTAGGGCTTTAGGGAAAACCCTATAGCGGGGCGCTAACTAACGCGCCTACCTAATAGGATCCTTAATACCCCTTTGCTTAAATAAGTAGTCCCCTACTTACGAAAGCTAGGAAATCCTATATCGATATAAGCGATGCGAAACAAATAGTAATAATAAGCAAGAATACTATTAATCCTTTATTATAAAGCGTTAGCGGCCTTTAAGCGCTCGCGGTCACTTTATAGTATAGTCCTACTCCTATATTAAAGGCTGCGTATAAGATAACTATCTCGACTATAGGCGGGGAATAGGTTAGTTCTATTATACCTACTAGGAAGGGCATAAACGCCTAGGATCGCTAGGGAGTAGGCATTACCTAGGTAGGTAGCCTTAATAGTCTAAGGGCCGTCGTAGTAGGGTTTATGTTTACGAGTACGTTGCCGTACTTATAAGACCTAATTTCCTAGCGCGTATACGCGTATTAACCCTTTATGTTCTTATAGGTATATACGTATACGTGCGCGAGCAGCTTTAAGGCTTATAATGTAGCCTCTTATAATAGAAGGCGGGTGCTATTATACGAGTTCTCGGGCCTACGCGATATCCTCTTCTACTATAGGATCGTAGGTATATACTACGTATATAGCTTCGTAGTGCTACTCTAGAGGCTAGGTTCCGTATAGTAAGAAGAACGGGCTATATCTATATAGGCCTTCCTAACGGTTATATAGGTAGATAGCTCGTATAAGACGCTGCGCTAAAGGTACGGAGGGGTCGTAAAGATAAAGACGATAAAT
Organism: Ophiocordyceps sinensis; assembly: GCA_012934285.1. Lineage (NCBI taxonomy): Eukaryota > Fungi > Ascomycota > Sordariomycetes > Hypocreales > Ophiocordycipitaceae > Ophiocordyceps > Ophiocordyceps sinensis. Next base: position 14,265,092 of record JAAVMX010000004.1, read on the forward strand.
AATAGCTTTAAGTACCCTATTTGCTTGCTTAACTTTTCCGTTCGTACGGGGCCGAGCGGGCGTGACTAACTTTACGGTCGTGCTAAAGCGTTAGTAATAGTCTCGGGCCTATCAACTAGCAAAGCAACCCGTATTATTACTTATGATTTTTCGTGGCGGGCCGAAACGCGTGTTTATAGTCTATAGAACTAGAATAGTCCCCTTAAAGTCGGTAGATTGCGTAATAGCGGAAATAAGCCAGCCGGTGGTATACTCTACGGCGTTAAGGAGTTATTAGCCTTCGCACCCTATATAGTTAATAGCCTACCTTATTTAAGGCGGAACGGGTGCTAAGGGCATAAGGTTCGGGAGTATAGGATCCGGCGGCTTTATTAGTTAGTAGGACTAATATCGTCGAATAGCCTTATAGGCGGCGAGCGGGAGCTCTAAGTGCTAGTATCTTATAGAAAGAAAACGTATAACGTGGCCTACTATGCTATGCCCGGAGGCCTTATACGCCTGCCTAGCTATATCTACGAGAGCTTTATACTCTAGTACTAGTAGTAGTGTAATTGCTCTCGTAGGGCTTAGCGGCTCGCTAGGAGGAAGAACGCGCTTATTCTAACGAATGCGGTATAAGCTGCCCTTTAACTCGTAAAAGTAAGTACGCGCCTAGCACGGTATGATATTACGTGGCAGAGCTTCGCCTAATGTTAGAAATTCGAAGATAGCTTAGAGGTCGATTTGCGCTAGCTATTCCGGTCGAGTTATAAGCTCTATAGCATTAGGAGCGGAGCCGTCGTCGTGTATAGCTTCGGTAACGGCATTGTTATTATATACGGGATCGTCTTCTAGGATCGTTACGAGTTTATTATTATTATCGATCGCGGCTAGCCTTCCCTCTTTTACGTTAAGAGTAGTAGCCTCTTAGGGCGGGCGAGAGAGGTAGTCGGCAAGTACGTTTACCTTACCGCTACGGTAGACGATCTTAATATTATAATGCTTAATAATGTCGAGAAAGCGGATAACTCGGACGGGCTAATCTATCTTTATACGAAGAGTCTTAAGGGACTCGTAATCTATAACGATACTTATATCTACGCCCTCTACCTAGTGCTTTTAATATTATACTACTATTATTATTCCTAAAAGCTCGCGTTTTTATATAAAATAACGCTATAACGTCTTTATAAGCTTCTTAGAAAAATAAGCGACGGAGTAAAGGTAGGGACGTTCTTTACTACTAGTAAGATATATATAAGGCTATAGTAGGGCTATACTAATATATTTACTAGATATATTGCTTTTAATAGTAACGGGGAGTATCTAGCTTAACTTAACGAGGACTAGCGTTATCGTAATAACGTCGCGTATCTTAGCTTAAGTAGCTTTTGCTCCCTTAGTTAAGGTAATAAGGACGTTCTTACCACTTAGTAATTGCTCGATTAAAGGCGAAGAAAGCTCGGAGAATATAGGGATTAGTATACGTAGGTATCCGGCTACGTAGATAAAAGCGCGGATCTCCGTAGTTATCGTAGGCATCGGGCGGTCGCGAATAGCAGCGATCTTAAAAGGGTCTGCTTAGATTCCCTTAAAGCAGACGATAAACCCTAAGAATACGCCTATATAAACAAATAGCTTAGTCTTCTTAGCGTTAAGCAGCAGACCGTACTCGATAGCTCGGGCGAAGAAAGCAAGCAGCCGTTCGTATAGCTATTTAACTATATCTATCTAAAGGTATATATTATCTTAAAGACCCGCGGCGAACTCGCGTAGCGGTTATAGAACTTCCTCTATAAACGCCTAGAACGTCGCTAGGGCGTTAGTAAGGCCTATAGGCATAGCTTCCTATTTGTATAGACTAAAAGGTTTAATAAAGACCGTTTTCTTATAATCCTCTAGGGCGATCTAGGTATACTAAAAACCATCCTATAAATTAATAAAGACGTAGTAATAGTTTCCGGCGGCGCGTTAGATTTCGTCTATAGTATACGGAAGGGGATATATATAGTTATTAGTTAAGGTATTAAGTATATAGTAGTAGGCGTAGATATACTAAATGACCTATCTATAAGCATTATACTATAGGCCTATAAGCGCCTTATTAAGCGTTAATAGCAAAGGAGAAGACTATAGGCTTTTAGACTTTTAAATAATGCTTCCCTTATGCTTCTCGATAAAGTCCTTAATAGCTTAAGCCTACTATTAACATTACCGTCTTCCCCTATTGCTTTCCACCGGGAAATCCCCGGTTCTACTCTAGAATTCATATAGAAGTATCTATAGAATTTATATAGAAGTATCTATAGAATTTATATAGAAGTATCTATAGAATTTATATAGAAGTATCTATAGAATTTATATAGAAGTATTACGTATTTCTACTATAGAATTCCACGGGCTTCTATAGGCTATTACCCCGTACTTTTACGGTCTTCTACCGTAGAATTCTAATTCCCTTCTACGGCTTCTACCGTAGAATTTACTAATCCTTCTAATAAGCTATTGCGTTATTAATTCCTTTATTGCTAACTGCATAAATATTTGTCGTACGGACACGATCTATTAATTTCCGACCGGTGTTTTCCGTCTAACTCCTTCCTTTACCCCTTTTCCTTAGGTCTACGCGGCTGTTTTCGTCCGAGGGATTTCCCTATATATAGAGACTAGTTAGCCCCCCTTATTAGAAAAGACAAAAGCTATTATTCTTAGTGATTTACATTTTTTGCAGCTTTTAATCCTTCCTTATAGGCTGTTTTTAAGCCTTAGAGCCTCTCTTCTTTTTAATTGCTATTACCTAAATATCGAGAACCCGACTACCTAGCGTTCGATAGTTATAAGCCCGGCCGAACTTCTCTATACATAGAGAGTTCTAACGGCTTATATTTTCAGCTTGCTATACTACGACTTACTATAGTAAAGCCTTTTTACATCTAGCGAATTAACTTACGGAGGACTAGTATATCTTTTTTTAAGAACGGTGCTTTAATCTAGCGAATCGACTAGTAGAGGATTAGTTAGTACGTTTTCCTTATTCTATTAGTCCTTACTTATACTTAGTTTAAATTCTTACGGCTTATTTATATATATTATGTATTTAACTACCCTTTCCGTAGATTTCACTATACTTTTACCTACGTTACTATATTTATTATAGCCGATATTACTTCGAAGACCGTCTTAAATAGACTAGCGGACTAAGACCGATAGATCTTAACGATCTAGAAATACGCACTCGCCTAAGGGATTTAGGAGAAACTCGATCCTTCTATTACGCTTAAACTTTAGATACCCTTACCGCCTCTTCCCGTAGAACTAACACCTAGAATAGTTAATATAGCCGTTACTAATATTACTAGTTTATCTATAGAAGAACTTAAGAGGTTTAAGTTTCTCTTTTCTTAGTATTATACGTTGCTTTAAGCCTATAAGGACTAACAGAAATCTCTTACGTTAATCTAGCAGTTTATTATTTAGAATATTAAGAACTACTATTTAATAATTACCGACGAATATAAGGTTTCTAAAGAATTAGCTTTACTATAACGACGTATAAAGCCGACTTCGTAAATATAATAAAAGACTATTCTTACGTAGTTCTATAGTATTTTAAAGGCACTAGACCGGACGGATATTACGATATAGATTTCTAACTAGCAGAAGGTCCTTACCGACGCCCGGCAAATTAAGTTACCGGAATCGGAAGGTCTTTAAGCTATATAGCTTTTTCTTAAGGGTATTTAGCCGATTTCCGGTCCTTTCGTAGAATACTAGATAAATAAGATAGAGGACGATGCCCGACTAAATAAACTAGATTAAGAGAAGTCTTTCCCTAACGGATTTAAGATATCCGAACTTTTCGAGCGCTCGTAGGCCTTAAAGGCTGCGATAAAGGCGCTAAAGACTAACGCATTTGCGAAGTTCTAAGGCTGGGGAATATAGTCCCTAGCCGCGGAATCTACGGCAAAGTCGGCAATAACTTTAGCAGCTGCGTCTTTAGATAAGGAATAGCTAAAGAAGAAGGAAGGTCCGCCGTATGTTTATAAAGAACGATACTATTTCCAATAGTGTTATTACTTTAACCCTTCCGTTCGACTTCCCTTATAGAAACCCGATAAGGATATCTAAAAGACTATAGATAATTTCCCTTAAGGTTCCGGCTAATAAGGATAAAGTCGACGTAGCAATACTTAAGGCCGAGCAGTAGAAGAAGAACGATAAAAGTAAGACTAAGACGGTTTAAGCTATAGCTACCGCTAACGTTATTAGGACTTCTTCGCCGCCTTTTACCTAATAAACTACTATAGAATACCCGTTAAGGGATTCTTTTATTATAGATTTAGGGTTAGATAAGCACATTTGCAATAATAGGGAGCGTTTCTATAACTTCTAGCCTTCTTCCGAGTATATACTCGCAGGTAGTAGAAGCACTCTAATTCTCAGGATAGGCATAGTGTTAATACGCATTTCGACGGGCACTTTTTAGCTTAGTTATATAGCATATATTCTGTCCTTTTACACTTCCCTTTATTCCCTTTATCTCTTACATAAGGCGAATCTTTTATAAAACCCGTAGACTAGCGCAATCTCTTCCTTAACTCGCAATATTTACATAACGGAGCTTATCTATAATTAGTATATGATCGAGTATAATCCGTTAATACCTTCTTCTACGTCTTTAACTATTTCTTCCGTTCCTTTTATAGATTCTACTATAGAAACCCCGGTTGTAGTACTTTTTTTAGCTACTATACCGGATTCTATACTATTAAGTATAGAGGAACTTTCTCTTTAGCACTAACGACTTAGATGTCTAAATAATAAGGCGCTTTCGAAAGCACTCGGAATACTATAGTCGGTAACCTTTAATAATATAATCTCTTATAAGCCCTATAAACTTACGTAGGCTAAACGAATTATTAACCGCGAACCGCCGCTTTCTAAGGCGACGTTTCCCTTTTCTAAGGTGTTTTATAATATTTTTTCTATATATAAGAGTTATAATAATAAGAACGTTGCATTTCTTATTAAGGATAACTATACGAAGCTTATTTTCCTATATACGCTTTTAGACGCTTTTATAGACGAGCTGATTTTATGCTTTAAGAGCTTAGGTCGGTATATTACCCGATAGTTCTTACTTTCTATCGGTATGATCTATCGGTACGATCTACCGGTACGATCTATCGGTACGATCTATCGGTACGATCTATCGGTACGATCTATCGGTACGATCTATCGGTACGATCTATCGGTACGATCTATCGGTACGATCTATCGGTACGATCTATCGGGATAATAACCGAGCCCTTCGACGGGATTTCTAGGACTTTATTAACTAGCAGGGCATTTATAATAAGCCTACTGCTCCTTATACACCCGCTTAAAACGGCGCTACCGAACGAGCTAAGGGGGTAGTATCTACGAAAGCTCGATCTATAAGGATTAAAGCAAATTTGCCCGAGCATTTATAGATAGAAACGTAGAAAACTATAGTATATTTATATTATCGGATTCTAGCCCGTTAAGCAGCTTCCTCTATATCTTTCCTATCGAAGTGGATTTCCCCGATAGAGATTCTTAACGATTAGTTAAGGGATTATAACCGGAATATACCGGCTTTTCTCCTTCCCTAACTATTATAATTCGGTTATCTCTAAGCTTTTAGCTATAAAGCCTACTTACTAACTACTAAGGCCTAAACTAGCACGTAGAAACGTAACCTTAAGTAAGAACTTTATATAGAGGTTAGTTACTTAGTTAGGTATAGTTCTACTAATATTTTTCGTATATAGATCCTATAGAGACGGGAGGTTCGTTAAGTTCGTAATATAACGTTTGTTCGTTAAGTTCGTAATATAACGTTTAATAAGACTTAGTTTTTCACCGCGTCTAAGGCATCCGAACCGCTAATATAGGTATTATTACCGGCATTTCTACTATATATTTTATAAGAAGAAGAGCAAGAGGAGGCCGGATTCTAATCGACGTTAATAATCCTTTCTAATAAGTATATTAATCTAGTAGACGTTCTAGCCGACGGAAACCCTTAGCTCCTTACTCCTAACTAAGCCTTAGAACTACCGGAGGACGTTTTTAAGAATATACGGGATTTCTAACCCGATATCTCTATACTTTTCCTAACTATAACCGTAGAACCTATAGACCGTCTTAAGGTATAGTGGCCTTAAGCTACTTCTCGATCTATAGATTACGATAATACTATTCCTATAGATAGTCTATAGAAAATAAGGTTTATAAAGGACTTACGCCTTCCTTATTTAAATAGTTTTTTAGGTCGATATCCTATATTCGCCTACGTTAGGCATTTACCGGCTAATAGTACCGCTTTTATAGCTATATTCGCTACTTCTCTTAAACCTAGGAAGATATATAAACGGGACTTACCCGCGCTTTTAAGGTTTTATTTAGTCTAATCTTAAGACGTATCCGTATAGACCTAAGTTTAAAGCTATTAGAAAAGTTAAATAAGACTCCCTTTACTAGCGAAAGACCTTCTTTCCTTCGCCTACCCTAAGAGCGAACGCGCTTATACGTTTTAACGGAAGAAAGGGCATATACCCTAAAGCAAGCGCAGCAGTCGCTATACTAAGGGTTAAGAAGAATAGCAGAAATTCGGAGGGTAGTCGTGTTATAGCCTCGGCTAGTCGATTTCCGTGTAAGTTAGGATATCCTACTCGGGTAGTAATCTCTTAAATTATGTTTTTCGGGCTCCTATTTCGATTAGTCTCTTCGTATTTTTAGGATTATTTAATTATGCTAATACCGACTAGATACGAGTGTCGTAGAAGCTATACGGCAATAATCGTCTTTCTTTAATAATTTATAGGTAGAAGTCCTCGAGGAGAAATCGTTAAATCTTTAAGAGGGCAAATTAAGTTAATTTAGTTATATTATATCAATCTTATATATGTGATTAAATGCTTCCTCCTTTCCCTTCCCTTTTCTACGCCTAGGTTATGCTAGTACGTTATATAACCCTCTTTTTTCCCCTTATCAAATAGGAGGGGGGAGAAATGCCCTGCTAAAATCCTCCCTAGCGCCCTTCTATCTCTAATAAGGGCGCGACTAATGTCGGGGCTTTTTAGCCTTACCTCCTCCTCTACGCTCTCGCGTTTCGGGCGTCTTTCCTATCCCAAGTGCTCGGTCTAGCTAAGTCTCGCTCGACCTCGTTATATATCTTAGTCTATGCTTCGACTCCTATAATCCCTAGGGGCATTATGGAAATAAATTAGTTCGCTCCCTCCTTTATTGCCTAGACTTTTTCGTACGGTTTAACTACTTTGCTTAGTGACTTACGGAGACCGAGAGTTATCGCTAGACTAGCCGTTCTAAGTCGGCCTAAGATATTGCATCCCTGCTTATCTCCGATATAGTTCTTATATATATCTAACCCGTCGACACCTATAATAGGGACCTTAGCGATACCTTTCTTAAAAGAGGTTGTCTAGTTAAGGTCGCTCCGTATTCCTTATCTACGTTTCTAAGGCGTGCTTAGCTTCGCTAGTCCTTGCTTAAGAGGGATAGGTGTCTTTGCTCGTAGGCTAGGTGTAATAGTCGGTCGCGAGGTCGGGGCGATGACCTATATCCGTAGGGGTAAATCGATAACTAGCGTAGGTAGAGAAGCATAAGGTAGGCTAGCAAATTAGGCTTAAAAAGCGCTTTTTATACCGCTTAGTATTACGCTTAGCTCGGACAATAGGGATAAGTCCCTTAATATCGAAGCTTAAAGGGAGATAACGCTTATAGCGAGTTCCTTAAGTCGTTCTCTCTATATCTAGCGTCTATTATAGAGGCTTTAGATCTCCTAAGTAATCTATAAGCGCTAGTCTACTACTCGTCCTTAATGTTAAAGCTTAGTTACGAACTAAACATTAATTAGGTTAGGTCCGCTATAGATAAGCCTAGAATAGTTAAAGATCCTTACTATAGGGATTCCCTCGATAGGGCATAGTCCTCTTAGTAATGTTAAGATTTAATCTTAATGTGCGTATTTAAATCCTTTTATCTAGGTCTTTAGTCGGTAGAGGGGTCCGAATCTAAGTAGGCTTAGGTCTTTAACCCCTAATTTATTTCCTGCTATAGCGCATAGGGTTATTATTGTCTATGCTAAGCTTGCTTCGTAAGTGTCGGGTTCGTCTTTTAGGAAGAATCCCTAGTCCCTATAAGGGAATTCGGGGACCTAGTAGGGTTGCTCCTTTAAGAATTAGTTATCCTATATAATCTTAACGCTTAGGTATACCTTTAGTAAGAACTTAAACGGGATCCCGATAAGGCCTCTTACCTAGTGTTAAATTATTTTAAGGGTAAGATATCTATATTCCTAACTGAGTTTTTGCTCTATCGTCGGGATATTAGTAAAGGCGAATAAATATAGGTATCCCGTCTTATATAGTAGCTACCGCTATACTCGTAAGAACCTATATAGTCGAGGTCGTTGTCTACTTTGCAAGGCGTTAAAGATAATAAGCTAGCTCTCTCGCCTATCTTATAAAAACCCGATCTAATATGTACTATTGTAGCCTTTAGCGTTCGTAAAGCATACCGCGTTAATAATATAACGTCTTTTAAATGCAATATTCGTAGCGTTAAAGGATAGCTAGCTAAATATTAGCATTTCCTCTCCTTCGTAAAGCCTGTAGTAAAGGCCTAGGTTGCGGTCTAGCGCGGCCTTCCTTAGGATCTAGTTTTCGTCTATATAGATTGTTATAGGTTGGTCTATTATAGCTACCGTACCTTCTACCCCTTTAGTAATAACTCGTAGCATTATAGTTAAACTACCGTCTTTAGCCTATTCTTTTCGGCTTGCTTATATAAGGAAATTGTATACTTTATTTATATATCGATACTAACGGCTTTTGCTCCTATAAAACCTATTTATCGGGGATATAAACTAATAGGTCTTCTCTACTTCCTCCTAGGTTATTTCGCAGTCGCTCTTAGCTTATCGTAGTCGTCTTAGCTAATTTTGTCTATATAAGAACTATATTAGTTAACTCCTATTATAGGCTTTAACTTTTATCTAGTCGATTATTGTTTCTTCGTCGGGGCTATAATCCTTCCCTACGCCTCCCTTAATATAGACTTTCCTATAGACGCCTTTAAGAGGTATTCCGATGTCTCCGGTTAGCCTTCTATAGAAGGTAGTCGCTATGTTTAAAAGCTTATTGGCTTTGCCTAGTGCTACTATGTGCTAGTCTATCGCTGTTTGTCGATTAAATAGTCTATATTGCAAAAGGAAGAAAGCGGGTATACGTAGGTAGAATAGGGTTTTTCTCGTAAGGAGTGCCTTCTAAAGCGCGCGTTATCTTCTCAAGTGTTAGGCTAAAAGCTTTACTATATAGGCTTAGTGGCTAATCGTTCTATCGTCTATAATCCTTTAAATCCCTTTCTCTTCCTTAGTTTCTCCGCAATTAGTCTTTATTTAATCTTTATTTTCCCTGCCCTTAGGCTTATCCGATCGCAATTTTCCCTTTTTCATTTCTTCTTCCTTTCTTCTTTAAAGCATCTTTATTTTCGCGATTATGCCTATCGACGTATCTTCTTTAAAGGCCGAAGGCCTTCTAGATATCTTTAAGCTTTCCCTTACCTCTCTTAAACCCGAAGATTTCTTAATAAGTGTTCTTTTATCGTAGAACTATCGTATAATAATCTTTCCGTAACGCCTTAAGTATTTTATAGTAACGAACCATTTAATCCTTTAAGTCTTAGTCGTCTGCTAATTCGTAGTTATAATAGATTTATAGTTGCTTAAGAACGTTTATCCGCGGCGGTTATAACCTTAGACACTAAGGCTTCTTAATCTATATTAAGGTCGTTATTCGCCTTAAGATCTTAAGTCGAGCGCCGGACTTTATTAAATCGGATACGAAGGGTAGGAAGCCTTTATAGTACCTCCTTAACACCTTCCTTAGACCTTAGGATCGGGCCTTATACGAGAATCTTATTAAGCGTCGTCGTATCGTCTATATTCCGGCTAAGGTAGCCTATCTACGCGGATTTTTCTTTTCCTAGCTTTCGGGAAAGAGGCCTAAGTATATATAGGCTTTCCTTATATCGTTATTCGGGACTAAGAACCCTCGCATATATAATAGGTGTCTATTAACGTATCGATCGACGATTACCTCTACGAACGAATACGTAATATTTCCCTTTTACGAATATGTCTCTTTAGAGGGCGCATTAAGTAGTTCTTGCTTAAACTATATATAGAGTACGTCGAAGGCTCCTACTTATAGCTAGCGGCTTTTGCCCGGATACCGGGGTTAAAATAGGGATAGTAAATCTTCCCGTCTTACGGGAAGAGAAGAGTATAACCTTTCTAAAGGCAGCGGGCTAATATATTACCCGGAGTACCTAAGCGACTATAACGCTCTTCGTCTTCTATTTAACGATCTAGACCTATTCGGGCCGGCTATAAACTTAGAGGAGGCTAACGGTTAGGGTAAAGGGACGCCCGCGACTCCCTCTAAACGTCTAAGGGGAATAGGCTCCTTAAACCTTAGCTAAGGTCTCGTCGATGCTCCCTCTTATCGTATTTCTATTAGTTCGTTGTTTTTCATTTTTAGGTTTTTCGCCTTCTATATTGCTTCCGCGGGAACCTCCTCTATAACTAAGAAAAGACGTCCTCGTCCGATCTTAGTTACTATAGTCTCTTTGCTTATTTATAATTAAATGCTTTAAAGCTCTTACGTATAGATCCCTCTTCTCTTTCGTAAGCTAGGGAAGTCGTACTTCGATCCTTTAGTTAAGTCCCTTTTTCTACGTTCTTATATAATTATCTTTATGTCCTTAGTCCTAATCTTATATTTCTTTATTTCGAGGTCTTAATATTATTTAATCTAATGCTTCTCTACTAGGTAAAAGAAGCAGGTCGTCTATATCGTTCGTCTATTTATCTTATCTTTTCCTCCCTAAGTCTAATTTATCCTATAGTAGCTATCCGTCTATAGACGAAGACTACTATCCTATTTCGTCCTTTACGAATTTCTTAAAGTACTCGCTAGGTATCGTCTTATTAAGTATTATGCCATCGAGTGTTTTAATCCTATAGCTCCCGGCTACCTTCGTATAGGAGACTAGTCGGAATAGGCCTAACTACCTTATCTAATGTTTAGCTTGCCTCCTTAGGTTATTTAATCTTCTAACATCGAATAGGAGGACTAAGTCGCTAGGTCGTAATTCGTCCTTACGCATTATATATTTATTCGCCTCGTTAGTCCGGATAGTAAATTGTTTCCTATATTTTTCGACTCTTTCTTATGCTTTAGCTATATCTTTCCCCTTCCGTTTAAGCACTCGTAAGCGTACTTCGAATAAGGACTCCTCCGTAGTGATTTTAACCTAGTCGATAAGTCGTTAGGTCGGGTATTCTACTTTAAGAGGTAAAATAGGATCCTAACCGTAGATTAAATAGAAAGCCGATATACTATATAAATTTCGGATAGCGGTGCGGTCTATAAGAATAGCTTAGTGTAGGTATTTTAGCTATTTTCCTCTTTCGTTAGCTATCTTCGCAAAGGCTAATGTTAATCTTTAGTAGCTATATTCGACGACTGCGTTAGCTTTCGGGTTATAGGCAGAGGTCTATATAACTTTTAAGCTAAGGTCTTTGAGAATAAACTTAAAATCCTTTTTTATCTCCGGTCTTTTATTAATTATAGCGTAGAGCATTACGCTATACCTATAAATTAAGGATAGAGCAAACTTCGTTATAGCTCTAGCCGTAATTTCCTTAACTAGCATTACTTCGACCTATTTAGTAAGGTTATCTTAGGCTTCTATTCAATAAACGTATCTATAGTCTAAGGGCATATACTAGCTGTTAAAGTAAATCTTACTTATTAGGTGGCTAGGAGCTATAGGCATAGACAATTCCCTTAGTCTCGTAGGTGCAAAGCTCTAGCAATCCTTATATATCGATATAGCCGTATAAACGTCGTTTTAAAGAGAAGTCTACTAATATCTATTGCGAATATAGTCGTAGGTGACTTATCGTCCCTTATAACCTATCTATACGTAATATTTCGTTATAATTCGTCGTTGCTTAGCTTAGTCGGAGACTACTAATATAGGTCTTCGGTCTATCCGTCTTAATAGTCGCTAGAGTTTTCCGTCTTCGATAGAGTAGTTTAGGCTTCTTATATATAGTCTCCTATAATCTTATTTATTATAATTGATTAGTCTCTTTATCGTTTAAAGGAACTCTATAACTGCTTATAGTTTAAGGGGATGTCGAGGTCCCTCTAGATAAACTATATTTAGATATAGATCGACGAAGTCTTTAACATTACCTTTAAATATCTTATTAACGATATTAGAGTGTCCTTCTAGCTTTCGTAAGAGCCTATTAGCAACGCTATTCTTTTTCCCGACTATATATCGGACCGTAAAGTCGAAGAGGAAAATGTGACTAATCTAGCGGGTGACTAACGCTCCGGGCATATCTTTAATAGCGCTTTTCAACTAATTAACTAAGACCTTTATATTAATCTTAAGGATAAAATGCACGCCGTAAATGTGTATTCTAAGCCGTCGTAGAGCGCAAAGAATAGCTCTATACTCTCTTTTCGTAGTATCGTATTTTACTTCGGCGTTATTCTATATACCGCTCTCGTACCGGACTAGTCTTCGTTTTCTATCGATAATTTGCATTAAAATAGCTCTTTAACTAATAAGGCTAGCGTCGTACATAAGGATAATTTCTCCTCTATCTAGTCCGATATCTAAGGACACTAAGAATATAGGGTCTATAATAGCATCCTTTAGCGCCTCTATCGCCTAGTTCTATAGTTTGCCTAAATCCTATAGTGCTTCTTTTCTTAAGAGGTCGGTTAAGGGCTTTGCTATAATAGCGAACTATTTAATCTATATTCGGTAGTATCCTACAATGCTAAGGAAGGCTCGTATATGCGTCGTATTATAGCATTTAGTCTATTCTTTAATCTTAATAACCTTTGCCTCCCTAGGACTTCTTCCGTTCGTCCTATAGATATAACCTACGATCTTAGTCGCTTTTTAATAGTACTTAGATTTTCCTCCGGCTATTATATAGCCTAATAGTTAGATATTAACGAGGACTCGGTCTAGGTTAATAAAGTGCTTAAAAATATACCTCCTAACTCTAAGGGCAACTTCCTCGTCGTTATAGGTAGTCTCTAGTCCCTGAACCCCTATGTCGTCTACGAAGTTCTTGCTAATATTAGGGAATAAGTCTCTAAGGATTCTCTATATAATTTAGGTAAATTATCCTACTAAATAAGTAGCTCCCTATAGTAGCGTGTATATACGTAGAGTGCCTAAAGGGGTAGTAAAGGTAGTTATATCTCGGCTTTTAATATCAAGGGGTACTTAATTATAACTAGAGAATAGGTCTAGCAGCGATAGGATCTTATATATCGAGAAGTAATCGCTAAATTTATCTATACTTAGAGGAGGATTAGTATCCCTAATTGTAACTATATTTGCTCGGGTGATCGAAGTAATTAGTCGTAGGCCTCCGTCTTTCTTTATAATAAGGAAGAAGGGGTTCCTATATGCTCTATAGCTCTCTTTAAGGACACCGCTTTTTAGTCTAACCCGTAGGATATCGATAACCTTCTTTTCTATTGCCCTTAGGATCGGGATTATCGATGCTTACTATACGTTATATTCTATTGTCTTAATAATCAAAGGAGGAGCGACTAGCGGGTCTACCTTGCCTCTTTCCGTAAAGTTCTATAATAGTGCGGCTTCCCTATTAAACATAATTTAATCGAAGATAGCAATTTCTTATTTCGTTAAGAGGTCGTTAAATTGCTTATAAATGTCTTTAAGTCGTTCTAGCGTAAGCCTCGTCCCTATTTCTATATTAGAAAACTTTCCTATTATTTAATTACAATATCTAGCGTTCGTAATTTTGTTTTTAGCTTCTCCCTACTTAATCTTTCTCTAATTAGTGTTACCCGTCGGAACTATCCCGTTAGACGGAATGTTGTCTAAAGGGTTAATTTTATCGCTTTTTCTTTTAAACATCGTGTTAACCTATATATCGTATATCTTTATAGGCTTCTTTCTTCTAGTCTATACCTAAATCTTCTGCATTTTTCGGAATTTCCTTTATGTCTTTCTTATAGTCTTTCTTAGCTCTATAGTCGTCTCGTTTATTATTACTTTTAGGATTTCCTTAGCGGTTTCCGATCTAATCGAGAGAATAGCTTAATCTTCCTTATTAGTGATAAGTTACTGCCTAATTAGAGCTTATAACGTAGGTATAAGGGTCTATCGCGGTATCCCTCCTCTATAACTAAGAATCTCGCCTCTTAGCGAGGCAAGGATAGTCGGCGAAGATTAAATTAGATAGGAAACCGTTGACCGTTAATAGGTCTGCGTAGATATATAATTCGAAATATAAGAAATAGAAGAAATTTTTTTCGCATCTTTGTGTTTGGGAATACCTTCTACGTTAGAATCATTATCGTTATTAATATCTTTATCTTTAGGAGCACCTTCTACGTCGGAATCCTTATCGTTATTAGTAAAAGCGGCCGGTCGGAACTTATTATATCGTCCGTTAGTTATAATAACATTTATCCGGATAACCTTCTTATTAGCTGCGGACGAAACCTCCTATCTAATAGCGCCGGCCGTAGGAGCGATAATTCTAAATATTCCTATTGTTAGATTATATAATAGAGGTCACAACGATTAGGTTAGTATAACCGCTACGTAACGTAAGGGAAATATCCCTTAAATACGGCCCCCTTATAAAAAGAGGGGAAGCATGCATAACACGCATTATTATATATCACATTAATAAAACCTCTTTACTATAAAACCTATCTAGACCTATTATAACGCCTATTTAGTCCGAGCCGTAGATCTACGATCTAACAATTAAGAGTCTTAGCCTCTAATCTATCGAAAATACGATATAAAACACTAAAAACAGGCTCCCTTTAGGCAAAAACAATCACTATATCTACTAAGAAGAATACCGAAGTTATCCTTATCAAAAATGCTAACTAGTCCGTTTAAGACAATAAGTTTAAGGCGTAGGTTCTCGATAGCAACCTATAGGAATAGGTCTTCGGTACCGAAAGGCTTTTTCCTATTCCGGATATGCCTATCGAAGACGACTCTCCGAGGGGATCTCGCTCTCGTATAGCGGACGAAGAAATAGTCTAATAAGGACGCTAACCTCCTTAAGGCACCTAATAATAGCAGATATTTCTACATAAGGAGAAGAAATAGGAGAGTTAGAAGAAAGATATTAAGGAGCTCTGTACTTAGATCGCCTTAACTATCTCTAACTACCTTTTCTAGACCTATTGTAAGCTAGATAAAGACCTTAAGGACTAGTACGCTACGCTTAAGAAAGAGGCAAAGGGCAAGCCGGAAGACATCTATCGAGCCCTTTAGGTTCGCTATAAAGCGGTAGTTAAGCCCTCCCCGAGTTAGCTAAAGAACTAGCACCTTTAGCTTAAGGGCTAGAAGAAGATTATATATAAAGGGATTTAGGAAAAACTTCCTAAAGCTATTCACAAGAGTATTTAGGTTGCTAACTTTCTCGCCTTTATCTAACCTTATTATCCCACCTAGGTCTATTCCTTCTACCTCTTATACTTAGAGAGGCAGAAGGATTTTAATATCTATACTATGACTAACGAATTCACTATGCTTATAGACTAGCTGCTTGCTTAACTATCTTAAACTAAGAAAGGCTCCTTCGGCCCTTCCTATACGGGACAAAACGAGGAGTAGAGCAGCTAGCAGAACAACTAAAAAGGCAAAAACAATAAAAAGAGGTCGCGACCTACTAATATAGATAAGAGAGGTGTCTTTTACTGCAAGCTCTATTCTATAAAAGGCCACTCGATGGAGAATTGCTAGGAGGTTAACCTTAATAAGGCGCCCGACTAGTAGCCTAGAAGCAAAAAGGACATTATCTCTAAGAATATAAAGAACCCTAAGGTCGCGAAAGAAGCCTAGAGACATAGAGGTAAGAGGGGAACTAAGAATAATAATAAGACGGATTAACTTGTGCGGGAGAGAGGAAGATGCCCTTCGGCTTTATTCCTCGCCCCTCTAGTCGATGCGTCTTTTAACATCGATATCTACCCTCTTTATTACTCTTTAATTCTAGATTATAGCATAACCCTCTACATCTTTAACGAGATTTCCCGGTTTAAAAACTTTAGAACTATAGATAAAGGAGATTTCCTTTAGGCAGGCGCCGAAAAAGTGCCTATCCTCGGCTACGGTAAAGTTAACATCCGCCTATAAACCCTATCGTTTAAACCGTAAGTACTACGCTTACTTAGCGTTGCTTTCTATAAGAACTTTATATATAATCTAATCTCTTATAGGCTATTAAAGCAGTAGGGACTCTAGTAGGACGAACGACCCCGTAGGCTATTAGCGCTTTATTCGGCCGATAATACTATCGTCGGTCTTATTGAATAGCACTACGGCTAATTCGTTCTCGAGTATATCCCCTACTATACAATAAGGCGGGTATTTTATAACCGCCGAAATAAGTTTAAGAGCTATACTAAAGAGACGCCGCAAAAGGCTACTACTAAACTCTAGCATCTCCGAATAGGGCATCCGGGACTACGAGCCCTAGAACGCCTCGTTAACTACTCTAAAGGTGTTAAGATTAAAGGCATTTTAACCGTATAGTGCGATAACTACGGCACCGCGAAAGCAAAACGGATAATACGACGAGCCCCTTAAGACAACGGTATCGTAGGCGAGAGAATTGCGATAGACTTCTATAACTTCGTGCTAGACAATAAGGGCTATAACTCGCTAATGCTTTTAACCGATAGAGCGAGCGGCTTTATATAGGATTACTACCTCTAAGACCGTCTCGTAGAAACCATTATTGCGGCCCTTAAGTCCGGCCTCGACTACTTAAAGCACTAGTACTAGTTTTACACTAAGATCGTTAAGTATAATAACGAGATTACTACTTAAAAGCCGGTAGGAGAAGCATTCCTTAACGTAAGGCTCCTTAAAATCGAGCCCTCGGCCCTATATATATAAGATTAAAATAGCGGCGCCGAGCGCTTAAGGGGTGTGATTAAGGATAAGTCTAAAGCGATGCGAGGAAAGCTCTTAACCTAGCTTTAGCGAGAGATTTATAAGTCCGCTATATATCTCTACAATCGCACGCTAAAATACAGCTATAAGTAGGAATCCCCCTACGAGAAGCTAACTAGGAGAAAGCTAACGTAATAGCATCTTCGTGCCTACGGGTGTAAAGCGTTTGCAATAATAACTACGGCCTAAGAGAAGAAATAACGCTTTAGAAAGCTCGACCTACGAACCTAGATAGGCTTCCTAGTAGGATATATATCTTCTAATATCTACTAAGTCTAGGTTCCTATAGAAGGGAATGTTATTACTACTCGAGATATTGTTTTCGACGAGCAAAAGATTTTCGATAGAATATTTAAGAACCTTGCCGAAAGCGTTAAGGAGTGCGACCTTAAGGAGCTAGCCCTAGCCCTAAGAAATATCACTCTCCCCGATAATAATTACATTAATACACTATAAGTTCTCGATAATTAAGTATTCGACGATATCCTCGTCTACTAAGATATAAACCCCGAACTTAAGGCAAACTACGATATAGACTACGCAATAGCGCCTAAAAATAACTAAGGAAATATAAAGCAGTATACCGAAGCTCGATTTAAGCCTCTCCCTACTCCTTTAAGCACTCCCCTAGCGGCCCTATTTATAGCTGTAATATAATTATATCTCGTTAACTAGACTATAAAGCCATAAAGCGAATGTCTCGATCCCTCTCGAGCAGCCTTCTAGGCAAACATAAGTCCGTATAAACAAAGAGTAAACCCCTCCGTAGCATTAAGTCTATATAAATAAGGAGTAAACCCCTCCGTAGCACTAAGTCTATACAAACAAAGAGTAAACCCCTCCGTAGCACTAAGTCTATATAAATAAGGAGTAAACCCCTCCGTAGCACTAAGTCCGTATAAATAAGGAGTAAACCCCTCCGCGGTAAGTCTATATAATTAGGAGTTAACCCCTTTATAGGCAAACAAAAGTCTACTTAAATAAAGAGTAAACCCCTCCGTAGCAAAAAGTCTATATAATTAGGAGTTAACCCCTCCGTGGCCTATAAATAAGGAGTTAACCCCTCCGTAGAAAGAAAAAATCGCCTATTAGCACTCTACATTTATAGCAGGCACTTAAGCCGCACTAATCTCGAAAGACACTAACATATTGCGGTTTAAAGACAAAGCTTACCTCGACCGCTTAATCCTAAAAAGACAGGTATATCGACGAGACCTTCCAGCTATCCTAATACATTATAGATAGCTGAAATAACACCTACTCGGCCCTTAATTCGAGAAGGCGGAGAGAACGCATCTTTAGAGTTATAAAGAAATAAAGTCCTAGACCGAGGTTAACTCTAAAACTCTTATAAAGAAAGGCTAAGTCCTCGACTATATATAGGTATACGTATATAAAATAGATAAGCACGGAAGGCTCTCGAAGTATAAGGCAAGACTAGTCGTCCGAGGGGATTAATAGCTTCGAAACGGATAGGAGACCTACGTAGCAACCTTCGTAAGACGAAGCGTTCGAACACTTATAACGATAGCTATAAGGTTCGACCTTAAACTAATACAGTACGATGTAGTTAACGCGTTCGTTAACGTAAGGTTTAACGAGATTATATATATAAAGATGCCGCTAAGGTATAGAAAACACTCTATTATCCTCCGACTTAATAAAGCCCTCTACGGACTACGAAAATCCCCTCTTCTATAGCATCGCGAACTTACGTTAATACTTCGGGGGATAGGGTTTTAGACGGTGCCGCACGAACTATACTGCTTAACGTTTAACGGCATTATCGTCTTCTTCTATATAGATGATATTGTCTTTATATATTATAAGAAGGATTTAGATAGGGCTAAATCTCTCTAAAATTAACTTCGGGAAAAATATAAGCTTATAGGCGGCGATAACCTATAATAGTTCTTCGGCATCGAGATTCTACGAGACCGTATTTAACGGTATATTTAGCTATTATAAGCCGCCTATATTAATAAGATCTACCGACTTGTAAAGAAACGCCGCCCCTTCGACACACCGATAGGGGTAAAAGAGCTTCTCCCCTACGAAGGGATCGCTAAATACTATAAGATACGAGCCTACTAAGTAAGCGTAGGTTCCGTTCTATACGCGGCGGTTATTACCCGCCCCGACATCGCGTTTGCTACGTTAAGACTATGCAAATTTAATAATAACCTTAGACCGGACTATAAAGACGCCGTTAATCGAGTTCTCTACTATCTATACCTTATATAGGGACTTACGCTTCGTCTAAGGGGTAGGGACGACTTTAAAGTAGTAAGTAACGCTTCTTTCGCTAATAACACCGACCGGAAAAGCTCTTAGGCATTTACTATAAAGCTATTCGGAGGCTTAATCGGCTAGAGAGCTAATAAATAAGATATAGTTATAACCTTAATAACCGAGGCTAAGCTCCTAGCGTTATTATAGGCAGTAAAGGAGTTAATCTACGTAAGTAGGGTTATTAAAGAGCTCGACGTCTCCCTCGATAACTCCCGTATTTGCATTTAATATAATAACACATAGACTATCCGATTAGTTACTGCCGAAGTCGCTACTTTATAGACGAAGCTTCGCTATATAGACATTTACAACCACTAGCTTCGTTAAGAAGTCCTTAATAAGACCCTCGATGTTAAATATACACCTACCGCGAAGATAATAGCCGACGGCCTTACTAAGGCACTTTAAGGGCCCTCCTTTAAGGCCTTTATCGAATAAATTGGCCTTTATAATGTTACCTAACGCCTCGCCGATCGAGAACTCCCCGAAACGACCGAAGAAACAATATAAACCGACATATATAAGGTATAGGAAGGTTAGGAGATATAAATAGGCCGATGAAGGCGCATCCTCGGGGGTAATAGTCTCGATATCGGTACTATACATATGTAGAGGCACGATGTGCACACCAAATAGGAGAATAACGGGCATAGGCGTCGGTGATAAAAAATAACCGTAGGGGAACCTAATTCCTCTTACGCATTACTGCGGTAGTAACCCTATGCGAAAACGTTAGGGAGACGATAGATAAAAGGCCTCGTTAAATATCTACGAGCATTAACTAGGCTAGAGGCGTTTAAACACTCGATTGAGTGTTAAACGAGAAGGAAGCTCTCCCGCAGCGAGGGCATATTAGCGTATCTCGCAATAGCGACTATGCCGTCGATTTCGGCATAACGTACTAGGGGAATCGAGCTTTAGATGCTAAACGACTTGCAAACGACTACGAATACCCTTAACGACGGTAGACTAAGGAGGAAAGATGCTTCCACGCAGTGAGGGGATCTGCTGTATATAGCTAGGGAAGGAATTAAGGAAGTATGAGAGCTTGTAAAGCCGCGCTTGTTAAAGCGCTTAAGCGCAGGATTAAAAGGGCAGGGATTAAAGATATCCCGCCCCGATGGCTTAACGATAGAACGAGGATTAAAAACTTATCGGATTTAAGCTATTTAGCGACCTCTTAATGCTAGCTTCCCTCCCTTAAATTCGGGATGGAAGCTAGGGGGGTATGTTAGATTATATAATAGAGGTCACAACGATTAGGTTAGCATAACCGCCACGTGACGTAAGGGAAATATCCCTTAAATACGGCCCCCTTATAAAAAGAGGGGAAGCACGTATAATACGCATTATTATATATCACATTAATAAAACCTCTTTCCTATAAAACCTATCTAGACCTATTATAACGCCTATTTAGTCCGAGCCGTAGATCTACGATCTAATACCTATCTAACACCTAATATATATGTCTCCGTTCTTTAGAGTATGATTAAATGTTATTAAGTTAAGGTTAATACTTCTATTTAGCAAGCGCTAGGCGAATGATAAGTCTATTTAATCGAGAAAAAAGGCTTTTTGTAGGAATAAGGGATATCCGTTCTTTACGCACGATTGCAATCCACGTGATTAAATAGATTATATACGGGCAACGCCTATACGGATAGGATGCGTTGTTAACTATACGATACATTGTATATATTAAGGACCCCGGTGATAGTATTACTAACTCGGCCGCCCTTGCGATAATTAAGTTATTAACTTAATCGCCTTTATAGGCATAGCCCCGACGTCGGAACGAGGGGTCGTAAAGGGCCGGCTTTAGGCCTTATTAATATACGCGTTTATAGCCTATATAAAGGGGCTATTCGTCGCCCTTTAGTTAATAGACAATATAGACTAATCTAGCTAGTTTGCAACCTCTTTTGTTTATTTAACTTACTAATACTAATTAGTAATTAAACGATTAATTATAGATTAGTAAGGTAGAAGAGATAGAGCCCGATCGTCGAAAGTATATTAGATCTTTATCCCTTACGGATTCTATTGCCTATACCTAGAGATAGTCCTTTATGCTAAGAATAAGGAACCTACGTGAGTTAGAGCCGACGAAGCTATTACGATATAGCTAGCTCTCGGTGGCCGCCGATAAGTCTTTTTCTAGCTCTTATTTAATCCCGTCTCGCTTTAAGAAGAAGAAGAGTTACGTTAAGCAATAGTGCGTCCGTAACGTAAGATAACCTTCGTGACGACCCTCGCGATCCCCTTTAATAACAATAGTGTGTTTTATTCAATTATACTATATCGAACCCTATCGATAACCCTAACGCTCCCGGTCTTATACCGGAAGCAACTAAGCCTAACAATAACCCCTTTCCCGGTTAGCTAGCAGGCATCGCTATCTTTAGTTCGTACTAAAATAAAGCTTATATTATATTCTAGGAGATAGACGTTACTTACGATAATATAAATAAGAAAGCAGCTACGACCTACGTAGCCCGGTTTATTATTATTAATATCGGCTTTACTATTTATAGATATAAGCTATTCTTAGACTTCTAGAACTACTTTAACGGGTAGATAGAGGCTATATAGAAATAGGCAGATAGGTATTTTAAGAAGGCCCTTAAATCCTTCTTACGGGCCTATAGAATCTAGACCGGCGCTTTAAATCTTAGCTTTACGGTATTATTTTTAATGCTTTAGCGCTAATAGATTCCCCCGATTTAGCCTAAGGACGAACTACTACTAGAATAGTTAAAGTTCTACGATAAGCGAACCCGAGAGTTCGTAAGGAATATATCCGTTATAGCCCCGGCTGCCGTAACTAACCCTCCTTCCCTAGTCGTCTTAAGCACGGCCCTAACGGCACCTCTTAATGCCCTAGCCCTAGCTCCTATAGTAATATTAACGACGGCACCGTCTACGCTTACGGCTATCCCCCCTACGCCTCTAACCGCCCGGCAGTTATATTCGCGCTAGAACCCTCCTTTGCCTTAATAACCTTAATACGTGCTACCTCCGTCGATCCCGGCTTATACCTACGAGATTAAATGTCTAGCACGTTCTTAAACCCTTAAGCCCCTCCGTTTTAGGATATATTAGACACGCTAATAATACTTTACCCAACTTTATATTAGTTCTTTAGGACCCTTCTAATTTATATAACGGTAAAGGCAGCCTATACGATAGTCCCCCCTTACGACGTTCCGAACGAGGAGATAGACGTAGACCTCCTATAAAAGTTTATTAAGCTATAGGATAAAAGCAAGAATTATATAGGTAAGCCTTATAACATTCTTAATAATAAAGTCTATATCTTTACGGACGTTTATTATATAGTTAAGGCCCGGCCCGGCTATTTCTATGCCCTCTTTCCCCGGATCTTTACCGACTAAGCTTAAGACTACTATATCTAGCATATAGAGTAGGATAGCACGTTTAAGTAGGCCTACGACCTACTAAAGGCTTACTTTAATACTAAAGTAAACTATTAGCACTATTAGGTAGGTTAAAGCACTATAACTTTTAAAAAGCTATAAGTTAAGCATTTAAATAAGACCTAATAGGAAGTCCTATAGACCCTTTTTAATAAGCTATAACGATGTTAACGCGCTTTAGGATTTAAGTTCGCTAGAGACCTCCCCTTTCGCACTATATTGCTTAACGCGTGCCGAAACGTCCCGGAATTTAGCTATACGCTATATAACCTACCTAAGACCGTAGAAAAGCTATTCTCCACGCTAAGTTCCTCCCTAAAAACCCATCCATCGATATAGGCCGAGAACGGCACGTCCGGCTCGTTTGTGTAATATCGTAATAAGGTAATAAATATAAATAATAAATATACTTTATTAGGCATATTCTATACCGACCGAAGATATACTAATAACCGCGGCAACGGCCGTAGACTTAGCGGGAGTAGCGGACGAGGCTACCGTAGCCCTTATAGCGGCGGTAGTAGCTTTAGCAACCGCTAATAGTCGAGGAAATGCTTCGTTTATTCAAAGGAAGGCTATAAGTCGATAAAGCGTACCTTAAAGGAACGAGCTAAGTCTAAGGCTTAATACTATGCGTAATGCCTTTTAACCGGCAACCCTAGCATAGGATTTAAGGCCTATCTCACCGAATATAAAGGTAACGAGACTCCTTAGGTCGCTATCGAATAGCGTAACGATAAGGCTAGTAACGACGAAGAACTAACTAAGTAGTAAGCCTCGTAAACCCTATATTAGTAGTCCTTTAACTATTTAATTATAGGCGAAGACGCATAAAGGATAGACTATTTAAGCGTCCTAGCTACGCAATTCGTCTTCGACCGTTACTTAAAGGACCGATTTTACGGCATCCTTATAGATACTAGAGCAGCTATAGCCTCTATAGTAGGTTAAGACTAATATCTCACCTTATAACGAGAAGACCCGTCTATCGTGCTCGATAAGTCTACCGCCGGCTAGGCATATATTAAATTCGGCAGCGGCGAGGACATACGCTCCCTCGGCTCCGTTGCCCTTAAGACCCTAATTATCCGTATTACGTTCTACGTGCTAAGAACGACGACCCCCTTCCTCCTCTACCTAGCTAATATAGATCGCTTAGGCGTATACTTTAATAATACTACCGATATAATTATCGGTCTAGGTATTAGCGTCCCTATTATTCGTAAATAGGGTTATCTATAGTTCTTCTTTAGTAAGGAAGAAAACGCAATCGCTTTTTTAACTAAAGCCGAGATATAAACGCTCTACCGCCGATTTAGCCACCCGGCCGTTAATAGACTTTATTACCTATTGAAATAAGTAAGGTATAACGATATCCTAATAGAAACACTTAAGGATATCTTAAAATTCTGCTATTACTATTAACTCTACGCGCTAGCACCCCGGAGGTTTAGGTTTATATTAAAGGATAACTAAGAATTTAATTTTAAGGTCGTCGTCGATATAATATACCTAAAGGTTAGTAGTAGCACCCGCCCGGTACTATACGCGGTCGATATAGCGATATCTATCTAAAAAGCGCGATTCCCTCCGTCTATATCGGCTAAGGATATATAGGAGATACTTAAGGCACTATAGATCGATATATACCTTAGCCCCCCTAACTATATCCGGCATAACGCGGGCACTAACTTCGCTTTAACTAAGTTTCGCAATAAAGCTTATATTATAGGTATTACGTATACTTAGATCCCCGTTAAGGTATATCAGTCTATAGGTAAGGTTAAAAGGTATTATAGCCCGCTCCGTCGTGCGTTTAAAATAATATACGCCGAGATCGGTAGGATAATAGCCCTTAAATCCGTCCTATAAATAGCTATTAAAGCCGTAAATAATATAGTAGGACTAAACGGCCTCGTCCTTACGCTCCTCGTCTTTAGAGCATACCTACGGATAACTTAAGATTCCTTCCTTCGGCAACTATAGTATAAAGAGCCGCGACTATCTAAAAGGCTATAAAGGCCCTACGATAGCTCTCTACGGCACGATAAGTTAGAGACGCCTTATAAGCTCGAAACGGCCCTTTAACCCTTAATACTCTATTACTCCCGCTATAGAGTAAAGTCCGCGTTTAGAGAGAGAAGCGAGGATAGTAGGGTCTATATAAGATTGCCTTTATTAACGGCCACAACGTTACTATCGAGACCGTTAACGGCCCGGCAGTCTTCTATTCTACCTTAGTGTAGCCGTACTACTATAGTAAAGACGATACCTTAGATCCCTTTGCCTTCGATAATATAGACACCCTCTCCGAGGTCGACTCCTCTGCTTTAGACGAAATTCCCGAGCTAGACCCTTCCCCCTCTCCGGTACGGGCACTACCGGCTCCTCTATAGCCCTATAAACGTAGACGTCCCCCGGGCTTAAGGAATAAGCTAAAGACCGTAACCTTCTATAATTAATTCTTAGTTAAGAAGGAAGAAGATATACTACGGCTTTCGACTAAGCTATGTAATAACGGCGTTATTATTAAACCCGGCGCCCTTTTTAAAGAATCCGACTAACGAGAGATTAACGATCTCGTAGCCCGTAGAGTCTTTAGCTTCGAATAGTACGACGAATCTATTACGGCACTAGGTGATAGCTAGATAACCTTATTGTTCTATAAAGAGGAGAAGAAATATAGAGGCTAAGGGCTCGTTTATATATAGGACTATATATCACGTAGTATATTACTATATACTATATTATGTAATGTAGTACTATAATAGTACTCCCCCTCTAAAGACGATTTAGTCCCTAAATCGCTAAGATATATCATTTTCGCTAGAAATCCGTATGTAATAGAGGAATCTTTTATAGGCGGGCCTAATCTAAAGGGCCTAGCTTATCTAGGTTGTATCTATAGAAGTATTAGATAGCGTTAAGGCAACCTCTTAGGTTATCTTCGGGCTGCTAGGTCGGTTCTTAGTGATATTTCTATTTAATTAGATAAATTAGGGTTAAGGCTTCGTTATCGTATACGTTAAGGATCTTCTTAAATTCCTATATTTCTTCGATATTACCGTCGTTATCGCGTTCCGCGATACGGCTTGCGATATTGCGTTATTCATCTCGATTAATCTATGCCTAGCCCGGTATTATTTCCGTTATCTAGAGCCGTCCCTTAGACGTATAGAAAGACTTATTAACTCGGATGTGCTTTAGGAGGTCGATAACTATAGCGCCGCGGTAGACCTCTAGAATAAGATAAAGACCGTCTAATTTATCGTCCTATTTTTTCTTTAGGCGATTAGTAGTTATATTCTCTAATAAAACTATAACTATATTACCGGGTCGGAAGAGAAAGCCTTTATCCCGCTTTATATTAGTATTATCCTTATATTTCTATTATAAGGCTTATGCGAGAGCTTAAAGCTAAATAAGGATACGGTCGAAACGACTAGCTATTGCGTCCGCGCGAAAGAATTCCTTCTTTGCCTATAATAAGAGCATCGGGGGTCGGGGGCCTATAGGTTCGATGCTAAGACGAGGGTTAAAGCCGTAGTTAGCGAAGAACGGAGAAATACCGGTTATTTAGTTTACTTAATTATTTTTTGCGAATTCCGTAAGCGGGAGCTAGTCGACCTAGTTATCTTAGGTAAAGCTAATATAGGCTCGAATGTATTTATTTATCGTAGCGTTAACGATTTCGGTTTAACCGTTAGTCTTTAAGTGCTATACTAAGCTTAGTTTTAACGTTATTCTTAAACGAGTGCTAAGCTATCGCTAAAAATTAGAGATAAACTAAGTACCTTAGTTAAAGATAATAGTATTAGGTACTCTATATTAGCGATAGACTACGTAGATAAAGGAGTTAATTAGTTCTTCTATAGAAAGGCCGGTGATAAGAATAAAATATCTTATCTTCGTAAGCCTATTAACTATCGTAAGTATATTCTTATAAGTCTTCCCGTTTCGGGTGCACTTAGGGAGTATCGTAATATAATCAATTAATATATCGGCCTATAGTTAGACCGGTAGAGCGAGGGGTTTTAGGAATCTAAAGGGAGACGAGCGGGGGGTCTTAGTCTAAAGATAGAGAGTATAGTCTTTAACGAATATAGCGGCGAAGTAAGAAATCCTCGGCTATTAATATATTTAGTTTAATAGATTAAGGCTTTTTACCCTCCTTAGGTATCTTACTAAGCTACTACTATAGGATCGATAAACGATATTAAGGTAGAGATCCAGGGTATTAGGGACGAAGGGCCGGTCGCGGAAAAAGATATATCCGTTAATTAACTAATATTCGGATATATTATAACGTAAGAGCTTTCGGATATACTTTAGCTAGCGTCGGGCGTATAGATCCCGGAGTATTGCTATTATATCTTAGGTAAGATTATCTTATTAATATGCTTCGCGGATAAGCTTATTAAGTGATTTACTAGCTGCGTTTAGTCTAAGGGTAGCGACTGCGTTAAGGTCTTCCTTTAAGGCATAGGAATCGGTTAAGAGTTCTTTTAAGATAGTCGGGTCGACTTTATTTTTAGGGATAACTACCTAATTTCGATAGAAGAGTCTATCGTCGTCTACGGTAGCTAGTCTATCGCCGGGGAGCTTGCTAAAAGCGTCGGGGAGAATTGCCTTATTGCCTAGGCGGTATATAATCACGAAGTTAAACTAGGAAAAGAACTCGGCCTAACGTACTTATCGTTAGTTAAGTTGCTTTATAGATATAAACGTCTAAAGATTCTTATAGTCTATAATAACGTCGAACGCCTTAGTAGTCCCTTAGAGTTCTAAGCGCTATTTCTTAAGCGCTTTAATAATTGCTAATAGCTCTTTATTATAGATCTCGTAGTTATACTTAAGGGTAGTGTGCTTTAACGAAAAAAACGCAATAGGGTAAAGATATCCGTCGTCTCCGGTCTATAAAAGGACTCCTCCCGAGGCTTAATTTAAGGCGTTAGTTTTAATCACTATTTTCTTCGAGTAGTTAAAATAGGCTAAGACTAAGGCGGTAGTAAAAGTAAGTTTAAGGGCCTTAAACGCGGTAGCTTATTTAGGTCCTTAAGACTATCGGGAATCCTTTCGAAGTAGCGTAGTTATCTAGGAGATAATACTAAAGTTATAAGAAGATAGACTAGAGGTACGTTTAGGAAGGTAGGAACGATAGTTAAAAGTACGAATAATCCTTTATTGTAATGCGGTTGCCCTCTCGTAGCAAGACTAAAGCTTGCCCCTCTTCTAAGATATATCGGGGCCTTAGGGATATACCCTTAGGCCTCGAGAGGGGTTATCGGGGACTAGTTAGCGACTAATAGCCGAATAGTCCCCGAGCTAAAATGTATTATCTATCGTGTATATATCCCTATCTCCCGGCTCTATAGTTGCGCGGGCAGCTGCGTTATAATTATCCCCCCCTTCTAAGGCGGACGCCTTAGACGCTAGGATAGCTTTAGGTATAAATAAAGTCGTAATAGCAAATAAGACTAAAATAAGATTAAACGTAGTATAAAAATCAACGACGATAGTTATTATTATATATATTATAATAATTATCGTATTAGTTACGCGTTATAATAGTTGCTACGCAATAGGGGGCTAGTCGCCTACGTATAGTTAGCGAACTATAATAGAGTGCTGCTCTTTATATATAAAGATTTTTTTCTTCTCTTCTTTTATTATATAACTATATCGAGATTCTTATAGAGAAGTACATTCGGAATTAGACGAGTATATTCTAAATCTAATAAGCATATTCTAAATTAGACAAGCATATTTTAAATTAGTTTAACGCTATAGGTCTTAAGCGAACGGCAAGCGCAACGGTATAAACGCCCCGAAAGCGAGGAAAACAAATAGACGATATTTAGCTAATAGGCCTTTTAGTTATTGCTTAAGTCCTATAGTTATCGGCGAATAGAGTATTAATTAAAGACGCCGTAGCGATAGTATAGGAAGAGATAAAGCTAAAGAAGAAGCGCGGAGAGAAAACAACCCTATTAGAACGACTCCTTATAGAGAAAAACATACGAGATGCCTTAGAGAAGTCGATATCCTTATTAAAGGAAGAAACCGAAGATTAACTATTTCGTTAATTATTTAAGGGACCTTTTATAAGCATAAAAAAACCTATTATAGTAGAGTCTTAAGAAGATTACACGAATATAAAGCGTATAACGCTAGCGGTTATTAAATTAGAAATATTTTCGTCGTTTAGTAAAGACGATAGAGACGAAGATATAGAGGCGAATACTAAAGGAGACACCGGCGATAAAAGGAATATCTAAAAAGGGATATCGCCTAAGAAAAAGGGCAAGAAAGCCGTATATATAAAAAGTCGCCGGGCGAAAGGGTGCTAAGTCACCGAGCTATATTATATTAAGTGCCTTAATAGCAGTATATAAGGGTTTAGCGATAACGAGGACGATATAAAAATAGTCGAACTATATTATATATAGGAGGATGCACGATTAAGCAGATATATTTAATATAACTCGCGTAGTAACCTCTACGAATCGGTAAGCTCTTCGTTCTTTATTAAGTCGGGATATAGTTGCTAATAAAATCATAGGTGCCGGCAATAATATCTAAGGATATAGTAGATCTATACGCTATTTAGATAAAGATAGCTAAGTTATAGACTACTTAGGACGAGACGGAGAAAAGGAAGATAAAGACAATCTTCTACTAAGTTTATATATCGTTTATAGCCGTAATAACGGCCTACCGAGAGGAATAGGGGGTATTAAGTGCTAAACGTTTATATACGAAACGTCGTCTTAAATACCGGCAGGCATCGATAGAGCGACGAAAAGCTATGCGTAAGAATAAGGACTAAAAGCTTCGTCTAGTGATTAAAGACGTAGGTTTTACCCTATAGCGGGTAGGACGAGAATATATATACGATAATTTATACGAAATAATCGAGGAGAGCGGTCGCTAAGGAAGGGGGGAGTAGTTAAAACGTCTCCTTATTATTATAGAGTTTACTAGCGAAATAAAAGTAAGAGATTTCTACCGCATAGATATTAAGGAATAACGATAAAGTAGCGGCGGAGTAAAAGTAAAAAAGTTAAAGTAAGCTAAAAAGAAGTTATTTCGTAATGCGTAATTTCCGCCGTTTCTTTAGTCGTATCTTTAGGTATTCATTAATAAGTTCTTAGGAATTAGCTATATCGTCTTAAGCAACCTCCTCGTTATATTCGGCTAGCTAACCTTCCTATTTCACTAAGTAGTAGGTAACGCCTTTCTTCTTCTTATAGTCCTTAATTTGCTAAACCGACTATTCTCCTTTAGCATCGTCGAGGTTAGGCATCGGTAGTAATTCGCTAAGGTGTTAGTTAGTAGCTTATTCTACCTACGGCTTAAGAAGACTAATATAAAACATATTATAAAGCCGGTCGTATTTCTCTAGTAGGGCTAGGCGGTACGCTTGCTTGCTAATAGATTAAAGGACCCTAAAAGGTCTAATATATCTAGGTAATAGCTTCCTTCTTTAGTCCTTAAGGCGTAAGTTCTTCGTAGAGAGTCCTACTAGGTCCCTAACCTTAAGGGTAAGTGGCTTATAATAGAGGTTATAGAATTTCTTTTACGACTTAATAGCTTATCGCTAATAAGTCTCTAGCTTTTTCCTTAAGTCTGCTAATTTACTAATGCGAGCTCTCGCTTTAGGCACTCCCCTACTAGTAGCATCGTCCGTAAGGTAGATATAGTAGTCTAGTTAGTATCCGAATAATGCCTTATTAAGCGAAAAGCCTATAGTTATATTCTTTGTATTATTATAAGCGAACTAAGCCTCTCGTAGTAGTCTAGGCTAGTTATTTTTTTCGGCATTTGTATAATACCGAAGGTAGTATTATAGTATTTAATTCACCCGTTCGGTCTAACCGTCGGGTTATAGGTAAAAGGCTATTAATAACCTAAGTTTTATCCGTAATATATAATAGAGGTCTAACTAAAACTTACTAATAAATAGAGATCTTCTATCGGAAATAATGCCTTTCGGTACTCTATAGATAAGCTTAATCTTATAATAAAAAGCCTTAGCTAACTTAGGCGCTATTATTGTTTTAGAGACCGCGAGAAATACGCTATACTTAGTGTATTAGTTAACGATTATTAGTATTGCGTTAACTTCTCTACTATCGAACTATAACTCTAGAAAACTAGTAGTAAAGTCTATAAAGACTTTTTCCTAAGGTCTTATAGGAATAGGCAGCGACTTAAGGGCGCCGTTTAAGCGATGCCGCTTTAGAACGGCGCCTTAATAGATATAATATAAACGCATATAGCTATTTATATTACGAGCTATTCCTTCCTAAAATCATTTCCGGGATAAGAGGTCTTTCGTATAGGCTATTCCGAAGTATCTTATAAAGGGATTATTATAGTAGAGCTAAATAAGCTCTTGCCTTAAGGCAACCTCTACGGGCACTACGATTCTTTCTAAATGTAAAATAAGTCCGTTTAGGCTTAATAACTAAGGACTTACCCCTTCTTCTAAGGTACTTTCGGCCTACACTCGCTATATAGTCTACGGATCTTCCGCTTAAGTCCTCTTAAAGAGCTTAAAAAGGGGTCCGGAGATATTGCTTTTATAGACCCTTTTACAACGAGCTGCTAACCTAGCTAATTGTCTTTAACACCGTTGTTTATAACTAACGATATCTTTAACCTAGGTAGCTAACTTAGCGGGACTCATTCCTAAATGCTAAGCGATCGAATCTTAGAGAGCTTATGTATTTTCGTTACGTAAAGACATCTCGTTAAGCTTAGAGATAGTAAAGACCTAAGAACTCGTCTTAAGGTCGCTTTATATAGGATCTATAGCTATATATACATACCGAATAACTACTAACTTCTATTATAGTTCCGGGAGTAGCTTTATAGACGGTAGGGGTTCTCCTATAAATTCTAGCTTCCTTAATAAAGCATCGGCAGGATTTAATTTACCGGCTTAATATTTAATCGTAAAATCGAAAGAAGCTAGGTATATACACTAACGTGCTTATCTTTTATTAAGGGATATTTGCTTTATAAAGCCTTAAAGGTTTTAGTAATCTAATAAAACTTTAACGGTATTCGCCGCCCTTTCGACGTAGTATCGCTAGTGTTTAAATAACTTAACGATAGTAAATATCTCCTAATTAAGGGTGCCGTAGTTAAGCTTAAGGCTAGTAAACTTCCGTAATTAGAAAGCAATCGGATAATAGTAGCCTTCGTTATTAAGCTACGAAAGAATACTAGCTATTGCGAAAATTAAGGCATTAGTCTTAATGTAAATCGGTCTTTAAAGGTCGAAGTGTCGGAGAAGTAGGGCTATTATAAAGGCGTTCTTTACGGCGTAAACCGCTATTAATTCACTAGTATTTAGCTATATTCGTCCGGGCTTTCTTCCCTTAACGCTCCCCTTTTATAACGTAGTAAGAGGGGCAATAATACTAGAGTATCCTAAAATAAATCGTCGGTAATAATTTGTAAAACCGAGAAAAACTTAAACATTATAGAAAGAATAAGGTTCTTCCTAATTTATAATAGCCTTAACGCGGGCTAGGTCTATTGCAACTCCGTTAATAAATAAGATAAATCCTAAAAACTCTAAAGACTGCTTATAGAAAGTACACTTCGATAAATTAGCGAATAGCTCGGTATTCCTTAGTCGTTCGAGGACTTATCGTAATTGTTCTATATACTCTTCGTAGGTCTTAGAAAAGATTAAAATATTATTAAGGTAGACGACGTAAATAGTATCTATAAGGCCTTTAAGAGCTTAGTTAATATATAACTAAAATATAGTAAAGGCGTTAGTTAATCTAAACGGCAATACTAAATACTCGTAGTAACTATAGCGAGTACGAAAGGCTATCTTCTATTTATCCCCTCCTTTAATCCGGATGCGTTAGTATGCGTTTTTTAGGTTAATCTTCGAAAAGTACTTAGCCTTTTAATAACGGTCTATAATCTCCGAAATAAAGGGGAGTAGGTAGCGATTCTTATCGGTAATGCTATTAACCCCCCGGTAGTCTATATAAAGGCGTAAAGTGCTGTCTTTCTTAGGCATAAAAAGGATAGGAGCCCCGGCCGAACTCTTAGATTTCTAAATAATGCTACGCTTAAGGGACTAATCTAACCACTCCTTTAGAACCTAAAGTTCGGATTAAGAAACAGGGTAAATAGGTCTAAAAGGCGGCTTAAAGTCGGGCAATAGGTTAATCGTATAATCGGTGCCCTTCTTCCTTAGTAATAAATCGGCCTTATGCTTAGAAAATACGTCTTAAAAGTCTAAAAGAGTCGCCGGTATTTCCTCCCCCGTTCGCTTAGGGTTCGCTAAGTTATTATCTTAATCGGGAAATAGCATAAAATTTAAGTCCGGTATAACTGTATAGACCTATGCCTTATTCCGACACTTATGTAAAAATTTCTACGGTTAGCGTAATAACACCTTAGAAAGTTAGTATATAAACTATTAAACGCGCTTAAAAGGAATAAGATAAATATATTCTTAAGAAAGTACGGGTATGCTAAGTAAAACTAGTACGTCGTTAGGTTTTAATCTATTATCGACGCTAATATAAGGGCGAATAACTATCTTTTCCCTATAGCAACTGTCTTAGAGTTAGATAGAAACTTTCCTAAACTCTATATCGTCTTATAAGCGTATTCCCGACTACCTTTAATCTAAGGGTTAATAAAGGAAGCTATCGTAGCCCTTATTTTCGAGCAAAATTTATATCTACTAAGTCTACTTTACTACCGTAATCGAGATTAACGATAATTTTATAAGGTATTCGCCTTAATAGCTTTCTAGTAGTATATAGTCTCTTAACTACCTTTACCTATAGCTTAGTCGAAGGAGAGGCATTTACTTTAACTTTTAAGCGTTTCCCTCCTTCTTTATCGTCTCTAAATCGGCTACGGCTTAGTTAGCTTTCGCTATCGCCTAGCAATCGGCTTATATATAGCCTAGTTTCTTATAATACTAATAAATAATTATGCCGGATTAGCTTTCGCCGTTTCTATACGAATTTCCTCCCCGGTTATTGCTACGGCTATTCCTACTATATCTATTCCTACCGTTACGACTATTACGACTATTTCCTCGGCCGTTCTTACGGCCGTTGCTACGACCGTTTCTACGGCTATTTTAGGTTAATCTAATAGCGTCGGAATCTTAATAGTTATTAGTAGATCTATTTCGGCCTTTACGTCGGCGATAGCCTATCGAACGGGAGCCTCTTACCCCTTAAGTTAGGGTCGACTAGTCGTTAGTTAGCTTTACGGGGCGCTTCTTATTTCCTAAAGCATCCTAAAAGCGTTAAGCGAGTTAGACTATCTCCTTATAAGTATTATCTTAAATAGACGCTAAATAAAGGGAGATTTAGTCCTAAAGATCGGGACGTAACTTTATAAAAAGGGAAAGTATACGAGTTTTTTCTAACGGACGTTTTAGGTATTGCTCGAGGGAATCTAAGTTAAGACTAAAATCGAGGGGGGACTAACCCTCTCGTTAGCGTGCTTCCTATAGTTACGTAGCTAAGAGAGTCACGCGATTAATAGTATCTTTAATTAAAATTAAGGTTTAGTTACGAAAATTATCTTAATTAGTATAAAGTAATTCCCTCTCTATAAGGAGCTTTTCGTCGAGGTATTGCCTCTATCTCGCCTTATAGTCTACGTATATATAGTTAAAGGTATATAAGATTTTATTCTTATTGCGCTTAAAACAACGTAAAGTAGCGATAAAGGCATCCTTAAGATCGCTAATCTAATCGAGACGTTTTTAAGGGTTAGTTAGTTATAATAACTAAGGAATATTTTTTGATTTTAATTTCCCTACTACGACTCTCCCTCGATTCGGTTAACTATCGGCGACGTTTATATAAGTCCTTGCCGAATAAGTCACCCTACTGCGAAAATTCCTCTCGAAGTTCCGTAATCCTATCTCTTAATCTCTTTTCCTCCTTTAGCTCTACGGCTCTTGCTTAAAGGGCTGCGAGGACATCTATACGCGGAAGGGTAGGTCGTAAAGGCCCGGCTTACGTTTAACTTCGCGAGGGGATAGATCGGGCCCCCTCGGGCAGTGAAAAAATTAGTAATAGCGTCTTAAGACGCTCGTTATAGCCCTTATATAAGTCAGTATATTCGTCTTTTAATATTAGTTCCGTTACGTAAAGTAACGGCGATAGGCTAGCGACTCGATAGCTACTACGACCTATTCGGCCTAAGCGGCCTATACGTCCGGAAACACGCCTATCGCGCGGCGCTATCGCTCTTAGGTAACTAAAAAAGAGAAGCTTTAGAAATTATAAGAAGATAGACTAGAGGTACGTTTAAGAAGGTAGGAACGATAGTTAAAAGTATAAATAATCCTTTATTATAATACGGTTGCCCTCTCGTAGTAAGACTAAAGCTTACCCTTCTTCTAAGATATATTAGGGCCTTAGGGATATACCCTTAGGCCTTAAGAGGGGTTATCGGGGACTAGTTAGCGACTAATAGCCTAATAGTCCCCGAGCTAAAATGCATTATCTATCGTACATATATCCCTATCTCCCGGCTCTATAGTTGCGCGGGTAGCTACGCTATAAAAGTATCCCTTAATAAAACGGCAGTAGAAGTTTACAAACCTAAGAAACTACTAGAGTTCTTTTACTAAAGCCGGGGTGTTCTAAGCCGTGATTATACATACCTTCTCGGGGTCTATGCTTATGCTAGATATCGAAATAATTAGTCTAAGGTACTTAGTCTTCGTCGTATAAAACTCTAACTTCCCTATGTCGATTTAAAGCCCTATATTGCCTAGGCGTTAGATAACTATTCGTACGTAGTTCTTATATTCCGCCCTAGTCTTTAAAAAGACTAGTACGTTATTAAGATATACTATATAGAAGTTATCGAGGGTATTATAAAGCACGTAATTAATATAGTTCTAAAAGGTCGACGGTGCGTTATAAAGGCCGAAGGGGGTAACTAGCATCTCGAATAGTCCGAAGCGTATAATAAATGCTATAAGCTACTTATAACCCTTAGCGATTTAAATACGGTTAAATATAGCAATTACGTCTAGCTTTATATAAAACTTAGCGTCGTAGAGAGAATCTAGTGTTTCGCGAATTAAAGGCAAGGGATATCGATTCTTAACTATAACCTAATTTAAACCTCGGTAGTTATAATAGATGCGGATGCTACCGCTTAGTTTATAAGTAAGGATTAATAGTGCCGCGGCCGGAGAAGAAGACTCTTAAATAAAGCCTTTATTAAGAATATCGTTAATCTACTTCTTAATACAGCGGAGTTCTATAGGTAATATAGGCCGATTTCTATAGTATAGAGCTTATTTGCTAAGTGTAAGTTCGATCTTATAATCCTAAGGGCGGTATAGGTAGAGCTCGTTTATATTCTTTAGAAGGAAATAAGGAAGCTTATCCTAGAACTCTTTTAGGAGTTTTTTTAGGCTATCTACCTCTATAACTTCCGGTTTTACTTAGAGGAATTTCTCTACGTCGGCTTTATCGACCTTCCGAAATAGAGATTCGGAATTAGCTATATCCCGGAGGTTTATCCAAAGGAAATTATAAAAACGTTCGGGGAAGGCGGCTTAAGCTACCTTTATTATATAGTCCCCGGTAATAACGCGTTAGAAAGAGGTTTTAGATAGTTCTAAGACCTTAACTAAGCCTACTAAGAGTTCGTTAAGGAGTCGTAGATTTTCTCCCTCTTTAACTAGCTTAGCTAATTTAGATATACTAATTCGCATCGCTTAGATACTATCCTATTTATAGAATTAAACGAAGTTAACTACTTATATATAGCGGATATCGTTTATATCTAAAGGCATTTAATCTCCCTATTGTATATGCCGGCGGGGGCGTCTCGTCTAGCCCTATCGGGCGGGAATATAGCGACGGCCGGCGGTAAGACGAATAAGGAGTAGGCGAGCTACTAAAGTAGTCTAAAGCGGAGTGGCCTTAAAGGCTTAAGTCTTAGGGAAGTCCGGAGGGCTAATCGGGGATATTAAGCGGGCGGTTTCCTAAGCGAATAGCTATATTCTATATAAAGGATATCGAATCGGTTAGCCGAGGTTTAAGGGGTACGATACCTACTTAGGTAGATATTCCTTAGTAGACGAGTCTATAGGTATATAACTTCCCGGTAGGATAGTCTAGTATTCTAGGATATTAGTCTCTTCCTACCGAAAGGGAATTTCCGGCACGTCTTCTATCGTTATAAAGACCCTTTATTTTAGGGTAAACGTTAGGGTTATCTAAATCTCTACGACGTTAGAAAAATATACTTTCCGACGTAACTAATGCCCTTTAGGCGCGGGAGTAATAAGAGTCCTAAGAGCTATCCTATCCTCGGCTATTATGCTTAAAGGCAGGCAGTGTCTTATATAGTAACCGGAATCGAAGCGGACTTAAAGAGATTTCTAAAGTATAGTTAATTCGTATTCCTAAAGCTAAGGGATGCCTAGAATAATCAGGGTAAAGGGTAATAGATTTATAATAAAGAAAAGCATAAGTTCTATATGCTTGCTAACAGTTATTCGGGCTATAAAGTAGTCCGTTATCTATATTAAGGGTATACCGTCGGCTAGTCGAAGCGGTTAAGGTTTAAGGAGCTTCTTTATAGTAACGTTATATTTCCGTACGATAGCGTAAAGATCGGCGAACGCTACGGTAATATAGCTAGAATCTACGAGGGATAACGTATTAACGTAGTAAGGGGACTAAGGGTTATGCGTAGAGGAGAGATAAGTATAGAGAAGGATTAACTTTTTATTACTATTTGACGAACTAATCTAAAGATCCGTTCTATCTAAGAGTAACGACCTTATCCTCTTATCCTCCCCTATATATAACCCCTAAGAGCGACTTACTCTAGGGGTATATCTTTTAGCAATAGCCTTAACGCCGGCCGCTCGCTTTATAAATCCGTATCTTCTTCCCTAAGGATACGGCCTTATTTATAGTCGGCCGTACGGATAAGCTAGCCTTAGCTATACCCGCCGCCGCGGGCGCCTTAAGATCCTCGGCCGAAGCTAGGGGAGGGGGCGCCTTAGCCCCGAAACTAAGGACTACCCCGACGTAAGGGCATTAGAAGCGGATTCGCTATCTTAGCTAGGTCGTAAGCCTCCTTCTAGTGTCTAGGCTCTCCGTAAGCTATATAGAGTTTATTATCTATCCTAAATTATCGTTTAATATCGGAAAGCCGGTCGAGGTCTATAAGGTTACTATATAAGGGTTAGGCTAAAGCGGTCGGGGTAAGGGTAGGTATAGGCGTCGGCGGGAACTACGAACGGGGGGCGGCTTTCTTCTCGAGCTTCTAACGATAAGTATAGTTAGTGAGATTCTTCGTAAAGATATCTATCTACGCTAACTACTTCTCGTAGTTAGTGTCGGGGATCTTAGTCTCTATATTCTTAACGAGATCGCTTATATCCTTCGATATAAACTTCTAGAGGAGGTCGACTTACTATTCCTTTATCTTCCTTACCTTACGTATATAGGCGTCGAGGTCTGTCTTTTAGATCTTATAGTTCCTATCGCCTTAGGGGAAATTATCGAGGATGTTTTTAGCGGCTTACGTTAAGTCTAAAACCTTATACTACCTACCTAAAGCTACGAGAAGCGTCGTTATAGTAGGCTATTCCTACTTCTCCCTCTCGGATAGGTTAGCTATAATAATAGCTATCCTATCTTTAACGAAGTCGTAGGCCTATTTACTAAGCCTATCGCTAATATAAAGGAGGCAGGCGTTATTTAAGTCGAACTATATACTATCGCGGAGGAAGATACCCTATATCTTAAGTTCCTAAGCCTCGTACTTACGTTAACGGTCGGAGATAGACCCCTTTTTAGTACAGATTAGAGGGTCTACTGTCTTTCGTTTTCGAGACGATTATGCCGGGGTTATCGTCTAAGACTATAATATCTTTATAGTTAAGATTATAAGGTCCTTAGCCTCGAGAAGTTGCTCCCTCGTGGCTAGGAGCTAATCTTTCGTGGCTAAGAGCTAATCTCGTATAGTTACGCGTTCCTTTAACCTAGTATTTCGGTTAACCTAAGAGGCCTCCGCTACGCGAAGTGAGCGAAGACTCTCCTCGATATATATAAGAATATATTAGGTATCTAGGCTCTAAAGGTTTTCCTAGGTCTCCTACGCATTAGCGACCGGGACTACGTTATCGAACCTCTTAATCGCCTAGGCGATCTAATGAAATTTATTAATAAACTCCTTAGTAAAGGCCTTTAGACTGTCGCCCGTAGCGTTAGAGGCTATAGGTATATCTAATATAAAGAGGAAGGAGGAGTATTTAATCTAAGGTGTTTATTAGGGACTATAAAAAAATTTCTACAGGCTATATAGGTTTCTATAGGCTAGGGAAAAATTCTTAAGGGCTTAAGGGCTTAGGGAAATGATTTCTTAGGGGTTACGCTCGGGTCGCGACGACTAAGGGGATAAGGTAATAGAGCTACTAGGACTATATTTATAAAGCTAGGGATCGCGACGGGGCGCAATAGGAGATAGAATAAACTATCACGGCATTAGGTAATAGCTAGATAACCTTATTGTTCTATAAAGAGGAGAAGAACTATAAAGGCTAAGGGCTCGTTTATATATAGGACTATATATTACGTAGTATATCACTATATACTATGTTATGTAATATAGTACTATGATAGAATCTATTTATAGGCAATACCGTCTATTTTATTCCCGAATAGTCCGGGAAGTAAAGGGCCGTAACGTAAAACCGTACGAAAAGTCCCGTCTAGTAATCTAAGGCTATAGCGATATAGAGAAAAGCTCGCTTTTAACCTATTCCATTACTATTTAACGTATTAGCTAGCGCTTAATCCTAGCCTTTACCCCCGCCTTACTTTGCCGAGGCATAAGCTTATCTCTACGCGATATTACATAAGCCTATCCTTAGGCTTAAATAGAGCTTAATCGTATAGTATTAGCGGCTCTTCCGATAGAGCTCTAGGGTAAGTACTTAAAGGGGACTATTATAAGAGTTATAAGACCGTTATATAGTCGTATAGAAGCCGGTGTATATTAGTAGAAAACCTACTATAAGCATTCTATTAAGAGCCTTAATATAGCTCCCTTTATTAATAACTCGTGCCTTTTAATCACGAATTAAGGACCTAACGATTTTAGCCTCGTCGGAATATAAACCGATAATACCTTAATGCTCGGTTTAGACACTTTTTCGGCCTAGGAAGAGAAAGAGCTTAAGATAGCTTAATTTCGCGTTAAGCCGAACGCTTAAATAACCCTAAGGAATGCGATAGACTTTAATAAAGCAAAACTAACGCTTTACGACGATATTCTGCTCCTATAGTAGAAGGGATAGGCCTTAAGGATCGAGGTAGTCGACTTACGGGCTCGTAATAAAGCCTAGAAGTACCTTAAGTAACGCGCTTATGCTACGTACGTCGCCTCTATCTATTAGCCCGAGGCCTTATTCGATATCTCCGTAGTAGCCTAGGTCTAAGCCCCCGAAGAGAAGGATTATAATATCCTTAATAAGCGCCTTTAGTACTAGATCGACTATTAATAACGTAGACTTACGTACTAACTAATTAATCTCGAGATAGCTAAACTCGTGGTATTTACGGATAGCTCGTTCGTAAATAACCGAGATCTTTCGTCTTAGTTAGGCTTCGTTATTACGCTCGTTAATAAGATAGAGCGTACGGATACATACTTCCCGATTAATAGCAATACTATCTATTAAAGCTCGACGAAGTATAAGCGAGTAACCTATAGCGTTCTTACGAGCGAGATCTACGGTATAGTTAACGGTATAGACCTTAGCATCCCCCTTAATAACCCTCTATATAGTTATAGAACGGCTTTAGCTCTTACTAATCCCTCTTATTATATATACTAACTTATACTCCCTCTACGAATGCCTTATTAAACTCGGCACTACGAAGGAGAAACGCCTAATAATCGATATTATAGCGTTGCGTTAGTTAGATAAGCGATAGGAGATTAAGGAGATTGGGTAGATCTACGGGGAAGATAACCCCGCCGACGCTATAACGAAGGCATCGCTAAATAAGGCCCTTAAACGCCTTATTAATACAAACAGCCTCTCGATTAGGATAAAAGCCTTCGTCCTCCGCCTATAGTCACTAACGGTTTCCTTACGGTATTCCCTTTAAACTACCCCCTTTTTACTTATATTTATTAAATGTATTTATTAGGCCTTCTACCTAATATATTATTCCTTCTATCTCCCTTTATTTAGATCGTAGACTTACTGTTTAGCAACTATAAAGAAAGGTTGCTAGTATAGGAATAAGGGATATCCGTTCTTTAGGCACGATTGCAATCCACGTAATTAAATAGATTACGTGCGGGCAACGCCTATACGGATAGGATGCGTTATTAACTATACGATGTATTGTATGCATCGGGGACCCCGGTGATAGCGTTACTAACTCGGCCGCCCTTACGATAATTGAGTTATTAACTTAATCGCCCTTGCAGGCATAGCCCCGACGTCGTAACGAAGGGTCGCAAAGGGCCGGCCTCGGGCCCTATTAATATACGCGTTTATAGCCCATATAAAGGGGCTATTCGTCGCCCCTTAGTTAATAGACAATATAGACTAATCCAGCTAGTTTACAACCCCCTTTGTTTATTTAACCAACTAACACTTTTAATACTATAAGAGGATCTTAGTATATAAGATCAAATAGTTGCAGTTAGTAATAAGACAAAGATAGCAGTCTAAATGTAGTTATTCTATCGTAGTCGTCTTAAGGTTTAACTATAGGAATTAGGTACGTAATGGAAGGCGTGTTTGTTAATATAGTCGGGTTAATAGTCCCTATATAGAAATACGTAAGCCGACTGTTAAACTCGTCTATTATAGCTTTCTGCCGCGTTATATGCTCGTCCTATCTACTTTAAGGTGGTTCCTTCCCTTTTCCTTTAGTCTTAGAGTCGTCTTCGATAGGGAATTTACCGATAAGTCTCCGTTATAGCTAGCTATTGCTTTAGTCGACTATACGTACGTTGACTTTCATCGACCCCTCGTAGTTAGCATACTAATATATCTTCCGGTCCGGTATCTCTTTATCGTAGAGTAGGCATATAATAGCTTCCGGCTCGATCTAGTATTCTCCGATAGGCTCTTTAAGGTATACTACTGTTATAGATAGCTTTTCTTATAGGTGACTTAGAAGGTCTAATCCTTCCTCCTCCTCGTCGTCGGTTAGGATTTCTCTAGCGACTGCCCCTAAAATAGGGGGAGAAGTAGCTAGCTCTTTAAGTTATTAGAATTGCGTAGTCTTAATGCCTTAGGCTTTATCGATGCATTTTACGCCTAATTTAAAACTAACTAAGGGCAGAAACTTAACTAAGGTCTATAGGGAGATTAGTATCTTCTTTAATATAATATTAGAGTATTGCTATTTGTATAGTAGAGAATTGCTATTTGTATAGTAAATTAGGATTGTCTCTACAATTTCGGCGCGCACCCCGCGCGCCTATGTCCCGCCACTCAATTTCCGTAGAGGTATATAGCAATTGAGAGGGCCGCGCAAATCGTCCCTAGCCTTAATTTAACGCAACGGTCAATTCAACAGCTATAGCAGCGCGCGCAAAGAGCTTAAAGAGCTTAAATAACGCATATTCGCGAGATGTATGTATAATCGGCCCGTTAATTAGTCCGCGGACTGCGTGGCCTGCGTGGCTTGCGTAGCTGGAATAACCTCCTTAATATTAATAGACGGCGACGGCGCCTGCCTAGCTCTTCCGCCCCTAGCTCGTCTCCCTCGAGATCCCTATGCCTATGTATTTACGCGCGTACGCGATCTTCCTTATAACGCCGCCTATCCTTATAATCCTTATAATGCTTATAATGCTTATATTTCGTCTACCTTATTCTATATACGTATGTGTCGTACACTTGCGTTAAGTCGGCGGGCACTAGCCTAACTTAATCGCGGTAGCTGCCTTTATATCCCTCATCCTCGACCTCGACCTCGTCGTGGCTATAAGGCTGCCTATTAATCGTAGCCTTCCTCTTCTTAGTGTTATAGGGTTAAAGGCATAGTTAGACTAGTATTCTTAGCAATACGAGGCCGGCCTTTAAGCGTTTGCACTACGTTAGGGTCACGAATACGGAGCAGTAGCTCCTCGAGGTCCTAAAGGTCGTTATTAGCATCTTCTATACAGACAGACAAAGGGGGAAAGGGGGGGTCGTACTAAAGGCTTCTTAAGCCACTACCGGGAAGAATGTTAAGCCTAATAAGCGGAAGCGGATGGTTAGCTTTAAGGCGCTCGAGAATAACGTAGGCATAAGGAAGCCCCTACTATTGTGTAAAACGCCCGGTATAACGCGGCAGTAGGATTAGCTCCCGCGGCTCTTTCCCTAGCTCTAAGGGCATCGCAGCTATAGTAAGCCGGTGCTATACGGCAAGTATGTTAATAGCCTAATATATGATCTAGAAAGTCAGCTTGCTAAGCTAATCCTAACCGCTATAGAGGAGCCGCTGCCGTGCCTACTATCGGGCGGCCTCTTACTAGTAGTAGCGCTCTTTATTCTCGATTATTTAGAGTAAGGCGGTATAGAGGTAAAAGAGGTCTCTTATACCTATAAGATGGTACGATTTAACGTCTTTATAGGCGGTCTCTACGGGGCTATTAACTCTCTAGCCGAAGTTGCGATACCTACTAAGAAAGCAGGCAGCGTATTGCTCCCGCTAAGGCATATATTCCTTCGAAATATACCTAATAATAAGGGCCTAGAGCTCTCTGTAGGTCTTATCGAAAGTCTTCCAATTAGCCTTAAATTCTTCTTCCGTAGGAGCGTAGATAATAAGTTTCTAAGCTGCGAATATACTCTTACGGGTATATTTATCTTCATCGGCTAGGGCCGGGGCCGGGGGCGCGTTTGCTGCCTCTTCTGCCTCTTGTTGTATTCTAGCTTGTCCGGCAGCATCGCCTTCGGCAGTATCGTCTTCGGCAGCCTCGTTAGCGTCGTTAGCGTCGTTAGCCTCGTTAGCCTCGTCGTCGTCTTTGTCGTCTTTGCAGCCGGGCTCCTTCTACCGCAACTTAATTCTAGCGTAGACCTTAGCGTTAATATGCTATACGTAAAGCTGTTATTGCGAGCGAGGGAAAACGTTCTTAAGGGCGTTTTTAAAGGCCTTTTCCTTGTCTATGATAATTATAGTCGGCTCTACGGCCTCGACCTATTGTTATAGCTCGTCTAGCCGCTCTAACAGCCACTAGAAGCCCTCTTCCTTTTCCGAGTTAATAAGCCTAAATGCGAAGTTAGCAACGGACTTTTAATCGGTAATTCTAATGGCCTAGAAGAGAAATATCTTAAAGCGGTTAGTATTGTATATATTATTAAGGCTAAGGACCTTAGGGAACCGCTTCTATATCTTCTCGCACTAAGGGTAGGTCTAGAAGATAGCCTTAACCTTCTAATAATCGCCGTTATCGTCGTCGTCGTCGTCGTCGTCGTTAGCCTTAGCGTTAGCGAACTTAACTATATATTTAAGGCCGGTATCTCGGAGATAGGCGAGAAAGGCTTAGGTAGCTGTCTTCCCGCCGAGTGCTATATCGCGTATCTTCTAACGATCGTTATAGATATCCTTTTGCCGAAAGAAGGACTCTTCGGTCGTTAACTCCCTAAGGATTAATGCGATCTCACGAGTAAGGACGGCTTAAAGCTTAGACAGCCGGCTTTTAAGCTCTTATTACGTAAGGGTTCGTCGACGATATATATTATACGCCGAAGGATTAATTAACTGCCTATAATTATGCTAACTGTTATTAATACGGTAGGTCTACTTCTAGTTTAAACGCTAAGTTGCTAATGCTATAATCGTAATAGGGTAGTTAAGCTTTACGGAGGAGGTTTTCTAAAGCCTAGCGCTCTTCGAGGCTCGTCGAGGCCTACGATCGCATATAAAGATAACGTAGGTTAAAACCAGCTAGCCGTTAATCTTACGCTTATTAGAGCTATTTCTCTTTACAATTGCGGCGCTATTCTCCCGGTAGAACGTCTAAAGGAAGTTGTAAAGCTTATTACACGTATTAAAGGTCGGTGATAGCGGTACGCGTGGGATTAACGGGCCGTCGTATGCATTA
This sequence comes from Ophiocordyceps sinensis, assembly GCA_012934285.1. Classification (NCBI taxonomy): domain Eukaryota; kingdom Fungi; phylum Ascomycota; class Sordariomycetes; order Hypocreales; family Ophiocordycipitaceae; genus Ophiocordyceps; species Ophiocordyceps sinensis. Next base: position 14,310,025 of record JAAVMX010000004.1, read on the forward strand.
GGTTCGTAGGCATCCGGAAGGAGGGCCTCTTCGTCGTCTTAAACGGGCTGCTGTTCGTCGTCTTCGACGGGCTATTCGTTAGGAATTTAGTCTATTGCGATAGCTTTACTTTAACGAACACGCGGTGTAGAATCGACGATAGAAAATTTACCTTAGGACGATTTGCGCGGCCCTTCTTAATTGCTATATACCTCTACGGAAATTTAGTGGCGGGATATAGGCGCGCGGGGTGCGCGCCGAAATTGTAGAGATAATCCCGATTTACTATACAAATAGCAATTTATTACTATATAAATAGCAATACTCTAATATTATAGACGATCTCGTCCGTTATAATATCGAACTTCTTTCTAAGTTCCGTCCTATGTTTATAATAGACTAGAGTTTTAACGGGAATAGTCTTTATAGTCGCATCCTCCTAAGAGTCTACGTTATCTCTATCGATTCGTCGTCTTTTTGCCTCTTAGGCATTGACTTATATAGTCAAATAGAGTATTTAATTATCTGTCCCTCCTTCCTTCTAAAGCACTTAGAATTAAATTATAGAGGTCTTAGTCGCGACGTCGGTCCCGATAAGGTCGCGAGGTTTCTACTCTTAAGGATAAGAGTATTTATAAAAGGTATCTATCGCAGCGATTTCTTTCTTATTTACTGTCTAATCTTAGTAAAAAGGCGTAAATAACGCTTTAACTTAGGCAATTAGCGGAGTTATAAAGCATCTAGGCCATACGTTAGCCTAATAAACGATAAGCCTCCGAATGTAAGATCTAAGCCTTATATACTTACTAGCTAATATAGGAGGAATTAGGCTTATATCTTTCGGTCTTCTTAAGGCGAGAACTCCTAAGGAAGAATTATAGGTAATAACGCCGGCTGTATAATTAGCTTAAAGCGTAGGATATTAGTCTGGGTAATGTCTAGGTTCTCCGCAGTAGAAGCACCTCTAGGTCCTAACGAAGTTTACTTAGAACTTATCGTTCGTCGGCTAGTATAATCTTAAGGTATTCGTCGTGCTAAAGTAGTAACTACCTCTTCCTCGACTATTAGAACTAACGCGGCGTAATTCCCTCTCTACGGGGTTTATAAGAGCTTTATTCTAGCGGTTTAAGTTAATAGTTATATCCTAAAAGGCCTTAGTTAAGTCTTATATCGGCTAGTAAATGTCTTCCTTCTTAGTAATGTCTTCCGTAGAGGTAGTAGCCTTTTCCTTAGGCGGTTTAGCATTAGGCTTATCCGTAGGAAGCTCTATTTTGCCTACCTCCTTATCCTTAAGGGAAGTCGCCTGCCCTTCCTTAGTCTACCTAAGCTTTTAATTATATACCTTTAAAGCTATATTTCGTCTTTTAACGTCCTACCGTAGGGCTAAGTAGCTATTGATTAAGTCAATAATGTCTTCGTAGGGCAACCTTAAGAGAGCATCTGAAGTTATCTTATTACGTTCGAGGATGCTAATAATGAAATCCCTAGGCATAGCGCGGTAGATAAAATGCGATTGCGTAGTAGCCTAGGTCTATCTATTAGGTTAGGCCTTACGCTAAAGGTACGAGTAGAGGCTAAGCTATTCCGTAACTTTAGAGACGGACGAAGGTCTTTTCGTATTATAATAGTTAAGTCGATTATTAGCGGTCTTGAGTTGCTTAATATCGTATACGTAGTAGTGTTTAAGAAGTCGTTTCTTTGCCTCGTCCTATAGAAGACCGTCGGTAAGGATCTTTTCGGTCGGAGCTTATTTAGTAGAGACGTAGCCCTTAAGCCAATCGATCTTCTCGTCCTCGTAAACCCTATTAAAACGTATCTCCCTCTTAAATTTCTTAATAATTTTATTACGTTCTTTATTAGTTAGTTAAACAAACAAAGGGGTTGTAAACTAGCTGGATTAGTCTATATGTCTATTAACTAAGGGGCGACGAACAGCCCCTTTATATAGGCTATAAACGCGTACATTAACAAGGCCGAAGCCGGCCCTTTATAAGCCCTTATTGCGACGTCGGAGGCTATGCCTATAAGGGCGATTAACTTAATGACTTAATTATCGCAAGGGCGGCCGTGTTAGTAACGCTATCACCGGGGTCCCCGATGCATACGATGCATCGTATAGTTAATAACGCATCTATATAGGCGTTGCCCGTACGTAATCTATTTAATTACGTAGATTGCAATCGTGCCTAAAGAACGGATATCCCTTATTCCCACACTAGTAACTTTTCTTTTATAGTTGCTAAATAGTAAGTTAAAAATCTATATCTAAACAAAGGGAAAAACAAGAAGAACGATACATTAGGTAGAAGGCCTAATAAATACATTTAATAAATATAAATGAAAAAGGGATAGAATAAAGGGAACACCGTAAGGGAACCGTTAGTAACTATAGGCGAAGGACGAAGGCTTCTATCCTAATCGAGAGGCTGTTTGTATTAATAAGGCGTTTAAGGGCCTTATTTAGCGATGCCTTTGTTATAGCGTCGGCGGGGTTATCTTCCCCGTGGATCTACCTAATCTCCTTAATCTCTCGTCTCTTATACGACTAACGCAACGCTATAATATTAATTATTAGGCGTTTCTCCTTCGTAGTGCGGAGCTTAATAAGGCATCCGTAGAGGGAGTATAAGTTAGTATATATAACAAAAGGGATTAGTAAGAGCTAAAGCCGTTCCGTAACTATACGGAGGGTCGTAATAAGGGAGATGCTAAGGTCTATACCGTTAACTATACTATAGATTTCGCTCGTAAGAACGCTATAGGTTACTCGCTTATACTTCGTCGAGCTTTAATAGATAATATTACCGTTAATCCGGAAGTGCGTATCCGTACGCTCGGTCTTATTAATAAGCGTAATAACGAAGCCTAACTAAGACGAAAGGTCTTAGTTATTTGCGAATAAGCTATCTATAAATACTACGAGTTTAGCTATCTCGAGATTAATTAGTCGGTACGTAAGTCTACGTTATTAATAGTCGATCTACTACTAAAGGCGCTTATTAAGGATATTATAATCCTTCTCTTCGGGGGCTTAGACCTAGGCTGCTATAGAGATATCGAATAAGGCCTTAGGCTAATAAATAGAGGGGACGTATATAGCACGAGCGCGTTGCTCGAGGTACTACTAGGCTTTATTACGAGCCCGTAAGTCGACTACCTCGATCCTTAAGGCCTATCCCTTCTACTATAGGAGTGGAATATCGTCGTAGAGCGTTAACTTTGCTTTATTAAAGTCTATAGTATTCCTTAGGGTTATTTAAGCCTTCGGCTTAGCGCGAAATTAAGCTATCTCGAGCTCTTTTTCTTCTTAGGCCGAAAAGGTATCTAAACCGAGCATTAGGGTATTATCGGTTTGCATTCCGACGAGGCTAAAGTCGTCGGGTCCCTAATTCGTAATGAGAAGGCACGAGTTATAGGTAGAGGGAGCTATATTAAGGCTCTTAATATAGTGCTTATAGTAGGTTTTCTACTAATATACACCGGCTTCTATAAGACTATATAACGGTCTAATAACTCTTATAATTATGCCCTTTAGGTATTTGCCTTAAGGCTCTATCGGAAGAGCCGCTAATACTATACGATTAAGCTTTATTTAAGCTTAAGGATAGGCTTATATAATATCGCGTAGCGATAGGCTTATGCCTTAGCGAAGTAAGGCGGGGGTAAGGGCTAGAATTAAGCCCTAGCTAATACATTAAATAGTAAGGGAATAGGTTAAAAGCGATCTTTTCTTTATATCGCTATAGCCTTAGATCACTAGACGGGACTTTTCGTAGGGTTTAACGTTACGACCCTTTACCTCCCGGACTATTCGGGATCGAAATAGACGGTATTTCCTATAAATAGATTCGTCGTACTATTCGAAGCTAAACACTCTATAGGCTACGAGATCGTTAATCTCTCGTTAGTCGGATTCTTTAAAAGGGGCGCCGGGTATAGTAATAACGCCGTTATTGCGTAGCTTAGTCGAAAGCCGTAGTGTATCTTCGTCCTTCTTAACTAAGAATTAATTATAGAAGGTTATAGTCTTTAGCTTATTCCTTAAGCCTAGGGGACGTCTGCGTTTGCGGGGCTATAGAGGAGCCGGTAGTGCCTATACCGGAGAGGGGGAAGGGTCTAGCTCGGGAATTTCGTCTAAAGCAAAGGAGTCGACCTCGGAGAGGGTGTCTATATTATCGAAGGCAAAGGGATCTAGGGTATTGTCTTTACTATAGTAGTACGGCTACACTAAGGTAAAACGGAAGACTGCCGGGCCGTTAACGGTCTCGATAGTAACGTCGTAGCCGTTAATAAAGGCAATCTTATATAGACCCTACTATCCTCGCTTCTCTCTCTAGACGCGGACTTTACTCTATAGCGGGAGTAATAGAGTATTAAGGGTTAAAGGGCAGTTTCGAGCTTATAAGGCGTCTCTAACTTATCGTGCCGCGGAGAGCTATCGTAGGGCCTTTATAGCCTTTTAGATAGTCGCGGCTCTCTATACCGTAGTTGCCGAAGGAGGGGAGTCTTAAGTTATCCGTAGGTACGCTTTAAAGACGAGGAGCGTAAGGACGAGACCGTTTAGTCCTACTATATTATTTACGGCTTTAATAGCTATTTATAGGACGGATTTCTAGGCCGTTGTCCTACCGATCTCGGCGTATATTATTTTAAACGCACGACGGAGCGGGCTATAATATCTTTTAATATTACCTATAGACTAATATGCCTTAACGGGGATCTAGGTATACGTAATACCTATAATATAAGCTTTATTACGAAACTCGGTTAAGGCGAAGTTAGTGCCTGCGTTATGCCGGATAAAGTTAAAGGGTCTAAGGTATATATCGATCTATAGTGCCTTAAGTGTTTCCTATATATCCTTAGCCGATATAGACGGGAGGAATCGCGCTCTTTAGAAAGATATCGCTATATCGACCGCGTATAGTACCGGGCGGGTGCTACTACCGACCTTTAGATATATTATATTAACGACGACCTCGAAATTAAATTCTTAGTTATCCTTTAATATAAACCTAAACCTCCGGGGCACTAGTGCGTAGAGCTAGCAGTAATAGCAGAATTTTAAGATATCCTCGAGTGTTTCTACCAAGATGTCGTTATACCCTACTTACTTTAATAGATAATAAAGTCTATTAACGGCCGGGTGGCTAAATCGGCGGTAAAGCGTACAAATGTAAGGCGGCGGCGCGCAGCGTTAGCCGGCTTTATAAGGTGTACGTAAGGGGCAGTGACACAATTAATGTCACTAGTGGCTTTTGCTATTGGCGCGATAGCACCCCTCGTCGTCATTACACGTACGTATCTCGGCTTTAGTTAAAAAGGCGATTGCGTTCTCTTCCTTACTAAAAAAGAACTATAGATAACCCTATTTGCGAATAACGGGGACGCTAACACTTAGACCGATAATCGTATTAGTAGTATTATTAAAGAATACGCCTAAGCGATCTATATTAGCTAGGCAGAGGAAGAAGGGGGTCGTAGTTCTTAGCACGTAGAACGTAATACGGCTAATAGGGGTCTTAAGGGCAATAGAGCTAAGGGAACGTACGTCCTCGCCGCTGCCGAATTTAATATAGGCCTAGCCGGCGGTATACTTATTAGGCACGACGGAGGGGTCTTCTCGTTATAGGGCGAGATACTAGTCTTAACCTACCGTAGAGACTATAGCTGCTCTAGTATCCACGAGGATGCCGTAAAAGCGGTCCTTTAAGTAACGGTCGAAGACGAATTGCGTAGCCGGGACGCTTAATTAGTCTATCCTTTATACATCTTCGCCTATAATTAAATGGTTAAAGGACTACTAAAATAGGATTTGCGAGGCTTACTACTTAGTTAGCTCTTCGTCGTTACTAGCCCTATCGTTACGCTATTCGATAGCGGCTTAGGGAGTCTCGTTACCTTTATATTCGGTGAGATAGGCCTCGAATCCTATGCTAGGGTTGCCGGTTTAAAGGCATTACGCGTAGTATTAAGCCTTAGACTTAGCTCGTTCCTTTAGGGTATGCTTTATCGACTAGCAGCCTTCCTTTCAATAAATAAAGCAATTCCTTAACTATTAGCGGTTGCTAAAGCTACTGCCGCCGGTATAAGGGCTACGGTAGCCTCGTCCGCTACTCCCGCTAAACCTACGGCCGTTACCGCGGTTATTAGTATATCTTCGGTTGGTATAGAATACGCTTAATAAATTGTATTTATTATTTATATCTATTACCTCGTTACGATATTGCACGAATGTGCCGGACGTGCCGTTCTCGGCCTATATTAATAGATAGGTCTTTAGGGAGGAACGCAGCGCGGAAAATAGCTTTTGTACGGTCTTATAGGGGTTGTATAGCGTATAGCTAAATTCTAGGACGTTTCGGCACGCGTTAAGCAATATAGTGCGAAAGGGGAGGTCTTTAGCGAACTTAAATCCTAGGGCGCGTTGACATAGTTATAGCTTATTAAAAAAGGTCTATAGGACTTCCTATTAGGTCTTATTTAGATGCTTAACTTATAGCTTTTTAAAGGTTATAGTGCTTTAATCTACCTAATAGTGCTAATAGTTTACTTTAGTATTAAAGTAAGCCTTTAGTAGGTCGTAGGCCTACTTAAATATACTATCTTACTCTATATGCTAGATATAGTAGTCTTAGGCTCGTCCGGTAAGGATTTAGGGAAAGAGGGCATAGAAATAGCCGGGCCGGGCCTTAACTATATAATAAACGTCTATAAAGATATAGACTTTATTATTAAGAATGTTATAGGGCTTACCTATATAATTCTTACTCTTATCCTATAGCTAAATAAACTTTTATAGGAGGTCTACGTCTATCTCCTTATTCGGAACGTCGTAAGCGGGGACTATTGTATATACTGCCTTTGCCGTTATATTAATCGGAGGGGTCTTAGAGAACTAATATAAAGTCGGGTAAAGTATTATTAGCGTTTCTAATATATCTTAGAACGTAAGGGCTTAAGGGTTTAGGAACGTGCCGGGCATTTAATCTCGCGGGTATAAGCCGGGATCGACGGAGGTAGCACGTATTAAGGTTATTAGGGCAAAGGAGGGTTCTAGCGCGAATGTAACTGCCGGGGCGGTTAGAGGCGTAAGGGGGATAGCCGCGGGCGTTAACGGTGCCGTCGCAAAGGTTACTATAGGAGCCGGGGTTAGGATAATAAGAGGTGCCGTTAGGGCCGTGCCTAGGACGACTAGGGAAGGAGGGCTAGTTACGTCAGCCGGGGCTATAATAGCTATATTCCTTACGAACTCTCGGGTTTGCTCGTCGTAGAACTTTAACTATTCTAATAGTAGTTCGTCCTTAGGCTAATTCGGGGGAATCTATTAGCGCTAAAGCATTAAAAATAATGCCGTAAAGCTAAGGTTTAAGGCGCCGGTCTAGATTCTATAGGCCTATAAGAAGGATTTAAGGGCCTTCTTAAAATACCTATCTGCCCGTTTCTATATAGCCTTTATCCATCCGTTAAAGTAGTCTTAGAAGTCTAAGAATAGCTTATATCTATAAATAGTTAAGCTAGCATTAATAATAATAAACCGGGCTATATAAGTCGTAACTGCTTTCTTATTTATATTATCGTAGGCGACGTCTGTCTCTTAGAATGCAATATTAGCTCTATTTTAATACGAACCGAAGATATCGATGCCTTTTAGCAAACCGCGAAGGGGGTTATTATTAGGCTTAGTTACTTCCGGTACGGGACCGGGAGCGTTAGGGTTATCGGTAGGGTCCGATATAGTATAATTAAATAAAATATACTATTGTTATTGTTAAAGGGGATCGTAAGGGTCGTTACGAAGGTTGTCTTGCGTTACTAACGCACTATTGCTTAACGTAACTCTTCTTCTTCTCGAAGCGAGACGGGATTTAACAAAAGCTAGGAAAGAACTTATCGGCGGCCACCGAGAGCTAGCTATATCGTAATAGATTCGTCGGCTCTAACTCGCGCAGGTTCCTTATTCTTAGCACAAAGGACCGTCTCTAGGTATAGGCAATAGAATCCGCGAGGGATAAAGATCTAATGCACTTTCGACGATCGGGCTCTATCTCTTCTACCTTGCCAATCTATAATTAATCGTTTAATCACTAATTAGTGTTAGTTAGTTAAATAAACAAAGGGGTTACAAACTGGCTGGATTAGTCTATATGTCTATTAACTAAGGGGCGACGAATAGCCCTTTTATATAGGCTATAAACGCGTACATTAATAAGGCCGAAGCCGGCCCTTTGTAAGCCTTTATTGCGACGTCGGAGGCTATGCCTGCAAGGGCGATTAAGTCAATAACTTAATTATCGTAAGGGCGGCCGAGTTAGTAACGCTATCACCGGGGTCCTTAATGCATACGATGCATCGTATAGTTAATAACGCATCCGTGTAGGCGTTGCCCGCACGTGATCTATTTAATCACGTGGATTGCAATCGTGCCTAAAGAACGGATATCCCTTATTCCTATATTCTTACCGTTAAACTTACTAATAGGGGGAAGCTTCCCCTACTATAACATTCTAAGGAGACCGTTATTCTATTAGGCAATTGGCTTACCTATAACTATAGATAGCTCGTTAATCCCGAGCATAGGCTACTATATAGTAGCCTTACCCCTTAAGGCAGGGTAGTCTCTAAAGGTCGACGATATCTCTCTTATAGCGGGAAGCCCCTACTAGGCAGAAGTCGTATTAGATATCTTAGATATATTAATGTTATTATTGTTTTTATCGTTTGTTATGTCTTATATATGTTTTTCTGATTTTTCTTATAAAGTAATGCTTTTTAAATCCGGTCGTCGTTTTCTTTCTTCTTTCTTATCCGTATATATGTATGCGTGTGTGTGTGTGTATTCTTCTTTATTTAATCTAGGCATTCTAGTCTTCTTATAATAGTTAGAAGCTCTCGTTTATATAGTATAATTATATAAAGTATAGCTATCGAAAGAGTTATAGTAAAGTCTTCGGTTATCTTTTAGGTTGCTATTGCTAATGCATAAAGAATTAGAAAGTTATAGTAAGGTATATTTTAGCGGGGCATTTCTCCCCCCTATTTAACAAGGGGAAAAAGGAGGGTTATATAACGTACTAGCATAACCCGGGCGCACAAAAGGGAAGGGAAAGGAGGAAGCATTTAATCACATACATAAGATTGACACGACAACTAAATTAACTTAATTTGCCCCTCTTAAAGATTAAACGATTTCTCCTCGAGGACTTCTACCTATAAATTATTAAAGAAAGACGATTATTGCCGTATAGCTTTTGCGACACTCGCATCTAGTCGGTATTAGCATAATTAAATAATCCTAAAAATACGAAGAGACTAATTGAAATAGGAGCCCGAAAAACATAATTTAAGGAATTACTCCCCGAGCAGGATATCCTAACTTATACGGAAATCGACTAGCCGAGGCTTTAACGCAACTACCCTACGAATTCCTGCTATTCTTCCTAACCCTTAGTATAGCGACTACTACGCTTGCTTTAGGGTGTGTGCCCTTTCCTCCGTTAAAATAAGGTTTCTATTTATGCGTAGGGCAATTCTAATAGGGCGATTCTAGGAGGATTAAGTAGAGTCGTAGTCCGGATTTATCGAAGGAGTTATCCTGCTTCGCTTTCTAGGTCGGACCCGACGGGCTTTAAGTCGACGACTTTTAGCAGGAATGCGCTCCTAGGAATAGGTAGCTTAAGCTCCCCCGCCGTCACCGTTTATTCTAGCTATTTCCTTCTTTTCCTAATATAAGGGATGCTCCCTTAGCTGCTTCTAGAGGCTTTATTAGGTCTATTCTCGTCGTTCTTCTTCCTATTGCTTTAGTCTTTTTATTTAGATCCTTTGCTACTGCTTCTATAAGGTGCCGTCACTAAGCCGTGCTATTTAGAGACTCCTTCTACGATTTCTCGCGGAAAATAAATAGAGTCCCCCGCATTAGGCTCTAAGTTTTAACAGAGGAAAGGGCATACACCCTAAAGCAAGCGCAGCAGTCACTATACTAAGGGTTAGGAAGAATAGCAGAAATTCGTAGGGTAGTCGTATTATAGCCTCGGCTAGTCGATTTCCGTATGAGTTAGGATATCCTACTCGGGGAGTAATCTCTTAAATTATGTTTTTCGGGCTCTTATTTCGATTAGTCTCTTCGTATTTTTAGGATTATTTAATTATGCTAATACCGACTAGATGCGAGTTTCGTAGAAGCTATACGGCAATAATCGTCTTTCTTTAATAATTTATAGGTAGAAGTCCTTAAGGAGAAATCGTTAAATCTTTAAGAGGGCAAATTAAGTTAATTTAGTTGCGTTGTGTTAATCTTGTGTGTGTGATTAAATGCTTCCTCCTTTCCCTTCCCTTTTATACGCCTAGGTTGTGCTAGTACGTTATATAACCCTCTTTTTCCCCTTTATTAAATAGGGGGGGGGGGAGAAATGCCCCGCTAAAACGTCCTCTTCTATTAACTGAGGCATTTAATTATAAGTTTAATAAGCACGGCTACGTTAGGAAGTTTAAGTCTCGCCTTTATATACGAGGAGATCTCTAACCGTTTAGCGGAAAGGAAATATACGCCGCTACGCTTAGTACGCGAAACTTTCGCATTATAATTGCTATTACTACTAAGTTTAGCACGGAAACCCCTTAACGTAGTTAACGCCTTTACGAATGCCGATTTAGATAAAGAAGTATATATCTACTTCTTAGACGGATTTAAAATATTTAGCTTTATAATTTAGTTAATAAAGGTTTTATATAGGCTTCGCTATTCGCCGCTTCTTTAGCAACGGGAATTATCTAAGTCTCTTACTAAATTAGGCCTTAAGTAGAGTGCGGAGGACTCTTGCATTTTTATATCTACTATAAGTAGCATTATTACCTTCTTCTTTATAGATAATATTATTATCCTTTTCCGTAAAGAGCACTATAGGGCTACTAACGATTTTATCTATCGCTTTAGATAGAAGTATGTAATTACCGACCGTAGAGAGCTAACCTATTTTCTTAGGATAAGAATAATCCGGGACCGTAAGCAGCGAAAGCTATAGTTATACTAGGACGTTTACTTCGACAAAATTGCTTTTAAGTTTAATTTAATCCTTACTTCTACGGTTCTACGGCTTATTTCGACCCTTTATCTAATCCTACTTCTAGAGAAGTTAGAGAAATACTAAGGTTAAGCTATAGATAACTAAATCTACTACTTTTAGTCTTTAGTCGGATCCTATAATTACGCGACTATTTCCACCCGACTTAACGCTGTAAAGTCGTCGAATTCTTTAGCGGAGTATATATAAAACCTATCTATACTTTATATTAAGCTTATATAAAGCTTAGTAATATACTTATATAAATCTCGTTTTCTTAATTAAGTACTCTAATATAGATAATTAAGAACTTATCGTAGCTTTAGATACCGCTTATACCGATAATCTAAATACTTATTATTCTTTAGAAGGCTACTTTATTAGCCTTTTTAACGGTCTAATCGCGTAGAGTGCCCGGAAACAATCTATAGTCACTACGTCTTTAACCGAGGCCGAACTTCTTATAGTCTCTTCTATAGTAAAAGAGCTAATTTCTATTCTTCGTTTATTTAACGATATTTCTCTATAATTAGATATTTCTATTCCTACTATTTAATGCGATAAGACCTAGACTATTCGCTTAGTTTCCGCTGAGATTCTTAAGATTTAGACCGCCTTAAAGTATATTAAGATTTACAACTACTAGGCCCGATAGGAATTCTTACGCAATACTTTTAACATTAAATATATCCCTTCTAACTAGATAGTTGCGGATAGATTAACTAAGTTACTTCTACGATTACGTTTTTAAACGTTTCTTTACTAGCTTCGACTTACGGATATTTTATCTAAGATCTATAAAGGAGTCGATAATAATACTAACTAGCCAGAAGTTATTTTCCTTCTAGCTAAGGGGGTATATTAATACTACCGTCTTCTCTTATTGCTTTCTATTAGGAAATCCCCGGTTCTACTATAGAATTTATATAGAATTATCTATAGAATTTATATAGAAGTATCTATAGAATTTATATAGAAGTGTCTATAGAATTTATATAGAAGCGTTATGTATTTCTACTATAGAATTCCACGGGCTTCTATAGGCTATTACCCCGTACTTCTATAGTCTTCTACCGTGGAATTCTATTTCCCTTCTACGGTCTTCTACCGTTAAATTCTAATTCCCTTCCACGGCTTCTACCGTAGAATTCACTAGTCCTTCCTATAGACTATTGCGTTATTAATTCCTTTATTGCTAACTATATAACTATTTGTCGTACGGACACGATCTATTGATTTTCGACCGGTGTTTTCCGTCTAACTCCTTCCTTTACCCCTTTTCCTTAAGTCTACGCGGCTGTTTTCGTCCGAGGGATTTCCCTATATATATAGAGACTAGTTAGCCCCCCTTATTAGAAAAGACAAGAGCTATTATTCTTAGTGATTTATATTATTTGCAGCTTCTAATCCTACCTTATAGGGTGTTTTTAAGCCTTAGAGCCTCTCTTCTTTTTAATTGCTATTACCTAAATGTCGAGAACCCGACCACCTAGCGTTCGATACCTACGAGGGACTATAAAGTCGAGGAGCCTATCTTATAGGTATACTATCGCCTATATTAATTCGGTGGACTATCTTAGTTAGTTTCTCCGTACGATAAAGGAAAGCGTCGAAAAGCTCGGGGAATGTAGCGAAGTAAAGGTCTATATACTACTTTGCCTAGTCCGGAGTATCGGCGTAAAAACGAACGGCACTAGTAGGTTATATATCTATCGAATTAGCGAACACTATTACGGAAAAGATATTTAACTTCTAGGGATATAATAGGGGCTAGCCCTTAAGATTACGTAGTCGAATTACGCTATTATCCTTATAGGATACTCCTAGGGTATTAAAAACAGACCGTCCTAAGGTAAGATCGCCGGGAAAGGTGCCGTCTAGAACGATACCGTAAGAAAGGCCTACCGAGCCGGTCTATATATCATTAACTTACTATTATATAGCGATAAGGACATTATCGTGAATACTAAGGCCGGGGATTCCTTCGATTCCTCTTATAGTCGAGGAGACCTAAGATAGGTATAGGGCAAGCTTATTCGTGAGAGAGGAGGAGACGTAATAAGCTATAGAACTATAGTCGAAAAAGGAAGAAAGGGTAAAGGATAGGGAAGTTATTAAACGATAAAGAAAAACACTATAACTCTTACTAAAGGCTTTACAAAGAGGCTTATACTTAGTATTAATGCTACCGTCTACGGTTATAAAGTAAGCGGCATCGCACCTTTATTAATTAGAGTTTATGCCTTCCTCTATTACGGTAAAGATAGCTTCTATTTCCGCGTCGTCTTCCTCGTATTAGTACGCTAGGTCCTAGTCCTCTTCGGCGTTATTAAGGACCTTAGTGTCGAAGTAAACGTATAGGCGGCTGTTATTACCGCGCTAGTTGCCTCGAGTGCCCCTATAAGTGCTTTTACCTCGGTCGCTACCGCGACCTCGGCTGCTACTACCTTAGGAGCGCTAGCGGGTGCTAAAAGCCTTCGCGGCTTTATATATCTTGCCTTTAATTATAACTTCTCAAGGCTAGCTAGACAATAAGGGCGGTATAGTAGCGGGTGTAGGCGAGGACAATAGTCTATAGTCCTTAGCCTAGTAGCTAGCTTTATAGTAATTAAAGTATATATTCGACTTCGACGTAGCCGCGAAGGTAGAAGCGGCGGCAGCTCCCTTATTATTATCGGCCGTAGGGTAGATAATAGTATTCGTTATACGTAGGTCGGCGATAATAATGCCTAGTAGACCCGAATATAATAAGGTCGATAGTAAGCTAGGGTTAGGCTTAATAACTTCTATTATCGCCGGCTTATTGCTAATAGCCTTGTTAATCCTCTAGGTTTAGTACGGCTAGCCTTCCTACGTATGGATTATAGTAGTAGGCTTGCCGTAGATATCCTTAACGGGCTAGCGCGTCTACTTACTAGCTAGTAGTATAAGACGCTAGATAAGGGCTATACTATTTAGCGTTATAATATTAGAATTAATCTATAACTAAATGTAAGGAAGGTTATTCCGAATATACTAGATAGTAATAGTACAGACGTTAGGGCTATGTTTCTTAATATCGGGAGGGCTAAGAAACGCATTCCGGATACGCTAGGCAAAATTAACGAGGGCCTCGTCTTTAACTAGCGCTAGCTACGCGTAAATAGCTAGCGGCGCATCTAAGACACTATAGTCCCTTAGGACTGTAAAATGCCTTTAAGGAGCAACATCTAGTCTAGGTGCCTAACGTTAACCTAGTACGCAATCGGGCCGAAGTCCTTAGATAACTCGTTAGCTATCTAACTCGGCTAACGGTTATATAGTATCTAGCTAATAAGAAATACGGATTATATCTATTTAAGCTTTTAGAGGACGGTATAGTCCGCCTAATGTAATTTCTATTATAGCTTTATAATAATCTTATTTCTATTTTTAGTTACCGTTCTATCTACTTCCTTAGTAGCTTCCGCTCGGGGCTAAATACTCTTTATAAGAGCCTTAGTAGCTCGAAATCTAAGGGCATAGCAGTATATAAACGAGCTCGCTTCTTACGTATTCCCGTACTATCTAACGTATTAGCTAGCGCGTAATCCTAGCCCTAGCTCCCGCCTTACTTCGCCGAGGTATAAGCCTATCTCTATATAATATTACGTAAGCCTATCCTTAGGCATAGATAGAGCTTAACCGCGTCGTCTTAGCAGCCCTTTTAGTAGAGCTTTAAGGCAAATACCTAGAGGGTATAATTATAAGGGTTATTAAGTATTATAGTACTATATTATATAACATAGTTTATAGTAATATACTATGTAATATATAGTCCTATATATAAACGACCCCTTAGCCTCTATAGTTCTTTATAATAGGGTAGGAAGAGTAATTATATAGGTGCCTTTTCTATAAGTATAGAAATCATCTAAAAAGAACTAAGTGTAAGCGCACTTATACATACGGATATATAGCTCTACGCACGTATCCCTTTGTCTGCACGTGTCCTTTACCCCTATCCGTACGAGCCCCTTACCCTTATTCGCATAAGCCCCTTTCCCCGCCCGTATATGCCTTTTCCCTACTCGTATATAAGAATACGGATTAGGTCGTAGACATACCTAATCTTACTAATAGTCGAAGACCTTTATATAAGACCCCCGCCCTACCTAAGCGAAAATTAACGACGTATTAGGTAAGGCCCGGCCGCGCCTTAAGCTACGCGGCTTGCTTTAGAGAGCGTAAACTATACCTTCTGCCGTTATATCTTTACCGGCAATATAGCGTCGGGCGGCCCGTCGTTTTCTCCGATAGCCCTAAAGCACGCTTTAAAGCGATCGAGCGCTTCTATATCTACGAAGTCCGCTGCTAAGTGCTATATCGGGTTTTAGTACCTTTACTACCTTACGAAGACCTCGCGCCTACTACCGCGGCCGACCTTCTTCTATCGTGCCGTAAGAATTTCCTCTATTAGGAACTCTTCTTCTCCCTCTATTAGAATTATAAGAGGCTATAGGTCTACTATCACTTAGCCGGGCATTAGATCTACTATAGCGCGTTAAAGAAGGTCTATATTAAAATTAAGGTAAACCCCGTTAGGCAATCCCTTTAGCTCGATAGCTTATAGGTTTAGCACCCTCTTAACCGTAAATTTTATATATAATTAGTCGAGCTTCTTATTCGGCCTTAAGGATACGTAGTTCCGTAGGTCTACCTAGACTTTATTACTTACCGTAAATCGTTCTACGGGTTCCCGTCGTTTATTAGTATACCGCTTTTAGTCTTTAGCTACTAAGGCTATTAACGATTAATAAAAGTCCGAGACCTATTTAAGTTATTATATAAAGGAGGCTACGCGCCCGTTAAGGCTATTTCTAAACGGCTTCTCCGCTGCTATATCTATAGCGATAGGAAATAGCGATATTAGCTTATACCCGTATAGTGCGAAGAAAGGGGATATACTAATTAAAGAGTAATTTCTCCCGTTAAGCGCTATTTGCGCTATAGGGAGCTATTTATCCTAGTCCTTTTAGTTACGGTCTATTACGCCCTAAAGGTAAGCTTAAACTTCTTAGTTAAGCCGTTCCGGCCCTCCGTCGGTTTACGGATAATATGCTATACTTAGCAGCTATATAATATATAGCAGCCGATATAAGTGCTGCTAGAAATAGGTTATCTAATTTAAGCCCCTATTGCTTATAATCGACGTTAGCTACTAATAGTATCTACGTAGTATATTAGAAAGCCCTTTGCGTAGATCTCCGCTTCTATTATAGAGGGCATAGGTTTTAATATAACTTCCTTACTTAGACGGTCCTTAATTACCTAAAGATTGCGGTTGCCGCTCTTTATAAAAGAGAGGTCCGTAATAAAGTCTATTTAAATATACGTGTAGAACCGGTCTAGTATAGGAAGCGATTTAAGCAGCCCTTTTTTAAGCGTACGCTAAATCTTTATACGCCTATAGATATTATAGTTATAGAGGAATCGTCTAACGTATAGCTAGAGGAGCGGCTAATAGAAGTCGCGGGATACGGCGGTAACTATTCCTTCGCGGCGAAGGTAGCCGACGACGCTAGCGTTAAATACTATTTAAATAAGCCGTCCTTAAAGCGCGTTCTCTTCTTCTAGCTCTAGGGGAGCGTCTCTTACTACGGCCTTTATAGTTATAGAGGAACTAAGAACCTAAAGCCGTCCACGGAACCGTAGGTGCTTACGTAGGTCTATATAGCAGTTGGCTACCTATACCTTAAGGTTAAGTTTAAGGTTAAATCGTCGTGCTCCTGCCTCTACGGCGCGGCGTACGCTACCGTAGGTAACGTCCTAAGCGACTAAACGGTCCTATATATGCTAAAGCTCCTCGTCCTAAAGATTCGTGGGTTAAGGCCTATATTAGAGGTTAGCTTTACGTCCTACGCGTCGAGGTCGTCTTAAGTCGTAGCCGCTATAAAGTCCGCTTTCTAAGTATCGGGCTCTATATCTTCTTCGATTAGCCCTTTAATTTCCGAACTTATAGACGAATTATTATCCTCCTCGCTATCGTTCTCGTCCCTATCGTCCTTACTATTAACTAAGACTACGCTATCCGCACCGATAAGCGTTGCTTTAAGATATATGCGTAGCGCGTCCTTCGGGAGTATTTAAAGCTTTCGGGTATTATAATCTTTATTAGAAGGTCGGTCTTAGTCTCTCCGGGATAAGGCGTCCGGTACTATAGCCTCTTTTCCGGGTCGGTACTTAATCCGGAAGCGGAAGCACGAAGTGTATTCCGCCTAGCGGGCCTACCGCTTAAAGAGATATCGTTAAGTTATAAAATACTTAAGGTTGCGATAGTCTATAAGGATCTCGAAGTTCTTATAGCTATAGAGCTCCGCTTACTACTGCTTTAAATAGCTAATTATAGCGAGTATTTCTTTATCGTAGATAGCGTAGTTCCGCTTAGCGGAGGTAAGCTTATAGGAGGAAAAGGCTATAGGGCGGCGTTAGCCGTCTACCTATTACGAAAGCGTGCCTTTAAGCGCGAATCTACTATAGTCCGCCTTAAGCGTTATAGGATAATTAAAATCCTACTAAAGTAGTACTAAGGCTTACGAAAATAGGTTTTTTAACGTTTAGAACGCTTTTGCTTATATAGCGCGTTAATAAAAGGCTACCCCTTTACCGGTAAGGGCTATAAGCGGATGTTAGATTACATAATGGAGGTTATAACGATTAGGTTAGTATGACCGCTACGTAACGTAAGGGAAATATCCCTTAAATACGGCCCCTTTATAAAAAGAGGGGAAGCACGTATAACACGTATTATTATATATTACATTTATAAAACCTCTTTGCTATGCAACCTATCTAGACCTATTATTACGCCTATTTAGTCCGAGCCTATAAGAAGACAGACTAGAGGTACGTTTAAGAAGGTAGGAACGATAGTTAAAAGTACGAATAATCCTTTATTGCAATACGGTTGCCCTCTCGTAGTAAGACTAAAGCTTGCCCTTCTTCTAAGATATATCGGGGCCTTAGGGATATACCCTTAGGCCTCGAGAGGGGTTATCGGGGATTAGTTAGCGACTAATAGCCGAATAGTCCCCGAGCTAAAATGCATTATCTATCGTATATGTATCCCTATCTCCCGGCTCTATAGTTGCGCGGGTAGCTGCGTTATAATTATCCCCCCCTTCTAAGGCGGACGCCTTAGACGCTAGGATAGCTTTAGGTACGAATAAAGTCGTAATAGCAAATAGGACTAAAATAGGATTAAACGTAGTATAAAAATCAACAACGATAGTTATTATTATATATATTATAATAATTATCGTATTAGTTACGCGTTATAATAGTTACTACGTAATAGGGGGCTAGTCGCCTACGTATAGTTAGCGAACTATAATAAAGTGCTACTCTTTATATATAAAGATTTTTTTCTTCTCTTCTCTTATTATATAACTATATCGAGATCTTATAGAGAAGCATATTCGGAATTAGATAAGTATATTCTAAATCTAACGAGCATATTCTAAATTAGACGAGTATATTCTAAATTAGACGAGTATATTCTAAATTAGTTTAACGCTATACCTCCTAAGCGAATGTAAGAAGATAGACTAGAGGTAACTTTAGGAAGGTAGGAACGATGGTTAAAAGTACGAATAATCCTTTATTGTAGTGCGGTTGCCCTCTCGTAGTAAGACTAAAGCTTGCCCCTCTTCTAAGATATATTAGGGCCTTAGGGATATACCCTTAGGCCTCGAGAGGGGTTATCGGGGACTAGTTAGCGACTAATGGCCGAATAGTCCCCGAGCTAAAATGTATTATCTATCGTGTATATATCCCTATCTCCCGGCTCTATAATTGCGCGGGTAGCTACGTTATAATTATCCCCCCCTTTTAGGGCGGACGCCTTAGACGCTAGGATAGCTTTAGGTATAAATAAAGTCGTAATAGCAATTAAGATTAAAATAGGATTAAACGTAGTATAAAAATTAACGACGATAGTTATTATTATATATATTATAATAATTATTATGTTAGTTGCGCGTTGTAATAGTTAATACGTAATAAAGGGCTAGTCGCTTATATATAGTTAGCGAACTATAATAGAGTGCTGCTTTTTATATATAAAGATTTTTTTCTTTTCTTCTCTTATTATATAACTATATCGAGATCTTATAGAAAAGCATATTCGGAATTAGACGAGTATATTCTAAATTAGACGAGTATATTCCGAATTAGTTTAACGCTATGCCTTTTAAGCGAACGGCAAGCGAAACGGTATAGACACCTCGAAAGAGAGGAAAGCAGACGGACAACATTTAGCTAATAGGCCCTTTGGTTATTGCTTAAGTCCTAGAGCTATCCGTAAATAGAGTATCGATTAAGGATGCCGTCGCGATGGCATAGGAAGAGATAAAGCTAAAGAAGACGCGCGGAGAGAAAACCACCCTATTAGAACGACTCCTCGTAGAGAAAAACATACGAGATGCCTTAAAGAAGTCGATATCCTTATTAAAGGAAAAAACCGAAGATTAACTATATCGTTAATTATTTAAAGGACCTTTTATAAATATGAAAAAACCTATCGTAAGAGAGTCCTAAAAAGATCACGCGAATATAAAGCGTATAACGCTAGCGGTTGTTAAATCCGAAATATTTTCGTCGTTAAGTAAAGATAATAGAGACGAAGACATCGAGGCGAATACTAGAGGAGACACTATCGACAAGAGGAATATTTAAAAAAGGACGTCGCCTAAGAAAAAGGGCAAGAAGGCCGCGAATATAAAAAGTCGTAGGGCGAAAGGGTGCTATATTACCGAGCTATACTATATTAAGTGCCTTAATAGTAGTATATAAAGGTTTAGCGATAACGAGGACAATACTACTATAGTCGAACTATATTATATATAGGAGGATGCGCGATTAAGCCGATGTATTTAATATAACTCGCGCGGTAACCTTTATAAGCCTATAAGCTCTTCGTTCCCCTTTTAGTCGAGATATAATCGCTAATAAAATTATAGGTGCTAGCAATAATATCCGGAGATATAGCTAATCTATGCGCTATTTAGACAAAGATAGCTAAGTTATAGACCACTCGGGATAAGACGGAGAAGAAGAAGATAAAGTCAATCTTCTACTAAGTTTATACGTCGTTCGTAGCTATAATAACGGCCTACCGAGAGGAATAGGGGGTACTAAGTGCTAAACGTTTATATACGAAACGTCGTATCGAATACTAGTAGGCATCGATAGAGCGACGGAAAGCTATGTACGAGAATAAGGACTAGAAGCTTCGCCTAGTAATTAGGGACGTAGGTTTTACCTTATAGCGGGTAGGACGAGAATATACATACGATGATTTACACGAAATAATCGAGGAGAGTAGTCGCTAAGGAAGGGGGGAGTAGTTAAAACGTCTCCTTATTATTACTAAGTTTACTAGCGAAATAGAAGTAGGAGACTTCTACCGTATAGATATTAAGGAATAACGATAAAATAGCGGCGGAGTAGTAAAAGAAAAGTTAGGGTAAGCTAAAAAGAAGTTATTTCGTAATACGTAATTTCCGCCGTTTCTTTAGTCGTATCTCTAGGTATTCGTTAATAAGTTCCTAAGCATTCGCTATATCGTCCTAAGCAACCTACTTATTATATTCGGCTAGCTAACCTTCCTATTTTACTAAGTAGTAAGTAACGCCTTTCTTCTTCTTATAGTCTTTAATTTACTAGACCGACTATTCTCCTTCGGTATCGTTAAGGTTAGGCATCGGTAGTAATTCGCTAGGGTGTTAGTTAGTAGCCCGTTCTGCCTACGGCTTAAGAAGACTAATATAAAACATATTATAAAGCCGGTCGTATTTCTCTAGTAGGGCTAGGCGGTACGCTTGCTTGCTAATAGCTTAAAGGACCTTAAAAGGTCTAATATATTTAGGTAATAACTTCCTTCTTTAGTCCTTAAAGCGTAAGTTCTTTATAGAGAGTCCTACTAGGTCCTTAACCTTAAGGGTAAGTAGCTTATAATAGAGGTTATAGAATTTCTTTTACGACTCGATAGCTTATCGCTAATAAGTCTCTAGCTTTTTCCTTAAGTCTGCTAATTTACTAATATAAGCTCTCGCTTTAGGCACTCCCCTATTAGTAGCATCGTCTATAAGGTAGATATAGTAGTCTAGTTAGTATCCGAATAATGCCTTATTAAGCGAAAAGCCTATAGTTGTATTCTTCGCATTATTATAAGCGAACTAAGCCTCTTATAGTAGTCTAGGCTAGTTGTTTTATTCGGCATTTATATAATACTAAAGGTAGTATTATAGTGTCTAATTCACCCGTTCGGTCTAACCGTCGGTTTATAGGTAAAAGGCTATTAATAACCTACGTTTTATCTATAATATATAATAGAGGTCTAACTAGAACTTACTAGTAAATAGAGATCCTCTATCGGAAATAATGCCTTTCGGTACTCTATAGACAAGCTTAATCTTATAATAAAAAGCCTTAGCTAACTTAAGCGCTGTTATTATCTTAGAGTCCGCAAGAAATACGCTATACTTAGTGTATTAATTAACGATTACTAGTATTGCGTTAACTTCTCTACTATCGAACTATAACTCCGGAAAACCGGTAGTAAAGTCTATAAAGACTTCTTCCTAAGGTCTTATAGGAATAGGCAGCGACTTAAGGGCGCTGTATAAGCGATGCCGCTTTAAAACGGCGCCTTAATAAATATAATATAAACGTACGTAGCTGTTTATATTATAAGCTATTCCTTCCTAAAAGAATTTCCGGGATAGGAGGTCTTTCGTACGGGCTATTCCAAAGTATCCCGTAAGGGGATTATCGTAGTAGAGCTAAATAAGCTCTTGCCTTAAGGCAACCTCTACGGGCACTACGATTTTTCCTAAATGCAAAATAAGTCTATTTAGGCTTAATAACTAGGGACTTACCCTTTCTTCTAAAGTACGTTCGGCCTATACTCGCTATATAGTCTACGGATCTTCCGCTTAAGTCCTCTTAAAGAGCTTAAAAAGGGGCTCGGAGACATTGCTCTTATAGACCCTTTTATAACGAGCTACTAACCTAGCCAATTGTCTTTAACACCGTTGTTTACAACTAATAATATCTTTAACTTAGGTAGCTAACTTAGCGGGACTTGTTCCTAAATGCTAAGCGATCGAATCTTAGAGAGCTTATGTATTTTCGTTACGTAAAGACATCTCGTTAAGCTTAGAGATAGTAAAGACCTAAGAACTCGTCTTAAGGTCGCTCTTTATAGAATCTATAGCTATATACACCTACTAAATAACTGCTAACTTCTATTATAGTTCCGGGAGTAGCTTTATAGACGGTAGGGCTTCGCTTATAAATTCTAGCTTCCTTAATAAAGCATCGGCAGGATTTAATTTACCGGCTCGGTGTTTAATTATAAAATCGAAAGGAGCTAGGTATATATACTAACGTGCTTATCTTTTATTAAAGGACACTTACTTTATAAAGCCTTAAAGGTTCTAGTAATCTAATAAAACTTTAACAGTGTTCGCCGCCCTTTCGACGTAGTATCGCTAGTGTTTAAATAACTTAACGATAGTAAATATCTCCTAATTAAGGGTGCCGTAGTTAAGCTTAGGGCTAGTAAACTTCCGTGACTAGAAAGCAATCGGATAATAGTAGCCTTTGTTATCGGACTGCGAAAGAATGCTAGCTATTGCGAAAATTAAAGCATTAGTCTCGATATAAATCGGTCTTTAAGGGTCGAAGTGTTAGAGAAGTAAGGCCGTTATAAAGGCGTTCTTTACGGCGTAAAACGCTATTAATTCGCTAGTATTTAGCTATACTCGTCCGGGCTTTCTTCCCTTAACGCTCCCTTTTAACAACGTAGTAAGAGGGGCAATAATACTAGAGTATCCTAAAATAAATCGTCGGTAATAATTTCTAAAACCGAGAACAACTTAAATATTATAGAAAGAACAAGGTTCTTCCTAATTTATAATAGCCTTAACGCGGGCTAGGTCTATTATAACTCCGTTAATAAATAGGATAAATCCTAAAAACTTTAAAGACTGCTTATAGAAAGTATACTTCGATAAATTAGTAAATAGCTCGGTATTTCTTAGTCGTTCGAGGACTTATCGTAAGTGTTCTATATGCTCTTCGTAAGTCTTAGAAAAGATTAAAATATTATTAAGGTAAACGACGCAAATAGTATCTATAAGGCCTTTAAGAGCTTAGTTAATATATAACTAAAATATAGTAGGGGCGTTAGTTAACTTAATCGGTAATACTAAATACTTATAGTAACTATAGCGAGTACGAAAGGCTGTCTTTTATTTATCCCCTCCTTTAATCCGGATGCGTTAGTATGCGTTTTTTAAGTCAATCTTCGAAAAGTACTTAGCTCTTTAACAACGGTCTATAATCTCTAAAATAAGGGGGAGTAGGTAGCGATTCTTATCGGTAATGCTATTAACCCCCCGGTAGTCTATATAAAGGCGTAAAGTGCCGTCTTTCTTAAGCATAAAAAGGATAGGAGCCCCGGCCGAACTCTTAGACTTCCGAATAATACTACGCTTAAGGGACTAATCTAACTACTCCTTTAGAACCTAAAGTTCGGATTAAGAAAGAGGGTAGATAGGTCTAAAAGGCGGCTTAGAGTTAGGCAATAGGTTAATCGTATAATCGGTGCCTTTCTTCCTTAGCAATAAATCGGCCTCGTGCTTAGAAAACACGTCTTTAAAGTCTAAAAGAGTCGCCGGTATTTCCTCCCCCGTTCGCTTAGGGTTCGCCGAGTTATTATCTTTATTAGGAAATAGTATAAAATTTCAGTCCGGTGTGACTATATAGACCCGTGCCTTATTCCGACACTTATGCAAAAATTTCTACGGTTAGCGTAATAATACCTTAGAAAGTTAGTGTTTAAACTACTAAGCGCGCTTAAAAGGAACGAGATAAATGTGTTCCTAAGAAAGTACGGGTATACTAAGTAAAACTAGTGCGTCGTCGGGTTTTAATCCGTTGTCGATGCCGATATAAGGGCGAATAACTGTCTTTTCCCTATAGCGACTGTCTTAGAGTTAGATAGAAACTTCCTAGACTCTATATCGTTTTATAAGCGTATTCCCGACTACCTTTAATCTAATAGTTAATAAAGGAAGCTATCGTAGCCCTTATTTTCGAGCAAAGTTTATATCTACTAGGTCTACTTTACTACCGTAATTAAGATTAACGATGATTTTATAAGGTGTTCGCCTTAGTAGCTTTCTAATAGCACGTAGTCTCTTAACTCCCTCTACCTATAGCTTAGTTAAAGGAGAGGTATTTACTTCGACTTCTAAGCGTTTCCCTCCTTCTTTATCGTCTTTAAATCGGCCACGGCTCGGTTAGCTTTTGCTATTGCCTAGCAATCGGCTTGTATATAGCCTGGTTTCTTATAATACTAATAAATAACTATGCCGGATTAGCTTTCGCCGTTTCTATACGAATTTCCTCCCCGGTTGTTGCTACGGCTATTCCTACCGTATCTATTCCTACCGTTGCGACTATTACGACTATTTCCTCGGCCGTTCCTACGACCGTTGCTATAACCGTTTCTACGGCTATTTAAGGTCGATCTAGCGGCGTCGGAATCTTAATAGTTATTAGTAGATCTATTTCGGCCTTTACGTCGGCGATAGCCTGTCGAATAGGAGCCTCTTGCCCCTTAAGTTAGGGTCGACTAGTCGTTAGTTAGCTTTATAGGGCGCTTCTTATTTCCTAAAGCATCCTAAAAGCGTTAAGCGAGTTAGACTATCTCCTTACGAGTGTTGTCCTAAATAGACGCTAAATAAAGGGAGATTTAGTCCTAAAGATTATAATATAACTTCGTAAAAAAAGGAAAGTACACGAGTTTTTTCTAGCGGACGTTCTAGGTATTACTCGAGGGAATCTAAGTAAAGACTAAAATCGAGGGGGGACTAACCCTCTCGTTAGCGTGCTTCCTATAGTTATATAGCTAAAAGAGTCTTACGATTAATAGTATCTTTAATTAAAATTAAGGTTTAATTACGAAAATTATCCTAGTTAGTATAAAGCAATTCCCTCTCTATAAGGAGCTTTTCGTCGAGGTATCGCTTCTATCTCGCCTTATAGTCTACGTATATATAGTTAAGGGCATATAAGATTTTATTCTTATTATGCTTAAAACGACGTAAGGCAGCGATAAAGGCATCCTTAAGATCGCTAATCTAATCGAGACGTTTTTAAGGGTTAGTCGGTTATAATAACTAAGGAATGTTTTTTATTTTAATTTCCCTACTATAACTCTCCCTCGATTTAGTTAACTATCGGCGACGTTTATATAAGTCCTTGCTAAATAAGTTACCCTACTGCGAAAATTCCTCTCGAAGTTCCGTAATCCTATCTCTTAATCTTTTCTCCTCCTTTAGCTCTACGGCTCTTGCTTAAAGGGCTGCGAGGACATCTATACGCGGAGGGGTAGGTCGTAAAGGGCCGGCTTATATTTAACTTCGAGAGGGGATAGATCGGGCCCCTTTAAGCAGTAAAAAAATTAGTAATAGCGTCCTAAGACGCTCGTTATAGCCCTTATATAAGTTGGTATATTCTCGTTATAGCCCTTATATAAGTTAGTGTATTTATCTTTTAATATTAGTTCCGTTACGTAAGGTAACGGCGATAGGCTAGCGACTTAATAGCTAGCACGACTTATTTAGCCTACGCGGCTTAAACGTCCGGAAACACGCCTACTACGCGGCGCTATCGCTCTTAGGTAACTAAAAAAGAGAAGCTTTAGAAATTATAAGAAGATAGACTAAAGGTACGTTTAGGAAGGTAGGAACGATAGTTAAAAGTACGAATAATCCTTTATTATAATACGGTTGCCCTCTCGTAGTAAGACTAAAGCTTGCCCCTCTTTTAAGATATGTTAGGGCCTTAGGGATATACCCTTAGGCCTTAAGAGGCGTTGTTAGGGACTAGTTAGCGACTAATAGCTAAATAGTCCCCGAGCTAAAATATATTATCTATCATGCATATATCCCTATCTCCTAGCTCTATAGTTGCGCGGGTAGCTGCGTTATAGAGCCGTAGATCTATAATCTAATAATTAAGAGTCTTAGCCTTTAATCTATCGAAAATACGATATAAAACACTAAAAACAGGCTCCCTTTAGGCAAAAACAATTACTATGTCTACTAAGAAGAACACCGAAGTTATCCTTATCGAAAATGCTAACTAGTCTATTTAAGACAATAAGTTTAAGGCGTAGGTTCTCGATAGCAACCTATAGGAATAGGTCTTTAGTACCGAAAGGCTCTTTCTTATTCCGATTATGCCTATCGAAGACGACTCTCTAAGGGGATCTCGCTCTCGTATAGCGGACGAAGAAATAGTCTAATAGGGACGCTAACCTCCTTAAGGCACCTAATAATAGCAGATGTTTCTATATAAGGAGAAGAAATAGGAGAGTTAGAAGAAAGACATTAAGGAGGTCTAAACTTAGATCGCCTTAACTATCTCTAACTACCTCTTCTAGACCTATTGCAAGCTAGGCAAAGACCTTAAGGACTAGTACGCCACGCTTAAGAAAGAGGCAAAGGGCAAGCCGGAAGATATCTATCGAGCCCTTTAGGTTCGCTATAAAGCAGTGGTTAAGCCCTCCCTAAGTTAGCTAAAGAACTAGCACCTTTAGCTTAAGGGCTAGAAGAAGATTATATATAAAGGGATTTAGGAAGAACTTCCTAAAGCTATTTATAAGAGTATTTAGGTTGCTGACTTTCTCGCCTTTGTCTAACCTTATTATCCTACCTAGGTCTATTCCTTCTACCTCTTACACTTAGAGAGGCAGGAGGTTTTCGATATCTATACTATAACTAACGAATTCACTATGCTTATAGACTAGCTGCCTGCTTAACTATCTTAAACTAA
The DNA here is from genome assembly GCA_012934285.1 of Ophiocordyceps sinensis. NCBI lineage: Eukaryota > Fungi > Ascomycota > Sordariomycetes > Hypocreales > Ophiocordycipitaceae > Ophiocordyceps > Ophiocordyceps sinensis. The sequence continues at coordinate 14,336,934 of JAAVMX010000004.1, forward strand.
GAAAGGCTCCTTCGGCCCTTCCTATGCGGGATAAGACGAAGAGTAGAGCAGCTAGTAGAATAACTAGAAAGGCAAAAACAATAAAAAGAGGTCGCGACCTACTAACATAGATAAGAGAGGTATCCCTTACTACAAGCTCTATTCTATAAAAGGCTACTTAATAGAGAATTGCTAGGAGGTTAACCCTAATAAAGCGCCCGACTAGTGGCCTAGAAGCAAAAAGGACATTATCTCTAAGAATATAAAGAACCCCGAGGTCGCGAAAGAAGCCTAGAGACATAGAGGCAAGAGGGGAACTAAGAATAATAATAAGACGGATTAACTCGTGCGGGAGAGAGGAAGATGCCCTTCGGCTTTATTCCTCGCCCCTTTAGTCGATGCGTCTTTTAACGTCGATATCTACCCTCTTTATCACTCGTTAATCTTAGATTATAGCATAACCCTCTATATCTTTAACGAGATTTCCCGGTTTAAAAACTTTAGAATAGTAGATAAGGGAGATTTCCTTTAGGCAGGCGCCGAAAAAGTGCCTATCCTCGGCTACGGTAAAGTTAACATCCGCCTATAAACCCTATCGTTTAAACCGTAAGTACTACGCTTGCTTAACGTTGCGTTCTATAAGAACTTTATATACAATCTAATCTCTTATAGGCTATTAAAGCAGTAGGGACTCTAGTAGGACGAACGACCCTATAGGCTATTAGCGCTTCGTTCGGCCGATAATACTATCGTCGGTCTTATTAAATAGCACTACGGCTAGTTCGTTCTCGAGTATATCCCCTACTAAACAATAAGGCGGGCATTTTACAACCGCCGAAACAAGTTTAACAGCTATACTAAACGGACGCCGCAAAAGGCTATTGCTAAACTCTAGTATCTCCGAATAAGGCATCTAAGACCACAAGCCCTAGAACACCTCGTTAACTACTCCGAAGGTGTTAAGATTAAAGGCATCTTAACCGTATAGTGCGATAACTACGGCACTACGAAAGCAAAACGGATAATACGACGAGCCCCTCGAGACAACGGCATCGTAGGCGAGAGAATTGCGATAGACTTCTATAACTTCGTGCTAGACAATAAAGGCTATAACTCGCTAATGCTTTTAACCGATAGAGCGAGCGGCTTTATATAGGATTACTACCTCTAAGACCGTCTCGCAGAAACTATTATTACGGCCCTTAAGTCCGGCCTTAACTACTTAAAGCATTAGTACTAGTTTTACACTAAGATTATTAAGTATAATAACGAGATTACCACTTAGAAGCCGGTAGTAGAAGCATTCCTTAAGGCAAGGCTCCTTAAAATCGGGCCCTCGGCCCTATATATATAAGACTAAAATAGCGGCGCCGAGCGCTCGGGGGGTATAATTAAGGATAAGTCTAAAGCGATATAAGGAAAGCTCTTAACCTAGCTTTAGCGAGAGATTTATAAGTCCGCTATATATCTCTATAATCGTACGCTAAAATACAGCTATAAGTAGGAATCCCCCTACGAGAAGCTAACTAGGAGAAAGCTAGCGCAGTAACATCTTCGTGCCTACGGGTGTAAAGCGTTTGCAATAACAACTACGGCCTAAGAGAAGAAATAACGCCTTAGGAAGCTCGACCTACGAGCTTAGATAGGCTTTCTAGTAGGATATATATCTTCTAACATCTACCGAGTCTAGGTTCCTATAGAAGGGAAGGTTATTACTACTTAAGATATTATTTTCGACGAGCAAGAGATTTTCGATAGAATATTCGAGAACCTTACCGAGAGCGTTAAGGAGTGCGACCTTAAGGAGCTAGCCCTAGCCCTAAGGAACATTACTCTCCCCGATAATAATTAAATTAATACACTATAAGTTCTCGATGATTAAGTATTCGACGATATCCTCGTCTACTAAGATATAAACCCCGAACTTAAGGCAAACTACGATATAGACTACGCAATAGCGCTTAAAAACGACCGGGGAAACATAAAGCAGTATACCGAAGCTCGATTTAAGCCTCTCCCTACTCCTTTAAGCACTCCCCCGGCGGCCCTATTTATAGCTATAATATAATTATATCTCGCTAACTAGACTATAAAGCTATAGAGCGAGCATCTCGATCCCTCTTAAGCAGCCTTTTAGGCAAACATAAGTCTATATAAACAAGGAGTAAACCCCTCTCTAGCACTAAGTCCGCATAAATAAAGAGTAAACCCCTCCGCGGCATTAAGTCTATATAAATAAAGAGTAAACCCCTCCGTAGCATTAAGTCCGTATAAATAAGGAGTAAACCCCTCCGCGGTAAGTCTATATAATTAGGAGTTAACCCCTCTATAGATAAACAAAAGTCTACTTAAATAAGGAGTAAACCCCTCTATAGCAAAAAGTCTATATAATTAGGAGTTAACCCCTCCGTAGCCTATAAATAAGGAGTTCACCCCTCCGTAGAAAGAAAAACTCGCCTATTAGCACTCTATATTTATAGTAGGCACTCGAGCCGCACCGATCTCGAAAGACACTAATATATTGCGGTTTAAAGATAAGGCTTACCTCGACCGCTTAATCCTAAAAAGGCAGGTATATCGACGAGACCTTCTAGCTATCCTAACATATTATAGACAGCTTAAACAATACCTACTCGGCCCTTAATTCGAGGAGGCGGAGAAAACGCATCTTTAGAGTCATAAGGAAATAAAGTCCTAGACCGAGGTTAACTCTAAAACACTCACGAAGAAAGGCTAAGTCCTCGACTGTATATAGGTATACGTTTATAAAATAGACAAGCACGGAAGGCTCTCGAAGTGTAAGGCAAGACTAATAGTCTAAGGGGATTAATAGCTTCGAAACGGATAAGAGACCTACGCGGCAACCCTCGCAGGACGAAGCTTTCGAATACTTATAACGATAGCTATAAGGTTCGACCTTAAACTAATATAGTACGATGCGGTTAACGCGTTCGTTAACGCAAGACTCGACGAGATTATATACATAAAGATACCGCTAGGGTATAGAAAACACTCTATTATCCTCCGACTTAATAAAGCCCTCTACGGACTGCGAAAATCCCCTCTTTTATAGCATCGCGAACTTACGTTAACACTTCGGGAGATAGGGTTTTAGACGGTACCGCACAAACTATGCTACTTAACGTTTAACGGCATTATCGTCTTCTTCTATATAGATGACATTGTCTTTACATATTATAAGAAGGATTAAGATAGGGCTAAATCTCTCTAAAAATAACTTCGGGAAAAATACAAGCTTATAGGCGGCGATAACCTATAATAGTTCCTCGGCATTAAGATTCTGCGAGACCGTATTTAACGGTATATTTAGCTGTTATAAGCCGCCTATATTAATAAGATCTACCGACTTACAAAGAAACGCCGCCCCTTCGATACACCGATAGGGGTAAAAGAGCTTCTCCCTTACAAAGGGATCGCTAAATACTATAAGATACGAGCCTACTAGGTAAACGTAGGTTCCGTGCTATACGCGGCGGTTATTACCCGCCCCGACATCGCGTTTGCTACGTTAAGACTGTGCAAATTCAACGCTAACCCTAGACCGGACTATAAAGATGCCGTCGATTAAGTTCTCTATTATCTACACTACACCCGGGGACTTACGCTTCGTCTAGGGGGTAGGGACGACTTCGAAGTGGTAAGTAACGCTTCTTTCGCCGATAACACCGACCGGAAAAGCTCTTAGGCATTTGCTATAAAGCTATTCGGAGGCTTAATCGGCTAGAGAGCTAATAAACAAGATATAGTTATAACCTTAATAACCGAGGCTAAGCTCCTAGCGTTATTATAGGCAGTAAAGGAGTTAATCTACGTAAGCAGGCTTATTAAAGAGCTCGACGTCTCCCTTAATAACTCCCGTATTTACATTTAATATAATAACATATAGACTATCCGACTAGTTACTGCCGAAGTCGCTACTCTATAGACGAAGCTTCGCTATATAGACATTTACAACTACTAGCTTCGTTAAGAAGTCCTTAATAAGACCCTCGATGTTAAATATACACCTACCGCGAAGATAATAGCCGACGGCCTTACTAAGGCACTTTAAGGGCCCTCCTTTAAGGCCTTTATCGAATAAATAGGCCTTTACGATATTACCTAACGCCTCGCCGATCGAGAACTCCCTAAAACGACCGACGAAACAATATAAACCGATATATATATAGTGTAGGAAGGTTAGAAGATATAAATAGGCCGATAAAGCCGCATCCTCGGGGGTAATAGTATCGATGTTAGGCATAATACACACGCGTTAGAGAAAACACTTGTAATGCAGCTACCCGCGCAACTATAGAGCCGGGAGATAGGGATATATATACGATAGATAATGCATTTTAGCTCGGGGACTATTCGGCCATTAGTCGCCAACTAGTCCCCGATAACCCCTCTCGAGGCCTAAGGGTATATCCCTAAGGCCCCGACATATCTTAAAAGAGGGGCAAGCTTTAGTCTTACTACGAGAGGGCAACCGCACTATAATAAAGGATTATTCGTACTTTTAACCATCGTTCCTACCTTCCCAAACGTACCTCTAGTCTGTCTTCTCACAACACTACGCATAGGCGCCGGTGATAAGAAATAACCGTAGGGAACGTAGTTCCTTATGCGCATTACTAGGCCTTGTGTGAAAACGTTAGGGAGACGATAGATAAGGGGCCTCGTTAAATATCTACGAGCATTGACTAGGCTAGAGGCGTCTAAACACTCGATTGAGTGTTAAATAAGAAGGAAGCTCTCCCGCAGCGAGGGCACCTACTGTAGGTGGCGGAGAAAGGAAGAATATTAGCGTATCTCGCAATAGCGATTATTCCGTCGATTTCGGCACGACGCACTAAGGAATCGAGCATAGGCTGCTAAACGACTAGCCTCGCAATATCGCTACGAGCATTAGCTGCTAAACGACTTATAAACGACTACGAATACCCTTAACGACGGTAGACCGAAGAGGAACGATGCTTCTACGTAGTAAGGACATCTGCTGTATGTATAGCGGCGGAGATAATAGAGGAAGTATAAGAGCTTATAAAGCCGCACTCGTTAGAGCGCTTAAGCGTAGGATTAAAAGGGCAGGGATTAAAGATATCCCGCCCTAATGGCTTAACGATAGAACGAGGATTAAAAACTCATCGGATTTAAGCTATTTAGCGACCTCTTAATGCTAGCTTCCCTCCCTTAAATTCGGGATCGAAGCTAGAGGGGTGTGTTAGATTATATAATAGAGGTTACAACGATTAGGTTAGCATAACCGCTACGTAACGTAAGGGAAATATCCCTTAAATACGGCCCCCTTATAAAAAGAGGGGAAGCACGTATAATACGCATTATTATATATTACATTAATAAAACCTCTTTGCTATACAACCTATCTAGACCTATTATAACGCCTATTTAGTCCGAGCCGTAGATCTACGATCTAATAGCGGACCGACGATAGAAGAAAATTAACGAATAAGATTCCGGTAGTAATTCGTAAACCTTTAAAAACTCTGTATACCCTTCTGCGAAGTTAAGGCTATTTAGTCTTAGATAGCCTAAATCTTTATAGGGTCCGCCTATATACTAGCGCCTACGATAATAATAAATCTAAGGTATTTAACCTAGCGGACGCCGAAATCGCATTTATTTATCGGGGTTAAAGTATAGCTTATGCTCGGAGAGCCGGTCTAGCACCTTCCGCACTTTATCTATATAATTCTTTAAGCTACCGCTTAAGTAGATAAGAATATTATTAATATAAGCGGAAGCGAACTTATCTAGAAGTTTATAAAGAATATTATTAATATATCGTTAGAAGGTACTAAAAGCTTTTATAAGCCCGAATAGTATTACTATCTATTTAAAGAGCCCGTAATAAGTACGGAACGCAGTCTTTTACTTATCGCCTTCCGTAATTCGCATTTTATAGAACGCTTAATAGATATCTAACTTAGTAAACTAATTCGCTTTCGCGATATTACGGAGTATCTCCCCGATGAGCGGAAGCGGGTAGCGGTCCGGTCGTATTATTGCGTTAAGTGCTTAATAGTCTACGTAAAATCGTAGTCTACCTCCGGGTTTCTACGCGAATAACACCGCAGCGGCGGCCTTAAAAGAGCTAGCCTAAATAAACCCTTTATCTAAAAGGCCGCGTAGTGTTTTCTTTAATATAAGCAACTCGTCTTAAGATATCGCGTATAGCGGCCCGAAGGGCGGAACTATATCTTATCCGTAGGAATCCTTACGAAGCGGTATCGCGTAGTTAATACCGGGCTTATATAGGTTTAATTTATCGGCCTTACTCTTCCGAAAGAGCGGTAGTAGGTTATAGAACTACGTAAGGATTATTTAACGTAATTCGGCTTCCGTCTTTAGTTTCTTTAGTCGTAAGGCTTTTTTAATATCCGTAAGGCTAATTGCGTTAGTAGTAGCCGTAGCGGCTTTAGAGGCGTATCGTCTACGGATTCGGTTAATAATACCGATAAATACTAAAGCTATAACCTCCTTAGCTTGCCGAAGCTCGGTAGTATACTTAGTGTCTTCCGGCTCGTTCTCATTAATATACCGTAGCTAACGCTACGAATTCTTATACTAAAGCCTCCCTTAGTGCGACATAGAGTAGGACTTTATATAAAGAAGCTAAGGCTTTCTAAGGATTAGGTTAAATTCTAGCTAAGGGATAACGTATGCTATAAGCAATTGCTTATGCCCGTCGATTTCCGTAGCTATCTATACGATACCTTCAATCTTCGCTTCTTCTATTGCGCTCGAGGCTCCTTATATATACTAAGGTCTTATATTTTTAATTAGCAAACGCAGTTCTTATGCGAATGCCTTATCGATAGCGGCGTAGCATTAGTAACCTTCGTCTATAAGAGTAAAGACGAGGTTTATACGGTTAATAACAATAGGTATTAAGGTATAAGAAGTCTTAATACGGTTAGTTAACTCTTTTTTATTTAATGCTAGCGAATTAGGCTCTAGGGCCCGTCTATGCTCTAGAGCTATGCGTTCCCCTCCGCACTAATAGCGGCGGGGACTATATTATCCTCCTTAATATTAGACTTAAGAGAAGGTCGGATAGCGCGAATCGCTATAGGCCGTTCGGCTCGTTTTACCGCGGGGCGAGCGGGACGATATAAGCAGTCCGTAGCGAAATGCCTATCCGCGCTATAGCGTACGTAAAGCCCTTCCTCTCTCCGCTTTTAAAGTTCCGCCTTTAACACTTACTTAGCTCGCTATATAAAAGAGGAAGGCGCGCTGCTTAAAGCGGTAGATAGTATCCTCGCTTTTCTACGAGCGGGCCGTATAATAGATATTACGACGTCGCCCTTATAGTCTACCGTAGTATTAAGCGCGGATTTAAGCGGCGGGAGCGTTATAGCGTTTTTAGTAATAACTCCTCCGTTCCTATTGCTAACGCCGTTTATGCTAGCGCGCTTTCGTAACTTCTAGAAGTAAGGGCTTTGCTTATAGTACTAGGCTACCTTCGTCAAGCGACCTATATACTACCGGAAGTTAGTAGGCATCTCGATTAGGATAAGTATCTCCCGTAGTTATAGAGTAATTAAATTCCGTAGCTATATAAGCTTAGCGCTTTCTCCTTAAACGCTATTTCCGGCGGCGTAAGTAATAGTCTTTTTAAAGTTAGGAAGGAAGTTCTTAAACGTCTAGCCGTCTTTCTAAAAGAGGATCCGTAACCTATCTTACGCTTTTTCCTACTCCTATACGTTGCCGAACGCGTGGATAAGGTGCTTAAAGAAGGCTCGGGGGGCGTAAGCGCTATTAGGCCCGCTACTCTCCTAAAACCCGGAAATCCGCCGTATTTAAGGCTCCGGCAGCGTAAAAAGTAGCGAATACTAGGCGGTATCGCGGCAACTATTAAGGCCTTACTTCTCGTTAATAGTAAACTTACTGCAAAGGCGATATAGGAAGAAGTAAAAAGACTTTAGCTTACTATCCTATATAGGCTACGGTAGAGGCTTCCTTTTGCCGAAGGCAGCCTTTAGGGCCGTCCTCGGGTTAGCTATTTTAGCGTCCTTAGCTATAGGAGACTTCGTCGACGCAGCCGTAGGCGCGAGTAGCGTATCCGTAGAGGTAAGCGCTATAGATCCTATCTTAACTCTAAGGACTTTTAGTAGCCCCCTTCGTTTAGCCGGATTAAAGGCTATTTTCTATAGTAGCACTAGAAGGCGCTCCTCTTCCGCTATAAAAGGTACGGCATCCGCTATCGCCTTGCCTAAGCAGGCTTTTATTATTTCCTATTAAAGGCGGGCTTTTACGAAGGCCCGCTTATTTAGCGACTTCTATCGTAGCTATAGCTACTAGGACCCTTCGGCCTATTGCTTAAAGACGTCCTTTATATCGTTATCTAGTAAGTCTATAATAGCAGCTAGTATTACTACGCGTGCCGCTTTTATTATAGCGGCCTATTATTTTAGTTAATATATGCCGCTATTATAAAAGCGGGACGTTATTATATTAATAAGTCCGTAAAAAAGGCAGATAGATAATACTATAATAGGGGAGGTACAGTAATTATATAGGTGCCCTCTATATAGATATAGAAATCATCTATAAAGAACTAAGTATAAGCGCACCTATATATGCGGATATATAGCTCTACGCACGTACCCCTTTGTCCGCACGTGTCTTTTACCCCTATCCGTATAAGCCCCTTACCCCTATTCGCATAAGCCCCTTTCCCCGCCCGTACGTGCCTCTCCCCCGCTCGTATATAAGAATGCGGATTAAGTCGTAGACCTAATCTCACTAATAGTCGAAGACCCTTATATTCTTCTCTTCTTTATAGAATAATAAGGTTATCTAGCTATTACTTAGTGCCGTAATAGTTTATTCTATCTTCTATTACGCTTTTTCGCGATCCCTAGCTTTATAAATATAGTCCTAGCAGCTTTATTACCTCGTTCCTTTAGTCGTCGCGACCTAAGCGTAACCCTTAAGAAATCATTTCCCTCAAGCCTTTAAGCCCTTAAAAACTTTTCCTTAGCTTATAGAAACTTTTACAGCGTATAGAATTTCTTTTATAGTCCCTAATAACCCTCCTTCCTTATAGCGGATATATAGTAGGGTAATAAAAGTTATAATTAGCCCGATGTTTATATACCTCCCCTATACTTCTACGAAAACAATAAAAACTGTACTAAACCTTAGAGCTACTTAAGACTTCTTAATTTTTTACTATAGCTATATAATATACTAAAGTAAATAAAAGCTTTTTACTTAAAATTTAGAACGCTAGAGGTACTTTTATAGTTTTAAAAAGAGGATTTTTAAAAACTTTTAGTACTTACTTTCTCGCTTTTACTTCTTTTATTAAAATCGGGCTAACTTTAACTACAGAATTTACTAAACGTTTTTTATCAGGTTCTCGGATATATAATATAGATATAAAGAGATTTCCTACGATTGGTTATTTCTATAAAATTATAAGCAGACTTAAATATAAAGGGTATTACTTTTAGTACTTATTCCTAAGCAAATCGAGTTTAAAACCCTTTATAACTAAATTATTATATAAATAATAGTCGTATAAATACTATAAGGAATGTCTTTATTATAACGATAATAGACGATATATATTATGCTAGTTAGAATTAAGAAATAATTAATATAGAAATACATTAAGTATATATTTTTTGCTTTTAGGAAGGTACTCTTTATATTAATACGTAGTTTAATATATAGAAGACCTACTACCCTAGACTTTATACTATGAATAAGGGAAACGGTTTTTAGGTATAGAAAAACCTTATATAAATAGAAGAACATTTTCTTAAGATAGAAAAGAAATGTTTTAAACAATACGTAAAAATACTAAAATAGTAAAAATATTTAACTATTATATTTTATGTAAAACGTTGGACTGTATATAGACAAATGCAAAGATATTATACTTACTATATATAATATAAGGTATAATATAATAATTCTAATTTGAAATTAAGTTAAGAGAGAAGTACCTTTCTATTACTCTTACTTATATCTAATCGTAAATTTTAGAGAGCTACTATACCTATAGTCTCTAACGCTAGGGACGACGGCCTAAAGGCCTTTACTAAGGAGTTTATTAGTGAATTCCCTTATATCGCTTAGGCGATTAAGAGGTTTAATAACGTAGTCCCGGTCGCTAACGCGTAAGAGACCTAGGGGAACCTTTAGAGCTTAAATACCCGATCTATTCTTCTATATATTAAGGAAAGCCTTCGAATACTTAATATAGCGGAGGCCTTTTAGGCTAACCGGAATATTAGATTTAAGGAACGTCTAGCCGCATAAGATTAGCTCTTAGCCGCACGAGATTAGCATCTACCTATAAATAAGCAACTTCTTAAGGCTAAAGACCTAACGATCTTTAGGATACCGATATTATAATCTAAGATAATAGCTTTAACCTAGTCGTCTAGAAAACGGAAGACGGTAGACCCTTTAATCTTTACTAAAAAGAGGTCTGCCTCCGACCGTTAACGTAAATATAAGGCTTAGGAACTTAAGATATAGGGTATCTTCCTCCGTGATAGTATATAGTTCGACTTAAATAGCGCGCACCTCCTTTATATTAGCGATAGGCTTAGTAAACGGGCCTATAACTTCGTTAAGGATAGGATAGCTACTATTATAGCTAATCTATCTAAGAGGGGAAAATAGGAATAGCCTACTATAATAAAGCTCCTCGTAGCTTTAGGCAGGCAGTATAAGGGTCTATATTTAACGTAAGACGCTAAAAATACTCTTAATAATTTCTTTTAAGGCGATAAGAATTATTAGATTTAGAAAGTAGACCTCGACGCTTATATACGTAAGGCGAAGAAAATAAAAGAGCAATAGGTCGACCTCCTCCGGATGTTTATTTCGAAGGATATAGGTAACCTTATTAAAGGCATATAGACCGAAATCCCCGACGTAGACTAAGAGAAGTAGTTAGTATAGATAGATATCTTTATAAAGAACCTAGCTAAATACGCTTATTATTAAAAGCTTAAGAAGAAGGCCGCCCCCTATTTATAGTTCCTACCGACGCTTATACCTACCTTTACCCCGGCTACGCCTACCTAGCCCTTATATAGTGACCCTATAGACCTCGACCGACTTTGCGATACTAAAGGATAATTTAGAATCGATAATAAACTCTATATAGCCTATAAAGAATCCGGATATTAGAAAGAGGCTTACGACTAGGCTAAAACGGCTGATCCGCTTTTAATACCTCCCTACTATAGTAGTTATTAGTTTTAAGGCCGAGGTGCCCCTTCCCCCGGCTTTAGCCGAGGATCTTAAGCCGCCTACGGCGGTGGGTTTAGCTAGGGTTAGTTTATTTATAAGTCTTACTATTTGTCCCGTAGTAAATCTCTATTCGTCCCGGAGGTACTAGAGTACTACTTAGATCCCCGTCTATTTTATACGCGCTTACCCTACCCTACTAAATTTGCGTGCTAACGCATAGGAAAAGTTAAATGCCGTAGTAGTAGCGCTAATAACCCCTTACTAAGCCACCGATATAACCCTCTAGAATAGACCTTAAAGCTATACTTAACCTAGCGGCCGCGGCCGCCGCAGCGGCCGACGTAGTTAATGCTATATTCGATGCAGTAGCCGCTACGTCAGCAGCTATAGCGGACGCGGCGTTAGACAAATTGCTCTACGAGGGGCTTAAGGAATTCGACGACGCACTCGACGAGCTGCTTAATAAGGGCCTCGACGAATAGGCCGAATAGTAGGCCGACGAATAGGCCGAACATTAGGCCGACGAATAGGCCGAACAGTAGGCCGACGAACAGGCCGACGAGCTCGTTAAGGACCTAATTCCGCCCTTGCCCCCTATAGAAGACCCCTTTAACACATTCGACGATCTCTCTAAGTCCCTCTAGACGTTCTATCGCAATAACGGCGCCGCCTTAATTAAGCGAAATAGCTAGGGCAAGCGTATGGTTAATAGGGTCGCATAAGCTACGACTCGTATCTTAATATATAATCGTAAGCACGGCCGCGACTCTTAAAGTGCCGGGTTGCATAAGGCATCGACTTAGAAGACTAACTGCTAATTTAAGATCACGGCGTTAATAATAAAGACAGGCTCGTAGACGTTCTACGTTAAAGGTTATTATTATTACGGGTAGTTACTTAATCTATTAGCTTATAACGTTTATCGCCGCCGTACCTTAGCATAATAAGAGCTCGAGAAGAACCTTTCGAAGCATTGTGCCCTACCGGCCCGTAAGATAGCTATAATTATTAGAGATACTACCGAATAGTCCTTCTTCCGGCAACGGGATATATATAACGATCGTTAGAAGATCCGTGCCGCCGTCCTTAGGGGCAAGACAGCGACCTAGGCCTTCCTTAAGCACCTCTAGCGCGATAACCTTAAGCATGCGGTTAAATACGCCGCCGACGATAACGAGAAAGTTAAGGCGATCTTCTAGATACACCCTTAGTATAAGAAGATATAGAAGACGTTTCCGGAAGTCTTAGGACTTAACAATACATATAAAACGAACCGCTTTAAGATATATCTCTTTTAGGCTACTAGAGTCACCGATTAGAGGTCTATAGCTAACTTCGCCTTCGGTCTTATTAGTACGGAGAAGGAAGAGGGCTTCCTTTAGCTATATAGGCGACTAGACGAGCTTCGCCAATAGATTAAGGCTACCGCGCCGACTATAATTATTATAGATAAGGAAAAGGCCCTTAAGAACGCCCTCTTACGCGTTTTCCTATTCGCGCAATAATAGCTTTATGTATATTACATTAACGCTAACGTTAACTTAAGGATTAAAGCACGTTAGAAAGAGCCGGGTGTCGATAGTAACGACGACGACGACGACGATAAGTCTTTAGGTAATAAGGCTAACGAGGCTAACGACCTTACTAACGCCGCGCGCGACGCTGCCCTTATATAAGAAGAGGCTAATGCAGCTAAGGAAGAAGAGGAAGAGGCTAAGAACGGCCTGCCTAAGCTATATAAAGAGCATAGCCGTAAGGGTATATTTGCCGCGTGGAAGTTAGTTATTTATATATCTACGGAGGAAGCTTTCTACGCACGCTAGCATACCCTCGATTAAACCTTCGGAGAACACTAAGGTTATATTATCCGGTATATCTCTAAGGAGTATATACCGTAGCGTAAGCAATAGGCTCGTTGCTATATTAGCCGCTATTACAACTTCGGGTAGATCGTTAATAGCTTAGTCGAGACCGCCTATAAAGACGTAAAGTCTTACCTTCTTATAGGCACCGGCGATCTCTTTTACGTCTATAACGCGCTACTATAGATAATCGCTAATAAAGAGCTTACCTATATGTAGGAGGCTAGGCGGCAGCGGTAGCGGCTACGGTATAAATACGGCGGCTAAACGTGGCTTAGTAGGCTTAACCTTAAAGCTATATATTAGGCCGTAAACCTCCTTGCGATATAGCACCGGCTTGCTAAGGCCGCGATGCCTCTAACGCTAAGGGAAGGCGGGCGTTTAAGCGAGGAGCGGGAGGTACGCCCGCTGCCGCCTTACATAAGGCGATTTACTTAGCAGTAAGGGCTTCCTTATGCTTATACGATCCTTTAACGACTCTAAGCGGATAGTTCACTTATAAAGGATAATATTTACCCTCGGTAGTTGCTTTAGAAGCCTTTAGTAAGGCACCCCCCTATTTTCTGTATAAATTACGCTAATCTTTACCTTTAGGACCTTAAAGAGCTACTACTTCGAATCCGGGACCTTAACGTCGTATAAAACCTACGTGGCCGGCCTTAGCTAGTTAAGAATACCTACTAAGAGGTGCCTTAAGCCTTAATGCACTACCGAGACTAAGGCGACGACGAAGACGACGATACCCTCGGGCAAGCATTATAGCCGGGCTTACAGCTATAAGGGCGCGGGCGTAGGCGTAGGCGTAGGCGTAGGCGTAGGCGAGGCACGTAAAGGCAGCTACTACGGTCTAGTTAAGGCAATACTCGTCGCCTTAATGCAAGCGTGCGACGCATACGTATATAATATAAGATAGAGGAGCGAGAGGCAGAGGCAGGCAGTTAGGGCTCTACTTAGCCGTCGTCGTAGGGAAGATCGCGTGCGCGCGCTAATATAAGGGGAGGGGATCTCGAGGGAGACGGGCTCGGGGTAAGAGGGCTACGCTAGCTTTATCTACCGCAGTAAGAACGCAGCCGGATATACGTTAAATTAATAAGCCGAATGAATATACGTGCGTTTATCTCGCGATAGCCTTAAATTACGGCGTGCGCAATTGTTCCTACGAAGTACTAGGCAGAACTAGTTAGGCCTATGGCCTGCTAGGTATGCGCACGCAATTTAGGTTGGCGGGTGTGGGTGCGGGAAGGCGCGGGAAGGCGCGGGAAGGCGCGGGGAGGCGCGGGGAGGTGCGGGGAGGTGCGGGGATGTGTGGTACTTCGGTACCTCCGGGACGAATAGAGATTTACTACGGGACAAATAGTAAGACTCTTATTTATATAGCCGACTATAAATAAGGCCGTATCTTTAGTAAAAAGGATATAGATTCGTAAGGCGAATAGCTAACGTTAAGGCTACTACTAAAAGATATACCCTTAGAGTAAGTTACTTTTAGGGGTTGTATATAAGGGAGGATAAAAGGATTAAGACGTTGCTCTTAGATAGAATAGATCTTTAGATTAATTCGTTACATAGTAATAAAAAGTTAACCCTTCTTTATACTCGTCTCTCCTTTACGCGTAATCCTTAGTCCTTTTACTACGTTAATATATCCTCCTTTATAGATTTTAGTTTTACTACCGCGGTATTCGCCGACCTTTATACTAGAGTATTGCTATTTATACAATAAGAAATTTCTATTTGCACGATAAATACCTAAATTCCCTACTCTTTCTACGCGACACCGCGCGCTTACGTCCCGCTAGTAAAATTAGGTGTAGGTATATAGCAATTACTAGGGGGGACTAAAAATTCGTCGCTTAACCCCCTCCTTTTAAGAGGGGGGGGGATAGCGACTAATAAAAAGCCTAGCGACTCGTAAAAAAACAGGTACTTAGCCGCACTACCTATTTTCCTAGTAAAGCAAAGTACCTCGATTTTTTCAGGGAGATATATATTTTTATAGCTACCTTAATATATTATCGTCGCGATACGACTTATAGCTACGACTTATATAATATCGCATCGTATAATAGCTTTTCAATACGTGCCTAGCTTCTTAATACGCCTAGCTTCTTAATACGGCGTGCCTAGCGTACTTAGCTTCCTACTACGTAGCCGGCTCCCGGCTTTTATTAAAGCGTTAGCGTTAGTAGTATATTATTACTATTACTATAAGCGGGCTTAGTGCTATAGTATACAGGACTTATACTAAAAGAGAATACTTATATTTACGTTAGTTGCTTATATTAATCCTAGGTATTCTTTTTTTTTGCGAGTCGCTAGGCTTTTTATTAGTCGCTGTCCCCCCCCCTCTTAGAAGGAGGGGGTTTAGGTACGAATTCTTAGTCCCCCCTAGTAAGAGAGCCGCGTGAATTAAGGGCACGCAGCCGGGAGCCGGGCACGAAGCATATATTAAGAAGCCGCACATATAGCAAACGGCACGCAGTAGAGGGCACGTAGTAGAGCACGTAGTAGAGCACGTAGTAGAGGGCACGTAGTAGGGGGGCACGTAGTAGGGCACGCAGTAGGGAGCCGGGCATAAAGCATATATTAAAGGCTTAATCTACAACGCCTTGACTAAGTCGAGGCGGATATACATATATAATAGATAGGTATTAGAACCCCGATTAGCATATGTTTTTAGTGTAAATAAAAGAATTATAGCTCCTCCTTCTATATTTATATATCTACCCCTACTCTTAATATACCGAGCTAGTAGGGGTCGTGTATAGTCGCGTAAATGCCTATATTAAGGAAAGTCGCTAAGCAAAACGCATTTTTCTGCCGCTAGCCGCCCTAACTAAGTCGAGGCGGCGTCGCCGCCTCGACTTAGTCGGGGCGGCTAGCGAATGTAGTACGTGCACTTCACACTTTACATACGTCTTCGCGCTACTGCTGCTGCTATTACTGCTGCTACTACTGCTACTGCTATTGCTGCTGCTGCCGCTGCTACTGCTATTGCTGCTGCTACCGCTACTGCTGCTACTGCCGCTGCTGCTACTGCCGCCGCTGCTGCTGCTGCCGCCGCTGCTGCTGCTGCTACCGCTAAATAACGCTGCTGCCGCTAAATGACGAGTGTAAGAAACACGCGGGGCGCGAAAGCGGTAAGGAAATTCGCTAATAAGGGTATGCGACGGTATAAGAGGACCCGGCCCGCAAAAAATATATAGGCCATGTCTCTACGTGCGTCCGCCTCGACATAGTCGAGGCGTTGTAGATTAGGCCCTAAGGAGCCGCACACACAGCAGAGGGCACGCAGTAGGGCACGCAGTAGAGCACGCAGTAGAGGGCACGTAGTAGAGGGCACGCAGCAGAGGGCACGTAGTAGGGCACGCAGCAGAGGGCACGCAGTAGGGCACGCAGCAGAGCACGTAGTAGAGCACGCAGTAGGGCACGCAGTAGGGAGCCGTGCACAAAGCATACATTAATAAGCCGCACACGCAGTAGAGGGCACGCAGTATAGCACATAGTAGAGCACTTAGTAGAGCACGAATTATACATTAAGAAGCCGCGCACGCAATAGAGCGCACGTAGTAAAGCATGCACGTAGTAGGGCACGCAGCCGGGAGCCGGGCATAAAGTAGGGCAACGAAGTAGAGAGCTAGGCATATACGTTATTTAAGCTCTTTACGCGCGCGCGTTGCTATAAACCTAATGATTAAATAATGAAATAAAATAGCCTAACGGCTCGTATAAAAGAGATACCTTATAGCAATGTGTTCGTCCTAAGGCTGCTAGTATAAGCAAGCCTATCGTATAAAATAAAAGAGATTCCTAAATAATAGGGTAATAGTCCTAAGGCTATTTGTGCCGGCCTTATTAATATTTTCTAAATTAGCTACTAATTCGTCGAGATATCGCAATTATTATAAGTTTTACCTCGTAGTGTTTTAGTATTTTTTAGTAAGGCGCTTTAGCGATACCTACATTTAATATACAGTTAGCTAGCTACCCCTTAGATCTCTACGGTCTATTAACTAAAAGAAGATCCGAATGCGCCGTTTAAATCCCCGTTCTTTAGTTATTCTACTAGTATATTCGTAGTCCGTTTTTAGGGATCCGGTCCTTAGCGAATGTTAGGAGGCGTTTGTTCGAGGATCTCGTCCGGGACCGTTCCCGTTAATGCCTTTAGTCCACACTTTCCTTCCCGATCTCGTAGCATTAGCTGCTCTAAAGTGGTTCGCGGAGTCTGCCGAATAGCCTACCGCGTGGTCTTTCTACGTGGCCCGCTTATAGTCTTTTTGTTTTACCTTGTGTGCCGGCGAGGATCCTATAGCATCTACTGCCTATAGTCTTCTTATTTTACCTCGTACTCCTCCGAGGGTATTATAGCATCGGCTGCCTATAGTCTCTTTTTTTACCTCGTGTGCCTACGAGGGTCGTTAGTTCTACCGTCTAGTCTACTAAAGGCCTGCCGAGTGGTCTCTTTCCCGATGTTCGGACTTCCCGTTTAATCTTCTATATAGCCCGCCTATTAGTCTATTCTTTTACCTTATATACTAACGAAGGATATTACGGAGTCGCCGTATAGTCTGCTAAAGGCCTGCCGAGTGGTCTTTTTCCGAGGCTCGCAATTCTACCGTATAGTCTTCCGAATAGCCCGCTTATTAGCCTGCGAAGTAGTCTATTCCTAAAGCTCGCAATCGCCGTATAGTCTCTTCTTTAACCTCGTGTACTAACGAGGGATGCCTATATATTGTCCTTAAACCTTTTTAAAGCTAGCTCTTCGTAATAACACGAAGGTTAAAGCCTAATGCCGTTGTTGAAAAAAATGCGATGTCGATAGCTTTAATTTAGTATCGTTTAAGCGAAAGAGACCTAGCTTATACGGCCGGGCTTATAACTCTTAAATGCAGGAAATCAACTGTATAAATATTATAGCAGAAGAGTAAAGAAAGGGGTAAACTTAAAACATAAGGATGCATGCAGTTACCTAACTATAGGACTAACGGAGGTATAAATAGGTACCGGAGCCTCTTAAATAGGGCCCCTAGCCCGCACTTACCGTAGTTATAATACAACGGAATACCTACCTACCGTCCTTAGCTAAGGAGGTTATATATAATAGGCTCGTCGGAGCCTATAGTTTAGGTCCGGGTTAGCCCCTAGACCCCTTACACTAACAATATCTATATAAATAGCAATACTCTTAGACTTAGTCTATAGCTATATTTCTTTATAGATTAATAACTATCCTATACCCCCCTTTAATTTCGTCTCCTTATCGATATCGTACGATTAGACATTTAGTATCGTGCGATTAGCAATACTTATTTTATAGATTAATTGAATTATCTAGAGTTATAGGCGCGTAGGGCTTTAGGAAAACCCTGCGCGGGGCGCTGACTAATGCGCCCAACCAATGGGATCCTTAACTCTGCCGAACCACTCTAGGGCCTTTCGTTCCTTAAAGTCGTTCCTTAAGGCATACCACTTTTAGCGGCCTTATAGCCGCTATAACACGTATTACTCGCATCCTCATTTAGTGGGCCGTAGATCTACGTTCTGACAAAATTGTTGTTGTAAATCTCATGTCAACGCAGTTTAAATTTAATCATTGCCAGACTTCAATTATAACCAACTCTAAAAGAGGTTCGAAGAGCTGGCGGACTGACTGCAAGAGACTGATGTAAGACGAAGCCGGTTGAGAACTTCGAAACCCTCGGAACAGACTACTCCCTATGGCATCAGCCCTTTCCATCCGTCAATGATCTCGGATCGCTCGTAGAAGCGTCGACGTTAAAGATGAAAAGAAAGAAAATCTTCCCTAAGCCTCCCCTAGATACTTGAAGCCCATTCGCTCGAGTCCATCGCAAACCTTTTGAACACCACGACCTAGCGTGCATGTGTACTCGTAGGTCACGAGGCGAACAGGCCATCCGAAACACGAACTACTTTTGCATCATGAGCTGAACAAACTCGTTGTCTATGCGGCAGGTTAGCACGTGCTATGTGTAATGGCCAAAACAGGGAGGCGCCATACAGTCGATTCGGCCGTCGCCATCCTGGTCAGCTTCGCGGATCATCTCATCGACCTCGTCGTCGGTGAGCTTCTCGCCAATCGACGTCATCACATGGCGCAGCTCAGCCGCGGATATGAAGCCGTTGTTGTCGCGGTCAAACACCTGGACTCACACATTCAGTAATTGGTCTGCGGGCACCTGCAGACGGTTTACGCAGCACAAACCTTGAAAGCCTCGCGAATTTCTTCTTCAGAGTCGGTGTCCTTCATTTTCCGAGCCATCATGGTGAGGAATTCTATGTGGCCGAGCATTAGCCTTTCCGACGAGGAGCGCTTCTTGGTTGGCCACGTACCAGGGAAGTCGATGGTTCCGTTATTGTCGGCATCGACCTCGTTGATCATGTCTTGAAGCTCAGACTCGGAGGGATTCTGGCCGAGGGAGCGCATAACGGTGCCCAGTTCCTTGGTGGTAATCTGGCCTAGAATAGCAGCAAGCCATTAGAGTCGGTTGTAAAGAAACTCGCTCGCAAGGAACGTCAAGCTGCGGGGGGGGGGGTGAAAGGCGTCGGAGATTGATTCGACGATGCGTTCGAGGTGGGAGCACCGGGGGCAGAAACAACGAGATGGTTGCGTGGCGCCTGGGGAGCGACTCACCATCGCCATCCTTGTCCTGAGCGGCCGTGTGTCAGAACACGAGAGATATTTAGGTAGTCTGGATGACTTACAAAGAGGGAAAATGCCTCCTTGAACTCAGAGACCTGCTCTTCGGTGAGGGAATCAGCCTGTCGGGGCGAGAGGCGTCAGCGTAAATGCTATGATGCTGCAATGCGGACCAGCCCACCCCTCCTCGCGGGTCGCGCGAGCAGCCCCTATGAGCAGAGCCAAGCAGCGGAGTAACCAGGCGATGGAGAGCAAGACGTACCATGGCGAGAAAAAGCGATGGGATTTTCGTGTGCGGTGCGGGCTTGGTCGAGTGTGAATGCGAGAACGCCGTCTGTGAAAGTCGGACAGGAGGTTTAGTGGAGTCGTGGCTTTTCTTTGCGGCACAGCGGCGGCGAGTCAGAGTTCAAGGCGTTGTGAACTTAGGCGCAATGCATGAAGTCTTAGTGTGTGTGTATTGCTCTAATCTTCTAATCTAGGCACCGATAGGGACGTAGGTATTTATAGGGCCTAATCTATAACGCCTCGACTTAGTCGAAGCGGACATATATATATAATAGAAGGGTATTAGAACCTTAATTAGTGCCCTTTTTTAGTATAAATAAAAGAATTATAGCTTTTCCTTTTATATTTATATATCTACCCTTACTCTTTATATACCGAGCTAGTAAGGGCCGTATATAATCGCGTAAATGCCTATATTAGGGAAAGTCGCTAAGCAAAACGCATTTTTCTACCGCTAGCCGCCCCGACTAAGTTAGGGCGGCTAGCGAATATAGTACGTATACTTCTTTACTACTACCGCTACCGCCGCTACTACTACCGCCGCCGCTACTACTACCGCCGCTACTACTACCGCTGCCGCTACTACTACTACTAGCGCTAACGCCCGTAGAGGCATCTTTTTCTCGTATATAGTTACAATAACCTTAAAATAAGTGTAAGAAACACACGGGGCGTAAAAGCGGTAAGAAAATTCGCTAATAAGAGTATACGACGGTATAAAAGGACCCGGCCCGTAAAAAATATATAGGCTATATCTCTATATACGTCCGCCTCGACTTAGTCGAGACGCTATAGATTAAGGCTATAGGTATAGTACGAAGTACAAAGTACCCCGGCTTTAATAATTAGACTATATAATATTATACGATATTACACTAGAAAAAGGGCATTAAAGAGGGCCGAAAAAGGAAGTAATTATAGATAAGTATTGCTATTTGCACGGATATAAATCTCTATTTGCACGGAAGTCTAGGAAATCCCTACTCTTTCTGCGCGAACCCCGCGCGCCTATATCCCGCCACTAAAATCCAGTGTAGGTACATGGCAATTAAGAGAGCCGCGCAAATCGTGCGAAAAATAGCAGAGCACGCAGCAGAAGGCACGCAGCAGAGGGCACGCAGCAGAAGGCACGCAGCAGAGCCGGGCACGAAGCATACAGCAGGGCACGCAGTAGGGCACGCAGCCGGGAGCCGGGCACGAAGCATATATCAAGGAGCCGCGCACACAGCAGAGGGCACGCAGTAGGGCACGCAGCAGGGCACGAAGCATACATTAAGGAGCCGCACACACAGCAGAGGGCACGCAGCCGGGCACGAAGCATACATTAAGGAGCCGCACACACAGCAGAGGGCACGCAGCAGAGGGCACGCAGTAGGGCACGAAGAATACATCAAGGAGCCGCACACATAGCAGAAGGCACGCAGCAGAGGGCACGCAGTAGGGCACGAAGCATACATTAAGGAGCCGCACATATAGCAGAGGGCACGCAGTAGAGGGCACGCAGTAGAGGGCACGCAGTAGGGCACGCAGTAGGGCACGAAGCATACATTAAGGAGCCGCGTATATAGTAGAGGGCACGCAGTAGAGGGCACGCAGTAGAGGGCACGCAGTAGGGCACGTAGTAGGGCACGTAGTAGAGGGCACCTGCTATAGCTATTAAATTAACTAAATAAATTAAGGCTATATACGATTTGCGCGGTCCTCTTAATTGCTATATACCTATACGGAAAATTTAGTGGCGGGATATAGTCGCGCGGGGTCGCGTAGAAAAAGTAGGGATTTTAGCGAACTTCCGTGTAAATAGAGATTTATATCCGTGCAAATAGCAATACTCTATTATAATTATAGGAATAAGGGATATCCGTTCTTTAGGCACGATTGTAATCCACGTGATTAAATAGGTTACGTGTACGAAGGCTCCGCCTATTAAAAAGTAGACGCCTTAAGGTCACTAGGCACCCCTATCACTATATAAGCCGGATTTTTTTGATTTTCGTACTGTTCTCCTTTACCCCGCTTAAAGAGTGTCGACCTTAGTAAATCGTGTGTGCAAAACTCTTCTTTAGAGTTTATAACAAATCCACTAAAAATCCACTAAGAATCCACTAGCATGCCTTAAACACGAAGCCAAGCGAGGAAAGCTGCCGCCCGGGCCCCTACACCTTCCAACGCCGCCCGGGCCCGAGCCGGTCCGGCTCCTAACGCTAATGCTAATACCAACGCTAACGCTAACGCCAACGCCGTCTTAGACGAAGACGGTGCCCTCGTCCGCCCCGCTGCCAATGCCGTCTTAGACGAAGACGGTGCCTACCAACGCCCCGCTGCTAAGGCCGTCTTAGACAAAGACGGTGCCTGCCCCCGGCCTACTGCAAACGCCGTCTTAGATAAAGACGGTGCCCTTACCCGCCCTGCTGCTAACGCCGTCGCAGACGAAGACGGTGCCTCTGCCGGCCCTACTGCCAACGCCGTCGCACACGAAGACGGTACCTCTGCCGGCCCTGCTGCCAACGCCGTCGCATACGAAGACGTTGCCTCTGCCGGCCCTGCTGCCAACGCCGTCGCACACGAAGACGTTGCCTCTGCCGGCCCTGCTGCCAACGCCGTCGCACACGAAGACGGTGCCTCTGCCGGCCCTACTGCTAACGCCGTCGCACACGAAGACGGTGCCTCTACCGGCCCCGCTGCCGACGTCACAAACGGCCCGGCATACAATAAACAATCAATAACAACGGCACGTTCTATTGCTCTGGAGCTCTAGTCACAAGGCACGCTAATAAACAAGATCACATAAAAGACTGGGATTAAGAAGGCAGCTTTCTATAAACTGCTTAATAAGGCGAAGACAAGGGGCTTTGTTCGAGGGGATAACGTCTTATTGGAGCACGTTGTTAACTCATAACGCTTTGGAAGACAATTAAAGATTAACGACGAAGCCGGCAAGCAGGTTATTAAGTCATTAACCCGTAATAGCACAACTAGACAATATAGCCTAGCTAGGCTTAGTAAAGCTATTTAAAAGGCCTCTAGTCTTAAGCTTAGCCGCATGACTATTTAGCGTTAGTTAAGGAAATAAGGGTATAAGAACGTTAAGCTTATAATAAAGCCAGGCTTAAATAATAAGCAGAAGCGTGTAAGGCTCTAATTTGCCTAGGATACAAAGGACTGGTCTCTTGACTAATAGAAGAAGGTTATTTAGTCTAACGAGACCTCTATAGTCCTTAGGTTAGTACGAGGAAAACGTCGAGTTTAGCGCCTTCCCTCCGAAGTATGCTAAAAGGATATAGTTCGGTTACGTTGGAAAGGGAGGAAAGAATTTATGTTTTAGGGCTGCTTTACATATAACCATAAAGGCCCTTATTACGTATAGCCTCCGGAAATAGTTAAGATAAAGAAGGCATATAATGCCGAAGTCTAATAATAGAACGACGATAATAAGGAACAGCTACGCAATAAGTAAGAGCTAGCTAATAGCGTTAGACGAATTAACCTTAATAGGCAATAGCCGGGCCGGAAGCCTATTTAGAGGTTTATAAGAAAGACTGGAAAGTAGGTACGGTCCGCTAAAGGGGGGGGGATTGACGGAATTCGTTATCACCACGAGGTATTATCGCCTCTTTACTTTCCCTTTCTAGAAGGCTTGCTAGGCGATGATTGGCTAGCCTAAGAGGATAACGCGGCTCCTTACGCAAGCTAGCGCAATAGAGAGCTTTAGAGGGAAAGCGGTTTTTATTGCTTACAATAGCCCCCGAATTCGCCGGATCTTTTACCTATTAAGCCAGTCTAGTACCTCCTTAAGCGGTATACGACTAAGAAAAAGGTATTAACATTACGGAAGCAGCTTGTCGCTCTCTAGGAAAAGACGTAGAGGACCCTTAAGCAAGAGAAGCTACAGCAATTTGTAGATCGAGTGCCTAGTTATATACAATGGGTTCTATAACTAAAAGGCGCTAACTTCTATAAAGAAGGCACAACGCCGCTAACGCTATTAGACAATAACCGAGAGGCTTTATACGAAGAGATACAGCTATTATTATCCGAGCCGGCCTACGAGGACTGCCTAGATAACCCCGGTTAGGAGGAGGAAATATAGATAGCTTTAAATATCCCAATTAGGCCTTGTCCTAATTAGGCAATAGCGCTTACACGGTAGCAAAGGTCTCCGGCTTACACGGTGACAGGGGTGCTTAGTAACCTCGAGGCGTCTACTTTTCAATAGGCGGAACCTTCGTAGGCAACGCCTAAACGGATGTCGCTATTCTTAAATGCAGGAAATCAGCTGCATGAATATCATAGTAGAAGAGTGAAGAAAGGAGGTCTAAACTCGTAGACATAAAGATGCATGCAGCTACCTGACTATAGGACTAACGGAGGTATATATAGGTACCGGAGCCTCTTAAACAAGGCCCCTAGCCCGCACTAACCGCAGTTATAATACAACGGAATACCTACCTACCGTCCTTAGCTAAGGGGGTTATATAATAGGCTCGTTAGGGACGTAATAGCCTATTGCATCCCTATAGTCTAGGCTCGGGTTAATGCCCCGTATAGCCCCTAACGTCGTATAACGTTAATATACCCCCTTGCTATAGTCCTTACAGAGACTATAGCAACGCAAAAACAATATAATAATTAAATAAAATGGCTTATTCGAATTAGTCGGAACGGCCTTTATCCGTTATACTACCCCTAATGTTAGATAGGGGGCTGATTTTGCATAAACTATGAAAATATACCCTAGAGGGTCCTATCCGGGCCGTCCTAGTCCTTCTTATTTAGGTCCTCGGGGCGGTCCCTTATGCCGAGCTGCCTTACGAAGTCTTCGTGCTTCTGCAAAGGGAGGGCCTTAGTTATGCCGTCCGCCGGGTTCTCGGTGGACTTAATCTATTTGACCTAGAGCCGTTCCTCTTACACCTCCTAACGAAGCTAATGCCGATGGATGTCGATATGCTTTAAATTTGTCTTAAGCCGGGCACTTAGCCCGGTCAATAGCCATCGTTTAGAGGTTATTACACTATAGCTCCGCGGTGCCTTTAACCTAGATCCTAAGCTCCTTAATAAGTCGAGCAAATTACATCTACTCTTTCGCGGTCCTTAATAAAGCTAGGAGCTCCGCTTCGGTAGACGAGGTCGTAACTATGGCCTACTTAGTAGCTTTCTAATCCACGGGCCCGCCGAGAAATAAGAATATATACCCCTATAATAACTTCCTTAACGTAGGGTCGTCCGCGAACGAGGAGTCTAACGTATAGAGAAACCTTCTTATCTCGTTAGTTGCTTTAAAATAGATGCAACGGTCCCGCGTAGTGTATAAGTACGCTAGGCACCTCTTTGCTTTTCGAAGGTGTCGTAGACCTAGGTTATAGCTAAACTAGGCCAGCCGTGCCGCCGGGAACGCCGCGTCCGCCTTAGTGTAAATCGCCGGATATAGGATCGTGCTTACTAAAGAAAGAAAGTGATAGACCTCTTTGTTGCTCGCTTTTTCCTCGTAGGGAATTAGCTTATCCGTCGTTAGGGGGATCTTAAGCGCGCTAAAGCCCGAATCGTCGTCTATATAAAACTTCTTCGCTATCTTAGAGATATAAGATGCCTAAGAAAGCTATAACTTCCTATTAGGTCTATCCCGGATTATCTTAATCCTTAAGAACTAACGTAGTTCCCTTATAAAGTTAACGGTATATTTCGCTATAAGGGCCTTATAGAGTTCTAGCTAGTTATCCTTCCGCTCCTTCGGATATATTATCGCGATGTCGTCTACGAAGAAGAAGATAATCACTCCCTTATAGACTATTATATAGGCGTCCTTAATTAGGGTCTCCGCGCCTAAAGACTTAAAGAAGCCGGTAAGGTCCTTATACTAGAGCTTCGGGGCGATCCTTAGGCCGTATAGCCCTCGTAGAAGCCGTATGCATAAGCCTAGTTCTACGTATTCGGGTGGAAGCTAATAGTAGACTGTAAATCGCAGTATTGTGTTTAGAAAGGCCGTCTTAACGTTATACTACGCGGACTCTATATCCTCGAGATATAGTAGGGCTATTAGCAGCCTAAAGGTCCTCGCTCGAAGGGTCGCCGCATACGTATCCTCGTTATCTTCCGGTTAGCGATCTCCTCGAATAACTAGACGGGCTTTAAACCGAACTATATATCCCTATAGATTGCACTTATAGGCGTAGACCTATCTCATCGGAATTAGGGGTTCTCCCTTCTTCGTAGCCTTAGATTTTAGGGTCTTAACCTAGGTTAGAAGTTTCTCCTAATCCTTAATTTCGTAGGCTATTCCTCTAAGCCACTAGGTCTTATAGGGGGAGGCTATCGCTATCTTATAGGAGGTAGGCATAGGAGGCATGTCCTTAATGTGTAGTCTATAGGTTAAAGCCTTCGCAATAATATTATTAATAAATAGGGTCTTTTAAGTTCTCTTTCTCTTCCCTTTAACGATGTTGCTAGGGTTTATACCCTAAGACGTGTCCCGCTCTTTGCGTAACGGCTTCGACGAAGCCGGCACGTCTTCCTCTATGTCTAAAAGCTCCTCTATGCGAGGTCGGCTATTAAGGTCGGGTCTATTAGCCGTTTCGGCTGTTAATTTACCCCCTAGAGGAGGAGGCACCCCTAACACCTCTAAAAGAGGCGTCCTGAGGCCAATTGCCCCCCCTATAGGCACTAGTATTACTAGTTCCGGTATCGCGGGATTCCTACCCCTAAGATTAGGTGGTATCGCGGCATCGAAGGAGACTACCTTACCGGTCGGAGGAGGCGAGACGTATGGATCCTCTATCGTCGGGGGTATTACCCCCTTATTCTGCCTCCTATAATTAAATGCTAGCATAAATTTAGCCGCCGTATATCGCAGTCTAGTAGTCTTATCGGTCTAAGGGTACTTATAGGCCCCCTCTTTATCGCTCTTATTATCTTTAGGCATATTAATTGCGTTTATCTATCGGAGGATATTATAGGTATAGGTGTATAGAGCCTACGCACCTTCTTCCCTCCTTAGATTATATATAACATCCTTATTAAATTAAATATTCGAAGAGGTTAAAAGCTTCGTCTATCCTAGGGAAGGGACTTAAATAATAAACTAGTTAGTAGACTTATACCTAACTAGATATCTAATGTATGCCCTCTATGTAGTCTGCGAGAGGGACTTATAAGATTTAATATATTCGAGGGCATCCGTTGTTATTAGGTATGCTATATATCTATGCACGCGCAAATGCGTGATTATCGGTCGGATCTCCTTAATATAGCTATATAAGGGGTTGTAGTCCCTTATATACTACTACCATCGCTTATAGGGACTCCTTCCTATCTTATCAACGCCTGTGAAGGGCGTTAGGTTTAGTAGGTAGACGGCCGTTCGGTAGGTCTCGGTCTAGAGGGTGTTAGGGATCTACGAGTTAAGACTTATTAGTCTAGCCCTTTCCTTAACAATAGCCCCTAATCGCTCCGTATGACTATTCTAAGTCGGCGTTAAAGGGGCTAACACAAAGAGCTATAGGCTAAGTCCATCCGTGTATTGCTTAATCTCCTTTATGATTAAGGCCTTCTCTCCGTTAGTGACTAAGATAATTATTTAAATCCCGTAGCGCGTGGAGAGCTTCGCAATCAGCTTCTTAAAGACGTCCCGGACCTCGGTCTTCTGCTTAATGGCATAGAAGAACCTTATGCTAGTTGTTATATAGGTAAATAAGGCGTAGTATTTAAATCCCGCGGCGCTTACTTCCGGGCCCGCATAGAGGTTAAAGCTAAATTAAACCCCTGCCCCTTACGGCCTTAACGTTAGTAGGTCCCTAGAGACTTATCGTTTCGCTTTTCCCGTAGCACATACCTCGCATTTGCAGGTTGCCGGTCTATAAAGCTTCGTGCCTACGGACTTATCAACCAGCAGCCCTATAGCCTCCGGTCTTAGGTGCCTTAGGCGCCTGTGCTAAAGGTCCGCGAGATCCTTATTCGAAGGTGGCTTAGGTCGTCGACTCGTCGTAAAAATAGTTCTCGGGGTATCCGGCAAGCTCGCAATAACGTATTAGTACTCGAATTCCTTAAGCTAAGTAAGCTGCTCGCCCGTCGGCTTATAGAATAGCGTATTATCGTGCTAGTTCTAATAAACATAAGCCTTAATCCCTTATCGAACGGAAAAGACGCTTGTCGGCATCTTAGGGATATAGTAGCTGTTTTTAAGTAAGAGCTTCTTGCCCCCTAAGAGTAGGATAACTACGGATCCTACCCCCTAGACTATAAGCGCGGTTTTACTAGCGCGAACCTCTTCTTACGACCCCTAGGTAAACGTCTTCTTATTAAACCGCCTAATGTTATTAAACATATATACACTCGCCCTTAAATCGTAGATAACCTTATTTCTAAGAGGTTTATCCTTAACATAGGTGAGGTTAACTTATAATATTGTGTTAATGCGAGAAACTACATTCGCCTGCTTATTGCCGTTGCCGCTATTCGGGACTATAATCGTATTATCTGCCTTACCTACTCCCGAGGGTTTCTAGGCTATTGCCCTCTTCTTACCTTCTAGGTTATCCTAAAGCCACTTATTAATCTTAGCCTTTAGTAGGTCTTTCGGTTCCTATCCCTTAGGGGGATCCTTTTTAAATATCGCACGGAATGAGAAGCAGCCTTCCTACTAATTCTCCTTATTGTTAGTCCGGTGAGTGTTATATAGGCACTACGACTACCTTAAATCTTTCTTCGGTGCCGGAGAGTTCTAGTTGATCTAAGGTTTGGATTTCTTTCGAAGGGTTACCTTACGTTTAAACTCCGCGATAAGGTTCCTTAAGGGGTTTAGAGTTAATCTAACGATGCCTTTAAGCCGTTTATAAAAGGCATTATTTAATCTCTCGTTTAAGGCTTAACTAAGGTCGAATTCCTCTATAGCCCGAAGAAAATCCTATCGGATCTTAATATCGTTTAAAGTCGTGACTTTTAGGTCCCTAGAGTCGATAATTACTTAATTAAGTTAATCGGCCTAGGCCTTCTAGTCTCGATTCCCCTTTTTTCCGATGATTTAGTAGTACCGGTTATCTACGAGGGTCTTTTCCTCTTCCTCTAAGGGCAGGACCTTCTGTTTAAGTTCCTAGATCCTGCTTTAAGGCGAGGTCTAGACGAGGGTCTCTCCCTTAAGAGCCTTACTAATTGACTTACTAATTAGCTCCTCGATGCGAATTATGGCCTTTTCCCGGGTCTTAAATAGGCCAACGGCTGAGTTATAGCCATCCTGCTTAAAACGGAACTCTATCGTCGTATTATTAAGCCGATTGTTGTAGTTAGCGGTCCTATTATTGAACTTAATGTCCTCGAGGGCCCCTCTCTAGGGTCGTTCCCTAAGGTTAGCTTTAAATTCTTCCTAGCTGATCTTAACGGGCTCCTCGAGCTCTTTTAATCCTGCCGGGTCGATATATTCCTAAATGTAGTGGATTTTCGCCTAACCCTTAATAGCCGGAATCTAGGGGGTCTAATTAAGGCTTTCCTTAAGCGTTATAATACTTACCTCTCCGGATGTAGTTATCGCTATAATCGTTCTTTTTACCTCGTCGTTACGAGGGATGACTATGTGTTGTTTATTGTTTTAATCCTTCTTTAAAGCTAGCTCTTCGTAATAACACTAAGGTTAGAGCCTAACGCGGTGTGAAAAATACGATGTCGATAGCTTTAATTTAGCGTTGTTTAAGCGAAAGAGACCTAGCTTATGCAACCGGGCTTATAACTCTTAAATGCAGGAAATCAGCTGCATAAATATCATAGCAGAAGAGTGAAGAAAGGAGGTCTAAACTCGTAGACATAAAGATGCATGCAGCTACCTGACTATAGGACTAACGGAGGTATATATAGGTACCGGAGCCTCTCAAACAGGGCCCTTAGCCCGCACTAACCGCAGTTATAATATAACGGAATACCTACCTGCCGTCCTTAGCTAAGGGGGTTATATAATAGGCTCGTTAGGGACGTAATAGCCTATTGCATCCCTATAGTCTAGGCTCGGGTCAATGCCCCGTATAGCCCCTAACGTCGCATAACGTTAACAGCTATTAACCACACGATACATCGTATTATTAGATCTTCGATCTACGGCCTACTAAATAAGGATGCGAGAGATATGGGTTGCAACGGCTGTAATGCCGCTAAAAGCAGTATATTGATAATGATAATAATAATGCTTGTTGTGCCCGAAAAGGGGCTGCCTTAAGACCTTATTTAAGGGGTCTCTTAGCCTAATTTCCCGTCCGTGATCCCGTACGTGATCTATCCCTTTACCCGCGGATCTAACACACCCCTTTAGCTTCGATCGCAATGCGAGGGAAGCTAGACTAAAGAGCTTAAATAGCTTAAATCCGGGGTCTTTTGCCAATGTTTCATTAATCTATTAATCGGGGCGGATTATCGTATTCTTCCGGGTCCTCCTTACGACCGACTATTATAGCAATTGCAACTCGGCATTTTATGCCTTTACGCTGCCGTATGCGCCTTTAGCGGCAATAACACGCCTTATTCCTCCTATATTAGTCGATTAGTCGATTAGTCGATCACTTCGGACGGTTTATATAGTTTATTAGAGTATGCGGGCGGACGAGGGCTTCGTATGGCCGTAGGCTTATATAGCCGAAGGCTTGTGTATATAGCCGAGGGTTATATTCCCGAGGGCTCGTGTTGCCGAAGGCTCTGTATTGCCGAGGGCTCTATATTGCCGAGGGCTCTATATAGCCGAGGCTTATGTAAAGTCGAGGCTTATATAGCCGAGGCTCGTAGATAAAGTCGAGGCTTATATATAAAGTTAAGGCTCGTATAGCCGAGGCTCGTAGATAAAGTCGAGGCTCGTGTATAAAGTCGAGGCTCGTATAGCCGAGGCTCGTAGATAAAGTCGAGGCTCGTATATAAAGTCGACTTAATGCGGACGAATGCCGTGATAGGTGCGGACGAGGGAGTCTTCCGTCGCCGCGAGAGCTGCTTACTCGAGTTATTAATTAAGTAATACGGACGAAGCCGCGAGAGCTACTTACTCGAGTTATTAATTAAGTAATACGGACGAAGCCGCGAGAGCTATTTGCTTAAATAAGTAGGTATACATAAAGGAGAGGGACTCTACCGCTCGCTACAACGAGAGACTCTACCGCTCGCCGTAAGAGCTGCTTGCTCGAGAGCTGCTTGCTCGAGAGCTATTTGCTCGAGAGCTATTTGCTCGAGAGCTATTTGCTCGAATATTATTTGTAACGAAGGTAGTCTTTCGTCTTACTGCGACGAGAGACTCTACCGCTCGCTGCGACGAAGGACTCTACCGCTCGCTGCGACGAGGGACTCTACCGCTCGCTGCGATGTATGTATTGCTTAAGAGCCGTTTGCTCGAATAAGTGCGATAAGGGACTCTACCGCTCGCCGTAAGAGCTGCGTAAGAGCTGCTTGCTCGAATAAGTGCGACGAGGGACTCTACCGCTCGCTATAAAAGCTGCTTACTCGAATAAGTGCGATAAGGGACTCGCCGCTCGCCGTAAGAGCTGCTTGCTCGAATAAGTGCGACGAAAGACTCTGCCGCTCGCCGCGAGAGCTATTTGCTCGAATAAGTGCGACGAGGGACTCTACCGCTCGCCGTAAGAGCTGCTTGCTCGAATAAGTGCGACGAGGGACTCGCCGCTCGCCGTAAGAGCTACTTGCTTAAATAAGTACGACGAGGGACTCTGCCGCTCGCCGCGAGAGCTATTGCTCGATTAAGTATGCGTAACGAGGGGGTTTTCCGACGCCGCGAGTGTTGCTATTTTTAAGCGATTATTACTTCTTGATTATGCCGCGACGAAGGAGTCTTCCGTCGCCGCGGGAGCTGCTTGCTTAAGAGCTACTTGCTTAAGAGCTGTTTGCTCGAGAGCTGCTTGCTCGAATAAGTGCGACGAGGGACTCTACCGCTCGCCGTAAGAGCTGCTTGCTCGAGAGCTACTTGCTCGAGTATTAGAGTATATACGAGGGAAAGGGACTTTTCCTTCTTTCCGCCGCCGCGAGCTATTAGCTCGTCGAGAGCTATTAGCTCGTCGAGAGCTATTAGCTCGTGCGTTAGATAAGTGCGCGGACGAGGGAGTCTTCCTCCCGCCGCGTTATGTGTTTGCTAGCGACGACGAAAGAGTCTTCTTCTCTTCCCGCCGCCGCGAGCTATTAGCTACGAGTGTTTGCCGCGACGACGAAAGAGTCTTCTTCTCTTTTCTTCCCGCCGCCGCGAGTGCTTGCCGTAACGACGAAAGAGTCTTCTTCTCTTTTCTTCCGCCGCCGCGAGCTATTAGCTCGTCGAGAGCTATTAGCTCGTGTGAGTATACGCGATAAGGGAGTCTTCCTCCCGCCGCCGCGATATATCTACTGCGACGAGAGAGTCTTCCTCCCGCCGCCGCGAACTATATGTGCTACGACGAGAGAGTCTTCTTCCCGCCGCCGCGAACTTTTGCCGTAACGACGAGAGAGTCTTCTTCTCTTCCCGCCGCCGCGAGCTCTTAGCTTATAAGCTAATAGCTTATGTCTTGTCTAAGTGTGCGGACGAGGGGTCTCTGCCGCTCGCCGCGAATAGCTTATATAGTCTTATTTGTTTAATGCCACGGAGGGGTTAACTCCTTAATGTAGGCTTATTTAATGCTACGGAGGGGTTTGCTCCTTAATGTAGGCTTATTTAATGCCACGGAGGGGTTTGCTCCTTAATGTAGGCTTGTTTTTAGCTTAGCTAGCTAACGAGGGAATTACTCTCTCGCCTCTGCTAGTAGTAGCAGGATGTGTGTTTAGCTAGCTAACGAGGGAATCACCCTCTCGCCTCTACTTATAGTAGCAGGATGTGTCTTAGCTAGCTAACGAGGGAATTACCCTCTCGCCTCTGCTAGTAGCAGCAGGATGTGTCTTAGCTAGCTAACGAGGGAATCACCCTCTCGCCTCTGCTAGTAGCAGGATGTGTGTTTTTAGCTAGGGAATTACCCCTTTTCGCCTTTGCTAAAAGCAGTGTGTATTATTCTTTCTAGTGCCGCGAGGTAGTCTTTTGCGGGCTTTCTTTCGATATATTAGTGCCGCGAGTCTTACGGGCTTTTTCGATGTATTAGTGCCGCGAGTCTTACGGGCTTTTTCGATGAGTTACCGCGTATTGCGGGCTTTATTCGATATAGTGCCGCGAGGTAGTCTCTCGTAGGCTTAGTTCGATGTAGTGCCGCGAGGATGGTTCTCGCGGGCTTATTTCGATAAGGTGCCGCGTATTGCGGGCTTTGTTCGATATATAAGTGCCGCGAGGATGGTTCTCGCGGGCTTATTTCTTTCGATGCGAGAGGAATCTAGTCCTCTTGCCGAGCATAATTAGCTAGGCTTTTCTCGCGGTTTAAAGGGGGCCTAATAGATGAATGGTGGCTTCTCTTAGTAGCAGTGGCTAGAAGACTAAGACTCTTAATTGTTAGATCTTCGATCTACGGCCTACTAAATAAGGATGCGAGAGATATAGGTTGCAACGGCTGTAATGCCGCTAAAAGCAGTATATTAATGATGATAATAATGATGCTTGTTGTGCCCGAAAAGGGGCTGCCTCGAGACCTTATTTAAGGGGTCTCTTAGCCTAATTTCCCGTCCGTAATCCCGCACGTGATCTATCCCTTTACCCGCGGATCTAACACGTATGCATCGGGGACCCCGGTAACAGCGTTACTAACTCGGCCGCCCTTGCGATAATTAAGTTATTGACTTAATCGCCCTTATAGGCATAGCCCCGACGTCGTAAGCAAGGGCTCGCAAAGGTCCGGCTTCGGGCCCTATTAATATACGCGTTTATAGCCTATATAAAGGGGCTATTCGTCGCCCCTTAGTTAATAGACATATAGACTAGAATCTAGCAGTTGCAACCCCTTTTGTTTGTTTAACTAACTAACACTAATTAGTGATTAAACGATTAATCATAGATTAGCAAGGTAGAAGAGGCAAAGCCTAATCGTCGAAAGTGCACGGATCTTTATCCCCCGCGGATTCTATTGCCTACACCTAGAGACGGTCCTTTATGCTAAGAATAAGGAACCTGCGCGAGTTAGAGCCGACGAAGCTGTTACGATACAGCTAGTTTAACGGAGGAAAGGGCATACACCCTAAAGCAAGCGCAGCAGTCGCTATACTAAGGGTTAGGAAGAATAGCAGAAATTCGTAGGGTAGTTGTGTTATAGCCTCGGCTAGTCGATTTCCGTGTAAGTTAGGATATCCTACCCGGGAGCAATCTCTTAAATTATGTTTTTCGGGCACCTATTTCGATTAGTCTCTTCGTATTTTTAGGATTATTTAATTATACTAATACCGACTAGACGCGAGTGTTATAGAAGTCGTACGGCAATGATCGTTTTTCTTTAATAATTTATAGGTAGAAGTCCTCGTGGAGAAATCGTTAAATCTTTAAGAGGGCAAATCAAGTTAATTCAGTTGTATTATGTCAATCTTGTGTGTGTGATTAAATGCTTTCTCCTTTCCCTTCCCTTTTATACGCCTAGGTTGTGCTAGCACGTTATATAACCCTCTTTTTCCCCCTTATTAAATAGGGGGGGAGAAATGCCCCGATAAACTAGCTCTTAGTAACCGCCGATAAGTTCTTTCCTAGCTTTTGTTTAATCCCGTCTCGCTTCGAGAAGAAGAAGAGTTACGTTTAGCAATAGTGCGTCCGTAACGTAAGACAACCTTCGTAACGACCCTCGCGATCCCCTTTTAACAATAATAGTGTATTTTATTTAATCACACTATATCGGACCCTACCGATAACCCTAACGCTCCCGGTCTCGCACCGGAAGTAACTAAGCCTAACGATAACCCCCTTCCCAGTTGGCTAGCAGGCATTAACATTATCGGTTCGAACTAAAACAAAGCTAATATTGTATTTTAGGAGACAGACGTTACCTATAATAACACAAATAAGCAAGCAGTTATAACTTACGTAGCCCGGTTTATTATTACTAATGTCGGCTTAACTATTTATAGATACGAACTATTCTTAGACTTTTAAGAATACTTTAACGGATAGATAGAGGCTATATAGAACCGGGTAGACAAACACTTTAGGAGGACCCTTAAATCCTTCTTGCGAGCCCGTGGGATCTAGACCGGCGCTAAAACCCTACGCTATCTAGCATCGTTTTTAATGCTTTAGCGCTAATAGATTCCCCCGATTTAGCTAAGAGACGAACTACTACTAGAATAGTCGAAATTCTATAACGAGCGGACCCGAGAATTCGTAAGGAATACATCCGTCGTAGCCCCGGCTGCTATAACTAACCCTCCTTTACTAATCGTCCTAAGCACGGCCCTAACGGCACCTCTTACTGCCCTAACCCCGGCTCCTATAGCAACCTTTGCGACGGCACCGTCTACGCCCGCGGCTATCCCCCCTACGCCTTAGACCGCCCCGGCAGTTATATTCGCACTAGAACCCTCCTTTGCCTTAATAACCTTAACACGTGCTACCTCTATCGATCCCGGCTCGTACCCGCGAGATTAAATACCCGGCACGTTCCTAATCTCTTAGGCCCCTCCGTACTAAGATATATTAGAAACGCTAATAATACTTTACCCGACTTTATACTAGTTCTTTAAGACCCCTCCGATTAATATAACGGTAAAGGCAGCCTATATAATAGTTCCCTATTACGACGTTCCGAACGAGGAGATAGACGTAGACCTTCTATAAAGGTTTATTAAGTTATAGGATAAAAGCAAGAATTATATAGGAGAACCCTATAATATTCTTAATAATAAAGTCCGTATCTTTACGGACGTTTATTATATAGTTAAGGCCCGGCCCGGCTATTTCTATGCCCTCTTTCCCCGGATCCTTACCGGCCGAGCCTAAGACTACTATATCTAGCATATAGAGTAGGATAGCACATTTAGGCAAGCCTACGACCTACTAAAGGCTTACTTTAATACCGAAGTAAACTATTAGCACTATTAGGTAGATTAAAGCACTATAACTTTTAAAAAGCTGCGAGTTAAGCATCCGAATAAGACTTAATAGGAAGTCCTATAGACCTTTTTTAATAAGCTATAACGATGTTAACGCGCCCTAGGATTTAAGTTCGCTAGAGACCTCCCCTTTCGCACTATATTGCTTAACGTGTGCCGAAACGTCCCGGAATTTAGCTATACGCTATATAACCCCCCTAAGACTACGGAAAAGTTATTTTCCGCGCTGCGTTCCTCCCTAAAGACCTATCTATCGATATAGGCCGAGAACGGCACGTCCGGCACGTTCGTATAACATTATAACAAAGTAATAAATATAAATAATAAATATAATTTATTAAGCGTATTCTATACCGACCGTAGATATACTAACAACCGCAGCAACGGCCGTAGGTTTAGCGGGACTAGCGGACGAAGCTACCGTAGCCCTTATAGTAGCGGCAGTAGCTTTAGCAACCGCTAATAGTCGAGGAAGTGCTTTATTTATTAGAAGGAAGGCTGCTAGTCGATAAAGCATACCCTAGAGGAACGAGCTAGGTCTAAGGCTTAATACTACGCGCAATGCCTTCTAACCGGCAACCCTAGAATAAGATTCGAGGCCTATCTCACCGAATATAAAGGTAACGAGACTCTATAGGCCGCTATCGAGTAGCGTAACGATAAGGCTAGTAACGACGAAGAACTAACTAAGTAGTAAGCCTCGTAAATCCTATATTAGCAGTTCTTTAACTATTTAATTATAAGCGAAGACGTATAAGGGATAGACTAGTTAAGCGTCCCGGCTACGTAATTCGTCTTCGACTATTACTTAAAAGACCGCTTTTACGGCATCCTCGTAGACACCGGAGCAGCTATAGTCTCTACAGTAGGTTAAGACTAGTATCTCGCCCTATAACGACAAGACCCCTCTATTATACTCGATAAGTCTACCGCCGGCTAGGCATATATTAAATTCGGCAGCGGCGAGGACGTACGATCCCTCGGCTCTATTGCCCTCGAGACCCTTATTAGCCGCATGACGTTCTACGTGCTAGGAATAACGACCCCCTTCCTCCTTTACTTAGCTAATATAGATCGCTTAGGCGTATACTTTAATAATACTACCGATACTATTATCGGTCCGGGTGTTAGCGTCCCTGTTATTCGTAAATAGGGATATCTATAGTTCTTCTTTAGTAAAGAAGAAAACGCAATCGCCTTCTTAACTAAAGCCGAGATGCGAACGCTCTACCGCCGCTTTAGCTACCCGGCCGTTAATAGACTTTACTACCTATTGAAATAAGTAAGGCATAATAATATCTTAGTAGAAACACTCGAGGATATCTTAAAATTTTGCTATTACTATTAGCTCTACGCGCCGGCACCCTAAAGGTTTAGGTTTATATTAAAGGATAACTAAGAATTTAATTTTGAGGTCGTTATCGATATAATATACCTTAAGGTCGGCAGTAGCACCCGCCCGGTGCTATACGCGGTCGATATAGCGACCTCTTTCTAAAGAGCGCGATTCCTCCTATCTATATCGGCTAAGGATATATAGGAAACACTTAGGGCTTTATAGATCGATATATACCTTAGACCCCTTAACTTCATCCGGCATAACGTAGGCACGAACTTCGCTTTAACCGAGTTCCGCAATAAAGCTCGTATTATAGGTATTACGTATACCTAGATCCCCGTTAAGGCATATTAGTCTATAGGTAAGGTTAAAAGGTACTATAGCCCGCTCCGTCGTGCGTTTAAAATAATATACGCCGAAATCGGTAGGACAACGGCCCTTAAATCCGTCTTATAAATAGCTATTAAAGCCGTAAATAACACAGTAGGACTAAACGGCCTCGTCCCTACGCTCCTCGTCTTTAGAGCGTACCTACGGATAACTTAAGACTCCCCTCCTTCGGCAACTACGGTATAGAGAGCCGCAACTATCTAGAAAGCTATAAAGGCCTTACGGCAGCTCTCCGCCGCGCGATAAGTTAGGGATAGCCTATAAGCTCGAAACGGCCCTTTAACCCTCGACACTCTATTACTACCGCTATAGAGTAAAGTCCGCGTCTAAAGAGAGAAGCGAGGATAGTAAGGTCTATATAAGATTATATCTATTAACGGCTATAACGTTACTATCGAGACCGTTAACGGCCCTATAGTCTTCCGTTCTACCTTAGTGCAGCCGTACTACTATAGTAAGGACGATACCCTAGATCCCTATGCCCTCGATGATATAGATACCCTCTCCGAGGTCGACTCCTCTACTCTAGACAAAATTCCGAGCTAGACCCGTCCCCCTCTCTAGTGCGGGCACTGCCGGCTCCTCCGTAGCCCCGCAAACGCGGACGTCCCCCGGGCTTAAGGAATAAGCTAAAGACCGTGACCTTCTATAATTAATTCTTAGTTAAGAAGGAAGAAGATACACTACGCCTTTCGACTAAGCTACGCAATAACGGCGTTATTACTATACCTAGCGCCCCTTTTAAAGAATCCGACTAACGAGAGATTAACGATCTCGTAGCCCGTAGAGTCTTTAGCTTCGAATAGTACGACGAATCTATTTATAGATAATACCGTCTATTTAGATCCCGAATAGTCCGGGAAGTAAAGGGTCGTAACGTTAAACCCTATAAAAAGTCCCGTCTAGTGATCTAAGGCTATAGCGATATAGAGAAAAGCTCGCTTCTTACCTATTCCCCTACTATTTAACGTATTAGCTAGCGCTTAATCCTAGCCCTTACCCTTACGTTGCTTCGTTAAGGCATAAGCTTATCTCTACGCGATATTACATAAGCCTATCCCTAAGCTTAAATAGAGCTTAATCGTATAGTGTTAGCGGCTCTTCCGATAGAGCTCTAAGGCAAGTACCTAAAGGGCATAATTATAAGAGTTATTAGACCGTTATACGGTCTTATAGAAGTAGGTGTATATTGGTAGAAGACCTACTATAAGCACTACGTTAAGAGCCTTAATATAGCTCCCTCTACCTATAACTTATTCCTTTTAATTACGAATTAAGGACCCGACGACTTTAGCCTCGTCGGAATGTAAACCGATAATACCCTAATGCTCGGTTTAGACACCTTTTCGGCCTATAAAGAAAAAGAGCTTAAGATAGCTTAATTTCGCGCTAAGCTAAAGGCTTAAATAACCCTAGGGAATGCTATAGACTTTAATAGAGCAAAACTAACGCTTTACGACGACGTTCTACTCCTATAGCAGAAGGGATAGGCCTTAAGGATCGAGGTAGTCGACTTATAGGCTTGTGATAAAGCCTAGTAGTACCTCGAGCAGCGCGCTTATATTACGTGCGTCGCCTCTATCTATTAGCCCGAGGCCTTATTCGATATCTCCGTAGTAGCTTAGGTCTAAGCCCCCGAAGAGAAGGATTGTAATATCCTTAATAAGCGCCTCTAGTGGTAGATCGACTATCAGCAATATAGACTTACGTACCGACTAATTAATCTCGAGATAGCTAAACTCGTGGTGTTTACGGATGGCTTATTCACAAACAACCGAGACCTTTCGTCTTAGTTAGGCTTCTTTATTACGCTCGTTAATAAGACCGAGCGTATAGATACGCACTTCCGGGTTAATAGCAATATTATCTATTAAAGCTAAATAAAGTATAAGCGAGTGACTTATAGCGTTCTTACGAGCGAGATCTATAGTATAGTTAATAGTATAGACTTTAGCATCTCCCTTATTACGACCCTTTATATAGTTACGGAACGGCTTTAGCTCCTACTAATCCCTCTTATTATATACACTAACTTATACTCCCTCTACGAATGCCTTATTAAGCTCGGCACTACGAAGGAGAAACGCCTAATAATCGATATTATAGCGTTGCGTTAGTTATATAAGCGACGAGGGATTAAGGAGATTAAGTAGATCTATAGGGAAGATAACCCCGCCGACGCTATAACGAAGGCATCGCTAAACAAGGCCCTTAAACGCCTTATTAATACAAACAGCCTCTCGATTAGGATAGAAGCCTTCGTCCTTCGCCTATAGCGACTACCGGTATTCCCTTTATTCTGCCCCTTTT
Organism: Ophiocordyceps sinensis; assembly: GCA_012934285.1. Lineage (NCBI taxonomy): Eukaryota > Fungi > Ascomycota > Sordariomycetes > Hypocreales > Ophiocordycipitaceae > Ophiocordyceps > Ophiocordyceps sinensis. The sequence goes on from JAAVMX010000004.1 coordinate 14,376,937, forward strand.
TTATTTATATTTATTAAATATATTTATTAGGCCTTCTACCTAATGTATCGTTCTTCCTATCTCCCCTTGTTTAGATTATAGGCTTACTGTATGGCAACTATAAAGAAAAGTTGCTAGTATAGGCATAAGGGATATCCGTTCTTTAGGCACGATTGCAATCCACGTGATTAAATAGATTACGTGTAGGCAACGCTTAAACGGATGCGCTATTAACTATACGATGTATCGTATACATTAGGGACCCCGGTGATAGCGTTACTAACTTAGCCGCCCTTACGATAATTGAGTTATTAACTCAATCGCCCTTATAGGCATAGCCCCGACGTCGTAAGCAAGGGCTCGCAAAGGTCCGGCTTCGGGCCCTATTAATATACGCGTTTATAGCCTATATAAAGGGGCTATTCGTCGCCCTTTAGTTAATAGACATATAGACTAGAATCCAGTAGTTATAACCCCCTTTGTTTATTTAACTAACTAATAATAATAGTTATATATTATAATAGTTATATATTATAATAGTTATATATTATAATAGTTATATATTATAATAGTTATATATTATAATAGTTATATATTATAATAGTTATATATAATAGTTATATTATAATAGTTATATATTATAATAGTTATATATTATAATAGTTATATATTATAATAGTTATATATTATATTATAATAGTTATATATTATAATAGTTATATTATAATAGTTATATATTATAATAGTTATATATTATAATACTAGCGGCGTATTTACGCTAAAGCACCTTACGGCATTTAGTATAGTATATTCGGCAGCGATTAATACTACGTTATTTAGTATAGTTAGATAACTACCGTATACGTAAGGGGGTATATTAATATTTTATAAGCTATTATATTACGTCTATAGTCGGGATATATCTTACTTTTGCTTAATTAGTATAATAGTAATATTAATACTTATAACTATTAATATTACTATTATACTAACTAGGCAAAAGTAAGATATATCCCGACCGTAGACGTAATATAATAGCTTATTAAATATCGATATACCCCTTTACGTATACGGTAGTTATCCGACCGTACTAAATAACGTAGTATTAATCGCCGCCGAATATACTATACTAAATGCCGTAAGGTGCCTTAGCGTAAATACGCCGCCGGTATTATAATATATAACTATTATAATATATAATATACCGATTTAAGGCGTAAGATGCTATAGCGTATAGCCGCTAAAAGTACGACTAGGCCTAAAGTAGTAAATATAGCGTTTATAGCGTTTATAGCGAATATAGCGAAAAAAAAACGAATTAACGTAAGGTTCGAAAATATTAATAGTAGTAGAAGTTATAGCTAGGTTAAAATAGACTTCGCTCTTAGGCTTATAACTATTAATATTAACTATTATACTAACTAAGCAAAAGTAAGATATATCCCGACCGTAGACGTAATATAATAGCTTATAAATGAAATACTGATATACCCCCCTACGTATACGGTAGCCTGCCCGACCGTGCTAAATAAGCCGTAGTACTAATCGCCGCCGAATATACCGTGCCGTGCCGAATGCCGTAAGGTGCCTTAGCGTAAATACGCCGCCGAAGTTATAATATATAACTATTACAATGTATAATATACCGGATCGAAGGCGTAAGGGTAGCGCGCGGCTGCTAAAAGTGCGACCGGGCCTAAAGTAGCGAATGTAGCATTTATAGCGTTTATAGCGAATATAGCGAAAAAATAACGAATTAATACAGGGTTTAAAGAAAGAATGTTAATAGCAGTAGAAGTTATAGCTAGGTCTTAGTATTATAGACTTCGCTCCTAGGCTTATAACTATTAATATTACTATTATACTAACTAAGCTAAGCAAAAGTAAGATACATCCCGACCGTAGACGTAATACAATAGCTTCTAAAATATCGATAATATAAGAGAACGAGCTTAAGGGGGGGGGTATATAATTGTTATTAATCCACGAAGGGACATAGCTATAGACTAGGTCTAAATGTCTATATATACGATATAGAGGTCACGTAGGATAATATATAATATAACCTAACACCGTAATAGTATATCCCCCTAAAATCGGCGTTCGACTTAAACGCCTAAAAGGGGCAATAGGCTAATAAAAACGAAGGGAATCTATGTCAACCGGTCCTAAAAGCGGGCCTAATATAGAACGGGAGAAGAATAAGGAGAAATAAAGGGTAAAATAAGAATCTAACGCATGCCGTCGTAACGTAAATTATATTAATAAATTATACTTATTATCACTTAGGCGAAGGTAAAGACGTAAGGAAGGCCGTGTAAAAGGCCGGTTTAGGCTTAGTCGGGTTAAAGGCGTAAAAAGCCTTAAGGTCGTCCTAGCAGCCGTTAAGGCAGAAAGAGTCCTCCTATATACAGGGGCTATAACGCTATTAAACGCGATACTTAATCTTCCTGGAGGCGTACTAGCGTTACGCGAGGATAGAAGAAAACTCTTACTTAAGGTACGTATTATCGCCGTCGTCGTCGCTAAAGGAAAGGAGAACGCCGTTATTAGCGGGCCGGACGTTAAGCTCCGACTAGCCGGGCAAAAGGGGCTTTTAGGTCTTAGTAAAGAAGGAGTAATAAAAAATAAGGTAAAGGCGGCTGCCCTTAAGGAGGCGAAGAAGATACACCGTCTTATATACCTTAAGGACCTTATATAGGCCTTCCCGCTTATAGTCGAGCTTCTTTATAGGGCGGAGGGTCTAGATCTAGCGGGTGCTAAGGAATACTATATCGCCGGGCTAATACGCCGGGGCGGGAGTCCGCCGGGCGTCCGCGTAGCGAGCTTAAGTAGCTTAGGCATCCTCGATCGTATCGCGGAGGAAATTAGAGATACGCTAGAGATAGGAAGCGAGCGCGTTACCGCGGAGGTATTCCTTCCGCTACTAAAGGGTTATACCGGGCGGGGAGGGACTAAAGGGCTTAGTACTAAGCTTTAGGTAGAAGCTATAGTTAGCGAAGAAAAAGGAAAGGCCGGTAGATTTAGAGACCTAATTATTTATAGTAAACTTAGCGAGGGGAAAGAGGTCGACTTAATCGACCTAAAGGTAGGTAGTATAATAACGAAGGTAAACCTCTATCTAAGCGTTCGCGATCTCGGTCTAACCGTCGGTCTAAGGGTAGTAGGCGGAGCTAAGGTAAAAGCGGTAACTAAGGTAACGATTAAGCTACTACTAGAAAGCCGAAATAAACTAAGTGCTACGGTCGCTAATAATAAAAGCCGGGGTACTATAGAGGGATTAAACGTAGGAAATAAACGCGTTAATAACGTCTTTAACGGTTATTAAAGATATTAGGACGTAGTAGCGTATCTTCGTAAGGCGGTCGACGATAACGAGGATATTAAAAAACTTAACGCTGTTATAGCGGTAGATAGGGAGGTCGGTAATATAATCGACGGATATATCGGTCTATAAGGCGAAGGGAATACTTAAAGGCTAGAGTAGGCCTTAGGGGGAGGAACGAGGGGATTTAGCGCGTAGGTATATATAATAGTTCCGCACGAAGCTAGAAATAGACTTATATATACTAGGCTAAATATAGGACCGGCGGTAGAGGCTAGCGGTCTTCGTACGTCTAGGGTAGCCGGTAAGGGGGGAGGTATAAGCGCGGACGAGGATCTAAAGAATTAGGGCGTCGTTAAGGGGAACGAAGAGCCGGCCCTAAAAATAGAACCGGCCCTAGACCTCGGAGAGAGCGGTCTTAGAGATCGAGCGGAGGGGGGCTCGAAGGGGGTAAGGCTAGCGGGGCTAAGGGGACTAAAGAGCCACGCAAATAGCGGAGATAAGCGGGGAGGAGGAATAAGCCCGATCGATAAGGTTATCGATCGGCTTAAAGTCGTCGAGGGCGTAGAGGTTAAGGCAGTTAGAATTATATTTATAAATTATATTTATAAACGAATCGGACTCCTTAACGGTATTAAGGGCGGTAGTAGTATTAGGGTAAAGGGAGGCATTAACCTTAGACTTAGGGAGGATAACCTAGTATCGGTAGTTAATCCTCTCGTCGGCTTAGTCGGTAAAGGAGAGAGGGCGGGAGCTAGGCAGGCGGCTAAAAGCGTCGGGGAGAATAGCTTAAGAGCCGGGCTAAAAGACAATCTTAAAATTAAAACGACTAAGGAATTCGGCCTAGCGGGCCTATCGCTAGTTAAGGAGCTTTATAGTTATAAAATACTAAAGATTCTTATAATCTAAGGCTATCTTAAACTTAGGTAGGCCCTCGAGCTTAAGGCGCTACTCCTTAAGAGATTTTATAATCGCGAGGAGTTCTTTATTATAGATCTCGTAATTATACTCTTAAGCGGAGTATTTTAACGAGAAAAAGGCAACCGGATAGTAACGACTATCGTCGAAGAGCTATATTAGTATACCTTTAGCGGCTTAGTCGGAAGTATCTATCTAAACTATAGTCTTACGATAGGGGTCGAAGTATGCGAGGACTAGGGCGGTAGTAAAGGCGTGCTTAAAGGCTTTAAAGGCGTAAGCGTAGGCGGGAGACTAGATCTAAGGGGTAGAGTTCTTAGTAAGGGCGTTTAAAGGGCTTATAAGCTTAAAAAAGCCGCGAATAAAACGCCGATAAAAATTAGCGAATCTTAAGAAGCGCCGGAGGTCTTTAATAAAGGAGGGGGTAGGCTAGTCTAAGACCGCACGAACCTTTTTAAGGTCTATGCGAATGCCTATACCTTAAATTAATTAGGCCGAGGTACTTAATCTTAGTAACGTAGAAGTTATACTTATCTACGTTAAGCTAAAGGCCGGCGGCATCGAGGCGCTTAAGAACCGCGTTAACGTAGGCTTAGTGCTCCTCCCGCGTCTTTAAGAAGATTAAGACGTCGTTTAAATAGGTAAAGTAGAACTTATTAAGGATACCGTAGAAGGCTATATTAATAAAACTCTAGAAGTAGGACGGGGCGGCGGTAAGGCTAAAGGGGGTAATATAATACTCGAAAAGCCTATACTATATAGCGAACGCGGTCTTTTACTTATATCCTTCGGCAATACGAAGGCGATTAAACGCCGCGATAACGTCGATCTTAGTAAAAAGCTTCGCCTTCCGGATATAGGCGAAGGTATCGTAAATAAAGGGTAAAGGGAAACGGTTCTTAATTATAGCCTTATTTAAGCCGCGATAGTTAACGTAAAAACAAACGCCTTCGCCCGGCTTACGGGCGAGTATAATAAAGGCAATAGCGGGGGAGGTAGAGCGGCGGATAAAGCACTTCCTAAGCTACTCGTTAATATACGCGCGGACGATCCGGTTCTTAGCTTCGCTAAAGGGGCGAAGGCGGGTATAAGGAGGTTATATCCCCTCTTTAAGGTTAATTTAAGTATTAACGGCACGGTAAAAGGCGAGCTTATCGGCCTCGCTCTTAAGCTATATATAAATTATATAGTAGAGCTCCTTAAGGACCTTAGCCTAAAGCTCGTCGAGCGTATAAAGGACCTTCTCTTACTTCTTAAAGAATTTAGCGATATCGTCGGGGGAGATCTTATTAAGGTAGATCTTATTAAGGTAGTCGTCGATAAAGTTATAAAGGCGGGGGTTAAGGTAGGCTTTCGCGTCCTCGGCATTTATATATTTAGTTAAAACGGCCTAGTAGAGGTCCTTAAGGATATCTTAGCCAATAGGTAGTAAGGGCTTAGTAGGCAAAGGCTTAGCGGTAAAGGCCTTAATTAAGGTCTAAGAGGTCTAAACTTTAAGCTACCGGTAGAATATTACTATCGTATCGACGTTAAGCATCCGGACGTTAAACGCCGAATCGTCGAAAGACGAGAAGCGGAAGGGCTAAGGTCTAATAGTCTTACGACTCGGCCGTAATATAAGGCGGCGGTAGCTAGCAGTTTTATAGACGGGACGGGGGCGGGGAGGTCGAACGTAGCGGCGAGGGTAGAGGGTAGCTAAGGAGTTAGAGTCGTAGCCGGAGTTAGAGTCGGCGTCGTTAACCTAGCGGGAGGAGTCCGGATAGGCGGGTTTACCTACGTTAAAAGCATCCTCGAAAAACGCTAAGAGAGAAAGGCTAAGGGCCTAATCTATAACGCCTCGACTAAGTTAAGGCGGACGCACGAAGAGATATAGCCTATAAATTTTTTACGGGCTAGGTCCTTTTATACCGTCGTATCCCCTAATTAGCGAATTTCCTTACCGCTTTCGCGCCCCGCGTTTATTTTTTAAGGTTATTATACCTATAAGGAAAAGAGCATAGCAGCGGTAGTAGTAGTAGTAGCGGTAGTAGTAGTAGTAGCGGCAGCAGTAGTAGTAAAGGAAAAGAGCAGTAGTAGCGGTAGTAGTAGTAGCAGCGGTAGTAGTAGTAGCAGCGGCAGTAGTAGTAGCAGCGGTAGTAGTAGCAGCAGCGGCAGTAGTAGCGCCGTCGGCAGCTGCAGCGGCGCTAGACGTATGTAAAGTGCACGTACTGTATTCGCTTATTCGCTAGCCGCCCCGACTTATTCGAGGCGGCTAGCGGTAGAAAAATGCGTTTTGCTTAGCGTCTTTCCCTAATACGGGCATTTACGCGACTATATATAACCCCTACTAGCTCGGTATATTAAGAGTAAAGGTTAATATACAAATATAGAAGGAAGAGCTATAATTCTTTTATTTATACTAAAAATATATGCTAATTAGGGTTCTAATACTTATCTATTATATATATATATCCGCCTCGACTAAGTCGAGGCGTTATAGATTAGGCCCTAAGGACGGGGGAATAAACTTAAGAACGTCGCTAAAGCGGACGGAACGGATAAAGGCCGGAGGACGGGCTAAGGCTATATAGGCGGGAATAAGGATCGTAGCGGTAGGAATAAGGATCGCAGCTATAGGGGGTTCGCCCTCGTCGTTAGAGTCTTCGACGGAGGGGGCGGTAGGGGGTTCGCCCTTATCGTTAGAGTCTTCGATAGAGGGAGCGGGGGGAAAACGAATTATATTTATTAATTATATTCCCTTTAAAATAAGGGCGGGGGGAGCCGGGATAAGGCGGGTAGGGCGGGTAAAGGTAGCCGAGAGGCCTAGGATAAGATAAGGCTAGTAGTCTAAGAGGCAGGAGCCTAGACAAAAGGGGGACTAAAAGGAAAGGGAGTTACCGCGCTAGCTAATAATAGGGTCGTGCTAGCGTAGCTAAGGGAGGCTAAGAATAACCTCGTGGCTAAGCTTCGTAAGAAAGAAGTAGATAGACTTAGTATAGGCGCTAATCCGGGAGACCGAAAAAGCGCAATGAGTAATAGAGCCGGACTCGTAGTCGCTACTATCGGCGAGAGAAAGCCGGCGTAGGAATTAAAGCTAGCGGATAGGAAGGATAAGGCGGTACGCGGTCTAAGCGTATATAAAGGCGTATCCGGAATAGCCGGAGTCGACTAAAGCACTTATAATAACATCGGCGGATATAAGGGATAAAGGCATAAGTAAAGCACGCGGTTATATTCCTATAGGGAGGCAAAGATCCTCCCCGGTGTCGAACGAAGCTATAAACTTAGACACTAAGAGCTCTATCGCGTGATAAGGCGAAAGAGCTACGTATTTCCTAAAGACGGGGAAAAGGCGGGGAGGTCGTCTACTTCGCCCTCGATAAAGCCTTACTTAATAGCGCGAACCTAATAGCGGGGGGGAGGGGGTTCGAGCAAGCGCGGGGCAAACGTACCGCTACTACGGCTACGGCCGCGGCTAGAGCCGGAACTAGCGCCGGGACTAGCGCTAGGGTTAGCGCTAGGATTAGCACCGATACCCTTATTAAGGTAGGTCTAGGCGGTATAGGTAGCGGTAGCTAGCTAAGCGTAGTAAAGGCAAAGACGGTTCTTAAACCGCCGTTGCTTTTTAGCGTTAGTAAGCCGGGCCCGGAATATATTAAGCTGCATTAGGTTACCGGTAGGAGGCGCGGGCGGGGCGGGCGAGGTAGGGCTAGTATAAGCGGGGTTATAAGGCGGCTAGAGCTAAGAACGGGCCTTAACACGCTGCTAGTTATCTTAAAGCGTAGAATATATCTTAGCTTAGGCCGTAAAGTTATTATAGGCCGGGCATTCGACTTATAGAGCGGCGGCGTTAGTAAGTTCGATAGAGATCTTTAAATAAAGGTAGGCGACGTAAGCGGTGCCGTTAAACGATAAGTCGGCTTAAAGCTAGGTAAACTTTAAATAGAAGTCCGGCTAAGAGATATTCTTTATCGATAAAGCGTTAAAGTCGGCCTCCGACTAAGCGCGGGTAAAATTAGTACTAAAGACTAGGCTAAGGTCGTCGGTAAGGGCTTTAATAGTAGTATACTACTAATTCGCGAAAGACTTATTATCGAGGACGTCTTAAGGAACGCTAGCGATAATAAAGGCGGCCCGGCTAGTAAGCCGGCTAGCCGCGTAGAGAATATAGTCCTATTCCGTAGGGTATAAGGCGGCGTCCTAATAGAGCTTAATAGTAAGGCCGTCGCGCTAGGTTTAAAAAGCCTCTTAACGTTGCTTCTAAGTGCCGGAGTCGCCGGCGAACCTCTTAGGGTCGGCGATACGGGAATAAGTAAAGGTAAGGGTAAAGGCTAGGGCCTAGTCCTAGGCTACGTTACGCTTAGTAAGAACGAAGAGAGAGGACGTAGTACGGTTAAGCTACCGCTAGAGGTTAGCGGCGTGCTCTTAAGAGACGAGCACTCTTATATCTAACTTAGCGTAAGCATTATTAAGGTAAGTAAGGGACTCGGCCTATAGGGCGCGGAAATTAAGGGTAGCGTAAGCTTAGATATAGGCGAAAAAGTCGAATATAGGCCGTTAGGCCTAAAGTAGCGCGGCGAGATAGGGATAGCGGGAAAGGTAGTCGTTCTAAGGCTCCGGGTCGGCGGGAGCCGGCGGAGTAACTGCTAAGGTAGCGGCGGACGAAGGATCGGTCTCTATAACGAGGTCGGATATCGTAGATTAGATAGGGCAACGAAGAAGATAACGACGGGGAAGGGGTAAGGGGGGGAGGAGGGGATCTTATGCAATTCGCGTCGAGACGGCGTATTTATACCGGGAAAATTCTAACAATCGAGGAAAACTCAGTCGAAGGGTCCGGCGAGGAGGCGGACTTACGTCGTAAAGAGGGGAGATTAGAAAAGAAAGGGGTAAGATAGCGAGATTATTAATTAAGGGCAATAGGATAAAATAGTAGATTAAACTATAAGAGAATAAGCTTAAAGGGGGGTATATAATTATTATTAATCTACGAAGGGATATAGCTATAGACTAGGTCTAAATGTCTATATATACGATATAGAGGTTACGTAGGATGATATATAATATAACCTAATACTATAATAGATAATCTTACTACCTAAGCACTCTTCTATACGCTTTAGCTAGCGAGATTATTACTATAACTCGCTACGTAGCTCGTTATATAGCTCTTTATTAATATTACCGTTTTCCCTATTGCTTTCTACCGGGAAATCCCCGGGTTCTCCCTAGTTTTCACACTATAGAATTTATATAGAAGTATTACGTGTTTCTACTATAGAATTCCACGGGCTTTTATAGGCATCTACCCCGTACTTCTATAGGCATCCGCCCCGCTTTTCTTCTACGGTTATATTTCACCGTGAATTTATAGGGATTTTATAGTTATTCCTACGGTCTTTACCTATAAAATCTCTTTATACTTCTACGGTCTTTTACTATAGAATTCTAATTCCCTTCTACGGCTTCTACCGTAGAATTTATTAGTCCTTTTAATAGACTATTGCGTTATTAATTCCTTTATTGCTAATTATATAACTATTTATCGCACGGACACGATTTATTAATTTCCGACCGATAGTTCCGTCCGACTCTTTCTATTACCTCTTTTCCTTAGGTCTATACGGCTGCTGATTTCGTCCGAGGGATTTCCCCTATATATAGAGACTAGTTAGCCCCCTATATTAGGAGGATAAGAGCTATTATTCTTAGTGATTTACACCTTATAGCTTTTAATCCTTCTAAGCAGGCTGTTTTAGCCTTAGAGCCTCTCTTCTTCTTAATTGCTATTACACTAATATTAAGGACCCGACTGCCTAGCGTTCGATACTTATAAATACGAGCGTCGAAGACTTTATTCTACCGGGCTATTTTCTATTCGACCTATCTTCCGAGACTAATAACTAAGCTAGTCCTACCGGGCTTAGGGCTGGTAGCGCTTCCTATCGAGGGCTATTAAGAGCCTCGATTATCTACGCCTAGTCCGTCTTCGGAAGGCGAATTCGGCGGGAACAACCCTATTAGTTCGGCTATCTTATATAACGTCGAACGTCGGGCGGAAGAAGAAAGAGAAAAGAATAGGGTAGAAAGTAGGTTTTTATAATATAATAGGTTATATAACGCGAAAAGTACGTATATAGCGTGCGATCCGATTCTTCTTAAAGAGCTAAGGTTATCTCTTTAAGAATGTGTATTTTTAAGGCTTTTAAATAGTTAGAATTAGGCATAATAAAAAGTCTTATAGCTTCCGGCTTAAAAGCTGCGTTAAGACTATATTCTATATATATTAATTAACTAGCTAAGGTTATAGGCGCGTAGGGCTTTAAGAAAACCCTATAGCGGGGCGCTGACTAATACGCCTACCTAATAGGATCCTTACCTATACGTTCCTTATTAATCTTCCGAATAGGCTATCGTCTACCTAGTTTAAAGAAGTTATAGTAATATCGGGGGTTATAAGGTATTCTTATTTATATACGTATTACGTTTATAGTTTATTTAATATAGCTCCGTCGTCTCTTTCTCTAGTTTCTAGGCGGAGACTATTAATAGAGCTAGAGTTTACGATATTACGTTCTTTTATTTAAGGCAATAACTTTAATTAACTAGCTTAGTATAAGATCCTTAAAGAGGTTATAAAACGGGTTCTTTATACAAGCTATCTTTAGGATAATAGATCTTATCTCTTCTATCCTTACTATTCTATAATTAAATATAAGTTAACTACTAATTAGTATTAGATAGGGTCTACTAAGGTTAACTAATATATATATATATATTCTATATAATAATCCTAGCTAGGAGAGAGGCGACCGTATTATTATATAGCCTCCCGTAAGTTACGTAAGTACGTAATCTAGTAGATTATATATACGTAATAACATCTTATAATACTATATTCCTATAAGCAACCTATTAAATTTATATATAAGGCTATTCGGCTAGAGAAGCCGCAGTACCTATAAATACCCGCGACCCTATCGGTTTATAGATTAAAAGATAAAAGCAATATATATATACTAAGACTTTATATATTACGCTTAGTAACTATAATTAAGCAAAGCTTGCTTTACGCTACGAAGAATACTAAATGTGTATAAGTTACGGCAAGCCGCTTTACTTACTTAATATATATAAGTATTGCTATTTATATAGCACGAAATTGCTATTTGTATAGTAAGAATATCTAAATCTCTACTTTTCCGCACGTACCCCGCGCGCCTATATCCCGCTACTAAAATCTAGTGCCGGTATATAGTAATTAAAAGAGCCGCGTAAATCGTGCGAATAACGCGAAGAATACTAGGCCTTAATACAATTAGGCTACCCTAATACGGCACGCAGTAGGGCACGCAGCCGGGAGCCGGGCACGAAGCATACATTAAGGAGCCGCACATATAGTAGAAGGCATGTAGTAGAGGGCACGCAATAAGGCACGTAGTAGAGCACGTAGTAGAGGGCGCGCAATAGGGCACGCAGCCGGGAGCCGGGCATAAAGCATATATTAGAAGCCGCATATATAGTAGAAGGCACGCAGCAGAAGGCACGCAGTAAGGCACGTAGTAGAGCACGCAGTAGAGGGCGCGCAGTAGGGCACGCAGCCGGGAGCCGGGCACGAAGCATATATTAGAAGCCGCACACATAGTAGAGGGCACGTAGTAGAGGGCACGCAGTAAGGGACGTAGTAGAGCACGTAGCAGAGGGCGCGCAGCAGAGGGCGCGTAATAGGGCACGCAGCCGGGAGCCGGGCATAAAGCATACATTAGAAGCCGCACACATAGTAGAGGGCACGCAGTAGAGGGCACGCAGTAAGGCACGTAGTAGAGCACGCAGTAGAGGGCGCGCAGTAGGGCACGCAGCCGGGAGCCGGGCACGAAGCATATATTAGAAGCCGTATATATAGCAGAAGGCACGTAGTAGAGGGCACGCAGTAAGGCACGCAGTAGAGCACGCAGTAGAGGGCGCGTAGTAGGGCACGCAGCCGGGAGCTAGGCATAAAGCATACATTAAGGAGCCGTATATATAGCAGAAGGCACGTAGTAGAAGGCACGTAGTAGAGCACGCAGTAGGGCACGCAGTAATGCGCGCGCCTATAGCTATTAAATAAACTAAATTAAGGCTATATACAATTTACGTAGCCCTCTTAATTGCTATATACCTCTACCTAATTTTAGTAGCGGGATATAGGCGCGCGGGGTACGTGTAGAAAGAGAAGGGATTTAGGTATCTTACTATATAAATAGCAATATCGTGCTATGCAAATAGCAATACTTATATATATAGTAAGCTTTTTTATTATAAGGGTCCCTTACTAAAACAAAGTGCGGCGACTAGCTAGCCCTAAATAATACGCTCTAATTGGCTAGAGTCTAAAAATTCGGTGCGCTTATTAGCTATATTTCCCCCGGAGTTAAACCGGCTATAAAATCCTATACGGCTATTAGCTATCTGTCTAGTAGAGTCTAAGCGGCAGTATTAACTAATAAGATCCTATACGGCTATTAGCTAGGTCTCCTCCTAGGGTTCGACCGTATTTCCTAATAAGTATTACTATTTGCCTTATAGTAAATCTCTATTCGGCCTAGAGGGCCTATACGCGACCTATAATTTCTATACATACTACGCGCCCTTATACCCTACTACCTAATTTGGCTGCACTAGCCTATTAGCCTTAAGGGCTATATAAACTAAGACGAATTTTTCCTTAACTTAACGCCGTCGCCGTCGACTCGACGCCTTACGCCTTTATTATAATAGATCTTTAAGCCTTACTTAATCCTTAGCCTAACGGATAGCCCGACGATAAACCCGACGAGGAGCCCGACGATAGGGATAAGCTAATTCCTCCGCTGCCGCCCTCGGACGCCTTTAACTCTTTCGACGAGCTTTTTACCTCTATTTAGACGTTCTATCGCAATAACGGCGCCGCGCTCGTTAAGCGGAATAGCTAAGGAAAGCGTATAGTTAATAGGGTAGTCTAGACTACGACCTATATCCTAATCTATAATCGTAGGCGCCGTTAGACCTCGTAGAGCTCTAGATTGCGTAAGGCCTCTACCTAAAAGACCGACTATCCGTTTAAGGTAATAGCTTTAATAAAGGAAAGCTCTAACTAGAAGTAGACTTTCCGCACTAAAGGCCGTTATAACTACGGGCAGTTACTTAATCTATCGGCTTATAATATCTATCGCCGCTGCACCTTCGCGTAGTAGGAGCTTAAGAAGAGTCTCTTTAAGCATTATACCCTCCTAGCTCGCGAGATAGCTTCGATTATTAAAGACTCTACCGATATAAGAGCTTCTTCCGGTAGCGAGATATATATAAAGACCGCTAGAAGATTTACGCCGTGGCCCTTAGTGGCAAGACGGCTACTTAGACGTTTATTAACCACTTACGACGCGGCGGGCTTAAGCATATAGTAAAGTTTAATAACGACGATTACGATAATCCGAAGGTTAAAGCTATCTTCTAGATATACCCTTAGTGTAAGCAGATATAGAAGCGGTTCCTAGAAGTCTTAGGACTTAATAATATATATAAAACGAACCGCTTTAAGATATATCTCTTTTAAGCTACCGGGGTTATTAATTAAAAGTCTATCGCTAACTTTACCTTTAGCCTTATTAACACCGAAAAGAAAGAAGGCTTCTAGTAGCTCTCTAAGCAGCTTAACGACCTTCGGCAGTAAGTTAGGGCCCTAATGCCTACTATAATTATTATAGATAAGGAATAAGCACTTAAAAATGCCCTCGCACGCGTTTTCCCCCCTCGCACGCGTTTTCCCCCCTCGCACGCGTTTTCCCTACCTTATAGCAATAGCTTTACGTATATTACGTTAATGCTAATATTAACGCGAGGATTAAGTCCCGCTAGAAGGAGCTAGGGGGCAATAACGATAATAAGGCTAATCCCGCTAACGAGACCGACCTTGCCTAAGATGCTACTACTATCGATGCCTATAGTCCTACCGACGATACTGCCGAACGAGCCTGTATATAAGAGGCTAAAGAGGCTAACGATTCTGCCGTCGCTGCCTATAATACTACCGAACGAGCCCGTATATAAGAAGAGGCTAAAGAGGCTAAAGAGGCCTAGAACGGCAACTTAACCGAGAACGGCAACTTAAGCCCGTTAAGCCCGCCGGAGGAATATAGCCGCGAGAGCATATTTACCGCTTAGAAGACTATTATCTACGCGATTAGTAAGGCAACTTTTTAGTCGGCCTAGCAGGCTTTTAATCGCACCTATGTAGAATAAGGGCATATCTTACGATATATCTCGAATAAATATATGCCCTAGCGTAAGCAATAGGCCTATTGTTTTATTAGCCGCTATCGCAACTTCGGGCAGAGAGTTAATAGCCCGGTCGAGACTGCCTATAAGGATATAAAGTTATATTTACGTATAGGCACCGGCGATCTTTTCTACGTCTACAAAGCCTTGCTATAAATAATCGCTAATAAAGAGCGCTATTATAAGTAAGAAGCTGCCCGGTAGAAGTAGCGGCAGCGGCTAGTATATCTCGGCTAAGACTAGCTCGGCGAGCTTAACGTATAAATCACCTATTAAGCTATTAACCTCCTTGCTAAGCAGCATTATCTTACCCTCGCCGCGATGCTATTCGAGCTAGGGGAAGAGCCGCGGGAGGTATAGACGCTACCGACTTATAAAGGGCGATTTATATAATAGTAAAGGCTCCCTTATGCCTATACGATCCTTTAACGCCTCGAAGCTAATACCTCGCTAATGAAGCTTAATATCTATCCTCGGTGGTGGCTTAAGAAGCCGCTAGTAAGAGCCCCCCTTATTTTCTATAGAAATTAGTATTAATCTTAAGTAATCTTTACTTCTAGGACCTTAAAGAGCTACTCCTCTAAGTCCGCGATCCTAACGTCGTGCAAAATCTACGTAGCCGGCCTCGCGCTCTTAAGAACACTAGTCTACTCGTGCCCTTATTCCTATAGGCAATATAATAACGAGTTAAAGGCGAGCCGGCTTTATAGTTATAGAGAGGTAGAGGCATACGAAGGCGCGGTAGAGCGCTGCTATAGGCTAATTAGGCTAGCAGCCGACGCCTTAACGCAAGCATACGCTATACCCGCACGTAGGCCGAGATAGACGAGATAAATACATAAGGGGAAGGGGATTAAGGCAGTTAGGCAGCAACCTAGCCGTCGTAAGTAAGATCGCGTACGCGCGTAAATACATAAGGCAGAGGATCGAGGGGTAGACGAGGTAGGGGCGGAAGAGCGGCGCCGGCGTCGTCGGCTATAGAGGAAGTTATTCCCGCCACGCAGCCCACGCGGTCTATATAGTTAGGGGTAGATTAATAGTTTAGGGCAGGCGGAGGAATTAACGGGCCGGTTGTATGTATCTCTTGCGATCGCCTTAAACATGCGTTATTTAAACGAATTAAGCTCTTTAGCGCGCTAGGCGGCGAGCGCCTCTATAAGCGCGGCTACGAATGTTTATATAGCCCTTAAGGCTGCTAGGCTAGTGCAGCTAAATTAGGTGGTAGGGTATAAGGGCGCGTAGTATGTATAGAAATTATAGGTCGCGTATAGGCCCTCCGGGCCGAATAGAGATTTACTACAGGGCAAATAGTAATGCTCTTTATAATAAGCAACGCGTATTATAGCAAGCAGCGCGTATTATAATAAAAAAAACGCGCCCTTATTATAGCTCGCTCGCCTCCTTATCCCTTATTACGGCTTATATTATCGCCTCTTAATATCGTTACCTACTAATAGCTTTTATAGCAGCTACTCCCCTACCTCCGCCTTCGCCTCTATAACTAGGTGCTAGCCGCGATAACGACCTATATGCTTTACCTAATCGTCGTTATAACCGTTATAACTTCTACTATATACGTAAGCAACGGTGGATCTACTCGACGGTTACTAACAAATTCCCGCAGCCCCGTTAGCCTTATAGCCTATTGTAATACTCTGCCTTTAACGCCCCGGTGCCCGCTTTTAGGTATTTTTAAGTGTTTTTATTTCCCGGGTAAGGGGATTAGCGCTATACTTAGGTAATCGTAGTAGAATAGCGGGAAGGGATATACCCGTAAACATTCTATTTGCCTTTACAGCCTATTTCTATACGCGTGCTAATATAACCGGGATTATTTCTATTAGTGCTAGCCTACGTTTTTAATTAGCTACGGCTATAGATAACCTTTTTACAGGCTCTATATATATACGACGTAAGCCGTATATACCCGTCTATTGCCGTATTCCCCTTTTACGCCTCTTATAGTCTTACTTATTAACTATTTACTCGACGGTTACTATTAACTATCGCACCTTTATTACCCGTCGTAATGCCTAACCACTCCTCACCTAGTTATTATTGCTCCGATTATCGCGAGTATCTACTAATTATAAGCTTTCGTATAAGACGCAATAGCGCCCTATATTCTACCTATATCCGTTATATAACTACGCGCCGGAGGCAGCTACTATAGGAAATCTTAAGTAACGCACGTGTTACTTAGTCGCGTCGGGCTCCTTAGCCTCGCGCTATACTATAGCCTCGCCGACGCCGTATAGTAGTATAGCAGCCTGCTGTTAGATTATATAATAGAGGCTACTACATTAGGTTAGCATAACCGTTACGTAGCTTCGTAGAAGATTTCCTATAAAACAAGCCCCTTAAGAAAATAGGGGCTATATATATATCTTAATCATTATATTAATACAACCTCTTTTGCTATACAACCTATTAGACCTATTAAGACCTACAATCGTGCTTATTTAGTCCGAGCTATAGATTAAAGATCTAATACTTAAGAGTCTTATACTCTAATCTACTAGAACCGTAAACTAAAAACCGAAAAAGGCCCCCTTTAGGCCGATAATTACTATATCTACCCTTACTAAGAAAAACGAGGTTATTCTTAACGATAATACTAACTAGTCCCTTTAGGACAATAAGTTTAAGGCGTAGGCCCTCGATAGCAACCTCTAGGACTAGGTCTTTAAGACCGAAAAACTCCTTCCTACTCCGACGATGCCTATCGAGGATAACGCCCTAAGGGGATCTCGCGTTCGTACCGTAGATAAAGAAATAATCTAATAAGGCTAACCGCCTAAAAGATCTTAGAAATAGCAGGTATTCCTCTATAAGGAGAAGAAATAGGAGAGCTAGAGAAAGGATATTAAAGAGCTACGCACTTAGATTGCTATAATAATTTCCGACTACCTTTTCTAGACTGATTATAAGCCCGATAAGGACCTTAAGGAGTAGTACGCTACGCTTAAAAAAAAGGCAAAGGGCAAGCTGGAAGATATCCTCCGTGCTGTTTAAGTTCGCTATAAAGCGGTAGTTAAGCCTTCTACGAGTTAGCCGAAGAACTAGCACCGTTAGCTCGAGAGCTAAAAGAAGGTTATATATAAAGGGATTTAAGAAAAACTCCCTAAAGCTACCTATAAGAGTGTTTAGGTATCTGATTTCCTATCCTTTATTAATCCCTACTATTATCACTAAGTTAATTCATTTAACCTTTCGCACCTTAAGAATAACGTAGATTTTAATATCTATATAATAACTAATGAGTTTACCGTCTTTATCGGTAAACTACCTACTTAACCGTCCTATACGAAGAGAGGCGCCTTTAGCCCTTCTTTCGCCGGACAGGACGATTAAAAGGACGACAAATAGGACGGCTAGTTAGAAAATAAAAATACTAAAAACAATAAAAATAATAAAAATAACAAAAAGAGATTACGGGCTACTACTTTAGATAAGCGAGGTATTCCTAAGTATAGACTATATACGCTTAAGGGCTATACTCTCGAGAACTATTAGGAGATTAAGTCCGATAAGGCCTTTAAGTAGTAGCCCGGGAATAGATAAGAAGCTATTACGAAGAGCATAGAAGACCCTAAGATCGCGAAAGAAGTCTAACGACTAAAAGGGAAGAAGGTAACGTTTAAAGACGATAAGGATTAACTAATACGGGAAAAGGGAAGATGCCCTTCGGCTTCTTTCCTTATCTCCCTCGTTAAGGCCTCCTTTAGTATTAACGTTTATCCCTTCTACTACTCGGCAATTCTAGACTATAGAACGATACTCTATATCTTTAACGAGATCTTACGGTTTAAGAACTTTAGGATAGCTAAAGAGGGAGACTTCCTTTAAGCAGGCGTAGAAAAAGTGCCTATCCTCGGATATAGCGACGTTAACGTCCGCCTCTAAACCCTTTCCTTTAAGCCTTAAGTGCTACGGCTGCTTAATATCGCATTCTATAAGAACTTTACGTATAACCTAATCTCCTATAGGTTATTAAAACAATAGGGCATATAGTAGGACGAACGACCCTATAGACCGTTAACGCTTCGAGCAGCTAATAATACTATAGTCGGACTCGTCGAATAATACTACGGATAGTTCGTCCTAAAACACATCCCCTACGATATAATAAGGCGGGCCTTCTATACCCGCCGAAATAAGTTTAATAGCTATACTAAGAGGAAGCTATAAAAGGCAACGGTAGAACTTTAGCATCTCCGGAGAGGATATCCGGGACTACGAGCGCTCGAATACCTTATTAACTACTCTAAAGGTATTAAGATTAAAGGCATTATAACGACTTAGTGCGATAACTATAGCACCGCTAAAGCAAAGCGGATAATACGACGAGCTCCTTAAGATAAAGGCGTTATAGGCGAGAGAATTATAATTGACTTTTATAACTTCGTGCTTAATAATAAAGGTTATAATTCACTAATGCTTTTAATAGATAGGGCGAGCGGCTTCGTATAGGATTTCTACCTATAGGACCGCCTTATAGAAACTATTATCGCGGCTTAATTATAACGCAGCTACCCGCGTAACTATAGAGCAAGGAGATAGGGATATATGCACGATAGATAATGCATTTTAGCTCGGGGACTATTCGGCTATTAGTCGCTAACTAGTCCCCGATAACCCCTCTCGAGGCCTAAGAGTATATCCCTAAGGCCCCGATATATTTTAGAAGAGGGGCAAGCTTTAGTCTTACTACAAGAGGGCAACCGCACTATAATAAAGGATTATTCGTACTTTTAACTATCGTTCCTACCTTCCTAAACGTACCTTTAGTCTAATAGGGTGGTTTTCTCTCCGCGCGTCTTCTTTAGCTTTATCTCTTCCTATGCTATCGCGACGGCGTCCTTAATCGATACTCTATTTGCGGATAGCTTTAGGACTCAAGCAATAACTAAAGGGCCTATCGGCTAAATGTTATCCGTCTGCTTTCCCTACTTTCGAGGTGTCTATACCGTTCCGCTTGCCGTTCGCTTAGGAGGCATAGCGTTAAACTAATTCGGAATGTGCTCGTCTAATTCGGAATATGCTTCTCTATAAGATCTCGATATAGTTGTATAATAAGAGAAGAGAAGAAAAACAATCTTTATATATAAAGAGCAGCACTCTATTATAGTTCGCTAACTATACGTAGGCGACTAGCCCCCTATTGCGTAGTAACTATTATAATCCGTAACTAACACGATAATTATTATAATATATATAATAATAACTATTACCGTTGATTTTTATACTACGTTTAATCCTATTTTAGTCCTATTTGCTATTACGACTTTATTCGTACCTAAAGCTATCCTAGCGTCTAAGGCGTCCGCCTTAGAAGGGGGGGATAATTATAACGCAGCTACCCGCGTAACTATAGAGCCGGGAGATAGGGATATATATACGATAGATAATGCATTTTAGCTCGGGGACTATTCGGCTATTAGTCACTAACTAGTCCGCGATAACCCCTCTCGAGGCCTAAGGGTATATCCCTAAGGCCCCGATATATCTTAGAAGAGGGGCAAGCTTTAGTCTTACTATAAGAGGGCAACCGTATTATAATAAAGGATTATTCGTACTTTTAACCATCGTTCCTACCTTCCTAAACGTACCTTTAGTCTATCTTCTTACACCTTAAGTCCGGCCTTAACTACCTTACGCATTAATACTAGTTCTATACTAAGACTATCGAATATAATAACGAGATTACTAGTTAAAGGCTAGTAGTAGAAACTTTCCTTAAGGCGAGACTCCTTAAAATCGAGCCCTCGGCCCTAAATATATAGGACTAAAATAGTAGCGCCGAGCGCTTAAGGGGTATAATTAAGGATAAATCGCGGGCAATGCGAGGCAAACTTCTAACGCAACTTTAGCGAGAGATATATAAGTCAGTAGTATATCTCTATAACCGTATACTAAAGTATAGTTATAAGTAAGAAAGCCCTTACGAAAGACTAACCGGCAGGAAGCCTACGCAATAATATCTTCGTGCCTACGGGTGTAAAGTATTCGCGATAACTACTATAGCTTAGGAAAAGAGACAACGCCTACCTAAGCTCGACCAACGAGCTTAGGTAGGCTTTCTAATAGGATATATATTATCTAATATCTACTGTATGTAGGTGCCTACTAAAGGAAAAGTTATTACTATACGAGACGTTGCGTTTAACAAGCGGGAGATTTTCGATAGAACCTTCGAGAGTCTTACCGATAGCGTTAAAGAGAGCGACCTTAAGGAGCTAGCCCTAGCCTTAAGGAATATTAGCCTTCCTAATAATAATAGAATTAACGCGCTATAGGTATTTAATAATTAAGTCTTTAACGATATTCTCGTTTACGAAGATATAAACCTAGTATACGCGGCGAGCTAAGAAAACAATATAGACTACGTAACGGCGCTTAAGAACGACCGAGAGAGCACGAAGTAGTATACGGAAGCTAGATTTAAGCCTTTACCTACTCCTTTAAATACTCCCCCGGCGGCCCTATTTATAGCTATAATCTAATTACATCTCGCTAATTAATCGATAAAACTATAAAGCGAAAATTATAAACCTTCGCGAGCAGCCTTCTAGGCGGGAATACTTCCTTTACCGTATATAAACATAAGTCTATATATATAAGGAGTAAACCCTTTTATAGCATCTTTATTAAGTCTATATATATAAGGAGTAAACCCCTCCGTAGTATTATTATTAAGTCTATATAAATAAGGAGCGAACCCCTCCGTAGTACTAAAAATAAGCTTATACGAGCTAAAAGCTTAAGAATAATCCCCTCTATAGCACGATTAAAAACACGCCTACTAGCACTCGGCATTTATAGTAGGCACTCGAGCCGCACTAACCTTAAGAGACACTAATACGCTACGATTTAAGGATAAGGCTTACCTCGACCGCTTAATCCTAAAAAGGTAGGTGCATCGGCGAGACCTTCCCGCTATGCTAATATATTATAGATAGCTTAAATACTATCTACTCGGCCTTTACTTTAAGGAGGCGGAGCGATTATATCTTTAAAGCCATAAGGAAATAAGGTCGTAGACTAAAGTCGACTATAAAACACTCACGAAGAAAGGCCAAGTGCTTAACTACATATAGGTATACGTGTATAAGATAGACAAACACGGGAGACTCTCTAAATATAAGGCGAGATTAGTTATGCGAGGAGATTAATAGCTTAGAAACGGGCAAGAGACATACGTAGCTACTCTCGCGGGACGGAGTTTTCAGACACTTATAACGATCGCGGTAAGGTTCGATCTCGAGCTAATATAGTATAACGCTGTTAACGCCTTCGTTAACGCTACCCTCGACGAGATTATCTATATAAAGATGCCTTTAAGATATAGGAAACACTCGATCGTGCTTAGGCTCGATAAGGCACTCTACGGACTACGGAAATCCCCTCTTCTATAGCATCGCGAACTTACGTTATTACTCCGGGAGATAGGATTTTAGACAGTACCGCACGAACCTTACTGCTTAACGTTTAACGGCATTATCGTCTTCTTCTATATAGATAATATTATGTTTATATATTATAAGAAGGATTAAGAGAGGGCTAAATCGCTATAGAATTAGCTCTAAGGAAAGTATAAGCTTATAGGCGGTAATAGCCTATAATAGTTCCTTAGTATCGAGATTCTACGTAATCGCAAATAGGGCTATATTTAGCTATTATAAGCCGCCTATATTAATAAGATCTACCGACTAGCGAAGAAACGTAGGTTATTTAATACACCGATAGGAGTAAACGACCTCTTTCCCTATAAAGGGATCGCTAAATACTATAAGATATAGTCCTACTAAGTAAACGTAGGCTCTATACTATACGCGGCGGTTATCACCCGACCCGACATCGCGTTTACTATATTAAAACTCTATAAATATAATACTAACCTTAGACCGAACTATAAAGAAGCTGTCGATTAAGTTATCTGCTATTTATACTATACTTATAGACTTACGCTTCGTCTAAGGGGTAGAGACGACTTTAAGGTAGTAAGTAACGCCTCTTTCGCTAATAACACTAATCGTAAGAGCTCTTAGGCATTTGCTATAAAGCTATTCGGAGGCCTAATCGGCTAGAGAGCTAATAAATAGGATACTATTATAACTTTACTAATAGAGGCGGAGCTTCTAGCTCTATTATAGGCAGCAAAAGAGTCGATCTACGTAAGTAGGCTTATTAAAGAGCTCGACGTCTCCCTCGATAACTCCGAATTCGCATTTAATATAATAACACTTAGACTATCCGACTAGTCATGGCTAAAGTCGCGACTCTATAGACGAAGCTTTGCTATATAGACATTTACAACCACTAGCTTCGTTAGGAGGTCTTTAACGAGACTATCGAAGTTAAGTATACTCCTACCGCGAAGATAATAGCAGACGGCCTTATAAAGGCGCTTTAAGAGCCCTCCTTTAAGGCCTTTATTAAATAAATCGGCCTCTACGATATCTTATAACGCCTCGCCGATCGAGAGCTCCCCGAATCGACCGATAAAGCGATATAAACCGACAATTATATAATATAGGAAGATTAAGAGGTGTAAGGCTATAGATAGCCTTAAAGTATGCTTTGCGCCCCGCGACGACGTTAGGGAGACGATAGACCTAGGGCTTAAAGAGGCTGCGCATAGCTGCGTTTAAAGGCTCTATAGCTCGATTAGGCGTGGAGAAGCTAAGAAGGAAAATAGTAAGGACGAGGGGTCCTCGAAGGATTAAAAAGAGGTATAAGAGCTTAAGAAGCCGCACTCTCTAAGGCGCTTAAGCGTAGGAATAAAAGGGCAGGGATTAATAATATCCCGACCCGATGGCTTAACGATAGAACGAGGATTAAAAACTCATCGGATTTAAGCTATTTAGCGACCTCTTTACGCTAGCTTCCCTCCCGCGGATGTAGGTTCGAAGCTAGGGGGGTGTATTAGATTATATAATAGAGGCCACTACATTAGGTTAGTATAACCGTTACGTAGCTTCGTGGAAAATTTCCTATAAAACAAGCCCCTTAAGAAAATAGGGGCTACACACATATCTTAATCATTACATTAATACAACCTCTTTTGCTATGCAACCTATTAGACCTATTAAGACCTACAATCGTGCCTATTTAGTCCGAGCCGTAGATTAAAGATCTAACACCTGCCGGGAAACTCTAGCTCCTACTCCTACCCGTTCTACTACCCTCTTTTCTAGCTTAGTTACTACTAGATTCTCCGATGTTAGTCCCGTATGCCGATCTTAGGCCCCGTAATATAGTATGCACGTTCTATAGCGCGTTTTACTAGGCAGCTAAGCGCCTATCTATAAGTCTTATCGCCTATTACATAATAACACTACGTATATACTAATTCGTTAGTCTTTTACACTTACGGACCTTAAGTTTAAGAGCTATTATAACTAAAGGGACGTCGATCTCCTACTATTTAAGGATATCCCGTACTTCTTATAGGACCTCCTTTTCTTAATCTATCCGCGGGGATCTGCTTTCCGGAAGAATCTCCGCCGTTATAATAATATATTTGCCTTTACGTCTATTAAGACTATACTAACAACCCGTAGCGTTACTGCTAAGGGCCTAATAGACTTTTAGATCTACGGCATACTTTATTATACGACTAGGCCGTTTAAGGCCGCTCCTAGTTACGGCCCTTAGTACGTATAGCTTTATTTCTATAACCCTACTTATATATCCGAAATTAGGTCGATCTCTAACTAGGACTTAGACAACCGGTTCTTAATAGAGTTTACGGAATACCTCTACGAGATAAATCCGTTTATCTCTATCTACCTTACCGCCTATAAGCGTTTCCGGGCTAGCGAGGGAGCCGTAAGGGTAGTGCTTAGCCCGCAGCTACGTTTAATCTTAGAAAGCGGTGTAGATAGGCGCCGTGAGAATTTACCTACCGTAGACGAGGTTATAGTCCTTATTCCGGACGAATACGCTAAACCCGGTTTCCGCGACGTCGTGCTAGTAGAGCGGGACTAGAATAGTTATAAACGGGTATTCTATACGGTATACCCTTACTATACATCGTATCTCCTACTCGCCTACCCGTTACTCTTACCCTATAGAGATCTTAGTTTTTACTAAGGTTTATATTTATAGGACTTACGCGACTAAGGCCGTACTAATAGTCGTCTAAGGTAGCGGGCTTATTGCCGGTATATCCTTTACCCTCGCCGCGAGTAGTTTACGGTCCCGTTTGCTTTTAGTCGCCTCTTTTAACAATTTCTAGTCAACCTTTAGGCCGCTAGAGACTAAATTAAGCTAAACTAGCTAGCGAACTATTAAGCCAACCTCCGAGCGGACCTATATAACGGCATTTAGGACTAGCTTTCTATCGAGGACGGAGACGCCGTAGATATAGGCCAACGGGTTATACTACCCGCGATATATATCGGAGGGGACCGTTTTATCGCCTAATGCTACTAAGATTCTATAGCGATTGTACGGGCACTTAGACCTTTAACCTTTTTTATTATAGTTACGGTAAATCTAAACTAGGTCGAGATTAAGAAGGAGCTTTAGGCTGGCTAGACTATATCGGACCGCCCTAATATTGTCGGGCGTGTGTTTAACAGTAAGTGCTAGGCTATAAACGCAGAGTTACGAAATAGTCTATTTAGCACCTTTGCTAGTATTGTCTAGACTATCGAGTACTAAAAACGGGGCCTCCCTTATACGTATATCCTTCTCTTCCTTACGGCGGCAACGGTTAGACTTTATAAAATACTAGCAAATATCGATAGAGTTATTCGGGCAGAGATTCCTACGCTAGAAGAGGACCCTATAGGCACCTTACGCGGGATTATCACGTCCTAATTAACCTATAGTCCCTACGGGGATAATAACCCGCGATTACTATATATATAGGCCTAAGGAAACGGTCCCCCGTAGTGCTTAAAGCGATTCCTAAAGCCGTTTATAGCGGAAACAATCGTCCTAGAAGATAGGTACCCTATTTATAAGCGCAAGGACATAGGACAGTTTATAGTCCGCCGCGCAAACGGCCGGGAAGTCTAGCTTAATAACCGATATATTATACTATATAGCCTATACCTATGTTTAAGGTATAATACGTATATTAACGTCGAGATCTACGCGACGGTTAAGGCGATTAAGTATATCTATAAGTATATTTACAAAGGGCTAGATAGAACCACTTTATAGGTCGGCAATATAGTACTAAACAACGAGATAGAGACATATAGGCAGGGTCGTTACGTTTCTCTAGCTAAGGCGGTTGTATAGCTCTTTAAGTTTCCGGTCTACGAGGAATACCCCCCGGTTATCCGTCTACCTATGCATCTCGAGGGCGAGTAGGCAATATATTTCCTAGACGACGTATCTATAGAAGAGGTCTAGAATATCGCCGAGCGCTATAAAACAGAACTTATAGCCTTCTTCGATTACAACTAAGCAAATAAACACAGCCGTAGGATCCTATATCCCGACTTCCCCGCTGCCTTTGTTTTTAAGAAGGACTAGAGCCTATTTAAGTGGCAGCCCCGATAAAGAGGACGCTCTCTTAGCTATATAGCCTTTATTCCCTCTACTGCTAGGTAGAAATACTACCTACGGCTCCTTCTTACAACCGTGCCTAGCTTCTAGTTATTTAAGTATATACGTACCTTTAAGGGCTAGGTACACCCTACCTTCCGTATAGCCTGTTTAGCTAGAGGCCTTCTAGAAGATAACACCCGCTGGTCGTCTTGCTTTAGAGAGGCCTCGGTCTAGAAAATAGGGTTTATATTGCGCAGGCTCTTTATTATATGTTTATAGACTAGGGATATCTCTAACCCGGCTGCTTTATAGCGCGAATTCGCGGAGTAGCTATACGATAACCTCTCGCACTAGTTACGCCGCCGCGACCTCGCCTTTCTATAGGATCTTTAATCCCCGCATCTCGACTACGGCCTATTTCTTATCAACCAGCTTCTATTAGAAGCCGATAAGTCTTTATAGGATTTCGGCCTTCCCCTTTTCTAGCACTAGTAGGACGACTTAGAGTCTAATCCTCTCCTTCGTTACGAGCATTCTTACGACTTAGTCGAGCAATAGTTAACCTACGAGGATGCCTACCGTATGTTTAATAATAGGCAGCGCCGTTTTTTCGACGAGTGTATCTCTACTATCGATAATACTCCGGCTTCCGCTTCCTTCTTCCTATAAAGGCTAGGCGGCACCGGGAAGACCTTTTTATACCGTAGACTTATAGCCTATTACCGAGCTTAAGGCAAAATTATTCTTTACGTTACTTTATCTAGCATCGCTATACTATTGCTTCCCGGTAGCCGTGTAGCCTACTCCTATTTTAAGATATCGATATAGATTAACTCGACTTTAATATGCAATATATAGCGAAATTTATAGAGGGGTAAGCTCTTATAGTAGACTTCTCTTATTATCTAAGACGAGGTCCCTATGTAGCATAAGTACTGCTTCGAGGCTATAGACCGCACCCTCTAAGACCTACGCTTAAATAACCTCCCGTTTAGTAGTATACCTACCGTCTTTAGTAGGGACTTTGCATAAATCCTTCCCGTAGTCTGAAACGGTTCTCGAGCCTAGATTATTTCGGCATGCTTATAACGCTCCTATCTTTAGCTAGGCTTAAAGGTCTATTACCTTACGGAGAACATACGGGTCTAAGGTACTACGCCGGAAAATCGCGAGTTTATTTAGTAGCTAGGCGAATTACCTTATAGGGCAGACTTAAACGGGCTAGTTATACCGTTGCCTTCTATCTATAAGGACGTCTCCCTACCGGATTTCTTTTTAAGGGTCTATCCGGATACTCTCTTACGTAGAGCCCCTTTCGAGCCTATACTTCTCGCGGACCGTTGCATTCTTATAACAATAAATAAGAATATTATAGTCCTAAATAGTAAGGTCCTAGCCTATTTTCTAGGCTTAGTCTATCTATCTCTTACGAGTACTACGGCTGAAAATAGGGCTAGTGACCCCGATAGCGCTACGTATATGCTTTCCCCTAAGTTTATTTCCTCCCTCTAATTTCCCTCTATCCCTCCCACCCGGCTTAAACTTAAGATAAGATACCCTATTATTCTACTCCGTAACTTAGATCCTAAGCAGGGTCTTTATAACGGCACCCGTCTATCTATTATCCGGTTTGCTAGGCATGTTTTAGATGTCTAGATTCTATTAGGGGATTTTATCGGCTAGAGACGCTTAATCCCTCGCATTAAGCTCTCTACTAACGAGGATAAGTTTGCTTTTCTTATTATACGTTTATAGTTTCCTATCCGTCTCTACTTTAGCATACCTATTAATAAGTTATAAGGCTAGTCTTTTAAAGCTATAGGCGTCGATTTATAAGACTCTATTTTTACATACGGCTAGTTTTATATTGCAATATCTTAGGTTATAAGTGTTTCTTCCTTATTCTTACTACTTAATAAAGGGAACTAAAGCACCGTTCTTAATATTATTTATCTAGAGGTTTTACTTAGGCAAGCATAAAGGCAGTCTCTATTTCTACGGCTTTAGATACCCTAAAACTCCTATATTTCCTTTCTCCTTAAACTCCTATATATAGTAAATAAACAAAAAACACCCTACACCCTATACCCTACACCCTACTCTTTATTATCATCGGCTATTAATAGTGCCTGCCCGACCGTAAGGAAAACCTTGCCCTAGCGGCGACGCTTAGCGGCTAACACCCCGTTAGGGATTAGGAGCGTGAAATAGCCGGCCTTAGTGCTAGAAAGACCCGGCGTGCGAATAGGCTTTATGCGAATAGGCTTTACCAGACTCTTTGCCGGACTATTTAGCCCCTTTAATTAAACCTTAATGCGCCCTTTTTTCGGTGTCCTCTCCGCGGCATTATCCGCCTATCTCTTTCTCTTAGGAGTGGCTATAGCAGTCTGCGTATCGTGCGTAATATCCGGGGCGGGTTAGACGACTTAGTTATAGTCTAAATAAATTAGTAATAGACCGGAAGATTAATAGGTTGATTATTAACTTACGGAAAGAGCACCTTACCCCCTTTAAGTTATAATAGCAATTCCCGTATACTCCTTTTCCGATGTTTGCGTAGGCGAAACAACCGGCAAATAGCCTAAGGCCCGCGTCGTAGGTGCTATATTAAGCCGACTCTACGCCCGTAATCTAGATTAAGGCCGCCTTAAAGTTTCCTAGCCGGTTAAGCTTAAGCTCTTTACCTAAGCGCATTATTATAACCCGTATCTCTAGTAGCTCTAGTATTTGCGCTATATTTTTCGTAGTCTTCCCCGTATGTGCGCTTATAAGGGCTTTACGGGTTAATATACGGGTCGCCGTCGCCGTCGCCGTCGCCGTCGTAGTCGTATTTACATCGCGCTCCGAGCCCCCTCCCGCGCTAATCGACCCCTCCGAGCTACTAGCGATCGATAGTAGCATATTCCTACTAGTAAAAACATATATTAGCAGGTATACTTAATTAACGGGCTATAATCCCTATTTAAACGTTACGTAGTGTATTATAATCGTAATATTATATTATAAAACGCGTGGTAATAGTGTTTTTATAGAGAGAAAGAAAAGGAAGCTTCGCGATAATAATAATATTATAGTAGCGTATTATTCCACTTTCGGATTGATTACGGCAGCGCGTAGCGCCTATAGTTATATACACCCGCAATCCTAGGCTACTAACTAAGCTAATACCCCCGCGGAGCGGGTAGGGCTATAAATTAGAGAGTGCACGCCGCGGAGCGGGGTTACTCTCTAAGGCAGTTACGTGTAAACCCCTAGCTACCAACTAGGGAGTACACCCCGCAAAGCGGGGTGACTCCCTAGTATTAAAGCCTTCTAATTAATTTATTAACCTTAAAGACCCGATAAAATAGACTATAAAGTGCCTTCTATATCGCTAGGCATAATCTATTTCTATATACTCCTTTCCCTAACTTCCCTTTCCTCCTTTTCTACCTACTAATTATAAAAGAGTATTGCTATTTATACGGTAAGAAATCTCTATTTATACGGTAAACGCCTAAAATCTCTACTTTTTCGGCGCGCACCCCTAACGCCTATGTCCCCCCACTAAAATTAGGTAGAGGTACATGGCAATTAAGAGGGCCGCGCAAATCGTGCCTGACCTTAATTCAATTCAATAGTTATAGCAGCGCGCGCGCGCGTAAAGAGCTTAAATAACGTATATGCCTAGCTCTCTGCTGCGTGCCCTGCTGCGTGCTCTGCTGCGTGCCCTCTGCTGTGTGTGCGGCTCGGCGGCTTCTCGATATACAGTGGCTCTCCAAAAGTTACGATTAGACATAAGTAAGAGTAATAGAAAGATACTTCTCTCTTAACTTATTCTTTTTGCATTTACTTATATATATTAGTTTCCGGCAAACTAAAAATACTATATTATACATTATATCATATATAATAAGTATACGATCGTTTCTATTCTCTATATTTAGTTTTACGTTTTATATTAAATACGATAGTGAATTACTTTTACTATTAAAGTGTTTTTTAGAGTTTTTTAAAACCTTTCTTTTATATTAAAGTAAAACGCTTTTATATTTAAAAAAGAGTTTTCTTTATACCTAAGCTATTGTTCCTATTTATAGTATAGAGTTTATAGTAGTAGGAATTCCGTATATTTCAATATATATTAATATAAAGAGTACCTTCCTTCTAGTAAAAAATATATACTTAACGTATTTCTATATTAATTATTTATTAATTCTTACTATTATAATATATATATATTATTATCGTTATAATAAAAGCATTCACCTAGAGTATTTATACGACTATCATTTATATATTAACTAATTCTCCCTTTTACTTATAAAAGGTTTTAAACTCGCTTTCACTTAGTAATAAGTAATAAAAGAAATACCCTTTATACTTCAATCGATTTATAATTATACATAAATAACTAATAGGAGAAACTTTTTACATATCTATATTATATACTTTAAAACCTAAAAATAAATCATTCGTAAATTCTTCGGTTATAATAAGCCCTATTTTAATAGAAGAAGTGAAAATAAGAAAGTAACTACTAAAAGTTTTAAAATATTCTATTTTTAAAAAGATAAAAGTACCTATAGCGTTATAAATTATAAGTAAAATGTCTTTATTGACTTTAGTATGTTATATAGCTTAAATAAAAAGTTTAGAGGTTTTAAGTAACGCGCTAAGTTTTAGTAGAGTTTTTATTATTCCGGTAGAAGTATAGGGTAGGTATACAAACATCGGGCTAATCGTAACTTTTGTTACCCCACTGTATGCTTCGTGCCCGGCTGCGTGCCCTCTGCTGCGTGCCCTCTACTGCGTGCCCTACTGCGTGCCTCTACTGCGTGCGCGGCTCCTTAATGTATGCTTCGTGCCCGGCTGCGTGCCCTCTGCTGCGTGCCTCTGCTGCGTGCCCTCTGCTGTGTGTGCGGCTCCTTGATGTATGCTTCGTGCTCGGCTCCCAGCTGCGTGCCCTCTGCTGCGTGCTCTACTGCGTGCCCTGCTGCGTGCCCTCTGCTGCGTGCCCTGCTGCGTGTGGTGTTCTTCGCGTTCTTCGCACGATTTGCGCGGCTCTCTTAATTGCCATGTACCTACACTTAATTTTAGTGGCGGGACATAGGCGCGCGGGGTGCGCGCCGAAAAAGTGGGTTTACCGTATAAATAGAGATTTTCTACCGTACAAATAGCAACACTCTTATAAAATAGGCTTAACGGCTAAGCATAGCGACTCGCAGTATATCGGCTTCCTATAAGCGAACGTTTAGCAACGTATAGTCGCTTAAG
Source organism: Ophiocordyceps sinensis (assembly GCA_012934285.1). Lineage (NCBI taxonomy): Eukaryota > Fungi > Ascomycota > Sordariomycetes > Hypocreales > Ophiocordycipitaceae > Ophiocordyceps > Ophiocordyceps sinensis. The sequence continues at coordinate 14,408,198 of JAAVMX010000004.1, forward strand.
ACGTAAAGCCCGCGCTCTAGTAGCTTGCCTCGCCTACCTTCCCTTTACCCTAGCACTAAGTCACCCGTTGTCCTAATAGGCGGAATATAAAGCTGCGAAATATAGAGCCCGCGCTATTGCAATGCGTGTAATATAATAAAGCCTAATAATTAATTTATCTATATTAAAGACCTAATAAAGCGGACTATAAAGTGCCTTATATATCGCTAAGGATAATCTACTTCTATATACTCCCTAACTTCTCTATTTATATCCCTACTAATTATGTATAGGCTTAACGCTTCGGCATAGCGATTCGTAGTCCCTTTTAACGTAGTATTCGCTCGTAGGATAGCCCGGGCCGCGCTCGAGCATACGCCCGCTAGGCTAATATTAGCCGTTATTATAAGGTCTAGCGACGCGTAGGTAAAGAGCCTTTACTAACACTAAGCATATCGCAGCTGCTCTCTTTAGCTAAGCCTTCCTCTTAGCTACTAGCTCCGCTAACCTTACTAGCGCCCTCGTTATAATAACCTCCCCCGTCCTCGCCTCCGGCCTTAATATAACAACCTCCCCCGTCGCCTCTTTACTAGATAGACTTTATAGGTAATCTCGATATGCCTGCTATATCTCCTTCTAACTAAGACCTTATAGGTTAATAGAATAACTATCTTAATGCCGATATCCTTAAGTACTATAACCGCTATAAGGAATCCTAGTTTAGTATATAGCTTATAGCTTCTATCTGCTAATACTATCGTCGTTTAGATAGTAAGATACGGGATAGTTAGCCTTACTTCTTCTTAAAAGAGAATTACCTCGACTTTAGCAGCGTCTTAAAGCATCTTCTAAAGCTCTTATAAGTCGAAGAGATGCTCGTTGCTTAGGTCTATATATATATCTAGGTCTTTTAGTATCGTAGTTAGCAATATAAATATCGCGGCTATATTATTAACTTCCTACGAGATATTAGCTATATATATATCTAGCTTCCGCTTCTACTACGCAACTTAGATATTATTATCTTACGACTACGGGAATTAATAGACTAGCCCTATCTCATTCGATAGTTTAGACGTTAATTCTAGGTTCGATAAGCTAATATCTATGCCTAGCTTCTATATCTTTAGCTTAATTACCCTAGCTACCGTAATATTATTATCGATAAGGACCGTATTAGCTAACTACCTATTAACGGTAACGTTACTAACTAGCTACTTAGCGAGGCAAGCGTCTTTAGCGACGCTACGTATAACGCCGCGTATCCTAACCCTAATGCTACTTAAATCGCCGAGGCTGCCGATATTAATAATTACGATGCCGCAGCTATCTTAAACTTTATCGTAGCCTAGCCGGACCTTAAGCGTTTACGGGCTTAGCTTAATAGTTAGGTTATACTAGAATAAGTCCCTTTACGCGAGTAATAGCCGTATATCTAGATGCTAGATATACGATCTACCCTTCTTAATAAGTTTAATCGCTTATAGCCTCTCCTATCTCTCGCCTTTCTAACCCTCTACCCTACCGGGTAGGGAGACTATATAGCCCCTCGTTAAAGAATAATTCGGTATAGCGAGTATATCGAATATGCCTTAAAGTACTACGACGGCCGTTTTGCTAAGCACTTACGCTTTCGTTATATTAGCTTTAATACGCTTATGCGTTAGTAAGTTAATTCTTAAAGCTCTTTTTATATTAAGAGGTTACGGTCCTATCGCCTAATGGAAATTAAGGAGCTACGCGCCGCTTTTAGCGAGGATACCCCCGATTCTCGAGCTTTACTTAATTCTATTATTCGCTTCTCTAGCAGCTTAAGAGGCACGCGGGCTTACTAAAGTAGCTAAAGATATCAACTTAAGGCTATAGTTTATAGCCTAAGCTGCCTAAGAGTATTCCTAATATTCTCGGCGGCCGATTTATATTAGGATAGCCTATAAAGGCATATGCCGTTATATTACGAGTAGTATAAGGCCGACGCCCGTAGCAAGGCTATAATCGCGTTTAAGAATTTACGAGAGAATCTATATATTACCGCCTACTACTTTTATAGCCGATTTACTTCTTCCTTAAGCTCGTCTTAACGCTTAAATCTAATATTATAGACTATTAGTTCCGGTATAAGTAGTAGGCCTATAGGAGTACTTATATATATAGTCTCTATTAGGTTAACGGAAGCCCGCCGCCTAATATATCTACCGATTCTACTTAATAGGATTTTGCCTAATTTTAAAGCAAATACTTCTTTGCCTTTAACCTAAAGCTATAAAGAGTAATATAGTAAAGGGAGGCGAACCCGCTAGTAGTAGTTCGCCTTAGGTTTAACTTCTAATTCCTCTCCGAGGTTATTAACCGAGTATAACGTTACCGCTATAATAAGGCGTATTGCCTACGCTTTCGCCGTCTCTTAAATAGATCTCGATCTAATTCGAAAAGCTACCGTTTCTATTTCCTACGTACGTGCTACGCAAACGCCTACGTCGCTAAAGATCTTAATCTATAATACTTTATGTTCGATAGCGTCCGGAACGATCCTCTTCTTAATAACTATAATCCTACCCTAGCTATAAGCTAGCTAGCGAATTACGATATATTCCTTTATACCTCTATATATACCGTTATTAACTATATTAGGAAGTACTACTCGAAGGGAGATATATAGTTAGAAAGCTCCCGTAATATTGCCCGGGCTATCTTACCCAAGACTAATATATAATAGGGTCTTATAAGCTTTATTGCTAAGTTTATAAATAAGCTTACTATAGAGAGTGATTAGTCTATAATAGAAGTTAGTTACCTATTGCTAAACTTACCGCTTTAAAAGGGCATAAGGGCTTTTTAGTCTATTAATTACCGCCCCCCTAAGCTTTAGTAGCAGGCGAATATTATTAATGCGATAGAGGATATAGACGGGGTTCGTATATCTCGCAACGTCTATTAGAAATACCTTACCTATAACGACGAATAGGCTGATTTAACCTTCTTCGAACTATTAGCTAAGTTCGACTTTACGCATACTCCCTAGCGACCCTTTCCTTAGGCGGCTATAAGGGTCTTCGATTATTAGTAAGATTAGGTTTACGACTTAATCCGCATTCTTATATACAAGCGGGGAAGAGGCACGTGCGGGCGGGGAAAGGGGCTCGTGCGAACGAATAGGGGTAAGGGGCTTATACGGATAGGGGTAAGGGGCACGTACGGACAAAGGGGTACGTGCGTAAAGCTATATATCCGCATATATAGATGCGCTTATACTTAGTTCTTTATAGATGATTTCTATACCTATATAGAGGGCACCTATGTAATTACTCTGCCTACCCTATTATAGTATTGTTTATCTCTCTTTTTACGGACTTATTAATACGATAACGTCCCGCTTTTATAATAGCGGCACGTATTAACTAGAACGATAGGCCGCTATAATAAAAGCGGCATAGGTAGTAATACTAGCTGCTATTATAGACTTACTAGATAACGATATAGAGGACGTCTTTAAGCAATAGGCCGAGGGGTCCTAGTAGCTATAGCTGCGATAAAAGTCGCTAAATAAGCGGGCCTTCGCAAAAGCCCGCCTTCGATAGGAAATAATAGAAGCCCGGTTAGGCAAGGCGACGGCGGATGCCGTACCTTCTATAGCGGAATAGGAGCGCCTTCTAGTGCTGCTATAGAAAATAGCCGTTAATCCGGCTAAACGGAGGGGGTTGCTAGAAGTCCTTAGAGTTAAAATAGGATCTATAGCGCCTACCTCTACGGATACGCTACTCGCGCCTACGGCTGCGTTAACGAACTTAATGTATATAAAGCATCCGCTATGCTATATGCCGGGGCTAATGTAATTAGCTGTAGATAGGATAGCAGGGAGCTATTCCTAGCTCCCGGGGCTTACGCTTACCTAATAGGATTATCCTTCTTTATATATATATATTCTTACTGCCTAGTGTATTAAGATTACTAGTAATTCGCACCTTCTGCTTTTAAGCCACTATTAGGAACGCCTTTTCTATTACTAGAGCTTCGCTCTACTATAATACGTTCGCTAAGAGCTTCTTAAAGCTCTCGCTATGTTAGAAGCCGCTTAAAGGCTCCGACACCTATAGTATAACTAGCCTATATAACCCTAGCTAGCACGCCTATATAACCTCTAACCTTGGCTTTACGATCCGAAGAAGCTGGCCTTTCTAGGCCTTATCGGAATAAGGATCTACTACCTAGTTCCCTTATTTCGAGTCCTTACGCAATTTAGTCTTAAGGAAAGATTTTCTCTATGTTTTCGATTTCCTACGCGTACCTATTCCTACGCTAAAATCAAAACACCTTGCACCTCCCTACTATAGACTTTTCTCTTCTCTTATAACTCTTCCTTCGCAATCCCTTCTCTTCTCTATTAACCTCTTCGCCTTCCTCCCTCGTTTAGTTTAAGCTATTATTACTATAGCTAGGGACGAAGAAGCCCGTTAAGCTACGGCGTTTATATCTCGTTTAAACGACGACCTTTATCCTCGCTTGCCGACTTATACTTAGCCGTATGCTCCGCCGGAAAGTATTTATAGCGCTATACCTTTTAGGGAATCTAAAAGTAATTATAAAGATCCTCCTCCTATCTATTATTACCTTCGCTTATCTATAGAAACCGAGGTATTACGCAAGCAGTCTGCTTTACTAGCCTTAAAGAATAGGGTTTATAATAATCTATTAAAATAGGCCGTTCGCTACTTTAGGTTAATTAAGACACTACCTACGGAAGGGGTTATTAAGACCTTTACCGATATAGACCTAATGTATATAAAGTAAGCCCGTATGCTTTTAGGCTCCTTAGCCTTTAAGTCGGAGACTATCCTTAAGATTATAAAGCTCCCGCCTATAAAGGAGAAGCATCTATAGTACGCCGATACTTAGCGAAAATGAATTCACGCGTATCTTTGTTTTACGGGCAATCTTCTAGATAAGGAGACTCTTCTCTATACTACGATAACTCTAGTGTATCGGTTAGTTCGCGCCGTGCCTCTTAACCCGTAAATAATCGACGGAAACCCTTCTAATAGTTAATAATCGGAGGAATAACCTCTTCCTTACCCGTAAGGAATCCTTCGCTTATCTTAGCAATACTCTTTTAGATAGTAGTATCGCCTTAAGGAGAAACGTTAGGTTATATATTATTCTCTTTAGTTTAAGTTATCTAAGTATTCGTATGCCTTTTATTCTCGTCGATAAAGGGATTTAAACGATAATAATAATAATTCTTTTAGATCCGATAATAGTTTTATCCGCCGTCCGCTTAAGTCTAACTAACCGAATGCGCGTAGGCACTATAAAGCAACCTATACCTCCTCCTCGGCCTATAACGATAAGGCCGTTACTAAACGCTTTAAACGGGATAATATTAATACTTTTAACCTAAATAAGTATAATCTAAAGAACTTAGGCATTATCGCTTTTAGCGATAGAAAGAATATCTATACGGACGTTTACCTCTTCGCGGAGCGTCTAAAGATCTATTAGGACGAGGATTCTTCCGCCTTTTGCCTATATTACCTCTCTTTTTTAGTAGTAGGAGCTCTTGTATAGTATATAAGTAAGCTTATAGCCGAATAACGCGATATCTTAGGTTACTCCCCTCTTAGAACCTTCTATAAGTTCTTAACTAAGCGTTTTAAGCGTCTTAACGCCGATGTCTTAAAGTAACTTTATAGAGAAAGGTATACTATATCTATATAGTCCTTTAACTTTTTTACTCTCATATAGTAGATCTAAAGAAAGGTTTCGCTCGCCCGTTAGCTTAAGATAGGCAAAGATGCCTAGATTATTAAGGCTATCTATCCTCTTATTGCCGTTTAAATCTCTTCGCCCTTTCGTATTCTAATAAAGAAGACTCCGATTAATAAAGAGTATTACTATTTGTGTTAGTTGGTTAAATAAACAAAGGGGGTTGCAACTGGCTGGATTTAGTCTATAATGTCTATTAACTAAGGGGCGACGAACAGCCCCTTTATATAGCCTACAAACGCGTATATTAATAGGGCCCGAAGCCGGACCTTTGCGAGCCCTTGCTTACGACGTCGGGGCTATGCCTATAAGGGCGATTAAGTCAATGACTCAATCATCTTAAGGGCGGCTGAGTTAGTAACGCTATCACCGGGGTCCCTAATGCATACGATCGATACATCGTATAGTTAATAACGCATTCGTATAGGCGTTGCCCGTACGTGATCTATTTAATTACGTAGATTGCAATCGTGCCTAAAGAACGGATACCCCTTATTTCTATACTAGCATCTTTTCTTTATAGCTGCTAAACAGCGAGTCCGTAATCTATATCTAAATAAGGGGAGATAGGAAGAACGATATATTAGGTGGAAGGCCTAATAAATACATTTAATAAATACAAATGAAAAGGGGGTAGAATAAAGGGAACACCGTAGGTGGCTATAGGCGAAGGACGAAGGCTTCTATCCTAATCGAGAGGCTATTTGTATTAATAAGGCGTTTAAGGGCCTTATTTAGCGATGCCTTTGTTATAGCGTCGGCGGGGTTGTCTTCCCCGTAGATCTACCTAATCTCCTTAATCTCCCGTCGCTTATACGACTAACGCAACGCTATAATATCTATCATTAGACGTTTCTCCTTCGTAGTGCCGAGCTTAATAAGGCATTCGTAAAGGGAGTATAAGTTAGTGTATATAATAAGAGGGATTAGTAGGAGCTAAAGCCGTTCCGTAACTATACGGAGGGTCGTGATAAAGGAGATGCTAAAGTCTATACCGTTAACTATACCGTAGATCTCGCTCGTAAGAACGCTATAGGTTACTCGCTTATACTTCGTCGAGCTTTAATAGATAATATTGCTATTAATCCGGAAGTACGTATCCGTACGCTCGGTCTTATTAACGAGCGTGATAATAAAGCCTAACTAAGACGAAAGGTCTCGGTTGTTTGCGAATAAGCTATCCGTAAATACTATAAGATTAGCTATCTCGAGATTAATTAGTCGGTACGTAAGCCTCCGTTATTAATAGTCGATCTACTACTAGAGGCGCTTATTAAGGATATTATAATCCTTCTCTTCGGGGGCTTAGACCTAGGCTGCCACGGAGATATCGAATAAGGCCTCTAGCTAATAGATAGAGGCGACGTACGTAGTATAAGCGCGTTACTCGAGGTACTATTAGGCTTTATCACAAGCCCGTAAGTTAACCACCTCGATCCTTAAGGCCTATCCCTTCTGCTATAGGAGTAGAACGTTATCGTAAAGCGTTAGTTTTGCTCTATTAAAGTCTATCGCATTCCCTAGGGTTATTTAAGCCTTCGGCTTAGCGCGAAATTAAGCTATCTCGAGCTCTTTTTCTTCTTAGGCCGAAAGAGTGTCTAAACCGAGCATTAGGGTGTTATCGGTCTATATGCCGACGAGGCTAAAGTCGTCGGGTCCTTAATTCGTAATTAAAAGGCATAAGTTATAGGTAGAGGGAGCTATATTAAGGCTCTTAATATAGTGCTTATAGTAGGTTTTCCACTAATATACACCGGCTTCTATAAGACTGTATAACGGTCTAATAACTCTTATAATTATGCCCTTTAGGTACTTGCCTTAAAGCTCTATTAGAAGAGCCGCTAACACTATACGATTAAGCTCTATTTAAGCTTAGGGATAGGCTTATATAATATCGCGTGGCGATAAGCTTATGCCTCGGCGAAGCAAGGCGGGGGTAAGGGCTAGGATTAAGCGCTAGCTAACACATTAAATAGTAAGGGAATAGGTTAGGAGCGAGCTTTTCTCTATATCGCTATAGCCTTAGATCACTAGACGGGACTTTTCGTATAGTTTAACGTTACGACCCTTTACTTCCTAGACTATTTAGGATCGAAATAGACGGTATTGCCTATAAATAGATTTATCGTACTATTCGAAGCTAAAGACTCTATAGGCTATAAGATTGTTAATCTCTCGTTAGTCGGATTCTTTAAAAAGGGCGCCGGGTATAGTAATAACGCCGTTATTACGTAGCTTAGTCGAAAGGCGTAGTGCATCTTCTTCCTTCTTAACTAAGAATTAATTATAGAAGGTTATGGTCTTTAGCTTATTCTTTAAGCCCGGGGGACGTCCGCGTTTACGGGGCTACGGAGGAGCCGGTAGTACCCGCACTAGGGAGGGGGACGCATCTAGCTTAGGAATTTCGTCTAGAGTAGAGGAGTCGACCTTAGAGAGGGTGTCTATATCATCGAGGGCAAGGGAATCCGGGGTATCGTCCTTACCGTAGTAGTACGGCTGCATAAGGGTAAAACGGAAGACTATAGGGCCGTTAACGGTCTCGATAGTAACGTCGTAGCCGTTAATAAAGGCAATCTTATATAAACCCTACTATCCTCGCTTCTCTCTCTAAACGCGAACTTCACTCTATAGCGGCAGTAATAGAGTGTTAAGGGTTAAGGGGCCGTTTTAAGCGTATAGGCTATCCCTAACTTATCGCGCGGCGGAAAGCTACCGCAAGGCTTTTATAGCCTTCTAGATAGTCGCGGCTCTCTATACTATAGTTCCTAAAGGAGGGGAGTCCTAAGTCATCCGTAGGTACGCTTTAAAGACGAGGAGCGTAGGGACGAGGCCGTTTAGTCCTACTATATTATTTACGACTTTAATAGCTATTTATAAGACGGATTTAAAGGCCGTTATCCTACCGATCTCAGCGTATATTATTTTAAATATACGATAAAGCGGGCCGTAATACCTTTTAACCTTACCTGTAGACTAATGTGCCTTAACGGGAATCTAGGTATACGTAATACCTATAATACAAGCTTCGTTGCGAAACTCGGTTAAAGCGAAGTTAGTGCCCGGGTTATACTAGATAAAGTTAAAGGGGCCGAGGTATATATCGATCTATAGTACCTTAAATATCTCCTAAGTGTCTTTAGCCGATATAGACGGGAGGAATCGCGCTCCTTAGAAAGAAGTCGCTATATCGACCGCGTATAGCATTAGGCGGGTGCTACCACCGACCTTTAGGTATATTACATCGACAACGACCTTAAAATTAAATTCTTAGTTATCCTTTAATATAAACTTAAACCTCCGGGGTGCCGGCGCGTAGAGCTAGCAGTAATAGCAGAATTTTAAGATATCCTTAAGTATTTATACTAAGATATCGTTATACCTTACATACTTTAATAAATAGTAAAGTCTATTAACGGCCGGGTAGCTTAATCGGCGGTAAAGCGTACGTATCTCGGCTTTAGTTAAAAAGGCGACTATATTCTCTTCCTTACTAAAGAAGAACTATAGATATCCCTATTTGCGAATAATAAGGACGCTAACGCTAAGACCGATAATCGTATCGGTAGTATTATTAAAGTATACGCCTAATCTATCTATATTAGCTAGGTAGAGGAGGAAGGGGGTCGTCGTTCTTAGCACGTAGAACGTAATGCGGCTAATAGGGGTCTCGAGGGAAATAGAGCCGAGGGAGCGCACGTCCTCGCCGCTGCCGAATTTAATATATGCCTAGCCGGCGGTAGATTCGTCGAGCACGATAGAGGGGTCTTCCCGATTTAGGGCGAGATACTAGTCCTAACCTATAATAGAGACTATAGCTACTCCGGTGTCTATAAGGATGCCGTAAAAACGGTCCTTTAAGTAATAGTCGAAGACGAATTGCATAGCGGGGACGCTTAACTAGTCTATCCCTTATGCGTCTTCGCCCGTAATTAAATAGTTAAAGGACTACTAATATAGGATTTACGAGGCTTACTATTTAGTTAGTTCTTCGTCGTTACTAGCCTTATCGTTACGCTATTTAATAGCGGCCTAAGGAGTCTTATTACCTTTATATTCGGTAAGATAGGCCTCGAATCCTATGCTAGGGTTGCTAGTTCGAAGGCATTACGTGTAGTATTAAGCCTTAGACCTAGCTCGTTTCTCTAAGGTATACTTTATCGACTAGCAGCCTTCCTTCTAATAAACGAAGCACTTCCTCGACTATTAGCGGTTGCTAAAGCTACTACCGCCGCTACGAGGGCTACGGTAGCTTCGTCCGCTGCTCCCGCTAAACCTACGGCCGTTGCCGCGGTTATTAGTATATCTCCGGTTAGTATAGAATACGCTTAATAAATTATATTTATTATTTATATTTATTACCTCGTTACGATATTGCATAAACGTGCTAACCGTATTATTCTCGGCCTATATCGATAGATAGGTCTTTAGGGAGGAACGCAGCGCGGAGAATAGCTTTTCTATAGTCTTAGGGGGGTTATATAGCGTATAGCTAAATTCCGGGACGTTTCGGCACGCGTTAAGCAATATAGTGCGAAGGGGGAGGTCTCTAGCGAACTTAAATCCTAGGGCGCGTTAACATCGTTATAGCTTATTAAAAAGGGTTTATAAGACTTCCTATTAGGTTTTATTTAGATGCTTAACTCGTAGCTTTTTAAAAGTTATAGTGCTTTAATCTACCTAATAGTGCTACTAGTTTACTTCAGTATTAAAGTAAGCCTTTAGTAGGTCGTAGGCTTACCTAAATATACTATCTTACTCTATATACTAGATATAGTAGTCTTAGGCTCGGCCGGTAAGGATCTAGGGAAAGAGGGCATAAAAATAACCGGGCCGGGCCTTAACTATATAATAAACGTCTATAAAGATACAGACTTTATCATTAAGAATATTATAGGGCTTACCTATATAATTCTTGCCTTTATCCTATAGCTTAATAAACTTTTGTAGGAGGTCTACGTCTATCTCCTCGTTCGGAACGTCGTAAAGGGGGACTATCGTATAGGCTGCCTTTGCCGTTATATTAATTAAAGGGGTCCTAGAGAACTAATACAAAGTCGGGTAACGTATTATTAGCGTTTCTAATATAGCTCGGGACGGAGGGGCCTATAGGTTTAAGAACGTGCCGGGCATTTAATCTCGCGGGTATAGGCCGGGATCGACGGAGGTAGCACGTATTAAGGTTATTAAAGCAAAGGAGGGTTCTAGCGCGAATATAACTGCCGGGGCGGTCGGAGGCGTAAGGGGGATAGCCGCGGGCGTAGATAGTGCCGTCGCAAAGGTTGCTATAGGAGCTAGGGTTAGGGCATTAAGAGGTGCCGTTAGGGCCGTGCCTAAGACGACTAAGGAAGGAGGGTTAGTTACGGCAGCCGGGGCTATAACGGATATATTCCTTACGAACTCTCGGGTTCGCTCGTCGTAGAACTTTAACTATTCTAATAGTAGTTCGTCCTTAGGCTAAATCGGGGGAATCTATTAGCGCTAAAGCATTAAAAATAATGCCGTAAAGCTAAGGTTTAAGGCGCCGGTCTAGATCCTACGGGACCGTAAGAAGGATTTAAGGGCCTTTTTAAAATACCTATCTCCCCGGTTTTATATAGCCTCTATCTACCCGTTAAAGTAGTCCTAGATGTCTAGGAATAGCTTATATCTATAGATAGTTATGCTAGCATTAATGATAATAAACTAGGCTACATAGGTCGTAACTGCTTTCTTATTTATATTATCGTAAGTAACGTCTATCTCTTAGAATGCAATATTAGTTTTATTTTAAAACGAACCGAAGATGCCGATACCGCCTAGCCAACCGGGAAGGGGGTTATCGTTAGGCTTAATTACTTCCGGTGCGGGACCGGGAGCGTTAGGTGTATCGATAGGGTTCGATATAGTGTAATTAAATAAAACACACTATTGTTGTTAAAGGGGATCGCAAGGGTCGTTACGAAGGTTGGCTTGCGTTACGGACGCATTATTGCTTAACGTAACTCTTCTTCTTCTCGAAGCGAGACGGGATTAAACAAAAGCTAGGAAGGGACTTATCGGCGGCTATAGAGAGCTAGCTGTGTCGTAATAGCTTCGTCGGCTCTAACTCGCGTAGGTTCCTTATTCTTAGCATATGTTAGAACGGAGGTTCTATAGCCCACCTAATAAGCTAGAATACGCATACGGCTAAAGAGGCTATTCTATAGGATGTATGTGTGTGAGTATTTAAGGTCTATGCCTATAGCTCTAGCTATAATATAGACGAGAGGTAGGCACATAACTAGTATCTACGTAGGTATACGTAATGTATGTACGTAACTATCTAACACACCCCTTTAGGTTCGCTCTTAGGGAGAGGGAAGCTAAATAAAATAATAGCTCGAGCTAATTCCTTTAAACCTAAGGAGTTTTCCGAAAGCTCGAATCAATCGGCCTAAATTAATATAACGCCGGTCTTAGGTCGTAGGATATTACGTTCCCGCTTCGTCGCGTTCGCGCTATCTTATCTACGTTCCTACTCTTCCTACCGTATATGTATTTCCTCCTAAAGGGTATTCTCGTCCGATTTAGGTAGCTCTCTATCGTTAAGGAGGCTTGTGATATCGTAGAGACTAATCTAGGTAACGAATGCTCGGAAGCTATCGCCCTAGAGTGCCTTCGTAAGGCCGTCGGCTATTATCTTCGTAGTTAGAGTATATATAACGTCGAGGGTATCGTTTATTATCTCTTATTAAAGCTAATAGTTATATATATTAACGTAGCGGAGCTTCGTCTATAACGTCGTTACTTTAGCGGTGCTAAGTCGGATTATCTGCTGATTGTTATATTATATTCTAATATAAGAGTCGTTAAGGGATACGTCGAGCTCTTTAATAAGTCTACTAACGTAGATAGATTCTTTCGCGGCTTATAAAAGCGTAAGTAGTTCTACCTCTATCGTTAAGGTTATAACTATATCCTGCTTATTTACTCTTTAGCCGATAAGCCCTTTAAACAGCTTTATAGCAAAAGCCTAAGAACTCTTCTAATTAATTATATTATTAGCGAAGGAAGCATCGCTTACGATATCGAAGTTATCTTTACCCTTTAAGCGGAGCGCTAGTGCCCGAGTATACGCTAGGTAGTAGAGAACTTAGTCCGCCGCTTCGTAATATTTTAGCCCTAGGTTAGAGTTAAACTTCGTAAGCCGAGATATTGCAAATACTATATCTAGGCGAGTAATTACCGCTACGTATAGCACCGATCCGACTATCCTTTAGTAAGCATTAATCTCCGCGTAGGTAGCGATCCTATCCTACGGGAGAAGCTCGTTAAGTCCTATTAGTGTTTCTACTAACCGTCGTAACTTCGTAAGTCGGGAGGTAATCTTATCGATGTATACCGCCTAAGAGAGCTAGATATATCCCTTCCGCCTATCGCGTAGGATCTCGATGCCTAAGAACTATTATAGGTTATTACCTCCTATTAGTTTATACGTTGCCTTAAGTTAAGCTTATAGAGCCCTAGCCCTCTTACGATCCCTCTTATAATACGCAAACATAATATCGTTAATATAAAAGAAAATAATAATACCGTTAAGGGTAAGGCAGTATAGCTTATATAGAACCGACTAAAAACCTATATCTTATAGCGTATTAGTAAGGTCCCTATGCTATAGTAAAGGAGATTTCCTTAGTCTATAGAGTGCTTTATTAAGCCTAAGCACTACGCTATATTTCCTATATCCTAGCGGGAGCCTTATAAACATAAGCTCGTTAAGGGCCGCGTTAACGAATGCGTTAATAGCGTTATATTAAATAAGTTCGAGGTCGAAATATGCCGAGATAGCTATTAATATACGAAAACTTCGCCCGGCTAACATAGCCGCATAAGTCACTTGCCTATTTTAGAGCTATTAATCGCCTCGTACTATAAGCCTTGCCTTATATTTTAAAAGCCTCCCGTGCTTATCTATTTTATATACGTAAACCTATATATAGTCGAGCATTTATGCCCCCGTAGGAACGTTAGAGCACTTAGTATTATACTAGGACTTTATTTCCTTATAGCTAGCGAGGTATACCTTCTCGGTGTTAGATCTTTAATCTACGGCTCGGACTAAATAGGCACGATTGTAGGACTTAATAGGTCTAATAGGTTGCATAGCAAAAGAGGTTTTATTAATATAATAATAAAGATATATATATAGCCCTTATTTTCTTAAGGGGCTTGTTTTATAGGAAGTTTTCCACGAAGCTACGTAATAGTCATGCTGACCTAATGTAGTGGCCTCTATTATATAATCTAACACACCCCCCTAGCTTTAAACCTATATCCGCGGGAGGGAAGCTAGCGTAAAGAGGTCGCTAAATAGCTTAAATCCGATGAGTTTTTAATCCTTATTCTATCGTTAAGCTATCGGGTCGGGATATTATTAATCCCTGCCCTTTTATTCCTGCGCTTAAGCGCCCTAGAGAGTACGGCTTCTTAAGCTCTTATACCTCTTCTTAATCCTTCGAGGACCCTTCGTCCTTACTATTTTCCTTCTTAGCTTCTCTACGCCTAATCGAGCTGCAGAGCCTTTAAACGCAGCTATGCGTAGCCTCTTTAAGCCCTAGGTCCGTCGTCTCCCTAACGTCGTCGCGGGGCGTAAAGCACACTTCGAGGCTATCTATAGCCTTACACCTCTTAATCTTCCTATACTATATAATTGTCGGTTTATATCGCTTCGTCGGTCGATTTAGGGAGCTCTCGATCGGCGAGGCGTTGTAAGATATTATAGAGGCCGATTTATTTAACAAAGGCCTTAAAGGAGGGCCCTTAAAGCGCCTTTATAAGGCCGTCTACTATTATCTTCGCGGTAGGAGTATACTTAACTTCGATAGTCTCGTTAAGGACCTCCTAACGAAGCTAGTGGTTGTAAATGTCTATATAGCGAAGCTTCGTCTATAGAGTCGCGACTTCGGCCGTAACTAGTCGGATAGTCTAAGTATTATTAAATTAAATACGAATTTAGGAGTTATCGAGGGAGACGTCGAGCTCTTTAATAAGCCTGCTTATATAGATCGACTCCTTTACTGCCTATAATAGAGCTAAAAGCTCCGCCTCTATTATTAAAGTTATAATAGTATCCTATTTATTAGCTCTTTAGCCGATTAAGCCTCCGAATAGCTTTATAGCAAATGCCTAAGAGCTCTCGCGATTAGTATTATTAGCGAAAGAGACGTTACTTACTACCTTAAAGTCGTCTCTACCCCCTAGACGAAGCGTAAGTCTACGAGTGCGGTATAAATAGCAGATAACTTAATCGATAGCTTCTTTATAGTTCGGTCTAGGGTTAGTATTATATTTATAGAGTTTTAATATAGCAAACGCGATGTTAGGTCGGGTAATAACCGCCGCGTATAGTATAAAACCTACGTTTACTTAGTAGGACTATATCTCGTAGTGTTTAGCGATCCCTTTATAAGGTAAGAGGTCGTTTACTCCTATCGGTGTGTTAAATAACCTGTGTTTCTTCGCTAGTCGGTAGATCTTATTAATATAGGCGGCTTATAATAGCTAAATATAACCCTATTTGCGATTACGTAGAATCTTAATACTAAGGAACTATTATAGGCTATTACCGCCTATAAGCTTATACTTTCCTTTAAGCTAATTCTAAAGCGATTTAACCCTCTCTTAATCCTTCTTATAATATATAAAAACGATATTATCTATATAAAAGAAGACGATAATACCGTTAAACGCTAAGCAGTAAGGTTTATACGGTACTATCTAGAATCCTATCTCCCGGAGCGTTAACGTAAGTTCGCGATACTATAGAAGAAGGGATTTCCGTAGTCCGTAGAGTGCCTTATTAAGCCTAAGCACGATTAAGTATTTCCTATATCCTAAAAGCATCTTTATATAGATAATCTCGTCGAGGGTAGCGTTAACGAAGGCGTTAATAGCGTTATACTATATTAGCTCGAGATTAAACCTTACCGCGATTGTTATAAGTGTTTAAAAACTCCGCCCCGCGAGAGTAGCTGCGTAGGTCTCTTGCCCGTTTCTAAGCTATTAATCTCCTCGCATAATTAGTCTCGCCTTACATTTAGAGAGTCTCCTATGTTTGTCTATCTTATACACGTATACCTATATATAGTTAAGCACTTAGCCTTTCTTCGTAAGTGTTTTATAGTCGACTTTAGTCTACGACCTTATTTCCTTATAGCTCTAAAGATATAATCGCTCCGCCTTCTCGAAGTAAAGGCCGAGTAGATAGTGTTTAAGCTATCTATAATATGTTAGTATAGCGGGAAGGTCTCGCCGATGCACTTACCTTTTTAGGATTAAGCGGTCGAGGGAATCCTTATCCTTAAATCGTAGCGTATTAGTATCTCTTAAGGTCGGTGCGGCTTAAGTACCTGCTATAAATGCCGAGTGCTAGTAAGCGTGTTTTTAATCGTGCTACGGAGGGGATTATTCCTAAGCTTTTAGCTCGTATAGGCTTATTTTTAATACTACGGAGGGGTTCGCTCCTTATTTATATAGACTTAATAATAATACTACGGAGGGGTTTACTCCTTATATATATAGACTTAATAAAGATACTATAGAAGGGTTTACTCTTTATATATATAGACTTATGTTTATATACGGTAAAGGAAGTATTCCCGCTTAAAAGGCTGCTCGCGAGAGTTTATAATTTTCGCTCTATAGTTTTATCGACTAGTTAGCGAGATATAACTAGATTGCAGCTATAAATAGGGCCGCCGGGGGAGTGTTCGGAGGAGTAAGTAAAGGCTTAAATCTAGCTTCCGTATACTGCTTTATGCTCTCTCGGTCGTTCTTAAGCGCTATTGCGTAGTCTATATCGTTTTCTTAGCTCGCCGCGTATGCTAGGTTTATATCTTCGTAAACGAGAATATCGTTAAAGACTTAATCATTAAGTACCTATAGCGTGTTAATTCGGTTATTATTAGGAAGGCTAATGTTCCTTAGGGCTAAGGCTAGCTCCTTAAGGTCGCTCTCCTTAACGCTATCGGTAAGACTCTCGAAGGTTCTATCGAAAATCTCCCGCTTGTTAAACGCAACGTCTTATATAGTAATAACTTTTCCTTTAGTAAGCACCTACATACAGTAGATATTAGATAATATATATCCTATTAGAAAGCCTACCTAAGCTCGTTGGTCGAGCTTAGGTAGGCGTTGTCTCTTTTCCTAAGCTATAGTAGTTATCGCGAATACTTTACACCCGTAGGCACGAAGATATTATTGCGTAGGCTTCCTGCCGGTTAGTCTTTCGTAAGGGCTTTCTTACTTATAACTATACTTTAGTATACGGTTATAGAGATATACTACTGACTTATATATCTCTCGCTAAAGTTACGTTAGAAGTTTGCCTTATATTGCCCGCGATTTATCCTTAATTACACCCCCTAAGCGCTTAGCGCTACTATTTTAGTCCTATATATATAGGGCCTAGGGCTCGATTTTAAGGAGTCTCGCCTTAAGGAAAGCTTCTACTACTAGCTTCTAACTAGTAATCTCGTTATTATATTCGATAGTCTTAGTATAGAACTAGTAGTAATACGTAAGGTAGTTAAGGCCGGACTTAAGGGCCGCGATAATAGTTTCTGCGAGGCGGTCCTATAGGTAGAAATCCTATATAAAGCCGCTCGCCTTATCTATTAAAAGCATTAGTAAATTATAACCTTTATTATTAAGCACGAAGTTATAGAAGTTAATTATAATTCTCTCGCCTACGACGCCTTTATCTCGAGGAGCTCGTCGTATTATCCGCTTTGCTTTAGCGGTGCTATAGTTATCGCACTAAGTCGTTGTAATGCCCTTAATCTTAACACCTTCGGAGTAGTTAATAAGGTATTTAAGCGCTCGTAGTCCCGGATGTCCTATCCGGAGATGCTAAAGTTCTACCGTTGCCTTTTATAGCTTCTTCTTAGTGTAGCTATCGAACTTATTTCGGCGGGTATAGAAGGCCCGCCTTATTGTGTCGTAGGGGATATATTCTAAGACGAACTATCCGTAGTATTATTTAATAAGTCCGACTATAGTATTATTAGCTGCTCGAAGCGTCGACGGTCTATAGGGTCGTTCGTCCTACTATATGCCCTATTGTTTTAATAACCTATAGGAGATTAGGTTGCACGCAAAGTTCTTATAGAATGCGATATTAAGCAGCCGTAGCACTTAAGGCTTAAAGGAAGGGGTTTAGAGGCAGACGTTAACGTCGCTATATCCGAGGATAGGCACTTTTTCTACGCCTGCCTAAAGGAAGTCTCCCTCTTTAGCTATCCTAAAGTTCTTAAACCGTAAGATCTCGTTAAAGATGTAGAGTGTCGTTCTATAGTCTAGAATTACCGAGTAGCAGAAGGGATAAACGTTAATGCTAAAGGAGGCCTTAACGAGGGAGATAAGGAAAGAAGCCGAAAGACATCTTCCCTTTTCCCGTATTAGTTAATCCTTATCGTCTTTAAACGTTACCTTCTTCCCTTTTAGTCGTTAGAATTCTTTCGCGATCTTAGGGTCTTCTATACTCTTCGTAATAGCTTCCTATCTATTCCCGGGCTACTACTTAAGGGCCTTATCGGACTTAATCTCCTAATAGTTCTTAAGAGTATAGCCCTTAAGCGTGCATAGTCTACACTTAGGAATACCTCGCTTATCTAAAGTAGTAGCCCGTAATCTCTTTTTATTGTTTTTATTATTTTTATTGTTTTTAGTGTTTTTATTTTCTAACTAGCCGTCCTATTTATCGTCCTTTTAATCGTCCTGTCTAGCGAAAGAAGGGCTAAAGGCGCCTCTCTTCGTATAGGACGGTTAAGCAGGTAGTTTATTAATAAAGACGGTAAACTCGTTAGTTATTATATAGATGTTAAAATCTGCGTTATTCTTAAGGTGCGAAAGGTTAAAGGAATTAACCTAGTAATAATAGTAGGGATTGACAAAGGATAGGAAATTAGACACCTAAATACTCTTATAGGTAGCTTTAGGGAGTTTTTCTTAAATCCCTTTATATATAACCTTCTTCTAGCTCTCGAGCCAACGGTGCTAGTTCTTTAGCTAACTCGTGGAAGGCTTAACTGCCGCTTTATAGCGAACTTAAACAGCACGGAGGATGTCTTCCGGCTTGCCCTTTGCCTCCTTCTTAAGCGTAGCGTACTACTCCTTAAGGTCCTTATCGGGCTTATAATAAGTCTAGAAAAGGTAGTCGGAAATTATTATAGTAATCTAAGTGCGTAGCTCTTTAATATCCTTTCTCTAGCTCTCCTATTTCTTCTCCTTATAGAGGAATACCTGCTATTTCTAGGATCCTTTAGGCGGTTGGCCTTATTGGATTATTTCTTCGTCTACGGTGCGAACGCGAGATCCCCTTAGGGCGTTGTCCTCGATAGGCATCGTCGGAGTAGGAAGGAGTTTTTCGGTCCCGAAGACCTAGTCCTAGAGGTTGCTATCGAGGGCCTACGCCTTAAACTTATTGTCCTAAAGGGACTAGTCAGCATTATCGTTAAGAATAACCTCGTTTTTCTTAGTAAGGGTAGACATAGTGATTGTCGGCCTAAAGGGAGCCTTTTTCGGTTTCTAGTTTACGGTTCCGGTGGATTAGAGTATAAGACTCTTAATTATTAGATCTTTAATCTACGGCTTGGACTAAATAGGCACGATTGTAGGTCTTAATAGGTCTAATAGGTTGTATAGCAAAAGAGGTTCTATTAATATAATAATAAAGATATGTATATAGCCCCTATTTTCTTAAGGGGCTTGTTTTATAGGAAATTTTCCACGAAGCTACGTAACGGTCATGCTAACCTAATGTAGTGGCCTCTATTATATAATCTAACACTCGGCTTTCTCGAATTTAGGACCGAGTAGGTAAGTTCGCAGTTGTATATAGGAAGCCGGCGGAAGTAGAAGATCCCGTCGGTAGACTTATCGTTTAAAGATTAGGCGATCTATCTAAGCTTTATCGATAATCTTATCTATATTACGGTCTCGTGCGATTAAAGCGGCGCGTATGCTAGCTAAGAACGTAGCGTGCTAGTATATCTTCCTAGCTTATATAGGTAAAGGGTTTTCTTTAAGCGGAGGGGTTTTCTTAAAGTTTAATATATGCGAGGAAAGGGTTCCTTTCTCTTATAGCGGAGGGATTCCTTTAACGCCTTTCTTTCCTACCGGAGGGATTCCCTCGACGGTAGTCGCTTAAAGTAAAGGGGTTCCCTTAACGCTATTTGCTTATAGCGGAGGGGTTCCCTTAACGCCGGTGATTCGTAGCGGAGGGGTTCCCTTAACGCTAGTTATTTATAGCGGAGGGGTTCCCTTAACGCTAGTTGTTCGCAGCGGAGGGGTTCCTTTAACGCTAGTTATTCATAGCGGAGGGATTCCCTTAACGCCGCTTATATAATATCCACCCGACGAAGTGCGATTAGATTACTACCGCGAATAGGGCTACGGGCGGCGTAGATAGAGGAGTCGGGAGGAGCTTAAATCGAGCAGTAGTGTATTCTTTCTAGCTATCGCGTCCTTAGCCTCGGTTTTCGGCAATTAGTAGGATGCTCTCGTCGTTATCGACATTAAGGTTAAAGATCTGCTCGTCGGTTGTTTAAATAGGTCTTATTCCGACGTAGTCTTCGTCTAGGAGCGTAATAGTTATAAGAGTTTCGGCGAGCTTATCGAGGTCTATTTCTTTTGCACTTTCTACTAAGCTCTCGAGTATGCTATTAAAGATCTAATCCTCGTCGAATATAACGTCGCGAGTGGTAATAACTTTGCCTTAAGACGGGACCTAGATCCTAAAGATATTAGATAATATATATCCTATTAGAAAGCCGACCTAAGCGAGTAGATCTAGCTTTTTAAGTCGACTAGACCCTTCTTAAGCAAAGACCTTTATCGCGAATGCCTAATATCCGTATGCTCGTAGATATTATTAAGACGGTTTATTCCCGGTAAGCTTCTCGTATCGGGACTCCTACTTATAGTTATACCTTAGCGTTCTATTGTTTAAATATACGGCAGACTTATAGATTTCCCGCTATAGCTAAGCCGGGAGATTCTCTTTTATAGCGCGAGCTTTATCCTTAATAACGCCCGCGGAGCGTTCTACCCCTCCGTTTTATTCCTATATATACGGTGCCGAGGGTTCGATCTTAAATAGCTTACGCTTTAAGAAATCGTATACCCTCGCATTCTAGCTTATTAGCTCGTTATCGCACTCAATCGTCTTAATCTTAAAGTTATGCTAGCACGTAAGGTAGTTAAAATAGTGTTTAAGCGCGTTAATAATCGTAAGGCCCTTCCGATCTTTTAGGTAGTAATCCTATATAAAGCCGCTCGCTATATCCGTAATTAGCATTAAGGAGTTATAACCCTTATTGTCTTTATTAAAGTCGTAGAAATCGATAGCGAGCCTCTCGCCTACTAGAAGTTTAGCTAGCAGACGTAGTTCCCGACGGATGACCCTCTTTGCCTTTACTATACCGTAGTAGTCGCACTAGACTATTATTAGTCCCTTAATCTTAGCGCTATTAGAGTAGTTAAGGAAGTGTTTAAGGGCTAAGGGGCTAGGGTAACTAAGTCTACGGTGCTATAGCTCCGCTATAGCTTTCTACGACTTCCGTTTTATTATAGAGTTAAAGGCCTTCCTACGAGTGTAAAAGGCTCGCCTTATTATATATTCTAGAATATATTCTAGCACGAACTAGCTATAATATTGCGTGACTAGACTAACGACTGTATTATCCGCCGCTCGTAGAGCGGAGGCTTTACCGGGCTTATCGTCCTACTAGATTCCCTAATGTTTAAGCAACCTATATAAGACAAGGTTATATACGAAGTTCTTATAGTAGGCAGTATCTAGCAAACGTAGCACTCGTAGGTATATCGGGTTATAGAGACGTAGGTCTATATTACCGTAGCCTTATATCTTTACTTTATCGTCTCCCGCCTAAAGGAAGTCTCCTTCCTATACGGTTCGGAAGTTGCTAAAACGGGAGATCTAGTTAAAGATATATAAGGTCGTTCTATAGTTAAGAATAGACGAGTGATAAAGAGGGTAGGCGTTAACGTAGAAAGTACTATTAAGCTTTAGGACGAAAAAGGAGGCTAATAGGCATTTCCCCTTCGCCTTTATAAGTCAATCTATCTTATTATAGTCCTTAATAATAACCCTTTTCTTTCCCGTAAGCCTTTACACTTCTCTAGCAATGTCTAGGTTCGCTATATTAGTATCTGTGGAAATGTGGGAATGTAGGATAAACACCACGAGGAAAAGGGTTATAAGTTATAACCCTAAATGACCCCGACGGTCCCGACGGCAGCGTTATCAGCCCCGTTATGACCCCGGCAGCAGCCTTGTTATAACTCGGATAACAGCGTCAGCGGCTGGGTCACGTGCTCCCAACAGGGCTCTGTTGGGAGCCCGGTAGGCCCGGGTCAGGTTCTTTAAAGGACCTATAAAGGGGGCCCCTTTCCCCCCCTTCTAGCGAGGCAGAACACAACACACTTAAATACCAACTAGAAGACCTAATAAGATATCTCACGTGTGATCCCTACTAACACTAATTAGTAATTAAATAGATTTAATTATAGAATAGCAAGGCAGAAGAGGTAGATCTCGACCTTCGAAAGTATAGTAGAATCTTTGTTCCTTACGGACGCTGTTTCTACGTATCTTTACCCTTAAGGTTCTATTGCGTACACCGAAGAGAAGGTCATCTGTGCTAAGAATAAAGGCTATTTGTGTTAGCTCTACGGCAAATAGACCCTTTAAGCTTCCTATTAATCCCGTTCTCGCCTATTATAGGAAGAGTAAACGTCGATAGGAAGCGCGTTAGCAACGCATTTACGCGAGAAGAAGAAGAATACCGCTGGTTTTACCTATAGGAGTTCTCTTCGGACCGTAAGGACGAGAAGAAAAAGAAACACCGCTGGTTTTACCTGCTAAGAGATTCTTTTTAGACCGTTACGACAAACATCGCGAAGACCCTCGCGACCTTAGTTATTACGATAATACTAACGAGCCCGACTATCGCCGCAGCCGCCGACGCGGCAGATAGATAACCCTATCGCACTATTTAATTAACGACTTAAGGCCCCGATGCCGGCCTCTTTGCGACCTATTCGGCTCCCTTATTAACTCTCGCAGTAGTAGCTCTTGCAGCTGCCTCTAATGCAAACCCACGAAGCCGCCTAATAGACGCTTTAAACCCACGAAGCCGCCGCCTAAATAGACGCTTCCCCTAGCAAAACCCTAGCAGAAAGCCGTTACTGCTCCCATTAAGCCTTAAAGCAGCCCTCGAGGCAGCTCTATCCAACCCACGAAGCCGCCTAATAGACGCTTTAAACCCACGAAGCCGCCGCCTAAATAGACGCTTCCCCTAGCAAAACCCTAGCAGAAAGCCGTCACTGCTCCTATTAAGCCTCGAAGCAGCCCTCGAAGCAGCTCTATCGAACCAACGAAGCCGCCCAACAGACGCTTTAAACCCACGAAGCCGCCGACCGTATAAACGCTTCCCCCTTAAGCTCCTAGCAGCAATACAGTTACTATAAATCCCGTCGAAGCAAAGTAAGCCTCGAAGCAGCTCTTAACGTAGCTCTCGAGGCAGCTCCCTCGACATCTACGAAGCCGCCGACCACATAGAAGCTTCTACTAATACATTAACCCCCTAGCAGAAAGCCGTTACTGCAAAGAGTCTCGTAGCGCACTCGTCCGATACCTTAACGAAAGATATTACTATACGAAACGCATATAGACTCCCTTTAAGACCGTTACGCCCAAAGCCCGGCTAACGACTACACTCCTTTTGTTCCGAGATTTAGCAGAGCGCCTTTAGCTCCGCGCAATAACAACAGCAGCCTCGCGAGCCTAGACCTCCGCTAATCTCATATTATCTCATTTATATTCATCTTTTATATTCATTAGGGAATTCAGCCTAATGCGCGTTCTTTTATTTAATTAGTTATTGCAAGCTTTAAAGAAGAAGCTTTAAAGAAAAACTGCTAGTGTAGGAATATAGGAATGTGTGATAAACACCACGAGGAAAAGGGTTATAAGTTATGACCCCTAATAACCCCGACGGTCCCGACGGCAGCGTTATTAGCCCCGTTATAACCCCGGCAGCAGCCTTATCATAACTCGGATGACAGCGTCAGCGGCTGGGTCACGTGCTCCCAACAGGGCTCTGTTAGGAGCCCGGCAGGCCCGGGTTAGGTTCTTTAAAGGATTTATAAAGGGGGCCCCTTTCCCCCCCTTTCTAGCTAAGCAGAACACAACACACTTAAATACCAACTAGAAGACCTAATAAGATATCTCACGTGTGATCCCTACTAACAGTATCGATTATTCTTTTTCTTAAGCCTATGCTTAGCTACTATAGTAGGGCATTATCGCGCTTAATCTCCTAGCAATCCTTTATTTTATAGCTAGTAAGAGAGTAGAGGCGGCAATAGGGGGTACCTTCTTCTTCGTTATAGCTAAAGAGTATTCTCTTCTTGCCCGGCCTTACCCTAAAGCTTCTTTGCTTCCGGCCCTAACCTTAGGCGTTCGGCGTCCTAGTGTTATTTTCGCTAGCCGGCCTTTTATTATTATTCTCGTTCCCGGCGAAGGTTAAGCCGAAGGACCCCTTCTTCGTATTAAGGATCGACGAGTTCGATAGGGTATTGAGGTGCCTTATAAACGAGTTAATTATCGCGTGCCTATCGAAGTCGCGTTCGTTATATTAGTTTCCGTAGATAAAGGCCTAAGCCTATTACGGGTAAAAAGGGGCAACGACTTTAATAAAGTCTTTAACCTAAGTGCTTTTAAACACGGCTTTAGGAAGTTCTGCCTAGATTCTATCCTCTATAACGACCTTCTATTAATTTAGCTATATATTCTAGCTCTAAGGCGAAGACGTTAACGCCTTTATCGCCTCTTTATACCGTGCTTAGACTATACGAATAGCGTCCTTACGATTTCCTTTATAGCTCTTTTAGAGCTTCTCGTACTATATTAAGAGTTCGTCGTCGTAGCTATAGCACGATTAGTAATTCGAATCTAAGACCGTTATTAATACCTATTCTTAAAGGGCCTAGAGGTCCTTATTCTAGTCCTTCTATTCCTTTAAAGCCGCGTTATATATATTCTATTTCTAGTTAGTCTCTTACGCAGTAGGTATTGCATTTTAGCTACGAATATCGTTATCCGCCGTGCGGGCCTAAGTGCGAGGTGGTTCTTCGAATATAGGAGGCGACGGTTTTATAAGGAGCTCTTTACGCTATTCGACGTACTCCTAAAGTTAAGCGGACTTAGCTCGGAAACGGAATTTATTATCCTAAACGAGCTATTCGGCCGTTCCCTTTAGCATAATATCCCTTCTTATAGTCGTTATCGTATTAAGGTTAATATAGCGAGTGCGGTGGCAATAAGGTAAGGACGGTAGTATTATCCTAATCTAGTGCTAGGGGAAAACCGTAGAGTATTTCCGTCTCTACGTCGTTTAGGAGGAAAGAGGAGAAAGGCTAAGGGCAGTCGCGATAATTTGCGATCGATATATTATATACGCTATAACGTGTTTTTCTTCGTTGTCTAACTCCGACTTTTTGTTATAGTGCCGAAAATGAATGACAAAAATTCTGCTTAAGCGTAACGTGCACTAGTATTCTATTATTAG
Source organism: Ophiocordyceps sinensis (assembly GCA_012934285.1). NCBI lineage: Eukaryota > Fungi > Ascomycota > Sordariomycetes > Hypocreales > Ophiocordycipitaceae > Ophiocordyceps > Ophiocordyceps sinensis. The sequence continues at coordinate 14,433,550 of JAAVMX010000004.1, forward strand.
GGAGGGAGGCGGGAAAACGGAGAAGTATACTAAGTTTCTGCGCTTAGATAGTATTCTCGAGCGTATCGTAGCGCCGGTATAACTAAGAGATTGTAAGGGTCTTCGACTATTAGTGAGATTAGGTCTACGACCTAATCCGCATTCTTATATACGAGTGGGGAAGAGGCACGTACGGGCGGGGAAAGGGGCTTATGCGAATAGGGGTAAGGGGCTTATACGGATAGGGGTAAGGGGCACGTATAGATAAAGGGGTACGTGCGTAGAGCTATATATCCGTATGCATAGGTGCGCTTACACTTAGTTCTTTATAGATGATTTCCACACCTATATAGAGGGCACTTATATAATTACTCTACCTACCCTATTATAGAGATTAAGATAAAGACTAATAGTAGAGGATTATAGAGATGCAAGAAGTATAAAGATTAAAGTAGAGTTAAGAGAGAAAGCGGTTATTAAATTGTTAGTAATAGTCTGTCTAGCTAGGTATATCGGCGCCTTCTTATAGCCAAATATCTTAGGAACTAGGGTACATATCAATTAGCTTATTGTAGCGTCTAATAGCGCTATTTCCGGAGAAAAGAACGCGTATAAGACATCACCGATATATCGCACCGTTATCGCGGAGTTATTATTGCGGAATAGAGGGTAGTTGTAAGCGAGATATATAAGTACCGACGTATCTATCTTAGCACTTACACCTTATGCTATAACTCCTGTATTTTATCACCCCGACTAGCTAATTCAACCGGGACATAAGTATGTTATGCAATATTAAACGGTGGATTTTATGCATATTATTATATACCTATACGATATCTAGTTCGGAAGAGATTTACTCTATAAGAGAACGAGCTTAAGGGGGGTATATAATTATTATTAATCCACGAAGGGACATAGCTATAGACTAAGTCTAAATGTCTATATATACGATATAGAGGTTACGTAGGATAATATATAATATAACCTAACACCGTAATAGTATATCCCCCTTAAACCGGCGTTCGACTTAAACGCCTGAAAGGGGCGATAGGCTAATAATAACGAAGGAAATCTATATCAACCGGTCTTAAAAGCGGGCTTAATATAGAACGAGGGAAGAATAAGGAGAAACAAAGGGTAAAACAAAGAATCTAACGCATACCGTCGTAACGTAAATAATATTAATAAATTATACTTATTATCACTTAGGCGAAGGGGAAGATATAAGGAAGGCCGTATAAAAGGCCGGTTTAGGCTTAGTCGGGTTAAAGGCGTAAAAAGCCTTAAGGTCGTCCTAGCAGCCGTTAAGGCAGGAGGAGTCCTCCTACGTAAGGGGGCTATAACGCTATTAAACGCGATACTTAATCTTCCCGGAGGCGTACTAGCCTTACGCGAGGATAGAAGAAAACTCCTACTCGAGGTACGCGTTATCGCCGTCGTCGTCGCCGGGGGAAAGGAGAACGCCGTTATCGGCGGGCCGGACGTTAAGCTCCGACTAGCCGGGCAAAGGGGGCTCCTAGGTCTTAGTAAGGAAGGAGTAATAAAAAACAGGGTAAAGGCGGCTGCCCTTAAGGAGGCGAAGAAAGCACGCCGTCTTATACACCTTAAGGACCTTATATAGGCCCTCCCGCTTATAGTCGGGCTTCTTTATAAGGCGGAGGGTCTAGATCTAGCGGGTGCTAAGGAATACTATATCGCTAGGCTAGTACGCTAGGGCGGGAGTCCGCCGGGCGTCCGCGTAGCGAGCCTAAGTAGCCTAGGCATCCTTAATCGCATCGCGGAGGAAGTTAGAGATACGCTAGAGACGGGAAGCAAGCGCGTTACCGCGGGGGTATTCCTTCCGCTGCTAAAGGGTTATACCGGGTAAGAGGGGACTAAAGGGCTTAGTGCTAAGCTTCGGGTAGAAGCTATAGTTAGCGAAGAAAGGGGAGAAGCCGGTAGATTTAAAGACCTAATTATTAGCAATAAACTCGGCGAGGGGGAGGAGGTCGACCTAATCGTCCTAAAGGTAGGTAGTATAATAACGAAGGTAAACCTCTATCTAAGCGTTCGCGATCTTAGTCTAACCGTCGGTCTAAAGGTAGTAGGCGGAGCTAAGGTAGAGGCGGTAACTAAGGTAATAATTAAGCTACTACTAGAAAGCCGAAATTAACTAAGTGCTATAATCGCTAATAATAGAGGCCGGGGTGCTATAAAAGGACTAAACGCGGGAAATAAACGCGTTAATAACGTCTTTAACGGTTATCGAAGGTATTAGGACGTAGTAGCGTATCTTCGTAAAGCGGTCGACGATAACGAAGATATTAGAAAACTTAACGCTGTTACGACGGTAGATAAGGAGGTCGGTAATAAAATCGACGGATATATCGGTCTATAGGGCGAAGGGAATACTTAAGGGCTAAAGCAGGCCTTAGGGGGAGGAACGAGGGGATTTAGCGCGTAGGCACGTATAATAGTTCTATACGAAGCTAGAAATAGACTTATATATGCCGGGCTAGATATAGGACCGGCGGTAGAGGCTAGCAGTCTTTATACGTCTAGGGTGGCCGGCAAAGGGGGAGGTATAAGCGCGGACGAGGATCTAAAGAATTAAGGCGTCGTTAAAGGGAACGAAGAGCCGGCCTTAGAAATAGAACCGGCCCTAGACCTTAGAGAGAGCGGTCTTAGGGATCGAGCGGAGGGGGGCTCGAAGGGGGTAAGACTAGCGGGGCTAAGGGGACTAAAGAGCTACGCGAATAGCGGAGATAAGCGGGGAGGAGGAATAAGCCTAGTCGATAAGGTTATCGATCGGCTTAAAGTCATCGAGGGCGTAGAGGTCGAGGCAGTTAGAATTATATTTATAAATTATATTTATAAACGAATCGGACTCCTTAACGGTGTTAGGGGCGGTAGTAGTATTAGGGTAGAGGGAGGCATTAACCTTAGACTTAGGGAGTATAACCTAATATCGATAGTTAATCCTCTCGTCGGCTTAGTCAGTAAGGGAGAGAGGGCGGGAGCTAGGTAAGCGGCTAAAGGCGTCGGAGAGAATAGCTTAAGAGCCGGGCTAAAAGACGATCTTAAAATTAAAACGACTAAGGAATTCGGCCTAGCGGGCCTATCGCTAGTTAAGGAGCTTCGTAGTTATAAAATACTTAAGATTCTTATAGTCTAAAGCTATCTTAAACTTAGGTAGGCCTTTAAGCTTAGGGCGCTACTCCTCGAGAGATTTTATAATCGCGAGGAGTTCCTTATCGTAGATCTCGTAATTATACTCTTAAGCGGAGTGTATAGACGAGAAGAAGGCAACCGGATAGTAACGACTATCGTCGAGGAGCTATATTAGCATACCCCTAGCGGCTTAGTTAGAAGCATCTATTTAGACTACGGTCTTACGATAGGGGTTAAAGTATGCAAGGACTAAGGCGGTAGTAAAGGCGTGCTTAAGGGCTTCGAAGGCGTAGGCGTAAGCGGGAGACTAGATCTAAGGGGCAGAGTTCTTAGTAAGGGCGTTTAAAGGGTTCGTAAGCTTAGAAAAGCCGCGAATAAAACGCCGATAAAAATTAGCGAATCTTAAGAAGCGCCGGAGGTCTTTAATAAAGGAGGGGGCAGGCTAGTCTAAGACCGTACGAACCTTATTAAGGTCTATGCGAATGCCTTTATCTAAGATAATTAAGCTAAGGTACTTAGTCTTAGTAACGTAAAAGTTATACTTATCTACGTTAAGCTAAAGGCCGGCGGCATTAAGGCGCTTAAGAACCGCGTTAACGTAGGCCTAGTGCTCCTCCTACGTCTTTAAGAAGATTAAGACGTCGTTTAGATAGGTAGAGTAGAACTCGTTAAAGATGCCGTAAAGGGCCGTATTAATAAAACTCTAGAAGTAGGATAAGGCGGCGGTAAGGCTAAAGGGGGTAATATAATACTCGAAAAGCCCGTACTATATAGCGAACGCAGTCTTCTACTTATATCCCTCGGCAATGCGAAGGCGATTAAACGCTGCGATAACGTCGATCTTAGTAAAAAACTTCGCCTTCCGGATATAAGCGAGAGTATCGTAGATAAAGGGTAAAGGGAAACGGTTCTTAATCGTAGCCTTATTTAAGCCGCGATAGTTAACGTAAAAACAGACGCCCCCGCACGGCTTATAGGCGAGTATAATAAAGGCAATAGCGGGGGAGGTAGAGCGGCGGATAAAGCCCTTCTTAAGCTACTAGTTAACGTACGCGCGGACGATCTAGTTCTCGGCTTTGCTAAAGGGGCGAAGGCGGGTATAAGGAGGTTATATCCCCTCTTTAAGGTTAATTTTAAGTATTAACGGTATAGTAAAAGGCGAGCTTATCGGCTTCGCTCTTAAGCTATATATAGATTATATAGTAAAGCTCCTTAAGGACCTTAGCCTAAAGCTCGTCGAGCGTATAAGGGACTTTCTCTTACTTCTTAAAGAACTTAGCTATATCGTTAGGGGAGATCTTATTAAGGTAGATCTTATTAAAGTAGTCGTCGATAAAGTCGTAAAGGCAAGGGTTAAGGCAGGCTTTCGCGTCCTTAGCGTCTATATATCTAATTAAAATGGCCTAATAAAAGTCTTTAGGGATATCTTAGTTAATAAGTAGCGGGGGCTCGGTAGGTAAAGGCTCGGCGGTAAAGGCCTTAATTAAGGTCTAAGAGGTTTAGACTTTAAGCTGCCGGTAGAATATTACTATTGTATCGACGTTAAGCATCCGGACGTTAAACGCTAAGTCGTCGGGGGACGAGAAGCGGAGGGGCTAAGGTCCGATAGTCTTACGACTTAGCTATAATATAGGGCGGCGGTAGCTAGCGGTCTTATAGACGGGATAAGGGCGGGGAGGTCGAACGTAGCGGCGAGGGTAAAGGGTAGCTAAGGAGTTAGAGTCGTAGCCGGAGTTAGAGTCGGCGTCGTTAACCTAGCGGGAGGAGTCTAGATAAGCGGGTTTACCTACGTCGGGAGCATCCTCGAAAAACGCAGAAAGGGAGGGGCTAAGGGACGGGGGAATAAACTTAAGAACGTCGCTAAAGCGGACGGAACGGATAAAGGCTAGAGGACGGGCTAAGGCCGTACGGGCGGAAATAGGGATCGTAGTAGTAGGAATAAGGATCGTAGCGGCGGGGGTTTTATCCCTATCGTTAGAGTCTTCGATAGAGAAGGCGGTAAAGGGCTCGCCCTCGTCGTTAGAGTCTTCGACGGAGGGAGTAAGTAGAAAACGAATTATATTTATTAATTATATTCCCTCTAAAATAAGGGCGGGGGGAGCCGGGATAGGGCGGGTAGGGCGGGCAAAGGTAGCCGAGAGGCCCGGGATAAGATAAGACTAGTAGTCTGAGAGGCAGGAGGCTAGATAAAAGGGGGACTAAAAGGAAAGGGAGTTACCGCGCTAGCTAATAATAAGGTCGTGCTAGCGTAGCTAAAGGAGGCTAAGAATAACCTTATAGCTAAGCTTCGTAAGAAAGAAGCAAATAGACTTAGTATAGGCGCTAATCTAGGAAACCGAAAAAGCGCAATAAGTAATAGAGCTAGACTTATAGTCGCTACTATCGGCGAGAGAAAGCTAGCGTAGGAATTAGAGCTAGCGGATAGGAAGGGTAAAGCGGTGCGCGGTCTAAGCGTATATAAAGGCGTATCCGGAATAGCCGGAGTTAACTAAAGCACTTATAATAACATCGGCGGATATAAGGGATAAAGGCATAAGTAAAGCACGCGGTTATATTCCCGCGGGGAGGCAAAGATCCTCCCCGGTATTAAACGAAGCTATAAACTTAGACACTAAGAGCTCTATCGCGCGATAAGGCGAGGGAGCTATATATTTCCCGAGGACGGGGAAGTAGCGGGGAGGTCGTCTACTTCGCCCTCGATAAAGCCTTACTTAATAGCGCGAACCTAGTAGCGGGGGGGAAGGGGTTCGAGCAAGCGCGGGGCAGACGTACCGCTACTACGGCTACGGCCGCGGCTAGAGCTAGAACCGACGCTAGGACTAGCGCTAGGGTTAGCGCTAGGATTAGCACCGATACCCTTATTAGGGCAGGTCCGGGCGGTATAGGTAGCGGTAGCCGGCTAAGCGCAATAGAGGCAAAGATAGTTCTTAAACCGCCGTTGTTTTTTAGCGTTAGTAAGCCGGGCCCGGAATACATCGAGCTGTATTAGGTTACCGATAGGAGGCGCGGGCGGGGCGGGCGAGGTAGGGCTAGTGCGAGCGGGGTAGCGAGGCGGCTAGAGCTAAGAACGGGCCTTAACACGCTGCTAGTTGTCCTAAAGCGTAAAATATATCTTAGCTTAAGCCGTAAAGGTATTATAGGCCGGGCATTCGACCTATAGAGCGGCGGCGTTAGTAAGTTTAATAGAGACCTTTAAATAAAGGTAGGCGATATAAGCGGTGCCGTTAAACGATAAGTCGGCTTAAAGCTAGGTAAACTTCGAATAGAAGTCCGGCTAAGAGATATTCTTTATCGATAAGGCGTTAAAGTCGGCCTCCGACTAAGCGTAGGTAAAATTAGCACTAAAGACTAGGCTAAGGTCGTCGGTAAGGGCTTTAATAGTAGTATACTACTAATTAGCGAAAGACTTATTGTTAAAGACGTCCTAAGGAACGCTAGCGATAATAGAGGCGGCCCGGCTAGTAAGCCGGCTAGCCGTATAGAAAATGCGGTCTTATTCCGTAGGGTATAAAGCGGCATTCTAACAGAGCTTAATAGCAAGGCCGTCGCGCTAGGTCCGGAAAGCCTCCTAACGTTGCTTTTAAGTGCCGGAGTCGCCGGTAAACCTCTTAGGGTCGGCGATACGGGAACGGGAAGGGGTAAAGGCAGGGGCTAGGGCTTAGTCCCGAGCTATATTACGCTCGGTAAGGACGAGGAGAGAGGACGTAGCATAGTTAAGCTGCCGCTAGAGGTCGGCGGCGTGCTTTTAAGAGACGAGCACTCCCGTATCTAATATAGCGTAAGCATTATAAAGGCAAGCAAGGGACTCGGCCTATAAGGCGCGGAAATTAAGGGTAGCGTAAGCTTAGATGTAGGCGAACGAGTCGAATATAGGCCGTTAGGCCTAAAGTAGCGCGGCGAGACGGGGATAGAGGGAAAGGTAGTCGTTCTAAGGCTTTAGGTCGGCGGGAGCCGGCGGAGTAACGGCCGGGGTAGCGGCGGACGAGGGATCGGTCTCTATAATAAGGTCGGATATCGTGGATTAGATAGGGCAATAAAGAAGACAACGGGGAAGGGGTAAGGGGGGGGGGAGGAGGGGATCTTATATAATTCGCGTCGAGACGGCGTATCTATACCGGGAAAATTCTAACAGCCGAGGAAAGCTCGGTCGAAAGGGGTCCGGCGAGGAGGCGGACTTACGTCGCGAAGAGGGGAGATTAGAAAAGAAAGGGGTAAGATAGCGAGATTATTAATTAAAGGCAATAGGATGAAATAGTAGATTAAACTATAAGAGAACGAGCTTAAGGGGGGTATATAATTATTGTTAATCCACGAAGGGATATAGCTATAGACTAAGTCTAAATGTCTATATATACGATATAGAGGTTACGTAGGATAATATGTAATATAACCTAATACTATAATATACTCCCTTAATGTCTCTCTTAAAGGGTACTTATTTTCTAAGAAAGAAGTACGCTTTATAAATGTCTGTTATAACTAACTAAAAAACTCTCTCTTTATTTTAAAAAACCTATTTTATAGGAAAAGTTCTTATTTATATAGAGAAAAATTTAAAACTCTATTATGTTTTATATCTTTTTAGAAAACCTTTTATAAAGGGAAAAACTTTTAAGGGTATTCTCTTTAGTAAACCTATACAAAGGAAAAAACTAAAGGTATATAGAGGAAAGCTAGAAGAAAGCATAAGAAAGAGCAGCTAAAAACCTCTATTTATCTTTATATATAGGATCCTTTTTAAGGCCTAAAAGACGTCGAAATTTAGAAAATAATATATGCCTTAATTCTTTTGTAAATATATCAGCAATATTGTCTATAGATTTTATATAAAAGACCTTTATCTCGCCTAGCTAGACACTATTGAGAGTGAAATTATAAGCAAGGCCTATATATTTCCGAAGTTTAAAGGATTCTAGGTTATTTGCTATTTTAAGCGCTAATTAGCTATTAGAAAATATTAAAGGGACTTTTCTTAATATAGGTATAGATAACTCTTTTGCTATGCTATTTAAGTGACTATATAGGTATAAGGCCTCTTTATTAGCCTCTCTAAGGCCTATATACTCCGCTTCGCAAGTAGATAGCGATATAGATTTTTGTTTTTAATATAACTAGCTTATTAGGTTATTACGTATAAAGAAACAGTATCTAGAGACCGATCGTCGGTCTATAAGGTTATTAGCCTAGTTAGAATCTATATAAGCTATAAAGTGAAAATCCGGTGGCGGTATATTATAGTTATAGTATAGGCAAAGGTTAGGAAATTTTTTAAGATATTTCTATATAACATCGAGAGCTTTAAAATGCGAAGAGTCTAGTTGAGAAGAAAATCTCGCGCAGGATATAACAGCATATAAGATATTAGGCCTTGTAAAAAGGGCTAGAAATAATAGAGAGCCTATTTGCATTTAGTATAAGAGTATGTCCTTTTTTAACGCGGTTTTTGTTCCTGATTTATTTAATTTCACGCCTTTTATAGCAGGTGTATTAGAGGTTCCTACATTTTGTTTATTAAATTCCTCTATTTTATTCTTTATATAATTTGCTTAGGATATATATAATTCCTTTGTATCTCTGTTTATATGTATAGATAATCCTAAGAAGTCTTTTGCCTTTCCTTACGATTTAATCGGTAGGATGTTATTTATTTTATCTATTACCTAGGTTATTAGACGCTCTGTAGGCCTAAAAAACAGAAGATTATCTACATAGACGGCTAGAGCTATTTTCAGTATGCTGTTTATAAACACCCCTTCGTCTATTAGAAGGCATTAAAAACCTAATTCATTAAGGACCTTTTTTAATAGGTTATACTAGAGTAAAGGACTTTGTTTTAAGCCGTATAGTGCTTTTCTTAGTTTAGCTTCGAGCTTTTTCGTTTTATGTTTATTAAGATAGTTTAAGTAAGTTATGCCTCTATATTTTGTTTTCTTATATTTATTAAACTATGCTTTTAGTATTATATTAATAAAAGCTTCGGGTATAAGAATATAGGTTTCTATGTCTATTTCTGCATATAGGAAGGCATTTTTAATATCAAACTACATAATCTTTTAGTTATTCGAAACAGCCCATACTAATAAGAGCCTTATAGACTTAGGTCTTACTATAGTAGAAAAGGTTTCTATATAATCTAGACTATATATCTGCTTATAGCCTAAAGCTATAAGTCGGGCCTTGAATTTCTTTATATTATTTTCGTTATCCTTTTTAACTCTATAGACCTATCGGCTTCCGAGGGCTTCCCGGCCTCCGGGTAGCTCGGTTATTTCCTAAGTATCGTTATCTATAACCTATTGTATTTTAGCAACTATGCCTTTATCCTAGTGTATAGCTTCGTTGCTGTTTATAGCTTGCTTATAGGATTTAGTTCTATAGGATTACTACCTTCTAAAGCACATAGAAGGGTTATATTACTATTATTTAATAAAACATATATCGGGTATTCTTTATATTCGTTATAGAATTCAGCCGGCTTCTTAGGTATTTTAACCTAAATTCTTTAATCCTTATTATTAATGTCCTAGCGCATAGGTATATTATCTAATATATTATCAATATTGTTAGGATTATAATCCAAGGGTATATTATCGGTTATATAATTTAGATCATTCTAGGGTATATTATTAGCATGTTTAGGAGTTATATCTATAGAGGACCGTAGGTGCCTCTCTGGTATTTTATTTAGTAAAGGTATAGTATTAAAGTTAAAGGTTTTATTGTCTTTTAAGAAGTTATTTTCTAATATAGTTATATCCTTTAAGATAACGACCTTTTTTTCTGCTATAGTCGTATATTTTATAGGCTGTATCTTTATAGCCTATTATAATTCCTTTATAAGCTCGTACATCGAGTTTATCACTTAGGGTTTTATTTTTATAGTATATAATACTTCCGAAAACACGGATTTTCTCTATATCTTCTATAGAAAGGGCTATATTATTCTTCTTTTCTAGAGGACATATATATCCTAAAGCAGTATAAGGGGATCTATTATATATATATGTAGCTGCTAAAATAGCTTCTCCCTAAAGATATTTAGGTAGTTTAGCCGTATAAAGCATAGACCTAACTTTATTAAGTATCGTTCTATTTATACGTTCTATTCTACCGTTTAAGTATAGTGTATACGGCGGACTTAAGTTATATATTATACCCTTTTTAAGGCATATGGTTTAATATTATATAGAAATTCTTTTGCATTATCTAAGAGGACCTCTTTTATTTTAATATTATCTTTATTGTTTTCGAGTTCTAATTTAAACTCTAGAAACTTTGGTAGGCTTTCGGCTTTATCTTTTATAAGGTATATTCTTAGATACCTAGAATAAGTATTAAGAAAGGATATAAAGTATCTGAATTTATCGTATGTAGGGACCTTTATAGGGCCCTAAATATTAACATTTATTTTATCGAGAAAGAGATATCGTTGTTTCGAGGGAGTCTTCTTTTTCTTATCGGTATGTTTGGCTTGTATATAAGCTTCGCATTGTTTTATAGCTATAATATCTTTTTAGTCTACGGATATGTCTAGGTATAGTCTACGGAGGTATCGGTATAGGGATTTATAGCTTAGGTAACCTAAGCGTTTATGCTAAAGTAGTAAATCTACCTTCTTTTTATTTTGTATGGATTTATTTTTAATATCTTTATTATTAGTAGGTGTCTAGAATGCAAATGCAAATGTAGGTCTAGTAGTCTTATTAGAATTGTTAATACCTATCTAGCTAAGGATTATACTACCTTCTTATAGACAAGACAAGAGAAGGGTCGGGGCTCCCTTTCGGGAAGCCTTAGTAGCTAAGAACAGAAAGGGATCTGTAAACAGAATGCAAAGACGGATGCGTTAGTCGGGGAAGACCTTCCGCGGACGGATGCGTCGACTATAGAAGTCTATAGAAGGAAGTGGAATTCTATCTCTAGAATTTACCTTAGAAGGGAAGTCCTTCCACCGTAGAATTCCATCCATAGAATTCACCTTAGAAGGGAAGTCCTTCTACCGTAGAATTCTATTAGAATTCTATCTATAGAATTCACCTTAGAAGGGAAGTCCTTCTACCGTAGAATTCCATCTATAATTCCTATACTAGCAACTTTTTCTTTATGCCGTTTATAAGAATGTGAGAAGACAGACTAGAGGTACGTTTAGGAAGGTAGGAACGATGGTTAAAAGTACGAATAATCCTTTATTGCAATGCGGTTGCCCTCTCGTGGCAAGACTAAAGCTTGCCCCTCTTCTAAGATGTGTCGGGGCCTTAGGGATATACCCTTAGGCCTCGAGAGGGGTTGTCGGGGACTAGTTGGCGACTAATGGCCGAATGGTCCCCGAGCTAAAATGCATCATCTATCGTGCATGTATCCCTATCTCCCGGCTCTATAGTTGCGCGGGTAGCTGCGTTATAAAGAACCTCTCTTGTTTTCCCTTAAACATTACCCTTCTTTAAAAAGGAAATAAAAATGCATAATAAAATCGACTATTCGTTATATTAGAACAATTCGTTGTGATATTATATAGTGTTATAACTATATAACTATTAAAAGAAAGAATATGTTAGAAGGGTTATAGGCGAATAATAAACCCTTCTATTCTAATAGTTAGTTTATTTATATTAACAAAACGTTTAAGGGCTTAGTTTAGTAATGCTTTCGTTATTGCATTAGCTAGGTTATTAGCTCCGTTAATCCATCGGACCTCTATAATCTTCCGGCGTTCGTATAACTATCGTAAAGCCATAATGTCGATTATTAATCTTTTCTCCTTTATAGTACCTAGTTTAATAAGGCATTTATATAAGGAGTACGAATCGGTGTAGATAATTAATAGAACCGGAGGAAGACTAAGGCGATCCGTGATTATCTTAAGAGTTATAGTAAGAGATATCCTAATGTTAAATCCGTTTACTATACCGTAGATTTCTAATGTAAGGACGCTTTAAGTGACTTATTTACATTTCGTGGAGTTTTAGTAGATAATATTGCCTTTAATCGAAAATTGCTTATCTATTCGATCGGTCTCGTAAACTAGAGCAATAACGAATCTAAGCTATAAAGATAAGTCTTTATTGTTTGCAAACGATCTATCGGTAAAGACTAAGAGCTTAGCCGATGCGAGGTTAATTAGAAGATATATTAGTCTACGTTATTAATTATCTAGTTGCTATTATAGTCTCTTATTTAGGATTATATAGTCTTTTTGTTCTAGGTTCTAGACTTAAGCAGTAATAGAGATATTAAACGATGCTTTTAGTGAATAGATAGATGCGACGTATATACTATAAGCACGTTGCTTTATATACCTTTACGCGCGGTCAATAGCCTAGGGTTTTGTATTTTTAATCTTAGCTGCTTAACCCTTTTATTATAGTAGCAAACTTCTATCGTATTATAGGGTTAATTTAGCGCCGTTAAAGTCTATAGATTGTCTAGCAGTTATTAGAGTTTTCGGTTTAGCTCTAAATTGTGCTTTCTAAAGCTCTTTTTCTTTATAGTCCGAAAAACTCTAAGTCCCGAGCATTAACGTATCGTCTATCTACATCCCGACTGTTCTAAAAGGTATAGGAGGGCTATAGTTAGAAAGAAGCAAGCATACGTCGTATATTAAATAAGCTATATTAAGCTCTTTAATATAGTGACTATAGTATATATTAAACTAATATAGTCTAGATTCCGCGATGCTATATAAAGGTCTAATTATACGGATAATTATGCCTTCCGGATACTTCTTTACTAGTTTAGCGGGCAGAGCTATTAGGGTTATTCGGGATAACTCTATATTCGCCTAAGGATATGCTTAGGTAATATCTTATAGAGACAATGTTATTCCGTATTCTTTAAGCATTCCGGCTGCAATTGCTATAATTAAACGTTAACTAACTCGCTAGATTGTTAGTAACTATATAAGTATAGATATCTTCTTAACATCACTATATCCTTAGATCATTAGTCTTGATTTGTCGTATAGTTTAGTATTACGTCCCTTAACCTCTCTAACTATTTAAGAACGGAAGATTCGATATCCTCTATGTTTTTCTTCGTTATATTGTTCGAAACTAAACACACTACGAATAACTAAGTCGTTAATCTCTTTTATATTAGATTCTTCGAATAGGTCACGGGGTATTATAATCACGCTATCGGCATAGAGTTTAAGTAGAAGATCGTATGCATTAACCTCTTTCTTAGCTAAGAACTACTGATTTTTCGGTTTATTTTTCGCACTAGGTAGGCGACTACGTTTTCTAGGAATGCGAGGAGGTTCTTATATAGTTTTATATTCTTCTATTGGTTTATTATCTTAAGAATTCTATTCCGGTGTATCTTAATTTTCAGCTAGGAGTTTTTCTAATAGTAGTACCGATTTTTCGTCTCGGAAGTATAGTTGCATATATGTTAACCTAAATACTTATAGTCTATTAATAGTATCAATTATTATATTATGGCCTTTAATTGCTACGATTTTAAATAGACCTTGCTAACCGTTCTTTTCTCTCTAGACATAGACCTTACTTTGCAGTAGAAGATTAAGAATCTCCTTTATGAATAGTCCGTTTCGGTTGTAAATAGCATCCTTCATTCGTCTTTTAGTAGAGATTTAGCGAAGCAGTTTTAAAGCCTTTTGTATAGCTATAGCTCTCTATATCGTTATTATAGAAGGGGGTAATTCCTATATAATCTAAGGGTAAGCACTAAAAACTAACAATATAGGAACTAAACTATTAAGACTAGCTATATTATTAATTGCCTTAACTGCTATTTAAAGGATAGCTTTAGCTAATATAACGTTCCTAATTTCTTCCTAAAGAATACTAAATATTCGTTTAAGTAGTCCGTAATATCTTTAAATCTTTCTAATAGACTAATAGGCTTTAACTAGAACTTGCTTATACGTAATCCTTATTACTTTCGCTTCGTTTCGGAATTCATTAAAAGCAAAATTAGTTCCTACGTCGTGCTTAATAATATCTAGTAGACTAAGATATATATTAATCTATAACGCACGTAGTATTTCCTACGCATCTTTAGCGGATATTAATAAAAGGAATCTTACTCCTTTAAATAAAGTTGCTAAATCTACTACGTATAGTACTAGTCTTTATAGGTTTCCGAGGTATATAACGTTAATAATCATCTTATAGTTAAATTCTCGATTATCTTATAGTATAAATTTCAATCGTCTTAAAGCCTAGGAGTATATCTAGCATTAGTAATAAAATTTAGAAATAGTTTTAAGTCTACTAATTAATATATTATTATATCTTGCTTAACGTAGTAGATGATATAGTCTTATAACTACGGGATGTCTAAACCGACGATAGAGTATTCGGATCTTAACCTCTATAAGGAAGTTAATTAATTCCTTATCTTTAGAAAGAAAGAACTATAGATATCCCTATTTTTATATTATAAGAACCACGCCTCGACTAATAATTATATCTATTGTGTTATTAAAGTATATACCTAATCGGTCTATATCGGCTAAAGAGAGTAAGAAAGGTATAGGTGTCTTTAGAACGTGAAAAGTTATCCTTTTAATCGGTATTTTAAAGGCAATAGAACTAAGTAAGTTAATAGCATCTCTACTACTAAACTTAATAGAAGCTTATCCTACCGTTAATTTATCGATAGTAATAGAAGGGTCTTCTTTCTATAGGGCAATATATTAGTTAAATCCGGCTATTAATACTTTTGCTGCACTTATGTTAACTATAATGCCTTAGAAGCGTGTCTTAGAGTATCTTTCATTAATAATAAACTAGTTAGATATAGTAATAGCTTTTTATTCACTATATAGGTCTTCTTTAGTAAGTAGATATATAAAAGCTTATTGGCAAATTATCTGCCTAGCTTGCTATTATCCTATAAAATTATCGTCGTCTCTTAGGCAAGATTTATTATTAAAGTCTTCTGCTATATCGTCTATCTTATAACCTTTATATTATATTACGTAGGCTATAAAACCTATTGTTAGAATATTCGTAAAGTAGTATTATACGATATACTAGTCCTTCGATTTCTATCGTTCCTCGGGTATATGTTTAGTTAACTAGCATCCTTATTTTCCGCATATAAAATACTTCTTAGTCTATAGACGATTGCCGTAGTTGCCTCTATAGCTGCTGCGGGCTTAGGACCCTGCTTATAATCTAGTAGCTAATAGGGAGTATCCGCTACGGAATCCTCCGCGGAATCCTCTACGATTAAATAATCGGCTATAGTTTCGTCCTCCTCGTCCTTAGTATCTATATCTTCCGCGGTTATTGTTATTATATCTCCGATCCGTATAGAATGCCTAATTATATAGGTCGAAGTTATCCTCTTTAGTATCTTAGTTATTAGACTAATATTCTTAGATAAATTAGTTAGATAAACCGCGAGATAGGTGTATTTACAACGAGGATCTTAGGTCGGCAAAAAGTGCTTCGGCATTAGTTAAGGGTTTAAATAAAGCGTACTTTAGTTTAGGAACGCCTCTATATACATTAATAAGTGTGGTTCGTAAGGGAAGATCGCCTATAAAGTCTTTACTAAGTGCCCGTTAGCAAAGTTGCAATTTATTAAATAAAGCTTAAAGGATTTTATATAATAGCTTAGCCGGGTATTCTCCTCGCAACTTATAGAAGGTCGTTATTGTCTAGTCTATATAATAGTATACGTGATTAACTTCCGTATTAAAATATCTCTTAATTATATCGTATGCCTTTCGGAATATCGCTATCTAGTTAATGTATTAAATATAATAGGTTTACGCACGTCCTACGAGGATCTTAGGGAATAAAGCATAGAACTAACTTAGTTTAATTTACAGGTTATAGCATAAGTTTATAAAAACCTAAAGTTTATCGTTAAGTAAGTTATATAGTTCTCCGGTATAGTTCTTATCTTTTGTCTAAAGCTTAATAAAGCGTTATTAGATATCTATATTAGCGATAGCATTTAGAATATAGTCTAGAGGAAGGCTTATGTATGCCTCTAATAGAATAAGATTAGAGTTATTTAGCTATTTAGTAATAGCCGTAGAACCTTAGTCGATAGGATTTATAAAGAGATCTAGACGATTGAATCGGTGTAATATTAGGTAAATAGTTATACCCGGAACGTTAGTGTTAAATAGCTATTGTTCTTATAGAACTATCTATTGCTGCCTAGATAGAATAGTCCCTCCTAAATCAAACTACGGAACCGTTAGAAGTATGTTAGACGTTTATAGTATCTCTAGAACGTTTGCTATAGTCTATAGTATCTCCGGAACGTTTGCTATAGATGCTGCTTTTTCTATTAGAACTGCTTCTAATAGTTAGAAGGGGGTTATTCTAGCGGTGATAGGCGTAAAAGGATGTATTATGTTTTTTATCTCTATTTTCTTAGTGTATTCCTCTATGCTATCGTTAAATTTCTATATTATTATATCTTCTATAGGCTATTCTAATGGTTTCTCAAGTGCTTATAACATTAGGAAGATCGTTATATAGGATGTCTTACTACGACCGGTGTATATTCCTCTTTTCCTTATTAGAACTTTTAGCGCTCGTTTATAGTCTACGTGTATTAGACCCTATATATTCGCTATCTATCCTTAGAAGTAGTCTTAGAAGTATAATAGGATCTCGTTTCCTTAAAAATCGATTAACGCTTCGTAAAGGGCAATAAACTTAGCGACGGATGTTATAATCGCGATGCCGTTAGTCTTATCGGGTTTAATATTACTATCCTAATATTTTACGTTAATGTATAGAAAAAGGGATCGGTAGATAGTTATGCCTTCTATCTATTCCCTAAGAGTCTCCTCTATAGTGTCGGATAAAGGACTAGTAGGTTAGTGTATTAAAGTCATAATGCGTGCTTATTTTTCACGCGGTTTATCTATATATTCGTAGGGTTCTCTACGAAATATTTATCGTTTTCGGCGTTATTAACGCACTTTCTGCTAGTACTACTCTTCTTCTTCTAAAGCGGTAATCGGTTAGCAAAAAGGTTTAAAGAAGAGCTATACGCAACCCCTAAGGGCGAGCTAGACTTAGAAGGTAAAGTCTTCTTATTCTTAGTATAGTTATCCTTCTCTAAGTATATAGAATAGGATCGTCGGGCGGAAGCCGTTCGATAAAGATCTATAATATATTCAAAGGATATAGAACTATCTCGTCTACCTTACTATCTATAATTAAGCCTTACAATCACTAATTAGTATTAGTAGGTGTCTCGAATGCATGTAAATGCATTTCTAATAGTCTTATTAGAATTGTTAATACCTATCTAGCTAAGGGCTATACTACCTTCTTTATAGATAAGACGAGAGAAGGGTCGGGGCTACCCTCCGGGAAGCCTTAGTAGCTAAGAATAGAAAGGGATCCGTAAACAAAAGGCAAAGACGGATGCGTTAGTCGGGGAAGACCTTCCGCGGACGGATGCGTCTATCGGGACGACCGTAGAAGTCTATAGAAGGAAGTGGAATTCTATCTATAGAATTCACCTTAGAAGGGAAGTCCTTCCACCGTGGAATTCTATTAGAATTCTATCTATAGAATTCACCTTAGAAGGGAAGTCCTTCCACCGTGGAATTCTATTAGAATTCCATCCATAGAATTCACCTTAGAAGGGAAGTCCTTCTACCGTGGAATTCCATCTATAATTCCTATACCTATTATATACCTTTATTTAGCCCTTTAAATAAGGCATTCCCTCCTCGAATAACACACTACTTTATACGTCGAAACTAGCTAGAAATAGAAAATCTAATAGAAGAGATATTATAGGACCTTTAAAGCCTTTATTATCTGCTATTAAAAGGGTCGTGAAAAAGGTCGATAATAATATAATAAAAAATAAGAATATATTTAAGTTTGTTTTTAATACTAGCGCTATAAGGCATATAGTTTTTAATAAGAATATCTTATTACACTTTACAGAAATTCATATAATAGTAACCTAAGGTAAAGCAAGCTTAATTATAGTCTAGGGCTCTAGGGATCTTTACTTTAAATTTCCCGGAAATAATACATAATACGCTTTAAAGAACTATCTTTATATACCCGGAATTGGAATTCATATACTTAGTGTGGGAATGTGGTCATATGACTAAGGGATAGAGTCGCAACCATATTACCGACTATGTATAGGAAAGGGGCAATAGGGGTTATAACCACGCGGCGCACAACGCTACGTGCCTTATATAGTTAATAACCTCGTTATTAACTAAGGGCATCGTTATAACTAGAGCAGTAAGCCCTAGCGTAGGCCTTAATAATGCATTATTAAGGCATAGTAGGCTCTATAGAGGGACCCCGGCAGACGGGTATAAAGGGGCCCCCTTATTCCCCCTTCTTAGCTAGATTAAATACAACTATAACTAATATAACCCTTTTTGTTTAGATTAATCTAAGTGAATCACCTACTAATACTAATTAATGATTAAATAGATTTAATTATAGAATAGCAAGGCAGAAGAGATAGATCTTAATCTTCGAAAGTATAGTAGAATCTTTATTCCTTACGGACGCTATTTCCGCGCATCTTTACCCTCGAGGTTCTATTGCGTATACCTAAGAGAAGTTTATCTATGCTAAGAATAAGGACTATTCGTATCGAGCTCTACTAGCGAATAGACCTTCTAAGCTCTCTATTAATCCCGTTCTCGCCTAGTGTAAGAAGAGTAAACGTTAATAGGCAATGCGTCTATAACGTAGAATAATATCGCGAACCCCTATAACTATTTAATCCCGTACTCGCTTCCCTTAAGGAGGACGAGTTACGTCCTTTAGAATAGAGACTAAATCGCTTCGATATCCCTCGTAAAGACCCTCACGATATTAACTAACCCTTAAAACGAATTTAAAAAACAGATAATAATAGCAGGATTATTATTAACTATAAACGCACTAGCTCCCCCTAACAACCCGGTCGAACTAATCGAACTATAGATAAAGGAAATTAGTATACCTACTACCGCTCGCAAAAAGGTAGATATATAATACTAGGATATAGAAGAGATTATAATAGAGGATCTTAGTAAAGCGGAAGTTACTACATTTATAGCCTAGTTTATTATAATAGGCGAAGCATCTATCTACTACTAAGGTTAACGGCTATTTAATCTATTCTAAGAGCATTTCTAAGGATAGAATAAGTCGATATAGAATATAGTAGATATTAACTATAAGAGGGTTCTTAAGATATTTCTGCGAAGACGCGGCGTTTTAATAGGACTAAAGAACGCGTAGTTCGTTAGATCCTATATAGCGATACTTCGAGCAGACGACCTACTCCCTTAGAATAAGGAAGAGTTTATAAAAGAAGAATTTAAGATAGTTATAAGGGCTTTCCGTAAATAAGAAAGGATAAGAAATACATAAGACTAAGCAGTCTAGGAATAGATAAATCTAGATCCCTTCTCGACTATAATAAACTAGTTAACGGTCTTTCCGACTTCGCACCGATTCTAATATAGCGGCCCGGCCTAAGCGGCGACTATAGATCCGACCTTAGAACTAGACCGAGACCTAAATATAGCTACGACGGATGCACCGATATATATACTATTTAATCGTATAAATCGGATTTATACGCTACGACTACTATTTATGCCGGAACTAAGGTTAAATATCTTAGGAGCGAAGCCGAGGCTTAATCTATCTGCTTTAATAATCGCCTTAAAGACTACGGTCGAAGCATTTAATTATAATATTAAGGAGTATATAGCACTCCTACCCGCTGATATTCCGAACCTTTCGTCTAATCCCGACGTTTAGACTTAGTTTTTTAAGATATAGGATAAGGAGAAAAGCTATACTAGCGAGCTATATACCCTATTTAACGAGACTATCCGTAAGTTTATAAGCGTGTATTATAACCTTAAGATTAAGCTAGGGCTTTTTTATACTATTCTCCCTTAGATCTTAATAGGACGAGCTAATCGCTTTTATATAGAGAATATCACTTAGACGACTACCTTCCGAAGCGCATACGATAAGATTAAACGATATTTCGATACTAAAGCAACTTAGGCTTAGTACTATACCGATTAGACTAACACAACGTTTAATTAAGTTCGGGCTAGCAACCCTAAGAAAGGCCTACCGGAAGTGCTCTAGTTGCTAATCGATAAGCTATTGCTTTATTAACGAGCTATAGGACCTAAGTTTATAGGCGAAACCCCGCTTATAGTAACCTTTACTAAGGCGTGCTAAGGAGTCCTAGAACTCGAAGGTGCCTTTTTTAAATAAGCCGACGAGGCTAAAGAACTCTATGCCGACCTCCGAGCTTCCCTTACGACGTACCTCACACGATAGGCGAGGAATGCCTCGCGCTAATTTATCTAAGACCGAAATCGTAATAACGATAGGATAGATATAAATTATAAATGTAATTCGAGGAACCTTAAATAGTTAGTTTTATACAGACCGTAGATATACTAATAATTATAGTAGAGGCAACAGAGGATTTCGCTCGCGAGGCTCTAGATAAAGCTATCGACCTTACGGTAGAGGAGGCTACGGCTAAAGATACGGCAATAAGACCTAGACTAAGAAGTGCTTTATATATATAAAGGAGGGATGTTAGTCTACGAAATATTCTATAGAGGAACGGCGGAAAGCTAAAGACTAATATCTCTCGCATTATCTCTACACCGGCGTCTCTTTAGACATTACGGCCTATTTAGTAGGCTATAAAGGCTATAAGGACGATAAGGAGGAAGAGTATAGCGAGGATAATAAGCCGGAATAGTAGTAAGCTAGTTAAATGCTTTGTTAAATAGCTTTTAACTACCTTATTATAAGAGATAACGTCTATAGCATAGAACCGATAGTCTCGGCCGACTAGTTCCTTATTAATAACCGTTACTTAAAGCTCTATTTTTAAGGTATCCTAATCGATACGGGAGTAGCGAAGGTCTTAACGGCCGGATAAGAATAGTATATAGCCCTCTAGCAAAAAAACCCTTCCGTATATTTAGATATATTAACCGTAGGCTAAGAAGCAATTAGATTCGGCGCTAGCACCGTTATAAGGTCTTTAGGATTAATTAATCTTATTACTCCGATTAGAAGGATTATATTCTATATGCTAGAAACTTTAACCCCTTTCCTACTATATCTCGCGGATATAGATAGGCTAGGCGTATTCTTTAATAATACGACGAATACCCTTACCGTCCTTAAGGAAAATATCCCGGTGGTTAGGAAATAGGGATACCCTTAGTTCTTCCTCGGGAAGAGTAAACAATCGACCGTATTCCTTATAGAAACGGAAATTAAGACCCTATACAGTCTATTCGGACAACCTACTATAGCTAGGCTATATAACCTATTAAAGCAAGTAGGCTACGTCGATATATCTCTTAGCACTCTAGAGAATATCTCGGGACTATGTTACTATTGCTAGATATATTCGCCTACCCCGAAACGGTTTAAGTTTAACCTTAAAGATGACTAAGACTTTAATTATAAGGGTATCGTTAATGTAATATACTTAAACGTCCCGAATTTAGTATAACGCCCGGTATTATATATTATTAACGCATTAACGGCCTTCTAAAGCGCTCGATTCCTTCCTTCTATATTAGCTAAGGATATATAGGAGACTATTTAAGCCCTTTAGATTAATATATACCTTAGTCCCCCTAATATTATTAGACATAATGCCGGCACGAACTTCGCGGCGGTAGAATTCCGAAATAAAGCCCGTATTATAGGAATTATATATATATAAGTTCCTATTAAAGCATACTAGTCTATTAGCAAGGTTAAGAGGTATTATGCCCCTTTACGCCGAGCTTTTAATATCCTTTTCGCAGAAATAGGCAGCTTTACGTCCCTTAAGGCAGTTCTTTAGATAGCTATTAAAGCTATTAACGATACTGCTAGACTAAACGGACTAATACCTACGTTGCTCGTATTCGGAGTATACCTTAGGATAATTCTTAATTCACCGCTATTACTAACGACCTTTAAACGAGGAGCCGTAGTATAGAAAGCAATAAAGGCACTTAGGCAGCTTATGGCTAAAAGATAGGTCTAGGCTGCATTATATAGCCGAAACGGCCCGGATACGGCGAATATACTTGCTCTTCCTCTCTAAAGCGAAGTCCGTGTGTAGAGGGAGAAGTTAAGATAGTAAGGACTATTTAAAATTACAGCTATTAATAGGCACGATATTACGATTGATATAGTCAATAGACCTTAGGTTTTTAGATCTATATTAGTATAACCGTATTATTGTGATTAAATGTTTAATAATATCCCGGCCCTAGAGTCCGAATAGCCGGACGAACCCGCCCGACCGGACCCTCCGGTACCCTATAAGCGAGGACGTCCGCCCGGATCGAAGAATAAGGCTAGGCATTTAATTATAGAAGGAATAGACGTAGAAGATAACCTAGACGATAACGAGGACGATATAGACCTCGACGATTTAAGTAATAAAGAAGCGGACGAGGCCTTTACGATAAAAAAGGAAGAAGAGGCCTATAAACTAGCCGTTAAGCTCCGATCTAAAGGCGCTATTACGACCCTAGGAGCACTATTCGAAGCGTTAGATAGCACGGAGATCGACGACCTTATAGCACGAGGAGTATTTAGTTTCGAACGTTATAATAAAGCTATTTACGGCGGCTACTATATCTTTAATTCCCGTATAGTTCGAGAGGTTAAAGGCAGAGACACTAAGCTATATAAGAAATTAAGGCTTATAGTCAAAGATTATAATAATTAGGAGAAGGCTTCCCTACTAACGCAGTCCCCGATAATCTAACGCGTTAGCTAACGACTAATCTTAGCCCTTACTCCTAGCCTTATACGCTATAGGATAACGTTGTCCCTTTAAGACATCACTTAGGCATATCCTTAGGCGACTATAGAGCTCTTTCGAACGGTCTTAATACGTCTCCCCGCCGAATTATAAGGAAAGTATCCGCCCGATACGATTATCCGAGTTATTAGGCCCTTATATAGTATTATAGAATCGGGAGTCTATTAGTTTAATACGTATTAGAAGCACTATATCGAGGTGCTCGATATAGCTATATCGACCTTCGACTCTTGCCTTCTAATATCTAATATAGGACTAGAACACTTTAGCATCGTTAAGATATAAACGGACGATACCCTTATGCTTAGAACGATGAGTTTTTAGGCCGCTAAAGAAGAAAAGCTCTAAGAGGCATAATTTAGGGCGAAGCCGAAAACCACGATGACTTAGGGCTCCGTTACGGATTTTAACGGAGCGAAGGTAAGCTTACAATAGGATAAAATACTCCTGCTTTAATAGAAGGGATAAGCCGCCCGGATCGACCGAATCGATGTTAAGGCTCTAGATTATATACAATAGTACCTAGAATAACGTGCTCGTAGAGTATATATAGCCTTAGTATGCCAACCGGAAGTAGTATTTAATATCTTAGTTACGGCATAGGTATAGAACCCGGATGATAAGGATTATATAATCTTAAATAAGCGACTTAAGTGGCAAATAGACTACTAAAGCAGAGGTTTAATATATAAACCAATTGATCTTATAAAGGCGAAGCTAATAGTGTTTACGGATAGGTCGTTTGCTAATAATAAAGACTTATTATCGCAACGAGGCTTTATTATTGCATTAGTTAAGAAGACCGAAAGGTCTAACAACTAGTTTAAGGTTATTAGGAATATTATCTATTAGAGTTCGACGAAGTGTAAGAGAGTTACCCGAAGCGTGCTAGCCTCTAAGATATACGGTATAGTTAACGGCGTTAACCTTAGTGTTACGGCACTAGGTAATAGCTAGATAACCTTATTATTCTATAAAGAGGAGAAGAACTATAGAGGCTAAAGGCTCGTTTATATATAGGACTATATATTACGTAGTATATTACTATATACTATGTTATATAATATAGTACTATAATAGCACTCCCCCTCTAAAGACGATTTAGTCCCTAAATCGATAAGAAATGTCATTTTCGCTAGAAATTAGTATATAATAGAGGAATCTTTTATAGGCGGGCCTAATCTAAGGGGCCCGGCTTATCTAGGTTATATCTATAGAAGCGTTAGATAGCTTTAGGGCAACCTCTTAGGTTATCTTTAGGCTACTAGGTCGGTTGTTAGTAATATTTCTATTTAATTAGATAAGTTAGGGTCGGGGCTTCGTTATTATATACTTTAAGGTTCTTCTTAAATTCCTATATTTTTTCGATATTGCCGTCGTTATCGCGTTCCGCGATACGGCCTACGACGTTACGTCGTTCCTCTCGACTAATCTATGCCTAGCCCGGTATTATTTCCGTTGTCTAGAGCCGTACCTTAGACGTATAGAAAGACTTATTGACTTAGATATACTTTAGGAGGTCGATAACTATAGCGCCGCGGTAGACCTCGAGAATACGATAAGGACTATCCTCTTTATCGTCTTATTTTTTCTTTAGGCGATTAGTAGTTATATTCTTTAATAAAACTATAACTATATTACTAGGTCGGAAGAGAAAGCCTTCGTCCCGCTTTATATTAGCATTATCCTTATATTTCTATTATAAGGCTTATAGGAGAGCTTAAAGCTAAATAAGGATATAGTCGAAACGACTAGCTATTGCGTCTACATAAAGGAATTCCTTCTTTGCCTATAATAAAAGCGTCGGGGGTTAAGGGCCTATAGGTTTAATGCCGAGACGAGGATTAAAGCTATAGTTAGCGAAGAATAGAGAAATACCGGTTATTTTATTTAATTATTTATTTATTGCGAATTCCGCGAGTAAGAGCTAGTCGAGCTAGTTATTTTAGGTAAAGCTAATATAGGCTCGAATGTATTTATTTATCGTAGCGTTAACGATCCCGGTTTAACCGTTAGTCTTTAAGTGCTATACCGAGCTTAGTTTTAACGTTATTATTAAATAAGTGCTAAGCTATCGCTAAAAATTAGAGATAAACTAAGTGCCTCGGTCGGAGATAATAGTATCGGGTGCTTTATATAAGCGATAGACTACGTAAATAAAAGAGTTAATTAGTTCTTCTATATAAAGGCCGGTAATAGGGATAAAATATCTTATCTTTATAAGCCTATTAACTATCGTAAGTATATTCTTATAAGTCTTCCTATTTTAGGTATACTTAAGGAGTATCGTAATATAATTAATTAATATATCAGCCTATAGTCGGACCGGTAGAGCGAGGGGTTTTAGGAATCTAAAGGGAGATAAACGGGGGGTCTTAGTCTAAAGATAGAAAGTATAGTCTTTAACGAACGTAGCGGCGAAGTAAGAAATCCTCGGCTATTAGTATATTCGGTTTAATAGATTAAGGGTTTTTACCCTCCTTAGGTATCCTATTAGGCTATTACTATAAGATCGATAAACGACTTTAAGGCGGAGATCTAAGGTATTAGGGACGAAGAGCCGGTCGCGGAAAAAGATACGTCTATTAATTAACTAACATTCGGATATATCGTAACGTAAGAGCTTTCGGATATGCTTTAGCTAGCGTCGGGCGTATGGATCCTAGAGTATCGCTACTATATCCTAGGTAAGATTATCTTATTAGTATGCCTTATAGATAAGCTTATTAAGTGATTTACTAGCTGCGTTTAGTCTAAGGGCGGCGATTGTGTTAAGGTCCTCCTTTAAGGCATAGGAATCGGTTAAGAGTTCTTTTAGGATAGTTAGGTCGACTTTCTCTTTAGGGATAACTACCTAATTTCGATAGAGGAGTCTATTATCGTCTACGGTAGCTAGTCTATCGCTAAAGAGCTTACTAAAAGCATCGGGGAGAATTGCCTTATTGCTTAAGCGGTATATAATTACGAAGTTAAACTAAGAA
Source organism: Ophiocordyceps sinensis (assembly GCA_012934285.1). Lineage (NCBI taxonomy): Eukaryota > Fungi > Ascomycota > Sordariomycetes > Hypocreales > Ophiocordycipitaceae > Ophiocordyceps > Ophiocordyceps sinensis. The sequence continues at coordinate 14,459,463 of JAAVMX010000004.1, forward strand.
AAGAACTTAGCTTAGCGCACTTATCGTTAGTTAAGTTGCTTTATAGATATAAACGTCTAAAGATTCTTATAGTCTATAATAACGTCGAACGCTTCGGTAGTCCTTTAGAGTTTTAGGCGTTATTCCTTAAGCGCCTTAATAATTGCTAATAGCTCTTTATTATAGATCTCGTAGTTATACTTAAGGGTAGTATGCTTTAACGAAAAAAACGCAATAGGGTAAAGATATCCGTCGTCTTGGGTCTATAAAAGGACTCCTCCCGAGGCTTAATTCGAGGCGTTAGTTTTAATAACTATTTTCTTCGAGTAGTTAAAATAGGCTAGGACCGGGGTAGTAGTAAAAGCAAGTTTAAGGGCCTTAAACGCGGTAGCTTATTCGGGTCCTTAAGACTAACGGAAATCTTTTTAAAGTAGCGTAGTTATTAAGGAGATAATACTAGAGTATCCCTTAATAAAACGGCGGTAGAAGTTTATAAACCTAAGAAACTACTAAAGTTCTTTTACTAACTAAAGTCGGGGTATTTTAAGCCGTGATTATACGCACCTTCTCAGGGTCTATACTTATGCTAGATATCGAAATAATTAGTCTAAGATACTTAGTCTTCGTTATATAAAACTCTAACTTCCCGATATCGATTTAAAGCCTTACGTTGCTTAAGCGTTAGATAACTATTCGCACGTGGTTTTTATATTCCGCCCTAGTCTTTAAAAAGACTAGTACGTTATTAAGATATACTATATAAAATTTATCGAGGGCATTATAAAGCACGTGATTAATATAGTTCTAAAAGGTCGACGGTATATTATAAAGGCCGAAGGGGGTAACTAGTATCTCGAATAGTCCGAAGCGTATAATAAATGCTATAAGCCATTTATAACCCTCGGCGATTCGAATACGGTTAAATATAGTAATTACGTCTAGCTTTATATAAAACTTAGCGTCGTAGAGAGAATCTAGTGTTTCGCGGATTAAAGGTAAGGGATATCGATTCTTAACTATAACCTAATTTAAACCTCGGTAGTTATAATAGATACGGATACTACCGCCTAGTTTATAAGCGAGGATTAGTAATACTACGGCTAGAGAAGAAGACTCTTAAATAAAGCCTTTATTAAGTATATCGTTAATCTACTTCTTAATGCAGCGGAGTTCTATAGGTAATATAGGCCGATTTCTATAGTATAGAGCTTATTTACTAGGTATAAGTTCGATCTTATAATCCTAGGGGCGGTATAGGAGGAGCTCGTTTGCATTTTTTAGAAGGAAATAAGGAAGCTTATCCTAGAACTCTTTTAGGAGTTTCTTTAGGATATCTGCCTTTATAACTTCCGGTTTTACTTAGAGGGATTTTTCTACGTCGGCCTTATCGACCCTCTAAAATAGATATTCGGAATTAGCTATATCCCGGAGGTTTGTCTAAAGGAAATTATAAAAACGTTTAAGGAAGGCGGCCTAAGCTACCTCTATTATATAGTCTTTAGTAATAACGCGTTAGAAAGAGGTTTTAGATAGTTCTAAGACCTTAACTAAGCCTACTAAGAGTTCGTTAAGGAGTCGTAGATTTTCTCCCTCCTCGACTAGCTTAGCTAATTTAGATATACTAATTCGTATCGCTTAAATACTATCCTATTTATAGAATTAAACGAAGTTAACTACTCGTATATAGCGGATATCGTTTATATCTAAGGGTATTTAATCTTCCTATCGTATACGCCGGCGGGGGCGTCTCGTCTAGCCCTATCGGGCGGGAACTTAGCGACGGCTAGTGGTAAGACGAATAGGGAGTAGGCGAGCTACTAAAGTAGTCTACGACGGAGTAGCCTTAAAGGCTTAAGTCTTAGGGGAGTCCGGAGGGCTAATCGGGGATATTAAGCGGGCGGTTTCCTAAGCGAATAGCTATATCCTATATAAGGGATATCGAATCGGTTGGCCGGGGTTTAAGGGGTGCGATACCTACTTAAGTAGATATTCCTTAGTAGACGAGTCTATAGGTATATAACTTCCCGGTAGGATAGTCTAGTCTTTTAGGATATTAGTCTTTTCCTACCGAAAGGGAATTTCCGGCACGTCTTCTATCGTTATAAGGACCCCGTATTTAGGGTAAACGTTAGGGTAGTGTAAATCTCTATAACGTTAGAAAAATATACTTTTCGACGTAACTAATGCCCTTTAGGCGTAAGAGTAAAAGGAGTCTTAAGAGCTATCCTATCCTCGGCTATTATGCTTAAAGGCAGGCAGTATCTTATATAGTAATCGGAATTAAAGTAGACTTAAAGAGATTTCTAATATATAGTTAGTTTATATTCCTAAAGCTTAGGGATGCCTAGGATAATAGGGGTAAAAGGTAATAGATTCGTAACGAAGAAGAGTATAAGTTCTATATGCTTACTAATAGTTATTTAGGCTATAAAGTAGTCCGTTATCTATATTAAGGGTATACCGTCGGCTAGTCGAAGCGGTCGAGGTTTAAAGAGCTTTTTCATAGTAACGTTATATTTCTATACGATACGTAAAGATTAGCGAATGCTACGGTAGTATAGCTAGAATCTATAAGGGATAACGTATTAATATAGTAAGGGGACTAAAGGTTACGCGTAAAGGAAAGACGAGTATAGAGAAGGATTAACCTTCTATTACTATTCGACGAACTAATCTAAAGATCCGTTCTATCTAAGAGCAAAGAGTTAATTCTTTTATCCTCCCTTATATATAACCCTTAAGAGCGACTTACTCTAGGGGTGTATCTTTTAGCAGTAGCCTTAACGCCGGCCGCTCGCCTTATAAATCCGTATCTTCTTCCCTAAGGATACGGCTTTATTCGTAGTCGGCCGTATAGACGAGCTAGCCCTAGCTATACCCGCCGCCGCGGGCGCTCTAAGATCCTCGGCCGAAGCCGGGGGAGGGGGCGCCCCGGCCCCGAAACTAAGGGCTACCCTAACGTAAGGGTATTAGAAGCGGATTCGCTATCTTAGCTAGGTCGTAAGCCTCCTTTTAGTGTTTAGGCTCTCCGTAAGCTATATAGAGTTTATTATCGATCCTAAATTATCGTTTAGTATCGGAAAGCCGGTCGAGGTCTATAGGGTTACTATATAAGGGTTAGGCCGGGGCGGTTAAGGTAAAGGCAGGTATAAGCGTCGGCGGGAACTATAAACGGGGGGCGGCCTTCTTCTTAAGCTTCTCACGATAAGTATAGTTAATAAGATTTTTTATAAAGATATCTATATACGCTAACTACTTCTCGTAGTCGGTATCGGGGATCTTAGTCTATATATTCTTAATGAGATTGCTTATATCCTTTAATATAAACTTCCGGAGGAGGTCGACTTACTATTCCTTTATCTTCCTTGCCTTACGTATATAGGCGTTAAGGTCTGCCTTTTAGATCTAATAGTTCTTATCGCCTTAAGGGAAATTGTCGAGGATATTCTTAGCGGCTTACGTTAAGTCTAAAACCTTATACTGCCTACCTAAAGCTACGAGGAGCGTCGTCGTAGTAGGCTATTCCTACTTCTCCCTCTCGGATAGGTTAGCTATAATAGTAGCTATCCTATCTTTAACGAAGTCGTAAGCCCGTTTACTAAGCCTATCGCTAATATAAAGGAGGCGGGCGCTATCTAAGTCGAACTATATGCTATCGCGGAGGAAGATACCCTATATCTTAAGTTCCTAGGCCTTATATTTACGTTAACGGTCGGAGGTAGACCCCTTTTTAGTAAAGATCGGAGGGTCTACCGTCTTTCGTTTTCCGGACGACTATACTAAGGTTATCGTCTAAGACTATAATATCTTTATAGTTAAGATTATAAAGTCTTTAGCCTCGAGAAGTTACTCCCTTATAGCTAGGAGCTAATCTTTCGTAGCTAGGAGCTAATCTCGTATAGTCACGCGTTCCTTTAACCTAGTATTTCGGTTAACCTAAGAGGCCTCCGCTACGCGAAAGGAGCGAAGACTCTCCTCGATATATATAAGAATATATTAGGTATCTAAGCTCTAAAGGTTTTCTTAGGTCTCCTACGTATTAGCGACCGGGACTACGTTATCGAACCTTTTAATCGCTTAGGCGATTTAAGGAAATTTACTAATAAACTCCTTAGTAAGGGCCTTTAGACCGTCGCCTATAGTATTAGAGGCTATAGGTGTGTCTACTATAAGGAGGAAGGAGGAGTATTTAATCTAAGGTATTTATCGGGGACTATAAAAAAAATTCTATAGGCTATATAGGTTTTTATAGGCTAGGGAAAAATTCTTAAGGGCTTAGGGGCTTAGGGGAATAATTTCTTAAGGGTTACGCTCGGGTCGCGACGACTAAAGGGATAAAGTGATAGAGCTACTAGGACTATGTTTATAAAGCTAAGGATCGCAACGGGGCGTAATAGGAGATAGAATAAACTATTATAGCACTAGGTAATAGCTAGATAACCTTATTATTCTATAAAGAGGAGAAGAACTATAGAGGCTAAGGGCTCGTTTATATATAGGACTATATGTTGCGTAGTATGTCACTATATACTATATTATGTAATGTAGTACTATAATACTCGGGATCGCCTTAGTAATAACGCTGAAAATTATCACTAATCGGCTTAAGCTACCGAATATCTAATTAATCATCTGCATAGATTTATACTCGCTCTACGAATGTCTCGTAAAGCTCGGGATAACTAAGGAGAAGAGATTAATAATTAATATTTTGTCTCTTCGATAGTTATATAAGCAGCGTGAGATCGTAGAGATCCGTTGGATTAACGGCGATAATAACCCGGCCGATGCTATCACGAAGGCATTACCTAACCGAGCCCTCGAACGCTTTATAGACAATAATAGCTTAACTCTTCGGATAGAGGCATATATTTTGCGTCCCTAAGTTCCCTTTTAGAACTCTCTTTTATTTTATACTTATATATTGTATTTATTAGACCCCTTTTAGTCTAATACGTGTTATCCTTGCGATTAAGAAGGTTGCTTAGCAGTTAGAAAGAAAGACTGCTAGTATAGGAATATAGTTATATAACTAAGGGATAGAGTCGCAACTATATTGCTGACTATGCATAGGAAAGGGGCAATAGGGGTTATAACCACGCGGCGCATAACGCTACGTGCCTTATATAGTTAATAACCTCGTTATTAACTAAGGGCATCGTTATAACTAGAGCAGTAAGCCCTAGCGTGGGCCTTAACAATGCATTGTTAAGGCATAGCAGGCTCTATAAAGGGACCCCGGCAGGCGGGTATAAAGGGGCCCCTTTATTCCCCCTTCTTAGCTAGATTAGATACAACTACAACTTATACAACCCTCTTTGTTTGGATTAATCTAAGTAAATCACCTAATAACACTTAGCCAATTATCTTTAAATACTACATACGCTTTATTAAGCCTAACCTCTATATCACTCCTATATAAGAATTTAAAGGAATTAATAATAGGCTTTACAAAGAACGGTCTATATTATATACCGATGAAAATAAAGAAAATATGCTTTCTACTTAAAAATAGTATATACAATATAGGATATATAAGGAATAAAACATATACTAGCGCGGATACTATACAACCTATAATAGATATTAAAAATCAAGCGATAAAAGAACATGCGTCTACTAGTAATAATACAACTAGTAAAGCAGTAGATACTCTATTAAATACAACTTATAAAAAGCAGAAGATAGATATACTACTCTAGCATAAACGTCTAGGTCACCTAGCATATAGGTCTTTATATAAATATTTAATAAGACTATACCTAAATATCTCTATAGATAAGAAAGATATAATAAAGATAAAGCAATATAAAGCTTGTATATAAGCAAAACATACTGACAAAAAGAAGAAGACTCTATTAAAACGTAAATACCTCTTTCTAGATAAGATAAACGTATATATCTAAGGACCTATTAAAACCCTAACCTATGATAAATATAGATACTTTATATTATTCTTAGACACCGCTACTAGGTATCTAAGAATATACCTTATAAAAGACAAAGCTAAAAGCCTTCCTAGGTTTTTAGAATTTAAGCGGGAGCTTAAAAATAATAAAGAGAATATAAAAATAAAAGAGGTCTTTTTAGACAATGCAAAGGAATTTATATATAACATAAACCCGTTTGCACTTAAAAACGGGATAAAATATAATACTTGTCCTCTCTACACACTATCTTAAATAGGAGAATAGAACATATAAATAGGACAATACTTAATAAAGACCGGGCTATGCTTTTTATAGCTAAGCTACCTAAATACCTCTAGGGCGAAGCTGTTTTAGCAGCTACCTTTATATATAATAGATCACCTCATACTGCTTTAGGACATATATGTCCTTTAGTAAAGAAAGAAAATATAGCTCTATTACCCGAGGATTTAGAAACAATCCGGGTCTTTAGCAGTATAATTTACTATAAGAACAAATTGCCTGCTGATAAATTAAACATTCGAGCTTATAAAGGAATAATCATAGGCTATAAAGATACAGCTTATAAAATATACGACTATAAAAGAAAGAAGGTCGTTGTCTTAAAAGATATTACTATAATAGAAGATAGCTTTTAAAAGGACGGCGAGACCCTTAACTTCGACTTTAATACTATACCCTCTTTAGATAAAATACCTAATAGTTAAATTTTAAAACAGCCTTCTATTCTTAATATAATACCTAATGAAATAGTGGCTGATAATATACCAGATTCGACCTAGGAAAATAATAATAATAATAGGGATTATAGAATTTAAGTGAAAATACCTAAGAAGCCGGCTGAATTCTATAACGACTACGAAGAATACCCTATACATTTAATACTAGATATAGATAATATAACCCTGCTATCTACTATAGAGGGCTATAATCCTATAGAGCCTAAAACTTATAAATAGGCTATAGCAAGCAGTAAAGCTATACACTAGGCAAAAGGCATAACTATAGAAAGAAAATAATTAATAGACAACGATACTTAGGATATAACAGAGCTTCCTAAGGATAGGGAAGCCCTCGGCAGCCGATTTGTCTATAGGGTTAAGAAGGATAATTTAAATAACGTGAAAAAATATAAAGCCCGCCTTATAGCTTTAGGCTATAAGTAGATATACGGGCTAGATTATATAGAAACCGTCTCTACTACGGCAAGGCCGGAGTCTACTAGACTCCTGCTTTTACTACCTGTTTCTAATAATATAGCTGTAATGCAGTTTAATATTAAAAACGCTTTTCTATATGCAGATATAGACATAGAAACATATATAGCTATTCCACCTGCCTTTCTAGAAATGATATTAAAGGCTTAGTATAATAAATATAAAGATATAAAATAAAAAGGCGTGTCTTTTAAGCAGTTTCTTAATAAAAGCAAAGCAAAGCGGCTAGTAGTAAAATTAAAGAAAGCACTATACGGCTTAAAATAAAGTCTATTGCTCTAGTATAACTTGTTAAAATCGGTCCTTTAGGCATTAGGATTTTTCCCTCTGCCTATAGATAAAGGAGTATTTATAAACAAAACGCTAGGAGTAGTAATATTAGTTTATATAGACGATCTTTTATTCTTTAGGCCTATAAAGGATTTAATAACTCGAATATTAAATAAAATAAACAAGTCCCTACCGATCGAATCGCTAGGGGAAGTAAAACACTTCTTAGGATTATCTATATAAATAAACAGAGTAATAAAACAAGAGTATTGCTATTTATATAGTAACAAATTGCTATTTATATAGTAAACCTAATTTTTCGGCACGCACCCCGCGCGCTTATATCCCGCTACTAAAATCTAGTGTAGGTATATAGCAACTAAGAGAGCCGCGCAAATCGTGCGAAGAACAATAACACGTAGTAGAGGGCACACAGCAGAGGGCACGCAGCAGAGCACGCAGTAGGGAGCCGGGCATAAAGCATACATTAAGGAGCCGCTAGGCACGAAGCATACATTAAGAAGCCGCACATATAGCAGAGGGCACGCAGTAAAGGCACGCAGTAGAGCACGCAGCAGAGGGCACGTAGTAGAGGGCACGAAGCATATATTAAGGAGCCGTATATATAGTAGAGGGCACGTAGCAAAGGGCACGCAGTAGAGGGCACGCAGCAAAGGGCACAAAGCATACATTAAGGAGCCGTATATATAGCAGAGGGCACATACAGCAGAGGGCACGTAGTAAATAGCACGCAGCCGGGAGCTAGGCATAAAGCATACATTAAGGAGCCGCACATACAGCAGAAGGCACGCAGTAGGGCACGCAGTAGGGCACGCAGCCGGGCACGAAGCATACATTAAGGAGCCGCACACATAGCAGAGGGCACGCAGCAGAGGGCACGCAGTAGAGGGCACGCATTAGGGCACGCAGTAAGGCACGCAGTAGGGCACGCATTAGGGCACGCAGTAGGGCACGCAGTAGGGCACGTATTAAAGCACGCAGTAGGGCACGCAGTAGGGTATATAGTAGGGCGCGCGCGCTGCTATAGCTATTAAATTAACTAAATAACTAAATTAAGGCTATATACGATTTGCGCGGCCCTCTTAATTGCTATATACCTCTACGGAAATTTAGTGGCGGGACAGAGGCGCGCGGGGTGCACGCCGAAATTATAGAGACAATCCTAATTTACTATATAAATAGCAATTCTCTACTATATAAATAGTAATTCTCTAAAACAATTATATATCTCCTAAGCAAATTATACTAGAAATAAAATTAAGGAATTTAATAAAGAAAATATAGGAACCTAAAATACACTATCTATAAAAGGCGTGGAATTAAACGTCTCTAAGGTAAAAAATGCCTCGAAAAAAGACATACCCTTATACTAAAAGCAAATAGGCTCTCTACTATTTTTAGCACTTTCTATAAGGCCTAATATCTTATATCCTATTATATCTTATACGAGATTTTCTTCCTAGCTAAGCTCCGTATATTTTAAAGCACTCGATGTAATCTAGAAATATCTAAATAAATTCCCTAACCTATGCTTATACTATAACTATAATATATTACTATTATAGCTGTATTTCACAGCCTATATAAACGCTAATCAGGCTGCTAATCTTATAGATAGACGGTTAGTCTCTAGATACTGCTTTTTTCTAGCTAATAACTTAATAACTTAGTCTTGTTAAAAACAAAAATCTTTATTACTCCCTACTTGCGAAGCCGAGTTAATAGCACTTAAAGAGGCTAATAGAGAAGCCTTATACCTTTATAATCACTTGAATAATATTATAAAAGAGTTGTCTATAAATATTTCTAAGAAAGTCCCTTTAATATTCTAGGATAGCGATTCTGCCTTAAAAATAGCAAACAATCCGTAGTCTTATAAGCTCCGCAGGCATATAGGCTTAGCATACTCCTTTACACAAGCTAGTATATAAAATAAAGAGATCGAAACATTTTTTATAAAATCCATAGATAATACGGCAGATATCTTTATAAATGTTAGTTAGTTAAACAAACAAAGGGGGTTACAAACTGGCTGGATTAGTCTATATCTCTATTAACTAAGGGGCGACGAACAGCCCCTTTATATAGCCTACAAACGCGTACATTAATAGGGCCCGCAGCCGGACCTTTGCGAGCCCTTGCTTGCGACGTCGGGGCTATGCCTATAAGGGCGATTAAGTTAATAACTCAATTATCGCAAGGGCGGCCGAGTTAGTAACGCTATTACCGGGGTCCCTAATGCATACGATCGATGCATTGTATAGTTAATAACGCATCCGTATAGGCGTTGCCCGCACGTGATCTATTTAATCACGTGGATCGCAATCGTGCCTAAAGGACGGATATCCCTTATTCCTATACTAGTAAATTTTTCTTTGTGGTTGCTAAATAGTAAGTCTATAATCTAAATAAGGGGAAAAACAGGAAGAACGATACATTAGGTAGAAGGCCTAATAAATACATTTGATAAATACAAATAAAAAGGGGGCAGAATAAAGGGAATATCGTAGGGAAACCGTTAGTGACTATAGGCGAAGGATAAAGGCTTCTATCTTAATCGAGAGGCTGTATGTATTAATAAGGCGTTTAAGGGCGTTGTTTAGCGATGCCTTTATTATAGCGTCGGCGGGGTTATCCTCCCCGTAGATCTACCTAATCTCCTTAATCTCCTATCGCTTATACGACTAACGCAACGCTATAATATCGATTATTAACCGGTTCTCCTTCGTAATGCCGAGCTTAATAAGGCATTCGTAGAGGGAGTATAAGTTAGTATATATAATAAGAGGGATTAGTAGGAGCTAAAGCCGTTCCGTAACTATACGGAGGGTCGTAATAAAGGAGATGCTAAGGTCTATACCGTTAACTATACCGTAGATCTCGCTCGTAAGAACGCTGCGGGTCACTCGCTTACACTTCGTTAAGCTCTAATAGATAATATTGCTATTAATCCGGAAGTGCGTATCCGTACGCTCGGTCTTATTAACGAGCGTAATAACGAAGCCTAACTAAGACAAAAGGTCTCGGTTATTTGCGAATAAGCTATCTATAAACACTTCGAGTTTAGCTATCTCGAGATTAATTAGTCGGTACGTGAGTCTACGTTGCTAATAGTCGATCTGCTACTAAAGGCGCTTATTAAGGATATTATAATCCTTCTCTTCGGGGGCTTAGACCTAGGCTGCTATAGAGATATCGAATAAGGCCTTAGGCTAATAGATAGAGGCAACGTACGCAGCACGAGCGCGTTGCTTAAGGTACTGCTAGGCTTTATCACAAGCCCGTAAGTTAACTACCTTAATCCTTAAGGCCTATCCCTTCTGCTATAGGAGTAGAACGTCGTCGTAAAGCGTTAGTTTTACTCTATTAAAGTCTATCGCATTCCCTAGGGTTATTTAAGCCTTCGGCTTAGCGCGAAATTAAGCTATCTCGAGCTCTTTTTCTTCCTAGGCCGAAAAGGCGTCTAAACCGAGCATTAGGGTGTTATCGGTCTATATCCCGACGAGGCTAAAGTCGTCGGGTCTTTAATTCGTAATTAAAAGGCATGAGTTATAGGTAGAGGGAGCTATATTAAGGCTCTTAATATAGTGCTTATAGTAGGTTTTCCACTAATGTACACCGGCTTCTATAAGACTATATAACGGTCTAATAACTCTTATAATAGTGCCCTTTAGGTACTTGCCTTAAAGCTCTATTGGAAGAGCCGCTAATACTATACGATTAAGCTCTATTTAAGCTTAGGGTTACGCTTATGTAATATCGCGTAGGGATAAGCTTATGCCTCGGCGAAGTAAGGCGGGGGCAAGGGCTAGGATTAAGCGCTAGCTAACACATTGGATAGTAGGGGAATAGGTTAGAAGCGAGCTTTTCTCTATATCGCTATAGCCTTAGATCACTAGACGGGACTTTTCGTAGGGTTTAACGTCGCGACCCTTTACCTCCCGGACTATTTAGGATCGAAATAGACGGTATTGCCTATAAATAGACTCGTCGTACTATTCGAAGCTAAAGACTCCGCGGGCTACGAGATCGTTAATCTCTCGTTAGTCGGATTCTTTAAAAGGGGCGCTAGGTATAGTAATAACGCCGTTATTGCGTAGCTTAGTCGAAAGGCGTAGTATATCTTCTTCCTTCTTAACTAGGAATTAATTATAGAAGGTTACGGTCTTTAGCTTATTCCTTAAGCCTAGGGGACGTCCGCGTTTGCGGGGCTACGGAGGTGCCGGTAGTGCCTGCACTAGAGAGGGGGAAGGGTCTAGCTTAGGAATTTCGTCCGGAGTAGAGGAATCGACCTTAGAGAGGGTGTCTATATTATTAAGGATAGGGGGATCTAGGGTATCGTTATTGCTATAGTAGTACGGCTATATAAAGGTAGAACGGAAGACTATAGAGCCGTTAACGGTCTCGATAGTAACGTTATAGCCGTTAATAGAGGCAATCTTATATAGACCCTACTATCCTCGCTTCTGTTTCTAGACGCGGACTTTACTCTATAGCGGTAGTAATAGAGTGTCTAGGGTTAAAGGGCCGTTTCGAGCTTATAGGCTATCCCTAACTTATCGCGCGGCGGAGAGCTGCCGTAAGGCTTTTATAGCCTTTTAGATAGTCGCGGCTCTTTATACCGTAGTTGCCGAAGGAGGGGAGTCCTAAGTCATCCGTAGGTACGCTCTAAAGACGAGGAGCGTAAGGACGAGGCCGTTTAGTCCTACTATATTATTTACGGCTTTAATAGCTATTTATAGGAGGGATTTAAGGGCTATTATCCTACCGATCTTAGCGTATATTATTTTCAACGCACGATAGAGCGGGCTATAATACCTTTTAACCTTACCTATAGACTAATATGCCTTAACGGGGATCTAGGTATACGTAATACCTATAATGCGAGCTTCGTTGCGAAACTCGGTTAAGGCGAAGTTAGTGCCCGCGTTATACCGGATAAAGTTAGGGGGGCTAAGGTATATATCGATCTATAGTGCCCTAAGTGTCTCTTATATATCTTTAGCCGATATAGACGGGAGGAATCGCGCTCTTTAGAAAGAGGTCGCTATATCTACTGCGTATAGCACCGGGCGGGTGCTACTGCCGACCTCTAGGTATATTACATCGACGACGACCTTAAAATTAAATTCTTAGTTATCCTTTAATATAAACCTAAACCTCCGGGGTGCAGGCGCGTAGAGCTAGCAGTAATAGCAGAATTTTAAGATATACTTAAGTATTTCTACTAGGATATCGTTATGCCTTACTTACTTTAATAGATAGTAAAGTCTATTAACGGCCTAATAGCTAAATCGGCGGTAAAGTATACGTATCTCGGCTTTAGTTAAAAAAGCGACTGCGTTCTCTTCCTTACTAAAGAAGAACTATAGATATCCCTATTTACGAACAACGGGGACGCTAACGCTAGGACCGATAATCGTATCGGTAGTATTATTAAAGTATACGCTTAACCTATCTATATTAGCTAGGTAGAGGAAGAAGGGGGTCGTCGTTCTTAGCACGTAGAACGTAATACGGCTAATAAGGGTCTTAAAGACAACGGAGCCGAAGGAGCGTACGTCCTCGCCGCTACCGAATTTAATATATACCTAGCCGGCGGTAGACTTATCGAGCATAATAGAGGGGTCTTCCTATTATAGGGCGAGATACTAGTCTTAGCCTACCGTAGAGACTATAGCTACTCTAGTGTCTACGAGGATACCGTAAAAGCGGTCTTTTAAGTAACGGTCGAAGACGAATTGCGTAGCCGGGACGCTTAATTAGTCTATCCCTTATGCGTCTTCGCCCGTAATTAAATAGTTAAAGGACTACTAATATAGAATTTATAAGGCTTACTACTTAGTTAGCTCTTCGTCGTCACTAGCCTTATCGTCACGCTATTCGATAGCGGCCTAAGGAGTCTCGTTACCTTTATATTCGGTGAGATAGGCCTCGAATCCTATGCTAGGGTTGCCGGTTAGAAGGCATTGCGCGTAGTATTAAGCCTTAGACCTAGCTCGTTCTTCTAGGGTATACTTTATCGACTAGCAGCCTTCCTTCTACTAAACGAAGCATTTCCTTAACTATTAGCGGTTGCTAAAGCTACTACCGCCGCTACGAGGGCTACGGTAGACTCGTCCGCTGCTCCTGCTAAACCTACGGCCGTTGCCGCGGTTGTTAGTATATCTTCGGTCGGTATAAAACACGCCTAATGAATTATATTTATTATTTATATTTATCACCTCGTTACGATATTGCATAAACGTGCCGGACGTACCGTTCTCGGCCTATATCAATCGATAGGTCTTTAGGGAGGAACGAAGCGCGGAGAACAGCTTGTCTACGGTCTTAGGGGGGTTATATAGCGTATAGCTAAATTCCGGGACGTTTCGGCACGCGTTAAGCAATATAGTGCGAAGGGGGAGGTCTTTAGCGAACTTAAATCCTAAGGCGCGTTAACATCGTTATAGCTTATTAAAAAAGGTCTATATAACTTCCTATTAGGTCTTATTTAGATGCTTAACTCGTAGCTTTTTAAACGTTATAGTGCTTTAATCTACCTAATAGTGCTAATAGTTTACTTTAGTATCGAAGTAAGCCTTTAGTAGGTCGTAGGCCTACCTAAACGTGCTATCTTACTCTATATACTAGATATAGTAGTCTTAGGCTCGGCCGGTAAGGATCCGGGGAAAGAGGGCATAGAAATAGCTAGGCTAGGCCTTAACTATATAATAAACGTCCGTAAAGATATAGACTTTATCATTAAGAATATTATAGGGCTCGCCTATATAATTCTTGCTTTTATCCTATAGCTTAATAAACTTTTATAGGAGGTCTACGTCTATCTCCTCGTTTAAAACGTCGTAGGGGAGAACTATCGTATATACTGCCTTTACCGTTATATTAATCGGAGGGGTCTTAGAGAACTAATATAAGGTCGGGTAAAGTATTATTAGCGTTTCTAATATATCTCGGAACGGAGGGGCCTAAGTGTTTAAGAACGTGCCGGGCATTTAATCTCATAGGTATAAGCTAGGATCGATAGAGGTAGCATATATTAAGGCTATTAGGGCAAAGGAAGGTTCTAGCGCGAATATAACTATCGGGGCGGTTAAAGGCGTAGGGGGAATAGCCGCGGGCGTTAACGGTGCCGTCGCAAAGGTTGCTATAAGAGCTAGGGTTAAGGCAGTAAGAGGTGCCGTTAGGGCCGTGCTTAGGACGACTAGGGAAGGAGGGTTAGTTACGGCAGCCGGGGCTATAACGGATGTATTCCTTACGAACTCTCGGGTTCGCTCGTCGTAGAACTTTAACTATTCTAGTGGTAGTTCGTCCCTAGGCTAAATCGGGGGAATCTATTAGCGCTAAAGCATTAAAAATAATGCCGTAAAGCTAAGGTTTAAGGCGCCGGTCTAGATTCCACGGGACCGTAAGAAGGATTTAAGGGCTAGGTGTAGGCAATAGAATCCGCGAGGGATAAAGATCTAATACACTTTCGACGATTAGGCTCTATCTCTTCTACCTTGCCAATCTGTGATTAATCGTTTAATCACTAATTAGTGTTAGTTAGTTAAACAAATAAAGGGGGTTATAAACTGGCTGGATTAGTCTATATCTCTATTAACTAAGGGGCGACAAACAGCCCCTTTATATAGCCTACAAACGCGTATATTAATAGGGCCCGAAGCCGGACCTTTGCGAGCCCTTGCTTACGACGTCGGGGCTATGCCTATAAGGGCGATTAAGTTAATAACTTAATTATCGCAAGGGCGGCCGAGTTAGTAACGCTATCACCGGGGTCCCCGATGCATACGATCGATGCATCGTATGGTTGACAACGCATCCGTGTAGGCGTTGCCCGCACGTGATCTATTCGATCACGTGGATTGCAATCGTGCCTAAAGGACGGATATCCCTTATTCCTATAATAAAGGAATTAGGTCGAATACTCTCTAATAAATTCCGGGAAAAACTTAGACTTAAATAGGATCTTATATATAAATATAAATAGGGGTTTTTAGCTGTCTTCTTATGCTTTCTTAGCTTTCCTCTATATAAACCTCTAGACTTTTTCCGAACTACTGTTTTTCTAAAGGTATAAATAATATATATATAGTAGAGTTTTTTAGTCTATATACTTTTCTCTATATATTAGGTTTTAAATTTTCTCCTAATTTATGAAATTTTTCCTAGAATAAGGATTAGTTTTTAGTTATTAATCTTAGAGAGTTTTTATCTATAATATATAAGGCATATATAAGGCCTGTGTAAAGTGTTCTTATAAATTAAGTATACTTTAAGACAGGCTATAAAGACATATAGAGTTCCTGTGATTACATAATCACATATAGTATATCCGCTGTTTAATACTATATACGCACGTTGTCACTCGGTCGCAAAAGCTTATATATTAACCGAGTTGTTAACCTTGAATTATATAGTGTTTAAGGGAACGAGCGGAACGTTTTATATATGTCGCACCGTCTACACCTATACAACACGCTATACGTTTTAATCAATCGTGCAATAACGGTAAGACGTTACAGCCTTAACTAAGTGATACGATATACTTGAGTTTTAGCGCTTTTATATAACATTATTACTATATACCTATATCACTCCGTTTAGGAGCAATTGCCTATATAAGGTTAACTTTAGTCCTGCCTAAGATAGCATAATACATTAAGCAATTCAACCACGTTTTCTCTCTTAGTTTTCCTCTAATTAATACTTACTTTAATAACTGTGATTGTCATTCTCTATAGAACATTTAAACCGTTTCTATTAATTTAGATACGGCGGCAGGCTCCTTAGGGTCCGGAATAGCCTCTTCTTCGTCCTTAGGTTTGCGAATTGGCTTGTCTATAAAGTTAAGGAGGTCTTCTAATAGGTCGATTTAGGTGATCTACTCCTACTATTGCTTTTCTACCCCTTTACGCTAGTCCCGGCCGAAGAAGATCATCTCGTTAAAAATAACGTGCGAAGTCTTAAAAAGGGCGTTTCTCTATAGACTAAGCACCTAAATAAGGTACTAAGTGCTAGAAATATAGCCCGTAAGGTAGCTGATATTCCCTTTTAAATTAAGCTTATTAGAGGTCTTATTAAGTCTCTAACGGGTTAAAGGGAACGCTTTATAGCCGAAACACCGGATATACTATTTCCGGGGTTTAACCCGGATATATGACTATTTATCGCGGTTATTTTAGAGCTATATATTAAGGCGCTATAGCGGCGGCTTCTACCCCTTAGACTTAACGGGTATATAATTAAGCAGGTAGACATCTGCCTCTATTACTAATAGCTATATCGTATATAGGAAGCCGGACTAGGCTAGTAGGGTTGTTATAAATTAAACTACTATGCCCTTAGACTTCTTAGTATAACTATTTCAATATAGGTGTAATAGCAATAATTCCTAGACCTTTATTCCTACTTTATGTATATCCTTAACGTATTTCTTAGTTAAGAAGGCCGTCTCGCCGTCTAATATTAGAATCGCAATCTTAATCCCGAATTTAGCGTTAATAGTCTCCTTAAGGCCTCGGAAGATGCCTTAAAGCTCGGTCTTTTCACCTACTTAAAATAATGCCTTATTCCTATATTAAAATAGGTAAATATAGCTATATTATTAATGCCGTAATACGCTATTCCTAGGTAAAATAGGTCGAAAGAGACCGCACTATACGGCCTCTTCGGGTATAAAGGGTATAAAGGGTCTTAAGGTACCCGCGAAATCTGCCTCTTATTCTTCGTTATATAGTAGACCTCGTAGTCTAGAAGGTCGATTCTATTAAGCTTAATAATATTATCGTCCTAACCGCTAAAAATATGCCTTATCGCACCCTTTCCCGGGTGGCTTATTCGTACGTGCTATAGGGCGTCTACGGTCCTAGTTAAGGTCTTTAAGAAGCGCGGAAGAGCCTTTAGGAGCCCTTTAGAGTAATGTGTCGGGAAAGCCCTATCTAAGGCTACTTAAAGCGGGATCTAAGACTATGCGTATAACCGGAACGTCGTAAACACGCATTTCCTAGCTAGGTTAAAGAGCTCGCCCGTAAGGTTATTCTAAAGGTAGGCCTTAGCGGTAAATTTATCTATAGAGACTATATTCGTATAAAAACTAGGAATATAGAGTGTGTTCTTAAAAGTAAGGACGAAGCCTATATCTAGAATAACCTAGGCTATTCTAATAGCCTTAGCACCGACGGTCTAAGTGCCTAAGAGGAGCCTTAAGCTTTTCGAATAGTTAAGATCGATAAACTAAGCTAGGTCGTTGAAAATATGCTTAAAAGCCCTTATTTCTTAGAGCGCTCGATCCTTAATATCGCTCTTAGGGCTATTGCTTCCGAAGTCCCTTACTAAAAAAGCAGCTTTTTAATTAATCGTTACGAATACTCCTCCTTTAAGGGCTAACTCTACGGATTTCTTAAGGTTCTTAGCCTTCTAGGCCTCTATCTTAGCTCTAAGGCCTATTTCCTTATCGATCTTAGCCTTAACCTTCTTTAAGAGCTCTATATCTAAAGGTCGATTCTAGAATTATAGCTTCTAATTAAAGGCATAGAAATAGCTTTATTAATAAGGTTAATCCTTATATTTAACAGGATTTATATAAGACCTTTTATACTATTTGCATTTAGTATATTCGGACTATAGAACCTACTATCCTTAACCTCCTAATAGGTTTATACTACTACCGCTATTGCCGTTACTTACCTCCTTCTTATCCTTATCCTAGCCTTAATAAGTCGCTAGGAATATAGAATCTTATTAGGTTAAATTAGCGGCAACCTAAATGCGGAAATTAAAGGTAATCTCCTTAAACGTAGGAATTTCTTTCCTTTCTTTCTTAGCCTATTAATAGGTTATAGTCTTTAGGTTCGACTAAGCCTAATATTAAGTAGCGATAGCGTTAAAGAACTATTCGATAATTTCCGACTCTTCGCTTAATATAGACCTTATATCTCTATAGAGGTTAAAGCTATCTACGATATAATTAGTCTAGGCCGTTAAGTTAACCTTTCGAAGGTCTATTGCTAAGAGCTTCCGTAGGGATCTCTTAGCATACTTTTTCTTATCTTTAGCCTTTAGATAGACTTAGATAAAGAGTTCTTAGAGCTTTCCTTAGGCCGCGGTAATATAGGTAATAAAATTATAATAGTCTTAAGAGATATTAGCCGAGATATAAAGACTAATATCTTAAAGCGCACTTATCTTCTTCTTATAGACCTTAACTACCCGTTTATATTATAGGACGATAACTCTCTCGAAGTTATATATAGCTTAACCTAAAGCACTAGATTCAGTCGCCTTAAGGGCTATAGCCGAGAGAGAATTTAATGCCTAAAGCCTTAATTCTTCTTAGTCTTCCTAAGGAACTAGGAGTCTAAGTTCTTAAGGTCTTAGCTAGGTTAACCTCTCCTAAGGTTATAATATAGACGATCTTATAGCACTTCCCTCGGCAGTAGGGCTTTTAAACTCTACCTTACTCTCTTTTTTATTTAAGGACGGCACTTTAGGCATCTTAAGGACGATATTTAAATAAGGGTTAACGTACTGCTAAACGTAATACATAAAGTCTTATATATCTTAAAGTATATATATTAGGTATTGCTATTTACACGATACGAAATTGCTATTTATATAATAAATACCTAAGTTTTTTACTTTTTCTACGCGACCCCGCGCGCTTAGGTCCCGCTAGCAAAATTAGGTATAGGTATATAGCAATTAAGAGAGCCGCGTAAATCGTGCGAAGAACACTCTTATTATAGTGTCCCTACTATTAGTCAGCCTTATGCGAGGGGCAGCTATTAGGGCTACCCTCTCGCATAGCTAGCTAGCTTCCTTCCCTCTTTCCTCCTCTATAGCTCTTTATAGCATCGATCTTAGCACCTTATTCGCCCACGCCTATGTGCATTGCCTAAGACCACGATAATTTCTATTTCTATAAGGAATGCGGTCGATTGTTTATTCTTCCTAAGGAAGAACTAAGGGTGTCCCTATTTCCTAACTACCGGGATGTTTGCCTTAGGGCCGGTGAGGGTATTCGTCGTGTTATTAAAAAACACGCCTAGCCTATCTATATCCGTGAGATATAGTAGGAAAGGGGTCGAAGTTTCTAGCATATATAATATAATCCTTCTAATCGGAGTAATAAGATTAATTAATCCTAGAGACCTTATAATAGTGCTGGTTCTAAATATAATTGCTTCTTAGCCTACGGTGAATATGTCTAAATTAACGGAAGGGTCTTCTTATTAAAGGGCTATATACTATTCTTATCCGGCTATTAAGACCTTTACTACTCCCGTATCGATTAGGATGCCTTAAAAATAGAGCTTTAAGTAGCGGTCGTCGATAAGGAACTAGTCGGCCGAAACTATTAGTTCTATACCGTAGACGTTATCTCCTATAATAAGGTTGTTAAAAGCTATTTAACAAAGCATTTAACTAGCTTGCTACTATTCCGGCTCGTTATCCTCGCTATACTCTTCCTCCTTATCGTCCTTATAGCCTTCGTAGCTTGCTAAATATGCTGTAATATCTAGGGAGACGCCGGTGTAAAGATAATGCGAGAGATATTAGTCCTTAGCTTTCCGCCGTTCCTCTATAGGATGTTTCGTAGACTAATATCCCTCCTTACTACACACGAAGCACTTTTTAGTCTAAGTCTTATTGCCGTATCCTTAGCCGTAGCCTCCTCTACCGCGGGGCCGGTAGCCTTATCTAAAGCCTCGCGAGTAAAATCCTCCGTTGCCTCTACTACGATTATTAGTATACCTACGGTCTATATAAAACTAACTATTAGGGTTCTTCGAATTATATTTATAATTTGTATCTATCCTATCGTTATTATGATATTAGTCTTAGATAAATTAGCGCGAGGGATTTCTGGCTTATCGTACGAGGTACGTCGTAAGGGAAGCTCGGAGGTCGGTATAGAGCTCTTTAGCCTGCTTAGCCTATTTAAAGAAGGCACCTTCGAGTTCCGGGATACTTTAGCACGCCTTAGTAAGATTTACTATAAGCGGGGTTTCGCCTATAAACTTAGGTCCTAGAGCTCGTTAATATAATAATAACTTATCGATTAATAATTAAAGCACTTCTAAAAGGCCTTTCTTAGGGTTATTAGCCCGAACTTAGTTAAACGTTGTGTTAGTCTAATCGGTATAGTACTAAGCCTAAGTCGCCTTAGTATCGAAATATCGTTTAATCTTATCGTATGCGCCTCGGAAGGTAGTCGTCTAGGTGATGTTTTCCGTATAGAAGCGATCGGCTCGTCCCTTTAAGATCTAAGGGAGAAGGGTATAAAAAAGCCTTAGCTTAATCTTAAGGTTATAACATACGCTTATAAACTTGCGGATAGTCTCGTTAAATAGGGCATATAGCTCGCCGGTATAGCTCTTCTCTTTATCTTATATCTTAACAAACTTAGTCTAAACGTCGGGATTAGACGAGAGGTTCGGAATATCGGCTAGTAGGAGTGCTATATACTCTTTAATGTTATAATTAAATGCTTCGACCGTAGCCTTTAGGGCTATTATTAAAGCAGATAGATCGAGCCTCGGTTTCGCTCTTAGGATATATAACGTTAGTTCTAGGACGAATAGTAGTCGTAGCGTATAAATCCGATTTATACGATTAAATAGTAGAAATGCCGGTACATCCGTCGTAGCCGTGTTTAGGTCTTAGTCTAGTTCTAGGGTCGGATCCGTAGTCGCCGCTTAGGCCGGGCCGCTATATTAGAATCGGTGTAAGGTCGGATAGACTATTAACTAGTTCGTTATAGCCGAGAAGGGATCTAGGTTTATCTATTCTTAGACTGCTTAGTCTTACGTATTCCTTATCTTTTCTTATTTACGGAAAGCCCTTATGCCTATCTTAAATTCTTCTTTTATAAACTCTTTCTCGTTTTAAGGGAGTAGGTCGTCTGCTCGAAGGATCGCTATATAAGATCTAACGAACTACGCGTTCTTTAGTCCTATTAAAACGCCGCATCTTCGCAGAAATATCTTAAGGACCCTCTTATAGTTAATATCCACTATATTCTATATCGACTTATTCTATCCTTAGAAATGCTCTTAGAATAGGTTAAATAGCCGTTGACCTTAGTAGTAGATAGATGCTTCGCCTATTATAATAAACCGGGCTATAAATATAGTGACTTCCGCTTTACTAAGATCTTCTATTATAATCTCTTCTATATCCTAGTATTATATATCTACCTCTTTGCGAGCGGCAGTAGGTATACTAATTTCCTTTATCTATAGCTCGATTAGTTCGACCGGGTTGTTATAGGGAGCTAGTGCGTTCGTAGTTAATAATAATCCTGCTATTATTGTCTATTTTTCGAAATCGTTTTAGGGGTTAGTTACTATCGTAAGGGTCTTTACGAGGGATATCGAAGCGATTTAGTCTCTATTCTAAAGGACGTAACTCTTCCTCCTTAAGGGAAGCGAGCACGGGATTAAATAGT
The DNA here is from genome assembly GCA_012934285.1 of Ophiocordyceps sinensis. Classification (NCBI taxonomy): domain Eukaryota; kingdom Fungi; phylum Ascomycota; class Sordariomycetes; order Hypocreales; family Ophiocordycipitaceae; genus Ophiocordyceps; species Ophiocordyceps sinensis. The sequence goes on from JAAVMX010000004.1 coordinate 14,481,332, forward strand.
TATAGGGGTTCGCGATATTATTCTACGTTATAGACGCACTGCCTATTAACGTTTACTCTTCCTACACTAGGCGAGAACGGGATTAATAGAGAGCTTAGAAGGTCCTATATGCCGTAGAGCTAATACAAATAATACTTATTCTTAGCATAGATAAACTTCTCTTAGGTATGCGCAATAGAACCTCGAGGGTAAAGATACGCGGAAATAGCGTCCGTAAGGAATAAAGATTCTGCTATACTTTCGAAGAATAAGATCTATCTCTTCTGCCATACTGTTCTATAATTAAATCTATTTAATTACTAATTAGTGTTAGTAGGTGATTCACTTAGATTAATCTAAACAAAGGGGGTTGCATTAGTTGTAGTTGTATCTAATCTAGCTAGAGAAAGAGGAATAAGGGGGCCTTTTTATACCCGTCTGCTAGGGTCCCTCTATAGAGCCTGCTATGCCTTAACAATGCATTGTTAAGGCCTACGCTAGGGCTTACTGCTCTAGTTATAACGATGCCCTTAGTTAATAACGAGGTTATTGACTGTATAGGTTACGTAGCGTTATGCGCCGCGTGGTTATAACCCCTATTGCCCCTTTCCTATGCATAGTCGGCAATATAGTTGCGACCCTATCCCTTAGTCATATAACCACATTCCTATAGTATACGTATATAAATTTAATGCCTAAGGCTTTATAATCGAATATAAGGCTCGCCTTATTATCTAAGGCAATTAATAATCGAAGAACGAGCTTATAGTTACGGCTTATACACTAGCGGCCTAGACCTTTCGACTATTAATAGCCGTTGTATACTACTACGATCTTAATGCAAAGCAATACTTTTTTATTCGTGCCTTTTACAACGTAATTATCATAGTACTACATTATATAATATAGTATATAGTGATATACTACGTGACATATAGTCCTATATATAAACGAGCGCTTAGCCTCTATAGTTCTTCTCCTCTTTATAGAATAATAAGGTTATCTAGCTATTACCTAGTGCCGTAATAGTTTATTCTATCTCCTATTATGCCCCGTCGCGATCCTTAGCTTTATAAATATAGTCCTAGTAGCTCTATTACCTCGTCCCTTTAGTCGTCGCGACCCGAGCGTAACCCTTATGAAATCATTCCCCTAAGCCCTTAAGCCCTTAAGAATTTTTCCTAGCCTATAGAAACTTTTATAGCCTATAGAAACTTTTATAGCCTATAGAATTTTTTTTATAGTTCCCGATAACACCCTAGACTAGATACTCCTCCTTCCTCCTTATAGCGGATATACCTATAGCCTCTAACGCTACGGGCGACGGTCTAAAGGCCCTTACTAAGGAGTTTATTAGTAAATTTCCTTAGATCGCCTAGGCGATTAAGAGGTTTAATAACGTAGTCCCGGTCGCTAACGCGTAGAAGACCTAGGAAAACCTTTAGAGCCTAGATACCCGATATATTCTTATATATATCGAGGAGAGTCTTTAATCCCTTCGCGTAGCGGAGGCCTCTTAGGTTAACCGAAATACTAGGTTAAAGGAACGTCTAACTGCACGAGATTAGCTCTTAGCTATAAAGGATTAGCTTTTTGCTATAAAGGATTAGCTCTTAGCTATAAAGAAGTAACTTCTCGAGGCTAAGGACCTAACGATCTTAACTATAAAGATATTATAGTCTTAGACAATAACCCTAATATAGTCGTTAGGAAAACGAAAGACGGTAGACCCTCCGATCTTTATTAGAAAGGGGTCTACCTCCGACCGTTAACGTAAGTATAAGGCCTAAGAACTTAAAATATAGGGTATCTTCCTCCGCGATAGCATATAGTTCGACTTAAACAGCGCTTACTTCCTTTATATTAGCGATAGGCTTAGTAAATAGGCCTACGACTTCGTTAAAGATAGAATAGCTACTATTATAGCTAACCTATCCGAGAGGGAGAAGTAGGAATAGCCTACTATAATAACGCTCCTCGTAGCTTTAGGCAGGTAGTATAAGGTTCTAAACTTAACGCAAGCCGCTAAGAATATCCTCGATAATTTCCCTTAAGGCGATAAGAACTATTAGATCTAAAAGGCAGACCTCGACGCCTATATATAGAAGGCAAAGAAGATAAAAGAATAGTAAGTCGACCTCCTCCGGAAGTTTATATCGAAGGATATAAGCGATCTCGTTAAGAATATATAGACTAAGATCCCTAATACCGACTACGAGAAGTAGTTAGCGTAGATAGATATCTTTATAAAGAATCTCGCTAACTATACTTATCGTTAAAAGCTTAAGAAGAAGGCCGCCCTTTATTTATAGTTCCCGCCGACGCTTATACCTACCCTTACCCCGACCGCCCCGGCCTAACCCTTATATAGTAACTTTATAGACCTCGACCGGCTTTCTAATACTAAACGATAATTTAGCATCGATAATAAACTCTATATAGCTTACGGAAAGCCTAGATATTAGAAGGAGGCTTACGACCCGGCTAAAATAGCTAATCCGCTTTTAATACTCTTACGTTAGGGTAGTCCTTAGTTTTAAGGCTAGGGCGCCCCCTCCCTTAGCTTCGGCCGAGGATCTTAGGGCGCCTGCGGCGGCGGGTATAGCTAAGGCTAGCTTATTTATACGGTCGACTATAAATAAGGCCGTATCCTTAGGGAAAAGGATACGGATTTATAAGGCGAGCGGCCGGCGTTAAGGCTACTATTAAAAAATATACCCCTAAAGTAAGTCGCTCTTAAGGGTTATATATAAAGGAGGATAAGAGGATTAGGTCGTTGCTTTTAAATATAATAGATCTTCGGATTAGTTCGTCGAATAGTAATAAAAAGTTAATCCTTCTCTATACTTATCTCTCCTTTACGCGTAACCTTTAGTCCCCTTACTACGTTAATACGTTATCCCTCGTAGACTCTAGCTATACTACCGTAGCGTTCGCCGATTTTTACGCTATCGTACGGAAATATAACGTTACTATAGAAAAGCTCTTTAAACCTCGACTGCTTCGACTAGCCGACGGTATGCCTTTAATATAGATAATAGACTATTTTATAGCCTAAATAACTATTAGCGAGTATCTAGAACTTATGCTTTTCTTTATTACGAATCTATTACCCTTTACCCTAATTATCTTAGGCATCCCTTAGCTTTAGGAATATAAACTAACTATGCTTTAGAAATCTCTTTAAGTCCGCTTCGATTCCGATTATTATATAAGATACTATATATCTTTAAGTATAATAGCCGAGGATAGGATAGCTTTTAAGACTCTTATTACTCCTACGCCCGGAGGGCATTAGTTACGTCGAAAGGTATATTTTTCTAACGTCGTAGGGATTTAAACTACTCTAACGTTTACCTTAAAATAAGGAGTCCTTATAACGATAGAAGACGTATCGGAAATTCCCTTTTAGTAAAAAGAGACTAATATCCTAAAGGATTAGACTATCCTACCGGGAAGTTATATACCTATAGACTTATCTACTAAAGAATGTCTAACCGAATAGGCATCGCACCCCTTAAACCCTAGCTAACCGATTTAATATCCCTTATATAGGATATAGCTATTTGCCTAAGAAACCGCCCGCTTAATATCCCCGATTAGCCTTCCGAACTCCTTTAAGACTTAAGCCTTTAAGGCTACTCCGCCGTAGACTACTTTAGTAGCTCGCCTACTCTTTATTTATCTTACCGCCGGCCGTCGCTATATCCCCGCCTAATAGGGCTAAACGAGACGCCCCTGCCGGCGTATATAATAAAAAGATTAAATACCTTTAGATATAAACGATATCCGCTATATATAAGTAGTTAACTTTATTTAATTCTATAAATAAGATAGTATTTAAGCGATGCGAATTAGTATATCTAAATTAGCTAAATTAATTAAAGAGGGAGAAAATCTATAACTCTTTAACGAACTCTTAGTAGGCTTAATTAAAGTCCCGGAACTATCTAAAACCTCTTTCTAACGCGTTATTGCTAAGGATTATACAATAGAGGTAGCCTAAGCCGCCTTCCCCGAACGTTTTTATAATTTCCTTTAGATAAACCTCCGGGATATAGCTAATTCCGAATCTTTATTTAGGAAGGTCGACGAGGCTAATATAGAAAGATTTCTTAGAGTAAAGCTAGAAGTTATAAAGGCAGATATCCTAAAGAAACTCCTAAAAGAGTTCTAGGATAAGCTTCCTTATTTCCTTCTAAAGAATGCGAACGAACTTCCCTTATACCGCCCTTAAGATTATAAAATCGAACTTATACTTAGTAAATAAGCTTTATACTATAGAAATCGGCCTATATTACCTATAGAACTCCGCTATATTAAGAAGTAGATTAACGATATACTTAATAAAGGCTTTATTTAAGAGTCTTCTTCTCTAGCCGCGGTACTACTAATCCTCGCTTATAAACTAAGCGGTAGTATCTATATCTATTATAACTACCGAGGTTTAAATTAGGTTATAGTTAAGAATCGATATCCCTTACCTTTAATCCGCGAAACACTAGACTCTCTCTATAACGCTAAGTTTTATATAAAGCTAGACGTAATTACTATATTTAACTATATTCGAATCGCCGAGGGTTATAAATAGCTTATAGCGTTTATTATACGCTTCGGACTATTCGAGATGCTAGTTATCCCTTTCGGCCTTTATAACGCACTATTAACCTTTTAGAATTATATTAATCACATGCTTTATAATGCCCTCGACGACTTCTATATAGTATATCTTAATAACGTACTAGTCTTTTTAAAGATTAAGGCAGAATATAAGAACTACGTACGAATAGTTATCTAACGCTTAGGCAACTTAGGGCTTTAAATCGATATTAGGAAGTTAGAGTTTTATATAACGAAGACTAAGTACCTTAGACTAATTATTTCGATATCTAGTATAAGCATAGGACCCGAGAAGGTGTATATAATTACGGCTTAAAATACCCCGACTTTAGTAAAAGAACTCTAGCAGTTTCTAAGGTTTATAAACTTCTACCGCCGTTTTATTAAAGGATACTTTAGTATTATCTCCTTAATAACTATACTACTTCGAAAAGATTCCCGTTAGTCTTATAGACCTAAATAAGCTGCCGCGTTTAAGGCCCTTAAACTTGCTTTTACTACTACCCCGGTTTTAGCCTATTTTAATTACTTAAAGAAAATAGTTATTAAAACTAACGCCTTAAATTAGGCCTTAGGAGGAGTGCTTTTATAGACCGGAGATAATAGATATCTTTACCCTATTGCGTTTGTTTCGTTAAAGCATACTACCCTTAAGTATAACTATAAGATCTACGATAAAGAGCTATTAGCAATTATTAAAGCGCTTAAGGAATAGCGCCTAAAACTCTAAGGAACTACCGAGGCGTTCGACGTTATTATAGACTATAAGAATCTTTAGACGTTTATATCTATAAAGCAACTTAACTAACGATAAGTACGCTAGGCCGAGTTCCTTTCTTAGTTTAACTTTATAATTATATACCGCTTAAGCAATAAGGCAATCCTCCCTAACGCTCTTAGCAGGCTCTTTAGCGATAGACTAGCTACTATAGACGACGATAGACTTCTTTATCGAATTTAGGTAATTATCCTTAAGGAGAAAATCGACCTAACTATCCTAAAGGAACTCTTAACCGATTCCTATGCCTCGAAGGAGGACCTTAACGCAGTCGCCGCCCTTAGACTAAACGCAGTTAGTAAATCACTCGATAAGCTTATCCGCGAGGTATACTAATAAGATAATCTTACCTAGGATATAGTAGCGATACTCTAGGACGCCTAACGCTAGCTAAAGCATATCCGAAAGCTCTTACGTTACGATATATCCGAATATTAGTTAATTAACGGACGTATCTTTTTCCGCGACCGGCTCTTTATCCCCGATACCTTAAATCTCCGCCTTAAAGTCGTTTATCGATCCTATAGCAGTAGCCTAGTAGGATACCTAAGGAGGGTAAAAACCCTTAATCTATTAAACCGAATATACTAGTAGCCGAGGATTTCTTACTTCGCCGCTACGTTCGTTAAAGACTATACTCTCTATCTTTAGACTAAGACCCCCCGCTCGTCTCCCCTTAGATTCCTAAAACCCCTCGCTCTACCGGTCCGACTATAGGCCGATATATTAATTAATTATATCACAATACTCCCTAAGTATACCCGAAACGGGAAGACTTATAAGAATATACTTACGATAGTTAATAGGCTTACGAAGATAAGATATTTTATCCCTATCACCGGCCTTTCTATAGAAGAACTAGTTAACTCCTTTATCTACTAATGCGCAATAGGTAGGCACCTTTAATAGGTGCCTACGGGCTAGCATTAGTCCGGGCTCCGGCTAGCCTACTTCCCGTAGGGCAGGCTAGGCCACCTTAAATTTATTATCCTTCTTATTTTATATATACCCTTTGCCTAGTATATCCCTTTCTTATACTAGATTTAGTAGTAATACCTTGCCTTCGCAAGTTTTTTAAGGCCCTTAATAAGCCCTTAATTAAGCGCCTTACGAGTCGCACTAGTAGCGCATCCCGCGTTGCTTTAGAGCGCTTTAGCTCCCTATAAAACCTTCGTCTAGTTACGGATAGTTACCCCGCTATTTTTAGTAAGACCTACGTCTTCCCGTAGACAGTAGGCCTAATTACTATTAACTAACCTTATCTTAGCGGTCTTAGCGGTTTACGATACTCTCGTCTTTTTCCTCTTAGCACTGCTAGGAGGCCGATAAGCTATATCTTCTTTTTCTCTCTTCTATGTTTAGCAGAATTTTCCCGTAGTAAACTTAAGTAGTAGAGAATTTTTCTACGCATACTATACGTGCCTTACCCTCGCCCTTACTTTTCGCTATTCTCCTCCTCTACCTTCTTTACCTTCTTCTCGTCTTATCTCTCGTAAACCCTTTTATTATAGCTTAAGACTTAGATAATCGCGACCGCGATCGCGCGGACCGCGAAAGGGAGTCCCTTTTAGAAAATTAGTATCCTAAGCTCCTATCTTATCTTCTTAATAGAGAGGCAGACTCTTTTCCTCCTCGCCTATATACTAGGCGACGCCTACTAAATTAGCACTCTTTCAATTAGGAAGACCTTATAAACGCAATAGTCGACGCTATTCTTAGAAATAACTTATACTTTAAGGTCGTAGGCTAAAGCTTGCGATTCTATAAGTTAGTTATAGGCAACCCGACTAAAGTAGTTCTCCGCACGTTTACCGACGGCGACTTTTTATATCTCGAGGACGCTTCCCGCCTAGTCTATCGTCTCGCGATTAGCAATACCGCCTTTCGTCTGCTTTATAATCCTAAGGCTACCTAAGAGGCCTATCTAAAGATATACGATAAATAGCGAATAATCCTTCGCGATGTCTTAGATAAGCCGGATAACTTTCCTAAGGAAGAGACTCTCTTAATCGAGACTTAACGCCCTATATCTCCTCGTCGGTCTCTTTTCTTAGTCTCTATAGACTACGATATACTAGCCGTTTATTCCGGTAGCGAAAATATAGTTATACCTTAAGCTCGCTCCTTTCGCCCGGCGATTATACACTATACGGAGCGCCCTCTTACTTAATAAGCTACTATTGCTCTTGTATAGAGGACTTAGAAGTATATTCCTTAGCGTCTAGACCTAGATAACTTAGACGATAGCTATCCTTCCGACTCTAGCGTCGATAGTAGTATTAACGGCGCTAGTTTCTATTAAAACCGTCGGATTTATCGCGAGGGTACTTATAACTCTTATACTATATAAGCCTTAATTATAATATCGGATATATCGGCTGCTAATAAAGCTATAGGGAAACGTCTTAAAAGAGATAACGTTAGTGCTTTTAACCTTAATAAAAGGGACCCTAAGAATCTTAGTCTAATTACCTAGGCGGACGGGAAGAATATCTATATAGACGTTTATCTTTTTTACGAGCGCCTTAAGCTCTATTAGGATAAAGATCCCTACGCACTCTACTCCTTCTATATATCGTTTTTAGCCGGGATTTCGCTTAACTAATATATAAGCGAGCTAATAGACGAATAACGTTACCGGCTTAGTTACTCTTTACTTAGTACGTTTATAAAAAAGATTACACGTAGATTTAGCCGACTAAACGTAGAGATTTCGAAAGAGCTTTATAGCATAGAGTATACTATCTCGATATAGAACGTAAGGGAAATTTCCCTAGCTTAGTAGATCTAAAGAAAAGTAACCTTAGCCCGGCAGCTAGGAATTACTAAGGACTCTTAGGTTATTTAGGCTTTTTACCTACTTATTGTAGTTAAGGTCTCGACTTTTCTCTCTCTCCCTATTAAACGTATTACTATTAATAAGTAGATCCGCGAAATTAAGTAGCGTTGCTTTTTAATTATAGCTGCCTTCCTTTAATTTATCGTAAACGACTATAGCACCGGTAGATATCGAGGCTTAGACTGCCGCGATAGGCGTACCGACGACCGACTTAACCGTAATTAAGATCGGGATTAAGGCGACCGTCGCTATAACGACGACTAAGATCGTAACCGACGTAATAATACCAAAAATCGCGATCGCCGAGACCGGCTAAATAATCGCCGTCGCGACTAAAGTAATCGTCGCCCCGCTCCTTAAAGCGATATATATAGAAAGGATAAAGAGAAAGGTAAGAAAAAGGTATGCTTTAAGGAGAAATACTAGATAAGCGAGGCACCCGCCTTAAGTAGTAGCGAAGCTAGTAACGAAGCTTCCGACTCCGAATAAAGCATAGTGTCGGAGGACTTATGCCCTTCCGAGGTTAATTTTATAGGTTATATAACTACGTCTAATCTCCTATCTAAGGGGGTTTTTAAATACGGCATCTATAATAGATATTTTCTATTAGCCTTTATATTAGAGGAGTATATCCGCGCTAAGTGCTACGTTGCTAAGCAGTAGCTCGTCCGCGAAGCTATTACTCTAAAGCCTATAAAGTGCTATAGATATAAGACGGTTTTACCTTCGCGTAACCTCCTCTTCCGGCATCTAGCGGGTGATAGCTATACCTAGGTGAGAAAATAGGCAGCTAAGTAAGTAACCGTCGCTCCTATAGCCGTGCCTATTATACCTATTAGCGCAATCGCTACTCCGCCCCCTCCGACTAAGGATATCTCTACCGATATAGTATACCTTATAACCTTAGCGCCTTTTACTCCGTAGCTTTCGGCAAATACTTCGCTTCTTAACTCCCCGTCTATCCTTAAGCTAGTTCCTCTTCTAGTCGCTTAAGACTAAGACGGCATGCCTATCTCTTTCTCCTTTATAAGAATTAAAATCATAGGCTCCCCGGACGGGCAAGAAGTTAAGATCTGCCCTAACACTAGATATAGCCGACCTTTAATCGACCTAGACCTACTATAGAAGCCCCTTTACTCTTTCGAGAAGTAGCCTCCTATTATTGTTAAGGGTATCGTAGGAAATATCGTTATAGATAAGTAGGCAACCTTTTCCTTCTTTATTTAAGGTTTCCGCGCGGATAGAATAGAAGCTAGTCTTATAGAGTTTATCTACTCCGCTTAAGTCACTAAAGTAGAAGCCGGTGCCCTTCTTAGGAATGCTTTCTTTAAACCTTACTAAGGAAACGTAGACTTTAGAAAAGACGTTATTCGCTTTAGAACCCTTACGGACTTTAAGGTTCCTTTTAACCTATACCGCCTAAGGCGCGACGTAGTACGAAGAGTCTAAGCCGTTTAAAAGACTATAGTTCCTACTAGCTAGATAATAATCGTCCCCGCTTCTTAGAAGGAAGTCCCTAAAGGGAGAGCTTTTGCCTTCTACTCGGCCTCTAACTTCGCCGCTTATGCTATCGTAGACGATAAGACCTTCCCTAGCGTTACCGTTATTAATAGCTCGGACTAAGACCTTATTATCTCTCGTAAATAGCGCCTCGGATAGATTTTAGAATATTATAATTCCGGTTTCTTCGTCGCTCCTTCTTAGCAGTCGGCCCTTAAAACTCTAATAGTAGCCTCCGCGGCTGTAGCGACTATGCTCCCTATAAGGCCGCCTATTAATAAGTCGATTGCTCCCGCCGTCGGTAGTATCTTTAACGTTTCGCCTATAGCTATATTCTTCTCTAAAGCTAACGGTTAGGCCTTAGCCATCGCCCCTACGCCCGCTAAAGCTGCCTCCGTCCCGTAGTCTGCTTTCCTTACTTTTGCTCTTTTCCTTAAGCTAAATGCGGTTCCCTTTTAACCGTAAGTATAAAAGCCTAGGTTATTGCCGGAACGCGTTACTAAGGAAGGCATTCATATTTACGCTAAGGACCTTACATTTATCTCTAAGGTCATAAAGCTATTAGCACGCTACCTATCTCTTTAGAAGGATATAGGCATAGCTATAGTAGAACCTAGCTGAATTATTAGTCCCGCTTATTTAAGGTTAGTAGAATTAGAAGATCTCGCAGCGACTGTATCCGTAAGGCCTCTAGGATCGAGCGATTATTAATAAAACCTTCGATAAGCTTTATTAATAGAAACGCATAGAGTAGACTACTTAGCCGACGCCCTTCGCCGCCTTAGTCTTTATAGTTTAGCGTACCTCCCGTAGAGTTACTAAAGGACGCGTAGTGATTAATATACGTAGTATTAATAAGGTTATAGTCCCCGATATATACCCGCTCCCTCTCTAAGAGGATATCGTCGTAGAACTCCTTAGCGTAACCTATATTATAATCGTCGATGCGGTATCTTTCTTCTATTAGTTCGGTATTCGGCGTACGCATTAGAATAGGTTTATAGTTACTAGTTACCGTAGCCTTAAAAACCTTACCGTAGCGCCTATCGGCTTCCGCAATAGCCCCGCCTACGCCTAACGTTTTATAGACCGCGTTTTACGTCTAGATTAGGACTTTTCTCGCACGTTTATTAACGATATCGTTATCTACTCTAAGTCTAAAGTAGCGTATCTTAAGTATTTCCGTACTATCTTTTAGCTTTTTATAAAGCTTAACCTTACGATATCGCTTACTAAGAGCTAGATAGGATATCCTTCGGTATATCTATTAGGTTACTATATCGACGCTTTCGGCCTTAGCACTTTCGAGGATCGTATTGCCGCCTTTACGAAGCTCGACTTCCCTAACTCCTTATAGAGCCTAGAACACTACGTTAGCGCAGCTAGCTACCTACGGTTAAAGATCCTATACTACGGTCAACTAGTAGAGCCTCTTTAGGCACGGAAAACTGCCCTCCTCGCTGCTAGTCGATAAGTCGGTAAGGTTACGCCTAAGAATCCGAACCGAAGGAAAGCTTTCGCCCGCTCCTCTTCGTATATCCTAACGCAAACGGAACGTTTAGCCTTTATAGCACTCTAAGCCGAGATAGCCTCCGGTCGTATACTCTATTATATAAACCCTCGGAAGAAGCTATTCTATAAGACCGATGCCTTTCTTAAAAGAGGATTTAGAGTCGTTTTCTATTATATCTTAGACGATACGGCCTAAAAGCCGGGCTAACCTATCCTAGTAAAAATAATAATGCCGATTTGTTTTTTATCCCGCACTCTTACCTAAGCTAAGCGTAGTTACGGCCCCTTAGAGCTAGAAGTAGCCTGCCTTATTTAAGCTATTAAGAAGATACGATAGTTATTTAGTCCTCTACGCTACCCTTAGTAGTCCTTACCGACTACTCGGCCACGAAGTAAATCTATAAAAAGAGAATTCTTAATACCTTAAGTTAGATTGTGTAAATAGGCGCTTAGTCGTCGCGTCTATCTACCTCTCTTAGTTTCGCCTTAAGATCTACTACCTACCCGGAAAAGACAATCTAGTTCTAGATGCCCTTAGTAGGCTCGCGGCCCTTAAGACTAATATAATTGCCGAACGATAGCGCCCCGACTATAGTATATTAGACGATATCCTTCTCGTTTCCGAAGCAGTTATAGACCCTAAGACAAAGGCCTAATTTATAGCCGGTTACGCTATAGATTCGCATTTTGCGAAGATTATTGATATGCTCTTAGACGACCCTTCTATAGTTATAGCCCTTAACCTCGGCACGGCTAGCGCTTTTCCCGTCGCTCTTACGCCTACTGCTAATATCGCCCGACCTAGGAGGAACGTAAGGCAGCCTTACTACGCCTTAAAAGGCGCGGCGTTCTTTTTCTTCTATATGACTAATTGCTCTACTATAAGGGACGTAATAGCTATCTTCGTCTCTACGTCCCCTCCGCTATAGTCCCGCCTATATTAGCAGCAGCCTACGATGCGAAAAACTATTTTAAGACTACGCGGATGTTATAGGATCTTAAGCGTTATTCGATTCGAAACCTAACCGCTAAAGTTAAGAAGCATATCGTAGGTTATAAGGCTTATTGCCTAAGCTAGACTAATCGTTAGCAGCCGGTAGGAGCTTATAAGCCTATCTAAGCTCCGGCTTAACCTATGCGTTTAATTAGGATAGACTTTATTACGGATATGCCCGTCACGCCTTTAGCCTCCTCTCCTTAGGCTATTCCTAGTTTCGATAGTTTTAATTAATTGCTTACTATAACGTATTGATCTAGCAAACGTTGCCTTTTAATTCCCGGGAACGCTAAATATACCGCTGCGGATTAGGGCGCATCCTTTTCGAGGCTCCTCCTCCTAGCGGATTAAGAGATACCGTCTACTATTAATTTAGCGATCCCTCTAGAAGGCATTTAGGATAAAAATCGCAATAACGACCGCCTATTACCCTTAGGCGGACAGCCTTACGGAACGACGTAACTAAACGGTCGAGATTGCTATTCGTATAGCTTATATCGAGGATCTTAATCTCGATTAAAAGCTATTGCTTCTTAGTCTTTAATAGAACCTTAACTTAGTATTTAACGCGGGAACCCGGATATTAGCCTATAACTATCTTTTTAGCTACGGGCTCCGATCTCCGCTTAAGGCTAATAACCTAGCCGCTGCCGATAATATCCTATACCTTTATAAAACAGTGCGACGATAGGCTAGTCTAGCGATAGACCTTATAGTAAAACGTGCTAAACGCTAATACGATAGTAAATATCGCTAAGTCGTCTTTTTAGCCGGTGATAAGGTGTATTTAAAGCTATACTATAGATATTACGAGCCGACTAAACCCTCGAAAAAGTAGTCTCGGCAGCGTAAAGGACCCTTTCGGGTTATCCGAATAGTAAACGACCTTACCGCGGAACTCGAGCTCTTACCGTAGATTAAAGTCTATCCTATAATCTCCGTCGAGTATCTCCGACTAGCCTACGACGGCTGTTTTAAAGAAGATAAGCTAGGCGTAGTCGAAGTAGCCTAGGATCTTACCGATGCCCTACGGGAGGGCGATTAGCACTATAAGGTTAAACGAATTATAAAGATACGGTAACGCTTTATAGGCCGCTTTAAGAATTTAGTGACCGAATATTAAGTGCGGTAGAAAGGCTAGGGTATAGCTTACGACTAGTAGGTGCCCGCCGGTTCGGTCTCGTAGGAAGCTATCGATGCTTTCTCTACTAAGCGTATTACGCGCTCTAACGCGAATGCCCCTTAACGCGGCCCTCCGAAGGAATCTATCTAGGAAGCATAGTTAAGATTAGAATATATAACTTATAAGCACGGATGCGAATAAACGCGAATTAAAGGATTAATTGCGCTATTGTTATACGTTAGTTTTTTATACTACTAAAGATAGTAGGGCTTTCTTTTTTAGGCCCCTATTATAATGCGCAATAGGTAGGCACCTCTAATAGGTGCCTACGGGCTAGCATTAGTCCGGGCTCCGGCTAGCCTACTTCCCGTAGAGCAGGCTAAGCTACCTTAAATTTATCATCCTTCTTCTTTTATATACACCCTTTGCCTAGTGCATCCCTTTCTTATACTATCTACGTAGTCTATCGCTTATATAGAGCACCCGATACTATTATCTCCGACTAAGGCACTTAGTTTATCTCTAATTTTTAGCGATAGCTTAGCACTCGTTTACGAATAACGTTAAAACTAAGCTCGGTATAGCACTTAGAGACTAACGGTTAAACCGAAATCGTTAACGCTATGATAAATAAATATATTCGAGCCTATATTAGCTTTACCTAAGATAACTAGGTCGACTAGCTCCCGCTCGCGGAATTCGCAACGAATAATAAAGTAAACGAAATAACCGGTATTTCTCCGTTCTTCGCTAATTACAGCTTTAATCCTCGTCTCCGCATCGAACCTATAGGCCCCCGACCCCCGACGCTCTTATTATAGGCAAAGAAGGAATTCCTTTACGCGGACGCAATAGCTAATCGTTTCGACCGTATCCTCGTTTAGCTTTAAGCTCTCGCATAAGCCTTATAATAGAAATATAAGGATAATGCTAATATAAAGCGGGACAAAGGCCTTCTCTTCTAACCCGGTAATATAATTATAGTTTTATTAGAGAATATAACTACTAATCGCTTAAAGAAGAAATAGGACGATAAATAAGACGGTCCCTATCCTATTCTCGAGGTCTACCGCGGCGCTATAGTTATCGACCTTCTAAAGCATATCTAAGTTAATAAGTCTTTCTATATATCTAAGGTACGGCTTTAGATAACGGAAATAATACCGGGCTAGGCATAGATTAATCGAGAGAAACGACGCAACCTTATAGGCCGTATCGCGGAACGCGATAACGACGGCAATATTAAAGAAATATAGGAATTTAAGAAGATCCTTAACGTATATAATAACGAAGCCCTAACCCTAACTTATCTAATTAAATAGAAATATTACTAAGAACCGACCTAGCAGTCTAAAGATAACCTAAGAGGTTGCCCTAAAGCTATCTAACGCTTTTATAGATATAACCTAGATAAGCCGGGACCCTTAGATTAGGCCCGCCTATAAAAGATTCCTTTACTATATACTAATCTCTAGCGAAAATAACATTTCTTAGCGATTTAAGGACTTAATCGTCTCTAGAGGGGGAGTACTATTATAATACTATATTATATAATATAGTATATAGTAATATGCCACGTGACATATAGTCCTATATATAAACGAGCCCTTAGCCTCTATAGTTCTTCTCCTCTTTATAGAATAATAAGGTTATCTAGCTATTACCTAGTGCCGTAATAGCTTCGTTCGATACTAAGGAGGACCTTTACCTCCCTACGGGAATACAACCGCGTGCTCTACTTATGCCTTTATCCCTTATGTCCGCCGATGTTATTATAAGTGCTTTAGTCGACTTCGGCTATTCCGGATACGCCTTTATACTATAAGGGTCTTCGACTTTTAGTGAGATTAGGTCTACGACCTAATCCGCATTCTTATATACGAGCGGGGAAGAGGCACGTGCGGGCGGGGAAAGGGGCTCGTGCGAATAGGGGTAAGGGGCTCGTGCGGATAGGGGTAAGGGGCACGTACGGACAAAGGGGTACGTGCGTAGAGCTATATATCCGCACGCATAGGTACGCCTACACTTAGTCTTTATAGATGATTTCTACACCTATATAGAGAGCACCTGTGTGATTACTCTGCCTACCCTATTATAGTATTATCTATCTCTCTTTCTCACGGACTTATTTAATATAATAACGTCCCGCTTTTATAATAGCGGCACGTATTAATTAGAACGATAGGCCGCTACGATAAAAGCGGCACGCGTAGCAATATATACTAGCTGCTATTATAGACTTACTAGACAACGATATAGAGGACGTCTTTAAGCAACGGACCGAGGGGTCCTAGCAGCTATAGCTGCGATAAGAGGCGCTGAATAAGCGGGCCTTCGCGGAAGCCCGCCTTCGATAGGAAATAACAGAAGCCCGTTTAGGCAAGGCGCCGGCGGATGCCGCAACTTCTATAGCGGAAGAAGAGCGCCTTCTAGTGCTACTATAGAAAATTGCCGTTAATCTAGTTAAACGAAGGGGGTTGCTAGAAGTCCTTAGTGTTAAAATAGGATCTACGGCGCCTACCTCTACGGATACGCTACTCGCGCCTACGGCTACGTCGACGAACTCTCCCGCGGCTATAGACGCTAGCACAGCCAACCCGAGGATAGCCCTTAAAGCCGCCTTCGAGAAAAGGAAGCCTCTGCCGTAGCCTATATAGGATAGCAAGCTAGAGTCTTTTTACTTCTTCCTATATCGCCTCCGCAGTAAGTTTATAGTCGACGAGAAGTAAGGCCTTAACGGTTGCCGCGATACCGCTTAGTATTCGCTGCTCTACACGCTGCCCGAGCCTTAGATACGGCGGATTTCTAGGTTTTAGGAGAGTGGCGGGCCTAATAGCGCTTACGACCCCTATGCCTTCTTTAACTACCTTATCTACGCGTTCGGCAACGTGTAGGAGTAGGAGAAAGCGTAAGATAGGTTGCGGATCCTCTTTTAGAAAGACGGCTAGTCGTTTAGGGACTTCCTTCCCGACTTTAAGGAGACTATTACTCGTGCCGCCGGAAACAGCGTTTAGGGAGATAGCGCTAAGCTTATATAGCTGCGAAATTCGATTACTCTATAGCTACGGGAAATGCTTATCCTAATCGAGATGCCTACTAACTTCCGGGAGTACGTAGGTCGCCTTACAAAGGTAGCCTAGAACTATAAGCAAAGCCCTAGCTTCTAAAAGCTACGAAAGCGCGCTAGCACAAACGGCGTTAGCAATAGGAACGGAGGAACTATAAGGAACGCTGCAACGCTCCCGCCGCCTAGACCTACGCCTAATACTACGGTAGACTACGAGGGTAACGTTATAATGTCTACTACGCGGCCCGCTCGTAGAAGAGCTAGGACACTATCCGCCGCCTTAGGCAGCGCGCCCTCCTCTTCTATACAGCGAGCTAAGTAAGTATCGAAGGCGGAGCTTTAGAAGCGGAGAGAGGAGGGGCTTTGCGTACGCTATAGCGCGGATAGATATTTTACTACGGACTGCCTATATCGTCCCGCTCGCCTTACGAAGCGAGCCGAACGGCCTATAGCGATTCGCGCTACCCGACCTTCTTTTAAGTCTAATGTTAAGGAGGATAATAATATCCCCGCCGCTATTAGTACGGAGGGAAACGCATAGCTCTAGAGCATAGACGGGCTCCGGAGCTTAATTCGCTAGCACTAGAGAAAAAAGAGTTAACTAACCGTATTAAGACTTCTCTTACTTTAATACCTATTATTATTAACTATATAAACCTCGTCTCTACTCTTATAGATAAGGGTTGCTAGTGCTACGCCGCTATCGATAAGGCATTCGCACGAGAACTACGTTTGCTAGTTAAAGATATAGGAACTTAGTACGTATAAGGAGCCTCGAGCGTAATAGAAGAGGCGAAGATTAAAGGTATCGCATAGATAGCTGCGGAGATTAACGGGCATAAGCAATTGCTCGTAGCATACGTTATCCTTTAGCTAGAATTTAACCTAATCCTTAGAAAGCCTTAGCTTCTTTATATAAAGTCCTACTCTATGCCGTACTAAAGGAGGCTTTAGTATAGGAATTCGCAGCGTTAGCTACGGTATATTAATAAGAACGAGCCTAAGGACACTAAGTGTACTACGGAGCTCCGAGAGGCTAAAGAAGTTATAGCTTTAGTATTTATCGGTATAATTAACCGAATCCGTAGACGATACGGCTTAGAGGCCGCTACGGCTGCTATTTACGCAGTTAGCCTCGCGGATATCGAAAAAGCCTTACGACTAAAGAAGCCGAAGACGGAAGCCGAATTACGTTAAATAATCCCTACGTAGTTCTATAACCTACTACCGCTCTTTTAGAAAAGCGAGGCCGATAAATTAAACCTATATAAGCCCGGCATTAACTACGCGATACTACTTCCTAAAGATTCCCGCGGATAAGATATAGTTCCGCCCTTCGGGCCGCTATACGCAATATCTCGAGACGAATTGCTTATATTAAAGAAAACACTACGCGGCCTTCTAGATAAAGGGTTTATTTAGGCTAGCTCTTTTAAGGCCGCCGCTTTAGTGCTATTCGCGCGGAAACCTAGAGGAGGACTACGTTTCTACGTAGACTACCGAGCACTTAACGCAATAATACAACTAGACCGCTACCCGCTTCCGCTTATTAGGGAGATACTCCGCAATATCGCTAAAGCGAAGTAGTTTACTAAGTTAGATATCTATTAGGCGTTCTATAAGGTGCGAATTACAAAAGGTAACGAGTAGAAGACCGCGTTCCGCACTCGCTATAGGCTTTTCGAATAGATAGTAATACCGTTTAGGCTTATAAGGGCTCCCGGCACCTTCTAACGGTATATTAATAGCATTCTTCGCGAATTTCTAGACGAGTTCGCTTCCGCCTATATTAATAATATTCTTATCTATATAAGCGGCAGCCTAGAGGATTATATAGACAAAGTGCGGAAGGTGCTAGACCGGCTCTCCGAGCATAGGCTATACCTTAACCCTAATAAATGCGAATTCGGCGTCCGCCGGGTTAAATACCTTAGATTTATTATTATCGCGGGCGTTAGTATAAAGGCGGACCCCGTAAAGATCTAGGCCATTTAAGACTAAATAGCCCCGACTTTATAGAAGGGTATACGGAGTTTCTTAGGATTTACGAACTACTACTAGATTTTTATTCGTTAATTTTCTCGTATCGTTAGTCCGCTCGTAGCCCTTACCGGTAAAGGGGTAGCCTTTTATTAAGGCGCTGTATAGGCAAAGGCGTTCTAGACGTTAAAGGACTTATTTTCGTAAGCCCTAGTGCTACTATAATAGGACTTTAATTATCCCATAACGCTCGAAGCGGACTATAATAGATTCGCACTTAAAGGCACGCTTTCGCAAGAGGTAGACGGCTAACGCCGGCCTATAGCTTTTTACTCCCGTAAGCTTACCTCCGCCGAACGGAACTACGCTATCTACGATAAGGAAATACTCGCTATAATTAGCTATTTAAAGCAATAGTAAGCAGAGCTCCGTAGCTATAAGAACTTTAAGATCCTTATAGACTATTGTAACCTTAAGTATTTTATAACTTAACGATATCTCTCTAAGCGATAGGCCCGCTAGGCGGAATACCTTTCGCGGTTCTATTTCCGGATTAAGTACCGACCTGGAAAAGAGGCTATAGTGCCGGACGCTCTATCCCGGAGAGATTAAGATCGGCCTTCTAACGAAGATTATAATGCCTAAGAGCTTTAAATACTCCCGGAGGAGGCGCTACGCACTTATCTTAGGGCAATACTTATTAGTGCGGACGGCGTAGTCTTAGTTAATAGTAAGGGCGATAAGGACGAGGACGATAGTAAGGAGGATAATAAAAAAGACATAGAGCCTAACACTTAGGATACAGACGATACTTAGGATACAGACTTCGTAGCGGCTACGACCTAGGATAACCTTAACGCGTAGGACGCGGAGCTAACTACTAATATAAGCCTTAACCGACGAATTTTTTAGGACGAAGAGCTTTAGCGTATATAGGACCGCTTAGCAGCTTAGGACGTTACCTATAGGAGCGTGCGCCGCGCCGTAGAGGCAGGAGCACGGCGATTCGACCCTAAGCTTAACCTTAAGGTATAGGTGGCCGACTGCTACGTAGACCTACGTAAGCACCTACGGTTTCGCAGACGGCTTTAGGTTCTTAGTTCCTTTATAACTATAGAGGCCGTAGTAAAAGACGCTCCCCTAGAGCTAAAAGAAAGGAACGCGCTCTAAGGATAGTTAATTTAAATAGTATACGACGCTAGCGTCGTCGGCTACCCTAGCCGCGAAGGAATAGTTGCCGCCGTATCCTATGACTTCTATTAGCCGCTCCTCTAGCTATACGTTAGACGATTCCTCCGCAACTGCGATATCTACGGGCGTATAAAGATTTAGCGTACGCTTAAGAAAGGGCTGCTTAAATCGCTACCTATGCCGGACCGGTTCTATACGTATATTTAAATAGACTTTATTATAGACCTCCCCCTTATAGAGAGCGGCAACCGCAATCTTTAGGTAATTAAGGACCGTCTAAGTAAGGAAGTTATATTAGAACCTATGCCCTCTATAGAAGTAGAGATCTACGCGGAGCGCTTTCTCGTATGCTATATACGATACTATTAGTAGCTAACGTTAATTACGAGCGATAGGGGCTTAAATTAGATAAGCCGCTTCTAGTAGCACCTATGTCGGCTGCTGTAAATTATATAGCTACTAAGCACGGTATATTATCCGTAAACCGATAGGGGGCTAGAA
This sequence comes from Ophiocordyceps sinensis, assembly GCA_012934285.1. NCBI lineage: Eukaryota > Fungi > Ascomycota > Sordariomycetes > Hypocreales > Ophiocordycipitaceae > Ophiocordyceps > Ophiocordyceps sinensis. The sequence goes on from JAAVMX010000004.1 coordinate 14,501,419, forward strand.
CGGCTTAACTAAGAGGTTTAAGCTTACCTACGGGGCGTTATCGACCGTAACTAAGGGGACTAGGACAAGTAGCTCCCCGTAGCGCAAATAGCGCTTAACGGGAGAAATCACTCTTTAATTAGTATATCCCCTTTCTTCGCACTACATAGGTATAAACTAGTATCCCTATTTCCTATCGCCGTAGATATAGCGGCGGAAAAGCCGTCCGGCAATAGCCCGGAGGGGCGTATAGCCTCCTTTATTTAGCGACTTAAGTAGGTCTCGGACTTCTATTAGTCGTTAATAGCCTCGGCAGCGTAAGACTAAAAGCGGCATACTAATAAACGGCGGGAACCTATAGAGCGATTTACGGTAGGTAATAAAGTCTAGGTAGACCTACGGAACTACGCATCCTTAAGGCCGAAGAAGAAGCTCGACTAGCTATACGTAAAATTTATAGTTAAAAGAGTGCTAAGCCCGTAAGCCGTCGAGCTAGAGGGACTGCCTAACGGGATTTACCTAAATTTTAACGTAGACCTTCTTCGCTAAGCAGTAGTAGATCTAATGCCCGGCTAAGTAATAGTAGACCCGCAGCCTCCCGCAATTCTAGTAGAGGGAGAAGAAGAGTTCCTAGTAGAGGAAATTCTCGCCGCACGATAGAAGAAGGTCGGCCGCGGCAGTAGGCGCGAAGTCCTCGTAAGGTGGCAAGGGTACTAAGACCCGACGTAGCACCTAGCAGCGGACTTCGCAGACACGGAAGCGCTTAATCGCTTCGAAAAGCGCTTTAAGGCTATTAGAGAAAACAACGGACCGCCCGACGCTGCGTTGCCGGCAAAGAAGAAGTTGCGGTTTACGCTCCCTAAAGCAAGCCGCGCAGCCTAAGGCGCGCCCGGGCCCTATGTAACACATCGTTAAATTTCGCTCGGGTAAGGTAAGGGTCTTATATAAGGGTCTTCGACTATTAGTAAGATTAGGTCTACGACCTAATCCGCATTCTTATATGCGAGCGGGGAAGAGGCACGTGCGGGCGGGGAAAGGGGCTCGTCCGAATAAGGGTAAAGGGCTTATGCGGATAAAAGGGTACGTGCGTAGAGCTATATATCCGCACGTATAGGTACGCTTATACTTAGTCTTTATAGATGATTTCTATACTTATATAGAGGGCACCTATGTGATTACTCTGCCTACTCTATTATATATACACGCTTAGACCGCGTACCGCCTTACCCTTCCTATCCGCTAGCTCTAATTCCTACGTCGGCTTTATATCGCCGATAGTAGCGACTATAAGTCCGGCTTTATTACCTATTACGCCTTTTCGGTCTCTTAGATTAGCGCTTATACTAAGTCTATTTACTTCTTTCTTATAAAGCTTAGCTATAAGGTTATTCTTAGCCTTATTTAGCTACTCTAGTATAACCCTATTATTAGCTAGCGCGGTAACTCCCTTTCCTTTTAGTCCCCCTTTTATCTAGCCTCCTGCCTCTTAGACTATTAGCCTTATCTTATCCCGGGCCTTTCGGCTACCTTTGCCTGCCTTACCCGCCTTATCTTAGCTCCCTTTACCCTTATTTTAGAAGGAATATAATTCATTAATATAATTCGTTTTCCCCTTACCCCTTCTATCGAAGACTCTAACGACGAGGGCGAACCCCCTACCGCTACGATCCTTATTCCTACCGCTACGATCCCTCTTCCCGTCGCTACGATCCCTATTCCCGCCCGTATAGCCTTAGCCTATCCTCCGGCCTTTATCTATTCCGTCCGCTTTAGCGACGTTCTTAAGTTTATTCCCCTATCCCCTAGCCCCTCCCTTTCGGCGTTTTTCGAGGATGCCCTTAACGTAAGTAAGCCCGCCTATCCGGACTCCTCCCGCTAGGTTAACGACGCCGACTCTAACTCCGGCTATAACTCTAACTCCCCGGCTACCCTTTACCCTTACCGCTACGTTCGACCTCCCCGCCTTTATCCTATGTATAAGACCGCTAGCTACCGCCGCCTTATATTACGGCCGAGTCGTAAGACTATTAGACTTTATCCTTTCCGCTTTTTATCCTTAAATAATTCGGCGTTTAACGTCCGGATGCTCGACGTCGATGCGATAGTAATATTCTACCGGTAGCCTAAAGTCCGGACTTCTTAGACCTCGATTAAGGCCTTTACCGCCGAGCTATTGCCTACCGAGCCTCTACTACCTATCGACTAAGATATCCTTAAAGACTTTTATTAAGCCGTTTTAATTAGATATATAGACGCCGAGGACGCGAAAGCCTGCCTTAACCCCCGCCTTTACGACTTTATTAACGACTACTTTAATAAGATCTACCTTAATAAGATCTCCCTTAACGATATCGCTAAGTTCTTTAAAAAGTAAAAAAAGGTCTTTTATACGCTCGACGAGCTTTAGGCTAAGGTCCTTAAGGAGCTCTACTATATAATCTATATATAGCTTAAGAGTAAGGCCGATAAGCTTGCCCTTTACTATACTATTAATACTTAAATTAACCTTAAAGAAGGAATATAACCTCCTTATACCCGCCCCCGCCCTTTTAGCGAAGCCGAGAACCGGATCGTCTACGCGTACGTTAACGAGTAGCTTAAGAAAGCCTTTATCTACCGCTTTACTATTACCCTTATTATACTTGCCTATAAGCCGGGCGGGGGTATACGTTTTTACGTTAACTATCGCGGCTTAAATAAGGCTATAATTAAGAACCGTTTCCCCTTGCCCTTTATCTATAATACCTTCGCCTATATCCGGAAGGTAAAGTTTTTTACTAAGATCGACGTTATTACGGCGTTTAATCGCCTTTATATTACCGAGGGATATAAGTAAAAGACTACGTTCGCGATATAGTACGGGCTTTTCGAGTATTATATTACCCCTTTTAGCCTTACCGCCGCTTTATCTTACTTTTAGAGTTTTATTAATATAGCCCTTTATAGCATCCTTAACGAGTTCTACTCTACCTACTTAAACGACGTTTTAATCTTCTTAAAGACGCGGGAAGAGCACTAGGCCTACGTTAATACGGTTTTTAAGCGCTTTAACGCCGCCGGCCTTTAGCTTAACGTAGATAAGTATAACTTCTGCGTTACTAAGACTTAGTACCTTAGCCTAATTATCTTAGATAAAGGCATTCGCATAGACCTTAAAAAGGTTCGTACGGTCTTAGACTAGCCTACCCCCTCCTTTATTAAAGACCTCCGGCGCTTCTTAGGATTCGCTAATTTTTATCGGCGTTTTATTCGCGGCTTTTCTAAGCTTACGAACCCTTTAAACGCCTTTACTTAGAACTCTACCCCTTAGAGCTAGTCTCCCGCCTACGCTTACGCCTTCGAAGCCTTTAAGCACGCTTTTACTACCGCCTTAGTCCTCGTATACTTCGACCCCTATCGTAAGACTATAGTTTAGATAGATGCTTCCGATTAAGCCGCTAAAGGTATACTAATATAGCTCTTCGACGATAGTCGTTACTATCCGGTTGCTTTCTTCTCGTTAAAATACTCCGCTTAAGAGTATAATTACGAGATCTATAATAAAGAACTCCTCGCGATTATAAAATCTCTCGAAGAGTAGCGCCTTAAGCTTAAAAGCCTGCCTAAGTTTAAGATAGCCTTAGATTATAAGAATCTTTAGTATTTTATAACTACGAAGCTCTTTAACTAGCGATAGGCCCGCTAGGCCGAATTCTTTAGTCGTTTTAATTTTAAGATTGTCTTTTAGCCCGGCTTTTAAGCTATTCTCCCTAACGCCTTTAGCTACTTGCCTAGCTCCCGCCCTCTCTCCCTTACCGACTAAGCTAATAAAAGGATTAACCACCGATATTAGGTTATCCTCCTTAAGTCTAAGGTTAATGCCTCCCTTTACCTTAATACTACTATTGCCCCTAATACCGTTAAGGAGTCCGATTTATTTATAAATATACTTTATAAATATAATTCCGACTGCTTTAACCTTTACGCCTTTAACGACTTTAAGCCGATCGATAACCTTATCGACTAGGCTTATTCCTCCTCCTTGCTTATCTCCGCTATTTGCGTAGCTCTTAAGTTCCCTTAGCCCCGCTAGCCTTACCCCCTCTAAGCCCCCCTCCGCTCGATCCCTAAGACCGCTCTCTCTAAGGTCTAAGGCTAGTTCTATTTCTAAGGCCGGCTTTTCGTCCCCTTTAACGACGCTTTAATTCTTTAGATCCTCGTCCGCGCTTATACCTCTACCTTTGCCGGCTACCTTAGACGTATAAAGACCGCTAGCCTCTACCGCCGGTCCTATATCTAGCCCGGTATATATAAGTCTATTTCTAGCTTCGTATAGAATTATTATATATGCCTATGCGCTAAGTCCCTTCGTTCCTCCCCTTAAGGCCTACGCTAGCCCTTAAGCATTCCCTTCGCCTTATAGACTAATATATCCGTCGACTTTATTACCGACCTCCCTATCTACCGCTATAACGGCGTTAAGTTTTCTAATATCTTCGTTATCGTTAACCGCCTTACGAAGATACGCTACTACGTCTTAATACCCTTAATAACTATTAAAGACGTTATTAATGCGTTCGTTTCCTACGTTTAGTCCCTTTATAGCACCCTAGCCTTTATTATTAGCGACTATAGCACTTAGTTTATTTCGGCTTTCTAATAGCAGCTTAATCGTCGCCTTAGTTACCGCCTTTACCTTAGCTCCGCCTACTACTCTTAGACCGACGGTTAGACTAAGATCGCGAACGCTTAGATAGAGGTTTACCTTCGTTATTTTACTACCTACCTTTAGGACGATTAGGTCGACCTCCTTCCCTTCGCTAAGTTTACTACTAATAATTAAGTCTCTAAATCTACCGGCCTCTCCTTTTTTTTCGCTAACTATAGCTTTTACCTAAAGCTTAGCACTAAGCCCTTTAGTCCCCCCCCGCTTAGTATAACCCCCTAGTAGCGGAAGGAATACCTCTACGGTAATGCGCTCGCTTCCCGCCTTTAGCGTATCTCTAACTTCCTCTACGATACGATTAAAGATGCCTAAGCCACTTAGGCTCGCTACGCGGACACCTAGCGGACTCCTGTATTAGCGTATTAGCCTAGCGATATAGTATTCTTAAGCACCCGCTAGATTTAAACCCTCCGTTCTATAAAGAAGCTCGACTATAAGCGGGAGGGCTTATATAAGGTCCTTAAGGTATATAAGACGGCGTATCTTCTTCGCCTCCCTAAAGGCAGCCGCCTTTACCTTATTTTTTATTACTCCCTCCTTACTAAGACCTAAGAGCCCCTTTTGCCTAGCTAGTCGGAGCTTAACGTCCGGCCTACTAATAACGGCGTTCTCCTTTCCCTTAGCGACGACGACGGCGATAACGCGCGCCTTAAGTAAGAGTTTTCTTCTATCCTTACGTAACGCTAGTACGCCTCCGGGAAGATTAAGTATCGCGTTTAATAGCGTTATAGCCCCCCTACGTAAGAGGACTCCTCTTACCTTAACGGCTGCTAGGATGACCTTAAGGCTTTTTACGCCTTTAACCCGACTAGGCTTAAACCGGCCTTTTATACGGCTTTCTTTACGTCTTTACCTTCGCTTAAGTGCTAATAAATATAATTTATTAATATAATTTACGTTACGACGGTATGCGTTAGTTTCTTAGTTTTACCCTTTATTTCTCCTTATTGCTCTCTCGTTCTATATTAGGCCCGCTTTTAGGACCGATTAATATAGATTTCCTTCGTTTTTATAAGCCTATTGCCCCTTTTAAGCGTTTAAGTCGAACGCCGATTTAAGGGGGATATACTATTACGGTGTTAGGTTATATTATATATTATCCTACGTAACCTCTATATCGTATATATAGACATTTAGACCTAGTCTATAGCTATATCCTTTCGTAGATTAATAATAATTATATACCCCCCCTAAGCTCGTTCTTTTATAGTAATTACGTTTAGCTTTATATAAAACTTAGCGTCGAAGAGAGAATCTAGCGTTTCGCGGATTAAAGGTAAGGGATATCGATTCTTAACTATAACCTAATTTAAACCTCGGTAGTTATAATAGATATAGACACTACCGCCCGGCTTATAAGCGAGGATTAGTAATACCGCGGCTAAAGAAGAAGACTCTTAAATAAAGCCTTTATTAAGTATATCGTTAATCTACTTCTTAATATAGCGGAGTTCTTTAAGTAATATAGGCCGATTTCTATAGTATAGGGCTTATTTACTAAGTGTAAGTTCGATCTTATAATCCTAAGGGCGGTATAAGGGAAGCTCGTTCGTATTCTTTAGAAGGAAATAAGGAAGCTTATCCTAGAACTCTTTTAGGAGTTTCTTTATGATATCTGCCTTTATAACTTCCGGCTTTACTTAGAGGAATTTTTCTATATCGGCTTTATCGACCCTCCGGAATAGAGATTCGGAATTAGCTATATCCTTAAGGTTCGTCTAAAGGAAGTTATAAAAACGGTTAAAGAAAGCGGCCTAAGCTACCTCTATTATATAGTCCTAAGTAATAACGCATTAGAAAGAGGTTTTAGATAGTTCTAAGACCTTAACTAAGCCTACTAAGAGTTCGTTAAGGAATCGTAGATTTTCTCCTTCTTTAACTAGCTTAGCTAATTTAGATATACTAATTCGTATCGCTTAAATACTATTTTATTTATAGAATTAAATAAAGTTAACTACGCGTATATAGCGGATATTGTTTATATCTAAAGGTATTTAATCTTTCTATCGTATACGCCGGCGGGGGCATTTTATTTAGCCCTATCGGGCGGGAATATAGCGACGGCCGGCGGTAAGACGAATAAGGAGTAGGCGAGCTACTAAAGTAGTCTACGGCGGAGTAGCCTTAAAGGCTTAAGTCTTAAAGGAGTTTAAAAGGCTAATCGGGGATATTAAGCGAGCGGTTTCCTAAGCGAACAGCTATATCCTATATAGAGGATATTAAATCGGTTAGCTAAGGCTTAAAGGGTGCGATGCCTACTTAGGTAAATATTCTTTATTAGACAAGTCTATAGGTATATAACTTCCCGGTAAGATAGTCTAGTCTTTTAGGATATTTAAGTAAACGAAACAACCGGTATTTCTCCGTTTTTCGCTAACTACGGCTTTAATCCTCGTCTCGGCATTAAACCTATAGGCCCCCGACCCCCGACGCTCTTATTATAGGCAAAAAAGGAATTCCTTCGCGCGGACGTAATAGCTAGTCGTTTCGACCGTATCTTTATTTAGCTTCGAGCTCTCGTATAAGCCTTATAATAGAAATATAAGGATAATGCTAATATAAAGCGGGACGAAGGCTTTCTCTTTCGACCCGGTAATATAGTTATAGTTTTATTAGAGAATATAACTACTAATCGCCCGAAGAAAAAATAGGACGATAAATACGACGGTCTTTATCCTATTCTCGAGGTATACCGCGGCGCTATAGTTATCGACCTCCTAAAGCACATCCGAGTCAATAAGTCTTTCTATACGTTAAAGGTGCGGCTTTAGACAACGGAAATAATACCGGGCTAAGCATAGATTAATCGAGAGGAACGACGTAATATCGTAGGCCGTATCGCGGAACGCGATAACGACGGCAATATCGAAGAAATATAGGAATTTAAGAAGATCCTTAACGTACACGATAACGAAGCCCCGATCCTAACTCATCTAATTAAATAGAAACATTACTAAGAACCGACCTAGTAGCCCGAAGATAACCTAAGGGGTTGCCCTAAAGCTATTTAACGCTTCTATAGATATAACCTAGACAAGCCGGGCCCCCTAGATTAGGCCCGCCTATAAAAGATTCCTTTATTATATACGGATTTCTAGCGAAAATAACATTTTTTAGTAATTTAAGGACTAAATCGTCTTTAAAGGGGGAGTACTATTATAGTACTATATTATATAATATAGTATAAAGTGATATGCCACGTGACATATAGTCCTATATATAAACGAGCCCTTAGCCTCTATAGTTCTTCTCCTCTTTATAGAACAATAAGGTTATCTAGCTATTACCTAGTGCCGTTACATCGATATATATAGAATATATCGGGTATCTAGGCTCTAAAGGTTTTCCTAGGTCTCCTACGTATTAGCGACTAGGACTACGTTATCGAACCTTTTAATCGCTTAAGCGATCTAAGGAAATTTACTAATAAACTCCTTAGCAAAGGCCTTTAGACCGTCGCCCGTAGCGTTAGAGGCTATAGGTGTGTCCGCTATAAAGAGAAAGGAGGAGTATTTAGTCTAAGGTGTTTATCGGGAACTATAAAAAAAGAATTCTATGGGCTATATAGGTTTCTATAGGCTAGGGAAAAATTCTTAGGGGCTTAGGGGCTTAAGGGAATGATTTCTTAGAGGTTGCGCTTAGGTCGCGACGACTAAGGGGTAAGGTAATAGAGCTGCTAGGACTATGTTTGTAAAGCTAGGGATTACGACGGGGCGCAATAGGAGATAGAATAAACTATTATAGCACTAGGTAATAGCTAGATAACCTTATTGTTCTATAAAGAGGAGAAGAACTATAGAGGCTAAGGGCTCGTTTATATATAGGACTATATGTCACGTGGTATGTCACTATGTACTATGTTATGTAATGTGGTACTATAATAGAAGCTATAAACTTAAACATTAAGAGCTCTATTGCGCGATAAAGCGAGGGAGCTACGTATTTCCTAAGGACGGGGAAGAGGTAGGGAGGTCGTTTACTTCGCCCTCGATAAAGCCTTGCTTAATAGCGCGAACCTAGTAGCGTGGGGGAGGGGGTTTAAGCAGGCGCGGGGCAGACGTACCGCTACTACCGCTACGGCCGCGGCTAGAGCCGGAACCGGCGCCGGGACTAGCGGTAGGGTTAGCGCCGGGATTAGCACTAATACCTTTATTAAGGCAGGTCCGGGCGGTGTAAGTAGCGGTAGCCGGCTAAGCGTAGTAGAGGCAAAGACGGTTCTCGAACCGCCGTTGCTTCTTAGCGTTAGTAAGCTAGGCCCGGAATATATCGAGCTATATCGGGTTACCGGCAGGAGGCGTAGGTAAGGCGGGCGAGGTAGGGCCGTTGCGAGCGGGGTTGCGAGGCGGCTAGAGTTAAGAATAGGCCTTAATACGCTGCTAGTTATCCTAGAGCGTGGAATATATCTTAGACTAGGCCGTAAAGTCGTTATAAGCCGGGCATTCGACCTATAAAGCGGCGGCGTTAGTAAGTTCGATAGAGACCTTTAAATAAAGGTAGGCGACGTAAGCGGTACCGTTAAACGATAAGTCGGCTTAAAGCTAGGTAAACTTCGAATAAAAGTCCGGCTAAGAGATATTCTTTATCGATAGGGCGTTAAAGTCGGCCTCCGACTAAGCGCGGGTAAAATTAGCACTAAAGACTAGGCTAAGGTCGTCGGTAAAGGCTTTAATAGTAGTATACTACTAATTAGCGAAAGACTTATTATCGAGGACGTCCTAAGGAACGCTAGCGATAATAGAGGCGGCCCGGCTAGTAAGCCGGCTAACCGCGTAGAAAATACGGTCCTATTCCGTAGGGTATAAGGCGGCGTCCTAACGGAGCTTAATAGTAAGGCCGTTGCGCTAGGTCTAGAAAGCCTCCTAACGTTGCTTTTAAGTGCTAGAGTCGCCGGCGAACCTCTTAGGGTCGGCGATATAAGAACGGGTAAAGGTAAGAGCAAGGGCTAGGGCCTAGTCTTAGGCTACGTTACGCTCGGTAAAGACGAAGAGAGAGGACGTAGCACGGTTAAGCTACCGCTAGAGGTCGGCGGCGTGCTCTTAAGAGATAAGCACCCTTATATCTAACTTAACGTAAGCATTATTAAGGTAAGTAAAGGACTCGGCCTATAGGGCGCAGAAATTAAGGGTAGCGTAAGCCTAGATATAGGCGAACGAGTCGAATATAGGCCGTTAGGCCTAAAGTAGAGTAGCGAGATAGGGATAGCGGGAAAAGTAGTCGTTTAAAGGCTCTAGGTCGGCGGGAGTTAGCGGAGTAACGGCCGGGGTAGCGGCGGACGAGGGATCGGTCTCTAAAACGAGGTCGGATATTATAGATTAGATAGGGCAACGAAGAGGACAACGGGGAAAGGGTAAGGGGGGGAAGAATAGAATCTTATGTAATTCGCGTCGAGACGGCGTATTTATACTAGGAAAATTCTAATAATCGAGAAAAACTTAGTCGAAGGGGTCTAGCGAGGAGGCGGACTCGCGTTATAAAGAGGGGAGATTAAAAAAGAAAGGGGTAAGATAGCGAGATTATTAATTAAGGGCAATAGGATGAAATAGTAGATTAAACTATAAGAGAACGAGCTTAGGGGGGGTATATAATTATTGTTAATCTACGAAAGGATATAGCTATATACTAGGTCTAAATGTCTATATATACGATGTAGAGGTTATATAGGATGATATATAATATAACCTAATACCGTAATAATTACTGCGTTTAACCGTATTTAAATCGCCGAGGGTTATAAGTGGCTTATAGCGTTTATCACACGCTTTAGGCTATTTAAGATGCTAGTTACCCCTTTCGGCCTTTATAACGCACCTATAAGGGTCTTTAACCCTCTATTGCAATCTAGTGCACGTAACTAGATAAGCCTATATTTTAGCGGCCTCCGTAGCCTTTAGAGCTACGCCCGCACTCTCTTCCTTTCCCCTCTTATAGTATTATTAAACCTCTTTTAAGGACTTCCTTTATGCCGACTCGGATTAACCCTATTATAGAATAACACTATCCTTTATTAATTTTCTAGCTCCTTCCGCTCCGGGAAGTCCTACTACGAAGTTTTCTCCGACGTTTAATTTAAGGATAATTAAACCGCCCGCGCCTTTTATAGCTTTATACAATAGCTACTTCTTAGTCTCTGCCCTAGTCTTAAAACCAAGAAGAACGCGACTATTAATTCGCACTTATAATTAAAGGATTAATTTAATAGCAGCCTATAACGCGAAAAGCTATTCTTTCGTACCTTACGAAGTTTAATAGGTCTTCCGATAACCTTAAACCTAAGATTCTTTATGCCGAGGCAAAGCTCTATACCGATAGCGCCGCTATTAGTAATACCCGCGCGTAATTTAACTACCTTTACGCGAGCCTATTACCTATTGTTTAAAGGCAGCTGCTCCCCTTTGCCCGCATTCCTACGAACGCGCCGACCGATATAATTGCGGAGCTCTATATTAGCTATAGATCACCGAACGTAGCTATAATAGGGGCCCTTAAGCTTTCTTCGCTATAATAAAAGCGGAGCGAGACGATGCCGGCCTACCTTATACGGTTCGAAGAAGTGCTTTTTCGAGCAGACGCATATATATAGCCCGACGCGGTAAAGACTAACTACCTTATTGCTAGCTTAAACATAGACTAGCGCGCACGCCTAAGCGAGAAGACCGGTCTTTTAGATACGTATAACGTCTTTATATAATATCTCCGCGAGCTAAGCGGTAATAAATTTCTTTTATTAGTTCCTCCCCCTACGAGCGAAGGCGGCTTTAGTAATGCTATAGATATTACCGTCTCTACTACTACGATTACGGATAAGAGGAATAGGTAGAAGAAAGACAGCCGCTATATAAGCTACGGTAGTAAGACTTACTAGTCTAAGGCGTGCCCGACTAAAAATCGGGTAAACGCCCTACGTATAGCGGCGGGGCGCACCTCTAATAGCGAAGATAATAACGGGACCGACTTAAGCGATAAGTAGCTAGGAATGCCTCTACTATACAGGTAGTAAAGGCGGGAGAGACTATATAAGGGAAGTTAGACCTACGCTCTAAGGGCTATAGTAAATAGGACGGAGCTTATATAGCCTCGTGCGGGAAGAATAGCAAGCATTATAGTCGTAGAGAACGTACGTAGGTGTGCTTAGCGCACGCTAGTAAGCGGGAAAGCGTATAATAGGTTAGCTACTATACGTCTTATATTCTTAGCAAAAAGGAGCTTTGCCCTCGCCCTTATAAAGCTAGAAATACGGCCTAGCTAATTACTATTGCGCTAAGGGAGTAACGAAAAGTTATTTTTTCCTATAGATAGGTGCGTAGACCGTATACAACGTTTTCGGTACGTTAGGGTGCGGCATTAGGTATTATACGTAGGGGGCCTTAGCGCGGTAGGGTCTAATGTAAGGGTCTTTAACCCTCTATTGCAATCTAGTGTATGTGACTAGATAAGCCTGTATTTAGGCGGCCTCCGTAGCCCTTATAGCTACGCCCGTACTCTCTTCCTTTCCCCTTTTATAGTATTATTAAACCTCTTTTAAGGACTTCCTCTATGCCGACTCGGATTAACCCCGTTATAGCACCGTCGACCTTCTAAAACTATATTAATCACGTGCTTTATAATGCCCTTAATAACTTTTATATAGTATATCTCGATAACGTACTAGTCTTTTTAAAGACTAAGTTAGAATATAAGAACTACGTGCGAATAGTTATCTAACGCCTAGGCAACGTAAGGCTTTAAATCGACATCGGGAAGTTAAAGTTTTATACGATAAAGACTAAGTACCTTAGACTAATTATTTCGATATCTAATATAAGCATAGACCTTAAGAAGGTATATATAATTACGGCTTAAAATACCCCGACTTAAGTAAAAGAACTATAGTAGTTTCTTAGGTTTATAGACTTCTACCGCTATTTTATTAAGGGCTAATTTAGTATTATCTCCCTGATAACTACGCTACTTAAAAAAGATTCCCGTTAGTCTTAAAGACCTAAATAAGCTACCGCGTTTAAGGCCCTTAAACTTGCTTTTACTACTACCCCGGTCTTAGCCTATTTTAACTATTCGAAGAAAATAGTTATTAAAACTAACGCCTTAAATTAGGCCTTAGGAGGAGTCCTTTTATAGACCGGAGATAATAGATATCTCTACCCTATTGCGTTTTTTTTATTAAAGTATACTACCCTTAAGTGCAACTACGAGATCTATAATTAAGAGTTATTAGCAATTGTTAAAGCGCTTAAGGAATAGCGCCCGGAACTCTAAGGAACTACTAAGGCATTCGACGTTATTATAGACTATAAGAATCTTTAGACGTTTATATCTATAAAGCAACTTAACTAACGATAAGTATACTAGGCCGAGTTCTTTTCTTAGTTTAACTTTATAATTATATACCGCTTAAGCAATAAAGCAATCCTCCCCGACGCTTTTAGTAGGCTCCCCGGCGATAGACTAGCTACTATAGACGATAACTAACTCCTCTATCGAAATTAGGTAATTATCCTTAAATAGAAAGTCGACCCGACTATTCTAGAGGAACTCTTAACTAATTCCTATGCCTTAAAGGAGGACCTTAACGTAGTCGCTACCCTTAGACTAAACGCAGCTAGTAAATTACTTAATAAGCTTATCCGCGAGGTATACTAATAAGATAATCTTACTTAGGATATAATAGCGATACTCTAGGACCTATACGCTCGACGCTAGCAAAGTATATCCGGAAGCTTTTACGTTACGATATATCCGAATATTAGTTAATTAATAGACGTATCTTTTTCCGCGACTAGCTCTTCGTCCTTAATACCTTAGATCTCCGCCTTAAAGTCGTTTATCGATCCTATAGTAATAGCTTAATAGGATACTTAAGGAAGGTAAAAACCCTTAATCTATTAAACCGAATATACTAATAGCTAAGAATTCCTTACTTTACCGCTACGTTTATTAAAGACTATACTCTCTATCTTTAGACTAAGACCCCCCGCTTATCTCCCCTTAGATTCCTAAAACTTTTCGCTCTACCGGTCCGGCTATAGGCCGATATATAAATTATATATATTATAATACTCCCTAAGTATACCTAAAACGTAAAGACTTACGAGAGTATACTTACGATAGTTAATAAGCTTATAAAGATAAGATATTTTATTATTATTACCGGCCTTTCTATAAAAGAACTAGTTAACTCCTTTATCTATATAGTCTATCGTTTATATAAAGTACTTAATACTATTATCTCCGACTAAAGCATTTAGTTTATCTCTAATTTTTAGCGATAGCTTAGCACTCGGTTATAAATAACGTTAAAACTAAGCTCGGTATAGCACTTAAAGACTAACGGTTAAACCGAAATCGTTAACGCTATAATAAATAAATACCTTTAAGCCTGTGAGAGAACGAGCTTAGGGGGGGGTATATAATTGTTGTTAATCTACGAAGGGACATAGCTATAGACTAAGTCTAAATGTCTATAACTATAAGAGAACGAGCTTAAGGGGGGGTATATAATTATTATTAATCCACGAAGGGACATAGCTATAAAGTAAGTCTAAATGTCTATATATACGATATAGAGGTTACATAGGATAATATATAATATAACCTAACACTGTAATAGTATATCCCCCTTAAACCGGCGTTCGACTTAAACGCCTAAAAGGGGCGATAGGCTAATAATAACGAAGGAAATCTATATTAACCGGTCCTAAAAGCGGGCCTAATATAAAACGAGGGAAGAATAAGGAGAAATAAAAGGTAAAATAAAGAATCTAACGCGTGCCGTTATAACGTAAATTGTATTAATAAATTATACTTATTATTACTTAGGCGAAGGGGAAGATATAAGGAAGGCTGTATAAAAGGCAGGTTTAAGCTTAGTCGGGTTAAGGGCGTAAAAAGCCTTAAGGTCGTCCTAGCAGCCGTTAAGGCAGGAGGAGTCCTCCTACGTAAGGGGGCTATAACGCTATTAAACGCGGTACTTAATCTTCCCGGAGGCGTACTAGCCTTACGCGAGGATAGAAGAAAACTCCTACTTAAGGTACGCGTTATCGCCGTTGTTATCGCCGGGGGAAAAGAGAACGCCGTTATCGGCGGGCCGGACGTTAAGCTCCGACTAGCCGGGCAAAAGGGGCTCTTAGGTCTTAGTAAGGAGGGAGTAATAAAAAATAGGGTAAAGGCGGCTGCCCTTAAGGAGGCGAAGAAGGCACGCCGTCTTATATACCTTAAGGACCTTATATAGGCCCTCCCGCTTATAGTCGAGCTTCTTAATAAGGCGGAGGGTCTAGATCTAGCGAGTGCTAAGGAATACTATATCGCCGGGCTAGTACGCTAGGGCGGGAGTCCGCCGGGCGTTTGCGTAGCGAGCTTAAGTGGCTTAAGCATCCTCGATCGTATCGCGGAGGAAGTTAGGATACGCTAAAGACGGGAAGCGAGCGCGTTACCGTAGAGGTATTCCTTCCGCTGCTAAGGGGTTATGCCGGGTAGGGGGGGACTAGAGGGCTTAGTGCTAAGCTTTAGGTAGAAGCTATAGTTAGCGAAGAAAGGGGAAAGGCCGGTAGATTTAAAGACCTAATTATTAGCAGTAAACTCAGCGAGGGGGAGGAGGTCGACTTAATCGTCCTAAAGGTAGGTAGTATAATAACGAAGGTAAACCTTTATCTAAGCGTTCGCGATCTTAGTCTAACCGTCGGTCTAAGGGTAGTAAGTAGAGCTAGGGTAAAGGCGGTAACTAAGGCGACGACTAAGCTACTGCTAGAAAGCCGAAATAAACTAAGTGCTATAGTCGTTAATAATAAAGGCCGGGGTGCTATAGAAGGACTAAACGCGGGAAACGAACGCGTTAATAACGTCTTTAATAGTTATTAAGGGTATCGGGACGTAGTAGCGTATCTTCGTAAGGCGGTCGACGATAACGAGGATATTAGAAAACTTAACGCCGTTGCGACGGTAGATAGGGAGGTCGGTAATAAAATCGACGGATATATCGGTCTATAGGGCGAAGGGAATACTTAAGGGCTAGAGTAAGCCTTAGGGGGAAGAACGAGGGGATTTAGCACGTAGGCACGTATAATAGTTCCGCACGAAGCTAGAAATAGACTTATATATGCCGGGCTAGATATAGGACCGGCGGTAAAGGCTAGCAGTCTTCGTACGTCTAGGGTAGCCGGTAAGGGGGGAGGTATAAGCGCGGACGAAGATCTAAAGAATTAAGGCGTCGTTAAGGGGAACGAAGAGCCGGCCTTAGAAATAAAACCGGCCTTAGACCTCGGAGAGAGCGGTCTTAGGGATCGAGCGGAGGGGGGCTTAAAGGGGGCAAGGCTAGCGGGGCTAAGGGGACTAAAGAGCTACGCGAATAGCGGAGATAAGCGGGGAGGAGGAATAAGCCCGGTCGATAAGGTTATCGATCGGCTTAAAGTCGTCGAGGGCGTAGAGGTTAAGACAGTCGGAATTATATTTATAAATTATATTTATAAACGAATCGGACTCCTTAACGGTATTAAGGGCGGTAGTAGTATTAGGGTAGAAGGAGGCATTAACCTTAGACTTAGGGAGGATAACCTAATATCGATAGTTAATCCTCTCGTCGGCTTAGTCGGTAAGGGAGAGAGGGCGGGAGCTAGGTAAGCGGCTAAAGGCGTCGGAGAGAATAGCTTAAGAGCCGGGCTAAAAGACGATCTTAAAATTAAAACGACTAAGGAATTCGGCCTAGCGGGCCTATCGCTAGTTAAGGAGCTTTATAGTTATAAAATACTAAAGATTCTTATAGTCCGAGGCTATCTTAAACTTAGGCAGGCCTTTAAGCTTAGGGCGCTACTCTTTAAGAGATTTTATAATCGCGAGGAGTTCCTTATCGTAGATCTTATAATTATACTCTTAAGCGGAGTACTTTAACGAGAAGAAGGCAACCGGATAGTAATAACTATCGTCGAGGAGCTATATTAGTATACCCCTAGCGGCTTAGTTAAAAGCATCTATCTAGACTACGGTCTTACGATAGGGGTCGAAGTATACGAGGACTAGGGCGGTAGTAAAGGCGTGCTTAAGGGCTTTAAAGGCGTAGGCGTAGGCGGGAGACTAGATCTAGGGGGTAGAGTTCTTAGTAAGGGCGTTTAGAGGGTTTATAAGCTTAGAAAAGCCGCGAATAAAACGCCGATAAAAATTAGCGAATCCTAAGAAGCGCTAGAGGTCTTTAATAAAGGAGGGGGTAGGCTAGTCTAAGACCGTACGAACCTTATTAAGGTCTATGCGAATGCCCTTATCTAAGATAATTAGGCTAAGGTACTTAGTCTCGGTAACGTAGAAGTTATACTTATCTATGTTAAGCTAGAGGCTAGCGGTATTAAAGCGCTAGAGAACCGCGTTAATATAGGCCTAGTATTCCTCCTGCGTTTCTATAAAGATTAAGACGTTGTTTAAATAGGTAAAGTAGAACTCGTTAAGGATGCCGTAAAGGGCTATGTTAATAAAACTCTAGAAGTAGGATAGGGCGGCGGTAAGGCTAAAGGGGGTAATATAATACTCGAAAAGCCTATACTATATAGCGAACGCGGTCTTCTACTTATATCCTTCGGCAATGTAAAGGCGATTAAACGCCGCGATAACGTCGATCTTAGTAAAAAACTTCGCCTTCCGGATATAGGCGAGAGTATCGTAGATAAAGGGTAAAGGGAAACGGTTCTTAATCGTAGCCTTATTTAAGCCGCGATAGTTAATATAAAAACACATGCCCCCGCCCGGCTTATAAGCGAGCATAATAGGGGCAATAGCGGGGGAGGTAGAGCGGCGGATAAAGCCCTTCTTAAGCTGCTTGTTAACGTACGCGCGGACGATCCGGTTCTTAGCTTCGCTAAAGGGGCGAGGGCGGGTATAAGGAGGTTATATCCCCTCTTTAAGGTTAATTTAAGTATTAACGGTACGGTAAAGGGCGAGCTTATCGGCCTCGCTCTAAGCTATATATAGATTATATAGTAGAGCTCCTTAAGGACCTTAGCCCGGAGCTCGTCGAGCGTATAAGGGACTTTCTCTTGCTTTTTAAAGAACTTAGCGATATCGTTAGGGGAGATCTTATTAAGGTAGATCTTATTAAGGTAGTCGTCGATAAAGTCGTAAAGGCGGGGATTAAGGTAGGCCTTCGCGTCCTCGGCATCTATATATCTAATTAAAACGGCTTAATAAAGGTCCTTAGGGATATCTTAGTCGATAGGTAGTAGGGGCTTAGTAGGCAAAGGCTTAGCGGTAAGGGCTTTAATCGAGGTCTAAGAGGTCTAGACTCCGGGCTGCCGGTAGAATATTACTATCGCGTCGACGTTAAGCATCCGGACGTTAAACGCCGAGTCGTTAGGGGACGAGAAACAGAGGGGCTAAGGTCCGATAGTCTTACGACGTAGCCGTAATATAGGGCGGCGGTGGCTAGCGGTCTTATAGACGGGATAAAGGCGGGGAGGTCGAACGTAGCGGCGAGGGTAAAAGGTAGCCGGGGAGTTAGAGTTATAGCCGGAGTTAGAGTCGGCGTCGTTAACCTAGCGGGAGGACTCCGGATAGGCGGGTTTACCTACGTCGGGAGCATCTTCGAAAAACGTAGAGAGGGAGGGGCTAAGGGACGGGGGAATAAACTCAAGAACGTCGCTAAAGCGGACGGAGCGGACGGAACGGATAAGGGCTAGAGGACGGGCTAGGGCCGTATAGGCGGAAACGGGGATCGTAGTAGTAGGAATAAGGATTATAGCGGCGGGGGTTTTATCCCCGTCGTTAAAGTCTCTAACAAAGGAGGCGGTAAGGGGCTTGCCCTCGTCGTTAGAGTCTTCGACGGAGGGAGCGGGGGGAAAACGAATTGTATTTATTAATTATATTCCTTCTAAAATAAGGGCGGGGGGAGCCGGGATAGGGCGGGTAGGGCGGGCAAGGGTAGCCGAAAGGCCTAGGATAAGATAAGGCTAGTAGTCCGAGAGGCAGGAGGCTAGATAAAAGGGGGACTAAAAGGAAAGGGAGTTACCGCGCTAGCTAATAACGGGGTTATGCCGGCGTAGCTAAGGGAGGGTAAGAATAACCTTATAGCTAAGCTTCGTAAGAAAGAAGTAGATAGACTTAGTATAAGCGCTAATCCGGGAAACCGAAAAAGCGCAATAAGTAATAGAGCCGGACTCGTAGTCGCTATTATCGGCGAGAGAAAGCCGGCGCGGGAAATAAAGCTAGCGGATAGGAAGGGTAAGGCGGTGCGTGTTGCGAAGCTAGGCTAGGATTTATAAGACTTAGGTAGCCTAGGCGGGCTCTCGACCTAAAGGACTACCCGGGGGACTACTAGCGGCCCGTGCATCGCTATACGGCCTATAGGGCACCCGAAGCTAGTTGGAAAAGGGGCTTGGAAAAGGGGCTTGGAAAAGGGGCTTGGAAAAGGGGCTTGGAAAAAAGGCTTGGAAAAAGGGGCTTGGAAAAAGGGTTTGGAAAAAGGGTTTAGAAAAGGAGGCTTGGAAAAGGGGCGTGGAAAAGAGGCTTAAGAAAACAGGGCTTTGGAAAAAAGGCGTGGGAAAAAGGCTGGGAAAAAGGCTGGGCAGGAAAAAGGAGACAGGGGGCTGTGTCTTAAACTCAGACACTCAGGTGGAACGCCAAAGGGGATTACTGATTTAGGAGGGACAGGACTGCCTATAAAAGGGGGCAGTCCCCCCTAGTAAGGAAGGGAGAGGTTAGAGATCAATCAGTCACTTCTACACTACATTTCCTGCCTGCATAAGATTCAAACAGCTCCACACAGACTGTCTAAGTCTTCGACCCCCTTTTTAGTCATTGACTTCTACATGCATAGCATATATCTCTCTTCTCGAGAGTTATAAGCCCGGGAGGAATAGAGTTCCTATAACTTCCGGACACTGCGCAACACTGCACCGCACACTAGTTATTACTGCGGTTGCATAGCACCCTGCAAATTGCTCTAAGATAAACAACCGATATACTTTCTCGAGTGTGTCTTTAACGACATAGTTCTCCCACTCCTCGGCAGACGTTCCTTAGACCTACGGACACTCGATATATTACTACACGATACACCTACGGGGAAGACCCGGCGTACGATGCTTACGGGCCCGGAGGACTAAGATAAATAGATAAAGGAAACGAAGGCTCGGGTGGATTAGACTATCCACAACCTTATCTTCTCGGATAAACAGCAACCTTTAGAGCCCCCTATCCGACCGAGGTATACTAACTTTGTAGAGGAAGCTATAAGCTTCGCCTAGTTAAGTGCCCTAAAACAAAAAGCCTATACGGCATTAATCTATAACTATAAGAGTCTCCGGAAGGAATATCTTTATAAAACCAAGCTTATTACAGCTGCCCGGACAACGATTCTAGAGTCTATCTCGGCTGCTAAGCTTCTAGCTCTACGAGATAATAAGACCCTTCGACAGTAGATAAAGAAGCTTAAGACCTTAATAGCCCCGTCCTTAGGTTATATAACTAACCGGATCCGGAAGAGATATACGGCCTACTTACAAGCTTTTCCAACCGGGACCTCGATAATAGAGATGTTAGCCTAGCTGGATAAGTAGGAGGAGACCGTAGAGGAAGCTAACTAGTACTTCCTTTCTAAAGCTATCTCTAGGCAGTGGCTAAGGGATATTTCTACACGAGTCTAACCCCTAAGTGACGGATACTCGTCTATATTTCGGGAAGCCAGCAGGGAAATCGACGAAGCAGCAGCCTAGGTATAGCAGTAAGCAGCCCTCTTAGTCTAGGGGGTTAACCCGAGAGGAGATATAAGGGCCCCGTTTACGGCTAAATAGACCGTTTAGTTAGTATCCCGGAAGATCTAAGAAATAGTCGAAGAAATGCCATAGGCCTAAACCCAGAAATAATCGTTAGGGGTTAGACGAGGGAGTGTCTACTAGACTAAAAAACGAGGAAATAGCGAAAAGGATATAGATACCCCTAAAGTAAAACGACTAAGGGTCTCTTGCCCGGCTTATAAGAAGATTGGGCACCCCTTAGTAAGGTGTTAGATAGTGTTTAAACATTTACAGCTTAATAGACGAGATCCCCTCCCCGAAAACCTAGAAATAGTCCGGAATTCCCTCTAAGAAAACCTAGGCCTATAAAAAAGGATCGATGAGATTAAGGCTAAGGTTTAAGCATCTCTATAATAGCAATTATAGGGGCGAGAGCCGGTTATATAGTAGTTGTTAAGGGCAGACCGAGTCTAGAGAAAAACCCGAGGAAAGATAGTAGGAACGGGAAATCTAGCTTTTATGTTTAAAACTTTAGAAGCCTATAACACAGCTACCCGCGCAACTATAGAGCCGGGAGACAAGGATATATACACGATAGATAATGCATTTTAGCTCGGGGACCATTCGGCTATTAGTCGCTAACTAGTCCCCGACAACCCCTCTTAAGGCCTAAGGGTATATCCCTAAGGCCCCGACATATCTTAAAAGAGGGGCAAGCTTTAGTCTTACTATAAGAGGGCAACCGCACTATAATAAAGGATTATTCGTACTTTTAACTATCGTTCCTACCTTCCTAAAGTTACCTCTAGTCTATCTTCTTATAAGTTCTAAAGCTTCTCTTTTTTAGTTACCTAAGACCGATAGCGCCGCGCGGTAGGCGTGTTTCCGGACGTATAGGCCGCGTAGGCCGAATAGGTCGTGCTAGCTATCGAGTCGCTAGCCTATCGCCGTTACCTCGCGTAACGGAACTAATATTAGAAGATAAACATACTGACTTATATAAGGGCTATAACGAGCGTCTTAGGACGCTATTACTAATTTTTTCGCTGCTTAAGGGGGCCCGATCTATCCCCTTATAAAGTTAAACGCAAGCCGGCCCTTTACGACCTACCCCTCCGCGTATAGATGTCCTCGCAGCTCTTTAAGCAAGAGCCGTAGAGCTTAAGGAGGAGAAAAGATTAAGAGATAGGATTACGGAACTTCGAGAGGAATTTTCGCAGTAGGGTGACTTATTCGGCAGGGACTTATATAAACGTCGCCGATAGTTAACCGAATCGAGGGAGAGTCGTAGTAAGGAAATTAAAATAAAAAACATTCCTTAGTTATTATAACCGACTAACCCTTAAAAGCGTCTCGATTAGATTAGCGATCTTAAGGATGCCTTTATCGCTGCCCTACGTCGTTTTAAGCGTAATAAGAATAAAATCTTATATACCTTTAACTATATACACGTAGACTATAAGGCGAGATAGAGGCGATACCTCGACGAAAAGCTCTTTATAAAGAGGGAATTACTTCGCACTAACTAGGACAATTTTCGTAACTAGACCTTAATTTTAATTAAAGATACTACTAATCGCGAGACTCTCCTAGCTACGTAACTATAGGAAGCACGCTAACGAGAGGGTTAGTCCCCCCTCGATTTTAGTCTTTACTTAGATTCCCTCGAGTAATACCTAGAACGTCCGCTAGAAAAAACTCGTGTACTTTCCTTTTTTTACGAAGTTATATTATAATCTTTAGGACTAAATCTCCCTTTATTTAGCGTCTATTTAGGATAACACTCGTAAGGAGATAGTCTAACTCGCTTAACGCTTTTAGGATGCTTTAGGAAATAAGAAGCGCCCTATAAAGCTAACTAACGACTAGTCGACCCTAACTTAAGGGGCAAGAGGCTCCCGTTCGACAGGCTATCGCCGACGTAAAGGCCGAAATAGATCTACTAATAACTATTAAGATTCCGACGCCGCTAGATCGACCTCGAATAGCCGAGGAAACAGTTATAGCAACGGCCGTAGGAACGGCTAAGGAAACAGTCGCAATAGTCGTAACGGTAGGAATAAATACGGTAGGAATAGCCGTAGTAACAACCGGGGAGGAAATTCGTATAGAAACGGCGAAAGCTAATCTAGCATAGTTATTTATTAGTATTATAAGAAACTAAGCTATATATAAGCCGATTGCTAGGCGATAGCGAGAGCTAACCGAGCCGTAGCCGATTTAGAGACGACGAAGAAGGAGGGAAACGCCTAAAAGTCAAAGTAAATGCCTCTCCTTCGACTAAGCTATAGGTAGAGGTAGTTAAGAGACTACGTGCTACTAGAAAGCTACTAGGGCGAGCACCTTATAAAATCATCGTTAATCTCGATTACGGTAGTAAAGTAGACCTAGTAGATATAAACTTTGCTTGAAAATAAAGGCTACGATAGCTTCCTTTATTAACCCCTAGATTAAAGGTAGTCGGGAACATACTTATAAAACGATACGGAGTTTAGGAAGTTTCTATCTAACTCTAAGATAGTCGCTATAGGGAAAAGACAGTTATTCGCCCTTATATCGGCATTAACAACGGATTAAAACCCGACGACGCACTAGTTTTACTTAGTATGCCCGTACTTTCTTAAGAATATATTTATCTCGTTCCTTTTAAGCACGCTTAGTAGTTTAAACACTAACTTTCTAAGGTGTTATTACGCTAACCGTAGAAATTTTTACATAAGTGTCGGAATAAGGCACGGGTCTATATAGTTATACCGGACTTAAATTTTATGCTATTTCCCGATAAAGATAATAACTCGGCGAACCCCGAGCGAACGGGGGAGGAAATACCGGCGACTCTTTTAGACTTTAAAGACGTGTTTTTAAAGCATAAGGCCGATTTATTGCTAAGGAAAAAGGGCACCGATTATACGATTAACCTATTGCCCGACTCTAAGCTACCTTTTAGACCTATCTACCCTCTTTCTTAATCCGAACTTTAGGTTCTAAAGGAGTAGTTAGATTAGTCCCTTAAGCGTAGTATTATTCGGAAGTCTAAGAGTTCGGCCGGGGCTCCTATCCTTTTTATGCCTAAGAAAGACAGCACTTTACGCCTTTATATAGACTACTAGGGGGTTAATAGCATTACCGATAAGAATCGCTACCTACTCCCCCTTATTTCGGAGATTATAGACCGTTGTTAAAGGGCCAAGTACTTTTTAAAGATTAACCTAAAAAACGCATACTAACGCATCCGGATTAAGGGAGGGGATAAATAAAAGACAGCCTTTCGTACTTAATATAGTTACTATAAGTATTTAGTGCTACCGTTTAGATTAACTAACGCCCCTACTATATTTTAGTTATATATTAACTAAGCTCTTAAAAGCCTCGTAGATAATATTTACGTCGTCTACCTTAATAATATTTTAATCTTTTCTAAGACCTACAAAGAGCATATAGAATACTTACGATAAGTCGTTAAACGACTAAGGAACACCGAGCTATTTGCTAATTTATTAAAGTGCACTTTCTATAAGCAGTTATTAGAGTTTTTAGGATTTATCTTATCTATTAACGGAGTTATAATAGACCTAGCCCGCGTTAAGGCTATTATAAATTAGGAAGAACCTCGTTCTTTCTATAATATTTAAGTTTTTCTCGGTTTTACAAATTATTACCGACGATTTATTTTAGGATACTCTAGCATTATTGCCCCTCTTACTATGTTATTAAAGGGGAGCGTTAAGGGAAGAAAGCCCGGACGAGTATAGCTAAACACTAGTAAATTAATAGCGTTTTACGTCGTAAAGAACGCCTTTATAATAGCCCTACTTCTCCGATACTTTAACCCTTAAAGACCGATTCGTATTAAGACTAATGCCTTAATTTTCGCAATAGCTAGCATTCTTTCGCAGCCCGATAATAAAGGCTACTATTATCCGATTGCTTTCTAGTTACGGAAGTTTACTAGCCCTAAGCTTAACTACGGCACCCTTAATTAGGAGATATTTGCTATCGTTAAGTTATTTAAACACTAGCGATACTACGTCGAAAGGGCGGCGAACACCGTTAAAGTTTTATTAGATTACTAGAACCTTTAAGGCTTTATAAAGCAAGTGTCCCTTAATAAAAGACAAGCACGTTAGTGTATATACCTAGCTCCTTTCGATTTTATAATTAAACACTGAGCCGGCAAATTAAATCCTGCCGATGCTTTATTAAGGAAGCTAAAATTTATAGGCGAAGCCCTACCGTTTATAAAGCTACTCCCGGAACTATAATAGAAGTAAGCAGTCATTCGGCAGGTGTATATAGCTATAGATTCTATAAAGAGCGACCTTAAGACGAGTTCTTAGGTCTTTACTATCTCTAAGCTTAACGAGATGTCTTTACGTAACGAAAATACACGAGCTCTTTAAGATTCGATCGCTTAGCATTCGGGAACAAGTCCC
This sequence comes from Ophiocordyceps sinensis, assembly GCA_012934285.1. Lineage (NCBI taxonomy): Eukaryota > Fungi > Ascomycota > Sordariomycetes > Hypocreales > Ophiocordycipitaceae > Ophiocordyceps > Ophiocordyceps sinensis. The sequence goes on from JAAVMX010000004.1 coordinate 14,526,240, forward strand.
GCGGAGTTAGCCACTTAGGTTAAAGATATCGTTAGTTATAAACAACGGTGTTAAAGGCAATTAGCTAGGTTAGCAGCTCGTTGTAAAAGGGTCTATAAGAGCAATGTCTCTAAGCCCCTTTTTAAGCTCCTTAAGAGGACTTAAGCGGAAGATCCGTAGACTATATAGCGAGCGTAGGCCGACCGTACCTTAGAAGAAGGGGTAAGTCCCTAGTTATTAAGCCTAGATAGACTTGTTTTACATTCGGGAAAAATCGTAGTGCCCGTAGAGGTTGCCTTAAGGCAAGAGCTTATTTAGCTCTACTACGACGATCCCCTTACCGGACACTTTAGAACAGCCTGTATAAAAGACCTCCTATCCCGGAAATTCTTTTAGGAAGGAATAGCTCGTAATATAAACAGCTACGTGTATTTATATTATATCTATTAAAGCGCCGTTCTAAAGCGGCATCGCCTATATAGCGCCCTTAAGTCGCTGCCTATTCCTATAAGACCTTAGGAAGAAGTCTCTATAGACTTTACTACCGGTTTTCCGGAGTTATAGTTCGATAGTAGAGAAGTTAACGCAATACTAATAGTCGTTAACTAATACACTAAGTATAGCGTATTTCTCGCGGTCTTTAAGATAATAATAGCACTTAAGTTAGCTAAGGCTTTTTATTATAAGATTAAGCTTATCTATAGAGTACCGAAAGGCATTATTTCCGATAGAGGATCTCTATTTACTAGTAAGTTTTAGTTAGACCTCTATTATATATTATAGATAAAACGTAGGTTATCGATAGCCTTTTACCTATAAACCGACGGTTAGACCGAACGGGTAAATTAAACACTATAATACTACCTTCGGTATTATATAAATGCCGAATAGAACAACTAGCCTAGACTACTACGAGAGGCTTAGTTTACTTATAATAATACGAAGAATACAACTATAGGCTTTTCGCTTAATAAGGCATTATTTAAATACTAACTAAACCACTATATCTACCTTATAGACGATGCTATTAGTAGGGGAGTGCCCGAAGTAAGAGCTCGTATTAGCAAATTAGCAGACTTAAGGAAAAAGCTAGAGACTTATTAGCGATAAGCTATCGAGTCGCAAAAGAAATTCTATAACCTCTATTATAAGCCACTTACCCTTAAGGTTAAGGACCTAGTAGAACTCTCTACGAAGAACTTACGCCTTAAGGACTAAAGAAGGAAGTTATTACCTAAATACATTAGACCTTTTAGGGTCCTTTAAGCTATTAGCAAGCAAGCGTACCGCCTAGCCCTACTAGAGAAATACGACCGGCTTTATAATATGTTTTATATTAGTCTTTTTAAGCCGTAGGTAGAACGGGCTACTAACTAACACCCTAGCGAATTACTGCCGATGCCTAACCTTAATAATGCCGAAGGAGAATAGTCGGTCTAGTAAATTAAGGACTATAAGAAGAAGAAGGGCGTTACCTACTACTTAGTAAAATAGGAAGGTTGGCTAGCCGAATACAATAAATAGGTTGCTTAGGACGATATAGCGAATGCCTAGGAACTTATTAATAAATACCTAGAGATACGGCTAAAGAAACAGCGGAAATTACGCATTATAAAATAACTTCTTTTTAGCTTACCCTAACTTTTCTATTACTACTCCGCCGCTACTTCGCCTTTATTCCTTAACATCTATACGGTAGAAGTCTCCTACTTCTATTTCGCTAGTAAACTCCGCAATAATAAGGAGACGTTTCGACTACTCCCCCCTTCTTTAGCGACCGCTCTCCTCGATTATTTCGTATAAATCATCGTATGCATATTCTCGTCCTACCCACTATAAGGTAAAACCTAGGTCCTTAATCACTAGGCGAAGCTTCTAGTCCTTATTCTCACGCATAGCTTTCCGTCGCTTTATCGATACCTACCGGTATTTAAAACGACGTTTTATATATAAACGTTTAGCACTTAGTACCCCCTATTCCTCTCGGTAGGCCGTTATTACGGCTATAAACGACGTATAAACTTAGTAGAAGATTGACTTTATCTTTTTCTTCTCCGTCTTATCCCGAGTAGTCTATAACTTAGCTATCTTTGTTTAAATAGCGCATAGATTAGCTATATCTCCGGATATTATTGCCGGCACCTATGATTTTATTAGCGATTACATCTCGACTAAAGGGGGAACGAAGAGCTTACCGATTCGTAGAGGTTACCGCGTGAATTACATTAAATATATCTACTTAATCGTACATCCTCCTATATATAATATAGTTCGGCTATTTTAGGATCGTCCTCGTTATCGCTAAACCCTTAGATGCTACTATTAAGGCACTTAATATAGTATAGCTCGGTAATATAGCACCCTTTCGCCCTACGACTTTTTATATACATAGCCTTCTTGCCCTTTTTCTTAGGCGACATCCCTTTCTAGATATTTCTCTTCTCGCCGGTGTCTCCTCTAGTATTCGCCTCTATGTCCTTATCTCCGTCGTCTTTACTAGATAACGAAAATGTTTCGGACTTAACAACTACTAGCGTTATACGCTTTATATTCGCGTAATCTTCTTAGGACTCTGCTATAATAGGCTTTTTAATACTTACAAACGGTCCTTTAAACAATTAACGATATAGTTAATCTTCGGCTTCTTTCTTTAATAAGGATGTCGACTTCTCTAAGGCATCTCGTATGTCTTTCTCTACGAGGAGTCGTTCTAATAGGGTGGTTTTCTCTCCGCGCGTCTTCTTTAGCTTTACCTCTTCCTATGCTATTGCTATAGCGTCCTTAATCGAAACTCTATTTACGGATAGCTCTAGGACTTAAGCAATAACTAAAGGGCCTATCGGCTGAATGTTGTCCTACTTTCCTCGCTTTCGAGGTATCTACACCGTTCCGCTTGCCGTTCGCTTAGGAGGCATAGCATTAAACTAATTCGGAATATGCTCGTCTAATTCGGAATATACTCGTTAGATTTAGAATATACTCGTCTGATTCCGAATATGCTTCTCTATAAGATCTCGATATAGTTGTATAATAAGAGAAGAGAAGAAAAAAATCTTTATATATAAAGAGCAGCACTCTATTATAGTTCGCTAACTATACGTAGGCGACTAGCCCCCTATTGCGTAGCAACTATTATAACGCGCGACTAACACAATAATTATTATAACATATATAATAATAACTATCGTCGTTGATTTTTATACTACGTTTAATCCTGTTTTAATCCTGTTTTAGTCCTATTTGCTATTACGACTTTGTTTATACCTAAAGCTATCCTAGCGTCCGAGGCGTCCGCCTTAGAAGGGGGGGATAATTATAACGCAGCTACCCGCGCAACTATAGAGCCGGGAGATAAGGATATATACACGATAGATAATGCATTTTAGCTTAGGGACTATTCGGCTATTAGTCGCTAACTAGTCCCCGACAACCCCTCTCGAGGCCTAAGGGTATATCCCTAAGGCCCCGATATATCTTAGAAGAGGGGCAAGCTTTAGTCTTACTATAAGAGGGCAACCGCACTATAATAAAGGATTATTCGTACTTTTAACTATCGTTCCTACCTTCCTAAAGTTACCTCTGGTCTGTCTTCTTACAAAGCCCCTCTCGAACCTTCGGAATATCCACTTCGGAAATCGTCTATTCTAGACTTAGGAGCCTCTCTATACGTCTGTAACGACCTCTCTCGATTCCGCTCCTTTAAGAAGGCCCGAAAAGAGTTCTTAGTAGCCGGGGACTCTTTAGTACGAATAGAGGGTTACGGGAGGGTGAATTATCTTATAAAGATACCTTCCGGTCACCGGGTGCTTCGGCTAAAGAGGGTTGCCTACTGTCTAGGATTTTCTACTAGTCTGGTCTCCTTCTAGCTACTCCGGGAAGAAGGGATCTACTAGGATATAGTCCGAGACCTTACGAAGCTAATTAAGAACAACGAGGTTATCGGACTAGTTAAACAGAAATACGGTTAGTTTATTATGGAATACCGACCTAATAGCCCGGCTTCGACCTTAGGCCAGGCTGCCTTCCCGGTGGCAAAAAGGGCTAGTTCTAAAGACCCTCTACCAGCGGCTAAGGGAGACGGGAAGCTCTAGCATGCGAGACTCGGCCACCTAGGACCTTTAGCCCTTTACAAGCTCGGAATCCAATAGGGAGTCTAAATTTAAGGACTAAAAATAGTCGAATACGAATTTTACGGGCAGGGGAAAGCTAGAAGATAAGTCTCTAGAAGAACCCCTTCTCGACCCTCGAAGTTATGTGAAGAGATCTAGATAGACTGGACAGATGTGGCCCGGGATTAAGAAAACTTTGTAAGAGTTATGTTTATTACTAACGCTTTCTTAGGAATGGTTTTTCCTTATTTTTTACGGACCTATCACAGCAAGCATAACTAGTCTGCTTTACGGGATTTTGTGAACTGGATGAAGAACTATTACGGCCTTAAGGTTAAGAAAATTAGGTCTAATAGAGAGTTATTTACAAAGAATATCTTAACCTAGCTTCGAAAAAGGGGTATTTTACCCCTTCTATCGGCGTTAAATACTTAGGCCTAGAACGGATGAGCCGAGAGATTAGGGGGTATTACGATGGAAAAGGCTCGAACAATGAGACTAGCAGTAAGGCTACCCTACGACCTTTAGAGAGAAATAGTCGAATCAGCCTACTACCTTCGGAATCGGACTCTAAGGGACCCTAAGGACGGCTTAGACGACTGGGAATCCCCCCTAGACAAATTCATAGGGAAAAAGGCTTCTCTAGCCTACCTTCGAGCCTATAGGTGTAAGGCGTATGCTATAACGCCTAACGCTTAGCTAAAAAGAAAGAAGAAGAAGAAGCTAGACCCTTAAGCGTTTATAGGGTTTCTAGTCGGTTATAGGTCTACTAATATCTTCCGGATCTAGATACCTAGCCTAAAGAAGGTTATCTCGACCCGGGATGTGGTGTTTAACGAATATAGCTACTTCGACGGGGAAAAAGAATAAGTCCCCCTCTTAGAAAGCACTCGACAGCTTATTTAGAAGATCGACATACCCTTAGAGACTCGAGCTAACGAAGAGGCCCTCGACGAAGAAACAGACGAAGAAACAGATATAGAGGAGGTAGAGGGCAACGAGGACGAGATATAGGAAGAAGACCCGGAAGGAGACCTAGAGGAAGCCCAAACAGACGATAAAGACCTTGAAAAAGCAATCGAGCTTAAGGAAGCCTACTCTTCCCCGTCCTACCCGTTAGAGGATTTAAAAGAAGCCTTTCTGGTACATCTTCTAGTTTCTACCCCTAAGGGGGTAGGGGGAAATACAACCTCGAAAGAATTTCCGGCAGCTTTTCTATCCCTACTTCAACAAGTCAAAGAAACAGCAGCTTCAATAGGGGTAGAACTAGAAGGACCGAATGCAGTACCCTTATTAAGGGCTAGCTTTTGCCTAGAGGACCGGTTCTCGGACTTTAGACTTACCCCTATCCAAGATGGAGTCCATAGAGCTTTTACAGCCGGGAGACTGTTTAAACCCTAAGAAAAGAAGAAGGTCTATAAAAAAGCTCTCCCGGAACCGCCTTAGACTCAGTCACAACTGCAAAACCATCTATATAAAGAGCAGTTTATTTAGGCCTAGAAAGATCACCTAGCCTTATACGTAGAGATGGGTTCCTTTTAGGAAGTCTTATAGGCTATAGCAAGGGGCTACTAGGTCCTAGGCTGCAAATAGGTCTTTATTTACAAAACAGACAAACACGGGTACCTTTAGAAGTGCAAAGCTCGCCTAGTGGTTTATGGAAATCAATAGGAGAAAGGGGACCTTCCAACAAGAGCTACAACCTTAGCCGGGATGTCTTTTAGGGCTCTTATAGCTATAGCAGCCGAGTACGACCTCGAATTAGATTAAATGGATGCGGTAAACGCCTTTGTAAACTGCCCTTTAGATGAGGACGAAGTTATCTATATGCGGATGCCCCTTAGATTTTAGAAAGAAGGTAAAGTTATACGGCTTCGAAAAGCTCTATACGGTCTACGCAGGTCTCCCCTCCTCTAGCAGCAGCACCTTACAGCGTCTCTCGAGACCCTAGGCTTCCGAAAGGTCCCTTAAGAACCCTGTGTTATAATAAAAGGGGCGGTAATCGTCTTCTTCTATATAGACGATATTATCTAGGCCTACCGAAAGGAAGACTAATAGATCGCCGAGGAGGCAAAGCAAGGTCTATAAGAAAGATATAAGATGACTATTCTAGGAGAGCTAAAATGGTTTCTAAGCATTCGAATTCTACGAAATAGGAGCTAACGGACGATCTAGTTGACATAGGATGCCTATATCGATAAGGTAGCTCACAAGTTTCTACTAGACCAGCTAGAACAAAGGGCCCCGGCTACTCTAATGCTAGAAGAAGAGCTTCTACTATCTCTATCGACCTTCCACGCAATAGAATAAGAAAAACACGCTTACCTCTAGAAGGTCGGGTTACTACTGTTTGCAGCAATTTCTACTAGGATCGATATAGCCTTTATAGTCTCCCGGCTAGCCCGGTATAACCAGAATCCCTCTGCAAAGCACTAGGAGGCAGCAGACCGAGCTATTCTTTACCTTTACTTAACTAGAAGCCACGGACTACGCCTAGGAGGGCATAAGCAGAAAGGGGCTAAGATCTTCCTCTATTCTAGCGATGCCTCCTTTGCCGATAACTCAGTCGACCGGAAAAGCTCTTAGGGATATATTGTGTCTCTGTTTAGAGGCTGTATAGCCTAGAAAGCGTCTAAACAGGCAATAGTTACAACGTCGAGCATAGAAGCAGAAATGCTCGCCCTTTTAGAGGCAGTAAAGAAGGCTATTTTCCTTAGCCGGTTGCTTACGTCTTTACAGCTTTAAATTCCGACTCCTTTAGTCCTAGAGTATGATAACACTTAGACTATTAGGTTGTTTATAGAAGAAAACAATAAGCTATTAACTAGGCTTAGGCACGTTGATATTCATTAGCACTAGCTACGATAGGAGGTCTAGCAGGGACTTATCTCGCTCCGGTAGATTCTAACAGCAGAGATAAAGGCTAATGGACTTACAAAAGCCCTTCCTAAGCAAAGACTAGCTGTGTTTTTACGGCAGGTTAGGTTGGAAGATCTTAGAGAAAGGATCCGACTAGAGGCCCGCTAAGAGGACCTTCGAGAAGCAATACTAGCCAGCAGGCTAGCTAGGTGCGAGGCAGCCGAACAGCAGTAGGGCGACTCTCCTTCTGTCTAGTAGGTCCTGAAAACCGCCTAGGGGAATAACCTTAGAACAGGACCCCTAACTTAGCGGGCAAGGAGTTTAATCTAGTTTCTAGAACTTAAGGAGTTAGTCTATTATCTATAGAGCTCTTAGGGGGTGACTACCTGTTCTACGGTCCTAGGCGGTAAGTAGGGCTATGAGTGTCCTCCCTAGCTAACTATACAACCAAAGTCCCAGACTTATAGATAGCTATACCCCTTTCAAAGGGGGCAGGCTATAGCTAAGGGGGTGTGTTGCGAAGCTAGGCTAGGATTTGTGAGACTTAGGTAGCCTAGGCGGGCTCTCGACCTAGAGGACCACCCGGGGGACTACCAGCGGCCCGTGCATCGCTGTACGGCCTGTGGGGCACCCGAAGCTAGTTAGAAAAAGGGCTTGGAAAAGGGGCTTGGAAAAGGGGCTTGGAAAAAAGGCTTGGAAAAAGGGGCTTGGAAAAAGGGTTTGGAAAAGGGGTTTAGAAAAGGAGGCTTGGAAAAGGGGCGTGGAAAAGAGGCTTGAGAAAACAGGGCTTTGGAAAAAAGGCGTGGGAAAAAGGCTGGGAAAAAGGCTGGGCAGGAAAAAGGAAACAGGGGGCTGTGTCTTAAACTCAGACACTCAGGTGGAACGCCAAAGGGGATTACTGATTTAGGAGGGACAGGACTGCCTATAAAAGGGGGCAGTCCCCCCTAGTAAGGAAGGGAGAGGTTAGAGATCAATCAATCACTTCTACACTACACTTCCTGCCTGTATAAGATTCAAACAGCTCCACACAGACTGTCTAAGTCTTCGACCCCCTTTTCAGTCATTGACTTCTACATGCATAGCACATATCTCTCTTCTCGAGAGTGCGCGGTCTAAGCGTGTATAAAGGCGTATCCGGAATAGCCGGAGTCGACTAAAGCATTTATAATAACATCGGTAGATATAAGGGATAAAGGCATAAGTAGAGCACGCGGTTATATTCCCGCGGGGAGGCAAAGATCCTCCCCGGCGTCGAACGAAGCTATAAACTTAGACATTAAGAGCTCTATCGCGCGATAAGGCGAGGGAGCTACGCATTTCCCGAGGACGGGGAAGAGGCGGGGAGGTCGTCTACCTCGCCTTTAATAAAGCCCTGCTTAATAGCGCGAACCTAATAGCGGGGGGGAGGGGGTTTAAGTAAGCGCGGGGCAGACGTACCGCTACTACGGCCACGGCCGCGGCTAAAGCCGGAACCGACGCCGGGACTAGCGCTAGGGTTAGCGCCGGGATTAGCACTAATACCCTTATTAGGGTAGGTCTAAGCGGTGTAGGTAGCGGTAGCCGGCTAAGCGTAGTAGAGGTAAAGACGGTTCTCGAACCGCCGTTGCTTTTTAGCGTTAGTAAGCCGGGCTTAGAATGCATCGAGCTGTATTAGGTTACCGGCAGGAGGCGCGGGCGGGGCGGGCAAGGTAGGGCCGGTGCGAGCGGGGTAATAAGGCGGCTAGAGCTAAGAACGGGCCTTAACACGCTGCTAGTTGTCCTAAAGCGTGAAATATATCTTAGCCTAGGCCGTGAAGTTGTTATAGGCCGGGCATTCGACCTATAGAGCGGCGGCGTTAGTAAGTTCGATAGAGACCTTCGAATAAAGGTAGGCGACGTAAGCGGTGCTATTAAACAATAAGTCGGCTTAAAGCTAGGTAAACTTCGAATAGAAGTCCGGCTAAGAGATATTCTTTATCGATAAGGCGTTAAAGTCGGCCTCCGACTAAACGCGGGTAAAATTAGCACTAAAGACTAAGCTAAGGTCGTCGGTAAAGGCTTTAATAGTAGTATACTGCTAATTAGCGAAAGACTTATTGTTAAAGACGTCCTAAGGAACGCTAGCGATAATAGAGGCGGCCCGGCTAGTAAGCCGGCTAGCCGCGTAGAGAATACGGTCTTATTCCGTAGGGTATAAGGCGGCGTCCTAACGGAGCTTAATAGTAAGGCCGTCGCGCGAGGTCCGGAAAGCCTCCTAACGTTGCTTTTAAGTGCCGGAGTCGCCGGCGAACCTCTCGGGGTCGGCGATACGGGAACGGGAAGGGGTAGAGGTAAGGGCTAGGGCCTAGTCCTAGGCTACGTTACGCTCGGTAAGGACGAGGAGAAAGGACGTAGTGCGGTTAAGCTGCCGATAAAGGTCGGCGGCGTGCTTTTAGGAGACAAGCACTCCTGTATCTAACTTAGCGTAAGCATTATTAAGGTAAGTAAGGGACTCGGCCTATAAAGCGCGGAAATCAGGGGTAGCGTAAGCCTAGATATAGGCGAACGAGTCGAATATAGGCCGTTAGGCCTAAAGTAGCACGGCGAGACAGGGATAGCGGGAAAGGTAGTCGTTCTAAGGCTTTAGGTCGGCGGGAGCCGGCGGAGTAACGGCCGGGGTAGCGGCAGACGAAGGATCGGTCTCTATAACAAGGTCGGATATCGTAGATTAGATAAGGCAATAAAGAAGACAACGGAGAAGGGGTAAGAGGGGGGGGAAGGAGGGGATCTTATATAATTCGCGTCGAGACGGCGTATCTACACCGGGAAAATTCTAATAATCGAGGAAAACTTAGTCGAAAGGGGTCCGGCGAGGAGGCGGACTTACGTCGCGAAGAGGGGAGATTAGAAAAGAAAGGGGTAAGATAGCGAGATTATTAATTAAGGGCAATAAGATAAAATAGTAGATTAAACTATAAGAGAACGAGCTTAAGGGGGGGTATATAATTATTATTAATCTACGAAGGGATATAGCTATAGACTAAGTCTAAATGTCTATATATACGATGTAGAGGTTACGTAGGATAATATGTGATATAACCTAACACTGTGATAAAGCCTATATTAGCTTTACCTAAGATAACTAAGTCGACTAGCTCCCGCTCGCGGAATTCGCAATAAATAATTAAGTAAATAAAACAACCGGTATTTCTCTATTCTTCGCTAACTACGGCTTTAATCCTCGTCTCGGCATCGAACCTATAGGTCTTTAACCTTTAACTCTCTCGTTATAGGCAAAGAAGGAATTCCTTCGCGCGGATGCAATAGCTAGTCGTTTTAACTATATCCTCGTTTAGCTTAAAGCTTTCGCACGAGCCTTATAATATATCGAACGCTAGGCAGTCGGGTCCTCGACATTTAGGTAATAGCAATTAAAAAAAGAAGAGAGGCTCTAAGGCTTAAAACAGCCTGTACGGAAGGATTAAAAGCTGGAAAATAATGTAAATCACTAAGAATAATAGCTCTTATCTTATCTAGTAGGGAGGCTAATTAGTCTCTATATATAGGAAAAGTCCTCGGACAAAATCAGCCGCGTAGACCTAAGGAAAAATAGGTAACGTAAATAATCGGACGGAAGGATCGGTAGGAAAAGCAATAGATCGTGCTATACGATAAATAAGTTATATAGTTAGTAAATAAAATACAGTCTAGTAGAAGACTAGTGAATTCTACGGTAGAAGCCGTAACGGTAGAAGCCGTAACGGTAGAAGCCGTAACGGTAGAAGCCGTAACGGTAGAAGCCGTAGAAGAGAATTAGAATTCTACGGTAGAAGACTATAGAAGGGAATTAGAATTCTACGGTAGAAGACCGTAGAAGGGAAGAGATTTTACGGGTAAAGACTATATAAATAACCGTAAAATCATTATAAAATCATAGTGAAATATAACCGTAGAAAGGTAGGTAAATACACCTATAGAAGTGCGGGGTAAATAACCGTAGAAGCCCGTAGAATTCTATAGTAGAATCTAGGGAAGAACCGGGGATTTCCCGGTAGAAAGTAAGTAAGGAAGATAGTAATATTAATATACACCCTTAGCTAGAAGGGAATAACTTTAGGCTAGTTAGAATTATTATCGAATTTTTCTTAAATTCTAAAAGAAATATCCGTAAGTTAAAGCTAGCGAAGGAACGTTTAGAAACGTTATCGTAAAAGTAATTTAGTTAATCTATTTGCAACTATCTCGTTAAAAGAGATATACTTAATGTTAAAAGTATTACGTAAGAATTCCTATCGGGCCTAGTAGTTATAAATTTTAACGTGCTTTAAGGCGGTCTAAATCTTTAGAATCTCGGCGGAAACTAAGCGAATTGTCTAGGTATTATCGCACTAAATAGTAGGAATAGGAATATCTAATTATAGAGAAATATCGTTAAATAAACGAAGAACGGAAATTAGCTTTTTCCCGGTAGAAGAGACTATAAGAAGTTCGGCTTTAGTAGAAGAAGTAGTAACTATAGATTATTTCCGGGCACTCTACGCGATTAAACTATTAAATAGGCTAATAAAATAGCCTTTAGAAGAATAACGAGTGTCTAAGTCGTTAGCGTAAGCGGCATCGGAAGCTATAATAAGTTCTTACTCGTCTATATCCGAAAACTCAATCGTAAGGAAACGCAATTTATATAAGTAGGTTACTAAGCTTTTAGCAAGCTTAATATAGAGCGTAGATAGGTTCTATATATACTTAGCTAATAAATTCGACGATTTTACGGCGTTAAGATAGGTAGAAATAGTCGCGTAATTATAAAAACCGACTAAAGACTAAAAGTAGTAGATTTAGTTATCCGTAGCTTAACCTAAGTGTTTCTCTAGCTTTTCTAGAAGTAGGAACGGATAAAGGGTCGAAATAGGCCGTAGAACCGTAGAAGTAGGGATTAAACTAAACTTAAAAGCAATCTTATCTAAGTAAACGTCTTAGCATAACTATAGCTTTCGCTACTTACGGTCTTAGATAATCCTTATCCTAAGGAAATAGGTAAGCTCTCTACGGTCGGTGACTATATACTTCTGCCTAAAGCGATGGATAAAATCCTTAGTAGCCCTATAGTGCTTTTTACGGAAAAGGATAATAATATTATCTATAAATAAGAAAGTAATAATATTACTCGTGGTAGATATAAAAATGCAAGGATCCTCCGTACTTTGCTAAAGGCCTAGTTTAGTAAAAGACCCGGATAATTCCCGTTGCTAAAGAAAAGGCGAACGGCGAAGCCTATATAAAGCCTCTATCAACCGAATTATAAAACTAAACACCTTAAATCCGTCTAGGAAGTAGATATATACTTATTTATCTAGATCGGCATTCGTAAAGGCGTTAACCGCGTTAAGTAAGCGGGTTTCTATGCTAAATTTAGCGGCAATAGCAATTATAATGCGAAGATTTCGTATATATTAATATTACTATTATACTAACTAGGCAAAAGTAAGATATATCCCGACCGTAGACGTAATATAATAGCTTATGAAATGTCGATATACCCCCCTACGTATACGGTGGCCTATCCGACCGTGCTAAATAAGTCGTAGTATTAATCGCCGCCGAATATGCCGTGCCGAACGCCGTAAGGTGCCTTGGCGTAAATACGCCGCCGAAGTCATAATATATAACTATCACAATGTATAACACACGGATTAAAGGCGTAAGGGTAGCGCGCAGCCGCTAAAAGTGCGACCGGGCCCGAAGTAGCGAATATAGCGTCTTATAGCGAAAGTGGCGAAAAAATAACGAATTAACGCGGGGTTCGAAGAAAGAATATTAACAGCAGTAGAAGTTGCAGCTAGGTTAAAATAGACTTCGCTCCCGGGCTTATAACTATTGACATTACTATTATACTAACTAAGCAAAAGTAAGATACATCCCGACCGTAGACGTAATACAATAGCTTATAAAATGTCGATATAATAGAAATATAAGGATAATCCTAATGTAAAGCGGGACGAAGGCTTCCTCTTCCGACCTAGTAATATAGTTATAGTTTTATTAAAGAATATAACTACTAATCGCTTAAAGAAGAAATAGGACGATAAATAGGACGGTATTTATCTTATTCTTAAGGTTTACCGCGGCGCTATAGTTATCGACCTCTTAAAGCACATCCGGGTTAATAAGTCTTTCTATACGTCTATAGTACTGCTTTAGATAACGGAAATAATACTAAGCTAGGCATAGATTAATCGAGAGGAACGACGTAACGTCGTAGGCCGTATCGCGGAATACGATAACGACGGCAATATCGAAGAAACATAGGAATTTAAAAGAATCCTTAACGTATATAATAACGAAGCCCCGACTCTAACTTATCTAATTAAAGTATTGCTATTTGCACGACACGAAATTGCTATTTGCACGATAAATACCTCGAAGCCCCGTTTTTTCTACGCGACCCCGCGCGCCTAAGTCCCGCCACTAAAATTAGGTAAAGGTATATAGCAATTAAGAGGGCCGCGTAAATCGTGTATAGCCTTAATTTAGTTAGTTAATTCAATAGCTATAGCAGCGCGCGCGCCCTACTACGTGCCCTCTACTGTATGCCCTACTGCGTGCCCCGCTGCGTGCCCTACTGCGTGCCCTGCTGCGTGCCCTACTGCGTGCCCTCTGCTATGTGTGCGGCTGCGTGCCTTCTGCTGCGTACGGCTCCTTAATGTATGTATTAACGTCATGCGACGTTAGAGGCTACACAGGGCATTAACCTAAGCCTAGACTATAGGGATGTAATAGGCTATTACGTCCCTAACGAGCCTATTATATAACCCCCTTAGCTAAGGACGGTAGGTGGGTATTCCGTTGTATTATAACTGCGGTTAGTGCGGGCTAAGGGCCTTACTTAAGAGGCTCCGGTACCTATATATACCTCCGTTAGTCCTATAGTTAGGTAGCTGCATGCATCTTTATGTCTATGAGTTTAGACCTCCTTTCTTTACTCTTCTGCTATAATATTTATACAGCTGATTTCCTATATTTAAGAGTTATAAGCCCGGCCGCATAAGCTAGGTCTCTTTCGCTTAAATAACGCTAAATTAAAGCTATCGACATCGCATTTTTCACACCGCTTTAGGCTCTAACCTTAGTGTTATCACGAAGAGCTAGCTTTAAAGAAGGATTAAGACGATAAAACAACATACAGTTATCCCTCGTAACGACGAGGTAAAAAGAACGACTATAGCGATATCTATATCCGGAGAGGTAAGTATCGTAACGCTTAAGGAAAGCCTTAATTAGACCCCTTAGATTCGGGCTATTAAGGGCTAGGCGAAGATCTACTATATCTAGGAATATATCGACCCGGTAGGATCCGAAGAGCTCGAGGAGCCTATTAATATTAGCTAGGAAGAATTTAAAGCTAACCTTAGGGAACGACCTTAGAGAGGGGCCCTCGAGGATATTAAGTTTAATAATAGGACCGCTAACTATAACAATCGGCTTAATAATACGACGATAGAGTTCCGTTTTAAGCAAGATGGCTATAACTCAGCCGTTAGCCTGTTTAAGACCTAGGAAAAGGCTATAATTCGCATCGAAGATGTTAATATTACCGTCTTCCCTATTTGCTTTCCACCGGGAAATCCCCGGTTCTTCCCTAGATTCCGCTATGGAATTCCACGGGCTTCCACGGGCATTACCCCGCACTTCCACAGGCGCATTTACCCACTTTTCTTCGGTTACATTTCACCGTGGTTTTACGGTGATTTTACGGTTATTTACACGGACTTTTCCCGTGAAATCTCTTCCCTTCTACGGTCTTCTACCGTAGAATTCTAATTCTCTTCTACGGCTTCTACCGTAGAATTCCTTTATATAGCCACGGCTTCCACCGTAGAATTCACCGTAGAATTCACTAGTCTTCTACTAGGCTGCTTATTTATTTACTAACTATATGACTATTTGTCGTACGGATGCGATTTATTATTTACGACCGGCGCTTTCGACCGGCGACTCCGTCTGACTCTTTCTTTTACCTCTTTTCCTTAGGTCTACGCGGCTGTTTTCGTCTAAGGATTTTTCCTATATATAGAGACTAGTTAGCCTCCCTACTAGAAAAGATAAGAGCTATTATTCTTAGTGTTTTACATCCTTTTGCAGCTTTTAATCCCTCTATATAGGCTGTTTAAGCCTTAGAGCCTCTCTTCCCTTTTTTTAATTACTATTACCTAAATGTCGAGAACCCGACTGCCTAGCGTTCGATAGTTATAAGCCCGGCCGAACTTCTCTACGTATAGAGAGTTCTAACGGCTTATATTTTCAGCCTACTAACGCTACGACTTACGGTAGTAAAGCCTTTGCCTTTACATCTAGCGAATCGACGCCTAAAGGACTAGTGTAATTATCTTTTTAAGGAGCGTTATTAATCTAGCGAATCGACTCCTAAAGGACTAGTTAGTACGTTTACCTTATTCTATTAGTGTTTTCCCGCACTTAGTTTAGTTTTTGCGGTTTATTTACATACATTATATATCTAACCACCCTTTTCTAGTGATTTTACTATATTTTCACCTACGTTACCGTATCTATTATAGCCGATATTACTTTAAAGACCGTTTTAAATAGACTAGCGGACTAGGACCGATAGATCTTAACGATCTAGAAATACGCACTCGCCTAAGGGATTTAGGAGAAAATCGATCTTTCTATTACGCTTAATCTTTAGAAACCCTTATTGCCTCTTCCCGTAGAACTAATAGCTAGAATAGTTAACGCGACCGTTGCTAATATTGCTAGTTTATCTATAGAAGAACTTAAGAGGTTTAAGTTTCTCTTTTCCTAGTATTGTATATTGCTTTAAGCCTATAAGGACTAATAGAAATCTCTTACGTTAATCTAGTAGTTTATCGTTTAAAACATTAAGAACTACTACTTAACGATTGCTAATAAATACGAGGTTTCTAAGGAATTAGCTTTACTATAGCGGCGTATAAAGCCGACTTCGTAGACGTAATAGAAGACTATTCTCGCGTAGTTCTATACTATTTTAAAGGCATTAGACCGGACGGATATTACGATATAGATTTCTAACTAGCAGAAGGTCCTTACCGATGCCCGGCGAATTAAGTTGCCGGAATCGGAAGGTCTCCGGTCTATATAGCTTTTTCTTAAGGCTATTTAGCCTATTTCTAGCCCTTTTACGGAATACTAGACAAATAAGATAGAGGATAACGCCCGCTTAAATAAGCTAGGATAGGAATAGTCTTTCCCCGACGGATTTAGGATATCCGAACTTTTCGAGCGCTCGTAGACCTTAAAGGCTACGACTAAAGCGCTAAAAACCAACGCTTTTGCGAAGTTCTAAGGCTAGGGAATAGAGTCTCTAGCCGCGGAATTTACTAATAAATCGGCAACTACTTTAGCAGCTACGTCCTTAGATAAGAATAAAGGTAAGAAAAAGGGTAGTCTACTATATATTTACGGAGAACGATACTATTTCCGAGAGTGTTATTACTTTAACCCTTCTGTTCGACTTCTATTATAGAAACCCGATAAGGACGTCTAAAAGACTATAGACGACTACCTTAAGGTTCCGGCCAATAAGGCTAAAGTTAACGCGGCACTTCTTCGCGACGAGGAGTAGCGGAAGAATAATCTAACCGAGATAAAGATAGTATAAGCTACGGCTGCCGCTAATGTTCTTACGACCTTTTTACTACCGGTTATTCTATAGACTACTATAGAATACCCGTTAAGGGATTCTTTTATTATAGATTTAGGGTCTAATAGACACATTTATAACAATAGGGAGCGTTTCTATAACTTCTAGCCTTCTTCTAAGTACGCACTCGTAGGCAGTAGAAGCACTCTTATTCTTAGGATAGGCACGGTGTTTATACGTATTTCGACGGGCACTTTTTAGCTTAGTTAAGTAGCATATATCCCGTCCTTTTATACGTCCCTTTGTTTACTTTGTCTTCTTTATAAGGCGAATCTTTTATAGAACCCGTAGACTAGATAGATCTCTTCTTTAATACGCAATATTTGCATAACGGAGCTGATTTATAACTAGTATATTATCGAGTATAACCCGTTAACGCCTTCTACTACGCTTCTAACGCTTCTAACTATTGCTTCCGTTCCTTCTATAGATTCTACTATAGAAACCCCGGTTATAGCACCTTTTTTAGTCACTACGCCGGAGTCTATACTAATAAGTATAGAGGAACTTTCTCTTTAGCACTAACGACTTAGACATCCGAACAATAAGGCGCTTTTAAAAGCTCTCGGAATACTATAGTCGGTGACCTTCGATAAGATAATCTTCTGTAAGTCCTATAAACTTACGTAGGTTAACCGCGAACCGCCGCTTTCTAAGGCGACGTTTCCCTTTTCTAAGGTGTTTTGCGATGTCTTTTCTATGCATAAGAGTTATAACAATAAGAACGTTATATTTCTCATTAAGGATAACTACACGAAGCTTATTTTCCTATATGCGCTTCGAGACGCCTCTACGGACGAGCTGATTTTATGCTTTAAGAGCCTAGGTCGGTATATTTCCCGATAGTTCTTACTTTCTATCGGTATAATCCATCGAGATAACGACCGACGAGCCCTTCGATACGATTTTTAGGACTTTATTAACTAATAGGGCATTTATAATAAGCCTACTGCTCCCTATACACCCGTTTAAAACGGCGCTGCCGAACGGGCTAGGGGGGTAGTATCTACGAAAGCTCGATCTATAAGGATTAAAGCAAATTTGCCCGAGCATTTATAGATAGAAACGTGGAAAACTACGGTATATTTATACAATCGGATTCTAGCCCGATAGGCAGCTTCCTCTACGTTATTTCTATTATAGTAGATTTCCCCGATAGAGATCCTTTACGATTAGTTAAGGGATTACGACCGGAATATACTAGCTTTTCTCCTTCCCTAACTATCACGATTCGATTATCTTCGAGCTTTTAGCTATAAAGCCTACCTACTAACTACTAAGGCTTTAACTAATACGCAGAAACGTAATCTTAAGCAGGAACCTTATACGGAGGTTAGTTACTTAGTTAGGTATAATTCTACTAACATTTTTCGTATATAGATCCTATAGAAACGGGAGGTTCGTCGAGTTTATAATACAACGTTTAATAAGACTTAGTTTTTCACCGCGTCTAAGGCATCTAAACCGCTAATATAGGTATTATTACCGGCATTTCTACTATATATTGCATAGGAAGAAGAGTAGGATAAGGCAGAATTCTAGTTAACGCTAATAGTGCTTCCTAATAAGCCTTCTAATCTAGTAGACCTTCTAGCCGATGGCAATCCTTAGCTCCCGACTCTTAACTAAACCCTAGAACCGCCGGAGGATATTTTTAAGAATGCACGAGACTTCTAACCCGATATTTCTACTCTTTTACCTACTGCAACCGTAGAACTAGTAGACCGACTTAAGGTATAGTTGCCTTAAGCTACTTCTCGGTCTATAGATTACGATAATACTATTCCTATAGATAGTCTACGGACGACGAGGTTTATAGGGGATTTACGCCCTGCTCGTTTAAACCGTTTTTCGGGTCGATATTCCGCTTTCGCCTATATTAGGCATCTACCGGCTAATAGCACCGCTTTTACGGCTATATTCGCTACGTCTCTTAAACCTAGGAAGATATACAAACGGTATTTGCCCGCGCTTCTAAGGTTTTAGTCTAATCTTAAGACGCATCCTTTTAGACCTAAGTTTAAAGCCGCTAGGGCAGTTAAATAGGACTCCTTAAAATAGCGGAAGACCTTCTTTCCTTCGCCTACCCTAAGAGCGAACGCGCTAATACGTCCTCTTCTATTAATATAGGCATTCGATTATAAGTTTAATAAGCACGGCTACCTTAGGAAGTTTAAATCTCGCCTTTATATACGAGGAGATCTTTAGCCGTTTAGCGGAAAAGAAACATACGCCGCGACGCTTATAGCGTGAAATTTTCGCATTATAATTGCTATTACCGCTAAGTTTAGCATAGAAACCCGCTTACTTAACGCGGTTAACGCCTTTACGAATGCCGATTTAGATAAAGAAGTATATATCTACTTTCTAGACGGATTTAAAATGTTTAGTTTTATAATTCGGTTGATAAAGGCTTTATACGGGCTTCGCCGTTCGCCGCTTCTTTAGCAACGGGAATTATCCGGGTCTCTTACCGAACTAGGCCTTTAGCAAAGTGCGGAGGATCCTTGCATTTTTATATCTACCACGAGTAGTATTATTACTTTCTTCCTTATAGATAATATTATTATCCTTTTCCGTAAAGAGTACTATAGGGCTACTAACGATTTTATCCGTCGCTTTAAGCAGAAGTATGCAGTTACTAACCGCGGAGAGCTTACCTATTTCCTTAGGATAAGGATTATTTAGGACCGTAAGTAGTGAAAGCTATAGTTATACTAGGACGTTTACTTAGATAAGATTGCTTCTAAGTTTAGTTTAATCCCTACTTCTATAGTTCTACGGCCTATTTCGACCTTATATTTGTTCTTACTTCCCGAGAAGCTAGAGAAACGCTAGGAATAGGCTATAGATAACTAAATCTACTACTTTTAGTCTTTAGTCGGTTCCTATAATTACGCGACTATTTCCACCCGTCTCGACGCCGTAAAATCGTCGAATTTATTAGCGGAGCATATATAGAACCCGTCTACGCTTTATATTAAGCTCGTAGAAAGCTTAGTAATTTACTTATACGAATTGCGTTTCCTTACGATTAAGTTTTCGGATATAGACGAGCAAGAACTCGTTATAGCTTCTAATACCGCCTACGCTAACGACCTAGACACTCGTTATTCTTCTAAGGGCTATTTTATTAGCCTATTTAACGGTCTAATCGCGTAGAGTGCCCGGAAATAATCCACGGTTACTACTTCTTCTACCGAAGCCGAACTTCTTATAGTCTCTTCTACCGCGAAAGAGCTAATTTCTATTCTTTGTTTATTTAACGATATTTCCTTATAGCTAGATATTCTAGTTCCTACTATTTAGTGTAATAACACCTAGACAATCCGCTTAGTTTCCGCCGAGATTCTAAATATATAGACCGCCTTAAAGCACGTTAAAATTTACAACTGCTAGGCCCGATAGGAATTCTAACGCTATACTTTTAATATTAAATATATTACTTCTAACTAAATAGTTACGGATAGATTAACTAAATTGCTTCTACGATAACGTTTCTAAACGTTCTTTTACTAGCTTCGACTTACGGATATTTCTTTTAGGATTTAAGAAGAAGTCGATAATAATTCTAACTAGCCGGAAGTAGTTCCCTTCTAGCTAAGGGGGTATATTAATATTACCGTCTTCCTTATTTGCTTTCTACCGGGAAATCCCCGGTTCTTCCCTAGATTCCGCTATGGAATTCCACGGGCTTCTACAGGCATTACCCTATACTTCTACGGGCGCATTTACCTACTTTTCTTCGGTCATATCTTACCGTGATTTTACGGTGATTTTACGGTTATTTACACGGACTTTACCTATAAAATCTCTTCCCTTCTACGGTCTTCTACCGTAGAATTCTAATTCCCTTCTACGGTCTTCTACCGTGGAATTCTAATTCTCTTCCACGGCTTCCACCGTAGAATTCCTTTATATAGCTACGGCTTTTACCGTGGAATTCACTAGTCTTCTACTAGGCTGCTTATTTATTTGCTAACTGCATGACTTATTAGTCGTACGGCACGATCTATTGCTTTTCTCACTAATCCTTCCGTCCGATTATTTACGTCACCTGTTTTTCCTTAGGTCTACGCGGCTGATTTCGTCCGAGGATTTTTCCTATATATAGAGACTAGTTAGCCTCCCTACTAGAAAAGACAAGAGCTATTATTCTTAGTGTTTTGCATCCTTTTGCAGCTTCTAATCCCTCTATATAGGCTGTTTAAGCCTTAGAGCCTCTCTTCCCTTTTTTTAATTGCTATCACCTAAATGTCGAGAACCCGACTGCTTAGCGTTTGATAGAAGAGCTAATCAGCAAGTTAATTAGTAAGGCTCTTAAGGAAGAGACCCTTATATAGACCTCGCCTTAAAGCAGGATCTAGGAACTCAAACAGAACGTCCTACCCTTAAAGGAGGAGGAAAAGACCCTCGTAGATAACCGGTATTACTAAATTATCGGCAAAAGGGGGAATCGTAACTAGAAGGCGTAGGCCGATTAACTTAATTAAGTGATTATCGACTTTAAGGACCTAAAAGTCACGACTTTAAATAACATTAAGATCCGATAGGATTTCCTTCGGGCTATAGAAGAATTCGACCTTAGTTAGGCCTCGAACGAGAGATTAAATAATGCCTTCTATAAACGACTTAAGGGCGTCGTTAGATTAACTCCGAACCCCTTAAGGAACCTTATCGCGGAATTCAAACGTAAGGTAACCCTTCGAAAGAAATCTAAACCTTAGGTTAACTCGAATTCTCTAGCACCGAAAAAAGAGTTAGGGTAGTCGTAGTGCCTATATAATACTCACCGGACTAATAATAAGGAGAATTAGTAGGAAGGCTGCTCCTTATTCCGTGCGATGTTTAAAAAGGATCCCCCTAAGGGATAGGAACCGAAAGACGGACTAAGGGCTAAGATTAACAAATGGCTTTAGGATAACCCGGAAGGTAAGAAGAAGGCAATGGCCTAGAAACCCTCGGGAGTAGGTAAGGCAGATAATACGATTACGGTCCCGAATAGCGGCAACGGCAATAAGCAGGCGAATACGGTTTCTCGCATTAACACGATATTATAAGTTAACCTTACCTATATTAAAGACGAACCTTTTAAAAATAAGGTTATCTACGATTTAAGGGCGAGTGTATATATATTTAATAACATTGGGTGGTTTAATAAGAAGATGTTTACCTAAGGATCGTAAGAAGAGGTCCGCGCTAGTAAAACCGCGCTTATAGTCTCGGGGGTAGGATCCGTAGTTATCCTACTCTTAGGGGGCAAGAAGCTCCTACTCGAAAACAGCTACTATATCCCTAAGATGCCGACAAGCGTCTTTTCCGTTCGATAAGGGATTAAGGCTTAGGTTTATTAGAACTAGCACGATAATACGCTATTCTATAAGCCGACGGGCGAGCAGCTTACTTAGCTTAAGGAATTCGAGGACTAATACGTTATTGCGAGCTTGCCGGATGCCCTAGGGACTATTTTTGCGACGGGTCGACGACCTAAGCCACCTTCGAATAAGGATCTCGCGGACCTTAAGCATAGGCGCCTAAGGCACCTAAGGCCGGAGGCTATAGGGCTACTAGTTGATAAGCCCGTAGGCACGAAGCTTTATAGACCGGCAACCTGCAAATATAAGGTGTATGCTACG
This sequence comes from Ophiocordyceps sinensis, assembly GCA_012934285.1. Taxonomy (NCBI): domain Eukaryota; kingdom Fungi; phylum Ascomycota; class Sordariomycetes; order Hypocreales; family Ophiocordycipitaceae; genus Ophiocordyceps; species Ophiocordyceps sinensis. Next base: position 14,548,484 of record JAAVMX010000004.1, read on the forward strand.
GGAAAAGCGAAACGGTAAGTCTCCCGGAACCTACTAACGTTAAGGCCGTAGGGAGCTAGGGTTTAATTCAGCTTTAACCTCTAAGCGGGCCCGGAAATAAGTGCCGCGGGATTTAAATACTACGCCTTGTTTACCTATATAACAACTAGCATAAGGTTCTTCTACGCTATTAAGCAGAAGACCGAGGTCCGGGACGTCTTTAAGAAGCTAATTGCGAAGCTCGCTACGCGCTACGGGATTTAAATAATTATCTTAGTCACTAATAGAGAGAAGGCCCTAATCACTAAGGAGATTAAGCAGTATACAGATAGACTTAGCCTATAGCTCTTTGTATTAGCCCCTTTAACGCTAACTTAGAATAGTTATATAGAGCGATTAAGGGCTATTATTAAGGAAAGGGCTAGACTAATAAGTCTTAACTCATAGATCCCTAACACCCTCTAGACCGAGACCTACCGAACGGCCGTCTACCTACTAAACCTAACGCCCTTTATAGGGGTCGATAAGACAGGAAGGAGTCCCTATAAGAGATAGTAGCAGTACATAAGGGACTATAACCCCTTATACAGCTATATTAAAGAGATCCGACCGATAATCACGCATTTACGCGTGCATAGATGTATAGTATACCTAATAACAACGGATGCCCTTAAATATATTAAATCTTATAAGTCCCTCTCGCAGACCGTATAAAGGGCATATATTAGATATCTAGTTAGGTATAAGTCTACTGACTAGTTCGTTATTTAGCTCCCTTCCCTAGGACAGACGAAGCTTTTAACCTCTTCGAATGTTTAATTTAATAAGGATATTATATACGATCTAAGGAGGGAAGAAGGTGCGCAGGCTCTATACACCTACACTTATAATATCCTCCGATAGATAAACGTAATTAATATGCCCGAAGATAATAAAGGCGATAAAGAGGGGGCCTACGAGTACCTTTAGACCGATAAGACTACTAGACTACGATATACGGCGGCTGAATTTATACTAGCATTTAATTATAGAAGGCAGAATAAGGGGGTAATACCCCCGACGATAGAGGGTCTATACGTCTCGCCTCCTCCGACCGGTAAGGTAGTCTCCTTTAATGCCGCGATACCACCTAATCTTAAGGGTAGGAATCCCGCAATACCGGAACTAGTGACACTAGTGCCTATAGGGGGGGCAATTATCCTTAGGACGCCTCTTTTAGAGGTCTTAGGGGTGCCTCCTCCTCTAGGGGGTGAATTAACGGCCGAAACGGCTGATAGACCCGACCTTAATAGCCGACCTCGCATAGAGGAGCTTTTAGACATAGAGGAAGACGTGCCGGCTTCGTTAAAGCCGTTACGCAAAGAGCGGGATATATCTTAAGGTATAAACCCTAGCAATATCGTTAAAGGGAAGAGAAAGAGAACTTAAAGGACCCTATTTATTAACAATATTATTGCGAGGGCTTTAACCTATAGACTATACATCGAGGATATGCCTCCTATGCCTACCTCCTATAAGATAGCGATAGCCTCCCTTTATAAGACCTAGTGGCTTAAAGGAATAGCCTACGAGATTAAGGACTAAGGAGAGACTTCTAACCTAGGTTAAGACCTTAAAATCTAAGGCTGCGAAGAAGGGAGAACCCCTAATTCCGATAAGATAGGTCTACGCCTATAAGTGCGATCTATAGGGATATATAGTTCGATTTAAGGCCTATCTAGTTGTTCGAGGAGATCGCTAACCGGAAGATAACGAGGATACGTATACGGCGACCCTTCGAGCGAGGACCTTTAGGCTACTAATAGCCCTACTATATCTTAAGGACATAGAGTCCGCGTAGTATAACGTTAAGACGGCTTTTCTAAACACGATACTGCGATTTATAGTCTACTATTAGCTTCTACCTAGATACGTAGAACTAAGCTTATGTATACGGCTTTTACGAGGGCTATACGGCTTAAGAATCGCCCCGAAACTCTAGTATAAGGACCTTACCGGCTTCTTTAAATCCTTAGGCGCGGAAACCCTAATTAAGGACGCTTATATAATAGTATATAAGGGAGTAATTATCTTCTTCTTCGTAGACGACATCGCGATAATATATCCGAAGGTGCGGAATAATAACTAGCTAGAACTCTATAAGGCCCTTATAGCGAAATACACCGTTAACTTTAAAAAGGAACTACGTTAGTTCTTAGGGATTAAGATAATCCGGGATAGACCTAATAGGAAGTTATAGCTTTCTTAGGCATCTTATATCTCTAAGATGGCGAAGAAGTTTTATATAGACGACGATTCGGGCTTTAGCGTGCTTAAGATCCCCCTAACGACGGATAAGCTAATTCCCTACGAGGAAAAGGCAAGCAACGAAGAGGTCTATTACTTTCTTTCTTTAGTAGGCACGATCCTACATCCGGCGATTTATACTAGGGCGGACGCGGCGTTCCCGGCGGTACGGCTAGCCTAGTTTAGCTATAACCTAGGTCTACGACACCTTCGAGAGGCAAAGAGGTGCTTAGCGTACGTATACACTACGCGGGACCGTTGCATCTATTTTAAAGCAACTAACGAGATAAAGAGGTTTCTCTATGCGTTAGACTCCTCGTTTACGGACGACCCTACGTTAAGGAAGTTATTATAGGGGTATATATTCTTATTTCTTAGCGGGCCCGTAGATTAGAAAGCCACTAAGTAAGCTACTATTACGACCTCGTCTACTAAAGCGGAACTCCTAGCTTTATTAAGCACTGCAAAAGAGTAGATGCAATTTGCTCGACTTATTAAGGAGCTTAGGATCTAGGTTAAAGGCACCGCGGAGCTATAGTATAATAACCTCTAAACGATTAAGCTATTGACTAAGCTAAGTGCCTAGCTTAAGACGAATTTAAAGCATATCGATATCTATCGATATTAGCTTCGTTAGGAGGTGTAAGAGGAACGGCTTTAGGTTAAATAGATTAAGTCCACCGAGAACCCGGCGGACGGTATAACTAAGGCCCTCCTTTTGCAAAAGCACGAAGACTTCGTAAGGCAGCTCGGCATAAGGGACCGCCCTAAGGACTTAGATAGGAAGGACTAAGACGGCGCGGATAAGGCCCTCTAGGGTATGTTTTTATAGTTTATGCGAATATAGCCCCCTATCTAACATTAAGGGTAGTATAATAGATATAGGCCGTTTTAATTAATTCGAACGAGCTATTTTATTTAATTATTATATTATCTTTACGTTGCTATAGTCTCTATAAGGACTATAGCAAGGGGGTATATTAACGTTATACGACGTTAGGGGCTATATAAGGCATTAACCCGAGCCTAGACTATAGGGATGCAATAGGCTATTTGTTATAGAACCACTAATCTAGGTTCCTAGTTTACTTTCTTTTTTCTAAAGTACGGGATGACTTAAGTACTAAGGGACTTAAGTACGGAAATACTTAGTACGAGGGTACCGGGGTACTTAGTACTTTAGTACTTGGTACTTTATGACTCAGCATAAAGATGTTCGCCCCGGACTTACCTATTATCCGGTCACACCCCTTTTCGGCCTAGGACACACCCCTTTTTCGAACCTAAGTCCCTCGGGACTTAGCTTCCTTAGGTACGGGACGTACCACGCAGCTACGGTCACGCCGACGATCTTATTAGGCACCCTTGCCTAATAAGACCCGATGATTGGCTCGATGCCCCGTATAATAGACCGACACCTAGACCACCGGGAGCTATAGGCCTAATATAGCCCTCCCGGCTTTCGGGACCGATTATTCGTCCGATCCTCCGTATAACGAGGTCACACGACTTATGTCGTGTGACCTACCCACATGACATTATGCACGTAGTGCATAAATGGACCTATATAACCTAGATTAGTCTATAAGGGCTTTAGAACGACGCAGGAGGCAGCCTTTTCGAGGTCAGCCGACCTATATAGCCCCTACGTAGCCCCGGGGACCCGCATTAGCTCGGGGCAGTGTAAGGGATACGTGGCAGAAGGTGCTAGAAGGAAAGGGACGTACCGGGACCGTCTAGACGGACGGGAAGAGCTATATAAAGGAACTTTAGTCCGCCCTTCCTTAGGCTCTCCTTCCTTCCTTTCTTCTTTAGCTTTTATTATAGTTTTAGTTTAACTGCCTACTAAGTGACCTACACCTCTTCTAGTAGTGCCCTTAGTGCTCTAGCCTCGACTACCCCTACTTGCTTAGACTTAGCCAGCCGGTCTAGTATAAGTGACCCCGAGTGCTCCTCTACTTACTATTCCGCCCCTACAGCTTTTAAGGATAAATAACGCCCTCTATTAGTCTTGAACTATTAGAGACTTAGTCCGGTTAGACTGTCTTCTGTCTTCTAACCGTTCTATAACACTATTATATCCCTAACGAGCCTATTATATAACCCCCTTAGCTAAGGACGGTAGGTAGGTATTCCGTTGTATTATAACTGCGGTTAGTGCGGGCTAGAGGCCCTGTTTAAGAGGCTCCGGTACCTATATATACCTCCGTTAGTCCTATAGTCAGGTAGCTGCATGCATCTTTATGTCTACGAGTTTAAACCTCCTTTCTTTACTCTTCTGCTGTGATATTTATGCAGCTGATTTCCTGTATTTAAGAGTATACTTCGTGCCCGGCTCCCGGCTGCGCGCCTTCTGCTGCGTGCCCTACTGCGTGCCCTGCTGCGTGCCCTCTGCTGTGTGTGCGGCTGCGTGCCTTCTGCTGCGTGCGGCTCCTTAATGTATGCTTCGTGCCCGGCTCCCGGCTGCGCGCCTTGTCCTGCGTGCTCTACTGCGTGCCCTGCTGCGTGCCCTTTGCTGCGTGCCCTCTGCTGTGTGTGCGGCTCCTTAATGTATGCTTCGTGCCCTACTGCACGCGTGCCCTCTACTGTGTGTGCGGCTCCTTAATGTATGCTTCGTGCCCGGCTCCCGGCTGCGTGCCCTGCTGCGTGCCCTGCTGTATGTTTCGTGCCCTTTGCTGCGTGCCCTCTGCTGTGTGTGCGGCTCCTTGATGTATGCTTCGCGCCCTTTGCTACGTGCCCTCTGCTGTGTGTGCGGCTCCTTAATGTATGCTTCGTGCCCTACTGCACGCGTGCCCTCTGCTATGTGTGCGGCTCCTTAATGTATGCTTCGTGCCCGGCTCCCGGCTGCGTGCCCTGCTGCGTGCCCTGCTGTATGCTTCGTGCCCTTTGCTGCGTGCCCTCTGCTGTGTGTACGGCTCCTTGATGTATGCTTCGTGCCCTTTGCTACGTGCCCTCTACTATGTGTGCGGCTCCTTAATGTATGCTTCGTGCCCGGCTCCCGGCTGCGTGCCCTACTGCGTGCCCTGCTATATGCTTCGTGCCTTTTGCTGCGTGCCTTCTGCTGTGTGTGCGGCTCCTTAATGTATGCTTTATGCCCGGCTCCCGGCTGCGTGCCCTCTACTACGTGCCCTCTACTGCGTGCCCTACTGCGTGCCCTCTACTACGTGCCCTACTATATGCTTCGTGCCCTTTACTACGTGCCCTCTACTATGTATGCGGCTCCTTAATGTATGCTTTGTGCCCTTTGCTACGTGCCCTCTACTATGTGTGCGGCTCCTTAATATATGCTTCGTGCTTAGCTCCCGGCTGCGTAGCCTTCGCAGACTGGTGTTTTTCACGCGGCTCTTTTAATTACTATATACCTACACCTAATTTTACTAGCGGGACCTAGGCGCGCGGGGTCGCGTAGAAAAAGTAGAGAATTTAGGTCTTTATCGTATAAATAGTAATTTCGTATTATATAAATAGCAATACTCTCTAATTAAATAAGTCTTACTATTTGCATAGTATAAAATCTCTATTTGTATAGTAAGATAGGTATACCCCTACTCTTTCTATACGTACCCCGCGCGCCTATATCCCGCCACTAAATTTTCCGTATAGGTATATAGCAATTAAGAGGGCCGCGTAAATCGTATACAGCCTTAATTTAGTTAATTTAATAGCTATAGTAGCGCGCGCGCCCTACTACGTGCCCTTTACTACGTGCCCTACTACGCGCCTTCTACTGCGTGCCTTACTGCGTGCCCTCTGCTATATGTGCGGCTCTTTAATATATGCTTCGTGCCCGGCTCCTAGCTGCGTGCCCTACTGCGTGCTCTACTACGTGCTCTACTGCGTGCCTTCTACTATATATACGGCTCTTTAATATATGCTTCGTGCCCGGCTCCCGGCTGCGCGCCCTCTACTGCGTGCTCTACTACGTGCTCTACTGCGTGCCCTTTGCTATATATACGGCTCTTTAATATATGCTTTATGCCCGGCTCCCGGCTGCGTGCTCTACTACGTGCCTTCTACTACGTGCCCTCTGCTATATATATAGCTCCTTAATGTATGCTTTATGCCCTACTACGTGCCTAGCTACGTGCCCTACTGCGTGCCCTACTGCGTGCCCTACTGCGTGCCCTACTGCGTGCTCTACTATAAGCCCTCTACTATATATACGGCTCTTTAATATATGCTTTCTGCCCGGCTCCCGGCTGCGTGCTCTACTACGTGCCTTCTGCTACGTGCCCTCTACTATATATACGGCTCCTTAATATATGCTTTATGCCGTGCTGCGTGCCCTACTGCGTGCCCTCTGCTATATATACGGCTGCGTGCCTTCTACTACGTGCGGCTCCTTAATGTATGCTTCGTGCCCTACTGCGTGCCCTACTGCGTGCCTTACTGCGTGCCCTACTGCGTGCCCTACTGCGTGCCTTCTACTGTATGCCTTACTGCGTGTTGTTATTCTTCGCACGATTTGCGCGGCTCCTTCGCACGATTTACGCGGCTCCTTCGCACGATTTACGCGGCTCTCTTAATTACTATATACCGGCACGAGATTTTAGTAGCGGGATATAAGCGCGTGGGGTACGTATAGAAAAGTAGAGATTTAGATATCCTTACTATATAAATAGAGATTTCGTGCTATATAAATAGTAAGACTTAATTAAATAGAAATATTATTAGGAACTAACCTAATAGCCTAAAGATAACCTAAGAGGTTGCCTTAAAGCTATTTAACGCTTTTATAAATGCAATTTAGATAAGCCGGGCCCCTTAGATTAGGCCCGCCTATAAAAGATTCCTTTACTATATACTAATTTCTAGTAAAAATAATATTTCTAGCGAACGATTTTAATATTTTTAGCGATTTCTTAGCGATTTAAGGACTAAATCGTCTCTAAAGGGGGAGTACTATTATAATACTATATTACATAATATAGTATATAGTGATATACTACGTAATATATAGTCCTATATATAAACGAGCCCTTAGCCTCTATAGTTCTTCTCCTCTTTATAGAATAATAAGGTTATCTAGCTATCACCTAGTGCCGTAATAGTAATCCTAGACGAGGTAGTATATTATAGGCTACTAGAAGGCTTTAAGTAGAAGGGGAAGCTTTAGCTACTCCTAAGGGCTTTATACGGTCTTCGGCGTTCCCCCTTATTATAGTATAAGGAGCTCGCTACTTTCCTTAGGGCCTAGGGCTTTATCGTTATAATAGAGGACCCCTGCGTAATACACAACGGCAATATTACCGTCTTCTTTTATATTAATGACTTTATCGCCCTCTTTTAGAACGGATAGGAAGCTAGTTATTAGACGTTCTACGATGCCCTCGTTAAAGGGTATAACGTTAAGGTCCTTAGCGACTTAAAGTAGTTTATCGGCATTAAGGTCATTTAGGACCGCTTAAATAGGAAGCTTTAGCTACCGTAAGAATCGTGTATTAAGAAGATCGCATAATAATTTAATTATCTATCTTTATTAACTAAGCGAAAGCAGCCCCTCGGTCCTGAACCCCTTAAGCTGTTTAAAGGGACTGCTTTAAGCAACGACGTCTCCTTATTCTAAGCTTTAATTAGCTCGCTTCTTTATGCTATAGTTATCATAAGGGTTAATAGAGCGTACGCGGCTAGGAAATTCTCCTAATTCCTAACGAACCTAAGCCCGGAGTATATTAAGCGGGCGAAAGAGGCTATTGAATTCCTACACAGGGATATTAACTATGTTATTAAGTTCGACGGGAATAGCTCCGCCCTTTGCGAGGCTATATCTAATGCCTTATTATTCGCGGATAATACGTATGACCGGAAGAGCACTTAAGGATACGCTATTAAGCTATTCGGTGGCCCTATTGTATGGAAATCTAGCAAATAGAAGACTATAATAACCTCGTCTATAGACGCTAAGTTGCTAGCTCTATCGCAGCCTTTAAAGGAGCTAATAGCCTTTTATAGGCTCTGCGAAGAGATATCGCTATAGCTAAAAGGGATAGATTAAATAATCTAGTGCGATAACTAGTAGACTATTCGCCTCCTAACGAAGGAAATCGTCACCCTTATTATAAAGCTCCGGCACGTTAATATCTATTACTATTAGCTTCGGGAATAGGTTTAGACCGGGAACCTCGACGTAACCTAGATACCGATAGCTTAAATAGCCGCTAATAGCCTTACTAAGCCTCTTTAAGGATAGAAATTCGCTGACTTTTAGCGTTAAATTTGACTTATTAAGTTGCTCCCTTCCTAACGATCCCCTTTCCCTTTGCGATCGTTCCTTTGTTTTGCTTTATTTTATAGTCTTTATACTACCTATTATAAGGCTATTCTAATAATAGCTTTACTCGTTATTGTAATTCGTTTTCTTCGTCTTAGTTAGGCTAGGTTAAGCACCCTCTTTTCCTTTCGTTTTTCCTTTTTATTAGAATACTAATAACCCTCGCATTTACCCGTTATCCCGCTTATTAATAGGCCTTATATAATCTCGAGACCTAAAGGGGTATGTTATATATAGGAATGTATAACGGCTTTAGTACGTACGGGGCGGCGTTAGTGCAACGAAGGAAAACGTAGTCTAGATAAGGCAAGAGACTAATAGAAGTCTCTTTTACGGTGACCTTAAACGACTACCTACTAAAAATGTATACAAAGCTATGTTGGGCCAATAGCCCCCGTAGAGGCCTCTAAGGGTGTAGGTGGCAGGGCGGTTAAGTAGGGCAGAAAAAAGCCTACTAGATACGTGTTTTTCGTAGGGCGTGGTAGAGCTATTCTATATCTACGATTACTTCCCTTTTTAGGCCCTCTTTAAGCCTTGTTTTCTATGCAACGTCGCACTACATCGTGTAATCTATAATTAGTGGTAAGACTAGGGTATATAGAGCGTTATTCGCCGCTACGCCTTTCTTAAGACCCTTAGAATCACGGACCTTACGCATTCTTCGCGACACCTAGCCGATACACTAGACCTTTCTAGAACAGCCTTTTCTAAGGCAAGATCTCCTCTTTAGGAGGCAATAATCTCGTCGATATTACCATCGAGATTAGAGAAGTCTATATTTTCCTTATTATTAGAAGTCCTTAATCCCGCCTGCCCTTTACCTAAATCGTTAGTTTATATATTCTTAGAGATGGCTTAAGCTAGAGGCGAGTTTAGGCTTCCTACAGGGCCTAAGATTAGGAATTTTAACGGCAATAGAGCCGCTAGCCGATAGCTATCCTAGCTAAAGTAGACGTTCTAAGCACTTAATGGTAATACACTAGATGCCTCTCTTATAGTCTAGGCTATTAATATAGGACTTCTTAAGGATACCGTAGTGTTTATAGATAGCTCGGATAGACTTAGCGAGATCGTAGCGCTTGCTAAGGGAGACTATGCCTTACTAAAGGACCTTAAGAAACTAGAGACCGCGTTAATAGACTAGTTTAAGTTAACACTTATCGATGAAATTAATGCGAACTTTTAGCAGCCGATTTAGCAAAAACTAGATAAACTATTAGTTGCATACTATAAGCGAGCCTAAAAGCTTATAAGGCAGCACGGCGGTAGAGACCGGCTAAGACCTAAAGAGAGGGCTCTTACCTCTCTTAAGCGCTATTATCTCTCGCACTTTATTAAGAGTTTTATTAACGGGTTAGCTAATGCCGAACTTAAGCGAGGAATAATCGAGCAGAATGCTCCTCCTGCCGATAGTCTATCTAGTGCGATAATAATTGTCTAAAAGACCTAAGGCATTCTCGCGGTAAAGGCGGACGATACTCGATAAGTAGCCCGTAATGCCTTATTTACTGCTATAGCTAACTACATTCGCCGCTAGACTAGATAGAGTGCTTAGAAAGTCCTTATAGATAAATAAATATAGCTTTAATCCCTGCTAGTTAGCACCTACGCCGGAGAATATAAGTAAGCGAGGGCAGACCCTATCTTATATAGGATCTCTATATATAGCTATAACGACACCGGATCCTATGTTTTTGCCATCCGCCCTATACCCGTAAGTTAGGTAGGGCATATACTAGCAGATAGGGGGGAATACTAGACGAGTGGTTAAGCAGCCTTATAGGCAAGCTCCTGCTTAGAAGGTGCTCCTTACACCGTCTATTCGTTAGCAGCCTACTTACTAATAGCTTATTTAAGGTTAAATATAGGAAGAAAGATCGGAGAGGACTATAGGACTATATAATAACTAACGAGGAGCATTGCGTAGCTAGGGTAGAGGAGGATTGCCGCCCTTTAGAAGCCACCCGGGGCTATCGAAGCTAGAGGACTCCTAGAACTAGTATATAAATAGATCCTCTCCTATTCCGGATTAGCCGATCTGCTTTATATACGGGCAATATAGCCACTACCTATCAATATGTTCTGCCCTATTTATAGATAGACTTCGGAATTAGGACAGAGATATCCTTCGTGAGAAGTATTTCGCTAAAAGAGTATAGCAGTAGGAAGCAAATAGGCAATTGCCTAAGGGATTAGGAGGGACTAGGCCTCTACCCTAAGCTATAGTTTAGGCAAACTATAGCTATATCGAAGAGGAGCTAAAGACCTATATTGCCGAGGCTACGCTTAGTGCGAGGGTGGTTTACTTTACTAAGTCGTAGGACCTACTAGATAGCGATAACGAGTATAGCTATAGTATCTTTACTAGCCTTATAGAGGAAACCTATATTAATAAGGAACTATCCGTTAGAGCCCGCGCTATAGGATTAAAGCCCGATGCCGATGCTATTTAGGATTCCTTAGCCTAAGACTAAGACCCGGAGGGAGCAGAAGCGTTATTAATAATTAAGCGCTTTTAAAGAGTTATAACCGAGGAGGATATTAAGGACCGGGATGCATCGGCCCTAATTTAAGGCGCCCTAGCGATTATAATACTAGCGGGGGGGGCGAACCTACCTCGTGCTATAAAGAAGAGGTAGGTAGGTAGCGACGTAGTCCCCGTTGTTATTTAGCTAGTAACGGATTCTAAAGAAGCGCTAAAGAGGCATAAGGTGCCTTAGGGAGAGGTAGACCTCCTAGCAACCACTACTACTATTACTGCGAAGGTGAAAAAGGGAGCTAAGCCGAGAAGCCTTACGGAGATATAGGCAAGAGAAGGACTTAGATCCTTCGATTAGATTAACTTAGCGCGTAAGGTTATAGTGCCTCTTAGCCTAGCCGACTTTTAGCAAGTAAGCCCGGAGGCTGCTAAGCAGTTTCGTTATTTATTATTACGCAAGCAGGTGCGATAGGCTAAACCTAGGAAAGGAGCTATGCCGGCGATAGCCGTAGCAGTATATAAGTGTGCTTCGCCCTTCTATAATACCTAGTTATTAGCAAAAGGGTTAGCAACCCCAAAGACTTTTAGAGTAGCTATTATAGTTATCTTCGCTAGCATATAGTAAGAAGCTATATATATCGCTATACTATCGTAGACTATTTAGGCAGACTAAGGCTCGGAAGCTAATATTATATCGCAAAAGTTTGCCGTAGAATATAACTAGCTACGCTAGCAACTATCTGAAATCGGGTTTCGAGGACTATTAATAACGAACGCTAATAGATCGAGGACCCTTATTATAGAGTTTATAAAGTGCACCGTCGTTTGCGAAGGGATTAAGCGGGAGGTCCTAGCTATTGTTCGACTAGACCTCTATAAAGGAATACTAAAGGACGATATCCTAATCCTACTCGGGCTTCCGTAGCTCTATGAGATTAATGCAGTATTCGACATCCGAGCAAGCACCCTTAAGATTAGACTTCCCGCTATTAGAGAATAACGTTAGAAGATATAAGGTCTAATTATAACTATAAGTAGCCGATAGAAGCTATTGCTACCTCTAGCAGCGCCCTTACTGCTAAAGAGGTTCGTAGGAAAGAAGGATATACGCGAGGCTATTGCTATATTAGAGGATGATTCCTTATCGGAAGAAGACTCCTCCTCTACTAGATACCCTATATCTTCGGAAAACTAGATCTCTTACTTCGACCCGAGTATATCGTTAAAGTGCGATTAATAGTGTTATTATTTAACTATACCCTATACCTCCCTTTCTCTTAGTTCTTTATAGAGCCTTTACTATGGCTTTTAGGGCATACACTACGCCTAACGAAGCCGAAGGACTAAGCAGCTTTTAAGAGAATATACCGCCTAGGAATATACTATATAGGCCAATTATACGTTACGGATAAGTGTACTATAGAGGAGGATTTAATCCCGATAGCCCTAATAGACTTTGCGAAAGATAGGCCACCCCTTAGAGACCGCGTAGATATAGTTAACTAGCCCGGACTATAGAGCGAGGGACCTTCTATATACCCTTTCCTAACGCAAAGAAGGGTCTAGAGGAAGCTAATTAATAAGATAACCCCGTTAGAAGTTATCGCAGCCTAGTTTGCCACGATAGGGATTCGGCTAGGCCTATTAGTGCTAAAAGACCTTAAGGAAGAAGTATAGCGAGTGTTCTTTACCTATCGGGAGCTTAATAGGACTACGGTATATAACCTACCCTTAATAGACCTTTATACGTATAGGCCCTACGTTAAGGGGGGCGTAAAGCGGTAGAATAAATTCCCGAGGAGACGTTAGACCGAGCCGTAAAAGTATTAGCTAAATAAGATCGTAAACGACTACGTTAATACAGGCATATATAAATATATAGCTATAGCGAATAGCACGCTATCGTCGTAGTCGGCCGAGCCGGTACTAAGGGTTAAGGATAAGAATAACCCGTAGGCAGAACTACGATTAACGATTAACTATAGCTATATCGAGGAGGACCTACCGGGAACGGAGATCCTACTATTAGCCGAGATCTATAACAACCTCTCGGATCTTAGGGTAAGAACCTACTGCTAATTTAACCTTAAATATAGATACTAGGCTATTCCAGTAGACCTAGAACTTCGATACGTCTTAGCCTTCGCAATACTAGGTTTTACGTAGTTGCAGCCGATAAGAATGCCCTAAAGGACCTAAACGGCGCCTTTCTCTTTCACCGAGTTTATAAAGATTGTAATAGGACCTATCCCTACACCCTTTGCTAAGCCCTTACTTATCGCCCCTCCTGCTGTTAGCGATATAGCACCCGTTAATATATACACCGATAACGTATTCGGCAAATATAAGACCTTTAAGGAGCAGTAGGCTTTCGTACGGGACTATCTCTTACCTCGATTCCTATAGGCACTACTTAAGTTAAGTTTTAAAAAGGTAAGGCTCGGCATAGAAGAGATTATAGCGATTAGCTAGACCTACCGCATTAAAGGCGAGGTCTTTATTAAGCTAGAGAGGGCAGCGAAGCTAAAAGAGTAGCTAACACTAATAGACTAAACGGGTGTTAGGTCCTTCGTCGGTATAGTAGGACCTTATCGACGATAGATCCCTAATTATGCCGAGATTACCCGGCCGTTAAATAGACTAATAGGAAACGTGCCCTAGCGTTAGGGTAATAGTAAAGCTATATCTTTTGCCATTCTTAAGGCGTAGTATTAAGTAGTCGTAGCGATGTATAGCTACCTATTTAACGTGCTAGTATAGCTCTACATAGATGCGAGCAAATTTAGGGCCGGATATACGCTACTATAGCACCGCGATAATTAGGACTTCCCTATCCTATATAACTATTTTCTATTTATAAAGATATAGAGGAACTATAGCACCTATAAAAGAGAGCTTTATGCCCTCGTAGAGTTTTATAGGAGGCACCGCTACTTCTTTTACGGCAGGAGCCTATTAATAGTCTATACCGACTATATGCCGCTTACTTAGTTTCTTTTAGGATAAGGCTATAAGGGAATCTATGCCCGCTAGGTGACTAAGTTAAGGGTGCTTAACATTCGTATCTATTATATTAAAGGGACCCGCAATAGAGCCGTAGATAGGCTATTAAAGACTATCTTTCCTTCCTAAGAGTATAACGACGACGGCATAGAGTTATAGGGTTATATTTATGCCGCCGGCTTATAGATCTAAAAGGATAATAAGGGAGGCTTTAAGGAGCTCATTAGAGAGCTTAGACGTTAACTATAACTATAGCCGCCCTAGGGACGTAAAGGAGCCCTATGCCCCTACTTCTCCGCAGACTAGTAGACGATACTCCGGAAGCAATAGCGATAGGACGGGGAATAAGCCTTAGGGGAGGTAAAGACGTTATCGACTAAAGGAGAGGATCTTAGCTTAGAGGCGCGTTTCTAAATATATCCGGACTTCGGGGAGGTCTTACGATATCTACTGCAAGGGACACTAAAGGACCCGCTAGACCGATATATACGACGACGAATCTTAGGCAGAGCGTAGAGCTTTAAGTAGACTAAAGGCCGCCTATAGCACCGTAGGGCTAATAACTCTTAGCAAAGATGCCTACTAGAAGAAGAGATCCCGGAAGTGTTAAAGAGGGCATACGATAATAGCGGGCACTTTAGAGCAGACTATACTCGCTGCAGACTATACGCGCACGTATACTAGCCTAGAATAGCATAAGACATTATTAACTATATTGCGAGCTGCTTTCTATACGCTACCTTTAGGGCAAATAAGCTAAAGGCACTAGACTAGCCTATTAGGGATAAAGCATATCTTAATTATTATAGATTACTTCTCGAGATTCGCTTAGCTAATAGAGTGCCGTATAACGCAGGCTATAGAGGCGTTACGCAAAGTAGAGAGCTAGCTTAACTCCTTAACAATATCCCCCCTAGCCTTCTATATAGATCTAGGTTCTTCTTTCCGGTTATAAGAATTCGGCGAAGTTATAGCTCGGCGCAATATAGAGATAGTAGGCATATCTTCGCAGTTATATAAGAGCGTAGGCCTAGTTAAGGTTACTAATAGGATCCTCTAGGAAGTTATAGGGCGCATTAGAGCATTATAACTAAAATAGGATAAGGCCTTGCCTTCTATAATAAAGTCGCTTAACTATCGGTGCATCCGGTCACTAAGGTACTCCTTAAGTTAAATCCTCTTTAGACTAAAAGACGACGCTATTATAAAGGACTAGAACGACCACTAGAACAAAAAATAAGCCGCACTTACATTAGGGCAGTGTTTATAGCTATTAGTAGGGGATTTAGCCGACTTAGTGATGTTATATTTAGCTAAAATAGCCTTACGACGATTGGCAGTAAGAGCTATATTTTACTATAAAGCAGACTAGGAAAGGCAGCTTTACGAGGCACGAAGGCAACCGGGATTTAAAGCCGGAGATATAGTTCTTATAGCCTAAGAAGGAAAGCCTTAAAAGCCAACTCCGAGATAGCGTAGACCCTTTATAATTTATTAGAGAAAAGGCCGGGCAATATACGCATTAGTGCATATAGATAGATCACTTATTCGGGGAGCTTAGGGATTAGAATTTCACGAGGATAGGCTATTAAAGGTATATATACGGCCGGCGCGCTTAGAAGGACGTTTCCTATAGGAATACCCCTTTAGACTATTATTAAGAGCGTAGAGAGGGAAGGCAAAGGCATAACGATAACGAGGATATTACGAGAGAAGGGGAAAATTAGTGCTATTTTCTTTATTTATTTTATTCGCATGCCGGAGGCATGCTAGTTGCCGGGAAACATATTAGGCTAATAGCCCCCGTAGAGGCCTCTAAGGGTGTAGGTGGCAGGGCGGTCAAGTGGGGCAGAAAAAAGCCTACTAGATACGTGTTTTTCGTAGGGCGCGGTAGAGCTATTCTGCATCCACGATTACTTCCTTTTTTAGGCCCTCTTTGAGCCTTGTTTTCTGTGCAACGTCGCACCACATCGTGTAATCTGTGATTAGCTATTAGGCCGGGGAGGCCTAAGTACCTATAAATACCTGCTCCCCTATCGGTCCCTAGATTAGATTAGACAAAGGAATACACACACTCTAAGACACACAAGACTTCATGCACTACGCCCAAATAACTGTATTAGTTATGCATTCCTGCGTGCAACAACCTCCCCTCTAAGTAAAGGCCCCCACGACCCATCATCCCTCAGCTTCTTATACACCTCGCGCATCCCCCCGCTCGATCCGTCCAAGCAGCAGTAACGTACAGCCAACCACACACGTCGTGACGGCTGCGACAACGCCTCCCGCGCGTCCGCCATGTGGCGAGACCGCACCAACCTGTTCGTCTCCATCCGCCCAGCCCACTAGCTCCCGTGATCGACCCGCTGACGATGGGGCGAATGGGCTCCCTCCAATAGCTACATCTCCTACCGGCAGTCGTACGCGCATCATCCCAAGCAGCGGAGCCAGTCCAGGAGAGGCGGCGCGTCGGGCCCTGGCGTCTTCTCCGATGCCTACTCTAGCAGCAGCTATGGTCACGGTGATCGGCGCGGGCTGCTCTCAAGCGGCGCCTTCGAGGACGACGGCGATGCTGTCGTCGAGATGGATCTGCTCCCCCCGCGCTGGGCCGATGTATCAGACGAAATCACAGAGCTGCTCGCCGACATTGCGACCAAGGGCCACCGGCTAGAGAAGCTGCACCAGAAGCACGTCTTGCCCGGGTTCAACGACGACGAAGCCAAAAGGGCCGAGGAAGCGCAAATCGAGAAGCTCACCCAAGGAATCACACGAGGCTTTCACGGGTGCCACCGATGCATCCAACGCATCGAGCAGACGGTCCGCGAGTCCAAGGAATCGGGTGGCCTTGCCCATGCTGAGGAGATCATGGCCAAGAATATAAAGATATCACTGGCAACAAGAGTCCAAGACGCTAGTGCAGGCTTTCGCAAGAAGCAGAGCGCATACCTTAAGAGTAAGCTGTATCGTCTTCCTGCTTGTGCTTCCGTGTCGCTCACCTCCCCGCCCAGGGCTTCGCGACATGGGTGGCTTGGCAACCTCGAGCCCGGGCGAGCGCTCATCCACGCCGCAATCCGGCTCCTACCTTTCTCCCTCCATACAAGAATCTGACGCCGACCGGCTGTACTCACAGTCTACGCTTCAGGCGGCCTCGCAACAAAAGATGCTCCACTCCAACGACGCGGCCATCGCCCAACGAGAACGCGAGATTGGGGAAATAGCCCAGGGCATCATCGGGCTGTCCGATCTCTTCCGAGATCTCCAGACTATGGTCATTGACCAAGGCACCATGCTGGACAGGATTGACTACAATGTGGAACGAATGAACGAGGACGTCAAAGGTGCCGACCAGGAGCTCAAGATTGCTTCGGGGTACCAGAGGAAAACGACCAAGAGAAAGATCATTCTGCTGCTGATTCTTCTCGTTGCGGGCCTGCTCATTCTTCTCCTGATCAAGCCCAAAAAAAAAAGGAGTCATGACGGCAAAGGCCACAGTATGAGTTGATGGCAGCGTGATACCATGTAAGCCACGACCTTGGGCCGCTCAAGAAAGCGTCGGGCATGTATAAACAAAGTGTACGAATACATATTACCATTTCACAAGATATCGGCCACGGTAGCCTTCTGGAATCCGAACGCCGTCCCGCCCCGTCACCAACCAAGACGAAGTGGAGGGCGGACCTAGAAACCCCGATTATCGGACTGCATGGCATCCGTCTCGTTTCCATCATCACCCTGCGTCACTTCTGGGCTTGTTTCTCCTGTCATATGATTTGCCAAACAGCCTTGGATATCGGCTCCATAGTTTTGGCTCCTGTCGTTGAAGATCCCGGCGCATCTCTGCGAGGCTGGGGAAGATGGCTGAGCCCCATGCCTTCTCGACCAGGTGCTTTAGGTGCTCTTCTGCCATTTCATTCTCATCCCTGGATCGATCCTTTCGCCGGCCAGGGACCTGGCCCAGAGCAATGCGCGAAATCACAGCGGTTCGCACAATATGCGTATCGATGCAGACACCTTGGTTTCGCAGGATGGCCAGTAAACGTACGCCACAAGCAACGTCAAATTCCCGAATGCCCGAAGTGCTCATCTCCATGACAGCGGGGGCACTCGGCCTGGTAGTCAATGTTTGATCGAACCCCCATCTCACCACAGAGCGCTGCAAGTACGGGTCAAACAGCTTCTGCACGGGATGCTCCCGGTACGTAAAGGGAAGGTCTGAAGGGATGTACTCCCTTTCGTCGGATTGGCTTTCCGCCGCCTGTGCCGCAAAGTCTCCACGTCTTGCTCTCTTCAATTCCGAGTCCGGGTTTAAACTGTTCCTCTCGTCGTCAGCTGGGCATGGCCCGTTGGTCCAGCCCTCCACCATGCTGTCGTCTCGGTTGCTGTCATACTTCATTCGAATCCCAGCTACGTTGTCTGCACCTGAGTCATATTCGGTCCTGACGGCCATCCTTCTGTCCCAAGCCGCCGTCTTGCCACTGGCCTGTTGGGGCCAGTCCTCCCGATGTACCGGTATCAGGCCCCCCGACGCGGGCATGTAGAGCTGGACCAGTTCCAGGCATATTTGTTCCAGCTCGTCGAACCGACCTAGGCGTCCGAGGTTGTAGATGATAAGTCGCCAGTATCGCAGGGGTATGGCAGCATTGCGACAGGCCAGGCGGCGGGTGAAGTCGATGGCGCTATTCAGGACAGAGCCCAGGTCGGTGTCAAAGGCTTCGCTGGGGCGAGTCCATTCGGTCGGGTGGCTGCTGAGACCATCAAAGGTGCATCTCAACAGCTGCGATGCGCTGTCCTGGGTCACGCTATGCCCCAATGCATCCATGCGATCAAGGGCGTCCCTGATTTTGCCTGCTTTGCGCTCGATGAGACCGCTTCTCAGCAGCGCATCGAGACGCCGGGATGACGATTCAGTCCCAATGGCCCACTCAACACCTTGCAACAGCCTCGTCCTTTTCCAGTCACGTTCCCGAGCAGATGCAGTCAAGAGCATGCGTCGGGTCTCTCCCTTATCGAACTCGTCTGGGTGGATATCGCAGTTCACGAGGTCCGCAAGTAAATCATCCTTTCCGTGTTTCGCAAAGACAACGAGGACCTTGCAATATGTTTGTGGCGCGATCTTGATACCCATTTTCTCGAGCTGCGCGATACGAGCAGCGAAGCCTTGAGCATCCAACTCTCGGAAGGCAAGCGACTGTAGGGATCGAGGCCCAATCACACGCAGACCGAGCTTGTGGGCAAGGCTGATGGCGAACTCAACTGATGTCCACAAACTAGCAATCCACTTGGCCACGAGCGAGTCGCTGTACTGGCCCGTTGAAGCGTCGTGAGCCGCGACTGGCCGTGTGATTTCATCGTTTTCGCCGCATTTCAGGTATAGCCTCCTCAGTCGTGCGGCCGAGAGCTCCTCGTCCGCGAGAACAACGAATGGGTAGTAGCTCGCAAGAAAGGTCAGAAACCGACTTGACTTGGCCGTTGTTGGGAAGTCTTTGAAGATGATAAATGTTTTCCGCCACGTGCGGGCGAGCTTTGATTGCCCAGACGAGAAGAGGACCGGGATGATGTGATCGTACAGTCCGCGCTCGGTGTTGAGGATATATAGACTTCTTAGGGTATCTTGCATCTCCAGCGAAGGGTCGACGACAAAGGTCAAAAACATAGCTCCAAACACCTCAGCTCCAGGTGGGAAACTGGGGGCAAGTAGCATGTGACAGCGGACGGCCTCGCTGAAGCGAGCTTGGCCTAGACAGGAGTGCATGATTTTAAGATATATTTCGGGCCATTTGAAGTTTTCCTCGGCGTATAACTGATGGGCCACTCGAAGGATAATTGCAATTCGCACGTCATGGTCCAGTGCGGCTGCTAAGACGCCGTCACGGAGCACTTTAGCTTCGGGCAGGGCAAGGAGCTTCGAGAGCCCTCTGGTCTGTATCGATTGGAACACAGCCCAGGTACCATCGTCTCCTCGCTCACGGCGCAGAGTTAGGAGTCGATGCTCCCAGCTTTTCAAGCTGCTGGACTGCAACTCGGCTATAGCTTCGGCCGTATGGGGTGCCTGTCTCGTGCCTTGGTCGCTTATGGCGGTCAATTCCACGTGGCTCGGAGACGCTGCATGCCGCATCCGAGCGCTGCCAGATCTCCCACTTGTTTGACATGTTCGGAGCTCTACCGGGGGATTCCAATGGTCCTCCGCCTGCTTGTGAAAAGGCCGATGGGGAGCTCGGGTTCGCTCGGACCTGAACATCGCCGGAATCAAGGGGCCTGCTGGCGAGACAAGTTCGCGATAGAAGGGCCTTGTAGGTTTAGCCGCGATCCTCGAGGCAGGTTCCGTAGCGATTCGAGCAGCCGGCGGAAAACGTAGAATCGGGGGCAAGGTCTTTGGCATTCCCAGATCTGCCTCCGATGGCCACGGATGTTGGTCGCATCGAGTCGGTTAGTGCCGGGGTGCAACACGCGGGGCGACGCGAGGCTCTTGGGGGAGGGATGCGGGGTTTGCGTCGTGTTGGGACGACAAAATACTCCTTCTATACTTCTATACTTCTACCGTGGAATTTACTAGTCCTTCTAATTGGCTATTACGTTATTAATTCGCTTATTTTCTTACTATATAACTATTTATCGCAAGGATATAATTTATTAATTTCCGACCGATAGTTTTATTCGGCCTTTCTATTACCCCTTTTCCTTAGGTCTACGCGGCTAATTTTGTCTAGGGATTTTCCCTATATAGAGAGACTAGTTAGCCCCCCTTATTAAAGAAAAACAAAAGCTATAATTCTTAGTAACTTATACCTTCTCTATATAGCTTTTAATCCTTTCTTATAGGCTATTTTAGCTTTAAAGCTATTAAATAAGGTCTACTAGAGTTAACTAATATTATATATTCCATATAATACGGCTAGCTAGAGAAGAGGCTACCGTGTTATAATATAGCCTCTCTTAAGTTATATACGCACGTGATTATATAAATTATATATATACGACTATATCTTATAATACTATATTTGTTAGTTAGTTAATAGAATAAAAGGGGGTTATAAGCTAGTTAGTATTAGTCTATAGAAGCTATAAACTAAGGGGCGACGAATAGCCCCTTTATATAGGCTATACTAGCGTATTGTTAGGGCCTAAAGCCGGCCCTTAATAAGCCCTCGTTATAACGTCGGGGCTATGCGTATAAGGGCGATTAAGTTAATAACTTAATTATTATAAGGGCGGCTGAGTTAGTAACGCTATTATCGGGGTCCTTAATGCGTATAATATAACGAGTTGTATTATTAATAGCGCATCCGTATAAGCGTTACCTATACGTAATCTATTTAATCACGTAGATTACAATCGTGCTTAATAAATAGATATCCCTTATTATCGGACTAATCTAGTTATATAAGGGAGAAAAGGGTTATAAGTTATAACCCTTGTTAAGACCCCGATGATAGCGTTATCGGGAGCGTTACATGCCCCGACTAGGCTCCCTTTAGAGCCTAGGACGGGCTCGGTTAGGACGCATAAAGAGGCCCCCTTTCCTCTCCTCTTCGCCTTAGCTAGATAACTACATATAGACTAATCCAGCCAGTTTACAACCCCCTTTATTTATTTAACCAACCA
The DNA here is from genome assembly GCA_012934285.1 of Ophiocordyceps sinensis. Lineage (NCBI taxonomy): Eukaryota > Fungi > Ascomycota > Sordariomycetes > Hypocreales > Ophiocordycipitaceae > Ophiocordyceps > Ophiocordyceps sinensis. Next base: position 14,570,104 of record JAAVMX010000004.1, read on the forward strand.
ACACTAATTAGTGATTAAACGATTAATTATAGATTGGCAAGGTTAAACAGGCAAGGGTTATTATTACGATATAGGACCGTTATCTTTAGTAGTGCCGTCCCTCCTACGTCGAGAGACGACCCTTCGTGCTAAGAATAAGGCATCTCACTAGATCACCGGTCGAGATACCTTCTAAGCTATTAATTAACGTTGCTGCTTTCGCAGACTATAACGACCTTAATCGATAGTGCGTCTATAACGCGACGAGCCCGCTGCCCGCTCCCGGCAAGCATCGACCTTTTAACGTTGCTAGAGGAATCTACTTAGATCACCGACTAGATCCCTTCTTTAACGACCTAATCGACAACCGTTACCCTAAAGAATAAGCATTACGGGACCCCCTTAACGTCGCTGCTTTCGCAGACTATAGCGACTTAATCGGCGACCCGCTGCTTATTTCGATAAATACATCGCGAAGACCCTCGCGATTCCTATAAACCTTAGTTAAACCTAGTTATCTACGATAATACCTACGAACCCGACTTCCGTCGCCGCCGCCGCCGCCGCCGCCCTAGCGGCAACTACCCTAACGGCAGACACCTATACGGCAGACAACCCTATTACCCTACGAGCTCCTACGAATCCGGCCCCGGCTCTTCAGCCGGAAGACCCCTCGACTCCGGCTCCTTAGCCGGAAGACCTTACGAGTCCGACTTTACAGCCGAAAGCTCCTATAGTACCTCCTACGGACCCGAAATATACTAATTGGTTAAATAGCATCGGTATCTACGAGTTATTGCATAACTAGGTCGACCTTAACCTTATTAATAATATCGACCCCGACGAATAAAGCTAAATAGTGGTAACTATATACGTCGTATTATATATACTATACGCAAGAATAGGAAATATTAACGGATACTACTTGCTTTAGGATTTTAAGGACTCCTTCGGAGACTAGACCGAAGCTACCTAAGATAAGGTCTAGCGTAACTATAGGAGGTTATTGCGAACGTTCGTACGGAGGCGTAGGCTCTATATAGGACGAAAGGACGAACTAATCGGACCTTAATTTATAGTGCTATAGGCCGCTAATAGGCCCTTGCCCTAGCCTAAAGAAGAATTCCTCGAGATAGACTTCGATATTAAAACGGAGGCCTACGCAGAAAGGGATAAGATGGGATCCTAGCTCGGCTTACCGCCGTATAAAGCCCCTACGCCTGCTCCCGCCGCTGCTCCTACTCTCGCTCTTACGCCTGCTCCCGCCGTCACAAGCACGCCCGTTCTAATAACTGCTCCGCCGACCGTTCCGCCGACTGTTTAAAGTCCGCTAGTTGATTTAGCTTCGGCAGCCTCGCCCTTAGCGCCGCCGTCCTTATCCTCGCCGACACCTACACCCTCGTTAGCTTTAATAGTCTCGGCGTTACCTACATCGTTACTATTAAGCTGGCACGACCCCGGAGAGACCCCTAACTCCCGCCGGTACGACTTAGTTTCCGACGGGGAAGACCCTATAGCTGCCCTTAGCTTCTATAGGCATAGCCCTAGTGCCGGCCCTACAATAATAACAACCACGACTTCGCCTTTAAATAAAAGTCCGCTAGTTGTTCCCGTTGCTTTAAGCCGGCTCCCTATTCTAAGCCGGCCTTTTGCTTTAAGCCGGCTCCCTCTTCTAAGCCGACTCCCCGTTCCGAGCCGGCTCTCCTATTCGCCCGCTCTAAGCAGTAGCTCTTCGGACTGCTCTTTCGGCCCTTAAAGTAGCTTATTAAGCTACTCTCCTATTAGCTCTCACAGTAGCTCGCTAAGCTGCTTAGAACCTATAAAGCTACCGCCTATATAGCAGCTTCCTTAACATCGTTAGTAACGCGCCCTTTAGTATATCCTAAAGCCGAGCTAATGCCGCCGCTGCTAATTACCTTTCGAGTCTCGTAGCGCACTCTTTCGCTACCTCGGCGAAAGATATCACTATATAAAACGCGTGTAGACTTCCTCCTATTCCTCCTAGAACGTTATGCCCTAAGCCCGGCATATACCTTAGTAGACCCCCTTACCCTAAAGGCATCTACTAAAGCAGGCTAATTGCTAGCACTATAAATCTTATTTCGACTCCTAAGGCGTACTCTTCCGTCACCTCGCTAAAGGATATAACTACCGGAAGCATATATAAGCTTCCTCTTAGCCCGTTGCCCGATAGGTGTTAGATTACATAATAGAGGCTACTACATTAGGTTAGTATAACCGTTATATAGCTTCGTGGAAAATTTCCTATAAAACTAGCCTCTTAAGAAAATAGGGGCTACACATATATCTTTATCATTATATTAATATAACCTCTTTTGCTATGCAACCTATTAGACCTATTAAGACCTATAATCTTGCCTATTTAGTCCGAGCCGTAGATTAAAGATCTGATAATTAAGAGTCTTATACTTTAATCTACCGGAACCGTAAACTAGAAACCGAAAAAGGCTCCCTTTAGGCCGACAATTACTATGTCTACCCTTACTAAGAAAAACGAGGTTATTCTTAACGATAATGCTGATTAGTCCCTTTAGGATAATAAGTTTAAGGCGCAGGCCCTCGATAGCAACCTCTAGGACTAGGTTTTCGGGACCGAAAAACTCCTTCCTACTCCGACGATGCCTGTCGAGGATAACGCCATACGGGGATCTCGCGTGCGTACCGTAGACGAAGAAATAATCTAATAATGCCAACCGCCTAAAGGATCTTAGAAATAGCAGGTATTCCTCTATAAGGAGAAGAAATAAGAGAGCTAGAGAAAGGATATTAAAGAGCTACGCACGTGGATTGCTATAATAATTTCCGACTACCTTTTCTAGACCTATTGTAAGCCGGATAAGGGCCTTAAGGAGTAGTACGCCACGCTTAAAAAGCAGGCAAAGGGCAAGCCGGAAGACATCCTCCGCGCTGTTTAAGTTCGCTATAAAGCGGTAGTTAAGCCTTCTATAAGTCAACCGAAGAACTAGCACCGTTGGCTCGAGAGCTAGAAGAAGGTTATATATAAGGGGATTTAAGAAAAACTCCCTAAAGCTACCTATAAGAGTATTTAGGTGTCTAACTTCCTATCCTTTATTAATCCCTACTATTATTACTAGGTTAATTCCTTTAACCTTTCTCACCTTAAGAATAACGCAGATTTTAATATCTATATAAAAACTAACGAGTTTACCGTCTTTATCGATAAACTACCTGCTTAACCGTCCTATACGAAGAGAGGCGCCTTTAGCCCTTCTTTCGCCGGATAGGACGATTAAAAGGACGATAAATAGGACGGCTAGTTAGAAAATAAAAACACTAAAAACAATAAAAATAATAAAAATAATAAAAAGAGATTACGAGCTACTACTTCGGATAAGCGAGGTATTCCTAAGTGCAGGCTATGCACGCTTAAGGGCTATACTCTCGAGAACTATTAAGAGATTAAGTCCGATAAAGCCCCCGAGTAGTAGCTTAGGAATAGATAGGAAGCTATTACGAAGAGTATAAAAGACCCTAAGATCGCGAAAGAAGTCTAACGACTAAAAGGGAAGAAGGTAACGTTTAAAGACGATAAGGATTAACTAGTGCGGGAAAAGGGAAGATGCCCTTCGGCTTCTTTCCTTATCTCCCTCGTTAAGGCCTCCTTTAGCATTAACGTTTATCCCTTCTGCTATTCGGTAATTCTAGATTATAGAACGATACTCTATATCTTTAACGAGATCTTACGATTTAAGAACTTTAGAATAGCTAAGGAGGGAGACTTCCTTTAGGCAGGCGTAGAAAAAGTGCCTATCCTCGGATATAGCGACGTTAACGTCCGCCTTTAGACCCTTCCTTTAAGCCTTAAGTACTACGGCTGCTTAATATCGCATTCTATAAGAACTTTGCGTGTAACCTAATCTTTTATAGGTTGTTAAAACAATAGGGCATATAGTAGGACGAATAACCCTATAGACCGTCGACGCTTTAAGTAGCTAATAACACTATTGTCGGACTCGTCGAATAATACTACGGATAGTTCGTCTTAGAATATATCCCCTACGATACGATAAGGCGGGCCTTCTATACCCGCCGAAATAAGTTCGATAGCTATACTAAGAGGAAGCTATAAAAGGCAACGGTAGAACTTTAGTATCTCCGGATAGGACATCCGGGACTACGAGCGCTCGAATACCTTATTAACTGCTCCGAAGGTGTTAAGATTAAGGGCATTATAACGACCTAGTGCGATAACTACGGTACCGCTAAAGCAAAGCGGAGAATACGACGAGCTCCTTAAGATAAAGGAGTCGTAGGCGAGAGAATTACAATTGACTTTTATAACTTCGCGCCTAATAATAAAGGCTATAATTCACTAATGCTTTTAATAGATAGGGCGAGCGGATTCGTATTAGATTTCTACCTATAGGACCGCCTCGTAGAAACTATTATCGCGGCCCTTAAGTCCGGCCTTAACTACCTTACGCATTAATACTAGTTCTATACTAAGACTATCGAATATAACAACGAGATTATTAGTTAGAAGCTAGCAGTAGAAGCTTTCCTTAAGACGAGACTCCTTAAAATCGAGCCCTCGGCCTTATACACATAGGACTAAAATAGTAGCGCCGAGCGCTTAGGGGGTGTAATTAAGGACAAATTATAGGCAATGCGAGGCAAACTTCTAACGCAACTTTAGCGAGAGATATATAAGTCAGTAGTATATCTCTATAACCGCATACTAAAGTATAGTTATAAGTAGGAAAGCCCTTACGAAAGACTAACCGGCAGGAAGCCTACGCAATAATATCTTCGTGCCTATAGGTGTAAAGTGTTCGCGATAACTACTATAGCTTAGGAAAAGAGACAACGCCTTAAGAAGCTCGACCTACGAGCCTAGGTAGGCTTTCTAGTAGGATACACATTATTAAACATCTACCGCGTGTAGGTGCTTACTAAAGGAAAAGTGATTACTATACGAGACGTTATGTTTAACGAGCGGGAGATCTTCGATAGAACCTTCGAGAGTCTTGCCGATAGCGTTAAGGAGAGCAACCTTAAGGAGCTAGCCCTAGCCCTAAGGAATATCAGCCTTCCCGACAATGACCGAATCAACGCGCTATAGGTACTTAATGATTAAGTTTTTAACGATATTCTCGTCTACGAAGATGTAAACCTAGCACACGCGGCGAGCTAAGAAGACGGTATAGACTATGCAATAGCGCTTAAGAACGACCGAGAGAGCATAAAGCAGTATACGGAAGCTAGATTTAAGCCTCTACCTACTCTTCCGAACACTCCCCCGGCGGCCCTATTTATAGCTACAATCTAATTATATCTCGCTAACTAGTCGATAAAACCATAGAGCAAAAATCACGAACCCTCGCGAGCAGCCTTTTAGGCGGGAATACTTTCTTTGCCGTATATAAACATAAGTCTATATATATAAGGAGTAAACCCCTCCGTAGTATCTTTATTAAGTCTATATACATAAGGAGTAAACCCCTCCGTAGCATTATTATTAAGTCTATATAAATAAGGAGCGAACCCTTCCGTAGTACTAAAAATAAGCCTATACGAGCTAAAAGCTTAGGAATAATCCCCTCCGTAGCACGATTAAAGATACGCCTACTAGCACTCGGCATTTATAGCAAGCACTTAAGCCGCACCGACCTTAAGAGACACTAATACGCTACTATTTAAGGATAAGGCTTACCTCGACCGCTTAATCCTAAAAAGGCAGGTGTATCGGCGAGACCTTCCCGCTATACTAATACATTATGGATAGCTTAAATACTATCCACTCGGCCCTTACTTTAAGGAGGCGGAGCGATTATATCTTTAGAGCTATAAGGAAATAAGGTCGTAGACTAAAGTCGACTATAAAACACTCACGAAGAAAGGCCAAGTGCTTAACTACATATAGGTATACGTGTATAAGATAGACAAACACGGGAGACTCTCTAAATATAAGGTGAGATTAGTTATGCGAGGAGATTAATAGCTTAGAAACGGGCAAGAGACCTACGTAGCTACTCTCGCGGGACGGAGTTTTCAGACACTTATAACGATCGCGGTAAGGTTCGATCTCGAGCTAATATAGTATAACGCTGTTAACGCCTTCGTTAACGCTACCCTCGACGAGATTATCTATATAAAGATGCCTTTAAGATATAGGAAACACTCGATCGTGCTTAGGCTCGATAAGGCACTCTACGGACTACGGAAATCCCCTCTTCTATAGCATCGCGAACTTACGTTATCACTCCGGGAGATAGGATTTTAGATAGTACCGCACGAACCTTACTGCTTAACGTTTAACGGCATTATCGTCTTCTTCTATATAGATAATATTATGTTTATATATTATAAGAAGGATTAAGAGAGGGCTAAATCGCTATAGAATTAGCTCTAAGGAAAGTATAAGCTTATAGGCGGTAATAGCCTATAATAGTTCCTTAGTATCGAGATTCTACGTAATCGCAAATAGGGCTATATTTAGCTATTATAAGCCGCCTATATTAATAAGATCTGCCGACTAGCGAAGAAACGTAGGTTATTTAATACACCGATAGGAGCGAACGACCTCTCTCCTTATAAAGGGATCGTAAAACACTACGAGATACGATCCTACTAGGTAAACGTAGGCTCTATACTATACGCGGCGGTTATTACCCGACCCGACATCGCGTTTGCTATATTAAAACTCTGCAAATAGAATACTAACCCTAGACCGAACTATAAAGAAGCTATCGATTAAGTTATCTGCTATTTACACTGCACTCATAGGCTTACGCTTCGTCTAGGGGGTAGCGACGACTTTAAGGTGGCAAGTAACGCCTCTTTTGCTAACAACACTAATCGCAAGAGCTCTTAGGCATTTGCTATAAAGCTGTTCGGAGGCCTAATCAGCTAGAGAGCTAATAAATAAGATACTGTTATAACTTTAACGATAGAGGCGGAGCTTCTAGCTCTATTATAAGCAGTAAAGGAGTCGATCTACGTAATTAGGCTTATTAAAGAGCTCGACGTCTCCCTCGATAACTCCCGAATTCGTATTTAATATAATAACACTTAGACTATCCGACTAGTCACGGCCGAAGTCGCGACTCTATAGACGAAGCTTCGCTATATAGACATTTACAACCACTAGCTTCGTTAGGAGGTCCTTAACGAGACTATCGAAGTTAAGTATACTCCTACCGCGAAGATAATAGCAGACGGCCTTATAAAGGCGCTTTAAGGGCCCTCCTTTAAGGCCTTTATTAAATAAATCGGCCTCTACGATATCTTATAACGCCTCGCCGATCGAGAGCTCCCCGAATCGACCGACGAAGCGATAAAAACCGATAATTATATAGTGTAGGAAGATTAAGAGGTGTAAGGCTGTAGATAGCCTCGAAATGTGCGTGTGCTTTACGCCCCGCGACGACGTTAGGGAGACGACGGACCTAGGGCTTAAATAGGCTGCGTATAGCTGCGCTTAAAGGCTCTATAGCTCGATTAGGCGTAGAGAGCTAAGAAGGAAAATAGTAAGGACGAGAGGTCCTCGAAGGATTAAGAAGAGGTATAAGAGCTTAAGAAGCCGTACTCTCTAAGGCGCTTAGGCGTAGGAATAAAAGGGCAGGGATTAATAATGTCCCGACCCGATGGCTTAACGATAGAACGAGGATTGAAAACTCATCGGATTTAAGCTATTTAGCGACCTCTTTTACGCTAGCTTCCCTCCCGCGGATGTAGGTTTAAAGCTAGGGGGGTGTGTTAGATTATATAATAGAGGCCACTACATTAGGTTAGTATAACCGTTACGTGGCTTCGTGGAAAATTTCCTATAAAACTAGCCTCTTAAGAAAATAGGGGCTACATATATATCTTTATTATTACATTAATATAACCTCTTTTACTATACAACCTATTAGACCTATTAAGACCTATAATCTTGCCTATTTAGTCCGAGCCGTAGATTAAAGATCTAACAATAGGGCAAATGATACTACCCCCCGGGAAAGGAACACTCTTCCGCCCGGCCTTAGCCTGCCCGGCAAGCACCTTTATCCCGGCAGGCACCTTCGTCCCGGCAGGCACCTTTATCCCGGCAGGCGCCGACCTCGTTTCTATACGTTATTCTTCCGAGGTTTAGCAACGCACCCTTTATTACGCATAGCTAGCTAGCCTCGCGAGCTTCCGCACCGTTAGCCTCGCCGTTAGCCTCGCGAGCCTAGCAAAAGAAAAGCTCTCGAGGGATTCCCCTACCTATTGCCCCCTTTAGCCCCCTACTCGGCCGCCCCTTTAGCCCTCTGCTTAGCCGTTCCTTTATATGTTCTCGCTGCTCGTTACTTCGCCTATTTCCTTAATACGTTTCCCTAATGCCCTATTCGCGCGTTTATCGTATATTTATTCCGTATAGAATTTCCGCGTATTACTTTTTGCTATTTCTGCAATTTATTCGCCCTTTTCTACGCGTTATTCGCCCTTTTCCACGCATTGTTCCCCTTTTACCGCTTTATTATATTATTATATTCGTTATTCGCAGCTCCTACTAATTACTCGTTATTTCCGGTCGATTATTTCCTTGCTATTTCCCGCCCGCTAATTGCAATTTATACTTATTATTTATATTTATTAGGCAATTTCTAGCTTAATGCGTCTTTTCCGTTGTTTCTTATTCGCCGTCCGTTGTTTCTTTATTCGCGTTTATAGCCCGAATTAAGGCCTTGCAAAGACTTAACTAAGGTCTATTCCTGCTCGAATAGACGCTTTATTCCGCCCCGAACACCCGAGGATGCCCTCGATTCGGCTCTTTTAAATGCTCGTTTCCTTACTTATCGCGTCGGGCTGCTTACTGCTTATTCGTTGCGTTCGATTAAGCGATTAGTCCGTTAGTATAGTGTTTACAGCCTCTAAAGAAGAACTACTAGTATCGGACTAATCTAGTGTAACGACGGCGAGGGGTGCCGTCGCGCTAATAGCAAAAGCCACTAGTGACATTAATTATATTACTGCCCCTTACGTACACCTTATAAAGCCGACCACGACGCCGCACGCTATATCGCACCTTATACTTATCCCCTCTTTAATAGCAGTATGTCCTAGGCTGCACGTATGCCCCGCACGTAACCTAGCGCAAACCATAGGCCTCGGCAACCGTAGGCAGGAATAACCTAGTGGACGTTGACCTAAGACGTAGAAATATCGTCGCATTGCCCCGATGCGCCGCCTCTACGGTACGTATGCGCTACGCGCCCTACGCCGACACACCTGCCTTACAGCTAGCTGCCCTAAGCCCCTTTCTTTAAGGGGTCTCGAATAGGAAGGCTGTTAATTAATGTTATAATTATAACGACGACGAGGGGTGCCGTCGCGCTAATAGCAAAAGCTATTAGTAATATTAATTGTATTACTGCCCCTTACGTATACCTTATAAAGCCGACCACGACGCCGCACGCCGTGTCGCACCTTACATCTAGTTATATAAGGGAGAAAAGGGTTATAAGTTATAACCCTTATTAAGACCCCGATAATAGCGTTATCGGGAGCGTTACGTGCCCCGACTAGGCTCCCTTTAGAGCCTAGGACGGGCTCGGTTAGGACGCATAAAGGGGCCCCCTTTCCTCTCCTCTTCGCCTTAGCTAGATAACTATATATAGACTAATCCAGCCAGTTTGCAACCCCCTTTGTTTGTTTAACTAACTAACACCTATTACTATACTAGTAACTTTTCTTTATAAGTGCTAAATAGCTAAACTTATAATCTAATAAGGAGAGATAGGAAGAACGATATATTAGGTAAAAGACCTAATAAATGTAATTAATAAATATAAATAGGAAAATGTTAGAATAAAGGGAATACTATAGGGAAGCTACGGGCTAGTTATAGGCGGAGGATAAAGGCTTCTATCCTAATCGAAAGGCTGTTTGTGTCGATAAGGCGTTTAAGGGCATTATTTAGCGATGCCTTCGTTATAGCGTCGGCGGGGTTATCTTCTCCGTTAATCTACCTAATCTCCTTAATCTCCCGTCGCTTATACGACTAACGTAGCGCTATAATATCGATTATTAAGCGTTTCTCCTTCGTAGTGCCGAGCTTAATAAAGCACTTATAGAAAGAGTATAAGTTAGTATATATAATAAAAGGGATTAGTAGAAGCTAGAGCCGTTCCGTAATTATACGGAGGGTCGTAATAAGAGAAATGCCGAGGTCTATACCGTTAACTATCCCGTAGATCTCGCTCGTAAAGACGCTCCGGGTTACTCGCTTATACTTCGTTAAGCTCTAATAGATAATATTTCCATCGATCCGAAAGTGCGTATCTATACGCTGGGTCTTATTAACGAGCGTAATAACGAAGCCTAACTAAGACAAAAGGTCCCGGTTATTTGCGAATAAGCTATTTATAAATACTACGAGTTTCGCTATGCCGAGATTAGTTAGTCTATACGTAAGGCTATATTGCTAGTAGTCTATCTACTACCTAAGGCGCTTATTAAGGATATCGCAATCTTTCTCCTCGGGTGCTTATACTTAGGCTACTACGGAGATATTAAATAAGGCCTTTAGCTAGTAAATAGAAGCGACGTACGTAACCCGAGCCTATTGCTTAAGGTATTATTAAGCTCGATCGCGAGCCTTTAAGTTAATTACCTCGATTCTTACGCCTATCCCTTCTACTAAATAAGCAGAACGTTATCGTAGAGTGTTAGTTTTACTCTATTAAAGTCTATAGCATTATTTAAGGTTATTCGGGCTTTAGGCTAAGCACGAAATTAAGCTATCTTAAGCTCTTTTTCTTCTTAAGCGGCAAAGGTATTAAAACTAAGCATAAGTATATTATCGGTCTATATACCGACGAGGCTAAAGTTATCGGGTCTTTAATTCGTAATTAAAAGGCACGAGTTATAGGTAGAAGGAGCTATATTAAAGCTCTTAATATAGTGCTTATAGTAGGTTCTTTACTAATAAACGCCGGTCTTTATAATGCCGTATAACGGTCTAATAACCCTTATAATCGTGCCCTCTAGGTACTTACTCTAAAGCTCTACTAGAAGGGCCGCTAAGACTATACGATTAAGCTCTATCTATGCCTAAAGATAGGCTTATATAATATCGCGTAGAGATAGGCTTATGCCTTAGCGAAGTAAGGCGGGAGCTAAGGCTAGGATTAAGCGCTAGCTAGTACATTAGATAGTATGGGAATACGTAAGAAGCAAGCTCTTTTCTATATCGCTATGCCTTTAGATTACGAGACGAGACTTTTCGTAGGGTTTAACGTCTCGGCCCTTTAATTCCCACACTATACGGGAACGAAAGAGACGATAAGGCCTATATATAGCCTCGTCGTACTGCTTAAAGCTAAAGACTCCATAGGCGACGAGATTATCAATTTCGCGTTAGTCAGACTTTTCGAAGGGGGCGCCGGGTATAGTAATAATACCGTTATTACGTAGTTTAAGTACAAGCTATAGTATATCCTCTTCTTTCTTAACTAGGAATTAATTATTAAAGGTAACAGTCTTCGGCTTATTCCTTAAGCCCGGGGGACGTCCGCGCTTACGGGGCTATAGAGGAGTAAGGAGTATTTGCAAAGGAGATTAAGAGCTATCCTACCCGGGTATTTCGTCCGGAGCAGTAGGGCCGACCTCGGAAAAGGTATCTATATCATTAAGGTTAAAGGGATTAGCCGCGTCGTTATTGCTACGGTAGTACGGCTATATAAAGGTTAAATAGAAGACCGTAAGGCCGTTAACGGTCTCGATAGTAACGTCGTGGCCGTTAATAGAGGCGATCTTATATAGGCCCTACTATCCTCGTTTTTTCCTCTAAACATAGACTTTACTCTATAGCGGGAGGGATAAACTGTCGAGTATTAAGGGGTTATTCCGGGCCTAGAGAGTATCTCAGACATGCCTTTCGGCGGAGAGCTACCGTAAGGCTTTTATCGCCTTTTAGATAGCTACGGCCCTTTTTACCGTAGTAGCCGAAGGAGGGGAGTCCTAGTTTATCCGGGGATATATAGGAGCGTAAGGACGAGGCCGTTAAGTCTTACCGTATCGTTAATAGCCTTTAAGCTATTGAGAGGGTAGATTCTATAGCGGATGTCCTACCTATCTCGGCGTATATAATTTTTAAGGCACGTCGGAGCGGCCTATAATACCGCTCTACCTTTCCTATCGACTAGTAAGCCTTAACGGGGATTTAGGTATATGTAATACATATAATCCGGGCTTTATTACGAAACTCGGTTAATGCGAAGTTAGTGCCTATATTATATCGAATAAAGTTAGGGGGTCTAGGGTATAGATCGATCTATAGTGCCTTAAGCGTCTCTTATATATCCTTAGCCGATATTAAAGGGAGGAATCACGCTCCTTAGAAAGATATCGCTATATCGACTGCGTATAGTATTAAGCGAGTGCTATTTCTAACTTCTAAGTATATTATCTCGATAACGACCTTAAAGCTAAATTCTTAGTTATTCTTTAATATAAACCTAAACCTCCGGGGTGCTAGGGCGTAGAGCTAGCAGTAATAGCAGAATTTTAAGATATTCTTTAGTATTTCTAATAGGATATTATTATACCCTACCTATTTTAATAGATAATAAAGCCTATTAACGGCCGGGTAGCTAAATCGGCGGTAGAGCGTACGTATTTCGGCTTCGGTTAAAAAGGCGATTATATTTTCTTCCTTACCGAAAAAGAACTATAGATAGCCCTATTTATAAATAACGGGGACGTTTGTACTTAGACCGACGATTGTATCGGTAGTATTATTAAAGTATACGCCTAGGCGGTCTATATTAGCTAGGTAAAGGAGGAAGGGAGTCGTCGTTCTTAGTACGTAGAACGTAATACAGCCGATAGGGGTCTTAAGAGCGATAGAGCCGAAGGAGCGTACGTCTTCGCCGCTGCCGAACTTAATATATGCCTAGCCGGCGGTTAATTCGTCGAGTACGACGGAGGGGTCTTTTCGTTATAGGGCGAGATATTAGTCTTAGCCTATAGTAGAAACCGTAGCTGCGCTAGTATCGACGAGAATGCCGTAGAAGCGGTCCTTAGAGTAATAATCGAAGACGAATTACGTAGCCGGGACGCTTAGCTAGTCTATCCTTTATGCGTCTTTGCCCGTAATTAAATAGTTAAACGACTGCTAGCATAGGATTTACGAGGCTTACTACCTTACTAGTTCTTTATTATTATTAGCCTTATCGTTACGCTACTTAATAGCGGCCTAAGGAGTTTTATTATCTTTATGTTCGGTAAGATAGGCCTCGAATCCTATATTAGGGTTGCCGGTTAAAAGGCATTGCGCGTAGTATTAGGCCTTAGACCTAGCCCGTTCCTTTAAGGTATACTTAATCGACTAGCAGCCTTCCTTCTCATAAACGGAGCATTTCTTTAACTATTAGCGGTTGCTAAAGCTACTACCGCCGCTATAAGGGCTACGGTAGCCTAATCCGCTACTCTTACTAAATCTACGGCCGTTGCCGCGGTTATTAGTATATCTCGGGTCGGTATAAAATACGCCTAATGAATTATATTTAATATTTATATTTAGCGCCTTATTATAATACTATGCGAACGTTCTAGACGTGCCTTGCTCGGCTTATATAGATTGATAAGTCTTTAGAGAGGAACGTAGTATAGAAAATAACTTTTTATAGTCTTAGGAGGGTTATATAGCGTATAGCTAAATTCTAGGACGTTACGGCACGCGTTAAGGAGAGTAGTGCGAAGGGGGAGGTCTCCGGCGAACTTAAATCCTAAGGCGCGTTAATAGCGTTATAGCTTATTGAAAAGGGTCTATAGGACTTCCTATTAGGTCTTATTAGGATATTATACTTATAGCTTTTTAAATATCGTAGTAGTCTAATCTATCTAATAGTGCTAGTAGTTTACTTCGGTATTAAAGTAAGCCTTAAGCAGGTCGTAGGCCTGCCTAAATATATAGTGCTATTCTATATACTATATATAGTAGGTCTAGGCTCGTCCGGTAAGAATCCGTAGGAAGAGTGCGTGAAAATAGCCTAGCCGGGCTTTAAATATATAATATACGTCCGTAAAGATATAGACTTTATTATCGAGGATATCGTACGGCTCGCCTATATAGTTCTTGCTTTTATCCTATAGTTTAATAAACTTCTACGGGAGGTCGGCGTCTATTTCCTCGTTTAAAACGTTATAAGGGGGAACCATTGTATAGGCTGCCTTTAACGTTATATTAACCGGAGGGGTCTTAATTATAAACTAGTATAAAGTCGGGTGAATTATTATTAGGGTTTTAGATATATCGCAGAAAGGAGGGGCCAAGGGGTTAGAGAATATGCCGGGCATTTAATCTCGTAGGTATAAGCCTAGATCGAAGGAGGTAGTATATATTAAGGTCGTTAGGGTAAATAAGGGTTCCGGCGCGAAGGTGATTGCCGGTGCGGCTAAGCATGCAGAAGGGATAGCCGAGGGAGTCGACGGTGCTATTATAAAGCTCGCTACGGGAGCTATAGTTAGGATATTAAGAGGCGCCGTTAGGGCTATGTCCGGGACAACCGGGGAAAGAGGGTTAGTTATAGCGGCTAAGGCTGCAACGGATATATTCCTTACGTATTCTTTAGTGCGATCGTTATAGAATAACGATTAGTCTAGAGTTAGTTTATCTTTAGGCTAGATCGGGGGAATTTATTAGCGCTAAAGTATTAGAAACGACGCCGTAGAGCTGATATTCTTAACGTCGGTCTAGATTCCACGGGTTCGTAAGAAGTATTTAAGGGCCTTCTTAACATGCTTATCTGCCCGGTTTTAGGTGGCTTCCGTCTACCTGTTAAGGTAGTTCTAAAAGTCGGTAAATAGCTTATATCTATAGATATTCGAGCCGGCATGAGTAATAATAAACCGAGCTACGTAGGTCGTAACTGCTTTCTTATTTATATTATCGTAGGCGACGTCTATCTCTTAGAATATAATATTAGCTTTCTTATAGTACGAGCTAAAGATATTAATACCGTCTAGCTAACCGGCAAGGGGGTTATCCTTAGGCTTATTTGCTTTCGGTGCGGGACTAAGAGCGTCGGGGTTATCGATAGGGTTTAATATTACGTAATTAAATAGAATACGCGGGGATCTTATTAGAGGGGATCGGAAGGGTTATCACAAAGGTTATCGGTTGCGTTAATAATGCACTATTGCTTAACGTAACTCTTCTTCTTCTTAAAGCGAGACGGGATTAAATAAGAGCTAGGAACGAACTTATCGGCGGCTACCGAGAGCTAGCTGTATTATAATAGCTTCGTCGGCTTTAACTCGCGTAGGTTCCTTATTCTTAGCATAAAGGATCGTCTCTAGGTATAGGGAATAGAATCGCGAGGGATAAAGATCCGTTATACTTTCAACAATTAGGCTCTATCTCTTCTACTTTACTAATCTATAATTCATTGTTTAATCACTAATTAGTATTAGTTAGTTAATAAAACAAAAGGGGGTTATAAGCTGGTTGGTATTAGTCTATAGAAGCTATTAACTAAGGGGCGACAAATAGCCCCTTTATATAGGCTATAGCAGCGTTTATTATTAGGGCCCGAAGCCGGCCCGTTATAAGCCCTCGTTGCGACGTTAGGGCTATGCCTATAAAAGCGATTAATTTAATAACTCAATTATCGCAAGGGCGGCCGAGTTAGTAACGCTATTATCTAGGTCCCCGATGCGTACGATATAGCGCATTATGTTATTAATAGCGCATCCGTGTAGGCGTTGCCCGCACGTGATCTATTTAATCACGTGGATTGCAATCGTGCTTAATAAATAGATATCCCTTATTTCTATAATATTCCTATACTAGTAGTCTTTCTTTATAACTATAAACTAAGGGATTATAAATGTATAAACCTAACCTATTGCCGTATAAAGAAGAATATATAAAGGAAATTATACTCGGCCTAGTTAAAGAGGCCGGTATAGAATAAGTAATAATATTAAATTATACCCGGGCTAGAATATAGCCGGAGCGAAGTAAGGCCGGTATAGAATAGTACTAGGGCAACGTAGGGGTAAAGCAGCGTAATAATTAGGGCCTTATAATAAAGGCCTCTATCCGAATCGTTAATATATTTGAGTAAATTAAGCGCTATAAAGATCGGTTAAGCGAGTTCTTTATTATTACGTTAGCTAGGTTATTATAAATATTTCTTTTGTATTAGATTAGATTATATATTATCCTATGTAACCTCTATATCGTATATATAGACCCTTAGACTTAGTCTATAGCTATGCTTATTCGTGGATTATAATAGTTATATACCCTCTTTAAGCTCGTCCTATAATAGTTTAATCTAGAGTATTGCTATTTGCACGGATATAAATCTCTATTTATATAGAAGTTCGCTTAAATCCCTACTTTTTCTACGCGACCCTACGCGCCTATATCCCGCTATTAAATCTTCCGTATAGGTATATAGTAATTAAGAGGGCCGCGTAAATCGTATATAGCCTTATTAATTAGTTAATTCGCTGCGTGCCTTACTATATGCCTTACTACGTGCCCTCTACTGCGTGCCCTACTGCGTGCCCTACTGCGTGCCTTACTGCGTGCCCTACTGCGTGCCCTACTGCGTGCCCTCTACTACGTGCCCTACTGCGTGCCTTACTCTATGCCCTCTACTGCGTGCCCTACTGCGTGCCCTACTATATGCCCTTTACTATATATACGGCTCCTTAATGTATGCTTTGTGCCCGGCTGCGTGCCCTACTGCGTGCCTTACTGCGTGCCTTACTATATGCCCTACTGCGTGCCCTACTGCGTGCCCTATTGCGTGCCCTACTGCGTGCCCTTTGCGGCGTGCCCTCTACTATATGTACGGCTCCTTAATGTATGCTTTATGCCCGGCTGCGTGCCCTACTGCGTGCCTTACTACGTGCCCTCTACTATATGTGCGGCTCTTTAATATATGCTTTATGCCCGGCTCCTAGCTGCGTGCCCTACTACGTGCCCTCTACTATATATACGGCTCCTTAATATATGTTGTATGCCTTACTATATGCCCTCTACTATATATACAGCTCCTTAATATATGCTTTATGCCTAGCTGCGTGCCCTACTGCGTGCCCTACTACGTGCCCTTTATTACGTGCCTTTTGCTATATATACGGCTCCTTAATGTATACTTTATGCCCGGCTTTTAGCTACGTGCTTAGCTATAAAGTCGTAGCCTTTGTAGACTAGCGCGATTTACGTCGCAATCGTCGTATATATATCGCATCGCGGGATTAAGAACGTTAGAGCTTCGTACACGTATACAATGCCGATAAAAAATTCTTAGTGACTTTAAGTAACTCCCGGCGGCGTTAGGCTATATAGGCTAAATCGTATAGCGGGCGATGGTAGGGTTTAGGCTAGGAAAAAACAAGGTTATCGTGCGATTAGACATTTAGTATTATGCGATTAGCAATACTCTTAATATATTCTTTATGCTTTATTATATGCCCTTTACTATATATACGGCTCCTTAATATATGCTTTATGCCCTGCTATATGCCTTACTATATGCCTTACTATATGCCCTTTACTATATGCCCTTTGCTATATATACGGCTCCTTAATGTATACTTTATGCCCGGCTTTTAGCTACGTGCTTAGCTATAAAGTCGTAGCCTTCGCAGACTAGCACGATTTACGCGGCTCTCTTAATTACTATATACCTACACTAGATTTTAGTAGTAGGATATAGGCGCGCGGGGTTCGCGTAGAAAGAGTAGGGATTTCCTAGACTTCCGTATAAATAGAGATTTGTATCTATATAAGTAGCAATACTCTTTAATTAATAATCTATATAGATTTATACTCGCTCTACGAGTGTCTCGTAAAGCTTAAGATAACTAAAGAGAAAAGATTAATAATTAATATTATATCTCTTCGATAGTTACATAAGTAGTATAAGATTATAGAGATCCGTTAGATTAACGGCGATAATAACCTAACCGATGCTATAACAAAGGCATTACTTAATTAAGCCCTTAAACGCTTTATAGACACTAATAGCTTAACTATTCGGATAGAGGCATATATTCTACGTCTTTAAGTCCCCCTTTAAGACTCTCTTTTATTTATACTTATATATTGTATTTATTAGACCACTTTAGTCTACTACGCGTTATCCTTTCGATTAGGAAGGTTAATTAGCAGTTAGAAAGAAAGCCTGCTATTATAGGAATATAGTTATATAACTAAGGGATAGAGTCGCAGCTATATTATAGACTCTATATACGAAAGGGGCAATAAGGGTTATAACCACGGGGCGTATAACGCTACGTGCTTTATATAGTTAATAACCATGTTATTAACTAAGGGCATCGTTATAACTAAAGCAGCGAGCCCTAGCGTAGGCCTTAATAAGGCATTATTAAGGCATAGCAGGCTTTATAGAGGGACCCCGGCAGACGGGCATAAAGGGGCCCCCTTATTCCCTCCCCTTCCTAGCTAGAATAAATACAACTATAACTAATGCAACCCCCTTTGTTTAGATTAATCTAAGTAAATCCCTACTAATAATTATAATATATATTAATATACTGCTTTTAGCAGTATTATAGCCGCTATAACCTATATCTCTCGCATTCTTATTTAGTAGGCCGTAGGTCTACGATCTTATAATTAAGAGTCTTAGTCTTCTAGCTAAAGCTACTAAGAGAAGCTATTATTTAACTATTAGGCCCCTTTTAAACCGTAAGATAAGCCTAGCTAATTATACTCGGTAGGAGGACTAGATTTCTCTTGCATTAAACTAAGCCTATGAGAACTACCCTCGCGGCACTATATCGAATAAAGCCCGCGAGAACTATCCTTATAGCACTATATCGAAAAGAAAGCCCGCAACCACGCGGCACTAATATATTAAATAAAGCCCGCAATCCGCGGCATTATATCGAATAAAGCCCGCAATCCGCGGCATTATATCGAATAAAGCCCGCAATCCGCGGTATTATATTAAAATATTAATATTACCGTCTTCCCTATTGCTTTCTACCGGGAAATCCCCGGTTCTACTATAGAATTTATATAGAAGTGTCTATAGAATGTGTATAGAAGTATTACGTATTTCTACTATAGAATTCCACGGGCTTCTATAGGCATTTACCCCGCACTTCTACGGCCGGCCCGCCCGCTTTTCTTCTACGGTTATATTTCACCGTGATTTTATAGTGATTTTACGGTTATTTACACGGTCTTTACCTATAAAATCCCTTCCCTTCTACGGTCTTCTACCGTAGAATTCTAATTCCCTTCTACGGCTTCTACCGTACAATTCACTAGTCCTTCTAATAGACTATTGCATTATTGATTCCTTTATTTAGTAATTGCATAACTATTAGTCGTATAGATACGATCTATTAATTTCTAACTAATGGTTTCCGTCCGACTCTTTCCGTTACCCCTTTTCCTTAGGTCTACGCGGCTATTTTCGTCCGAGGGATTTCCCTATATATTAAGACTAGTAAGCCCCCTTATTGGAAAAGACAAGAGCTATAATTCTTAGTGATTTATACCTTATAGCTTTTTATCTTTCCTTATAGGCTGTTTTAAGCCTTAGAGCCTCTCTTCTTTTTTAATTGCTATCACCTAAATATTAAGAACCCGACTGCCTAGCGTTCGATATAAAAGAAACCCCGTAATACGCGGCATTAATATATTAAATTAAGCCTATAACTACGCTGCACTAATATATTAAAAAAGTCCGTAAGACTTACGGCACTTATATATTAAATAAAAAGCCTATAAGACTTACGGCATTAGTAAGAACAATATCCTGCTTTTAGTTAAGGCGAGAGGGTAATTCCCTTATTGGCTAGCTATATATATATACCCTACTACTACTAGTAGAGGCGAGAGAGTAATTCTATCGTTAGCTAGCTAAATATATATCCTACTATTAGTAAAGGCGAGAGGGTAATTCCCTCGTTAGCTAGCTAAATATATATCCTACTACTAGTAGATGCGAGAGGGTAATTCCCTTATTAGCTAGCTAAATATATATCCTACTACTAGAAGAGGCGGGAGGGTAATTCCCTTATTAGCTAGCTAAATACACATTCTGCTACTAGTAGAGGCGAGAGGGCAATTCCCTCGTTAGCTAGCTAAGCATTAAGTCTATATAAACGGGCATTAAGTCTATATAAACGTAGCATTAAGTCTATATAAACGTAGTATTAAGTCTATATAAACGTAGTATTAAATCTATATAAACGTAGTATTAAATCCGTATAAGTAAGGACCGAACGTATCCGCGGCATTAATTTAATATAAACGTAGCATTAAGTCTATATAAACGTAGTATTAAATCCGTATAACTAAAGAGTAAACCCCTCCGCGGTATTAAAAAGTCTATACGATTAAGAGCGAACCCTTCTATAGCATTAGTCCGTACGATTAGGAGTAAACCCTTCTACGGTATTAAAAGTCTATACGATTAAGAGTTAACCCCTCTATAGCCTATAAATAAGAAGTTAACCCTTCTATAGCATTATTAAATAAGACTATATAAGCTATATAAGGCAAGCGGGAGACCCTTCGTCCGTATACTTAGATAAGATATAAGCTATTAGCTTATATGCTAATCGCTCGCGGCGGCGGAAGATATAAAGACTCTTTCGTCGTTATAATATATATATCGCGGTAGCGGAAGAAAGAAGAAGACTCTTTCGTCGTCGTAATATATATATCGCGGCGAGAGGAGGATAGAGTCCCTCGTTGCGGTAGGTATAAATATAGCCGCGGCGGCGGAAGAGAAGAAGACTCTTTCGTCGTTATAGTAATAGCTCGCGGCGGCGAAAGGGAGAGAAGAAGACTCTTTTATCTTTGTAATAATAGAAAACACTTACGGCGGCGGGAGGAAGACCCTCTCGTCGTAGTATATATATATCGCGGCGGCGAAAGGAAGAAAAGAAGACTCTTTTATTATCGTAGTAAAAACATACGCGGCGAGAGGAAGGAAGGAAAAGTCTCTTATCGTAGTAATTACTATAAATATATCGCGGCGGCGGCGGTAGGAAAGAAGACTCTCTCGTCGCTATAGTAAGCACTCGCGGCGGGAGGAAGACTCTCGTCGTAGTATATATATCGCAGCGGCGGGAGGAAGACTCCTTCGTCTATATACTTATTAGTAAATAGATTATAAGCTAATAGATCGCGCCGGTAGAAGAAAAGAAGATTCTTTCGTCGTTATAGTAGAATTAATATATACGCGGCGAGCGGTAAAAGACTCTCTTAGTATAATAAATATACGTAGCGAGAGGAAGTTAAAGTCCCTCGTCGTAGTAAGCAAATAGCTCCCGCGGCGATAGAAGACTTCCTTATCGCGGTAAATATACTCGCGGCGTTAGAAAACTCCTTTATTATAAACACTTATTCGAGCTAGTGGCTCTTCCGGCGAGCGGTAAAGTCCCTTATCGCAGCGAGCGGTAGAGTCCTTCGTCGTAGTAAGCGGTAGAGTCTTTCTCTCTCGTGTATACTTACTTACTTAAGTAAATAGCTCTCGCGGCATTTTAGAAAATAAACACTCGCGGCGAGCGGAAGACTCCCTTTTCTATATACTTAAACACTCGCTTAAGCAGCAATACTCACTTAAGCAGTAATACTCGCTTAAGCAATAATACTCGCGGCGTTAGAAAACTCCCTCGCCTATATATATATCGCGGGTCTATTTGCACTACCTTTCGCATTAAGCGCTCTCGCGGCATTCGTCCGTATTATATACAGAGTATTACTATAAGTATTACTATTTGCCTAAGTAGAAATCTCTATTTGCCTAAGTAATATTTATTTTATAGCCTACGTATACCCCGGAAAACGCCCAACCCCCCCCCCCGCCTAGCCGCCTTTATATAAATATAGTGCGTATCTATAGTAGGCTATAGACTAATTCTTTACGCACCTATCTAATAAATCTAACGCTTAATATAATGCTTAATTCTTATAAATAACGTATCTTTAAGATCGTAATAAGTAATAGATATTGCGTCCCGTTAATTAATCTACTTACGACGATTGCGACGACTATAACGATTACAACGATTATAACGACTGCGATAACCCTACCGCCGCTTTAGCGCCGCCTTTGCCTCTGCCTCTGCCTTTGCCTCGGCCTCGGCCTCGGCCTTAAGATACCCTTACGCGTAATCTCTACGACGGCCGGCCCGATTAGGTTCCTGCTTTATCTATCTTAGCTTATATATAGGTACGGCGTATACTTACATTAAGCCGACGGCTGCTAGCCTAACTAAGCGACGCTAGGCCTCGACCCTAGCCCTAGCTTCTACCTTAAGGCTATAAGGCTAGCTATAAGGCTAGCTATAAGGCTAGCTATAATGCTAGCTATAAGGCTAGCTATAAGGCTAGCTATAAGGCTAGCTATAAGGCTAGCTATAAGGGTGTATTTTAGCAAACCGCTAATAGGCTTAATAGCATAAGAATACTAGTATTTTTCGTAAGACGAGGCCGGCTACGAAGGTTCTATATAATATTAGGATCGCGGATCCGTAAAAGGGGTTCTTTAAGGTCTTAGTAACGATTAGCATTATTATTAGTAAAGTAGGTAAGAAAGAAGTCTAGAGGTCTCTTATAAGAGGTTTAATAAGCTATTATCGAATGTATACATCGAGCTTAGTAAGTGTAACGTAAGACTATAGGCGTTAGAAGATAATATAAGCATATAGTAGCCTGTATTACTATATATAGCGTTGCGAATAAGGCTTAAGAGGGATAGGCTCTTTTACCTATAAAGGCATCGCTGCTAAGGCTAGCCGGTGCTATTTAGTAAGAAGGTTAATAGTAACGTAGGTAACCTAAACGTTAAGCTTGCCGAGCTACGTTTAGCCCTTATACTTTAGCCGAAGCGCATCCTTTTGCCTAGGAGCTTCTTTAAGATAAGTGCGTTCTTTATTAGCGATTATTTAAAGCAAGGCATTATAAAGGTAGAAGAGATCGCTAGTTCCTATTAGTAGACATAACTTTATATCCTTATATATAGTCTTAACGGGGCTATTAACCCTCTAGCTAAAATTGCGGTAGCGGCTAATATAGCAATAAGCCTACTATTCGCGCTAAGGCATATACTCTTTAGAGATATACCTTAGGATATAGCGTTAGTGTTCGAAGGTTTAATCGAATGCCTTCTAATTAGCAAGGAACTTTTCCTTTGTTAATGCGTAGATAATAGTCTTCTAAGCATTAAATATACTATCGCGGTTGTTCTAGGCCGTCTATTGTTCTTCCTCGTCCGCGCCGGTAGCTTCTTCTGCCTCTGCTTGTATAGTATTTCGGCTAAAGAGGTTGTGATTCGCATTAATAGTCTCGTTAGCCTCGTCGTTACCTTCGTCGTTATCGTCTATAGAGCCCGGCTCCTTCTAGCGAGATATAATCCTAGCGCGGATCTTTGCATTAACGTGCTAAACGTAAAGTTGTTATTATAATGTAGGAAAAACGCATTTAAAGGCATTTTTAGTACCTTTTCTTTATCTATGATAATAACGGTTGGCTTTAGGGCCTCGACTTGCTGCCGTAACTCGTTAAGCCGCTCTAATAGCTACTAGAAGCCTTCTTCCTTTTCGTTGTTAATTAGGCTAAAGGCGAAGTTAACGACGGATTAAGTGATATTCTTTTATAGCCTACGTATACCCCGGAAAACGCCTAGCCGCGCTAGTATAAATATAGTGCGTATTTATAGCAGGCCGTAGACTAATAATTCTTTACGTATATATACTCTTACGAATATCTATCTACGGCTCGCTCTCGGCTGCGTGGCCTACTGCGTGGCCTGCTGCGTAGCCTACTGCGTGGCCTACTGCGTGGCCTACTACGTGGCCTGCTAGTGGCCTACTACGTGCCCTCTACTACGTGCTCTACCACGTGCCCTCTAGTGCCTGCTCTACCGCGTGCTTGGGTGCGTGCCTTACTGCGTGCCCTACTGCGTGCCTTACTGCGTGCCCTACTGCGTGCCTTTTGCTACGTGACCTCTACTGCGTGCGCGGCTCCGTGATATATGCTTCGTGCCTAGCTCCCGGCTGCGTGGCCTGCTGCGTGTCCTACTGTATGCTTCGTGCCCTACTGCGTGCCTTGCTGCGTGCCCTACGGCGTGCCTTACTGCGTGCCCTACTGCGTGCCCTTTGCTACGCGCCCTCTGCTGCGTGCCCTCTGCTGTGTGTGCGGCTCCTTAATGTATGCTTGGTGCCCGGCTGCGTGCCCTGCTGCGTGCCCTCTGCTGTGTGTGCGGCTCCTTAATGTATGCTGCGTGCCTTCTGCTACGTGCTCTACTGCGTGCCCTACTGCGTGCCCTCTACTGCGTGCCCTCTGCTGCGTGCCCTCTGCTGCGTGCCCTCTACTACGTGCGCGGCTCCTCAATGTATGCTTCGTGCTCTACTTGCCCGGCTGCGTGCTCTACTGCGTGCCTTGCTGCGTGCTCTCTACTGCGTGCCTTCTGCTGCGTGCCCTCTACTGCGTGCCCTCTGCTGCGTGCGCGGCTCCTTAATGTATGCTTCGTGCTCTGCTTGCCCGGCTGTATGCCTTACTGCGTGTCGGCGCGGGGAGGCGCGGGGAGATGCGGGGAGATACGGGGATATATAGTACTTCGGTACCTCCGGGACGAATAGAGATTTACTACGGGACAAATAGTAAGACTTATTTTAAAACTCTATTATGTTTTATACCTTTTTAGAAAACCTTTTATAAAGGAAAAAACTTTAAGGGTATTATCTTAAGTAAACCTATATAGAGGAAAAACCTAAAGGTATATAGAGGAAAGCTAGAAGAAAGCATAAGAAAGAGCAGCTAAAAACCTCTATTTATCTTTATATATAGGATCCTTTTTAAGGCCTAAAAGACCTCGAAATTTAGAAAATAATATATGCCCTAATTCTTTTGTAAATATATCAGCAATATTATCTATAGATTTTATATAAAAGACCTCTATCTCGCCTAGCTCGACACTATTACGAGTGAAATTCTAAGCAAGGCCTATATGTTTCCGAACTTTATAGGATTCTAGGTTATTTGCTATTTTAAGCGCTGATTGGCTATTAGAAAATATTAAAGGGACTTTTCTTAATATAGGTATAGACAACTCTTTTGCTATGCTATTTAAGTGACTATATAGGTATAAGGCCTCTTTATTAGCCTCTCTAAGGCCTATATACTCCGCTTCGCAAGTATAGTAGGGTAACAAAAGTTACGATTAGCCCGATGTTTGTATACCTACCCTATACTTCTACGGGAACAATAAAAACTCCACTAAAACTTAGCGCGTTACTTAAAGCCTCTATAAATTTTACTCACCCTATATAACATACTAAAGTCAATAAAGACATTTTACTTATAATTTATAACGCTATAGGTACTTTTATGTTTTAAAAAATAGAATATTTAAAAACATCTAGTACTTACTTCCTTATTTTTACTTCTTCTTTTAAAATAGAGCTTATTATAACTAAAACATTTACGAATAATTTATTCTAAGGTTCTTTAATATATGATATAGATATAGAAAGTTTCTCCTACTATTAGATATTTATAAAGAATTATAAATCGATTTAAATATAAAGGGTATTACTTTTAGTACTTATTACTAAGTAAAAGCGAGTTTAAAGACTTTTCTAAGTAGAAGAGAGAATTAGTTATTATATGTATAATAGTCGTATAAATACTATACGTAAAAGCCTTTATTATAACGATAATAAAATATATATATTATACTAGTTAGAATTAATAAATAATTAATATAGAAATACGTTAAGTATATATTCTTGGCTGGAAGGAAGGTACTTATTGGTTGGTCAAACAAACAAAGGGGTTGTAAACTGGCTGGATTCTAGTCTATAATGTCTATTAACTAAGGGGCGACGAATAGCCCCTTTATATAGGCCACAAACGCGTACATTAACAGGGCCCGAAGCCGGACCTTTGCGAGCCCTTGCCTGCGACGTCGGGGCTATGCCTGCAAGGGCGATTGAGTTAATGACTTAATTATCGCAAGGGCGGCTGAGTTAGTGACGCTATTGCCGGGGTCCCCGATGTATACGATCGATGCATCGTATAGTTGATAACGCATTTGTGTAGGCGTTGCCCGCACGTAATCTATATAATCACGTGGATTACAATCGTGCCTAAAGAACGGATATCCCTTATTCCTATACTAGCAACTTTTCTTTATAGTTGCTATATAGTAAGCCTATAATCTAAATAAAGGGAGATAGAAAGAACGATATATTAGGTAGAAGGCCTAATGAATATATTTAATAAATACAAATGAAAAGGGGGTAGAATAAAGGGAATACCGTTAGTCTCTATAGGCGAAGGACGAAGGCTTTTATCCTAATCGAGAGGCTATTTGTATTAATAAGGCGTTTAAGGGCCTTATTTAGCGATGCCTTCGTTATAGCGTCGGCGGGGTTATCTTCCCTATAGATCCACCTAATCTCCTTAATCTCTCGTCGCTTATATAACTAACGCAACGCTATAATATCGATTATTAGACGTTTCTCCTTCGTAGTGCCGAGCTTAATAAGGCATTCGTAGAGGGAGTATAAGTTAGTATATATAATAAGAGGGATTCGTAGGAGCTAAAGCCGTTCCGTAACTATACGGAGGGTCGTAATAAGGGAGATGTTAAGGTCTACTCCGTTAACTATACCGTAGATCTCGCTCGTAAGAACGCTACGGGTTACTCGCTTACACTTCGTCGAGCTTTAATAGATAATATTACTATTAATCCGGAAGTGCGTATCCGTACGCTCGGTCTTATTAACAAGCGTAATAACGAAGCCTAACTAAGACGAAAGGTCTCGGTTATTTGCGAATAAGCTATCCGTAAATACTATAAGCTTAGCGGTCTCGAGATTAATTAGTCGGTACGTAAGTCTACGTTATTAATAGTCGATCTACTACTAAAGGCGCTTATTAAGGATATTATAATCCTTCTCTTCGGGGGCTTAGACCTAGGCTGCTACGAAGATATCGAATAAGGCCTCGGGCTAATAGATAGAGGCGACGTACGTAGTATAAGCGCGTTGCTTAAGGTACTGCTAGGCTTTATCACGAGTATATAAGTCGACTACTTCGATCCTTAAGGCCTATCCCTTCTGCTATAGGAGTAGAACGTTGTCGTAGAGCGTTAGTTTTGCTTTATTAAAGTCTATAGCATTCCCTAGGGTTATTTAAGCCTTCGGCTTAGCGCAAAATTAAGCTATCTCGAGCTCATTTTCTTCTTAGGCCGAACAGGTGTCTAAACCGAGCATTAGGGTATTATCGGTTTACATTCCGACGAGGCTAAAGTCGTTAGGTCCCTAATTCGTGATTAAAAGGCACGAGTTATAGGTAGAGGGAGCTATATTAATGCTCTTAATATAGTGCTTATAGTAGGTTTTCCACTAATATACACCGGCTTCTATAAGACTGTATAACGGCCTAATAACTCTTATAATTATGCCCTCTAGGTACTTGCCCTAAAGCTCTATCGGAAGAGCTGCTAATACTACACGATTAAGCTCTATTTAAGCTTAGGGATAGGCTTATGTAATATCGCGTAGAGATAAGCTTATGCCTTAGCGAAGCAAGGCGGGGGCTAGGGCTAGGATTAAGCGCTAGCTAATACGTTAAATAGTAGGGGAATAGGTTAAAAGCGAGCTTTTCTCTATATCGCTATAGCCTTAGATCACTAGACGGGACTTTTCGTAGGGTTTAACGTTACGACCCTTTACTTCCCGGACTATTCGGGATCGAAACAGACGGTGCTGCCTATAAATAGATTTATCGTATTATTCGAAGCTAAAGACTCCGCGGGCCACGAGATCGTTAATCTCTCGTTAGTCGGATTATTTAAAAGGGGCGCTAGGTATAGTAATAACGCCGTTATTGCGTAGCTTAGTCGAAAGCCGTAGTATATCTTCTTCCTTCTTAACTAGGAATTAATTATAGAAGGTTACGGTCTTTAGCTTGTTCCTTAAGCCTAAGGGACGTCCGCGTTTACGGGGCTACGGCGGAGCCGGCAGTGCCTATGCCGGAGAGGGGGAAGGATCTAGCTCGGGAATTTCGTCCGGAGTAGAGGAATCGACCTTAGAGAGGGTCTCTATATTATCGAGGGTAGGGGGATCTAAGGTATCGTCCTTACTATAGTAGTATAGCTGTATAAGGGTAGACCGGAAGACTATAGGGCCGTTAACGGTCTCGATAGTAACGTTATAGCCGTTAATAGAGGCAATCTTATATAAACCCTACTATCCTCGCTTCTCTCTCTAGACGCGGACTTTACTCTATAGCGGTAGTAATAGAGTATTAAGGGTTAAAGGGCTATTTCGAGCTTATAGTCTATCCCTAACTTATCGTGCGGCGAAGAGCTGCCGTAAGGCTTTTATAGCCTTTTAGATAGTTACGGCTCTTTATACCGTAGTTGCCGAAGGAGGGGAGTCTTAAGTCATCTATAGGTACGCTCTAAAGACGAAGAGCGTAAGGACGAGGCCGTTTAGTCCTACTATATTATTTACGGCTTTAATAGCTATTTATAGGACGGATTTAAGGGCCGTTATCCTACCGATTTTAGCGTATATTATTTTAAACGCACGACGGAGCGGGCTATAATACCTTTTAACCTTACCTATAGACTAATATGCCTTAACGGGGATCTAGGTATACGTAATACCTATAATACGAGCTTTATTGCGAAACTTAGTTAAGGCGAAGTTAGTGCCTACGTTATGCCGGATAAAGTTAAGGGGGCTAAGGTATATATCAATCTATAGAGCCTTAAGTGTTTCCTATATATCTTTAGCCGATATAGACGGGAGGAATCGCGCTCTTTAGAAAGATATTACTATATCGACCGCGTATAGCACCGGGCGGGTGCTACTGCCGAGCTTTAGGTATATTATATCGACGACGACCTCGAAATTAAATTCTTAGTTATCCTTTAGTATAAACTTAAACCTCCGGGGGGCCGGCGCATAGAGCTAGCAGTAATAGCAGAATTTTAAGATATCCTTAAGTATTTCTACTAAGATGTCGTTATGCCTTACTTATTTTAATAGGTAGTAAAGTCTATTAACGGCCGGGTGGCTAAATCGGCGGTAGAGCGTTCGCATCTCGGCTTTAGTTAAGAAGGCGACTACGTTTTCTTCCTTATTAAAGAAGAACTATAGATATCCCTATTTGCGAATAATAAGGACGCTAACACCGGGACTAATAATCGTATCGGTAGTATTATTAAAGTATACGCCTAAGCGATCTATATTAGCTAGGTAGAGGAGGAAGGGGGTCGTTGTTCTTAGCACGTAGAACGTAATGCAGCTAATAGGGGTCTTAAGGGCAATAGAGCCGAGAGAACATACGTCCTCGCCGCTGCCGAATTTAATATAGGCCTAGCCGGCGGTAGACTTATCGAATATAATAGACGGGTCTTCTCGTTGTAGGGCGAGATATTAGTCTTAACCTACCGTAGAGACTATAGCTGCTCCGGTGTTAATGAGGATGCCGTAAAAGCGGTCCTTTAAGTAACGGTCGAAGATAAATTGCGTAGCCGGGACGCTTAACTAGTCTATCCCTTATACGTCTTCGCCTATAATTAAATAGTTAAAGGACTATTAACATAGGATTTACAAGGCTTACTACTTAGTTAGTTCTTTATCGTTACTAGCCTTATCGTTACGCTATTCGATAGCGGCCTATAGAGTCTTATTACCTTTATATTCGGTAAGATAGGCCTTAAATCCTATGCTAGGGTTGCCGGTTAGAAGGCATTACGCGTAGTATTAAGCCTTAGACCTAGCTCGTTCCTTTAGGGTATACGTTATCGACTAGCAGCCTTCCTTCTAATAAACGAAGCACTTCCTCGACTATTAGCGGTTGCTAAAGCTACTGCCGCCGCCCTAAGGGCTATAGTAGCTTCGTCCGCTGCTCCCGCTAAACCTACGGCCGTTGCCGCGGTTGTTAGTATATCTTCGGTCGGTATAGAATACGCCTAATGAATTATATTTATTATTTATATTTATTACCTTATTACGATAATATTGCATAAACGTGCCGGACGTATCGTTCTCGGCCTATATCGATAGATAGGTCTTTAGGGAGGAACGCAGCGCGGAGAATAGCTTTTCTATAGTCTCGGGGGGGTTATATAGCGTATAGCTAAATTCCGGGACGTTTCGGCATACGTTAAGCAATATAGTGCGAAAGGGGAGGTCTCTAGCGAACTTAAATCCTAGGGCGCGTTAACATCGTTATAGCTTATTAAAAAGGGTCTATAGGACTTCCTATTAGGTCTTATTTAGATGCTTAACTCGTAGCTTTTTAAAAGTTATAGTGCTTTAATCTACCTAATAGTTATAATAGTTTACTTCGGTATCGAATTAAGCCTTTAGCAGGTCGTAGGCCTGCCTAAATATGCTATCCTACTCTATATGCTAAATGTAGTAGTCCTAGGCTCGGCCGGTAAGGATTTAGGGAAAGAGGGCATAGAAATAGCCGGGCTAGGCCTTAACTATATAATAAACGTCCGTAAAGATACGGACTTTATTATTAAGAATATTATAGGGCTCTCCCGTATAATTCTTACTTTTATCCTATAATTTAATAAACTTTTATAGGAGGTCTACGTCTATCTCTTTATACAGAACGTCGTAAGGGGGGACTATCGTATAGGCTGCCTTTGCCGTTATATTAATCGGAGGGGTCCTAGAGAACTAGTATAAAGTCGGGTAAAGTGTTATTAGCGTTTCTAATATATCTCGGAACGAAGGGGCCTATAGGTTTAGGAACGTGCCGGGCATTTAATCTCGCGGGTACGAGCTAGGATCGACGGAGGTAGTATATGTCGAGGTTATTAGAGCAAAGGAGGGTTTTAGCGCGAATGTGACTGCCGGGGCGGTCGGAGGCATAGGGGGGATAGCCACGGGCGTAGACGGTGCTATCGCAAAGGTTGCTATAGGAGCCGGGGTTAAGGCATTAAGAGGTGCCGTTAGGGCCGTGCCTAGGACGATTAGGGAAGGAGGGTTAGTTACGGCAGCTAGGGCTATAACGGATGTATTCCTTACGAACTCTCGGGTTCGTTTATCGTAGAACTTTAACTATTCTAAGGGTAGTTCGTCCCTAGGCTAGATCGGGGGAATCTATTAGCGCTAAAGCATTAAAAATAATGCTATAAAGCTAAGGTTTAAAGCGCCGGTCTAGATCCTACGGGACCGTAAGAAGGATTTAAGGGCCTTCTTAAAATACCTATCTTCCCGGTTCTATATAGCCTCTATCTACCCGTTAAAGTAGTCCTAAAAGTCTAGGAATAGCTCGTATCTATAAATAGTTATGCTAGCATTAATAATAATAAACCGGGCTACGTGAGTTATAACTGCTTTCTTATTTATATTGTTATAAGTAACGTCTATCTCTTAGAATGCAATATTAGTTTTATTTTAGAACGAACCGAAGATGCCGATGCCGCCTAGCTAACCGGGAAGGGGGTTGTCGTTAATCTTAGTTGCTTCTAGTGCGGGACCGGGAGCGTTAGGGTTATCGGTAGGGTCCGATATAGTGTAATTAAATAAAGCACACTATTATTGTTAAAGGGGATCGCGAAAGTCGTTACGAAGGTTATCTTACGTTACGGACGCACTATTGCTCGACGTAACTCTTCTTCTTCTCGAAGCGAGACGGGATTAAACAAAAGTTAGGAAAGAACTTATCGGCGGCTACCGAGAGCTAGCTATATTGTGATAGCTTCGTCGGCTCTAACTCGCGTAGGTTCTTTATTCTTAGCATAAAAGACCGTCTTTAGGTATAGGCAATAGAATCCGCGGGGGATGAAGATCCGTGCACTTTCGACGTTTAAGCTCTACCTCTTCTACCTTACTAATCTATAATTAATCGTTTAATTACTAATTAGAGTTAGTTAGTTAAATAAATAAAAGGGTTGCAAACTGGCTAGATTTTAGTCTATATGTCTATTAACTAAAGGGCGACGAATAGCCCCTTTATATAGGCTATAAACGCGTATATTAATAGGGCCTAAAGCCGGACCTTTGCGAGCCCTTGCCTACGACGTCGGGGCTATGCCTGCAAGGGCGATTAAGTTAATGACTTAATTATCGTAAGGGCGGCCGAGTTAGTAACGCTATCACTAGGGTCCCCGATGCATACGATCGATGCATCGTGTGGTTAATAACGCATCCGTATAGGCGTTGCCCGCACGTAATCTATATAATCACGTGGATTATAATCGTGCCTAAAGAACGGATATCCCTTATTCCTATAGCTTCGGGTATAAGAATATAAGTTTCTATATCTATTTCTATATATAGGAAGGCATTTTTTATATTAAACTGCACAATCTTTTAGTTATTCGAAACAGCCTATACTAATAAGAGCCTTATAGACTTAGGTCTTGCTATAGTAGAAAAGATTTCTATATAATCTAGACTATATATCTGCTTATAGCCTAAAGCTATAAGTCGGGCCTTAAATTTCATTATATTATTTTCGTTGTCCTTTTTAACTCTATAGACCCATCGGCTTCCGAGGGCTTCCCGGTCTTCGGGTAGCTCGGTTATTTCCTAAGTATCGTTATCTATAAGCTATTGTATTTTAGCAACTATGCCTTTATCCTAGTATATAGCTTCGTTACTGTTTATAGCTATAACGCAGCTACCCGCACAACCATAGAGCCGGGAGATAGGGATACATACACGATAGATAATGCATTTTAGCTCGGGGACTATTCGGCTATTAGTCGCTAACTAGTCCCCGACAACCCCTCTCGAGGCCTAAGGGTATATCCCTAAGGCCCCGACATATCTTAGAAGAGGGGCAAGCTTTAGTCTTACTACGAGAGGGCAACCGCATTGCAATAAAGGATTATTCGTACTTTTAACTATCGTTCCTACCTTCCTAAACGTACCTCTAGGTCTATCTTCTTATAATTTCTAAAGCTTCTCTTTTTTAGTTACCTAAGAGCGATAGCGCTATGCGGCAGGCGCGTTTCCGGACGTATAGGCCGCGTAGGCCGAATAAGTCGTAGTAGCTATCGAGTCGCTAGCCTATCGCTATTACCTCGCGTAACGGAACTAATATTAAAAGATAAATACACTAACTTATATAAGGGCTATAACGAGCGTCTTAGGACGCTATTACTAATTTTTTCGCTGCCTAAGGGGGCCCGATCTATCCCTTTATAAAGTTAAACGCAAGCCGGCCCTTTACGACCTACCCCTCCGCGTATAGATGTCCTCGCAGCTCTTTAAGTAAGAGCCGTAGAGCTTAAGGAGGAGAAAAGATTAAGAGATAGGATTGCGGAACTTCGAGAGGAATTTTCGCAATAGGGTAACTTATTTAGCAAAGACTTATATAAACGTCGCCGATAGTTAACTAAATCGAGGGAGAGTCGTAGTAAGGAAATTAAAATAAAAAACATTCCTTAGTTATTATAACCGACTAACTCTCGAAAACGTCTCGATTAGATTAGCGATCTTAAGGATGCCTTTATCGCTGCCTTACGTCGTTTTAAGCGCAATAAGAATAAAATCTTATATACCCTTAACTATATATACGTAGACTATAAGGCGAGATAGAGGCGATCCCTCGACGAAAAGCTCCCTATAGAGAGGGAATTGCTTTATATTAACTAGGATAATTTTCGTGACTAAACCCTAATTTTAATTAAAGATACTACTAATCGCGATACTCTTTTAGCTACGTAACTATAGGAAGTACGCTAATAAGAGGGTTAGTCCCCCCTCGATTTTAGTCTTTACTTAGATTCCTTTAAGCAATACCTAAAACGTCCGCTAGAAAAAACTCATATACTTTCCTTTTTTACGAAGTTACGTCCCGATCTTTAGGACTAAATCTCCCTTTATTTAGCGTCTATTTAAGATAACACTCGTAAGGAGATAGTCTAACTCGCTTAACGCTTTTAAGATGCTTTAGGAAATAAAAAGCGCCCCGTAAAGCTAACTAACGACTAGTCGACCTTAACTTAAGGGGTAAGAGGCTCCCGTTCGATAGGCTATCGCTAACGTAGAGGCCGAAATAGATTTACTAATAACTATTAAGATTCCGACGCTACTAGATCGACCTTAAATAGCTATAGAAACGGTCGCAGCAACGGCCGTAGGAACGGCCGAGGAAATAGTCGCAATAGTCGCAACGGTAGGAATAGATATAGTAAGAATAGCCGTAGTAATAACTAAGGAGGAAATTCGTATAGAAATAGCGAAAGCTAATCCGGCATAGTAATTTATTAGTATTATAAGAAACTAGGCTATATATAAGCCGATTGCTAGGCGATAGCGAAAGCTAACCGAGCTATAGCCGATTTAGAGACGACGAAGAAGGAGGGAAACGCCTAAAAGTTTAAGTAAATGCCTCTCCTTTAACTAAGCTATAGGTAAAGGTAGTTAAAAGACTACGTGCTATTAGAAAGCTATTAAGGCGAATACCTTATAAAATCATCCTTAATCTCGATTACGGTAGTAAAGTAGACCTAGTAGATATAAATTTTACTCGAAAATAAGGGCTACGATAGCTTCCTTTATTAACCCTTAGATTAAAGGTAGTCGGGAATACGCTTATAAGACGATATAGAGTCTAGGAAGTTTCTATCTAACTCCGAGACAATCGCTATAGGGAAAAGATAGTTACTCGCCCTTATATTAGCGTCGATAACGAATTAAAACCCGACGACGTATTAGTTTTACTTAGTATACCCGCACTTTCTTAGGAATATATTTATCTCGTTCCTTTTAAGCGCGCTTAGTAGTTTAAACACTAACTTTCTAAAGTGTTATTACGCTAACCGTAGAAATTTTTGCATAAGTATCGGAATAAGGCATAGGTCTATATAGTTACACCGGACTTAAATTTTATACTATTTCCCGATAAGAATAATAACTTAGCGAACCTTAAGCGAACGGGGGAGGAAATACCGGCGACTCTTTTAGACTTTTAAGACGTATTTTCTAAGCATAAGGCCGATTTATTGCTAAGGAAGAAGGGCACCGATTATACGATTGACCTATTGCCCGACTCTAAGCCGCCTTTTAGACCTATTTACCCTCTTTCTTAATCCGAACTTTAGGTTCTAAAGGAGTGGTTAGATTAGTCCCTTAAGCGTGGCATTATTCGGAAATCTAAGAGTTCGGCCGGGGCTTTTATCCTTTTTATGCCTAAGAAAGACGGCACTTTACGCCTTTATATAGACTACCGGGGGGTTAATAGCATTACCGATAAAAATCGCTACCTACTCCCCCTTATTTCGGAGATTATAGACCGTTATTAAAGGGCTAAGTACTTTTCGAAGATTAACCTAAAAAACGTATACTAACGCATCCGGATTAAGGGAAGGGATAAATAGAAGATAGCCTTTCGTACTCGCTACGGTTACTACGAGTATTTAGTATTGCCGTTTAGATTAACTAACGCCTTTACTATATTTTAGTTATATATTAACTAAGCTCTTAAAGGCCTTGTAGACACTATTTACGTCGTCTACCTTAATGATATTTTAATCTTTTCTAAGACCTACGAAAAGCATATAGAACACTTACGATAAGTCCTTAAACGACTAAGGAATACCGAGCTATTCGCTAATTTATCGAAGTGCACTTTCTATAAGCAATTATTAGAGTTTTTAGGATTTATCTTATCTATTAACGGAGTTGCAATAGCCCTAGCCCGCGTTAAGGCTATTATAAATTAGAAAGAACGTCGTTCTTTCTATAATGTTTAAGTTTTTCTTAGTTTTGTAAATTATTACCGATGATTTATTTTAAGATACTCTAGCATTATTGCCCCTCTTACTGCGTTATTAAAGAGGAGCGTTAAAGGAAGAAAGCCCGGACGAGTATAGCTAAACACTAGCGAATTAATAGCGTTTTACGCCGTAAAGAACGCCTTTATAATAGCCTTACTTCTCTAATACTTCGACCCTTAAAGACCGATTCGCATCGAGACTAATGCCTTAATTTTCGCAATAGCTAGCATTCTTTCGTAGCTTAATAACGAAGCCTACTATTATCCGATTGCTTTCTAGTCACGGAAGTTTACTAGCCCTCAGCTTAACTACGGCACCTTTAATTTAATTAGGAGATATTCGCTATCGTTAAGTTATTTAAACACTAGCGATACTACGTCGAAAGGGCGGCGAATACCGTTAAAGTTTTATTAGATTACTAAAACCTTTAAGGCTTTATAAAGCAAGTGGCTTTTAATAAAAGATAAGCACGTTAGTGCATATACCTAGCTCCTTTCGATTTTATAATTAAACACTAAGCCGGTAAATTAAATCTTGCCGATGCTTTATTAAGGAAGCTAGAATTTATAGGCGAAGCCCTACCGTCTATAAAGCTACTCCTAGAACTATAATAGAAGTTAGCAGTTATTCGGTAGGTATATATAGCTATAGATTCTTTATAGAGCGACCTAAAGATAAGTTCTTAGGTCTCTACTATCTTTAAGCTTAACGAGATATCTTTACTTAAAGAAAATGCATAAGCTCTCTAAGATTCGATCGCTTAGCATTCGGGAACGAGTCCCGCTAAGTTAGCCACTTAGGTTAAAGATATCGTTAGTTATAAATAACGGTGTTAAAGACAATTAGCTAGGTTAGCAGCTCGTTGTAAAAAGGTCTATAAGAGCAATATCTCCGAGCCCTTTTTTAAGCTCCTTAAGAGGACTTAAGCGGAAGATCCGTAGACTATATAGCGAGTATAGGCCGAAAGTACCCTAGAAGAAGGGGTAAGTCCTTAATTATTAAGCCTAGACGGACTTATTTTACATTCGGGAAAAATCGTAGTGCCCGTAGAGGTTGCCTTAAGGTAAGAGCTTATTTAGCTCTACTACGACGATCCCTTTAAAAGATACTTCGGAATAGCCCGTACGAAAGACCTCCTATCCCGGAAATTCTTTTAGGAAGGAATAGCTCGTAATATAAATAGCTATATGCGTTTATATTATATCTATTAAGGCGCTGTTCTAAAGCGGCATCGCCTATATAGCGCCCTTAAGTCGCTGCCTATTTCTATAAGACCTTAGGAAGAAGTCTTTATAGACTTTACTACCGGTTTTCCGGAGTTATAGTTCGATAGTAGAGAAGTTAACGCAATATTAGTAATCGTTAACTAATACACTAAGTATAGCGTATTTCTCGCGGTCTTTAAGACAATAATAGCGCTTAAGTTAGCTAAGGCTTTTTATTATAAGATTAAGCTTATCTATAGAGTACTAAAAGGCATTATTTCCGATAGAGGATCTATATTTACTAGTAAGTTTTAGTTCGACCTCTATAATATATTACGGATAAAACGTAGGTTATCGATAGCCTTTTACCTATAAACCGACGGTTAGACCAAACGGGTGAATTAAACACTATAATACTACCTTCGGTATTATATAAATGCCGAATAGAATAACTAGCCTAGACTACTACGAGAGGCTTAGTTCGCTTATAATAATACGAAGAATACAACTATAGGCTTTTCGCCTAATAAGGCATTATTTAGATACTAACTAGACTACTATATCTACCTTACGGACGATGCTATTAGTAGGGGAGTGCCCGAAGCGAGAGCTCGCATTAGCAAATTAATAGACTTAAGGAAAAAGCTAGAGACTTATTAGCGATAAGCTATTAAGTCGCAAAAGAAATTCTATAACCTCTATTATAAGCCACTTACCCTTAAGGTTAAGGACCTAGTAGGACTCTCTACGAAGAACTTACGCCTTAAGGACTAAAGAAGGAAGCTATTACCTAAATACATTAGACCTTTTAGGGTCATTTAAGCTATTAGTAAGCAAGCGTACCGCCTAGCCCTACTAGAGAAATACGACCGGCTTTATAATATGTTTTATATTAGTCTTCTTAAGCCGTAGGTAGAACGGGCTATTAACTAATACCTTAGCGAATTACTGCCGATGCTTAACCTCGACGATGCCGTAGGAGAATAGTCGGTTTAGTAAATTAAAGACTATAAGAAGAAGAAAGGCGTTACCTACTACTTAGTGAAATAGGAAGGTTAGCTAGCCGAATACAATAAGTAGGTTGCTTAAGACGATATAGCGAATGCTTAAGAACTTATTAACGAATACCTAAAGATACGACTAAAGAAACAGCGGAAATTACGCATTACGAAATAACTTCTTTTTAGCTTACCCTAACTTTTCTACTTTTACTCCGCCGCTACTTTATCGTTATTCCTTAATATCTATACGGTAGAAGTCTCCTACTTCTATTTCGCTAATAAACTTCGCAATAATAAGGAGACGTTTTAATTACTCCCCCCTTCCTTAGCGACCGCTCTCCTCGATTATTTTATATAAATTATCGTATATATATTCTCGTCCTACCCGCTATAGGGTAAAACCTACGTCCTTAATCACTAGACGAAGCTTCTAGTCCTTATTCTCGCGTATAGCCTTTCGTCGCTTTATCGATATCTACCGGTATTTAAGACGACGTTTTATATACAAACGTTTAGCACTTAATACCTCCTATTCCTCTCGGTAGGCCGTTATTACGGCTACGAACGACGTATAAACTTAGTAGAAGATTGACTTTATCTTCTTCTTCTCTATATCGTCCTAAGTAGTCTATAACTTAGCTATCTTCGTCTAAATAGCGTATAGATCTACTATATCCCTAGACATTATTACCGGCACCTATAATTTTAGTAGTAACTATATCCCGACTTAATAAGGAACGAGGAGCTTACCGATTTATAGAGGTTACTGCGTAAGTTATATTAAATACATTTGCTTAATCGTGTATCCTCTTATATATAATATAGTTCGACTATTCTAGTATCGTCCTCGTTATCGCTAAACCCTTATATACTGCTATTAAGACACTTAATATAGTATAGCTCGGTGACTTAGCACTCTTTCGCCCGGCGACTTTTTATATATACGGCTTTCTTGCCCTTTTTCTTAGGCGATATCCCTTTCTAGACATTCCTCTTATCGACGGTATCTCCTTTAGTATACGCCTTTATATCCTCTTCTCTATCGTCTTTACTAAACGACGAAAATGTTTCGGATTTAATAACCGCTAGCGTTATACGCTTTATATTCGCGTAATCTTCTTAAGACTCTACTATAATAGGGTTTTTTATACTTATAAATAATCCCTTAAATAATTAATAAAAGGGTTAATCTTCGGTTTCTTCCTTTAATAAGGATATCGATTTCTCTAAGGCATCTCGTATATTCTTCTCGGTAAGGAGTCGTTCTAATAGGGTTATTTTCTCTCCGCGCGTCTTCTTTAACTTTATCTCTTCCTATGCTATCGCTACGGCGTCCTTAATCGATACTCTATTCGCCGATAACTCTAAGACTTAAGCAATAACTAAAGGGCCTATCGGATAAATATCGTCTATCTATTTTCCTCGCCTTTAGGGCGTTTATACCGTTGCGCTTACCGTTCGCTTAGGACCTATAGCGTTAAACTAATTCGGAATATGCTTGTCTAATTCGGAATATGCTCGTTAGATTTAGAATATACTCGTCTAATTCCGAATATACTTCTCTATAAGATCTTGATATAGTTATATAATAAAAGAAGAGAAGAAAAAAATCTTTATATATAAAGAGCAGCACTCTATTATAGTTCGATAACTATACGTAGGCGACTAGCCCCCTATTGCGTAGTAACTATTACAACGCGTAACTAACACGATAATTATTATAATATATATAATAATAACTATCGTCGTTGATTTTTATACTATGTTTAATCCTATTTTAATCCTATTTGCTATTACGACTTTATTCGTACCTAAAGCTATCCTAGCGTCTAAGGCGTCTGCCTTAGAAGGGGGGGATAATTATAACGCAACTACCCGCGCAACTATAGAGCCGGGAGATAGGGATACATATACGATAGACAATGCATTTTAGCTCGGGGACTATTCGGCCATTAGTCGCCAACTAGTCCCCGATAACCCCTCTCGAGGCCTAAGGGTATATCCTTAAGGCCCCGATATATCTTAGAAGAGGGGCAAGCTTTAGTCTTGCTATAAGAGGGCAACCGCATTGTAATAAAGGATTATTCGTACTTTTAACCATCGTTCCTACCTTCCTAAACGTACCTCTAGGTCTGTCTTCTTATAATAGCTTGCTTATAGGTTTTTAGTTCTATAGGATTACTACCTTCTAAAGCATATAGAAGGGTTATATTACGATTATTTAATAAAACATATATCGGGTATTCTTTATATTCGTTATAGAATTTAGCCGGCTTCTTAGGTATTTTAACTTAAATTCTTTAATTCTTATTATTATTATCCTAGCGCATAGGTATATTATCTAATATATCATTAATATTATTATAATTATAATTCAAGGGTATATTATCGGTTATATAGGAATGTGGGAATGTGGGATAAATACTACGAGGAAAAGGGTTATAAGTTATAACCCCTAATAACCCCGACGGTCCCGACGGCAGCGTTATTAGCCCCGTTATAACCCCGGCAGTAGCCTTATTATAACCCGGATGACAGCGTTAGCGGCTAGGGCACGTGCTCCTAATAGGGCTCTATTAGGAGCCCGGCAGGCCTAGGTTAGGATCTTTATAGGCTTTATAAAGGGGGCCCCTTTCCCCCCCTTCCTAGCTAGAGCAGATATTTTAAGACAACAACGACTGCCTATTGCGATGAGATATCTTACGTATGATCCCTACCAACAGGTTATATAATTTAGATTATTCTAGGGTATTTTATTAGTATATTTAGGAGTTATACCTATAGAGGACCGTAGGTGCCTCTCTAGTATTTTATTTAGCGAAGGTATAGTATTAAAGTTAAAGGTTTTATTGTCTTTTAAGAAGTTATTTTCTAATATAGTTATAAACGACCTTTTTTCTGCTATAGTCGTATATTTTATAGGCTGTATCTTTATAGCCTATTATAATTCCTTTATAAGCTCGTATATCGAGTTTATCACTTAGGGTTTTATTTTAAGTATTGCTATTTGCATAGCACGATATTGCTATTTGCACAGTAAGATATATACACCCCTAATATTTCTATACGTACCCCGCGCGCCTATATCCCGCTACTAAATTTTAGTAGAGGTATATAGCAATTGAGAGGGCCGCGTAAATCGTGCCTATCGATTTTTCCTATAATAGCGACGTAAAGCTATTCGCGATAGATTCGCAACGCCCTCCCTAAGAGCCGATGCACGAGCAGCTACGCGCCGATAAGCCCTCTTAAGATAAGGAGAGGAGGCCTCTTTACGAACCCGACGACTACGATAGCCTACTAATTCGACCTTTACCGCCCTCGCCGACCTTTAATACGTACGATAAGCTATACGACTTCCTATAACGTTTCTACCGCGAGAACGGCGCCGCTATCGTAAAGAAGAATAGCGCTTATAAGCGTAAGATTAACGGCTAGCTAGTTCTAACCTACGTTATCTTTATATACGATCGTAGGCCTCGACGAGCCTCGAAAAGCGCTAGGCTCTATAAAGCCTCCTTTATAAAGATTAACTACCCCGTTACGATTATAGCCTTAGCAACCTAAAGTTTAAACTAAAAGTAGACCTTCCGCGTTAATAATAGTTAGCATAACTATAGGCAGTTAATTAATCCCTTAGCGTATAATATATATCGCCGACGAACCGTTGTTTAGTAACAGCTTAAGAGCCGGCTTTCTAAGCTTTAAGCCTTAGGGTCTCTTAATTGCTATATACCTCTACCTAATTTTAGTGGCGGGATATAGGCGCGCGGGGTACGTATAGAAAGAGTAGGGATTTAGGTATCTTACTATGCAAATAGCAATATCGTGCTGTGCAAATAGCAATACTCTTTATTTTTATAGTATATAATACTTCCGAAAACACGGATTTTTTCTATATCTTCTATAGAAAGGGCTATATTGTTCTCCTTTTCTAGGGGATATATATATCCTAAAGCAGTATAAGGGGATCTATTATTATTGGTAGGTAATTCACTTAGATTAATCTAAACAAAGGGGGTTGCATTAGTTATAGTTATATCTAATCTAGCTAGAGAAGGGGGAATAAAGGGGCCCCTTTATACCCGTCTGCTAGGGTCCCTCTATAGAGCCTACTGTGCCTTAACAATGCACTATTAAGGCTTACGCTAGGGCTTACTGCTTTAGTTATAACGATGCCCTTAGTTAATAACGAGGTCATTAACTATGTAAGTTACGTGGCGTTATACGCCGCATGGTTATAACCCCTATTGCCCCTTTCCTATGTATAGTCGGCAATATAGTTATAACTCTATCCCTTAGTTATATAACTATATTCCTATACTAGCAGTCTTTCTTTCTAACTGCTAAGCAACCTTCTTAATCGTAAGGATAACGCGTATTAGACTAAAGGGGTCTAATAAATACAATACATAAGTATAAATAAAAAGAGAGTCCTAAAAGGGGAACTTAAGGGCGTAGAACGTATGCCTCTATCCGAATAGTTAAGCTATTATTGTCTACGAAGCGTTCGAGGGCTCGGTTCGGTAATGCCTTCGTTATAGCATCGGCCGGGTTATTATTACCGTTAATCTAACGGATCTCTACAATCTCTCGTTGCTCGTATAACTATCGAAGAGACATAATATTAATCATTAATCTCTTCTCCTTAGTTATCCCGAGCTTTACGAGGCATTCCTAGAGCAAATACAAATCTATATAGATAATTAATTAGATATTCGGTAGTTTAAGCCGGTCGGTAATAATCTTTAACGTTATTGCTAAGGCGATCCTAAGGTTAACGCCGTTAACTATACTATATATTTCGGAGGCTAGCACGCTTTAGGTAACTCTCTTACACTTCGTCGAACTCTAATAGATAATATTCCTAGTGACCTTAAACTAGTTATTAGACCTTTCGGTCTTATTAATTAGTGTAATAATAAAGCCTAGTTGCGATAATAGGTCTTAATTATTAGCAAACGACCTATCTATAAATACTATTAGCTTCGCCTTTATAAGATTAATTAGTTTATATATTAAACCTTTACTTTAGTAGTCTATTTGCTACTTAAGTCGCTTATTTAAGATTATGCAATCCTTATTATCCGGGTTCTATACTTATGCCGTAATAGAGATATCGAATGCTGCTTCCGGTTAGCATACTAAGGCTATATAAGCTCTATAAGCACGTTGTTTTAGGTACTATTTTATATAGTCCGGAGCCTTAACATCGATTCGGTCGATCCGGGTAGCTTATCCTTTCTATTAGAGTAAGAGTATCTTATCCTATTGTAAGCTTACCTTCGCGCCGTTGAAATCCATAACGGAGCCCTAAGTTATCGTGGTTTTCGGCTTCGCCCTAAATTATGCCTCTCGGAGCTTTTCTTCTTTAGCGGCCGAAAAACTCGTCGTTCTAAGCATAAGGGTATCGTTCTAAGCATAAGGGTATCGTCCGTTTATATCCTAACGATGCTAAAGTGTTTTAGTCCTATATTAGATATTAGAAGGCAAGAGTCGAATATCGTTATCGCTATATCGAGGCCCTTAATAAAGTGCTTCTAATACGTATTAAACTAATAGACTCCTGATTCTATAATGCTATATAAAGGCCTAATAACTCGGATAATCGTATCGGGCGGATACTTCCCTTATAATTCGGCGGGGAGACGTATTAAGACCGTTCGAAAAAGCTCTATAGTCGCCTAAGAATATGCCTATATAATATCTCGAAGGGATAACGTTATCCTATAGCGTATAAGGCTAAGAGTAAGGGCTAAGATTAGTCGTTAGCTAACGCGTTAGATTATCAGGGACTACGTTAGTAAGGAAGCCTTCTCCCTATTATTATAACCTTAGACTATAAGCCTTAATTTCTTATATAGCTTAGTATCTCTGCCTTTAACCTCTCAAACTATACGGGAGCTAAAAATGCGGTAGCCGCCGTAAATAGCTTCGTTATAACGTTCGAAACTAAATACTCCTCGTGCTATAAGGTCGTCGATCTCCGTGCTATCTAACGCTTCGAATAGTGCTCTTAGGGTCGTAATAGCGCCTTTAGATCGGAGCTTAACGGCTAGTTTATAGGCCTTTTCTTCCTTTTTTATCGTAAAGGCCTCGTCCGCTTCTTTATCACTTAAATCGTCGAGGTCTATATCGTCCTCGTTATCGTCTAGGTTATCTTCCCCGTTTATTCCTTCTATAATTAAATGCCTAGCTATATTCTTCGATCCGGGCGGACGTCCTCGCTTACGGGGTGCCGGAGGGTCTAGTCGAGCGGGTTCGTCCGGCTGCTCGGACTCTAGGGCTAGGATATTATTAAGTATTTAATCACGATAATACGGTTATACTAATATAGATCTAAAAACCTAAGGTCTATTAACCGTATCGATCGTAATATCGTGCCCGTTAATAGCTATAATTTTAAATAGTCCTTACTATCCTAACTTCTCCCTCTATACGCGGACTTCGCTTTAAAGAGGAAAGGTAAGTATATTCGCCGTGTCCGGGCCGTTCCGGCTATATAATACAGCGTAGACCTATCTTTTAGCCGTAAGCTGCCTAAGTGCCTTTATTGCTTTCTATACTACGGCTACTTATTTAAAGGTCGTTAGTGATAGCGGCGAATCGAGATTTATCCTAAGGTATGCTCTAAATATAAGCAACGTAGGTATTAGTCCGTTCGGTCTAGTAGTATCGTTAATAGCTTTAACAGCCGTCTAAAGAACTGCCTTAAGGGAGGTAAAGCTGCCTATTTCTACGAAAAGGATA
Organism: Ophiocordyceps sinensis; assembly: GCA_012934285.1. Classification (NCBI taxonomy): domain Eukaryota; kingdom Fungi; phylum Ascomycota; class Sordariomycetes; order Hypocreales; family Ophiocordycipitaceae; genus Ophiocordyceps; species Ophiocordyceps sinensis. Next base: position 14,614,774 of record JAAVMX010000004.1, read on the forward strand.
TTAAAAGCTCGGCGCAAAAAGGCATAATACCTCTTAACCTTGCCGATAGACTAGTATGCTTTAATAGGAACTTATATATATATAATCCCTATAATACGGGCTTTATTTCGGAATTCTACCGCCGTAAAGTTCGTGCTAGTATTATATTTAATAATATTAGGGGGGCTAAGGTATATATTAATCTAAAGGGCTCGAAGAGTCTCCTATATATCCTTAGCTAATATAAAAGGAAGGAATCGAGCGCTTTAGAAGGCCGTCGATGCGTTAATAATATATAATACCGGGTGTTATGCTAAATTCGGGACGTCTAAGTACATTACATTAACGATAACCTTATAATTAAAGTCTTAGTTATCTTTAAGGTTAAACTAAAACCGTTTTAGGGCAGGCGAATGTATTTAGCAATAGTGATATAGTTCCGAGATATTCTCTAGAGTGCTAAGAGATATATCGCCGTAGCCTACTTGCTTTAATAGGTTATATAGCCTAGCTATAGTAGGATGTCCGAATCGACGGTATAGGGTCTTAATTTCTATTTCTATAAGGAATGCGGTCGATTGTTTACTCTTCCTAAGGAAGAACTAAAGGTATCCCTATTTCTTAACTAGCGGGATGTTTGCCTTAAGGCCGGTAAGGGTATTCGTCGTATTATTAAAGAATACGCCTAGTCTATCTATATCCGCGAGACATAGTAGGAAAGGGGTCGAAGTTTCTAGCATATAGAATATAATCCTTCTAATCGGAGTAATAAGATTAATTAATCCTAGGGACCTTATAATAGTGCCGGCGCTAAATCTAATTGCTTTTTAGCCTACGGTTAATATATCTAAATGGACGGAAGGGTCTTCTTGCTAGACGGCAATATACTATTCTTATCCGGCCGTTAAGACCTTCGCTGCTCCTGTATTAATTAGGATGCCTTAAAAATAGAGCTTTAAGTAACGGTTATTAATAAGGAATTAGTCGGCCGAGACTATCGGTTCTATGCCGTAGACGTTATCTCCTATAATAAGGTAGTTAAAAGCCATTTAGCAAAGTATTTAACTAGCTTACTACTATTCCGGCTTGTTATCCTTGCTATACTCTTCCTCCTTATCGTCCTTATAGCCTTCGTAGCCTGCTAAATAGGCTATAATGTCCGGATAGACGCCGGTGTAAAGACAATACGAGAGATATTAGTCTTTAGCTTTCCGCCGTTCCTCTATAGGATGTTTCGTAGACTAATATCCCTCCTTTCTACACATAAAGCACTTCTTAGTCTAGGCCTTATTGCCGTATCTTTAGCCGTAGCCTCCTCTACCGTAGGGCCGATAGCCTTATCCGGAGCCACGCGAGCGAAATCCTCTATTGCCTCTACTACGATTGTTAGTATACCTACGGTCTATATAAAACTAACTATTAGGGTTCCTCGAATTATATTTATAATTTATATCTATCCTATCGCTATTACGATTCCGGTCTTAGATAAATTAGCGTAAGGCATTTCTCGCTTATTGTGCGAGGTACGTCGTAAGGGAAGCTCGGAGGTTAGCATAGAGCTCCTTAGCCTCCTTAGCCTGTTTAAAGAAGGCACCTTCGAGTTCCGGGACACCTTAGCACGCCTTAGTAAGATTTACTATAAGCGGGGTTTCGCCTATAAACTTAGGTCCTAGAGCCCGTTAATAAAGCAATAGCTTATCGATTAGCAACTAGAGCACTTCCGGTAGGCCTTTCTTAGGGTTGCTAGCCCGAACTTAGTTAAACGTTATGTTAGTCTAATCGGTGTAGTACTAAGCCTAAGTCGCTTTAGTGTCGAAATATCGTTTAATCTTATCGTATACGCCTCGGAAGGTAGTCGTCTAGGTAATATTCTCCGTATAGAAGCGATCGGCTCGTCCCTTTAAGATCTAAGGGAGAAGGGTGTAAAAGAGCCCTAGCTTAATCTTAAGGTTATAATATACGCCTATAAACTTACGGATAGTCTCGTTAAATAGAGTATATAGCTCGCCGGTATAGCTCTTCTCTTTATCCTATATCTTAATAAACTTAGTCTAAACGTCGGGATCGGACGAGAGGTTCGGAACATCGGCTAGTAGGAGTCCTATATACTTCTTAATGTTATAATTAAATGCTTCGACCGTAGCCTTCGGGGCGATTGTTAAAGCAGATAGATCGAGCCTCGGTTTCGCTCTTAGGATATATAACGTTAGTTCTAGGAGAAATAGTAGTCGTAGCGTATAAATCCGATTTATACGATGAAATAGTAGAAATATCGGTGCATCCGTCGTAGCCGTATTCGGGTCTTAGTCTAATTCCGGAGTCGGATCCGTAGTCGCCGCTTAGGTTAGGTCGTTGTATTAGAATCGGTGCGAAGTTAGGTAGACCGTTAACTAACATATTATAGTAGAGAAAGGGTCTCGGGCTGCTTATTCCTTATCGTTTTTCCTCTTTTCTTATTTACGGAAGGCCCTTATGCCTATATTAAATTCTTCTATTATAAACTCCTTTTCGTTTTAAGGGAGTAGATCCTTAGATCGAAGCATCGCTATATAGGATCTAGTATACGATATATTCTTTATCCCTATAAAAAGTCTACGCTTACGTAAGAGAGCCTTAAGGACTTTCTTATATTTTTAGCTAACTATATTCTATATAGGTTTATTATCGCATCTACCTAAAAGGGGCCGCAGCCGTAGGCGCGGTCGGGTGGTCAATTAGGCACGCATATAATTAAGGTCGGAAAAAGTCTATTGTTCTAGTCTAGTGTAGGCACAGGGCTAGCTGTCTTACGCGCTTGCTTAAATAGGCGGCAAAGTAGATACAGTGGCCTGCTCGGGTACCGAGCTATATCTAACCGGCCTTTATAGGCGCCGCTCCGATGCGACATACCCCCTAGCGTTAAGTGATTAATTTAACGCTATAAGAAGAAGCTATCGCGAGCGCCCTATAAGGTGTAGAAGCGTCCGTCCCTAGTGTTAATGCCCTTAGTCCTCCGTCCCTGCCTATATTCGCCCCCGTATATCCCTTAGGTTTAGCAGCGCTCTAAACTTCTTAAATTTAGCCCGCGGTAGCGCCTTCGTTAGACCGTCGGCCGGCATCTCGGCCGTAGAGATGTATTTAACCGTAAAGCGACCCCGTCTGTATTCCTGCTTAAGCTATATATTCTAGATGTTAACGTAACGCAGCTTCGTAGAGATACGGCCTTCCTCGACTACGAGGCGGATGGATTCAAGGTTGTTATAGTATACCTTTAAAGGCCTGAGGTCGTGCGAGATATCGCGAAGCAGCCTAGCGAGCGCGTACCCTTCCTTAGCGGTGCGCTCTAGCCCGAGGAGCTCTACCTCGGTGGTAGAGGTTATAACTATATCCTATAAGCTTGCCTTCTATACGATTAGGCCGCCGTAAAGCATTATAATATAGCCTTACGACGATCGGCGCGTCTTTAGGTCGTCGGCGAATAAGGCGTTAGTCGCGATAATAAGGGCTTCGCCTTAAGCGAGTCCGTCGAATATAATCGCGAGGAACCTCGTCGCGTAGAGGTAGCGGATACACTAATTAGCCGCCTCTAGGTATTCGGCTAAAGGGTTCGTTAAGAACCGTAAGAGCTACGAAGCTGCGAGGGCTACGTCTAGCCTCGCTGTAACCGCGGTATATATAATAGAGCCTACGCGTTTTTAAAAGTCCTTAATCTCGCGTAAAGAGGCTTATTCCGTATTCTTAATAAGCTGCTAGGTCGGCATAGGGATTGCCGGCGCCTTCCCTATGTTATTAAGGCCGAATTTACGTACGATCTTCTCGATGTAGGCGTCTTAGCATAGGTAGATTCGGCGGAGCTATCGGTCCTTAATAACGCGGATCCCGAGATACTATCTAAAGGCTTCCCCACGGACCTTGTATTTACCGTAAAGGAAGGCGATAAGGTCGTTTATAGAGTGGTCCTTTAGGCTTAAGATAAGGATATTATTAACGTATACTAGCATAAGGACCTTCCCGTTTGTAAAGACATAAGGCTCCTCGCCGGTGCGGATTAGGCCTTATTCTTTAAGCGCTTAGTGGATCTCGTTATACTAAAGGAGAAGGGATTCGCAAAGTCCGTAGAGGGCTTTATCGAGCTCGGCGACTATCGCGGGATTTTCATCCGGCTTAAGGAATCCGAGCTCTACGTAGCCCTTCGGGAGCTCTACGTATACCGGCCTCTTTTTATTAATATTAGTATTAAGAAACGCGTTAGCGATATTAAGTTATCGGACGTTAAGGTCACGCTTTACTACTATAGAGATTACGGTCCTAAAGGTCTTAATAGCGAGGGTTATAGCGTAGGTCTTTTCGTCGCCTTAGTCGCCCTAGAGGTCTCCGCGCACACAAATGCGCGCTTTGCAATGTATAAGGTACCTATCCTCGTTAAACTTATAGAGGAATACCTATTTAAGCGGAATTAGGGTTCCTTTAGCACGTTCTCGCGAAAGGAGGCGCTATATGCCTTTACAGAGGAGGTCTTAAAGCTCCTTACGATATCCCTCTTTAAACTCCTTACTATACGGGTAGTAGTTAAGGTCTTAGTAGCGCTTAGGCAAGCGGAATAAGTCGTTATAATAATGCTTATAAGCTTCCTACGAGACTACGGCGGCGAATACTAAATAAAAAGTTATAAGGTCCCCCTATAGATAGAGGGCCTTAGGAAGTAGGGTAGTAAAGATATTATCTCTCCTTATCCCTTTATTTGCTTAGGAGCTCTATCTTATAGCTTCTATACCTTAGAGCTCCTTTTATATCCGGCGAGGTCGTTGTAACCTCGCATTTAGTTATATGCCCGATAGGCCCGCCTTAAGGCCCTTAGCGTTACTTATCTATATCGATACTAGTAGAGCTATAATACTATAACCGGGATCCGTTTAGTCGTCGGGTTGCTATATACTCTATAGGCCTATCTCTTGCGTAGGTATAGGCGGCTGCTAGGTCGTAAGCTAGGTCTCCTAATAAGTAGGGGTAGTAGCTTTAGGTATCGAGGAGGTTCGCCCGAGCTAAGGCTTCGGCTATACGTCTAGCTCTTAGGGCGCCGGGACGAGGGGTGTGTCTATATCCTCGTCGTAGGGGGGGTAATCTTAGTGCGGGTAACGGGCTTAACCCCGTCGGGTTAAGCGTTCGTTCCGGCGTAAGAAGTCCTTTAGGGGTAGGCGAGGCATCCTTTAGAGTCGGAGCCGCTTCCGGAGCGGCTAGCGACGGCGAGAGCGATGCCCTGCCCTCTACCCTTAAGTTCGAATCGTCGGGCTTAATTCCTAAGATATAATCGTTAAATTCCTATAAAAAATCCTTAAGTATAGTATTCTAATCGTATTAAATCGGCAATTCGATCGACTTAGCGAGAGGGGCGTATTCTTAGACGGGCATTTATAAATCCTCGGTCTAAGGATTAAAGTAGTAGAGCTTATTAAAAATCATATCCCGGGTGATAATAACCTAGGTAAGTTAAAGAACCTAGACGTAGAATAGGTTACTAGCTTAGTAGCCGACGAGGTAACCTATATACGCTTAGGGGAAGACTTTAAAGGCTCTTTTATAGAGGTAAGCCTTTATGTCTTTATATAGGGGGTAAGCGCGGCAGCCGTAGGCATATATGCCGTTCTACTTAAGGCGGAGGTCTACGTCCTTATACGTCGTAGCGCCGATCCTGCCGTACTAGCGGAGGTGCTAGTTAAACTATCTATTAATAGTCTCCTTAGGAGTTCTCTACTAGTTGCGGTATCTCGGCAGGATGTTATATATACGAACGAGCGCTTAGTATATCTCCGGCTAGAGGTTATATAGCAGCTTCCCTATAACGGAGCGGAGGCGTTATTAGATTACGCCTCCTAGTCTCTCCGCGCCGCCTATAGGCTCTTTTATATATAGCGGCGGGAGCTCGAGCTCGATGCCCTCCCGCTTAGCCTAATCTTAAAAGGGCGAATTTCTCTACTCTAGAAGGTTGACTAAAGCTCTCTTATTATCTATCTTAATCTTGTAAATTACCGCGCCCGTATAGCGGCGGACTAAGGCCTTAAAGTTACGGATTAGGTCGTCCGATTCTATCTTCCGCGTTATGCTCTATAAGAATATCATCCCGCTATATTCGTTAGAGAGTAGCAGGATATATCGGTGGCCGTTATAGCCGAGTTCGAAGTTTAAGATATTAAGGAAGATACGGAAAAAAGGCTACCGCGAGCGGTTAGCGGGCTCTCTACGAGAAATCTACTCGTGCGCTTTTCCTTAAGCGTAGCCTAAGCACTTAACCGTTATAGGCCCTTTAATTCACACACCGCGTGCCTAAAAGACTAATTGCTCGAGCACTTAAGGGCTCGGGTGCCCGGCCCTTAAATGCTAAAGCTCTACGGTATCTACCTTTAGTAAGCGTAGGTTCTTAGATACGGCGATACGGCGCCTAGGGTATCTTAGGATAGCGTCTTACACTGCTAAGAATAGGCACGTAAGAGCGTAGGGCAAGGCAAAGCAAGAGTAAGAGGACTTTAATTTAGCTATTAAAAGCCCGTACTTGCTCTCGATATATATAACTACGTTATTATTCTCTATAGGGCTAACTCGGATCGTGTTATCGCAGCTATAGATCTAGAAGCCGCCTACCTTAAGCTTCTCCCCGCTAATAATATTAGTATAAAAGCCGGGGACGTAGGCGGTATCCTTAAGGACGAGATCTCGCGTGTTAGGGCTATCCGGTCCGTAGAGTAGGTTCTTTATCGTATAGGTCCTACGATATAGCACCGTAATAGCGGTATCGCCTATAAGCATAATATCGGTCTCTATAGCGGCGATAACGTTACCCCCGAGAAGCTCGAGCTTATTAATAATATAGGTGCTCGCGCAGTAGTCGAATAGAGTCGATTTAATTAGCGGGTGCTCGTAGCGCTAGTTGCTAAAGACGGAGGAGATAAAGCTATCGGGCGAGCCGAAGGTGCTAAAGCTAGCCTAGGTCGGAGCGGAGCTTGCCTTACTACCTACGAACCTCGAGTCTATTACTATATATGCCTAAGCACCCTATATAGCAGGCGTCGTCTCGGTCGAGGCAGTAAGGGTCTTCCCCTTTATGCCCTTAATAGCCTCTACTATCTGTTTCTAGCGAGATAAGGACTTCGCCTCCTCGCACTTCTTAATACGGTTAGCACTAACGAGAAGCTAGGGCCTATAAGAGACCCCGTTAAAGGCAATGTAGAACGCTGCGTAGTCCGCGGGCTTTTAGCTATAGCGCGCCTTAACGATGCCGTAGGGGCAGTCGTAGGATTAGCGGGCTCTAGGGGTCGCCGGCGGAGCTTATATCGTAGCGAACGCCCCGGACGGCGCGGACTTACTAGAGGTGCGGGCTCGATCTTAACTAACGTAATAGAATAGCTCGCTAAGGATCTAAAGGGTTATAGTAACGTTCTTCCTTAGCTATTCTACGCGAAGCGTACTAAGCTATTGCCGGGCCTACTCGGAGTCTAGCATTATAACGGCGTTAAGGAAGTCGGTTATGCCTTAAGACCCCTTAATGTCTAGGATGTCTAATTCGACGGCTTCGAGATATACGAGCTCTTATTAAAGGTACTAATCGCTTAGGTTAGTCCGCTTCGTTGTCTGTAAGGCCTTACGATAGTCCGAGCGAGCATAGTCCACTTAGTACTTATCCGTAACCCCGAGTATCTTACGTAGCTTTACGATAGTCTTACGGATGTCTTAAGTCTTTAGAAAGAACCTTACTAAGGCCGGGTCTACCGTTATATACACTTAGGTCGTAAGCTCTATATACGCTTTAAGCTTCGTGATATACTTAATATACCTCTATTTATAGTCTTCGCGTTAGGCCGTAAGGCCTTTAAGCTAGGCTTCGTCGAGCGTACGGATTGGCTTATACGGTAGGAGCGGTAGCCGACCGAGCTAGACTTCTTCTACGTGGTTAGCGGCTTTAAGCTTATTTAGCCTCGCGAGCTCTCCTTCGAACGATGCCTCTATAGGCTCTTTAAGGGAGACCGTAGTATCCTTAAAGTTAATAAACTCCTAGATGCGTGCGGTCCTAGCATTAATCTCGTACGTAGAGTACTAAGTGGCCTAATAGACTAACTTAGTAAGGATAATCTTAGTGTTATCCGTAGCTTTAGTTGCACTAAAGGAAGATATATTAATAATAGTTAACGTTAAGAGTGTTTAAGAGAAAAGGGGCTAAAAAGGGGCAATAATACTAAGGTGCTTAGGGATAAAAAGCTTTTTTAAGACCGTATATTACGGCGTACTTATAGGTGCGAGAGAACTACGCTAAGAGCGGCGGTGTAAGAGGAGCGGTATAATCCGTATTCTCGCGTATGCCTTAACGTATTCTAAGATATAACGATAGCTGCATTTCTGCAGTATATCGTAGGCTTATTAGGTCGCCTACGGGGCGTTAGGCCGCCTCGTAGGTAGACGCACGTGTTATTGCAATAGTAGGCATTAGTAGCAATTTGCGCGGGTCGTATACCGGGCTTATAACTATCGCATCTACCTAAAAGGGGCCGTAGCCGTAGGCGCGGTCTGGTTAATTAGGCACGCATATAATTAAGGTCGGAAAAAGTCTATTATTTTAGTCTAGTATAGGCACGGGGCTAGCTGTCTTACGCGCCTGCTTAAATAGGCGGCAAAGTGGACATAGTGGCTTGCTTAGGTACCGAGCTATATCTAACCGGCCTTTATAAGCGCCGCTCCGGTGCGATATTTATTCTATCCGTAGAAACGCTCTTAAAACGAGTTAAAGAGTCGTTAACCTTAGCAATAGATAGATACTTCGTAGGTTATAATAAATCGGGCTATAAACGTCGTGACTTTAGCCGGGCTAAGGTCTTTTAATATAATCTCTTCCGTATCTTAGTATCGTATGTCTACCTCTTTATAAGACGAGGTAAGGATGCCGATTTCATTTATCTATCGTTCGATTAGTTTAACTAGGTTATCGGTAGGGTTAAGGGGAGCTAGCGTATTCGTGGCTAATAACGGTCCTACTATTATGCTTATTTCGAATTCGTTAATAAGGTTATCGTAGGGGTTTCGTAAGGATCTTTACGAGGGATATCGAAGCGATTAGTCTTTATTCTAAATAACGTTACTCTTCTTCCTTAATAGAAGCGAGACGGGATTAAATAGTTATAAGAGTTCGCGTTGTTATTCTACGTTATAGACGCACTGCCTATTAACGTTACTCTTCCTCCTTAAGAGAAGCGAGACGGGATTTAAAGGAAGCTTAGAAGGGTCTATTTGCTAGTCGAGCTCGGTTTAAATAGTCTTATTCTTAGCATAGATAATCTTCTCTAGGTATACGTAATAGAACCTAAGGGTAAAGATACGTAGGAGCCGCGTTCTTGCAACTACTGCCCCTTTTACACTTTCGAAGATTAAGATCTGTTTCTTCTGCCTTACTGTTCTATAATTAAATCTATTCAATCACTAATTAGTGTTAGTAGGTAATTCACTTAGATTAATCTAAACAAAGGGGGTTGTATTAGTTGTAGTTATATCTAATCTAGCTAGAGAAGGGGGAATAAAGGGGCCCCTTTATACCCGTCTGCCGGGGTCCCTATATAGAGCCTACTATGCCTTAACAATGCATTATTAAGGCTTATGCTAGGGCTTACTGCTCTAGTCATAACGATGCCCTTAGTTAATAACGAGGTTATTAACTGTATAGGTCACGTGGCGTTATACACCGCGTGGTTATAACCCTTATTGCCCCTTTCCTATGCATAGTCGGCAATATAGTTGCGACTCCATCCCTTAGTCCTATGACTATATTCCTACAATTATATATATATATAGCTGCTAAAACAGCTTCTCCCTAAAGATATTTAGGTAGTTTAGCCGTATAAAGCATAGACCTAACTTTATTAAGTATCGTTCTATTTATACGTTCTATTCTACCGTTTAAGTATAGTGTATGCGGCGGACTTAAGTTTAATATTATACCCTCTTTTAAGGCATATGGTTTAATATTATATAGAAATTCTTTTGCATTGTCTAAGAAGACCTCTTTAATTTTAATATTATCTTTATTGTTTTCGAGTTCTAATTTAAACTCTAGAAACTTTAGTAGGCTTTCGGCTTTATCTTTTATAAGGTATATTCTTAGATACCTAGAATAAGTATTAAGAAAGGATATAAAGTATCTAAATTTATCGTATATAGGGACCTTTATAAGGCCCTAAATATTAACATTTATTTTATCGAGAAAGAGATATCGTCGTTTCGAGGGAGTCTTCTTTTTCTTATCGGTATGTTTAGCTTATATATAAGCTTCGCATTGTTTTACAGCTATAATATCTTTTTAGTCTATAGATATATCTAGGTATAGTCTACGGAGGTATCGGTATAGGGATTTATAGCTAATATAACCTAAGCGTTTATGCTAAAGTAGTAAATCTACTGTGGGAATAAGGGATAAGGGATACGCAAGGTGCTATTGCGGACACGTAATCCACGTAATCACGTGCACGCAACGAGACTATATCTCCGCGATGCCTTCCCCTCTTCTAGCTAGCAAGACAGACACAATACACACACACCGGTTAACCCTAATAGTAGAGCCTAACTAATACTGATTAGTGGTTGACTTAGTTAATCACAGACAGCTAGGTAGAAGAGATAGATACGCAACCTTCGAACGTATAAAAGATCGGCATCCTAGCGATACTATTCTTATATTTAGAGAGGGTTATCTCGTGCTAAGAATAAGGATATCTCCGCTTGTATTATAGAACTACTAATTTAGGTTCCTAGTTTACTTTCTTTTTTCTAAAGTACGGGACGACTTAAGTACTAAGGGACTTAAGTACGGAAATACTTAGTACGAGGGTACCGGGGTACTTGGTACTTCGGTACTTGGTACTTTATGACTTAGCATAAAGATGTTCGCCCCGGACTTACCTATTATCCGGTCACACCCCTTTTCGGCCTAGGACACACCCCTTTTTTAAACCTAAGTCCCTTAGGACTTAGCTTCCTTAGGTACGGGACGTACCACGCAGCTACGGTCACGCCGACGATCTTATTAGGCACCCCTGCCTAAAAAGACCCGATGATTGGCTCGATGCCCCGCATAATAGACCGACACCTAGACTACCGGGAGCTATAGGCCTAATATAGCCCTCCTGGCTTTCGGGACCGATCATTCGTCCGATCCTCCGCATAAGGAGGTCACACGACTTGTGTCGTGTGACCTACCCACATGACATTATGCACGTGGTGCATAAATAGACCTACATGACCTAGATTAGTCTATAAGGGCTCTAGAACGACGCGGGAGGCAGCCTTTTCGAAGTCAGCCGACCTACATAGCCCCTGCGTAGCCCCGGGGACCCGCGTTAGCTCGGGGCAGTGCAAGGGATACGTGGCAGAAGGTGCTAGAAGGAAAGGGACGTACCGGGACCGTCTAGACGGACGGGAAGAGCTATATAAAGGAACTTTAGTCCGCCCTTCCTTAGGCTCTCCTTCCTTCCTTTCTTCTTTAGCTTTTATCACAGTTTTAGTTCAACTGCCTACTAAGTGACCTATACCTCTTCTAGTAGTGCCCTTAGTGCTCTAGCCTCGACTACCCCTGCTTGCTTAGACTTAGCCAGCCGGTCTAGTACAAGTAACCCCGAGTGCTCCTCTACTTACTATTCCGCCCCTATAGCTTTTAAGGATAAATAACGCCCTCTATTAGTCTTTAACTATTAGAGACTTAGTCCGGTTAGACTATCTTCTGTCTTCTAACCGTTCTATCACAGCTTGCCTCGCCTACGAAGATTCCTTCTAAGCTTCTAGTTAATAGTCGCCGCTATCCTCGATAAAAGCACGATACTAATCTCGAAGTGCGTTAGCAACGCTAATACGACAAACATCGCGAAGACCATCGCGATCCCTACAACCTAGTTATTACGATGACTTCCTAAAGCCCGACTCCTAACGCCGCAGCAGCCGCCCTTACGGCAGACAACGTCGCCGCTACCTAAGCCGCGCTTCTAGCAGACGAAATCGCCGTCTAGCTTCATCAAATGCTAGGCTATACCCTTATCGCATAGGCAGCGTAGAAGCATATTAACGTTAGCATTTAGTACGACGAGAAGCTAGATAGTCGGAACCCGCTTACCGCTACGACGTATACGGCATATTTTATATCAGCCTGCGAATTTAGCAACTATAAGTATAGCTTAGGCATTCTTAGCTTCTTCTAAATGTATTTCGAGGGCTAGTCGGAAGAGACGTGGAAAAACGTATATAAGGACTATAAAAAGGCGTTAAGGAACCTCCTTAAGCGCCGCGGCATCTACCTTAAGAAGAACGACTTAACCGTACGGCAATTCCTCTCGATATAGCCATTCGAGGCCTACGACAACCCTCTAACCTAGCCTCAAGAAGAATATCTCGAGATAGACTTCGATGTAGGAATAACTAACCATAGGAGGCAAAAAGAGATACGAGCCTAACTCGGCTGGAAGCCCTCGCCAAAGCTAGCCTCGCCCTCACCGTCACCCTCGTTAGCCTCGTCAGTCTCGGCAGCCTTACCAACGTCACCTTCCTCGTCGGCTTCCTCGCCCTCCCAAACAGCAATAACACCAACGGCTTCGACTCTTTAAAGTCCGCCAGTTGCTGTAAGTCCGCAGCCACAGCTACAGCCGCAAGCTCGGCCAAGCCGACTTCCTATTCCGACCCGGCCGTCAACTTCGCCCGCCCTAAGCTCTCGCAGCAGCTCTTCGGACTGCTCCCTTAGCCCTTAAAGCAGCTTATTAAGCTGCTCTTCCATAAGCTCTCGCAGCAGCTCGCCAAGCTGCTCACAACCCACAAAGCTGCAGGTCACACAGCAGCTTCCTCAATAGCGCAGACGGCACGCCCTAAAGCCAAGCAAATGCCGCCACTGCCAATCCCCCTTTCAGTCTCGCAGCGCACTCTTTCGCCACCTCGGCGAAGGATATCACCACACAAAACGCGTGCAGACTTCCTCCCAGACCGTCATGCCCTAAGCCCGGCATACACCACAGCAGACCTTGCCCCAAAGGCACCCACCAAAGCAGGCACAATTGCTGGCACTGCAATTCACACTTCGACTCCCGAGGCGCACTCTTTCGTCACCTCGCTAAAGGATGTTAACACCGGAAGCCCTTATAAGCTTCCCCTTAGCCCGTCACACAAAAGGGCAATACACGCTCTTCCCGTTAGAGCAACCGACACTCTTTCCCCCGGCCCTAGCTGGCCACACAGCCACTCTCTCGTCACCGTAGAGCAGGAGACCATCACCAAAAGCCCACACAGGCTTCCTCCTCGCCAGTAACCCAGAAGCTGCCTTCGTCCCGGCAGACGCCTCCACACGTTGTTTTTCTAAGCTTTGGCAACGCACCCTTCGTGCCGCGTGGCCAGCTCGAGGCAACGGCACAACAACTAGCCTCACGAGCCATAAAGAAGAAGAACTCTCGAGGGATAACCTCACGAGCTTCCCTGCCCGCTTCTTTCGGCCCCATTGCTCTGCCCGGCCTTTCCTTCGTGTGTTCTCGCTGCTCGTTGCTTTGCCCGTCTTCCTGACGTTCCCTTCCTTCCTTCCTTCGCTTATTGCGTTACGCTCTTTGCTCGTTCGTTGCTTCGTTGCTCGTTGCTTCGTTGCTTATTGCTTCGTTGCTCGTTGCTTATTGCTCGCAACACCGCTCTTTTAGCCTAATCCTCGATGGCATCGCACGGCCCGTTCAACCGGGCCAAAGATCCCTCTTCCCTCTTTCCGTTCGTTCGATGCGTTCGTTGCGATTGGGTTACGTTCCTTTGGTTCGACCTTGCTGGGTTGTTGTTGTTGCAGCCTTCTAAAGAAGAACTGCCAGTGTGGGAACAAGGGATAAGGGATACGCAAGGTGCTGTTGCGGACACGTGATCCACGTGATCACGTGCACGCAACGAGACCACATCTCCGCGATGCCTTCCCCTCTTCTAGCTAGCAAGACAGACACAATACACACACACCGGTTAACCCTAACAGCAGAGCCTAACTAACATCTACCTTCTTTTTATTTTGTATAGATTTATTTTTAATATCTTTATCTTATTTGTCTTATATATCTAGTAAGGGTTTTTGTATAGTATTTTCAACCGTTTCTTTCGGACTATGCCGGATATAATATATCTTGTTTTTAATAAGAAAGTGAGTTTTCTTTATTTCTAGAGGGATATAGTATAGGCCGTTTTTAATAAAGCCTAATATTAATTATTTAAGATTTTTATCGAGAAGAGATATAGAGTCTAGGCCTATAAGAGCATATGTGTTTTTTATAGCAGACTAGCTTATTATTTTTATGCCGATTTCGGGTATATATAGGCAGTCTTTTAATATATATTGTTGTATACTATTAGGAAACTTAAAAATAAGATCCCTAGCCCCTCGTATAATAATCGAAGAGGCTTTTCCCTAGGTTATAGTTGTATAGATATCTTTATAATTAGAGAGGAGGGATTTATTAGAAACTATATGCCTCGTAGCCCTAGTATTAAACACAAAATTATAAAAATTCCCTATCCGTATAATAGACTTATTAACCCTTAAAATGACTCTCGAGATTGTAGAAAGAAGTGGCTTTAAAGGTCTTATTATTTGTCTTGCCTTTATAAGGGTATAGAGAAGGGTATCTTTATATAGTAACGGGTTATAGAGTGATAATAAAGGGTATAAAAAGGGTATAGAGGGTATAAAGAGTATAAAGGATAGAAAGAGTGTATTAAGGGATAGGAAAAAACTTATAATACCCGAGCCTGAATCCGTTATAACTATAACCTTTCGAGAGGCTTTGGAAGAGGTATCTCGAGAAGGCGTCTTTCGAGACGGCGTCTTTCTCTTCCGAGGTCGAGAGATGCGAGCAGTAGGGCGAGGGGACTAAGAACTCTCCCGAGAGTGTAGAATATAGGTCGGCCTCCTATGATTTCTATTGGTATAGTCCCTTAGCTCTCTTAGCTAGTATTTCTTCGAATTCGAATTCGAAGAGGGCGTATTATTTCTTAGTATAAAGCTAGCAGCTCTAGCCTTATCTCTATTTTCTGGTTTCTAAAAGCAGTTTCGTTCTATATAGCCTCGCTTTTTATAGTAAGAGCAAACCGGTATTTTATTGTTTTTATTATTATTCGAATAGAATAACTGCTTACCGCTATTAAGCGCTTTAGTCCTCTTAAATTCATCGATTAAAGAGGAGGATAAGGACTTAAGCGTATAGGCTAAGGCATCGACCCGTAGGGTCTACGTTATATTAGTTATATAGCTTGAAAATAAGCTATTTAAGGATTCTAAAATCCAGGTGATTATAACAATCTCGGGGATAAGGATTTCCCGAGTTTTAAGCTTATTAAAGAGCTCTTTTACCTTATTAAGGTAATCTTTAATAAAAGAGTACCCTTCTATCTTAGTATTAAATAATTCCTTTATTTATAGGAAATTAGAAGTAAAATTCACGTGGTTATAGAGGGTTTTAAAGGCCTCTTAAGCGGCTTTAGCAAAAGCCTAGTGTTTTATCTAGGATAGAGGCTTATTATTAATTATTAGCCTTATAAGGGCGAGGCATTTAGAGGACTTATTATATCCTTAATTAAGAATAGCTTAAGCAAGCTTCTCTCTAATAAATATAGACTCTATCCTAAGGGACTAAGACGAGTAGTTTGCGCTTCCCTTAAGCTTAGAGAAAGAGTAATCCTTAAAGCTAGCTATAATGTTTTTAAGTATTGCTATTTGCACGATACGAAATTGCTATTTGTACGACAAATACCTAAATTCTCTACTTTTTCTACGCGACCCCGCGCGCTTAGGTCCCGCTAGTAAAATTAGGTGTAGGTATATAGCAATTAAGAGAGCCGCGCAAATCGTGCGAAGAACGCGAAGAATACTACCGACACGCAGCAAACATTAAGGAGCCGCACACATAGCAGAAGGCACGCAGCAGAAGGCACGCAGTAGGGCACGCAGCCGGGCATAAAGCATACATTAAGGAGCCGCACACATAGTAGAGGGCAGGCAGTAGGGCAGGCAGCCGGGCACGAAGCATACATTAAGGAGCCGTATGTATAGCAGAGGGCACGCAGCAAAGGGCACGCAGTAGGGCACGCAGCCGGGCATAAAGCATACATTAAGGAGCCGCATACACTGCAGAAGGCACGTAGTAGAGGGCACGCAGTAGAGGGCACGTAGCAAAGGGCACGCAGTAGAGGGCACGTAGTAGAGGGCACGCAGTAAGGCATAAAGCATACATTAAGGAGCCGCACATATAGCAGAGGGCACGCAGTAAGGCACGCAGTAGAGCACGTAGTAGAGCACGCAGTAAGGCACGTAGCATACATTAAGGAGCCGTACACGCAGTAGAGGGCACGCAGTAAAGGGCACGCAGCTAGGAGCCGGGCACGAAGCATACATTAAGGAGCCGTATATATAGTAGAGGGCACGCAGTAGAGGGCACGCAGCAGAGGGCACGCAGTAGAGGGCACGCAGTAGGGGGCACGTAGTAGGGGGCACGCGCGCTGCTATAGCTATTAATTAGTAAATCGACTAAATTAAGGCTATATACACGATTTACGCAGCCCTCTTAATTACTATATACCTCTACCTAATTTTAGTAGCGGGACCTAGGCGCACGGGGTCGCGTAGAAAAAACAGGGCTTAGATATATTTATCGTGCAAATAGCAATTTCGTGTCGTGCAAATAGCAATACTCATGTTTTTTTGTTAGTAGTGTTAGTGTTTGTTAGTGTTTTTGTGTTTTTTTTAAGTTTTGCGTAGCGGGAAGATACCGGAGAAAGTTCGGCAGAAATTCGGTGGAAATAGGCTAGGAAGGAGTAGGCGAAGGAATTTTAAAAAGATTTTAAAAGAAGGGTTTAAGTATAGAAAACAGACTTAAAGAGGGGGGGGTCCTAAGGGCAAATCGGGGGTAATAGGGGAAAAAAGGGTAAAAACACTAAGAAACTAGTAATCTAGGCAAACTATATATAGCGTGAGAAGGCAAGTGGTTTAAAAAGGTAAGGATGAGTTAATTTAGCGGTATGTGTAATACAGCCGAGTAATCCGGAAGAGTAGAATAAGGCTTTAGGTAAAGCAATTTATTAGAGCTTAAGAAGCGGTAGGGATTATAACCACTAAGAGATTAAGATAAAGACTAATAGTAGAGGATTATAAAGATATAAGAAGTGTTAAGATTAGAGCAAAATTAAGAGAGAAGGCGGTTATTAAATTGCTAGTAATAGTCTATCTAGCTAAGGACATCGGCGCCTTCTTATAGCCAAATATCTTAGGAACTAAGGTATATATTAATTAGCTTATTATGCCGTCTAATAGCGCTATTTCCGGAGAAAAGCACGCGCATAAGACATCGCCGATATATAGCACCGTTTTCGCGGAGTTATTATTGCGGAATAGAGGGTAGTTGTAAGCGAGACATATAAGTACCGACGTATCTATCTTAGCACTTACACCTTATGCTATAACTCCTGTATCTTATCACCCCGACTAGCTAATGCAACCGGGACACAAATATATTATGCAATATTAAACGGTGGATCTAATGCATATTATTATGTACCTATACGATATCTAGTTCGGGAGATATTCGCTCCCTTATACTACTGCGTGCGCGGCTCCTTAATATATGCTTTATGCCCGGCTGTATTCCCGGCTGCGTGCCCTACTACGTGCCTTAAACCCTCGTTGGCTAGAGCGATGCGATGCGGCGAGATATATAACGATGCGATTTAACAATGCGATTTAACGATGCGATTTAACGAAGAATTAGCCTATAGTCTGCTAGGCATACGCACTATATCTATATAAGCGCGGCTAGGCGGGGGGGGGGGGGGGGTTAGGCATTTTAAGGGGGTCTCTAAAGTATTACTTAAGCAAATAGAGATTTATACTTAGGCAAATAGTAATACTCTTTAAGTCTCGACTTTATCTAAGCCTCGGCTATATACATAAGCCTACGGGAATATAACCCTCAGCTATATACATAAGCCCTTAGGAATACAACCCTCGGCTATATACACGAGCCCTCGGGAATATAACCCCTAGCTATATATATAAAGCCCTCGTCCGCTCGTATACTCTTATAAACTATATGAACCTTCCGAAGCGATCGACTAATCGACTAATATAAGAAGAATAAAAGGAAGAAAGCGTATTATTGCTGCTAAAGGCGTATACAGCAGCGTAAAGGCATAAAATACTAAGTTATAATCCCTTACTACTACGGTCGGTCGTAAGGAGGACCCGGAAGAATACGCTAATCCGCCCCGATTAATTAAATATTAGCAAAAGACCCCGGATTTAAGCTATTTAAGCTCTTAAGTTTAGTTTCCCTCGCAATGCGATCGAAGCTAAAGGGGTGTGTTAGATCCGCGGGTAAAGGGATTACGTAAAGGGATTACGTAAAGGGATTACGTAAAGGGATTACGTAAAGGGATTACGTACGGGATTACGTGCGGGAAATTCGGCTAAAAGGCCCCTTATATTATATAATAGACTAATATAATTAGTATACTACGGAGTTATTAAAAGGATAGGATGCTACTAACCGCAATAAGGCTTAGGAAGGGAGTTATGCCGGCTAATAGTTCTACTAGTAACGGACTATCTACCGGTTGCGAAGGCAAGTATAAGGTAAAGCAGGTTTTTAACTATTAAATAATATAGAAAATAATTACTTATCTCTTTTATTCCTAGGCCGGGGAAATGCCTGTTATATACTTATATAGCCATCCGGGTTTTTACTATAAAATCCCGGTATATTACTAGAGTATTGCTATTTGTATAGTAATAAATTGCTATTTGTATAGTCAATCCACTTTTTCGGCACGCACCCCGCGCGCCTATGTCCCGCCACTAAAATCTAGTGTAGGTATATGGCAATTAAGAGAGCCGCGCAAATCGTGCGAAGAATACCATACCGAATCACGCAGTAGGGCACGCAGTAGAGGGCACGCAGCAAGGCACGCAGCCGGGAGCCGGGCACGAAGCATACATTAAAGAGCCGTAGAGGGCACGTAGTAGAGGGCACGCAGCAGGGCACGCAGTAGAGCACGCAGTAGGGAGCCGGGCACGAAGCATACATTAAGGAGCCGTAGAGGGCACGCAGCATAGGGCACGCAGCAGGGCACGTGTTAGATCGTAGATCTGCGGCTCGGACTAAATAGGCGTTATAATAGGTCTAGATAGGTTGTATAGCAAAGAGGTTATATTAATATAATATGTAATAATGCGTGTTATGCGTGCTTCCCCTCTTTTTATAAGGGGGCCGTATTTAAGGGATATTTCCCTTACGTTACGTAGCGGTTATGCTAACCTAATCGTTATGACCTCTATTATGTAATCTAACACACCCCCCTAGCTTCGATCCCGAATTTAAGGGAGGGAAGCTAGCATTAAGAGGTCGCTAAATAGCTTAAATCCGATGAGTTTTTAATCCTCGTTCTATCGTTAAGCCATCGGGGCGGGATATTTTTAATCCCTGCCCTTTGAATCCTACGCTTAAGCGCTCTAACGAGTGCGGCTTTATAAGCTCTTACACTTCCTCTATTCCTTCCGCCGCTATATATAGTAGATCCCCTTATTGCGTAGAAGCATCGTTCCTCTTTAGTCCACCGTCGTTAAGGGTATTCGTAGTCGTTTGTAAGTCGTTTAGCAGCTAATGCTCGTAGCGATATAGCGAGGCTAGCCGTTTAGCAGCTAATGCTCGTAGCGATATAGCGAGGCTAGTCGTTTAGCAGTCTATGCTCGATTCCCCTAATGCGTCGTGCCGAAATCGACGGCATAGTCGCTATTGCGAGATACGCTAATATGCCCTCGCTGCGGGAGAGCTTCCTTCTTATTTAACACTTAATCGAGTATTTAGACGCCTTTAGCCTAGTTAATGCTCGTAGATATTTAATAAAGCCCTTTATCTATCGTCTCCCTAACGTATTCACATAGGGCTTAGTAATACGCATAAGGAACTATATTCCCTACGGTTATTTCTTATCACCGGCGCCTATACGTAGTGTTTCCTCTAACGCGTGTGTATTATGCCTAATATCGAAACTATTACCCTTAAGGATACGGCTTTATCGGCCTATTTATATCTCCTAACCTTCCTATACTATATATATATTGGTTTGTATTATTTCGTCGGTCGTTTCGGGGAGTTCTCGATTAGCGAGGCGTTAGGTAATATCGTAAAGGCCTATTTATTTGATAAAGGCCTTAAAGGAGGGCCCTTAAAGTGCCTTAGTAAGGCCGTCGGCTATTATCTTCGCGGTAGGTGTATATTTAACATCGAGGGTCTTATTAAAGACTTCTTAACGAAGCTAGTAGTTGTAAATGTCTATATAGCGAAGCTTTGTCTATAGAGTAGCGACTTCGGTAGTAATTAGTCGGATAGTCTATATATTATTATATTAAATACAAATGCGGGAGTTATTAAAGGAGACGTCGAGCTCTTTAATAAGCCTGCTTACGTAGATTAACTCCTTTGCTGCCTATGATAACGCTAGGAGCTTAGCCTCGGTTATTAAGGTTATAACTATATCTTATTCATTAGCTCTTTAGCCGATTAAGCCTCCGAATAGCTTTATAGCAAATGCCTAAGAGCTTTTCCGGTCGGTGTTATCGGCGAAAAAAGCGTTACTTACTACTTTAAAGTCGTCCCTACCCCTTAGACGAAGCGCGGGTCCCTAGGTGTAGTATAGATAGCAGAGAACTCGATCGACGGCGTCTTTATATTCCGGTCTAGGGTTAGTGTTAAATTTGCATAGTCTTAACGTAGTAAACGTAATGTCGGGGCGGGTAATAACCGCCGCGTATAGCATAGAACCTACGTTTACCTAGTAGGCTCGTATCTTATAGTGTTTAGCGATCCCTTCGTAAGGGAGAAGCTCTTTTACCCCTATTAGTATATCGAGGGGGCGGCGTTTCTTTATATATCGGTAGATCTTATTAATATAGGCGGCTTATAATAGCTAAATATACCGTTGATTATAGTCTTATAGAATCTTAATGCCGAGGAACTATTATAGGTTATCGCTGCCTATAAGCTTATATTTTTCCTAAAGTTGATTTTAGAGAGATTTAGCCTTATCTTAATCCTTCTTATAATATATAAAGATAATGTTATCTATATAGAAGAAGACGATAATGCCGTTAAACGTTAAGCAGTATAGTTCGTGCGGTACCGTTTAAAACCCTATCTCCCGAAGTGTTAACGTAAGTTCGCGATGCTATAGAAGAGGGGATTTTCGCAGTCCGTAGAGGGCTTTATTAAGTCGGAGGATAATAGAGTGTTTTCTATACCTTAGCGGCATCTTTATATATATAATCTCGTCGAGCCTTACGTTAACGAACGCGTTAACTATATCGTACTATATTAGTTTAAGGTCGAACCTTATAGCTATCGTTATAAGTGTTCGAAAGCTTCGTCCTACGAGGGTTGCCGCGTAGGTCTCCTATCTGTTTTAAAGCTATTAATCCCCTCGGACCACTAGTCTTACCTTACACTTCGAGAGCCTTCCGTGCTTATCTATTTTATACACGTATACCTATATATAGTCGAGGACTTAGCCTTTCTTTATAAGTGTTTTAGAGTTAGCCTCGGTCTAAGACTTTATTTCTTTATAACTCTAAAGATGCGTTCGCTCCGCCTCCTTAAATTAAGAGCCGAGTAGGTATTATTTAAGCTATCTATAATATGTTAAGATAGCTAGAAGGTCTCGTCGATATACCTGCCTTTTTAGGATTAGGCGGTCGAGGTACGCCTTATCTTTAAACCGCAATATATTAGTATCTTTCGAGATCGGTGCGGCTTAAGTGCCTACTATAAATATAGAGTGCTAATAGGCGAGTTTTCCTTTCTACGGAGGGGTTAAATCCTTATTTATAGGCTATGGAGGGGTTAACTCCTAATTATATAGACCTTTTGCCACGGAGGGGCTTACTCCTTATTTAAGTAGACTTTTATTTACCTATAGAGGGGTTAACTCTTAATTATATAGACTTACCGCGGAAGGGTTTACTCCTTATTTATGCGGACTTAATGCTACGGAGGCGTTTACTCCTTATTTATATAGACTTAATGCCGCGGAGGGGTTTACTCCTTGTTTATACGGACTTAGTGCTACGGAGGGGTTTACTCCTTATTTATATAGACTTAATGCCGCGGAGGGGTTTACTCCTTGTTTATACGGAATTAATGCTACGGAGGGGTTTACTCTTTGTTTATATAGACTTAATGCCGCGGAGGGGTTTACTTCTTATTTATGCGGACTTATGTTTGCCTAAAAGGCTGCTTAAGAGGAATCGAGATACTCGCTCTATAGCTTTATAGTCTAGTTAGCGAGATATAATTATATTACAGCTGTAAATAGGGCCGCTAGGGGAGTGCTTAAAGGAGTAGGGAGAGGCTTAAATCGAGCTTCGGTATACTGCTTTATATTTCCCCGGTCGTTTTTAAGCGCTATTGCGTAGTCTATATTATAGTTTAACTTAAGTTTAGGGTTTATATCTTAGTAAACGAGGATATCGTCGAATACTTAATTATCGAGAACTTATAGTATATTAATTTAATTATTATCGGGGAGAGTGATATTCCTTAGGGCTAAGGCTAGCTCCTTAAGGTCGTACTCCTTAACGCTCTCGGCAAGGTTCTCGAATATTCTATCGAAAATCTCTTACTCGTCGAAAATAATATCTTAAGTAGTAATAACCTTCCCTTCTATAAGAACCTAGACTCGGTAGATGTTAGAAGATATATATCCTATTAGGAAGCCTATCTAAGCTCGTAGGTCGAGCTTCCTAAGGCGTTATTTCTTCTCTTAGGCCGTAGTTGTTATTGCAAACGCTTTATACCCGTAGGCACGAAGATGCTATTGCGCTAGCTTTCTTTTAGTTAGCTTCTCGTAGGGGGATTCCTACTTATAGCTATATTTTATCGTGCGATTATAGAGATATATAGCGGACTTATAAATCTCTCGCTAAAGCTAGGTTAAGAGCTTTCCTCGCATCGCTTTAGACTTATCTTTAATTATACCCTTTAAGCGCTCGGCGCCGCTATTTTAATATTATATATATAGGGCTAAGGGCTCGATTTTAAAGAGCCTTGCCTTAAGGAATGCTTCTACTACCGGCTTCTAAATAGTAATCTCGTTATTATACTTAACGATCTTAGTGTAAAACTAATACTAGTGCTTTAAGTAGTCGAGGCCGGACTTAAGGGCCGTAATAATAGTTTCTATAAGACGGTCTTAGAGGTAGTAATCCTATATAAAGCCGCTCGCTCTATTAGTTAAAAGCATTAGCGAGTTATAGCCCTTATTATCTAGCACGAAGTTATAGAAGGCTATCGCAATTCTCTCGCCTATAATGCCGTTGTCTTAAAGGGCTCGTCGTATTATCCGTTTTACTTTCGCGGTGCCGTAGTTATCGTACTATACGGTTAAAATGCCTTTAATCTTAATACCTTCGGAGCAGTTGACGAGGTGTTTTAAGGCTTATAGTCCCGGATGCCTTATTCGGAGATACTAGAGTTTAGCAATAGCCTTTTGCGGCGTCTATTTAGTATAGCTGTTAAACTTATTTCGGCGGTTGTAAAATGCCCGCCTTATTGTATAGTAGGGGATATACTCGAGAACGAACTAGCCGTAGTGCTATTTAATAAGACCGACGATAGTATTATCGGCCGAACGAAGCGCTAATAGCCTATAGGGTCGTTCGTCCTACTAGAGTCCCTACTACTTTAATAGCCTATAAGAGATTAGATTATATATAAAGTTCGTATAGAAAGCAACGTTAAGTAAGCGTAGTACTTACGGTTTAAACGATAGGGTTTATAGGCAGACGTTGACTTTACCGTAGCTAAGGATAGGCACTTTTTCGGCGCCTGCCTAAAGGAAATCTCCCTTATCTACTATTCTAAAGTTTTTAAACCGGGAAATCTCGTTAAAGATATAGAGGGTTATGCTATAATCTAGGATTAAAGAGTAATAAAGAGGGTAGATATCGACGTTAAAAGACGCATCGACTAAAAGGGCGAGGAATAAAGCCGAAGGGCATCTTCCTCTCTCCCGCACGAGTTAATCCGTCTTATTATTATTCTTAGTTCCCCTCTTGCCTCTATGTCTCTAGGCTTCTTTCGCGACCTTAGGGTTCTTTATATTCTTAAAGATAATATCCTTTTTGCTTCTAAGCTATTAGTCGGGCGCTTTATTAAAGTTAACCTCCTAGCAATTCTCTATTAAGTAGCCTTTTATAGAATAGAGCTTATAGTAAGGGATACCTCTCTTATCTATATTAGTAGGTCGCGACCTCTTTTTATTGTTTTTGCCTTTTTAGTTATTCTACTAGCTGCTCTACTCTTTGTCTTATCCCGTATAGGAAGGGCCGAAGGAGCCTTTCTTAGTTTAAGATAGTTAAGCAGGCAGCTAGTCTATAAGCATAGTGAATTCGTTAGTTATAGTAAAGATATCGAAATCCTTCTGCCTCTCTAAGTGTAAGAGGTAGAAGGAATAGACCTAGGTAGGATAATAAGGTTAGATAAAGGCGAGAAAGTTAGCAACCTAAATACTCTTGTGAATAGCTTTAGGAAGTTCTTCCTAAATCCCTTTATATATAATCTTCTTTAAGCCCTTAAGCTAAAGGTGCTAGTTCTTTAGCTAATTTAGGGAGGGCTTAACTACCGCTTTATAGCGAACCTAAAGGGCTCGATAGATATCTTCCGGCTTGCCTTTTGCCTCTTTCTTAAGCGTAGCGTACTAGTCCTTAAGGTCTTTATTAGGTTTACAATAGGTCTAAAATAGGTAATCGGAGATCGTTAAGGCGATCTAAGTGTATAATTCTTTAATATCCTTCTTCTAACTCTCCTATTTCTTCTCCTTATGCAGAAAGATCTACTATTATTAAGTGCCTTAAGGAGGTTAGCGTCCCTATTATACTATTTCTTCGTCCGCTATACGAGAGCGAGATCCCCTTAGAGAGTCGTCTTTAATAGGCATATCCGGAATAGGAAGGAGCCTTTCGGTGCCGAAGACCTATTCCTATAGGTTACTATCGAGGACCTACGCCTTAAACTTATTATCCTAAACGGACTAGTTAGCATTTTCGATAAGGATGACTTCGGTGTTCTTTTTAGTAGATATAGTGATTATTTTTGCCTAAAGGGAGCCTATTTTTAGTATTTTATATCGTATTTTCGATAGATTAAAGGCTAAGACTCTTAATTATTAGATTATAGATCTACGGCTTAGACTAAATAGGCGTTATAATAGGTCTAGATAGGTTGTATAGCAAAGAGGTTATATTAATGTAATATATAATAATGCGTGTTGTGCGTGCTTCCCCTCTTTTTATAAGGGGGCCGTATTTAAGGGATATTTCTCTTACGTCACGTAGCGGTTATATTGACCTAATCGTTATAACCTCTATTATGTGATCTAACAGCACGCAGCAGAGGGCACGCGGCAGGGCACGCAGCAGAGCACGCAGTAGGGAGCCGGGCACAAAGCAGAGGGCACGCAGTAGGGCACGCAGTAGAGCACGCAGCAGGGAGCCGGGCACGAAGCATACATAAAGGAGCCGCGCACGTAGTAGAGGGCACGCAGTAAGGCACGCAGCCTAGAGCCGGGCACGAAGCACACATTAAGGAGCCGTAGAGGGCACGCAGTAGAGGGCACGCAGTAGGGCACGCAGTAGAGCACGCAGTAGGGAGCCGCGCACGAAGCATACATTTAGGAGCCGCGCACGTAGTAGAGGGCACGCAGTAAGGCACGCAGCCGGATTGAATTCAATTAAATTAGGGCTAGGCACGATTTACGCGGCCCTCTTAATTACTATATACCTCTATGGAAATTTAGTAGCGGAATATAAGCGCGCGGGGTGCGTGCCGAAATTATAGAGACAATCCTAATTTACTATACAAATAGCAATTCTCTACTATATAAATAGCAATACTCTATTACTATAGCTTCCTTAGGAAATCTCCTTAATAATGCTTAATTACGTATTACTATATGTATAGAGTATTACTATTTAGCCTAGTATAAATCTCTATTTAGCTTAGTAACACTTTGCGTATACCCGAAAAACGCCTATACCCCTTACGACTAGCCGCGCCTACTTAATTATAGTGCGTATGCCTAGCAGGCTATAGGCTAATTCTTCGAATCGCATCGTTAAATCGCATCGTTAAATCGCATCGCTCTTACGCACGCAGCAAGGCACGCAGTAAGGCACGCAGTAGAGCCGGGCACGAAGCATACATTAAGGAGCCGCGCACGCAGTAGGGCACGCAGTAGGGCACGCAGTAGGGCACGCAGTAGGGCACGCAGTAGGGCACGCAGCAGAGGGCACGCAGCCGGGAGCCGGGCACGAAGCATACATCGAGAAGCCGCCGAGCCGCACACACAGCAGAGGGCACGCAGTAAGGCACGCAGCAGAGGGCGCGCAGCAGGGCACGCAGCAGGGCACGCAGCAGGGCACGCAGTAGAGGGCACGCAGCCGGGAGCCGGGCACGAAGCATACATCGAGAAGCCGCCGAGCCGCACACACAGCAGAGGGCACGCAGTAAGGCACGCAGCAGAGCACGCAGCAGAGGGCGCGCAGTAGGGCACGCAGTAGGCCACGCAGTAGGCCACGCAGCCGGGCACGTAAAGGGCACGCAGCCGGGAGCCGGGCACGAAGCATACATCGAGAAGCCGCCAAGCCGCACACACAGTAGAGGGCACGCAGTAGGCCACGCAGCTAGGCACGAAGCATATATTAAAGAGCCACACACATAGTAGAGGGCACGCAATAAGGCACGCAGTAGGGCACGCAGTAGGGCACGCAATAGAGCACGCAGTAAGGAGCCGGGCATAAAGCATACATTAAGGAGCCGTATATATAGTAGAGGGCATATAGTAGGGAGCGAGCCGTAGACGGATATTCGTACTTTATACGTAAAGAATTATTAGTCTATAGCCTACTATATATACGTACTATATTTATATAAGCGCGGCTAAGCGCGGGGGGGTTAGACGTTTTCTAAGGTATACGTAGGCTATAAAAAAATATCACTAGGCTAAATAGAGATTTACACTAGGCCAAATAGTAATACTCTATATATACGGCTATCTCCTAATATATGCCTTAACGCGGTGATTTCCCCCTATTATACGCTTTACGTATAATAGTAAAATCCCTATAATACGCGTCGCGAAATAGCCGTAAAGTTATAATAAGAGCCTAAAGCGAAGCTTAGAGGTAGAGGATCACGGCAGTGCAAAGAGGGTTGAGATTAATGCAGAAATAAGAGAGAAAGGTGTTGTTAAATTGCTTGGTAAAGGTCTATCTAAGGGCGGACCAAGGTCCCTTTATATAGCCAATTCCATACGAACAAAGATATATACAACTTAACTGATTGTGGTTATAGAAAGCGCTATTATTTATCTGTATGATGCGAGTGGTCTAATCCCATTTAGTAGCTTAGTTGTTGCATGATTAAATGCGCGAGTAATACGAGGTGATGTGGATAACGCCGGTTGACCGAGTCATAAGTCATGACTTACATGCCTCTGTCTCCACTCACACCACATACTTCGGGCTTCGGTATCTCAGCCATCTCGGGAGCTAATGCAACCGGGTGACTTATGTTATATCTAACAATGCAAGGCGGTTCTAATGCATATCTCTATGCGTTGGTAGGATAAACTAATCAGGAGATATCTGCTCCCTTATAGCCTTTCTTAAAGGGTACTTATTTTATAAAGAAGTGCGCTTTATATATGTCCGTTTATAACTAACTAGGATTTTTAAAAACTCTCTAAAAACCTATTTCTAGGAAAAAAAAACTTTTATATAGAGAAAAAGTAACTCTACTATTCTTTATAGAGAAAAGAATTAAAACTCTACTATATTTTATTAGTCCGTTTAGTAAACCTATATATAGGGAAAAACTAAAGGGTATATAAAGGAAAGCTAGAAGAAAGCATAAGAAAGAGCAGCTAAAAACCTCTATTTATCTTTATATATAGGATCCTTCTTAAGACCTAAGAGGTCTCGAAATTTATTAAATAGTATACGCCCTAATTCTTTTGTAAATATATCAGCGATATTATCAGCGGATTTTATATAGAATACCTCTATTTCGCCTAGTAAAACACTATTACGGGTGAAATTATAGGCAAGGCCGATATGTTTCCGGAGTTTATATGCTTCCGGGTTATTTACTATTTTTAACGCTAATTAACTATCGGAAAATATTAGAGGGACTTTATTAGATATAGGTATAGATAACTCTTTTGCGATGCTATTTAGATAGCTGTATAGATATAAGGCCTCCTTATTAGCCTCTCTAAGGCCTATAAACTCTGCTTCGTAAGTAGATAGCGATATTGATTTTTGCTTTTAGCATAACTAGCTTATTAGATTATTACGTATAAAGAAGCAATATCGAGAGACCGATCGTCGGTCTATAAGGTCACTAGCCTAGTTAGAGTCTGTATAAGCTGTGAAACAGAAGTCTAGTATAGGTATATTGCAGTTATAATATAAGCATAGGTCGGGGAATTTATTTAAGTATTTCTATATAACGTTAAGGGCTTTAAAATACGAGGAGTCTAGTTAAGAAGAGAATCTTGCGCAGGATATTACTGCGAAAAGGGTATTAGGCCTTGTAAATAGGGCTAAGAATAGCAATAAGCCTATTTGCATTTAGTATAAGAGTATGTCCTTTTTAGAGGCGTTTTTCGTCCCTAACTTATTCAATTTAACGCCTTTAGTAGCAGGTGTATTAGAGGTTCCTATATTTTGTTTATTAAATTCCTTTATTTTATTCTTTATATAGTTTGCTTAGGATATATATAGTTCCTTTGTTTCTCTATATATCTATATAGATAATCCTAAGAAGTCTTTTACTTCCCCTAGAGATTCAATCGGTAGGGTTTTATTTATTTAGTCTATAACTTAGGTTATTGCACGTACAGTAGGTCTAAAGAATAAGAGGTCGTCTATATAGACGGCTATAGCTATTCTAAGCGTGCTGTTTATAAACACCCCTTCGTCTATTAGAAGGCAGTAAAAACCAAGCTCGTTAAGGACGCTTTTTAATAGGTTATACTAGAGTAAAGGACTTTGTTTTAAGCCGTATAGTGCTTTTCTTAGTTTTGCTACGAGCTTCTTCGTCTTGTTTTTATTTAAGTAATTAAAGTAAGTCATGCCTTTATATTTTGTATTTTTATGCTGGGAAAACCATACGTGTAGTATTATATCTAGAAAGGCTTTAGGTATCTGTATATACGTTTCTGTGTCTATATCCGTATATAGGAAGGCATATTTTATATTAAACTATAGTACTTTTTAGTTATTAGCGACAGCCTATACTAGTAGGAGCCTTATAGACTTAGGTCTTGCTGTAGTAGAGAAGGTTTTAATATAGTCTAGGCCGTATATTTGCTTATAGCCTAAAGCTATAAGTCGAGCCTTAAATTTCTTTATCTGGTTTTTATTATCCTTCTTAACTCTATAGACCCATCGGCTTCCGAGAGCTTCCCGGTCATCGGGTAGCTCGGTTATTTCCTAAGTATTATTGTCTATAAGCTGCTGTATTTCTGCTACCATGCCTTTATCCTAGTGTAGAGCTTCGGCGCTTTTTATAGCTTGCTTATAGGTTTTTAGTTCTATAGGATTACAACCTTCTAACGCAGATAGAAGGGTTATATTATCGTTATTTATTAGCAGATGTATTAGGTATTCTTAGTAGTCGTTATAGAATTTAGCCGGCTTCTTAGGTATTTTAACCTAAATTCTTTAATCCTTATTATTATTGTCCTATATTATACAGTCAGGATTATCATCCTCGGATATATTGTCTAGTATTTTATTCGGATTATTCTAGGATTTATTATATAGGGTATTATTAGGTTTTATATCTAGTATAGAGGATCTCGTACGTAGATAATCCTCCGGAATTCTATTTATAGACGGTATAGTATTAAAGTTAAAGGTTTCATTATCTTTTAAGAAGTTGTTTTCTAATATAGTAATATCTTTTAATATCACGACCTTTTTTCTACTATAGTCGTATATTTTATAGGCTATGTCTTCGTAGCTAATTACAATTCCTTTCTAGGCTCGTACGTCTAGTTTATCACTAGGTGTTTTATTCTTATAGTATATAATGCTTCCGAACATACGGATTTTTTCTATATCTTCTCTAGTAAGGGCCCTATTTTCTTTCTTTTCTAAAGGGTATATATACCCTAGAGCAGTATAAGGAGATCGATTATATATATATGTAGCTGCTAAAATAGCTTGACCCTAAAGATATTTAGGCAGTCTAGCCGTATAGAGCATAGATCTAACTTTATTAAGTATTGTTCTATTTATACGCTCTATCCTGCCGTTCGAGTAGGGGGTAAACGGTAGGCTCGAGTTGTATTTAATACCGTTTTAAGGGCATATAGTTTAATATTATAGATGAATTCTTTTGCATTGTCTAAGAAGACTTCTTTTATCTTTGTTTTATCTATATTATTCTTAAGTTCTGCTTTAAATTCTAGAAACTTAGGCAGGCTTTTAGCTTTATCTTTTATTAGGTATATTCTTAGGTACCTGGAATAGGTATTAAGAAAAGATATAAAGTATCTGAATTTATCGTAGGTAGGGACTTTAATAGGGCCCTAGATATCAACGTTTATTTTATTAAGAAAGAGATATCGTCGTTTTAAGGGAGTTTTCTTCTTTTTATCTATATGTTTAGCCTATATGCAAGCTTCGCATTGTTTTATAGCTATAATATCTTTTTAGTCTACGGATATATCTAGGTATAGTCTACGGAGGTATTAGTATAGGGATTTATAGCTAAGATAGCCTAGCCGTTTATGCTAGAGAACGAGGTCTATCTTCTTTTTTATCTTAGGTGTTTTTATCTTAGTCTAAGGTGTTTTTATTGTATTAGTTAGTATAGTGTCTTAGAGTATAGCGTTATTTATTGTCTCTTTCGGACTATATTGTATGTTGTATATTTTGTTTTTAATTGGAAATCGTGTTTTCTTTATATCTAAAGGGATATAGTATAGTCCGTTCTTAATAAAACCGGTTATTAATTTATTTAGATTTTTCTCGAGGAGGGATATAGGTTCCGGGCCTATTAAGGCGTATATATTTGTTATAGCTAATTGGGTAATTATATTAATGCCAATTTTAGGTATATAAAGGCAATTTCTTAAGGTATATTATTAATTACTATTTAGGAATTTAAAGACGAGGTCTCTAGCACCTCGTACAGCAATAGAGGAAGCTTTTCCCTAGGTCACGGTAGTGTATATTTCTTTATAATTAGAGAGGAGAGTTTTATTCGAAACTATATGCCTAGTAGCCCTAGTATCGAATACAAAGTTCTAAAAATTCCCAATCCGCAAAGCAGCCTAATCGACCTTTAAGGTCACCCTTAAAATTGCCGAGAGAAGCGGCTTTAGAGGTCCTATTATTTATTTTCTATTAGAGGAGGACTTTATTTTCATAGGGGTATAGAGAAGGATATTTTATAAGGGAAATAGGGTATAGGAAGAGAAGGTATAAAGAAGGACTAGCATTTTATATAGTAATAAGCGTATAGAGAAGAGTATCGAGGGTATAGACGAGAGTATCGAGGGTATAGACGAGAGTATCGAGGATATAAAGGATATAAGGAGTATAAAGAGGGGTAGGAGGGAACTTATAATACTAGAAGCCGACTTAGAGACAATAAGGACCTTGCTAGACTTAGGAGAAGATACCGAGGGGGCCTTTCTCTTCCGGAGTCGAGAAGTCCGGGGACGGGCAGCCGGGCGAGGAGTAGGGGAGGGGGAACTCTCTCGAGAGTTTAGGATAGGCGTAGGCCTCCTATAGCTCCTGTTGGTATACTCTTTAGGCTCCCTTTTCGTCGAGGAGGAGGAGGGCAACGTCTTAGTAGTAAACCCGGCGGCCTTAGCCTTATCCCTATTCTCTAGTTTCTAAAAACAATTTTTCTCTATATGCCTACGCTTCTTATATTAGGAGCAAATATAAATCTTATTGTTGTTCGCTATAAAGAGGTACTTATTACTCTCTAAAGCCTTAGTTCTCTTAAACTCGTTGATAATAAAGGACGAGGAGAGCGACTTAAGGGTATATGCCGTAGCATCGGTACGGAGTGTCTAGGTTATATTTATAATATAACTCGAGAAGGAGCTATTTAGACTCTTAAGGATCTATGTTATTACTACGATCTCCGGAATTTAGATCTCTCTAGTATTTAGCTTATTATAAAGCTCTTTTACCTTATTTAGGTAAGTTTCGATAGATAGTTTACCTTTAATCTTCGTATTAAAGAGCTCCTTAATAAGGAGGAAGTTTAAGGTAAAGTTTACCGGGTTATATAAGGTCTTAAGAGCATCCTAAGCCGCCTTTATAGACGTATAATGCGTTATCTAAGAGAGAGGACTATCGTCGACTATTAGGCGTATAAGTACGAGATAGTCTTAGGACTTCGCGTAGGAAGCGTCGAGGATTGCGGGAGTAAGCTTTTTACGTATAAAAACGGATTCTATCCGTAGAGACTAGGCAGAAAAGTTAACGCTCCCCTTAAGCTTTATAAACGAGTAGTCCTTAAACGAACTCATTTTCGGGGTCGGGAGGTATCGGAGAAACTTCGGAAGGAATTCGGAGTCGACGGGCTACGGCAGAGGTAGCGAAGGAATTTTAAAAGATTGTTTTTAGTAGATTTTTTAGCGAAAGACAGTAGTTAGAAGAAGGTATATACTAAGGTCGAATCGGGGCTAACGAGGAGAACGGGGGACAAAACACTAAGAAAGTAGTGATGTATGCAAACTAAGGGTGGCTTAGGAAGTCAAGAGGCCTAAAAAGGCAAAGAGGAGGTCGTAGTAGACGGGCGGTTGTTTTTAGTGCCGCGGCGAGTGGTCTAAAGGATCTAAAGAGGGCTCTAGATAAGAAGCAACTTAAAGCTTAGGCAGAGATAGGGATTATAACCAATAAGAGCCTAAAGGGAAGCTTAGAGGTAGAGGATTACGGTAGTGCAAAGAGTGTTAAGATTAATGCAGAAATAAGAGAGAAAGGTGTTGTTAAATTGCTTAGTAAAGGTCTGTCTAAAGGCGGACTAAGGTCCCTTTATATAGCTAATTCCACACGAATAAAGGTATATATAACTTAACTAATTGTAGTTATAGAAAGCGCTATTATTTATTTGCATAATGCAAGTAGTCTAAATCTATTTAGTAGCTTGGTTATTGCATGATTAAATGCGCGAGTAATACGAGGTGATGTGGATGACGCCGGTTGACCGAGTTATAAGTTATGACTTGCATGCCTCTGTCTCCACTCACACCACATACTTCGGGCTTCGGTATCTCAGCTATCTCGGGAGCTAATGCGACCGGGTGACTTATGTTATATGCAATAATGCAAGACGGTTCTAATGCATATCTTTATGCATTGGTTGGATAACCCAATCAGGAGATATCTGCTCCCTTATAGTTATAGCGTAATATAGCGGGGCAATCCTAGCGTAATGCTATGGCTTACCTATATTAGATTTTACTATAATATTACTATGCTATAACTGTAAAATAGCCGTAAAATAACCGTAAAATATAGTAACGCAATATTAGTATAGTTAAAGGTAAACCTATATTTATATAGGTACGTACCCCTTTAGGTCTTATACTATAATAAATGCCTACCTTAAAGAAATATACTACGCTCTCGTAGTGTTTACGGATCGATAGGAAGCGATCTAAGCGATAGGAGATAAAGCGTAGAGTATAAATAACTAGAACGAAGGATATATAAACGGTCGAGTAGAGATAAAACGCGTAAGGAAAAGGCAAAGGTCGTATAGAACGACCGGCATAAAGGAGGCAGTCCGTCGTATTAAGACGATAGGCGATAAAGGCGGGAA
Source organism: Ophiocordyceps sinensis (assembly GCA_012934285.1). Classification (NCBI taxonomy): domain Eukaryota; kingdom Fungi; phylum Ascomycota; class Sordariomycetes; order Hypocreales; family Ophiocordycipitaceae; genus Ophiocordyceps; species Ophiocordyceps sinensis. Next base: position 14,648,652 of record JAAVMX010000004.1, read on the forward strand.
GCCGTATTAGACAGCTAACGTAAAGCAGGCAGGGTGCTATATTAGATAGCGAATATCGGGCGGCAAACGCTAAACGAATATAGGGCTTAAAGGGACTTAATCAACGAGGCAAAACGCAGAAAGATAAATATAAAGCCGTATTATATAGCTAAAATAAAAGAAAAGTGTTAAGATAGATAAGCTATATTAAATAGCTACGCGAGAAGGCTAGATTAAAAGGATATAGTATTAGACGAAAGTAATTAAGCGGTATACGCTAAGAAAGAAAAGAGGTCTAAGAGGAAAAGACGGGAAAAAAGATAAAATAGGCCTAACTAAGCGAGGGTAAAGCCGGCGTGGCTAGAGACCTTATTATAGGCGATAATAATAAAGGCTACGATAAACGCTCTTAGGGATACTATACGTCGTAGTCTAAGGGTAGATAAGCACGCGTAAGGGCGCGGATTATCGGATAAGCAATATTCGGCCTAATTCTCTTAAGAGAAGGTTATAAGCACCGCGGCGTTATAAATAGGGATATTATATAAGTTAACGGTAGAGGGTTTATCGGTATACGTAATCTATACGCCGCTATAGCGGCTAATAGGGAATAGTAATAGTATAGCGAGTATAGTAACGTATGCTTAGTCGGCGAGCGGGGAGCCGGCGGCGACCGATAGATTAAAGGTAAAGCCGTTGCCGATTAACCGCGTTTAAAACGCGGTAGCGAACTCCGCCGCCGCTGCTTAGCTAGCGAGGATTCCGGAAGCGGCGGACGTAAGAACGCATACGGCGAGGGCGCTATTATTAAGCAGTATTATAGGTATATTAAAGTAGACTAAAAGGGAGCCCGGTAGCCCGACTATAGTAGCAAATGCCGGCATAGTTAGGCTATCGCCGATCTAAGATTAAACATAGGTAAAGAGGCTTACTAAAGTAATAGCGATAGCGGTATTACCGTAAAGTAGCGCTAACGTGCTTAAGTATATAACGGCGGCTAAGATAACGCTATCGTACGGTAGAATCTTATGCTTAATAATCTAAGGGCGGAGAGGTATAGGCGGGGCGGATATCGCGACTAAGGTAAAGCAGGCCGTATCGTCGTAACGACGATAGCGTAGCGTGCTTCGTAAGATAGCGAAGATATCGTCGGGCGACGCCTCCTATCGTTCGCGTAGCGTAGCGTCTATCTTAGCTAGGGAGGAACGAAAGGCATCGGTAGGTATACCGGGCGTACGCTAGACATACCGTCTTAAAAGCGGCGCTATAGGCATAGCTAAGGTCCTAAAAGCGGCAAAGGCCGCCTTAGCCGCGGTTATTTATATAGGATGATCGCTTATATTTCCGTAGCTTCGGCCGGGGAGAGGTTTCCGGCTATAGCTACGGTAAACGCATTAGCTAACGTAAAGGCGATTTAGGCTACCTTAAGGGCGTTCTCTATAAGGTCGTCCGCTATATAGAATACGTTCCCCGTAAATCCTTAGAGTATTATAGGAAGGGGGGGTTAGCTAGCGTCGGCGAGAAAGCGTCTTATAGCATCGCGGCGGGCCTAAGTAAAGGTAAGGCGCGCTATTTATAAGGATCAGAGGTCGTTTAAGAAAGACGCAATAGAGATAGCTAGGCGAGGGGGACGCTCTAGCGTAAGGGTTAAGGCCTCGGGAAGGTCTAACGCTAGAAAGTATCGGCCGTTAACCGCTTTACCGGATAGGCAATTATAACCTTCCTTCGTAATAGCGTCGAGAAAGTCGGTATAGCGCTAGGTTTAGAGCCTTCTACGCTATAAAGGATATAGCGGAGCTCTAAAGCAGGCGGAGAAAATTAAGTTCGCTACTATAAATCTAGATAGCGCGTCGGAACCTAGATGTAATAGAGTAGGCAGAGTAATTACATAGGTGCCCTTTATATAGGTATAGAAATCATCTATAAAGAACTAAGTGTAAGCGTACCTATACATGCGGATATATAGCTCTACGCACGTGCCCCCTTACCCCTATCCGTATAAGCCCCTTACCCTTATTCGCACAAGCCCTTTTTCCTACCTATACGTGCCTCTTCCCCGCTCGTATATAAGAATACGGATTAGGTCGTAGACCTAATCTTACTAATAGTCGAAGACCCTTATATAAGACCCTTACCCTACCCGAGCGAAATTTAACGACGTATTACGTAGGGTCCGGCCGCGCTTTAGGCTACGCGGCTTGCTTTAGGGAGCGTAAACCGCACCTTCTTCCGTTATATCTTTGCCGGCAATATATCGTCGGGCGGCCCGTCGTTTTTTCCGATAGCCTTAAAGCGCTTTTCGAAGCGATCGAGCGCTTTTATATCTATAAAGTCCGCTGCTACGTGTATAAGAAGACAGACTAGAGGTACGTTTAGGAAGGTAGGAACGATAGTTAAAAGTACTAATAATCCTTTAATATAATATAGTTGCCCTCTTGTGGTAAGACTAAAGCTTGCCCCTCTTCTAAGATATATCGGGGCCTTAGGGATATACCCTTAGGCCTCGAGAGGGGTTATTAGGGACTAGTTAGCGACTAATAGCCGAATAGTCCTTAAGCTAAAATGCATTATCTATCGTGTATAGATCCCTATCTCCCGACTCTATAGTTGCGCGGGTAGCTGCGTTATAAATATCCCCCCTTTCTAAGGCGGACGCTTTAGACGCTAAGATAGCTTTAGGTACGAATAAAGTCGTAATAGCAAATAGGATTAAAATAGGATTAAACGTAGTATAAAAATTAAAGACGATAGTTATTATTATATATATTATAATACTTATTATATTAATCGCGCGTTATAATAGTTACTATATAATAGGTAGCTAGTCGCCTACGTATAGTTAGCGAACTATAATAGAGTGCTGCTCTTTATATATAAAGTTTTTTCTTCTCTTCTCTTATTATGTAATTATACCGAGATCTTATAGAGAAGCATATTCGGAATTAGACGAGTATATTCTAAGTTAGACAAGCATATTCCGAATTAGTTTAACGCTATAGGTCCTAAGCGAACGGTAAGTGCAACGGTAGAGACGCCTTAGAAGCGAGGAAAATAGATAGACTATATTTAGCCGATAGGTCTTTTAGTTATAGCTTAAGTCCTACAGTTTTCGGCGAATAGAGTATCGATTAAGGACGCTATAGCGATAGTATAGGAAGAGATAGAGCTAACGAAGAAGCGTAGAGAGAGGACTCCTACCGGAGAGAAAACGATACTATTGCAACGACTCCTTAGAGATAAGAATATCCTAAGTATATTAAAGCAATCTATATTATCGTTAGAGGGAGAAGTCGATAATTTACTATTTCGTTAGTCGTTTAAAGGACTATTTATAAGCATAAAGAAACCTATTATAGTTAAGTCTTAAGAGGATTAAGCGACTGCTAAGCGTATAACGCTAACGGTTATTAAATCTAAAACATTTTCGTCGTCTAGCGAAGCCGATAGAGATAAGGATATAGAGGCGAATACTAAGGGAGACACCGTCGATATAAAGAATCTCTAGAAAGGGATATCGCTAAAGAAAAGGGCTAAGAAGGCCGTAACTATAAAAAGTCGCTACGCGAAAGGGTGCTAAGTAACCGAGTTATACTACATTAAGTGCTTAAATAGCAGTATATAAAGGTTCGGTAATAATAAGGATAATACTAACTCTCTTATATTTAGAAAGATACGCGATTAAGTTGGTAGATTTAGTATAACTCGCGTAGTAACCTTTATAAATCCGTAAGTTCCTCGTTCCCCTTTAAGTCGGGATGCAATCGCTAATAAGATTATAGGTGCTTATAATAATGTCTAAGGATATAGCGGATTTATACGGCATTTAGACGAAGATAGCCAAGCTATAGATTGCTTAAGATAAAACGGAAAAGAAGAAGATAAACTTAATCTTCTTTTAAGTTTATACGTCGTTTTTAGCCGCAATAACGGCTTATAGGGAGCAATAAGGGGTATTAGGTACTAAACGTTTATATACGAAATATCGTTATAAATACCGGTAGGTATCGTAAGAGCGACGGAAAGCTATACGCGAGAATAGGGACTAAAGGCTCCGTCTAGTGATTAAGGACGCGGGTTTTACCCTATAGCGGGTAGCCTAAGAATATATATACGATAATCTATACGAAATAATTAAGGAGACTAGTCGCCGAGGGAGGGGCGAAAAAGGAAAACGTCTCTTAGTTATTGCGGAGCTTACTAGCGAGATAGAAGTAGGAGACTTCTGCCGTATAGATATTAAGGAATAAGGGTAAAGTAGTAGGAAAAACGCGGGGAAGGAATAGAAAAGTTAGGGTAAGCTAAAAAGAAGTTAGTTCGTAATGCGTAATTTCCACCGTTTCTTTAGTCGTGTTTCTAAGTATTCGTTAATAAGTTCCTAGGCATTCGCTATATCGTCTTAAGCAACCTACTTGTTATATTCGGCTAGCTAACCTTCTTACTTTATTAACTAGTAAGTAACGCCCTTCTTCTTCTTATAGTCCTTAATTTGCTAGACCGACTATTCTCCTTTAGCATCGTTAAGGTTAGGCATCGGCAGTAATTCGCTTAGGTGTTAGTTAGTAGCTCTTTCTGCCTACGGCTTAAGAAGACTAATATAAAACGTATTATAAAGCCGGTCGTATTTCTTTAGTAAGGCTAGGCGGTACGCCTGCTTGCTAATAGCTTAAAGGACCTTAAAAGTTCTAATATATTTAGGTAATAGCTTCCTTCTTTAGTCCTTAAGGCGTTAGTTCTTCGTAGAGAGTCCTACTAGGTCCTTAACCTTAAGGGTACGTAGCTTATAATAAAGGCTATAGAATTTCTTTTACGACTTAATAGCTTATCGCTAATAAGTCTCTAGCTTTTTCCTTAAGTCTACTAATCTACCGATACAGGCTCTCGCTTTAGGCACTCCCTTACTAATAGCATCGTCCGTAAGGTAGATATAGTAGTCTAGTTAGTATCCGAATAATGCCTTATTAAGCGAAAAGCCTATAGTTATATTCTTCGTATTATTATAAGCGAACTAAGCCTCTTATAGTAGTCTAGGCTAATTGTTTTATTAGGCATTTATATAATACCGAAGGTAGTATTATAGTATCTAATTTACCTATTCGGTCTAACCGTCGGTTTATAGGTAAAAGGCTATCGATAACCTACGTTTTATCTATAATATATAATAGAGGTCTAACTAAAACTTACTAATAAAATAGAGATCTTCTATCGGAAATAATGCCTTTTAGTACTCTATAGATAAGCTTAATCTTATAATAAAAAGCCGTAGCTAACTTAAGCGTTATTATTGTCTTAAAGACCGCGAGAAATACGCTATATTTAGTATATCGGTAAACGATTACTAATATTGAGTTAACTTCTCTACTATTAAACTATAACTCCGGAAAACCGGTAGTAAAGTCTATAAAGACTTCTTCCTAAGGTCTTATAGGAATAAGCAGCGACTTAAGGGCGCCGTATAGGCGATGCCGCTTTAAAATAGCGCTTTAATAGATATAATATAAACGCATATAGCTATTTATATTATAAGCTATTCCTTCCTAAAAGAACTTTCGGGATAAAAGGTCTTTCGTGCGGGCTATTCTAAAGTATCCTATAAGGGGATCGTCGTAGTAGAGCTAAATAAGCTCTTACCTTAAAGCAACCTCTACGGGTACTACGATTCTTCCCGAATGTAGAATAAGTCTATTTAGGCTTAATAACTAAGGACTTACCCCTTCTTCTAAGGTACTTTCGGCCTTTACTCGCTATATAGTCTACGGATCTTCCGCTTAAGTCCTCTTAAGGAGCTTAAAAAAGGGCTCGGAGATATTTTCTTATAGACCCTTTTACAATAAGCTATTAACCTAGCTAATTGTCTTTAATACCGTTATTTATAACTAATAATATCTTTAACCTAAGTGGCTAACTTAGCGGGACTCGTTCCCGAATGCTAAGCGATTAAATCTTAAAGAGCTTATGTATTTTCGTTACGTAAAGATATCTCGTTAAGCTTAAAGATAATAAAGACTTAAGAACTCGTCTTAAGCTCGCTTTATAAAGAATCTATAGCTATATATACCTACCGAATAATTGCTAACTTCTATTATAGTTCCGGGAGTAGCTCTATAGACGGTAAGGCTTCGCCTATAAATTCTAGCTTCTTTAATAAAGTATCGGTAGCATTTAATTTACCGGCTTAGTGTTTAATCGTAAAATCGAAAAGAGCTAGGTATATATACTAACGTGCTTATCTTTTATTTAAGGATACTTGCTTTATAAAGCCTTAAAGGTTTTAGTAATCTAATAAAACTTTAATAGTATTCGCTGCCCTTTTAACATAGTATTGCTAGTGTTTAAATAACTTAACGATAGTAAATATCTCTTAATTAAAGGTGCCGTAGTTAAGCTTAAGGCTAGTAAACTTCTGTAATTAAAAAGCAATCGGATAATAGTAACCTTCGTTATTAAGCTACGAAAGAATGCCAGCTATTGCGAAAATTAAGGCATTAGTCTTAATACGAATCGGTCTTTAAAGGTCGAAGTATCGGAGAAGTAGGGCTATTATAAAGGCGTCCTTTACGGCGTAAAACGCTATTAATTCGCTAGTATTTAACTACACTTGTCCGGGCTTTCTCCCCTTAACGCTCCCCTTTAATAACGCAATAAGAGTCCTTATTATAACTCTCCCTCGATTTAGTTAATTATCGGCGACCTTTATATAGGTCTTTGCCGAATAAGTTACCCTACTGCGAAAATTCCTCTCGAAGTTCCGTAATCCTATCTCTTTATCTCTTCTCCTCTTTAAGCTCTACGGCTCTTGCTTAAAGAGCTATAAGGATATCTAAACGCGGAGGGGTAGGTCGTAAAGGGCCGGCTTACGTTTAACTTCGCGAAGGGATAGATTAGGCCCCCTTACGTAGAGAAAAATTAGTAATAGCGTCTTAAGACGCTCGTTATAGCCCTTATATAAGTTAGTATCTTTATCTTCTAATATTAATTCGGCCTACGCGTTTTATACGTCCGGAAACGCGCTTACTATATAGCGCTATCGCTCTTAAGTAACTAAAAAAGAGAAGCTTTAGAAATTATAAGAAGATAGACTAAAGGTACGTTTAGGAAGGTAAGAACGATAGTTAAAAGTACGAATAATCCTTTATTATAATACGGTTGCCCTCTCGTAGTAAGACTAAAGCTTGCCCCTCTTCTAAGATATATCGGGGCCTTAGGGATATACCCTTAGGCCTCGAGAGGGGTTATCGGGGACTAGTTAGCGACTAATGCCCGAATAGTCCCCGAGCTAAAATGCATTATCTATCGTATATATATCCCTATCTCTCGACTCTATAGTTACGAGGGTAGCTGCGTTATAAGGTGCTACGTCGGGTCTTAGTACCTTTACTACCTTACGAAGACCTCGCGCTTACTACCGCGGCTAACCTTTTCCTATCGTACGGTAAGAATTTCCTCTATTAGGAACTCTTCTTCTCCCTTTACTAAGATTGCGGGAGGCTATAGGTCCGCTATTACTTAGCCGGGCATTAGATCTACTATTACGTAGCGAAGAAGGTCTATATTAAAATTAAGGTAAATCCCGTTAGGCAGTCCCTTTAGCTCGACGGCTTACGGGCTTAGCATTCTCTTAACCGTAAATTTTACGTATAATTAGTCGAGCTTTTTCTTCGGCCTTAAAGATACGTAGTTCCGTAGGTCTACTTAGACTTTATTACCTACTATAAATCGCTCTACGGGTTCCCGTCGTTTATTAGCACACCGCTCTTAGTCCTACGCTACTAAGGCTATTAACGACTAATAGAAGTCTAAGACCTACTTAAGAGGCTAAATAAAGGAGGCTACGCGCCCCTTTAGGCTATTGCTAGACGGCTTTTCCACTGCTATATCTACGGCGATAGGAAAAAGGGATACTAGTTTATACCCGGATAGTATAAAGAAAGGGGATATATTAATGGAAGAGTAATTCCTCCCGTTAAGCGCTATTTGCGCTATAGGGAGCTATTTGTTTAAGTCCTTTTAGTTACGGTCGATAACGCCCCGGAGGTAAGCTTAAACTTCCTAATTAAGCCGTTCTAGCCCTTTATCAGTTTACGGATAATATGCTATGCTTAGTAGCTATATAATCTATAGCAGCCGATATAAGTGCTGCTAGAAGCGGCTTATCTAATTTAAGCCTTTATTGCTTATAATTAACGTTAGCTACTAATAGTATTATACGTAATATATAAGAAAGCGCCTTGCATAGATCTCCGCTTCTATAAAAGGCATAGGTTTTAATACTGCTTCCTTACTTAAACGGTCTTTAATTACCTAAAGATTACGGTTGTCGCTCTCTATAAGGGGGAGGTCTATAATAAAGTCTATCTAAATATACGTATAGAACCGGTTTAGCATAGGAAGGGATTTAAATAGCCCTTTCTTAAGCGTACGCTAAATCTTTATGCGCCCGTAGATATTATAGTTATAGAGGAATCGTTAAACGTATAGCTAGAGGAGCGGCTAATAGAAGTCGCGGGATATAGCGGCAATTGTTCCTTCGCGGCTAAGGTAGCCGACGACGCTTGCGTTATATACTATTTAAATAAGCCGTCCTTAGAGCGCGTTCCTTTCTTCTAGCTCTAAGGGAGCGTCTCTTACTACGGCCTCTATAGTTATAGAGGAACTAAAAACCTAAAGCCGTCCGCGGAACCGTAGGTGCTTACGTAAGTCTATATAGCAGTCGGCTACCTATACCTTAAGGTTAAGCTTATATAATAGGGTAGGTAGAGTAATTATATAGGTGCCCTCTATATAGGTATGGAAATTATCTATAAAGAACTAAGTATAAGCGCACCTATACATACGGATATATAGCTCTACGTATATACCCCTTTATCTATACGTGCCTTTTACCTCTATCCGTATAAGCCCCTTACCTTTATTCGCATAAGCCCCTTTCCCTACCCGTACGTGCCTCTTCTACGCTTATATATAAGAATGCGGATTAAGTCGTAGACTTAATCTTACTAATAGTCGAAGACCCTTATATAAGACCCTTACCCTACCTAAGCGAAATTTAATAATGTATTACGTAGGGCCCGGCCGCGCTTTAGGCTGCGTGGCTTACTTTAGGGAGTGTAAAACGCACCTTCTTCCGTCGTGTCTTTGCCGGCAATGTAGCGTCGGGCGGTCCGTGGTTTTCTCTAATAGCCCTAAAGCGCTCTTTAAAGCGATCGAGCGCTTCTATATCTACGAAGTCCGCTACTAGGTGCTACGTCGGGTCTTAGTACCTTTACTACCTTATAAGGACCTCGCGCCTACTACCGCGGCCGACTTTCTTCTATCGTACGGTAAGAATTTCCTTTACTAAGAACTCTTTTTCTCCCTCTACTAGGATTACGGGAGGCTATAGGTCCGCTATTATTTAGCTAGGTATTAGATCTACTACTACGCGATAAAGAAGGTCTACGTTAAAATTAAGGTAAATCCCGTTAGGCAATCCCTTTAGCTCGACGGCTTATAGGCTTAGCACTCTCTTAACCGTAAATTTTACGTATAATTAGTCGAGCTTCTTCTTCGGCCTTAAGGATGCGTAGTTCCGTAGGTCTACCTAGACCTTATTACCTACTATAAATCGCTCTATAGGTTCCCGCCGTTTATTATTATACCGCTCTTAGTCCTACGCTACTAAGGCTATTAACGACTAATAAAAGTCTAAGACCTACTTAAGTCACTATATAAAGGAGGCTATACGCCCCTTTAGGCTATTGCTAGACGGCCTTTCCGCTGCTATATCTACGGCGATAGGAAATAAGGATACTAGTTTATACCTATATAGGGCGAAGAAAGGTAATATATTAATTAAAGAGTGATTTCTTCCGTTAAGCGCTATTTGCGCTATAAGGAGCTATTTATCCTAGTCCCTTTAGTTACGGTCGATAACGCCCTAGAGGTAAGCCTAAACTTCTTAGTTAAGCCGTTCCGGCCCTTTATCGGGTTATAGATAATATGCTATGCTTAGCAGCTATATAATCTAAAGCATCCGATATAAGTGCTACTAGAAGCGGCTTATCTTATTTAAGCCCCTATAGCTTATAATTAACGTTAGCTACTAATAGTATCGTATATAGTATACGAGAAAGCGCTCCGCGTAGATCTCTGCTTCTATAGAGGGCATAGGTTCTAATATAACTTCTTTACTTAGACGGTCTTTAATTACCTAAAGATTGCGGTTGCCGCTCTCTATAAGGGGGAGGTCTATAATAAAGTCTATCTAAATATACGTAAAAACCCGGTCTAGCATAGGAAGCGATTTAAGCAGCCCTTTCTTAAGCGTACGCTAAATCTTTATACACTTATAGATATTATAGTTGTAGAGGAATCGTCTAACGTATAGCTAGAGGAGCGGCTAATAGAAGTCGCGGGATATAGCGGCAACTATTCCTTCGCGGCTAAGGTAGCCGACGACGCTAGCGTCGTATACTATTTAAATAAGCCGTCCTTAGAGCACGTTCCTTTCTTCTAGCTTTAAAGGAGCGTCTCTTACTACGGCCTCTATAGTTATAGAGGAACTAAGAACCTAAAGCCGTCCGCGGAACCGTAGGTGCTTACGTAGGTCTATATAGTAGTCGGCCACCTATACCTTAAGGTTAAGCTTAAGGTCAAATCGTCGTCCTCTTGCCTTTATAGCGCGGCGTACGCTCCCGTAGGTAACGTCTTAAGCTGCTAAGCGGTCTTATATACGCTAAAGCTCTTCGTCCTAAAAATTCTATCGGTTAAGGCCTATATTAGTAGTTAGCTCTACGTCCTACGCGTCGAGGTCGTCCTTAGTCGTAGCCGTTATAAAGTCCGCTCCTTAAGTGTTAGGCTCTACGTCTTCTTGAATTATCCCCTTACTTTCCGAACTAAAGTACGAATTATTATCCTCCTCGCTATCGTCCTCGTCTTTATCGCCCTTACTATTAACTAAGACTACGCCGTCTGTACTAATAAGCGTTGCTTTAAGATATATACGTAGCGCCTCCTCCGGGAGTATTTAAAGCTCTCGGGCATTATAATCTTCGTTAGAAGGCCGATCTTAATCTCTCTAAGATAGAGCGTCCGGCACTATAGCCTCTTTTCTAGGTCGGTACTTAATCCGGAAATAGAACTACGAAGGGTATTCCGCCTAGCAGGCCTATCGCTTAGAGAGATAACGTTAAGTTATAAAATACTTAAGGTTACGATAGTCCGTAAGAATCTTAAAGTTCTTATAGCTATAGAGCTCCGCTTACTATTGCTTTAAATAGCTAATTATAGCGAGTATTTCCTTATCGTAGATAGCGTAGTTCTATTTAGCGAGGGTAAGCTTACGGGAGTGAAAAGCTATAGGGCGGCGTTAGCCGTCTACCTCTTACGAAAGCGTGCCTTTAAGCGCGAATCTACTATAGTCCGCCTTAAGTATTATAGGATAATTAAAGTCTTACTATAGTAGCACTAAGGCTTACGAAAATAGGTCCTTTAACGTCTAGAACGCCTCTACCTATATAGCGCCTTAATAGAAGGCTACCCTTTTGCCGGTAAGGGCTATAAGTAGACCGACGATATAAGAAAATTAACGTATAAAAATCCGGTAGTAGTTCTTAAATCCTAAAAAACTCCGTATACCCTTTTGCGAAGTTAAGGCTATTTAGTCTTAAATAGCCTAAATCTTTACGGGGTCCGCTTATATACTAACGCCTGCGATAATAATAAATCTAAGGTATTTAACGTAGCGGACGCCGAATTCGCATTTATTAAGGTCGAGGTATAGCCTATGCTTAGAGAGCCGGTCTAGCACCTTCCGCACTTTATCTATATAATCCTTTAGGCTACCGCTTATATAGATAAGAATATTATTAATATAGGCGGAAGCGAACTCGTTTAGAAATTCGCGAAGAATACTATTAATATACCGTTAGAAGGTGCTAAGAGCCTTTATAAGCCTAAACGGTATTACTATCTATTTAAAAAGCCTATAGCGAGTATAAAACGCGGTTATTTACTTATTACCTTCCGTAATTCGCACCTTATAGAACGACTAATAGATATCTAACTTAATAAACTACTTCGCTTTAGCGATATTATAGAGTATCTGGTTAATAAGCGAAAGCGGGTAGCGGTCCGGTTATATTATTACGTTAAGTGCTCGGTAGTCTACGTAAAAATGTAGTCCTCCTTTAGGTTTCCGCGCGAATAGCACTAGAGCGGCGGCCTTAAAAGAGCTAGCCTAAATAAACCCTTTATCTAAAAGGCCGTATAGTGTTTTCTTTAATATAAGCAACTCGTCTCGAAACATCGCGTATAGCGGCCCGAAGGGCGGAACTATGTCTTATCCGCGGGAATCCTTACGAAGTAGTATCGCATAGTTAATGCCGGGCTTATATAGGTTTAATTTATCGGCCTCGCTTTTCCGAAAGAGCGGTAGTAGGTTATAGAATTACGTAAGGATTATTTAATATAATTCGGCTTCTATCTTCGGCTTCTTTAGTCGTAAGGCCTTTTCGATATCCGCGAGGCTAATTACGTAAACAGCAGCTATAGCGGCTTTAGAGCTATATCGTCTACGGATTTAGTTAATTATACCGATAAACACTAAAGCTATAAATTCCTTAGCCTTACGAAGCTCGGTAGTATACTTAGTGTCCTTAGGCTTATTCTTATTAATATGCCGTAGCTAACGCTACGAATTCCTATACTAAAGCCTTTCTTAGTACGGCATAAAGTAAGACTCTATATAAAGAAGCTAAGGCTTTCTAAGGATTAGGTTAAATTCTAGCTAAGGGATAACGTACGCTACGAGCAATTGCACGTGCTTATTAATTTCCGTAGCTATCTATACGATACCTTTAATCTTCGCTTCTTCTATTACGCTTAAAGCTCCTCGTATATACTAAGGTCCTATATCTTTAACTAGCAAACGTAGTTCTTATATAAATGCTTTATTAATAGCGGCGTAGTACTAGCAACCCTCGTCTATAAGAGTAAAGACGAGGTTTATACGGTTAATAATAATAGGTATTAAGGTAGGAGAAGTCTTAATACGGTTAGTTAACTCTTTTTTTTCTAATGCTAGCGAATTAGGCTCCGGGGCCCGTCTATACTCTAAAGCTATCCGTAGGCGCGAGTAGCGTATCCGTAGAGATAAGCGCCGTAGATCCTTTTTTAACCCTAAGGACTTCTAGTAACCCCCTTCGTTTAGCCGGATTAACGGCTATTTTCTATAGCAGCACTAGAAGGCGCTCCTCTTCCGCTATAGAAGGTGCGGTATCCGCCGTCGCTTTGCTTAAACGGGCTTCTATTATTTCCTATCGAAGGCGGGCTTCTACAAAGGCCCGCTTATTTAGCGACTCTTATCGCAGCTATAGCTGCTAGGACCCCTCGGCCTATTGCTTAAAGACGTCTTCTATATCGTTGTCTAGTAAGTCTATAATAGTAGCTAGTATTACTACGCGTGCTGCTTTTATCGTAGCGGCCTATTATTCTAATCGATACGTGCCGCTATTATAAAAGCGGGACGTTATCGTATTAATAAGTCTATAAAAAAGAGAGATAGATAATACAAAAATAGGGTAGGCAGAGTGATTATATAAGTGCCCTCTATATATGTATAGAAATTATCTATAAAGAACTAAGTGTAAGCGCACCTATATATACGGATATATAGCTCTACGCACGTACCCCTTTGTCCGCACGTGCCCCTTTACCCCTATCCGCACGAGCCCTTTACCCCTATTCGCACGAGCCCCTTTCCCCGCCCGTATATAAGAATGCGGATTAAGTCGTAGACCTAATCTCACTAATAGTCGAAGACCCTTATACTAGGTAAGGTAAGGCGGGGAGGATAGCGAGATATCTAATCGGTAAAAAGCGTACGAAAGGTAAGGTCGTATAATCGGACGCAATTAGCGGGGATAGGTAAGACCGCGAATAATATTTCAAAGCAATAGCGAGAAGTCGTAAGCGGGAAGCATCCGTCGACGGACGAAGAGAAGGTAGCTCGACGAGCCGCGATATAAGAAGGCAGACTAAAGGTACGTTTAAGAAGGTAGGAACGATAGTTAAAAGCACGAATAATCCTTTATTATAATACGGTTGCCCTCTCGTAGTAAGACTAAAGCTTGCCCCTCTTCTAAGATATATCGGGGCCTTAGGGATATACCCTTAGGCCTCGAGAGGGGTTATCGGGGACTAGTTAGCGATTAATGCTTAAATAGTCCCCGAGCTAAAATGTATTATCTATTATATATATATCCCTGCCTCCCGACTATATAGTTACACGGGTAGCTGCGTTATACGCGATAGTAGGGAGGAAGAAATAGGAAATTAAAATAAAAGCGCGGAATAGGTAAGATAGCTAATAGGCAACCGCCGAAGAGCGGCGGTTAACGTAGTAACGCTCGCGGCGAGTCGGTAGGGACGTCTATAAGCAACGCCCTATAAGTTATAAGGATTTCTCCCCGGGCTAAGGAGGCTCGTACGTAGCGAGGGCCGCCGCGCGCTACTTCCTAGTCTAAGTAATCCTAATAGCGAGTAACTCCTACTACGTATAGAACTCGTCGATAATATCCTGCTAGGCAAAGTCCCGGGCGGGAACCTAAGAATTACAACTATTAGGCTATCCCTTTTAAGTAACTAAGAACTCTTCGCGTATCGCGTTATATATAAGGTGCGATATAAGCGGGCGCAACCTATAGTCGGCTTAATAAGGTATATATAAAGGGCAGTAATATAATTAATATTACTAGTGGCTTTTGCTATTAGCGTAATAGCACCCCTTATCGTCGTTATACCTATAATAGGGTAGGCAGAGTAATTATATAAGTGCCTTATATATAGGTGTAGAAATCATCTATAAAGAACTAAGTATAAGCGCACCTATATATACGGATATATAGCTCTACGTACGTACCCCTTTATCCGCACGTGCCTTTTACCCCTATCCGTACGAGCCCCTTACCCTTATTTCTATAAGCCCCTTTCCCTACCCGTACGTGCCTCTTCCCCGCTCGTATATAAGAATATAGATTAGGTCGTAGACTTAATCTCACTAATAGTTAAAGACCCTTATATAAGACCCTTACCTTACCCAAGCGAAAATTAACGACGTATTATATAAGGCCCGGCCGCGCCTTAAGCTACGTAGCTCGCTTTAGGGAGCGTAAACCGTACCTTCTTCCGTTATATCTTTGCCGGCAATATAGCGTTAGGCGGTCTATCGTTTTCTCTAATAGCCTTAAAGCGCTTTTCGAAGCGATTAAGCGCTTCTATATCTACGAAGTCCGCTGCTAGGTGCTACGTCGGGTCTTAATACCTTTACCACCTTACGAGGACCTCGCGCTTACTACCGCGGCCGACCTTCTTCTATCGTACGGTAAGAACTTCCTCTACTAAGAACTCTTTTTCTCCCTCTATTAAGATTACGGGAGGCTATAGGTCTACTATTACTGCCGGGAATTAGATCTACTACTACGCGACGAAGAAGGTCTATATTAAAATTAAAGTAAATCCCGTTAGGTAGTCCCTTTAGCTCGACGGCTTACGGGCTTAGTACTCTCTTAACCGTAAATTTTGCGTATAACTAATCGAGCTTCTTCTTCGGCCTTAAGGATGTATAGTTCTATAGGTATACCTAGACTTTATTACCTACCGTAAATCGCTTTCCGGGTTCCCGCCGTTTATTAGTATACCGCTCTTAGTCCTACGCTACCGAGGCTATTAACGACTAATAGAAGTCCGAGACCTACTTAAGTCGCTATATAAAGGAGGCTATGCGCCCTTCTAGGCTATTGCTAGACGGCTTTTCCGCTACTATATCTACGGCAATAGGAAATAGGGATATTAGTTCGTACCCGTATAGTATAAAGAAAGGGGATATACTAATTAAAGAGTGATTTCTCCTATTAAGCGCTATTTACGCTATAGGGAGCTACTTAGCCTAGTCCTTTTAGTTACGGTCGATAACGCCTTAAAGGTAAGCTTAAACTTCCTAATTAAGCCGTTCCGGCCCTCTATCGGTTTATAGATAATATGCTATACTTAGCAGCTATATAATCTATAGCAGCCGATATAAGTGCTGCGAGAAGCGGCTTATCTAATTTAAGCCCTTATCGCTTATAATTAACGTTAGCTACTAATAGTATCGCATATAGTATATAAGAAAGTGCTCCGCGTAGATCTCCGCCTCTATAGAGGGTATAGGTTCTAATATAACTTCCTTACTTAGACGGTCCTTAATTACCTAACGATTACGGTTGCCGCTCTTTATAAGGGGGAGGTCTGTAATAAAGTCTATTTAAATATGCGTATAGAACCGGTCCGGCATAGGAAGCGATTTAAGCAGCCCTTTCTTAAGCGTACGCTAAATCTTTATACGCCTATAGATATTATAGTTACGGAGGAATCGTCTAACGTATAGCTAAAGAAGCGGCTAATAGAAGTCGTAGGATACGGCGGCAACTAGTCCTTCGCGGCTAAGGTAGCCGACGACGCTAGCGTTATATACTATTTAAATAAGCCGTCCTTAGAGCGCGTTCCCTTCTTCTAGCTCTAAGGGAGCGTCTCTTACTACGGCCTCTATAGTTATAGAGGAACTAAGAACCTAAAGCCGTCCGCGGAACCGTAGGTGCTTACGTAGGTCTACGTAGCAGTCGGCTACCTATACCTTAAGGTTAAGCTTAAGGTCGAATCGTCGTGCTCCTGCCTCTACGGCGCGGCGTACGCTCCTATAGGTAACGTCCTAAGCTGCTAAGCGGTCCTATATACGCTAAGGCTCCTCGTCCTAAAAAATCCGTCGGTTAAGGCCTATATTAGTAGTTAGCTCCGCGTCTTACGCATCGAGGTCGTCTTAGGTCGTAGCCGCTGCGAAGTCCGCTTCCTAAGTATCGGGCTTTACGTCTTCTTTATTATCCTCCTCGCTATCGTTATCGTCCTTATCGCCCTTACTATTAACTCAGACTACGCTATCCGTACCGATAAGCGTTGCTTTAAGATATATACGTAGCGCCTCCTCCGGGAGTATTTAAAGCTCTTAGGCATTATAATCTTCGTTAGAAGGCCGATCTTAATCTCTCCGGGATAAAGCGTCTAGCACTATAGCCTCTTTTCTAAGTCGGTACTTAATCTAGAAATAGAACCGCGAAAGGTATTCCGCCTAGCGGGCCTATCGCTTAAAGAGATAACGTTAAGTTATAAAATACTTAAGGTTACAATAGTCTATAAGGATCTTAAAGTTCTTATAGCTACGGAGTTCCGCTTACTATTGCTTTAAATAGCTAATTATAGTAAGTATTTCCTTATTATAGATAGCGTAGTTCTATTCGGCGGAGGTAAGCTTACGGGAGTAAAAAGCCATAGGGCGGCGTTAGCCGTCTACCTTTCGCGAAAGCGTGCCTTTAAGTATAAATCTACTATAGTCCGCCTTAAGTATTATAGGATAATTAAAGTCTTACTATAGTAGCATTAGGGCTTACGAAAATAGGTCTTTTACCGTTTAAAACGCCTTTGCCTATATAGCGCCTTAATAGAAGGCCACCCTTTTGCCGGTAAGGGCTATAAGCGGACTAACGATATAAGAAAATTAACGAATAAAAATCTAATAGTAGTTCGTAAATCCTAAGAAACTCTATATACCTTTCTATAAAGTTAGGGCTATTTAGTCTCGAATAGCCTAAATCTTTACGGGGTCCGCCTATATACTAACGCTTACGATAATAATAAATCTAAGGTATTTAACCCGGTAAACGGTAAATTCGCATTTATCGAGGTCGAGGTATAGCCTATGCTCGGAGAGCCGGTCTAGCACCTTCCGCACTTTATCTATAGAATTCTTTAGGCTACCGCTTATATAGATAAGAATATTATTAATATAAGCGGAAGCGAACTAATTTAGAGATTCGCGAAGAATGCTATTAATATACCGTTAGAAGGTGCCGGGAGCCTTTATAAGCCTAAACGGTATTATTATATATTTAAAAAGCCTATAGCGAGTATAAAACGCGGTCTTTTATTCGTTACTTTCCGTAATTCGCACTTTATAGAACGCTTAATAAATATCTAACTTAGTAAACTACTTCGCTTTAGCAATATTACGGAGTATCTCTTTAATAAGCGGAAGTAAGTAGCGGTCCGGTTATATTATTGCGTTAAGTGCTCGGTAGTCTATGTAAAAACGTAGTCCTCCTTTAGGTTTCCGCGTAAATAGCACTAGAGCGGCGGCCTTAAAAGAGCTAGCTTAAATAAACCCTTTATCTAAAAGGCCGCGTAGTGTTTTCTTTAATATAAGCAACTCGTCTTAAGACATCGTATATAGCGGCCCGAAGGGCGGAACTATATCTTATCCGCGGGAATCCTTACGAAGTAGTATCGCGTAGTTAATGCCGGGCTTATATAGGTTTAATTTATCGGCCTCGCTTTTCCGAAAGAGCGGTAGTAGGTTATAGAACTACGTAAGGATTATTAACGTAATTCGGCTTCTATCTTTAGCTTCTTTAGTTATAAGGCTTTTTCGATATCCGCGAGGCTAACTACGTATATAGTAGCTATAGCGGCTTTTAAGCTATATCGTCTACGGATTCGGTTAATTATGCCGATAAATACTAAAGCTATAACCTCTTTAGCCTCTCGAAGCTCTATAGTAAACTTAGTGTCTTTAGGCTCGTTCTTATTAACGTCCTATAGCTAACGCTATAAATTCCTATACTAAAGCCTTTCTTAGTACGGTATAGAGTAAGACTCTATATAAAGAAGCTAAGGCTTTCTAAGGATTAGGTTAAATTCTAGCTAAGGGATAACGTATACTATAAGCAATTGCTTATGCTTATTAATCTCCGTAGCTATCTATGCGATACCTTTAATCTTCGCCTCTTCTATTACGCTTAAGGCTCTTTATATATACCGAGGTCTTATATCTTTAACTAGTAAACGTAGTTCTTGTGCGAATACCTTATCGATAGCGGCGTAGCACTAGCAACCCTCGTCTATAAGAGTAAAGACGAGGTTTATACGGTAAATAACAATAGGTATTAAGGTAGGAGAAGTCTTAATACGGTTAGTTAACTCTTTTTTTACTAATGCTAGCGAATTAGACTCTAAGGCCCGTCTATGCTCCGGAGCTATGCGTTTCCCTCCGCACTAGTAGTAGCGGGGATGTTATTATCCTCCTTAACATTAGACTTAAGAGAAGGTCGGGTAGTGCGAATCGCTATAGTCCGTTCGGCTCGCTTCGCTATAGGGCGAGCGGGACGATATAGGCAGTCTATAGCGAAATATCTATCTACGCTATAGCGTACGTAAAGCCCTTCTTCTCTCCGCTTTTAAAGCTCCGCTTTTAATACCTACTTAGCTCGCTATATAGAAGAGGAAAGCGCGTTACCTAAAGCGGCGGATAGTGTCCTCGCTTTTCTATAAGCGGGCCGCGTAGTAGATATTATAACGTCGCCTTCGTAGTCTACCGTAGTATCGGGCGCGGATTTAGGCGGCGGGAGCGTTATAGCGTTTTTAGTAGTAACTCCTCCGTTCCCGTTACTAACGCCGTTCGTGCTAGCGCGCTTTCGCAACTTTTAGAAGCTAGGGCTTTGCTTATAGTTCTAGGCTACCTTCGTAAAGCGACTAATGCGCAATAGGTAGGCACCTCTAATAGGTGCCTACGGGCTAGCATTAGTCCGGGCTCCGGCCAGCCTACTTCCCGTAGGGCAGGCTAGGCTACCTTAAATTTATTATCCTTCTTCTTTTATATACACCCTTTGCCTAGTGCATCCCTTTCTTACACTAGATTTAGTAGCAACACCTTGCCTTCGTAAGTTTTTTAAGGCCCTTAATAAGCCCTTAATTAAGCGCCTTACGAGTCGCACTAGTACCGCATCCCGCGTTACTTTAGAGCGTTTTAGTCCCTATAAAACCTTCGTCTAGTCACGGATAGTTACCCCGCTATTTTTAGTAAGACCTACGTCTATCCGTAGATAGTAGGCCTAATCACTATTAACTAACCTTATCTTAGCGGTCTTAGCGGTTTACGATACTCTCGTCTTTTTCCTCCTAGCACCGCTAGGAGGCCGATAAGCTATATCTTCCTTTTCTCTCTTCTATATTTAGCAGAATTTTCCCGTAGTAAACTTAGGTAGTAGAGAATATTTCTACGTATACTATACGTGCCTTACCCTCGCCCTTACTTTTCGCTATTCTCCTCCTCTACCCTCTTTACCTTCTTCTCGTTTTGTCTTTCGTAAACCCTTTTGTTATAGCTCGAGACTTAGATAATCGCGACCGCGATCGCGCAGACTGCGAAAGGGAGTCCCTTTTAGAAAATTAGTATCTTAAGCTCCTATCTTATCTTCTTAGTAGAGAGGTAGACTCTTTTCCTCCTCGCCCGTATACTAAGCGACGCCGACTAAATCGGCACTCTTTTAATTAAGAAGACCTAATAAATGCAATAGTCGACGCTATTCTTAGAAATAACTTATACTTTAAGGTCGTAGGCTAAAGCTTATAATTCTATAAGTTAGTTATAGGTAACCCGACTAAAGTAGTTCTCTATACCTTTACCGACGGCGACCTCTTATATCTTAAGGACGCGTCCCGCTTAGTCTATCGTCTCGTAATTAGCAATACCGCCTTTCGTCCGCTTTATAATCCTAAGGCTACCTAAGAGGCCTATCTAAAGATATACGATAAATAGCGAATAATCCTTCGCGATGTCTTAGATAAGCCGGATAACTTTCCTAAGGAAGAGACTCTCTTAATTAAGACTTAACGCCCTATATCTCCTCGTCGGTCTCCTTCCTTAGTCTCCGCGGACTACGATATACTAGCCGTTTATTCCGGTAGCGAAAATATAGTTATACCTTAGGCTCGCTCCTTTCGCCCGGCGATTATATACTCTATAGAGCGCCCTTTTGCCTAATAAGCTACTATTGCTCCCGCATAGAGGACTTAGAAGCATATTCCTTAGCGTCCGGACCTAGACGACTTAGACGATAGCTATCCTTCCGACTCTAGCGTCGATAGTAGTATTAATAGCGCTAGTTTCTATTAAAACCGTCGGATTTATCGCGAGGGTACTTATAACTCTTATACTATACGAGCCTTAGTTATAATATCGGATATATCGGCTGCTAATAAAGCTATAGGGAAACGTCTTAAAAGAGATAACGTTAGGGCTTTTAACCCTAATAAAAGGGACCTTAAGAATCTTAGTCTAATTACCTAGGCGGACGGGAAGAATATCTATATAGACGTTTATCTTTTTTACGAGCGCTTTAAGCTCTATTAGGATAAAGATCCCTACGCCCTCTGCTCCTTCTATATATTGTTTCTAGCCGGGAGTTTGCTTAACTAGTATATAAGCGAGCTAATAGACGAATAACGTTACCGGCTTAGTTACTCCTTACTTAGTACGTTTATAAAAAAGATAACGCGTAGATTTAGCCGACTAGACGTAAAGATTTTAAAAGAGCTTTATAGCATAGAGTATACTATCTTAATATAGAACGTAAGGGAAATTTCCTTAGCTTAGTAAATCTAAAGAAAAGTATCCTTAGCCCGGCAGCTAGGAATTACTAAAGACTCTTAGGTTATTTAGGCTTTTTACCTACTTATTATAGTTAATATCTCGACTTTTTTCTCTCTCTTTACTAAACGCACTACTATTAATAAGTAGATCCGCGAAATTAAGCAGCGTTGCCTTTTAATTATAGCTGCCTTCCTTTAATTTATTGCAGACGACTATAGCATTAGTAGATATTAAGGCTTAGACCGCCGCGATAGGCGTACCGACGACCGACGTAACCGTAATTAAGATCGGGATTAAGGCGACCGTCGCCGTAACGACGACTAAGATCGTAACCGACGTAATATTACCTAAAATCGCGATCGCTAAGACCGGCTAAATAATCGCCGTCGCGACTAAAGTAATCGTCGCCCCGCTCCTTAAAGCGATATATATAAAGAGGATAAAGAGAAAGGTAAGAAAAAGGTACGCTTTAAGGAGAAATACTCGATAAGCGAGGCACCCGCCTTAAGTAGTAGCGAAGCTAGTAACGAAGCTTCCGACTCTAAATAAAGCATAGTGTCGGAGGACTTATGCCCTTCCGAGGTTAATTTTATAGGTTATATAACTACGTCTTATCTCCTATCTAAAGGGTTTTTATAATAGTATCTATAATAGATATTTTCCGTTAGCCTTTGTGTTAAAGGAGTATATCCGCGCTAAGTGCTACGTTGCTAAGCAATAGCTCGTCTATAAAGCTATTACTGCTAAAGCCTATAAAGTGCCGTAGATATAAGACGGGTTTTCCTTCGCGTAACCTCCTCTTCCGGCATCTAGCGGGTAATAGCTACACCTAGGTAAGAAAATAGGCAGCTAAGTAAATAACTATCGCTCCTATAGCCGTGCCTATTATACCTATTAGCGTAATCGCTACTCCGCCCCCTCTAACTAAGAATATCTCTACCGATGTAGTATACTTAATAACCTTAGCGCCTTTTATTCCGTAGCTTTCGGCAAACACTTCGCTTCTCGACTCCCCGTCTATCCTTAAGCTAGTTCCTCTTTTAGTCGCCTAAGACTAAGACGGCATGCCTATCCCTTTCTCCTTTATAAGGATTAAAATTATAGGCTCCCCGGACGGGCAAGAAGTTAAGATCTGCCTTAACACTAGATATAGCCGACCCTTAATCGACCTGGACCTACTATAGAAGCTCCCTTACTCTTTCGAGAAGTAGCCTCCTATTGTTATTAAGGGTATCGTAGGAAATATCGTTATAGATAAATAGGCAACCTTTTCCTTCTTTATTTAAGGTTTCCGCGCGGATAGAATAAAAGCTAGTCTTATAGAGTTTATCTACTCCGCTTAGGTCACTAAGGTAGAAGCCGGTGCCTTTCTTAGGAATGCTTTCCTTAAACCTTACTAAGGAAACGTAGACTTTAGAAAAGACGTTATTCGCTTCGGAACCCTTACGGACTTTAAGGTTCCTTTTAACCTATACCGCCCGGGGCGCGACGTAGTACGAAGAGTCTAAGCCGTTCGAAAGACTATAGTTCCTGCTAGCTAGATAATAATCGTCCCCGCTTCTTAGAAGGAAGTCCCTAAAGGGAGAGCTTTTGCCTTCTACTCGGCCTCCGACTTCGCCGCCTATACTATCGTAGACGATAAGACCTTTCCTAGCGTTACCGTTATTAATAGCTTAGACTAAGACCTTATTATCCCTCGCAAATAGCGCCTCGGCTAGATTTAAGAATATTATAATTCCGGTTTCTTCGTCGCTCTTTCTTAGCAGTCGGCCTTTAAAACTCTAATAGTAGCCTCCGCGGCTATAGCGATTATGCTCCCTTTAGGGCCGCCTATTAATAAGTCGATTACTCCCGCCGTCGGTAGTATCTTTAACGTTTCGCCTATAGCTATATTCTCCTCTAAAGCTAACGGTTAGGCCTTAGCCATCGCCCCTACGCCCGCTAAAGCTGCCTCCGTCCCGTAGTCTGCTTTCCCTACTTCTACTCCTTTTCCTAAGCTAAATGCGGTTCCCTTTTAACTATAGACTTCCTTAAGCAAACTCGTTACCGGCTAGCGTATAGACGATAGCTTGCGTTTCTTTAGTAAATAAGCCGGCGCTAGCGACCGTTAGGTCCTTTAAGAGCAAGCCCGTATATCTCTCGCCTACGCTTAAGCCGCTGTAAAGCGGCGATATAACGCGAAATACCGTAAGCTTGAGTTTAAGCCCGTTAACTAGGCCTAGCTTTAGATTAATAAAGGCTACTCTATCGCCGACGGGCGCGTCGCTAAGCTTAAGGAGCAGCGTATAAGCCCTTTCTTAGTTACGGAGCGGATCGGCTACTTAGCGTACCGCCTCGATATAGATAACTCTATTAATATCTACCCTATAGTATTCGTAGCCTAGCTTAAGACGGCGGATACACCCGACTCCCGCCCCGGCCTTAAGCTAGATACCGATTATTAGGAATTCGACTATATCCTTAATACGCGTAAGCGTAAATACAGTCGCGGTATTATAAGGGTCTTTAACTATTAGTAAGATTAGGTCTACGACTTAATCCGCATTCTTATATACAAGCGGGGAAGAGGCACGTGCGGGTGGGGAAAGGGGCTTATGCGAATAGGGGTAAAGGGCTCGTGCGGATAGGGGTAAAGGGCACGTGCGGACAAAGGGGTACGTGCGTAGAGCTATATATCCGCATACATAGGTGCGCCTATACTTAGTTCTTTATAGATAATTTCTATACCTATATAAAGGGCACTTATATAATTACTCTGCCTACCTTATTATAGTATTATCTATCTCTCTTTTTTACGGACTTATTAATACGATAATATCCCGCTTTTATAATAGCGGTATATATTAACTAAAACGATAGGCCGCTATGATAAAAGCGGCACGCGTAGTAATACTAGCTGCTATTATAGACTTACTAGACAACGATATAAAGGACGTCTTTAAGCAATAGCCCGAGGGGTCCTAGCAGCTATAGCTACGATAAGAGTCGCTAAATAAGCGGGCCTCCGTAAAAGCCCGCCTTCGATAGGAAAGAACTAAAGCCCGTTTAGGCAAGGCGACGGCGGATGCCGCACCTTCTATAGCGGAAGAGGAGCGCCTTCTAGTACTGCTATAGAAAATAGCCGTTAATCCGGTTAAACAAAGGGGGTTGCTAGAAGTTCTTAGAGTTAAAATAGGATCTACGGCGCTTACCTCTATAGATACGCTACTCGCGCCTACGGCTACGTCGACGAACTCTCCTACGGCTAAGGACGCTAGCATAGCTAACCTAAGGACGGCCCTTAAAGCCGCCTTCGGTAAAAGGAAGCCTCTACCGTAGCCTATATAGGATAGTAAGCTAGAGTCTTTTTACTTCTTCCTATATTGCCTCTATAGTAAGTTTACCGTTAACGAGAAGTAAGGTCTTAACGGTTGCCGCGATACCGCTTAGTATTCGCTGCTCTATACGCTACCTAAGCCTTAGATACGGCGGATTTCTAGGTTCTAGGAGAGTAGCGGGCTTAATAGCGCTTACGACCCCTATGCCTTCTTTAACTACCTTATATACGCGTTCGGCAACGTATAGGAGTAGGAGAAAGCGTAAGATAGGTTGCGGATCCTCTTTTAGAAAGACGGCCAGACGTTTAAGGACTTCCTTCCCGACTTTAAGGAGACTATCACTTATGCCGCCGGAAATAGCGTTTAAGGAGATAGCGCTAAGCTTATATAGCTACGAAATTTAATTACTCCGTAACTATAGGAGATACTTATCCTAATCGAGATGCCTATTAACTTCCGGGAGTACGTAGGTCGCTAGTGTAAGAAAGGGATGCACTAGGCAAAGGGTGTATATAAAAGAAGAAGGATGATGAATTTAAGGTAGCTTAGCCTGCCCTACGGGAAGTAGGCTAGCCGGAGCCCGGACTAATGCTAGCCCGTAAGCACCTATTAAAGGTGCCTACCTATTGCGCATTATAATAGGGGCCTGAAAAAGAAAGCCCTACTATCCTTAGCAGTATAAAAACTAACGTATAATAATAGCGTAATTAATCCTTTAATTCGCGTTTATTCGCATCCGTGCCTATAAGTTATATATTCTAATCTTAACTATGCTTCCTAGATAGATTCCTTTAGAGGGCCGCGTTAAAGGGCATTCGCGGTAGAACGCGTAACGCGCTTAGTAGAGAAAGCATCGATGGCTTCCTACGAGACCGAACCGGCGGGCACCTACTAGTCGTAGGCTATACCCTAGCCTTTCTACCGTACTTAATATTCGGTTACTAAATTCTTAGAGCGGCCTACGAAGCGTTGCCGTATCTTTATAATTCGTTTAACCTCGTAGTGCTAATCGCCCTCCCGTAGGGCATCGGTAAGATCTTAGGCTGCTTCGACTACGCTTAGCTTATCTTTTTTAAAATGGCCGTCGTAGGCTAGTCGGAGATGCTCGACGGAGATTATAGGATAGACTTTAATCTACGGTAGGAGCTCGAGTTCCGCGGCGAGGTCGTTTACTATTCGGATAACCCGAAAGGGTCTTTTACGCTACTAAGACTACTTTTTCGAGGGTTTAGTCGGCTCGTAATATCTATAGTATAGCTTTGAATACACCTTATTACCGGCTGAAAAGACGACTTAGCGATATTTACTATCGTACCGGCGTTACTGCGAGGTCTATCGCTAGACTAGCCTATCGTCGCACCGTTTTATAAAGGTACGGGATATTATCGGCAGCGGCTAGGTTATTAGCCTTAAGCGGAGATCGGAGGCTATAGCTAAAAAGATAGTTATAGGCTAATATCCGGGTTCTTGCGTTAAATGCCGAGTTAAGGTTCTATTAAAGACTAAGAAGCAATAGCTTCTAATCGAGATTAAGATCCTCGATATAAGCTATACGAATAGCAATCTCGACCGTTTAGTTACGTCGTTCCGCGAGGCCGTCTGCCTAAGGGTAATAGGCGGTCGTTATTGCGATTTTTATCGCGTAACCTTACCGACTTATCGACTAGCAGTAAGGAGGGCAGTTTTCCGTGCCTAGAGAGGCTCTACTAGTTGACCGTAGTATAGGATCTTTAACCGTAGGTAGCTAGCTACGCCGACGTAGTATTCTAGGCTCTATAAAGAGTTAGGGAAGTCAAGCTTCGCAAAGGCGGCAATACGACCCTTAGAGGTGCTAAGGCCGAAAGCATCGATACGGTAACCTAATAGATATACCGAAGGATATCCTATCTAGCTCTTAGTAAGCGATATCGTAAGGTTTATAAAAAGCTAAAAGATAGTACGGAGATGCTTAAGATACGCTACTTTAGACTTAAAGTAGATAACGATATCGTTAATAAACGCGTAAGAAAAGTCCTAATGCGGACGTAGAACGCGGTCTATAAAACGTTAGGCGTAGGCGGGGCTATTATAGAAGCCGATAGGCGCTACGGTAAGGTTTTTAAGGCTACGGTAACTAATAACTATAAACCTATTCTAATGCATACGCCGAATACTAAACTAATAGAAGAAAGATACCGTATCGACGACCGTAATATAGGTTGTACTAAAGAGTTCTACGACGATATCCTTTTAGAGAAGGAGCGGGTAGGCATCGGGGACTATAACCTTATTAATGCCACGTATATTAATCACCACGCGTCCTTTAGTAACTCTACGGGAGGTATGCTAAACTATAAAGACTAAGGCGGCGAAGGGCGTCGGCTAAGTAGTCTACTCTATGCGTTTCTATTAATAAAGCTTATCGAAGGTTTTATTAATAATCGCTCGATCTTAGAGGCCTTACGGATACGGTCGCTACGAGATCTTCTAATTCTGCTAACCTTAAATAAGCGGGACTAATAATTCCTAGCTAGGTTCTACTATAGCTATGCCTATATCCTTCTAAAGAGATAGGTAGCGTGCTAATAGCTTTATTACTTTAGAGATAAATATAGGGTCTTTAGCGTAAATGTAAATGCCTTCCTTAGTAACGCGTTCCGGCAATAACCTAGGCTTCTGCACTTAGATAACGGCGGAGAAGGAGTTATTTAGCGAGAACTATAGAGGTAGAAGGGCCTTAACCTAGCGCTTATTGGGGAAGTCGGCGGTAAAGAATCGCAGCGCGATCTCGACCGTCTAGTTCCGACGCTCGGAGAGGCCGTCGGTCTAAGGGTACTATACGGTAGAGATAAGGAGCTTAAAGCTAAAGGCCTTTTATAATATACGCTAGAAGTCGGATATAAACTTTAGGTCGCGGTCCGATATAGTCTGCTTCGGAATCCCTTAATTATAGCGAATAAGCTCGTAGTATAAGGTCTATGCCTAATCGTCGGCGGTAAATTAGTTATAGCCTAAAAGCAAAAGGTATATATTAGGGAATTTATTAATAACCGTAAGTAGAGTATTAAAGTATTCGCCTATAGGTGTTTTCTATAGGAAACCCTAAAAGGGAACGTTAATATCGAACGCTAGGCAGTCGGGTCCTCGATATTTAGGTAATAGCAATTAAAAAAGAAGAGAGGCTTTAAGGCTTAAAACAGCCTGTAAGGAAGGATTAGAAGCTGCAAATAATGCAAATCACTGAGAATAATAGCTCTTGTCTTTTCTAATAAGGGGGGCTAATTAGTTTCTATATATAAGGAAATCCCTTAGACGAAAACAGCCGCGTAGACCTAAGGAAAAGGGGTAACGGAAGGAGTTAGACGGAAAACACCGGTTAGAAATCAATAGATCGTATCCGTACGATAAATAGTTATACAGTTAGCTGCAGTTAGTATATAAAGAAATTAAGAACGCAATAGTCTATTAGAAGGATATATGAATTCTACGGTAGACGCCGTGGAAGGAAAGTGCAATTCTATAGTAGAAGACTGTGGAAAGGAAGGGATTTTACGGGTAAATACCGTGTAAATAACCGTAAAATCATTGTGAAATCATAGTGAAAGATAACCGTAGAACAAAAGCGGGGCGAATGCCCGTAGAAGTACGGGGTAAATGCGTATAGAAGCTCGTAGAATTCTATAGTAGAAACACGTAACACTTCTATATAAATTCTATAGACACTTCTATATGAATTCTATACACACTTCTATATGAATTTCACTTCTATATAAATTCCACTTCTATGTGAATTCTATAGTAGAAGACTAGGGAAGAACCGGGGATTTCCTAGTGGAAAGCAATAGGGGAAGACGGTAATGTCAATAGTTAAGCAACCCTATTACGAAATCTATAGCGATTATATAAAAAGGGACGCTTAGCGTATATATAGGGACTAGCTCGCCGGCGGGCTTAAGCCGGTTTAATTAATTCATTTTATATATATCGTACTTAATAATAAAGTCGTCGATCCGGCGAAAGAGCCGGATAATTATAAAGCTAGAGGAGAGTTCCTCTTATATACGGCGCTTACTAGCGTAGAACCTTCGCTAGTATTCGTCTTCGATTATCTACTTAACGCACGCCTTAGGGATATAAAAGCGTCGCCGTCCGTCGGTCTCTTTAAGGTAGAGGAGGCCGTCGAAGAGAAAGAACGCGAGTCCCTCCTTAAAGCCGTTAGGGCTAAGCTATTCGATAATCTAGGCCTATCGGGAATCGTCTGCGTATTCCGGCTTAATTTCCTAGCGGAGTATAGGAGTTATAACGGCCTTAGTGACTAAGTAAACCCTATTAATAAGCGCCTCGTCTTCCTATATCCGATGAAGCTCGCTAAGTCTAACGGGAGGAGCCTCTATTATTAGTGATTAAGAAAGTAAGTAGGCTAAGATATTCTTAGGGCTAGGAATATAATAGACCTTTAGCCGGAACTAGCTAAGGTATTAAGACGTAAGGATAAATCGGTGACTACTCTTTATACTAATCGTAAATAGCGATTGCTATTTAATAATAGCGTATATAGTAGCGTAGTTAGTAAGCACTATAATTTTTAGCTCTATCGTAAAGCTAAGGTAAGACTAAAGCTTACGGCAGGCTTAGATAAGGCAACCTACTTTAAGCTCTATAGGCTAATACTAAGGCTCGCCTCCTTAAAGCTTACGGCTAAGGTAAAGAATAGGCCGAATGCTTATATAAAGGGGGCCTTACGCCGGGTTCTATATTATGCTAGGAGCGATATAAAAAAGCATAACTCTTAAACCGTCGTAACTAGCGTTAAGCTAGATAAATAGCTAGCTCTTTAGGTTAAAGCAGTAGAGCTTTACGTTAGTAGTAAAGGCGTTAGTTATATCGCGAAATGCTTAAAGCTCCTTTAGCGTTAGATCGAACTTAGCATTCGCGGTAAAACGGACTTCGGCTTACCTAAAGGCAGCTTGTCTTCGTCTTAAACGGTCTTAAGCTCGTCGGTCTTACGTCGCTATAGCGGTTCGATATACTACGCGAAGTAGGCGACTTAGTATTATAACTAATTAACTAAGCTAATCTATTTCTTAGGGGCTTAAATAGTATTAAGGAACGCAATTAAGCATAATACGTAGACTCTTTTATTCGTATTTATAAAGCTAACGCTATCGACTTTAAAACTAAGCAATTATATAGAAGGGTACCTAAGGAAAGACTTTAGCGTAGATAAGGCGAGGTTATAGTCGGCGAATAGCTAAAAGATTGCCGTAAGGTAGGCGAGGTGCTCTTTAGCGGAATTAGAGAAGATAATAATATCGTCGATATATACGGCTACGTAAGCTATATAGTCTTAAAGGATCTATATAACGCAGCTACCCGCGCAACTATAAAGTCGGGAGGCAGGGATATATGTAAAATAGATAATACATTTTAGCTTAAGGACTATTCGGGAATTAGTCGCTAACTAGTCCCCGACAACCCCTCTTAAGGCCTAAGGGTATATCCCTAAGGCCCTAATATATCTTAGAATAAGGGCAAGCTTTAGTCTTACTATAAGAGGGCAACCGTATTATAATAAAGGATTATTTATACTTTTAACTATCGTTCCTACCTTCCTAAACGTACCTTTAGTCTATCTTCTTATAATTTCTAAAGCTTTTCTTTTTTAGTTACTTAAAAGCGATAGCGCTATACAGTAGGCGCGTTTCTAAACGTATAGGCCGCGTAGACCGAATAGGTTATAGCGGCTATTAAGTCGCTAGCCTATCGCCGTTACCTTACGTAACGGAACTAATATTAAAAGATAAATATACTAACTTATATAAAGGCTATAACGAGCGTCTTAAGACGCTATTACTACTTTTTTCGCTACTTAAAGGGGCTTAATCTATCCCTTCGTAAAGTTAAACGTAAGCCGGGCCTTTACGACCTACCCCTCCGCGTATAGATATCCTTATAGCCTTTTAAGCAAGAGCCGTAGAGCTCGAGGAGGAGAAGAGATTAAGAGATAGGATTATAGAACTTCGAGAGGAACTTTCGCAGTAGGGTAACTTATTTAGCAGAGACTTATATAAATATCGCCGATAGTTAACCGAATTAAGGGAGAGTTATAGTAAAGAAATTAAAATCAAAAATATTCTTTAGTTATTATAAATAATTAACCTTTAAAAACGTCTCGATTAGATTAGCGATCTTAAGGATACCTTTATCGCTATTCTATATTATTTTAAGCGTAATAAGACTAAAATCTTATATACCTTTAACTATATATACGTAGACTATAAGGCGAGATAAAGGCAATACCTTAACGAAAAGCTCCTTATAGAGAGGGAATTGCTTTATACTAACTAAAATAATTTTTATAATTAGACCTTAATTTTAATTAAAGATAATATTAATCGCGAGACTCTTTTAGCTATATAACTATAGGAAGCACGCGAATAAGAGGGTTAATCCCCCTTTAATTTTATTTTTTACTTAGATTCCTTTAAGCAATATCTAAAACGTCCGCTAGAAAAGACTTATATGTTTTTCTTTTTTACGAAGTTACGTCTAAATCTTCGGGATTAAATCTCCCTTTATTTAGCGTCTATTTAAGATAATACTTATAAGGAGATAGTCTAACTCGCTTCACGCTTCTAAGATACTTTAGGAAATAAAAAGCGCTTTATAAAGCTAACTAACGATTAGTCGACCTTTACTTAAGGGGCAAGAGGCTCCCGTTCGATAGGCTATCGCTAACGTAAAGGCCGAAATAGATCTATTAATAACTATTAAGATTCCGACGCTGCTAAATCGACCTTAAACGGCCGTAGAAACAATCGTAGCATTAGACGTAAGAACGGTCGAGAAAATAGTCGTAATAGCTATAACGGTAGGAATAAATATAGTAAGAATAGCTATAGCAATAACCGGGGAGGAAATTCTTATAGAAATAGCGAAAGCTAATCCGGCATAGTTATTTATTAATATTATAAAAGGCTAGGCTATATATAAGCCGATTGCTAAGCGCTAGCGAAAGCTAACCGAACTATAGCCGATTTAAAGACGATAAAGAAAAAGGGAAACGCTTAAAAGTTAAAGTAAATGCCTCTCCTTTAATTAAGCTATAGGTAAAGGTAGTTAAAAGACTATATAATATTAGAAAGCTATTAAGGCGAATACTTTATAAAATTATCGTTGATCTCGATTACGGTAGTAAAGTAGACTTAATAGATATAAATTTTACTCGAAAATAAAGGCTACGATAGCTTCCTTTATCGAACTTTAGATTAAAGGTAGTTAAGGATACGTATATAAGACGATATAGAGTCTAGGAAGTTTCTATCTAACTTTAAGACAATTTCTATAAGGAAAAGACAATCACTCGCCTTTATATCAGCGTTAATAACGGATTAAGACCGAAGGATATATTAGTTTTACTTAATATAGCTATGCTTTCTTAGGAATATATTTATCTCGTTTTTTTAAGCGCGTTTAGTAGTTTAAATACCAACTTTTTAAGGTATTATTACGCTAGCTATAGAAGTTTTTGCATAAGTGCCGGAATAAGGCATAGGTCTATATAATTACACCGGACTTAAAGTTTATACTATTTCCTAATAAAGATAATAACTCGGCGAACCTTAAGCAAACGGGGGAAGAAATACTAACGACTCTTTTAGACTTTAAAGACGTATTTTCTAAGCATAAGGCCGATTTATTGCTAAAGAAGAAAGGCATCGATTATACGATTAACCTATTGCCTAAGTTTAAGCCGCCTTTTAAACCTATCTACCCTCTTTCTTAATCCGAACTTTAGGTTCTTTAGGAGTAGCTAGATTAGTCCTTTAAGCGTAGTATTATTCGGAAAACTAAGAGTTTAGCTAAGGCTTTTATTCTTTTTATACCTACGAAAGATAGCACTTTACGCCTTTATATAGGCTACTTAAGGGTTAATAGTATTACCGATAAGAATCGCTACTTACTCCCTTTTATTTCGGAGATTATAGACCGTTGTTAAAGGGCTAAGTACTTTTCGAAGATTAACCTAAAAAAACGTATACTAATACATCCGGATTAAGGAAGGAGATAAATAAAAGATAGCCTTTCGTACTCGCTATAGTTACTAGAAAAATTTAGGATTACCGTTTAGATTAACTAACGCCTTTACTATATTTTAGTTATATATAAATTAAGCTCTTAAAAGCCTTATAGATACTATTTACGTCGTTTACCTTAATAATATTTTAATCGTTTTTAAGACCTATAAGGAGTATATAAAACACTTACGATAAGCCCTTAAACGATTAAAAAATACCGAGCTATTCGCTAATTTATCGAAGTATACTTTCTATAAGTAGTCTTTAGAGCTTTTAGGATTTATCTTATCTATTAACGGAGTTATAATAGACTTAGCTAGGATTAAATCTATTATAAATTAGGAAGAACCTCGATCTTACTATAATATTTAAGTTTTTCTCGGGTTTTTAAATTATTACCGACGATTTATTTTAGGATACTCTAGCATTATTGCCCTTTTTACTACGTTATTAAAAAGGAGCGTTAAAGGAAGAAAGCCCGGAAGAGTATAGGGAAATACTAGCGAATTAATAGCTTTTTAAGCTATAAAAAAACGCTATTATAATAGCCTTACTTCTCCGATACTTTAACATTTAAAGACCGATTTATATTAAGACTAAGGCCTTAATTTTCGCAATAGCTAGTATTATTTCGTAGCCTAGTAACGAAGGCTACTATTATCCGATTGCTTTTTAGTGACGGAAGTTTACTAGCCTTAAGCTTAACTATAGTACCTTTAATTAAGAGATATTTACTATCGTTAAGTTATTTAAACACTAGCGATACTATATCGAAAGGGCGGCGAATACCGTTAAAGTTTTATTACATTACTAAACCTTTAAGGCTTTATAAAGCAAATATCCTTTAATAAAAGATAAGTATATTGCTATATATACCTAGCTCCTTTCGATTTTACGATGAAATACTAAGCCGGTAAATTAAATCTTACTAATGCTTTATTAAGGAAGCTAGAACTTATAGGCGAAGCCTTACCGTTTATAAAGCTACTCTTAAAACTATAATAAAAGTTAGTAGTTATTCGGTAGGTATATATAGCTATAGATTCTTTCTAGATCGACTTTAAGACGAGTTCTTAAGTCTTTATTATCTTTAAGCTTAACGAGATATCTTTACGTAACGAAAATACATACGCTCTCTAAGATTCAATCGCTTAAGATTCGGGAATAAGTCCCGCTAAGGTAGCCACCTAGGCTAAAGGCGTCGTTAGTTATAAATAACGATATTAAAGATAAATAGCTAGGTTAATAGCCCGTTATAAAAAGTTCTATAAGAGCGATATCTCGAAGCCCCCTTTTAAGCTCTTTAAAAGAACTTAAGCGGAAGATCCGTAGACTATATAGCGAGTGTAAGCCGAAAGTACCCTAGAAGAAAGGGTAAGTCCTTAGTCCTTAGGCCTAAACAGACTTACTCTATATTCGGGAAAAATCGTAGTGCCTATAGAGGTTGCCTTAAGGCAAGAGCTTATATAGCTCTACTACGACAATCCCTTTATAAGATACTTTAGAATAGCCTATACGAAAGACCTTTTATCCCGGAAATTCTTTTAGGAAGGAATAGCTAGTAATATAAATAGCTATATACGTTTATATTATATCTATTAAAGCGCCGTTCTAAAGCGGCATCGCCTATACAGCGTCCTTAAGTCGCTGCTTATTCCTATAAGACCTTAGGAAGAAGTCTTTATAAACTTTACTACTAATTTTCCGGAGTTATAGTTCGATAGTAGAGAAGTTAACGCAATATTAATAAGTATTGCTATTTGCACGGATATAAATCTCTATTTGCACGGAAGTCTAGGAAATCCCTACTCTTTCTGCGCGAACCCCGCGCGCCTATGTCCCGCCACCAAAATCCAGTGTAGGTATATAGCAATTAAGAGAGCCGCGCAAATCGTGCGAAAAACACCAGTCTGCGAAGGGAGCCGGGCACGAAGCATACATCAAGGAGCCGCACACACAGCAGAGGGCACGCAGCAAAGGGCACGCAGTAGGGCACGCAGCAGGGCACGCAGCCGGGCACGAAGCATACATTAAGGAGCCGTACACACAGCAAACGGCACGCAGCAGAGGGCACGCAGCAGGTCACGCAGCAGGGCACGCAGCAGGGCACGCAGCAGGGCACGCAGCAGGGCACGCAGCCGGGCACGCAGCAGGGCACGCAGCAGGGCATGCAGCAGAGGGCACGTAGTAGGGCGCGCGCGCTGCTATGGCTGTTGAATTAACTAACTAAATTAAGGCTATACACGATTTACGCGGCCCTCTCAATTGCCATATACCTATACGGAAAGTTTAGTGGCAGGACATAGGCGCGCGGGGTCGCGTAGAAAAAGTAGGGATTTAAGCGAACTTCCGTGCAAATAGAGATTTATATCCGTATAAATAGCAATACTTATATTAATAATCGTTAACCGATATACTAAATATAGCGTATTTCTCGCGGTCTCTAAGATAATAATAGCGCTTAATTTAGCTAAGGCTATTTATTATAAGATTAAGCTTATCTATAGAATACTAAAAGGCATTATTTCCGATAGAGGATCTCTATTTATTAATAAGTTTTAGTTAGACCTTTATTATATATTACGGATAAAACGTAGGTTATCGATAGCCCTTTACCTATAAACCGACGGTTAAACCGAACGGGTAAATTAGACACTATAATACTACCTTTAGTATTATATAAATGCCGAATAGAATTACTAGCCTAGACTACTATAAGAGGCTTAATTCGCTTATAATAATACGAAGAATATAACTATAGGCTTTTTGCTTAATAAGGTATTATTCGGGTATTAACTAGACTACTATATCTACCTTACGGACGATGCTATTAATAGGGGAGTGCCTAAAGCGAGAGCTCGCCTTAGTAAATAAGTAGACTTAAGGAAAAAGCTAAAGACTTATTAGCGATAAGCTATCGAGTCGTAAAAGAAATTCTATAACCTCTATTATAAGCTACTTACCCTTAAGGTTAAGGACCTAGTAGGACTCTCTACGAAGAATTTACGCCTTAAGGACTAAAGAAGGAAGTTATTACCTAAATACATTAGACCTTTTAAGGTCCTTTAAGCTATTAGTAAGTAGGCGTACCGCTTAGCCCTACTAGAGAAATATAACCGGCTTTATAATATATTTTATATTAGTTTTCTTAAACCGTAGGCAGAAAGGGCTATTAACTAATACCTGCGAATTACTGCCGATGCTTAACCTTAACGATACCGAAGGAGAATAGTCGGTTTAGTAAATTAAGGACTATAAGAAGAAGAAGGGCGTTACCTACTACTTAGTAAAGTAGGAAGGTTAGCTAGCCGAATATAACGAGTAGGTTGCTTAAGACGATATAGCGAATGCCTAAGAACTTATTAACGAATACCTAAAGATATAACTAAAGAAACGGCGGAAATTACATATTACGAAATACTTTTTTTAGGTTATAAAGTATTAATTAATAAGCTAAAGAGCATCGCGAAGTATTATTATTATTATTAACTATACTCTTAAGCCTTACGTCGATTTAAATTTATATTAAAGAACGATTAAGACTTTAACTATAAGATTATCGTTAACGTAATATACTTATATAAACGCTTAGTCCTCTACGTAGTTAATGCGGTAACGGCCTTTTAAAGAGTATATTTCTTACCCTCGATATCCGTAAAGGATATATAGGAAATACTACGAGCTTTATAGATTAATACCTATCTTAGCCCGCTAGATACTATTAAGTATAACGCTAGAACGAACTTTACGTTATTAGAATTCCGTAATAAGGCTAAGTTTATAGGCATTATATATAAATAAGTTCCTATAGAAGTATATTAGTCTATCGGAAAGGTTAAAAGATATTACACTCCGCTCCGCCGTGCCTTCGATATTATATATACCGAACTCGGCAATATAACTTTAGCTAAAGCAATACTTTAGATAGCTATAAAAGCAGTTAATAATACGGCTAGCTTTAAGGATTAATGCTAATATTGCTTATATTTAGCGTATATCTACGTATAATATTAGACTCTCCGCCCTTATCGATAACGATAAGAAAAGCCGCCGTAGTCTATAAGGCAATAAGGGTATTGCGTTAGCTTCCTATAGAGCGATAAGTTAATAAAGCCTTATAAGCCCGAAATAGCCTAAAGACAACGGATATTCTTTCCCCTCCTTTATAGAGTAAAGTTCGGGTATAGAGAGAGAAAAACGGCTAGTAAGGACCGTTTAAGAATGCTTTTATTAACGGCCACGACGTAATAATTAATATAATTAACGGGCCTTAGGTTCTTCGTTTAATACTCGTATAACTACCTAATATAATCGCGATAAAGAGATAGAGAAGCTACTAGCTCCCGATTAAGAAGATAAGCCTAAAGCCCCTCGACTAAACCCTCCGGCGCCTCGAAGGCGTAGACGACCTTTAGGCTCTAAGAATAGGCTAAAGCAATTCATTATAGAGAATACGGCTTTTAGATTCCTACTTTAAAGCAATCTTACTTACGCCTTCTTTATTAAGAAAGAGGAGGACGCGTATGCGTTAGCTCTTAAACTACGTAACAATAGTATTATTACTACTCCTAGCGCCTTATTTAAGGAGGCAGATAATTAAGAGAGCGACGACCTCTTTATCTATAGAGTCTTTAGTTTTAAGAAGTATAATAAAGCAATATACGGAGGATATCGGATCTTTAGCTTACATATAGTTCGAGAGGTAAAGGGACGAGATATAAAGCTATACGAGAAATCGAGGCTTATCGTTTAAGGTGATAACAACCGAGAGAAGTAATGCTTATTAAGAGCCTCGCTAACGATCTAACGCGTTAGCTAGCGGCTAATATTTATAATCGCGCCTATAATAATACGAGACTACGGTATAATTTTAGAGTATTGCTATTTGCATAGCACGATATTGCTATTTGCATAGTAAGATACCTAAATCCCTACTCTTTCTACACGTACCCCGCGCGTCTATATCCCGCTACTAAAATTAGGTAGAGGTATATAGCAATTAAGAGGGCCGCGTAAATCGTCCTTAGCCTTAATTTAATTCAATAGTTATAGCAACGCGTAATTTAGCAGCGCTCGCGCAAGAAGCTTAAATAACGTAAATAACGTATGTTTAAAGGGATCGCGAGATGTTCGCACAATCGGCCCGTTTATTAGTCCGGCCTAGACTACGTAGCCTATATAGCTAGAATAACCTCTTTAATAGACGGCGACGGCGACGGCGATAGCGTAGCTCTTATAGCTCTTCCGCCCCTAGCCTGTCTCCCTCGAGATCCCCTTGCCTATGTATTTACGCGTGCACGCGATCTTCCTTATAACGCTTATTGTAATACGTCTACCTTATTCTATATGCGTGTGCGCCGCACGCTTGCGTTAAGTCGGCGGGGACTAGCCTAACTCGATCGCGGCAGCTGCCTCTATATCCCTCGTCCTCGTCCTCGTCCTCGTGGCTATAAGGCTGCTTGTAAAGCTACCGGCGCCTATTAATCGTCGTCTTCCTCTTAGTATTATAAGGTTAAAGGCATAGTTAGACTAGTATTTTTCGTAGCGTAAGGCCGGCCCTTAAGCGTTTGCACTACGTTAGGGTCTTAGATATAGAGGAGTAGCTCCTTAAGGTCCTAGAGGTCGTTATTAGCATCGTTTATAGTAATAAACGGGGGGGGGGGTCGAACTAAAGGCTTTTTAAGCCACTACCGGGGAAGAATGTTAAGTCTAACAAACGGAAGCGGAGGGTTCGCTTTAAGGCGCTAGAGAATAACGTAGGCATAAGGAAGCCCCTATTATTAAGTAAATCGGCCGGTATAACGCAGCAGCGGTATTAGCTCCCGTAGTTCTATCCCTACCTCTATAGGCATCGCGGCTAAGGTAATCCGGTGCTATATAGTAAGCATATTAATAGCCTAGTATATAATTTAGAAAGTCAGCTTGCTAAGCTATTTCTAACCGCTATAAACTAGCCGCTGCCGTCCTTACTATCGGGCGGCCTCCTACTAGTAGTAGCGCTCTTTATTCTCGATTATCTAAAGCAAGGCGGTATAGAGGTAAAAGAGGTCTCTTATACCTATAAGAAGGTACGATTTAACGTCTTTATAGGCGGTCTCTATAGGGCTATTAACCCTTTAGCCGAAGTT
Source organism: Ophiocordyceps sinensis (assembly GCA_012934285.1). Classification (NCBI taxonomy): domain Eukaryota; kingdom Fungi; phylum Ascomycota; class Sordariomycetes; order Hypocreales; family Ophiocordycipitaceae; genus Ophiocordyceps; species Ophiocordyceps sinensis. Next base: position 14,687,626 of record JAAVMX010000004.1, read on the forward strand.
GCAATGCCTGCTAAGAAAGCAGGCAGCCTATTGCTCCCGCTAAGGCATATATTCCTTCGAAATATACCTAATAATACGGGCCTAGAGCTCTCCGTAGGTTTTATCGAAAGTCTTCTAATTAGCTTTAAATTCTTCTTCCGTAGAAGCGTAGATCACGAGTTTCTAAGCCATAAACATACTCTTATAGGTGTATTTATCGGCCGGAGGGGGGGGGTGCGTTTTCTACCGCTTCTGCCTCTTCTGCCTCTTATTATATACGAGCTCGTCCGTTAGGATCGCCTTCGTTAGCCTCGTTAGCCTCGTTAGCCTCGTTAGCCTCGTTATCGTCGTCGTCGTCGTCGTTATCGTCGTCGTCGTCGTCGCAGCTAGGCTCCTTCTACCGCGTCTTTATTCTCGCGTAGATCTTAGCGTTAATATGCCATACGCAAAGCTATTGCTGCGAGGAGGGGAAAATATTCGAGAGGGCGTTTTTAAGGGCCTTTTCCTTATCTATAATAATAATAGTCGGCTCTATAGCCTCGAACTCTAGTCGTAGCTCGTTAAGTCGCTCTACTAGCTACTAGAAGCCCTCCTCCTTTTCTATATTAATAAGGCTAAAGGCGAAGTTAGCAATAGAATTCTAATCGGTGATTCTAATAGCCTAAAAGAGAAATATCTTAAAGCGGTTAGTATTATATATATTATTAAGGCCGAGAACCTTAGGGAACCGCTTTTATATCTTCTCGCACTAAGGGTAGGTCTAAAAGATAGCCTTAACCTTCCGACTGTTATTGCCGTCGCCGTTGTCGCCGTTACTATCGTCGCTATCGCTATCGGCGTCGGCGTCGGCGTCGGCGAGCTTAACGATATATTTAAGGCCGGCGTCTCGGAGGTAGGCGATAAAGGCTTAGGTGGCAGTCTTCTTACTAAAGGCTACGGCGCGGATCTTCTAACGATCGTTATAGATATCCTTTTGCCGAAAGAAGGATTCTTTAGTAGTTAACGACTCCCTAAGGATCGATGCGATCTCGCGAGTAAAAACGGCTTAAAGCTTAGAAAGCCGGCTCTTAAGCTCTTACTAAACAACGGTTCGTCGGCGATATATATTATACGCTAAGGGATTAATTAACTACCTATAGTTATACTAACTATTATTAACGCGGAAGGTCTACTTCTAGTTTAAACTTTAGGTTACTAAGGCTATAATCGTAATTAGGTAGTTAATCTTTATAGAGGAGGCTTTACGGAGCCTAGCGCTTTTTAAGGCTTATTAAGGCCTACGATTGTATATAAAGATAACGTAGGTTAAAACTAGCTAGCCGTTAATCTTACGCTTATAGGCGCTATTCTTCTTTACGATAGCGGCGCTATTCTCGCGGTAGAAACGTTATAGAAAGTCGTATAGCTTATCGTACGTATTAAAGGTCGGCGAGGGCGGTAAGGGTCGAATTAGTAGGCTATTGTAGTCGTCGGGTTCGTAAAGAAGCCTCCTCTCCTCGTCTTAAGAGGGCTTATCGACGCGTAGCTGCTTGTTTATCGGCTCTTAGGGAGGGCGTTGCGAATCTATCGCGAATAGCTTTACGTCGCTATTATAGGAAAAATCGATAGGCACGATTTACGCGGCCCTCTCAATTGCCATATACCTCTACTAAAATTTAGTGGCGGGACATAGGCGCGCGGGGTACGTATAGAAATAGTAGGGGTGTATATGTCTTACTATGTAAATAGCAATATCGTACTGTATAAATAGCAATACTCTAATTTTATCCCTTCGTGATATAATATAAGCCTACCTATAGGCGATAATTAAGCTATTACGGATAATCCTAACGTACCTTCCTAAGGAGTTAAAAGGTAGATACCTAAAAGGGACTATTATTCGCGTTATCCGACCGCTATACGGTATCGCGGAATCTAATGTTTATTAGTTCTATGTATACTAAGGTTATTAAAGGAATAAGGGTTAAAGGATACGCAAGGTGTAGTTACGGACACGTAACCCTACGCAATTACGTGCACGCAACGAGGCTATATCTCTATAATGCCTCCCTTCCTAGCTAGAATAATTAGATATAATACACCCCTTTAGTTAACCCTAGTAGAGCCTATCTAATACTAATAAATAGTTAATAAGGTAAATTACAGACAGTAAGGTAAAAGAGATAGATTTAATCCTTAAACGTGCTTCGCATTAGAGAGGATTATCTATACTAAGAATAAAGATCGTTGCCGTGCTTCGATTTCTTTAACTTGCGATTAAACCTATCGCGGCTATCTTCGATAGAAGCGATTATTGTAAGTGCGTTAGCAACGCATTAGACAACATCGCGAAGACTATCGCGATCCCTATACACCCGGGAAGCCGAATAGCCCGAATCCCTAAACGTTATTATAATAACTTCCTAAAGCCCGAATCCCGCCGCTATTAATCCTATACAATACGTCCTAACCCCCGAATAATGCCTAAGGAGGACCCTTTTTACAAAGGCAGCGTAAAAACACATCGACCTTAGCCTTTAGTCCTATAAGATTACCCTAGACGAGTAGAACCCGCTCGCTACGACGACCTACGTTACGACGTTTATAGCAAGCTGCGAAGTTTCTTAAGAATAAGAACTCGCTATCCTTAGCGACTTCTAGTTGAATTTTAAAGGTTAGTCGGACGATACGTAGTAAACCGTTTATAAAGAATATAGGAAGGCGTTACGGAACCTCCTTTAGCGCTAAGGCATTTACCTTAAGAAAGAAGACTTAGTCGTACGATAATTCCTCGCGATATAGCTATAGGAGGTATACGATAACCCGCTAGTCTAGCCTTAAAAAGAATTCCTCGAGATAGACTTCGACGTCTATATATTAGCCTATTGCGAAAGAGACTAAATGCGAGCTAAACTCGGCTTACCGCCGTACCCGGAACCGTTGCTAAAGACCTTTACGCTAAAGCCGGCCCTATTGCTAAAGGCAGCCTTACCGTCGTTAGTCCCGGCAGCCTCGCTAATATCCCCTTCCTTATCGCTATCGTTAACCTTGTTAATAGCAGTAATAGCGGCTTCGCCGTCGTTAACTTAAGCTCCCGTAGTTACTCCCGCTATTACTCCTACCGCCGTCGCTCCTATCGTTGCTCTAGCCGATACGGCCCCGGCTTTATAGCTAGCTTCCACCGGCATAACCCTAGTTCCTTTAGGAATAACCCCGGCATCGCCCCTACTTTCCGCAGGCGTGACCCCGCTAACGGTCCTAACCCTAACTTCTTCGTCGCCCTTAATAGCAATAACGCCTCCGCCGCCGACTATTAAAAGTCCGCTAGTTGCTTTAAAGCCGCACGCTTTGCTAAGCCTAAGTCCGCAGCTATAGCCGCACGCTTCGCTAAATAAGCTAAGCCGACTCCTTATTCTAAGCCGGCGCTTTAATTCGCCCGCTTCTCTAAACCCTTATAGCAGCTCTTCGGACTGCTCTTTTAGCCCTTAAAGCAGCTCTTCGGACTGCTCCCTTAGCTCCCTCGACTCCTATAGCGAGTCACCTATTAGCTCTCGAAGCAGCTCTCTAAGCTGCTTAGAACCTATAAAGCCGCTCCTATAGCAGCTTCCCTTAACCCCTTAACCTTAGCAGCGCGCTCTTAAGCTAAGCAAATGCCGCCGCTGCTAATCACCCTTTTAGTCTCGTAGCGCACTCTTTTACCACCTCGGCGAAGGATATCACTATATAAAGCGTATATAGACTTCCTTCTAGACCGTTATGCCTTAAGCCCGGCAAGTACGGCATCTACTAAAGCAGGCTAATTACTAGCACTATAAATCTTACTTTAACTCCCGAGGCGTACTCTTTTATTACCTCGCTAAGGGATATTACTACCGGAAGCATATATAAGCTTCCCCTTAGCCCGTTGCTTAAAAGGATAAATAGTAGAGCAACCGATACTCCCTTAACCGATAGTCTTTTTAGCCACTCTCTTACTACCGTAGAGTAAGAGACTACTACTAGAAGCCTATATAGGCTTCCTCCCTACTAGTTACCTAGCAGTCGCCTTCGCCTTAGTAGACGCTTATACGCTTACTCTTTGTTTTTCCGAGTATTAGCCCCGTACCTTTCGTTCTGCGTGGCTAACTCGCAACGTTATAGTAGGCAGCCTCGCGAGCTTCTATATCCCTAGCCTCGTAAGCTACGAAGAAGAAAGACTCTTAAGGGAGAGCCTTATAAGCTTCCTCCTCGCGAGCTTCCTTACCTACTACTACGCTTAACCGTTCCTTCGTATATTCTCCTTGCTTATTGCTTTACGCCCTTTCCTAACGCTCCCTTTCTTTACTCGTTGCTTTATTGCTCGTTAATCTTTTCCTTCCCGTAGTTATAATACTATAACTTTAGCCTAATCCTCGATAGCATCGCGCCGCCCGCTTAACCGGGCTAAAGATCCCTCTATCCCTCTTTCGTTTAGTTCGTTTAATTCGTTCGTTGCGTTCGATAGATCTTATCTTTAGGTTAACGACTAGGTTATATTATTCTTATTATCTTATAAAGACTGCTAGTATAGGAATAAGGGATAAGGGATACGTAAGGTGCAGTTGCGGATACGTAACCCTACGTAATTACGTGCACGCAACGAGGCTATACCTCCGCGATGCCTCCCTTCCTAGCTAGAATAATTAGACATAATACACCCCTTTAGTTAACCCTAGTAGAGCCTATCTAATGGTTATTATATTAAATAACTTAATATATCGACCTTAACCTATAACTAGTGCCTATTAATAACTAATATAGGCCTTAAGACATTAGGTATCGTAGGCATATAAACGGACGATATATTTATCCTTAGTATACCTACTTTCTTAGCTATAGAGGAGGATAAGTTATAGGAGGCTAAGTTCCGTGCTAAGCTAAAAACGTTAATAATAGCTAGCTCTATTATAGACTTTAACGACGCGAAAGTAATACTATAAGATTATTATTATTATTGAAGTACTCTAGCTGCCCTAACGGGCCTAGTGCCCCTATTTTTAGCTAGCATAGGAAAAACTAAGCGGCCTAGGGGAAAACCTATATAACGTCTATCTATCTCGACGTTAGGCCGGATACGGCCCGTATTCGCTACGGTTAATTAAGTTTAGTTACTGCCGCTAGTCTAGTGCCTAATAAAGGTTACCCCGCCCGGGCAGGCCCGGGGGCGTTAAGGTCGGGCGGATAGTCTTACTTAGTAAAGCCGGCGCGTAGACGGCACGCGGGTGATAAGGTATAGGCCGGGGCCCCGTATAGCGGGCTAGAACGTAGAAAATAAATCTTAGTAAGCGTATAATCGAATATATAAATATATACAAACATACTAATATTAAAGAGGGCTAGCGCTAGGAGCCTTATCGTCCTACTCCTAAAGCTCCCCCCCGCCGGTATTACGGCGGTCTATCTTCTCTATAAGGGCCGTCGTAGCTTAGAACTGCTATAGTAGGCGGTGCTTAAGGAACTACCGGATAAGCGGCTTTACGGCGGCGGGGCGGTTAAGCGCCGCCTTAAGGTCGCTCTCCCGTCGGATGCTTTTTAGTAAAGCCGCCCTCGCGTTAGTAAAGGCGGGGCACTAGAGGAAGAGGTAGAACGCGGTTTTACACGCGGTCCTGTACTAATAGAGCGGTAAGTCGACGTTAGGGACGTTCCGGTCGAATAAGAACCCTTATAGACCGATCTTCCCAGTCTAAATCTAAATAAGCGCGGAGCTCTCGTGATTATATAACCTATTATATACCTTTAGTGCCTTCTTCGGCCGGTCGAAGTAAGGGTTAATATCTACCGGCTACCGGGCTTTTTATAGTCGCTTCGCCTCCGTTACTTAGAGATCCTCCTTCTAACGCGCCTCTTAATCGCGGAGGACCGCCTCCTCCGTTATAGTGCCTTAAGGGCATTAGTCCTAAAGCCACGCGTCGTACGGCCGGCCGGGCGGCTAGGTCGGCCGACGGGGTTAAGGCAGCACTTTCGCCGGCTTCTCGTAGGCGCGTTAGATCCGGTCCGCTATACCCGACCCCTTGGTTCGCTCCTCGTACCGCGCGAGGCGGTCGTTAAGGTAAAGGTCGAGCGGTAGGACCGCCGTCTATATCTCTAGGTTCCGGATCGGGGTCGCCTTAAACGCCCTAGCTACTACCTATAGGCAGCTCGACTAATATACTATAAGCGCCTTTACTAAGCTAATAGGTTTCCCTCCTTTAAGCATAGGCTTATAAAACGTCGACGCCTTATAGGCAAGCGTACTTTAAACTCTATTAGCGTAGACTGTCTTCGCGTTTCGCAGTCGTATGCCTTATATAGACGCCGCGAGCTTAGTAAAGGCTAGCGCCTATATGCTTATTTTCGTCTTAAGCTTTTTAACTTAGGCTTTCTATCGTAGCTTTCGGTTAAACTAAACCCTTAAGAACCGCCTATCTTTAACCGGCCGGACTATATTTATCCTAAGCTAAAGCTTTATTAGTATCGGCTTATAGGTTTACGTAAAGTAGATTAGCTTACTTTTCTCTAGCTTAAACTTAGCGCCGACCTCCCTTACCTACTTATCGTACTTCTTCTAAGCGCTTTTTAGACGCCGTATAGTTACGGCTATAGTCTTACCGGAGGCTAAGAGGTTTATATCGTTAGCGAAGCCGACGGTAGTAACCCCTATCTCCGGCTTAAGCTCGTTGTATAGTAGCGCGATATAAAGGAGGAAGAGGATCGGGGAGAAAGGCAAGCCTTAAGGCACGCCCGTAAGCACCTCCTAGGTCTCCGCCGGCGCGCTGTTAAAGTAAAGCTAAGCCGTCCTCCCTTTAAGGAAGCTCCCGACTTACGCGATAACCTAGCTTAAGAAACCCCTCTAGCGGAAGGTCTTAACGAGGTATATATAGTCTACCCTATCGAAAGCTCCCTTAAGGTCGAGCTAAAGGAATAACGCTACCCTTCCTTAAGCCTACGTTGTCTTTACGAGCTTTATTATAAGTCGTATCGCCGTCTTAGTAAACCTCTTAATCCTATTCTATATCTACCCTTTAGGCAAGAGGTTATACGCCTCCGCCGCGTCTACGATCCTCCTCGCGACTATAGCCTTAAGGATCTTCCCTACTATACTAAAGAGAGAGATTAGTCTTTACCCTTAGGCTTATTAAAGCTAGGCCGCTATCTTCCCGGGCTTCGGTAGGACGATAATAGCCGCGTGCCGGAACCGTCTTAGAAAATGCCCGACGTCGCAACTAGCGTTAAGCAATACCGTAAGCACCTTAAGCAATAGCTCCTTATAGGCCTTAATAAGCTTAACCGGGAGGCCGTCCTCCCCCGCGGCCTTTTACGACGCTATCTTCCTAACCGCCGACCTAACGTCGCCGACTATAAAACGCTGCGATATTATATAAGCCTCTTAGGCGGCTTAAGGGCTTACCTCGCCTCTCGCTACTAAGGGTAGGAAGAACTAGGCCGCGAGGGTCTTTGCCTTCTCTACGTAAGTATAGGCCGGCCCCGTCGGGTCGCTCGGTCTCTTTAGGTTAAGGATATATATCGCCTATAGTAGGCTACTGCTTTAGAGCCGCGCTTACCTCTCGATCTTCTAAAGGAAGGCCTAATTAGCGGCTAAATCGTAGGTAAGCTCCCGCTAGGAGTCTCGTTATATAGTAACGACGGCACGCCGGAGGGCTATCTTTGCTTAATCTAACGTCTCTTAGGTCGTTTAATTACCGGACGCTAAGAACGCCCGGAGGGCGCGTTTAGCCTCCCTATCGCACCGGTCTACCTTTATAGTCTATTAGTTAGGGCGGCCGCCGTCGGCATAGCCTTAGGCCTTAGGTATATAGTCCTTCGTAATCTTAGTCAACTAGGTAACTACTTAGTCTACGTACGCCTCGACCTCCTCGGGGGTCGTAGGCGTAGTTAGCGTAGCCCCCGGCCGGAACTTTACGATAGCTACTACTTAGGCCCTATCTAGGTCGAGTTTCCTCTAAAGGCGGTTAAGTCCTATCGTCCGGGCCGCCGGCCGATAAGTTAGCGGCCCTATATCTACCTCTAGCCGTAATAATATATAATCCGATCCGACGAGGTTTGCGTTTCTATAGTACGTTACGCCTAGACCTTAAGACGCTTAGGCGAGGTCTATCGTACCGTTCCTCCGGCCCTTAGAGGCGATACGTATAACCTAGCCCTTAAGGGTTACGAGCCCGAGGCGCTATCGCGCCGTTAGCTCTAAGAGGTCCTCGCTATTCTTAAAGGTACGCCTATAGGCGTCTTAAAGCGGGTAGTAGCTATTAAAGTCCTTAATAAAGACGCATTAGGTGCGTAACGATTTAGTCGTAAGGTTAAGGAGCGGAGTAGTTAAGAGGGGGGAGTTAACTAGCGGGGAGTAAACTAAAAAAACTATAGTATTAAAATTACTAAACGTAACGCTATATTAGTCTATACCTTAGTCGCTTATCTATATATTAATGCCGTGCTTTTTATAGACGTATAGCGCGCTCCGGGTCGCCTTAAAGACGAGCCTATTGTCGTACTGCCTTAGGTACACTAGGGCTCTTATCCTACTATTAATTAGTGTTTCCTAAAGTGCTATAATATCGTACGCCTTAGGGGCGGCGAGCGCGAGGTATATATTCGCGCTTATCCTTACGGTATTCTAGTAAAGGTTATTTAATATTAAGGGGGGTTGGAAAAAAGGTCGTCGTTAAAAACGGGCGTGGCCTTAACTATAGCGGTACGAGCCCTTACCGACGCTAAGGCCGGCCGCGACCGCAAAAGCCCGCGAATAGTCGACTAGCCTCGCGCCCGACCGGCCCTCGTAATGTCCTAAGGCCGGCCGGGGGGAAGGGCGGGTAGTAGGGGGGGGGGGTGTCCTAACGTCGCCGTTTCGACGGCGACGCTTACAGCGTAGTAGGAAGCGGAAAGGGCTACGCATAGGGCGGCGCCTGCTTAAGGCGTATCGTTAGCATCGCTACGGCGGCGAAACGCCTCGGCCTTTAAGAGTATGCCTCCTAAGCCCTATCCTAAAGCTTCTCCGCCTTAGGGCAGTGCCTATCTTACGCCGCGTGCCTCCCCCTATAGAGGGTGCACTAGTATAGGATCTGCCTAATAGTAGCTACGTATATAGCTTCGTCGTATAGTCCTAACGCATATTGCCTATACGTCGCCTTCGCCGTATAGTACTTCGCGATATATTTATATTAGAAATACCGGTAGTACTACCTCGGCCGGATTATATTGTCGAAGGGCTTTATATCGAAAATCTTCGCCTATATTACTATACTAAAGTCGTAAAGCCTATTCGCCGCCTTTACGCCGTCTACTATAATAATTAAGGTCGCCTTTATGCCCGCCCTTATATAGGCCCTTTTAGGGTAAAGGTAGATAACCTTAACGTTGTTCGCCTTAGCTAGTTCGGCTGCTAAGGCGGCGTCGTCCCTTCTCTAAAGGACTATTATCGGGACGCCCTTTACTATTACCGTAAAGCCGCCTTAGGATAGCATTATCTCCTTCCCGAACGCCTTCTTTAGCTACTCCCTATCTACCCTATACTTCTTTGCATTTTGCTTAAATATAAGCGCGATATCGCCGCTGCGGAGGACCTACGTCGCTTTTATAGCGGGCTCCTTAAAGGCGTGATTAACGTCGTTAACGATCGCTTAAGGGGTTTTACGTTAGAGATCTAAGGCGATCCCCTTATATCGGACCGTAAGCTAGTTTTCGTAGCGGGCGAGAGTTAGATTCTCGCTATTAGCCCCGATATTATAGCTACCGCTAGCGCTTCCGGGCGTAGGCTAGCGTCGCGTTAAGGGCGCGACGGTAGCAGCTGCGACCGCGGCCGTAGCTACGTCGGCTTAAGACTTCGACGCTTGCTTTAATAAGAGCGCCGCCTTAATAGCCTCCTTTACCGACTCTTTAACCGATTTCTTAAGCTAGCCTATAGTCGTATAGACCGCGGTATCCGCTTAGATCTTCTCCTCCTATTCCTTTAGGTAGCCTTAAAGAATAGACTTAAAGGCCCCTTAGACGCCTTAGAGGGCCTCCTTAGGCACTAGACCCGCGAATTTTAGGTAAGCGGCACTATCCCTTCCTATTAGTTTCTCCTTGCCCGCGTCGGGCTTAAAGGGCGCTTCGTTAGTAGTCGGTAGGCTATATACGCTAGCCTTTAACCCCCTTCTCGCGATATTAACGTCTATCGGCTCGCAGCCCGCGTCCGTCCCCTAATACGCTATCGCGCCTAAGGGTAACCGGGTCTAAGGAATCCGATTCTTAAGTCTAAATTAATTTTATAATCCGGTGTCGACCTCGGCGGCTATACGAGGAGATCGTAGAGCAAAACGTTTATTATAATATATATAATAATAACTATCGTCGTTAATTTTTATACTACGTTTAATCCTATTTTAGTCCTATTTGCTATTACGACTTTATTTATACCTAAAGCTATCCTAGCGTCTAAGGCGTCCGCCTTAGAAGGGGGGGATAATTATAACGCAGCTACCCGCGTAACTATAAAGCCGGGAGATAGGGATATATGCACGATAGATAATGCATTTTAGCTCGGGGACTATTCGGCTATTAGTCGCTAACTCGTCCCCGACAACCCCTCTCGAGGCCTAAGGGTATATCCCTAAGGCCCCGATATATCTTAGAAGAGGGGCAAGCTTTAGTCTTACTATAAGAGGGCAACCGCATTGTAATAAAGGATTATTCGTACTTTTAACCATCGTTCCTACCTTCCTAAACGTGCCTTTAGTCTGTCTTCTTACACTAAGCTACCTCTATTATATAGTCCTTAGTAATAACGCGTTAGAAAGAGGTTTTAGATAGTTCTATAACCTTAACTAGGCCTACTAAGAGTTCGTTAAAGAGTCGTAGATTTTCTCCCTCCTCGACTAGCTTAGCTAATTTAGATATACTAATTCGTATCGCTTAAATACTATCTTATTTATGTAATTAAACGAAGTTAACTACTTATACGCAACGGATATCGTTTATATCTAAGGGCATTAAATCTTCCTATTATATACGCCGGCGGGGGCGTCTCGTCCGGCCCTATCGGGCGGGAACGTAGCGACGGCCGGCGGTAAGACGAATAAGGAGTAGGCGAGCTACTAAAGTAGTCTACGGCGGAGTAGCCTTAAAGGCTTAAGTCTTAGGGGAGTCCGGAGGGCTAATTAAGGATATTAAGCGGGCGGTTTCTTAGGCAAATAGCTATATCCTATATAAGGGATATCGAATCGGTTAGCCGGGGTTTAAGTATTACGGTACTTACTTAGCTAGATATTCCTTAGTAGACGAGTCTATAGGTATATAACTTTCCGGTAGGATAGTCTAGTCTTCTAGGATATTAGTCTCTTCCTACCGAAAGGGAATTTCCGGCACGTCTTCTATCGTTATAAAGACCCTTTATTTTAAGGTAAACGTTAGGGTAGTCTAAATCTCTACGATATTAGAAAAATATACCTTTCTACGTAACTAATGCCTTTTAAACGCGGGAGTAATAAGAGTTCTAAGAGCTATCCTATCCTCGGCTATTATACTTAGAGGTAGGCAATATCTTATGTAGTAATCGGAATTAAAGCGGACTTAGAGAGATTTCTAAAGCATAGTTAATAAAGAAGAGCATAAGTTCTATATACTTACTAATAGTTATTCAGGCTATAAAATATTCTATTATCTATATTAAGGGTATACCGTCGGCTAGTTAAAGCGGTCGAGGTTTAAGGAGTTTCTTCGTAATAACGTTATATTTCCGTATAATAGCGTAAAGATCGGCGAACGCTACGGTAGTATAGCTAAAGTCTACGAGGGATAACGTATTAATATAGTAGGGGGACTAAGGGTTACGCGTAGAGGAGAGACGAGTATAGAGAAGGATTAACTTTTTATTACTATTCGATAAACTAATCCGAAGATCCGTTCTATTTAAAAGCAACGACCTAATCCTCTTATCCTCCCCTATATATAACCCCTAAGAGCGACTTACTCTAAGGGTATATCTTTTAGCAGTAGCCTCGACGCCGGCCGCTCGCCTTATAAATCCGTATCCTCTTCCCTAAGGATACGGCCTTATTCGTAGTCGGCCGCACGGACGAGCTAGCCCTAGCTATACCCGCCGCCGCGAGCGCCCTAAGATCCTCGGCCGAAGCCGGGGGAGGGGGCGCCCTAGCCCCGAAACTAAGGACTACCCTAACGTAAGGGTATTAGAAGCGGATTAGCTATCTTAGCTAGGTCGTAAGCCTCCTTCTAGTATTTAAGCTCTCCGTAAGCTATATAGAGTTTATTATCGATCCTAAATTATCGTTTAGTATCGGAAAGCCGGTTGAGGTCTATAGGGTCACTATATTAGGGTTAGGCTAAGGCGGTCGGGGCAAGGGCAGGTATAGGCGTCGGTAGGAACTACGAACGGGGGGCGGCCTTCTTCTTAAGCTTCTAACGATAAGTATAGTTAGTAAGATTCTTTATAAAGATATCTATCTACTCTAACTACTTCTTATAGTCGGTATTAAGGATCTTAGTCTATATATTCTTAACGAGATCGCTTATATCCTTCGATATAAACTTCCGGAGGAGTTAGACTTACTATTCCTTTATCTTCCTTACCTTACGCATATAGGCGTTAAGGTCTACCTTTTAGATCTAATAGTTCTTATCGCCTTAAGGGAAATTGTCGAGGATATTCTTAGCGGCTTACGTTAAGTCTAAAACCTTATACTGCCTGCCTAAAGCTACGAGGAGCGTTGTTATAGTAGGCTATTCCTACTTCTCCCTCTTAGATAGGTTAGCTATAATAGTAGCTATCCTATCTTTAACGAAGTCGTAGGCCTATTAACTAAGCCTATCGCTAATATAAAGGAGGCGGGCGCTATCTAAGTCGAACTATATGCTATCGCGGAGGAAGATACCCTATATCTTAAGTTCCTAGGCCTCGTACTTACGTTAACGGTCGGAGGTAGACCCCTTTTTAGTAAAGATCGGAGGGTCTACTATCTTTCGTTTCCCTAACGACTATACCGGCGTTATCGTCTAAGACTGCAATATCTTTATAGTTAAGATTATAAAGTCTTTAGCCTTAAGAAGTTGCTCCCTCGTAGTTAAAAGCTAATCCTTTATGGCTAAGAGCTAATCTCGTATAGTTATACGTTCCTTTAACCTAGCATTTCGGTTAACCTAAGAGGCCTCCGCTACGCGAAGGGAGCGAAGACTCTCCTCGATATATATAAGAATATATCGGGTATCTAGGCTTTAAAGGTTTTCCTAGGTCTCCTACGTATTAGCGACCGGGACTACGTTATCGAACCTCTTAATCGCCTAGGCGATCTAAGGAAATTCACTAATAAACTCCTTAGCAAAGGCCTTTAGACCGTCGCCCGTAGCGTTAGAGGCTATAAGTATATCCGCTATAGGGAGGGAGGAGGAGTATCTAGTCTAAGGTGTTTATCGGGGACTATAAAAAGATTTCTATAGGCTATATAGGTTTCTATAGGCTAGGGAAAAATTCTTAGGGGCTTAGGGGCTTAGGGGAATGATTTCTTAGGGGTTACGCTTAGGTCGCGACGACTAAGGGGATAAGGTAATAGAGCTACTAAGACTGTATTTATAAAGCTAGGGATCGCGACGGGGCGTAATAGGAGATAGAATAAACTATTATAGCACTAGGTAATAGCTAGATAACCTTATTATTCTATAAAAAAGAGAAGAACTATAGAGGCTAAGGGCTCGTTTATATATAGGACTATATATCACGTGGTATATTACTATGTACTATGTTATGTAATGTAGTACTATGATATTAATATAGAGCGTAGACGGGTTCTATATATACTCCGCTAAAGAATTCGACGATTTTACGGCGTAAAGTTAGGTAGAAATAGTCGCGTAATTGCAGGATCTAACTAAAGACTAAAAGTAGTAGATTTAATTACCTATAGCCTAACCTTAGTATTTCTTTAGCTTTTCTAAAAGTAAGAACGTGTAAAAGATTAAAATAGGCCGTAGAACCGTAAAAGTAGGGATTAAACTAAACTTAAAAGCAATCTTATTTAAGTAAACGTCCTAGTATAACTATAGCTTTCGCTACTTATAGTCCCGGATAATTCTTATCCTAAGGAAATAGGTTAGCTCTCCGCGGTCGGTAATTATATACTTCTATCTAAAGCGATAGATAAAATCGTTAGTAGCCTTATAGTACTCCTAACGAAAAAGGATAATAATATTATCTATAAAGAAGAAAGTAATAATACTATTTATAGTAGATATAAAGATATAAAGGTATCCTCTATACTCTACTAAAGGCCTAGTTCGGTAATAGACCTAAATAATTCCCGTTGCTAAAGAAGCGGCGAACGGCGAAGCCTATATAAAGCCTTTATTAACCGAATTATAAAGCTAAATATCTTAAATCCGTCTAAGAAGTAGATATATACTTCTTTATCTAGATCGGCATTTATAACGGCGTTAACCGCGTTAAGTAAGCGGGTTTCTATGCTAAACTTAGCGGTAATAGCAATTATAATATAAAGGTTTCGCGCAATAAGCATAGTAGCGTATATTTCCTTTCCGCTAAACGGTTTAAGGTCTCCTCGTATATAAAGGCGAGATTTAAACTTCCTAAGGTAGCCGTGCTTATTAAACTTATAATTAAATGCCTAAGTTAATAGAAGAGGACGCATAAGCGTATTCGCTCTTAGGGTAGGCGAAGGAAAGAAGGTCTTCCGCTAGTAAAAAGAGTCATATTTAACCTTTCTAATAGCTTTAAACTTAGGTCTATACGGATGCGTCTTGAGATAAGACTAAAACCTTAGAAACGCGGGTAAATCCCGTTTATATATCTTCCTAGGTTTAAGAGAAGTAGCGAATGCAGCCGTAAAAGCAGTGCTATTAGCCGGTAAATGCCTAACGTAGGCGAATACGGGATATCGACCTAAAAAACAGTTTAAACGAGTAGGGCGTAAGTCTTTTATAAATTTTATCGTCTATAGATTATCTATAGAAATAGTATTATCGTAATCAATAGATCGAGAAATAGCTTAAGGCAACTATACCTTAAGATAGTCTATAGGTTCTACGGTTATAGTTAGGGAAAGGGTAGAGATATCGGGTTAGAAATCCTATGCATTCTTAAAAACGTCCTTTAGTAGTTCTAGGGTTTTATTAGTAGTCGGGAGCTAAGGGTTTCCGGCGGTTAGAACGTTTGCTAGACTAACATACTTATTAGGAAGGACTATTAACGTCGATTAGAATTCGGCCTCCTTTTACTCTTCTTCTTATGCAATATATAGTAGAAATGCCGGTAATAAAACCTATATTAGCTATTCGGATATATGAAACGCGGTAAAAAACTAAGTCTTATTAAATATTATATTACGAACTTAATAAACGTCCTATTACTTTAGGATCTATATACGAAAAATATTCATAGAATTATACCTAATTAAGTAACTAACATTTATATAAGGTTCTTACTAAAGATTACGTTTCTACGTGCTAGTTAAGGCCTTAGTAGTTAGTAGGTAGGCTTTATAGCTAAAAGCTTAGAGATAACCGAATTATAACGGTTAGGGAAGGAGAAAAGCCGGTATATTCCGGTTATAATCCCTTAACTAATCGTAAAGAATCTCTATTAAGGAAATCTACTTCGATAGGAAAGACGTAAAGGAAGCTGCCTATCGGGCTAGAGTCCGATTATATAAATATACTATAGTTTTCTTTATTTCTAGCTATAAATGCTTAGGCAAATTTGCTTTAATCCTTATAGATCGAGCTTTCGTAGATACTACCCCCCTAGCTCGTTCGGCAGCGCCGTTTTAAGCGGGTATATAGGGAGCAGTAGGCTTATTCTAAATGCCCTATTAGTTAATAAAGTCTTATAAATCCCGTCGAAGGGCTCGGTCGTTATCCCGATAGATTATACCGATAGAAAGTAAGAATTATCGGGTAATATACCGACCTAAGCTCTTAAAGCATAAAATTAGCTTCTCTATAAAAGCGTCTAAAAGCCTATATAGGAAAATAAGCTTTATATAGTTATCCTTAATAAGAAATATAACGTTCTTATTATTATAACTCTTATATATAGAAAAGATATCGCAAAATACCTTAGAAAAAGGAAACGTCGTTTTAAAAAGCGGCGGTTCGTAGTTAATAATTCGTTTAGCTTACGTAAGTTTATAGGGCTTATAGGAGATTATCTTATCGAAGGTTACCGACTATAGTATTCCGAGTGCTTTTAAAAGCGCCTTATTATTCGGATGTCTAAGTCGTTAGTGCTAAAGAGAAAGTTCGAAAGTTCTTCTATACTTAATAGTATAGAATCCGGTATAATAGCTAAAAAGGTGCTACTACTAGAGTTTCTACGGTAGAATCTATAGAAGGAACGGAAGAAATAATTAGAAGCGTAAAAGAAGGTATTAATAGGTTATACTCGATAATATACTAGTTGTGGATTATCTCCGTTATGCAAATATTGCAAGTTAAGGAAGAGATCGCGCTAATCTACGGGTTCTATAAAAGATTCGCCTTATGTAAAAGACGAAGGGAATAAAGGGACGTGTGAAAGGACGGAATATATGCTATATAACTAAGCTAAAAAGTGCCTATCGAAATATATATAAACACCGTGCCTATCCTAAGAATTAGAGTGCTTCTACTGCCTGCGAGTGCCTACTCGGAAGAAGGCTAGAAGTTATAGAAACGCTCCCTATTATTGCAAATATGCCTATCTAACCCCGAATCTATAATAAAAGAATCCCTTAACGGGTATTCTATAGTAGTTTATTAGGTAATAGGCGGTAAAAAGGTCGTAATAACGTTAGCGGCAGCCGTAGCTTCTACCGTCTTAGTCTTACTGTTATCGTCTTTCTTCTACTACTCGGCCTTAAGTAGTACTATATCGACCTTAGCCTTATTGGCCGGAACCTTAAGGTAATTATCTATAGTCTTTTAGATATCCTTATCGGGTTTCTATAAGTGAAGTCGAACGTAAGGGTTAAAGTAATAATACTATCGGAAATAGTATCGTTCTCTATAAACACACGGCGGACCTTTCTTCTTCTTTAGCTATTTCTTATCTAAAGACGCAGCTGCTAAATTAGTTGCCGATTTTACAATAGAGTCCGCGGCTAGGGACTAGGTTCCCTAGCCTTAGAACTTTGCAAATGCGTTAGTCTTTAGCGCCTTTATTGCAGCCTTTAAGGCCTATAAGAATAAGAGCCTAAAGGGAAGCTTAGAGGCAGAGCATTACGGCAGTGCAAAGAGTGTTAAGATTAATATAGAAATGAGAGAGAAAAGTATTGTTGAATTGCTTAGTGAAGGTCTGTCTAAGGGCGGACTAAGGTCCCTTTATATAGCTAATTCCACACGAATAAAGGTACATATGACTTAACTAATTGTGGTTATAAAAAGCGCTATTGTTTGTCTGCATAATGCAAGTGGTTTAATCCTATTTAGTAGCTTGGTTATTATATAATTAAATTCGCGAGTAATACGAGGTCACGTAGATAACGCCGGTTAACCGAGTCATAAGTTATGACTTACATACCTCTATCTCCACTTACACTATATACTTCGGGCTTCGGTATCTTAGCCATCTAGGGGGCTAATGCGACTAGATGACTTGCGTTATATGCAATAATGTAAGGCGGTTCTAATGCATATCTTTATGCATTAGTGGGATAAACCAATTAGGAGATATCTGCTCCCTTATAGCCTCTCTTAAGGGGTATTTGTTTTATAAAGAAGTGCGCTTTATATATGTCCGTTTATAACTAACTAGGATTTATAAAAACTCTCTAAAACCCTATTTCTAGGAAAAACCCTTTTATATAGAGAAAGATAATTCTACTATTTTATAGAGAAAGATTAAAAACTCTACTATATTTTATTAGTCCGTTTAGTAAACCTATATATAGGGAAAAACTAAAGGGTATATAGAGGAAAGCTAGAAGAAAGCATAAGAAAGAGCAGCTAAAAACCACTATTTATCTTTATATATAGGATCCTATTAAAGAAAAGGCCTCGAAATTTATCAAATAGTATACGCCTTAATTCTTTTATAAATATATTAGCGATATGATTAGTAGACTTTATATATAATACTTCTATTTCGCCTAGTAAAACACTATTGCGGGTGAAATTATAGGTAAGGCCGATGTGTTTCCGGAGTTTATATACTTCCGGGTTATTTGCTATTTTAGCGCTAATTAACTATCGGAAAGTATAAGAGGGACTTTATTAGATATAGGTATAGACAACTCTCTTACGATGCTATTTAGATAGCTATATAGATATAAGGCCTCCTTATTAGCCTCTCTAAGGCCTATGAACTCTGCTTAGTAAGAAGATAGCGATATTGATTTTTGCTTTTAATATAACTAGCTTATTAAACTATTACGTATAAAGAAATAGTATCTAAAGACCGATCGTCGGTCTATAAGGTTACTAGCCTAGTTAGAGTCCGTATAGGCTATGAAACAAAGGTTTGGTATAGGTATATTATAGTTATAATATAAGCATAGGTCGGGGAGTTTATTTAAGTATTTCCATATAACGTTAAGGGCTTTAAAGTGCGAGGAGTTAGGTTTAGAAGAGAATCTTACGTAGGATATTACTGCGAAAAGGATATCGGGGCTTGTAAATAGGGCTAAGAATAGTAGGGAGCCTATTTGCATTTAGTATAAGGGTATGTCTTTTTTAGAGGCGTTTTCTATTCCTGACTTATTTAATTTAACGCCTTTAGTAGTAGGTGTATTAAAGGTTCCTATATTTTATGTCTAAGTATAGTCTATAGAGGTATCGGTATAGGGATTTATAGCTAAGATAGCCTAGCCGTTTATGCTAGAGAACGAGGTCTATCTTTCTTTTTATCTTAGGTATTTTTATTTTAGGTGTTTTCATTGTATTAGTTAGTATAGTATTATAGAGTATAGCGTTGTCTATTGTCTCTCTCGGGCTATATTATATATTGTATATTTTATTCTTAATTAGAAATCATGTTTTTGTTGGATAGGCTCTACTATATAGGGTTAACTAAAGGGGTGTATTATGTCTAATAATACTAGCTAGGAAGAGAGGCATCGCGAAGAGATATAGCCTCGTTGCGTGCATATAATCACGTAGGGTCACGTGGATCACGTGTCCGCAACTGCACCTTACGTATCCCTTATCCCTTATTCCCGCACTAGCAGTCTTTATAAGATGATAAGAATAATACAACCTAGTTACGTTAACCTAGATAAGATCTATCGAACGCAACGAACAAATAGAACGAAAAGAGGGATAGAGGGATCCTTAGCCCGGTTAAACGGGCGGCGCGATGCCATCGAGAATAAGGCTAAACAGCCTTACGAAGTTATAGTGTTATAACTACGAAAAGGAAAAAGAATAACGAGCAACGAAGCAAAAGAATAATAAGTAATAAAGCAACGAATAACGAGCAACGAGCGTTAGAGAGTCGCGTAAAGCAATAAACAACGAGAATACACGAAGGAACGGTCGAGCGGAGCAACGGAGTCGAAGGAAGTAAGTAGGGAATCTCTCCCTCGAGAGTCTTTCTTCTTCGTGGCTTGCGAGGCTAGGGATGCGGAAGCTCGCGAGGCTGCCTGCTAGAACGTTGCGAGTTAGCCGCTCGGAAAAACAAAGAGTAAACGTAAAGGCGTCTGCCGTAACGAAGGCGACTGCCGGGTGACTAGTAGGGAGGAAGCCTATATAGGCTTCTAGTAGTAGTCTCCTGCTCTACGGTAGCGAGAGAGTAGCTAGGGAGACTATCGGATATTGCCTTACTATTTAACCGGCTAAGGGGAAGCTTATGTGTGCTTCTAGTAGCGATATCCTTTAGCGAGGTAACGAAAGAGTGCGCTTCGGGAGTCGAAATAGGTATTATAATGCCAGCAATTGGCCTGCTTTAGTAGATGCCTTGCTTACTACGGCATAACGGTCTAGGAGGATGTCTGCGTGCGCTTTGCGTAGTGATATCCTTTGCCGAGGTAGCGAAAGAGGGCGCTTCGAGACTAAAAGGGTGATTGGCAGCGGCGGCATTTGCTTAGCTTAAGGGCGCGTTGCTGAGGTTGAGGGGTTAAAGGAAGCTGCTATAGGAGCGGCTTCGTGGGTTCCGAAGAGCTTAGAGAGCTGCTTCGAGAGCTAATAGGGGACTCGTTGGGTGAGTCGTAGGAGCAGTCCGAAGAGCTGCTTTAAGGGCTAAAAGAGCAGTCCGAAGAGCTACTGCTTAGAGAAGCGGGCGAAGTAAAGCGCCGGCTTGGAATAGGGAGTCGGCTTGGGCGGTTTAGCGAAGCTTGTGGCTACGGCTTTAGAGCAACTAGCGGACTTTTAATAGTCGGCGGCGAAGGCGTTGTTGCTGTTGATAAAGGCACTAAAGTTAGGACCGGCGTAGGGGTTACGCCTGCGGAAGCTAGGGGCAATTCCGGGGTCGTGCCTAGGGAAACTAGGGTTATGCCGGTAGAAGCTAGTTGTAAAGCCGGGGCCGTGTCGGCGGGAGCGATGATAGGAGCGACGGTGGGAGCAACGGCGGTAGGAGCAACGGCGGTGGGAGCAACTGCGGGAGCTTGTCTTAACGACGGTAAGGCCGGGGCCGCAAATGCTGCTGCTAACGAGGACGAAGAAGGCGATGAGGAAGGGGGCGAGGAAGGCGATGTTAGGGATGTTAGCGAGGCTGTCGGGACTAACGAGGGCTTAGAGGCCGGCTTTAGCGAGAAGCTCTTTAGCAACGGTTCCGGGTACGGCGGCAAGCCGAGTTCGGCTCGCATATAGTTCCGCTCGTAGTAGTATAACGCTATACCGTCGAAATCTATCTCGAGGAATTCTTTTTAAGGCTAGATTAGCAGCTCCTCGTATATCGGCTGTATCGTAAGGAATTATCGTACGGCCGAGTCTTCTTTCTTAAGGTAAATGCCTTAGCGCTAAAGGAGGTTCTATAATGCCTTCCTATATTCTTTATAGACTATTTGCTACGTCTCTTCCGACTAACCTTTAAAATTCACCTAGAAATAGGCAAGGAGGGCGAAATCCTGCTCGTCCCTTAAGCCTTCGCAGCTTATAATAAACGCCGCGACGTAGGTAGTCGTTACGACCGGGTTCTGCTTATTTAGAGCCTCGTCGAACCAAAGGCTTAGGTCGGCATGTTTCCACGCTGCCTTTGCAATAAGGGTCCTCCCTAGAGTTTGTTCGAGGGTAGGGACGTATCGTATAGTGCGATTAGCGGCTGTAGGAGTCTTTGTCGTATAGGTGGCGGCGGGATTCAGGCTCTAAGAAGTCATCGTAATAACTAGGGTTTAGGGTTCGCGATAGTCTTCGCGATGTTATCTAGTGCGTTAATAACGCGCTTGCAATAATTGCTTCTATCGAGGATAGCCGCGATAGGTTTAATCGTAAGTTAAAGAAATCAAAGCACAGCAACGATCTTTATTCTTAGCACGGATAATCCTCTCTAATGCGAAGCACGTTCGAGGATTAAATCTATCTCTTCTACCTTACTGTCTATAATTAACCTTATTAACCACTAATTAGTATTAGATAGGCTCTACTATATAGGGTTAACTAAAGGGGTGTATTATGTCTTATAATGCTAGCTAGGAAGGGAGGCATCGCGAAGAGATATAGCCTCGTTGTATGCACGTAATCACGTAGGGTCACGTGGATCACGTGTCCGTAACTACACCTTGCGTATCCCTTATCCCTTATTCCCACAGTTTTCTTTATATCTAAAGGGATATAGTATAGTCCGTTTTTAATAAAACCGGTTATTAATTTCTTTAGATTTTTATCGAGGAGGGATATAGAGTCTAGGCCTATTAAGGCGTATGTGTTTATTATAGCTGATTGGCTAATTATATTAATGTAGATTTTAGGTATATAAAGGCAATTTTTGAAGGTATATTATTAATTACTATTTAGGAATTTAAAGATAAGGTCTCTAGCACCTCGTATAATAATAGAGGAAGCTTTTCCCTAGGTTACGGTAGTGTATATTTCCTTATAATTAGAGAGGAGAGTTTTATTCGAAACTATATGCCTAATAGCCCTAGTATCGAATGTAAAGTTATAAGAATTCCTAATCTATAAAGCAGCCCTATCGACCTTTAAGGTTATATATAAAATTGCCGAGAGAAGCGGCTTTAGAGGTCTTATTATTTATTTTCTATTAGAGGAGGACTTTATTTTTATAGGGGTATAGAAAAGGATATTTTTAAAGGGAAATAGGGTAAAGGAAGAGAAGGTATAAAGAGGGACTAGCATTTTATATAATATCGAGGGTATAAAGGAGAGTATTAAAAGTATAAAGGAGAGTATCGAGGATATAAAGGATATAAAGAGTATAAGGAGGGGTAGAAGGGAACTTATAATACTAGAAGCCGACTTAGAGATAATAAGGACTTTACTAGACTTAGGAGAAGATACCGAGGGTATAAGAGAACGAGCTTAGGGGGGGTATATAATTGTTGTTAATCTACGAAGGGATACAGCTATAGACTAGATCTAAATGTCTATATATACGATATAAAGGTCACGTGGGATGATATATAATATAACCTAACACTATAATAGTATATCCCCTTTAAATCGGCGTTCGACTTAAACGCTTAAAAGGGTTAATAGGCTAATAAAAACGAAGGAAATCTATATTAATCGGTCCTAAAAGCGGGCCTAATATAGAACGAGAGAGGAATAGAAAGAAATAAGGGGTAAAACTAAGAAACTAACGCGTGCCGTCGTAATATATATTATACTAATCCGTTGTAACGTAAATTATACTAACGAATTGTATTTATTATTACTTAGGCGAAGGTAAAGACGTAAGGAAGGCTGTATAAAAGGCCGGTTTAGGCTTAGTTAGGTTAAAGGCGTAAAAAGTCTTAAGGTCGTCCTAGTAGCCGTTAAGGTAGGAGGAGTCCTCTTACGTAGGGGGGCTATAACGCTATTAAACGCGATACTTAATCTTCCCGGAGGCGTATTAGCGTTACGCGAGAATAAAAGAAAACTCCTACTTAAGGTGCGCGTTATCGCCGTCGTCGTCGCCGGGGGAAAGGTGAACGCCGTTATCGGCGGGCCGGACGTTAAGCTCCGACTAGCCGGGTAAAAGGGGCTCTTAGGTCTTAGTAAGGAGGGAGTAATAAAAAATAAGGTAAAGGCGGCTGCTCTTAGGGAGGCGAAAAAGATACGCCGTCTTATATACCTTAAGGACCTTATATAAGCCCTCCTGTTTATAGTCGAGCTTTTTTATAAGGCGGAAGGTCCGGATCTAGCGAGTGCTAAGGAATACTATATCGCCGGGCTAATACGCTAGGGCGGGAGTCCGCCGGGCGTCTGCGTAATAAGCCTAAGTGGCTTAGGCATCCTTAATCGCATCGCGGAGGAAGTTAGAGATACGCTAAAGGCGGGAAGCGAGCGCGTTACTATAGAGGTATTCCTTCCGCTACTAGGGGGTTATATTAGGCAAGGGGGGATTAAAGGGCTTAGTGCTAAGCTTTAGATAGAAGCTATAGTTAGCGAAGAAAGGGGAAAGGCCGGTAGATTTAAAGACCTAATTATTAGTAGTAAACTTAGCGAAATGAAAGAGGTCGACCTAATCGTCCTAAAGGTAGGTAGTATAATAACGAAGGTAAACCTTAATCTAAGCGTTCGCGAGCTCGGTCTAACCGTCGGTCTAAGGGTAGTAGGCGGAGCTAAGGTAAAGGCAGTAACTAAGGCGACGATTAAGCTACTACTAAAAAGCTAAGATAAACTAAGTGCTATAATCGCTAATAATAGAGGCTAGGGTGCTATAGAAGGACTAAACGTAGGAAACAAACGCGTTAATAACGTCTTTAACGGTTATCGAGGGTATTAAGACGTAGTAGCGTATCTTCGTAAGGCGGTCGACGATAACGAGGATATTAGAAAACTTAACGCCGTTACGGCGGTAGATAAGGAGGTCGGTAATAAAGTCGACGGATATATCGGTCTATAAGGCGAAGGGAATACTTAAGGGCTAAAGCAAGCCCTAATAAGAGGAATAAAGGGACTTAGCGCGTAGATACGTATAATAATTCTATACGAAGCTAGAAATAGACTTATATATACCGGGCTAGATATAGAACCGGCGGTAGAGGCTAGCGGTCTTCATACGTCTAGGGTAGCCGGTAAGGGGGGAGGTATAAACGCGGACGAGGATCTAAAGAATTTAGGCGTCGTTAAGAGGGACGAAGAGCTAGCCTTAGAAATAGAACTAGCCTTAGACCTCGGAGAGAGCAGTCTTAGGGATCGAGCAGAGGAGGGCTTAGAGGGGGTAAAGCTAGCGGGGCTAAAGGGACTAAAGAGCTACGCGAATAGCGGAGATAAGCGGGGAGGAGGAATAAGCCCGGTCGATAAGGTTATCGATCGGCTTAGAGTCGTCGAGAGCGTAGAGGTTAAGGCAGTCGGAATTATATTTAGAAATTGTATTTATAAACGGATTAGACTCTTTAACGGTATTAAGGGCGGTAGTAGTATTAGGGTAAAAGGAGGTATTAATCTTAGACTTAGGGAGGATAACCTAATATCGGTGGTTAATCCTCTCGTCGGCTTAGTTAGTAAAGGAGAGAGGGTAGGAGCTAGGCAGGCGGCTAAGGGCGTTAGGGAGAATAGTTTAAAAGCCGGGCTAAAAGATAATCTTAAAATTAAAACGACTAAGGAATTCGGCCTAGCGGGCCTATCGCTAGTTAAAGAGCTTCGTAGTTATAAAATACTAAAGATTCTTATAATCTAAGGCTATCTTAAACTTAGGTAGGCCTTTAAGCTTAGGGCGCTACTCCTTAAGAGATTTTATAATCGGGAGGAGTTCCTTATCGTAGATCTCGTAATTACACTCTTAAGCGGAGTATTTTAATAAGAAGAAGGCAACCGGATGGTAACGACTATCGTTAAAGAGCTATATTAGCATACCCCTAGCGGCTTAGTCGGAAGTATCTATCTAAACTATAGTCTTACGATAAGGGTCGAAGTATACGAGGACTAAAGCGGTAGTAAAGGCGTGCTTAAGGGCTTTAAAGGCGTAAGCGTAGGCGGGAGACTAGATCTAAAGGGCAGAGTTCTTAGTAAGGGCGTTTAAAGGGTTCGTAAGCTTAAAAAAGCCGCGAATAAAACGCCGATAAAAATTAGCGAATTATAAAAAGCGCTAGAGGTCTTTAATAAAAGAGGGGGTAGGCTAGTCTAAGACCGTACGAACCTTTTAAGGATCTATGCAAATGCCTTTATCTAAGATAATTAGGCCGAGGTACTTAGTCTCGGTAACGTAGAAGTCGTACTTATCTACGTTAAGCTAAAGGCCGGCGGCGTCGAGGCGCTTAAGAACCGGATTAACGTAGGCCTAATGCTCCTCCTACGTCTCCGAGAAGATTAAGACGTCGTTTAAATAGGCAAAGTAAAACTTATTAAAGATACCGTAAAAGGATATATTATTAAAACTATAGAAGTAGGATAAAGCGGCGGTAAGGCTAAAAGGGGTAATATAATACTCGAAAAGCCTATACCGTATAGTAAACGCGGTCTTCTATTTATATCCTTCGGCAATATAAAGACGATTAAACGCCGCAATAACGTCGATCTTAGTAAAAAACTTCGCCTTCCGGATATAGGCGAGGGTATCGTAGATAAAGGGTAAGGGAAAACGGTTCTTAATTATAGCTTTATTTAAGCCGCGATGGTTAACGCAAAAGTAGACGCCCCCGTCTAGCTTATAGGCGAGTATAATAAGGGCAATAGCGGGGGAGGTAAAGCGGCGGATAAAGCCCTTCCCGAGCTACTTATTAACGTACGCGCGGACGATCCGGTTTTTAGCTTCGCTAAAAGGGCGGGGGTAGGTATAAGGAGGTTATATTCCCTCCTTAAGGTTAATTTAAGTATTAATAGTACGGTAAAAGGCGAGCTTATCGGCCTTACTCTTAAGCTATATATAAATTATAAAGTAGAGCTCTTTAAGGACCTTAGCCTAAAGCTCGTCGAGCGTATAAAAGACCTTCTCTTGCTTTTTAAAGAACTTAGCGATATCGTCGGGGGAGATCTTATTAAGGCAGATCTTATTAAGGTAGTCGTCGATAAAGTCGTAAAGGCGAAGGTTAAGGTAGGCTTTCGCGTCCTCGGCGTCTATATATCTAGTTAAAACGGCTTAATAAAAGTCCTTAAGGATATCTTAGTCGATAGGTAGTAGAGGCTCGGTAGGTAACGGCTCGGCGGTAAAGGCCTTAATTAAAGTCTAAGAAGTCTAGACTTTATATTGCCGGTAGAATATTACTATCGCGTTAACGTTAAGCATCCGGACGTTAAACGCCGAGTCGTTAAAGGATAAGAAGCGGAGGGGATAAGGTCTAATAGTCTTACGATTTAGTCGTAATATAGGGCGGCGGTAGCTAGCGGTCTTATAAATAGGATAGGGGTAAGGAGGTCGAACGTAGCGGCGAGGGTAGAGGGTAGCCGGGGAGTTAGAGTCGTAGCCGGAGTTAGAGTCGGCGTCGTTAACCTAGCGGGAGGAGTCCGGATAGGCGGGTTTACCCGCGTTAAGGGCATCCTCGAAAAACGCCGAGAGAGCGGGGCTAAAGGACGGGGGAATAAACTTAAGAATATCGCTAAAGCGGACGGAATAGATAAAGGCCGGAGGACGGGCTAAGGCCGTATAGGCGGGAATAAGGATCGCAGCGGCGGGAATAAGGATCGTAGCGGTAGGAATAAGGATTATAGCGGTAAGAGATTCGCCCTCGTTATTAGAGTCTTCGATAGAGGGGGCGGTAAGGGGTTCGCCCTCGTCGTTAGAGTCTTCGATAGAGGGGGCGGGGGGAAAACGAATTATATTTATTAATTATATTCCCTTTAAAATAGGGGCGGGGGGAGCTAGGACGGGGCGGGTAAGGCGGGCAAGGGTAGCCGAAAGGCCCGGGATAAGATAAGGCTAGTAGTCCGAGAGGCAGGAGGCTAGACAAAAGGAGGACTAGAAGGAAAGGGAGTTACCGCGCTAGCTAATAAAAAGGTCGTGCCGGCGTAGCTAAAGGAGGCTAAGAATAACCTTATAGCTAAGCTTCGTAAGAAAGAAGTAGATAGACTTAGTATAAGCGCTAATCCGGGAGACCGAAAAGGCGTAATAAGTAATAGAGCCGGACTCGCAATCGCTACTATCGGCGAGAGAAAGCCGGCGTAGGAACTAAAGCCGGCGGATAGGAAAGGCAAGGCGGTACGTAGTCTAAGCGTGTATAAAGGCGTATCCGGAATAGCCGGAGTCGACTAAAGCACTTATAATAATATCGGCAGACATAAGGGATAAAGGCATAAGTAGAGCACGCGGTTGTATTCCCGCGGGGAGGCAAAGATCCTCCCTAGTGTCGAACGAAGCTATTAACTTAGATACTAAAAGCTCTATCGCGCGATAAGGCGAGGGAGCTATATATTTCCTAAGGACGGGGAAGAGGCGGGGAGGTCGTCTAATTTACCCTCGATAAAGCCCTGCTTAATAGCGCGAACCTAGTAGCGGGGGGGAGGGGGTTTAAGTAAGCGCGGGGCAGACGTACCGCTAATATAGCCACGGCCGCGGCTAAAGCTAGAACCGGCGCCGGGACTAGCGCTAGGGTTAGCGCCGGGATTAGCACCGATACCTTTATTTAAGTAGGTCCGGGCGGTATAAGTAGCGGTAGCCGGCTAAGCGTAGTAGAGGTAAAGACGGTTCTTAAACCGCTATTGCTTCTTAGCGTTAGTAAGCCGGGCTCGGAATATATCGAGCTATATCGGGTTACCGGTAGGAGACGTAAGCGGGGCGGGCGAGGTAGGGCCGATGTAAGCGGGGTTACGAGGCGGCTAGAGCTAAGAACGGGCCTTAATACGCTACTAGTTGTCCTAAAGCGTAGAATATATCTTAGCCTAGGCCGTAAAGTCGTTATAGGCCGGGCATTCGACCTATAGAGCGGCGGCGTTAGTAAGTTCGATAGAGACCTTCGAATAAAGGTAGGCGACGTAAGCGGTGCCGTTAAACGATAAGTCGGCTTAAAGCTAGGTAAACTTCGAATAAAAGTCCGGCTAAGAGATATTCTTTATCGATAAGGCGTTAAAGTCGGCCTCCGACTAAGCGTAGGTAAAATTAGCACTAAAGACTAGGCTAAGTTCGTTAGTAAGGGCTTTAATAGTAGTATACTGCTAATTAGCAAAAGACGTATTATCGAGGACGTCTTAAGGAACGCTAGCGATAATAGAGGCGGCCCGGCTAATAAGCCGGCTAGCTGCGTAGAGAATACGGTCCTATTCCGTAGGGTATAAGGCGGCGTCCTAACGGAGCTTAATAGTAAGGCCGTTACGCTAGATCCGGAAAGCCTCCTAACGTTGCTTTTAAGTGCCGGAGTCGCCGGCGAACCTCTTAGGGTCGGCGATACGAGAACGGGTAAAGGTAAGGGTAAGGGCTAAGGCTTAGTCCCGGGCTATATCACGCTCGGTAAGAACGAGGAGAAAGGACGTAGTACGGTTAAGCTACCGCTAGAGGTCGGCGGCGTGCTCTTAGGAGATAAGCACTCCTATATCTAACTTAGCGTAAGCATTATTAAGGTAAGTAAGGGACTCGGCCTATAGGGCGCGGAAATTAAGGGTAGCGTAAGCCTAGATATAGGCGAACGAGTCGAATATAGGCCGTTAGGCCCGAAGTAGAGCGGCTAGACGGGGATAGCGGGAAAGGTAGTCGTTCTAAGGCTCTAGGTCGGCGGGAGCCGGCGGAGTAACAGCCGGGGTAGCGGCGGACGAGGGATCGGTCTCTATAACGAGGTCGGATATCGTAGATTAGATAAGGCAATAAAGAAGACAATAGGGAAAGGGTAAGGGGGGGAGAAGGGAATCTTATATAATTCGCGTCGAGACGGCGTATTTACACCGGGAAAATTCTAATAATCGAGGAAAACTTAGTCGAAAGGGTCTAGCGAGGAGGCAGACTCGCGTCGCGAAGAAGGGAGATTAGAAACGAAAGGGGTAAGATAGCGAGATTATTTAATTAAGGGCAATAGGATAAAATAGTAGATTAAACTATAAGAGAACGAGCTTAAGGGGGGGTATATAATTATTATTAATCTATAAAGGGATATAGCTATAGACTAGATCTTAATGTCTATATATACGATATAGAGGTTACGTAGGATAATATGTGATATAACCTAATACTATAATAGAGGGGGCCTTTCTCTTCCGAAGACGAGAGGTCTAGTAATAGGCAGGCGGGCGAGGAGCAAAGGAGGGGGAACTCTTTCGAGAGTTTAGGATAGACGTAGGCCTCCTATAGCTCCTATTAGTATACTCTTTAAGCTCCCTTTTAGTTAAGGAAGAGGAAGGCAACGTCTTAATAGTAAATCCGGCGGCCTTAGCCTTATCCTTATTCTTTAGTTTTTAAAAATAATTCTTTTCTATATGCCTACGCTTTTTGCAATAAGAGTAAATAAGAACTTTATTATTATTTACTATAAAGAGGTACTTATTACTCTATAAAGCCTTAGTTCTCTTAAACTCGTCGATAAAAAACGAAGAGAGGGACTTAAGGGTATATACTATAGTAGGGGTATAGAGCGTTTAGGTTATATTTATAATATAATTTAAGCAAGAACTATTTAGACTCTTAAGGATCTATATTATTACTACGATCTTTCGGATTTAGATCTCTATAATATTTAGCTTATCGTAGAGCTCTTTTACCTTTTTTAAGTAAGTTTCGATAGATAGTTTACCTTTAAACTTTATATTAAAGAGCTCCTTAATAAAGAGGAAGTGTAAGGTAAAGTTTACCGGGTTATATAAAGTCTTAAGAGCATCTTAAGCCGCCTTTATAGATATATAATGCTTTATCTAAGAAAGAGGACTATCGTCGACTATTAAGCGTATAAGTGCTAGATAGTCTTAGGATCTCGCGTAAGAAGCGTCGAGGATTACGGGAGTAAGCTTCTTACGTATAAAGATAGATTCTATACGTAGAGATTAGGCCGAAACGTTAACGCTCCCTTTAAGCTTAGTAAATAAGTAGTCTTTAAACGAACTTATTTTTAGGGTTAGAAGGTATCGGAGGAAATTCGAAGGAAATTCGGAATTCACGGGCTAAGGCTAAGGTAGCGAAAGAATTTAGAAAGGATATTTTTAGTAGGTTTTTTAGCCGAAGATAGTAGTTAGAAAAAGGTATATGCTAAAGGCAAATCGGGGCGAACGAGAAGAAAGGGGAGATAAAACACTAAGAAAGTAGTAATATATATAAACTAAGGGTAGGCTTAGGAAGGTAAGAGGCCTAAAGAGGCAAAGAGGAGGTCGTAGTAGAAGGAAGGTTGTTTTTAGTATAGTAGCGAGTAATCTAGAGGATCTAAAGAGGGCTTTTAGTAAGAAGGAACTTAAAGCTTAGGCAGAGATAGGGCTTATAACCAATAAGAGCCTAAAGCGAAGCTTAAAGACAGAGGATTACGATAGTATAAAGAGTATTAAGATTAATATAGAAATAATAGGGAAAAGTATTATTAAATTGCTTAGTAAAGGTCTATCTCAGGGTGGACTAAGGTCCCTTTATATAGCAATTTCTATACAAATAAAGGTATATATAACTTAACTAATTATAGTTATAGAAAGTGCTATTATTTATCTATATAATATAAGTAGTTTAATCCTATTTAGTAGCTTAGTTGTTAGTAGGTCTTTAGGTCGACCTTATAGGGTAAACGGTATAGTTATATTAGGTTGGTTCCTAGCTAAGTAAGGGGAAGCTATCGCAGTAACGTAGCTCCCTCGTATATGCACGTAATCCTAGGGATTACGTGCATTACGTGTGTGCGACTCTATCGTCGCATATAGCTAGCTATTCCTACACTCGTAGTTTTTCCTTTGTAGAAGCAAACTATACCCTATAGAAGCAAATAAATAAAAGAGCCTAGTTAAGCAGGCTATTATAGTTGCGCGGGCGCGATCGCGCGGGCGGCGTAGGTATAGTTATTGCGCAATATTGAATTAATAAGGTTAAAGCTATGTTATAATAGCTATATAACCGTTAAATACGTAGCTAGCCTATAACGTAATAACGCAACGCGAGAAAACACCTCTTTAACGTAGTGGTTAGGCTAGTAACCTCTATTAATGATTAGACAGTCTAGACTACCGCTTCGTGCGAGTAACTATGCTTTAGGGTAGCCTTACTAACTATCTTACCGAATGTTATAGTAGGAAATCGCGGAACTATAGGCAACTAGGGAAATAAAGTATAGGCTTATAGGCAACTAAGGCAAAATAAGGTAAGAAGTAATATAGACTATAATAGATAGTAAAAGAAAGTAAATATATGCGTGATTATACTAAACAAATTTGTTCGTCGAGGGCTATTCGTCTAGGGCTATTTATCTAAGGCTTATTCGTCGGGAGCGGTTGTAAGGATTAGACTCGTTAGACCTAATATCTAGGGACCCCTTCTAGGACAATTCCTATTTAGGCATATTAATAATATTACTCTACCGAAAGATTATTCTTTTTATTAATATTACTATTAGTATTTACAGCGAATTATAAGAATATGTTTAACCGAATAATAGCACACGATAAGATAACCTTCCCGATTGGTTTAAATATTAACAGGCGGAGGTTAAGGGTTTAAACTGTGCCGACGTCGACGAATTCTTTTATTGCAGTTAATTAAGCAAGGAATAAGTGCGCGAATAAGCGTGCAATTAAATAAGGAAGTAAGCGCGTAACTAAATAAGGAAATAGCACGCGTTCGCGAGCAATAGTAAAGGAAAAACAGTTTATACACATTACAGTCAGCCTTATGTATATGTGTGAAAGCAATAAAGATAAAGATTATAGCCGCACGACGAAAGCTTCTATCCTAACGGTTAGCGCGTTAGTCTTAACGAAGCGTTTAAGAGACTTATTCGGGGAGGACTTCGTTAATGCATTAGCTAGGTTATTATTCCTATTAATCTCTCGCACTTCTATAATCTCCCTTCGCTTGTATAACTAACGAAGCGATATAACATCGATTATTAGTCGCTTTTCTTTTGTTATAGTAAGCTTTATAAGGCATTCGTAAAGCGAATATAAGTCTATACAAAGGATTAGAGGCACCGGATGCAGCTATAGGCGTTCTATAATTATCTTAATCGTCGTGGCGAGGCAAATACCGATATTAACGCCTCTAACTATACCGTAGACCTTTAAGGCTAGAACGCTGCGTATAACCCTTTTGCACTTAGTGAAGCTCTAGTGCACGATATTGGCTTTAATCTTAAAGTAGCTATTAGACCGGGTCTTTATTATAAGTGCAATAATAAAGCCTAGTTGCGAAGGGAGGTCTGCGTTATTTGCAAAAGAGCTATCCGTAAATACTAGCAGCTTTGCATTCGTAAGATTAATTAGTTCTTACGTTAGGCCGCGTTTCTTATAGTCTATTTGCTATTGCAGGCGTTTGTTGATTGTTACGCAGTCTTTTTCGTTAGGGTTTTAAACTTATGCTACTATAGAAAGGTTAAAAGAAGCTTCCGGTTACTAAATTAACGCGATGTATGCTCCTCGGGCTCGTTATTCTATATATCGCTATACGAAGTTATAATCCTACGCAATCATGGTTTTAAGCTTTGCTAATTGACCCTTTTGCTAAAGAAGAAGATCCTAATCTTCGAGTATTAGCCTAGCCCTATTAAAATCAAGCACCGAGCCGGCAGATATCTAAGTCTTCGGCTTTACTTAAAACTTAGCCTTTTAAAGCTGCTTTTCCTTAGTAGTTAAGAAGCTACGTATGCCTAACATTAACGTGTTATCCGTCTATAGGCCAACTATGCTAAATCTATTAAGGGTCCCCCTCGCGATTAAGAGATATAAGTCATACGTCGAGGTTAATATATTAAGTCGGATAACGGAATGCTTATAATACGTTCGGAACTAATATAGTCCTAACTCCGCGATCCCGTAAAGGGGTCGAATTACACGGATAATAGTCCCTTTTAGGTATCGTTCTTATATCTCGGTAGGCAGTCTAGTTAGGATAGTCCTAAATAGCTTAGTTTCGGCTTATAGGTAGGCCTAAGTGATATGTCGTAACGAAAGAGTTATTCCGTAATAACGAAGGAGTCCCGGAGTAAGGGCTAGGATTAGCCGTTAGCTAACGCGTTAAAGTATCGGTAATTGCGTTAATAAGGTCGTCTTCTCTTCGTTATTATATCCTTAAACAACGAGTCGGGACTTCTTATAGGGTTTTTTATCCTTCCCTTTTACTTTACGTACTATCCTCGACTTAAAGATACGGTAACCTCCGTGGATAGCTTTATTATAGCGTTTAAAGCTAAAAACACTACGAGCAATAAGGTTCTCGATCTCTTATCTATTTAACTCTTTAAATAGGGCTCCTAGCGTTGTAATAACTCCCTTCTCCCGCAAATTAAGTGCTAATTCGTAGGCATCTTCTTCCTTCTTAATAATAAAGGCTTAAGGGGGGGAAGGGGAATAAAGAGCTTTGGCTTATTCTTTGCACCTAAGGGACGGCCACGCCTGCGTGGTATCGGGGGCGTAGGAGTCGGAGCGGGAAGTATAGTTAGTCCCTAGTATATATATTAATATTACTATTATACCAACTAGGCAAAAGTGAGATACATCCCGACCGTAGACGTAATATAATAGCTTATAAATAAAATGTCGATATACCTCCCTACGTATATAGTGGCCTGCCCGACCGTGCTAAATAAGCCGTAGTGTTAATCGCCGCCGAATATGCCGTGCCGAATACCGTAAGGTGCCTTAGCGCAAATGCGCCGCCGGTGTTATAATGTATAACTATTAATATATAACCTTGCCGATCGAAGGCGTAAGGTAGCGCGCAGCCGCTAAAAGTGCGACCGGGCCCGAAAGTAGCGAAAGTGGCGAAGGTAGCGAAAGTAGCGAAAATAGCGTTTATAGCGAATATAGCGAAAAAATAACGAATTAACGCGGGGTTTAAAAGAATATTAACAGCAGTAGAAGTTATAGCTAGGTCTTAGCAAAATAGACTTCGCTCCCGGGCTTATAACTATTAATATTACTATTATACTAACTAGGCAAAAGTAAGATATATCCCGACTATAGACGTAATATAATAGCTTAAATAAAATGTCGATAATATAGTTAGGGATCTAGTTAGGAGGAGCCTTTTTAGTTAGATTAAAAGGAATCGCTTTAATTACGGGAAGTAGGGGCTAAGGAGACGAATCGTCTTAAAGGTAGGGCTATACTAAGGTAGACCGAAAAAGCTAAGGTCCGTTAACGGTATTTATAGTAATGTTATAACCGTTAATTATAGCAATCTTAAATAGTCCCTACTATCCTCCCTTTTCCCTTTAGACTCGAACTTTACCCTATAAGGGGAGAGTAATAGTCTTAACTAATAACGGACCGTTTCTTATATAAAAGGCATCTTATACTTATCGTTCTATAGAGAGTTATCGAAGCATTTTTATCGCCTTTTATATAGCTATAGACATTTTTAGGGTTATAGCTAACGGGGGCGAGTTAATAGTTATACGTAGATATACACTAAATACGAGAAGTATAGGGATAAGGCCGTAGGGTCCGGCTGTGTTATTAACGGCTTTTACGGCTATCTAAAGGACTGCTTCGGCACTTATAATAGTGCCTATCTCTGCGTATAGGATTTCGAACGAGCGGCGGAGAGGAGTATAATACCTCTCGACCTTCCTAATAGACGCATATGCTTCTATAAGAACCTACTTATAAGTTATTCCTATAATTCTTGCCTTATTGCGGAACTTAGTTAAGGCAAAGTTAGTTCCTACGTTATGTTTAATCGTATTAGGAGGTCTAAGGTAGCTGTCGATCTAAAGGGCTTAAAGGGCTTCTTAGGTATCCTTAGCTAATATTAAAGGAAGGAACCTAGCTCCTTAGAACGCTATTGCGGAGTCAATAACGTATAGAACAGGCCGTTAAGGGCTTTTAAAGTGCATTACGTCTATTATAATCTTATAATTAAATTCCTAGTGATCTTTTAGCGTGAATTTAAAACGCCTAAGTGCCTATAAGTGCATCTAGCAGTAATAACAAAATTTAGAGATCGAGTTAAGCTATATAGTTATTATATTATAGCCCGCCTATTTAAGTAGGTAATAGAGCCTCGAAACAGCTAGGTGCCTAAAGCGGCGATATAGTATCCTAATCTCGGTTTCTATTAAGAATAATATCGTCTCTTCTTCTTTAAGCAAGAAGAACTATAGGTGACCCTATTTGCGGATTACTAGGATACGGTTGCTTAGATCCCGGGTCACTAGCGTGTTCGTTATATTATCGAAGTAGATCCTAAGTCGGTCTATATTAGCAAGAGAAAGCAGGAAAGGGGTATAAGTCTTAAGAATATAAAAATTACTCGACTTATAGGGGTTTTAAAGACAATCGAACTAAGTGAATGTATAGCTATGCTAGTGCTAAATAGGATAGAGGCTTAGCCGGCTGTAGAGTTATTAAGCGTAATAGAAGGTTCCGTTCGTTTTAAAGCGAAGTACTATTCCTATCCTACGGTTAATACTCTAGCCGTACTAGTATCGATTATAATTCCCTAGAACTATTAACGGGAGTAACGATCCTCGATAAGGAATTAGTCGGCAGGGATTAATTAGTCTATGCCGTAGACGTCTTCGCCGGTCTAAAGGTGTGTAAATACAGCCTCGTAGAGCATTAAAGTCGCTGCTTATTCCGGCCTAGCAGCACTATCGGCGTCTTCTACGTCCTAATACTCGTTAGCGTCGCCTTCGGCATCGGGTTTATAACCTTTAAATTCGGTTACGTATGCTATAAAGTTAGTAGTAGAGATGCTATCGTTAAAACACTACGTAAGGTATTAGTCCTTCGACCGTTAACGTTCCTTAGGCGTGTGTTTAGTTAACTAATAGCCTTCCCTATAATAGACGAAACACTTTTTAGTCTAGGTTAAGCGGTTGTTAGAGCTATTCCCGAAGCTGCTATCGCGTCCTTATAGACGGAAGGGTATACTACGTTTATATCTAAAGCCTCGTAAATAGCCTCTACGTATACTACCTCGTCCGTAGCTTCGTCTACGGAATCTACCTTATCTACGGTTGCTTAAGTATCTTCGGTCTAAGTACTATTAATCGTTATAATTAAATGCTTTATCCTATAGGAACTATGCCGACGGGTTGCGTGCTAAGTATATCTCGATTAACGCACGTAAGTCTATAAATACGGTTTCGACCTTTTAGGCAGGCTTAAAGAGAGCGTATTCTAGCTCCGGAATACTACGGCACGCGTTAATAAACGACGTGCGAAGTAGTATATCACCTTCGTAGTCTTTTCCTAAGGCTCTCTAATATAGCTAAAGCTTATTAAAGAGAGTCTATAGTACCTTATAAAGCGGTATCGTAGGATTCTCTACGTAGATCTTATTAAATATTATTATTATCTAGTCCGTAATGTAATAACTATAGTTAACGTCCGTGTTAAAATATTGCTTAATAGCATTATAGGTTGTATAGAACGATGTAGTTAACTTAACGTAGTAGATATAGAAGGTCTCGGCTCTATCCGTTAGGATCTAAGAGAATAGGTTATAGAATTAACCTAGTTAGACCTTAAGCTTATAGTAGGTCCTTATGAATATATAGACCTTATTGTCGAAGAGGTTATAGGGCTATCCTATATAACACTTATCCTTCCTCTATAGCTTTACGAACTTCTGCTCGAGGTCGGCATGTATATCGACGTTTAGAATATCGATTAGAGGGATCGTAGTATAAGCATTAAAGGACGGCATAAGGGCAATAGTTACAATAGTATTAATAAGGGGAATAGGAGCTTAAGAAATAGGGGCATTAAGGGCAATAGGGACATTAGGGACTAGGGCAGGCATAGGGACAGTCGGCTGGTTAAACTAGTATATTATTAGGTATATAGTCTATTATTATTGCGTCGCACCGGGAACAGTTGTCTAACCGGGGTCTAGAGTCGGGTTCTATTGCGAAGCTAGGCTAGGATTTGTGAGACTTAGGTAGCCTAAGCGGGCTCTCGACCTAGAGGACCACCCGGGGGACTACTAGCGGCCCGTGCATCGCTGTGCGGCCTGTAGGGCACCCGAAGCTAGTTGGAAAAGGGGCTTAGAAAAGGGGCTTAGAAAAGGGGCTTGGAAAAGGTGCTTAGAAAAGAGGCTTGGAAAAAGGGGCTTGGAAAAAGGGTTTGGAAAAAGAGGCTTGGAAAAGGGGCGTGGAAAAGAGGCTTGAGAAAATAGGGCTTTGGAAAAAGGCGTGGGAAAAAGGCTGGGAAAAAGGCTAGGCAGGAAAAAGGAAAAGGGGGCTGTGTCTTAAGCTCAGACATTCAGGTAGAACGCCAAAGGGGGCTACTGATTTAGGAGGGACAGGACTGCCTCTAAAAGGGGGCAATCCCCCCTAGTAAGGCAGGGAGAGGTTAGAGATCAATCAATCACTTCTGCACTATATTTCCTACCTATATAAGATTCAAATAGCTCTACACAGACTGTTTGCTTCTTCGACCCCCTTTTTAGTCTTTAACTTCTATATGCATAGCGTATATCTCTCTTCTCGAGAGTTATAAGCCCGGGAGGAACAAAGTTCCTATAACTTCCGGATCTTGCGCAATACTGCAACGCGTACTAGTTAACGCTACGGTTGCATAGCACCCTACAAATTGCTATAAGACGAAAGACCGATAACCCCTTCTACTTATTTTACTAATATAGCCTCCGACGCAGTTTCTAAGCAGTCTTTAATACGGCCCTTACTCCTCTATGCTAGAAAGGACTAAAGAAAGCTACGATATTTACCTAGCTAACTGCCTAGATAACGATTTAAAAAAAGAGTCGATCTTAGCTATAAAAGCTATTAGCTTTACGAGACAATAACACTCTTTAAAGGGCAGCTAAAAGGTAAAGGAAAATTGCTAATAGACCTTTCGTTCCTAGCCCTAGGAGAACAACCCTAGGAAGACAGCCGGAAGACAGCACTAGGAAGACAGCCGGAAGACAGCACTAGGAAGACAGCCGGAAGATAGCACTAGGAATACAACCCTAGGAAGATAGCTCTAAGGAGAAGTTCTAAAAAGAAAGAAAAACCCTAGGAACGTTCTTAAGAGAAAGGTCTAAGGATAAAGGAAAGAAATATAGGCCTTTTTAGCCTCCACCCCTAAGGGGGTAGGTGGAAAAGCAGTCTAAAAACCCTTATAACTTTCTAGCAGCTTTTCTATCTTAGTAAGAAATAGCGAGATCTTTAAGGGAAGAACTAAAAGGCCTAAACTCGATATAGAGTTCTTATTAGAAAGGTATTTAGTCGGCTACCGGTTTACTAATATCTTCTAGTTCTAGGACGAAGAGAAAAGGCGATAAAGCTTAAGAAAGTCTACTCTCTCTCCTCGCCCTACGAATTAAAGGACTTAAAAGAAGCTTTTCAGATATATCTTCTAGCTTCTACCCCTAAGGGGGTAGGTAGAAGAAACAACCTTACAGTCTTTTCTAGCGTCTACCCCTAAGGGGGTGGATGGCATC
The DNA here is from genome assembly GCA_012934285.1 of Ophiocordyceps sinensis. Lineage (NCBI taxonomy): Eukaryota > Fungi > Ascomycota > Sordariomycetes > Hypocreales > Ophiocordycipitaceae > Ophiocordyceps > Ophiocordyceps sinensis. The sequence continues at coordinate 14,726,045 of JAAVMX010000004.1, forward strand.
CGAATTCTAAGACCTCTATAAAACGATAAATGCTACCGGGAAGAGGCTAGCAGACAACCTAGCTAACCTAGGACGCCTATAAACAATAAAGTAGCCTATAAGCTTTTACTTAGACTTACTAAAACAGAGAACCCCAGCTATTTCTATACTAGAAGAAGAGCTTCTACCGTCTTTATTAACCTTCTATAGAATAGAATAAGAAAAGCTAGCCTAGCTTTAGAGAATCAATAGTTTTATAGCCTCGGAGGCTTCGGAAAGCAGCTTTAGAGCCTCGAAAGCTTCGGAAAGCAGCTTTATAGCCTAGAGGGCTTCGAAAGCAGCTTTATAGCCTAAAGGGCTTCGAAAGTAGCTTTATAGCCTAGAGGGCTTCGAAAGCAGCTTTATAGCTCCGAAGGCTTCGAAAGCAGCTTTATAGCCTAAAGGGCTTCGAAAGTAGCTTTATAGCCTAGAGGGCTTCGAAAGTAGCTTTATAGCCTAGAGGGCTTCGAAAGCAGCTTTATAGCCCCGAAGGCTTCGAAAGCAGCTTTATAGCTTTATAGCCCCGAAGGCTTCGAAAGCAGCTTTATAGCCCTAAAGGCTTCGAAATCGAATTTTCAGTCTAAAGAAAGATTTAAAGCAAAAAAGCTTAGAAGGCTTTGAAGCAGATCGCTATGTTTTATAGCAGGAGATGCGATACTAGCTATTAGGCTAGCTAGGTGCGAGAGCTTAAGGAGTAGAGAAACTTTCTCTCTCTTAGAGTCAGTCTGTTTTTATAGAGCTCTATCTTTAAGAAGGAATCCGACTAGAGGCCCGCTAAGAGGACCTTTTAGAAGCAATACTAGCCGGCAGGTTAGCTAGGTGCGAGGCAGCCGAACAATAGCAGGGCGACTCTCCCTCTATCTAGTAGGTCCTAAAAACCGCCTAGGGGAATAACCTTAGGACAGGACCCCTAGCTTAGCGGGCAAGGAGTTTAATCTAGTTTCTAGAACTCAAGGAGTTAGTCTATTATTTATAGAGCTCTTAGGGGGTGACTACCTATTCTACGGTCCTAGGCGGTAACTAGGGCTATAAGTGTCCTCCCTAGCTAACTATACAACTAAAGTCCTAGACCTATAGATAGCTATACCCCTTTTAAAGGGGGCAGGCTATAGCTAAGGGGGTGTGTTGCGAAGCTAGGCTAGGATTTGTAAGACTTAGGTGGCCTAAGCGGGCTCTCGGCCTAAAGGACCACCCGGGGGACTACTAGCGGCCCGTGCATCGCTATGCGGCCTATAGGGCACCCGAAGCTAGTTGGAAAAGGGGCTTGGAAAAGGGGCTTAGAAAAGGGGCTTAGAAAAGGGGCTTAGAAAAGAGGCTTGGAAAAGGGGGCTTAGAAAAAGGGTTTAGAAAAAGGGTTTAGAAAAAGGGTTTGGAAAAAGAGGCTTAGAAAAGGGGCGTGGAAAAGAGGCTTAAGAAAACAGGGCTTTGGAAAAAGGCGTGGGAAAAAGGCTGGGAAAAAGGCTGGGCAGGAAAAAGGAAACAGGGGGCTGTGTCTCAAACTCAGACATTTAGGTAGAACGCCAAAGGGAGCTACTGATTTAGGAGGGACAGGACTGCCTATAAAAGGGGGCAGTCCCCCTTAGTAAGGCAGGGAGAGGTTAGAGATTAATCAATCACTTCTGCACTATATTTCCTACCTGCATAAGATTCAAATAGCTCTACACAGACTGTCTGCTTCTTCGACCCCCTTTTAAGTCTTTGACTTCTACATGCATAGCGCATATCTCTCTTCTCGAGAGGTCCGGGGCCGGGCTTAGGGCTATAGGCGGTGGTGTAAATGCAACGATCGTGCCTTAATTAAATGTCTAATTTATATACTCTTTAGCAGGCTATTATAGTAGTTCGTAGATAGTCTATAGTTTAAGGAACTATATATTAAAGCTTTAATTATCTAGGCCGGTGTAGATCCTACGTTTATTTAGGAGCTTACGTAAGGAACGTTTATAGCTCTAGTATACCTTATTCTACGTCTATAGAAGCTATCCTTAAAAGTATTCTTAGAAGAAGGCAATAGCTTTATAGCCTTAGTTGTCTTTATCGTATACATACTCGTAGAGGAACCTTATAACGTATATAGTAGCCTCTATCTTACTTAGGTTTTCGAGGTTAGGTTATTATTGTATATCTTAGATATCTATATAGGTATACTAATAGTCGTTTTCTAAGATAGGGGTAATCTTTAGCAGCTTCTCGCGCCTTATGTTGTCTACGCGGGTAGGGCTTAATAAAGTCATAATGTTATACGTAATAGTCTTTACGTGTTTTTATCGGCGTAAGGGATTTTCTTACGAAGTTGTCTTCTGCGTTAGGGACGTACTATAGGTTAACGTTACTCCCCTTCTACCTAAAAGCGAGACAGGATTAATAGATAGCTTAGGAGATCTCGAAATAGCGTTAACGCGGTAACGTTATAGATAAGAGAGCTCGTTTTAAGCATAAAGATAACTACGTTTAGGTGTTTCTTCGTAAGGTGTTTTATACCTTCGATAGTTGCGTATCTTATCTCTTCTACCTAGCTGTCTATAATTGACTAAGTTAACTATTAATTAGTATTAGTAGGTCTTTAGGTCGACCTTATAGGGTAAACGATATAGTTATATTAGGTTGGTTGCTAGCTAAGTGAGGGGAAGCTATCACGGTAACGTGGCTCCTTCGTATGTGTACGTAATTATAGGGATTACGTGTATTACGTATGTGCAACTATATCGTCGCACGTAGCTAGCTATTCCCACATTAATTATTATATAATTAAATACACGAGTAATATAAGGTGACGTAGATAACGCCGGTTAAATAAGTTATAAGTTATAACTTATATACCTCTATCTCTACTTGTACTATATACTTCGGGCTTCGGTATCTTCGCCATCTAGGAAGCTTATACGCCCGGATGACTTACATTATATACAATAATGCAAGGCGATTCTAATGTATATCTTTATACATTAGTGTGATAAACTAATGAGGAGATATCTGCTCCCTTATAATAAGCGCTCGAAAAGTTCGGATATCTTAAATCCGTTAGGGAAAGACTTCTCTTAACCTAGTTTATCTAGTTGGGCATCGTCCTCTATCCTATTTATTTAGTATTCTACGAAGGGACGAGAAATTGGCTAAATAGCCTTAAGAAAAAGCTATATAGCCCGGAGACCTTCCGATTCCGGCAACTTAATTTACCGGGCGTCGGTAAGGACCTTCTGCTAGTTAGAAATCTATATCGTAATATCTGTCCGGTCTAGTGCCTTTAAAAGAGTATAGAACTACGTGAGAATAGTCTTCTATTACGTCTACAAAGTCGGCTTTATACGCCGCTATAATAAAGCTAATTCCTTAAAAACCTCGTATTCGCCGGTAATTGTTAGATAATAGTTCCCGATATTCTAAATAATAAACTGCTAAATTAACGTAAGAGATTTCTATTAGTCTTTATAGGCTTAAAGTAACGTACGATACCGGGAAAAGAGAAACTTAAACCTCTTAAGTTCTTCTATAGATAAACTAGCAATATTAATAACGGCTATATTAACTATTCTAAGTGTTAGTTCTACGGGAAGAGGCAATAAGGGTTTCTAAAGTTTAAGCGTAATAGAAGGATCGATTTTCTCTTAAATCCTTTAGGAGAGTGCGTATTTCTAAATCGTTAAGATCTATTAGTTTTAGTCCGCTAGTCCGTTTAGAATAGTCTTTAAAGGAATACCGGCTATAATAGATATAGTAACGTAGGTAAAAGTATAGTAAAATCTACGGAAAGGTTAGTTAAATATATAATATATATAAATAAGCCGTAAGAATTCAAACTAAGTATAAGTAAGCACTGATAGAATAAGGTCAACGTATTAACTAATCCTTTATAAATCGATTCGCTAGATTAAAGCACCGTTCTTAAAAAAGATATATTAATCCTCCGTATGTTAATTCGCTAGATATAAAAAGGGCTTTACTATAGTAAGTCGTAGTATAGTAGGCTAAAAATATAAGCCGTTAGAACTCTCTATACGTAGAGAAGTTCGGCCGGGCTTATAACTATCGAACGCTAGGCAGTCGGGTTCTCGACATTTAGGTAATAGTAATTAAAAAAGAAGAGAGGCTCTAAGGCTTAAAATAGCCTATAAGGAAGGATTAGAAGCTATAAGATTTAAATTACTAAGAATAATAGCTCTTGTCTTTTCTAATAAGGGGGCTAATTAGTCTCTATATATAGGGAGATCCTTTAGACGAAAACAGCCGCATAGACCTAAGGAAAAGGGTTAACGGAAGGAGTTAGATAGAAAACACCGGTCGGAAATTAATAGATCGTGTCCGTACGATAAATAGTTATATAGTTAGCTATAGTTAGCAATAAAGAAATTAATAACGCAATAGTCTATTAGAAGGACTAGTGAATTCTACGGTAGCAGCCGTAGAAGGGAATTAGAATTCTATAGTAGAAGACCGTAAAAGGGAAGGGATTTTATAGGTAAAGACTGTATAAATAACCGTGAAATCACTATAAAATCGCGGTAGAATATAACCGTAGGAAAATAGCGGTACGGGCGCCCGTAGAAGTATAAGGTAAATTCCCGTAGAAGCCCGTAGAATTCTATAGTAGAAACATATAACACTTCTATATAAATTCTATAGACACTTCTATATAAATCCCATAGACACTTCTATGTAAATTCTATAGACACTTCTATATGAATTCTATAGTAAAACCGGGGATTTCCTAGTAGAAAGCAAATTCTATAGACACTTCTATATAAATTCTATAGACACTTCTATATAAATTCTATAGACACTTCTATATAAACTCTATAGACACTTCTATATAAATTCTATAGTAGAACCGGGGATTTCCCGGTAGTTAGGTCTTGCTATTTGCATAGCACGAAATCTCTATTTATATAGTAAGAATATCTAAATCTCTACTTTTCTACACGTACCCCGCGCGCCTATGTCCCGCTACTAAAATCTAGTGCCGGTATATAGTAATTAAGAGAGCCGCGCAAATCGTTAATCTAGTTAGGCCACCCCGACACGCAGTAGGGCACGCAGTAGGGGGCACGCAGCAGAGGGCACGCAGTGTTATAGTTCGCCCTACTTTTAGTTAGTCAGCCTCTCGTGCTAGGGTGTCTTCTACACCCTCGCACAGCAGCCTATAGGGCTTCTCTTTAGCTAGATTATTATTATCGCACGATCTTACGCAGCACGCCTTACATGCCCTAACGTAAGCCTTAAGAGGTTATAAGCGCCGCTAAAACGCATCCCTGCGCTTTGAGTTAGTCTTTTTGATTATCACGATCTTTTTTAAGACTATTCTCGCCTTTATGGCCGTTTTTTCGCCTAAACGCCTATTTAAAGAGTTTTTCTACGCACAAAATCCCATAACAACGCCTCTTTTGCCCGCGGGACAGTTGCCTAACGGGACGTTCGAGATGGCCAACGATAATAGTGCCCTAACGGGCACGATTAAACGTCTAAAGGGACTAGAAAACTATACTGCCTAGCTAATTAACGTAAATCTCACGTTAAAGATAATAGATATTTACGAATATGTCTAAGGGCTCGTCCCTAGGCCTAAACGACCGGTAGGCACGATTAGCATTACCGAAGAATAAAAGGACTAGCAAAAGAACGACTTAAAGGGTACGAGAATCCTTATAATCACTCTATTAGATAATCTAAAGGAAATAGTTATACGGGGAGGCTAGACTATTAATTCAACGAGTCGATAGACGTACCTCCTTATACAACGAGTAGCCTTATAGCTGCCTAAGTCTTCTATCGTAGAGACGATGCTTAAGCTTTTTAGACTTAAAGCTTACAACTTTGCCACTTTAGATACATACTCTCGACGACTAGAGTAGTGCTAGCGTTAACTAAAGGCCGTTTATAAGACACTAGACGAGAATATATACGTTTATACGGCTATCTATAGCCTTCGGACGGGTTACCCTTACTAGTTTTACGCCTAGCAATACGACTATAAGAAGGATAATTTTCCTACTAAAGCCGCTATCGATAAGTTCTTATAACATTAATGCTAGGTAGAGAAGGGTCTTAGAAGGTCCCCGGCTCCTAGGCGTTAGCTATCTAAGATAAGTCGTTAATATCCTTAACCCGATCTACAATAGATAATAGCCGTAGAGGAGGACGAGGTAGAGGCCGCGGTAGAGGCCGTAGAGGCAAAGGTAGCTCCGATAATACTAGATCCCGAACTAATAATAACTTATCTAAGTAAGTAAAACTCGAATATAGTTATATCGTCGCTACTAATAGAGGCTATAAGCTAAGCAACTACTAGACTCTCTACCCTAATAAAGCGCCGGAATAGAAACGGGAAGAATAGCGTTAATAGGGCATTAATCCTTTTAAGAAGGGCAATATAGATATCGTAGCGGTAGGCAAACGCGATATAACCCTTTTCGCTATACGTCTTACGTCGTTTAAGGACGCTGTCCTAGCTATAGGTTGTAAGGCCTTACGGGATATAGTCGTATACGATACTAGAGCCTTAGACACCTGCTTTAACGACTTAAAGTAGTTTATAACTTTTACTCTTACTCTAGCCTATCGTCTAATGCAAGTATTAAACGGTAGTAACCTTTAATTCCTTAGCGTAGGCATAACACGTATAACGATTAGAGACTTAACTCTTAACCTAACTAACGTTCGCTACTGCCTTAATATACCCGCGAATTTAATAAGCTTTAAAGTCCTTTAGGATAAAGGTATTATACTAGACGGATTTAATAGCCGACTAGCTTTTTAAGCTATAGGGGGGGCAGTTTATAAGGTTACCTAAGAACTTAGAGTTAGCACTATTCGTAATGCTTAGGCTATAGGTAACCCTACGATTTAAGATAAGCACCCCGACCTCGCCTTTACGGCGTTGCCGAAGACCTTAATAAAGGTTAATAGGAAGGTCGATTTTAGGCTTATGCACCGTAGACTTAGATATACGGGTAAGGCTAGAGTACTTAATGCGTGCCGAAAGTCGGGCATTAACGTTAATATAGAAAACCTTAACGACTTCTTTTATAAGGCCTGTTATTTTGCAAAGGCCGACCTAATAGTTAGCGGGATATCTTTAGTTAAGCTATTATAGTTCCTAGCATACGTATTCTAGGACTTTATTTAGCATTTACCTACCGGTTTCGGCGGAAAGCAATACTCGCTATACGGGATCGATATTTACATAAGGTTCTATTAGGTTCTTTTCGCGGTAAACTAAGGAGAGGCGTATAACTTACTTTATAGTTAGATAAGGCAGGTATAAGCCTACTCTACGAATAAGAAGGTTTAGTCTATATGCTTTAATAACGCGTTAGAGTTTTAGTCGGATGCAATATTTAAATAGGGCGATAAGGACGGGTTTATCCTTCGCTTTAGTGTCCCCTATACTCTAGAGTAGAATAGACTTGCGAAATGTGCTAGCCGTACTCTAATAGACCTCGTATGCTATATTTATGCCGATATAAACCTTCCGGCCTTTTTATAGCTGTACTTTATAGAGATAAGCGCCTACGATAATAATATGCTTCCGACGAGCGCCTATAAGGACGGTAGAGCCCTAATTAAGGTTTTATTCGACGAGATCCGCACGCTATACTTATATAGCATTAAGCATATAAGGGCTTAGGGCTATACTACGTTCGTTACTATCCCGCACTAGCAGAGGGTTAAAAGTATAAAGATAGCCCTACGAGCTTAGAAAGGTCGCCTAGTTGGCATAGAAGGACTTAACGGGCATATATATAAGGTCTAGCTTCCCGAGAAGAAGATCGTTACATACGCCCGAGATATCCGCTTCTAAGATAGTAAGGAGCACTAGCGCCTTACTATTAACGACGTTAAATTTAAAGCTACCTTATAGGAGGATAACGATAAAGTCACCTACCTATTCGATATAGGGAAGATTAAATCCCTGGATAGAAAACGCAATGCGAGGCACGACGAAGCCGCTTCGCCGCGTAAAGAAGAACTCGACCTATCCACCCTATAGGGGGTGATTAAGGCCCCGAGTTATATCCCGACTCCCGATCCGACGCCTACTATAGGGCAATAGCAGCGCTATATTTATTTTAATAAAGAAACTATAGAGCACAACGATATAGAGGACTCGAATCCGGCTTCTAAGGACAAGGCATCGCTATTTTATCCTCGCCGAACCTCGCGACTATATTAGGCCCGTGACTATAACGAGCGCCTAGGGCGAGGCCGTGGCCGTAGTAGCCGTGCTTGCGGCAGCTGTAGCAGCAGCCGAGGCATAGCTAGGGAGTTATCCGGTTTATAACTTATAGTGTTTCGCGAAAATAACACCTATTGTAAGACTAATCCTCCTTAGATTCTTAGTGTAGGAGCGGTTTTAGCTTTTATATAGCCTAATACGACTCTAAAGACCTAGAAGCAGGCTGTAGATTACCCTAACTATAAGAGTCGCTAGTTGCCTGCTATAAGGAAGGAATACCGTAAGCTTAACGACAAATGGATATAGATTCTTATTTCCCGCCTATAAGGCTATTAAGTTCTTCCGGGCCGTTAGGTCTTTCTTAAGAAGCATATTGCGGGAGCCGATAGCATCGCTAAGGCCCGTTAGTATATTCGCGGAGACCGGGACTCTAGAAATAGGCCTATTAAAGACGTCTACGCCGCTATAGCATACTAGGCTTCTATTCGCGTATTTGCCACTCTCGTAGCTATAGATAACCTCGAATTTAAGAAGTTCGACGTGGTTAACGCCTTCCCGCACGCCGAAGTAAGAGAGGAAATTTATGTTAAGTAGCCCTACGGTCTAACTAACGGCACTAGCCGCGTCTATAAGCTATAACGAGCTCTATATAGGCATAAGGCCGCCCTTCGTTAGTGGTTTAATAAAGTTGTTATTAACCTCGTTGCTTTAGGCTTCGTTTAGCTAGAGGCAGAATTATGCCTATTTCGTTACGAAGATAGCACGCTTTTAATCCTCTACGTCGACGATATATTAATCGCAGCAGCTATACGAGACCTTATTGTGGATAAGGCTCGCCTATTAAGCGGCCTATATAAGATAAAGAGTCTTAGGGAGCCGACTGAGTTCTTAGGACTAGAAATAGACTAGGATCGCGTTAACCGAACGATTCGCCTATATTAGATAAGATTCGCGATAAAGATCCTTAAGGAGTTCGGTAGTAATATCGCGAATACGGTAATAACGCCGTGGCCGCTAAAGACCGTTATCCTAGCGGACTAAAAATAACAATAGTTAGTAATACCCTCTAAGTAGTAGCTCCGAAGGACCGGTAGCCTAAATTAGCTAGCAATAGGGACTAGGCTAGACTTATCTTATACGGTAAATAAGTTATCGGAGGTAAATTATAACCCTACGGTAACGCACCTAGCTATTTTAAAGCATTTATTACGTTATCTTAAGGGATCTTTAACCTTAGGCATTATCCTTAGCGGTCGTTATTCGCCTAACGATCTAAAGCTGCGTGTCTATGCCGACGCCTCTTTTACTAACGATCTTCGAACCCGCTGCTTAATAGCCGGGAATATAGTCTTTTTAGCCGACGGACCGATCTTTTAGCGTTCGAAGCGATAAACGTTAGTAATAACCTTATCTACTAAGGCAGAATTTATTAACCTTACGCCGGCTAGCATAGCAGCTATATAGCAGGCGAAGCTTTTACACGATGTAGGCTATCTATAGCCTACACCGATGATTAAGAACGGCTATAATAGCCTCTTTCGCCCGCTTAATATGCTCCGGGCTTAGGTTCGTTAGGAATTAGGAGAATTTTCTAGCCGCGTACGCTCTATTAACCCTTATAATGACTATAGCATATAGAAGCAAGCTAATTAAAGCTTAGAATAGGGAGACTATAAGAGAACGAGCTTAAGGGGGGGTATATAATTGTTGTTAATCCACGAAGGGACATAGCTATAGACTAGGTCTAAATGTCTATATATATAATATAGAGGTTACGTAGGATAATATATAATATAACCTAACACCGTAATAGTATATCCCCCTTAAATCGGCGTTCGACTTAAACGCCTAAAAGGGGCAATAGGCTAATAAAAACGAAGGAAATCTATGTCAACCGGTCTTAAAATCGGGCCTAATATAGAACGAGAGAAGAATAAGGAGAAATAAGGGGTAAAAATAAGGGGTAAAACTAAGAATCTAACGCGTGCCGTCGTAACGTAAATTATATTAATAAATCATACTTATTATCACTTAAGCGAAGGTAAAGACGTAAGGAAGGCTATATAAAAGGCCGGCTTAAGCTTAGTCGGGTTAAGGGCGTAAAAGGCCTTAAGGTCGTCCTAGCAGCTGTTAAGGCAGGAGAAATCCTCTTAAGTAAGGGGGCTATAACGCTATTAAACGCGATACTTAATCTTCCCGGAGGCATACTAGCGTTACGCGAGGATAGAAGAAAACTCTTACTTAAGGTATGCGTTATCGCCGTCGTTATCGCCGGGGGAAAGGAGAACGCCGTTATCGGCGGGCCGGACGTTAAGCTCCGACTAGCCGGGCAACGGAGGCTCTTAGGTCTTAGTAAGGAGGGAGTAATAAAAAATAAGGTAAAGGCGGCTGCTCTTAGGGAGGCGAAAAAGATACGCCGTCTTATATACCTTAAGGACCTTATATAGGCCCTCCCGTTTATAGTCGAGCTTCTTTAAAAGGCGGAGGGTCTAAATCTAGCGAGTGCTAAGGAATACTATATCGCCGGGCTAATACGCTAGGGCGGGAGTCCGCCTAGCGTCCGCGTAGCGAGCTTAAGTAGCCTAAGTATCCTTAATTGTATTACGGAGGAAGTTAAAGATACGCTTAAGGCGGGAAGCGAGCGCGTTACCGTAGAGGTATTCCTTCCGCTATTAGGGGGTTCTATTAGGCGGGGGGAGACTAAAGGGCTTAGTGCTAAGCTTTAGGTTAAAGCTATAGTTAGCGAAAAAAAGAGGAGAGGTTAGTAGATTTAGAGACCTAGTTATTCGTAGTAAACTTAGTAAGGGGAAGGAGGTCGACCTAATTGTCTTAAAGGTAGGTAGTATAATAATAAAGGTAAACCTCTATCTAAGCATTCGCGATCTCGGTCTAACCGTCGGTCTAAAGGTAGTAAGCGGAGCTAGGGTAAAGGCGGTAGCTAAGGCGGCGACTAAGCTATTACTAAAAAGCCGAGACGAACTAAGTGCTATAGTTGCTAATAATAAAGGCCGGGGTACTATAAAGGGACTAAACGTAGGAAATAAATATATTAATAACGTCTTTAATAGTTATTAAGGGTATCGGGACGTAATAGCGTATTTTCTTAAGGCGGTTAACGATAACGAGGATATAAGAGAATTTAACGCCGTTATAGCAATAGATAAGAAGGTCGGTAATAAAGTCGATAGAGATATCGGTCTATAGGGCGAAAGGAATACTTTAGGGCTAGAGGAGGCCCTAAAGGGAGGAACGGGGGGACTTAGCGCGTAAGTATATATAATAATTCCGCATAAAGCTAGAAATAGACTTATCTATACCGGGCTAGATATAGGACCGGCGGTAGAGGCTAGCGGTCTTTATACGTCTAGGGTAGCCGGCAAGAGGGGAGGTATAAGCGCGGACGTAAATCTAAAGGATTAAGGCGTTATTAAGAGGAACGAAGAGCCGGCCCTAAAAATATAAAAGGCCTAAGACCTTAAAGAAGGCGGACTTAGGGATTAAACGGAGGGGGGCTTAGAGGGGGTAAGGCTAGCGGGGCTAAGGGGACTAAAGAGCTCTACGAATAGCGGAAATAAGCGGGGAAGATAAGTAAGCCTAGTCGGTAAGATTATCGATCGGTTTAAAGTCGTTAAAGGCGTAGAGGTTAAGGTAGTCGGAATTTTATAAATTATATTTATAAACGGATCGGACTCCTTTACGGCGTTAAAGACGGCGGTAGTATTAGGGTAGAGGGAGGTATTAACATTAGACCTAGGGAGAATGACCTAATACTAGTAGTTAATCCTCTCGTCGGCCTAGTCGGTAAGGGAGAGGGGGCGGGAGCTAGGTAGGCGGCTAAGGGCGTTAGGGAGAATAGCTTAAAAGCTAGGTTAAAAGATAATCTTAAAATTAAATCGACTAAGGAATTTAGCCTAGCGGGCCTACTTTTAGTTAAAGAGCTTTATAGTTATAAAATACTAAAGATTCTTATAATCTAAGGCTATCTTAAACTTAGGTAGCCCTTCGAGCTTAGGTCGCTATTCCTTAATTTCTAATCGCGAGGAGTTCCTTATCGTATCTTATAGTATTATTATACTATATTATATAACATAGTATATAGTAATATGCTATATAATATATAGTCCTATATATAAACGAGCCCTTAGCCTCTTTAGTTCTTTACTTCTTAATAGAATAAAAAGGTTATCTAGCTATTACCTAGTGCCGTAATAGTGTATTCTATCCTCTATTACGCCCCGTCGTAACGCTTAGCTTTATAAATATAGTCCTAGCAGCTTTATTACCTCGTTCCTTTAGTCGTTGCGACTTAAGCGTAACCCTTAAGAAATTACTTCCCTTAAGCCCTTAAGCCCTTAAAAACTTTTCCCTAGCCTATAGAAACTTTAATAGCTTATAAAAAACATTATAGTCCCTAATAATACCCTATAACCTCCTCCTTCTTTATAGCGGATGTACTTATAGTTTCCTACGCTACGGGCGATAGCCTAAAGGCCTTTGCTAAAGAGTTTATTAGTAAATTCCCTTAGATCGCCTAGGTGATTAAGAGGTTTAATAACGTAGTCCCGGTCGCTAACGCGTAGGAGACCTAGGAAAACTTATAGAGCTTAGATACCCGACACATTCTTATATATATTAAGGAGAGCCTTTAAACCCTTCGTATAGCAGAGGCCTTTTAAGCTAACCGGAATATTAGATTAAAGGAACGTCTAGCCGTATAAGATTAGCTCTTAGCTATACGGGATTAGCTCTTAGCTACGAAAGAGCAACTTCTTAAGGCTAAGGACTTAACAATCTCTACTATAACGATATTATAATCTAAGATAATAGCTCTTACCTAATTGTTTAGAAAACGGAAGACGGTAGACCCCCTTATCTTTATTAGAAAAGGATCTACCTCCGACCGTTAATATAAGTACGAGGCCTAGGAACTAAAGATATAGGGTATCTTCCTCCGCGATAGTATATTAAGATAGCGCCCGCCTCCTTTATATTAGCGATAGGCTTAGTAAATAGGCCTACGATTTCGTTAAAGATAGGATGGCTATTATTATAGCTAACCTATCTAAGAGGGAAAAATAGGAATAGCTTACTACGACGAAGCTCCTTATAGCTTTAAGCAGGCAGTAAAAGGTTCTAGATTTAACGTAGGCCGCTAGAAACACTCTCGATAATTTCCCTTAAGGCAATAAGAATTATTAGATTAGAAGGTAGACCTTAACGCCTATATACGTAAGGCGAAGAAAATAAAGGAGTACTAGGTCGACCTCCTCCGGAAGTTTATTTCGAAGGATATAGGTAACCTTATTAAAGGCATATAGACTAAAATCCTTAATATAGACTACGAGACGTAGTTAGCATAGATAGATATCTTTATAAACAGCCTAGCTAATTACGCTTATCGTTAAAAGCTTAAGAAGAAGGCCGCCCCCCGTTTATAGTTCCCGTCGACGCTTATACCTGCCCTTACCTTAGCTACGCTTACCTAGCCCTTATATAGTAACCCTATAGACCTCGACTAACTTTCCGATATTAAACGATAATTTAGAATCGATAATAAACTCTATATAGCTTATAGAGAATCCGGATACTAAAAGGAGGCTTATAACCGGGCTAAGACGGCTAATCCGCTTCTAATGCCTCCCCGCCGTAGTAGTCCTTAGTTTCGGGTATAAGGTGCCCCCTCCCCCGGCTTCGGCTAAGGATCTTAGGGCGCCCGCGGCGGTAGGTTTAGCCGGGGTTAATTTATTCATACAATCGACTATAAATAAGGCCGTATCCTTAGTAAAAAGAATATAGATTTATAAGGCAAGTAGCTAACGTTAAGGCTACTGCTAAAAGATATACCCTTAGAGTAAGTCGCTTCTAAGGGTCGTATATAAGGCAGGATAAAAGGATTAAGTTATTGCTTTTAGATTAAACGGATCTTTAGATTACTTTCTTAAATAGTAATAAAAGGTTAATCCTTCTCTATACTTATCTCTCCTCTATATATAACCCTTAGTCCTTTTACTAATTTAATATATCCTCCTTTATAGATTTTAGCTATACTACCGCGGTATTTACTAATCTTAACTCTATTCTAAGAAAATATAACGTTACTATAAAGAAGCTCCTTAAACCTAGACCGCTTTAGCCGACGGCGTGCTATCTATATAGATAATAGACTACTTTATAGCCTAAATAATAATTAGTAAATATATAGAAATTATACTCTTCTTCGTTATAAAGTTATCCCCTTTTACCCCGGTTATTCTAGGCATCCCTTATGTTTAGGAATATAAACTAAATATACTTTAGAAATCTCGTTAAGTCCGCTTTAACCCCCCTTACTATATAAAACACTGCCTGACTTTAAGCATTATAGTTAAAGATAAGTTAGCTCTTAGGACTCTTATTACTTCCGTAGCTAAAGGGCATTAGTTACGTCGAAAAGTATATTTTTTCTACTATTATAGAGATTCAGACTACCCTAACAATTACCCTAATACACTAACGATTACCCTAATACCCTAACGATTACCCTAATACCCTAACGATTACCCTAATACCCTAACGATTACCCTAATACCCTAACGATTACCCTAATACCCTAACGATTACCCTAATACCCTAACGATTACCCTAATACCCTAACGATTACCCTAATACCCTAACGATTACCCTAATACCCTAACGATTACCCTAATACCCTAACGATTACCCTAATATAAGGGGTCCTTATAATAGTCGAAGATATATTAAAACCTCTCTTTTAGTAGGAAGAGATTAATATCCTAAAGAATTAGACTATCTTACTAGGATATTATATACCTTACTTAAAACTAATAGACTTATCTACTATAAAATATCGCCTAAAGCCGATACTATACTTTTTAAACCCCGGCTAACCGATTCGATATCCTTTATATAGAATATTGCTATTCGCTTAAGATACCGCCTGCTTAATATCTTTAATTAGCTCTTAAAACTCCCCTAAGACCTAAGCCTTTAAGACTACTCCGCCGTAGACTACCTTAGTAGCTCGCCCCCTCCTTATTCGTCTTACCGCCGGCCGCCGCTATATTCCCGCCCGTTAGGGCTAGACGAGACGCCTTTGCCTACGTATACGATAAAGAGATTAAATACCCTTAAATATAAACGATATCCGCTATATACGCGTAGTTAACTTCGTTTAATTCTATAAATAAGATAGTATTTAAGCGATATAAATTAATATTTATAAATGAGCTTAGCGAATTAAGGAAGGGGAAAATCTACGACTTTTAGACGAACTTTTAGTATGCTTAATTAAGGTTTTAAAACTATATAAAACCTCTTTTTAATATATCGTTGCTAAAGACTATATAATAAAGGTAGCTTAAAACGCTTTCCTTAAACGCTTTTATAACTTTCTTTAAGTAAACCTCCGGGATATAGCTAATTCTAAATCCTTATTCTAAAGAGTTAATAACGCCGATATAAAAAAGTTCCTTTAAGTAAAGCCTAAAGTTATAAAGGACGATATTAAAAAGAAACTCCTAAAAGAGTTCTAAGATAAGCTCTTTTATTTCTTTCTAAAGAATATAAATAAGCTCCCTTTATACCGCCCTTAGGATTATAAGATCGAACTTATACCCGGTAAATAAGCTTTATTCTATAGAAACCGGCCTATATTACCCGCGAAACTCTACTATATTAAGAAGTAGATCGATAAAATGCTTTATTAAGGCTCTATTTAAAAGTCTTTTTCTTTAGCTATAGCGCCGCTAATCCTCGCCTATAAGCCAGGCGGTAGTATTTGTATCTATTATAACTACCGAAGTCTAAATTAGGTTATAGTTAAAAATCGATATCCTTTATCTTTAATCTATAAAATACTAAACTCCCTTTACGACGCTAAGTTCTATATAAAGCTAAACGTAATTACTACGTTTAACTATATCTAAATCGCCGAAGATTATAAATAGCTTATAGCGTTTATTATACGCTTTAGACTTTTCGAAATGCTAGTTACCCTTTTCGGCCTTTATAACGCACTATTAACCTTTTAGAATTATATTAACTACGTGCTTTATAATACCTCGATGATTTCTATATAGTATATCTCGACGATGTCTTAGTCTTTTCGAAGACTAAGGCAGAATACGAGAACTACGTACGGATAGTTATCTAACGCTTAAGCAACTTAGGGTTTTAAATCGATATCGGGAAGTTAAAGTTCTATACGATAAAGACTAAGTGTTATAGTACTACATTAAATAACATAGTATATACTGACATGCCACGTAACATATAGTCCTATATATAAACGAGCCCTTAGCCTCTATAGTTCTTCTCCTCTTTATAAAATAATAAGGTTATCTAGCTATTACTTAGTGCCGTGATAGTTTATTCTATCTCCTATTGCGCCCCGTCGCGATCCCTAGCTTTATAAACACAGTCTTAGCAGCTCTATTACCTTATCCCCTTAGTCGTCGCGACCTAAGCGTGATCCTTAAGAAATCATTCCCTTAAGCCCTTAAGCCCCTAAGAGTGTTTCCCTAGCCTATAGAAACCTATATAGCCTATAGAATTTTTTTTTATAGTCCCTAATAAATACCTTAGATTAGATACTCCTCCTTCCTCCTTATAGTAGACACACCTATAGCCTTTAACGCTATAGGCGACGGTCTAAAGGCCTTTGCTAAAGAGTTTATTAGTGAATTTACTTAAATCGCCTAGGCGATTAGGAGGTTCGATAATATAGTCCCGGTCGCTAATACGTAGGAGACCTAGGAAAACCTTTAGAGCTTAGATACCCGACATATTCTTATATATATCGAGGAGAGTCTTCGCTCCCTTCGTATAGCGGAGGCCTCTTAGGTTAACCGAAATACTAGGTTAAAGGAACGCGTAACTACACGAGATTAGCTTTTAGCTACGAAGGATTAGCTCTTAGCTATAAGGGAGCAACTTCTTAAGGCTAAGGACCTTATAATCTTAACTATAAAGATATTATAGTCTTAGACGATAACCCCGGTATAATCGTCCGGAAAAGGAAAGACGGTAGACCCTCTAATCTTTACTAAAAAGGGGTCTACCTCCGACCGTTAACGTAAGTACGAGGCCTAAGAACTTAAGATATAGGGTGTCTTCCTCCGCGATAGCATATAGTTCGACTTAGACGGCGCCCGCCTTCTTTATATTAGCGATAGGCTTAGTAAATAGGCCTACGACTTTATTAAAGATAGGATAGCTACTATTATAGCTAACCTATCCGAAAAGGAGAAGTAGGAATAGCCTACTACGACGACGCTCCTCGTAGCTTTAGGCAGATAGTATAAGGTTTTAGACTTAACGTAAGCCGCTAAGATTATCCTCGATAATTTCCCTTAAGGCGATAAGAACTATTAGATCTAAAAGGCAGACCTCGACGCCTATATGCGTAAGGCAAGGAAGATAAAGGAATAGTAAGTCGACCTCCTCCGGAAGTTTATATCGAAGGATATAAGCGATCTCGTTAAGAATACATAGACTAAGATCCCTAACACCGACTATAAGAAATAGTTAGCGTAGATAAATATCTTTATAAAGAATCTCGCTAATTATACTTATCGTTAGAAGCTCGAAAAGAAAGCCGCCCTTTATTTATAATTCCCGCTAACGCTTATACTTACCCTTACCTTAACCGCCTTAGCCTAACCCCTATATAGTAACCCTATAGACCTCGACCGGCTTTCCGATATTAAACGATAATTTGAGATCGATAATAAACTCTATATAGCTTATAGAGAGCCTAGATACTAGAAGGAGGCTTACGACCCGGCTAAAATAGCGAATCCGCTTTTAATGCCTTTACGTTAAGGTAGTCCCTAGTTTCGGGGCTAAGGCGCCCCCTCCCCCGGCTTCGGCCGAGGATCTTAGGGCGCCCGCGGCGGCGGGTATAGCCGGGGCTAGCTCGTCCGTACGGCCGACTATAAATAAGGCCGTATCCTTAGGGAAGAAGATACGGATTTATAAAGCGAGCGGCCGGCGTTAAGGCTACTGCTAAAAGATATACCCTTAGAGTAAGTCGCTCCTAAGGGTTATATATAAGGGAGGATAAGAGGATTAGGTTATTGCTTTTAGATAGAACGGATCTTCGGATTAATTCGTCGAATAGTAATAAAAAGTTAATCCTTCTTTACACTCGTTTCTCCTCTACGCGTAACCCTTAATCCCCCTACTATATTAATACGTTATCCCTCGTAGATTCTAGCTATACTACCGCAGCGTTCGCCGATCTTTCCGCTATCGTACGGAAATTTAACGTTACTATAAGGAAGCTTTTTAAACCTCGACCGCTTCGACTAGCCGACGGTATACCTTTAATATAGATAATAGACTACTTTATAGCCCGAATAACTATTAGTAAGTATATAGAACTTATACTTTTCTTCGTTACGAATTTATTACCCTTTACCTTAATTATCCTAGGTATCCCCTAGCTTTAGGAATATAAACTAACTATGCTTTAGAAATCTCTTAAAGTCCGCTTTAATTCCGATTACTATATAAAATACTGCCTGCCTTTAAGTATAATAGCCGAGGATAGGATAGCTCTTAGGACTCCTATTACTCCCGCGCCTAAAAGGCATTAATTATATCGAAAAGTATATTTTTCTAACGTTATAGAGATTTAGACTACCCTAACGTTTACTATAAAATAAAAGGTCTTTATAACGATAAAAGACGTATTAGAAATTCCCTTTCGGTAGGAAGAGACTAATATACTAAAAGACTAGACTATCCTACCGGGAAGTTATATACCTATAGACTTATCTATTAAGGAATATCTACTTAAGTAGGCATTATACCCTTTAAACTTTAGCTAACCGATTCGATATCCCTTATATAGGATATAGCTATTCGCCTAGGAAACCGCCTGCTTAATATCCCCGATTAGCCCTCTAGACTCCCCTAAGACTTAAGCCTTTAAGGCTACTCCGCCGTAGACTACTTTAGTAGCTCGCTTACTCCTTATTCGTCTTGCCGCCTGCCGTCGCTACGTTCCCAGCGGATAGGGCCGGACGAAACGCCCCCGCTAGCGTATACGATAGGAAGATTAAATGCCTTTAGATATAAACGATATCTATTACGTATAAGTAGTTAACTTCGTTTAATTCTGTAAATAAGATAGTATTTAGGCGATACGAATTAGTATATTTAAATTAGCTAAGCTAGTCGAAAAAGGAGAAAGTCTACGACTCTTTAATAAACTCCTAATAGGCTTAGTTAAGGTCCTAGAACTCCCCGAAACCTCTTTCTAACGCGTTATTACTAAAAAATATATAATAGAGGTAGCTTAGGCCGCTTTCTCTAAACGTTTTTATAATTTCCTTTAGACGAACCTTTAGGATATAGCTAATTCCGAATCTCTATTTCGGAAGGTCGATAAGACCGACGTAGAAAAATTCCTCTAAGTAAAACCGGAAGTTATAAAGGCAGATATCCTAAAGAAACTCCTAAAAGAGTTCTAGGATAAGCTTCCTTATTTCCTTCTAAAGAATGCGAACGAGCTCCCCTTATACCGCCCTTAGGATTATAAGATCGAACTTATACTTAGTAAATAAGCTCTATACTATAGAAATCGGCGTATATTACCTATAGAACTCCGCTGTATTAAGAATTAGATTAACGATATGCTTAATAAAGGCTTTATTTAAGAGTCTTCTTCTCTAGCTATAGTATTATTAATCCTCGCTTATAAATAAGGCGGTAGTATCCGTATCTATTATAACTACTAAGGTTTAAATTAGGTTATAGTTAAGAATCGATATCCCCTACCTTTAATCCGCGAAACACTAGATTCTCTCTACGACGCTAAGTTTTATATAAAGCTAGACGTAATTGCTATATTTAACCGTATTCGAATCGCCGAGGGTTATAAATAGCTTATAGTATTTATTATACGCTTTAGACTATTCGAGATGCTAGTTACCCCCTTCGGCCTTTATAACGCACCGTCGACCTTCTAGAACTATATTAATTACGTGCTTTATAATGCCCTCGATAACTTCTATATAGTATATCTTAATAACGTATTAGTCTTTTTAAAGACTAAGGCGGAATATAAGAACTACGTGCGAATAGTTATCTAACGCCTAGGCAACGTAGGGCTTTAACTTAATATCGGGAAGTTAAAGTTTTATACGACGAAGACTAAGTACCTTAGACTAATTATTTCGATATCTAGTATAAGCATAGACCCCGAGAAGGTACGTATAATTACGGCTTAAAATACCCTAACTTTAGTAAAAGAACCCTAATAGTTTCTTAGGTTTATAAACTTCTACCGCCGTTTTATTAAAGGATACTCTAGTATTATCTCCCTAATAACTACGCTACTTCGAAAGGATTCCCGTTAGTCCTAAGGACCTAAATAAGCTGCCGCGTTTAAGGCCTTTAAACTTGCTTTTACTATTGCCCCGGTTTTAGCCTATTTTAACTACTCGAAGAAAATAGTTATTAAAACTAACGCCTTAAATTAGGCCTTAAGAGGAGTCCTTTTATAGACTAAAGACGACGGATATCTTTACCTTATTGCGTTTTTTCGTTAAAGTATACTACCCTTAAATATAACTACGAGATCTATAATAAAGAGCTATTAGCAATGATTAAGGCGCTTAAGGAATAGCGCTTAGAACTCTAAGGGACTACTAAGGCGTTCGACGTTATTATAGACTATAAGAATCTTTAGAAGTTTATATCTATAAAGCAACTTAACTAACGATAAGTACGCTAGGCCGAGTTCCTTTCCTAGTTTCACTTCGTAATTATATACCGCTTAGGCAATAAGGCAATTCTCCTTAACGCTCTTAGTAGGCTCCCTAGCGATAGACTAGCTACCGTAGACGACGATAGACTTCTCTATCGAAATTAGGTAGTTATCCCTAAAGAGAAAGTCGACCCGACTATCCTAAAAGAACTCTTAACCGATTCCCGTGCCTCGAAGGAGGACCTTAACGCAGTCGCCCCCCTTAGACTAAACGTAGCTAGTAAATTACTTAATAAGCTTATCCGCGAGGTATACTAATAAGATAATCTTACCTAGGATATAGTAGCGATACTCTAGGATCTATACGCCTAACGCTAGCTAAAGCATATCCGAAAGCTCTTACGTTATAATATATCCGAATGTTAGTTAATTAACGGACGTATCTTTTTCCGCGACCGGCTCTTCGTCCTTAATACCTTAGATCTCCGCCTTAAAGTCGTTTATTAATCCTATAGCAATAGCCTAGTAGGATACCTAAAGAGGGTAAAACCCTTTAATCTATTAAACCGAATATACTAATAGCCGAGGATTTCTTACTTCGCCGCTATATTCGTTAAAGACTATACTCTCTATCTTTAGATTAAGACCCCCCGCTTATCTCCCTTTAGATTCCTAAAACCCCTCGCTCTACCGGTCCGACTATAGGCCGATATATTAATTAATTGTATTATAATACTCCCTAAGTATACCCGAAACGGGAAGACTTATAAGAATATACTTACGAAAGTTAATAAGCTTATAAAGATAAGATATTTTATCCCTATTACCGGCCTTTCTATAGAAGAATTAGTTAACTCCTTTATCTATATAGTCTATCGCTTATATAAAGCACCCGATACTATTATCTCTAACTAAAGCACTTAGTTTATCTCTAATTTTTAGCGATAGCTTAGCACTCGTTTAAAAATAACGTTAAAACTAAGCTTAGTATAGCACCTAGAGACTAAGAGTTAAACCGAAATCGTTAACGCTACGATAAATAAATATATTCGAGCCTATATTAGCTTTACTTAAGATAACTAAGTCGACTAGCTCTTGCTCGCGGAATTCGCAACGAATAATTAAGTAAACAAAACAACCGGTATTTCTCTATTCTTTGCTAACTACGGCTTTAATCCTTATCTCGGCCTCGAACCTATAGGCCTTTAACCCCTAACGCTCTTATTATAGGCAAAGAAGGAATTCCTTCGCGCGGACGCAATAGCTAGTCGTTTCGACTATATCCTTATTTAGCTTCGAGCTCTCGCATAAGCCTTATAATAGAAATATAAGGATAATGCTAATATAAAGCGGGACGAAGGCTTTCTCTTCCGACTTAGTAATATAGTTATAGTTTTATTAGAGAATATAACTACTAATCGCCTAAAGAAAAAATAAGACGATAAATAGGACGGTCTTTATCTTATTCTTAAGGTCTACCGTAGCGCTATAGTTATCGACCTCCTAAAGCATATTTAAGTTAATAAGTCTTTCTATACGTCTAAGGTACGGCTTTAGATAACGGAAATAATACCGGGCTAAGCGTAGATTAATCGAGAGGAACGACGCAACGTCGTAGGCCGTATTACAGACCGCGATAACGACGGTAATATTAAAGAAATATAGGAATTTAAGAAGATCCTTAACGTATACGTTAACGAAGCCTTAACCCTAACTTATCTACTTAAATAGAAATATTACTAAGAACCGACCTAGCAGCCCGAAGATAACCTAAGAGGTTGCCCTAAAGCTATCTAACGCTTCTATAGATGCAACCTAGATAAGCCGGGCCCCTTAGATTAGGCCCGCCTATAAAAGATTCCTCTATTATATACTAATTTCTAGCGAAAATAATATTTCTTAGCGATTTAAGGACTAAATCGTCTTTAGAGGGGGAGTACTATTATAGTACTAGATTATATAACATAGTATATAGTAATATACCACGTGATATATAGTCCTATATATAAACAAGCCCTTAGCCTCTATAGTTCTTCTCCTCTTTATAGAACAATAAGGTTATCTAGCTATCACCTAGTGCTATAACACTAAGTATCTATTAACGTTATACGACGTTAGGGGCTATACGGGGCATTGACCCGAGCCTAGACTATAGGGATGCAATAGGCTATTACGTCCCTAACGAGCCTGTTATATAACCCCCTTAGCTAAGGACGGCAGGTAGGTATTCCGTTGTATTATAACTACGGTTAGTGCGGGCTAGGGGCCTTGTTTAAGAAGCTCCGGTACCTATATATACCTCCGTTAGTCCTATAGTTAGGTAGCTGCATACATCCTTATATTTACGAGTCTACCCCTTTCTTTACTCTTCTGCTATGATATTTATGCAGCTGATTTCCTGCATTTAAGAGTTATAAGCCCGGCCGTATAAGCTAGGTCTCTTTCGCTTAAATAACGCTAAATTAAAGCTATCGACCCCGCATTTTCTTTAACAACGGCATTAGGCTCTAACCTTAGTATTATCACGAAGAGCTAGCTTTAAAGAAGGATTAAGACGATAAAACAATATATAGTCATCCCTCGTAACGACGAGGTAAAAAGAACGACTATAGCAATATCTACATCCGGAGGGGTAAGTATCGTAACGCTTAAGGAAAGCCTTAATTAGACCCCTTAGATTCGGGCTATTAAGGGATAGGCGAAGATCCACTATATCTAGGAATATATCGACCCGGCAGGATCCGAAGAGCTCGACGAGCCCGTTAAGATTAGCTAAGAAGAATTTAAAGCTAACCTTAGGGAACGACCCTAGAGAGGGGCCCTTACGGACATTGAGTATAACAATAGGACCGCTAACTATAATAATCGGCTTAATAATACGACGATGGAATTCCGTTTTAAGCAAGATGGCTATAACTCAGCCGTTGGCCTCTTTAAGACCCGGGAAAAGGCTATAATTCGCATCGAAGAGCTAATTAGCAAGTTAATTAGTAAGGCTCTTAAAGAAGAGACCCTCGTATAGACCTCGCCTCGAAGCAGGATCTATAAACTTAAACAGAAGGTCCTGCCCTTAGAGGAGGAGGAAAAGACCCTCGTGGATAACCGGTACTATTAAATCATCGGCAAAAGGGGGAATCGGGACTAAAAGGCGTAGGCCGATTAACTTAATTAAGTGATTATCGACTCTAGGGACCTAAAAGTCACGACTTTAAAGAACATTAAGATCCGATAGGATTTTCTTCGGGCTATAGAGGAATTCGACCTTAGTTAGGCCTCGAACGAGAGATTAAATAATGCCTTCTATAAACGACTTAAGGGCGTCGTTAGATTAACTCCGAACCCCCTAAGGAACCTTATAGCGGAATTCAAACGTAAGGTGACCCTTCGAAAGAAATCTAAACCTTAGGTTAACTAAAACTCTCTAGCGCTAAAGAAAGAGTTAGGGTAGTCGTAGTGCCTATATAATACTCACCGGACTAATAATAAAGAGAATTAGTAGGAAAGCTGCTTCTTATTCCGTGCGATATTTAAAAAGGATCCCCCTAAGGCATAGGAACCGAAAGACGGACTAAGGGCTAGGATTAATAAGTGGCTTTAGGATAACCCGGAAGGTAAGAAGAGGGCAATAGTATAGAAACCCTCGGGAGTAGGTAAGGCAGACAATACGATTACGGTCCTAAACAACGGCAACGGCAATAAGCAGGCGAATATAGTTTCTCGCATTAACACGATATAATAAGTTAACCCTACCTATGTTAAGGACGAACCTCTTAGAAATAAGGTTATCTACGATTTAGGGGCGAGTGTATATATGTTTAATGACATTAGGTGGTTTAATAAGAAGACGTTTACCTAGGGGTCGTAAGAAGAGGTCCGCGCTAGTAAAACCGCGCTTATAGTTTAGGGGGTAGAATCCGCAGTTATCCTCCTCTTAGGGGGCAAGAAGCTCCTACTCGAAAACAGCTACTATATCCTTAAGATGCCGATAAGCGTCTTTTCCGTTCGATAAGGGATTAAGGCTTATGTTTATTAAAACTAGCACGATAATACGCTATTCTATAAGCCGACGGGCGAGCAGCTTACTTAGCTTAAGGAATTCGAGTACTAATACGTTATTGCGAGCTTGCCGGATACCCCGGGAACTATTTTTGCGATAAGTCGACGACCTAAGCCACCTTCGAATAAGGATCTCGCGGACCTTTAGCATAGGCGCCTAGGGCACCTAGGACCGGAGGCTATAGGGCTACTAGTTGATAAATCCGTAGGCAGGAAGCTTTATAGACCGGCAACCTGCAAATGCGAGGTGTATGCAATAGGAAAAGCGAAACGATAAGTCTCCTAGGACCTACTAACGTTAAGGCTATAAGGAGCCGGAGTTTAATTTAGCTTTAACCTTTATGCGGGCCCGGAAGTAATTGCGGCGGGATTTAAATACTACGCCTTATTTACCTATATAACAACTAGCATAAGGTTCTTCTACGCTATTAAGCAGAAGACCGAGGTGCGGGACGTCTTTAAGAAGCTAATTGCGAAGCTCGCTACGCGCTACGGGATTTAAATAATTATCTTAGTCACTAACGGAGAGAAGGCCTTAATCACTAAGGAGATTAAGCAGTATACGGATAGACTTAGCCTATAGCTCTTTGTGTTAGCCCCTTAAACGCTGACTTAGAATAGTTATATAGAGCGATTAAGGGCTATTGTTAAGGAAAGGGCTAGACTAATAAGTCTTAACTCGTAGATCCCTAACACCCTCTAGACTAAGACCTACCGAACGGCCGTCTACCTACTAAACCTAACGCCCTTTATAAAGGTCGATAAAACAGGAAGGAGTCCTTATAAGCAAAAGTAGCAGTACATAAGGGACTATAACACCTTATACAGCTATATTAAGGAGATCCGACCGATAATCACGTATTTACGCGTGTATAGATGTATAGTATACCTAATAACAACGGATGCCCTCGAATATATTAAATCTTATAAGTCCCTCTCGCAGACTGCGTAGAGGGCACACATTAGATATCTAGTTAGGTATAAGTCTACTAACTAGTTCGTTATTTAAGTCCCTTCCTTAGGATAGACGAAGCTTTTAACCTCTTTAAATATTTAATTTAATAAGGATGTTATATACGATCTAAGGAGGGAAGAAGGTGCGTAGGCTCTATACACCTATACTTATAATATCATCCGATAGATAAACGCAATTAATATGCCTAAAGATAATAAAGGCGATAAAAATAGGGCCTACGAGTACCCTCGGACCGATAAGACTATTAGACTACGATATACGGCGGCTGAATTTATGCTAGCATTTAATTATAAGAGGCAGAATAAGGGGGTAATACCCCCGACGATAGAGGGTCTATACGTCTCGCCTCCTCCGACCGGCAAGGTAGTCTCCTTCGATGCCGTAATACCACCTAATCTTAGGGGTAGGAATCCCGCGATACCGGAACTAGTAATACTAGTGCCTATAAGGGGGGCAATTGGCCTTAGGACGCCTCTTTTAGAGGTCTCGGGGGTGCCTCCTCCTCTAGGGGGTGAATTAATAGCCGAAACGGCTAGACCTAACCTCGAAGGCCGACCTCGGGTAGAGGAGCTTTCGGATATAGAAGAAGACGTGCCGGCTTCGTCGAAGCCGTTACATAAGGAGCGGGACACGTCTTAAGGTATAAACCCTAGCAATATCGTTAAAGGGAAGAGAAAGAGGTCTTAAAGGACCTTATTTATTAACAATGTTATTGCGAGGGCTTTAACCTATAGGCTATACATCGAGGATATGCCTCCTATACCTACCTCCTATAAGATAGCGATAGCCTCGCCCTATAAGACCTAGTGGCTTAGAGGAATAATATGCGAAATTAAGGATTAGGAGAGACTTTTAACCTAGGTTAAGACCCTAAAATCTAAGGCTAAGAAGAAGGGAGAACCCCTAATTCCGATAAGATAGGTCTACGCCTATAAGTGCGATCTATAGGGATATGTGGTTCGGTTTAAGGCCCGTCTGGTTATTCGAGGAGATCGCCAACCGGAAGATAACGAGGATACGTATACGGCGACCCTTCGAGCGAGGACCTTTAGGCTACTAATAGCCTTACTATATCTCGAGGATATAAAGTCCGCGTAGTATAACGTTAAGACGGTTTTTCTAAACACGATACTGCGATTTACAGTCTACTATTAGCTTCCACCCGGATACGCGGAACTAGGCTTATGTATACGGCTTCTATAAGGGCTATACGGCCTAAGAATCGCCCCGAAACTCTAGTATAAGGACCTTACCGGCTTCTTTAAGTCTTTAGGCGCGGAAACCCTAATTAAGGACGCCTATGTAATAGTCTATAAGGGAGTGATTATCTTCTTCTTTATAGACGACATCGCAATAATATATCCGAAGGAGCGGAAGGATAACTAGCTTAAACTCTATAAGGCCCTTATAGCGAAATACATCGTTAACTTTATAAGGGAACTACGTTAGTTCTTAGGGATTGAGATAATAGGAAGTTATAGCTTTCTTAGGCATCTTATATCTCTAAGATAGCGAAGAAATTTTATATAGACGGCGATTCGGGCTTTAGCGCGCCTAAGATCCCCCTAACGACGGATAAGCTGATTTCCTACGAGGAAAAGGCGAGCAACGAAGAGGTCTATTACTTTCTTTCTTTAGTAGGCACGATCCTACATCCGGCGATTTACACTAAGGCGGACGCGGCGTTCCCGGCGGCACGGCTAGCCTAGTTTAGCTATAACCCGGGTCTATAATACCTTTAAGAGGCAAAGAGGTGCCTAGCGTACTTATATACTACGCGGGACCGTTGCATCTGTTTTAAAGCGACTAACGAGATAAGGAGGTTTCTCTATGCGTTAGACTCCTCGTTCGCGGACGACCCTACGTCGAGGAAGTTATTATAGGGGTATGTGTTTTTGTTTCTCGGCGGGCCTATAGATTAGAAAGCCATTAAGCAGGCTACGGTTATAACCTCGTCTACCGAAGCGGAGCTCCTAGCTTTATTAAAGACCGCGAAAGAGCAGATGCAATTTGCTCGACTTATTAAGGAGCTTAAGATCTAGGTTAAAGGCACCGCGGAGCTATAGTATAACAACCTCTAAACGATTAGGCTATTAACCGAGCTAAGTGCCCGGCTTAAGACGAATTTAAAGCATATCGACATCTATTGATATTAGCTTCGTTAGGAGGTGCAAGAGGAACGGCTCTAGGTCAAATAGATTAAGTCTACCGAGAACCCGGCGGACGGCATAACTAAGGCCCTCCCTTTATAGAAGCACGAAGACTTCGTAAGGCAGCTCGGCATAAGGGACCGCCCCGAGGACCTAGATAGGAAGGACTAAGACAGCACGGATAAGGCCCTCTAGGGTGTGTTTTTATAGTTTATACGAATTTAGCCCCCTATTTAACATTAGGGGTAGTATAATAGATATAGGCCGTTCCGACTAATTTAAACGAGCTATTTTATTTAATTATTATATTGTCTTTACGTTACTATAGTCTCTATAAGGACTATAGCAAGGGGGTATGTTAACGTTATACGACGTTAAGGGCCATACGGGGCATTAACCCGAGCCTAGACTATAGGGATGCAATAGGCTATTACGTCTCTAACGAGCCTATTATATAACCCCCTTAGCTAAGGACGGCAGGTAGGTATTCCGTTGTATTATAACTGCGGTTAGTGCGGGCTAGGGGCCCTGTTTGAGAGGCTCCGGTACCTATATATACCTCCGTTAGTCCTATAGTTAGGTAGCTGCATGCATCCTTATGTTTACGAGTCTACCCCTTTCTTTACTCTTCTACTATAATATTTATACAGCTGATTTCCTGCATTTAAGAGTATCTTAGACTAATTATTTCGATATTTAGTATAAGCATAGACCTTAAGAAGGTATATATTATCATAGCTTAAAACGCCTTAACCTTAGTAAAAGAACTCTAGTAGTTTCTTAGGTTTATAAATTTCTACCGCTGTTTTATTAAGAGTATTGCTATTTACACGGATATAAATCTCTATTTGCGCGGAAGTCTAGGAAATCCCTACTCATTTTACGCGAACCCCGCGCGCCTATATCCCGCTAGTAAAATTCAGTGTAGGTATATAGCAATTAAGAGAGCCGCGCAAATCGTGCGAAAAACACTTGTCTACGAAGGCCACGATAAACCGGACTTAACAGCCGAGCACGCAGCCGGGCAACTAGGGCATATAGCAAGGAGCCGGGCATATAGTAGGGAGCTAGGCACGAAGCATATATTAAGGAGCCGCGCATGCAGTAGAGGGCACGTAGTAAGGCACGCAGTAGGGCATAAAGCATATATTACGGAGCCGTACATATAGCAGAAGGCACGCAGTAGGGCACGCAGTAGGGCATATAGTATAGAGCCGGGCATAAAGCATATATTAAGGAGCCGCATATATAGTAGAAGCCACGTAGTAAAGCACGTAGTAGAGGGCACGTAGTAGAGGGCATATAGCAGAAGGCACGTAGTAGAGCACGCAGTAGGGCCCGTAGTAAAGCATATAGTAGGGCACGTAGTAAAGCACTTAGTAAAGGACACGTAGCATATATTAAGGAGCCGCGCACGTAGCAAAGCGCACGCAGTAGGGCATATAGAAGAGCCGGGCATAAAGCATACATTAAGGAGCCGCGTATATAGCAAAGCACGTAGTAAAGGGCACGCAATAGGGCACGTAGTAGGGAGCCGGGCATAAAGCATACATTAAGGAGACGCGGACGTAGTAAAGCACGTAGTAAAAGGCACGTAGTAGGGCACGCAGTAAAGAGCCGGGCACGAAGCATATATTAAGGAGCCGTATATATAGTAGAAGGCACGTAGTAGAAGGCACGTAGTAGAGGGCACATAGCGAATTAACTAAATTAAGGTTATATACGATTTACGCGGCCCTTTTAATTGCTATAGACTTATACGGAAAATTTAGTGGCGGGATGTAGGCGCGCGGGGTCGCGTAGAAAAAGTAGAGATTTTAGCGAACTTCTGTGTAAATAGAGATTTACTTCCGTGCAAATAGTAATACTCTTTATTAAAGGATACTTTAGTATTATCTCCCCGATAACTACGCTATTTAAAAGGGATTCCGGTTAGTCTTAAGGACCTGAATAAGCTACCGCGTTTAAAGCCCTTAAGCTTGCTTTTACTATTGCCTTTATCTTAGCTTATTTCAACTACTTAAAGAAAATAGTTATTAAAACCGACGCTTTAAATTAGGCTTTAGGAGGGGTCCTTTCCTAGGTCGGAGACGACGGATATCTTTACCCTATTGTATTTTTCTCCTTTAAGCATACCGATCCTAAGTATAACTACGAGATTTATAATAAAGAGTTATTAGCGATTATTAAAGCGCTAGAGGAATAGCGCTTAAAACTCTAAGGAACTACTAAAGCGTGGAACGTTATTATAAACTATAAAAACCTTTAAACGTTAATATTTATAAAGCAATTTAACTAATAATAAATGCGCTAGGCTAAGTTCCTTTCTTAATTTAACTTTATAATTATATACCGCTTAGGCAATAAGGCAATCCTCCCTAACGCTTTTAGTAGACTCCTTAGCGATAGACTAGCTACTTTAGACGACGATTAACTCCTCTATCGTAATAAGGTAATTATCCTTAAAGAGAAAATCGACCTAACTATCCTAAATATTAGTAGGGATTACACGTGAGATATCTTATATTTAAGTGTGTTGTCTGCCTAGCTAGAAAGGGGGGGGGGAGGGGCCCCCTTTATAGGTCCTTTAAAGAGCCTAACCCGGGCCTGCCGGGCTCCTAACAGAGTTCTATTAGGAGCACGTGACCCAGCCGCTGACGCTGTCATCCGAGTTATAACAAGGCTGCTGCCGGGGTTATAACGGGGCTAATAACGCTACGGTTGTTAGGGTTATTAAGGGTAATGACTTATAACCCTTTTCCTCGTGGTGTTTATCCTATATTCCCATATTCCCACACTGGCAGTTTTCTCTTTAAAAGCTTCTTCTTTTAAAGCTTGCAACCGCACCTAATTAATCACGCGTATTAGGCCAAAAGGGGCCTAATGAATATAAAGAATGAATACAAAAGAGAATGTGAGATTGGCGGGGGTCTGAGCTCGCGAGGCTGCTGTTACTCGGAGCTGTGTGCGCTCTACTAGATCTCGGAAGAACAAAGAATGTGGTCGTCAGCCAGGGCGTCTACCGGGTGACTGATTGGTGGCATCCTGCGTTCGGGTCTCTAAGGAGGGTGTGCCTAGGTGGCTTTTGCCTGGGTGGCGAGCTAGGGCCGGCTTTGGTTGCCCTGTTGTATTACGGGCTAGGGGGAAGCTTGTGTGTGCTTCTAGTGTCGGCATCCTTCGGCGAGGTGGCGGAAAAGTGCGCTTCGGGAGTCGAACTAGGATTTATAGAGCCTGCATTTAGCCTGCTTTAGTGTGTGCTAGGCTTAAGGCACGAGGGTCTTTTCGCAGTGACGGTATGGCTGCTAGGGGCTTAAGGGAAGCGTCTGTATGGGCGGCTTTGTGGGTTCGGTAGAGCTACTTTAAGAGCTGCTTCGAGGCTTGATAGGGGCAGTGACGGCTTTCTGCTAGGGTTTTACTAGGGGAAGCGTCTGTGTGTTTGGTTGCTTTATAGGTTCGCATTAGAGGCTGCTGTAAGAGCTGCTGCTGCGAGAATTAATAGGGGAACCGAATTAGGGAGTGGCTAGGGAGCAGTCCGAAGAACTGCGAGATCTTAGTGGGTCGGCATCGGGGCCGTGCCTATAGGAGCCGGAGGGAGGATCGGGATCGAGGTCTTATCGGGAGTTAGGGTCGGGGTTAGGGTCGTGCTGTCTTAAGGGCGAGGGCGAGGGCGAGGCTAAAGACGACGTCTTTAAGGCTGCTGCTTCGTACGGCGGTAAGCCGAGTTAAGCTCGCATCGTATCTCGGTCTCGGTAGACCCTTATTCCCGGGTAGAAATCGCTATCGAGGAATTCCTATTAAGGCTAAGGTTAAATATCTTCCTCGGTCTACACTCCGATAAATTGCATCGTAAAAGCTAGTTATTCCTAATATAAATTCCGCGCTTTTTCAGCTAGTCCTATAGTGCTCTCTTATAGTCCCGATAGACCTTCTTCTAGGCCTCTTTAGACTATCCCTCGAAGTCTTCTCGGAAGAGATACTAAACGTCGTAATTATCGTCGCTAAATCGACTTACGTTATGCCTGCAATTCGAAAGGAATACGGTAACGGCAGACGTAGTCGCGGTCTAACTATCTGGCTTAATATCGCGAATTAAGGTCTTAACGACGAGGTCGATATCGATGTATTTCTAAGAGGCTTGTAGGACGGTTATGCCCGTTATAATCTCTTCGATCCGTAGATTAAATAGTGCGACGGGGTTATCTGCCGCGTCGGTAGCTACGGCGCTAGGGGTCGGGCTTGTGGTTGTTATCGTAATGACTGGTTTTATCGCGAGGGTCTTCGCGATGTTTGTCGTAACGGTCGGAGGAATCTCTTAGTAGGTAAAACCAGCGGTGTTTCCTTTTCTTTTCGTCCTTACGGTCCGAAGAGAACTCCTATAGGTAAAACTAGCGGTGTTCTTCTTCTTCTCGCGTCGGGGGGTGCGTTACTAACGCGCTTCCTTATTAACGTGACTTCTTCCTCCGTAAGGGAGGCGAGTATGGGATTAATTCGGAAGCTTAAAGGAGTCTCTTATAGGTAAAACCAGCGGAGATGCCTTATTCTTAGCACAGATAATCCTCTCTAAGTGTACGCAATAGAACCCGCAAAGGGGTAAAGATACGTAGAAACAGCGCTTATAGAGGAGCAAAGATTCTACTACACTTTCGAAGATTAAGACCTGCCTCTTCTAGCCTTACTGTTCTATAGTTGATCGTTTAACCACTAATTAGTATTAGTAGGGATCACACGTAAGATATCTCATTAAGAGGTCTTCTAGTTGGTATTTAAGTGTGTTGTCTGCCTAGCTAGAAAGGGGGGGGAAAGGGGCCCCCTTTATAGGTCCTTTAAAGAGCCTAACCCGGGACTGCCGGGCTCCTAACAGAGCCCTGTTAGGAGCACGTGACCCAGCCGCTGACGCTGTCATCCGAGTTATAACAAGGCTGCTGCCGGGGTTATAACGGGGCTGATAACGCTGCGGTCGTTAGGGTCATTAGGGGTCATAACTTATAATCCTTTTCCTCGTGGTGTTTATCCTACATTCCTATATTCCCACACTAAAAGAACTCTTAGCCGATTCCTATAGAGGACCTTAACGTAATCGCCGCCCTTAGATTAAACGCCGTTAATAAATTAATTAATAAGCTTATCCGCGAGGTATACTAATAAGATAATCTCGCCTAGGATATAGTAGCAATACTCTAAGACCTATACGCTTAACGCTAGCTAAAGTATATTCGGAAGCTTTTACGTTACGATATATCCGAATATTAGTTAATTAATAAACGTATCTTTTTCCGCGATTAGCTCTTCGTTCCTAATACCTTAGATCTTCGTCTTAAAGTCGCTTATTAATCTTATAGTAGTAGCCTAGTAGGATACCTAAGGAGGATAAAAACCCTTAATCTACTAAACCGGATATACTAATAGCCGAGAATTTCTCACTTCGCCGCTACGTTTATTAAAGGCTATACCCTCTATTTTTATATTAAGACCCCCCGCTTATCCCCTTTTAGATTCCTAAAACCATTCGCTCTACTAGTCTATCTATAGGCCGATATATCGATTAATTATATTATAATACTTCCTTAATATTACTAGAATTAGAAGACTTAGGAGAACGTATTTACAATAGTTAATAGGCTTATAAAGATAAGATATTTTATCCCTCTTACCGGTCTTTTTACGGAAGAATTAGTTACTTCCTTTATCTATACAGTCTATTATTTATATCAAGCACTTAATACTATTATTTCGAACTAAGGTACTTAGTTTATCTCTGATTTTTAGCAATAGCTTAGCACTTAATCACGAATAACGTAAAAATTAAGCTCGGTATAGCACTTAAAGACTAATAGTTAAACCGAAATCATTAACGCCGCGATAAATCAATACCTTTAAGCCTTTATTAGTTTTACTTAAGATTATTAGGGCGACTAGCTCCCGCTCGTAGAGTTAGCAATAGATAATTAAGTAAATAAAATAACCGGTATTTCTATAGGAATATAGTATTATAAGATATAATTGCGTATACGTAATCTATATAATTACGTACGCACGTAACTTAATAGAGGCTATATTATAATACGGTAGCCTCCTCTTTACCTAGCCGCATTATGTAGAACATACACCTATTAGTTAACCCTAGTAGACCCTATCTAATACTAATTAGTAGTTAACTTATAGTTAATTATAAAATAGTAAGGATAGAAGAGATAAGATCTATTATCCTTAAGAGTAATCGCACGGAAACCCTATTCTACGACCTTTGCAAGGATCTTATGCTAAGCTAGATTAGTAAAGTCATTGCCCTAAATAGGAGAACGTAACCTTATAGACTCTAGCTCTATTAATAGTCTCGGCCGAAAACTTAGAGAAAGAAACGACGGAGCTATATTAAACAAACTATATACGTAGACGTATATACCGATAAAAACACCCTATAATACCCTATATTACGATAACTTTATCGAACCTTAATCCTATATAGCTCGACGGAGGCCTATTCGAAAGATTGCTAAAAAGCATACTAGTTTTATAACCCGCTAGCTACTCTATTAACGTTAATTATTAGAATAATAATATCGACCTTAATAAGCAACCGGACGAAAAGGCAGTAATAACATACGTTATAAGGTTCGTCGTAGATTATAATATTAATCTTAGTATATAGGGATATAATATCCTTAGCTACTATTAAGAATACTTCTACGGATAGAAAGAGGCTATATAGCAGGTAGTTAATCCAACCTTTAAGAAGGCAATACGTAATCTTCTCCACCGATAAGGCATATATACTAGACCCCTTTAAGGTAGCCTTAATCGTTAACTTATTGCTATACAATCTAAAGTACTACTATTTACACTAAGTATTTTCTCTATTTACACTAAGTTAATATTAAGTAGACCTAATTCTTCTACGCCTACCCTCTGCGTTTACCTTAGCTAACCTAATTTATATATAATAATATAGTAACGGTAGGGTCTGCGTAAAGTAAAGAGTCTTACGAATACGAGGCTGCCCTTTACCTATGAGGCTGCCGACGAAGCTGCCGACGAGCCTGCCGACGAGCTGCCGACGAAGCTGCCGACGAGAAGCTGCCGACGAAGCTGCCGACGAAGCTGCCGACGAAGCTGCCGACGAAGCTGCCCTCGAGGGAGCCTACCGACGAAGCTGCCGACGAAGCTGCCGACGAAGCTGCCGACGAAGCTGCCGACGAAGCTGCCGACGAAGCTGCCGACGAGCCTGCCGACGAGCTGCCGACGAAGCTGCCGACGAAAAGCTGCCGACGAAGCTACCGACGAAGCTGCCGATAAACCTGCCGACGAAGCTGCCGACGAAGC
This sequence comes from Ophiocordyceps sinensis, assembly GCA_012934285.1. Classification (NCBI taxonomy): domain Eukaryota; kingdom Fungi; phylum Ascomycota; class Sordariomycetes; order Hypocreales; family Ophiocordycipitaceae; genus Ophiocordyceps; species Ophiocordyceps sinensis. The sequence goes on from JAAVMX010000004.1 coordinate 14,761,450, forward strand.
TGCCGACGAAGCTACCGACGAGAAGCTGCCGACGAGGCTGCCGATAAGCCTAAGGACGAAGCTACCCTCGATTCCTACCATATAGCCTAAGGCCACGTAGCTTAAGGTCACGAATTAATATACGTTATAAAGGCGAATTAGTGCTTTTTATACGAATTAAACGCCTAGACTATTTACTTTAGGTAGGCCCTACGGTTACTATATTATTATATATAAATTAGGTTAAGCGGGGTAGACGTAGAGGGTAAGCGTAAAAAGATTTTAAGTCTACTTAATGCAAATAGGGAAAACACTTAGTGCAAATAGTAATACTTATAATCTATAAAAGATCTACTAATATGGCTTAAGGGAGAACTAATAAGGATTTAATTTAATAGAGGCACTACTATGCCTAAGGCTATAGATACTAACTATATACTCGCTAACTTACCTTCCTTATATAGTTAAATATATAGTAGAAATACGACGGCTTAGCCTTTAACCCTATCTAATAAAGCCTTAAGTATCGTCGGCATACCTTTTAAAAGACCCCTACCTTTAGTAGGAGTAATACTTAGGTAAGTTCCTCTACCGTTTCTTCTACTATATTAATAAGTAACGATCTACCCTATAAGCTATCGTTAGTAGTATATCAATTACGCCGTTTTTAACCTAAGGGAAGCGGCTATAATCCTTAACCCCGAGCTTAAGGCTTATCTTTAGATTCCCCTAGCGTATATTCTAACTAAACCTATTAACGTAGATCTTAAATAAAAATTTACGAAGCTTTAGGATAGGATAAAGAATTATCCCGGCAAGCCTTATAACCTGTTCTATAATAAAATCCGCTAATTTATAGGCGTTTATTATAACATTAATACTACGCCCGGCTAGTTCTATAGGCTGCTTCTAAGGATTCTTATAGGTCGCGATTAAGCGTACTACCTTTTATATATTAGGTAGACTACTACGTTTAGGATAGCCTATAATAGCATTAAGAGGCATTTTAACACCGAGGTAAATAAGGTATATTACTTTACCGATTAAACCTCTATCTCTTTTAATAAGCTACGCACTTAGAATCCTACGCTGTCTCTATAAGATATCCTAAAGATACTCTTTAATAAGCTTTAATTATATTAACGAGCTTTTAGCGGCACTTTCTTCGGTAAAGACTAGCTATAAGCTACCGTTATTAAGGCGTGCTATAATCTTCCCGAACTTATATAGGCTTTATTCCGACCTTCTAAGTATATCGAGACCTTATTCTTAGACCTCCGGTTATCCCTTAAGACGAGCCTAAACTTTAATACTCCCGGTTAGTTCTTAACTAAGGATATAGACTAATCCAACCTAAAAGTGATATACCTAGACCGGAGGTATACTAATAACCGCGGTAGAGGAGGATACCATAGCTTCTTATAAGGCTACGGGCGAGGTATTATAGTACTATATTATATAACATAGTACAAAGTAATATACTACGTAATATATAGTCCTATATATAAATAAGCCTTTAGCCTCTATAGTTCTTCTCCTTTTTATAGAATAATAAGGTTATCTAGCTATCACCTAGTGCTATAATAGTTTGTTCTATCCCCTATTACGCCCCGTCGCGATCCCTAGCTTTATATATATATATAACGCAGCTACTTACGTAACTATAGAGTCGGGAGGCAGGAATATATATAACAGATAATGCATTTTAACTTAGGGACTATTCGGGCATTAGTCGCTAACTAGTCCCCGATAACCCCTCTTAAGGCCTAAGGGTATATCCCTAAGGCCCCGATATATCTTAGAAGAAGGGCAAGCATTAGTCTTACTATAAGAGGGCAACCGTATTATAATAAAGGATTATTCGTACTTTTAACTATCCTCCTACCTTCCTAAACGTACCTTTAGTCTATCTTCTTATAATTTCTAAAGCTTTTCTTTTTTAGTTACCTAGGAGCTATAGCGCCGTACGGTAGGCGCGTTTCCGGACGTATAAGCCGCGAAGGCCGAATAAGTCGTAGCGGCTATTAAGTTGCTAGCCTATCGCTATTACCTTACGTAACGGAACTAATATTAGAAGGTAAATATACTAACTTATATAAAGGCTATAACGAGCGTCTTAAGACGCAATTACTAATTTTTTCGCTACCTAAAGGAGCCGGATCTATCCCTTCGTGAAGTTAAACGTAAGCCGGGCCTTTACGACCTACCTTTCTACGTATAGATGTCCTTATAGCTTTTTAAGTAAGAGCCGTAGAGCTCGAAGAGGAAAAGAGATTAAGAGATAGAATTACGGAACTTAAAGAGGAATTTTTCCGCAGTAGGGTAACTTATTTAGTAAGGACTTATATAAACGTCGCCGATAGTTAACCGAATTAAAGGAAAGTCGTAGTAAGGAAATTAAAATAAAAAACATTCCTTAGTTATTATAACTAATTAACCCTTAAAAACGTCTCGATTAGATTAGCGATCTTGAAGATGCTTTTATTATTACTTTACGTCGTTTTAAACGCAATAAGAGTAAAGTCTTATATACCTTTAACTATATATACGTAGACTATAAGGCGAGATAAAGGCGATACCTTAACGAAAAGCTCTTTATAGAGAGAGAACTACTTTATATTAACTAAGATAATTTTTATAATTAGACCTTAATTTAAATTAAAGATACTACTAATCGCTAGACTCCTTTAGCTATATAACTATAGGAAGTACGCTAACGAGAGGGTTAGTCCCCTCTAAATTTTAGTCTTTACTTAGATTCCCTTAAGTAATACCTAAAACGTCCGCTATAAAAAACTTATATACTTTCCTTTTTTACGAAGTTACGTCTTAATCTTTAGGACTAAATCTCCCTTTATTTAGCGTCTATTTAGGATAATACTTATAAGGAGATAGTCTAACTCGCTTAACGCTTTTAAGATGCTTTAGGAAATAAGAAGCGCTTTATAAAGCTAACTAACGACTAATCGACCTTTACTTAAGGGGCAAAAGGCTCCCGTTCGATAGGCTATCGCCGGCGTAAAGGCCGATTCGGATTGAATAAAGAAGGAGGGAAACGCCTAAAAGTTAAAGTAAATGCCTCTCTTTCGATTAAGCTATAGGTAAAGATAGTTAAGAGACTACGTGCTATTAGAAAGCTACTAAGGCGAATACTTTATAAAATTATCGTTAATATCGATTACGGTAGTAAAGTAGACTTAATAGATATAAATTTTGCTCGAAAATAAAGGCCACGATAGCTTCCTTTATCGACTTTTAGATTAAAGGTAGTCGGGGATACGCTTATAAGACGATATAGAGTTTAGGAAGTTTCTATCTAACTCTAAGATAATCGCTATAGGGAAAAGATAGTTATTCGCCTTTATGTTAGCGTCGATAACGGATTAAAACCTAACGACGTATTAGTTTTACTTAGTATACCTATACTTTCTTAGGAATATATTTATCTCGTTTTTTTAAGCGCGTTTAATAGTTTAAACACTAACTTTCTAAGGTATTACTACGCTAGCCGTAGAAGTTTTTATATAAGTGCCGGAATAAGGCATAGGTCTATAGAGTTATACTAGACCTAAATTTTATACTATTTCCTAATAAAGATAATAACTCGGCTAACCCTAAACGAACGGGGGCGGAAATACTAGCGACTCTTTTACTTTTTAAAGACGTATTTCCTAAGCATAGGGCCGATTTATTGCTAAGGAAGAAAGGCACTAATTATGCGATTAACCTATTGCCCGACTTTAAGCCGCCTTTTAGACCTATCTACCTTTTTCTTAATCCGAACTTTACGTTCTTAAGGAGTAGTTAGATTAGTCCTTTAAGCGTAGCATTATTCGGAAATCTAAGAGTTCGGCTAAAGCTCTTATTCTTTTTATGCCTAAGAAAGATAGTACTTTACGCCTTTATATAGACTATTAGGGGGTTAATAGCATTACCGAAAAAAATCGCTACCTACTCCCTTTTATTTCGGAGATTATAGAACCGTTATTAAAGGGCTAAGTACTTTTCGAAGATTAACCTAAAAAACGTATACTAACGCATCTAGATAAAGGGAGGGGATAAATAGAAGATAGCCTTTTGTACTCGCTAAAGGTATTACGAGTATTTAGTATTACCTTTTAGATTAACTAATGCCTTTACTACATTTTAGTTATATATTAACTAAGCTCTTAAAGGCCTTATAGATACTATTTGCGTCGTCTACCTTAATAATATTTTCATCTTTTCTAAGACCTATAAGGAGCATATAGAATACTTACGATAAGTCCTCGAATAACTAAGGAATACCGAGCTATTCGCTAATTTATCGAAGTATACTTTCTATAAGTAGTCTTTAGAGTTTTTAAGATTTATCTTATCTATTAACGGAGTCGTAATAGACTTAGCCCGCATTAAGGCTATTATAAATTAGGAAGAACCTCGGTCTTTCTATAATATTTAAGTTTTTCTCGATTTTGCAAATTATTACCGACGATTTATTTTAAGATACTCTAGCATTATTGCCCCTCTTACTGCGTTATTAAAGGGGAGCGTTAAGGGAAGAAAGCTTAAACGAGTATAGCTAAACACTAGCGAGATAATAGCGTTTTACGCCGTAAAGAACGCTTTTATAATAGCCTTACTTAATATTAACTTAGTATAAATAGTAATACTTTAGTTTTATCCTTTTTAGAGGATAAACCCGCGGAAGCCGTTATAGATTTTACCGTTGATTCCGTAGCTAGGTTTTAAGTTCCCTAGCCTTAGAACTTAGCGAATGCGTTTGTCTTTAGCGCTTTTATCGCAGCCTTTAAGGCCTACGAGCGCTCGAAAAGTTCGGATATCTTAAATCCGTAAGGGAAAGACTTCTTTTAATCTAGTTTATTAAGTTAGGCATCGTCCTTTATCTTATTTATTTAGTATTCCGTAAAGGGACTGGTAATTAGCTAAATAGCCTTAAGGAAAAGCTATATAGCCTAAAGACCTTCTAATTCCGCTAACTTAATTCGCTAGGCGTCGGTAAGGACCTTTTACTAGTTAGAAATCTATATCGTAATATCCGTCCGGTCTAATGGCTTTAAAATAGTATAGAACTGCGCGAGAATAGTCTTCTATTACGTTTACGAAGTCGGCTTTATACGTCGCTATAATAAAGCGAATTCCGTAGAAACCTTGTATTCGTCGGTAATTATCGAGTAGTAATTCCCGATGTTTTAAATAATAAACTACTAGATTAACGTAAGAGATTTCTATTAGTCTTTATAGCTTAAAGTAATATATAATACCGGGAAAAGAGAAACTTAATAATGCGTAAAGGCAGGGCACTTATTAGGTGCCTACGGATTAGTAGATAGTCCGGGCTCCGGCAGCCCTATAACTCGTAGGGCATGCCGGGCCACCTGCAATTATTATCCTTCTTCTTACACACGTACCCTTTGCCTTATGCCTATCTTTCCCTATACTATATAGTAGCAACACCTTGCCCTCTTTCCGGCAAGACTAAAGATCCGTAAGGTTCTTATTAGCATCGCCTTTAGAGCGTTATATAAGGACGTTACGTAAGCCTAAACTTATAGTATACGCCTATCTCACTTAGGACGAACCCCCCGTAATTTTCTATACGTTCTACGTCCGATCTTCGATAGCGGAGCCTACCGTTAGCTAATCGCCGTCGCCTTTAGTCTTAGCGCCCTAACGGCTTTACGATAGCCTTATACGCTATTTAGGAAGTATTATAGCTAATCTATATCTTTCTTCTATCGCTACGAGAAGTTCTTCTTATTTTCTTATAAGGCGAAAAGAATTTCTCGCCTATACCCTTTCGTATGCCTTTCGCCTTACTCTCTATACGCACGATTCTTTTTAATTCCTCGTATTATCGCACCTTGCGTTCTTTACCCTCGCTATAAGCTTTTCGTTCTTTAGTAAGTATAGCTCCGGACGTAGAGGACCGCGCTTAAGCCGATAAGGCAAATTCGCGCGATCGCGAAAACTCTCTTCCTCCCGACGACGATTAGTTCTCCGATAAGAATTAGTCTTAGGATGCTTATATCCCGCCGCCCTAACGTCGTCGCTTTAACTAATACTCTTAGAATTAACCTAACGAGCTTAGCAACTTAGCGGCCGCGATTCTTAATAATAACCTTTATAAGCGGGTTATAGGATAGAGCATACGTTTTAACCGCTTAATTCTTAATAATCCTACCGAGCTTATCTTATAAACCTTTACCGATAGAGATATTCTCTATATTTAGGAAGTAGTTAATCTCATCTATCGCTTTGCGAAAGACTACCCTAAATTCTAAGTTTATCTTAATAAGATAACGGCTAAGGAGACCTACCTCGATGTATATACCCTATAAAGGCGAAATCTTTAGGATATTCTAGATAAACCCGCGGGTATGCCTTTAACCGAGACTCCTCTTATTATAACTTATTACCTAATTCCCGCCCGGTCTCGTCTATAACTTGCTCTTATACTTCCGCACGATAACCTCTCCGGCCTTAATCCCCCTATACGTAGAGCCTCCCGCTCTTAGGATTTAGTCCCCTCTTCGTCTCGTTAGCTACCCGGACGCTAGCCTCCCCGTCGTTTGCCGGATTCCGGCTAGCTAGATAGTAACTCTTCCGACTTAAGTAGGTATAGCGCTAGCATAGGCTAGCCTTTAAACGCTTGTCTCTATCGTAAGAACTCCGCTTTCTCTTATCCCTTAAAGGCGTTAGCCTATAACAAAGCTATAGTAAAACGTCTTAAGAGAGATAATATAGGAGTGTTTAACTTAGATAAAAGGGACCTATATTACCTTAGGCTAATCGCTTAAGGCGACGGGAAGAATACCTATACTAATGTCTATCTATTTTATAAGCGTCTTTAACTCTATTATAATAAAGACCTTTATACACTCTATCCTTTCTATCTATCGTTCCTTAGCGGGAGTACGCTTAGTTAGTATATAAGTAAACTTTCCGTCGCTTAGCGATACCGTCTACGATCTACGTACTTTATAACCTTTATAAAAAAGCTTACTAAGAGGTTTAGCCGCCTTAATATAGAAATCTCCTATAAGCTATATAGCGGAGAATGTAATAGGGTAGGCAGAGTAATTATATAGGTGCCCTCTATATAGGTGTAGAAATCATCTATAAAGAACTAAGTGTAAGCGTACCTTTATATACGGATATATAGCTCTACGCACGTACCCTTTTATCCGCACGTGCCTTTTACCCCTATCTGTATAAGCCCTTTACCCTTATTCGTATAAGCCCTTTTCCCTACCCGCACGTGCCTCTTCCCCGCTCGTATATAAGAATACGGATTAGGTCGTAGACTTAATCTTACTAATAGTCGAAGACCCTTATATAAGACCTTTACCTTACCTAAGCGAAAAATAACGATGTATTACGTAGGGCCCGGCCGCGCTTTAGGCTATACGGCTCGCTTTAGGGGGCGTAAAACGCACCTTCTTCCGTCGTGTCTTTACCGGTAATATAGCGTTAGGTAGTCCGTCGTTTTCTCTAATAGCCCTAAAGCGCTCTTAAAAGCGATCGAGCGCTTTTATATCTACGAAGTCTGCTATAAAGTGCTACGTCGGGTCTTAGTACCTTTGCTACCTTACGAGGACCTTACGTTTACTACCGCGGCCGACTTTTTTCTACCGTACGGTAAGAATTTCCTTTACTAAGAACTCTTCTTCTCCTTCTACTAAGATTACGGGAGGCTATAGGTCCGCTATTACTTAGCTAGGCATCGGATCTACTACTACGCGACGAAGAAGGTCTACGTTAAAATTAAGGTAAATCCCGTTAGGCAATCCCTTTAGCTCGACGGCTTACAGGCTTAGCACTCTCTTAACCGTAAATTTTACGTATAATTAGTCGAACTTCTTTTTTAGCCTTAAGGATACGTAGTTCCGTAGGTCTACCTAGACTTTATTACCTACCGTTAATCGCTCTACGGGTTTTCGCCGTTTATTAGTATACCGCTCTTAGTCCTACGCTACTAAGGCTATTAAAGACTAATAGAAGTCTAAGATCTACTTAAGTCGCTATATAAAGGAGGCTATACGCCCCTCCGGGCTATTGCTAAACGGCTTTTCCGCTGCTATATCTACGGCGATAGGAAATAAGGATACCGGTTTATACTTATATAGTGCGAAGAAAGGTAATATACTAATTAAAGAGTAATTTCTTCCGTTAAGCGCTATTTACGCTATAGGGAGCTACTTATCTTAGTCCTTTTAGTTACTATCGATAACGCCCTAAAGGTAAGCCTAAACTTCTAAGTTAAGCCGTTCTAGCCCCCTATCGGTTTACGGATAATATACTATGCTTAGCAGCTATATAATCTATAGCAGCCGATATAAGTGCTATTAAAAGCGGCTCGTCTAATTTAAGCCCTTATCGCTTATAATTAACGTTAGCTATTAATAGTATCGCACGTAGTATATAAGAAAGCGCTCTACGTAGATCTCCGCTTTTATAAAGGGTATAGGTTCTAATATAACTTCCTTACTTAGACGGTCTTTAATTACCTAAAGATTACGGTTACTACTCTCTATAAAAAGGAGGTCTATAATAAAGTCTATCTAAATATACGTATAAAACCGGTCTAGTATAAGGAGCGATTTAAGCAGCCTTTTCTTAAGCGTATGCTAAATCTTCGTACGCTTATAGATATTATAGTTATAGAGGAATCGTCTAACGTATAGCTAGAGGAGCGGCTAATAGAAGTCGCGGGATATAGCGGTAATTATTCCTTCGCGGCTAAGGTAGCCGACGACGCTAGCGTTGTATACTATTTAAATAAGCCGTCCTTAGAGGGCGTTTCCTTCCTCTAGCTTTAGGGGAGCGTCTCTTACTACGGCCTCTATAGTTATAAAGGAACTAAGAACCTAAAGCCGTCCGCGGAACCGTATGTGCCTACGTAAGTCTACGTAGCAGTCGGCTACCTATACCCTAAGGTTAAGCTTAAGGTCGAATCGTCGTGCTCTTGCCTCTATAACGCAGCGCACGCTCCCGTAGGTAACTTCCTAAGCTGCTAAGCGGTCCTACGTACGCTAAAGCTCTTCGTCTTAAAAAATCCGTCGGTTAAGACCTATATTAGTAGTTAGCTCTACGTCTTACGCGTAAAGGTCGTCTTAAGTCGTAGCCGGTATAAAGTCCGCTTCCTAAGCGTTAAGCTCCGCGTCTTCTTTAAATATCCCTTTACTTTCCGAACTAATTAACGAATTATTATCCTCTACGCTATCGTCCTCGTCCTTATCGCCCTTACTATTAACTAAGACTACGCCGTCCGCACCGATAAGCGTTGCTTTAAGATATATACGTAGTGCCTCCTTTAGGAGTATTTAAAGCTTTTAGGCATTATAATCTTCGTTAGAAGGCCGATCTTAATCTCTCCGGGATAGAGCGTTTAGCACTATAGCCTCTTTTCTAAGTCGGTACTTAATCCGGAAATAGAACCGCGAAAGGTATTCCGCCTAGCGGGCCTATCGCTTAGAGAGATAACGTCGAGTTATAAAATACTTAAGGTTACGATAGTCTATAAGGATTTCGAAGTTCTTATAGCTATAGAGCTCCGCTTACTATTGCTTTAAATAGCTAATTATAGCGAGTATTTCTTTATCGTAGATAGCGTAGTTCCGTTCGGCGGGGGTAAGCTTACTAGAGTAAAAAGCTATAGGGCGGCGTTAGCCGTCTACCTCTTACGAAAGCGTGCCTTTAAGCGCGAATCTACTATAGTCCGCCTTAAGTATTATAGGATAATTAAAGTCCTACTATAATAGCACTAGGGCTTACGAAAATAGGTCTTTTAACGTTTAAAACGCCTTTGCCTATACGGCGCCCTAATAGAAGGCTACCCTTTTGCTAGTAAAGGCTATAAGCGGACCGACGATATAAGAAAATTAATAAAGAAAAATCCGGTAGTAGTTCGTAAATCTTAAGAAACTCCGTATACCTTTTTGCGAAGTTAGGGCTATTTAGTCTCGAATAGCCTAAATCTTTATAAGGTCCGCCTATATACTAACGCCCGCGATAATAATAAATCCGAGGTATTTAACCTAATAGATACTAAATTCGCATTTATTAAGGTCGAGGTATAGCTTATGCTCGGAGAGCTAGTCTAGCACCTTCCGCACTTTGTCTATATAATCCTTTAGGCTACCGCTTATGTATATAAGAATATTATTAATATAAGCGGAAGCGAACTCGTTTAGAAATTCGCGAAGGATGCTATTAATATACCGTTAGAAGGTGCTAGGAGCTTTTATAAGCCTAAACGGTATTATTATCTATTCGAAAAGACTATAGCGAGTGCGGAACGCGGTTTTCTACTTATTACCTTCCGTAATTTACACCTTATAGAACGCTTAATAGATATCTAACTTAGTAAACTACTTCGCTTTAGCGATATTACGGAGTATCTCCTTAATAAGCGGAAGCGGGTAGCGGTTTAGTTATATTATTACGTTAAGTGCTCGGTAGTCTATATAAAAACGTAGTCCTCCTCTAGGTTTCCGCGCGAATAGCACTAAAGCGGCGGCCTTAGAAGAGCTAGCCTAAATAAACCCTTTATCTAAAAGGCCGCGTAGTGTTTTCTTTAATATAAGCAACTCGTCTTAAGACATCGCGTATAGTAGCTCGAAGGGCGGAACTATATCTTATCCGCGGGAATCCTTATAAAGCGGTATCGCGTAGTTAATGCCGGGCTTATATAGGTTTAATTTATCGGCCTTGCTTTTCCGAAAGAGCGGCAGTAGGTTATAGAATTACGTAAGGATTATTTAACGTAATTCGGCTTCCGTCTTTAGCTTCTTTAGTCGTAAGGCTTTTTCGATATCTGCGAGGCTAACTATGTAAATAGTAGCCGTAGCGGCTTCTAAGCCGTATCGTCTACGGATTCGGTTAATTATGCCGATAAATACTAAAGCTATAACTTCTTTAGCCTCTCGAAGCTCTATAGCATACTTAGTGTCCTTAGGCTCGTTCTTATTAATTATAAGGTGCGACATAGGTGCGGCTCGTAGTCGGCTTTATAAGGTATACGTAAGGGGTAGTAATATAATTAATATTACTAATAGCTTTTGCTATTAGCGCGATAGCACCCTTCGTCGTCGTTATAATTGTAATATTAATTAATAGCCTCCCTATTCGAGACCCCTTAAAGAAAGGGGCTTAGGGCAGCTAGCTATAAGGCAGGTGCATCGGCGTAAGCGTAGCTTACGTACCGCCCGTAGAGGCGGCGCACGTAGTGCGACGATAGCATTTACGCCTTAGGTTAACGTATATTAGGTTATCTCTGCCTGCGGTTGCCGAGGCCTATAGCGCGCCGGGTCACGTGCGGGGGCATACGTACAGCCTAGGATATACTGCTATTAAAGAGGGGATAAGTGTAAGGTGCGATACGGGTGCGGCTCGTAGTCGGCTTTATAAAGTATACGTAAGGGGTAGTAATACAATTAATATTACTAGTGGCTTTTGCTATTAGTGCGATAGCACCCCTCGTCGTCGTAATATATATAATGTAGCTAACGCTACGAATTCCTATACTAAAGCCTTCCTTAGTGCGGTATAGAGTAAGACTCTATATAAAGAAGCTAAGGCTTTCTAAGGATTAGGTTAAATTCTAGCTAAAGGATAACGTATGCTTTAAGCAATTACTCATGCCCGTTAATCTCCGTAGCTATTTATGCAATACCTTTAATCTTCGCCTCTTCTATTGCGCTTAAGGCTTTTCGTACGTACCGAGGTCTTATATTTTTAACTAGCAAACGTAGTTCTCGTGCGAATGCCTTATCAATAGCGGCGTAGCACTAGCAACCCTCGTCTATAAGAGTAAAGACGAGGTTTATATAGTTAATAACAATAGGTTTTAAGGTAGGAGAAGTCTTAATACGGTTAGTTAACTCTTTTTTCTCTAGTACTAGCGAATTAGGCTTTAGGGCCCGTCTATGCTCTAGAGCTATACGTTTCCCTCCGCACCGGTAGTAGCGGGGATATTATTATCCTCCTTAATATTAGACTTAAGAGAAGGTCGGGTAGCGCGAATCGCTATAGGCCGTTCGGCTCGCTTTATAAGGCGAGCGGGACGATATAGGCAGTCTATAGCAAAATGTCTATCCGCGCTATAGCGTATATAAAGCCCCTCCTCTCTCCGCTTTTAAAGCTCCGCCTTTAATACCTACTTAGCTTACTATATAGAAGAGGAGGGCGCGCTACCTAAGGCGGCGTATAGTATCCTCGCTCTTCTATAAGCGGGCCGCGTAGTAGATATTATAACGTCGCCCTTATAGTCTACCGTAGTATCGGGCGTAGATCTAAGCGGTAGGAGCGTTATAGCGTTTTTAATAGTAACTCCTCTATTCCTATTGCTAACGCCGTTTATGCTAGCGCGCTTTTATAACTTCTAGAAGCTAGGGCTTTGCTTATAGTTCTAAGCTACCTTCGTAAAGCGACTTACGTACTCCCGGAAGTTAGTAGGCATCTCGATTAAGATAAGCATCTCCTATAGTTATAGAGTAATCGAATTTCATAGCTATATAAGCTTAGCGCTATCTCCTTAAACGCTATTTCCGGCGGTATAAGTAATAGTCTCCTTAAAGTTAGGAAGGAAGTCCTTAAACGTCTAGCCGTCTTTCTAAAAGAGGATCCGCAACCTATCTTACGCTTTCTCCTACTCCTATACGTTGCCGAACACGTAGATAAGGTAGTTAAAGAAGGCACGGGGGTTATAGGCGCTACTAGGCCCGCTACTCCCTTAGAACCTAGAAATCCGCTGTATTTAAAGCTTAAGCAGTATATAAAGCAGCGAATACTAAGCGGTATTATAGCAACCGTTAAAGCCTTACTTCTCGTTAACGGTAACTTACTATAGAGGCAATATAGGAAGAAGTAAAAAGACTCTAGCTTACTATCCTATATAGGCTATAGTAAAGGCTTTCTTTTGCCGAAGGCGGCTTTAAGGGCCGTCCTTAGGTTAGCTATACTAGCGTCCTTAGCCGTAGGAGAGTTCGTCGACGTAGCCGTAGGCGTGAGTAGCGTATCCGTAGAGGTAGGCGCCGTAGATCCTATTTTAATACTAAGGACTTTTAGCAACCCCCTTCGTTTAACCGGATTAACGGCTATTTTCTATAGTAGCATTAGAAGGCGCTCCTCTTCCGCTATAGAAAGTACGGCATCCGCCGTCGCCTTACTAAAACGGGCTTCTATTATTTCCTATCGAAGGCGGGCTTTTGCGAAGGCCCGCTTATTTAGCGCCTTTCGTCGTAGGTATAGCTGCTAAGACCCCTCGGCTTATTGCTTAAAGACGTCCTTTAAATCGTTGTCTAGTAAGTCTATAATAGCAGCTTGTATTACTACGCGTGCCGCTTTTATCATAGCGGCCTATCGTTTTAATTAATATATACCGCTATTGTAAAAGCGGGACGTTATCGTATTAATAAGTCTATAAAAAAGAGAGATAGATAATACTATAATAGGGTAGGCAGAGTGATTATATAGGTGCCCTTTATATAGGTATAGAAATCATCTATAAAGAACTAAGTGTAGGCGTACTTATGCATGCGGATATATAGCTCTACGCACGTACCCCTTTATCCGCACGTGCCCTTTACCCCTATCCGCACGAGCCCTTTACCCGTATTCGCATAAGCCCCTTTCCCCGCCCGCACGTGCCTCTTCCCCGCTCGTATATAAGAATACGGATTAAGTTATAGACCTAATCTTACTAATAGTCGAAGACCTTTATAGAGAATATACTATCTCTATATAAAACGTAAGAGAGTTATCCCTCCTATAGTAGATCTAACGTAAGGTTTTACTCGTATAATAGCTTCGCCTTAAAAAAGACTATTAGATTATTTAGACCTTTTATAGACTTATTGCCGCGTAAATCGCTTCCCTCCTTCTACTGCTTAATAAAAAGACTTTTATTAAGAAGTAGAACTAGGAAATTAAAGAGAAGAAGCCTCTTATAACCGCGTTACTTAACCGGTATATCTCTTAAGACTTTCGCCGTAACGACTCTTATAGCTTCGACCGCCGCGACCGCGACTATAACCGTCGCGACTCCCGCCGCTATAATAACGATTATAATAGAGACCGTAAGCGAGACATTCGCCGTTTTAATAGCAGCCGCGGCTAAGGCAACTATCGTTATATCGGGCCTTTTACCTACGACTACGACCGCCGCGAGTATAATCGCCGCCCTAACGACCGTCGTAATAACGATCGTCGTAACGACTAAGCTCCCTATCGCCGGGATTAAGACGGTCGCCGCCCTACCGGATAAAGAGATATATATAGAGAGGAAAAAGTAAAGAAGTAAGTGCGCTTTAAATTAACATACTAAGCTAGCGAGGCCTTTACCCTAAGTAGTAGTAAGGCAGGCGATAAATGTAACGCGACCGACGAGGGGTGCCGTCGCGCTAATAGCTAAAAGCCACTAGTAACATCAATTGTATTACTGCCCCTTACGTACACCTTATAAAGCCGGCCAACGCTGCGCGCCGCCGCCTTACATTTATCCCCTCTTTAATAGCAGTATGTCCTAGGCTGCACGTGTCTCCCTCGATCACGTGACCTAGCGCAAACCATAGGCCTCGGAGTCCCGCAGGCAGGGATAACCCAATGCACGTTGACCCAAGGCGTAGATGCCACCGTCGTATTGCCCACCCAATGCGCCGCCTCTACGGTACGTGAGCTGCGCCCACGCCGGCACACCTGCCTTACAGCCGCTGCCCAGCCCCTTTCTTCAAGGGGTCTCGAACAGAGAGGCTGTCAATTGATGTCACAATTGTAACGCGACCGACGAGGGGTGCCGTCGCGCCAATGGCCAAAAGCCACCAGTGACATCAATTGTGTCACTGCCCCTTACGTACACCTTATAAAGCCGGCTAACGCTGCGCGCCGCCGCCTTATAATAAAGCCTCTAAGGATAATTAAAGCTCTACTCGCTCTAACTTAGACCTCTCTAAGGCCTACTTCGTCGGTTATATAACGACGTATGCCTTACCTAATAAGGGCCTTTTTAAGTATACTACCTACGATCGATACTTCCCCCTCGCCTCTGTTTTAGACGAGCATATCCGCGCTAGGTGCTATGTTTCGAAGCAGTAGCTTACTAAGGAGACGATAGCCCTAAAACCCGCTAAATATCGCCGTTATAAGACTAGTTTTCTATTATAAAACCTCTTCTTTTAGCACTTAGCTATAGACGGCTACACCTAGGTGCGTAAGGGCATTATCCTAAGCTAATGCTTTACCCCTTTAGTCGTTATACCTCCCTCGGCTTTTTATAAAGTAACCGCTCCTCCTAGCCCTACGTCCTTAATAGCCGAGCTAGTTTATCTAGCCGAGGCCGTAGGCCCTACGTCTTTTCTTAACTCCCTATCTATTCTTAAGCCTATGCCCCGACCCTTTTATTAAGATAATAAAGGCATGCTTATTCTATTTTCCTATATAAGGATTAAGATTATAAGCAAGCCGTTTAGGAAGGCGTTTAAGATCTATCCGGATACCGGATATAGTAAGCCTATAATTAATCGGGACCTACTATAGCATTTGCCGTATACTATTAAAAAGCTGCCTCTTATAGCCGTTAAGGGTATTACCGGTTACGCTTATATTAAAGACTAAGCTACCTTTTCCTTTTTAGTCTAAGGCCGTTACGCTAACGGTTCTAACGTAAGGCTCGCGGAGTTTTCTTACTCCGCCTAAGTTACTAAGGTCGCTATAAGCGCCTTACTTAGGAATGCTTTCCTTAAACCGCACCTTAGTAACGTCGACTACGGATCGGATATAATCCGCATCGGCACTCTCTAAGACTTTAAGATCCCTTTTAATATCTACCGCCTTAGCTAAGATATAGTGCGTCGCGTTTAGGCCGTCTAAAAGACTTTAGTTCCTACCGGTTAAACTATTATTATACCCGCCTTTTAGAAAGAAATCCTTAAAGGCCGGCCGTACGCTTTTAATTCCTCTTACGACCTAGCCACGTACGCTATTATAGATAATTCCTCTTTCCCTAGCGTCGCTATAATTAATAACTCCGCTAAAGACGTGGTTATCTTACGTAAGCAGCGATTTAGCTAGATTTTAAAGTGCTATAATTTAGGATTCCTTATAGTCCTATCGTAGACTTCCGCCCTTTAGGCCCTAACTACTACTTCTTTAGCTACGGTAGCCTTTAACCCTTCTATAGCCTCTCCTTCGGCTGCCGACCTTTAGTAAGTTCCTATAATCGGCAGTAGCTTTAATATCTCGGCATCCGTTATGTTCTCCTCTAACGTTATCTCGGCCGCTTTATAGCCGGTAGCTCTAGCGCCTCCCTTCGTTAATTAAGTCGATTTCCCTTCCGTAGCGTCCTTCCCGGAGCCTAACGTAGTCCCTTTTTAGCGCCGAGCCTAAAAGCTAGGCTCCCTTCCGGAGTATATTACCGAGGAGGGCATTTACATTTACGCCGGAGACCCTCGCTTTATTAATAAAGTTATTAAGCTCCTCTAACGTTTCCCCTCTCTTTAGAAAGACATAGGTATAGCCGTTATCTAACCTAATAAAGAACTTACCGTGCCTTTCGTCGACAGATAGTAGCATTAGAAAATTGCCTAGCGTCTTTACCCGTAAGGACTCCGCGACTATGCGATTATTAATAAGACCTTCGATAAACTCTACTAATAGAATCGTATAGAATAGACTACGTAACTAACGCCTTTCGTAGCGCCTATTTTTATTGTCTAGCGTACCTCTTAAGGTATTACGAAAGGCCGCGCTATTATAGATATACGTAGAATAAACGGCGTTATAGTCCTTAACGCTTATCTACTTCCTCTTTAAGAGAGTATTATCGCTAAGCTACTTAAAGCCGAGTATATTACTATTATCGATATAGCTTCGTTCTTCTACTAATTTAGCGTACGTCGTAACTATCGCAACCGGTTTACCGTTACTAGCTATAGTAGACTTAAGAATCTTACTATAGCACCGATTGGATTTCGGAATAGCCTTGCCTACGCCTAGAGATATATAGACCGCGTTCTCCGACTTTACTAAGCCTTCTCCCGCGTGTTTATCGACGATATCGTAATTTATTCACGTACTTAAGCAGATTATCTTCGCTACCTTTAAACTATTATAGAACTATTTGCTAAGCTTAACCTAACTATATCCCCGGCGAAAAGCTAGATTAGTTACCTATCCGTATACCTTCTCGGGTATTATATTAATGCCTTCGGTATACGTACGTTAGAGGACCGTATAGCCGTATTCGCAAAACTCGACTTCCTAAACACCCTATAGAAGCTCGAGCATTATATTAGCGTAGTAGGTTTTATACGATCGAAGATCCCCTACTTTAGCCCCCTCGTCGAACCTCTTTAAGCCCGGAAGACGGCTCTCCTCGCTTTAGGCTATACGTTTAGTAAAGTAACCGACGGGAACCTAAATCGCCGTAAAGCTTTTATATAGAATACTGCCTTCCTACCTATAGCTACGGAGAAGCTATCCTTTTAGGCCCTTTAAGCCGAAATTGCGTTAGGACGGATACTATACTACCTTAACCCGGCTAAGAAGTTATTCACCTAAATCGACGCCTCCCTTTAGCGTAGCTTTAGAGCGGTATTCTATTATCTTTTAGATAACTCCGCTTAGGTTATAGGCTAGCCGATCCCTATAAAATAGATAATGCCTATATGCTTCCTTTCTTAGGTGCTTACCCCCGCCGAATACAACTATAGTCTATTTAAGCTAAAAGTTGCTTATCTCGTTTAGGCAATAAAGAAGATACGAACTATAATCTAGTTATTAACCCTACCGCTTATAGTCCTTACGGATTACTCCGCTATAAAGCAGATTTATAAAAGGCGTATACTCGATACGTCTAGCGCCGACTATAGTAACCGCCGACTTATAGTTGCTTCTATCTACCTCTCGTAATTTAATCTTAAGATTTATTATATACCCGGTAAGGATAACCTTATCCCTAACGCCTTTAGTAGGCTAGCCGCCTTAGAAACGGATCTTATCCCCGACCGTTACCGCTTTAACTATACCGCGCTTAACAACGTACTGCTTATATCTAAAGCCGTTATAGATCTTAGGATAAAGACTTAATTCGTCATTAGTTATGCCTTTAATCCGTACTTCTCTAAGATTATCGGTATGCTTTCCGACGACCTAGCCGCGCCGGCTACTACGGCTTCTACGCCCGACCCCGACGGCACTCCTCTTCCTCCTACGCCCGTTCTAAGTGCCGCCTTTAGCTAGGAGGAGCGTAAGGCCGCCTATCTACGCCTTAAAAAACGTAGTATTCCTTTCCTTCTTTAGGACTAGCTGCTCTATTATAAGGGTCGTAATAGCTACCTCCGCCTCTATATCCCCGCCTCTATAGTATCGCCTATGCTAGCGGCCGCTTACGATGCGAAAAATTACTCTGGGACTACTTATATGCTATAAGACCTTAAGCGCTACTCTATCCGGAACCTAACTTCTAAAGTTAAGAAATATATTACGGCTTATAAGGCTTACTATCTAGGATAGATAGACCGCTAGCTACTCGTAGGCTCCTAGAAGCCTATCTAAGCCCTAGTTTAACCTATGCGTTTTATTAGAATAGACTTTATTACGGATATGCCTGAAATATCCTCCGCCTCTTTGCCTTAGGCTATCTCGAGCTTCGATACCTTTAACTAGCTGCTTACGGTAACCTACCTAGCTAGCAAACGTTATCTTTTAATCCCCGGAAACGCTAAGTACTCTACGACGAACTAAGGCGTATCCCTTTCTCGGCTTCTTTTGCTTACGGACTAAGGAATGCTATCTACTATTATTAGTAATCGCGATAGACGCTTTAATGCTCAGGTTTAGCGTTTACTATAGAAGTCCTTTAGGACTAAAATTGCTATAACTATAGCATACTACCCTTAGGCCGATAGCTTAATAGAGCGTCGTAATTAAATAGTCGAAACCGTATTAAGGATAGCCTATATTAAGGACCTAGACCTTAATTAGAAATTGCTTTTGCCTGCCCTTTAATAGAACCTAAATTCGGCTTTTAACGCTAGCACCCGTATATCCGCGTATAACTATATCTTCGGTTATAATCTCCGCTCCCCTCTTAAGGCTAACGATATCTCTATTGCGGATAACCTCCCTTATTTACGGGAAGCGGTAAGACGATAGGCCGGTTTTATAATAGACCTCGCGGCGATAAAAGCTAAACGCCGTTACGACGGCAAATATCGCTAGATCCTCTTTTAAGCTAGCGATAAGGTATACCTTAAATTGCATCGTAGTTATTACGAACTATCTTAGCCCGCGAAGAAATAGTCCCGTTAGAGGGAAGGGCCTTTCCTTATTAAAAGAATAGTTAACGACCTTGTAGCTAAGCTTAACTTACCCGCCTATATTCGAATCTATCTAGTTATTTTAGTAAAGTATTTAAAGCCTGCGTACGATAGATACTTTAAGGAAGAAAAACCCGGCGCGGTTAAAGCAGCGTAAGATCTTAATAACGCCTTAGGCGAGGGCGACGAGCACTACGAGCTCGAGCGTATTCTTAGATCTCGTAAGCGCCGTATTAGCAGATTAAAGACCCCCGTCACTAAGTATTAAGTCCGCTAAAAGGGCTAGGGGGCCGCCTACGACTAGTAGGTCCCCGCTAGCGCTATTTCCCGGGAAGCAATCATAGAATTCACCTCGAAGCGTATAACGCGTTCCGCCGGCGCTACCCTAGCTGCGATTAATTAAGGGATATCGATCTAATTATTTAGTTAGGAAAAGATCCTATAGTAACGTATAGAGCAAAGGAGCATAGATTAAAAGGATCGCGTTACGTTATTCTAAACCTTTTTTTCCCTTCTTAATTAGTTCTTTGTTTTATTCTACTAATATAAAGGTCTTTAACTATAGTAAGAGATTAGGCCTACGGCCTAACCCGTATTATCACGTGCGGGCTAGGGCATAGTAGCGCATAGAGGGGTATTACCCACACGTATAAGAGCGGGATACTTAGCTCCTATATAGATCGTTAATACACCTATACGGAGGGCAACTATGCATTTACTCTACTTACCCTATTATAGTACGATCTATTAAACATACATCGGAATAGACTAAAGCAACGATGCCTAGCAGTAGGCAGAGGCCTAGCGCCTTTACGAAGAGCAGCAGCAGCTGCTATAGGAGGCAGTCTAGCAGCAGTAGCTATAGGACGAAGCTTAACGCGTTTAGGCTATTAAGGAGGCCCGCGTTCGACACGAGATAGTAGAGGCCGCTCGCCTATAGGCGGCCGAGGAGGAGCAGCGCTTAATAGCGCTGCTATAGCGTTTATCTACCGACCCGGATAAGCGACGGAATTTACTCGCGGTCCTTAGGGGTATACTAAGCTTAACGGGAGCTTCGACGATACCTCCCCCCCCCGGCCCTACGGAACGCGCCCTTAAAGGGCCGGCTCCTATAGACGTACGGACGGACCTTAAGGCCGCTTACGGTAAGCGGAAGCCTCTACCTTAGCCTATATAGGACGGCAAGCCTAAGTCGTTCTACTTCTTCCTATACCGCTTAAAGAATAAATTTACTATTAACGAGAAGTAGGGCCTTAACGGCTGCTACGATACCGCGTGGTATTCGCTCCTTTATACGCTGCCGGAGCCTTAGATACGACGGGTTTCCGGGTTTAGGAAAGCGGCGGCCCTAGTCGTAGGCGCGACCTTAAGGCCTTCTTTACCTACCTTATGCACGCGTTTAGGAACGTATAGGAGTAAGAGAAGGCGTAGGATAGGCTGCGGACCCTCGGCTAGAAGAACGGACAGGCGTTTAAGGAGTTTCTCCCCGACTTCGAGGAGACTATTACTCGCGCCGCGGGTAATACCGTTTAAGAGGATAGCGCTAAGCTTATATAGTTGCGGAATTCTATCTCCCTAGCCCTACGGGAGCTACTTATCCCTATCGAGATACCTATTGACTTTCGGGGGTACGTTAGCCGCTTAACGAAGGTCGTATAGAACTATAAGTAGACTCCGCGCTTCTAAAAGCTCCGAAAGCGCACCGGCGGTATAGGCGCGGGCGGGACTATAGCCCCCCTCCCGCCGCCGAAGTCCGCTCTTAATACGACGACCGTAGACTAAGACAGCGACGTTATTATAACGGCCATACGCCCGGCACGCGGTAGGAAGGAGAAGCCGAAGTCGCCGCCCGGAGCCTATACGCCTGCCTCGTCTAATAGGCGAGCTCGGTAGGCGACTAAAGCAGAGCTTTAAAAGCGGCGCGACGATAGGCTCTACTTACGCTACGGAGTGCTCGGCCACTTAGTAGCTGCCTGCCTATATAAGCCGGCTCGAAGGCTAGTGCGCGTATAGGCTACTCGCACGCCGGCGCTTAAGTCTAAGGATAACGAGGAGGTTCCCGCTTCGCCTATAGCGGAGGGAAATATATAGCTCTAGAGCGTAGATAGGCCCCGGAGCCTAATACGCTAGCGCTAGCTAAGAAAGAGTTAACGGACTATATTAAAGATAAGCCTACTTTAATATAAGTTATCGTTAACTAGATAAACCTTCTCTCCGCTCTTATAGATAAGGGGTGCTAGTGCTATGCCGTAATTAACGAGGCATTCGCACACGACTTACGTTTGCTAGTAGAACGGATACGCCTAAGGTAGGTAAAGGGAGCCTCCGGCGTAATAGAAGGTGCGGAGATTAAGGGCATCGCTTAGGTAGCTACGGAGGTCGACGGTTATACCTAGCTGCTCGTCGCGTATATAATTCCCTAACTCGAGTTCCCCTTAATTCTAAGCAAGTCTTAGCTTAAGCATACGGATCCTTCTCTATGCCGTATAAGGGGAAGCTTTAGTACGGGCCTTCGCAACGGTAGGTGCGATACTAGACTAACGAAGACGAGGACG
Organism: Ophiocordyceps sinensis; assembly: GCA_012934285.1. Lineage (NCBI taxonomy): Eukaryota > Fungi > Ascomycota > Sordariomycetes > Hypocreales > Ophiocordycipitaceae > Ophiocordyceps > Ophiocordyceps sinensis. The sequence continues at coordinate 14,783,303 of JAAVMX010000004.1, forward strand.
AGAGCGAGTGCCTAAAGGAGCTACGGGCCGCGTAGGAGGTAATAGCCTCTATGTTTATTAGTACTATTCGGTGAATTCGCAGACGGTAGGGCGCGGAAGCGGCGTCGGCGGCGGTCTACGCTATAAGCCTAGCGGACATCGAGAAGGCGCTACGGCCTAAGAAGCCTAAGACGGATTCCGAGCTGCGCTAGATAATCCCGGCGTAGTTCTACGACCTTCTTCCGCTCTTTACGAAGAGCGAGGCTAATAAGCTTAACCTATATAAGCTTAGCATTAACCACGCCGTTCCTCTCCGCTAAGATACTAACGGTAATAATATAGTTCCGCCCTTTAGGCTACTATATAGTATATCCCGGGACGAGCTGCTCGTCTTAAAGAAGACCTTACGCGACCTACTAGATAAGGGGTTTATTTAGGCTAGCTCGTTAGAGGCAGCGGCCCCGGTCTTATTCGTGCGGAAGCCGGGTGGTAGGCTGCGATTCTACGTCGACTATAGAGCCCTTAACGCGATAACTCGTCCGGATCGGTACCTACTTCCGCTAATTAGGGAGATACTCCGTAATATTGCGAAGGCGAAGTGGTTTACTAAACTAGATATCTATTAAGCGTTCTATAAGGTACGAATCGCGGAAGGTAACGAGTAGAAGACCGCGTTCCGCACTCGTTATAGCCTCTTCGAGTGGATAGTAACGCCGTTTAGGCTTACCGGCGCCCTAGCTACCTTTTAACGCTATATTAATAGCATCCTTCGGGAGTTCCTCGACGAGTTTGCTTCCGCCTATATAGATAATATTCTTATCTACTCGAGCGGGAGCTATAAGGACTATATAGCTAAGGTGCGGAAAGTGCTTAATCGGCTAGCTCTATACGGTTTACACCTCGACCTAGATAAGTGCGAATTCGGCGTTACGCGGGTTAAGTTGTAAGGGTCTTCGACTATTAGTGAGATTAGGTCTACGACCTAATCCGCATTCTTATATACGAGCGGGGAAGAGGCACGTGCGGGCGGGGAAAGGGGCTCGTGCGAATAAGGGTAAGGGGCTCGTACGGATAGGGGTAAGGGGCACGTGCGGATAAAGGGGTACGTGCGTAGAGCTATATATCCGTATACATAGGTGCGCCTATACTTAGTTCTTTATAGATGATTTCTATACCTCTATAAAGGGCACCTATGTAATCACTCTGCCTACCTTAATATAGTATTATCTATCTCTCTTTTTCACAGACTTATTTAATACAATAACGTCCCGCTTTTATAATAGCGGTATATATTAATTAGAACGATAGGCTACTACGATAAAAGCGGCACGCGTAGTAATACTAGCTGCTATTATAGACTTACTAGACAACGATATAGAGGACGTCTTTAAGCAACGGGCCGAGGGGTCTTAGTAGCTATAGCTGCGATAAGAGGCGCTAAATAAGCGGGCCTTCGTAAAAGCCCGCCTTCGATAGGAAATAACAGAAGCCCGTTTAGGCAAGGCGACGGCGGATGCCGCACCTTCTATAGCGGAATAGGAGCGCCTTCTAGTGCTACTATAGAAAATAGCCGTTAATGCGGTTAAACAAAGGGGGTTGCTAAAAGTCCTTAGTATTAAAATAGGATCTACGGCGCCTACCTCTACGGATACGCTACTTACGCCTACGGCTACGTCGACGAACTCTCCCGCGGCTAAGGACGCTAGCATAGCTAACCCGAGGACGGCCCTTAAAGCCGCCTTCGGCAAAAGGAAGCCTTTGCTATAGCCTATATAGGATAGTAAGCTAGAGTCTTTTTACTTCTTCCTATATCGCCTCCGTAGTAAGTTTACTTTTAACGAGAAGTAAGGCCTTAACGGTTGCCGCGATACCGCTTAGTATTCGCTGCTCTATACGCTGCTTAAGCCTTAGATACGGCGGATTTCTAGGTTTTAGGAGAGTAGCGGGCCTAGTAGCGCCTACGACCCCCGTGCCTTCTTTAACTACCTTATCCACGCGTTCGGCAACGTATAGGAGTAAGAGAAAGCGTAAGATAGGTTGCGGATCCTCTTTTAGAAAGACGGCTAGACGTTTAAGGACTTCCTTCCCGACTTTAAAGAGACTATTACTTATGCCGCCGGAAATAGCGTTTAAGGAGATAGCGCTAAGCTTATATAGCTACGAAATTCGATTACTCTATAACTACGGGAGATGCTTATCCTAATCGAGATGCCTACTAACTTCCGGGAGTACGTAGGTCGCCTTACGAAGGTGGCTTAGAACTATAAGCAAAGCCCTAGCTTCTAGAAGTTGCGAAAGCGCGTCGGCACGAACGGCGTTAGCAATAGGAATAAAGGAGTTACTACTAAGAACGCTATAACGCTCCCGCCGCTTAAATCCACGCCCGATACTATAGTAGACTACGAGGGCGACGTTATAATATCTACTACGCGGCCCGCTCGTAGAAAAGCGAGGATACTATCCGCCGCCTTAGGCAGCGCGCTCTCCTCTTCTATATAGCGAGCTAAGTAGGTATCGAAGGCGGAGCTTTGAAAGCGGAGAGATGAAGGGCTTTACGTACGCTATAGTGCGGATAGACATTTTGCTATAGACTGCCTATATCGTCCCGCTCGCCCTATAAAGCGAGCCGAACGGCCTATAGCGATTCGCGCTACCCGACCTTTTCTTAAGTCTAATATTAAGGAAGATAATAATATCCCTACCGCTACTAATATAGAGGGAAACGTATAGCTCTAAAGCATAGACGGGCCCTAGAGCCTAATTTACTAGCACTAGAGAAAAAAGAATTAACTAACCGCATTAAGACTTCTCTTACCTTAATACCTATTATTATTAACTATATAAACCTCGTCTTTACTCTTATAGACGAGGGTTGCTAGTACTACGCCGCTATCGATAAAGCATTCGTACGAGAACTACGTTTGCTAATTAAAGATATAGGAACTTAGTATATACGAGGAGCCTTAAGCGTAATAGAGGAAGCGAAGATTAAAGGTATCGCATAGATAGCTACGGAGATTAATAAGCATAAGCAATTGCTCGTAGCATACGTTATCCCTTAGCTAAAATTTAACCTAATCCTTAGAAAGCCTTAGCTTCTTTATATAAAGTCCTACTCTATGCCGTACTAAAGGAGGCTTTAGTATAGGAATTCGCAGCGTTAGCTACGGTATATTAATAAAAACGAGCCTAAGGATACCGAGTGTACTATAGAGCTTCGAGAGGCTAAATAAGTTATAGCTTTAGTTTTTATCGGCATAATTAACTAAATCCGTAGACGATACGGCTTAAAAGCCGCTACGGCTGCTATTTACGTAGTTAGCCTCGCGGATATCGAAAAAGCCTTACGACTAAAGAAGCTAAAGACAGAAGCCGAATTACGTTAAATAATCCTTATATAGTTCTATAACCTACTACCGCTCTTTCGGAAACGTAAGGCCGATAAATTAAACCTATATAAGCCCGGCATTAACTACGTAATACTACTTCGCAAAGATTCCCGCGGATAAGATATAGTTCCGCCCTTCGGGCCGCTATACGCAATATCTCGAGACGAGTTGCTTATATTAAAGAAAACACTACGCGGCCTTTTAGATAAAGGGTTTATTTAGGCTAGCTCTTTTAAGGCCGCCGCTCCGGTGCTATTCACGCGGAAACCCGGAGGAGGACTACGTTTCTACGTAGACTACCAAGCACTTAACGCAATAATACAACTAGACCGCTACCCGCTTCTGCTTATTAAGGAGATACTCCGCAATATCGCTAAAGCGAAGTAGTTTACTAAGTTAGATATCTATTAAGCGTTCTATAAAGTGCGAATTACGGAAGGTAATAAGTAAAAGACCGCGTTCCGCACTCGCTATAGGCTTTTCGAATAGATAGTAATACTATTTAGGCTTATAAAGGCTCTTAGCACTTTCTAACGGTATATTAATAGTATTCTTCGCGAATTTCTAAACGAGTTCGCTTCCGCCTATATTAATAATATTTTTATCTATATAAGCGGTAGCCTAAAGGATTATATAGATAAAGTGCGGAATGTGCTAGACCGGCTCTCCGAGCATAGGCTATACCTCGACCCTAATAAATGCGAAGTCGGCGTCCGCTAGGTTAAATACCTTAGATTTATTATTATCGCAGGCGTTAGTATATAGGCGGACCCTATAAAGATCTAGGCTATTCGAGACTAAATAGCCTTAACTTCGTATAAGGGTATGCGGAGTTTCTTAGGATTTATAAACTACTACCGGATTTTTATTCGTTAATTTTCTCGCATCTTTAGTCCGCTCGTAGCTCTTACCGGCAAAAAGGTAGCCTTCTATTAGGGCGCCGTATAGGCAGAGGCGTTTTAGACGTTAAAGGACTTATTTTCGTAAGCCCTAGTGCTGCTATAGTAGGACTTTAATTATCCTATAATACTTAAGGCGGACTATAGTAGATTCGCGCTTAAAGGCACGCTTTCGCAAAAGGTAGACGGCTAACGCCGCCCTATAGCTTTTTACTCCCGTAAGCTTACCCTCGCCGAATAGAACTACGCTATCTACGATAAGGAAATGCTCGCTATAATTAGCTATTTAAAGCAATAGTAAGCGGAGCTCTATAGCTATAAGAACTTCGAAATTATTATAGACTATCGTAACCTTAAGTATTTTATAACTTAACGTTATCTCTCTAAGCGATAGGCCTATTAGGTAGAATACCTTTCGCGGTTCTATTTCCGGATTAAGTACCGACCCGGAAAAGAGGCTATAGTGCCGGACGCTCTATCCTAAAGAGATTAAGATCGGCCTTTTAGCGAAGATTATAATGCCCGAAAGCTTTAAATACTCTTAAAGGTCCTAAAGGAAGCGCTACGTATATATCTTAAGGCAACGCTTATCGATACGGACGGCGTAGTCTTAGTTAATAGTAAGGGCGATAAGGACGAGGACGATAGCGAGGAGGATAATAATTCGTTAATTAGTTCGGAGAGTAAAGGGGTAATTAAAGAAGACGTAGAGCCTAATACTTAAGAAGCGGACTTTATAGCGGCTACGACCTAGGGCGACCTTAACGCATAAGACGTTGAGGTAATTACTAATATAAGTCTTAACTAACGGAATTTTTAAGACGAGGAGCTTTAGCGTATATAGGACCGCTTAGTAGCTTAAGACGTTACCTACGGGAGCGTGCGTCGCGTCGTAGAGGCAGGAGCATAACAATTCGACCCTAAGCTTAACCTTAAGGTATAGGTAGCCGACTGCTACGTAGACCTACGTAGGCACCTACGGTTCCGCGGACGGCTTTAGGTTCTTAGTTCCTCTATAACTATAGAGGCCGTAGTAAGAGACGCTCCCCTAGAGCTAGAAGAAGGAAACGCGCTCTAAGGACGGCTTATTTAAATAGTATATAACGCTAGCGTCGTCGGCTACCTTAGCCGCGAAGGAATAGTTACCGCCGTATCCCGGGACTTCTATTAGCCGCTCCTCTAGCTATACGTTAGACGATTCCTCCGTAACTATAATATCTACGGGCGTATAAAGATTTAGCGTACGCTTAAGAAAGGGCTGCTTAAATCGCTCCTTATGCCGGACCGGTTTTATATATATATTTAAATAGACTTTATTATAGACCTCCCCCTTATAAAGAGCGGTAACCGTAATCTTTAGGTAATTAAAGACCGTCTAAGTAAGGAAGTTATATTAGAACCTATGCCCTCTATAGAACCGGAGATCTACGCGGAGCGCTTTCTCGTATGCTATATACGATACTATTAATAGCTAACGTTAATTATAAGCGATAAAGGCTTAAATTAGATAAGCCGCTTCTAATAGCACCTATATCGGCTGCTATAGATTATATAGCTGCTAAGCACGGCATATTATCCGTAAACCGATAAAGGGCCGGAACGGCTTAACTAGGAAGTTTAAGCTTACCTCTAAAGCGTTATCGACTATAACTAAAGGGACTAGGATAAATAGCTCCCTATAGCGTAAATAGCGCTTAACGGGAGAAATCACTCTTTAATTAGTATATCCCCTTTCTTCGCACTATACGGGTACGAACTAGTATCCTTATTTCCTATCGCCGTAGATATAGCGGCGGAAAAGCCGTCCGGCAATAGCCCGGAGGGGCGTATAGCCTCCTTTATATAGCGACTTAAGTAGGTCTCGGACTTTTATTAGTCGTTAATAGCCTTAGTAGCGTAAGACTAAAAGCGGTATACTAATAAACGGCGGGAACCCGTAGAGCGATTTACGGTAGGTAATAAAGTTAAGGTAGACCTACGGAACTACGTATCTATAAGGCTAAAGAAGAAGCTCGACTAGCTATACGTAAAATTTAAGGTTAAGAGAGTGCTAAGCCCGTAAGCCGTTAAGCTAGAGGGACTACCTAACGGGATTAACCTAAATTTTAATATAGACCTTCTTCGTCGAGTAGTAGTAGATCTAATGCCCGGCTAAGTAATAGCGGACCTATAGCCTCCCGCAATCTTAGTAAAGGGAGAAGAAGAGTTCTTAGTAAAGGAAATTCTTACCGTACGGTAGAAGAAAGTCGGCCGCGGCAGTAGGCGTAAGGTCTTCGTAAGGTAGTAAAGGTACTAAGACCCGACGTAGCACTTAGCAGCGGACTTTGTAGATATAGAAACGCTCGATCGCTTTAAAGAGCGCTTTAGAGCTATTAGAGAAAACGACGGACCGCCTAACGCTACGTTGCCGGCAAAGATACGACGGAAGAAGGTGCGTTTTACGCTCCCTAAAGCAAGCCGCGTAGCCTAAGGCGCGGCCGGGCCCTACGTAATATATCGTTATTTTTCACTCGGGTAAGGTAAGGGTCTTATATAAGGGTCTTCGACTATTAGTAAGATTAGGTCTACGACCTAATCCGCATTCTTATATACGAGCGGGGAAGAGGCACGTGCGGGTAGGGAAAGGGGCTCGTGCGAATAAAGGTAAAGGGCTCGTGCGGATAGGGGTAAAGGGCATATATAGACAAAGGGGTACGTGCGTAAAGCTATATATCCGTATATATAAGTGCGCTTATACTTAGTTCTTTATAGATGATTTCTATACCTATATAGAGGGCACCTATATAATTACTCTGCCTACCTTATTATATAAGTATCTCGGCTTTATTATTATCGCGGGCGTTAGTATTTAAGCGGACCCCGTAAAGATCTAGGCGATTCGCGACTAAGCGGCGCTAACTTCGCAAAAGGGCGTGCGAAGCTTCCTTAGGTTCGCTAACTACTACCGGATATTTATTTAGGAGTTTTCTCGTATCGTTACCCCGCTAGTCGACCTTATAGGGAAGGGCACCCTATTTAAATAGGGCTCTGTATAAGCAGAGGCGTTATAGACTCTAAAGGATCTCTTCTCGTAAGCGCCGGTGCTACTTTAGTAGGACTTTAATCGTTCCGCAACTCTTAAAGCGGACTATAGCGGGTACGCGCTTAAGGGCACGCTATCCTAAGAGGTTAACGGCTAGCGCCGCCCTATAGCGTTCTACTCCGGTAAGCTAAGCCTAGCCGAGCGTAACTACGCAATCTACGATAAAGAGATGCTCGCTATTATTAGCTGCCTTAAGCAATAGCAAGCGGAGCTCCGTAGCTATAAGAACTTCGAGATCCTTATAGACTATAGGAACCTTAAGTACTTTATGACCCGGTAGTACCTTTCGGAACGGCAGGCGCGCTAGGCCGAGTACCTTTCGCGCTTCCGCTTCCGGATTAAGTATAGGCCCGGTAAGGAAGCAGCTATACTAGACGCCCTCTCGCGGAGGGATTAAGACCGGCCTTCTAGCGATAATTATAAGGCTAGAGATATATAGATAATTCCGAAGGAAGCGCTCCGCACGTACCTTAGCGCTACCCTCGTAGATATAGAGGACGCCGCTATTCTAGACAAGGAGGTTACCGCCGTAGTACCGCTAGACGTCTAGAGTAGCGTTAGTCGCTGTGTCTTCGAAGATAACTACCTCTAGCGACTTTAGGACCGGCTAGCGGCCTAGGATAGCACATACGGGAGCGTACGCCGCTCTATAAAAGCCGGAGCCCGGACCCTTAACCCTAAACTTAGGCTTAAAGTTTAAATCGCGGACTATTACGTCGACCCTAAGGGCCGCCTTCGGTTCTAGGGACGGCTTTAAGTCCCTGGCTCCCCTCTAACGACGGAGGCCGTAGCATAGGACTCGCTACCGGAGCTTAAGGAACGGAACGAGCTTCGAAGGCGAGTAACGCAGCTAGTGCACGATACGGGCGTTATTAGCTACCCCGGCCGTAAGGGCACGATAGCCGCGGTCTTGCGAGACTTCTATTAGCCCTTTATATAGTCTTACATTCGCCGCTTCCTCCGCAACTATAACATCTACGGCCGCACTAAGATTTAGCGGGCGCTAAAGAAAGGGCTGCTAAAGTCTTTGCCGATCCTTAATCGCTTCTATACGTATATCTAGATAGACTTTATTACGGACCTCCCCTTTATAGAAAGCGGCAACCGTAACCTTTAGGTGATTAAGGACCGTCTAAGCAAGGAGGTTATACTTAAACCGATGCCCTCTATAGAGGCGGAGGCATACGCCGAGCGCTTCCTCGTGTGCTACGCCCGGTACTATTTATAGCCGACGTCGATTACGAGCGATAGGGGGTCGAACTAGACGAGCCGCTTTTAGCAGCACCTATATAAGCTGCTATAGATTATATAACTGCTAAGCACAGCGTACTACCCTTAGACTAACGGAGGACCGGAACGCTTAAACTAAGAGGTATAGGCCTACTTACAAGGGGTAATCGACCGTAACTAAGGGGACTAGGACAAATGGCTACCCGTAGCCTAAATAGCGCTTAATAAGAGGACGTATAGCTCGATTAGTATATCCCCCTTTTTCGCCTTATATAGGTATAAGCCCTCGTCCCCTATCCCTATCGCCGCGGACGTAGAGGCGGAGAAGTATTTAAGCGCTACCTTAGAGGGCCGGGCGACCTTATTCGTACGGAAGCTTCGAGACGTTACCGACCTCTACTAGTCCTCTATAGCATTAGCTGCTTAAGACTAGGAGCGGCACGCTAATAAGCGCTAGGACCCTATAGACCGGTTCGCGGTAGGCGATAAGGTATAGCTCGACCTCCGGAACTATAACTCCGCCCGGCCGAAGAAGAAGCTCGACTAGCTCTACGCGAAGTTTATAGTTAAGCGGGTGCTTAGCCCGTAAGTAGTAGAGCTAGAGGGACTCCTAACCGGCGTATATAATACGTTTAACGTCGACCTACTACGGCGCGTAGCTATAGACCTAATGCCCGGCTAAGTCACCGCGGATCCTTAGCCCCCCGCTATTCTAGTCGAGGGCGAAGAGGAGTTTATAGTCGACGAGGTCCTTACCGCTCGTTAGAAGTAGGTTAGCCGCGGTAGGAGACGCGAAGTACTCGTCTAGTAGCGCGGGTATTATAACCTAACTTAGCAGCCGCTGTCCGAATTATAGAATATAAAGGCCCTCGACCGCTTTAAGGCACGCTTTAGGTCGGCGGATAACGACCGCGATCCGCAACTAGCGGAGGGAGGCGCTCGTTAGGTACGTCGGTCCGCACGGAATAAAGCGGTACGCTTTAATACTATAGTTACGGTTTTTCCCTAGACGGGCGCTCTTATCGAGGCGGAACTAGCTCCTATTTATACGGTAAGCTGCGTTATAGCTAACGACGAGCGCGCTTTCGTACTAAGGTCTTTAGCTCCTCCCCTTTATCTCCGTCCGACTCCTCCCTATCCTACTCCTCTTTATCCGGGTTCTTTAAGGCGCTAATACGGCCCTTAAGCCCTATTAGCTAGGATAGCGCAGCGGTAGTAGCGTTAAGAGCGGCGGGCGACGGGCCGGCGAGGATGGCGGGCGATAGTACGTTAGTCGCGGCATCCCTATAGTCGTTAACTAATACTACGGGAGGGAGAGCGGAGAGGATAGTAAGCACTTACTTAGGCAAGAGCCCGGCACGTTCTAAGGTGCGTAGTTTACGGTACGTAGCGGCCGTAGCGATATATACTCGTTTAGCCTTAACCGTATCCTTACCGACGGGCGCTGCTTTCTAAGCGGCGGCCGCCGATAGAAGGACGGCTAGAGTAGCCTCGTATATACGCCCGGCTCGCGTATAATTAAAGCAACTTCCGGTAGGGCGCGCTATTTAGTCTACGCACGCTAAGCCTTACGTAGCGCACCGAACGTAAAGCGATTAACGGCTCGCGCCGTAAGTAATGCTCCGCTTATGCTATAACGGTTAGCTTTAGCGATAGCGGGATAGAATAGTTAAACGCACTGAGGGCGGCTCTTCCTCCTCGTCGTCGTCTTCGTCGATATCCTTAGCGATAGGGGCGGCGACGGGAATAGGCTCTAAGGTTATACTAGCGGGAAGCGCGTTAATTACTTAGAATCCGAGGGCCTCGCGCGTCTTATAGTCGTTTATTATTATTAGGCGGGTGGCCGTCGGCTCGGGCAATAGTATAGGTCGCGTAGCGTCCTCTACGGGTAGCGACGCGGGCGAGTAAAGGGCGGTATTAATAAAGGCATCCGTATCGACCTTAAAGACGAGCGAGATATTAGGTAGGGACGACTTCTTACGTTACCTCTAGCTACGGATCCTTATCGATAGGAGCGGTATATACTATATTTAATAGCGGCGGCGAGCTTATAGAGGAAGGAAAGAGGGAAAAGGCGCGGTTGCGAGATATATAGGGTGGAAGAAGGCGGTAGCTATACCTAGCATAACGTTACTTTTTTTTTCCTCTCTCCGACGGCCGGGTAAGGGTCTTATATAAGGGTCTTTAACTATAGTAAGAGATTAGGCCTACGGCCTAACCCGTATTATCACGTGCGGGCAAGGGCATAGCAGCGCACAGAGGGGTATTACCTATACACATAAGAGCGGGATACTTAGCTCCTATATAGATCGTTAACACACCTATACGGAGGGCAACTATGCATTTACTCTACTTACCCTATTATAACTAAGGATAGTAGGGGCTCGTTTTTTAGGCCGGCATTATAATGCGTAAAGGCAGGGCACCTATTAGGTGCCTACGGATTAGTAGATAGTCCGGGCTCCGGCAGCCCTATAACTCGTAGGGCATGCCGGGCTACCTGTAATTATTATCCTTCTTCTTATACACGCACCCTTTGCCTTATGCCTATCTTTCCTTATACTACTTAAACCTCTTAAATTCTTCTATAGATAAACTAGCAATATTAGTAACGGCTATATTAACTATTCTAAGTGTTCGTTCTACGGGAAGAGGCAATAAGGGGTTTTAAAGTTTAAGCGTAATAGAAGGATTGATTTTCTCTTAAATCCCTTAGGCAAATGCGTATTTCTAGATCGTTAAGATCTATCGGTCTTAATCCGCTAGTCTATTTAAGACGGTCTTTAAAGTAATATCGGCTATAATAGATACGGAAATATAGGTAAGAGTATAGTAAAATCTACGGAAAGGGTAGTTAAATTATAAGAAGATAGACTAGAGGTACGTTGAGGAAGGTAGGAACGATAGTTAAAAGTACGAATAATCCTTTATTATAATACGGTTGCCCTCTCGTAATAAGACTAAAGCTTGCCCCTCTTCTAAAATATGTCGGGGCCTTAGGGATATACCCTTAGGACCCGAGAGGGGTTATCGGGGACTAGTTAGCGACTAATGCCCGAATAATCCCTAAGCTAAAATGCATTATCTATCGTGTATGTATCCCTGCCTCCCGACTCTATAGTTGCGCGGGTAGCTACGTTATAATTATCCCCCCCTTTTAAGGCGGACGCCTCGGAGGCTAGGATAGCTTTAGGTACGAAGAAGGTTATAATAGCAAATAGGATTAAAATAGAATTAAACATAGTATAAAAATTAAAGACAATAGTCGTTATTATATATATTATAATAATTATCGTGTTAGTTACGCGTTGTAATAGTTACTGCGCAATAGGTGGCTAATCGCCTATGTATAGTTAGCGAACTATAATAGAGTGCTGCTCTTTATATATAAAGTTTTTTCTTCTCTTCTCTTATTATATACCTATACCGAGATATCTTATAGAGAAGTATATTCGGAATTAAAAGAGTATATTCCGAGTTAGTTTAACGCTATAGGTCTTAAGCGAACGGCAAGCGTAACGGTAGAAACGCCCTAAAATCGAGAAAAATAGATAGATTATATTTAGCCGATAGGTCCCTTAGTTATAGCTCGAGTCCTAGAGTTATCGGCGAATAGAGTATTAATTAAAGACGCCGTAGCGATAGTAAAGAAAGAGATAAAGCTTAAGAAGAAGCGTAAAGAGAGGACTTTAACCGGAGAGAAAACAATACTATTAAAACGACTCCTCGTAGAGAAGAACATCCCGAGTGTATTAAAGCAATCGATATCCTCGTTAGAGGGAAAAGCCGACGATCTACTATTTCGCTAGTTATTTAAGGGACTATTTATAAGCATTAAGAAACCTATCGTAGTAGAGTCCTATAAAGGTTAAGCGACTGCTAAGCGTACAACGCCGATGCTTATAGAGTCCGAAACATTCTCGACGTTTAGTAAAGACGATAGAGAGGAGGAAATAGAGGCGAATGCCTAAGGAGATACCGCCGATATAAAGAATCTTTAGAAAAGGATATCGCTAAAGAAAAGGGCTAAGAAGGCCGTAACTATAGAAAGTCGCCGTGCGAAAGGGTGCTAAGTAACTAAGTTATGCTATATTAAGTGCTTAAGTAGTAGTATATAAGGGTTCGGCGATTACGAGGATAATACTAAAATAGTTAAACTCTCTTATATCTAGAAAGACACGCGATTAAGCAGGTATATCTTATGCAACTCGCGTAGTAACCTTTATAAATCGGTAAGTCCTTTATTCCTCTTTAAGTCGGGATGCAATCGCTAATAAAATTATAAATACCCGCGATAATGTCTAGGGATATAGCCGATTTTTACGGGATTTAGACGAAGATTGCTAAGCTATAGATCACTTAGGACGAAACCGAAAAGAAGAATATTAATTTAATCTTCTATTAAGTTTATACATCGTTTTTAGCCGTAATAATAGCTTATATAGAGGAATAGGGGGTATTAAGTGCTAAACGTTTATATACTAAACACCGTCTTAAATACCGGCGCGTGTCGTTAGAGCGACGTAAGGGTATACGCTAGAATAAGGACTAAAAGCTCTATCTAATGATAAGGGACGTAGGTTTTACCTTATAGCGGGTAGCCTAAGAATATACGTACGACGACCTATACGATATAATTAAGGAGAGTGGCCGACGAGGGCGGGGCGAATAGGGAAAACGTTTCCTAGTTATTGCGGAGTTTACTAGCGATATAGAAGTAGGAGACTTCTGCCGTATAGATGTCGAGGAATAAGGGCGAAGTAGCGGGAGAAACACGGATAAAGAATAGAAAAGTTAGGGTAAGCTAAAAAGAAGTTATTTCGTAATACATAATTTCCGCCGTTTCTTAAGTTATATCTCTAGGTATTCGTTAATAAGTTCTTAGGCATTCGCTATATCGTCTTAAGCAACCTACTCGTTGTATTCGGCTGGCTAACCTTCCTACTTTACTAAATAGTAGGTAACGCCTTTCTTCTTCTTATAGTCCTTAATTTACTAGACCGACTATTCTCCTTCGGCATTATCGAGGTTAAGCATCGGCAGTAATTCGCTAGGGTATTAGTTAGTAGCCCTTTCTACCTATAGCTTAAGAAGACTAATATAAAACATATTATAAAGCCGGTCGTATTTCTCTAGTAGGGCTAGGCGGTACGCCTGCTTGCTAATAGCTTAAAGGACCCTAAAAGGTCTAATATATTTAGGTAATAGCTTCCTTCTTTAGTCCTTAAGACGTAAGTTCTTCGTAGAGAGTCCTACTAGGTCTCTTACCTTAAGGGTAAGTAGCTTATAATAAAGGTTATAGAATTTCTTTTACGACTTAATAGCTTATAGCTAATAAGTTTCTAGCTTTTTCCTTAAGTCTGCTAATCTACCGATACGAGCTCTCGCTTTAGGCACTCCCCTACTAATAGCATCGTCCGTAAGGTAGATATAGTAGTCTAGTTAATACCCGAATAATGCCTTATTAAGCGAAAAGCCTATAGTTGCATTCTTCGCATTATTGCAAGCGAACTAAGCCTCTCATAGTAGTCTAGGCTAGTTGTTTTATTCGGCATTCGTATAACACCGAAGGTAGTATTATAGTATCTAATTTACCTATTCGGTCTAACCGTCGGTTTATAGGTAAAAGGCTATCGATAACCTACGTTTTATCCGTAATATATAATAGAGGTCTAACTAAAACTTATTAGTAAATAGAGATCCTCTATCGGAAATAATGCCTTTCGGTAATCTATAGATAAGCTTAATCTTATAATAAAAAGCCTTAGCTAACTTAAGCGCTATTATTATCTTAAAGACCGCGAGAAATACGCTATACTTAGTGTATCGGTTAACGATTACTAATATTGCGTTAACTTCTCTACTATCGAACTATAACTCCGGAAAACCGGTAGTAGAGTCTATAGAGACTTCTTCCTAAGGTCTTATAGGAATAAGCAGCGACTTAAAGGCGCTATATAGGCGATGCCGCTTTAGAACGGCGCTTTGATAAATATAATACGAATATACGTAGCTATTTATATTACGAGCTATTCCTTCCTAAAAGAACTTCCGGGATAGGAGGTCTTTCGTACGGGCTATTCTAAAGTATCTTATAAGGGGATCGTCGTAGTAGAGCTAAATAAGCTCTTGCCTTAAGGCAACCTCTACGGGCACTACGATTCTTCCCGAATGTAGAATAAGTCCGTCTAAGCTTAATAACTAAGGACTTACCCCTTTTGTTAAGGTACTTTCGGCCTATACTCGCTATATAGTCTACGGATCTTCCGCTTAAGTCCTCTTAAGGAGCTTAAAAAGGGGCTTAGAGATATTACTCTTATAGACCCTTTTACAACGAGCTGCTAACCTAGCTAATTGTCTTTAATATAGTTGTTTATAACTAACGATATCTTTAACCTAGGTAGCTAACTTAGCAGGACTTATTCCCGAATGCTAAGCGATTAAATCTTAGAGAGCTTATGTATTTTCGTTACGTAAAGATATCTTACTAAGCTTAAAGATAGTAGAGACCTAAGAACTCGTCTTAAGGTCGCTCTATAAAGAATCTATAGCTATATATACCTACCGAATAGCTGCTAACTTCTATTATAGTTCTAGGAGTAGCTCTATAGACGGTAAGGCTTCGCCTATAAATTCTAGCTTCCTTAATAAAGCATCGGTAGGATTTAATTTACCGGCTTAGTGTTTAATCGTAAAATCAAAAGGAGCTAGGTATATATACTAACGTGCTTATCTTATATTAAGGGATATTTACTTTATAAAGCCTTAAAGGTTTTAATAATCTAATAAAACTTTAACGGTATTCGCCGCCCCTTCGATATAGTATCGCTAGTATTTAAATAACTTAACGATAGTAAATATTTTATAAATAAGGGTGCCGTAGTTAAGCTTAAGGCTAATAAGCTTCCGTAATTAGAAAGCAATCGGATAATAGTAGCCTTCGTTATCTGGCTACGAAAGAATGCTAGCTATTGCGAAAATTAAGGCATTAGTCTTAATGCGAATCGGTCTTTAAGGGTCGAAGTATTAGAGAAGTAGGGCTATTGTAAAGGCGTTATTTACGGCGTAAAACGCTATTAATTCGCTAGTGTTTAGCTATACTCGTCCGGGCTTTCTTCCTTTAACGCTCCCCTTTAATAACGTAGTAAGAAGGGCAATAATGCTAGAGTATCTAGAATAAATCGTCGGTAATCATTTGCAAAACCGAGAAAAACTTAAATATTATAGAAACACTAAGGTTTATCTTAATTTATAAAAGCCTTTCTATAGGCTAGGTCTATTGCGACTCCGTTAATAGATAAGATAAATCCTAAAAACTCTAAAGACTGCTTATAGAAAGTGCACTTCGATAAATTAGCGAATAGAAACACTAAGGTTTATCTTAATTTATAAAAGCCTTTCTATAGGCTAGGTCTATTGCGACTCCGTTAATAGATAAGATAAATCCTAAAAACTCTAAAGACTGCTTATAGAAAGTGCACTTCGATAAATTAGCGAATAGCTCGGTATTCTTTAGTCGTTTAAGGACTTATTGTAAGTGTTTTATATACTCTTCGTAGGTCTTAGAAAAGATTACAATATTATTAAGGTAAACGACGCAAATAGTATCTATAAGGCCTTTAAGAGCTTAGTTAATATATAACTAAAATATAGTAAAGGCGTTAGTTAATCTAAACGGTAATACTAAATACTTATAGTAACTATAGCGAGTACGAAAGGCTATCTTCTATTTATCCCCTCCTTTAATCCGGATGCGTTAGTATACGTTTTTTAGGTTAATCTTCGAAAAGTACTTAGCCCTTTAATAACGGTCTATAATCTCCGAAATAAAGGGGAGTAAGTAGCGATTCTTATCGGTAATACTATAAACCCCCCGGTAGTCTATATAAAGGCGTAAAGTGTTGTCTTTCTTAGGCATAAAAAGAATAAGAGCCCCGGCCGAACTCTTAGATTTCTAAATAATGCTACGCTTAAGGGACTAATCTAACCACTCCTTAAGAACCTGAAGTTCGGATTAAGAAAGAGGGTTAATAGGTCTAAAAGGCGGTTTAGAGTCGCGCAATAAGTCGATAGTATAATCGGTGCCTTTCTTCCTTAGCAGTAAATCGGCCTTATGCTT